>OZ012740.1:178613352-183413352 GCA_963859935.3 Lathyrus sativus | reverse complement strand
GTTTGATGAGTTGATGTTGTTTTTAGTTTTTTTGAAGAAAATGTGTTCTTGACTAGGATTATACAAAAGACTTTGGATAGAGATGAATGTCTCGAATAACCAAGTCGAGCGCCTTGTATTCGAAACATTCGGAATGAGTGTAGGAGGGTTCCATTCTCATTCCTTCTTCACCACTTTAAAGTTCATGGTGCATAATTCCAATCATATATTTTATTGTGTTTTTTTTTGTATTTTTATGCGAAAAGAGAAACACTTGACGTTGGATCAAGATTTATTGCTTGTAAAGATATTTGAAGTGATGCGATTTAGGTCGATGGCGGTGCACAAGGCATCCGACTTACATGGTCAAAAATGGCTCGATAAAATCGAGAGTTTACTTTTAAAAATAGTTTTTGTAAACAAAGGTCAACAAGTGCCATAACAATATTCACATACAAACATCATACAAACATAAGCCACACGACTCAAAAAAATCGAGACACACAAAAAAAACGGTAAAAAAAATTTTTTTAAGGTAAAAACGGTAAAAAAAATATGGAGGAAACAGTGGTGTGACACGGGTGAAAAAAGTTGAAACAGTGATGCAACACGGCCGGCCGTGTTGTGTGATACGGCCCGTGTTGCAAGGCCTGGGGAAAAAAACTTCATACAGTAGCGTGACACGGTCGGCCGTGTCGTGTGACACGGCCCGTGTTGCTGGTCCAGGTCGAAATCTCACATTTTTTTTTATGTTTTCGTTTCGTTTTTGTGGTTCCTTGAGGATGGTTTCTTAGTCCCTTAGGGGATCTTACATGATATACAGTTCAACAACACATAAAAGAGTGAATGAAATGAATATAAAAGCAAAGAATAAAAGGAGAAAGATTTGAAGAAATGGATACCAAGAGCTTTCTATCCTTCTTGCAAGTACTCCAATGACCTTTGTTGGATGTGCTCTCCCCTCTTCACTCTATGTTGTGAAGGTTTGGTTTCTCAATGATCCTCTTGTGTCTCTATCTCACTCTTTTTTTTTTTTGAGGGTTTCTTGCTAACTATTTTCTGGTTTTTTGCTCTTACTCTTTGCTCTCTATGTGTAGTCTCTACTCTGCTTGCTTCTTGTGTTGTGTTCTGTTTTGATAGTAAGGAATACTATGTTTTCTATGCTTGCTTGCAGCCCATTTTCCACCTTTTCTGTCAACTTTTTCTGCTGTCCTAAAGCCACACACTTTGCACACCTTTTCATCACCAACTTTCCATTCTTGGCAATGCCTTTTTCTTCCTTTTGTGCAGCCCCACTTTCCCTTCTATTTCTAGTATGACTTGCTGCATTTTTCTGCTGTAGCATACTATACTACTATCCCTCTTTTTGCCCATCAGTCTCTTGGATGGTATTGCTTTGTATCTTGCCATGTAGCCAATTGTTACCACTCTTTGACAGCATTTGCAAATTGATATTTAGCAAGTAAATATATCATTTGCATGCTATTTCCTTGACTTTGTGACATAAAAAAATGATCTTGTAACATAGTACATGTTGTCCTCTTGATTTTGTGACATGTAGTAATTCTTCAACTCTTGCATGGGGCTGTTTTGCCTATGATTGAACATGCATAATCTTGGCCCATAAACATTCCAATGTTGATTTAATTCTTGCATATTTCTTGGATGTTTGTGCGCATAATGTAGCACATGAAAAAAAATGGTGTAGTATGAAGAGTACCATATCATAGATTTGATTAAAGACTTGAATGAAGATTTAGAAATAGATTAATTTCTAAACATTATCTAGAGTTGGAATTTTTGCAACAAATGACATGATTGTAATGTCACAAAATTCCTCTTAGTATTATTTTTATCTCCATTCATGAATCTTGAATTTTGGATGATGGATTCCCTCATGTGCTTAAAAATGAAATCTTGAATTATGCATTGATGATCTTGATTCATGCCTTAATAATTTGCACTCCACTTATGCCATAAAAATAAACATGTATGAAGGAGCTTTGGATTTGGCCTAGCATTCATGTCTATTAATATTTATCTTGAATATCCTTGTATTTTGTCAAGTAACTTCCCCTTGCCAAAATTTTCATGAGTAGACTTTTTCCTTAGATCAAACCTTAGGTGATGAACCTTTTTTCATGTAGTCCGAAAATAGACAAGTTACAACCAAACGGCCTAGTTCGTACCTTGTGAACCCGCATGCTCGATACACAATAGAATGATGTATGATATGCCGAATGTAGGGTATAAAAGGCTAACGGTGAAAATGAGGGTGTGACACATATCAAGTCATCCAATAAGGGATCAAGTGCCATTTATGTCAAAAGAAGCCTATCTAGAGGTGTTATCTAAGCCTGAGAGACCATCCAAGTCATCAGAGAAGGGTTGAAGTCATGAGAAGTTTGACTGCCCACAGGGGGATTTCTCTCCTAACTTGAGGTGTATTGAAGATCATTAATAGGTAATGTGAATTTGAGGTGTGTATGGATCTAATGGGATGCCTAGAGGGCCCTATTGAAGCTTATACAAGTCATTGTATCAAGTTCAAGAGCCATGGTTGAGGTGTGTACAAGTAGGGTTTCATCTGGTAAACCCTAGGTCAAGGAGAGCAAAGAAAGGGCATCAAGACCTAGCTCTAGGCCATGGAAGTCATGGATTTATATGTTGAAGCATGTGTGTGGATGATCCAAGACCAATTTCAAAAGAATCAAGAGTGGTTGAAGGTGTTTGAGACAGGGTTCTTAGGGTAAAATCCCCTATATAGCACTGGACTTCCAAGCCACATAAGTAAAAATACAAGTTTCAAATGGATCATTGGCCAACATGAAACTTGTAGAGCTTCTCAATACCTTTAAATTTAGTGCTAGAAGTCTTCAAGAAGATTTGTAGAACTCAAGTTATGGTTCTTGCAAGTTACAAGTCACCAGAGGACACTGAAATTTATCTGTGAAAGTCACTTGACTTCCAAGCAACTTTTGCCCCTCAAGGAGTTTTCAAATGGATTCTTGGCCCAGACAAGGGTTGTAGGTCTCGATCTTAGCTTTAATTTGAGTACTAGAAGTCCTCAAGAAGATTTGTGGAACTCAAGTTATGATCTTGGCAATCCAGGGGTATTTTGGGAAAGTTGAATTATAGGTCATTTTCAAGAATGTGCCAAAATCTCCATCTTCCACTCTTCAAATGGAAAATTGTTCAATATGAAATGTGCTTAAAATGATGTTTTTAGGTCAGATGGGGAGTCATGGTGAGTTGGATTGGCTTATTTCACAAATGCTTCAAAATGGCCTAAAAAGAAGGATTTTTCAAATGATTCAAAAGAGGGAAAAATGATTTTTTGAGTTGTAGGCCCTAAACATGTCATATGAGTAGTCATTTTGACCAGGAATTGCATTTTAGAGACAATGGAAATGTCACAATTTTGAGATGAGCCCTAATTTCATGAGTTGCTTTGTAAAGTAGTTACTTCAATTACAAGTCATTGATCCAAAGCAAGAATCAGGGCAATTCAGGCTGAGCTAGCTATCCAAACATATCCCAAATTAAATTTGCTGTTGAATAGAACATTCTGGAATGAGAAATGAGGGAGAATTCGTGAATGTAGCTTTGGAATTTCATGGCCATGACAGAATTTTGGATCAACTGAATTGGGCCTTAATTTGGACTTAGAAGCCCATGAGAAGCTTCTATATATTCATTTCAATGATTCCAGATGAAGGTTGGTGAAAATTTCGTGGAGAGAGTGAAGATAGCAAGTTGAGTTTCAAGGTTTCTAACTGAAAACGGTTTTGGAGTTCAAGGCACATTCAAGCCAAATTGAGGGTTGGAAAAGCTTCCTCTTGCTTCACTGATCGTGTTTGAAGAGTTGTGGAGCTTGAATCCATCATTTTCTATCTCTGTTGATCCAATTTTCACAGGTATGTAATTCTTGAATTTCCTCTTGATCTAGGCTAAACTAGGTAGATTCTTGTATGTGGTTAGGGTTTAGGTGGAACCTAGGTCGTTTCTGGATAGGAATTTGAGCAGTTAGAGACATTCCAAGATGACATGTGATTTCTGTTTTAGCACGAATTGAGTTGATCCTAAGGCTATAAACTGATTTGGATAATCATTATGATGTACAAAACATGAGGATCATTTTTGTGGATTCAATTTCGCAAATGATGATGGTTGAGATTTTGGCATAATCTGAAGATGGCTTCGTGTTTTAATTTCCATTGAGAGTTGGATGAAATGGATGTGATATTCATGATCCTGGTGATTTTCTGAGTAAGATAGGTATAAGGTTCATCAGTTTTGGTCACCTGAGTTTGGGACCTCACCGGAGAAGACGGTGTTTTCCACCATGAACCACCGTCTGAGAATTGCCTCAGGTCACCTGAGTTTTGGGGAAGACGAAGCCTGAAGCGTTGGATCAGGTTGACTCATTGACTTGGAAGCATGATCGTGTGGATATGATTCAAACTCAGCTTTCCCTCTTTAATAAAAAACGCAGCGTTTCATTTATCCAGTCAGCTGGTAACTGGACCCTCACGTGGACGCGCCCTCAACTCTTGGATCTGATTACCAGTCTTCTGATCCATTGGCTCATGTTTTATCTTCAGTTTTATTTTCTTAATTCATTTTTTAATTGTTTTAATATTTTCTTTTATTCCATTTGATTTCTAAAATCCATAATAAATCCAATATTGATCCAAAAAATATTTTAAAAATACCTTAGTGATCTTGGATTTATTTGTGATTTTATGAAATCAATAAATCTCATTTTCATCCTTTTTTCAATTTAATTTGGTTTTCTCCATTTTATTATTTTCTTTAATTTTGTATATTTGCTACATGTTTTTGCTGATTTTATTGTGAATAATTGGTGCATGATTTTGAATTGATTCTTGTTGGATTAGTTAGCTGAGAGAAGCTTGTACCCATAGTAATTTTCTCACATTTTTGTAAGAGAATTTTAGGCCAATTTGAGTGGTGAACATAAGGAGTGTTAGATTTAGGGTTTCAAAACAACTAGTTGTAGTTTAGGGCATAGTTTGGGGACTTAGTGTTTGATTTAGGTCCTGGGATTTATAAGGGGTATTGGGTATAGGCTTAGGTTCCCTTAGAAATTTAATTAGGATTTTATGATATATTTTAGCATTTTATTGGTATTTTGCAATTGGTGTGATGTTTGTGGGTTTCGCCCTTGGATGCTTGGTTTATTCAATTTGTGTGGGGCTATTTTGGGTGTGCTTTTGGCTTGGACATTGCTTGGATGAATTGAAGATCAAGTGAAGTTGCTTTGGATGGCTTGAAGAAGCTTGGAGTTGAAGATTTCTCATCTGTTGGAATGCTTGTCAGGAGCTTAGGAAAATTAGGGTTTTAGGGAGAGCTTTTTAGACTTAGTTCATTTCTTGCCTCAAACATGGAATGTTTTGTTTGCTTCCATCCTATCCTATGATTCAAAGTCCTCTTAAGGAAACCCCATCTCTCCCTTGGAGGGATGAGTGGTATGCCTTAAAGAGTAGAACTTTTGAGGATACCCTTCTTTGCAGATGATGGTTTCTAGTGATTTCCTTTGGTTTTCACTAGTTTCCATTCATTATAACTTGATCCCAACAACAAATCTTTCTTGGTGGAGCTTGCTAGAGCTTGGATATGAAGATCTAAGATGTTGAAGATGCCTTTCATGAGGTTTGCTTGAAGATGGAGTTATGTTACTGTCAACTTTGCTGTCAGGAGCTTGCTGGAGGATTGAAGCTAGGGTTTACTGTTGCTTTTGAGCTGGAGTTTTCTGTAGCTGTGGAGCTTAACTGTTTAGGTATTGAGGAGCCTTATTTGAAGTGTGCTTTCTCTTCCCTGGAAGTTGGAGATTGAATTTTATTAAAGCTTGAAGATAGGAGCTAGTCATGAAGATGAAAGTTGTTGCTGTCAACTTCTTGTTGTTTAACCAACTGTTGCTGTCAGAGCTGTTGTTTGCTGTAGGAGTTTGGTGCTGCTGCTTGGGCTGCCTCCTTTGGGGTTTTGTTTCTGTATTGTTTGTTGGCTTGTGTAGCTTGCCCCCCTAGGTTTGAGGAGAATTTTGATTCACTTTGCCTGTTGTTTTCCCAGTTTCGAGGTTGAGTGGGACTCCCTTGCCTCGCTTGTACTGCTGCATTGCATGCATTTTACTGTATTTGCTTGCTTTCTTTTTTGTTTATCCCCTAGGATCTCTGATTTCCTCTGTGCAAGAGGGAATTATGACAGACGTTAGGATTCTTATCCATGCATGACAACATTAGGTTAGTTTTTATTCCCTTTTCAACCCTAGGCTTTTTAGAGCTTCTTTCTCGTCTTATCTCAAAACAACTCAAAAATATAGTAATAAGGTTAATTGATGTCGTATGTCACGAGCCTTAAGCTATTTGAGAAAGGGTTGCTGGAGAGCTTCTTTCCAGTAGTCTGGCTGCTTAGTGTGGTACCCTTTGGGTGACACGCGACGTAGTCACTCTCAAATCATAGTCTCTAGTGCGTCAGAGATTGCGAACAAATTAGAAAAACACTTCTTTCGTAAAAGATTCAAAACAAACATCAAAGTGTCATTTTTGTCCGCTTGGACTCTTAATCAAGAAAAACCCTTTCATAAGGTAATAAAAAACAGTCAGACAAGCTTGTGTCTTCCGTAGCCCGAACTACGTTTGCTCTGATCTTTCATGCTGTATGAAAGTACGTAGGCATAGGACGCCGTATCCTAGCGAGCAACCTTCCCCTCCTTTCCCGTAGGTAGGCGAACTACGTTGACTTTGATTTCTCGTTCCAGATGGGAATACGTAGGCATAAAGTGCGATACTTTGCCGAGTCATTTCCTTTTCTTTTAACCCTTGACCTTTTAGAGTAGATAGAATAACAATCTGTACTAGAAAACAAGCATGGATCCCGTCGAGTACGGCGGACGTGAGGGGTGCTAATATCTTCCCCTTACGTAATCGACTCCCGAATCCAGGATTTGGTTGCGACGACCATTCCTTTCCCGTTTTGCGTTAGATTTACTCTGAGCGTTTCCTTTCCCTCTTGTGGGATAAATAACGCACGGTGGCGACTCTTCTGTCATAGCCGGCGCCGATTTTCGCAGTAGCGACAGTTGGCGAGTCTGCTGGGGATTCCAACGGTTCCCTATGCGAGTCAATCCTAGCGTTTGTTTTCCCGTCGTGGGTTTTGTATGGATTTACTTTTCTGTATTTACTTTTAGCATTATATTATTGTTGTTATGTTGGGTAGGGGGTTCAGATTGAGAGACAAGCCGGACCTGGGCTTGAGTGCACCTAGAATTAGTTGTGGAAAGTAGTGGGCGCGTGCATGCTTTGCATGTACTAGTGTCCTGCAAAATCCATGCTCAGACGAGGTTCTTCTGGTTGACTTCTTTTTCAACCCTTTGGGTTGAGGGGGTTGTTGGTTAGTTGGATTGTCGACTCTGGGGACCGATCAATTGGAAGTTGGCTAAGTGAGGCCTCTTCAGGACATGATGATGCCATACCTTCTGGGTATCGTATCATCAGTCTTGAAAGTCTGTGACGCCGACGACCGCATAGGATGCCGTACCTTGTGTCAGTTGATAGGACACCTACCTGTGAGAGGGATTGGGGCATGCAGGAAACTTGACCTCCAAACGATTCGGTTTTTTTGATATTGGATCAGTATGTGTGGATACTTGGGGTTCTTCATCAGGACAGTGTTATGGGTCTGTCGAGACCAGGTGGGAGCTTTGTTTTAGGTCTGTTGAGACCAGGTTGGAGCATTGTTATGGGTCTGTTGAGACCAGGTTTGAGAAGCATTGTGGGTCTGTTGAGACAGATATTGTGGATGGACCTCTTCAGCAATATATCACTTGATCCCTGTTGCATGTTTTCATATTGCATTGATGCATACACATTTTGCATATCATTAACTTGTGTTTGTGCTGCAGGTGCATTTCCATACCTCTGATTCTAGTTGCCCGGGTTTCTGTCTGCTGATATTATGGATACTTTGAAGAAGACTGTGGCATACAAGTTGCCTACGCTGGATGTTACTTCTCTGCTTGGTTTGATATCTCTAGCTGATGAGGACGTGAAGAGAAGCTTCGGGAAGAGTTATGGGAAACTGCTTAGGTTGGTTTATAAACCATCCATGTATAAGCGGAATGGATTGTACGCGTTGATGCAGTTCTATGATCCCCCGCTGAGGTGTTTTACTTTCCCTGACTTCATTCTGGCTCCGACCCTGGAGGAATATGCCGAAATCTTGGAGTTAACCATTCAAAACAGGGTACCGTTCATTCATATGGGTGCTGAGCCCAAGCTGGAGGATGTGGCTGTTGCTTTGCATTTAGACTCCTCAGAGTTGCTGTTAACCTCATGGAATGGAGTTTCCGGTTTCTCTCTCAAGTTCTTGGTCGGGAAAGCACAAGAGTATGCCAAGAGTGGCTGTTGGATTGTGTTTAATGCTATCCTTGCTTTGTGTATCTATGGCATTGTACTCTTCCCTAACATGCCTGACTTTCTTGACTTGGACGCATTCTATATATTTGCTTCAGGCAATCCTGTGCCTACTCTGATTGGAGATTTCTATCACTCACTGCATTATAAGAACGAGAACAGGAGGGGCAAGAACGTCTCTTGTTGTGTGCCTTTGTTGTATATGTGGTTTGATAGTCACCTGCCCAAGAAGGGTATCTTGGCTGAGTCTGCAGATACGGTGGATTGGTCTGAGCATCTGATGAGACTTTCTTCAGAAGATGTTGTCTGGTTTGACAGAGATTTACTGGGATATGAAATTATCTACAGCTGCGCCGGATATCCTAACGTTCCTCTGATTGGGAGGAAAGGGTGCATTAACTACAATCCATCATTGTTGATCAGGAAATTTGGTTATGCTTTGAAAAGCCCGCCAAAAGAGGAGGAAGTGCAGGAATCTCTGTACTTCACAGGTGATCTGAGTGGAGAATTATTGTCCAAGCTTCATCATGCTTGGAAAAATATCAACAAAAGGGGTAAGCCGTTGTTGGGTAAGAATGATTGTCAAGCCTATGCTCCGTACAAAGTCTGGATTCAAGATAGGGCAAAGCAGGCGCTGATGCCGTTTCCTGCAGTATTACCTCCTGCTCCCCTCGTGGTTGAGAAGCCAACTACTGTGTCTATTGAGAGATACGAGCAGGTTGTGGAGGAGAAAGAAGAGCTGATGAAAACCAACGAGAAGTTGGAAGAAGAGCTAGTGCAACTCAGGAGAGAAAGAAATGAAGCTGTACACTCCTTCAAACAGCAAACAGAGCTGGTGAATCAACTAGGCATAGAACTGACTGAACAGCGAAAGAAGCGTGAACGCTTGGGGATAGATTTCAAGAGCTCCCATGATATGGTGGAGTCCAAGAAGAAAGCACTTGATGTAGCCTACCAGGAGATCTCTACATTCAACAAAACCTGGAACGCCATGCTGTCCGGCAATAAGGAAAGAGAAGACAAACTGAAGCTGCAGATCTCTGAGCTGGAAGGTTAGTTGAAAGCTAGCCAGAAGAAGTTTGAAGAAGAGGTTATGCGGAGATATGATGTTCAGAATGCCTTGAATAAAGTCATCAAGCGTAAGAAAGAGTCTGCATCCCAGAAGTGGAAGCTAGAGGAGTGCTTTGGAGAAGGTGCTTGGGAGGAATCTATTGGTGATCTCCAGCGTGTTATCAGGCAAAGAGACTCGCTCGTCGAACGGTTGCTTTCTCAGCCGAATCATACCAAGACTAAGAGATTGTTAGAGGAGTATCAGGCATATGGTCGCACTTGATTACCTTATGTACTGTTGTATATGCTTTATTTGCATTATGCTGGCCATCACCAGGATTGTTGGTTGAGGTCATGCCTTCTTGTTTTTGTTACACTCAGCGATATTGTATGTCTGACTTGATGGGCTCTTCGCAGCAATATATGAGATGTTTTCCATGAATGGATCCAAGCTTCTTATCACTATCACTATCACTACACTGGCACTTTGGCACTAGAATCAGGGGATGATTCCCCTAATGCACAGACACATATTGCATCTACATATTCATTTTGCATTGCCAGTTACTTGTTGAATTTGTACCTTATTTCCTGCATCTCACAGGTTTTTCAGGATTGACGACCAGAGAGTCCACCGATATTCAACCAGAAATAACTGCAAGAAGATAATGGATCAAGTTCAAGTCGAGATGCAGGAAATCTGTGAGAAGTTGACTTTGTTCATGCAAGTTATGGAGAGCATGGCCAAGGGCCAGGAGAATCTTCAGACCTTGGTGCAGCCGCTGCTGACGCGGGCAAACGGAAATGGCAATACTGACCACATTTCTGTTGAAACTCCTCGCCGGGAGAATGAGATACCGGCAGTTGTTACTCCACCTGTTGTGACTGTCAACGGAAACACTGGTACTGGTGCAGGTGCTGGCGCTGGTAACGGCAATACTGGGAATGGTGGTGATGGGCATGTTGTTAACAACAAAGGCAACACTGTGGATGCTGATCAAGGATTCGTTGACAATGTTGGCTTCGGAAACAATGGGTATGGCAATGCCAATCAGGACGGGAACTTCGGGTTCAACAATCAAGGCTTCGGTAATGACGGTTACGGCAACAATCAGGGGTATGGCTATGGTAATGGTGGGTTCGGTAATGTGAATAACAACGGCGCTGGAGCATTTCCTTTCAACAATGGTCTGGGACCTGCTGGGGTCAATCTGGGGTTCGGCAACCGAGGACAGGGTCCTGTGTTCAATCAGCAAGGATTTGGCCGTAACATGGGTTACGATGGGCATGGCAATGACTGGAGTGTGGATCAACAGGAGGACGTTTTTTCAGGAAGAGGTATGGGACCGGAAGGCCCTATTGACCCTGTTCAGAGGATCAGAATGCTAGAAGAGCAGATGAAAGGTGTGGTTGATCAGAACTCCGCTGGGTTGGATATGACTACTATGGGGTTAGTACCAGGGTTGAGGGTGCCGTTGAAATTTAAGGCTCCAACATTCGACAAATACAAAGGGGATACCTGCCCAAAGGTCCATGTACGTTCTTATTATAGAAGGATGTCTGCATATTCCAATGATGAAAGGATGCTCATGCATTTCTTTCAGGATAGCTTATCGGGACCATCATTGGAGTGGTACATGGGACTGGAGCCCACCCAGATTAGGAGCTGGAAGCAGCTGGCTGATGCTTTCGTTATGCATTACAAATATAATAGCGATTTGGCGCCAAACAGAGTTCAGTTGCAGAGTCTGTCGCAGAAAAATGGTGAAAGTTTCAAAGAGTACGCGCAGCGGTGGCGCGATATGGCCGCTCAAGTGCACCCTCCTTTGGTGGAAAGGGAGATGAATGACATGTTTGTGGGGACGTTCACAGGAATGTACTATGACAAGTTACTCAATGTTTCGATGGGTAGCTTCTCCGATATGATCCTTATGGGAGAAAGGATCGAAAATGGAATTAAAATTGGAAAGATTCAGGCAGGCGAATCTACTTCAGCCGGCGGTGCGAGAAAAGCGTTCGGTGGGAGACGACAGGGTGATACTAACACTGTGTATGGTGGCAGAGGCCGGGGCAGAGGCAGAAATCAGTGCATTCAACCTCAACAGATAGCCAGTGTTACTATTCTAATTCCTCAGCAACCACAACAACCGCAACAACAACCGCAGCAGCAGCAGCAAAGGCAGAATCAGGGTCAGGGAAGGTTTCAGAATGTAAGGCCGAAGAGGGTATTCGATAAGCCTCCGTCGACATATGCAGAGCCTCTTCAGACACTGTTGGGGTTGAGTTTGGTTGTGAAAATAACAATGGAGCCGCCTACTGGACCGGTACTTCCCAGGGGGTATGATGCTAATAAGCAATGCGAATTCCATTCCGGGGCGCCCGGGCACGATATAGAATCTTGTCATGCTTTCAAGCATAAAGTTCAAGACTTGTTGGACAGTAAAGCCGTCAATTTTGGTCAAACTGGGCCCAATATTGTACAACAGCCTATGCCTAATCATGGGGCAAATGCCATCTTAACAGAAGAAAATTTGAACTTGGTGATGGATGTTAATGAGCTGAAGACACCATTGAGTGAAGTGAAAAGCAGGTTGCTCAGAGCGGGAGTATTTCCTGGTTGTGATGAATACTATTTAGAGTGTTGGACCAAGCCTGAGGGTTGTACTGATTTGAAGTAGGGCATTTAGGCCATGATCGACGAAGGGACCTTGCAATTTGATCGAACTGCGGTTGAGAAGCCTGTGGAGGCATTATGTGACGAGCAGAATGATATTGCAATAGTGACAATCCCGAGGAAGACTATAACGATAACAGCGCCCGTCCAGCAGCCAACTATTACGATTACCAAAGCAGGGCCTGTTCCCTTTGAGAGTATGAAAGTTGTCCCATGGACGTACGGTTTAGAAGCGTATTGCAACGGTGAAAAGATTGTGGTGAATAGCTAGCCTGCTGGTGCTGTTGATAATGTTGTTGGAACGGGGGGCATGACCCATAGCGGAAGGATCTTTACCTCACCTGAAATAGAAGCAGAGAGGTTGGCCAAAGGTAAAGCCAAAGTAAACGAAAGCGGACCTACTCAGTCAAAAGAAAAGGATACGTCACTCAAGGACGTAGAGGAGTTCATGAGACTGATTCGCAAGAGCGACTACAAAATTGTTGAACACCTACAGCAGACGCCATCGAAGATTTCTATCTTGTCGTTGTTGTTATGTTCCGAAGCCCACATGAACGCTTTGCTGAAGATACTGGATACGTCATTCGTACCCCAAGAAGTTTCTGTAAATCAGTTAGAGGGGGCAATGGCACATATCAATGCTGGACATAGCCTGGGTTTCACAGATTTTGACCTAACGCCCAAGGGTCGGGAGCACAACATGGCTTTGCACATATCGGTAGAATGCCGAGGCACCGTACTGTCACATGTATTAGTGGATATTGGATCGTCGTTGAACGTATTACCAAAGAAAGCCATGATGAAATTGGACATACGGGGAGTTATTTGCACGCCCAACGATTTGGTTGTGAGGGCGTTTGACGGGACGAAAAGATCAGTGTTCGGGTCAATAACATTACCGCTTCAGGTGGGGCCGGAAATTTTTGATACCAAATTCTATATCATGGATAGCCATCCAGCTTATAGCTGCCTTCTTGGACGACCATGGATCCACGCTGCAGGGGCCGTAACGTCCACATTGCATCAGAAGCTGAAGTACATGGTGGGTGATAGTGTTGTTACCGTTTGCGGGGAGGAGGATATTTTGGTCAGTCACCTGTCATCATTCAGATATGTGGAGGTCGACGGAGAAATACACGAGACACCTTGTCAAGCCTTCGAAGGGTTGCGGATTAAAGACAAAGCTCAGGGTTCCAGCAAGATATTAGATGTGGCAGTGTCATCCTACAAAGAGGCTCAGGCTTTAGTGCAGACTGGCGAGACTAAAAGTTAGGGGCAGGTACTGGAGATTCCCGTGAAGAATGACAAGTTTGGGCTAGGGTATCGACCGACGTCGTCGGTGTCATCTTCAGGAGCGCCCCGGTTCAAGGGACCGGTCATAATTACGCCAAGAGGGGTGTGCTTTGAGACTATCAACGCTATTTCTGACGCCGAAGACGAGGATAGAGACTGCGATATGGACGCGTTGATCAAGCCAAGCGTGCCAGGACAAAGTCTCTGCAATTGGTCCATCTGGGAAATTGTACCAGTGACTTTTAAACAGTAATGATTTGTTTTATGAATTGTTGAATAATCTTATGTCCTACCCGGGGCATAGTGATGATGCATTAGGGCTACTTGATTATGTGTATTGCACTGTTTTAATCATGAAATAAAGGCGTTTTTCATATTCAAATATTGTGATCCCTGTTTTTCTTGTTTTTCCTTTAACAATAAATGGCAACGTGGTTATTTGCTTTGTTTGCGTGTTGAAGCGTTTAACCATTTCCTTTGCAGGACTAATATTTTAGATGACATCTCATACGAACTGCCTATGACTCGTTTCGACTTCGAGCACCCGGTATTCCAAGCAGAGGAAGAGATTGTTGAGGATAGCGACCTGCCAGAGGAGCTGACTCGTTTGTTGAAACAGGAAGAGAGAATCACTCTGCCTCACCAGGAGGAAATTGAGATTTTCAACTTGGGGTCGGAAGAAGTTGTGAGAAATATCCGTATAGGGGCTGCGCTGCAGAGCAACGTCAAGCAAAGGCTGATTGAGATACTACGAGAGTATAGTGACATATTTGCTTGGTCGTACGAGGATATGCCTGGGTTAGATACAGACATGGTTGTGCACCGTCTGCCGTTGCGAGAGGAATGTCCGCCTGTTAAGCAGAAACTCAGAAGAACCAGACCAGACATGGCTGTGAAAATCAAGGAGGAAGTTCAAAAACAGTGGGATGCTGGTTTCCTAGCTGTTACAACTTATCCGTCATGGGTCGCTAATATAGTACCAGTGCCGAAGAAAGACGGTAAAGTGCGAATGTGTGTAGACTACCGTAATTTGAATAGGGCGAGCCCGAAAGACGACTTTCCACTTCCTCACATTGATGTGTTGGTTGATAACACTGCTCAGTTCTCCGTATTCTCCTTCATGGACGGCTTCTCAGGCTATAATCAGATCAAAATGGCGCCAGAAGACATGGAGAAGACTACCTTCATTACTCCCTGGGGAACATTTTGCTACAAAGTGATGCCCTTCGGACTGAAGAATGCTGGGGCAACATATCAACGTGCTATGAGGGCTCTCTTTCATGACATGATGCACAAAGAGATCGAGGTTTATGTTGATGATATGATTGCCAAATCCCAAACGGAGGAGGAGCATTTGGTTAATCTGCTGAAACTGTTCAAAAGGCTTAGGAAGTTCAGGTTGAAACTGAACCCTAACAAGTGCACCTTCGGGGTGAGATCGGGTAAACTGCTGGGGTTTATCGTGAGCGAAAAGGGAATAGAGGTTGATCCTGCGAAGATAAAAGCAATATAAGAAATGCCGACACCTAAAACAGAAAAAGAAGTGCGCGGGTTTTTAGGGAGGTTGAACTATATCGCCCGGTTCATATCTCACCTAACTGCGACATGCGAGCCGTTATTCAAATTATTGAAAAAGAATCAGGCTGTGACCTGGAATGAAGATTGTCAAAAGGCGTTCGACAAGATAAAAGAATACTTGCAGGAACCTCCTGTTTTGATACCCCCAGTGGCCGGGAGACCTTTGATTATGTATTTAACGGTTCTTGAGGAAAGTATGGGTTGTGTTCTCGGTCAACACGACGAGACTGAACGTAAAGAGCATGCGATTTACTACTTGAGTAAAAAGTTCACCGACTGTGAGTCCAGATACTCAATGCTCGAAAAAACGTGTTGCGCACTAGCTTGGGCCGCCAAACGTTTGAGGCAATACATGCTGAATCATACAACCATGCTAATTTCAAAGATGGATTCAATAAAATACGTGTTTGAGAAGCAAGCACTCTCCGGAAGAATTGCCCGATGGCAGATGGTGTTAACCGAATACGATATCCAATATGTCTCGCAGAAGGCTATTAAAGGTAGCGTTCTGTCAGAGTACCTTGCGGAGCAGCCTGTTGAGGACTACCAATCAATGAGGTTTGATTTTCCTGACGAGGATATCATGTACCTGAAAATGAAGGATTGTGAAGAACCGTTGCCGGACGAAGGACCAGAGTTGGGTTCCAAATGGCAGTTGATATTATACGGAGCTGTAAATTCTTATGGTAGCGGAATAGGTGCAATTATCACTACTCCTCAGGGGTCGCACATCCCCTTTACTGCCCGTTTGACTTTTCCCGTAACCAATAATGAGGCTGAATACGAGGCTTGCATCATGGGTTTGGAAGAAGCTATTGATTTGCGAATCAAACATCTGGATGTATACGGAGACTCAGCTCTAGTGGTGAATCAGATTAAAGGAGAATGGGAGACACGTCAGCCCAATTTGATACCATATATGAATTATGCAAAGAGACTGTTGCCTTTCTTTGACAAGGTGGAATTGCATCACGTACCACGAGCAGAAAATCAAATGGCTGACGCCCCGACGACATTGTCTTCAATGTATAAAGTTAACTTCTGGAACGAGGCTCCCTGGATTGTTATCTTTCGGCTTGATAGGCCCGCATTCATATTTGCCATTGACGAGGCTCCCGATGGTAAACCCTGGTACTTTGACATCCAGAATTTCCTGAAGAACAAGGAGTATCCGGCTGGGGCATCCAGTCGAGATCAGAAGACTCTCAGGAGATTGGCCGGCAATTTCTATTTGAACCCGGACGGTATCCTATACAAAAGAAACCACGAATTGGTGTTGCTACACTGTGTAGACGAGAAAGAGGCGAAGTTGCTCATGGAAGAGATACATGAGGGTACATTTGGTACACATGCTGGTGGGCATGCTATAACGAGAAAACTGCTGCGGGCAGGTTACTATTGGCTGACTATGGAAATAGACTATTTCAAGTTTGCAAAGAGGTGTCATAAATGCCAGATTTATGAGGATAAGATCCATGTGCCTCCAAGTCCTCTGAATGTGATGTCATCACCGTGGCCTTTCTCGATGTGGGGAACTGATGTGATTGGCAAGATTGAGCCTACGGCATCCAACGGACACCGATTCATTTTGGTGGCAATCGACTACTTCACCAAATGGGTTGAGGCAGCATCATATGCCAATGTCACCAAACAAGTGGTCGCCAGATTTATCAAACGAGATATTATCTGCAGATATGGAATCCCCGAGCGGATTATCACCGACAACGGTTCGAATTTGAATAACAAAATGATGAAAGAGTTGTGCCAGAATTTTAAGATTGAACATCACAACTCTTCTCCTTACCGGCCCAAGATGAATGGCGCTGTCGAAGCGGCCAACAAGAACATAAAGAAGATTGTTCAGAAGATGGTTGTGACGTATAAGGACTAGCACGAGATGTTACCTTTCGCTTTGCACGGTTATCGTACGACGGTACGCCCATCAACCAGGGCAACCCCTTTCTCATTGGTATACGGGATGAAGGCAGTGTTACCGTTAGAGGTCGAGATTCCTTCCCTGAGGGTTTTACGTGATGTCCAACTCGACGAGGCAGAATGGGTGAAAGATAGACTGAATCAGCTCAGTTTAATGGATGAGAAGAGACTGGCTTCTTTAGCATACGGTCGGTTATATCAGAGCCGGATGAAGAAAGCTTACGACAAGAAGGTGTGCCCTCGAAGCTTTCAGACGGGCGATCTTGTTTTGAAAAAGATTCTCCCACCATAAACAGATCACAGAGGCAAGTGGACTCCTAATTACAAAGGTCCGTACATTGTCAGAAAAGTCTTCTCTGGAGGAGCCTTGTTACTATCCACCATGGATGGTGAAGACTTTACATCTCCTGTGAATTCGGACGCAGTTAAAAAATACTTTGCTTGAAAGTGACCCGCTGGACAGTAAAAAGAGAGTCCAGGCTAAAAATGGGGCATCCCGGCGAACCATAAAAATGAATAAAAGGTTCGGGCAAAAATTAGGGATAAAATTGAAAAAATGTACACCCGCGAAGTCGAAAACCTGAAAACGGCGATTTCGGCAAAAAAGGGTATCCCGGTGAATTGAAAACCCGCAAAGGGCGGTTCACGCAAAAGTTAGGGATTGAAAAAGCAAATGACTGCGGTCCGGATTTGATACAGCATTGCTTAGTGGTGTGGGAGTGCCTGGGGGGGCCGTCTATCAAAAAACAATCTCTTCCGAAGATCGAGTATCGAGAAAGCGCAGAGTCAGGCGAGTCATAGGAGGATCAGCTCATGGTGTTTGTCTGTACCACGTCGCCGACATGTATACAAATATTGTTTTGTATTTTATTTATGCTTCTTGTGCATATATGTATGCATGTTTGTGCGTAACTTCCTCTTTTCAGGAGTTGCATCCAGTGTACAAAACTTTGCCTATTCAGAGGCCCGTTATCAATAAAACATGTTATTCAGTACTTGATGCTTGTTCTTTACTGTTTTGCTTGTGAAAGAAGCCGATGTTTTGATAAACTTGCACTTGCATAATCTTGCTGGCCCTTGCCAATAATTGATAAAACTTCGAATTGACTGAAGTAATGTCACGGATGCTAACCCGGGTAGATTCTGTTGTATAGGCCTGTTTTGTCTCGTTTGTGTTTTGCAGAGTTCTTACCTTTGGAGCAAACAGTCAGGGATTGTATTCCCCAGCCCAAATCTCTTGGCCAAGACCTGACTCTAGTCGATGTCATTCTCCAGCTAGTCGCAGCTTATTCCTAGAGAGTTGGAATGACGTTATCCCTTACCGAATGAGGGATTATTCTCCCCAGAAGAGTATCCTCAGGGAAGTTGTCCACAGGATATCCCCAGCAAGTCAAAATCAATGTTCCCTGCAGAGGTTGCGCTTCTTAGCGAATCGAAGGTGCATGTTCGATCTCCGGCATGGGAGATTCCCGCAATAGTTAACCAAGTTGTTGGTTCGAAAGGTTTATATCCGCGAAGGATGGTTTTCTTGCTCCCCCACAGGTCGTCACGCCATTGACAGGATGTTGATCCTCAGCAGAGTCCGAGGCTCCGAGTTCGTAAACTATGCCCATATAGTGTGCTTTTCCTAGAAGTGTCGCTTCTTCCCCAGTTAAGTTTGTTCACCAGCAAGGTGGCTTGTTCTTTCCTCCCAATGGAAATTGACGTTTAATCGCTCCTCGGGAGAGTTGGTTGTGTTTCTGGCGTTTATTTCGCCGGAATACTTGATGATACTTGTTCTCCCCAGCAGAGTTGGCTTTATCCTCAACATTCGTGTTGTGGAGACAACACTACCAGAGTTTCCTTGCAACTTAAGCCTGCATTTGGATTTGCATATATCATCACATTTGCATCTACTCAAACGCGTAGCATTTCCATGCCGTACGGAGCATTACGCCACTTTCAAACATATGCATTTTGAAGCATAAGTCAGGTTGGCTACCTCTTTGTTTTCAGGTGTTCTTCCCTGCAGGTAATTGGACTTCTTGTTCAGGATCATTTTTAGATATTCAGATTTGTGGCATGGAATATGTGATGATAATGTTCGTCCCGCCATGTGTTCCCTTATCAGAGGTGCTTGATTAACTTCTCTTCTTCCGCCAGCGGAGTGTTCTTTACACGGCTTCATAATTGGACTTTGGAGTTGTTGTCAAAAATTCCCCAGTGGAGTGTTCCCTCGGGTTGCTGTCACGTCAGCATTTTAAGAAAAAGATTTCAGAGATTAGACGTCTGAAGCCATTACTCGTCGTCAAGTTGAATGTCTGGCAGTTGACGTCAGAATTTCCCCGGCAGAGTTCTCCCCAGTTTGCTGTTATGGCTTCATAATTAGACTTTGAAGTTTGTTATGTCAGCATTTTACGGCTTCATAATTAGACTTTGAAGTTGTTACCATCATGACATGGCTTCATAATTTGACTTTGAAGTTATTGTCAGTTCTGAAAGGCTTCATAATTTTGATGTTGCTTTCAACAGTCAACGACTTCATGAATAGACTTTGAAGTTGTTGTAAAAGAGAGATTTCAGCGATTTGACGGTTGAAGTCATTACTTGTTGTCAAGGCTTCACGATTTGACTTTGGAGTTGTTTTCAGCATTTTAAAGGAAGATTTCAGTGATTAGACGGTTGAAGTCATTACTTGTTGTTACGGCTTCGTAATTTGACTTTGAAGTTCGTCAGCATGGGATGCTCCATAATTAGACGTTGGAGACGTTATCACTATTACAATGGCTTCATAATTAGACTTTGAAGTTGTTGTTAGAATTTCCTCGGAAGGAGTCTAGAGGGCTTCATGATTTGACTTTGAAGTTCAATAGAGTTTTCCTGGAATTGCTGTTACGTCAGCATTGCACGGCTTTATAATTAGACTTTGAAGTTCGTTACATCAGCGCTATAAGGCTTCACGATTAGACTTCGGAGTTGTTGTAAAAGGAAGATTTCAGCGATTAGACGTTTGAGGTCGGTACTTGTTGTTACAGATTCGTAATTCGACTTTGAATTTGTTGTTGGCATTTTTAAAGGGGGATTTCAGTTATTAGACGGCTGAAATCGTTACTTGGTGTCACTACTTCATAATTAGACTTTGAAGTTGTTAGCAGCAGTGGATGGCTTCATAATTAGACCTTGGAGTTATTATTAGTTTATATGGCTTCATTATTCGACCTTGGAGTTATTGGCAGTGTGGAACGACTTCATAACTAGGCTTTGGAGTTGTTGTGAGGAGTTCCCTAGCGGATTTTCCTCGCGTAGATGTTATGTCAGCATTGCAGACTTCATGATTTGACTTTGGAGATCGGCGTAGTTTTCTTCGAGTGGCTGTTACGTCAGCGTCACACGGCTTCATAATTAGACTTTGGAGTCGTCGTTAGCAATTCCCCAACAGAGTTTTCTCTAGCAGCTGTTACGTCAGCATTGCGCTGCTTCATAATTAGACCTTGGAGTTGTCGTCAACATCAAACGACTTTGTAATTAGACTTTGGAGTTCTTCAGTGATACCGCGTCTCCATGATTAGACTTTGGAGTTGTTGTCCGAAAGTTTTGTCCGCATGGAATAGCTTCATAAGTAGACTTTCGAGTTGTTGCCAGATTTTTCCCCACAGAGTTGCTTGTTGAAGTTTCTCTTATCCGGCCAGCGGAGTGTTTATCCAGTTTGTTGTTCCGTCAGTGTCAAAGGGTTTCATGAATCAAAATTTCAGAAGCTGCCGCTGGTTATCGAAACAGGCGTCCGGCAGTTCGGTTTCCAAATATCCCCAGTAGAGTCCTCCTCAACATCGTTGTCACGTCAACGCTAAAAGGTTTGTGGGTTGGGACCAATGGAGTTGGCTACTACAAAGATAAGGCGGAGTTATTTTCCAGTATGATTGACAAAATTGAATTCCTATTGGGTGGAAGAATTCTATCCCCAGCGAAGTCGCCGGGATTTCTTCGTGTTGACGAAATGACAACCCCAGGAAAGTCCTTCGCAGATTTACTGCCATGGCGGCGCTAAAAGTTTGAAGATTAAGATGTATTTTGTTACCCATGGGATTGATGGAAGCCAGTTCCTGTAAG
The DNA here is from genome assembly GCA_963859935.3 of Lathyrus sativus. Taxonomy (NCBI): domain Eukaryota; kingdom Viridiplantae; phylum Streptophyta; class Magnoliopsida; order Fabales; family Fabaceae; genus Lathyrus; species Lathyrus sativus. The sequence continues at coordinate 183,392,322 of OZ012740.1, read as the reverse complement.
ATGGGCAGAGAAGCTATGTTCAAGAGATGATTTTCCCGTATGGATAGGCGGATGAAGTTTCCTGTGTTTAGGCAGATGATTTTCCCGTATGAATAGGCGGATGAAGTTTCCTGTGTGTAGGCAGAAGGTTTTCCCGTATGAATAGGCGGATGAAGTTTCCTGTGTGTAGCAAGAAGGTTTTCCCGTATGGATAGGCAGATGAAGTTTCCTGTGTGTAGGCAGAAGGTTTTCCCGTATGGATAGGCGGATGAGGTTTCCTGTGTATAGACGGATGGTTTTCCCGTATGGATAGGAGGATGAAGTTTCATGTGTTTAGACAGATGATTTTCCCGTATGGATAGGCGGATGGAGTTTCCTGTGATTTGACAAAAATATTTCCCAGTGAAGTCGACAAATTTATTGCCTATGATTGATAGGACCTCCTCGTGTTGGCAAGAGGCGGATAACTCATCCCCAGTGGAATGTAGCGTCCTAACATGGACAAAGTTCTATTCCTGTGTTGTTGAGATTTCTTCGGGTTGACGAAATGTGAGTCCTGACGTGAACAGATTGGTGTTTATTCGTGATTTGACGAAATTTGGGTCTAGATGTGGACAAGGTTACTCCTGTGACGACGGAATCTTTGTTCGTGTTAATGAATTTGTTTCTCTTCTTGTGTTGACAAGGTTAGTCCAGTTATGGACGGAGATGTTCAGTGCCTGTGGCGTCACACAGGTGGTTGATGTTGAAATCAGAGTTATTATCAGACGTTGGATCAGTTGTTGCCATAACAACCAGATTCAATTGGCGGATGTCGTTCCCCAAGCAGTTGTGCAGTTTATTTCTGCGGTTAGCAAATTTCCGGGTTTCTTGGTATTCAACCGTCTCGTACCTCGATCGTTTGAAGTTCGTTCGCTCTTCACCCAGTCGGGTCCAAGCCGTTTAAATAGGGGCAACTGTTGCACCCCAAAATTTGCTTAACCTTTTCTTGCCTGATTTATGTTTCATTGCATTTCATTTGCATAGTTACATCATAGCATATCAAGTCATCCAATAAGGGATCAAGTGCCATTTATGTCAAAAGAAGCCTATGTAGAGGTGTTATCTAAGCCTGAGAGACCATCCAAGTCATCAGAGAAGGGTTGAAGTCATGAGAAGTTTGAGTGCCCACAGGGGGATTTCTCTCCTAACTTGAGGTGTATTGAAGATCATCAACAGGGAATGTGAATTTGAGGTATGTATGGATCTCATGGGATGCCTAGAGGGCCCTATTGAAGCTTAGACAAGTCATTGTATCAAGTTCAAGAGTCATGGTTGAGGTGTGTACAAGTAGGGTTTCATCTGGGTAACCCTAGGTCAAGGAGAGCAAAGAAAGGGCATCAAGACCTAGCTCTAGGCCATGGAAGTCATGGATTGATATGTTGAATCATGTGTGTGGATGAGCCAAGACCAAGTTCAAAATAATCAAGAGTGGTTTGAGGTGTTTGAGACAGGGTTCCTAGGGTAAAATCCCCTGTATAGCACTGGACTTCCAAGCCACATAAGTAAAAATACAAGTTTCAAATGGATCTTTGGCCAACATGAAACTTGTATAGCTTCCCAATACCTTTAATTTGAGTGCTAGAAGTCTTCAATAATATTTGTAGAACTCAAGTTAGGGTTCTTGCAAGTTACAAGTCACCAGAGGACACTGAAATTTATCTGTGAAAGTCACTTGACTTCCAAGCAACTTTTTCCCCTCAAGGAGTTTTCAAATGGATTCATGGCCAAGATAATAGTTGTAGGTCTTGATCTTAGCTTTAATTTTAGTACTAGAAGTCCTCAGGAAGATTTGTGGAACTTAAGTTATGATCTTGGCAATCCAGGGGTATTTTGGGAAAGTTGAATTATAGGTCATTTTCAAGAATGTGCCAAAATCTCCATCTTTCACTCTTCCAGTGGAAAATTGTTCAACATGAAATGTGCTTAAAATGATGTTTTTAGGTCAGATGTGAAGTCATGGTGAGTTGGATTGGCTTATTTCACAAATGCTTCAAAATGGCCTAAAAAGAAGGATTTTTCAAATGATTCAAAAGAGGGAAAAATGATTTTTTGAGTTGTAGGCCCTAAACATGTCATATGAGTAGTCATTTTGACCAGGAATTGCATTTTAGAGACAATGGCAATGTCACAATTTTGAGATGAGCCCTAATTTCATGAGTTGCTTTGTAAAGTAGTTACTTCAATTACAAGTCATTGATCCAAAGCAAGAATCAGGGCAATTCAGGCTGAGCTAGCTATCCAAACATATCCCAAATTAAATTTGCAGTTGAATAGAACATTCTGGAATGAGAAATGAGGGAGAATTCATGACTGTAGCTTTGGAATTTCATGGCCATGACAGAATTTTGGATCAACTGAATTGGGCCTTAATTTGGACTTAGAAGCCCATGAGAAGCTTCTATATATTCATTTCAATGTTTCCAGATGAAGTTTGGTGAAAATTTCGTGGAGAGAGTGAAGATAGCAAGTTGAGTTTCAAGGTTTCTAACTGAAAACGGTTTTGGAGTTCAAGGCACATTCAAGCCAAATTGATGGTTGGAAAAGCTTCCTCTTGCTTCACTGATCGTGTTTGAAGAGTTGTGGAGCTTGAATCCATCATTTTCTATCTCTGTTGATCCAATTTTCACAGGTATGTAATTCTTGAATTTCCTCTTGATCTAGGATGAACTAGGTAGATTCTTGCATGTGGTTAGGGTTTAGATGGAACCTAGGTCGTTTCTGGATAGGAATTTGAGCAATTAGAGACATTCCAAGATGACATGTGATTTCTGTTTTAGCACAAATTGAGTTGATCCTAAGGCTATGAACTGATTTGGATAGATCATTATGATGTACAAAACATGAGGATTATTTTTGTGGATTCAATTTTGCAAATGATGATGGTTGAGATTTTGGCATAATCTGAAGATGGCTTCGTGTTTTAATTTCCATTGAGAGTTGGATGAAATGGATGTGATATTCATGATCCTGGTGATTTTCTGAGTAAGATAGGTATAAGGTTCATCAGTTTTGGTCACCTGAGTTTGGGACCTCACCGGAGAAGACGGTGTTTTCCACCGTGAACCACCGTCTGAGAATTGCCTCAGGTCACCTGAGTTTTGGGGAAGACGAAGCCTGAAGTGTTGGATCAGGTTGACTCATTGACTTGGAAGCATGATCGTGTGGATATGATTCAAACTCAGCTTTCCCTCTTTAATAAAAAACGCATCGTTTCATTTATCCAGTCAGCTGGTGACTGGACCCTCACGTGGACGCGCCCTCAACTCTTGGATTTGATTACCAGTCTTCTGATCCATTGGCTCACGTTTTATTTTTTAATTGTTTTAATATTTACTTTTATTCCATTTGATTTCTAAAATCCATAATAAATCCAATATTGATCCAAAAAAAATTTTAAAAATACCTCAGTGATCTTGGATTTATTTGTGATTTTATGAAATCAATAAATCTCATTTTCATCCTTTTTTCAATTTAATTTGATTTTCTCCATTTTATTATTTTCTTTAATTTTGTATATTTGCTACATGTTTTTGCTGATTTTATTGTGAATAATTGGTACATGATTTTGAGTTGATTCTTGTTGGATTAGTTAGCTTATAGAAGCATGTAACCATAGTAATTTTGTCACATTTTTGTGAGAGAATTTCAGGCCAATTTGAGTGGTGAACATAAGGAGTGTTAGATTTAGGGTTTCAAAACAACTAGTTGTAGTTTAGGGCATAGTTTGGGGACTTAGTGTTTGATTTAGGTCCTGGGATTTATAAGGGGTATTGGGTATAGGCTTAGGTTCCCTTAGAAATTTAATTAGGATTTTATGATATATTTTAGCATTTTATTGGTATTTTGCAATTGGTGTGATGTTTGTAGGTTTCTCCCTTGGATGCTTGGTTTATTCAATTTGTGTGGGGCTATTTTGGGTGTGCTTTTGGCTTGGACTTTGCTTGGATGAATTTAAGATCAATTGAAGTTGCTTTGGATGGCTTGAATAAGCTTGGAGTTGAAGATTTCTCATCTGTTGGAATGCTTGTCAGGAGCTTAGGAAAATTAGGGTTTTAGGAAGAGCTTTTTAGACTTAGTTCATTTCTTGCCTCAAACATGGAATGTTTTGTTTGCTTCCATCATATCCTATGATTCAAAGTACTCTTAAGGAAACCCCATCTCTCCCTTGGAGGGATGAGTGGTATGCCTTAAAGAGTAGAACTTTTGAGGATACCCTTCTTTGCAGATGATGGTTTCTAGTGATTTCCTTTGGTTTTCACTGGTTTCCATTCATTATAACTTGATCCCAATAACAAATCTTTCTTGGTGGACCTTGCTAGAGCTTGGATATGAAGATATAAGATGTTAAAGATGCCTTTCATGAGGTTTTATTGAAGATGGAGTTATGTTACTGTCAACTTTGCTGTCAGGAGCTTGTTGGAGGATTAAAGCTAGGGTTTACTGTTGCTTTTGAGCTGGAGTTTTATGTAGCTGTGGAGCTTAACTGTTTAGGTATTGAGGAGCCTTATTTGAAGTATGCTTTCTCTTCCCTGGAAGTTGGATATTGAAGTTTATTAAAGCTTTAAGATAGGAGCTAGTCATGAAGATGAAAGTTGTTGCTGTCAACTTCTTGTTGTTTAACCAACTGTTGCTGTCAGAGCTACTGTTTGCTGTAGGAGTTTGGTGCTTCTGCTTGGGCTGCCTCTTTTGGGGTTTTGTTTCTGTATTGTTTGTTGGCTTGTGTAGCTTGCCCCCCTAGGTTTGAGGTGAATGTTGATTCACTTTGCCTGTTGTTTTCCCAGGTTCGAGGTTGAGTGGGACTCCCTTGCCTCGCTTGTACTGCTGCATTGCATGCATTTTACTATATTTGCTTGCTTTCTTTTCTGTTTATCCCCTAGGATCTCTGATTTCCTCTGTGCAGGAGAGAATTATGACAGACATTAGGACTCTTATCTATGCATGACAACATTAGGTTAGTTTTTATTCCCTTTTCAACCCTAGGCTTTTTAGAGCTTCTTTCTCGTCTTATCTCAAAACAACTTAAAAATACAGTAATAAGGTTAATCGATGTCGTACGTCACGAGCCTTAAGCTATTTGAGAAAGGGTTGCTGGAGAGCTTCTTTCTAGTAGTCTGGCTGCTTAGTATGGTACCCTTTCGGTGACACGCGACGTAGTCACTCTCAAATCATAGTCTCTAGTGCGTCAGAGATTGCGAACAAATTAAAAAAACACTTCTTTCGTAAAAGATTCAAAACAAACATCAAAGTGTCATTTTTGTCCGCTTGGACTCTTAATCAAGAAAACCCCTTTCATAAGGTAATAAAAAACAGTCAGACAAGCTTGTGTCTTCCGTAGCCCGAACTACGTTTGCTCTGATCTTTCATGCTGTATGAAAGTACGTAGGCATAGGACGCCGTATCCTAGCGAGCAACCTTCCCCTCCTTTCCCGTAGGTAGGCGAACTACGTTGACTCTGATTTCTCGTTCCAGACGAGAATACGTAGGCATAAAGTGCGATACTTTGCCGAGTCATTTCCTTTTCTTTTAACCCTTAACCTTTTAGAGTAGATAGAATAACAATCTGTACTAGAAAACAAGCGTGGATCCCGTCGAGTATGGAGGACGTGAGGGGTGCTAATACCTTCCCCTTGCGTAATCGACTCCCGAATCCAGGATTTGGTTGCGACGACCATTCCTTTCCCGTTTTGCGTTAAGTTTACTCTGAGCGTTTCCTTTCCCTCTTGTGGGATAAATAACGCACGGTGGCGACTCTTCTGTCATAGCCGGCCGATTTTCGCAGTAGCGACAAAGAGCACAAAGGAAGCAAACATGCATCACATAGGAGTTCAAGTTAAAAGCTTAAAAAGTAACACACAAATGAACAAGGAAGAAACAATATCATGACCTAAAATTGAACCAACATCATCCTTAACATGTTAGCAATATTAAACAAAAGGCATTGAGGGTTCAAAGGATCCAAAAATGTCATATCCAAATCAAACTAGGTCAAGGTACATGTGTGAACCTCCCTTGGAGGTAACTTGACTTGCAAGTTACCTCAAAAATAGGAAAATGGTTCAAAAATAATCAAATAAAATGCACAAGGTTGCTAAACAAGTGGGCAAACAGAGGCCAAAAGCTCAGAGCAAATATCCCCTCAAAGCACCATCAAAAGAAAATAATATTCAAGATGTACCACTTTGAAATGGGAGAATTAAGGGTCTAAAGAAAAGCACCAAAAGTCAACCCCAAAGTCAACCAACCAAGGGCAAAATGCTCCTAAAAAATTGTTCAACTCATCATGGATATGAAGATCAATTTTCATTCATTGGACCCAAAGGAAATGGATGAAACAAATAAAAGAACAAACAATGCACAATTTAATTCAATTAAAAACACCTCCAATATTTAATTGTATTTAAAAATGAAAAATAAAATAAAAAATGTCTAAAAATAATAGACATCTCAAGGTTTGTAAAATTATTTTTTGTGGAATTTTTGGAGTATTGGAGCTATTTTTAATTAATTAAATTCAAACAAGAATAAAAAGAAAATAACAAAATGCAATAAAAGAAAATAAAAACAAGGAAAAACACACAGCCACTGGATTGGGTTACCAGTCAAGGGATCTGAGGGAGGAGAGTGCGCCACGTATGCGCTGAAGGGAATTAAATGAAACGGCGCGTTTCACTAAGGATCCAGTGTGGTTCATTGACTTTAGCCTACCATGAGTCTTAATCCACTGCGTTGGTTTCAAAAGTATGCTGATCCAAAGAACTAAAGCTTGCCACGTCACCTAAACCCTAGTCAACACTCTCAGACTGAATCACACGCGTTGGATTCGCTTACCTAGTCAAGGGGGTCAAACAAATCTAATGGTTAAGAGGTCATCTCCCTCGTTCAAACCTGAAAATGGAGGGAATGCTTCAGGTGGTGGCCGGAGAAGACTCTGGTCGTGTTCTCCGGCGAGAGCAATGGTGGCCTGGTCAAAACTTCACCAATTTCAACAAAACCTATATGAAACTTCATCTACAACTCACAAGGATCATGAATCCAAGGTTAATTTCCATTAATTCCTCACCACAAACTCAAATCGAAGGCAAACAGAATTGTGCCTCAAGAACAAAATCTCACCAAACTCAACCAAATTATCCAGAAATCATCTAGAGGTCATGGAGATTACATATCAAACAACAAATAAGCAAAACACCACAAGAATAAGCCATATTAGATCCAAACATTTTTGAGCTTCATCCAACAATCAACACGAATGCCAGTTCGTTTTACATATTAAAGATCTACATGTTGTCTAGGTCTCAAATATGTAAAAATGGCCATGAATCAATGCATATCCAGAGTGTAAGGTTGAATTGTAAATACCTAGTGGAGAACTTCCACTGAGCCATCAATTGATGCTTAAGCTTCAAGAAAAATGTCCAGAATCACTCCACAAACTTCAATAAAGCTTTTGCAATTCACAATTTGGCTTGAAACTTGCTAATTCTCAGAATTCGAATTTTGAATTTTCACCACTTTTTTCAAATGCTCTAGCTCCAATTCTCCTCCAATTTCGTGTTCTGAGCACTTGTTCATGATGAGAAGCTTTTATGTGATGGATTTGAAAAGAAATTGAGCCCGATTTCAGCCTCTAAGAGCCCTATTGAAATCCATGGGATTTGAGCTTTTTCTACTTGTCATGTGCACGAATTCCTCACCAATTTGGCTCCAAAATGATGCATTTTGCTTGCTGGTAACATGAGGAATGTGAAGGGCTGGGATTTGGTCCTTGTTTGATCTAAATGATTGATGTTTGTTGTGTAACTTCGTGATGAAGTAATCTTGGAAATGGCTTATCAACACACATCAAACTCAAATTCTAAAATTGCCAATGTGCTTAAAACATAATTTGCACTCAAAATATGTACTCATTTGCACAAAAATGGTCCAAAGTGAATTAATTCCAATTTTGCCCTTCTAAGCTTTCTTCCATGAAAATTCACACATCAATTCTTCAAACCAAGCCAAATCCATGACTTCTTGGTGTTTGGTTGAACAAATTACACCATTTGGAACACATTTGATGTTGGAAAAATATTCATTTGAAGTATGCAAGTTGGTGAAATGGACCTATAATTTTATGACCTATAATCTCACTTTCCCAAAATACCCTTGACTTGCAAGTCTCATAACTTGAGTTCTACAAATTAGATGAAATACTTATAGTACTTTTTGGAAAGCTAAAACCAAGATCTACAACTTTCATGTTGGCCGAAAGTTGAGGAGAAACATCCTTCTAGGTCAAAAATGGCATGGAAGTGAGTTGATGTTTGTTGACCAAAATCACATTCATTTGATGACCTGTAACTTGTCTGCATCATAACTTGAGTTCAATAAATCCAATCAAGGACTTCTAGTACTCAAAAGAAAGCTGAGAACATGCTCTACAAGTTTCATGTTATCCAAAAGTTGAGATGAAACTTGTATCTTGAGATAGGTGGTCTTGAAGTTAGGCACTAAATAAGGGATTTTACCCTGAGAACCCTAATTTAGTAACTTCTCACACACTTGATTCTTGATGAATTGATCTTGAAATGATGTCTCACACATCTTAACACAACATCCCATGACCATAGATACTTTGAATTTAGTTTTAATCTCCTTCAATTTCATAATTGACTGAGGATTTACTAGATGAAAACCCTAATTGCAACATCTTTGACCGTGGCTTGTTACACTTCAAACAACAACTTGAATAAGCTCCAAATGGCTCTCAAAGCACTCAATGAGCTCTCTCAGCATCTTATATCCATAACCATGAATTCACAATCCTCTGATGATCTTTAACTGGCCTCCAAATTAGGAGCTGACCCACCTACATCTATCAATCCTTTCACAAGACCAATGCCCACTTCTAGATGACCTTATGACCACTCAAACTTGAGTAACACCCCTTGCTTAGGATCAATCCTCTGAGTAGACTCCTCTTGTTATGCATAACCTCTTGATCCCCTGTTCAATGCAAAATGCTATGCCATGCAAGTTCTAGAAAGAAATGAAATGAAATATAAACCCAATTAAGAAAAAGGTTGGGCAAATTTTGGGGTGCAACACATAGCATTCGTTCTAGGGACAGGGGATCAAGGTTTTCCCGTGGCTCAGTTTTCATCTTGGTGCATGAACCTGAACAGCGAGCATTAGAGGCTCTAGCATTTGTTTTGCCCAGCGGTCGGGCGACCGATTTTATTTTATTTTACAGGGTATTTTCAGCTCAGAAAGAAGCATTCAGGCTATCGCAAACATTTTCATGGTTATGAAATTTAAAAGCAAGTTTCAGAAGTTGAACAGAGCTCAAAACAGCAAGAAATGGACAAACGGGCAGATTTCCCTCCAAAAGGTGCCAAAATTTAAATTTTGAAGGTGTTAACCGATTAACATATATGGTTAATCGATTAACCAGTGCATATTTTGCCTCTGCACGTGAATTTTCAATGCATTCCACTTTGGGGTCCAATTTTGGTCATGTGCAAATCTGATTTTCACTTTGGGAAGGATCAAGAACCTATTTAAAATTTGTTTAATTTCATTTTCCCTCCAAATGCCCATTCCTCATTCCAAACCAAATTTCACAAACCATAATCCAAACCTCTCATTTGGATCCAAGCCTAAGTGATATTTAAGTGATCCACTCCAAACCAAAGCAATCTAATCTCTCATATTTCACTCTCATTTTTAGAATTGATCTCATTCTCTCTCAATTCTCTCTCAATTTTCCAATCTCCAAAACCCTCAGCAAAGCTCTTCTCATTGAAATTATGGATTCTTTATTAGAACCCTTGATTTCTAAGAGCTAAACCTTCATTTATTCTCTCCATTGAATCAATTTCTTCATCCAATTTTTGTGCAAAATTGGATCTAAACTTGTAAGTGATTTTAGAAGTGATTATTTGGCTTATTTTGGCTTGATCTTGGTGAATCCTCACTCCTACAACAAGAACATACTTGGATCTTGAAGAATCTACGGTTTTCTTGCTTTGATCTGCTTATTTCCATCGAATCAACACTAACCGAAGCAAATCTCCGCTTCGTAGGTTAGAAATTCTTGATCCGAATTTGTTTTTAGGTTATTTGCATAATCATGTGGATTTTCATATTTGATTGAGTTTTGGTTAATTTGATCCATTTGATTCATGATTTGGTTGTGTCAATATGTTTACATGCTGCTTGAATCACGATTTGCTGGTTTAATTTCGTGATTAAGTGATTATGCGATCATCCGGTTGATAGGATAAATGCTTATTTGCTGAACATACTGCTCTGTTGCTATTTTTCTGCGGTTGGCACAATGTCAATCGGTTAACACATTTGGTAAACCGATTAACCATCTCAGATATTCAAAATTTTCAAATTTTTCTAGGTGTTAATCAGTTAACGCCTGGTGTTAACCGATTAACACGTACAAATTTCATGATTTTCAAACATTTTTCACAGGTTAACTGATTAACCTCTAGTGTTAACTGATTAACGCTATGCCAGCAGATCTATTTTGCTGTTTTTCTTGTTTGTTTGAGTATCGTTTCGCATCGAATCATCGTAGATAAATATGATGCATTAGAAGCGAAATGTTTTAGACATTTTGTCGTTGTTTTGATTATTTAATCGGGACTTTGTCGACAGGCATTTTGTTTTCCGCTTGGATACACATGTTTGTATGTGTTGTTCAAAGTGATGATGTGCTTGCATGTTCATGTTTTGCTTGCTCTTATTGCATGTTCTTGCCTTTCATATGCATGCTTGAGGTCGAGACGCGCTTGTGGCAGCTGCTGCCCCACACTACTTTCCTCCCTCACTTTCATCCTAATTGTGCATTATATGTTTGCATTCTTGCGTTTTCTTTTGCTTCTTTCTCTTCTCTTTGCCATGTTCCCCTTAGGATCTCTAATCTCCTTGTTCAAGGATGATTATGATAGACATTAGGTTTTGAACCATGCATGCCAACATTAGGGTAGACTTTCCCCTTTTAATCCCAACTCTAAGTCAACTATGCATGATAACTTTTAGGTTCGAGTTAGTCTCCCTTTAGTGTGTCACTTCTCTTCTCATCTTCAAATCATTTCAAAACACGTAATAAAGGCTAACGAATGTTGTGTGTTATGAGCCTTAAGTACTTGGGAAATGATGATTGGGTGGTTTCCTCTCAATTGTCTAGAGTGTCTAGTGTACACCCTTAGGGTGATATGCGACGCATTCGCTCCTAGGTCATAGTCTTTAGTGCAACACGAGTTACAAATCAAACTCAAAACACTTCTTCTCTAAAAGACTTCAAAAACAAAGTTCAAACCTTTTTCATCCTTTGGGATCTTAATAATGGAAAACTTTTTTCATAAGGAGAGTTTTGTTAACTATTGGTTCTATCGCAAACAGGTAACGCCTAAGTCTCCAATGGTCGAGCTGCATACACCTAACTGCTAGAACTAAGTTTTAACCCTACTCAGGTAAAACATTTTGAACCAATCGGTGTTCTTGTTAGCTCGAACTACATTTGATCTGTTTTCTCATACCAAATGAGGATACGTAGGCACAAGACGTGATGTCTTGGCGAGCAACCTTCCCCTTTTCACCCGTAGTTTGCCGAACTACGTTGACTCTGACTTTCCCATTGCACGAGGGAATACGTAGGCACAGAGCGGTGATGCTCTGCCGAGTCTCCTTTCTTTTCTTTTTGTCCTGAGACCTTTAGTGTAGATAGATTAAACACACCCTTAGATAGACAACAAGCATGGATCCCGTCGAGTACGACGGACATGAGGGGTGCTCATACCTTCCCCTTGGGTAACCGACTCCGGAACCCAGGACTTGGTTGCGATGATCTCGTCTTTTCCTTTTTCGTTAGGTTTTTCTGATCATTTCCTTTCCCTCTCTTTGGGATAAATAACTAAAGATGGCGACTCTTCTATTTTCTGCCGGGTGTTTTTCGCAGTTGCGACAGGTGTAAAACTATCTATACTAAAGGCTCACGGGGACAAAAGAAAAGAAAAATGACTCGATAGAGCATCGCCACTCTATGCCTACTGTCGCTACCACGAAAATAAGGTGCCAGCAAAACAGAAGAGTCGCCACCTTTCATTATTTATCCCTCAGAACGGGAAAGGAAACGATCGGAAAAAACCTGACGAAAAGGTATAAGACAAGGTTGTCGCAACCATTGTCTGGGTTCGGGAGTCGGTTACGCAAAGGGAAGGTATTAGCACCCCTCACGTCCATCGTACTCGATGGGATCCATCCTTGTTGGTTTGTCTACGGGTGAAAAATAATCTAGCTACGGCTTCTAAGGCTAAGCGGAAAGAAACTGACTCGATAGAGCATCGCACTCTATGCCTACGTATTCCCTCATGCAATGGGAAAGTCAGAGTCAACGTAATTCGAGAAACTACGGGATACGGGGAAAGGTGGCTCGCCAATACATCAGTATTGTGCCTACGTACTCTCAACAGATATGAGAGATCAGAGCTTACGTAGTTCGGGATACTACGGGTAAACCGGGGTATTCTCGATCACACAGGGGTGAGAGAAAGGATTGACAAACTAGAGTACGCATTCTAGCAGTTAGGTGTATGTTGCTCGCTCGTTAGAGACTTAGGCGTTACCTGTTTGTGGTATAACGGACGTAGTATGTCGGGGTTTAAAGGTACGGGAACCTACGGGACTTAGAACTACGGTCTGGTCTCAATTGCGCTAAGGCAAGAGAAATGGAACATCAGTCGTCAGCGGGAAAGTCTCGATAGCACGACAGCGAGAGAACAGAGAAGTTAGTTGTTAGTGTGCTCGCTAGGATATCGCATTCTATGCCTACATACCCTTGTCTGGTACGAGAAATCAGATCAGCTGTAGTTCAGCCAACTACAGCAAAAGGGGAAAAGGGAGAAGGGATGCTTGCTAGGATCATCGCAATCCTATGCCTATGTACTCTCGTCTGGTACGAGAGATCAGAGCAAACATAGTTCGGCGCTCTACGAGAATAAGTCTCGATTGCACAGGGGCAAGAGAAGGGGTCTCAATCGCATGAATGCGAGAGGAAAGGGTTTCGATCGCACGGGGGCGAGAACAAAGAGGAAGCAGGCCTAACACGCCTAAACGGGAAGGAACTCGGGACACACACACACGCGAAAACCTAAGGCGTAGGAGCGAATGCATCGTATATCACCCGAGGGGCATATAATAAACACTCTAAACAATCGAGGGGAGACCGCTCGATTGTCATTTCCTACGTATCTAACGCTACAACTCACAACACTCGACGGTTGCACGAAGACTTGAATAAGAAAGATGATAACGAACAAAGCGGCTCCGCTGGCTTTTGACATGTGCGCAAGCTCCATTCCGATCTTTTCCTCTCTGGATCCTTGATGATGATGCTCAAACCAGAACCAATGTAACGCTTAGACCGTCATGATTTGACTTATACGATAAATCCAACCCTAAGAGGTAGCGTATTGATGTCCGTGTCAAAGGCAAGATAGAGAAGTGATATCGAAAATCATTCTCCAATTGAATCATGTCACACGGCCAGCCCGGAATGAAATCAAAGTAAAATCGGATAAGAAATGAGGAATGAGGAGAGAAATCCGATACCGAAAAGGAAATAAAGTTCTACTCCTAAAATATGCAATAAATCTCTAATAAAATAAAACTCTAAAGAAATATCTAAGGAAATTGCATATAGAAAAATAGGATGGAAATTCTATATAAAATTCTTTACTATCCTAAAAGAAATATAGAATATAAATTCTAAAATATAAAATCTATATTAAAAATATGCTAAGAAATTATATCTAAACTCTAATTCCTAAAATAGAAAAATAAAACTAAGCATCTATTACATGCACATATCCAATACAAGCAAGAATTAAAAAAAATCAAGGGGAGGGGGGTACATCAGCAGAACAGGGTAATTCAGCTAGAAAAAAATACACTTGGGCCCAGCCCACAATACAATGGTCAGAAAAAATAAAAAACAATGGAAATGGGGGTGCATTGGTGAAACGGAGTGTAGGTCCAGGAGAGATGCAAATTGGGTCCATAAATCCAATGAGCCCGTTAGCCAAAAAAAAGAACAAACAAGGGACGGGGGGTGAATAAGCAGAACGGGGGTATGAAATCTAAAAACAATACTGAGACAATTGGGCCCAAGGCCCAATATCTCAAACCAGTCCACGAGACTTTTCCTCTACTTCGTCCAAACTCCACTATGAAACCCTAGTCTTCTCCTCTCTCACTCCGCCGTCGTAGGTTCCGTCTCACCCTCACCGTCTCCATTCACATTCCTTTCAATTAACACCTTAACCACACCTTTCTCTCACAACTCCCTCTTCGACTCTCTTCAACCGTCCTCATCATAAGTCGTGTGGATCTTGACGAAGGGAATGAATCTGAGGTTGATGAAGTGATGATGAACGTAAACGACAGCGATGATTTGACGAACAGATGAGCAAGACGAAGTCTCCGGTGGAAGGTTGAGTGAGGATCTTTGAAGATCTTGGTGGATATTCTATGGATCTGGATACATGATGAACGCACTTGAAGTTGCTTGAAGAAAGGATGAACATCTATGAAGGTTTCTGGCGATAGATGGATCTGTGAAGGTTGATGAACATGCTTGATGAAGTTTGTTGAAACTTCTGGAAAAAAAGAGGTTCTTGATGAAGATCTGAAAACCGTCACGAGTTCTTGAAGGTGGTTGAACTTTTCTGGAAACGGTTTGAAGCTTGTATGAGTTTTGCTGGAAAACGATGCACATGGATGAACATCGATGAACTCTGGACGGAGATCTTAGATTGGAGATGCAATGATGAAGGGGAAGTGTTTAGATCTGGAAAATGTGAGAAAGATATTGACAAAGATCTGATGGCGCTCTTGGTGATTCTAGAAAACGAGTGAAGAAACTGATTAACAACGATGAAGTTCGTTGAAGATTAACATCACTTTCTGGAAAAATTTCACAAGATTGATGAAGGAATGGTGGAGAGGATGAAGATACACGCAGTTCTTGAACAGTTGCAGTTTCCGGCGAGATGTTACAGTTCCGGTGACAGTTGCAGCGGTTTCGGCGGCGGCTGCATGGCCGGCAATAAGGGAGTGGTGGCGCTACGTGGCAACATGGGAGAGAGAGAGAGAGGGTGAGGTGGCACGCTGCATGGTGCGATATGTCAGCCAATGGGGAGAATGAGGTGGAAGAAAGAGAACAGGATGTGTCGCCTGTGAGGTGTCACCGTGTGGGGCTGGTGGATGTGTGATGTGGCATGGAGAGGGAGAGAGAGAGAGAGAGAGAGAGAGAGAGAGAGAGAGAGAGAGAGAGAGAGAGAGAGAGAGAGAGAGAGAGAGAGAGAGAGAGAGAGAGAGAGAGAGAGAGAGAGAGAGAGAGAACATATGTGCTATTTATATGGTGACATGTGGCAGAATTGGATCCATGGGCCTACGAAAATGACATCTAGTCCAAAGAATCAGACTCAATTGAAGACCTAATTAATTGCAAATTAAACTAATTAAAACGGACAATTAATGCAAGTAAACTCAATTAAGAGACTCAATTAAATGTTAATTAAGATGATTCAAACTCAGTTAATGGACTCAACATGATTAACAACTCAATTAACTCTAACTAAATGACCTCAATTAATGACTCAATTAATACTAAACAATGATGGATTAAAATCTGAACCTAATTAAAGTTAGTTAACCTAATTAATATCTAATTACTAATCTAAAAAGGAATTAAACTAATCTAACAAAGAGATTAAAATCTATTAATTTCTATTATATTCTAACAATTCAAATAATATCTAGCAAAAGAAACAAATCTACTAATTCCTAAAACAAATTCAATTAATATATAAAAATATGAAACTTATCTAGAAAAACTATTTAAAGTCTATTAAAATCTATTTAATATCTAAGAAACAATAAAAATCTATTTAATACCTATTTAAAAATTCTAGAAAATAAGGGAAAAAATCTAAAAAATGCAATAAAGCCAATTAAATCGATTAGAAAAAAGATACGCGAATACAGCGAAATAAACGGTAAAAACCAGATACCGAAATGTCCTCAAAAACAACAGCAAGAGCTGAAAACACCGGGATGAGCACAAATCCCAAAATAAATCCTCGTATTCGAATTGGTATGAACTACCTGAAACGCCAGGGGAGGACTATAATCCCGATAAAACCAATCTGACTGGGAAATGCAATGTATGCGGTATGCGGATGCAAAATGAAATGAGTTGAAACATAAGCCAAATGCAAGAATTGGTTGGTCAAATTTTGGGGTGAAACAGCTGCCCCTATTCAAGCGGCTTGGACCTGAAGGGTTGAAAAGCGAACGACTTTCAAACATACCAAGGTAGAAGACGGTTGAATACCAAAGAACCCGGAAATTTGCCAACCACAAAAACAGAACTGCAAACCCCGTATTGGGGACAAAGATCTTCGGAAGATAGATGAACTGATCACAAAAAATACTCTTCTGGGAAAGAGAGGTTTAACCAAACAACTCTGGCAGGGAGGAAACAAGAGAAACTTAACCAAATAACTCCGTTGGGTAACACATAATAAGATGAACACATTCATCAAAAGTTGCGCCATGGTCTGGATACCATTTTGGCTGAAACGTAACATCCACGTTGTTAGAGTCTGGACACTCGAGGGAGATCGGAGCCTGGATGCTCAAGGTGATCAGAGCCTGGATGCTCAAAGCAGATATACCTGAGTCTGGATACTCAGTAATCGGAGCCTGGATGCTCAATGCACTTATGAGCCTAGATGCTCTATGCAATATACCAAAGTATGGATACTCGATGATAACCTGAGTCTGGATACTCGGTTAATAAATCTGAGTTTGGATACTTAATAATTGGAGCCTGGATGCTCGATGCAAAAGGAATATATTCATCAGGATCTGGATATCCTACAAGTTCAAGTCAAACGTTGCTGGGAAACAATATGAGCTGTGGTCTGGATACCACGCGAGCTGAGAGAAATTGTTAGGTGCCGAGGTCTGGGTACCACATGGCAGCCAAAGATAATAACAATTATTGTGATCTGGATATCACGGAGAATCAAATGAATTAAATGTGGTCTGGATACCATAACTGCCTTTACCGGAGTCTGGATACTCAACGGAGCAGGTACAAATAGGGTTCATCAGGGTCTAGATACCCAACTGGCTTTATCGAAGTCTGGATACTCAACGGACGAAATAGATCGGTGACTGTCGTGGTCTAGATACCACACGAGCAAAGATGACTAACTGCCAGAGAAAACAAAAAGTCGGGTCTGGATACCTCGCAGGCTTTCGGGAACATATCAATTAGCCATGGTCTGGATACCATATAGGGCTAGAAACAAAATCATCAACCAAAGTTCGACGACGCTGCTGGGGAGAAACGTAAGTCGGGGTCTGGATACCACACGGGCTAACAAAAAGTATTATGGTCTGGATACCATTCTCCAACATTCCATGGTCTGGATACCATATAGGCACAAATATCAACCAAAATCTGCCAGGTCTGAATACCATGCGGGCAACATAATTCAACCGTCTGCTGAAAACCATATGAGAACAGAGCGGTAACCACCTGTCTTATGTTTCAAATGCATATGTTTGAGAATGGCGTAATGCTCCATACAAGATGGAAATGTTACACGTTTAGGTAGATGCTATGCACAACGCAAAATGCAAGGGAACCAATCCAGCAAAATAAATGCTGGATAGAAGAAAGCCAACTCCATCGGGGATCCAATCAAAATCCTACTGAGGAAAACGCCCTGGATAACATACCAGAATACGACTCTTCTGGGAAACAAACGTCTCAGTTGGAGTAAACAAGCCCACTCTACTGGGGAATCAACAACTCTGCAGGGGATAAAAATCAACCATTGAAATTAAATCTTGCTTCAACGAAGAAAACGGCCATGAACGGTCTCCTAGGACACTAGAGTCCCACCAGGTATACAACATACTCTTCTGCAAGCAACAACTTCACTGGGGAATAATTCAAATCGAACCTGTCGGGGATACTCAGTTGGGGAATAATCTACCTCTGCTATAGATTACTCAGTGAGGGGATCGACACCGACCTCTGCTTAGGGATTAAATTCATCAATATCCACCTATGACTAGGGAATGAGTCAATGACCTAGACTCGGAGGGTACTTGGACTCTATGGGGATACAACACTGCACTCATCCCACTGATGGGGAAATAAACCCAAATCCGCTTGTCAGGGAAAACTTTAATCCTAAACCGTTGGGAATGCACAATCAATCTGCCGGGGATGGCTACACTCTGCCAGGGATATCAATCTCGACCTGCTGAGGATAATCTTGACCCTACTCTGATAAAAGACAAGTGCCATCTCAACTTGCTGCACTCTCAAACAGCAGAGGAGAGTCAATCTTAACTGCACATCTCTGCTGAAGAAAATTTCCTGATTTAACAACATCACCCCCTAAGGGAAAACAGAACACCAATCATGGAGAACTGAGATCATTCGAGCCTCGTGTCAGGGAACGTGATAGCACATGTCACCGGGAATATCGTGCCAGCTACAATTAGGCTTTTTCTAGTTTAGGGATAGGTTTATGATGATAGGGATTTATTTCTGGTTATTACCAAAAGTGGATTTGAAAGGGAAATACTAGACGAGAACTAGAATTCAAGGGTAGACTACCAGACGAGAACTGGTGGCAAAAGGATTTAAGTTGTCAGCCGAGAACTGACTTCTAGGTTTCAGATCTCAGACGGGAACTGATTTCTGGTTTGCCATACGAAAACTGGGCTTTAAAACTGCGTTAGCCAGACGAGAACTGGTTAAACAGTGGGTCGAGGAAAAGGTGACCAAACAGGAACTGGTTTAAAAGCTGACACGCACTAGACGAGAACTGATATTCCAAGAAAGGTGGACCAGGCGAGAACTGGTTACTGGTTTACCAGACGAGGACTGGGCTTTGGAGGTTTGCCAGGCGAGAACTAGGCTTTGGAAATGACTTTGGTTACATGGTAAGTAACAAGTTTAGGCTGTAGGATAACAATCCAATGACAGCAAGGCTTTTTCAGAAGGTTCAGGTTTTCTGGTAGGGTAATGACACGATTCCACGACACTCAACTCTTGCTGGGGTGAACAAACTTGCATGAACAACTTGCCCCGGTGCAATTCAACTTACCCCAATCCGACTCTTGGGAAAATTCATTATGAACAGAAAGCAGCTTACCCCGAGGCGACCTCGAGATGGCTTGCCCCAGCATCTGTACAACGGAAGGATTCATCCTCAACTAACCAACTCTCAGCATGGTTGGTTTCAATATACTTCTGAAGTAGCTTGCCCCTGAACGAGCGTTGAGCGACTTAACCTGCCCTGATTGAACACTGGAGGGATCTGCCCTCAAATCACAGGAGTTCTGGATGACTGCCCCTGATTGGGTCTCGAGAAGATTCACTTCTGATCAACTACTTCTTGAACAAACTGTCCCATAATCAACCGATGCTTCGGGACTTTGCCTCAGACTAACTGATTCCAAACTCACTAGAAGTCAATGCCCCAAATTCACAGGGTTTCACAGTATACCCCATTCTGATCCAGACTGCTGAATGATTCAGTCTTGATTGATTATTCCCTGTTGGAATTTCCTCCATGTCAATCACTGACCTGCAATTAAAATTGTCTATTCACGAATGGTAATTTTAATGCAGTGTTCATGCAGATTTTGAAAAAAGTGATGTCACTCATTTACGTGTCATGATAGTGAGTGACGAATGAACTAACAGTTCAAACGTAGTGCTAATTTGATCAGTGAAAAATACAACAAGGATATGATTAGCAAATCATGTAGGAGTCAGGTTACTCAACCTTATCGTAATGCGCTTTCAGAATAAACCCTGCCTCAATTAGGTCTTTTAAGGGTTGCATCATGGTCGGGTTCACGGTTCGTGAAACAAGGGATATTAGGCTCAAATTATGATTCGTGCCCACCCCTTCTACGTGATGATCTCCCGTCCTAATGTTCAATTAACCTAGCACGAGCGCTCGCCTCCTCGAGGAATGTTAGGAACAATGGTTAAGGAACTCACAAGGTTTTCGGAGTGACAGTTACTCCTCTTTCATTTTCGGTGTCTGTATCCACACGACTTTGTCCTTGTTTGAGGATTTTTCTTTTGAGATCCTTTCTTTTTATTCTTCTGCTCAATTTTTTCCTGGAATGACTCTTTTGAGTTCTTTTCGGTTTCTTTTGAAGTCCAACGGGTTGCCCTGATTTTTGCCTAAGTATTTGCTTTCCAGCTTTTCTTTTCTTTTTACTTAGCGGGCTCTCTTTTTTCCTTTTTCTTTTGCTTGGCACAAGTCGTGTGAAACTGGTAGTCTTGCTTGCTCCGAAAGGGTCATAACTGTCTCACTTCTGATGGGTGAGGTTTAACCATTGTGGTTGATGAGGTACGACCTTTCGAGAGGAATAAACTGTGATTGGTCCTCGAAAGGCAACACTCCTTTATAAGACTTGAATGCTCGGTCAAGCTAACTGACGACTACCCTGCCCCGGGTTAAGATGAGAGGGTTTAAAAGTCTGAAAGAAACTCCTACTTCTCGGATCAAAGTGGTTAACTAGGGACTAACTCCTTATATATCCAGTGTTTAGGGGATTTAAAACAATGCCTGTACATCATAGGCAGGGTTTTATCCGAGAGCATACGATCATCGGTTATGAGTATTTAGTTTCATCATCCTCCCTCCAATCTTTGCTAATCATAGTGATAAAGTGGAGTGAATAAAATACAAGTGTCAGTGCAATGCAATAAATGAGTGACAGCGACATGATTAATTCAGAAAAATGCATAGTCACTTTATCAATATTACCATTCGAAACAAACAATGTTTACCAGCAAGTAGTAACTAACAGGAAGGAAACTTCAAATGCAAATGATAAAAAGTCTGAGGACTGCCAATGTTGAGGACGTCTGCCTGTCTGTACCACTGGCTTCTGGAAATAAACCTCTGAAGCTGCAATCTTAGACGGCTGAGAGATTGTCATGAACAAACAGAACTCCTTCTGGAAAGGAAATGCACCCTTTGTCGATCAACTGTTGTACTTTTGCCTGAAAAGCTTTGCAATCTTCAGTTGAATGCCCCATGGATCCACCATGGTATCCACACTGAGCCTGGGGATTTTACCCAGGAGGGTAAGGCTCTGGCACGGGCTTAAGAGCTTTAGGTTCCACCAAAGAATTCTGAATCAAATGTGGCAGAAGCTGGCTATACGACAGAGGCACTGGATGAGAAGGAGCATTCCTTCGTTTCAAGTTATTACGAGGTCGGTTCTGATTCTGATAACCTCGGCCACGGGCTCATGGATTTGCAAGAGGAGCGACATAAAGTTCTCGATGTGGTACCCTAGGAACAGTTGTCTGTCCAGAATAACGAGACACAGAGGATACTGACCGCTGAGAAGATGAAGAACCAACAGATTTCACCAATTTGTCTTGAGAATACCGAACATCTTTCATGACTGCATTGATCACAATTTGTTCTTCAGTTTGAAAGCTACAAAGAGATTCGGTTTCACTAGCCTGACCGCTTGAGACATTCTGAAATCTTCCAGTCCTAACGCCATACTCGATGCGTTCTCCTGCCCTTACCAATTTAGAGAAATTTGGTGCAATTCCAAGCATTCTTTCGAAGTACGGGCTCTGCAAGGATTTTATGAACATGCATGTTAACTCTCGGTCTAGAAGCGGTGGTTGCACTCTAGCAGCAAATTCTCTCCATCTCTGAACATACTTCCTGAAAGGTTCATTGTTCCCTTGAGACAATTCTTGCAGCTGCATGCGACTAGGAGCTACATCAAGATTGTAGTCATACTACTTCAGAAAAGTTTTGGCTAAATCCACCCATGATCGGATCTGATTACTCTCTAACTGCATATACCAACTCAGAGATGCCCCAATCAGACTGTCCTGAAAACAGTGAATCATCAACTTGTCGTTGTGCACAAACAAAGTCATTCTTCGGCAGAACATCACCAAATGTTGCTTCGGGCAACTATCTCCTTTGTACTTTTCAAACCTCGGCGCTCTGAACTTAGGCGGTAACACTAGGCCAAAAACCAGACACATGTCTGCAGCATTGAGGTTAACAGCCTCTTTAACTTCCAAGGCTTTGAATCTTTCATCCAACACACGAAACCTTTTAGCATACACAAGAGCTAATGGGTCTTCAGTCTTTGCTATCGGGACCTCTCTTCGAGAATTTGGCATAGGGAAAACAACACCCTGATAATCGGAGGTATCAACAAAAGGAGGAACGTTCATTTCGGACAACAAACTGTTCATGTAGATCTCGGTCTTCAACAGAAGGTTGTACAAGTCGAGTTGCAGTAAGGTTGTTTACTTGCAGAAAGTCTTCATCAGCCATAAAACCATACAGAGGATTGGACGTCATAGTGAAACCTGACAAGGTATCAACAAACTGGAAGTTGCTCTCTGACATAGTTACCAACAACTTTCAACTGATTTCACAGCTTGATTCTGCTCAATTCTGCTTCAACCCCTTGGTCGTCTTCTAACAATTAACACTTGCCCAGGTCAAACACCGGAGGATCACCCTCTGAAGCAAAACAAAGGCTGGATAAGAGCTCCGGCTAGCTGGAGAATGATATACAATATGATGCAAAGATGCTTATGCAAATGCAATGCAAGATGCAGTAAACACGGGATCACAGCCCCCACAAAGCTCTGATTACTGCTGCGCTGCTGACGGGATAAGTTTGCTCTGACGAGAGAAAACCAAAATACCAGGTAGGCTGGAAGTCAGGTTTCCTGCAAAAACCCTCCCACTCACGGGTATGGACCTAAACTGACACAGGTTCGGCATCCTATGCGTTCATCAGCGTCACAAACTTTCAAGAAATAATAATACGATATCCAGAAGGTGTGGCATCATCATCTCTTGAAGCAGCCTCACTTAGATGAATCCCAAATGATCGGTCCCCAGAGTCGACAATCCTTAGATATAAAATCCTTTCAACGACCCACTGGGCTGGAAATGGAAATCATCTCAAAGAATCTCGTCTGAGCGCAGATTTCATAGGAACTAGTGCATGCCTAACATACAGGTTCACCACTAATCTGCTTCTAGTGCTAGGTATATCCTCGAGCCTGGGTCTGGCTTATCTCTCATCAGAGCTCCCCTTCTGCAACAGCACAATAGCAACAGGTAATAATATAGTGCGGGAAATGTAAGTACAACAGTAATATACAACATACAACACAAAAATAAACACCTGAAGACAAGTAAACAAGCGCTAGGATTGACTCTCATAGGGACGTTGGATCCCCATATTGACTCGCATAGGGGACGTTGGATCCCCAGGAAACTATCGTAGTCCCTAGCAGAGTCACCAGCTGTCGCTACCGCGAAAATAAGGTGCCGGCAAAATAGAAGAGTCGCCACCTTTCATTATTTATCCCTAGAACGGGAAAGGAAACGATCGGAAAAAACCTGACGAAAAGGTATAAGACAAGGTCGTCGCAACCATTGTCTGGGTTCGGGAATCGGTTACACAAAGGGAAGGTATTAGCACCCCTCACGTCCATCGTACTCGATGGGATCCACGCTTGTTGGTTCGTCTACGGGTGAAAAACGATCTAGCTACGACTTTTAAGGGTAAGCGGAAATAAACTGACTCGATAGAGCATCACACTCTATCCCTATGTATTCCCTCATGCAATGGGAAAGTCAGATTCAACGTAGTTCGGGAAACTACGGGATACGGGGAAAGGTGGCTCGCCAATACATCAATATTGTGCCTACATACTCTCAACAGATATGAGAGATCAGAGCTTACGTAGTTCGGGATAGTACGGGTAAACCGGGGTGTTCTCGATCACACAGGGGTGAGAGAAAGGATTAGCGATACTAGCGTACGCATTCTAGCAGTTAGGTGTATGTTGCTCGCTCATTGGAGACTTAGGCGTTACCTGTTTGCGGTAGAACGGACGTAGTATGTCGGGGTTTAAAGGTACGGGAACCTACGGGACTTAGAACTATGGTTTGGTCTCAATTGCGCTAGGGCAAGAGAAAGGGAACATCAGTCGTCAGTGTCGCTACTGCGAAAATCGGCGCCGGCTGACAGAAGAGTCGCCACCGTGCGTTATTTATCCCACGGGAGGGAAAGGAAACGCTCAGAGTAAACCTCGCACAACACGGGAAAGGTATGGTCGTCGCAACCAAAACCTGGATTCGGGAGTCGGTTACGCAAGGGGAAGGTATTAGCACCCCTCACGTCCGTCGTACTCGACGGGATCCACGCTTGTTTTCGGGTATGGATTGTTATTCTATCTACTCTATAGGTCAGGGGTTAAAAGAAAATAAAATGACTCGGCAAAGTATCACACTTTATGCCTACGTATTCCCGTCTGGAACGAGAAATCAGAGTCAACGTAGTTCGCCTACCTACGGGAAAGGAGGGGAAGGTTGCTCGCTAGGATATCGCATCCTATGCCTACGTACTTTCATACAGCATGAAAGATCAGAGCAAACGTAGTTCGGGCCACGTACGACACAAGCTTGTCTTGGTTGATTTTATTCCTTCTGAAAAAGGTTTTTCTGATTAACAGTCCAAGCGGACAAAAATGACGTTTTGATGAGTTCACATTCTTTTACGGAAGAAGTGTCTTTTATTGTGTTTGAAATCTTTATGGTGTTTTTCTGTTTGTTTTGAGAAAGCAAGAGACAGAATTCTAACCTACGGTTGCAAAGGGAAACAAACTAACCTAATGTTATCATGCGTGGGTTAAGACCTAGTGTCTATCATGCTCCTCTCTTGCACAGAGAGAAACAGAGATCCTAAGGGAATAGACGGAAATAGAAACAATATCAGATATGTACAGTAAAACAGTAAAATGCATGGATGCAACAATACAAGCGAGGCAAGGGAGTCCCACTCAACCTCGAACCTAGAAAACAATAGGCAAAAGTGAACAGACGTCACTTTCAACCCAACAGGGTAAACAGCAAACAATACAGTCCAGAAAACCAATCAATACATCAAGAATGGATAACAGCAGAAAAATAAACAGCATCAGCAGCTCTGAAACAACATCTGACTTCAAGCTTCAGCAAGCATCAATCTCCATCTCCACAGCTTTCCAGCAAGGGCTTTGGTCATCAGTCTTCCATCTACAATGGCTTTTCTTCAAGTCTCAATCTCCAGGCTGAACATCAGTCAACAAGATGAAGTGAATGAATGTTAGACAGTCAATTACCTACCAAGGGTGGTTCATTAACTGTTAACATTATACAGATAATTTTCCCTCAAAAGTTCTATCTTTCAAATACATTCACCGATCCTTCCAAAGGAAGGAGGTGGATATTTGAAAGAGACTTTGAATCATAGGGAAAGGATGGATGCAAACAAAGCATTCCATGTTTGAGAAACAAGCTTTCTAATCTAGAGCTCTGCCTAGTTCCTAAACCCTAGTCTCCTCAACAGCTGCTAGCAGGAATCTCCTCTGGAAGTTGGTCTTCAATCTCTGGATCTCCAATGGCTTCACCATCACAAGTCTTCAGCTCTCCTAATCCCCAAACAATCCCAATACCCATACAGACAAACAATAATCCCCAGAGGGCACACCACACCAATCAATCAAATACAGACAGTATTATACCAATAGCAGTAGGGGAATCCTAGTGATTTCTAAGGGATCTAATAACTACCCATAGTCCCTATAGTCCCATATCTAAAATATTCAATTTCTAAGTCCTAAGGGAAATGATTTAATTCTCCTAAGTCATCACTTAACCCTAATTTTGTTCATGTTATTCATAC
This sequence comes from Lathyrus sativus, assembly GCA_963859935.3. Taxonomy (NCBI): domain Eukaryota; kingdom Viridiplantae; phylum Streptophyta; class Magnoliopsida; order Fabales; family Fabaceae; genus Lathyrus; species Lathyrus sativus. Next base: position 183,366,453 of record OZ012740.1, on the reverse strand, counting down.
CTAAACAAAACACCTAAAATTAATTTCTAAAAATGGGAACTAAATTGTATATACAAGCTAACAATGTCTATTAACCAACCTAAAAAGAATGGGTGAAAAAATATTAAAGCAACTATTAGAACAAAAATTATCAAATTAATGTATGGAATGAAACACCTAAAATATGCATTTATTTGGAAAATATGGGAAAGATATCAAATAAAAAATAAAATGCAATTTTTATTTTTTATAATTTTCTAGACTCTTTAAAGAAAATTATGCAAAAAGAATCATCAAAAAATAATGTTTTTTCAATTTTATATGATTTTTAGAAAATGCATGAAAAAAAAATGAAAGGAAATTAAAAAGAAATATAAAGAAATAAATGGGAGGGGGTGAGAATAGCAGGGGCGCTCAGTTCATATTCAGGTGGGCTTGAAAAGTGGGGGCGCGAATAATAATATCACTAGGCCCAACGCGCATCAGGAAATTAATTGGGAAAAAGCCAGAAAAAAGGAAAAGAACTCGGTGTTTTTAGCAAGTGATTCACGTTCATTTGATTGGGCCTATCCAAAAGGGGGTGTGTATAGGAAAGTTGATCCAAGGCCCAGAACGGTACCATTAGTGAAACGCAGCGTTTCACATGCTAGCCAAGTCCTCACAGTCTAAAACGAAATCTTGTCCACACGATTTGATCTCTTGGTCAATGGTCCACGCGCATCCAATGGTATACGATCCATCTTCCCCATTTGAATCAGTTTGGAGCCAAAACTCCATGGAAGCTCAAGCTTGGAACCTCCAATGTCAACACTCGAATCCTCTCAATTCTTAATCAAAATTCACGAAATAAAAGCCTAACATGATCCATTTTTCATCCTGAATTCACTCATGTCATCCACATCAATTTATATCACCTATATCATCAAACCCGATCTGAAATCCAAGAATGCTCAACAAATCCATCACCACTAATCAACAATATTAATGCATCAAACTCTTCCTGACCTCACACTGATCAAATATCCCTAACAACCTAGGGTTCTAGAGCCATATCCACAGGGTTCTATGTCCAAACAGGAATTGCACACACACATTAATCTTCACCAAATCTCATCAAACTGTCCAGAAATCAACCTCTAACCACCTAGAGTATGTCTACCCTAACAATTCACTAAGATTTCCTCTAATTCGAGCCAAATTAAGAAAAGTACCAACCTGGAAAAATGATGAAAACAGAAGGCGATTTTCTTCAATTCAAGGCTTGTAAGACTCCAGGATCAGTCAATGTATTGGTATCTTGCTTCTGTTTGCAATGATTCCTCCTCAAACGGCTTGGATCACCATAACAGAATCTGACTTGCAGTTGAATGTGCAGAAACTCAAGAACACGATTTGTGCCAGAATTCCCTCAGATTTTGATTGGAGCACCTTCAGTAGTGATTATTGAGTTGAATAGGATCGAGAATTTGAGGAAAAGATGGAGAATTGAGGAAAATCGAAAATGACTTGTAAGAGAGAAGTGTGAAATGCAGTTCTGAGTTTCTTCACCAATGGATTCCAAAAAATGCTTTGGATCAACTTCAATGCTTATGTAGATGAGGATAGAGTGTTCTGGAATTTGCTAGAAGGATTCAAGGATAAATTTGATATCTCATGGCATGAGATTTTGAAAAAAGGATTAGTTGAAAAAACCAGCTAGTGAGTCCCTTGTTACATCTCCAAAATGATACTTGAATTTCTCTTCAAATGAGAAATAGGAAGTGTTTGGATGGTCCTTTGTGTTGTACCTTGACCAAAGCTTGGTTTGGCAAGTGTTGCTTCATGCATAAGCAACTAGGGATAACTTCCATTTCTTGGCCTCAACCCTAAAAACTAACATTGCCATTAGTCTTAAAACATGATTTACCTTCAAAATGGTTGGTCACATGCTTGGTTTTGCCCTCATATAAAAAATTCACAATTTTGGTGATTTAAGATGGACTTTTTTCCTTTATATTTGGTCCATTTTATAATCCTAAGTTCCATGCATTTCCCAACTTCCATGATCACTTTCCTAGACTTAAAATATCATTTGGAGCAAGTTTGATGTTGTAAGTTTTTCCATTTGAGGCCTCCTTGTATGAGTTTTGGGTATAGGTTGAAATGACCTGTAATTCACAAATGACCAAAATACCCTTTGCTTGCCAAGACCATAAGTAGAGTTCCACAAATCATATGAAGGCATACTATACCATTATAGAAAGCTAAGACAATTTGGAACAAATCTTATGTTTACCATAAATTCATTTGAAATCTCCTTGAGGGGTAAAAATTGCTTCGAAGTCAAGTCACTTTCACAAACAAAAGTTCAGATACCTCAGATGACCTGTAACTTGCAAGGACCATAACTTGAGTTCTATAAATCTCCTTGATGTCTTCCACCACTAAAATTAAAGGTATTGAGATCCTCTACAAGTTTCATGTTGGCCAAGGATCCATTTGAAGCTTGCATTTTGACTTATCTTGCTTGGAAAGTTGACCTAAACTAGGGGATTTTACATAGAAACCCTAATTTAGAAACTCCTCTTCTCCTTGATTTCTCTTGAATTCTTCTTAGCATAACAACATATCCTTATTCTTCATGTCAAATTATGAACCCCACATCTATCCAATAGCCCTTAATGCCTTTCAATCAGTCAATTGACCTAGAGTTGACCCAGGGTTGACCCAGATGAAACCCTAATTGACTGTCTTCAACTGTAATTCTTGTGACTTCACCAATGACTTGTCTTCTTCTCCAAATGACTTTCTAAATCCTCCAAGATGTCTAGATGCTCCCCATGCCTTCAATTCACAGCTCATACTTTCCTTGATGATCCCCAGACACCCTCAATTAGGAGATATACTCAATGCTTGATCTAATGACTTCTCCAACTTTCAAATTCTTTTCTGATGACTTGAATGAGATTGAATTTGAATAATAACCTCTTGATAGGCCTCTAGAGATGAGAATAATGATTGGTTCCCTGTTGAATGACTTGATATGCTTATGCTATGCAGATGAGTAACCTATGTACATGACTCTATATGCAAATGCTAATGATATTGAAACATAAACCAAGTGAATAAGGTTGAGCAAATTTTAGGGTGCAACAGTCAGCGGGAAAGTCACAATCGCACGGCAACGAGAGAATAGAGAAGTTAATTGTTAGTGTGCTCACTAGGATATCGCATCCTATGCCAACATACCCTCGTCTGGTACGAGAAATCAGAGCAGCTGTAGTTCAGCTAACTACAGCAAAAGGGGAAAAGGGAGAAGGGATGCTTGCTAGGATCATCACAATCCTATGCCTACGTACTCTCGTTTGGTACGAGAGATCAGAACAAACATAGTTCGGCGCTCTACAGGAATAAGTCTCGATTGCACAGGGGCAAGAGAAGGGGTCTCAATCTCCTGAATGCGAGAGGAAAGGGTTTCGATCGCACGGGGGCGAGAGCAAAGAGGAAGCAGGCCTAACACGCCTAAACGGGAAGGAACTCGGGACACACACGCGAGAACCTAAGGCGTAGGAGCGAATGCGTTGTATATCACCCGAGGGGCATATACTAAACACTCTATACGATCGAGGAGAGACCGCTCGATCGTCATTTCCCACGTAGCTAACGCTACAGCTCACAACACTCGACAGTTGCATGAAGACTTGAATAAGAAAGATGATAACGAACGAAGCGGCTCCGCTGGCTCTTGACATGTGCGCAAGCTCCATTCCGATCTTCTCTTCTCTGGATCCTTGATGATGACGCTCAAACCAGAACCAATGTAACGCTTAGACCGTCATGATTTGACTTATACGATAAATCCAACCCTAAGAGGTAGCGTATTGATGTCAGTGTCAAAGACAAGATAGAGAAGTGATATCGAAAATCATTCTCCAATTGAATCATGTCACACGGCCAGCCCGAAATGAAATTAAAGTAAAATTGGATAAGAAATGAGGAATGAGGAGAGAAATCCGATACCGAAAAGGAAATAAAGTTCTACTCCTAAAATATGCAATAAATCTCTAATAGAATAAAACTCTAAAGAAATATCTAAGGAAATTGCATATAGGAAAATAGCATGGAAATTCTATATAAAATTCTATACTATCCTAAAAGAAAAATAGAATCTAAATTCTAAAATATAAAATCTATATTAAAAATATGCTAAGAAATAATATCTAAACTATAATTCCTAAAATAGAAAAATAAAACTAAGCATCTATTACATGGACATATCCAATACAAGCAAGAATTAAAAAAAATCAAGGGGAGGGGGGGGGGGGGGGGGTACATCAGCAGAACAGGGTAATTCAACCAGAAAAAATACACTTGGGCCCAGCCCACAATACAATGGTCAGAAAAAACAAAAAACAATGGAAATGAGGGTGCGTCGGTGAAATGGAGTGTAGGTCCAGGAGAGATGCAAATTGGGCCCAAAAATCCAAAGAGCCCGTTAGCCAAAAAAAGAACAAACAAGGGATGGGGGTGAATAAGCAGAACGGGGGTATGAAATCCAAAAACAATACTGAGACAATTGGGCCCAAGGCCCAACGTCTCATACCAGTCCACGAGACTTTTCCTCTCCTTCGTCCAAACTCCACTCTAAAACCCTAGTCTTCTCCTCTCTCACTCCGCCGCCGTTGGTTCCGTCTCACCCTCACCATCTCCATTCACATTCCTTTCCATTTACACCTTAACCACACCTTTCTATCACAACTTCCTCTTCGACTCTCTTCAACCGTCCTCATCATAAGTCGCGTGGATCTTGACGAAGGGGATAAATCTGAGGTTGATGAAGTGCTGATGAACGTAAACGACAGCGATGATTTGACGAACAGATGAGCAAGATGAAGTCTCCGGTGGAAGGTTGAGTGAAGATCTTTGAAGATCTTGGTGGATATTCTATGGATCTGGATACGTGATGAACGCACTTGAAGTTGCTTGAAGAAAGAATGAACATCTATGAAGGTTTCTGGTGATAGATGGATCTGTGAAGGTCGATGAACATGCTTGATGAAGTTTGTTGAAACTACTGGAAAAAAAATGAGGTTATTGATGAAGATCTGAAAACCGTCACGAGTTCTTGAAGGTGGTTGAACTTTTCTGGAAACGGTTTGAAGCTTGTATGAGTTTTGCTGGAAAACGATGCACATGGATGAACATCGATGAACTCTGGACGGAGATCTCAGATTGGAGATGCAATGATGAAGGGAAAGTGTTTAGATATGGAAAATGTGAGAAAGATCTTGACGAAGATCTGATGGCGCTCTTGGTGATTCTGGAAAACGATTGAAGAAACTGATGAACAATGATGAAGTTCGTTGAAGATTAACATCACTTTCTGGAAAAATCTCACAAGATTGATGAAGGAATGATGGAGAGGATGAAGATACACGCAGTTCTTGAACGATTGCAGTTTCCGGCGAGATGTTACAGTTCTGGTGACAATTGCAGTAGTTTCGGCGGCGGCTGCATGGCCGGCGATGAGGGAGTGGTGGCCCTACATGGCAACATGGGAGAGAGAGAGAGAGGGGTGAGGTGGCATGCTGCATGGTGCGATGTGTCAGCCAATGGGGAGAATGAGGTGGAAGAGAGAGAACGGGACGTGTGGCTTGTGAGGTGTCACCGTGTGGGGCTGGTGGATGTGTGATGTGGCATGGAGAGATAGAGAACATGTGTGCTATTTATATGGTGACATGTGGCAGAATTGGATCCATGGGCCTACGAAAATGACATCTGGCCCAAAGAATCAGACTCAATTGAAGACCTAATTAATTGCGAATTAAACTAATTAAAACGGACAATTAATGCAAGTAAACTCAATTAAGAGACTCAATTAAACGTTAATTAAGATGATTCAAACTCAGTTAATGGACTCAACATGATTAACAACTCAATTAACTCTAACTAAATGACCTCAATTAATGACTCAATTAACACTAAGCAATGATGGATTAAAATCTGAACCTAATTAAAGTTAGTTAACCTAATTAATATCTAATTACTAATCTAAAAAGGAATTAAACTAATCTAACAAAGAGATTAAAGTCTTTTAATTTCTATTATATTCTAACAATTCAAATAATATCTAGCAAAAGAAACAAATCTACTAATTCCTAAAACAAATTCTATTAATATCTAAAAAAATGAAACATATCTAGAAAAACTATTTAAAGTCTATTAAAATCTATTTAATATCTAGAAAAAAATTAAAATCTATTTAATACCTATTTATAAATTCTAGAAAATAAGGGAAAAAGTCTAAAAAATGCAATAAAGCCAATTAAATCGATTCGAAAAAAGATACGCGAATACAACGAAATAAACGGTAAAAACCAGACACCGAAATGTCCTCAAAAACAACAGCAAGAGCTGAAAACACCAGGACAAGCACAAATCCCAAAATAAATCCTTGTATTCGAAATGGTATGAACTACCTGAAACGCCAGGGGAGGGTTGTAATCCCGATAAAGCCAATCTGACTGGGAAATGCAATGTATGCGGTATGCAGATGCAAAATGAAATGAGTTGAAACATAAGCCAAATGCAAGAATTGGTTGGTCAAATTTTGGCGTGCAACACCTACGTATTCCCTCGTGCAATGGAAAAGTTAAAGTCAACGTAGTTCGGAAAACTACGGTTGAAAATGGGGGAACGTTGCTCGCCAAGACATCGCCGTCTAGTGCCTACGTATCCTCGTCTGGTACGAGAAATCAGAGCAAACGTAGTTCGGGCTGACACGACCACATATTGGTTCAAGTGTTTTAAACCGAGTAGGGTTAAACCTTAGTTCTAGTAATTAGGGACGATGCCTGTTTGCGGTAGAACCAAAGCTTAACAACACTCTCCTTATGAAAATGATTTTCCAATTAAGATCACGAGGGATAAAAAGATTTGATGTTTTTGTTTTGTGTTTTTTAGAACAAGAAGTGAATTGAGTTATGGTTTGAAACTGATGTCGCACTAAAGACTATGACTTCAGAGCGAATGCGTCGCATATCTCCCAAAGGGCATACGCTAAACACTCTAGATAATTGAGAGGAGGCCCCCCAACCATCATTTCTCAAATACTTAAGGCTAGTAGCGTACGACACAAATATTTCTTTATTAAGTGTTTTGAATTTTTTAGGAGATGAGAAGAAAAAGACTCAAACTAAGGGGAAACTGGACCCTAAAGTTATCACACACAATGCTTCTAAAGTTGGGATGAAAGGGAAGAACTACCCTAAAGTTGTCATGCATAGGATTGAACACCTAATATCTCTCCTACTTCCATCCTAAACGGAGGGACTAGAGAGAGACTAGGAATCTTAGGGGGATCATGGCACAAGGCCAAGTAAACACTAAATAATTCACTCACAAATAAAATAAGAAGGAAAGGAAGTTGATTGGAAAAAATGATAAACCACAAAGCACATTAATTTTTTAATTCAAAATAAAATGACAAAATAAAATTAAAATTAAAAATAAGAAGAAGAAAAATAATTAACACAACAAAAGATTAAGAAATGATTTTTTTTGGATTTTATAATATTTAAAACTATCTTTAAAAAGAATAAAATAAAACAAGAAATAAATAAAATAAAATAAACAAGGCAATAAAAAAGGAAGAAATGCCTAACCCAAGGCTTGAACTCAAGACCTTGGGGTTGCAGGCGCAAAACAATGCCAAACCAACCACCATGCCCGTGTGCCAATGGATGGAAAAAGAAAGAAAAATATTGAAAACAAAGAAAAATAATAAAAAGAAGCAAAAACGCCCCCGCTGGGGGTCGAACTCAGGTTCTCATGGTAAGGCAAGTACTTAAGGCAAGGTATTAACCACTGGGGTGGCGATACATCCATTGTATCAAGCCACCCCATTAAATCATATACCAAAATGGCGCATCTGGCTGGGCAACTTCAAGGTAAGAACAAGTGAAAAATGCCAAAACGGTTTGATTCAAACTTCTTCAAAACACAACCAAATTCAATGAAATTTTAGTCTAACCTGCTTGTTTTTCAAGAATGAAAACATTGGTGCAATATTTAAACTTGACAGAAGGAGTTTAACAAAACACATGCAGCAACAAGTTCTTGACATTTTATCCATTGATGAATTCCACTCAACATACCCTTTTAAGGACATAACCATGACAGTCCCTTTGGAAGAGATCCAGATAATTCAAACAAAAATACTTGCTTAGAACACAACCATCAAGACTTGATGCCATAACATACAACAACCAGCAGTAGTTTAAAACCTTGCCTTTATTAACAGTCCAAATGAATTCACAAACTCAGATCAAGAACAAACCTTGACAGAACTCATGGCCACAAATATAACCAACCACACCCAGCTGACCTAGGCAGTTACTAAGACCTAGACTTAATTCTCATGAACTCTACAAGCTTACTGAGATTCTTACAAGAAAGGGAGGTTAACAGACCTCAAAACCAAAACATCAACAGCCATACTCTTCCAATGCAATATCATTTAATGGCAAGGTAAATGGTACAGATTTAGAAAACCTATATCAACAAAGTCTAACAACATGGTTGTAAGTTCAAAAGCAAAGCAAAGTTCAATTGGTCTAAGTTAATCCTAATGACTGCAATAAACTAACTTCAGCATAAGGAACCAAATTTTGACAGTAGTGATTTCAAGCAATAAATTACAATGAGATCAACAAGACAATGTCCCAAAGGCATGAATTCATCAGTAACATGAATCAACCCTAGTTGTAGCAAGAATTCACAAACCCACCTAAATCCCAATGACAAATCTATGCACCTCTAAAATCTAGTTGAACCAACTAGCACCCAAAATTCCAGCTGAACTGAGGTAACAGCCTCCACACTAACACAAAAACAGCCTTAAGCCTAAATGCTCTTTTGACAGTTCTTAATTGCTACCCAAAGCTAGGTCAAGCCTAACAGTCAAAACAACAAGAACTGTTCTTAATGGCCCAATAGTAAAAATCCTCATAACAGTACCAACTTGCTAGCAATTAACCCTGAGTTGACAAACTCAATGCTTATAACATCCTAAATGGTCTTGCAACAGAACAGCAGAATAACTCAAACAGAAGTGGTAACAACCCTTTGTTCCTTGACTTTAAATCCAAAGATTAACTTGAAAGTCACAACACAACCATCCTCTAATATGATAAATAGATTCTGATAGTGACAAGGTATGAGTCAACAGCTCATACTTCAAAACAATGTTTGACAATATACTTGCAACTGTCATATATGAAGTCACAATTCCATAATCAAAACAAGGAACCAAACCTAGAGCTATGCAGTACCACATTCTGAAATTGCAATGTCAAGTCACACAGATGCACATTTGAGTAAAGAGTTCATGATGCAATGCAGGTCAAAATGATCAATAACCTCATACCTTAAGATATCAACAGTTAATGCCAAAGTAACAACTAAGTCTCATAAATCCAACTACCTAAAATAGATAGCAATTAAGGTTTAATTCAATCCATGAACTGCGGTGAAACCTCAACTCACTCAACCAAACATAGACATGAACCTAAAATCATACAGATGCAGCCACAAAGCAATACAAACATACATTCATGACAACAATAACTTTGTCATCAATCTCAGTTCCAAATAATCCCCTTAAATAGAAACCACAGCATAAACCGACCTCTAATATGATAAGCCAACTTTAGCAGCAGCCACACATATTTGACAGCAAAATTGCAAAACTAACAAAACATAAACATGATGCACATTAAGGACATTTAGAGCCACATACCTCTTGTAGACTTCCACAACAAGTCAGTTGCAGCTCCAAGGCAGAAAATCCCTCCTTCCTTTGAATGAGTTTGTGAAGTTTCTTCTTCTTGAAGAAACTAAGCAATCATTAGGACATAACTCACAAATGGATTTGCAGTTGTTGTTTGAGGTTTTGGACAGTTAGAATGTCATAAAGGGAAGCTGTTCAAAGTGTCACAATGATGAAAAATGGTTTGTGTAGTGATTTGGCTTGAAATGTGCATAAAAGTAAAACTAAGGGGTGTGAGAAGTTGACTTTTTGGGTTATGGTATTTTTGGCTGGTTTAATGGTTGCAACACCTTTTAAACATGATTTTGAGGTTGTGTGGATGATTTTTGAAGTGATTCTATGGTTAAAAGGGCTGCTGGTATGCAGTTTTCACCAGACAGTTTATGTGGTTTTGGAGGATTTCAAAACACAAGCTCTAGTTTTTCTTGAAACAGTGGTGGCTAGGGTTCTTTCTTGGCTGCTGAATCCACTCCTCAACCCTAATGTTCACCTTTCCTTTTTATATGGAGCCTCTTTGTGGTTAGTGGAAAAGTTACCATGGTAACAACAAAAAAAAGAGAGTGAAAACCATGCCAAGCAAGAATGGTGCACGGATTCACTAGGGTTATGCCATAGTTGGGACAAAACAAAGGCTGCTTTTGTGGCTGCAAGCAATCAGAATGGAGAGAGACATTTGGTTGTGACAGGTTTTGTTTATAACTTGTTTTGGCAATGTTATTTGAAAATGAACAAAATGGTACATTGGGTGTTGGTTCATTTTTGGAAATGTTTGGCATGCTCCCAATGCAAATCCATGTGCATGGGATTAGACTTAACCATATTATATGATGTAAAACATCAACAAGCAGAAATGCCACATATTTCACCTCTTGAAAAAATGTTCAAAACACCAACTTTGAGCAATGATATCTTGATGCACAAAGATCAATTTTCCCTAAACTTGAGCTCTAAGTAAAGAGGGCACGGAGTAGAACAATTTTCATGTTGATGAAAGTCCCATTTGATCATTGGAAGGGCACCGAAATTGGGGTTGAAAAGTATGTCATGCAAGCTGTTCATAAATAACTTAGAAAAAATTCTAAGTTATGGATTTTGTCTTATTTTTCCTCAACTTTGCACATCCATAACATGAGCTTCACAAATCATATGGAGGACTTCTAGGACTTTTTGGAAAGCTTGGAACAAACACTAAGACTTTCATTTGGGAAAAAGTTTCATTTGACATCAAGAGCTTGATGGAATTTGGCTTGCAAACTGGTGCAAAAATCTGTCCGAACTTGACAGTTTTGAAGTCATTGAAATCCTCAACTTCGATTGATCATAACTTGAGCTCCAAGTATCATATGATTATGAATTGGTACTCAAAAGAAAGCTTGAAATACAAGGAACAACTTTGATGTTTGATCCAAGTCCATTTGAAACCTTGATCATGAAGAAAAATGGCCTTGAAGATGGCTACTTCAACCATGAAACTTTGCATAAATGGAAAGTTTCTAAAACCCTAATTCTCCAAAATGGCAACTTTCAATAATTCGTGATTTTTCATGATTCCCTTGACTTTTCTTGATCAAATTCCATCCAGTGGTCACATTAAATTTGAGGAACATGATTTTGACCTCAAAAAGTCAGGAGTTGACTTTTTTCCCCAAATCTCCTGATATTCAATTGAAGCTCTTCTGATTAAAATTGATGATCAATATCCCATTCCCAAACACCTTAAGACATATGGAAGACCATGGAAACAAGTCTTTCTCCAAAAAACAAATTTATCCTGATTGAAAATGAAACCCTAATTTCACCCTTTTTGCCTAGGCATTGTTCAGATGAACTGAGTGACTATTCCAACTTCATAATGACCTCTGAGGAACTCAAAAAGCCTCTAACTCATGATTAAACCAATGATAAATCTTCATGAACCCCTTGACAACCTTGTGATGATTCCTTGATAATGCTGTGGAACACCCCCTCCTCTCTAGGAGCTCTGATAACTTCATGATGATGACATACACACAATAACCTCTACCAATGCCTCTGCCTGAGCTTGTGGTCAATAAGTCTCTCCTCTTGGATAGGACACATACAAAAACTTGATCCCCTATAAGAAACTATGATATGCAAATGCAAGATGCTAAAATGCAATGAAACATAAGCCAAAGATTAAGAAAAGTGGTTGGTCAAATTTTGGGGTGCAACAATTGCCCCTATTCAAGCGACTTGGACCTGAAGGGATAAAAAGCGAACGACTTTCAAACATTCGAGGTAAAAGACGGTTGAATACCAAAGAACCCGGAAATTTGACAACCGTGGAATGAAACTGAAACTGAATAAACTTGTTTACGTGGACAAAAATCCCGAGGAAAACTAACTGGTTATCAATTGGAAAGCATCGACCCGCAGATGGAAGAAACCTCTGACCTTACCGTCAAGAATATATTAAATAAAAGTGAGCACCGCAGCCGAAGGCCTGCCCAAACCAAAGTTGAGAAAAACATCTGACCTCGTCGTCAGTCATTAACATCAAGTGAAAGCATCTGACCTCGCCGTCAGTCATCAATATCAAGTAAAACATCTGACCTCGCCGTCAGTCATCAATATCAAGTAAAACATCTGACCTCGCTGTCAGTCATCAATATCAAGTAAAAGCATCTGACTTCACCGTTAGGCATCAACATCAAGTCGGTAAAAGCATCTGACATCACCGTCAGGCCTCGATATCAAGTCGGTAAAAGCATCTGACATCACTGTCAGGCCTCGACATCAAGTCGGTAAAAGCATATGACATCATCGTCAGCATCTCGACATCAAGTCGGTAAAAAAATCTGACTTCGCCATCAGTTCCCAAAATCATCTGACTTCACCGTCAGTTCTCAAAATCATCTGACTTCGCTGTCAACTCTCAAAATAATCTGACTTCGCCGTCAGTTCTCAAAATCATCTGACTTCGCTGTCAGTTCCACAAATCATCTGACTTCACCGTCAGTTCTCAAAATCATCTGACTTCGCCGTCAGCTCTCAAAATAATCTGACTTCGCCATTAGTTCTCAAAATCATTTGACTTCACCGTCAGCTCACAAAATAATTTGACTTCGCCGTCAGTTTCCAAAATCATTTTACTTTGCCGTCAGTCCTCAAAATAATCTGACTTCGCCGTCAGTTCTCAAAATCATCTGACTTCGCCGTCAGCTCTCAAAATAATCTGACTTCGTCGTCAGTTCTCAAAATCATCTGACTTCGCCGTCAGCTCTCAAAATAATCTGACTTCGCTGTCAGTTCTCAAAATCATATGACTTCGCCGTCAGCTCTCAAAATAATCTGACTTCGTCGTGAGTTTCCAAAATCATTTGACTTCGCTGCCAGTCCTCAAAATAATCTGACTTCGCCGACAGTTCTCAAAATCATCTGACATCGCTCTCAGCTCTCAAAATAATATGACTTCGCCGTTAGTTTCCAAAATCATCTGACTTCGCTGTCAGTTCTCAAAATCATCTAACTTCACCGTCAATTCTCAAAATAATCTAACTTCGCCGTCAGTTTCCAAAATCATCTGACTTCACCGTCAGCTATTTGCTAAATAAAAGCGAGCATCGAACGCAAAGGCCGGCTCAACCCTAAGTTGAGAAGAACATCCGTCGATTCACCATCTGGGTGACGAAATCCGTTGGGGAAATATGAACTTGAATAAATATACTCTGTTAGATAGAATGATAAGATGAGCACATCTGTCAATGATTCTGCTGGAGGTCTGGATACCATACAGGCTTGAGAAATAAACCGATAATTGCTGGAGATACACCTGAAAAAAAAGAGGTAACAACCTGACTTATATTTCACATGCACATGTTTGAATATGGCGTAATGCTCCATACGAAATGGAAATGCTACACGTCTGGGAGGATGCTATGCACGATGCAAATGCAAAGTAACCACTTTAGCAAAATAAATGCTAAAGAGAGGCAACCAAACTCCACTGGGGAAAGACTAGGCCTGCCTAGTGCAAACAGACTCATGTTGGGGAATACAAGCCTTGGATGGCCTCCGAGAAAACTTCTGGGTAAAACTGCTCTACTAAGCACAAATCCACTCTGCTGGGGATCAAAATTAAACTGTGCTGAGGAAAACATCCCGGATGGCCTACCGGAATACCACTCTTCTAGGGAACTAACAACTCGGCTGGAGACAAAAACTCCAGTCTACCGAGAAAATCAGCCCTGGATGGTCTGCCAGAATATAACATTCCGGGGAACAGACAACTCTGCTGGGGAATCAAGGCAGACTACTGAGAAATGGCTCTATTCTGAATTTGTTCCACTACTGGGGATAATCCCATTCTACTTGTTGGAGATGATCCTACTATGCTGGAGATATAAATCTCGACCTGCTGAGGATAACCTTAACCGTACAAGGTTCCAACCTGCTGGGGATGTGAACACGCTTAGCAGACACACTTTCTTCAGATAAGGGACCTCTGGAAAAGTCCTGAGGATGAGCGTTCTGCAAATGACAAACAAACAAACATGTGTTGTGCAGCAGGCACCATCTTAATTGTCACTTATGACATCATTCAAGTAAAAACATTGTTTTGATCATAGTTGGTAGATCCCACAAGTTTATGTATGCAAAGTTTTATAAAAAACATCAGGTGTCTTTTGCAAACAAAACGATAAAAGCTGAACTAAAGAGAAAAGTTTTCTGAATAGTATGTTTATTGATAAACGGCCTGTAAATAGGCAAATTTACAACAGATGCAACTCCTGAAATGAGAAAGATGCGTAAGCAAAAATATACAAAATGCATAAGAGTATACAAAATGTCGGCAATATGGCACATACAACCACCATAGAACAACTCAATTATGACTCGCATGACTTCGACGCCTTTTCGATGCTCCGTCTTCTAAAGAGATTGATTTGGGCAGATGAATCTCGAGTTCTCCCATAATCCACTATGCTCTGAAGATTAACGCGCGAACCGCAGACATTTGCTTTTCAAATCCCTAACTTTTTCCTGAACCGCCCTTGCGGGTTTTTGATTCACCGGGATACCATTTTTTTTGCCAAAGTCGCCCTTTTAGATTTTCAACTTTGCGGGTTTACACTTTTCTTTTTATCCCTAATTTTTTTCCGAACGTATCCTTTTATGGTTGGCCGGGATGCCCCATTCTTGCCTGGATTTTCTTTTTCTTTCCAGCGGGTCTATTTTTAAGCAAAGTATCTTTTGACTACGTCTGCGTTCATAGGGGACGTGAAATCTTCACCGTCCATGGTTGAAAGTAGTAAGGCTCCTCCGGAGAAGACTTTCCTCACAACATACAGACCTTCATAATTGGGAGTCCATTTTCCCCTGTGATCGTTCTGTGGTGGGAGGATTTGTTTCAACACTAAATCACCTGCCTGAAGGCTTCGAGGACGCATCTTCTTATCATAGGCTTTCTTCATCCTGCTCTGATACTGACGACCATACGTAATATACGTCAAACTCTTCTCATCCAACAAACTGAGTTGATTTAGCCTGTTCTTCACCCATTCAGCATCGTCTAGTTTGACGTCAGCCAGAATTCTTAAAGAAGGGATCTCGACCTCCAATGGCAGGACAACTTTCATACCATATACCAACGAGATAGGAGTTGCCCCAGTTGAAGTACGGACCGAGGTACGATATCCATATAAAGCAAAGGGCAACATCTCGTGCCAATCTTTATAGGTCACAACCATCTTCTGCACTATCTTCTTTATGTTTTTATTGGCCGCTTCCACATCGCCATTCATTTTCGGACGATAGGGAGACGAATTGTGATGCTCAATCTTGAAGTTCTGGCACAACTCCTTTATCATCTTGTTATCCAGATTAGAACCATTATCAGTAATGATCCTCTCAGGTATCCCATAGCGGCAGATGATGTCCCTTTTGAACAACCAGGATACAACTTGTTTGGTGACATTAGCATAGGAGGCTGCTTCGACCCACTTGGTGAAATAGTCAATAACTACTAAGATGAAACGATGTCCATTAGATGCAGTCAGTTCGATCTTGCCAATCATATCAATGCCCCACACTGAGAAAGGCCACGGGGATGACATGACATTCAAAGGACACTGCGACACATGAATCTTGTCGGCATAAATCTGACATTTGTGGCATTTCTTGGTGTACTTGAAGCAATCAGACTCCATAGTTAACCAATAATACCCTGCTCTCAACATCTTTCGAGACATGGCGTGCCCACCTGCATGTGTTAAAAAGGCTCCTTCGTGGACCTCTTCCATAAGCAAATTCGCTTCTTTTTCATCCACACATCTTAGCATCACTAAGTCAAAGTTCCTTTGATAGAGTACACTGTCTGGATTCAGATAGAAGTTACCAGATAACCTCCTCAATGTCTTCTTATCCCGGGCCGATGCCCCAGGCGGATACTCTTGATTGTTGAGAAAGTTCTGGATGTCGTAATACCATGGCTTGCCATCAGAAGCTTCTTCTATTGCGAAAATGAATGTCGGCCTATCAAGGCATGAGATGACGATTCTTGGTGCATCGTTTCAAAATTTCACTTTGTACATTGAAGACAATGTAGCCAAAGTATCTTCCATCTGTTTTTTGCTCTCGGCACATGGTGAAACTCTACATGGTCGAAGAAAGGTAGCAACCTTCTTGCGTAGTTCATATAAGGGATCGGATTTGGTTGGCGAGTCTCCCACTCTCCTTTGATCTGGTTGACCATTAAATCTGAATCACCGTAGATATCAAGGTTCTTGATTCTCAAATCGATTGCTTCCTCAATACCCATGATACACGCTTCATATTCGGCTTCGTTGTTGGTGCACGGAAACGTTAACCTGGTAGTGAACGGTATATGAGAAACATGGGGAGTCGTGATGATTGCCCCAATTCCACTACCGTAGGAGTTAACAACACCGTCAAAAATAAATTTCCATTGGGAGCCTTTTTCAAGACCTTCGTCAGGCAATGACTCATCACAATCTTTCATCTTTAAGAACATAATGTCTTCATCGGGAAATTCAAACTTCATTTGCTGATAGTCGTCGATTGGTTGCTCTGCTAGATATTCTGACAGAACGCTCCCTTTAATGGCCTTCTGGGAGACGTATTGAATATCGTACTCTGTCAAAACCATCTGCCATCTAGCAATTCTCCCAAACAACGCTTGCTTCTCGAATACGTACTTAATTGGATCCATCTTTGAAATCAACATGGTTGTGTGGTTTAGCATATATTGTCTTAGGCGTTTGGCGGCCCAAGCAAGTGCGCAACAAGTCTTCTCCAACATTGAGTATCTGGATTCACAGTCTGTGAACTTCTTACTCAAGTAGTAAATGGCGTGCTCTTTTCTTCCAGTCTCTTCATGTTGACCGAGAACACAACCCATGGAATTCTCAAGAACCGTTAAGTACATTATCAACGGTCTTCTAGCCACCGGGGGCATCAGTATTGGAGGTTCCTGCAAATACTCTTTTATTCTCTCAAACGCCTTCTGGCAATTTTCGTTCCAGACAACCGCCTGATCCTTCTTCAATAGTTTAAACATCAGTTCACACATGGCTGTGAGGTGAGATATGAACCTCGCAATGTAGTTCAATCTACCCAGGAAGCCACAAGCCGCTTTCTTAGTCTTTGGCGCTGGCATTTCTTGAATTGCCTTGATCTTCGCAGGATCGACCTCAATACCTTTCTCACTGACAATGAACCCCAACAGCTTTCCGGACCGTACGCCAAAGGTACACTTGTTTGGATTCAGCCTTAGTTTGAATTTCCTTAACCTCTCAAATAGTATTAGAAGATTCACCAAATGCCCCTCCTCCGTCTGGGACTTTGCAATCATATCATCAACATAAACCTCAATCTCATGATGAATCATGTCGTGAAAAAGAGTTACCATAGCCCGGTGATAAGTTGCCCCTGCGTTCTTCAAACCAAAAGGCATTACTTTATAGTAGAACGTCCCCCATGGCGTGATAAAAGTCATTTTCTCCATATCCTCTGGTGCCATCTTAATCTGATTGTAGCCCGAAAAACCGTCCATGAAGGAAAACACTGAGTATTATGCGGTGTTATCAACAAGCATGTCAATATGAGGGAGCGGGAAATCATCCTTTGGGCTCGCTCTATTCAGGTCCTTATAGTCAACACACATCCTGACTTTTTCGTCCTTCTTAGGCCCGTCACGATGTTGGAGACCCACGGTGGGTAATTGATCACAACAAGAAATCCGGCATCCAATTGCTTCTGGACTTCTTCCTTGATCTTCACTGCCATATCTGGCCTGGTTCTTCTTAATTTCTGCTTGACAGGAGATCACTCTTCTCGGAGAGGCAGGCGATGAACTACAATATCTGTGTCGAGTCCAGGCATGTCTTCATATAACCAAGCAAAGACATCCTTATACTCTCGGAGAAATTCAAGCAATCTTTGCTTGACATCACTTTGTAGCGTAGCCCCTATTTTGACTTCCTTCTTATCCTCCTCTGTTCCCAGGTTGATGACTTCAACTTCCTCCTAATGAGGCATGATGACCTTCTCCTCTTGTCTTAACCATCTGGCAAGCTCTTCGGGCAGGTCTTCGTCTTCTTCGATCTCTCTTCCGCTTGAAAGATCAGATTGTCAAAGTCACACCAAGACATAGACGAGTCTGAGTCGGTGGTATCTGAAATATGTAACCTACAATGATGATGATTTTATGCTTAAATGATATGCAAACAAACAATCACAAACCACATTGCCATTTTATTGTTAGAAAATAAAAAACAAGAAAAACAAGGATCATAAATTTTGAATGAAAAGACCCCTTTTTGATTGATGATAAAAAAGATTATTCACACACATAACAGATAGGGCCCTACAAATAAAGACCACTATGCTCCGGGCAGAGCATAGAGCATTACATTAATCAAAACAAAGCAATTACTCTTCATAAGTCACAGAGATAACTTCTTCCACGGTCCAATTCTTCAAGCTCTGGCCAGGGATACATGGCTTGATCCACGCATCCATGTCACAGTCGTTGTCTCCCTCTTCATCTGATACGACATTAATCCTTTCGAATATCACCCCACCACTAGTGAACTGGACAGGCCCTTTGTAGCGCATAGCGCTCTGTGAAGATGATGCATATGGGATGTACCCCAGTCCGAACTTATCCTGTTTGTTTGGGACGCTTACCACCTGCCCCACCCCTGCGCTGATCCGGACTTCACTATGGCTTGTGCTTCCTTGTAGGACGAAATAGCAACTTCTGGAGCTTTGACTTCAACCGGTGCTTTCTCCTTAACTTGAACACCCTCAAAGGCTTGGCATAAGGTCTCGTGGATCTCCCCCTCAACCTCAACATACTTGAATGAAGACAACTGACTAATCATGATGTCTTCTTCACCACAGACGGTGACTATGTTTCATCCACTATATATTTCAGTTTTTGGTTCAAGGTAGATGTTACGGGGCCTGCCGAGTGGATCCATGGTCGTCGTAGCAGACAGCTGTATGCTGGCTGGATGTCCATTATATAGAAAATGGCATCAAAGATTTCAGGACCGACTTGAATCGGGAGAGTCACTTCACTAAACACGGACCTCCTTGTACCGTCAAATGCTCGCACGACTAAATCACTAGGAGTGCAGATTAATCCCCGAGTGTCTAGTTTCATCAAGGCCTTTTTGGGTAGCACATTGAGTGATGACCTTGTATCGACCAATACGTGTGACATAACCGCCCCCGTACACTCTATGGAGATGTGTAGAGCGTGGTTATGATTCCGTCCTTTGGGTGTTAAGTCGAGATCATTGAACCCTAGTCCATTTCCAGCGTTAACATGCGCGACCACTTCTTCTAGCTGATTAACTGAAATATCTTGTGGCACGTAGGCTATGTTCAAGATCCTCAGAAGCGCATTTTGGCGTGCCTCGGAGCACAACAACAAAGAAAGGATTGAAATCTTGGAGGGTGTCTGCTGTAAGTGATCTACGATTTTATAGTCACTCTTTCTGATCAAGCGCATCAATTCTTCTGCGTCCTTCACCAAAGATTCTTTCTCTCCCTGCCGTGGATCCTCTTCAATCACCACATTTTCCTTCCCCTTGTCAGTTCTTTGATCGCAACTTTCTATGTCTAACTGAACTAACTGCAAGTGCACTGTCTATCGCATAGTAATATAAGATATCGATCCCACAGGGACTCATAATCAAGCTAGTATTTTCGGGTGTTACTGTGTTTAGCTAGGTTGGTGTGGTTTTAGGGGAATAAAAGCGAAATAAGTGTGTAAACTATAGGGGAAGTAAAAACGTTACTTAAGGTATAAATGGTTGAATCGGTATGCAATATGTTGGTTCTTCAAGGATTCAACAAGTCACTGGTGTTTTGGGTGTTTTCAAAAATTGTTTAAGAAGAAAAAGACGGTTTAAAGACCTTTGTCTCACGATGGTTGTTGACGCTAGTCGCAACTCTAAGGCGAAATATATGTTGTCGCTATCACGTTCTCGGTTAAAATTACTTTTTGAAAACCATTAAGCTCTAATCCTTTTTAAAGCGATGTCGCTGTTTTAAAACGAATGCTTAGTTTTTACTATCTGGTCCTAACCTCAGCTTTCGCTTGTTGGTTCATACCTTTACGAATTTCCCATTGTCGTGGCAAAACTACTTTTAAATAGGTTCTCGCTGTCGCGACGAACATTTATTTTAGAAAAATTGATTTAAAAACTAAAGCCATAAATAAGTTTGAAAAGGAAAATATACACCGGTTATTATCGAATCCCATCTGACTACCTATTACATACCGATTACTTTAATTTAGCCAGACATGGAATATAAACTAAGAACACCTAAACAATGGTGGAATATATAAACATGCATCATAATGGAAAATAGAATTCAATTAACGATTATAATAAGAACCTGTAAATAATTCAATTGGCCTTTGGGAAATCCTCCAAAATGTCGGCAGGATTTAGTCTTGGTGCCAATTACTCGTACAGAATAGAATTGAAAAGTAAAACACAATTGCAAGGAAAGGAAAGAAAAAGGAAACAATAAGAAATTCTGAAACTCAAATTTGCTCTGAAAATAAATTGGCAGCACTCCGTGTCTTCAATGCAGCTCCCCTTTTTTGGTAGCAGCTCCCTCCTTTTATAGATGGAATTTCCAATGGTTAGTTGCTTCAGGAAGTGGGATTGATCTCAGAAAAAGTAGGAGCTAGTGGTCCACTCCTTTTGGTCTTTAAAAGCACTTACAGCACATGCAGGATTTCTGCACTTTTTGTCTGCATGACGGTCGTCATGGATTGTGACGGTCGTAACACGTATGACGGTCGTAATGGGCTTGTGACGACCGTCACATCAGCAAAATTTGTATTTGCTGTTTTTGGTCTGTTTTTCATCTGGTTTTCATCTGTAATTGCTTATTTTCCTCATCTTTCTCAATTTGAACATGAACTTTGAATACCTGCAAAATACTGGACAAATAACGTGGAAAAGCCCAAAATCGGTGTGAAACCAGTCACTGATTAGTAAAAATGTATGTCATTATATATATATATATATATATATATATATATATATATATATATATATATATATATATATATATATATATATATATATATATATATATATATATATATATATATATATATATATATATATATATATATATATATATATATATATATATATATATATATATATATATATATATATATATATATATATATATATATATATATATATATATATATATATATATATATATATATATATATATATATATATATATATATATATATATATATATATATATATGTATATATACGATTTCGTGTTATCAAACTCCCCTAAACTTAAATCTTTGCTTGTCCTCAAGTAAAGGTAGGAAAAATTTAAAATTTGGCAAGCACGCGACACGCTCTTCTTTCAAAAAGATTTCTCAAACGTCATGTTAGGAAACCGGGGGTCCAATGGGAACAAAGTGTATACGGCGATGACACTGAACTGTAAGTCTTCGAAGGCCTCTCTTTTATGCAAGTCAGTCCCAATCATGCTATTGCAGCTCAGCGTCAAGCTTCTCGCAACAAATTTTACCCGGTTTCATTCTGGCGCAATCACATTAAGCCCGTTGTCCATACACGTTCATGGTAAGTAAACCTGTTAGTGACTATGATCTCTTTGCTAATTTGATTTTTCTTCGCACATATGCCCACACTATCGCAATCAGTGTTCTCACTGATTTGAAAGAATGCGGAAGGGAAAAATACAAAGGAAAGAAAAAAACAAAATACAAGAAATGAAAAAAATACTACTAGTCTCTTCCTCTTCCTCTGTCTCTACCTCTACCTCTGGCTCTTCCGTCGCGTGCCTCGAGGTTCAAAGCTCTTGTGTCGTAAATGTAGTCGCGAAGGCTGTCGACTCGCACAGTGAGATTGGCCATGTCGTCAATTAGGCTGGCTTGGCCATCCTGGAGCTGCTGCATGGAGGTCCTCATTTGACCGAGTTGTTCTCTCTGCCAGGCTTCGAACTGTTCCACCCGTCGGTTTTGTTGTTCCATCATAAGCATCATCTAATTCTGTTGTTCGATGGAGCGGAGGAATCCGCGTTTGTAAAATCGGCTTCAGGACGGCGGCAACGTCATGAGGAGGGACCTTCGGCAAGAGGTGGTTGTGATGGCTCAGCCTGGTCAGCTCTGTCCAACTCTTCTTGAACTTCATCCATGGGCCCTTGGGCATTTTCCTGAGTTGGGGCAGCAGGGGCATTCGGATCAAAGAGCCAGTTGGCTCTGTCCTGCGGATGCATTCGGGTGCAAGAGGGCATGATAATGCTTTGGATAGTGCGACCTTGCACTATTGAATGATATTTCCCATCTGCTCTGGATCGGATTAGGTGAGAGGCGCAGCAATGGTCAGTGTCGAGGAAAACAATGGGCATCTGGCGAAGGTTCTGGAGGTGGTTGCCAAGACCGAGGCCTAAGGCGATAGAAGTGATGATGCCACCAAAATAGAATGGTTTTGAGCCGCGGTTGCAGTTGGCTTGAATGTGAGCCAAGAGGAATGGTGCGGCGTCAACGGGTTCCGAAGCAAACACGCAACGGAGAAAGAACAGCTCCTTCGAGTTGACTTTGTGGTTACTGTCACGAGCGAAGAAAGTGTTGCTCAACACTCGATGAAAGTATCGGATTGTTGGATTGTGGATGTGAGTGGCATTCAGAGTCTCCCAACTTTCAGCAGTGATGCCGGTCAGTTGGGTCCATAGTGTGAAAGCTTCACGGTAGAACTGATCGGAGGGGCGGCGATGAGCGTCGTCACCGTGAGGAAACTGCAGCATGTCGGCGATGCAGTTCTGGTTGATTTGATATTCGGTGCCGAACATGCGGAAGCCAGCGGCGCCGGTGAGCTGATTTGTATCGCCGGGTGAAGTCACGTATGCGAAAGAACTGAGAAACTCCAGTGTGAGTTGCTCGTAGGTGGGTTGAGGGTTGGTGCAGAGATGCCAAATGCCGGCCCTCTGCAGCATCCAAGTGACACCATCCAGAATTCCCAGTTCTGTCAAAGACTCTATGTGAGCATAGCGGGTCGGTTGAGCGACCGTTGATGGAAAGCCGTGTAGTTGGTCCTCTGCCTTTCGCCGGACTCGCCTTCTCGGAAAAGGATATTGCTCAAGTTCGGGGTTTCACGATTTTGCCTTGCCATTTTTCCTAAGAGAGGTTCAGAGATGGAAAATAGATAGTTTATATGGATGGAGAAGTAGGGAAATGCAGAGGCAATATATAGGAGTGAAATGGAAATTGAAATGGTGGTGGATTAATGGGGGATTCGGAAGGTTGTAGTGGGGTTTGAATGTGTGAAAGTGGGAATGTTAAGAGAGTGGAGGTGGAAGGGTTCGTAACCCTTGTTTTGACAGAATTGGGGTTTTGTTCGCGTGACGACCGTCAGGGATTGTTACGGTCGTAATACGCGTGACGACCGTCACATCAGCAAATTCTGCAGAATTGTAGAATTTTGCTCGTGGGGAGTTTTCCACAGTTGAAAATGTGATTTCAATGCCATTGCAGTATAAGAGACTAGTTACAAAATAGAAGATAACGGAAAAAACAGAATTAAGGTAATACCGAAATGAAATTTAAATAACATTGAATCTAAAAACTAGTTTAATGTAGTACAATACTCAAAAAGAAACAATTGCGAAATTTAATAATGGGAAACAACGTGAAATGCAGTAAACTAAACTTAAAAAGAAACTAAAACATCACTCCTTTGGTTGCTTCAATTTGTTGATCTGCTGAATAACGTCATCAAACTGGTCGCTAACTACTTCCATAAAAGTAACGGCATCCATGTGAAGTTGCGTTAGTTCATCTTTTATAGTGGTTAATTCCAGCTTAAAATCGTCCATAGTTTTCAGAATAGTGTCCAACTTGTCTGTGCCTTGTTCAGGAGTAGGATCAGGAAAGTTATGGTAATTAGGAGGGGTCTCAGGATCTGTCTCCAATTCGGACTCATAATCTTTGTAGTACATATAGTCATGTGCTTCTGATATGTGATCACTGTCGTACATGTAGGCCTAGGGTGTAGAGTGAGGTGATGGAGGTCCCATAGGCTCGTCCAATTCATAAAGCCAATTGTTTCTGTTGTGGATACTCATTAGCTCGTGGTTAGGAAATGTGAAAAGGTGAACAGGTCGATCAGCGATGAGGTATTCATAGGCTCCTAGTCCTAAGGTACCTAAGATACGTCTGTTGAAGCAAAATTGGATGTCCATTGATCTGAGGTTGCCGAAATGAATGGCTCCGTTCAGGTGGTACCTTAGGCCAATTTCATGGGTAATCATGGTGACTAAGCCTCCTATTAAGATGGGTGAATGTGGTTCCTGATTAAGGCGTGTAAATGACCTCATCATAAAAGGTACAACATTGACCGGGCGGCCTTGTGAAGCACAGAAAAGGATGAATAACTCTTCCTTAGAAACTGTTGTAATGTTTTCCTCCTTCCCAAAGAGGGTATGGGCTAAAATCCTATGAAAGTAATGGAGTGCTGGATTATGTATCTCGTTATTGTACATGCCATTAGGTTCAGGGTGATAGTTACCTGTGATGGTACCCCATAATTGTTCTAACTCGAAATCAAAATCCTCTTCGGTGTTGGTAAACACATAAGGTCCGCTAGGGAATCCTAGGATGTTAGCTAACGACGTACGATTGTGGGTGTGGTCCATTCCAAACATTCTAAAGGTTATCAGCTCTTTGGTGGATCCATAGCCATATTCGTGTAAGTAGCTTAAGGAGCTAAGGATTTCGAACGTGAGTTTGTGGTAGGTAGCAAATCGGGTCTTTAGAGCAGTTTGCTCCCAGCCTAATTGGTTAAATAGATACTGAATGCTATCCTGGATTCCTAGCTTATCCATGGTGGATCTATCGTAGTACAGAGTCAAAATGATGCCTCTCTAAGTCAGTGCCTCAAATCTGGCCTTGTGAGCTAGTCCTCTAAATACAATGGTCATAACGTCGATGTCAGCCATACTCAGAACTTAGTCGGATAAAAATTGGAGAAAGCTAAAACGACTTTAAAATCCTGGAAAGGTTGAAATCACATTTACTCAGATTAGATTTTTAAGAAGCAAAAGATGATAAAAGATAGAAAAATAAATTAAAGGAAATAGTAGAAAATAAGAAAATAGGATTTTATGGAAATTATAAATTAAAATCAAAACATAGTTTCAGTAAAGTTAGAAGAGGAAAACGGGAAAATTGGGTTGCCTCCCAATTAGCGTTGTTTTTAACGTCAAAAGCCTGACGATAGCTTGGTTACAAGCTATTTGGGGGTTTGAGCGGGAAGCTCGAGCAATTGCACACTGCTCACGTGGTGGCTGTTTTTGTTTTGATTATAATGCTTTAAACGCTGTCTGTTTACTATAAACGGTGCGTTGGTTTTATTGCTGATTTCAACAGCTCCACTTTTAAGGATTTTGGTTACCTCAAAGGGTCCAGACCATCTAGATTTTAATTTTCTAGGGAAAAGTTTTAATCTTGAGTTGAATAGGAGCACAATGTCTCCCACACTGAATTGTTTCCAAATCAAACGTTTATCATGCCATTTATTGGTTCTTTCTTTGTAGATGCGGGCATTCTCATATGCGTCCAACCTGAGTTCTTCCAATTCGTGAAGGTTCAAGATTCGTTTCTCTCCTGCCACAGTGTAGTTGAAGTTCAGCGTCTTAATAGCCCAAAAGGCTTTATGCTCTAATTCCACTGGCAGATGACATGATTTTCCGTAAACCAATTTAAATGGTGTGGTACCTATTGGCGTCTTAAAAGCGGTCCTATAGGCCCATAAAGCTTCGTTCAGTTTCGATGAACAATCTTTCCTGGAGGTTGCGACGGTCTTTTCCAAAATTTGTTTTATTTCTCTGTTCGAAACCTCCTCCACTTGTCCACTAGTTTGTGGATGATACGGTGTAGCTACACGGTGTTTGACT
Source organism: Lathyrus sativus (assembly GCA_963859935.3). Lineage (NCBI taxonomy): Eukaryota > Viridiplantae > Streptophyta > Magnoliopsida > Fabales > Fabaceae > Lathyrus > Lathyrus sativus. The sequence goes on along the minus strand of OZ012740.1, from coordinate 183,340,206 downwards.
CCATATTTAGAGAGGAGTTTGTCAAAGATTCACGATATGAAGTGCGAACCACCATCACTAATGACGAGTCTAGGCACACCGAATCTAGGAAAGATTGTGTTTCTAAAGAGTTTGACGACTACTCGCGCGTCATTCGTTGAAGCGACAACGGCCTCTATCCATTTAGATACATAGTCGACAACGACGAGTATATATTTGTTTCCAAAAGAAGACGGGAAAGGTCCCATGAAGTCTATTCCCCAAACGTCAAAGATTTCTACTTCTAAAATTCCTTTCTGAGACATTTCATCGCGTCGTGAGATGTTGCCGGTGCGTTGGCATCGGTCGCATTTGAGTATAGCGATATGGACATCCTTCTAGAGGCTGGGCCAAAATAGGCCGGATTGTAGAATTTTAGCGCACGTCTTTGAAGTACTAGCATGACCACCATAAGGTGCTGAATGGCATTGGGAAATGATGTCTTTTATTTCTTCCTCTGGGACACAGCGACAGTATATGTTGTCGGCGCCTCGTTTGAAGAGTAGAGGTTCGTCCCAATAATAATGCTTTAAGTCGTGGAAGAATTTCTTCTTTTGTTGATAAGTTAGGTCTGGTGGAAGCACGCCTACGACCAAGTAATTAACGATGTCGGCATAACAAGGCAGAGTGGCTTGGGCATAGACAGCTTCTACGACTTTTTCAAGTTCTGGTATTTCCGAGGTTAAGTTGGACATATCGCTTTCCAATTCGGCTATTAGACGTTCGTAAGGAAAATCGTCATTGATAGGCACTGACTCTTGTTTAATGCCCTCTATTCGGGATAAGTGATCTGCAACTACGTTCTCGGTCCCTTTCTTATCTTTAATTTCTAAGTCGAACTCTTGTAATAATAGGATCCATCTCAATAATCTTGGTTTGGCGTCCTTTTTGCTTATTAGGTACCTAATGGCAGCGTGATCTGTGTATATGATTATTTTGGCTCCTACCAAGTAGGAACGAAATTTGTCAAGTGCAAACACAACTACTAGAAGTTCCTTTTCCGTTGTGGCGTAGTTCATTTGGGCAGGGTCTAAAGTTCTATTGGCGTAGTAGATTGCGTGAAGCTTCTTGTCTTTCCTTTGTCCTAGAACTGCGCCTACAGCATAATCACTCGCATCGCACATGATTTCGAGTGGTAGCCGCCAATTTGGGGGTTGCATGATTGGTGCGGTAATGAGTGTTGTCTTTAGAGTTTCGAATGCTTCTAAGCATTCTTTGTCGAAAACGAACTCGACATCTTTCATCAACAAACCTGTCAGAGGTTTTGTGATTTTCGAGAAATCCTTTATGAATCTTCGGTAGAATCCAGCGTGTCCTAAAAAGCTTCGTATTTCTCGTACGGTTTTCGGAGGTTGAAGATCCTTTATGATCTCTATTTTAGCTTTGTCAACCTTAATCCCTTTTTCAGATATGACGTGTCCTAAAACGATGCCTTGTCGGACCATGAAATTGCATTTCTCCCAATTAAGAACAAGGTTCACTTTAGCGCATCTTTTGAGTACCATTTCTAAATTTGACAGGCAGCTTTCAAAGCTTTGTCCGCATACAGAGAAGTCATCCATGAACACTTCCATGATATCGTCTATGAAATCCGCAAAGATTGCCATCATGCATCTTTAGAAGGTCGCTGGAGCATTGCATAGTCCGAATGACATTCGGCAATAAGCAAAAGTGCCATAAGGACAACTGAATGTTGTCTTTTCCTGGTCATCGGGGTGAATAGGAATTTGAAAGAATCCCGAATAACCATCTAGATAGCAGAAGTACGAATGTTTCTCTAGTCTTTCCAACATCTGGTCTATGAAAGGTAGAGGGAAGTGATCTTTCCGAGTCGCGTTATTCAGTTTTCTGTAATCGATACACATCCTGCTTCCGGTCACAACTCTTTGGGTTATCGATTCACCTTTCACGTTCTTCACTATAGTAACGCCTCCTTTCTTCGGCACTACATGCACTGGGATGACCCATTGGCTGTCGGAGATTGGGTATATGATTCCTGCGTCTAGTAACTTTTTCACCTCGTCTTTGACTACAGTGCTTAAGATCGGATTTATCCTTCTCTGATGTTCTCTTGAAGTTTTGCAGTCTTCCTCTAGCATGATACGATGCATACAGATGGAAGGACTTATGCCTTTAAGATCACTTATATTATAGCCTACCACAATTGGGTATTTCCTTAGGACTTCTAGTAACTGCTCAGTTTCTGACTGTCCTAAATTTGCATTGACTATTACTGGTCTTTTGAATTCCGTGTCTAAGAATTCGTACCTGAGGGTTTTAGGGTAGTTCTTTAAGTTCTAAAACTGGGTTTTTCGGACCTGGCATGTGATTTGGAGTTAGTGCTATGATCTCGCTCAAACTATCATCTTTGTATGGTGCACGCCAGTTGTCGTCTTCACGAATAACAAGGATTTGGATCTTCATGATATCAGAATATGTAGTTTTTTCCTTCTCTAGTTCTCGTATGCATTCGTCAATGACATCTACTATATAGCATGTGTCATCTATGGCTTGTACCTTCAAGAACTTAGTAAGGATGAACTCTATCTTTTCTTCTCCTACTTCGAATGTTAGCCTTCCTTTCTTTACGTCTATGATAGCTCCGGATGTCGCTAGGAACGGTCTTCCTAGGATAATTGGGGTGACAGAGTCCTCTTTGATGTCCATGATTATGAAGTCAGTTGGAATATAGAATTGGCCTATGCATACTGGAACGTTTTCCAGCACACCGACGGGATATTTGACTGATCGGTCAGCCAATTGCACAGACATTTTAGTTGGTCTTAGTTCTCCCATATTCATCTTTTTGCATATGGATAAGGGCATAACACTTATACTGGCTCCTAGATCGCATAGAACTTTGTCTATGACGAACTTTCCTATGACGCAAGGTATGGAGAAACTACCTGGGTCTTTTAGTTTAGGAGGCATGTGGTTTTGAATGATTGCGCTACATTCGGCAGTAAGTGTAGCTATTTCGTTATCCTCGATTTTCCTTTTGTTAGACAAGATTTCTTTAAGAAACATAGCGTATGACGGCATCTGAGTTATCGCTTCTGTGAAAGGAATAGTGATATTTAGTTGTTTCAGAAGTTCAACGAATTTCATAAATTGTCCTGAAGTTTTGGAATTTACGAATCTTTAAGGATAAGGAATCGGTGGTTTATATGGCCCTGGAGGCACATATGAGTTTTCATCTTTGGCGGCCTTTTGCTCGTCACATTCCTTCTTTTTTGTTTCAGACTCCTTTTCTGTTGGTTTATCAGATTTCTGATGCATGGCTGAATCTTCATTCCTAGGATCTGTTGGGCCTTCTAATTCTTTTCCACTTCTCAATATGACAGTGTTTGCATGACCTTTCGGATTAGGTTTTGGCTGACCTGGAAATGTCCCAGCTGGTGCGGCTGCAGAGGCTTGTTGTTGAGCCACTTGTGATATCTGCGTTTCAAGCATTTTATGATGGGTGGCTAAAGCGTCTACTTTTTCGGTCAGCTGTTTAATCTGCTCGCTAGTGTGTATGTTTTGATTCAGGAATTCTTTATTTGTTTGAACTTGAGTAGCTATGAATTTTTCCATCATCACTTCGAGATTTGATTTCCTAGGGGCAGTCTGGGCAGCAGCGGCTGGTTTCTGATATCCTGGCGGAGCAGCTGGTGCTTGCAGGACATTATCGCTCTTATAGGAAAAGTTTGGGTGGTTCCCTCATCCTGGGTTGTAAGTATTTGCGTAAGGATTACCTTGAGCGTAGTTTACTTGGTCTGGTGGAATTCCTGCCAATAATGGGCACTCGGGCGCATTATGAGTGGTGATTCCATATAACTTGCAATTTGGAGTTACAGCAGCTACGGTTGCAGGTGGGGTTACGGTCAGACTGTCGATTTTCTGCGCTAGAGCATCCACCTTAGCGTTGAACTTTTCAAGACTGCTGATCTCGTACATCCCGCCTTTCGCTGCGGGTTTCTCTGATGGATTTCTTTCACCTCCCCATTGGCAGTGGTTCTGAGACATGTTTTCGATAAGTTGATAGGCTTCATCGTATAGCTTATCCATAAGTGCACCGCCTGCGGTGGCGTCTACTGTTAATCTGGTGTTATATAAAAGCCCATTGTAGAAAGTATGGATCATCACCCAGTCTTCTAAACCGTGGTGAGGACATGCTCTCATCATATCCTTAAACCTTTCCCATGCTTCATAGAGAGATTCAGCATCTTTTTGTCGAAATCCGTTGATTTGAGCTCTAAGCATAGCAGTTTTGCTTGGCGGAAAGTATCTTGCTAAGAAAACGTTCTTCAACTGTTCCCACGTCGTAACGGAGTTGGATGGTAAGGATTGTAACCAAGTCCAAGCTCTATCTCTAAGAGAGAAAGGAAAGAGATGAAGTCTTATTGCATCTGGAGTTACTCCATTTGCCTTCACTGTGTCTGCGTATTGCACAAACTTCGTTAAGTGTTCATTCGGATCGTCAGTTGCATTTCCTGAGAATTGATGTTGTTGTACAGCTGACAACAATGACGGTTTCAGCTCGAAATCGTTTTGATTGATAGCGGGAGCAACAATGCTACTTCGGGACTCCAGCTGAGATGGGGTAGCGTAGTCCTTCAGCGGTTTGTTCTGAGGTCCGTCAGCCATCTTTGATTCTTCAACAGGAGGATGAGCTAGAAGATCAGGAATATTATGTTTTCGTTGATATTCGAGGATGCACCTTCTTAAGTGTAAGAAGCGCTCTAGTTCGGCGATTGTAGGTTGTAAGATGTCGCCTTGTGAGCGAGTACTTGGCATACAACCGAAGAACGAGTAGAGGGAGAGAGAATAGTTAACCTAGTCTATACTGTGTAACAAAGGATTACACTATTGACTAAACGGGTCCCCGACAATGGCGCCAAAAACTTGATCGCGACTTTCTATGTCTAACTGAACTAACTGCAAGTGCACAGTCTATCGCGTAGTAATATAAGATATCAATCCCACAGGGACTCATAATCAAGCTAGTATTTTCGGGTGTTACTGTGTTTAGCTAGGTTGGTATGGTTTTAGGGGAATAAAAGCGAAATAAGTGTGTAAACTATAGGGGAACTAAAAATGTTACTTAAGGTATAATTGGTTGAATCGGTATGCAATATGTTGGTTCTTCAAGGATTCGACAAGTTACTGGTGTTTTGGGTGTTTTGAAAAATAGTTTAAGAAGAAAAAGACGGTTTAAAGACCTTTGTCTCACGTTGGTTGTTGACGCTAGTCACAACTCTAAGGCGAAACGTATGTTGTCGCTATCCCGTTCGCGGTTAAAATTACTTTTTGAAAACCATTAAGCTCTAATCCTTTTTAAAGCGCTGTCGCTGTTTTAAAACGAATGCTTAGTTTTTACTATCTTGTCCTAACCTTAACTTTTGTTTGTTGGTTCATACCTTTATGAATATCCCACTGTCGTTTAAATAGGTTCTCACTGTCGCGACGAACAGTTATTTTAGAAAAATCGATTTAACAACTAAAGCCATAAATAAGTTTGAAAAGGAAAGTATAAACCGGTTATTATCGAATCCCATCTGACTACCTATTACATACCGATTACTTTAATTTAGCCAGACATGGAATATAAACTAAGAACACGTAAACAATGGTAGAATATATAAACATGCATCATAATGGAAAATAGAATTCAATTAACGATTATAATAAGAACCTGTAAATAATTCAATTGGCCTTTGGGAAATCCTCCAAAATATCGGCAGGATTTAGTCTTGGTGCCAATTACTCGTATAGAATAGAATTGAAAAGTAAAACACAATTGCAAAGAAAGAAAAGAAAAAGGAAACAATAAGAAATTCTGAAACTCAAATTTGCTCTGAAAATAAATTGGCAGCACTTCGTGTCTTCAATGCAGCTCCCCTTTTCTGGTAGCAGCTCCCTCCTTTTATAGATGGAATTTCCAACGGTTAGTTGCTTCAGGAAGTGGGATTGATCTCAGAAAAAGTAGGAGCTAATGGTCCACTCCTTTTGGTCTTTGAAAGCACTTACAGCACGTGCAGGATTTTTGCACTTTTTGTCTGCATGACGGTTGTCATGGGTTGTGATGGTCGTAACACGTATGACAATCGTAATGGGCTTGTGACGACCGTCACATCAGCAAAATTTGTATTTGCTGTTTTTGGTCTGTTTTTCATCTGGTTTTCATCTGTAATTGCTTGTTTTCCTCATCTTGCTCAATTTGAACATGAACTTTGAATACCTGCAAAATACTGGACAAATAACGTGGAAAAACCTGAAATCGGAGTGAAACCAGTCACTGATTAGTAAAAATGTATGTCATTATATATATACGATTTCGCGTTATCATTCTTCCAGCACTAACCTCTGGAGGCGCGAACACTCTTCCACTTCTCGTCACCCCACTGTTTCCGACGAGATTGTCGACCGACTCGCAAGGCGAACTCTTCAATTCTTGTTTCTGCCCATTACAGAACACCTCTGCCCCATAATTCCAGGGGATCACTTTAGTGCTCTCGTAAGGCATCCGTCTTGCCTTTGTAATCACAATTGTCGGTGGCCTCGGTGGTGTAGAAATGTTGATAGTCTTATACGGGATAGAGATTGTAGACACTTCATCCTTCTTTTCATTAATCTTCGTCTCGTCATCCTCCTTACTGATTCTGTCAAATTGCAAAAACCCCTCATCCATCATATTCTAAATACAATTCCTCAAACGTGAACATCCTTCTGGATTAACCAAACAGCCTTCACAGTTGCTCCCACAACCTGGGAACACCCCACCAGCTAACAACTTACTTTTTACAAAACTCAGTGGAGTTTTCAAATCTTCAACACTGGATACCAAGTTCAGATTATCTTTGATAACGGCATTCACTCCAGCAGCTCCATTGTTCGGCATGGGATTTTGGACGACGTTGGGTACATCATGAGTGAAGTTAGTGGCCTTATTATCAACAAGGTCTTCAACCTAGTGCTTTAAGGCTTTGCAGTTATCAATATTGTGCCCGGGTGCCCCTGAATGAAAATCACATCGAACATTGGCGTCATATCCCAGAGGAGGTGCACCGGTCAATGGTGCCATTGTCCTTTTCTGGACCAACTGCAGTTGAATTAAGTGTTGCAATAATTTAGCATAGGGCATTCTGGCGCGTCAAAGTACCTGTTCATTATTCTCCCACGGTCTCGAAACTGCCTTTGTGCGTAGTTTTGCTGTTGCCGCTGCTGCCGCGGATGTTGCTGTTGTTGTTGTGGTTGCGGCGGCGGCATTGCCGGAATGGCAATGCTCGCCACTTGTTGACGTTGTTGGTAGTATGGTTGTGGTTGTCTTTGATTCCTGTTATGATTTCTAAAGCCTGACATTGCGTTAGTCTCATTTTCCCTTTTCCTATTACCGAAAACTTTCTTCCCACCTCCGGACAAGGTCCCTTCTCCACTTTGTATCTTTCCTAGTTTTATCTCATTCTCCACTCTTTCCCCAATTATAATCAGATCCGAAAAACTCCCTGACATATTTCCAATTAACTTCTCATAATATATTCTTGGCAAGGTTGCCACAAACATATCGATCGATTCCCGCTCCACCATTGGAGGCTGAACTCTAGCCGCTAGTTCACGCCACCTCTGGGCATACTCTTTGAAACATTCGTTGTTTCTTTTTGATAGATTTTGCAACTGCACTCTGTTTGGTGCCAAGTCACTATTGTATTGGTAGTGCCTTGCGAAGGTCTCTGCTAGATCCCTCCAACTTTTGACTTGAGCTGGCTCCAACCCCATGTACCACTCCAATGAAGGACCAGATAGGTTGTCCTGAAAGAAGTGCATAAGCAACTTCTCGTCATCTGAATATGCCGACATCCTCCTATAGTAGGACCAAAGGTGTACCCTGGGACAAGTCATCCCTTTATACTTGTCGAAGTCCGGGACCTTAAACTTCGGAGGAATTCTAAGTCCCGGAATCAGTCCCAGATTGGACATGTCAAGACCCATAGCAACGTCAGATTGTAATCCTACCCCAAGGTCTCCCATGGAGAAGACATCATCTTGCTCGTAGTGTTCCCAATGGGGAGCATTGTTACCCTGCACAACGCCCATTGGTCCTGGGATAGGAATTCCAGCTTGGTTTCCTCCGCCCGGAGGGATAACCACTGTTAGGATAGCATCTTCCCGTGGCGTACTATTTTCCACTAGAGGTATAGCAGCGGTTCACCCATGTAAAACCCCATTTCCATCAACCCTTGATACCAAAGGCTGGACCAACGTCGTTAACTGTTCCTGGCCGTTGGCGACCCCCTGCATCATTTCCATGAATTGTACCCTCCTATCACAGAATTCTTGGAGCTCGAGCTGAACTTGATCCATAATTCTTTGTTGGTTTCCTCGTGTAGAATAACAGTGAATTGGCTGGCCTTCAATCTTGAAACAAACTCTTTGGAGAGCCACAAGAAAAGGTGAGGTTAATAGAAACAGAACACCTACAATGCAAATGAGGAATGATTCAAAATGCAGACATGCAAATGTATTTCAGGGAAATTTCTCCCCTTGATTTTAGTTCCACAGTCATGGTAAGAGAATGAAGAACCACAGAGGTAGCCAGAAAAACATCTCATAAATAAAATGAACCACAGAGTATCATCATACATCACCAAAGGGATACAAAAAGAGCCACTGTGACCTCATCCAACAACCCTGGTGATGGTCAGAATACAAATAACAACAAATAAGTGAGAGAAAAAAATGTCAGAAGCGGTGTCGAGTCCGGAACTCTTCTAGCAACTCCTTTGTGTCCGGATGATCGGGCCTGTCAATCAATCCCTGAATAAGCAAGTCCCTCTTCTTGATAGTATCTTGCAGACTCTGAACATGGTCTTCCCAAGCATCCTCTCCAAAAGCATCTTCTAACCTGGGCTTCTTCAGGTCAATCCTCAATTTGTATTCCTCCAACTTTGCAAGAGCTTCGTGGAGTTTTCGTTCGGTCTCGAATAGATGCATTGCATTACCTGGATTATTCTTGACTCTGACTCGAAGATGATTTTTCAAACTCTCAACCTGCAGACAGATTCCATCCTCTCTTTCTTTGTTGTTGGTTAAAAGAGCATTCCATTGAGCTTCAAACTTGGATATGTTCAGATGAGCTCTCTCCAACTCCTTCTTTTTGCTTGAGAGGACATCATTGACGCTTTTCAAATCTTTACCTATTCGTTCTCGGGTGCTGATCTCCTTTGTCAATTCTGTACCCATCTTGTTTACCAACTCTGTTTGCTTCCTGGATGACTGGATGGCTTGACTCCTCTCGATCCTAAGCTGGACAATTTCCTTCTCTAACTCTTCATTAGCCCTACCAGTTCTTCCTTCTCTGCCCATAGTCGATTGTATTTCTGCACCTCGACTATCATAGGTTTCATAACCACTGAGGGACACAAAGGTTCTCTTATTGGGAAGGGTAGCAACAGTCTCCTGACTCTCTCGTGAATTCATCCTTTGTAAGGTTCGTAGGCTTCAGAGTTGCTCTTGCCCAAATACAGTTTTCCTCTATGGTGAATATTGTTCCAAGCCTGCTGCAAACTAGTTAGAGTAGTGACATCAACTAAGCCTGTGAAGTAGAGAGATTCCCGCACTTCTTCCTCCTTAGCGGGGTCTCTTAAAGCGTAGCTAAACTTCCTGACGGTGAGAGTTGGGTTGTAATTTATACCTCCTTTCCTCCCAATAAGGGTAACATTGGAAAAATCTGCGCAACTGTAGACAATATTCTTACCCAAGAGGTCTCTATCAAATCAGACAACATTCTCTGCTCTCAATCCCATGAGTCTTTCTGGCCAACCAACAGTACTGGCAAGGTCAATAAAAGGTCCGGACTTCGACAAATGTGAGGCAAACCACTTGTACAAGAATGAGGTACAAGAAACAGTTTTCCCTCTTCGGTTCTCGTTCTTGTAGTGGATAGAATGATAGACATCGCCCAAGAGAGTCGACACTGGATTTTTTTAGGCGAAAATACAGCAAGCATCCCAATCTACAAAGTCAGGCAGGTTAGGGAACAAGACTATCCCATAGATACAGAGTGCCAAGAATGCATTAAAAACAGACCAACACCCTTCTTTGGCAAAATTCTGAGCCCTACTCACTAAGAATGGTAATGGAAACCCAGGCACTCTACTTCTCACCAGCTTTCCCTCTATTTCAAAAACAACGACATGAAGAGAATCAACTAGTTTAGCAAAATTGGGCTCTTCTTCAGAATGCACAAAGGGCATCTCATCCAACACTGAAATTCCCAATAGCTGAGTGAACTCCTCCAAGGTGGGTAACAGGACATATCCAGGGAAATTGAAATAGCGTAACTGAGGGTCGTAAGACTATAGCAGTGTGTGGAGACCCTCCAACTCATACTTTGAAACTCTGCGGACAAAGCTTAAGATCTTCCCCGCTTGAAGTCCTCCATAACTCAATGCTCCACTCCAGAAATGAGACCAGCCAAAAACTTCACATCTGGTATCGGGAACTTGTAAATGACAACCTTCTTGAAACCAAGCTCCATGACAATAGTGGATTGAGATGACTAGAATCAAGGAGATAGTATATACCTGAAACACATATACACGTTAATGTCAAAGTGAAAATGAGTATGCAAATGCAATAGAGGATCGAGTTGTTGTGCTGTTGACGGAGATGGACCAGCGCTTCGCTTTGATGGCAATACAACACTAGCATAAGGATCCCACTGTAACTGTTCATACTGACGAGACAAATAGGTAGGCTGAAGTTCAAGGTTCCCTGCAAACCCAATCCCTCTCACAGGTATGGACCTAATCTGACAAGGTTCGGACTTCCTATACGGTCGTCAGCGTCACAGACTTTCGAGAAACGATGATATGTTCACCATTTCTGGTTTGGCATCATTGTCTCACGAAGCGGCCTCACTTAGCTGACTCCTAACTGATCTGTCTCCAGAGTCAACAGCTTTCAGATCCAACACCCTTTTCCTGACCAATGCACAGGATAAGATGTTTTTAACTGAAAACCTCGTCTGAACGCAAATTTCATGGAGACTAGTGCACGCCTAACGTACAGGTCCCCACTACTCTCCACTCTAATGCTATGTGTATCCTTAAGCCTGGGTTTTGGCTTATCTCTCAATGGAACATCCCACCCACAGCACAACAACATGATATATGATAAAAAGTGCTAGAAATAAAAATGCAAATGCAAAACTGTACAGATGCAACACATATACACACCCAAAGACAAAATACAAAAGCGCTAGGATTGACTTGCATAGGGGATGCGAAATTTCCCCAACAGAGTCGCCAGCTGTCGCATCGCAGCAAGGAGGGTTCGACAAGGACAGAAGAGTCATCACCGTTCATTATTTATCCCAAAGAGAGGGAAAGGAAACGATCAGAGAAAACCTACGAAAAGGGAATAAGACAGGTCATCGCAACCAAATCTCGGGTTCGGGAGTCAGTTACGCAATGGGAAGGTATTAGCACCCCTCACGTCTGTCGTACTCGACGGGATCCACGCTTGTTGTCTAATCTAAAAGGGTGTTGTAGCATCCCAAAATTTGCCTTTCGTTTTGACAGCGTCTGGCTTATGTTTCTTTGAATTTTTGCATTTCTGCAATTACATAGCATTCGTTCTTGGGACAGGGGATCAAGGTTTTCCCGTGGCTCAGTTTTCATCTCGGTGCATGAACCTGAACAGCGAGCATCAAAGGGTTTGGCATTTATTTTGCCCAGCGGTCGGGCGACCGATTTTATTTTATTTTGCAGGGTATTTTCAGCTCGGAAAGCAGCATTCGGGCTATCGCAAGCATTTTCATGGTTATGATATTCAAAAGCAAGTTTCTGAAGTTGAACAGAGCTCAAAACAGCAAGAAACGGACAAACGGGCAAATTTCCCTCCAAAAGGCGCCAAAATTCAAAATTTGAAGGTGTTAATCGATTAACCAAGTCAAAATCAGGTTAGATCTGAAGTTTTGAAGGTGTTAACTGATTAACATAAATGGTTAATAGATTAACCAGTGCAGATTTTGCCTTTGCACGTGAAATGCAAGCCACTTTTGGGTCCAATTTTGGTCATGTGCAAATCTGATTTTCACTTTGGGAAGGATTTAGAACCTATTTGAAATTTGGTTAATTTCATTTTCCCTCCAAATGCCCATTCCTCATTCCAAACCAAATTTCACAAACAATAATCCAAACCTCTAATTTGGATCCAAGCCTAAGTGATATTTAAGTGATCCACTCCAAACCAAAGCAATCTAATCTCTCATAATTCACTCTTATTTTCAGAATTGATCTCATTCTCTCTCAATTCTCTCTCAATTTTCAAATCTCCAAAACCCTCACCAAAGCTCTTCTCATTGAAATCATGGATTCTTCATTGGAATCCTTGATTTCTAAGAGCTAAACCTTCATCCATTCTCTCAATTGAATCAATTTCTTCATCCAATTTTCGTGCAAAGTTTGATCTGAACTTGGAAGTGATTTTAGAAGTGATTATTTGGCTTATTTTGGCTTGATCTTGGTGAATCCTCACTCCTACAACAAGAACATACTTGGATCTCGAAGAATCTACGATTTACTTGCTTTGATCTGCTTATTTCCAGCGAATCAACATTAATCGAAGCAAATCTCCGCTTCGTAGGTTAGAAATTCTTGATCCAAATCTGTTTTTAGCTTATTTGCATTATCATGTGGATTTTCATATTTGATTGAGTTTTGGTTAATTTGATCAGTTTGATTCATGATTTGGTTATGTTAATCTGTTTACATGTTGTTTTAATCATGATTTGCAGGTTTAATTTCGTGATTAAGTGATTATGCGATCATTCGGTTGATCGGGTAAGTGCTTATTTGCTGAACATACTGCTCTGTTGCTATTTTTCTGCTGTTGGCACAGTGTTAATCGGTTAAAACATTTGGTTAACTGATTAACCATCTCAGATATTCAAATTTTTCAAATTTTTCAAGGTGTTAATCGGTTAACGCCTGGTGTTAACCGATTAACACGTAGAAATTTCAAGATTTTCAAACATTTTTCACAGGTTAACCGATTAACCTCCAGTGTTAACCGATTAACACTGTGCCAACAGGTCTGTTTTGCTGTTTTTCTTGTTTCTTTGAGTACTGTTTTGAATCGGATCATCGTAGATCAATATGATGCATCAGAAGTGAAATGTTTTGGACATTTTGTTGTTGTTTTGATTGTTTAATCGGGACTTAGTCGACACACATTTTGTTTACCGCTTGGATACACATGTTTGTATGTGTTGTTCAAAGTGATGATGTGCTTGCATGTTCATGTTTTGCTTGCTCTTATTTCATGTTCTTGCCTTTCATATGCATGCTTGAGGTCGAGACGCGCTTGTGGCAGCTGCTGCCCCACACTACTTTCCTCCCTCACTTTCATCCTAATTGTGCATTATATGTTTGCATTCTTGCGTTTTCTTTTGCTTCTTTCTCTTCTCTTTGCCATGTTCCCCTTAGGATCTCTAATCTCCTTGTTCAAGGATGATTATGATAGACATTAGGTTTTGAACCATGCATGCCAACATTAGAGAAGACCTTCCCCTTTTAATCCCAACTCTAAGTCCACTTTGCATTTCAACTTTTAAGTTCGAGTTAGTCTCCCTTTATTGTGTCCTTTCTCTTCTCATCTTCAAATCATTTCAAAACACGTAATAAAGGCTAATGGATGTTGTACATTACGAGCCTTAAGTACTTGGGAAATGATGATTGGGTGATTGCCTTTCAATTGTCTAGAGTGTCTAGTGTACACCCTTAGGGTGATATGCGACGCATTCGCTCCTAGGTCATAATCTTTAGTGCAACATGAGTTACAAATCAAACTCAAAACACTTCTTCTCTAAAAGACTTCAAAAACAAAGTTCAAACCTTTTTCATCCTTCAGGGTCTTAATAATGGAAAACCTTTTTCATAAGGAGAGTTTTATTAACTCTTGGTTCTACCGCAAACAAGTAACGCCTAAGTCTCCAATGGTCGAGCTGCATACACCTAACTGCTAGAACTAAGTTTTAACCCTACTCGGGTAAAACATTTTGAACCAACCGGTGTTCTTGTTAGCCCGAACTATGTTTGCTCTGGTTTCTCATACTAGATGAGGATACGTAGGCACAAGACGCGATGTCTTGGCGAGCAACCTTCCACCCCTTTCACCCGTAGTTAGCGGAACTACGTTGACTCTGACTTCCCCATTGCACGAGGGAATACATAGGCACAGAGCGGTGATGCTTTGCCGAGTCTCTTTTCTTTTCTTTTTGTCCTGAGACCTTTAGCATAGATAGATTAAACACACCCTTAGATAGACGACAAGCATGGATCCCGTCGAGTACGATGAACGTGAGGGGTGATTATACCTTCCCCTTGCGTAACCGACTCCCGAACCCAGGACTTGGTTGCGATGATCTCGTCTTTTCCTTTTTCGTTTGGTTTTTCCGATCGTTTCCTTTCCCTCTCTTTGGGATAAATAACGAAAGGTGGCGACTCTTCTGTTTTCCACCAGGTGTTTTTCGTAGTTGCGATAGCTGGCGAATCTACTGGGGACAGCTAAAATCCCATATGCGAGTCAATCCTAGCGCTTGCTTGTTTATCTTCAGGTGTTGTATATATGTGCTTTATTTACTTTCGCATTTTACTTTCCGCATTGTATCAATATTGTTGTGTTGTGGGGAGGGAATGTTCCACTGAGAGATAAGTTGGACCCGGGCTTGAGTACAAACCTAGCATTAGTAGTGGAGAGTAGTGGTGGACCTGCTTGCTTAGTAGGAACAAGTTCCCATGAAATTCTCGCTCAAACGATATTCTCTTTGATGATTTCCTTTCCGGTCCTTAGGATCTGAGGGGATATTGGAATTGAGGGTTGTCGACTCTGGGGACCGATCATCTGTGGTTCATCTTAGTGAGGCCTCTTTGGGGAATTATGATGCCAAACCAGAAATTGTGAACGTATCATCGTTCCTTGAAAGTCTGTGATGCTGATGAACGCATAGGATGTCAAACCTTATCAGTGGATAGGTCCATACCCGTGAGAGGGATTGGGTTATGCAGGAAACCTTGACTTTCAGACTACCCAATTTTCTTTGCAGTGTGAATCCATGTTCTTGGTATCAGAGGTTCCTATTATCATAGTTTATGTTCTTGCTAAAGCGAAGCGCTGGTTCTTCTCGATCAACAGCACAACAATCTTGATTCCCTGTTTGCATTTGAATGTGCATTTTCATCTGCATTCTCATTAACATATATTTATGTTGCAGGTGCATATTGCTCCCCCGATTCTAGTGATCTTGTTCCTTATTTCTGACATGGAGCCCTTGAAGAGGACAGTAGCCTACAGTTTCCCAACTTCGGATGTTAGTTCTTTGCTGAGTCTGATTGCCATGGCTGATGGGAAAGTGATGGAAGACTTTAGGAAATCTTATGGGAGATTGTTGAGATGTGTTTGCAGGCCTTCAGCATATGAGATCAGTGGTATTTATACACTTCTGCAGTTTTATGACCCGCATCTGAGGTGTTTTGTTTTTTCGGATTATGTTCTGGCACCTACCCTAGAGGAGTATTCTAAGCTGCTGGGTGTTCCTGTCTTAGACCAGATGTCGTTTTACCACATTGATGCTGAGCCTGATCTGGCTAAGGTCGCTGTTGCACTGCATTTGGATGTTTCAGAGTTGAAGAGGAAGATGATCAAAAGGAGTGGGATGTTTGGTTTTCCTTTGCCTTTCCTGGTTGATAAGGCTCAGCAGTTCGCCAAAGACGGGTGTTGGATTGTGTTTAGCGCCATATTAGCTCTTTGCATCTATGGTATTATATTTTTCCCCTATCTGCCGGATTATGTAGATGCAAATGCTTTCTATATATTTGCTTCCGGGAATCCGGTACCCATGATGCTAGGCGACGTATATCATTCTATTCACCACAAGAATGAGAACCGGAGGGGAAAGAATGTATCTTGTTGTGTTGCTTTGTTGTACAGGTGGTTTGATAATCATATGCCCAAGACAGGTCCGTTTGTTGCTACTGCTGGTACTTCAGAGTGGTCGAATAGATTGATGGGTTTGTTTGAAGAGAACATTACCATGTTTGACAGAGATAGGCTCGGTACAGAGATCATCTATAGTTGCGGCGAATTTCCTAACGTCCCTTTGGTCGGAAGGAAAGGATGCATTAATTATAACCCATCCTTGTTGGGTAGGCAGTTTGGGTACGGACTGAGAGATCCTCCGAAGGAAGAGGAGATACAGGAATCTCTGTATCTCACCGGATTGTTGGAAGGGGATACCTTAGCCAGAGTGAAGCATGCTTGGAGCAGTATTCACATGAGAGGGAAAGCATTATTGGGGAAGAGTAATAGTAGAGCCTATGACCCTTATCTGACTTAGATTTGTGATAGAGCTGCAAAGTTCCTGATGCCGTTTCCTTCTGTTGAGCCTCTGTATCCTCTTATGATTGAGGAGCCTGCCACTATGGACATTCAGAAGTACAACCAGTTATGGTTCGAAAAAGAAGATTTGCGAAAAACGAATGAGAAGTTGGAAGAAGAGATTACTCAGCTTCGGGGCGAGAAGAATGAAGCAACTTATTCTTTGAAGAGGCAGACTGAGCTTGTGAAGAGATTGGGTATGGATTTGACCAAGCAAACTAGTTCTCGAGAGCATTTGGGTTTGGATCTCAAAGCTGTTAGTGATGTTCTCGCTTCCAAGAAGAAAGAATTAGACAAAGCTTATCTGGAGTTCTCTAAGTTCAATGAGTAGTGGAATGCGACTCTCACCAACAACAAAGCACGTGAATATGGGTTGAAACAACAGATTAGCAAGTTGAAGACGCAACACATAGCGAGAGATGGGAAGATTTCGACTAAAGCTTCACTCAGACGTGATAGCGATTGCCGACTGAATGAAGCACTTGCGACCTTGATGGACTACAAGCTGAGGGTTTATTCAAAGAGGCGCAGGCTGGAAGAAGTCTTTGGTGAAGGTGCTTGGGAAGACTACGCTGAGTATTTATAGCGCATTATTAGCCAGCGAGAGCTACTCATCTAGGGATTGCTCACTAGACCGGATCATCCTGAGACACAGGAGTTGTGAGAGGAGTTTCGGGCCTGGCGTCGCACTTGATGTTTTTTATTTCCTTGTAGCTTGTTGTTGCTATTGTATTGACCATCACGAGGCCTGTTGGTTGAGGTCATTTTGTTTGTACTCAGTGTTATGCCTGTACGCTACCTGTTTCACTTTTCATCTTTGTATATGAGGTTATTGCTTTATGCTTGTCTATGGATGCTCCATTGTCGTCCTGTTATTCTCGGAACTAGAATCGGGGGGGGGGGGGGGGGGAGGGGAATTTCCTTGTTGCATATATACATGTTTGCATTTTGCATCTTGCATTTTCATTCGCATCTCAGGTGTTCTCAGTGGCCTCTATTCCTAACTCTGCTTGGTTTTCTTTAGTAACAGGATTGAGGAGTTCAGTTTCAACACATATTCGACTCGAGGGAATCAGCAAAGAGTAATGGATCAGGTTCAAGCCGAGTTGCAGGAAGTCAGGGCTCGCATAACTCAATTCATGGAGTTGATGCAGACTGTTGCTAGTGGACAAGAACAGTTAAGAACTTTGATCCAGCCGTTGATAGCACGGGTTGATGAAGAGGTCATTTTGCACGGAGGAGCTGGTGTTATTCCTCCACCGATCGGTGGATCTATCCCTCAGGGTATCCCTACTGTTGTCATACCTCCGGGCGGAGGATCTGCGCATGAGAATGGTAACGTTGCTGGTAATGGAAGTGTGTGCACTGTGCACGGGGGTGCTGGCCCTCATTGGGAAGATAACCAGGATGATGTGTTTTCCATAAGAGATATGGAGGGTGGTTTACCGGCTGAAGCTGACCGAAGGTTTAAACTGATTGAGGAGAAGATGAAATCTTTTGAGAATCAGAACTCTTTGGGTATTGATATGTCAGATCTTGGTCTAGTTCCTGGGGTCAGGATTCCTCCCAAATTCAAGGTGCCCGATTTTGACAAATATAAAGGGACGACTTGTCCAAGAGTGCATATTCGAGCATATTTCAAGAAGATGTCTGCTTACTCCAATGACGAAAAGCTGCTAATGCATTTTTTTCCAAAACAGTTTGGCAGGGGCGTCTTTGGAGTGGTATATGGAACTTGAGAGAACTCATATCCGCAGTTGGAGAGAATTGGCCGAAGCTTTTGTGCGTCACTATCAGTATAATAGTGACTTGGCCCCAAATAGGGTACAATTATAGAGTTTGTTGCAGAAAAGTATTGAGAGCTTCAAGGAATATGCCCAGAGGTGGTGGGATTTAGCTGCAAGGGTATAGCCCCCTATGGTTGAAAGGGAGTTGATCGACCTATTCATGGCGTCGTTGCCTGGTGTGTACTTTGAGAAGTTGATAGGCTGCATGTCAGTAGAATTTTCTGATCTGGTAATTGCTGGTGAGAGAATCGAAAGTGTAATTAAGTCTGGAAAGATTCCAAATGGTGGTGGACCCTCTTCGGGAGGAACAAAGAAACCATATTTAGAGAACCCTAAGTGAAGGGAAGGGGACGCAAACGCTATTTCTCACAAGGGTAAAGGTAGAGCTCAGTCCCATCATCATCAACAAGTTGCTACAGTAAATATCTCGGCCATAGCTCAGCAACAAGTCAATGTTCCGCGACCTTATGCTGCTAGACGCAGAATTCCTGATAGACAGTTCGTGAATCCTCTGATGCCGTATTCTCAGTTGTTACAACATCTGGTGCAGTTACAATTGGTTCAGAAGCGGACTCTGACTCCTCTCACTGGTACACCGCCTCCTGGATACGATGCGAATGCTCATTGTGATTTTCACTCAGGCGCCCCGGGCCATGATATTGACCACTGCAAAGCTTTCAAGCACAAAGTCCGGGATCTGCTTGATTCCAAAGCTATCAACTTCACCAACGATGGGCCCAATGTGAATCAAAACCCTATGCCGAATCATGGGGTGGCAGGAGCCAATGCCATTATCGAGGGGGAGAAAGTAAATCTGGTAACTGATGTTGGGGATTTGAGGACTCCATTGAATTTTGTGAAGGCTAGTCTGTTGAAGAAAGGGGTGTTTCCAGGTTGTTCTTTTGACTGCTGGGAGTGTGAAGCGCAGCCTGAGGGTTGCGATCTTTTGAGAGAGGGAATTCAGAGAATGATGGATGAGGGTTGTTTGCAATTTGATAGAGTTGTGAAAGAAGATACTGACAATAAAGTGATTAATGACGGAAGCGAAGTTGCTACGATATCTATTCCATACCGGAAGATCAATATTTCAGCGCCTGCTAGGCCGGCTCCGGTTATCATTATTGTACCTGGACCTGTGTCATATGAGAGCACTAGAGATATCCCGTGGAATCATGGGGGAGAGGTGTTCTGTAATGGACAAAAGCAGGAATGGGCAGCGTCTACAGATGGAAGGTCGTCGGTTGAGAATATAGTTGGGGCCAGAGGTATCACTAGGAGTGGTAGGGTCTTTTCACCACCGGAGGTTAATGCTGATAAGAATGACAAAGGGAAAAGAAAGGTCGTGATTGAAGAGAATGTCCAACCACAGGTCGGTGCTGATGATCGTTCGAAGGATGCAGAGGAATTTATGAGACTTATTCGAAAAAGTGACTACAAGGTTGTGGATCACTTAAATTAGACCCCTTCGAAGATTTCTATCCTTTCGTTATTGTTGTGTTCGGAGACACGCCGCAATGCATTATTGAAGATTTTGAATGCAACGTACGTACCCCAGGAGATTTCTGTTAACTAGTTAGAGGGGATAGTAGCTCATGTAAACATCGGTAATGGTTTCGGTTTTACTGATTTGGATCTGACTCTTGCTCGGAGGAACCATAACCGTGCTTTGCACATATCTTTGGAATGTAGAGGTTCTTTGATGTCGCATGTCCTGGTTGATACAGGATCATCCCTCAATGTGCTTCCAAAGAAGGCATTGATGAAGTTGGACATTCAAGGTTTGATATGCACGCCAAGTGATTTGGTCGTGAGGGCTTTCGATGGATCTAAGAGATCAGTGTTCGGGGAGATCACGTTGCCTATTCAGATAGGACCAGAGATCTTTGATGCAACTTTCTACATTATGGATATCCATCCAGCGTACAGCTGTTTGCATGGCCGACCTTGGATATACGCTGCAGGGGCAGTCACCTCAACGTTGCATCAAAAGTTAAAGTATATGGTGGAAGGGAAGATAGTCATGGTATATGGTGAAGAGGATATTATGGTTAGCCATTTGTCATCCTTTAAGTACAAGGAAGTGGATGGGGAGATCCACGAAACACTATGCCAGGCATTCGAAACAGTTCAGGTTCAGGGGAAGTCTCCTGTAACGCCCCGATTCTGATTTCCCATTTTTGTTGAGTCTTTTATTTTATTTGGGTGATTATTATTTTATTTGTGGAATTGGTGTGTTAATATGTTATGTTTGCATATTGTGTTATTTTATCGTTTTTGAGAGTTTTCGGGGAAATTAGGTTGGAGGGTATTTTAGATATTTCTTAATTAATGAATTATTAGATATTTTGTGAGAAAATGAATTATTAGATATTTTGTGAGAAAATGATTTATTAGATATTTTGGGAGAAAAAGTAATAGAAAAGAAATAGAATAGAAAGATATAAGAGAAAAAAAGGAGAGAAAAGAGAAATAGAAGAAAAAGAAGAGAAAGAAAGAAGAAAAGAGAGAAAGTTTGGAAAATCATCAAGAACACTTCTAGGAATCGATTTGATCAGGTAAGGGTGTGAAATATTATTATCTTATCATTGTGTATGATTATGTATGGTTTTGTTTGGATTGTTTTGGTTGTTTTTCCACATATTTCCATTTTAGGTTGAATTGGTAAAATCGATAGAAACCGATATTTTCATGGTTAGAATTCGAAATAAATTGCGTAGTTTAGTCGAGGAATGTTAGACCGTGAATATTGAAACTTGTTTGATTGAATTCGAGTGATTTCGTAACTTTTGACATTTGTGGATAATTGAGGGTTTAAGATTTGAGTGGAAATCGGACGTCGTAGAAATCGTGTGAAGCATAATGATGTACATTCTTGTGTTGTGTGATTCTAATGAGAATACGTTGTAACGTCGTGTGCCTATGTGAGGTGTGAGCGATGATTACAAACGATTGTGTGCCTAGGTGAGGTGTGAGCAATCGGATTGTGTGCCTATGTGAGGTGTGAGCAATCCACAAACATTGTGTACCTATGTGAGGTGTGAGCAATGGGTGAACATCTGAGGCCCGACGGGGAGTTACATTGGTAACGAGCGATGGTTCCAATAAGTTACTGAGTGAACTTGAGATGATTGAGTCGGCACCGCATTGCATTTGCATAGAGTCGTGAGTCGGACTCTATGATTTGCGTTTATCATCTTTATAATTGTGCATTGGTGAATAAACATAAATGTGTATGTTTATGTGGAATGATAAGAATTGTGAAAGTATGCATGACGAATATGCTTGGTTATATATATATATATATATATATATATATATATATATATATATATATATATATATATATATATATATATATATATATATATATATATATATATATATATATATATATATATATATATATATATATATATATATATATATATATATATATATATATATATATATATATATATATATATATATATATATATATATATATATATATATATATATATATATATATATATATATATATATATATATATATATATATATATATATATATATATATATATATATATATATATATATATATATATATATATATATATATATATATATATATATATATATATATATATATATATATATATATATATATATATATATATATATATATATATATATATATATATATATATATATATATATATATATATATATATATATATATATATATATATATATATATATATATATATATATATATATATATATATATATATATATATATATATATATATATATATATATATATATATATATATATATATATATATATATATATATATATATATATATAGTGATGAATATGAGTGAGTTGTGATGAATTGTGGGGTGAGAATGTAGAATATGTGTATTTTTATGCTAAGATATATAATTATATGCAATGTTGTTATGATAATATTTCTCACCCTTCTGCTGTTTTATGATGCTCTATGAGGCATTGCAGAATATGTATGTTGGTGGTCTTTTTGTGAAGCGTGTCTTCATTCTTTTGGTCGGTCGGCTCTGATATGTAGCACCGGGTAGCTAGGATATACATGATTATTTTGTGATACATTTGTATATGTATCTTGTTGATAAATGTTTATGTAAACATGACTTATATTGTTGAATCATACTGGATGATATATATATATATATATATATATATATATATATATATATATATATATATATATATATATATATATATATATATATATATATATATATATATATATATATATATATATATATATATATATATATATATATATATATATATATATATATATATATATATATATATATATATATATATATATATATATATATATATATATATATATATATATATATATATATATATATATATATATATATATATATATGTTTGACGTTATCAATGTTTAGATTTTCCGATTTTATTCTAAATTTTGAGATGTGGGTGTAAGGACTAAGTTCCTCTGTTGCAAAGTTACCCCACTGTTGCATATCTTTTGTTGAGCAGGTGTTGTATCTTTTAACTTTAAGCGTAATGTGACGCGCCTCTTTTATACTATGTTTATAATTATACTCTGACGAAATTTTTAATATGTGACTAAATGATTATGTGATTATTTGGGGGTATAGAAAAGGGGGTGTTATATTAAGTGGTATCAGAGCCGGTGTTGAGTCAGTTGTGTATGTCTTGTTGTTGTGATGGTTGAACTGTTGTTTAACCTTGTTGTTAGTTTTGGGAATGATCAGAATATGGCTGGTCAAAACGACAATGTGATGGCTGCTGTTTTGGAAGCAATGGCTAGGGCGGTTCAAGGTGCGCCGAACGTGAATGCTAATGACGAGTTCAGGAAGAATCAACCACCGGTCTTCAAAGGAATATTTGACCCCGATGGTGCTCAAATTTGGTTGAAAGAGATTAAAAGGATCTTCAGAGTCATGGGTTGTGCAGAGGGGAATAAGGCGAGGCTTGGGTCTCACATGCTGAAGGAAGAAGCTGACGATTGGTGGGTCGGTATGCGTCAAGCTCTTGAGGTGGATGATGAAGAGATAACTTGGGATTTATTTCGTACTGAGTTCTTGAGGAAGTATTACCCTGAAAGTGTGAAAGGGAAGAAGGAGATGGAGTTCCTTGAACTGAAACAAGGTAGTATGTCTGTGGTGGACTATACTGCTAAGTTTGTGGAGTTGGTTCAATTCCATCCTCACTATGCTGCAATTACTGCTGAGTTCTCAAAGTGTATTAAATATGAGAATGGTTTGCGTCCTGAGATTAAGTGAGTTGTGGGATATCAAAGGATAAGAAGGTTTACGTATTTGACAGAATGTTGTAGAATCTTCGAGGAAGATAGCAAGGCTCGTTCTACACATTACAAAAGTTTGAATGAGAGGAAGGGAAAGCAACAAGCCAGAAGTAGACCTTATGTGACACCCATTGATAAGGGAAAGCATAAGGGAAACTTTGATAAGAGATCTGGAGGAGGAGGTTTTGGTTCCGTTAAGTGTTACAATTGTGGTGAAATGGGTCATAAATCATTTGAGTGTGGGAAGACCGTAGTGAAATGTTCTAACTGTGGAGGCCTTGGGCATGCTACTACCGATTGTAGGAGGAATGTAGTGTAGTGCTATAATTGTGGATAAGTGGGTCACATTAGTACTAAGTGTACTAAGCCGAAACAAGCTCAAGCAAGCGGAAAGGTGTTTGCATTAGCTGGGTCAGACACTACTAGTGCAGATCGTTTGATTAAAGGTACATGCTTTGTTAATAGTACGCCTTTAGTTGCTATTATTGATACTAGAGCGACTCATTCATTTATTTCTCACGAGTGCGCTAAGCATTTGAATTTTTTTGTGACTTATTGGGGTGTTGACATGGTTATTGAGACTCCCGCTTCGGGGTCGGTAACTACATCTTTGGTGTGTGTAAGTTGTCCTCTGACCATGTATGGTAAAGACTTCATTATGGATTTAGTGTGGTTGCCGTTAGAGGGATTGGACGTAATCTTGGGTATGAACTGGTTGCAATTTAATCGAGTTCATATAGATTTCTATAACAAGTTAATGAGGTTTCCTTCTTTGGAAGATGATGAAGACAAGAGTTTCCTATCCACTAAAGAGTTGAAGAAACTTTTAGCGGACGAAGCTCAATTGTTCGGTTTGTTTGCATCATTGTCGGTGGAGAGTAAAGTTGAGCTCGATGTGTTCCTAGTGGTGTGTGATTTTCCAGAAGTGTTCCCGAAGGATATTACGCATGTACCGCCGGAAAGAGAAGTTGAGTTTTCTATTGATCTAGTTCCAGGTACTATACCAGTTTCGATGGCACCGTATCATATGTCGGCATCGGAGTTGGAGGAATTGAAGAAGCAATTGAATGACTTGTTGGACAAGAGATTTGTAAGGCTGAGTGTTTCCCCTTGGGGTGCTCCGGTATTGTTGGTAAAGAAGAAGGATGGGAGTATGCGGTTATGCATTGATTATCGACAATTGAACAAGTTGACAATTAATAACAAGTATCTGCTTCCAAGGATCAATGATTTGATGGACCAATTGGATGGTGCACGTGTTTTTATCAAGATTGATTTGAGATCGGGATATCACCAGATTCGTGTGAAAGGAGAGGATATTCAAAAGACGGCTTGTAGGACACGGTATGGCCATTACGAATATTCCGTGATGCCATTCGGGGTTTCTAATGCGCCGAATGTGTTTATGGAATACATGAATCGTATTTTTCATAAACAGTTAGATTGTTTTGTGATTGTGTTCATCGACGATATTTTGATTTACTCTAAGTCTTAAGAGGAGCTTGAAGAGCATTTGAGGATTGTGTTACAAATTTTGAAAGAGAAACAATTGTATGCTAAGTTGTCGAAATGTGAATTTTGGTTGTCGGAAGTAAGTTTTCTTGGACATGTTATTTCCGGTAGTGGTATTAGTGTTGATCCATCCAAGATTGATGCAGTGATGCAATGGGAGGCTCCTAGATCGGTTACAGATGTTTATTGAGGGATTTTCGAAGTTGGCACTTCCGTTGACGCAATTGACTTGTAAAGGGGAGGATTTCATTTGGGAGATTAATTGTGAAAAGAGTTTCATTGAGCTAAAAAGAAGGTTGACGACGGCGTCGATCTTGATTTTTTCGAATCCGACAAAACCATTTGTGGTTTATTGTGATGCTTCTTTGACAGGTTTAGGTGGTGTTTTGATGCAAGATGGAAAAGTTATGGCTTATGCTTCAAGACAATTGAGAGTGCATGAAAAGAGCAATCCTACACATGACTTGGAGTTAGCGGTCGTGGTGTTTGTTTTGAAAATTTGGAGGCACTATCTTTATGGTGCAAGATTTAAAGTTTTTAGTGATCACAAGAGCTTGAAATATTTATTTGATCAAAAAGAATTAAATATGAGACAAAGAAGGTGGTTAGAACTTTTGAAGGATTATGATTTTGGTTTGAATTACCATCCGGGTAAGGCAAACATTGTGGCCGATGCTTTGAGTTGGAAGTTGTTACATATGTCCGCATTGATGATGAGAGAATGGGAACTTTTGGAGAATTTTAGAGACTTTAGTTTAGTTTGTGAAATGACGCCGAGAAGTGTGAGACTTGGTATGCTACATGCTACGAATGATTTTCTTGCAACCATATGTGAAAAGCAAAAGTTGGATTTGAAGTTCGTTGATTTAATGATGAATGAGAATGAGGATTTCAAGGTTGATAACTTCGGAGTTTTGAGATTCCACGGTCGTATTTGTATTCCCAATGATGCGGAGTTGAAAAATATGATATTGGAAATAGGACATCGAAGTAACTTAAGTATTCATCCGGGAGTGAATAAAATGTATCAAGATTTGAAGAAAATCTTTTGGTGGTCCGGATTAAAGAGGGATATAGCTCAATTTGTGTATGCATGCTTAACTTGTCAAAAGTATAAGGTGGAACATCAAAAGCCTAGTGGATTGATGCAACCGTTGGACATTCGAAGTGGAAATGAGATAGTATATCGATGGATTTTGTTACGGGATTGTCGAATACGCAAAGAGGTCATAATGCTATTTGGGTAATCGTGGATAGGCTTGCTAAATCTGCTCACTTCATTCCAATTGATATTAGTTATCCTTTGGAGAAGTTAGCCGAGATTTATGTTCTTGTGGTTGTGAAGTTAGATGGAGTTCCTAAGAGTATTGTATCAGATAGAGATCCTAGATTTACATCGAGGTTTTGGGAGAGTTTACAAAAGGCTTTGGGTTCTAAGCTAAGATTGAGTTCGGCTTATCATCCGCAAACGGATAGTCAAACCGAGAGGACAATTCAATCGTTGGAGGATTTATTGCGTGCTTGTGTGCTCGAGCAAGGTGGTGCTTGGGATAGTTATTTGGCGTTAATTGAGTTCACCTACAATAACAATTTTCATTCAAGTATAAGTATGGCACCATTTGAGGCTTTGTATGGTCGGAGATGTCAAACACCTTTGTGTTGGCATGAAACCAGTGAGAGGTCGATAGTTGGACCGAAGATGGTACAACAAACGACATAGAAAGTGAAGTTTATTCGGGAAAATATGAAAGCTTCTCAAAGTAGACAAAAGAGCTATCATGACAAGAGAAGGAAAGATATTGAGTTTCAAGAAGGCGACCATGTGTTTTTAAGAGTTACACCGGTTACGAGTGTGGGTCGTGCTTTGAAGTCAAGGAAGTTGACTTCTCGTTTTATTGGTCCGTATCAGATTACTGCACGAGTTGGTGTTGTGGCTTACCGTGTGGAGTTGTCTCCGAATCTTTTGAATTTGCATGATGTATTCAATATTTCGCAACTTCAGAAGTATGTTCCGGATCCATCACATGTTATTCCTATGGACGAGGTTGAAGTGAGAGATAACCTTACGGTTGAAGCTTTACCGATTAGGATTTTGGACTGTGAAGTTAAGAAGCTAAGAGGCAAGGATATTGCGCTTGTGAAAGTAGCGTGGGGAGGCGCTTCGGAAGGCAATATGACTTGGGAACTAGAGAGTGGGATGCGAGAGTTGTATTCGGAGTTGTTTGAATCAGGTAATATTTTCGAGGACGAAAATTTCTAAAGTGGGGGAGAGTTGTAACGCCCCGATTCTGATTTCCCATTTTTGTTGAGTCTTTTATTTTATTTGAGTGATTATTATTTTATTTGTGGAATTGGTGTGTTAATATGTTATGTTTGCATATTGTGTTATTTTATCGTTTTTGAGAGTTTTCAGGGAAACTAGGTTGGAGGGTATTTTAGATATTTCTTAATTAATGAATTATTAGATATCTTGTGAGAAAATGAATTATTAGATATTTTGTGAAAAAATGATTTATTAGATATTTTGAGAGAAAAAGTAATAGAAAAGAAGTAGAATAGAAAGATATAAGAGAGAAAAAGGAGAGAAAAGAGAAATAGAAGAAAGAGAAGAGAAAGAAAGAAGAAAAGAGAAGAAAAGAGAAGAAAAGAGAGAAATTTTGGAAAATCATCAAGAACACTTCTAGAAATTGATTTGATCAGGTAAGGGTGTGAAATATTGTTATCTTATCATTGTGTATGATTTTATGTATGGTTTTGTTTGGATTCTTTTGGTTGTTTTTCCACATATTTCCATTTTAGGTCAAATTGGTAAAATCGATAGAAATCGATGTTTTCACGGTTAGAATTCGAAATTAATTGCGTAGTTTAGTAGAGGAATGTTAGGTCGTGACTATTGAAACTTGTTTGATTGAATTCAAGTGATTTCGTAACTTTTGACATTTGTGGATAATTGAGGGTTTGAGATTTGAGTGGAAATCGAATGTCGTAGAAATCGTGTTTAATGGTTCTAATTCACTGCTATTGTTAGGTGAGTATGAGTATGTGTTTGTTTCGATAGAAAGGATTGAATCGCTCGGATTTTCGGGCAAAAATGCAAAATTCCGTAACAGTTTTTAGACAAAATTCTGGTTTTTCGAAAAACTTCGAAAATTCATATCTTTTGATTCGTAAGTCGGTTTTAGTCCCCGTTCGAAGCGTTGGAAAGCTAAAGAGATTTTCTTTCTAGGAAAAATAGTTTTGATGTCAGTGTATGATGTAATTATAGCATAAAATTCGAAACGTGTCATTTTGTTAACTTTTACCGTCGTGAACGGGTGCGTTTGATGTGTTATCATACAATATGCTTTCGATATATAACATGTAGCTTGTGTGCGTGTATCATACTTTGTTATCATACTGTATTATATGATATACTGTGGGTAGCTGTATAGTGTGAATCCTAGATTGTGTAATATATTGTGAATGTATATAGATTGTATGTGATAGAATGGGATGAATGCATGAATATATTGTAAATATGTATATATTTCAAGAGTGTCTTGAGTCATTTTGTATGTGAAGCATAATGATGTACATTCTTGTGTTGTGTGATTCTAATGCGAATCCTTTGTAACGTCGTGTGCCTATGTGAGGTGTGAGTGATGATTACAAACGATTGTGTGCCTAGGTGAGGTGTGAGCAATCAGATTGTGTGCCTATGTGAGGTGTGAGCAATCCACAAACATTGTGTGCCTATGTGAGGTGTGAGCAAAAGGTGAACATCGTAGGCCTGACGGGGAGTTACATTGGTAAGAGCGATGGTTCCAATAAGTTCTTGAGTGAACTTGAGATGATTGAGTCGGTACCGCATTGCATTTGCATAGAGTCGTGAGTCGGTCTCTATGATTTGCATTTATCATCTTTAAAATTATGCATTGGTGAATAAACATAAATGTGTATGTTTATGTGGAATGATAAGAATTGTCAAAGTATGCATGATGAATATGCTTGGTTTTATATATATATATATATATATATATATATATATATATATATATATATATATATATATATATATATATATATATATATATATATATATATATATATATATATATATATATATATATATATATATATATATATATATATATATGTGTGTGTGTGTGTGTGTGTGTGTGTGTGTGTGTGTGTGTGTGTGTGTGTGTGTACACACACACACACACACACACATATATATACATTGTGATGTATATGAGTGAGTTGTGATCAATTGTGGTGAGAATGTAGAATATGTGTATTTTTATGCTAAGATATATAATTATATGCATTGTTGTTATGATAATATTTCTCACCCTTCTGTTGTTTTATGATGCTCTATGAGGCATTGCATAATAGGTATGCTGGTAGTCTTTTTGTGAAGCGTGTCTTCATTCTTTTGGTCGGTCGGCTCTGATATGCAGCACCGGGTAGCTAGGATGTACATGATTCTTTTGTGATACATTTGTATATGTATCTTGTTGATGAATGTTTATGTAAACATGACTTATGTTGTTGAATCATACTGGATGATATATATATATATGTTTGACGTTATCGATGTTTAGATTTTCCGATTTTATTCTAAATATTGAGATGTGGGTGTAAGGACTAAGTTCCTCTGTTACAAAGTTACCACACTATTGCATATCTTTTGTTGAGCAGGTGTTGTATGTTTTAATTTCAAGCGTGATGTGACGCGCCTCTTTTATACTATGTTTATAATTATACTCTGACGAAATTTTTAATATGTGACTAAATGATTATGTGATTATTTGGGGGTATAGAAAAGGGGGTGTTACATCTCTTGTTGAAGCCAAGAGCCCAGAGGTCTCAATGTCATCACTCAAGGAAGCTCGTGCTATCGTAGAATTCGGTTCATCGCAGAAGTGGGACCAAATTCTTAGTGTTCCCGTCAAGCAGGACAAGTTCGGCCTGGGATACAAACCTTCCAGTTCTTCTCAGAGCATTCCGAAGTACAGGGGACCTGTGCAATTCACCAGCAGTGGCGTGATATTTGACAGGATTAATGCCGTTGGAGATGATGAAGGTGACAGTGATTGCGATATGGATGCTTGGATTCGTCCATGTACTCCTGGCCAGAAGCTGTGCAACTGGACTACCAAAGAAGTCATTCATGTCACCACTGCAGAGTAATATTCATTGCTTTGATTATGCTCAGTCCTATGTTCTTCCCAAGGCGTAGTGACCCAATTTGTGGGGCCTCTTGTTATTTTCATTTTATCATTAAATAAAGGCAGTTTTCGCATTCAAATATTGTGATCCCTGTTTGTCTTGTTTTTGTTTTGCATTTAAATTAAACAGAAAAATGACAATGTGTTTTGTTTGTTGCATCGCATAATAAATATAACATTATCATGCAGGTATTTTCTATCAGATACCATCAATTTAGGTTCGGCTATGACTTCGTATGACTTTGGTAATCCCATTTATCAAGCTGAAGAAGAGACTGACGAAGACTGTGAACTACCCGAAGAGTTAGCCAGGCTTCTCACGCAGGAGGAAAGGGTCATTGTGCCTCATCAAGAGGATATTGATATTATCAATTTGGGCACCGAGGATGATAAGAAAGAGGTTAAAGTAGGGGCTGCATTGGAAGACGGTGTCAAGAGAAGATTGGTTGAAATGCTCCGTGAGTATAAGGATATCTTCGCTTGGTCTTACCAAGATATGCCTGGGCTGGATACAGATATTGTGGTACACCGGTTACCTCTCAGAGAAGAATGTTCGCCAGTCAAGCAAAAGTTGAGACGAACAAGGCCTGACATGGCAGTCAAGATCAAAGAAGAGGTTCAGAAGCAGTTGAATGCTGGGTTTCTTGCTGTCATGAATTACCATCTGTGGGTCGCTAATATCGTTCCTGTTCCTAAGAAAGATGGAAAGGTCCGGATGTGCGTCGATTACCGAGATTTGGATAAAGCGAGCCCGAAAGACGATTTCCCGCTCCCCCATATCGATGTGTTGGTTGATAACACTGCTCATTATTCTGTGTTTTCGTTCATGGATGGCTTCTCTAGGTATAACCAAATCAAGATGGCACCGGAGGACATGGAGAAAACGACTTTCATCACGCCATGGGGGAACTTTTGCTACAAGGTGATGCCATTTAGATTGAAAAATGCAGGGGCAACTTATCAGCGGGCGTTGGTCACTTTGTTTCATGATATGATTCACCATGAGGTTGAAGTCTATGTTGATGACATGATTGCAAAGTCACTGACGGAGGAGGGACATCTGGTCGATCTTCTGAAATTGTTTGAAAGGCTGAGGAAGTTCAAGCTGAGGCTGAATCCTAACAAGTGCATCTTCGGGGTGAGATCTGGAAAGTTACTGGGTTTCATTGTCAGTGAAAGGGGTATTGAGGTAAATCCTGCCAAAATAAAAGCTATACAAGGCATGCCTGAGCCGAGAACGGGAAAAGAGGTTCGCGGTTTCCTGGGGAGATTGAACTACATTGCAAGGTTTATATCTCATCTTACAGCCACTTGTGAACCAATATTCAAATTGCTAAGAAAAGATCAAACGGTCAGGGGGAATGAAAATTGCCAGAAGGTGTTCAAAAGAATAAAAGAATATCTGTAGGAACCTCAAATACTCATGCCTCCAGTTGCAGGGAGACCACTGATCATGTATCTCATGGTTCTTGAGAATTCAATGGGATGTGTGTTCGGTCAACAAGACGAGTTGGGTAGAAAAGAGCATGTCATCTATTACCTGAGTAAGAAGTTCACTGATTGTGAATCAAGATACTCGATGCTGGAAAAAACATGTGCAATCGCTTGGGCCTCTAAGTGTTTAAGACAGTACGTGTTAAACCACACAACCCTGTTGATTTCAAAGATGGATCCGATCAAATACGTCTTTGAAAAATAAGCACTCTCCGGAAGGATTTCCCGGTGGAAAATGGTTTTAACAGAGTACGATATTCAGTATGTTTCCCAGAAAGCCATTAAGGGAAGCGTTTTGCCGGAATATCTTGCGGAACAGCCAATTGAGGATTATCAGCCGATGAAGATTGATTTTCCAAATGAAGACGTCATGTTTTTGAAGATGAAATACTATGATGAGCCTTTACCTGAAGAGGGTCCTGAGATAGGATCTCAGTGGAAACTGGTTTTCGACGGAGCGGTTAATTCATATGGCAATGGAATTGGGGCTATTATTACTACTCTTCACGGTTCTCATATACCGTTCACTGTCCGATTGACTTTTTCCTGCACCAATAATGAAGTCGAGTACGAAGCGTGCATATTGGGTTTAGAAGAGGCCGTTAATATGAGAATCAAGAATCTGGATGTGTGCGGTGACTCAGCGTTAGTCGTTAACCAAATCAAAGGAGAATGGGAAACTCGTCAGGCCAACCTGGTGCCTTACAAGGATTATGCAATGAGATTTTTGTCGTTCTTTGACAGAATCGAGTTCCATCATGTGCCAAGAAGCGAGAATCAGATGGCAGATGCCTTGGCCATGCTATCTTTGATGTACAAAGTGAACTTCTGGAATGAAGCTCCAACCATCACCATTATGCGTCTTGATAGACCTGCTTTCGTGTTTGCAATTGAGAAAGCATCATATGGAAAACCTTGGTATTTTGATATCAAGCATTTTCTCAAGACTCAGGAATACCCATTTGGGGCTTCCAACAAAGATAAGAGGACCTTGAGGAAGTTAGCCGATTATTTTTATTTGAACAAAGACGATGTGCTCTACAGGAGAAATTTCAACATGGTCTTGTTGCGCTGTGTTGATGAACTTGAAGCAAACCTGTTGATGGAGGAAGTCCACGAGGGTTCTTTCGGTACTCATGCCAATGGACATGCAATGTCTAGAAAATTGTTGAGAGCTGGGTATTATTGGATGACTATGGAATCTGATTGCTTCAAATACGCCAGAAAATGCCATAAATGCCAGATTTATGCGGATAAGGTGCATGGGCCACCGGCTCCTCTGAATGTGTTAACATCTCCTTGACCTTTTGCTATGTGGGTAATCAATGTGATTGGAAAGATTGAGCCG
This sequence comes from Lathyrus sativus, assembly GCA_963859935.3. Lineage (NCBI taxonomy): Eukaryota > Viridiplantae > Streptophyta > Magnoliopsida > Fabales > Fabaceae > Lathyrus > Lathyrus sativus. The sequence continues at coordinate 183,307,079 of OZ012740.1, read as the reverse complement.
ACTGCTTCTAATGGACATCGCTTCATTTTGGTTGCAATTGATTACTTTACGAAGTGGGTAGAAATAGCATCCTACGCCAATGTCACGAAACAGGTGGTAGCCCGACTCATAAAGAAGGACATCATTTATCGTTATGGTATTCCTGAGAGAATCATACTGATAATGGTTCAAATTTGAATAACAAAATGATGAGGGAACTGTGTCAGAGTTTCAAGATTGAGTTTCACAATTCTTCTCCATATCGTCCGAAGATGAATGGCACTGTTGAGGCAGCTAACAAGAATATCAAGATTGTGCAGAAGATGGTAGTAACCTATAAGAACTGGCACGAGATGTTGCCTTTTACTCTTCACGTTTATCGTACTTCAGTGCGTACATCAACCGGGGCAACTCCTTTCCCACTGGTGTATGGTACAAAAGCAGTCCTGCCGTTGGAAGTTGAGATTCCTTCTTTAAGGGTATTGTCGGATGTGAAGCTTGACGAAGCTGAGTGGGTGCAAACCAGGTTGAATCAGCTAAGCTTGATTGACGAGAAGATATTGGCGGCTATTACTCATGGTCTGGTGTACCAGAGTAGGATGAAGAAAGCCTTTCATCAGAAAGTGCGTCCTCGATGCTTCCAGACTAGTAATTTGGTGTTGAAAAGGATCCTTCCTCCTCCGACAGATCACAGGGGAAAATGGACTCCTAACTATGAAGGTTCGTATGTAGTAAGAAAGGTTTTCTCTGGCGGAGCCTTATTACTATCTACCATGGATGGTGAAGATTTTTTCGTCCCCTGTGAACGCAGACGCAGTTAAAAAATACTTTGCTTAAAGAGACCTGTTGGACAGAAAAAGAAAAGTCCAGGCAAAAATGAAGCATCCCGGCGAACCATGAAAAAGAGAAGGTTCGGGCAAAAATTAGGGACAAAAAGGAAATATGTAAACCCGCAAAGTTGAAAACCTAAAAAGGCGACTTTGGCAAAAATGGGTATCCCGGTGGACTGAAAACCCAAAAGGGCGATCCAGGCAAAAGTTAGGGATTTGAAAGCAAATGACTGCAATCTGCGTTCGATCTGTGAGCTTACGAGCAGTTATCCCGAGGGAAAGGAATCAGTCCAGTCAGTCTTTTTAGAAGGCAAAACACGGGGAACATCGAAGACATACAAGTCATAGTCGAATCAACACATGGTGGTTGTCTGTTTCCATGTTGCCGACATTTATATATGTTCCTTTACTTTTACGCAATTGCCTTTTTTCAGGAATTGCATCTGAATTGTAATTCGCCTATTTACAGGCCTTTTATCAATAAAAGTATTCACTTCAGTCAAAGAGCTTTCCCTTTCTTGTTTTACTTTTACTATTTTGTTTGCAAAAACGTCTGATATTTTAATAAACATTGCAAGTTAAAACATGAGGCTTTACAGAGCATAACGAAAGCAAATGACTTTGCTCGCGTGGTAAGTGTCATGAATGGTAACTGAGGTAACCATTTCGCATGTGCGCACTCTTTTGTTTTATTGCAGGATGGAAGCTCTCCCCAGCAGAGGTGTTCCTCCACGGCATTGAAATTATAATAAAAATTCGTTTCTCCCCTAGAAGAGATTTTGTCTTACCCGCAGAGTCTCACTATCAAGTCAGGTATCGCCAGCGGAAGTGTGTGGTTATTCTCCAGCAAAGGCAACGTTTTCGATGCCCTCTCCCCAACGGAGTCGACTTTCTGGTGTTTTCCCGGTAGTATCGGTATTCAAGGTTTCTTCCCCAAGCAGAGTTCAGTGCTGATTCCCTCGACGTGACAGATGGTTAGGCGAAGCGTGATCCATTTCTCGGTACAGTGAGTGGAAGTATTTGATATTCTCCAGCAAGGTGGAATTTCTTTCCAAGCATAGTGGAGTTATTTCCCAACAGTACTTTACTTACTGGTAGGGTCGTATTTTGAACGGTTCTCCCCGGGTGAGTATGTTTATTCCCCAGAGTGTTGGAAGGTTGTTCCGGACGTTTCCCCCAGCCTAGGCATTTGATCCCCATAAGAGTTGTTTTCCGGAAAGCCATCCAGGGAATTTTCCTCAACAGAGTTTTGATTCCCGATGGGGTGATTTGTTGTTCTCTTTAGAATGGTTATATCCGAGAGGTGCCTTACAAGGAGGTCATTCAGGGCTTATTTGTCCCCAGTATGAGTCCGATCGTACTCGGCATGTCCTATTTCTCTCCTGCAAAATTGGTCGTTTTTCTCCAGCATTTATGTTGCTGGGGTGGTTCCTTTACATTTCCATTTTAGCATCCTCCCGAATGCGTAGCATTTCCATTTCGTATGGAGCATTACGCCATTTTCAAAGAGATCACACAAAATGTTGGAAACACACAAGGATAGGTCAGAATGGAAAATGCCTAAAAAATAGTAAAATGCACCTAAAAATTCTAAGAAACATCCTAGGGGACCCCTCTGGTCTTAGGAACCAGGGGTCCAAATTAAAGAAGGAAATTCTAAGTCTAGGTATGCCAACAGAAGGCAAAACCCTAGGGTGCTCTATGGACAACGCAAGAAGAGAGGGTTCTAAAGGCACTACCTAAACCTTAATAAAAAAGTATCAAAAATTAATGAGAAAAATACTACAATATCAACTAAAGTGTCAATATTATGCACACAAAATTTCATGAATTTATTTGGTGTATTGATTAAGAAAGAAAAATCAAGAAGCAAGAATGTGTAATTTTCAATTATAATGGACACATTAAAAAGAAAATACAATATTAAATTGAAAAAGAACTGAAAAATTCAGTTAAAAAATATGGAAAATTAAAACGCATGCCAAAGTATCTAAATGTATTTTTCATGATTTTTGGGATTATTTAAGATTTTTGGATGAATTAAAATGAAAACAGAAAATAAAACGCCAAATAAAGAAAAAGAAATAAATTTGGGCAAAATGTTGGTGCAAATAGCAGTCCAGTCACGTTTATTCTATGGGCTCATGCGTATGGGAGCTGCAACTAGCAATCAAAGCCCAATCAAATCCAAATGTTCACTTGATGCAACACACCGTTTCATTTAAAGGGTTCAACGCCTCTGAAACGTAATCACGGCCATTGGTTTTGGGTTGAGTCAATGGATCTAACGGCTCTCACACTAACACTCAAGCAAGCAAATTTTAAACATAAATGGAGAGAGATCATAGCCATAGGATGAAGTCTGAGTCAAAGGATTCTAGGGTTCTGATCGTGCCACACCTACACCTGAGGTCTAAACATGAAAGGAGGGATATGAACCAGACGGTGGCCGCAAACACCTCCGGTCATCTTCTCCGGTATGGAGGAACAGTAACCAATTCCAAAACTTCACGAAACTCACAATCCTTTATGCCAATCAACTCGCCATGCTACATACATCAAGAATCCATGGTTCTCTTGACCTAAATGTCTCTAAAACGGCCTAACCGAATCCCTAAAGTTTCAAAGGTGTCATCAAGTATTATCATAATCATGCGCAAAACTTATCCAGAATCAATCTATGAAGCACAAGGATCATAATCATGTGAAAATGGCGTTCAATTACATCATATACAGAGATAAATCTTGATTGAAAGCTTACCTAGTGGAGAGCTTCCACTGAGCCTTCAAAAGTGGTGAATTCCTGATGCTTTTGACCCAGAAACACTCAATGACCCTTCCTAGAGCTGTTAGGATGATCAATTTTGCTTGAAGCTTCAAGAATATGAAAACACGATTTCACTCCTACTTCCAACTTCTCCAACTGTTTTCTAACTATTTTTTGCTCCAAATTCTCTCTTCTTTGATTGTACATGATCATGAGTTTATATAGAATGTATTTGGATGGATAAAAAGCCAAATGGCAGCCTGAATCAGCCCAATTGAATTTCAATTTTTCTTCACTTGAAGCTTGATGGAACGCATGAAAACAGAGCTGGCCATGCCTTGAAATTGCTTCAGATAGCTTGCATATGTTACAATGAATCCAATGGTGGAGGTTTCTTCCTTGAAATGGGATCAATGGTTGATTTGGAATGTGTTACTTCAAGATGAAGAAACATGTACAATGCCATGGTTTTGAACCTCAATTTGCAAATCTAAAAATGTCATTGTGTTTAGAATATGTAATTCACTCAAAATATGCACAAATTTTCACAAAGTTGGTCCGTTATGATTTAATTTGATTTTTGGCTTTTAATGACTTTTTCATGGAAATTCCTTCATTCAATCTCCCATCCAAGCCAATTCAATGGTTCCTTGAGGTTTGGTTGAACAATTGACCCCATTTGGAGCAAGTTTCAAGTTGGAAAGATTTCCATTTGAGTTATGCAAAGTGGTGAAATTGACCTATAACCAAAAGTGGCCTATAATCCAAGTTTCTCAAAATACCCCTACCTTGCAAGCTTCATATCTTGAGCTTCTTAGATCAGCTTTCGGACTTCTAGTACTTTTTAGAAAGCTAAGATCTTAAGGAAGAACTTTCATGTTTAGGTCAAAGTGAGGATAAACATCCTTCTAGGTCAAAAATGTCTTAGAAGTTGGTTGACTTTCAAGAACCAAAATCACATTCATCTGATGACCTGTAACTTGTCTACTTCATAACTTGAGTTCTATAAATCCAATGGGGGACTTATAGCACTCAGAATAAAGCTATGAACATGCTCTACAAGTCTCATGTTGGAGTCAAGATGAGAAGAAAGTTGTATCTTGAGATATGTGGTCTTGAAGTTAGGCAACAAATAGGGGATTTTACACTGTCAAGCCTAGAAACCCTAGCTTAGCAACTTCTCACACTCTTGAATATTGATGAATTGATCCTGGAACAATCTCTTAAGTGTCTCAAAACAACATTCCATGATCAAAGTTGCTTGGAATTGAGTCTTAATCTCCTCCAATTACACATTTGGCTTGGGGTTGACCAGATGAAAACCCTAACTGCACCACCTTTTGTTGTGGCTTCTTGCACTTTGAATAATGACTTGCACAAGCTCCTCAATGAACCTCAAGTTATTTCATGAGCTTTCACAATAGATTCCATCCATAACCCTGGACTCAACATCATCAGATGACTTTCAATTACCCCCCAATAGGAGGTAGGCAAACTTGCATCCATCCATTTTCCCAAGGAGCTTTGATTTCTTCATGAAGGCTTGTTGAGGATGATAACTTGACTATAGCTTCTTGATTATCCCTAGAACCTTTGGTAGCCTCTTCTTAATAAGCACACCTCTCTCAATCCCCTGTACATGGACAATCGAATGCATATGCTAATGCTATGATGAATGCAGTGAAACATAAGCTAGGTAAAGAAAAGGTTAGTCAAATTTTGGGGTGCAACAACTTCCCCTATTCAAACGGCTTGGACCTGACTGGGTGAGAAGCAAACGGCTCTCAAGCAATCTAGGTGAAAGACGCTTGAATACCAATAAACCCGGAAATTTGCCAACAGTAGAAATAAACTGCAAAATAATTTGTAAAAGATTTCTGGAAACTGAAATGGTAGTTGCACGACAACTCGCTGGTGAATTACTATTTCAAATCCTTGACACTATGTCGAGAAAATTATCTGACACTGCCATCAGGCTTCAATGCCAAATTGGGAAGAAACCACTGGTTATTCAATAATTGATAAAGGATAGCTGATTTTGTCGTCAGGCACTCTGCATCAAACTGGAAGAATTTCTTAACATCACCTCCGGACTTCCTCATCAAGTCGGTAAGGAAATTTTACATTACTGTCTGACTTCATCATCAAGTCGGTAAGAAAATTTTTGTTGAACTTCGTCATCAAGTCTGGAAGAAATTTCTGACATCGTTGTCGGACTTCATCGTCAAGTCTGGAAGAAAATTTCTGTTGAACTTCGTCATCAAGTCTGGAAGAAATTTCTGACATCGTTGTCGAACTTCATCATCAAGTCTGGAAGAAAACATTGTTGTCGGACTTCGTCGTCAAGCCGGTAAGAAACATTTGGCATCTCTACCGGACTTCGTCATCAAGTCGTTGTCGGACTTCGTCATCAAGTCGGAGGGACATTTGGCATCTCTGTCGGACTTCGTCATCAAGTCATTGTTGGTCTTCGTCATCAAGTCTGAGAAACATTTATGGCGTCGCTGTCGGACTTCATCATCAAGTCTGAGAAACATTTGTGGCGTCGCTGCCAGAAACCTACTAGGGATAGCACTTCCTGGCATTTCTGTTTGACATCCTCATCAAGTCTAAGGGAAACTTCGGACTCCGCTGGGGATTCTTGAGAACTTCCTCAAGTAATTCCGTCAAGTATCGACCTCAAGTCGAAGGGACCCATCTGACATCATCGTCAAGTATCGACCTCAAGTCGAAGGGAAACATCTGACATCACCGTTAAGTATCGACCTCAAGTTGAAGGGAAACATCTGAAATCACCGTCAATCCTTTGTTGGGGATAATGTTCCTGACCTCGTCACCAGGTTTCCACTAAGTTGATAACCACTACTGACATCACCGCCAAATAAAACACGAAGCTGATGAACCACTAGCCTTACTGTTGAGTAAACCATCATCCAATAACATCCTGACATCACCGTCAAGTAAATGGAGAACCATAATCTTGGTAAATGTTTGACATCATCGTCATAACTCCATCAATAACATTCCAACCTCATCACAGGATAAACACACTACCAAGAACACGTCTGACCTCACTGCCAAGATAGAGCATCTGACTTCGTCGTCGGGAAATCACATATTTGATACACACCTGACCTCACCGCCAAGATAGAGCATTTGACTTCATCGTCGGACAATCAAATATCTGGTTAACACCTGACCTCGCCGCCAAGATAGAGTATCTGACTTCGTTGTTGGACAATCAAATATATGATAAACACCTGACCTCACCGCCAAGATAGAGCATCTGACTTCGTCGTCGGACAATCAAATATCTGATAAACACCTGACCTCACCGCCAAGATAGAGCATCTGACTTCGTCGTCGGACAATCAAATATCTGATAAACACCTGACCTCACCGCCAAGATAGAGCATCTGACTTCGTCGTCGGACAATCAAATATCTGATAAACACCTGACCTCACTGCTAAGCTAGAGCATCTAACTTCGTCGTCGGATAATCAAACATAGCTGATAAACACCTGACCTCACCGCCAATACTCCCTAATCAATTGGAAGAACTCATCTGACATCACCATCAATCCTCTGCTGGGGATAACATTCCTGATCTCGCCACCAGTCATCCATGAAGTTGGTAACCAACTACTGACATCACCGCCAAATAAAGCATGTAGCTGATAAACCTCTGATATTACCGTCGAGCAATCTTCCCTGATAACCTCCTGGCATCACCGCCATATAAATGGAGAATCACAATCTTGGTAAACTTTTGACATCACCGTCAGATATCCATAAACACATCATCTGAATTGGATAGCCACTAACATCGTCCTCAGGCCCTTGAAAAGAGAAGCTTCAACCATTCTACTCTGAGGAGAGATGAGGAGAAATTTAACCAAACAACTCTGCTTCAGAAGTTCTGGAGAACTTAACCGAATAACTCTGCTGAGGATTCCGGCGAACTTAACCGAGTAACTCCGTTGGAGAAACACCTGCACACAAGAACGGTACCCACCTAGCTCATGTTTCACGTGCATATATTTGACAATGGCGTAATGCTCCATACAAAATGGAAATGCTACGCGTTTAGGGTAGATTCTATGCATGCATGCAAAAATGCTACGGAACCAAATCAGCAAAATAAATGTTGAAGAGAGAACCACCCTACCGGGGAGAAGGAATCATCCTGCTGGGGAGGTGAAACACGCCAATTTCAATTGGACTTAACCTGGGGAAATGAGCCTCGGACGACTTTTCCGCTGGGAAACAAAGTTTTACAAGAACCTGGACCTGCTCAACTGGGTATACGAACCACAAATTGCTGAGGAAAGGATGCCATGCACGGCCTTCACAGATAGAACTTTCTTGGAGATACGAACTCCTATGGGGAAATATAGCAACATCTATTCAACTACTCTCCCCTGCTGGAGAAGACAAACAATGGCCTGAATGGACTTCCAGGATTCGGATCTCTTGGGGAACATCAAACTCGGCCAAGGATAGACAACCAGACACTGGAATAAATCTTACCTGCCGAGGAGAATACAACTCTGTGGGGAAATCAACTCTGCCAGAGACCTCGGTCTGAACTACTGAGAGCTGAAAATTCACAGACAATCTGTTGCGGTGAAAATTGGATAGCAAGCTATTAATTGACTTGAACCTTATTCTTTTTACAACCGGACTTTAATTTATCCAAAGGATAGGTCTAAAGTAAGAAAGAACCTTTTTCGCGATGTAACGACAACGCTTTAAGAGATTCGAGGATTCGGGGGTTGGTTATATCTAGGGAAGATATTAGCACCCTAAATATTTGTAGTACTCTACAGGAACCTTTTGTTTAATTACTTGCTAGGTTTGTGAAAATGCACTATGGTTTGAGTTGGGAATTGGGATAAAAGAAATAAAGGCCTAAGTGGTTTTCTAAGTTTGCTCGCAAAGGCATCGAACCTTCTGCCTACGTATCCTGACTAGGATAGAATCAGAGCAATCGTAGTTCACCTCACAAGGGGGAAAGAACACTTGATGATGATCAAGGTTCAAAGGGGAACAAACATGACAATGTTTGTGTGGAGTTTGACAAAACTCCCTAATCTATGTTGAAGTAAAAGGGGAAGTAAGAAGTCATGACAATGATTCTTACACAGAGTTGACAAACTCTTTCCTAGGGTTCTAGTTGAAGAACACTCCTAGTACAGGTGGGTTTCTTAGACTTCAAGCAAAGTCTAAAGGCTTCTAATCTAAGGTTGAAGTGACTTAACAAAGTCAAAAGATGGTAAAGAATTGTTCATGACATTGACAGTCAAGTGGACAGACCTTCCTTTGGAGAGAGAGGGGAGGCAACTGGATGAGAGCTAACAAGCTTCATCACTTGGGGAAAAAGTAAAATACAAGAAAAAGCATTCATGGTGAAAACCAATAAATGATAAAGGGACTGATAAAGATGAACAATGCAACAATGACAATCAAAGCAGATAAACAGAACGAGAACTGTGACGACAGATCGCATTTTAATACAGTCAACAGGGGGATGAAATGAACATGGTAATAAAAAATAAAAATCCTAGCATGTTAACTAACATGTATGGATATGGAAACAAGTAAATTTCACAAATAAAATCAAGTGGAACCATCTAAACTTTCATCTGCAACAATTAGGGTTAATACTGTCAAAGCACAAGTTGCACATGGTCGAACATGTTGAAAAATTAATCAAACATGAAAAATAAAACATGACATGAAAGTACATATTAAAATAAACACAATGAAAAAAGAATGGGTGAAAAATGATTAAAATTGAGAGAGATATGATTTTTTGAAGTTTGTATGAAAATTGGAAAAAAATAGAAAAAGGGTTTTGATCTCCACACGGATCGAACCCAGGTCAGGCATGTGAAAGGTATAGTTTGCACGCAAGTCTCTACCACTGGGGTGGCCATACATCCATTGTTTCATTCTCAAAGAAATATATATAATATGAGCCTTGCATTTCTGGGCAAAATGTGAAGCATTTTCATAATTTGCAAAACCTATAGTGCTTTTGTTTTTGGTTTAAAAATGCAATTTCTCATGTACAGCTTCAAGCATTCATATTTTCTTCATGATAAACATACACACATCATAGTTAAATGGTAATGAATCAATTCAAAACATCCTTAAGGCCAGAACTGAGATATTGTGAGAAATCATGTGTAATTTGCAAAAAAAGACATAAGTGACATGCATGAGTAATGGTACTTTCAGTTTCAGGTCAGTTTTGCATACAACAATCAATCATACACCTATGATGCAAGCTAATGAGTGTGTCAACATAAAAAACAAGGGTCTGTACTGGCTGTGTAGGGTTTTGGTATTCAACATGCTCATTATGTGATTATGTGCATTATGTGGTTTATGTTTTTGTTCAAATAGTTTTAAAGTCTTTTGATCATACACACACATTACAAATGACCAATGTAAGCTGTTAGAGCAAGCAAATCAATTCAGAACAAGCTAATGCAAAAAGTGGTGTGTGATATGTCACTTTGTGACGAAAACAAGCATTTGAAGAGTGAGATTTAAGTGCAGCCAGTTTTGATGCAACATGATCATGTCAACACATTACAATTGATGAGTATGAGATGCTAGATCAGTCATTTTAGTCAGAAACAAGCTCTTTCAAGAATTGGTATATTGATGTGTTTCCTTATGAAGAAATGAGCATTTGAAAAGTTAATTCTCATGACAGTATGTTTTTGTGTAAAAAGACCATTCCAACATCTCATAAATGTTCAATACAAAGTGTGTGTGATCTGGTTTGAGTGAAAAATGAGTTTATGCAAAAGATGGCTTGTGATGTGAATGTGTATGTGAAAAGTGGCCATTTGAAGTATGAAATTTTGAGACAGTGTGTTTCACAATGAAATGATCATGTAGACATATTACAAATGATAATCATGAAGTGTTCCAACAATTACTTGTGTGAAAAATTGATTAAAATGAGAACTAGCATGACTATTGCAAATTGGAGGCAAAATGGAGCATTTTCAAAGATGAGTTTTTGACAGTTTTTGTTTTAAGCCTTTCTACTCCAATTTGAATGGTCCTACAGTTCTTGTATGTCATATGAAATGGTTCTAAAGCATCAAATATCATTGAAATTAACAGTTTGTGAAAGTGGTAAGTGATTTGCAAAGATACACTTGAAGATTGCATTTTAAAAGCCAAAACTTAAACCACTTGTTATAACACTCAAGTAAAAGTTGGAACATATTTTAAATGACATATTTGAAGTGTCTAAACAATGGTTTGAATGGAAATGCATCAGAATTGAAAACTGGTACATTTGTGCTTAAGACATGTAAAAAGCATTTTTGAGGTACTTGCAATATGTGAACATGATTCCAATCTTAAGCACAACCAAGTTAGCACATAGACAAATGTCAACAGTGATTTGGAACATGTCTAAATGGTGAAAACAGAGATTGAAAGCTCTATGCCAAAATGGTTTTCCTACTGTCACAAGCCATAATGCATAAATTGTAAGTTTATGAAAGTGGGCATGATGGTGTTCAAGTCTGATTTTATGCATATGCTGGTTGTTTTAAGTGTGTGGACACCTTATGTACATGATATGTGTCATGTCTAGCCAAGTACAAGTGTTTAAAACAGTGTGTTCTAAATCATGGTTTTGGTGTTGCAAATGAAATGTGTTAAGTGCAGTGAGCAGGTTGAAACTAAATGTGAGCAAGAAACAAGCAAGGTGGTCCTTCATACATCACACATACATATATTTGAGGGTGTTCAAGCAAGTAGCAAAGCTTAAATTGGACTGTACCAGAATTCTGGCCTTGGAGCTGGCTGTTATTGTTTTAAACAAGCATGAACAAAACTCAGAACTACCATGGAGCACAAACTGGCTAATCCAGATACACATACACACCTAGCACGTGATAGTAAACAGTTTCAAATCAACAAACCGGTTGACAAACCAGTTTATGACCCAATGGCCATGTGACTGCTCAAAATTGACTTGAAATGCAACAGTTTTGCAATATTGAATCTTATGCATGTTTTAAGCATAACAATAACATACACACTTCAAAAATGATCAGTCAAATGAGTTCATAATCACCAGTCAAGCAAAAACTCATTAACTCAAAGGATGACATGTTGGATCAGATTTGGACAGCAACAATGCATAAACATGACAGTATGTGTGCAAATAATGAGTAACAATGAGTTTTATGTCGTGATAATGGATGCGATGAGTTTAGACACTACATACCTGTGATAATAAACTTGAGCAAGCAGAAAATACTCCTAGAAACCCAGGGGTGCTCTTCCTTTCTTTGCAAGATGATGGAATTTGCAAGAATGTTGCAAGAATGCCAAACTCACACCAGTTTGTGTTGCACTACTTCCAGTTGGTTTGTGAGGTTTTAGAAAGTCACAATATGATATATGAGAGGTGTTATAAGTGTTAAAAACATCAAGAAACAACTTGAACAAAGATTTGGCAAGTTGTGTGGCTTTTGCTTAAAGTGAGATGGTATGAAAGGTGATCTTTTGATTCTGAGGATTTCTTGATGATTCAAAGTGTTAGACACCTTCCATATGATATTTAGAGAGTGTGTGGATGGTTATTGTGGTGTAGGAGGGTAGAGAAGTCAAATTGGCAGCATAAGTGCAAAACATAATTTTTGGCTATTTTCTGAACTTTGGTGATTTTTGCAACTTTGATGCTAGGATGGAATGCAGTAAGAGTGGTTTATTTCTCTTGTGTTTAGTGAAATTTTGATGTCCTAAGTGAGGGGATTGAGCTCTCCTTTTATAGGGAAATGAAGGGAGGTGCTTGCTAGAGACATAACTTCACCATGAAGTAATCTTTGATATTTTTTGATCCACCATCCCACATGTTGGATTCCTTGGACATTCTTTCTCCCAAAGGGCAAGTTAATTGATGGTTTACTGATGCAAATGCAGGCTAGAAGCTTTGTAGAGTGGCTGGTTCAGATTTTGCTTTTACACCTCATGCTTGGAAAAGTCAAAAATGGCAACTTTGGCAATGAAACTTCCATCTTTAATTTTGTGATACTTCTATGCATAACTTCTGATCTAACATGCTACAAATACTCCATATATCAGATAGAATGAGTTTGACAAGCTGAGATTTGCTCAATTGGATGGAAGAGATGATTTTGCAAATTTGATCAATGTGGGACTAAAGTGTGAAATCAACAACTTTGCACCCATGTAACTTTCTGCTCATAAATCACCTTGAGGAGTTCTTGTACTTTTTAGAAATCCCTCACATAGCTCTAAAACATTCATGTTTTCATGAGTTTCAATTTCTCAAAGGAACTTGGCCAAAAAGCCCTCCAAAGTTGCTAAAAATGAGCTTAAAAGTGAAATTTTCCTAAGTCTTTTCCTTTCTTGAAATGAACTTGACCATAACTCAAAATCTATGCATTTTCTGATCATGGACCACTCAGGGACTTTTGTAGAAATTGTCAAGAGCTTCCAAATGAGCTTTGAACCAACTCAATTGGATGTGTGGTTAAGGAGTTATGGTTTAGCCCTTTTCAAAACCCTAATTTCCCGATTTCTCGATTTCTCCTTCATCCTTGATCCAATGATCATGAAAATTGATATGCAAGTCCAATATGACATAAGGAACAACTTTTTTTTACAACTTGAATTCCAATTCATAAAATTTGGAGAGTTGACTTTTCGGTCAACCGTACGATCGATCGGTGCCGACTGAGTTGCCTGTTGATATTCTGGACATCCTGAGACTTTGAAACTTCTTGGATGACCTTTAGTAAGCTACATGAACTTCATGGGCCTCAATCCCACCATTACAACATCTTCAAACATCAAAGTCAAACCACAGTTGACTTTTCACTAGTTAAAAACCCTAATCGAGGCCTCTCGACTGCACTGTCTTTGATTCTGAACTGATTTCTTTTAAATTGACTTATCATTTGAATTTGATATTATCTTTGATTTCATTCCATGATTGAATTGGCCCAAATCATTGGTTGATCATTCCTTGGTTGTTTTGAATTTGTCGGTGCGAAAACCCTGATTCATCTGTAACTTGACAATAATGAACTTGCACTGATTTAGGGTTAGATAATTCATGATCATGCTTCTAAAATGATAATGAGAATCTAAGGGGTCAAAATTTGGGGTACAACAGTTACCCCTATTTAAATATCTTCACTAGATGGGGGACGAGAGATGACAATCTTCGTTAAATCGTAGTGAAAGGTATTTAAATATAGATAACCAAAAATTTTGTCCCTTAGATCCGATGTCATGCTACAGGATAAGTTATGATATGCCATGAATCTTACATGATGCTTTATGATGCTTGAATTCAAAACAACACAGACACAAAGATAAGAATAAAAAGAACGGTAAACGACCAGTGACGAATGCGAGGACTCGACACTGGGGACCCGTACTAGGGAAAACTAAATTAACAGTTCAGACATGATTTGATAATATAAGAAGGAAAACTTCACAAGGGGAAGAGACAACTCCAATAAAGATGACAATCTTATTGGAACAGAAGTACTCTACCGGGGAGAAGAATTGACTTCCACTGGGGAAAAGGATATACTTTTACTGAGGAAATGGAAAATTAATTCCATCGGGAAAAGAGAAGCAGACTTCACCGGGGAAGCGAAAGACTGGATACAACCTCACTGGGGATGATCAGATGAGGAACTTCCTATAGCGAAGAGTTCAAACGAGATCTTCAGGAATGAACCAGAAACAAGACTAAACACACACGGGGGATACTAGTGATGACTAGATCTCCGAGACATGACTGGGAACATGGATCACTGGGGATATATCCTCAGCTTCTGCAAATAGTTCACACAGTGCTTGTAATCAAGAAACGTCCTGGGGAAATTGGTAACGACCAGAATTCTAAGTAATGCCAGTGACGACTGGTCCTTTAATGGTGATTGGTGACGACCAAATCAGGGTATCAATGACAATTGGTTATGAAACAATGCCAGTTAGGACTGGATTTTAATGAAGATGGTGACGACCATGCTGGGGAATACCAATGACAATTGGTTACGAGGATGCTAGTGATTACTAGATCTTAGCTAGGGTGTTGGTAACGACCAAAACGAAACAGATTGCAATAACGATTGGACTCTAGATGATGATACCAGTTACGACTGGGTTTCAAAGGGAAAAATTGGTGACAACCAACAAGATACCAATGACGATTGGATTTAGGCAGTGCCAGTGACGACTGGACTTCATGGGGAGAGTTAGTAACAACTAACAAGATACCAATAACAATTGGAACAATACTAGTGGCGACTGGATTTCACAGGGAAAGGTTGGTAACGACCAAACCAAGAGGCGCCAATGACAATTGGACTTTTATTTAGTGCCAGTGACGACTGGACTTTATACGTGGATTTGTTAGAGACGACTAACGAGATACCAATGATGATTGGATTTAGACAATGCCAGTGACGACTGGGCTTAAAAGGACATAGATGGTGACGACCAAATGAATGCCAATGACAATTGGTTTGAACAAAATGCCAGTTACGACTGGACTTATACTTAGAAATGAAGCAAGTAATAACTTAGACTTCACGAGGATTGATAGATATCACCGACTCGGGGAACAACCGAATCACACTGATCCCATGATGAGGGGTGTACGTAGACTTGGTAAATAAACCCGAAGACCTACTGGGGAATAGAGCCTGTAGGTAGATTGTACTGGGGTGAATTCAACAGATGGCCAGAAATACTTCGCTGGGGAAAGAACCTTCATATCATCACAAGAAATCCTGAGGGATAATCTTCAGTCTTGGTAACCATACATGGCCAAAGGACTCTTCGTCGCTCAACTTGCTAGCATTTCATTGGGGAATGTAAATTATGACTGTGTACCAAGACTCCTGCTACCCTGAAGTTTCAGGGAAGTATGATTTTCCTCGAGTCTTTCCACAAGTTAAAACATTTTGTTAAATCTTTCCAAGTTATTTTCAAAAATTTGGACTTTAATGCTTTTCAAAAACAATCGTTGACTAACGAACGGTATTTTGCATAACAAAGAAAATAAGGAACTGATAATTTGTACAAGAAAGAAAGGCTCAAAAGGTTGATTTTATTTAAAGGATGAAATCTTGCCAATGACAATATTCCATGGAAATTTTACAAGTAAAATGGCAAAAGTGGATAAGGTTACATTGAATCCTGTGACCTAACTATCCCTAAAGACTAGAATTCTCCAAGATCCTTGCTTTTGACGAGAGTTGTTGAGATGAATCTTTGTTGAGTCTGCAGTGTTGATGACTTCGTCTGATGCAGCGAAACGCCTTTGTCCCCAATTTTTGCCTGGATCGCCCTTTTTGGGTTTTCAATCCAGCGGGACGCTCATTTTTGCCTAAGCTGCCCTTTCGGGTTTTCAACTTAGCGAGCTTTTTGATTTCTTTTCTCTTTTTTCTTTTCTTCTTTCTTTTTTTTTACCCTAACTTTTGCATAAACCGTTCTTTTGGATTTTCCGGTTTATCGGGTACTTTTTAGGCGTAATATTTCCGAACTGCGTCAGAGTTTATCGGGTGTGTGAGTTGTTCTCCGTCCATGGTAGTAAGGATCAGTGAACCTCCGGAGAATACTGTCTTCACAATAAAGGGGCCATCGTAATTAGGCATTCACTTCCCTCTTGCGTCTTTGTGAACTGGTAAGATCTTCTTGAGCACAAGTTCCCCTTCGCGGAACTCTCTGATATGGACCTTTTTATCGAACGCTCCCTTGATTCTTTTTTTGATACAATTGGCCGTGACACATCGCAGACATGCGCTTTTCATCAATGAGATTCAGCTGATCAAATCTTTCTTTAATCCATTCTGCCTCTTCTAACTTGGTTTCCATGATGACTTTGAGGGATGGTATCTCGACCTCGATGGGAAGAACTGCGTCCATTCCATATACCAGAGAAAAGGGAGTTGCCCCTGTGGAAGTGCGGACGGAGGTTCTGTATCCGTACAGGGCAAATGGTAACATTTCATGCCAATCTTTGTAGGTTTTAACCATTTTCTGCAAGATCTTCTTGATGTTTTTATTTGCAGCTTCCACAGCTCCATTCATCTTTGGACGGTAAGGGTAAGAGTTATGGTGTTCGATTTTGAAGTCATCACATAATTCTTTCATAACTTTGTTGTTCAGATTGGTACCGTTGTCTGTTATAATTCTGCTTGGGATCCCGTAACGACAGATGATCTCCTTTTTAATGAAACGAGCCACCACTTGACGTGTAACGTTGGTGTAGGATACAGCTTCAACCCATTTTGTGAAATAGTCGATGGCAACCAGAATGAAACGGTGTCCATTTGAAGCTTTTGGCTCAATTGCCCCAATCATGTCAATCCCCCACATAGAGAAAGGCCATGGTGACGATAGTACATTCAACAGTGTTGGAGGTACATGCATTTTGTCCGCGTAGATCTGACACTTGTGACACTTTCTGGCGTATTGAATACAGTCAGTTTCCAAGGTCAACCAGTAGTAACCAGCTCTCAAGATCTTTTTGGACATGGCGTATCCGTTGGCGTCAGTACCAAACATTCCTTCATGAACATCTTTCATTAACAAGTCCGCTTCTCTTCTGAGTAAGACCATATCATGATTTCTTTTGTAAAGTACACCATTGCTGAGGAAGAATTTGGATGCTAATCGTCTCAGTGTCTTCTTGTCAAGTGCCGTAACATCTGCGGGATATTCTTGTTTCAGCAGATAATTCTTTATATCATGATACCAGGGTTTGCCATCGGTTTCTTCTTCAATCATTTGACAGTAAGCAAGCTCTGTCTTGCGTTCAATTTTGATAAGTGTGCCATCATTGACATCTCTAGTTTTCCACATCGAGGCCAGCATGGCTAAGGCGTCGGCGATGTGATTCTCTGCTCTTGGAACATTTTTAAAGGTGATTTCGTCAAAATACTTGATCGTTTCAACGATATAAGCTCTGTAAGGGATCAGGTTTTCATGTCTTGTCTCCCATTCACCCGTGACTTGGTAGATGACCAAAGCTAAGTCTCCACTGACTTCGAGATTTTTGATTTGGAGATCAATGGCTGCTTCGAGACCAAGGATACACGCTTCGTATTCAGCAATGTTGTTTGTATAATCAAAGTCTAGTCTGGCTGTAAACGGAGTGTAACCACCTTCAGGATTCATTAGGACTGCACCTACGCCATGTCCGCTATAATTGGAGGAACCGTCGAACATCATCTTCCACCAAATATCTATCTGTTGACCTTTGTCAGAACTTGTTTCTTCACAATCTTTCACTAACATGATATCTTCATCCGGAAAATCAAACTTCAGAGGTTCATAATCTTCGACAGGTTGATCTGCGAGATATTCTGATAACACACAGCCCTTGATAGATTTCTGAGCCACATATTGAATATCATATTCTGATAGTAGCATATGCCACCGGGCGAGTCTTCCGGTTTGTGCAGGTTTCTCAAAGATGTACTTTATTGGATCCATTTTCGAGATCAACAAAGTGGTGTGACAAATCATATACTGCCTCAAACGCTTAGCGGCCCATGCTAAAGCACAACAACTCTTTTCTAGGAGTGAGTATCTGCTTTCATAATCAGTAAATTTCTTGCTC
The DNA here is from genome assembly GCA_963859935.3 of Lathyrus sativus. Taxonomy (NCBI): domain Eukaryota; kingdom Viridiplantae; phylum Streptophyta; class Magnoliopsida; order Fabales; family Fabaceae; genus Lathyrus; species Lathyrus sativus. The sequence goes on along the minus strand of OZ012740.1, from coordinate 183,288,849 downwards.
AGATAATAAATGGCATGCTCTTTCCGTCCGGATTTGTCTTGCTGGCCCAGAACGCAACCCATTGAATTTTCAAGTACTGTCAAATACATAAAGAGAGGCCTCTCCGGAACAGGTGGTATCAAAATTGGAGGTTCTTGGAGATAACCTTTGATTTTATCGAACGCTGTTTGACAATCAGAATTCCATACAACTGTTTGATCCTTTCGTAACAACTTGAAGATCGGTTCACAGGTAGGGGTCATATTGGAAATGAACCTGGATATGTAATTCAACCTTCCAAGGAAGCTTCTAACCTGATTTTCCGTCTGCGGAGCTGGCATGTCTTGAATGGCACATACTTTGTCTGGATCCATTTCAATCCCCTTGTGGCTGACAATAAAACCGAGTAATTTTCCTGATCTGACTCCGAAAGTGCACTTTGCGGGATTCAATCTCAACTGATATTTCCGGAGTCTTTTAAATAACTTCAACAAATGTTCTAGATGGTCTTTTTCGTTTTGAGACTTGGCGATCATATCGTCGACATATACTTCTATTTCTTCGTGCATCATGTCGTGGAACAAAGCCACCATAGCTCTTTGATAAGTTGCGCCTGCATTCTTTAGACCGAATGGCATAACCTTATAACAATAGGTGCCCCAAGGAGTAATGAAGGTTGTTTTTTCCATATCGTCTGGGTCCATCTTGATTTGGTTGTAACCTGAGAAACCATCCATAAATGAAAACACTGCAAACCGAGCTGTATTGTCTACCAAGGTATCAATATGTGGCAGAGGAAAATCATCTTTTGGACTGGCTTTGTTTAAATCTCGATAATCTACACACATCCTAACTTTTCCATCCTTCTTTGGTACAGGAACAATATTGGCCACCCATTCTGGATATTTGGAGACTACGAGAAATCCTGCATCAATCTGCTTTTTTACCTCATCTCTGATTTTGAGAGCGATGTCGGGTCTGGTTCTTCTGAATTTCTGTTTAACCGGCGGGAATTCAGGTCGGAGCGGTAGCTTGTGAACTACTATATCTGTGTCCAGTCCCGGCATATCTTGATAAGACCAAGCAAACACATCTACGTATTCTCTTAAGAGTTCCTTTAACTGCTGTTTTACTTCTGCCCCTAGGGCTGCCCGAATTTTGACTTCTTTTCTGTCTTCTTCAGTGCCAATATTAATGACCTCCAAATGTTCCTTGTGCGGCTGGAGCTCGGTGTACTCAGATTGTGCCCATCTTACCAGTTCCTCAGGGATTTCAAAATCTTCATCCTCGTCTTCGGCTTGGTATATTGGGGAATCCACGTCTGGAGGGAATGCGAGGTTACAGGATTCAATGGGGTTATGGTCATCACTGCATGTTTGAAGGGTTTACTTCATCAAAACACACAACAACAAATGCAACACATACAGAGAAAGAGAAAATTGTTTTTGATTTGGTTTTTTGTATTGCTATTTTTCTTTCAAAGTAAAAGCAAAAAGACGATAAAGAAACAAAACGAGGAATTTAGCAAAATAGTCCATTCTCATTGATATTTCTTTGAAAGCATGGGGCCCTTACAAAACATTCCTATAGCCTTGGGCATGGCTATGGAGATTTTAAAACAACAAAGAAAGAAAACAACCAATTACTTTAACTCGGGAAAAACTACAGGAACTTCGATAGCCTCCCAGTTGTTCAGAGTAGCTTCGTCATGATACACTAGTTGTCCTATGTCTTCATCTTCAAGACTTCCTTCCACAGCGTTGATTTGAAAACCGCCACTGACGAATATTTCTTGAATAGCCTTTGGCCGGCTGTTGTCATGCATCGGTTCTTCACCTTGAGTTGGTTTGTAACCCAACCCCTGGCGGTTCATCTTCGGCTTTACCTCAATGACTTCTCACCATCCCGCGGGAGTGCCTTCTTCCAGCGTAGCTTTGGCGCTTTGAGCAGATGCGAAAGTTGGACCACTTTTTGCCACCGTCTCCTCTATCATCACTGCGTTTGCTATTTCTAGTGCTTGGAATGACGTCTCTAGCGCGTCCTCTTCTGCTTCAATGTACCGGAACGACGAGAGATTACTGACCATTAATTCCTCCTCACCATGAACAATTACTAGCTTATCATTTACCACAAACTTCATTCTTTGGTGCAGGGTAGAAGTTACTGCCCCTGCTTCATGGATCCAGGGACGTCCCAGTAGGCAGCTGTAAGCTGGATTTATGTCCATCACCTGAAACACAATGTTAAATTCATGGGGTCCCACAAAAATTGGTAATTCTACTTCTCCGATGACTGTTCTCCTCGAACGATTAAAAGCTTTTACAATTAATGAGGTTGGTTTCATCTCTGCCCCGGTATAGGCTAATCTGGACAGTGATCTTGCGGGTAACACGTTTAACGAGGATCCTGTGTCGACCAGTACTCGTGCCAAAGTATCTTCTTGGCATTTGATGGACATGTGTTGTGCACGATTGTGATCATGTTTCTCTTTTGGTAACTCAGCATTACTGAAACTTAAAGTATTGCACGCCGTGATGTTAGCCACTACTGAATCAAACTGTTCGAGCAAAATATCCTTGGTTACGTGTGCTTGTCTTAATACTTTCTGTAGTGCCTCCCTGTGAGCTGGAGAATTTATCAAGAGTGACAAGATTGATATTTTTGATGGCGTCTGATGAAGCTGATCTACCACCTTGTAATCACTTCTTCGGATAATCCTCAAAAATTCATCATTTTCTTCTTCTGTGTTTGGAATTTCTATTTCTTTGGTTATTGTGGCGGGAGTAACTTCTTTGGGAACCGTAACCGCTACTTTTGGTTGATAGATCCGACCGCTGCGGGTCATCTTGCTAGTGTCGGCAATGTTGGTCACATCTTTTTGATTATCTGCCTGAACAACCTTTCTCGTTTCTTTGTCCACCACGGTCACATCGTACCTCTATAGAACAACTCTTGTATTGTCATAACGGAACGGTCTTGGCTTTTGAACTACGATTGGTCGTGGTTGACCAATAACAGCTCTGTTGAAAACTGGCCTTGCACCCCTGTTAAACACCGGAACTTTCTCTCTTTTCCTAGACAGGTCGAAAACTGGCTCTATTACAGAAACCTCTTCTTTCCTTACCTTACCACATACTTGTAACATCCCCTCATTTATCAATCTTTGTATATCTTCCTGCATCACATCACATCCACTGGAACTAACAGTACATTTTTCACAATTGTTATGAACACTTCCCAACAACCCTGCTTCTATCAACTTATCATGCAATGCCTTCAATGGTGTTCTGATTTTTGACACATCATTAATTATCTCTTCATCTGACTTTTCAATGGCATTGACCCCTCCATGGTTTAGCAGTGGGTTACTTTTGACGTTAGGTGGTACATCATCAAAGGACAGGATTTTCTTCTCCATCAACTCTCTTACCAGATGTTTTAAGGCAAAGCAACCTTCTAGGTCGTGGCCGGCAGCACCTTCATGGAAAGCACAATGGACATTTGGGTTATAATGTGGAGATGTGGTATCTGGATTAAGCGGTCTTGTCGTGATCAAACCCTGATGGACCAAAGATGGATATAACTCAGTATACGTCATTGGTATTTGTGGGAGTGGAGGTTTTATGGTCGGCCTCCGATTCTAGTATTGTTGTCTGGGTTGTGGTATCCTCTGTGGCTGATTCTGTTGAAAGGGCGAAGCATTGGGCGCTCGTTGATGCCCTTGCTGGTTTTGCTGATACATGGGCGTTGGTCGCCCTGACTGATAGTTTGAAACGAAATGGTTGAATGTTGGGGTCATAGCTGCCACATATTGCTGAGGGGCATACTGTACCGGGTACACTGGTCTTTGTTGATGAAAATGTTGAGCATAGTTAGGTTGGATTGGCTGGATGAAACTTTGTTGAGGCGGCTGATATTGCTGATATGGAGGTCTCACAGTACGATTTCTTCTTCCCATTACGGCATTTGTTTCACCTTCTTTCTTTTTGTGAAACCCACTGCTGACTTTCTTGATACTGTTGTTGTTAGAACTGCTGGAGCTGCTGGCTACCTTTCCACTTTTCATTCCCAATTCTACCCTCACTCCCACGGCCACAATGTCTGAAAAGCTTGCAGACACGCTGCTGATCATTTTCTCATAGAATTCTGGTCTCACTGTGTCAACAAACCAGTATGTTAGTTCTTTCTCACTTAGAGGTGGTTCTACCTGGGACGCTGTTTCTCTCCACCGCTGAGCGTACTCTTTGAATGATTTTGTGCTCTTCTGGGACATGCTTAACAATTGTCTTCTATCCGGGGCCATATCCATGTTGTACTTATAGTGCTTCATAAAAGCGTCAGCCAGGTCTTGGAAATTGTGAATCCTCGATTGGTCCAAACTTAAATACCACTTGGCCGGAGCCCCTTTTAAACTATCTTGGAAACAGTGGATCATTAACTTGTCGTCTTCAACGTGCGCAGCCATTCTTCGATAATACATGATTAGATGTGTGCGAGGACAGGTTGCACCAGAATATTGATCGAAATTTGGAACTTTAAACTTGGGTGGAATCACCAATCCGGATACTAGACACATATCTCTGGCGTCAGTACCAAAGATATCGTTCCCTTCCATCGCTCAGACCTTTCTTCCTATAGTTTCAACACTTTCTTTTAATTTCTCATGTGACTCATTCTCCTCTTCATACCCCTCAAGACCTTCGTATACTGGTGGAGGATCGTGAAAGACAGAGCGTGCCTGAATCTGTACAGCAGCTGGAGTATATGTAGGAATTGCCTGAGGAATTTCTCCCCCTAGGGAAACTGTCTGCTGAGTGACTCTTAGTGGAGGTACAAAGCCTGAAGGTAACCCATAGGTTGGCATATTTGCAATAGTAACAGCCGTCGGGATTGGATCCGCAGTGATTTCAGAGACAATGGTGGCCCGAGTGTCCAACATTGCACGAATGACTTGTAAGGCTTCCCTGATCTGTCCCATGCCTCCTCGGAGCTCTCCGAGTTCATTGTCGATTCTGTCCACATCTAAGTTCTGTTCTTCCATCCTTAAGCGGGCTTGGGCTCGGGTGTTGTATCGATGGCGAGGTCTCAGTGTGATTCTGAAGACAAGACAGAGGGATGAGACACGACTCAGGAACATGCATATGCAATGCTTATGAAATGCAGACATGCAAAATGCAGATTTTAAACATTCAAGGGAATAAAAGCTTTATTTGCAAATATTATAACAATAATAGGAAAAATAGACAAATCTTCATTGATAACATCTGGAGAGTTTACAACATCAAACGGGAAATGGAAATACAAGCTTCTACAAAATACGAAAAACAACAACAACAGATTCTAGATCCTTCGACTGGATGACCCTTCACCTCCCGGTTGATTCTTCCTTCCACTTTGATACACCACTTCTTGAAGTTCTTCCTTTTCTTGCATTGCCATGAAATACTTACTTCTCCAGTCTTTCCCCTCTTTCTCAGCTTTTGCCAAAGCAGCTTTTAACTCTTCTACGAGAGTAGGCTTGGGCGAGTCAGGCTCAAAGCGAGTATAGAACATCTTCATTGCCGCTTCTCTTACCCATGATAGGTAAGATTCTGAAACAGTAGTGTTGTGGGGGCCTAGGGCAGTTACTCCCCTTGTGTGGACATAATGCCAAGCATGCGCAATTCGAGCCCTATAAGCGGGATTCTTCCTTTCCTCCAAGTAAAATCTTCTCAAAAAGTTTGGATCTGGTTCATCTTCCATGGGATGCCCCAACTGTCGACGAGCCAGAATAGGATTATAGCTGATGCCACCATTGACGCTGATGAGCGGTACATTTGGGAAATCTCCACAGCTTTAGATCATGGCAATTCCTCCATACATAGGATCATACCATTTAATGTCTGAGTGTTTGAGCAATAGCAGCTTTTCTGTCCAGGAGAGTCCATTTTGCTTATCCCAGATGGCTGGAATTTTTGACAAGTGCGAAATAAACCACTTGTGCAGGAGAACGGTGCAACATTCAATTCGTCCAACCCCATAACGGTTTCTTCGGTGGAGGGTAAAGTAAGTGTCAGCCAGCAAGGTAGGTACAGGATTTTTGATCAGGAAAAGATTGATCGCATCTGCGTCCACAAAATCACTAGCAGTCGGGAACACGAATAGTCCGTAAATAAGTAAAACCAGGATGGCCTCAAATGCTTCAGTATTTTTTGACAAGGCATAGCTCTGAGCTTTTTCATATAGGAACATAGCTGAAAATGCATATAACCCTCCCTTAGCGCCCATATGAGATCGCACTTCATCCAAATCCAAATACGCGGCCTCTGCAATTGTTCTTTCATTAGGAGTCCCCTCCCTTCCAGAAAATGGACTAGGAGTAACACCTACTCCCATTAGGGCGGAATACTCTTCCAAAGTTGGTAGCAACTGATAATCTGGAAACGTGAAACAATGATAGGTTGAATCATAAAATTGCACGAGTGCGGATAACATCTCTTCATACACTTGAACTTCCAGCAATGACAGCATGTTCCCATGTCTTTCTCTGAATGCCTCGGGGTCTTCTACTAAACTTACCAGTTTCTTCAAGTTCTCCAATCTTGGTCTTCGGAACACAACCTCTTCTTTCTTTCCAGAATCCATCCTATAATATCTGCAAAACAATCTTTAGTTCCTTGAATGTTTAAATAACAAGAATGCAAATGTAAATGCAAAAGTTTTATGGAACTCAAATTTACCAAAATATCCTTTCATTTCATTGATTTTTCAAAGGGGTATTATAAAAGATTTTAGTACATCTTACAAAAGCCCTAACATTACAACTCAATATGCTCTAAAAGAAAGTCCTCTCTCTTCTTGATTCTTTTGAGCTCTTCTTCCACCTGTGCTTTCTCAAGGATGAGTTTGTCTACCATAGCCTTCTAAGGAGTTGATTGATGGTTGGAATAAAATGCATCTTCCTGTGCCTTCCTCTTCTTGCTTGCAACTGCTTCCTCTTCTTTCGACTGAAGTTGTTTGCGGAGTTCCTCGTTCTCTTCCATAGCCACCTGGTATTTGTACTTCCAGGATACCTCAGTCTGCTATGACTTCCTTAGAGCAATCTTCAACTTCTCTTCCTCAGACATGAACATCAATGGTTGTTCTTCTATTAAGACCATACGCTTTTGTGGAGGATAAGGCATTTTCAACTGAATGGCCCTCTTTCGGACCCATTGGAGATAAGGTTCAAAAGAGATGCAGTTAGGTCTTCCCAAGTCCTCTTTTCCTTTCCTGTGTATATGCCCCCATGCTTTGAGAATTTCATCTTTTAATTCTGAAACTCCTATGAAGAAAATACCTTCTACGTGAACACTGCAGGGTTTGTCTTTCAGCGGATAACTAAGTTGTCGACGAGCAAGCACGGGGTTATAGCTGATTCCCCCATTTGTACCAAGGAGAGGTATATTCCCGAAGCTTCCACAACTATCAATGATTTTGATTCCATCGTAACTACGGCTGTACCAGTCAATATCGGAGTGAGTAAGAGCCATAATCTTTTCAGACCACCATCCTTTTCTCCAAAAAGTATGTGCTTTGGGTAGGTGAGAAATAAACCATTTATACAACAACGGAACACAACAGACGATCATCCCTGCTTTGTGAAGATTTCTTAGATGAACAGAGTGGTAAGCATCAGCTAGTAGAGTAGGTACTGGAATCTTCCTCAAGAATATTTTGATGGCATTGAGATCCACAAAGTTGTCAAAGCTCGGAAACAGAAAGATCCCATAAATAAGCAAGGCTAGAATAGCCTCAAAAGCATCCATACTCAAGTGATCGGCATAATACTGAGCCTTTCCAATCAAGAATTTTGCAGTCAGCCCAAAGATCCCTCCTTTAGTAACCATGTTCTTCTTAATGTCTACCAACCCGATACGTGTGGCTTTAGCAATCTCTTCCTCTTTAGGGTCCTTCTCCATGACAGGAAAAGGAGATGCATCAAGGATGGGTAACCCAATCAGACAGGAATACTCTTCAAGTGTCGGCACTAACTGATAGTCAGGAAATGTGAAGCAGTGATAAAGTGGGTCATAGAACTGGAGTAATGTGGAAAGGAGTCCCAGATCTATTCTCTTCATCATTCTCAGTAGAGACAACAAACTCCCGTACCTGCTCTTGAACCCTTCTACATCTGTGATCAGAGTGCTCAACCTTTCAATCTCATCTACATTAGGGCTTTTGTAAGTTTACTTTATAGTTTTCTTTTTTCCATTGTCCATGATGTTCCTGATATTTTATAAATAAAAGACTCTGAGTTCCATAAAACTTTTATGACATGATGTTTATGGATGCATGAATGCACAAACACAGGTAATCACATATTCACAGATTCACATAAGTAAACAGACAAGGTTTTGGGTTTGGATAATGAAAGAGGAATCGAGGTCTACCCATCCCAAAAGGTGTGTATTAGGGCTTTTCTTTGCTGTAGAACAAGGTTCCAAAAGAGTTCCCAGAGTCCTCGATCCATCTTTCGGATATTATCAATTTCCCGAATACTCAGTAGTCGATAATATTCTCAAGAGAATCTCGTCCGAGTGTAGTATCGCGTATCAACTATTTTGGAATTACTCCCTCATAGTCATCGCACTACATCCTAATAAGGCCAAAGTGGGGAAAAAGGTATCTAAAGGTCCTTAGTGTCATGGGCACCTATGTAGAAAGTAGCATTGTTTTCACGAATACTCGATCAACAATACTAACTCTCCAAAGGGCCTCCACTGAGCGGTGATTTTCTCAAGTCAGCTTGGTCGGGAATCTACTCCCTATAAGCCTTCTTGAATATATCACCTTCCTATCACAAGTACGCTTGAGCAAGGGTGTAGTGTTGTCTCACCACTTCAAGTTTCCCAAACCAATAGAGCACAAATATATACAAGTATTCACAGATAGCAATTAGCCAAACAAAATAGGTTGAACCCTCAAAATAAAAGCAAGTAAGCAATTTCCCCAGTGAAGTCGTCATTTCTGTTGTGGTGAAAATTGGATAGCATGCTATTAATTGACTTGAACCTTATTCTTTTTACAACCGGACTTTAATTTATCCAAAGGATAGGTCTAAAGTAAGAAAGAACCTTTTTCGCGATGTAACGACAATGCTTTAAGAGATTCGGGGATTCGGGGATTGGTTATATCTAGGGAAGGTATTAACACCCTAAATATCTGTAGTACTCTACAGGAACCTTTTGTTTAATTACTTGCTAGGTTTGTGAAAATGCACTACGGTTTAAGTTGGGAATTGGGATAAAAGAAATAAAGGCCTAAGTGGTTTTCTAAGTTTGCTCGCAAAGGCATCGCACCTTCTGCCTACGTATCCTGACTAGGATAGAATCAGAGCAATCGTAGTTCACCTCACAAGGGGGAAAGAACACTTGATGATGATCAAGGTTCAAAGGGGAACAAACATGACAATGTTTGTGAGGAGTTTGACAAAACTCCCTAATCTAAGTTGAAGTAAAAGGGGAAGTAAGAAGTCATGACAATGATTCTTACACAGAGTTGACAAACTCTTTCCTAGGGTTCTAGTTGAAGAACACTCCTAGTACAGGTGGGTTTCTTAGACTTCAAGCAAAGTCTAAAGGCTTCTAATCTAAGGTTGAAGTGACTTAACAAAGTCAAAAGATGGTAAAGAATTGTTCATGACATTGACAGTCAAGTGGACAGACCTTCCTTTGGAGAGAGAGGGGAGGCAACTGGATGAGAGCTAACAAGCTTCATCACTTGGGGAAAAAGTAAAATACAAGCAAAAGCATTCATGGTGACAACCAATAAATGATAAAGGGATTGATAAAGATGAACAATGCAATGATGACAATCAAAGCAGATAAACAAAACGAGAACTGTGACGACAGATCGCATTTTAATACAGTCAACAGGGGGGATGAAAAGAACATGGTAATAAAAAATAAAAATCCTAGCATGTTAACTAACATGTATGGATATGGAAACAAGTAAATTTCACAAATAAAATCAAGTGGAACCATCTAAACTTTCATCTGATACAATTACGGTTAATACTGTCAAAGCACAAGTTGCACATGGTCAAACATGATGAAAAATTAGTCAAACATGAAAAATAAAAACATGACATGAAAGTACATATTAAAATAAACACAATGAAAAAAGAATGGGTGAAAAATGATTAAAATTGAGAGAGATATGATTTTTTGAAGTTTGTATGAAAATTGGAAAAAAATAGCAAAAGGGTTTTGATCTCCACACGGATCGAACCCAGGTCAGGCATGTGAAAGGTATAGTTTGCGTGCAAGTCTCTACCACTGGGGTGACCATACATCCATTGATTCATTCTCAAAGAAATATATATAATATGAGCCTTCTTGCATTTCTGGGCAAAATGTGAAGCATTTTCATAATTTGCAAAACCTATCATATCTTTCTCAAATCTAAACCATTTTTCACAAACTTTATATGGATTTGGGGTAGAATTGAATGAGGAACATGATGGTGATCTCAGTTTTTGAAAATTCTTTTCCCTATGAAAAACCCGATAGTGCTTTTGTTTTTGGTTTAAAAATGCAATTTCTCATGTACAGCTTCAAGCATTCATATTTTATTCATGACAAACATACACACATCATAGTTAAATGGTAATGAATCAATTCAAAACATCCTTAAGGCCAGAATTGAGCTATTGTGAGAAATCATGTGTAATTTGCAAAAAAAAGACATAAGTGACATGCATGAGTAATGGTACTTTCAGTTTCAGGTCAGTTTTGCATACAACAATCAATCATACACCTATGATGCAAGCTAATGAGTGTGTCAACATAAAAAACAAGGGTCTGTACTGGATGTGTAGGGTTTTGGTATTCAACATGCTCATTATGTGATTATGTGCATTATGTGGTTTATGTTTGTGTTCAAATAGTTTTAAAGTCTTTTGATCATACACACACATTACAAATGACCAATGTAAGCTGTTAGAGCAAGCAAATCAATTCAGAACAAGCTAATGCAAAAAGTGGTGTGTGATATGTCACTTTGTGAGGAAAACAAGCATTTGAAGAGTGAGATTTAAGTGCAGCCAGTTTTGATGCAACATGATCATGTCAACACATTACAATTGATGAGTATGAGATGCTAGATCAGTCATTTTAGTCAGAAACAAGCTCTTTCAAGAATTGGTATATTTATGTGTTTCCTTATGAAGAAATGAGCATTTGAAAAGTTAATTCTCATGACTGTATGTTTTTGTGTAAAAAGACCATTCCAACATCTCATAAATGTTCAATACAAAGTGTGTGTGATGTGGTTTGAGTGAAAAATGAGTTTATGCAAAAGATGGCTTGTGATGTGAATGTGTATGTGAAAAGTGGCCATTTGAAGTATGAAATTTTGAGACAGTGTGTTTCACAATGAAATGATCATGTAGACATATTACAAATGATAATCATGAAGTGTTCCAACCATTACTTGTGTGAAAAAAATTGATTAAAATGAGAACTAGCATGACTATTGCAAATTGGAGGCAAAAGGGAGCATTTTCAAAGATGAGTTTTTGACAGTTTTTGTTTTAAGCCTTTCTACTCCAATTTGAATGGTCCTACAGTTCTTGTATGTCATATGAAATGGTTCTAAAGCATCAAATATCATTGAAATTAACAGTTTGTGAAAGTGGTAAGTGATTTGCAAAGATACACTTGAAGATTGCATTTTAAAAGCCAAAACTTAAACCACTTGTTATAACACTCAAGTAAAAGTTGGAACATCTTTTAAATGACATATTTGAAGTGTCTAAACAATGGTTTGAATGGAAATGCATCAGAATTGAAAACTGGTACATTTGTGCTTAAGACATGTAAAAAGCATTTTTGAGGTACTTGCAATATGTGAACATGATTCCAATCTTAAGCACAACCAAGTTAGCACATAGACAAATGTCAACAGTGATTTGGAACATGTCTAAATGGTGAAAACAAAGATTGAAAGCTTTATGCCAAAATGGTTTTCCTACTGTCACAAGCCATAATGCATAAATTGTAAGTTTATGAAAGTGGGCATGATGATGTTCAAGTCTGGTTTTATGCATATGCTGGTTGTTTTAAGTGTGTGGACACCTTATGTACATGATATGTGTCATGTCTAGCCAAGTACAAGTGTTTAAAACAGTGTGTTCTAAATCATGGTTTTGGTGTTGCAAATGAAATGTGTTAAGTGCAGTGAGCAGGTTGAAACTAAATGTGAGCAAGAAACAAGCAAGGTGGTCCTTCATACATCACATATACATATATTTGAGGGTGTTCAAGAAAGTAGCAAAGCTTAAATTGGACTGTACCAGAATTATGGCCTTGTAGCTGGTTGTTATTGTTTTAAACAAGCATGAACAAAACTCAGAACTACCATGGAGCACAAACTGGCTAATCCAGATACACATACACACCTAGCACATGATAGTAAACAGTTTCAAATCAACAAACCGGTTGACAAACCAGTTTATGACCCAATGGCCATGTGACTGCTCAAAATTGACTTGAAATGCAACAGTTTTGCAATATTGAATCTTATGCATGTTTTAAGCATAACAATAACATACACACTTCAAAAATGATCAGTCAAATGAGTTCATAATCACCAGTCAAGCAAAAACTCATTAACTCAAAGGATGACATGTTGGATCAGATTTGGACAGCAACAATGCATAAACATGACAGTATGTGTGCAAATAATGAGTAACAATGAGTTTTATGTCGTGATAATGGATGCGATGAGTTTAGACACTACATACCTGTGATAATAAACTTGAGCAAGCAGAAAATACTCCTAGAAACCCAGGGGTGCTCTTCCTTTCTTTGCAAGATGATGGAATTTGCAAGAATGTTGCAAGAATGATAATCATGAAGTGTTCCAACCATTACTTGTGTGGCTTTTGCTTAAAGTGAGATGGTATGAAAGGTGATCTTTTGATTCTGAGGATTTCTTGATGATTCAAAGTGTTAGACACCTTCCATGTGATATTTAGAGAGTGTGTGGATGGTTATTATGGTGTAGGAGGGTAGAGAAATGAAATTGGCAGCATAAGTGCAAAACAAAATTTTTGGCTATTTTGTGAACTTTGGTGATTTTTGTAACTTTGATGCTAGGATGGAATGCAGCAAGAGTGGTTTGTTTCTCTTGTGTTTAGTGAAATGTTGATATCCTAAATGAGGGGATTGAGCTCTCCTTTTATAGGGAAATGAAGGGAGGTGCTTGCTAGAGACATAACTTCACCATGAAGTAATCTTTGATATTTTTTGATCCACCATCCCACTTGTTGGATTCCTTGGCCATTGTTTCTCCCAAAGGGCAAGTTAATTGATGGTTTACTTATGCAAATGAAGACTAGAAGCTTTGTAGAGTGGCTGGTTCAGATTTTGCTTTTACACCTCATGCTTGGAAAAGTAAAAAATGGCAACTTTGGCAATGAAACTTCCATCTTTAATTTTGTGATACTTCTATGCATAACTTCTGATCTAACATGCTACACATACTCCATATATCAGATAGAATGAGTTTGACAAGCTGAGATTGGCTCAATTGGATGGAAGAGATGATTTTGCAAATTTGATCAATGTGGGACTAAAGTGTGAAATCAACAACTTTGCACCCATGTAACTTTCTGCTCATAAATCACCTTGAGGAGTTCTTGTACTTTTTAGAAATCCCTCACATAGCTCTAAAACATTCATGTTTTCATGAGTTTCAATTTCTCAAAGGAACTTGGCCAAAAAGCCCTCCAAAGTTACTAAAAATGAGCTTAAAAGTGAAATTTTCCTAAGTCTTTTCCTTTCTTGAAATGAACTTGACCATAACTCAAAATCTATGCATTTTCTGATCATGGACCACTCAGGGACTTTTGTAGGACTTGTCAAGAGCTTCCAAATGAGCTTCGAACCAACTCAATTGGATGTGTGGTTAAGGAGTTATGGTTTAGCCCTTTTCAAAACCCTAATTTCCCGATTTCTCGATTTCTCCTTCATCCTTGATCCAATGATCATGAAAATTGATATGCAAGTCCAATATGACATAAGGAACAACTTTGTTTCACAACTTGAAGTCCAATTCATAAAATTTGGAGAGTTGACTTTTCGGTCAACCGTACGATCGATCGGTGCCGACTAAGTTGCCCGTTGATATTCTGGACATCCTGAGACTTTGAAACTTCTTGGATGACCTTTAGTAAGTTACATGAACTTCATGGGCCTCAATCCCACCATTACAACATCTTCCAACATCAAAGTCAAACCACAGTTGACTTTTCACTAGTTAAAAACCCTAATTGGGGCCTCCCGACTGCACTGTCTTTGATTCTGAACTGATTTCTTCAAATTGAATTCTCATTTGACTTTGATATTATCTTTGATTTCATTCCATGATTGAATTGGCCCAAATCATTGGTTGATCATTCCTTGGTTGTTTTGAATTTGTCGGTGCGAAAACCCTGATTCATCTGTAACTTGACAATAATGAACTTGCACTGATTTATGGTTAGATAATTCATGATCATGCTTCTAAAATGATAATGAAAATCTAAGGGGTCAAAATTTGGGGTACAACACAATCTATTGAAGAAAACCCGTCCTAACTCGCTGCTAGGGAAGATACCACACCTACCTGGTGAAAGGAAGCCTGATCTCGAATTGCTAGGGAGTAAGCCCCTACCTGCAATCTTCGGGGATTAACGGTGTACCGACCACTATCGGGGATAGGGCACACACTTAACTGTTCCTTCAACCTGCACACAACTACACTGGGGACAGAGATGCAAACTCCAACTGCTGGACTCTTGTTAGGGAGTCTATCTCTGCTTGGGGAGGCAAATCAATGCTCACAGTCCAACATTCAAACCCTGTGGGGAAACACAACTGAATCTGCTGAGGAGACTCCACTTCTGTTCGGAAAGAATTCCAATCCTGACTTGCTGGGAAGTGGGCCCAATACTCTACATATGATTCTACTGAGGATATGACGAGGATACATTTCTGACAGATGCCCCAAGGGTTATGACC
The DNA here is from genome assembly GCA_963859935.3 of Lathyrus sativus. Classification (NCBI taxonomy): domain Eukaryota; kingdom Viridiplantae; phylum Streptophyta; class Magnoliopsida; order Fabales; family Fabaceae; genus Lathyrus; species Lathyrus sativus. The sequence continues at coordinate 183,273,844 of OZ012740.1, read as the reverse complement.
TTGCAAAATGATCTCTGGGACATTTTATCCTGAGCAGAAAAAGTTGCCCTGAAACGAACTCAAGATGGCTTGCTCCAGAATCTGTAACAACTTTTGACCAACTCTACAGATATGGAGAGGAACGGTTCCTTCGTTTCCAATTTTTTTTTGCCCCAGCCTGTGGGATCTTTGTAACATCCTCTCGAAAGGAAACTTGAAATATTCTGTACTCTGGCGGTTTAATATGAACGGCCTTAGCGTTTTGAACCTCACAAAGGTGCTTCAAGTTAATCGTCTTCAGGATAAGGATAGCTTCGGTGCTCTCGGGGTGGCCTGCCCTAGCCTTGTAATGACTTTGCCCCTAATTGGCAGATTTATGGAGTAGTACCCTTGGCTGCGAGAGATTTATCAAATCTCGACCTGATTGGCTCAGATTACCTGACTTCTTGGATGGCTGACTCCCATGATGTGATCACCTGATATAGCTTGCCCCAGTTCACCGGAGTATTCAGGCATTCTGCATTTTATCCTGATCAAACTTTCCATTGTGGAGACTTTCAAGTTTTCAAGCGCTTACTCACAAGTAAAACAAATCGTTCTGCATAAAAGAGATATTAAATGCAATGCATATGAAAGTTTTCGAAACCCAATTTTGTTCACTGAAAATTTTTGTGACATAAAGTGTATGAATTACTTATTCAAAATGTCAACCTTAATACCAATGCGGTAAGAGGAATCCTTTTTAGGAGTCAGTTTCAATGTGGTCTTTACCGAAGTATGCTTTCAAAACAAACCTGCTTCAATTAGGACTTTTGAAGGTTGTAACATGGTCAGGCTCACGGTTTGAAGGAAAGGATAAAGGCTCAAAATTTATTTTAACCCACCCATTCTCCTTGATGATCTCCAATCCTACGTTCAGCCAATTCGACACTAGCGCTTACCTCTCAAAGGTTGAATGACAGGAATGATGGTTCGGGAAACCATAAGTTTTCGGAGCAACAGTCACTCGCTTTTCGTATTTGGTGCCTGGAGTCACACAATTTGCCTTTCATAGAGGATTTTTCTTTCGTAATACTTTTCGCTTTTCGCTTTTTCGTTTTCCCCTAATTTTTGCCTGAACTAACTCTTTTGAGCTTCTTTCGATTTTGAAGTCCAGCGGGGTGCCCTAATTTTTTCCTAAGTCGCTTGTTTTCAAGATCCGATTTAGCGGGATTTTTATTCTGATTCCTTTTTTCCTCTCTCTTTCTTTTTGAACAAATCGTGTGACATCGGCTTATCTGACTTGTTAAGAGCTTGTGACTGTTTTGCTTCTTCTCGGAAAGAGTTAACCATTGTGGTTTTTTAGGTACGACCTATACAGGTGTGATTTGTCCTCGAACGGGAACACTCCTTTTGTAATTTGAATGCTCGGTCAAATTAATTGACACCTACCCTGTCCCAGGTTAAGATCGAGGGTTTTTTCGTTTTCAGAAAGAAACTCCTACTACTAGGCTCAAAGGGGTTGACAAGGGATTAACTTCCTTATATCTCCGGTGTTTTTGGATTTGAAATAATGTTTGTACATCATCAACAGGTTTTTATTCAAAAGCATACGGTCGAAAGCTTACGCGTCTTTCGATTTTGTCATCCTCCCCGGATTCCACTTAAACAAGCGTTTGAAATAAATGACAGCAACAGAGTGAACACGAATGGATTAATTCACATGCATATTTATTTCATTATCAATATCAATTGAAAAGCAACAAGTTTTACAAATGAAATTTGCATATAGACAGGAAAGAAACTACAAATGCAAAGAAATAACAGGATGAAATTAAAATTGCAAGCTTCCGAGAATTGGGCTTTCACACTGATTTGCAGCTGGAGGCGACCCTTGAAGTCTTCAAACTCAAACAGATAAGCGATTGACGTATATGACCAACCTTCCTCCCAGAAAGGATATGTACCTTCCATCCATCAACTGTTGTACCTTGGCTTGAAAAGCCTCGCAATCTTTAGTTGAGTGTCCCGGGGATCCTCCATGATATCCACATTGGGCACTGGGATCGTATCTGGGAGGGTACGGTTCTAGCACCGGTTTGAGAGTCTTGGGCTCCACCAAAGAGTGCTGAATCAGATATGGCAGAAGCTCACTGTACGTCATAGGCACTGGATGAAGAGGAGCATTCCTTCTTTTCAGATTGTTGTGAGGCCTATTCTGATTCTGGCGACGGTAATCTTGCTGTTGAGGAGCACGAGATTGTTGGTACTGATCAAGACATTCCTTACGTTCAGGCACTGTTATTCTCAGACTTGGCCCAAGAATAGGCAACTGCTGTGGGCAAGGGGATTCAGATACCAACGACTGTAGGATATACTCCTGACCTTCTGCAGCTTTAGGTGAGGGAACATCCACCTCCTTTGCAAGATAGGGAATAAATTCGCCTGATACATTCATGCCGCTCGACGCGAATTCAATGGCCTTCGAGTCAATCAGGTCCTGAACTTTATGCTTAAAAGCTTTATAGTTCGCGATGTTGTTCCCCTGTCCTCCAGAGTGGAAATCGCAATGGGCATTGACATCATAGTCCGGTGGTATCTCCCTAGTAAACGAAGACAAAGTCTGAGGTTTAACCAAATGAAGCTGGAGCAAGATTTGCACCAACTAAACATAATCCATATGGATCTTATTAAAGATTTTGTTGCATGGTCTCATCTTTTGAGCATATCTTATAGGAACCTGACGTGGCTGCTGACGGGAAAAGTCTTGAGCTCTGAGTTGTGCAGAGGATCTCTGATGCACATTACGCTCTGGTATAGGTTCCACAGATAGAAGTGGAACAAGCATTTTTGTTGCAGCTTCATGCACTTGATCACCTTCTTTTCTGAGCATATTCCTTATTACCTCTATGATCAAACCCACCTGAGTTTTCAACTGCTGGTTCTCCTCTCTAAGCATCTCCTGATCCAGACATAGTGCTTGCATGTCCCCGATAACCTTCCTTATCTGGCCTCAGACCTCTCTCAGCTCTACTTGAACCTGTTCCATGTCTAGCTTCCTGATGTCTGAAATTCTGAAGAGAAAACCTGATCAGGATAACGCAACCCAGTCTTGAACACCTGTGATGCAAATGAAATGTGAATGTCATGTTCAAGTATTTCCAAGGAACCTGTCTGCTCCGATTCATGTTTTACATAGGCGAACCATAGGGAAAAGATTTAACGCTCAACAACGAGTCTCGAAGTTAAGATCCTTGAAAATACCAGAACATTTATGTCAAAATGCAAACATGTTAGGATGATGTAAATGCAAATGCAAAGATGCAACAAGGGATCAAGATTTTTGTGTTGTAGATCAAGTAGAAACGGCGCTCCGCTTTAGCGAAACATAACACTGACATTAGGACCCCTTGTACCAAGAACACAGATTCACACTGTACAGAAATTGGGTAGTCTGAAAGTCAAGGTTTCCTACATAACCCAATCTCAGTCACAGGTATGGACCTATCCACTGATAAGGTTCAGCATCTTATGCGTTCATCAGCGTCACAGGCTTTCAAGAAAGGATGATACGTTCACCATCTCTGGTTTGGCATCATCATCTACTGAAGAGGCCTCACTTAGCTGAATCACAAATGATCGGTCCCCAAAGTCGACAACCCTCAGATCTGAAATCCTTTCAACGGCCCACAGGGATGGAAAGAAAGTCGTCAAAGAGAATTTCGTCTAAGCGTAAATTTCGTGGGAACTAACGCATGCCTAACATACAGGTTCACCACTACTTTTCGCTTCTAGCTATGTTTATACTCAAGCCTGGGTTTGGCTTATCTCTCAGTATCACCCCCCACAATAGCATAATAATAATGATATAATGCTGAAAAAGTAAGTGCAGGAAAATAAAGATAAAGTAAAGTACAACACGTATGTTCAAAACCCAAAAAGATAAACAAACAAGCGCTAGGATTGACTCGCATAGGGAACCGTCGGAGTCCCCAGCAGAGTCGCCAGCTGTCGCTACTGCGAAAAAAGGTGTCAGCCATGACCGAAGAGTCACCACCTATCGTTATTTATCCCAAAGGAGGGAAAGGAAACTATCAGGAAAAACCTAACGAAAAGGGATAAGATTGGTCGTCGCAACCAAATCTCGGGTTCGGGAGTCGGTTACGCAAGGGGAAGGTATTAGCACCCCTCACGTACGTTGTACTCAACGGGATCCATGCTTGTTTTCTTATCTAAAGGGTTGTTTACCTATCTTGCAAATGGTCTGGGAAAAAGAAAAGAAAAAGGACTCGACAGAGCGTCGCAACTCTAGGCCTACGTATTCCCTCGTGCAATGGGAAAGTCATAGTCAACATAGTTCGACTAACTACGGGTGAAAGCGTGGAAGTTTGCTCGCCAAGATATCGCATCTTGTCCCTACGTACTCTCAATAGGTATGAGAGATCAGAGCTTACGTAGTTCAGGATGAAGAGAACACAGGTTTGTTCAACTCTTTTTTTTTACCCGAGTAAGGTTAACAGGTAGTTCTAGTAGTTGGTGTATGCAGCTCGCTCGTTGGAGACTTAGGCGTTACCGTTTGCGGTAGAACTAAGAGTTAACAACACTCTTTTATCTGAAAATATTTTCTTGATTAAAGGGCCCCAAAGGAAAAAGGAAGTTTGATTGTTTGTTTTTGAAGTCTTTTATGAGAAGTGTTTTGAATGAATGTTTGTAATTCATATTGCACTAGAGACTATGACCTAGGAACAAATGCGTCGCATATCGTCCGAAGGACATATGCTAACACTCTAGATGCTTGAGAGGAGAACGCTCAAATATCATTTCTCAAGTAGCTTAAGGCTCGTAACGTACAATACTCATTAGCCTTTATTATGTAATTTGAATTTGTTTTGAGATGAGATGAGAGAAAGGACTCTACAGGGAATTAACCAAAACCCTACTGTTATCATGCAAGATGGTCCTAAGGTTGAGTTTAGAAAGGGAATCTATCCTACTGTTATCATGCAAAGGGTTAGAACCTAGTGTCTATCATCACCATCCTTAAACAAGGAAGTGAGAGTCCTATGGGGACATGGCAATGGAAAGGAAAACAACAGGAAATCATCATGATTATTCAACTGAAATGTAAAATGTGAATGAATGCACATGCAATGCAACAGTACAAGGGAGGACATCTCAACCTTTAATGCACACAAGCAAACACAAAGGGAAAAGAAACGATCAAGCAAAGGGAGGAAACCTCAACCTTTAAATGAAAACATAGACTTAAGAGAAAGAATGCATATCCTAATGAACTTCTATCCTAATGCACCAAATCAAACAACATGCAGGGGAGGGGATAAACAAGATGATGGGAAAGTAAATGGAGAACTAAACTCATCAAGTTCAATGTGTATCAACACAGGAGTCCACAAAGGCTCAACTTATTTATGGAATGCACTAAGTTCTTCCTAAGGAAGAACTAGGCTCTCACAAGAAGGATCCTAAGATCAAAGGATAGATAAGAAGGAACGATGGGAAGCATAGTGTGAACAAAGGGAACCCACTATGTTCAATGCGTGTCAACACAAGACTCCATCAAAGGCTCAACTTCTTTATGGAATGCCCTCAGTTCTTCCAAAGGAACAACTGGGCTCTCACAAGAAACATCCCAAGATTGTAGGACAATGAGGAAGGAGTGAAGATAAGGATGGAAGGCAAAGTAAGAACCCCAGGAACTTACTATGGCACTCAACCAAACTCATCAATGGGTAAAGACACATGAGTCCACAAAGGTTCAACTTATTTATGGAATACTCTTGGTTCCTCCACAGGAGGAACTAGGCTCTCACAAGAAGGATCCTAAGATTATAGGACAGAGGATTTAGAAGAGAAGCACAGTGAGAACCAAAGGAACCCACTATGTTCAATGTGTATCAACACAAGAGTCCATCAAAGGCTCAACTTCTTTATGGAATGCCCTTAGTTCTTCCACAGAAAGAACTGGGATCTCATAAGAAAGGTCCCAATATTATAGGACAAAGGAATGAGTGTACAAAGTACTGGAGCCCATCAAAGGCTCAACTTCTTTATGAAATGCACTTGGTTCCTCCACAGGAGGAACTAGGCTCTCACAAGAAGGATCCTAAGATTATAGGACAGGGAGAATATGTGTACAAACACAAGAGTCCATCAAAGGCTCAACTTCTTTATGAAATTCACTTGGTTCCTCCGCAGGAGGAACTAGGCTCTCACAAGAAGGATCCAAGATTATAGGACAGGGAGAATATGTGTACAAACACAAGAGTCAAATCAGAGGCTCAACTTCTTTATGGAATGCACTTGGTTCTCTCCACAGGAGGAAGTAGGCTCTCACAAGAAGGATCCTAAGATTATAGGACATGGAGGGATTAGAAGGAACATGTGGAAAAAGAATCATGCCAAGATGAAAGTCAATCAAGGGTATCCACAAGGAAAGACTAAAGGAAGGTCCTAAAGGAAGCCTAAGTTAGGAGCAAGGTATGAACATGATTAAGACTTGAAATTCATAACACAAGTGGATTAAGATGTCTACAATATGGATATGGAAGAGTTAGATGCACAAGCATTGCAAAAAGATCACACAAAATGCAAATTAGGCAAGATGTAGAGTTGGAAACACACAAGGATAGGCCAGAATGGAAAATGCCTAAAAAATAGTAAAATGCACCTAAAAATTCTAAGAACATTCCTAGGGGACCCCACTGATCTTAGGAACCTGGGGTCCAAATTTGAGAAGGAAATTCTAAGTCTAGGTATGCCAACAGAAGGTAAACTTCTAGGGTGCTCTACGGACAAGGCAAGAAGAGAGGGTTCTAAAGGCACTACCTAAACCTTAATCAAAAAGTATCAAAAATTAATGAGAAAAATACTACAATATCAATTAAAGTGTCAAGATTAAGCACACAAAATTTCATGAATTTATTTGGTGTTTTGATTAAGAAAGAAAAATCATGAAGCATGAATGTGTAATTTTCAATTATAATGGACACATTAAAAAGAAAATACAATATTAATTTGAAAAAGAACTGAAAAATTCAATTAAAAAGTATGGAAAATTAAAACACATGCCAAAGTATCTAAATGTATTTTTTTTTCATGATTTTTGGGATTATTTAACATTTTTGGATGAATTAAAATGAAAACAGAAAATAAAATGCAAAATAAAGAAAAAGAAATAAAATTGGGCAAAATGTTTGTGCAAATAGCAGTCCAGTCACGTTTATTCTATGGGCTCACGCGTATGGGAGGTGAAACTAGCAATCAGAGCCCAATCCAATCCAAAAGCTCACTTGGTGCAACGCACCGTTTCATTTAAAGGGGTCAACGCCTCTGAAACATAATCACAACGATTGGTTTTGGGTTGAGTCAATGGATCTAACGGATCTCACACTGACACGCAAGCAAGCGAATTTTAAACATAAACGGAGAGAGGTCGTAGCCATAGGATGAAGTCTGAGTCAAAGGATCCTAGGGTTCTGATCGTGCCACGCCTACACCTGAGGTTTAAACTTGAAAGGAGGGAGATGAACCAGACGGTGGCAGGAAACACCTCCGGTCATCTTCTCTGGTATGTAGGAACAATAACCAATTCCAAAACATCAGGAAACTCACAATTCTTTATGCCAATCAACTCGCCATGCTACACACATCAAGAATCCATGGTTCTCTTGACCTAAATGTCTCTAAAACGGCCTAACCGAATCCCTAAAGTTTCAAAGGAGTCATCAAGTATTGTCATAATCATGCGCAAAACTTATCCAGAATCAATCTATGAAGCACAAGGATTATAATCATGTGAAAATGGCATTCAATTACATCAAATATAGAGAGCAATCTTGATTTAAAGCTTACCTAGTGGAGAGATTCCACTAAGCCTTTAAAAGTGGTGAATTCCTGATGCTTTTGATCCAAAAACACTAGATGACCCTTCCTAGAGCTGTTAGGATGATCAATTTTGCTTGAAGCTTCAAGAATATGAAAACACGATTTCACTCCTTCTTCCAACTTCTCCAACTATTTTCTAACTGTTTTTTGCTCCAAATTCTCTCTTCTTTGATTGTACACGATCATGAGTTTATATAGAATGTATTTGGATGGATAAAAAGCCCAATGGCAGCCTGAATCAGCCCAATTGAATTTCAATTTTTCTTCACTTGAAGCTTCATGGAACGCATGAAAACAGAGCTGGCCATGCCTTGAAATTGCTTCAAATAGCTTGCATAGTTACAATGAATCCAATGGTGGAGGTTTCTTCCTTGAAATGGGGAAAATGGTTGATTTGGAATGTGTTACTTCAAGATGAAGAAACATGTACAATGCCATGGTTTTGAACCTCAATTTGAAAATCTAAAAATGCCATTGTGTTTAGAATATGTAATTCACTCAAAATATGCACAAATCTGCACAAAGTTGGTCCATTATGATTTAATTTGATTTTTGGCTTTTAATGACTTTTTCATGGAAATTCCTTCATTCAATCTCCCATCCAAGCCAATTCAATGGTTCCTTGAGGTTTGGTTGAGCAATTGACCCCATTTGGAGCAAGTTTCAAGTTGGAAAGATTTCCATTTGAGTTATACAAAGTGGTGAAATTGACCTATAATCAAAAGTGACCTATAATCCAAGTTTCCCAAAATACCCCTACCTTGCAAGCTTCATATCTTGAGCTTCCCAAATCATCTTTCGGACTTCTAGTACTTTTTAGAAAGCTAAGATCTTAAGGAAGAACTTTCATGTTTAGGTCAAAGTGAGGAGAAACATCCTTCTAGGTCAAAAATGTCTTAGAAGTTGGTTGACTTTCAAGGACCAAAATCACATTCATCTGATGACCTATAACTTGTCTACTTCATAACTTGAGTTCTATAAATCCAATGGGGGACTTCTAGTACTCAAAATAAAGCTATGAACATGCTCTACAAGTATCATATTGGAGTCAAGATTAGGTGAAACTTTTATCTTGAGATATGTGGTCTTGAAGTTAGGCACTAAATAGGGGATTTTACACTGTCAAGCTTAGAAACCCTAGCTTAGCAACTTCTCACACTCTTGAATATTGATGAATTGATCTTGGAACAATCTATTAAGTGTCTCAACACAACATTCCATGATCAAAGTTGCTTGGAATTGAGTCTTAATCTCCTCCAACTACACAGTTGGCTTGGGGTTGACCAGATGAAAACCCTAACTGCACCACCTTTGGCTGTGGCTTCTTGCACTTTGAATAATGACTTGCACAATCTCCTCAATGACCCTCAAGTTATTTCATGAGCTTTCACAATAGATTCCATCCATAACCCTGGACTCAACATTATCAAATGACTTTCAATGACCCCCTAGATAGGAGGTATGCAAACTTGCATCCATCCCTTTTCCCAAGGAGCTTTGACTTCTTCATAAAGGCTTGTTGAGGATGATAACTTGACTATAGCTTCTTGATTATCCCTAGAACCTTTGGTAGCCTCTTCTTAATAAGAACACCTCTCTCAATCCCCTGTACATGGACAATGGAATTCATATGCTAATGCTATGATGAATGCAGTGAAACATAAGCTAGGTAAAGATAAGGTTAGGAAAATTTTGGGTTGGCCATTCTGTCAGACTATTCCCAGCCAGTCATTTGGTTAAACATTTTTTGTTCTTCATCTGTTTCGTTTGGTTAAATGTCTTCGTTCTCCCCAGCTGAGTCGCTTGCGAGTGTTGTCTTCCCTGGTCGAGTCTGTTGTTCAGACATCGCTCCCCCAACAGAATGATTAGTGAACTGATGTTTCTTGGCAGAGTCGTGTGTTTGAACCTCTCTTTGCAAGTTGTGAGTCGTTTGATTCTGTTGCCTACCTATTTTGGGTGTGTTATCCCAACTTTTGGTTGGTAATCCCTAGCGTAGTCCAAATTATTGTGTTTGGATCTCCAACTTTTGGTTGGTAATCTTCGATTTCCTCTGCAGACAACTTTTGGTTGATAATCTTTGTTTTATTCCAACTCTTGGTTGGTGACCCAGGGACGTTTGGATGTTATTCCAACTTTTGGTGGTTAATCCTTATTTTCCTTAGCAAAGTCGTGGATTCTAACCTTAGGTTGGTAATCCCCAGCGTAGTCCAAATTATTGTGTTTGGTATTCCAACTTTTGGTTGGCCTAGGTGATTCCAACTTTTGGTTGGCCTAGGTGATCCCAACTTTTGGTTGGTAGTCTCTGGTTTCCCCTCACAGAGTCTTTTGTTCCAACTCTTGGATGGAAATCTTTGTTATTTTAACTCTTGGTTAGTAGCTTTTATTCTAACTCTTGGTTAGTAGCTTTTATTCTGACTTTTGGTTAGTAGATGTTATCCTAACTCTTGGTTAGTAGCTTTGGTTCCGACTTTTGGTTGATGAGGATTTTTCCTGGTGAAATCGATTGCTTTTCATCCCTTATACCTCGAATGTTTGAAAGCGATTGCTTTTCATCCCTTCAGGCCCAAGTTGTTTGAATAGGGGCAGCTGTAGCATCCCAAAATTTGCCTTTCGTTTTACAGCGTCTGGCTTATGTTTCTTTGCATTTTCGCATTTTTGTATTTGCATAGCATTCGTTCTTGGGACAGGAGATCAAGGTTTTCCCGTGGCTCAGTTTTCATCTCGGTGCCTGAACCTGAACAGCGAGCATCAGAGGCTATAGCATTTATTTTGCCCAGCGGTCGGGCGACCGATTTTATTTTATTTTGCAGGGAATTTTCAGCTCAGAAAGCAGCATTCAGGCTATCGCAAGCATTTTCATGGTTATGATATTCAAAAGCAAGTTTCAGAAGTTGAACAGAGCTCAAAACAGCAAGAAACAGACAAACGAGCAGATTTCCCTCCAAAAGGCGCCAAAATTCAAATTTTGAAGGTGTTAACCGATTAACCAATATGGTTAACCGATTAACCAAGTCAAAATCAGGTCAGATCTGAAGTTTTGAAGGTGTTAACCTATTAACATATATGGTTAATCAGTGCAAGCCACTTTGGGGTCCAATTTTGGTCATGTGCAAATCTGATTTTCACTTTGGGAAGGATCTAGAACCTATTTGAAATTTGGTTAATTTCATTTTCCCTCCAAATGCCCATTCTTCATTCCAAACCAAATTTCACAAACCATAATTCAAACCTCTCATTTCGATCCAAGCCTAAGTGATATTTAAGTGATCCACTCCAAACCTAAGCAATCTAATCTCTCATAATTCACTCTCATTTTCACAATCGATCTCATTCTCTCTCAATTATCTCTCAATTTTCAAATCTCCAAAACCCTCACTAAAGCTCTTCTCATTGAAATCATGGATTCTTCATTGGAACCCTTGATTTCTAAGAGCTAAACCTTCATCCATTCTCTCCATTGAATCAATTTCTTCATCCAATTTTTGTGCAAAATTGAATCTGAACTTGGAAGTGAGTTTAGAAGTGATTATTTGGCTTATTTTGTCTTGATCTTGGTGAATCCTCACTCCTACAACAAGAACATACTTGGATCTCGAAGAATCTATGGTTTTCTTGCTTTGATCTGCTTATTTCCAGCGAATCAACACTAACCAAAGCAAATCTCCGCTTCGTAGGTTAGAAATTCTTGATCTGAATCTGTTTTAAGCTTATTTGCATAATCATGTGGATTTTCATATTTGATTGAGTTTTGCTTTATTTGATATGTTTGATTCATGATTTGGTTGTGTTAATATGTTTACATGTTGTTTGAATCATGATTTGCTGGTTTAATTTCGTGATTAAGTGATTATGCGATCATCTGGTTGATCGGATAAGTGCTTATTTGCTGAACATACTGCTCTGTTGCTATTTTTCTGCTGTTGGCACAGTGTTAATCGGTTAACATATTTGGTTAACCGATTAACCATCTCAGATATTCAAATTTTTCAAAGTTTTCAAGGTGTTAATCGGTTAACGCCTGGTGTTAACCGATTAACACGTACAAATTTCATGATTTTCAAACATTTTTCACAGGTTAACCGGTTAACCTCCAGTGTTAACCGATTCACACTATGCCTGCAGGTCTGTTTTGCTGTTTTTCTTGTTTGTTTGAGTACCGTTTCGCATCGGATCATCGTAGATCAATATGATGTATCAGAAGTGAAATGTTTTGGACATTTTGTCGCTATTTTGATTATTTAATCGGGACTTCGTCGACAGGGATTTTGTTTTCTGCTTGGATACACATGTTTGTATGTGTTGTTCAAAGTGATGATGTCCTTGCATGTTCATGTTTTGCTTGCTCTTATTGCATGTTCTTGCCTTCCATATGCATGCTTGAGGTCGAGACACGCTTGTTGTGGCTGCTGCCCCACACTACTTTCCTCCCTCACTTTCATCCTAATTGTGCATTATATGTTTGCATTCTTGCGTTTTCTTTTGCTTCTTTCTCTTCTATTTGCCATGTTCCCCTTAGGATCTCTAATCTCCTTGTTCAAGGAAGATTATGATAGACATTAGGTTTTGAACCATGTATGCCAACATTAGTGTAGACTTTCCCCTTTTAATCCCAACTCTAAGTCCACTTTACATGACAACTTTTAGGTTCGAGTTAGTCTCCCTTTAGTGTGTCCTTTCTCTTCTCATCTTCAAATCATTTCAAAACACGTAATAAAGGCTAATGAATGTTGTGCGTTACGAGCCTTAAGTACTTGGGAAATGATGATTGGGTGGTTGCCTCTCAATTGTCTAGAGTGTCTAGTGTACACCCTTAGGGTGATATGTGGCGCATTCGCTCCTAGGTTATAGTCTTTAGTGCAACATGAGTTACAAATCAAACTCAAAACACTTCTTCTCTAAAAGACTTCAAAAACAAAGTTCAAACCTTTTTCATCCTTCGGGTTAGCCCGAACTACCAGTGTTCTTGTTAGCCCGAACTACGTTTGCTATGATTTCTTATACCAGATGAGGATACGTAGGCACAAGACGCGATGTCTTGGCGAGCAACCTTCCCCCCCCCCCTTTCACCCGTAGTTAGCTGAACTACGTTGACTCTGACTTTCCCATTGCACGAGGGAATACGTAGGCACAAAGCGGCGATGCTCTACCAAGTCTCTTTTCTTTTCTTTCTGTCCTAAGACCTTTAGCGTAGATAGATTAAACACACCCTTAGATAGACAACAAGTGTGGATCCCGTCGAGTACGACGGACGTGAGGGGTGCTCATACCTTCCCCTTGGGTAACCGACTCTCAAACCTAGGACTTGGTTGTGATGATCTCGTCTTTTCCTTTTTCATTAGGTTTTTTTGATCGTTTCCTTTCCCTCTCTTTGGGATAAATAACGAAAGGTGGCGACTCTTCTATTTTTCGCCGGGTGTTTTTCGCAGTCGCGACATGTGTAAAACTATCTATACTAAAGGCTCACTGGGACAAAAGAAAAGAAAAATGACTCGATAGAGCATCGCCTCTTTATGCCTACGTATTCCCTCGTGCAATGGGAAAGTCATAGTCAACGTAGTTCGAAAAACTACGGGTGAAAGTGGGGGAAGGTTGCTCGCCAAGACATCACCGTCTTGTGCCTACGTATCCTCGTCTGGTACGAGAAATTAGAGCAAACGTAGTTCGGGCCGACACGACCATAGATTGGTTCAAGTGTTTTAAACTGAGTAGGGTTAAACCTTACTTCTAGCAGTTAAGGACGATGCCTGTTTGCGGTAGAACCAAAGCTTAACAACACTCTCCTTATGAAAATGATTTTCCAATTAAGATCCCGAGGGATAAAAAGATTTGATGTTTTTGTTTTGTGTTTTTTAGAACAAGAAGTGAATTGAGTTATGGTTTGAAGCTCATGTCGCACTAAAGACTATGACTTGAGAGCGAATGCGTCGCATATCGCCCAAAGGGCATACGCTAAACACTCTAGACAATTGAGAGGAGGCCCCTCAACCATCATTTCTCAAATACTTAAGGCTTGTAGCATACGTAACAAATATTGCTTTATTAAGTGTTTTGAATTGTTTAGGAGATGAGAAGAAAAAAACTCAAACTAAGGGGAAACTGGACCCTAAAGTTTTCACGCACAATGCTCCTAAAGTTGGGATGAAAGGGAAGAACTACCCTAAAGTTTTCATGCATAGGATTGAACACCTAATGTCTCTCCTACTCCCATCCTAAACGGAGGGACTAGGAATCCTAGGGGGACCATGGCACAAGGCCAAGTAAACACTAAATAATTCACTCACAAATGAAATAAGAAGGAAAGGAAGTTGATTGGAATAACTGATAAACCACAAAGCACATTAATTTGTTAATTCAAAATAAAATGACAAAATAAAATGAAAATTAAAAATAAGAAGAAGAAAAATAATTAACACAACAAAAGATTAAGATATGATTTTTTTTGGATTTTATAATATTTAAAACTATCTTTAAAAAGAATAAAACAAAACAAGAAATAAATAAAATAAAATAAACAAGGCAATAAAAAAGGAAGAAATGCCTCACCCAAGGCTTGAACTTAAGACCTTGGGGTTGCAGGTACAAAAAAATGCCAAACCAATCACCATGCGCGTGTGCCAATGGATGCAAAAAGAAAGAAAAATATTGAAAACAAAGAAAAATAATAAAAAGAAGCAAAAACGCCCCCGCTGGGGGTCGAACTCAGGTTCTCATGGCAAGGAAAGTACTTAAGGCAAGGCATTAACCACTGAGGTGGAGATACATTCCTTGTATCAAGCCACCCCATTAAATCATATACCAAAATGGCACATTTGGCTGGGCAACTTCAAGGCAAGAACAAGTGAAAAATGCCAAAACAGTTTGATTCAAACTTCTTTAAAACACAACCAAATTCAATGAAATTTTAGTCTAACCTGCTTGTTTTTCAAGAATGCAAACATTGGTGCAATATTTAAACTTGACATAAGGAGTTTAACAAAACACATGCAGCAACAAGTTCTTGACATTTTATCCATTGATGAATTCCACTCAGGTTACCCTTTTAAGGACGTAACCATGACAGCCCCTTTGGATGAGATCCAGATAATTCAAACAAAAATACTTGATTAGAACACAAACATCAAGACTTGATGCCATAACATAGAACAACCAACAGTAGTCCAAAACCTTGCCTTTATTGACAGTCCAAACGAATTCACAAACTCAGATCAAGAACAAACCTTGACAGAACTCATGGCCACAAACATAAACAACCACACCCAGCTGACCTAGGCAGTTACTAAGACCTGGACTTAATTCTCATGAACTCTACAAGCTGACTGAGATTCTTACAAGAAAGGGAGGTTAACAGACCTCAAAACCAAAACATCAACAACCATACTCTTCAAATGCAATATCATTTAATGGCAAGGTAAGTGCTACAGATTTAGCAAACCTATATCAGCAAAGTCTAACAACATGGTTGTAAGTTCAAAAGCAAAGCAAAGTTCAATTGGTCTAAGTTAATCCTAATGACAGCAATAAATTAACTTCAGCATAAGGAACCAAATTCTGGCAGCAGTGATTTCAAGCAATAAATTACAATGAGATCAACAAGACAATGCCCAAAGGCATGAATTCAACGGTAACATGAATCAACCTTAGTTGTAGCAAGAATTCACAAACCCATCTAAATCCCAATGACAAATCTATGTGTAACACCCCTTTTCTATACCCCCAAATAAATCAAAATAAATCAATTAGGCACTTAGAAAATTTATTTCATCAGAGTTTAATTAAAACATGGTATATAAGAGGCGCATCACATTATCATGAAACCAAACACATACGATACCTGCTCAATTTGATATGCAACAATGAGTAACCCACATCTCAATATTTAGAATAAAAGCGGAAACATCCAAATATTGAATCGATCACATTCATAAACTTATATACAACCATCAGTTAATTCATGCTTTACAACATATCCACAGCAGATACATACACATATGTATCACAAAAGAATCAAAACAAATGTAACTCCAAAAGAGTCAAAGGCTTCCTAACTACCCAGATGTTACATATCAGAGCCATTGACCAAAAAGAATGAAGACATCGCTTCACCAAAAAGAACCTCCAGCTTCCTACTCTGCAATGCCTCATAGAGCATTATAAAACAGCAGAAGGGTGAGAAACAACATCATAACAGTTAATGCATAACATTGTATATATACATATATTCATAATTATACAAGTCATACTCAAACATGTTCTCACCACATTAAGCATATACAATTAATCATGCCTCTACACATGCTCATAAACATTCACTATATGTTCCTCCAAACAATCATATATAACATACACAGTTATATTCATTCAACCAATGCATCATACACAGATGACTCATGCAACTCATAGAGACCGACACACGACTCTATGCAGATGCAAATGCGGTACCGACTCATTCAACAGATTCTCTAAGGAATCGAGTATTCAGCAGATCCTCCACGGGATCAAGTACTCAGCAGATTCTCCATGGAATAAAATATTCATCAGATTCTCCAAGGAATCGAATATTCAGCAGATCCTCCACGGGATCAAGTACTCAGCAGATTCTCCACGGAATCAAATACTCTAGCCAATCCTCCACGGGATTACATGTTATGACCGATTCTCCGAGGAATCACACAATGCAACCGATTCTCCAAGGAATCACACAATGCAACCAATTCTCCAAGGAATCTAATATAACCATCGTATTATACGAGGTTCTGCAAATCCTCCGAGGGATCATTCAACACAAAAATGCATACTATGCTCACAAACATACTCATTGTATTTATCACATACATCACATATATCTATCATGCATTCACATTATGCACCATTCCACACATGGTTTACACACATATCAGCCTATCAATGCGTTTCTTATTCAGTTCGAGCAAATACACAAGATTATCAAATATTCAAGATTCACCATTTACTCTACAATCTAGGATTCACGCCTTTCGGCCACCCACAGCACGACATGTCGAAACAGTTCACACATCAATCATTTATATAGGCATTAATCATAATTGAATCAATCAAACATCATGCTATGAACAAAACAGCAAAACAAATAACACTGCCAGGTTCGCCAACCTTCGCCTGGCGAAGCCACGCAGCGAATGCTCGCTGACCTTCGCCTGGCGAACTTCCCAGCGAAGTCCACTGGGAGTAATTCTGGAATTACTCGCTGAGGCTCGCTACACACTCGCCTGGCGAACCTTCGCCAACTCACCTCGCCTGGCGAACTTGCCAGCGAATACAGGGTGTTAGCTTCTGACTTGCTTCGCTACAGCTCGCTGGGCTTCGCCTGGCGAAGCTTCGCTGCCATTCGCCTGGCGAGCCTGCGAAGACAGAACTTCCATGGCTGTCTCAAAGCCCAAACTCCACACAACCAACCGATTAAATCCAAACCAGTCACAGTAGCACAACCCAACCATCACCCGACTAAACTACATCGTCTAATCCGAGTTCTAACCGATTAAAACCTCATTCTACTCACAAAACCAACTTCTAACCTAAGTGGAAAAAGAGTAGAAACTCTACAAAATCCACACACATACACATACAATCATATACATTAAAGAGATGATGGAGTTTCACACCCTTACCGATCGATTGCAAGCTTTGGTGATGATCCCTTGATGATTCTAGGTTTTCCTCTCCACTTTCTCTTCTCTTTCTCTTCTCCTCTTTTCTTTCTCTTGTTTTTCTTCTTATGTTACTATCTTTCTTCCTTTTCCTCTCTTATTCTATTTCTATCTCTATTTCTTTCCTCTCAAATTCTTTCCAACACTTACCAATCAATTCTCACACTAAATTGCTAAATGTCTAAAATGCCCTTTTTACTCTAATTCCCCGAAAACTCTCTAAATCGGTAAAAATAGATAAAATAAGCAAACACCACATAACAATATATAATTTCTCAATTTAAACAAACATCAATTAAATAAATTAAAAGACTCAACAATTAATGGGAATTCAGAATCGGGGCGTTACAACTCTCCCCCACTTTAGAAATTTTCGTCCTCGAAAATATCACCTGATTCAAACAACTCCGGATGCGACTCTCGCATCTTGCTCTCCAATTCCCAAGTCATGCTGCCTTCCGCGGCACCTCCCCAGGACACTTTCACAAGCGCAATATCCTTGCCTCTTAGTTTCTTAACTTCACGGTCCAAAATACTAACCGGTAAAACTTCAACTGTAAGGTTATCTCTTACTTCCACTTCATCCATCGGGATCACATGTGACGGATCTGGAACATACTTCCGAAGTTGCGAGACATGGAATACATCATGCAAATTCGAAAGGTTCGGAGGCAACGCCACACGATAAGCCACAACACCAACTCGTGCGACAATCTGATACGGACCAATAAAACGAGAAGTCAACTTTCTCGACTTCAAAGCACGACCCACACCCGTAACCGGTGTAACTCTCAAAAACACATGGTCGCCCTCTTGAAACTCGAGATCCTTTCTCCTTCTATCATGATAACTTTTCTGTCTATTTTGAGAAGCTCTCATCTTTTCCCGAATAAATTTCACCTTTTCCGTCGTTTGCTGTACCATTTCCGGACCAACTACCGACCTTTCACCCGTCTCATGCCAACACAGAGGTGTTCGACATCTCCGACCATATAAAGCCTCAAATGGCGCCATACCAATACTCGAATGGAAACTGTTATTATAGGTGAACTCAATCAACGCTAAATAACCATCCCACGCACCACCTTGTTCAAGCACACAAGCACGCAACAAATCTTCTAACGATTGAATCGTCCTCTCGGTTTGACCATCTGTTTGCGGATGATATGCCGAACTCAATCTCAACTTAGAACCCAAGGCACCTTGCAAACTCTCCCAAAATCTTGAAGTAAATCTAGGATCTCTATCCGACACAATACTCTTAGGAACTCCATGAAGCTTCACAATAGTGCCAACATAAATCTCGGCCAACCTTTCCAAAGAATAAGTAATATCAATCGGAATAAAGTGAGCCGATTTAGTAAGCCTATCAACAATCACCCAAATAGCATTATGTCCTCTTTGCGTATTCGGCAATCCCGTAACAAAATCCATCAATATACTATCCCATTTCCATTCCGGAATATCCAACGGTTGCATCAATCCACTAGGCTTCTGATGCTCTACCTTAGACTTCTGGCAAGTCAAACACGAGTACACAAAACGAGCAACATCGCCTTTCAATCCAGACCACCAAAAGATCTTCTTCAAATCCTGATACATCTTATTCGCTCCCGGATGAATACTTAAGTTACTCCGATGTCCCTCTTCCAATATCATCTTTTCAAATCCGCATCATCGGGAATACAAATACGACCTCAAAACCTCAAAACTCCTAATTCATCAACTTTGAAATCTTCATTTCCATTCGTCATCAAATCCACAAATTTCAAATCCAACTTTTGCTTTTCACATACCGTAACAAGGAAATCATTCGTGACATGCAACATACCAAGCTTCACACTACTCGGCGATAACTCACAAACCAAACTCAAATCTCTAAAGTTCTCCAAAAGTTCCCACTCTCTAACCATCAAAGTAGACACGTGCAACGACTTCCGACTTAAAGCATTGGCTACCACATTCGCCTTAACCGGATGATAATTTAAACCAAAATCATAGTCCTTCAAAAGTTCTAGCCATCTCCTTTGCCTCATATTCAATTCTTTCTGATCAAACAAATACTTCAAACTCTTGTGATCGCTAAAAACCTCAAATCTTGCACCATAAAGATAGTGCCTCCAAATTTTCAAAACGAACACTACGGCCGCTAACTCCAAATCATGAGTAGGATAATTCCTTTCATGCACTCTCAACTGTCTAGAAGCATACGCCACGACCTTCCCATCTTGCATCAATACACCACCCAATCCTGACAAAGAAGCATCGCAATAAACCACAAAAGGTTCCGTAGGATTCGGCAAAATCAAAACTGGCGTTGTCGTTAACCTTCTCTTTAATTCCATGAAACTCTCTTCACAATTAACATCCCAAATAAAAGTCTTTCCTTTACAAGTCAACTGCGTTAACGGAAGTGCTAACTTTGAAAATCCTTCGATAAACCTCCGGTAGTAACCGGCCAAGCCTAAAAAGCTTCGAATTTCCGTAACCGATCTTGGAGTCTCCCATTGCATTACCGCATCGATCTTGGATGGATCCACACTAATACCATTGCCGGAAATAATATGTCCAAGAAAACTCACCTCCGACAACCAAAACTCACACTTAGACAACTTTGCGTACAACTTCTTCTCTTTCAAAATCCGCAACACAATCCTTAAATGTTCTTCGTGCTCCACACGAGACTTAGAATAAATCAGAATGTCATCGATAAACACTACCACAAAACGATCCAACTGCTCGTGGAAGATACGGTTCATATATTCCATGAAAACACCCCGCGCATTAGAAACTCTGAACGGCATCACCGTATACTCATAGTGACCATATCGTGTTCTAAAAGCCGTCTTCGAAATATCTTCTTCCTTAACCCGAATCTGGTGATAACCGGATCTCAAATCAATCTTACTAAAAACACGGGCTCCAACTAATTGATCCATCAAATCATCAATTCTTGGAAGCGGATACTTGTTCTTAATTGTCACCTTATTCAACTGCCGATAATCAATACACAACCGCATACTACCATCCTTCTTCTTTACCAACAATACCGGCGCACCCCAAGGAGAAACACTTGGTCTTACAAATCTCTTATCCAACAAATCATTCAACTGCTTCTTCAATTCCACCAACTCCGATGCCGACATCCGATACGGGGCCATCGAAATCGGTCTAGTACCCAGAACTAGATCAATAGAAAATTCAACCTCTCTCTTTGGCGGCACATCCGCAACATCTTCCGGAAACACTTCAGGAAATTCACAAACCACAGGAAACACGTCGAGCTCGACTTTGCTCTCCACCGACAACGATGCAAACAAACCAAACAATTGAGCTTCGTCCGCTAAAAGTTTCTTCAACTCTTTAGTGGAAAGAAAACTCTCGTTTTCACCATCTTCCAAAGAAGGAAACCTTACTAACTTGTGATAACAATCCAGATGAACTCTATTAAATTGCAACCAGTTCATACCCAAGATTACGTCCAAACCTTCCAACGGCAAACACACTAAATCCATAACGAAGTCCTTACCATACATGGTCAAAGGACAACTTGCACACACCAAAGAAGTAGTTACCGACCCCGAAGCGGGAGTCCCAATAACCATACCACTACTCAAAGAAACCATACACAAATCCAACCGCTTAGCACACGCAAGAGAAATGAACGAGTGAGTCGCTCCAGTATCAATAATAGCAACTAAAGGCATATCATTAATAAAGCATGTACCTTTAATCAAACGATCCGCCGCATTAGTAGCGTCTGAACCTGCTAATGCGAAAACTTTTCCGCCCGCCTGAGCTTGCTTCGGTTTGGTACAATTCGGGCTAATGTGACCCACCTCGCCACAATTAAAACACTTCACAACATTCTTTCTACACTCTGCTGCATCATGTCCAAAGAGCCCACAGTTGGAACACTTCGCTTTGAACTTTCCACAATCATAAGACTTGTGGCCCATCACGCCACACTTAAAACATTTGATCGCACCGGAACCTCCTCCGGGTCTCCTATCAAAGTTTCCCCTATGTTTGCCCTTCTCAGCAGGCGTCACATAAGGTCCGCTTCGTACTTGCTGCTTCCCTCTCCTCTCGCTCAAACCCTTATAATGAGTAGAACGAGCTCTACTGTCTTCTTCATAAATTCTGCAACACTCGGTCAAATCCGAAAATCTTCGTATCCTTTGATAACCCACCGCTTGCTTTATCTCAGGACGCAAGCCATTCTCATACTTGATACATTTGGAAAATTCCGCCGTAACCGCATCATAGTGAGGGTGAAACTTCACTAACTCAGTAAACTTAGCGGTGTAGTCCACCACCGAAATATTACCTTGTTTCAACTCCAGAAATTCCATTTCTCTCTTCCCTTTAACACTTTCGGGATAATACTTCCTTAGAAACTCAGTACGAAATAAATCCCACGTAATCTCCTCATCGTCGACCTCAAGAACTTGCCTCACGCTGACCCACCAGTCATCAGCCTCTTCTCTCAGCATGTGAGTCCCTAGTCTCACCTTGTTCCCCTCAGCATAATCCATCACCCTAAATATCCTCTCAATTTCCTTTAACCATATCTGAGCACCATCCGGATCAAATCTCCCTTTGAACACCGGTGGTTGGTTCTTCCTGAACTCATCATTCGCATTCACGTTAGGTGCACCCTGCACAGCTCTGGCCATAGCCTCTAACGCCGTTGCCATAGCATTGTCATTACGACCTGCCATATTCTGAGGATTCCCAAAAATAACAACAAGGTTAAACAACCGTTCAACCAACAACAACAAGACAGACACGACTGACTCAACACTGACTCTGATACCACTTAATGTAACACCCCCTTTCTATACCCCCAAATAAATCAAAATAAATCAATTAGGCACTTAGAAAATTTATTTCATCAGAGTTTAATTAAAACATGGTATATAAGAGGCGCATCACATTATCATGAAACCAAACACATACGATACCTGCTCAATTTGATATGCAACAATGAGTAACCCACATCTCAATATTTAGAATAAAAGCGGAAACATCCAAATATTGAATCGATCATATTCATAAACTTATATACAACCATCAGTTAATTCATGCTTTACAACATATCCACAGCAGATACATACACATATGTATCACAAAAGAATCAAAACAAATGTAACTCCAAAAGAGTCAAAGGCTTCCTAACTACCCAGATGTTACATATCAGAGCCATTGACCAAAAAGAATGAAGACATCGCTTCACCAAAAAGAACCTCCAGCTTCCTACTCTGCAATGCCTCATAGAGCATTATAAAACAGCAGAAGGGTGAGAAACAACATCATAACAGTTAATGCATAACATTGTATATATACATATATTCATAATTATACAAGTCATACTCAAACATGTTCTCACCACATTAAGCATATACAATTAATCATGCCTCTACACATGCTCATAAACATTCACTATATGTTCCTCCAAACAATCATATATAACATACACAGTTATATTCATTCAACCAATGCATCATACACAGATGACTCATGCAACTCATAGAGACCGACACACGACTCTATGCAGATGCAAATGCGGTACCGACTCATTCAACAGATTCTTTAAGGAATCGAGTATTCAGCAGATCCTCCACGGGATCAAGTACTCAGCAGATTCTCCACGGAATCAAATATTCATCAGATTCTCCAAGGAATCGAATATTCAGCAGATCCTCCACGGGATCAAGTACTCAGCAGATTCTCCACGGAATCAAATACTCTAACCAATCCTCCACGGGATTACATGTTATGACCGATTCTCCGAGGAATCACACAATGCAACCGATTCTCCAAGGAATCTAATATAACCATCGTATCATACGAGGTTCTGCAAATCCTCCGAGGGATCATTCAACACAAAAATGCATACTATGCTCACAAACATACTCATTGTATTTATCACATACATCGCATATATCTATCATGCATTCACATTATGCACCATTCCACACATGGTTTACACACATATCAGCCTATCAATGCGTTTCTTATTCAGTTCGAGCAAATACACAAGATTATCAAATATTCAAGATTCACCATTTACTCTACAATCTAGGATTCACGCCTTTCGGCCACCCACAGCACGACATGTCGAAACAGTTCACACATGAATCATTTATATAGGCATTAATCATAATTGAATCAATCAAACATCATGCTATGAACAAAACAGCAAAACAAATAACACTGCCAGGTTCGCCAACCTTCGCCTGGCGAAGCCACGCAGCGAATGCTCGCTGACCTTCGCCTGGCGAACTTCCCAGCGAAGTCCACTGGGAGTAATTCTGGAATTACTCGCTGAGGCTCGCTACACACTCGCCTGGCGAACCTTCGCCAACTCACCTCGCCTGGCGAACTTGCCAGCGAATATAGGGTGTTAGCTTCTGACTTGCTTCGCTACAGCTCGCTGGGCTTCGCCTGGCGAAGCTTCGCTGCCATTCGCCTGGCGAGCCTGCGAAGACAGAACTTCCATGGCTGTCTCAAAGCCCAAACTCCACACAACCAACCGATTAAATCCAAACCAGTCACAGTAGCACAACCCAACCATCACCCGACTAAACTACATCGTCTAATCCGAGTTCTAACCGATTAAAACCTCATTCTACTCACAAAACCAACTTCTAACCTAAGTGGAAAAAGAGTAGAAACTCTACAAAATCCACACACATACACATACAATCATATACATTAAAGAGATGATGGAGTTTCACACCCTTACCGATCGATTGCAAGCTTTGGTGATGATCCCTTGATGATTCTAGGTTTTCCTCTCCACTTTCTCTTCTCTTTCTCTTCTCCTCTTTTCTTTCTCTTGTTTTTCTTCTTATGTTACTATCTTTCTTCCTTTTCCTCTCTTATTCTATTTCTATCTCTATTTCTTTCCTCTCAAATTCTTTCCAACACTTACCAATCAATTCTCACACTAAATTGCTAAATGTCTAAAATGCCCTTTTTACTCTAATTCCCCGAAAACTCTCCGAATCGGTAAAAATAGATAAAATAAGCAAACACCACATAACAATATATAATTTCTCAATTTAAACAAACATCAATTAAATAAATTAAAAGACTCAACAATTAATGGGAATTCAGAATCGGGGCGTTACACTATGCACCTCCAAAATCTATTTGAACCAACTAGCACCCAAAATTCCAACTGAACTGAGGTAACAACCTCCACACTAACACAAAAACAGCCTCAAGCCTGAATGCTCTTGACAGTTCTTAATTGCTACCCAAAGCTAGTTCAAGCCTAACAGTCAAAACAGCAAGAACTGTTCTCAAAGGTCCAACAGTAAAAATCCTCATAACAGTACCAACTTGCTAGCAATTAACCCTGAGTTGACAAACTCAACGCTTCTAACATCCTAAATGGTCTTGCAATAGAACAGCAGAATAAGTCAAATAGAAGTGGTAACAACCCTTTGTTCATTGTCTTCAAATCCAAACATTAACTTGAAAGTCACAACACAACCATCCTCTAATATGATAAACAGATTCTGATAGTGACAAGGTATGAGTCAACAACTCATACTTCAAAACAATGTTTGACAATATACTTGCAACTGTCATATATGAATTCACAACTCCATAATCAAAACAACGAACCAAACTTAGAGCTATGCAGTACCATATTCTGATATTGCAATGTCAAGTCACACAGATGCACATTTGAGTAAAGAGTTCATGATGCAATGCAGGTCAAAATAATCAATGACCTCATACCTCAAGATTTCAACAGTTAATGCCAAAGTAACAACTAAGTCTCATAAATGCACCTACCTAAAATAGATAGCAGTTAAGGTTTAATTCAATCCATGAACTGTTGTGAAACCTCAACTCACTCGACCAAACATAGACATGAACCTAAAATCATACTGATGCAGCCACAAAGCAATACAAACATACATTTATGACAACAATAACTTGGTCATCAATCT
Organism: Lathyrus sativus; assembly: GCA_963859935.3. Lineage (NCBI taxonomy): Eukaryota > Viridiplantae > Streptophyta > Magnoliopsida > Fabales > Fabaceae > Lathyrus > Lathyrus sativus. Next base: position 183,248,325 of record OZ012740.1, on the reverse strand, counting down.
CAGTTCTAAATAATCCCCTTAAACAGAAACCACAGCATAAACCAACCTCTAATATGATAAGCCAACTTTAGCAGCAGCCCCACATATTTGACAGCAAAATTGCAAAACTAACAAAACATAAACATGATGCACGTTGAGGAGATTTAGAACCACATACCTCTTGTAGACTTCCACAACAAGTCAGCTGCAGCTGCAAGGCAGAAAATCCCTCCTTCCTTTGAATGAGTTTGTGAAGTTTCTTCTTCTTGAAGAAACTAAGCAATCATTAGGACATAACTCACAAATGGATTTACAGTTGTTGTTTGAGGTTTTGGACAGTTAGAATGTCATAAAGGGAAGCTGTTCAAAGTGTCACAATGATGAAAAATGGTTTGTGTAGTGATTTGGCTTGAAATGTGCATAAAAGTCAAACTAAGGGGTGTGAGAAGTTGACTTTTTGGGTTATGGTGGTTTTGGCTGGTTTAATGGTTGCCATACCTTCTAAACATGATTTTGAGGTTGTGTGGATGATTTCTGAAATGATTCTATGGTTAAAAGGGCTGCTCGTATGCAGTTTTCACCAGACAGTTTTTTGTGGTTTTGGAGGATTTCAAAACACAAGCTCTGGTTTTTCTTGCAACAGTGGTGGCTAGGGTTCTTTCTTGGCTGCCGAATCCTCTCTTCAACCCTAATGTTCACCTTTCCTTTTTATATGGAGCCTCTTTGTGGTTAGTGGAAAAGTTACCATGGTAACAACAATAAAAAGAGAGTGAAAACCATGCCAAGTAAGAGTGGTGCACAGATTCACTTGGGTTATGCCATAGTTGGGACAAAACAAAGGCTGCTTTTGTGGCTGCAAGCAATCAGAATGGAGAGAGACATTTGGTTGTGATAGTTTTTGTTTATAACTTGTTTTGGCAATGTTATTTGAAAATGAACAAAATGGTACATTGGGTGTTGGTTCATTTTTGGAAATGTTTGGCATGCTCTCAATGCAAATCCATGCGCATGGGATGAGACTTAACCATATTATATGATGTAAAACATCATCAACCAAAAATGCCACATATTTCACCCCTTGAAAAAATGTTCAAAACACCAACTTTGAGCAATGATATCTTGATGCACAAAGATCAATTTTCCCTAAACTTGAGCTCTAAGTAAAGAGGGGACGGAGTAGAACAATTTTTATGTTGATAAAAGTCCCATTTGATCATTGGAAGGGCACCAAAATTGAGGTTGAAAAGTATGTCATGCAAGTTGTTCATAAATAACTTAGAAAAAATTCTAAGTTATGGATTTTGGCTTATTTTTCCTCAACTTTGCACATCCATAACTTGAGCTTGACAAATCATATGGAGGACTTCTAGGACTTTTTGGAAATCTTGGAACAAAATATACAACTTTCATTTGGGAAAAAGTTTCATTTGACATCAAGAGCTTGATGGAATTTGGCTTGCAAAGTGGTGCAAAAATCTGTCCAAACTTGACAGTTTTGAAGTAATTGAAATCCTCAACTTTGATTGATCATAACATGAGATCCAAGTATCATATGATTATGAATTGGTACTCAAAAGAAAGCTTGAAATACAAGGAACAACTTTGATGTTTGATCCAAGTCCATTTGAAACCTTGATCATGAAGAAAAATGGCCTTGAAGATGGCTGCTTCAACCATGAAACTTTCCATAAATGGAAAGTTTCTAAAACCCTAGTTCCCCAAAATGGCAACTTTCAATAATTCTTAATTTTTCATGATTCCCTGGACTTTTCTTGAACAAATTCCATCCAGTGGTCACATTGAATTTGAGGAACATGATTTTGACCTCAAAAAGTCTGGAGTTGACTTTTTCACTGCACAATAGACTTTTTCTTCCCAAATCTCTTGACTTTCAATTGACTGATCAATTGAAGCTCTTCTGATTAAAATTGATGATCAATATCCCATTCCCAAACACATTAGCACATACGGAAGACCATGGAAACAAGTATTGCTACAGAAAACAAATTTATCCTGATTAAAAATGAAACCCTAATTTGACCCTTTTTGCCTAGGCATTGTTCAGATGAACTGAATGACTATTCCAACTTCATAATGACCTCTGAGGCACTCAACAAGCCTCTACCTCATGATTACACCAATGATAAATCTTCATGAACCCCTTGACAACCTTCTGATGATTCCTTGATAATGTTGTGGCACACCCCTCCTCTCTAGGAGCTCTGATAACTTCATGATGATGACATACACACAACAACCTCTACCAATGCCTCTTCCTGAGCTTGTGGTCAATAAGGCTCTCCTCTTGGATAGGACACATACAAATACTTGATCCTCTGTAAGAAACTATGCTATGCAAATGCAAGATGCTAAAATGCAATAAAACATAAGCCAAAGATTAAGAAAAGAGGTTGGTCAAATTTTGGGGTGCAACACCTGGCGGCGATGTCAGATGTTTTCTCAGCTTTGGTTTGAGCCAGCCATCGGGTTCGATACATATTTTTATTTAATAAATGCTTGGCGGCAATGTCAGATGTTTCTTCTCAGCTGCGTATTGAGCCGACCTTCGGGTTCGATGCCTATTGTTTCAATAGACGCCTGATGGTGATATTAGATGACCTTTCTAAATTAGTGTCATTGCCTGTGCATTAGCAGATGTTTCTCCCGACTGCGTGTCGATGCTTTCTGGTTGGTAATCAGTTAGTTCGTTGCCGTTGCAATTATCATTCTGTTATTTTCGGAGATTTTTGTCCCCCAGAAGGGTTTGCAGTTCTATTTTTGCGGTTGGCAAATTTCCGGGTTCTTTGGTATTCAACTGTCTTTTTCCTTGATTGTTTGAAATCCGTTCACTTTGCACTCATTCAGGTCCAAGTTGCTTGAATAAGGGCAGCTGTTGTACCCCAAAATTTGCCCAACCTTTTTCTTTGCTTGGCTTGTGTTTCATTTTATTTCTTTAACATTTGCATCTGCATATCATGGTTCTTTGCAGGGGATCAAGAGAGGTGTGTATTCAAAAAAAGAGTATCAAGGGTTCTAATCTCAATCAAGAGTGGTTACTCAAGTTATCAAGTACTTATGGTCACCAAGAGGTAGCCAAAGCTCTTTGAGAGAATGGCTTGGTAGTTGGTGCTTATCTTCTATCTTGGAGGTCAACTGAGGATCATCAGAGGATCATAAGCCCATGTTTATGGATAGGAGATGTTGGAGAAGCTCATTGAGTTCCTTTGAGGTCATTTAGGAGCTTATCTAAGGTGTTACATCATTTGCAAGAGGTTGCAGTCAAAGTTGTGCATCTAGGGTTTCATCTGCCTAGTTCAAGGTCAATTGTTGGCTTGAAGGGGTTTGAGACTTAGTCCTAAGTTATTAGAGTCATGGGAAGTCATGTTGAGACACCTAGAATGTCATTTCAAGTTCAAATCAAGAAGAATCAAGAGTGTGAGAAGTTAGTAAATTAGGGTTTTAGAAGGTTGTCAGTGTAAAATCCCCTATTTAGTGCCTAACTTCAAGACCACATATCTCAAGATACAAGTTGAATTTCATTTTCTTATAAACATGAGACTTGTAAGGCATGTGCTAAGATTTATTTTTAGTACTAGAACTCATCCATTGGGTTTGTAGAACTCAAGTTATGATGCCATCAAGTTATAGGTCTCAGATGAACAGATTTTTCAGTCAACAAAAGTCAACCAACTTCCAAGGCACTTTTAACTTAAGATCATGTTTCTACTCAACTTTTAATGAACATGAAAGTTATTCCTCATGACCTTAGCTTTCCAAAGATTCCTAGAAGTCCTTCATATAATTTGTAGAACTCAAGTTATAAAGCTTACAAGGCAGGGGTATTTTGGGAAACTTTAATTATAGGTCATTTTGATTATGGGTCATTTACATACACTTATGCACTTCAAATGAAACTTTCACCAACATGAAAGTTGCTCCAAATGACCTCAATTTCATCATGAAACTCAAGATTGGTATGAATTTTTCATGGATATGGACATTGGTGAAGAAATTCAAGTGAAAATGACATTAAAAGAGTTGAATTCAATGGAAGTGATTATAGGTCTTTTCATGACTCCTTTTAATCCAATTTGGTTCACAATTGTCCAACAAACAAAATGCACAAAGTAGCTTTGGTGTATGAAGGAAAAATCACGTGTATTGCAAAGTTACTTCAAGAAGAAGTTTGCATTCAAAACTCCATAATTGGACCAATTCAAAGCCCAAAACTAATCCACACGAGTAATCCAAGTTTCCAGCTGCCAAACCAAGTCCATTTCATGAGTATTTGAAGCTGAATTCACGTGTGCATGAAGTTGGTTTCCAAATTGGTCATTTCAAAAATTCAAATGAATCAAGCCTCATTGAGCCCCCAATCCATCACATATCCATAATATATAAGTTCAAAATCAAGTTTAAGAGCGGAAAAGTTGAAATTCATGGAGAAAGCTCAGAGTGAAAACTTGGAAAGTGAAGGGAAATTTGAAAATTGTGAATAAAGATTCAAGCCGTTTCAAAGCAAATTGAAGTAATCTTCTTCTTCCTTGAGCTTAGTGGAGTGGATCTGCATGTTTTAGATCAAGCTCAACCTCAATTGAAGCACCAACAGAGTGTCTCTGTTAGGTAACTTTCAGATCCATAATTCTCTCATGCTAGGCACTAAACTTAGGTCATTGTTGGTGCATCTAAAGCCCTACACCTTGTAGGCAATGTTTGGCATCTTGATTGTGGTGTTTGATGAGTTTTTCAGTTGAGCATGTGAAACTTTCCTCGTTTGAATCTCATTATTTAAACATGATAAATGAATTTGGAGACTGGATTCGTGATCTACGTGATGAGACCTTCAATTTGATATAAGATTTTGCTTGATTTGGTGGAGTTTTGGAACCTGGTCTCCAACCACCTCGCAGGAGAAGACGACCGGAGCTAGGGCTCCGGCGTCTGGTTCAACGTTCAGATGATCTGATGTGTCCATGTTTGACATGTTGACCAAGTGAGATGAACGGATCAGATTGCCTTGACCAGCTTGCGTGGATCCCTTGACTGCCACCTCAATTAGTGATACACATTGTTTTGATGCTAAACTGAATTGGTTTTTGTTTGGGCCTAATTTTCTATCTGCACCCCACTTCTGATGGAGCCCAATCTTTTGAATTTGATTGCTTGCTATTTGCGCCATGCTCATGTTTAATTCTTTTTTTTATTTTATTTGTTTTCTGTTTTGATTTTAAATCATTAAAAATACTTCCATTTACTTAAAAATTCCACCAAAAATATTTTCTAATACGGTGTTAATTAATTTTTTTATATTTTATATTTTTATTTTCCATTTATTTTTCAATTAAAATTGGAATTAATGATTGGAGGTGTTTTTAATTGATTTTTCACTTATTCCTTTTGATTTCTTGCTTGTTCTTGATCCAATTTTAATCAGATATGAATGAGACTTTTTCCTCATTTCAATGATGAGTTGAGAGGTCTCTGAGGATGGTTTTGGTTAATGTTTGACTTGTTTTTGGGTTGACTTTTATGAGCTTCTTTTGACCCTCGATAACCCTCATTCAAAATGGAGCACCCAAGTGGATCAATTCCTATGGTGATGTTTTGAATTGACTATGGTTTTGTTGTGTTGGCCTATGGTTTCCAACATCCTTATGTGCTTTTGGTATTTCATTTAGATTTATTTGAACTATTTTCCTATTTTTGGAGTAGCTTGCAAGTCAAGCTACTTCTAAGGATGGTTCACACACACACTTGACCTAGTTTTGATGGGAAATGACCCTTGTGGATCCTAAATGCTTCCAAATCTTTTTGATCCACATTCATAACATGTTGAATTTGTTGGATGCCAATTTATAGGTCATAAAGTTGTTTGGTTCATGTTGTGAGTTGCATTCTTTTTAGGCCTTCCATTTGGTTTCAAATGTTGAAAGTGTCTAGGACCTAGGTCCTTTACCATGCCTATTCTTGCAACTTGTGTTGGCTTGGTTCCTTATTGCATTTTCCTATTCTCTTATCTTGTTTTCACTTCTTTCCTAGGACTTTGGGGACTCATCCAAGTTGATTTGGTGCCTATTGTTTGCACTTTGAGTTTGACTTGGATGAGAGGCCATTTTGAGAATTTTCTTTTGGTGTGAACTTTTCTAGTTTCTTTTGTGTGAATTTACATTTTGTATTGCATCTCTCATTTTCATGCTTGAGGTTGAGATATGCTTGTGGAGGCTACTGCCCCACACTTTGTTCCTCCCTCTTTTCTTCATTTTTGTTGTGCATTACATGTTTGCATCCTTTCTTCTTTTATCTTATGCTTTCTTCTTCCTCTTTCTTTGCCATGTTCCCTTAGGGCCTCTAATCTCTCTTATTCAAGATTGGTTATGATAGACTTTAGGTTTGAATCCATGCATGAAAACATTAAGTAGCAGTCCCTTTTCATCCCAATCATAGGTGCACTTTGTATGAGAACATTAGGTTGAGTTTAGTCTAGAGTTGTGTATTTCTCTTCTCATGTTCAAACTCTTTCAAGAAATTTAATAATGGATAATGAATGTTGTACTCTATGAAGCTTAAGCATTTGGGAAATGATGATTGGGGGGCCTCCTCTCACTTGTCTATAGTGTTTAGCGTACGTCCTTTGGATGATATGCCACACATTCGCTCCTATGTCATAGTCTTTAGTGCAACATGAATTACAAACCAAATTCAATTCACTTCTTATCTAAAAGACTTTGAAAACAAACATCAAATCTTTTTATCCTTCGGGATTAATTCGAAAACCATTTTCATAAAGAGAGTTTTGTTAACTCTTGGTTCTACCGCAAACAGGTAACGCCTAAGTCTCCAATGGTCGAGCCCCAAACACCTAATTGCTAGAACTAAGTTTTAACCCTACTCGGGTAAAACACTTGAAACAACATGTGGTCTTGTTATTCCGAACTACGTTTGCTCTTATTTCTCGTACCAGACGAGGATACGTAGGCACAAGACGACGATGTCTTGGCGAGCAACCTTCCCCACCTTCACCCGTAGTTTTCCGAACTACCTTGACTCTGAATTTACCATTGCACGAGGGAGTATGTAGGCATAGAGTGGCGATGCTCTATTGAGTCTCTTTTCTTTTGTCCCTGTAGCCTGTAGCGTAGATAGATAAACACCCTTTTAGATAGGTAACAAGTGTGGATTCCGTCGAGTATGACGGACGTGAGGGGTGCTAATACCTTCCCCTTGCGTAACCGACTCCCGAACCCAAGATTTAGTTGCGATGACCTGTCTTTTCCCCTTTTCGTAGGTTTTCTCTGATCGTTTACTTTCCCTCTTTTGGGATAAATAACGAACGATGGCGACTCTTCAGTCATTGTCGGCCCCTCTTCGCAGCGATGCGACACACTTCATGTGCAATCTGTTGATTGAGCTCCTCCCTTGGTGTGTGAAGTTTGTAAACATCATCTATATGGTCCATATTTTGTGTTTGATCACTTGCTTGCTGCTTTAACCATGTATGTTTTTACTATTCACATGTTCATGCACATAACTTGCCATTTTCATTGATGTCTTCAAATTATCTAAATGATGCTTGATATGACCAAACCACCACCCCCATTGGATTCCTTGTGAAAAAAATACACAATTTCCTTTTTTGTTTCACTCAACTTCATTAAGTTTTGAGCAAGTTATGACCCTTCATACAAATCTGCCAAGATTGTGTGTAAGTTGCCTTGAGTTTTTGCCTTAGTTTGCCCCATTTTGGACCTCAATTTCCAAAGTGCATAACTTCTTTGATTTTTATCATTTTAATGTGATTATTTTTTTCTAAATGCTCCTTGATATGTCTAGTTTCAATGTGTGGAGGAAGAATTCAAGAATTATTATTTTTGAAATACTTTGGCTCACTTGAATGACATGACCTTTTTTAGGGTTTTTCACTTGTTTTCGTGAGTTTCTTTGGCTTGGTACTTGATCTCCCTTGTATGTTTGATCATGTATGAATCACTTTTGAATGTTTAACATGTTTTTGTGTTGGAAAACATTTGGTTCCTTGCCTTACCATGCTTATTCATGCCTTTGTAAATGTATGAACATGAAAACCTTGCCTTGAAACTTTTGTTGATTTGTAACATGCTTCTTGATGTTGTAACCTCTTGATGTTAGAACCATAACATGTTTAGTGTTTTATTCTTGCCTTTGTGAATGCATGAATGTGAATGTTCGTATTGGAACTTTTGTTGATTTGTAACATGCTTCTTGATGTTAGAACCATAACATGTTTAGTGTTTTATTCTTGCCTTTGTGAATGCATGAATGTGAATGTGCGTATTGGAATTTTTCTGTGAATCTTTGTGTATGTTCTTTATGTTGTGACCTAATGAACTTTCCCCTCATACCCCATCTTGTATGTTTATGTGTCTTGTTAGAACCATAACATATTTAATTTTCATTCTTACCTCGGTTCTTACCATGATCTTGTTTACATTCCCCTATGTGAATTTGTAATCCATGCTTGAGTTGTTGTCACTCTTCTTGCTTATCCATGATTGATTGTCATTAGTATACTTTAAAAATGATTGAATGTTATTACATTTATCTTTGTTTGATTCATATGTCAAGTTGTAACTTGTATGAATGAGTTTTGTTTTGTTTATCATTGATGAACTTGTTGTTGTCATACATGATTTCATGTTTGCTTATGGTGGTTGTTACCTTCATAAATGTTTAAACCCTGCCCTGATAAGTAATGTCTTGACTTATGCTTATTATTGAAATGTTGGGTCTTGTAAGAACCTTTATCACCATTCCCTTTTTAGATATTGTAACATCTTTGTTTACCTTTGGTTGTAACCATTTGGTTTGATTCATTTATTGTTATGCTTGCTCTATGTTGTTACATGCTTGCCCTAAATATTTCATGGTTGTTACCATGAATATTATATCTTCATCATGTATGAATGAATGTTTGTGTGCTTTAACTTTGTTAAGTTTCCCCATGTGATGAAACTTGTTAGTTCTCATTCAGTTGCCTTGTTTTTCCCTTATTCCAATGGAAAGCCTCTCTATTGACTTCGCAGTCATAGATAGCTCATCACCCATCCCCCTTGACTTGGTTAAGTCATTAGGTCTTTAACTTAGTTAAGTTAGAACCTATGTCCATTATACTTTTCTTCAAGTCTAGAAGACCTACCTCTTGTTACGAGTATCCATCCCCCATGATTACTTGCTTCCCCTCTTGGCTTTTGTCAAAGTCAATCCCTTTGAATGATAACTTAAACCTAGAGTTTTTTTCAAACTCTGTACAAACATTGTTATGTTTGTTCCCTTTGAAGTCTTGACCATAGTCAAGTACTCCCCAAACTTAGTGAGGAGAACTACTGTTGCTCTGATTCCATCCTAGTCAGGATACGTAGGCATAAGACGCGATATCTTTGCGAGCAAACTTAGAACTATCCTTAGGTCTTTACCTAGAACTTTACCTTCACCTTAATCCAATAATCTTATAAAACAACTGAGATAACTTATCATACACACACATAAAAGGTTCCTGTAGAGTACTACAGATGTCTAGGATGTGAAATACCTACCCTAGGCATAACCAACCCCCGATCCCTGAATCTTTAGCGTTGTTGTTACATTGTGCAATATGTATTTTTGTTATTTAACCTTTCCTTTGGATAAATCAAAGCTCGGTGGTCAATTTTAATGAATTAAGATTCAAGTTAATCAATAGCTTGATATCCGATTCTCACTGCAACAGCTTGGTATAATGCTTTGATCAAAAGTCAAAGGCACATTTGAGTTTTCCTGATAAAACCCTAGTTTGGGGCCAGATGAATTTGGCCTTCAATGAGCTTGTAGTGGGACCCAATTGTACTTGATTCTTGATGAATAGAGGCCTCTTGAGTGTATGAAAAACTTGATTGGTTGATGATTCAATCCAAGACATTGACTGATCAGGCAAAAATCCTCTTGGTTCTTTTGGACCAAAACCCTAATTCAGATGAAAACACACAAGAACATACTTGAACAAGGTTAGGGCTAGCAATGATATGCTTGATGTTCCTAGAATGATGATGGAATATAGGGGTCAAAATTTGGGGTATGACAGTGTTACTATTTTTGCTTTCTTGTATTGTTTGGTTTTTTCTGTTTCTCAGGGTGGGGATCTTTGTGTGGTGAGGTATGTCCTAACCCGGACTTGAGTGTACATAAATAAGATAGGATTATGGTATAATCAAAAGTCAACTATTGGGAGTAGTCCTAACATTATTAACATATGATATAACCATGCTCAGTGGAGGCCCCTTTGGAATTACTGATGTCATGCGAGTAATCGTATTGGCATTACTTTTTTTTGACCTGGGAGTCCGTGAAGCTGAGGACCTTAGTATCCCTTCACCCCTCTTAGCCGTTTTAGGATGTAGTGTAGTGACTATCCAGGTGTAGACCTAAGATAGTTGTCATGTGATACTACACTCAAACGACTTTATCTTGAGAATATCATTAGCCCGCGTGAGTAGTCTTGCAAGCCAATAATATCTGAAAGATGAATCAATGACTCTAGGAACTTTGTAGAACCTGTTGTACAAGCACAATAAACCCATATTACATATCCTTGCGGGAGGGTTACACCTTGGATCCATGCTCATTGTTGACCCTTAAACCTGTGTGTAACCTTGTTTGTGTGCATTACATCAACATACAATCATGATTTCATGAAAACCTTTTTTGGTTTCAAGGAACTCAGTTGTCCACTTCTTTGCAAAAATCAATAGGTATCATGGATTATGGGAAGAGAAACACCAATAAGTACAACTTCAAGAAACCTGATGTGATAGAGTTGAGAAAGTTTGGTTTATGGTTTCCAGTCCTGAGGATTTCATAAAATGTTATGAGAGATTGTTGGGTATTATTAAGACCAAGATGGAAGATGGAGTTCTTGATACACTTGTGCAGTTCTTTGATCCCCTCTAGCATTGCTTCACATTCCCATATTACCAACTTGTCCCTACTTTGGAAGAATATTCATATTGGGTTGGTTTGCCAATGTTGGATAAGAAGCCTTTCAGTGGTATGGAAAAGATTCCCTCACCTAAAGACATTGCATATGCCATTCACCTAGAAGAATCCGAGATTAAAGCTAATCTTAATACCAAAGGAGGAATTAAGGGTTTTCCATCCAAATTCTTAATATAGAAATCCATCTTCTTAACCAAGGAAAACAGTATGGACGCCTTCGAAGCCATCCTCACACTAATCATCTATGGCTTGGTTTTGTTCTCAAACATTGACAATTTTGTTGATGTTAATGGTATCTGAATCTTTCTGATTGGAAATCCAGTACCTACACTGCTTGGTGACACTTATCATTCCATCCATCATAGGACCCTCATAGGAGGAGGGACTGTTACTCTTTAAGGAAAATCCGGAAAAACTTAAATGGTCTCAAAGGCTGATGGCTCTAACTCACATAGATGTGCATTGGTATGATCTAGCTTATGACAAGGGAGTAATCATTGATAGTTGTGGCTAGTTTCCTAACGTACCTCTTCTTAGTATCCAAGGAGGAATTAGCTATAATCTTATTCTTGCAAGGCGTCAATTTGGGTTCCCCGTGAAGGAAAAACCTGGCAACATTTTTTTGGCAGGTTTCTTTTATCTTAATGAGGAAGCTAGTGCAGATTCGAAGGAAAGAGTTATGCATGCTTGGAACATAATTCATAGGAAGAGTATATAAGATTGGGAGGAGAAATTGTGTATCCTTTGAGCCTTTCACTCCGTGGGTCCAACCTAGAGCTCGTGACCTCAAGATGCCTTATCTTCTTGAAAGACCTTCACAGCCAATTGTTATGTCATCGTATACCATTCCTATTAAGCGCATGGAGGAATATCAAGAAGTGTTAGTAAGGATGAAGCTAGAGAGAGATACTTTGGAAGGAAAGTATCATGCCATCAGTGCTGAGAATATAGATTTGGAGAAGCGGATGAAAGAGAAAGGCGGCTTGATCGAGCTACTTGAGAGGCATGTTGTAGAGAGACATGTGGCACAAGAGAATTTATTTTTCTCTGGCGTACAACTAGTTCCTAGAATTCATGAGTATTCAAACATTCCTCCCACGTCGGGTGCTTGGAAGAGGATCTTCGAGAAGCTTGTGTTTGAGAACACACAATTAAAGAAGCAAAAGAGGAAGCATCAGCAGGGAGTGGACCTCCTTTAGATGGGATTCCTTAGGACCCATTAGACTTAGCTTTTTCCTCTTATATTTTGGGTATCTTGAATTGTACTTCAAAGATGTAATTCTTCCTATTATCAATGAAATGAGGATTTTGTTCAAAAATATGTTATTCCTTTTAAAGTTTGCAGTTTACTTCTTGAGTTCCTTGAAACCATTAAAATTGCATACTCATTGCATTCATGCACATGTCATCATATTTGCATTTCATTTGCATTTCTCTAGCTCATTTCTTTGTCTCCTCTCTAGTCTCCACACTGAGTCTCTCACGCCAATAGAACACCATAGCAAAAGCTCTACGAAGGATGGCTGAGCAAGAGCAAGAGATTGACAGAGTCAACAATCAACTTGAAGAGCTACGAGGGAATGTAGGGCAGATAATGGAGATGTTGTAAGTGATTCATGCAAAGATGGATACCCAATCCATAGTGGTTTCAGAAATTGTTAATCTAGTGGTTGATCCTCAGCCTGCAGTGACTACTCCAGCAGATTGGCCTCCTTTTGGTCTTCCTTCCGGTTATTTCCTAAACCTACTACAGTTCCCACTACTCAACAAGTTGTTCCATTGGTTCCTAAGACCCGCCATGTAATCCTTACCTTTGCACCAATTGCTGTGCATACTCAAATGCAACCTTACTTTCATGAATAACAACAAGTGTATGATGTCCCTGATATGTCTGAAGATAAGGATGAATAACATAAAAAGCTAAGGGAGAATGTCGAAACCATCGAGAAAAGATTGAGAGTTATGAAAGGTGATCAGATTTTTGGTGCTGCTGCAAGGGAAATGTGCCTTGTGTCTAGATTGGTTATCCTAGAAAAATTCAAAACTCCAAACTTTTATTAGTATGAAGGTGCTACTTTCCCAAAGAATCATCTCATTATGTGTCGCTTGCGCGAAAATAAGGTGCCGGCACAACAGAAGAGTCGCCACCTTTCGTTATTTATCCCTCAGAGCGGGAAAGGAAACGATCGGAAAAACCTGACGAATAAGGGTAAGACAAGGTCATCGCAACCATTGTCTGGGTTCGGGAGTCGGTTACGCAAGGGGAAGGTATTAGCACCCCTCACGTCCGTCGTACTTGACGGGATCCTCGCTTGTTTGTTTACTTGGACGGGTTGGTTATAATCTATCTACCTATCAAGGCTGGCTGAAAAAGAAAAAGAAAATGACTCGGCAAAGCGTCGCACTTTATGCCTACGTATTCTCATCAGAGAATGAGAAATCAGAGTCAACGTAGTTCGGCCTACGAAGGATTATGGGGGAAGGTAGCTCGCCAAGACTTCGCCATCTTGTGCCTACGTACTCTCAACAGGCATGAGAGATCAGAGCTCACGTAGTTCGGGAAACTACGGTTTATTTCGTGTTTACGAAAGAAGTGTTTTTTATTGTGTTTGCGATTTCAACCGCACTAGAGACTATGACCTGAGAGTGAATGCGTCGCATGTCACCCAAAGGGTACCATACTAAACATCCATACTGTGGAAAAGAAACTCTCCCACAATCCTCTCTCAGATAGCTTAAGGCTCGTAACGTACGAAAGAAATCATTCATGATTACTGTATCTTAAACTGTTTTGAGATGAGAAGAGAACAGGCCCAACTAGGAGGGAGACTATCAAGTCCTACTGTTATCATGCCATGGATTCATCCTATGGTTGAGGTTTGAACAGGGAACTCCTAGATGTTGTCATGCATAGGTTTCAACCTAAAAGTCTATCATCAAATCCTTATCAAAGGAAATGAGAGTCCTAAGGGATCATGTCAATGACACACCAAAACAGACAAAGCATCATCTTAACAGTAAAATGCATGTAATGCAAGTGAGGGAGGAAATGTGTGTGGGGCTTCAGCCTCCACAAGCTCGTCTAAACCTCAAGCCAGTCATGAAATAACAGTAATCATACTGAAAAATAAACAACATGCTATCAATCAATAAACAGTAAACTGCAATCATACAGATAAAAGAAATGAAATGCCATCAGGCAAACAAACCACATGGGCAAGGGAGCTGGGCTCTACCGAATACCCGCAAGCAAAGCCACGCAATAACAATACAAGCAGAGGGAGCAACTCAACCTCTAATGCAATCATGCTCCTAGATTCTACTTATTCTAGATGAACTTATTCTAATGCAACAGACAAATCAAGCAAAACAACCAATACAGAAAAGAAAAACAGAAGAAAGCCTCAGCTCCTCCAGCAGCAACTCAGTCTTCAGACTTCAATCATCAATTGCTTTCCAGGTTTCAACCCTACAACATGAGTATCAACTCATCTTCTCCCTTAAGCTTCAGCTTCTTTGATCAGCTCCACCTTCAGGCTTCACTATCTTCAGGGATCTCCAAGTATCAACTTGATCTTCATGATCTTCAAGCTTCAACTGAGATGGCAGTCTTCAAGGATTCATCCTCTTCAATACTCTTCAATTAAGTCTTCATCTTCATGCTCAGGCTCTGACAGCTCTCAAGACAAAATCAAACAGAGAAAAATCACTACTGAATAGGCTGGGGGATATTGAACTCCTTATTTGATCACCAAAGGTGACCTATAAGGGTTCAATATCAAGTGAAGGGTTCCCTCAAAAGTTATACCTCCTAGGTATAGCACTAATCCCTCCAAAGGAGAGAGGTGTATACCCTGGAAGGACTTTGAATCACAGGGAGGAATGGATATGAAGAATACAATCCATGTTTAAGAAATAAATGATCTATATCTAAGCTCTCCCTAATCCTAACCCTAAAACAAAACAAAAAGAAGAAGAACAAGCTCCTCAAGCTCCTCCATGCCTCTTCCAATCTTCTAGTATGCTCCATTAAGCTCCATAAAGAGATGCCAAGCTCCTCAAACCAAAGGATACTCCAAAGCAAAGCAAACTATACAAAACTTGCCCTAATGGCCACACAAACAATCATTCAATTCAAAAATCAACCAAAAATAGTATATTATTCTATTAAATCCTAATATAAATGCTAGGGGACCCTACATAACTACCCTTAAGTCCCATATATTCCCCATATACTAAATTTCCCTAGAAACCCAAATCTAAAATTGTTATTGTCCTATATTTAAAGTTTTAATCAAATTCTATACTACCTAGAACTACCTAATTGAAACTACCCTAATAATTATCACAAAATTATGAAATTAATTCAGGGGGACCCTAAGACACTCATCTAATTATCCAAAAAAATTGAGCTAAAAATCCTAAGGGAACTACCCTAATTAAATCCTACAAATCAACATACCAACTAAAAGAATTAAAAAAGCAATTAAAAGTAAAAATGCACAAAAAATATAAAACTGAAATAAAATGGCTATTTTATGTTTTTATATTTTTCTAGACAGAAAATGGAAATTGGGAAAAAAAGTTGCATTGAAAAATATTCATTTTTTATTTTGTTATGAATTTTTGAAGTTTAGCAAAATTTGGAGAAAAAATTAAATGAGAATTGGATGAGGGGTGCAAGAAGCAAATATATTTAGTTGATATCATGATGGGCTTGGAAATGGGGGGTGGGGTGAGCAATATTTGCTGAAGCCCAACCAGTGCATTAAGTTGGAACGCTGCGTTTTGCAGCTGCAGCTCCCTCCAAAACGCGAACGGATCCTGGCCCTTGGATTGCAGTCCCGGTCAACAGTCAAGGCGCGATCGTACGGTGCTTGTATCATCTTCAACCTTAGATCATTAGGGTTTGTAGTAAAACTTGCCATGGATGAAGCTTCATGCGTACAACTTCTGGCAACCCGTTCTATCTCGTTTCTCAACCAAATTCGAAACTTCAAAAAGCAAACATGCTCCATTTTCCAAGCAGAATACAACCATGTGCTTAGTTTCCATTGAAACTACCTAGAACTAGAACCCGATAGCAACCCCTCCATTAATGGTCAAACTTCAAACTTCTTGTTTCTTCAGTTTCTTGGTCTCAAAACGTTCACCTCACGGTGCTGATCAACCTAAGCTATAGCATGTGAATTAACACTCAATAACCTCCCAGTTCTTGATCCATAAAGTAAACATGTCAGATTTTCGACCTCCATAGAATGCACTCAAACCTTCCAAATTTGTTCTCCTATTGGTCTCTAATACAACTATCCTAACCATTTTATCTAACAATGCATAACTAAGGAGTTTCAAGAGCTTTTGCAAACCTTGTGCTTGATGATGGCAGAAGTAGTTATCCCTCGATTCAATGCTTGAAACTTGCCACGATGGATCTTTGATTGATGATAAAAGTTTTGTATGCAAAAAGATTGATGGATAATGCTTGTATCTTGATCTTGAGTGAGATTTGATTTTCTTGCACTTTCACCACCAAAGCTTCAATCTTCCATGGATCAACCTTCAACTCAGTATGCAAGTGCTCATCATGGTCCAGAGAATGTGTTTGTAGAGAAGAAAAAGAATGAAAATGGAGAAGAATAGAGGTTTGATCTTGAATTGCAAAATGGAAGAAATTTGGTCAATTCTCTCTTTTTTGCACTATGAACATCCACAATCACCAACCTTGAATCAATGGGATTTGCCATCAATATATAGACATGTTTAGAAAGATCTAGAATCATCTAGATCACTCTAGATGGAACTTGAAGTTTCTAGGATGTGGTATTTGCATTTCCATTCTCACCACATGAGATATATCATGACAAAATCCCATAACATGAGTAATTAGCCTGATTTTCTCCTTAAGTGGTATTTTGGACAATATGCAATGCTTAAACACCTTGTTTATTAAGCTTTCCTTTGATTTGGCTAGGTACCCCATTATGCAAGTAAGACTTTTACAAAGCAACTCCAAAATTTAAGCCCCAAATCAAAATTGTGGCTGAATCATTGTTCTTAAAATATCCTTTGGAGTCAAAATGACCTATCATATGCCATGGTTAGGGTTTATAGCTTGGATTTTGTGATTTTCCATTTCACTTGAATTAACTTATGTCCCTTTTTTAGGCCATTTTTATCACTTTTTGCTATGAGCCTTTCCAACATCTCATGACCACCCTACTAGCCTTAAAACATCATTCTAAGCAACTTTTATGTTGAAAGTTTTTCCATTTGAAGCTTGGAAGTAGGAGATATGGCCATATGCTTGAAATGACCTATAAGTTCAAAATGACCAAAATACCCTTGGCTTGTCAAAGCCACAACTTGAGTTCTACAAATCCTATCAAGGACTTCTAGTACTCTCTAGAAAGCTAAGAAGATTATCTTAAACATTCATGTAGACCAAGAGATCATAGGAATCATCCTACTAGGGCAAAAGTTGTCTGCAAGTTGGGTGACTTTCAAGGACCCAGATTCACATACTTCAAATGACCTGTAATTTGTCAAAACCATAACTTGAGCTCTGCAAATCCTATTAAAGACTTCTACCACTCAAATTAAAGCTAAGAACAAGCTCTACAACATTCATGTTATGGGGAAGATGAGATGACAATCACATCTTGAGCTAAAACTGCCTGGAAGATAGGGATCAAACTAGGGGATTTTACACTGTTAATCCTTAGAAACCCTAGCTTAAAACTTCTCAAACTCCTCAATCATGATGAGTTGGTCTAGGAATCATCCTTATAACATCTCAATACATCATTCCATGATCTCATGGCTCTTGGATTAGGTCTCAACCTTCTCCAAATCGTTAGTTGACCTAGGGTTGACCCAGTCAAAACCCTAGTTCTACCATTCATGGTTGAATCTTCTGAATTCTTGCATAATGACGTCTCTGGGCTTCATGATGGCTTTCAAGACATCTCATAGGCTTTCTTAAAGCTTCAAGTTCATTCTCAAAGTCCCAGAATCATCTGAGGAGCACCCACAACTCTCAAGTTATGAGACACACAACCTTGGTTTCAACCAATTCCTCTGAGGATCTCTTGAACTTGCTGATGAAGGTATCAACCTTCAAACACTTGATGGGTAAATAAATGTTGGTCAAATTTTGGGGTGCAACAGCTGCCCCTATTCAAACGGCTTGAACTTGACTGGGTGAGAAGCGAACGACTCTCAGCCAATCATGGTGCGAGACGGTTGAATACCGGTAAACCCGGAATTTGCCAACTGCACGAGCACACGATACTCTGCGGGGAACAAATCTTCGAAAAACTGCGATACTAGCTGCACAGCAACTAGCTGGAAAAATACTGATCTGACATCGCCGTCAGTTACCCACATTAAATTCTTCTGATATTGTCATCCGACAACCAAAACACCCAACATCGCCGCTGGAAGACTAAACCACCTGACATCACCGTCAGAAGCAGACAAAATTCTGAGGAACACCCAACATCGCCGCTGGAACACCAAATCACCTGACATCGCCGTCGGACAACCATAACTCGGGGAAACAAACATCCAACATCACCGCCGGAGAACTAAATCTGACATCGTCGTCGATCAACCAAAATATCCAACATCACCGCTGGAGGACTAAAACTGACATCGCCATCGGACCATCAAAATACCCAACATCGCCGCTGGAAGACTAAATCTGACATCGCCGTCGGACAATCAAAATAACCAACATCACTGCTGAAGAACTAAATCTGACATCGCCGTCGGACCATCAAAATACCCAACATCGCCGCTGGAAGACTAAATCTGACATCGCCGTCGGACAATCAACTTACCCCGCATCGCCGCTGGAGAACTAAATCATTTGGCATACCCAACATCGCCGCTGGAAAACTGAATCTGACATCGCCGTCGGAAACAAACATCACTCTGAGAGACACTCGACATCGCCGTCGTACAAACATCATCTCTGCTGGGGATTTAAAGAGTTTGACATCGCCGTCAAACAAACATCCAACATCGCCGCCGGAAACAAACATCATCTGACTTTGCCGTCAAAGTAAACATCCAACATCGCCGCTGGAAACATACATAATCTGACCTCGCCGTCAAAACAAACCTCCAACATCGCCGCCGGAAACAAACATAATCTGACCTCGCCGTCAAAACAAACATCCAACCTCGCCGCCAGAAACAAACATAATCTGACCTCGCCGTCAAGTCCAAACACCCAACCTCGCCGCCGGAAACAAACATAATCTGACCTCGCCGTCAAACAACCATCCAACATCGTCGCCGGAACCAAACATAATCTGACCTCGCCATCAAACAACAATCCAACATCGCCGCCGGAACCAAACATAATCTGACCTCGCCGTCAAACAACCATCCAACATCGCCGCCGGAACCAAACATAATCTGACCTCGCCGTCAACGTGGAGAAACTTCATTGGGGAATAGGTCACACGGTAACTGGTAATTCATGGTCGGTCATACCGCTTCATTAACACGGTCAGACCTCAATCATGGAGTCTTCAGGAGAGATTCTAACTTCGTTGTTGGAAAACCTGCTGGGGATGACGCCTCGCCGCTGGGGAATTTGGAAAACTATCACGTAACTCCGCTCCGGGGGTCCAGAACTCATTCTGGATAAATCAACTCTGCTGAGGACTGCAATAATCATCTTGAACTGATAACCGTTTTGAGCAAACACTTTGTTGGGGATTCCAGGAACTATCCTGGGCAACTCTTGCTGGGGACAAACCGATCACGGCTTGAGCAGCTTCCAAGGATTCGGCTCTCTTGGGGCTTCAGGGACCATCTTGGGCGATCTTAGCTGGGGACTCTAAGTATCCACTTGAGCAACCAACTCTGGAGACTGCACTGGGGTCTTAAGAGTCATCTTAAGCAAACGGCCCTGCTGAGGATTTCAAGAATCATCTTGAACTGAAAGACTTTGCTGGGGATCTCAAAAATCATCTTGAGCACGCGACCTCGTTGGGGAGAATGTCAGGAATCGTCCTGAGCACTGATCCTTCGGCGGAACACCTGTAAAACAAGAACGGTAACAACCTAGATCCTGTTTATTATGCATATGCTTCGGCGCCATGCTCCACACGGTAGAAATGCTATGCGTTTATGCTAAATGTTATGCAATCATGCACAATGATGCGATCCCGTCAGCAAAATAAATGCCGAAGGGAGGAAATCCTTCTGTCAAGGAGAAAGAACTACTCAGATAAAGGAATCATCCTGCTGAGGAGAACGTGGCCACGCCAATATCAATTGGACTCCGTCTGAGGAAATGATCTTCGGTTGACTGCTGCAGGGGAAAACAACTTCAGTTGATTACTTCAGAGGAACGAAGCTCTACGAGAACCTGGACCTGCTGAAGGAAAGCGATACCAATCGCGTGAATAAACTTTGTGGCCGCCATGGCTACTTTTCTGGGGATAACCACTCTGCGGGGAAACAACTTCAGCTGCTCAACACTCCACTGGGGAAAAACTAATCATGATCTGATCAACTTCCAAGGATTCGGCTCTCTTGGATATCTGCAAACTCGGCTGAGGAAGGAGAAGTCATTCTGCTTCGCTGGAGAGAGTGCGACTCTGGGGAAATACTGCATCGGCTGTTCAATACTCTGCTAGGGAAAATCCACTCATGGTCCCATCTGCTTCCAAGGATTCGGCTCTCCTGGGGGTTTGCGGACTCAGCCGGGGAGAGAGAAATCATTCTACTTCACTGGAGAGTACGACTCTGATGAGGAATTTCAATTCCGCCGGGGAAGAAGGAAACATCCACCTTCGGGGGAGAGTACAACTCTGCAGGGGAATACAGCGTCAGCTGTTCCAACACTCTACCGGGGAAGAGGGAATCATCCGACTTCGGGAGAGAATACGGCTCTGGCGGGGAATCTCAATTCCGCTGGAGGCTTCAGTCTGGCACCATCAGTTACTGCATACTTCGGCGTACGAACAGTTTCCTACGAATCCTGCACTTGTGACCCGGTGCTGGGGGAGACACCTGCTTCGGCGACTTTACTGGGGAAAACACGAGCTTTGGCACCCGAACATTTCTACGAAATCTGCACTTGTGACCCGGTGCTGGGGACATACGAGCTTCGGCGCGCGACTCAGCTGAGAAGATGACGTTCCTTCAGGATGCGTCTGCTTGGGGAAGAGAGTCCTCTCTGCCTGGGGAGACATATCAATGCTCACAGCCTCGCATTCAGATTCTGCGGAGGAGAGACTACTGAACTCTGCTGGAGAAGGAGGACTCGCCCTGCTTCAGGGGATGCGCACGACACACCGTCTAGAAGGTGCTACACCTGCAACAACACAAACAAACAGACAAGATACCCTCCTCAAAGGGGCCTATCAAGGTTATTATCTCGTGACAATATTCAGGTAATTAATTGTTTCAACAATCAATGGGCCTAGGCCCGTAAGCTTATGTATGCGCATTTTATCAAAAACTTCGGCGTTTTCTTTCGCAAACAAAACAGATAAATGCTAAATAGGCAAACAGAATTGCTGAATAACATGCATTTTATTGATGGTGAACCCCTGAATGGGCAAAAAAATGTTTTACAACAGAGGCAAGCTCCTGGAATGAGGAAGCCGCGCAAAAATAAAACATAAATATACATCAGTAAATACAAATGTCGGCAACGAGGCGTAGACGACCACCATGAGTTGATCCCTCTAAGACCCACTCGACTTCGATACTTCTCCGACGCTTCAGCTTCGGAAGAGATTGATTCAGACAAACGGCCCTCAGGCCCTCCAAACCACTAAACAATGAAAGTCCACACGCGGAACGCAGTAATTTGCTTATTCAAATCCCTAACTTTTGCGTGAACCGCCCTTTACGGGTTTTCAGTTCACCTGGATACCCTTTTTTGCTGAAGCCGCCCAGTGTAGGTTTTCGACTTCGCGGGTGTACATTTTTTCAATATATCCCTAATTTTTGCCCGAACCTTTTATTCTGTTTTTGGTTCGCCGGGATGCCCCTTTTTTGCCTAGACTCTTTCTTTTTTGTCCAGCGGATCTCTTTCAAGCAAAGTATTTTTTTAACTGCGTCCGCGTTCACCGGGGATGCAAAATCTTCACCATCCATCGTGGATAACAACAAAGCTCCTCCCGAGAAGACCTTGCTGACGACATACGGCCCTTCGTAATTCGGAGTCCACTTGCCCCGGTGATCGGAGTGTGGCGGAAGAATCCTCTTTAGGACGAGATCACCCGTCTGAAAGCTTCTAGGACGCACCTTCTTATCATAAGCTTTCTTCATTCGGCTTTGGTACAGACGACCAAATGCAATCGATGCTAACCTTTTCTCGTCTATCAGGCTGAGTTGGTTCAAACGATTCGTAATCCATTCTGCCTCGTCGAGTTTCACATCTACCAAAACTCGCAAAGAAGGGATCTCCACTTCTAACGGTAGGACAACTTCCATACCGTACACCAAGGAGAAAGGAGTTGCCCCGGTCGACGTACGCACCGTCGTACGATAACTGTGCAAGGCAAACGGCAGCATCTCGTGCCAATCTTTGTACGTCACAACCATCTTCTGAACGATCTTCTTTATGTTCTTGTTGGCGGCTTCGACGGCGCCATTCATCTTCGGCCGGTAAGGAGATGAGTTGTGGTGTTCAATCTTGAAGCTCTGGCACAGCTCCTTCATCATCTTGTTATTCAAATTCGAACCATTATCAGTAATGATCCGCTCGGGAACTCCGTAACGACAGATGATGTCCCTCTTTATGAATTTAGCTACCACCTGCTTGGTCACATTAGCGTACGAGGCTGCCTCCACCCATTTGGTGAAGTAGTCGATAGCTACCAGAATGAAACGATGACCATTGGATGCAGTGGGCTCGATCTTGCCTATCATGTCGATGCCCCACATGGAGAACGGCCAAGGGGAGGACATGACATTCAGTGGGCACGGCGGCACATGAACTTTATCAGCATAAATCTGGCATTTGTGACATTTCTTCGCGAATCTGAAGTAATCCAACTCCATAGTCAGCCAGTAATATCCTGCTCTCAGGATTTTTCTCGTCATGGCATGCCCGCCGGTGTGCGTACCAAATGTTCCCTCATGGACTTCTTCCATGAGCATACTTGCTTCTTTCTCATCTACACATCTGAGTAGCACGAGATCGTGGTTTCTCTTATACAACACTCCATCAGGATTGAGGTAAAAGTTTCCAGACAGCCTCCTCAGAGTCTTCTTATCCTGGGTTGACGCACCCGCAGGATACTCCTTAGTCATAAGGAAGGTCTGGATGTCGTGGAACCATGGCTTGCCGTCGGCGGCATCCTCGATTGCAAAGACAAATGTCGGTCTATCAAGACGCGAAAGCACAATTCTTGGAGCCTCATTCCAAAAATTGACCTTATACATTGAAGCCAATGTGGCTAAGGCATCAGCCATCTGATTTTCAGCCCTGGGTACATGATGGAGTTCCACTCGGTCGAAGAACGGAAGCAGCCTCCTAGCATAATTCATGTACGACACCAAATTCGCTTGACGAGTTTCCCACTCCCCTTTAATTTGATTGATTACAAGTGCTGAGTCACCATATACGTCTAGATTTTTGATTCTCAAATCAATTGCCTCTTCTAGACCCATAATGCATGCTTCATACTCCGCCTCATTGTTAGTAACTGGAAACGTCAGTCTCGCACTAAACGGGATATGGGATCCATGGGGAGTCGTGATGATAGCCCCGATGCCACT
Organism: Lathyrus sativus; assembly: GCA_963859935.3. Lineage (NCBI taxonomy): Eukaryota > Viridiplantae > Streptophyta > Magnoliopsida > Fabales > Fabaceae > Lathyrus > Lathyrus sativus. The sequence goes on along the minus strand of OZ012740.1, from coordinate 183,224,586 downwards.
TCCATAGGAATTAACCGCTCCATCGAATATCAACTTCCACTGAGATTTCCTATCTGGCCCCTCACCGGGCAACGGCTCATCGCAATCCTTAGCTTTGAGAAACATAATATCCTCGTCAGGGAAATCAAACTTCATCGGCTGCTAGTCCTCGATTGGCTGCTCGGCAAGGTAATCAGACAATACGCTTCCCTTAATGGCCTTCTGGGAGACGTACTGAATATCATATTCTGTTAACACCATTTGCCATCTGGCAATCCTGCCCGAAAGAGCCTGCTTCTCGAAGACGTACTTGATCGGATCCATCTTCGAAATTAGCATAGTGGTGTGATTGAGCATGTACTGTCGTAGACGTTTGGCAGCCCAAGCTAATGCACAACACGTTTTCTCCAGCATCGAGTATCGAGATTCACACTCAGTGAACTTTTTACTCAAATAATAATGGCATGCTCTTTTCTGCCCGTCTCGTCGTGCTGACCGAGAACACACCCCATACTATTCTCCAGAACCGTCAGGTACATGATTAATGGCCGTCCAGCTACTGGAGGTATCAAGATTGGAGGTTCTTGAAGATACTGCTTTATTTTGTCAAATGCCTTCTGGCAATCCTCATTCCAGGTAATCGCCTGATCTTTCTTTAAAAGTTTGAACATAGGTTCACAAGTGGCCGTGAGCTGAGAGATAAACCTTGCAATGTAGTTTATTCGGCCCAAGAAACCACGAACTTCTTTTTCTGTTTTCGGCGCTGGCATATCTTGAATAGCTTTTATTTTTGCAGGATCAACTTCGATACCTCGTTCACTAACGATAAACCCCAATAACTTTCCGGACCGCACTCCGAAAGTGCACTTGTTAGGATTCAGCCTCAGCCTGAACTTCCTAAGCCTCTCAAAAAGCTTCAATAAGTTGACCAGATGCTCTTCCTCCGTTTGGGACTTTGCAATCATGTCATCAACATAGACCTCGATCTCATGATGAATCATATCATGAAACAAAGTTACCATTGCTCGCTGGTAAGTGGCCCCTGCGTTCTTCAGACCGAAGGGCATTACCTTATAGCAAAATGTTCCCCAGGGGGTGATAAACGTCGTTTTCTCCATGTCCTCCGGTGCCATCTTAATCTGATTGTAACCGGAGAAGCCATCCATGAACAAAACACGGAGAACTGGGCTGTGTTTTCGACCAACACATCGATATGAGGCAATGGGAAATCGTCCTTAGGGCTCGCCCTATTCAAATCCCGATAATCGACGCACATGCGTACCTTACCGTCCTTCTTCGGTACAGGCACTATGTTGGCAACCCACGGAGGGTAAGTGGTAACGGCTAGAAATCCTGCGTCCAACTGCTTCTGGACTTCTTCTTTGATTTTTACAGCCATATCTGGTCTCGTCCTCCTAAGCTTCTTCTTGACTGGAGGGAAATCTTCTCGCAACGGCAAGCGATGAACCACGATGTCTGTGTCAAGTCCGGGCATATCTTCGTATGACCAAGCAAAGACGTCACTATACTCTCGAAGCATCTCGACCAGTCTATGCTTGACATCATTCTGCAGCGCAGCCCCTACTCTGACGTTTCTGACGAGCTCTTCAGAACCCAGATTTACGATCTCAATATCTTCCTCATGAGGCAGAATAACCTTTTCCTCTTGTCTCAACAAGCGGTCCAACTCTTCCGGAAGGTCTTCGTCTTCATCAATCTCATCCTCGACTTGATAGATCGGGCAATCGAAGTCGTAGTGAGCCGTAGAGGGTCCAGAGTCGATGTCGTCTGTTATGTGGATCCTGCAATAACAAGGGTTAAGTTTAAAACAAGAATATGCAGGTTAGCACAAACCCCGTTGCCATTTTACTGTTTTTCAAAATAAACATAAAACAGGAATAACAGAGAACACAATATTTGAGTACGAAGAAAACGCCTTTGATTTATTAACAAAATGCATGTACATAATCCAACAAGGCCCTGACAATAAAACCACTATGCCCCGGGTAGGACATAGGGTTGTACAAAGATTGTAAAAAGTAAATCATTACTCTTCACTTGTCAGCTGGATAATTTCCTTGATGGTCCAATTGTTGAGGCGCTCGCCCGGCTTGCTTGGCTGAATCCAAGCGTCAAGATCACAATCGCTATCCCCGCTGTCCTCAGACGCTGCGTTGATGCTTTCGAAGATCACTCCGCCACTGGTGAATAAGATCGGCCCCTTACCACGAGACGAACTGCTAGACGAAGAAGATGAAGCTTCAGCTTCAGGAGAGTACCCCAATCCAAACTTATCCTGCTTGATCGGTATCTTCAAAACATGTCCCCAGCCTGGGGTAGAACCGGCTTCGACAACGGCCCGAGCTTCTTTGAATGAGGAGAGATTCATCTCTTGCTTCTCTGTGACGACAGAAGCTACCTCTTTCACCTTGACGGCTTCAAATGCTTGGCAGAGAGTTTCATGGATTTCGCCATCCATTTCAACATACTTAAAGGATGACAAGTGGCTCACCATAATGTCCTCCTCACCACAGACGGTTACTATGCTTCCCCCGACAGCATATTTGAGCTTTTGATGCAGCGTGGACGTCACGGCACCAGCAGCGTGGATCCATGGCCGACCTAAGAGGCAACTGTAGGCATGCATAATATCCATGATATAAAAAACCGTATCGAACGTCTCCGGACCAACTTGAATCGGCAGGGTCAACTCTCCGAAAACGTGGCGCTTAGTTCCGTCAAATGCTTTCACCACCAGATCACTGGGCGTGCAAAGCAATCCACGAGTGTCCAACTTCATTAATGCCTTCTTCAGAAGCACATTAAGCGACGAACCCGTGTCCACCAGGACATGCGACATGATAGTGCCTCTGCACTCTATCGAGACGTGCAAGGCGCTGTTGTGATCTCTCCCTTTAGGGGTCAGCTCTAAATATGTGAAACCTAGCCCATTGCCAGCATTAACATGGGCTACCACCTCTTCTAGCTGATTCACGAATATCTCTTGCGGTACATAGGCAGCGTTCAATACCTTCAGTAACGCGTTGCGGTGCGCTTCAGAACACAACAACAAGTTGAGAATAGAAATCTTTGACGGAGTCTGATGAAGATGGTCTACAATCTTGTAGTCGCTCTTTTTGATTAACCGCATGAACTCCTCGGCATCTTTGACAAGCAAATCTTTCTCTGCCCCACAAGGGACCTCTTCGACGGCTCTGCCTTTACCCTTATCAGCAGCATCAGCTCTGACCACTTTCTCTGCCACAACCTCCGTCGGCGCAAACACTCTTCCGCTTCGAGTAATACCACTGACTCCTGCGAGATTCTGCACAGTCGACCCATACGGCTCCAACTCTAACTTTTGACCATTGCAATAGACTTCGGCGCCATAATGCCACGGAACGGCGTTAGTGCTCTCGAATGGGATCGGCCCGGCTCTGGTAATAGTGATTGTAGGCAGTCGGGGCGCAGAAATGGTAATAGGTTGACGAGGAATGGTGATGGTGGCGACTTCATCTGCCTGCTTCAACACAACCTCTCCTGATACACTTTCAACTCTCCGGCTGAACTGCAAAATACCCTCAGACATCAGACTTTGGATACCTTCTACCAGCTGCTCACACCCATCAGGATGTGTAGCACAAGCCATGCATAACTCTCCGCATCCTGGAAAGAACCCCTTCTTCAACAACTTAGCTTTGACGAAACTAAGCGGCGTCTTTAAGTCTTTGACATCGGTCAGCAGATCTGCACTCCCCTCCTCGATAATGGCGTTCACTCCGCCTCCCCTATGATGAGGCATGGGGATTTTCGTGACATTGGGCACATTGTCGGAGAAGTTAATAATCTTGGCATCTACCAGGTCCTGCACCTTATGCTTAAAGGCTTTGCAGTTCTCAATCGTATGGCCTGGTGCCCCCGTATGGAAATCGCAAGTGGCATTTGCGTCATACCCCGGTGGTGGTGCCCCTGTCAAGGGAGCCATCGTCCTCTTTTGAACTAACTGAAGCTGAAGCAAAGTTTGCAAGAGCTGCGCATACGACATAGGTGGTGCTTCGAAGTGACGGTTTGTCAAAGGAGCCCGATTCTGATATTTTCTATATCCCTGTTGATTCTGTTGCTGCGGTTGCTGCTGCTGCGGTTGCGGGGCTGCTGGGATATTTATACTGGCTATCTGCTGCTGAGGGCCCTTGCCCTTTCTCCGAGCGTTGGTTACCGCGCTTGCGTCTCCTTCTCGACGCTTACCAGCGTAAGGTTTCTTTCCACCTCCTCCAGCTGAGGATGACTCACCTTGAATTTTTCCGATCTTTATACCATTCTCGACGTGCTCGCCCATAGTGATGAGAGCCGAGAACGTCCCAGACATGCCACTGACTAGCTTTTCATAGTAGATTCCCGGGAGGGTAGCAACAAACATCTGCACGAGCTCGCGCTCAACCATCGGCGGTTGAACCCGAGCAGCCAACTCACGCCACCGCTGGGCGTATTCCTTAAAGCCTTCATTATTCCGCTACGAAAGGTTTTGGAGCTGAACTCGGTTGGGGGCCAAGTCGCTATTGTATTGATAGTGGAGGACAAACGCTTCAGCGAGATCTTTCCAGGTGCGCACGGTAGTGGGCTCCAAGCCCATATACCACTCGAGGGATGGACCAGAAAGACTATCTTGGAAGAAGTGCATCAGCAACTTCTCGTCGTCGGAATAGGCAGACATCTTTCTTTAGTAAGATCGAAGGTGGACACGAGGGCAAGTAGTGCCCTTATATTTCTCAAAGACAGGCACCTTGAACTTATGAGGTACCTTGAAATCAGCAATTAACCCCAGCTTGGACATATCAACGCCCAAAGTATTATGATTCTCAATGTCTCTCATTTTGTCTTCCAGTGCTTTGAACCTGAGCCGCGCTTCAGCATTCAACTCTGCTTCCGCACCTCTTTGAGAAAATATGTCATCCTGATGATCCTCAAGCCATGGTTGAGGCACCAACAGATTTTTGACGCCAGCATTGCCGTTGACCGGCCCGATGTTGACATTAGCTCCCAGACTACCATTGCCGACGCCTGTCGCATTGAGTCCGATATTGGCCATTACATTGCCATTAGCACTGTCGTTGCCCCCGGCAACAGGAACAACATTCTGCGGAGTATCAACTGGAGGAGGAGTGGGCACAACCCCGCCATGAAGTATGCCGTTACTATCAACCCTGGAGATCAAAGGTTGAACCAAAGTACGAAGCTGGTCCTGACCATTAGCGACTACCTGCATCAGTTCCATAAAACGATCCATCCGTTCACGGAGCTCTTAAACATCTGACTGCACCCGATCCATGATCCTTGTCTGATTAGCTCGAGTCGAGTAACGGTGAATGAGTCTCTGATCAATCCTGGAGACCGGAAGCAGCTTGGAACCTGTGAACCTGAAAAAACCTGTAAACATTAAAGGTTAGGAAAAGCAACAAAATGTACGCCATGCAAATGCTTCATGCAGATGCATGCGTGTGTCTGTGTGCTTGGGAGATTTTCCCCGATCCTAGTGCCTTAGTGCCAGTGCTGATAATAATAATAATAAGAAGAAGAAGAAGAAGTCTGAGCCCAATCATGGAAACATCAATATCGTATATATATGGAAAGCCTATCAAGGCAGTACATAGCATTAGCGAGTACAAAACAAATCAACAGCGTGACCTCAACCAACAAGTCTGGTGATGGTCAACATACAGTAAAGATCAAAACAAAAGGAATACAAGCTAGTCAAGTACGGCCACGGGCGCGGTACTCTACTAACAACTCCTTCGTCTCTGGATGATCTGGCAAAGTGAGCAACCCCTCGACGAGTAGTTCCCTCTGCACAATAGTATACTGAAGTCCCTGAACTGAACTTTCCCATGCTCCTTCGCCGAAGCAATCTTCCAGTTTCCGCTTCTTAGACTCAAACTTCAGCTTGCACTCCTTCAGGTTGGCAAGGGCTTTGTTGAGTTGGCCTTCGGCGGCATACGTGTGGGCAGTCTCTTCATCAAACCTCCGCTCACTGTCCTTTACCTCGGCTTCCAGCTTAGAGATCTGTAGCATCAGCTTGTCCTTTCGCTCCTTCCTGGTGGCCAGGGAAGTCTTCCAATGCTGGTCGAACTTAGATATCCTCCGATATGCCTCGTCCAAATGCTGCTTCTTCGTAGCTAGTACATCATTAACAGCCCTGAAGTCCTGACCCAAGCGTTCACGATCAGCAATATGCTTTGCCAAGTCTGCGCCCAGTTGGTTCACCGACTCTGTTTGCTTTTTGAAAGCATGCACGGCTTCGTTCCTCTCACTTCGAAGCTGAGCTAACTCTTTCTCCAGTTCTGCGTTCGCCCGCTTCAGCTCATCCCGCTTAGCTAGTACCTGGTTATGCTGATGAATGGACACAGTAGTAGGCTCTTCGACTGGTGGAGGACTCTCTGGTCTGGCATGAGGAAATGGCATCCCTATAGCGTTGGCTCTGGCCCTGATCCAAGCTGAATAAGGAGGGTAGGCTTGACTGTTGCTCTTTCCCAACAAAGGCTTTCCTCTCTTGCTGATACTGTTCCACGCATGCTGAAGCTTGGACAACAAATCCCCCTCTAGAGTACCCGTGAGGTACAGAGATTCCTGTACCTCTTCCTCCTTCGGCGGAGTCCTCAAAGCATATGTAAACTGACGAACTAGCAACAACGGATTGTAGTTGATGCAACCCTTCCTACCTATCAGAGGTACATTAGGAAACCCACTACAACTGAAGATCACCTCAGTACCTAACCTGTCTCTGTCAACGAACCAATCGATATCTTCTGCAGACAAACTCATCAGACGCTCAGGCCACTCAGCTGTGGCTGCAGACAAGACGAAAGAACCCCTCTTGGGAAAATGACTATCAAACCATTTGTACAGCAACGGTACGCAGCATGAGACATTCTTCCCTCTCCGGTTCTCATTCTTGTAGTGCACTGAGTGATAGACATCCCCGATCAAGGTAGGGACTGGATTCCTTGAAGCGAAGATGTGAAATGCATCAAAGTCTACGAAATCAGGCATGTTGGGGAACAGGATAATGCCATATATGCATAAAGCAAGGATGGCATTGAATGCGTCCCAACATTTGCCCTTAGCACACTGCTGAGCCTTAGCTACCAGAAACTGCAAGGAGAACCCAGGAACCTTGTTCCAACTCGTCAATACTAACTCAGAGGCGCCCAAATGAAGTGAAGAAGCTAAACCAGCCAGATCAGGCTCAGCATCCATGTGCACAAAAGGCATCTGCCTTTTGATAGGCACACCCAGCAAATCAGCATACTCTTCCAGCGTCGGCGCGAGAACGAAGTCCTGAAAAGTGAAACACCTCAGCGGAGGGTCATAGAACTGCAACAGATCATGTAACCCATTCAACTCGGACGTAGAAGGTTTGCAAACCAGACTGAGCAACCTGCCATAAGACTTCCTGAACCCATCCTTCACAGAATCACCTGCTAGAGCTATCAAACCAGTCAACTTCGACACATCAGGGGTCGGGAACTTGTACGCAACAGTCTTCCTGAGAGAGGCCATGAGAATACAATAGAAGGCGAGAAATCCTGGATCGGGGAAACAGTACCTGCAACACAGACACACGTTAATGGAATGCAAATGAACATGCAAACTAATGCAAAATGCGAGCATGCAATAATATATTCAGGTAACTGCTGTGGAGATTTTGTGTCAACAATCACTGATGAGAAGAAAAACCCCGGTGTAAGACCACTAATCTGATCTGCTAAGGACGACCATCTGATAGGACCATATACACAGGATCAAAATTCTGCTCTGTCGAGAACAAACGTCTGATAATAAGGACCTCGGATGTATGATCAAGAAATATCTGCTGATGAAGTCTTCAGACCCCAAATAAAAAATCTGCCCTATCAAGAACAATCACACAGCTGCTGATGAGATCTTCAGACCCCACTCAAAATCTGCTCTATCAAGAACAAACAACATCTACTGATGAGATCTTCAGACCCCACAAATATGCTCTATCAAGAACAAACCACTGATGACAATACTCTGATCACACCTGCTCTCTCAAGAACAGACATACACTTGATGATAAGATCCTCTGATCAAAACCTGCTCTATCAAGAACAGACAAATTCGCATCTGAGAACCCTTGGTACCAACATAACTGATTCACTGTCAAGAAAACCATGTGGTCTGGAGGTCGAAGTTCCCTGCAATAAACCAAATCCCACTCACAGGTATGGACCTAAACTGACTCAAGGTACGACATCCTATGCGTTCATCAGCGTCACAGACTTTCAAAACTGACGATACGATTCCCAGAAGGAGTGGCATCATCAAGTCTTGAAGAGGCCTCACTTAGCTGAATCACAAATGATCGGTCCCCGGAGTCGACAATCCACCAAACCAGCAACCGTCTCAACCCAAAGGGTTGAAAGTGAAGCCAACCGGATGAACCTCGTCTGAGCGTGAATTTCATGAGACACTAGTGCCTGCAAAGCAAGCACGCGCCCACTAATTTCCACTCTAAGTCTATGGTGCACTCAAGCCTGGGTCTGGCTTCTCACTCATCAAAACTCCCATCCCACAACAGCACAGATAATCATATTATACTGAAAATAAAATGCGGGAAATAAAGTGTGAGAAGTAAAAATGCGATAAATAAACGCAACCCAACAAGTAAACACACAAACGATAGGATTGACTCTCATAGGGAACCAGAAAACCAGAGATTCTGGGTTCGACCCCCAACAGAGTCGCCAACTGTCGCTTGCGTGAAAATAAGGTGCCGGCACAACAGAAGAGTCGCCACCTTTCGTTATTTATCCCTCAGAGCGGGAAAGGAAACGATCGGAAAAACCTGACGAATAAGGGTAAGACAAGGTCATCGCAACCATTGTCTGGGTTCGGGAGTCGGTTACGCAAGGGGAAGGTATTAGCACCCCTCACGTCCTTCATACTCGACGGGATCCTCGCTTGTTTGTTTACTTGGACGGGTTGGTTATAATCTATCTACCTATCAAGGCTGGCTGAAAAAGAAAAAGAAAATGACTCGGCAAAGCGTCGCACTTTATGCCTACGTATTCTCATCAGAGAATGAGAAATCAGAGTTAACATAGTTCGGCCTACGAAGGATTATGGGGGAAGGTAGCTCGCCAAGACTTCTCCATCTTGTGCCTACGTACTCTCAACAGGCATGAGAGATCAGAGCTCACGTAGTTCGGGAAACTACGGTTTATTTCCTGTTTATGAAAGAAGTGTTTTTTATTGTGTTTGCGATTTCAACCGCACTAGAGACTATGACCTGAGAGTGAATGCGTCGCATGTCACCCAAAGGGTACCATACTAAACATCCAGATTGTGGAAAAGAAACTATCCCATAATCCTCTCTCAGATAGCTTAAGGCTCGTAACGTACGAAAGAAATCATTCATGATTACTGTATCTTAAACTGTTTTGAGATGAGAAGAGAACAGGCCCAACTAGGAGGGAGACTATCAAGTCCTACTGTTATCATGCCATGGATTCATCCTATGATTGAGGTTTGAACAGGGAACTCCTAGATGTTGTCATGCATAGGTTTCAACCTAAAAGTCTATCATCAAATCCTTATCAAAGGAAATGAGAGTCCTAAGGGATCATGTCAATGACACACCAAAACAGACAAAGCATCAGCTTAACACTAAAATGCATGCAATGCAAGTGAGGGAGGAAATGTGTGTGGGGCTTCAGCCTCCACAAGCTCGTCTCAACCTCAAGCCAGTCATAAAATAACAGTAATCATACTGAAAAATAAACAACATGCTATCAAGCAATAAACAGTAAACTGCAATCATACAGATAAAAGAAATGAAATGCCATCAGGCAAACAAACCACATGGGCAAGGGAGCTGGGCTCTACCGAATACCCGCAAGCAAAGCCACGCAATAACAATACAAGCAGAGGGAGCAACTCAACCTCTAATGCAATCATGCTCCTAGATTCTACTTATTTTAGATGAACTTATTCTAATGCAACAGACAAATCAAGCAAAACAAACAATACAGAAAAGAAAAACAGAAGAAAGCCTCAGCTCCTCCAGCAGCAACTCAGTCTTCAGACTTCAATCATCAATTGCTTTCCAGGTTTCAACCCTACAACATGAGTATCAACTCATCTTCTCCCTTAAGCTTCAGCTTCTTTGATCAGCTCCACCTTCAGGCTTCACTATCTTCAGGGATCTCCAAGTATCAACTTGATCTTCATGATCTTCAAGCTTCAACTGGGATGGCAGTCTTCAAGGATTCATCCTCTTCAATACTCTTCAATTAAGTCTTCATCTTCATGCTCAGGCTCTGACAGCTCTCAAGACAAAATCAAACAGAGAAAAATCACTACTGAATAGGCTGGGGGATATTGAACTGCTTATTTGATCACCAAAGGTGACCTATAAGGGTTCAATATCAAGTGAAGGGTTCCCTCAAAAGTTCTACCTCCTAGGTATAGCACTAATCCCTCCAAAGGAGAGAGGTGTATACCCTAGAAGGACTTTGAATCACAGGGAGGAATGGATATGAAGAATACAATCCATGTTTAAGAAAGAAATGATCTATATCTAAGCTCTCCCTAATCCTAACCCTAAAACAAAACAAAAAGAAGAAGAACAAGCTCCTCAAGCTCCTCCATGCCTCTTCCAATCTTCTAGTATGCTCCATTAAGCTCCATAAAGAGATGCCAAGCTCCTCAAACCAAAGGATACTCCAAAGCAAAGCAAACTATACAAAACTTGCCCTAATGGCCACACAAACAATCATTCAATTCAAAAATCAACCAAAAATAGTATATTATTCTATTAAATCCTAATATAAATGCTAGGGTACCCTACATAACTACCCTTAAGTCCCATATATTCCCCATATACTAAATTTCCCTAGAAACCCAAATCTAAAATTGTTATTGTCCTATATTTAAAGTTTTAATCAAATTCTATACTACCTAGAACTACCTAATTGAAACTACCCTAAAAATTATCACAAAATTATGAAATTAATTCAGGGGGACCCTAAGACATTCATCTAATTATCCAAAAAAAATTGAGCTAAAAATCCTAAGGGAACTACCCTAATTAAATCCTACAAATCAACATACCAACTAAAAGAATTAAAAAAGCAATTAAAAGTAAAAATGCACAAAAAATATAAAACTGAAATAAAATGGCTATTTTATATTTTTATATTTTTCTAGACAGAAAATGGAAATTGGGAAAAAAAAGTTGCATTGAAAAATATTCATTTTTTATTTTGTTATGAATTTTTGAAGTTTAGCAAAATTTGGAGAAAAAATTAAATGAGAATTGGATGAGGGGTGCAAGAAGCAAATATATTTAGTTAATATCATGATGGGCTTGGAAATGGGGGGTGGGGTGAGCAATATTTGCTGAAGCCCAACCAGTGCATTAAGTTGGAACGCTGCGTTTTGCAGCTGCAGCTCCCTCCAAAACGCGAACGGATCCTGGCCCTTGGATTGCAGTCCCGGTCAACAGTCAAGGCGCGATCGTACGGTGCCTGTATCATCTTCAACCTTAGATCATTAGGGTTTGTAGTAAAACTTGCCATGGATGAAGCTTCATGCGTACAACTTCTGGCAACCCGTTCTGTCTCGTTTCTCAACCAAATTCGAAACTTCAAAAAGCAAACATGCTCCATTTTCCAAGCAGAATACAACCATGTGCTTAGTTTCCATTGAAACCACCTAGAACTAGAACCCGATAGCAACCCCTCCATTAATGGTCAAACTTCAAACTTCTTGTTTCTTCAGTTTCTTGGTCTCAAAACGTTCACCTCACGGTGCTGATCAACCTAAGCTATAGCATGTGAATTAACACTCAATAACCTCCCAGTTCTTGATCCATAAAGTAAACATGTCAGATTTTCGACCTCCATAGAATACACTCAAACCTTCCAAATTTGTTCTCCTATTGGTCTCTAATACAACTATCCTAACCATTCTATCTAACAATGCATAACTAAGGAGTTTCAAGAGCTTTTGCAAACCTTGTGCTTGATGATGGCAGAAGTAGTTATCCCTCGATTCAATGCTTGAAACTTGCCACGATGGATCTTTGATTGATGATAAAAGTTCTGTATGCAAAAAGATTGATGGATAATGCTTGTATCTTGATCTTGAGTGAGATTTGCTTTTCTTGCACTTTCACCACCAAAGCTTCAATCTTCCATGGATCAACCTTCAACTCAGTATGCAAGTGCTCATCATGGTCCAGAGAATGTGTTTGTAGAGAAGAAAAAGAATGAAAATGGAGAAGAATAGAGGTTTGATCTTGAATTGCAAAATGGAAGAAATTTGGTCAATTCTCTCTTTTTTGCACTATGAACATCCACAATCACCAACCTTGAATCAATGGGTTTTGCCATCAATATTTAGACATGTTTAGAAAGATCTAGAATCATCTAGATCACTCTAGATGGAACTTGAAGTTTCTAGGATGTGGTATTTGCATTTCCATTCTCACCACATGAGATATATCATGACAAAATCCCATAACATGAGTAATTAGCCTGATTTTCTCCTTAAGTGGTATTTTGGACAATATGCAATGCTTAAACACCTTGTTTATTAAGCTTTCCTTTGATTTGGCTAGGTACCCCATTATGCAAGTAAGACTTTTACAAAGCAACTCCAAAATTTACGCCCCAAATCAAAATTGTGGCTGAACCATTGTTCTTAAAATATCCTTTGGAGTCAAAATGACCTATCATATGCCATGGTTAGGGTTTATAGCTTGGATTTTGTAATTTTCCATTTCACTTGAATTAACTTATGTCCCTTTTTTAGGCCATTTTTATCACTTTTTGCTATGAGCCTTTCCAACATCTCATGACCACCCTACTAGCCTTAAAACATCATTCTAAGCAACTTTGATGTTGAAAGTTTTTCCATTTGAAGCTTGGAAGTAGGAGATATGGCCATATGCTTGAAATGACCTATAAGTTCAAAATGACCAAAATACCCTTGGCTTGTCAAAGCCATAACTTGAGTTCTACAAATCCTATCAAGGACTTATAGTACTATATAGAAAGCTAAGAAGATTATATTCAACATTCATGTAGACCAAGAGATCATAAGAATCATCCTACTAGGGAAAAAGTTGTCTGCAAGTTGGGTGACTTTCAAGGACCCAGATTCACATACTTCAGATGACCTGTAATTTGTCAAAACCATAACTTGAGCTCTGCAAATCCGATCAAGGACTTATACCACTCAAATTAAAGCTAAGAACAAGCTCTACAACATTCATGTTATGGGGAAGATGAGATGACAATCACATCTTGAGCTAAAACTGCCTGGAAGATAGGGATCAAACTAGGGGATTTTACACTGTTAATCCTTAGAAACCCTAGCTTAAAACTTCTCAAACTCCTCAATCATGATGAGTTGGTCTAGGAATCATCCTTATAACATCTCAATACATCATTCCATGATCTCATGGCTCTTGGATTAGGTCTCAACCTTCTCCAAATCGTTAGTTGACCTAGGGTTGACCCAGTCAAAACCCTAGTTCTACCATTCATGGTTGAATCTTCTGAATTCTTGCATAATGACCTCTTTGGGCTTCATGATGGCTTTCAAGACATCTCATAGGCTTTCTCTAGGCTTTCTCAAAGCTTCAAGTTCATTCTCAAAGTCCCAGAATCATCTGAGGAGCACCCACAACTCTCAAGTTATGAGACACACAACCTTGGTTTCAACCAATTCCTCTGATGATCTCTTGAACTTGCTGATGAAGGTATCAACCTTCAAACACTTGGTGGGTAAATAAATGTTGGTCAAATTTTGGGGTGCAACATTATGTATTATAGGAAGATGGTAGCCGACGTGGATAATGATAAGCTCGTGATTCACTATTTCTAAGATAGCTTGAAAGGTGCCTCTTCCAAATGGTCCTTGAGCTTAGATCAGACCCATATTCGCTATTTTCAAGACTTGTCAGATGCTTGCATTAAGCAATACAAGTATAACATGAATTTGGCCCCTGATAGAAGGCAGGTTGTTGAGCATGTCATAAAAGGATTTTGAATCATTCAAAGAATATACCCAGAGGTGGAGAGAAACAGCATCCTAAGCTAAACCACCCTTGACTGAGAAAGAATTAGATGACTAGTTCGTTGACACAGTACAATTAGAAATTTATGAACGGATGGTAGGAAGTGTAACAGCTAGCTTCTCTGACCTAGTTGTTGTAGGTATCAATGTTGAACTTTGTTTGAAAAATGGAAAAATGACCAACGCAACTGGGAGTTCTAACAACAATAACAATGTCAAAAAGTCTTATTGCAACTTTCACAAAAGGAAAGAAGGGGAAACAAATGTAGTGATAACTAGTCGAAGAAAGAATCAGTCTTGGAAGAAATAACAGCAGCAACAACGGTATGTTCAACAACTAGCTTACTCTGTTCAATTCACTCAACAACCATATGTGGCAACAGACACACCTTTATTTAATCAACAAGTTCCCATGTATCAACCTGTGCAACCAGCTCCTACTTATCATCCAGTTCAAGTTGCACCAACTTATCAACAAGCTTCCAACACTCCAGCTTATCAATAACAAAGAACTCAGGCTCTACGTCAAAATGATCCCGTTCAAAACAGAACGTAGGGTGGAAGACCTCATATTCCCCCCATTCCAATGACTTACACATAATTATTCCCTTCATTGTTGCAGAGAGGTTTGGTGACTCCAATACCTTTGGGTCCACCACCTGATCCTCTTCCACCATTATACAATCCTAGTGCCCATTGTACATTCCATGAAGGTGCACCAGGAAATGATTTAGAAGGTCATTTTCCTCTGAAACGCCTTGTGAGAGAGCTGATGGAAAATAAGATCCTCGCATTTGGAGATTCAGGACCAAATGTAAAAAATAATCCTTTGCCTGCACATGGGGCTGTCAAAGCCATTGATGAAGTGTCTGAGGAAAAATTAATCCTAGATGTTGCTGAAATCAAGACTCCTTTGCAAGATTTCCATGCAAATTTAGTAGAAGCAGGATTGGTCAAGGTTTTCCATGCAAAATATGAAGAATGTGTTGTTTGTCCTTAAGGATGTGAGTTGGTCCTAAAGGATATCCAAAATTTAATTGATGAAGGTTTTTTGCAAGTGAGTAACAAAGTGAAAAGGCTGAAATGGCAGTAATTGAGCCTATTTTCAATTTTCCAAAGTCGAATGGTAAAATACCAGTTTTCAAGTTACTGAAGCCAGTCTTCAATATTCCAAAACCTGTTGTTGTTCAGCCAGCTAGTCAGCCGAAGCCAGTGGTTATCTAAAAACCTAGTTCATTCCCTTTTAAAGATACCAAATCAGTACCTTGGAAATATGATGTGACTGTTATTGACCAAGAATCTAGGAAGGTTGATCAAAAAGAAGGTTTGAAGGTTGTTAATGCAGACATAAGCAATATTGCAAGGGCGAGTAAAATGACCCATAGTGGTTTCATCTACACTCCATAATTCAATGAGGTTCCATCAAAAGAGACTATTGCCACAATACCCATCAAAGACAAAGAAGTGGTTCCAACTGATGAGAACGCTGAGTTTCTAAGAATTATAAGGAGGAGTGACTACAAGATCATTGATCAGTTACATCAGACTCCGCCAAAGATATCTATCTTATCTCTTCTAATGAACTCCCCAGCTCACAAAAGTTCCTTGCAGAAGTTACTAGCTCAAGCTCATGTCACTCGTGAAATCATTGTTGGCCAATTTGATAGTGTAATTACCAATATCACAACCTGTAATACTCTCAGCTTCAGCAGAGAAGATTTACCAAGGGAAGGCCAGAACCATATCCATGCGTTATACGTATTTTTATACCCCAAATTTTGACCTAGCATTTTAAGCTTTCATTCATTTGTCTTTATTCTTGGTTTACATCATCCGCATAGCATAACATGTCTTTCATACCATAACATTTTATCATTTGGGCATCATATCCATTATTTATGTCATCTAACCAACGTGCATACAAATAAGTGTCTTTGTGCTTGTGGTCTAAGCTCATATCTTGCAAGTTCGAATCAAGATTCAAGCAAAATCATTAGGTAAGATGTGTGTATGTGGTATGATCGCGCCTCAGTTGGGTTTGACCTAATCTTGGTCAAATAAGAGTTTACTCCATCATCAGACTGCGTTAAAGCCAAGTTTCTTCATGGTTCATATCATTCTCCTGCCAGGGTTTTGTGCAGTGCAATCCATTTCTCAATTCATAATCTCTAATTTCAAGGCATGATTCTCTCAAAGTGAAGTTTCTTGGTTCATCATGATCAAAATGTCATTAATTTAACTGTGCAAGATATAGATTTATTTCCCGGAGATTGATTAAGACATTCAAAGTAATTCAGAACTTATTGATCAGAAATTCAGAGAGTCGTGATTCAAATGACAATTGCTACGGTTGTAGATCATTTGGTGGATCAGGAGTTCAGTCTCATTCAAGTTTGTCAGTACATTTTATCAGTGTGTGGACCAAGATATCAGGTTGTGTAAGTCAGATGCTTCATGGTTACCAAGGATCAAAATGTTTCTATTTAGGATTACATGCAGTGTATTAAGGTTTAAGACATATTCATTAAGGTCTGTGGTGTTATATAAATAGAATTCGCTGTGAAGATTTTGGTTACTCGTGTTTCAAATGATAAAGTTCAAAATTCAAGTCCATTTTCATTCTTTCTAAATCCACATTATTATCCAGGTTCTCTTTCAATTATCCATTTCAGTTATCCATTCTTCTTTTCCATAAATTTCCAATCCATGACCAATTTTAAAAATTTAAATTTCATATCAATTTCAAGTTCACTTCAAGTTTCAGATTTATTCAAAAGTTCAAATTTTCAAGAATTAAGTTTCCATTTCCTATTCTTTATTCAAAAGTGCCAATTCCAATCATGTTCAAATTTCATTTTCAATTATTATTCAACATTCAATTACAATCAAAATTCAAAAAAATGAAAAGTCCAACTAAATTCAAAGCCCACAACCCATTGAGCCCATTATATTCTTTTTTTCCAAACCAATACAACAAGTTTAGAAAAAATTAAAAAAAAAGGTGATAAGTCCACTTCAACAAAACTTCAACCGAAGTTTTCTTTAACGCAACAAAACAAGCCTACAGAAACTCTACCCTGCAACATAAGCCACTCCAAGGATGTATTATTCTGCAACACAATACCTTGACAACACAACAAATTATGCAATAAGGCAAAACCTGCTATCATACCTGCTACACCTGCATAAACCTGCTATCACAAGACAATAGCAGCAATATCCTAAAAAACCAAAACCTTTTTCCTCTATTATTGCCATCTGCCATCAACACACATACGACTAGTTCTCAATAAGAAATGCAACGAAATCAATAGTTAACTCTTCAGCTTCAAAACAAAATCAATTTACAGCAACACCCTCTATCAACCTTTAAAACTACCAACCAAAACCTTCATGATCTTTTGTTTCCTTCACTTCCAACCACAACCAACAAATCATAAAAAATTTGAATCGACCGCCACCAAAACAACCGCAACAGCAAAAATGGCGATGAACCCGTGAACACCTCACAACACCCAAATCCACCGTGGAAAAGTGGAAGTGCAATGCGAGATAGAGAGAATACGCAGGTGATATTAAACATAAAAAAGCAGTATGAATGAGTACGAATCGAGAGAGTGTATCAAGAGAGACCATGCGAGGGATGGACAAAGGGGAGAGAGAAACAGAGATTGATGATGGAGTTGTGTGAGAAGCCGCGCGAGAAGGAGATGAGGAGAGATGGATGCAATTTGAGGAGTCTGAGATCATGTTTGGGAAAGGAAAAAGTGGGAGATCAATTTTATGAGGATCTGTTTCAAAAGTCGTAGCCGCTTTCCTCTTCTTTTAGATTTAGTTTTTTTTTTCTTTTAAGTTCAAACGGGTCACGGTGGAGCGACCCGCTCCACCTTTGCTAAACACTGTCTGCCTTCACATGGGCTTGGGCTAGCCAGACTTCTGGGCATTACCATGGTACCCTAGCTTCAATCTTTGCACCTCCTTTTCTTATTTTTTGTTAAATTTTCAATTTTTTTTTATTTTATTTTGTTAATTAATTTTCGGTGGTTATTTTGTTAAAAATCTTATTAAATACTTTGCCAAATAATTTTTGTTAATTACCTGTTAATAATTGTGTTGATAAATTTTTTGTTAATTATTATATCATTTATTTTGTTTTATCATTATTTAGTTGTGAGATATTGTTTATATATATATATTTATATATATATATATATATATATATATATATATATATATATATATATATATATATATATATATATATATATATATATATATATATATATATATATATATATATATATATATATATATATATATATATATATATATATATATATATATATATTTATATATATATATTTATATTTATATATATATATATATATATATATATATATATATATATATATATATATATATATATATATATTTATATATATATATATATATATATATATATATATATATATATATATATATATATATATATATATATATATATATATATATATATATATATATATATATATATATATATATATATATATATATATATATATATATATATATATATATATATATATATATATATATGTGTGTGTGTGTGTGTGTGTGTGTGTGTGTGTGTGTGTGTGTGTGTGTGTGTGTGTGTGTGTGTGTGTGTGTGTGTATATATACATACATACATATATATATATATATATATATATATATATATATATATATATATATATATATATATATATATATATATATATATATATATATATATATATATATATATATATATATATATATATATATATATATATATATATATATATATATATATATATATATATCTTAATCTATTTTCTTTGTTTTTCTTTCCACCTTGACTTATTTCAATTTCACTCTATTCCATTTTTATTTTCGATTTTATTTCCATCTTGATTTTCTTTGGTATATAAAGTCTTTAGAACCACGAATGTCGATTATTGAGGTTGTCTAACCTTCATTATTTCAAATTTGTAGTGAAAGATCATTTAGATCATTTTCTATACTTTGGCATTGGGATAGGTTTAGCTTCGATTAATCGACGATAGTTTGTGATTAAGACGATACCGTCCTCTTTTCTTTTCGTGTGACGCGATTCTTCGTTAATGATTTACATATCATTTCTCTATCATGTTTTAACATAGACATTATCGTTGAGTGGCCTCCTATAGCATGATCTTCATCATAGGTCATGCTATGGTTGTTTACCACTAAAGGGCCCCAATCCTTGATGAGCACTCTAATAAAAAACCAACCCTATTTCCCTTTAGCAAGTAGACTTTTAGATTGGAAACCCATTCAAGCCAGACAACTTAGAAGGTTCCCATCGAGTATGATGGATGCAAGAGGGTGATAATACCTTCCCCTTGCATAACCGACTTTCGAATCTAAAACTTGGTTGTGATGACCAGGTTCTTTCCCTAAAGGTTTTATCGATATTTCCCTTTCCTTCTTCGGATAAATAAAATTAGGTGGTGACTCTATGCAATTTTTCGCGTAGCGACAACTGGCGACTCTACTGGGGAGTCCGAAGCAAGTCAAACCTAATATAGGTTGTTTTCGTGTGTTTGGGTGTTTTTCTTTATTCCTTCACTTGCTTTATTGGTTTCCCTTTTATTTATATATTTGTATATTATCTTGAGTGGATCTTAATGTTGTGGTATGGATTGGGTACTTTGGTGGCAAACTTTGAGGGAAAGACTCAACACCCGAGCCTAGAGTGTAAAATTGAGATAGGAGAGGTTGAGTAGTATGGGCTTCCGAGATGCTCATCTCGTGAAAGTCAATATGAGAACCTCGCTTAGAATAGATTCCATTAAGGATGTTGATGACTGTCAAGCTCTTGGCGTGGTTGATCAATGTTTTCTTAGGAATCCATGACTCTAAGGACCTTTTTAGAACCCTAAACCATTGGCCAACTAAGATTGATGGTCACGTAGTATGGGTCCCCGAGAAGCTCTTCTCGCGAGGTTCGATATGAAGATCTCATTCAGAAGAGACTTTCTTGATGGAGTTGTTGCCTGGCAATGACTGACATACATAACAAATAGTCAAGAAAGTACATGACTCTAAAACCCTAGTCAAGAACCCAGTGTTGATGGTCTCGTAGTATGGGTCCCCGAGAAACTCTTCTCACGAGGTTCAATACAAAGATCTCACCCAAAAGAGGTTCATATGATGGAGTTATCAACCGACATGCTCATGTCGTATGTGATAAACATTCATGTGAACCTATGACTTTGGGTTCCCTATTAAACCTTATAACACACCTTGTGAGAACCCTGTGTTACGAGCAATCAGCCCTTATCCTCCATTTATACCTTGGATCTTGTACTAAAACTATAAAAAAAATACGCATTGCATCCCATGGAATTCATTTCATTGCATTTGCATCTCATTAGCATGTTTGCACACCATTTCTACAAGGAAACTCATTCCATCTCTTGCCCATTGCCAGCCAGTTGACTTCCTGACGCTCATATTGAGCCTATCGTAGCTGAAAAGTATTTAGAGGAGTATCAAGCAAAGATAAGAGGAAGATAGACACCTTGAAAGGTCAAGAAAGTTAGAATTTGTGGTAGCTATGTTAAGGAACAACCCTTGGCATGTTGTGGTGGAGAATCTTGATCCCTCAACCGGTTTTACTGTGACGACCAACCCATTGTATAATCATCTGCCTGATGATGATCCTCTACAAGTAAACATTCATGCTCAACCCCAGAGGATGTTGTTGACTGATCCTATGAAGGAAAGGCTTTGTGCCATTGAGGAGAAACTCCAAGCTATGAAAGTGCATGATACACATGGTTTTGATGTTGCTGATATGTGCCTACTGCTAAACCTGGTGATTCCTCCAAAATTCAAGGTACCTAACTTTAAGAAGTACACAGGCCATAGTTGCCCAAAGTGTCATTTAGTGATTTTTTGCCGAAAAATGACCTCCTACACCCACGAAGATAAGTTGATGATTCACTTTTTTCAAGACAGTTTGAGTGAGGCATCTTTAAATTGGTACATAGACTTAGAAAGGAGTCGTATCCAATCTTGGATGGACTTAGCCAGCGGTTTCCTAAAGAAATATCAGTATAATTTAGACATGGCTCCCAGTTGCATGCAATTGCAAAGCCTAACTCAGAAGAGTAGTGAATCCTTCAAGAAATATGCACAACAGTGGAGAGAATTGGCATCGAGAGTACAACCACCACTCTTGGATAAAGAATTGGTCGACATGTTTATATACAGTCTACATAGTTCTTATCTTGAAAGAATGGATGGTTGTGCATTTTCAAGCTTCTTTGACCTTGTGATAGTAGGATAACGCGTCGAGAGCTACCTTAAGAGTGGACAAATCCAGGACGCCTCAAGCATCCAGGCCAGTGAGACTGAATCTCTCAGCAGTTCCCAAGAGCAAGAGAACGATGAAACCAATGCAGTCATAACAAATATTGAGTATTCTCATGGTGTACCATCAAAACTCTATGGTCCCTCATCTACTCAATAATCATCATTCCTAGTGTCATGCTATTCTTATGGACACCAAACCATTCCTAGAGCTTCATATGAGAAACCTTAGATCGCTCCTCACTCAAATCAACGAGCCCGTGGCCAAGGACATCAGAATCAACGTCTGAGTCAGCATAGGCCTTGCAATAACTTGGAAAGAAGAAATGCTCCTCTTCATCTAGTCCCTATGTCATATAGTCAACTCTTGCCACATTTTATTCAAAGCTCTTTAGTGGTTCCCAAGTCTCTCAAGCCATTACCAGAACCATACCCGCCTGGGTATGATCCTCATGTGCAATGTGGATATCATGTTGGTTCAATGGGATACTCAACAGAAGATTGCAAAGCGTTCCAAGCCAAAGTGCAATAGTTGATTGATAAAGGGAGCATATCCTTTCCAGAAGGAAGTTTGGTTGTACACGTCAGCCTCTCGTCTGTTGAGTTCAAAGACTTTAGGGAGATCTTCTAAAGCTAGTGGTTCAAGCAGAAAGACATCCTCCGAACTAGCAATTATTGGATCAACTTTTATCATTCTCATTTGTATTTTCTTTCTTGTTGAATGCTACTTGTTTTTAGACATTGTTGTTTTGAATGGTAATATTAATGAAATGATCATGCTTTTTGAATTAATCATGTCGCATTCGCTCATTTGTCTTCACTTATATCGGAAAAAAATATTAAAAAAAACATCTATATATACCTCTTGTCCACTTTCTTTATCAAATCATTTTTTAGCAAAGATTGAAGGGAGGATGAAGAAAACGAAATACCCATAATTACTGTCGATATGCTTTCAGATAAAATCATGCTGATGATGTACAGGCATTGTTTCAAATCCCCTAAACACTAGAGAGATAAGGAGTTAGTCCCTAGTTAATCACTTCGATCCTAGAAGTAGGAGTTTCCTTCAGATTTCCAAACCCTTATGCTTAACCTGGGGCATTGTGTTCAGTTATCTTTATTACACATTCAAAATGCCAGATGAAACCTCTTGTTATGGCGGTAGTTCTCCAACGACCAATGACTTGGTAGTCACAAGCCTTTCCAAAAAAAAAGAGAAGAAAAATTAAAAAATAAAAGGTGCGCTAGGTCCACCACCCAAAGAGCTGACTTAGGAAAAAGTTAGGGATCAAAAAACAAATAAAGAAAAAGTGGTCCTCAAATCCTCAAACAAAATAAGATTTAGTGACCATTATG
This sequence comes from Lathyrus sativus, assembly GCA_963859935.3. NCBI lineage: Eukaryota > Viridiplantae > Streptophyta > Magnoliopsida > Fabales > Fabaceae > Lathyrus > Lathyrus sativus. The sequence continues at coordinate 183,201,765 of OZ012740.1, read as the reverse complement.
TCAAAGATTAGAAAGGTCACTGACATCCATCAAAATAAAACAAAGTGACTGCCATTACAAGCGAATCTTGAATCATCATCATTGCCCTTACACCGTCAACCCTTTTAGAAGATAAACGTGTGTAGTATAACTGAATTTAAGACTGAAGAACATCATGAAGAAGGGGTGGGTATCAATCAAATCTTGAGCCTTATATCCTTTGTTTCAATAACCGTGAACCAGACCACGTTACAACCCTTAAAAGACCTAATTGAAGCAAGGTTTATTCTGAAATCATACTACCATAAGGTTGCGTAAACTGACTCCCCACAAATTTGTTAAACTTCAGCATTGGTGTCATTCTTCTTGCTATATTCGTTTGCACACCAACTAAATCAACACTACATTTTGACTAATGGTCCATTCGTTACACACTTTCACATCATTCTAATAATGATTGATTTTTTCAAATTTTGCATGAGAATTGCATTAAAATTACCATTTGTGAATGAACAATTTAAATTGCAAGTCGGTACTTGAAATCAAGGAAATTCTAACAAGGAGCTATCAAAGAGGTCTAGGTCACTCAATAGACTGGATCAGAATCAAAGCAAGTACTCAAGCATTAGTTGATTATGGGGCAGATTGTTCAAGAATCGGTTGATGAAATCGAATCATCTCAAGACTCTACCAACCAAGGGCAAGCGACCCAGAGTTTTTTATTAAGGAAAAGTCCCTCTGACACTAAATCAGCATAAGTTAAATCGCTTCAACGCTCATTCTAGGGTAAGCAACTTCAAGCGTACGTCGAAGTTAACCACTTCAAGAGTTGGTTAATCAAGGAAGAATCCTTTCATGACTTAAAATTTTGGGGAAAGCCACCCCAAGGTCATCTCATGGTAAGTTACCTCCAATCTCTCTTTTAAGGAAAAATTCTCCAAAGACCCTCCAGACAGGGGCAATTTGAACTAAAATTTGGGCAACTCCTTTCCATGACTTCAAGCTTCTCAAGCAAGCTCTACCACCCATCAGCAATCTCCATTGAGTTCAAGACGAGTGTCGGGGAATCATGCTATTAGCCCACCCGACCAAATCACCCTTCTCAAACAAAAGCCTTTCTACAAAAGACCCGCATTTCGTTTCTGGAAACCTTCATATCATTACATAAATCATCTTCATGCATTAGTCGTGTCGCTTCACTCGTGCATAGAGTCCTGCATATCATCTCATTCATCGAGCCTATCCCATAACATGAATCTAATAGCAAAAATCCTTGTAACCCAAATCACTTCAAAACATATTCTTGTCTGAAAATCATTTTAGGATACTAGTTCTCATCTGGTAGACAACTTTTAAACCAGTTCTCGTCTGGTCACCCTATTCTTTATACTCCAGTTCCCGTCTGGTAGTCAATTTTCTTTTCAAAGTCTAGTTCTCGTCTGGAAAACCATAAAGTCAGTTCCCGTCTGATAATAAAACAAGGAGTCAGTTGTCACCTGACAACTTAACCCTTTGGCCACTAGTCCTCGTCTGGTAGCCTACCCTTTAAAAACCAGTTCTCGTCCGGTAATTCACCCTCAAAGCCCAAACTCGCTTGGCACCCAAAATAAAATCCCAACCATACTTAGCACGACCATTACCCATAATCCACACTCATATCCCCAGCAACCCGAACATACATCGGCATTTTGCATATATACCTTGCATACATCCTGCATCATTACATGCGCGCTTAGTCAATCATTCTCAGAGATGTGAATTTCCTGTGGACATCTTGTCAGGATTCTTGTAGAGTATATCCTCTTGCACTTACCTTTTGAAATTCATGTTCGTACCTTTTGCACGAAGTATCTCCTCCCTTCCTTTTGCATAGGAGTCACCTTACCTTTTGTAAGGGATTTCATTGCCTTTTGCGTGAAATCTTACTCTTTCGCTTTCCTTTTGTAAGCGTTTTTGTTGTCTTTTACACGTGATAAAACATTGTTTTGGGTATCTTCGATCAATTTGGACGTTTGATGCATGTGTGGCCAAGAACTGAATGGTCGCCATACTCAAATAATGTCATCTCTGTCGTTGTGCTTGAGAAGTCAAATGATGTTCTAATACCTTTTTGCAAGGTTCCCTTCGCCTTTTGCACGAGGATTGTTATTATCCTCAACTTACTTTTTGTAAGTCTTTTTGTGTCTTTACCTCAAAGTATCTCCTTCTTACCTTTCACAATGGATTCAACTTACCTTTAGTAAGTCTTTTCGTGCCTTTTGCACAGTTTCTTGTCAGCTTACCTTTTGTAAGTATCCTCTCTACCTTTTGTAGAAGGAAATATTTCTCCTAACTTTTTGTTCAGGAGTCATCCTTGCCTTTTGCAAGAGGAAAACCAATTTTTAGAGTCCTCTCTACCTTTTGTAGAAGGAATATCTCACAATCCTTTATTTTTATAGTCCTCTCTATCTTTTGTAGAAAGAATATCTTATAATCCTTTATTTCTAGAGTCATTTCTACCTTTTGTAGAAGGAATATCTCACAATCCTTCATTTCTTGAGTCCTCTCTACCTTTTGTAGAAGGAATATCTCCCAACCAGTTTCCATTGCCTATTGCAAGGCATATCCTCGCCTTTCGTAGACCAGATTTCAGATTTACAGTTATACCATTATGTCACATTTTCTTGTCTTGGAATCCAGCAAGGATGTTTCTCCCACCAAGACTATCAAAGCAACCTTTGAACCATACGATATACTCATACCATACATTGCATCTCAAGCACGCCATTTATTTGCATCCTAAGCATATCATTACATCCATTCCTTTTACACAGCCAAAATTCTAGGTATTATAGTATTTAATCCTCTTCTACCTCGAATGTCTGAAAGTTGTTGCTATTCATGCCTCCAGGTCCAAGAAGATTAATTAGGGGTAGCTATCATACCCCAAATTTTGACCTAGCATTTTAAGCTTTCATTCATCTGCCTTTATTCTTGGTTTACATCATCCGCATAGCATAACATGTCTTTCATACCATAACATTTTATCATTTGTGCATCATATCCATTATTTATGCCATCTAACCATCGTGCATATAAATAAGTGTCTTTGTGCTTATGGTATAAGCTCATATCTTGCAAGTTCGACCAAGATTCAGGTAAAATCATTAGATCAAATGTGTGTGTATGGTATGATCGCGCCCAAGTTGGGTTTGACCTAATCTTGGCCAAATAAGAGTTTGCTCCATCATCAGACTGCTTTAAATTCAAGTTTCTTCATGGTTCATATCATTCTCCTGCCAGGGTTTTGTGCAGTGCAATCCATTTCTCAATTCATAATCTCTAATTTCAAGGTATGATTCTCTCAAAGTGAAGTTTCTTGGTTCATCATGATCAAAATGGAATTTGTTTAACTGTGCAAGATGTAGATTTATTTCCCGGATATTAATTAAGACATTCAAAGTGATTCAGAACTTATTGATCGAAAATTCAGAGAGTGGTGATTCAAATGACAATTGCTACGGTTGCAAATCATTCGGTGGATCAGGAGTTCAGTCTCATTCATGTTTATCAGTACAGGTTATCGGTGTGTGGATCAAGTTATCAGGTTGTGTAAGTCGAATGCTTCATGGTTACCAAGGATCAGGACGTTTCCATTTAGGATTAGGTGCAGTTTATTGAGGTTTAAGACATATTCATTGAGGTCCATGGTGTTTTCTAAAGAGATTTCACCATGAAGATTTTGGTTCCTCGTGTTTCAATTGATAAAGTTCAAAATTCAAGTCCATTTTCAATCTTTCTAAATCCACATTATTATTTAGTTTCTCTTTTAATTATCCATTCTTATTTTCCACAAATTTCCAATCCATGACCAATTTTTAAAATTTAAATTTCATATCAATTTCAAGTTTTAGATTTATTCAAAAGTTTAAATTTTCAAGATTTAAGTTTCCATTTCCAATTCTTTATTCAAAAGTGCCAATTCCAACCATGTTCAAGTTTCATTTTCAATTTTTATTCAACATTCAATTACAATCAAAATTCAAAAAAATGAAAAGTCCAAATAAATTCAAAGTCCACAACCCATTGAGCCCATTATATTCTTTTTTCCAAACCAATACAACAAATTGAAAAAAATATTAAAAAAAGTCATAAGTCCACTTCAACAAAACTTCAACCAAAGTTTTCTTTAACGCAACAAAGCAAGCCTACAGAAACCGTACCCTGCAACATAAGCCACTCCAAGGCTTTACTATTCTGCAACATAAAACCTTGATAACACAATAAGTTATGCAATAAGGAAAAACCTGCTATTATACCTGCTACACCTGCATAAACCTGCTATCACAAGACAATAGTAGCAATATCCTAAAATGCTAATCCTGCCTAACAAACAAAAAAAACCACGCGAAATCCTTAACATAACCAACAACATAAGCCACAGACTTGCATTGAAATTGATCTATCAGCAATAATAAGTCAAAGAATCCTACTTCTAAAGAATTAAATTGATAAGTTCGAGAATTAAATTTAAAGAAAGAGGAGAAAGAGTTTCAGGGGACCACCAGGATCCCCACTCTCTACAATATCATCACCATATCGCTCTATAACCACCATACAGACCTCCTCCAAGAAACCCCTCAACCTTCATCTAAAAAACCAAAACCTTTTGCCTCAGTTATTGTCATCTGCCATCAACACACATACGAATAGTTCTCAATAAGAAATGAAACAAAATCAATAGTTAATTCTTCAGCTTCGAAACAAAATCAATTTGCAGCAACACCCTCCATCAACCTTTAAAACTACCAACCAAAACCTTCATGATCTTCTGTTTCCTTCACTTCCAACCACAACCAACAAATCAACAAAAATTTGAATCGACCACCATCAAAACAACCACAACAGCAAAAATGGCGATGAACCCGCGAACACCTCACAACACCCAAATCCACCGTGAAAAAATGGATGTGCAATGTGAGATAGAGAGATAATACGCATGTGAGATTAAACACGAAAAAGCAGTATGAATGAGTACGGATCGAGAAAGACCATGCGAGGGATGGACAAGGGGGAGAGAGGAACAGAGATTGATGATGGAGTTGTGTGAGAAACTGCACGAGAAAGAGATGACGAGAGATGGATGCGATTTGAGGAGTCTGAGATCATGTTTGGGAAAGGAAAAGTGGAAGATCAATTTTCTGAGGATCTATTTCAAAAGTCGTAGCTGTTTTCCTCTTCTTTTAGATTTAGGTTTTTTTTTCTTTTTCTTTTAAGTTTAAACGGGTCACGGTGGAGCGACCCACCCCACCTTTGCTAAACCCGGTCTGCCTCCACATGGGCTTGGGCCAGCCATACTTCTGGGCATTACCATGGTACCCCAGCTTTAATCTTTGCACCTCCTTTTCTTATTTTTTGTTAAATTTTCAATTTTTTTATTTTATTTTGTTAATTACTTTTCATTGGTTATTTTGTTAACAATCTTATTAAATACTTTGCCAAATAACTTTTGTTAATTACTTGTTAATAATTGTTTTGATAATTTTTTTGTTAATTATTTTGTCATTTATTTTGTTTTATTATTATTTAGTTTTTAGATATTGTTTATATATATCTTAATCTAGTTTCTATGTTTTTCTTTCCACCTTGACTTATTTCAATTTCATTCTATTCCATTTTTATTTTTGATTTTATTTCCACCTCGATTTTCTTTGGTATATGAAGTCTTTACAACCACGAATTTCAATTATTGAGGTTGTCTAACCTTCATTATTTCAAATTTATAGTGAAATATCATTGAGATCATTTTCTATACTTTGGGATCGTGATAGGTTACCTTCTATTAATCGAAGAAAGTTTGTGATTAAGACAAGACCGTCCTCTTTTCTTTTTGTGTGACGCGATTCTTCGAGAATGATTTACATATCATTTCTCTATCGTGTTTTAACACAAACATTATCGTTGAGTGGCTTCCTATAGCATGGTCTTCATCATAGATCATGCTACGGTTGCTTAGCACTAAAGTGTACCCAATTCATTCGATCAATCAACGATTAACAATTAACCACTAACTTTAATTTTTGTCTAATATACCCTTGCTTTACTTTTCTGTTAATGCATCACTGACTTTATATTCATGTTCAAATTATCATATTATCATCTTGTCATCTTATTCATTGTCAATTGTTCATATATCACCCAAAAATACTTGATAAAAACGATGCGTGTAATACGTGGTGGGGAAGAAGTGTGAATGGAGCCTCATTACACTCACTCCGAATATTTTGAACACAAGATGCTCGGCTTGGTAGTTCGAAATACTCACCTCTACCCATAAAATTTCTTAGAATACGTCAAACTTTTTTCAAAACTCTAACAAAAACACTTCAACAAATCTAAATCTTTTCATACTTCGGGATTCCCTCAGAAAGGTTTTCAAAAAGGACATGTTACTTTCGTTCTACCACAAATAGGTAACGCGTAAGACTCCAGACAATGAATGGCAATACACCTAAATGCTAGAGTGTGAATGTTAGCATCGTCCATAATAAAACACCAACAAACAGTAGTCCTCTGAACTACAGACACTCTGATTTCTCATACTTGTTGAGAATACATAGGCATAGTGTTGCACCCCAAAATTTGACCAACCGTTTCTTATATTTGGCTTATGTTTTGTTTCATTAGCATTTGCATTCACATATCGCATACCGTGCATTTTTTTGCAGTCGGATTGATTTTATCGGGATTATAGCCCTTTTCCTCGTGTTTCAGACGATTCAAATCGTTTCAGATACAGAGATTTATTTTGGAATTTGCGCTCTGCCCGGTGATTCAGTCTACGTTGTTGGTTTCGGTGGTACTTCGGTATCCGGTTTTTATTATTGTTTATTTTGTCGCATTATCGCATTTTTATTGTTCGTCAATTTAATTTGTCTAGATTTAATTTCCTATTTTTGACAGAGTTTTTAGATTTTTAATAGACTTTTATCTTTTATTTCTCTATTTTAAATTGTTTTTCTTAAAACTAAATAGTCATTAACTTCTTTTTAGAACATTACTAGATTTAACTTTTTTTTTAGATTTTAAATAACATTTTCCATTTTTAACAATTTATTACAATGATAATTGGTTGTTAAATAGTTAATTTCGTTTTAATATTTTCTAGATTTTTTAATTGTTTTTTAGAATATATTTAGATTTTACTAATTCTATTAATTTCTTTTATCAGATTTTTATTAATCTAGATTAGAGTTTTTAATTGATTAATTGTTATTAATTGTCTGGTTTTATTAATATTAGTTAGATTTAACTAGTTGTTATTAATTGATTTTAACTAGATTTTCATTTAAGTATGTCTTTAGCTTAATTATGGTTCAGCTTTATCATTAATTTTGTCAGCTTAATCATTAATTTGGTCAATTAATCAGAATTTTCGCAGGCCACTTGTCTTTTTTGCAGGCCCATTTTGTCCCCTCTGTGCCATGTGTCAGCAGGCTATAAATAGCCTCATTAATGCTTGGCACGCGTCCCAAGGACACGCCACCTCACCACCGACCACATGCAAACCGCCGGAAAATCCCATCGGCAAAATCAACAGATCAAACCTTGCCGGAAAATCCTCGCCGGAAAATTCATGGAGTCCCTGGAAACTTCATACCTTCATAGTGTTCTTACACTTTCTTCCAGAATTTCCAGAAACTCATCCGGTGTTCATCACGTTTCCAGATTTTTTCTTTGAACATTCATTAAACCTTCATATTTTTTCCCAGAAATACTCATATCTTCATCGTGTTCATGCTTGTTCATCATCCTGTTCATATTTTTTTCCAGATTCATCATATACTCATAGAGATCTTCAAAGATCTTCCTCCGAGTTCATCAAGTTCATCGCAAGTCCATTCATGTTTCTCCAGATTTTCATCGAATCTTTAAATCTTCATCGAACATTCATCGATCTTCATCAATGGATCTTCGGATTTTTGAACAAACTCTTTCGGATTTTCGGATCTTCACATGCATCTCCAGATTCAAACATCAAACCTAGATCCCTCATCTCCAAACTCACAAACCTCACAATCTCACACCAAATTTCTTCATGATCTGGATCCAAAACCGTAAGACCATTTGTCTTTACTTAAAGCAAATCTCCAACTCCAAACTCGATTCAGACTCAGATCTTCAACAACAAATCAATGGACCATCGTCACCATCATCTCAACCAACCAAATCTAGATCTGAAACTTCGAGATCTATAACAAACTTCAACTATTTTGTTCAGATTTCTTCAACGCCATAAGAACTTCATCAAGTTTTAAATCAGGAACCATCAGCGAGCAATGGTCCATATCTAGATCTTCATCTAACTTCTAATCTCCAGAAATTTGTCATGCAACCTCAGAGCTTCATCTCCAACAATAACCTCATTCCATCTTCAACACGCAAATCACGGCAAAGAGTGAAGAGAGAGATTTCGAACAAAAGATGAAGCAGAGAGACGGCCGAGCAAGGAGGAGTGACGTTGAGCTGCGGAAAAATGAAGAAGTTTGTTTCCGGAAAGTTTATTGATCTCTTTTGGCCTTGTTTGTTTTGCTGTTTATTTTGAACAGAGATGGAGAGACTGAGCTGCGGATGCAAACGACGCAGCTAGCGTTTGGCCAGGGCAAAATGAAGAAGATGATATGACTTTGTGGGATCGTTTGGACTGGTTAGTGGGCCTTTGGCCCAACCTTTCATTTTCAAATTCACACCCCCGTTTTTCCTCATTGCACCCCCGTATTGTTGTTGCTGCATGTTGTGTTATGAACTTGGGCCAAGCCCAATTGAATTTCTGAGCTGCACCCTCCGTTTCGCCCCGCATACCCCCTGGCTGTTGGACAGTTTTGATTGCTGGATTATGGATTAAAGCACAACTGTGTGCTTTCTGGTTGTACCCTTGGTTTCTCTGTTGTACCCCTGTTGATGTTCTTTATTTCTTGTTGGGTTTTATTTGTGTAAATACTTTTTGATTGTAATACATGTATTATATTTCTTTTAGGATATTATATGAATATATTTTTCTTTTAGAATTTATATTCTATTTTCATTTTAATTTCTTTTAATAATTTCTTTTAGAATTTATTTTCTTTTTAGAAGTTATTAAAGTTGAGTTCTCATCTCTTTTTGTTATTGGTTTTTTTTCTCACCATTTCATTTTTGTAGGTCGATGACGAGACTTCCGTAATGCGTTATAAATCAAAATGTTAGTGAATAATGTAGGATCCAAGACCGATTTTTCTCTCCTCATCTTTTCTTCTTCTTTTAATTTTATTCTGCTTTTCTATTGTGTTGTCCGTGTGACATGATTTAATCGGAGAATGATTCTCAATATCATTTCTTTATCTTGTCTTTGACACGGATATCAATACGCTACCTCTTGGGGTTTGACTTCTTTTATAAGTTGAATTATGACGGTTCAGCGTCACATTGGTTCTGGTTTGAAATGTCATCATCAAGGTCAAAAGAGGAAAGCTTGGAATGGAACTTGCAAGAAAAAGTCAAGGGTCAACGGAACCACTCCGTTCGGTAACATTGTTTTTATTTCACTTCTTTCATCTCTTTCTTTTCAACCGTCGAGTGTTGTGAGTTTTCGTTTAGATACGAGGGAAATGATAAGTGGGGGGCTTCCTCTCATTTGTCTAGAGTGTTTAGTGTACACCCTTTGGGTGATATACGACGCATTCGCTCCTACGTCTTAGTACTTGGCGTGTGTGTCTCGTTCCGAACCTTTTCTCTCGCGTCCTAGCGATTGAGACTTCCCCTTTTCTCTCGCGTCCTGGTGATTGAGTTCTTTTCTCTTGCCCCCGTGCAATCGAGACTGTTTCCTGTAGTTGGCTGAACTACAGCTGCTCTGATTTCTCGTACCAAACGAGAATATGTAGGCATAGGATGCGATATCCTAGCGAGCACACTAACAACTAACTTCTCTATTCTCTCGCTTCTGTGCGATCGAGGCTTCCCCGCTGATGACTAATTTTTCTCTTTCTCTTGCCCTAGCGCAATTGAGACCAGACCGTAGTTCTAGTTCCCGTTAGGTTTCCCGTACCTCTAAACCCGACATACTACGTCCGTTCTACCGCAAACAGGTAACGTCTAAGTCTCCAATGGTCGAGCAGCAATACACCTAACTGCTAGAATGTGTACGCTAGTATCGTCAACCTTTTCTCTCACCCCGTGTGATCGAGAACACCCTGGTTACCCGTAGTTAGCCTGAACTACGTTTTGCTCTAATTTCTCATGCCAGATGAGAATATGTAGGCACAAGACGCGACGTCTTGGCGAGAAATTCCCCCCGTAGTTTCCCGAACTACGTTGATTCTGACTTTCCCATTGCACGAGGGAATACGTAGGCATAGAGCGGCGATGCTCTATCGAGTCAGTTCTTTCCGTTTAGCGTTAACAGCCGTAGATAGTTTGTTTTTCACCCATAGAATAGACAACCCAAGCGTGGATCCCGTCGAGTACAACGGACGTGAGGGGTGCTCGTACCTTCCCCTTGCGTAACCGACTCCCGAATCCAGACAAGGTTGCGATGACCTTGTCTTTCCCTTTTTCTTTAGGTTTTTGCGATCGTTTCCTTTCCCTCTCTTTGGGATAAATAACGAAAGTGGCGACTCTTCTGTTTTTTTCCGCTGGTTGTTTTTCGCAATTGCGACACATAGGATCGCGAGATCCTAGCGAGCAAACTTCCCATTTTTTCACCCATAGTCCCACGAACCACGTGTCGCTACTGCGAAAATCGGCGCCGGCTATGACAGAAAAGTCGCCACCGTGTGTTATTTATCCCAACGGAGGGAAAGGAAACACTCAGAGTAAACCTAACGCATAATGGGAAGGAATGGTCGTCACAACCAAATCCTGGATTCGGGAGTCGGTTACGCAAGGGGAAGGTATTAGCACCCCTCACGTCCGTCGTACTCGACGGGATCCACGCTTGTTTTCTGGTACGGATTGTTATTCTATCTACTCTAAGGGTCAAGGGTTAAAAAGAAAAGAAAATGACTCGGCAAAGTATCGCACTTTATGCCTACGTATTCCCGTCTGAAACGAGAAATCAGAATCAACGTAGTTCGCCTACCTATGGGAAAGGAGGGGAAGGTTTCTCGCTAGGATACGGAATCCTATGCCTACGTACTTTCATACAGCATGAAAGATCAGAGCAAACGTAGTTCGGGCTACGGAAGATACAAATTTGTCTGACTGTTTTTTATCTTTCTGAAAAGGTTTTATTCTGATTAAGAGTCCAAGCGGACAAAAATGACACTTTGATGTTTGTTTTCAGTCTTTTACGCAAGAACTGTTTGTTATGATGTTTGCAATCTCTGACGCACTAGAGACTATGATTTGAGGGTGACTACTTCGTATGTCATCCTAAGGGTAACACACTAAGCAGTCAGATTACTGAAGAGTGACCCTCCAGCAACCCTCTCTTAAATAGCTTAAGGCTCGTAGTGTACGACATCGATTGTCCTTATTACTGTGTCTTGAGTTGTTTTGAGATAGAAGAGAAAGAACTCTAAAAACCTAGGGTTTGAAAAGGGAATAAAACTAACCTAATGTCGTCATGCATGGGTTATAACCTAATGTCTGTCATATTTCTCTCTTGCACAGAGAGAAACAGAGATCCTAGGGGATAAATGGAAAAGAAACAGATATACAGTAAACAGTAAACATGCATGAGATGCAGTAGTACAAGCGAGGCAAGGGAGTCCCACTCAACCTCGAACCTGGGAAAACAATAGGCAAAGTGAAACAGTTTCACTTCAAACCTAAGGGGAAAACTGAACAAGCCAACACTCAATACAGAAAAAGAAATAAAACTCAACACTAGCTCTGACAGCAACACCAGCTCCCACAGTAAGCAGCTCAAGCAGCAATAGCTCTGACAGCTACAGTTGATTAACAGCAAAAAGGTTGACAGTAACACCTTCAAGCAAGACCCCATTTTCACTCTTCAATGGTCCCCAAGCTTTATATAAGCTCCTGTCTCCACAAATCTCCAAGCTCTGGCAAGCACTGAACCCCAACAAGTAGACAGCTTCAAACAGCAAACAGCTTCAAAAAGCAGCAAAACCCTAGGCTTCAACAGATACCCAGCTTTGACAGGCACAAGCTTCATCTTCACCAATCTTCAATGAACTTCATCTTCAATAGGCTTCCATCTTCAAGGCAAGCACTCACGGGAGAGAATCAACTAATAGATGAAGTTGAAATGTTAAGAGGCTCAATGATAACCCAAGGAAATCACTAAGATCTTAGCATAGCAAGTAAAAGGTATCCTCAAGGTTCTACCCAACCAAAGCTTGCTCTACATCCCTCCTAAGGAGAGATGGAACTTCTTTGGGGGACCTTGTGTCATGGGATAGAATAGAGGCACAAGAAGCTCTCTATGTTTGAGAAAGAAATCAGTCTAATCTAAAGCTCTCCCTATATCTCCTATCTCCTAAGTCTTCAAAAGCAACCTTCAAGGATAAGAATCTTCATGCTCCAAGCTCCATCCTTTATCCCCAATCATCTGCAATATCTTCATGAGCTCCAACAAGCACAACTCAAGCCCCAAGCCCAATTAGAATAGCCCAAACCAAGCAAACAAGCCTAATGCCCAAGGGGGAAACACACAAACATCATACAAGTTGCAAAAATCAAATAAAATAGTAATACTCATCATGAAATACTAGATTAATTTCTAGGGGAACCTAACTATATACCCTATACCCCACATAAACCCCCAAGGCCTAAATCAAACCCTAAGTCTCCAAAATATGCCCTAAACTACACCTAAGTATTGTGAACCCTAATTCTGATACCTCTCCTATCTACCTCTCAAATTAATCTAAGTTTAGTCACAAAAATCATGAAAAAATTCCTAAGGGTACATGCTCCCCTAATCTAATCAACCTCACAAGAATCAATCAAAAATCATGCACCAATCTCTCATACTAAATTCAGAAAAATGAAGTATCAAACAAATGCAAAATAAAATCAATAAAATTGTAAAATATACCAAAAAATGAAAAATGCATGAATTAATGTTTTTACTGTTTTATTAAATTCTAGAAACCCTAAGAAAAACAAGGAAAAAATCCTCACCCTAAAATGACCTTTTTTCAATTTATTGTGAATTTTTTACTAATTATGCTAAAACCATGAAAATAAAAGAAATTAAAGAAAATTAGCAAACATGCGTGTCAAATAGCAATGGATCCCAGTTATTAACCAGAGTTGGGCCCAGGAGGGGGTGTGATTATCGCTGCGCGCATTAAGCCCAAAGCAAATCAGGAAATAAATGGAAATATCATGAAAAAATGAAAAAAAGTTGTGCCAAATAGCAACTATTTTATGTGTGAATTCCATTGGGCCTTGGACAAGGGGTGTACATAGCAACAAAATCATGAAGCCCATCCAAGAATGTTAAGTGAAACGGTGCGCTTTGGTTTGGACTCAGAAACCTTCACAAATTAAGACTCGCTCGTGGTCGTTGGATGCTCATTCCAGTCAATGTCCAACAAGATCTAATGGTCATCCTATCATCTTCTACCTTTGAATTTTGGAGGGAGAAAGAAGCCATGGGTGAACAGAGTTGCGGCCTTCATCTTCTCCAAACGCAACTCCATTGATCCTCACTAAAACTCAACCCTGCAAATCTTGGATGAACAGAGCAAGCAAATCTTCAAATCAAGCTCCAAGATCTTCCAGACACGTTCTATGATCAATTACCAAGCTTCTGTCTGCATCGATTGGAGTTGAATCTTCTTGAATTGCCAAATCCGATTCTGACTTGCAAGAGATGAACTCAATATGCTACCTCACGATTCTTCCAGAATCTTGATCAGCAATCTATCTGGAATCAATCTCCAACTCAAAGTAGAGCTTCTGAGTGCAAAATAATGGATTAAAACCTCTCCAATTTGTGTAACCGATTTGGATTTGCAAGATGAAAACTCAAAACTCAATCTCTCCAATCTCTCTCAATCTGCACCAACCAATGCCTTGAACCTCTTCTAATACTTATATATAAGGTGTATGAATGATCTAGAAACTTCTGGATTGAACCAATGAGTAGTTCAATATCTCTTGCATTTGAAAATGTCATGAGAAGTTCATACATGGCAGCTGAGTTCTAAGCTTGTATTTGCACCTCATTCTGATCCAATTTCTCCTTAGATGACATATTGAAGGGATTAGCAAGGGTTAAGGCCTTGTTCATGCTCTAAAGAGTGGTTTTGCATATGTGACTTATAATGTAAGTAACCACTTTACAAAGTAAGTCATGGAATTATCCCTCAACTCAAAAATGTGGCAATGTCATTGTTTTCAAAATATGTTTTCCAATCAATTTGGTATGTCATATGGACTGGTTTGGACCTATAGCTCAAAAATCTCAATTTTCCTCTTTGGTTCATTTAAAATCCATCCTTATTTTAGGCCATTTTTGCAATTTTGTGATACAAGCCCTTCCAAGATCTCATGACTTCTTACCTAGCCCAAAAACATCATTTTAAGCACATCTCATGTTGAACATTTTTCCATTTGAGGAGTGAAAGATAGAGATTTTGGCCTATGTTGGAAAATGACCTATAATTCAACTTTCCCAAAATACCCCTGGATTGCCAAGACCGTAACTTGAGTTCCAAAAATCTTCTTGAGTACTTATAGTACTAAAATTAAAGCTAAGGTCAAGACCTACATCTCATATGTTGGCCAAGAATTAATTTGAGAATTCCTTGATGGGCAAAAGTTGTTTGGAAGTCAAGTGACTTTCACAGATAAATTTCAATGTCCTCTGGTGACCCATAACTTGCAAGAACCATAACTTGAGTTCCACAAATCTTCTTGAAGACTTCTAGTACTCAAATTAAAGCTATTGAGAAGCTCTATAAGTTACATGTTGTCTAAGAATCCATTTGAAACTTTCCTTTTGACTTATCTGGCTTGGAAGTTAGGCCTAGATTAGGGGATTTTACACTGAAACCCTAATTTGGCAACTCCTCCCACTCTTGATTCTCTTTGATTTATCCTTGGCACAACACCACACATGTATCAACATATCAACTCATGAATCTCACAACCTCCAATTAAGCCTTGATGCTCTTCAATCACTCAGTTGACCTAGGGTTGACCTAAGGTTGACCCAAATGAAACCCTAGTTGACTGCACTTCAACTGTGGCTCTTGTACTTGAATCAATGACCTGTCTTATCTTCAATATGACCCTCTAGGCATTTCATGAGTTATGTACACATTCCATACCCTCAATTCATAGCTCATACCCCCATTGATGACCCTCAATACACCTCAGATTAGGAGAGAAGTCCACTGGTTGACCCTCAAACTTCTCAAAGCTTCAAACATTTCTTGATGACTTGGATGGTCTTAAGCTTGAATAAAAACCTTTGATGTGCTTCTTTAGATAAGAATGGCACTTGATCCCTTGTTGGATGCCTTGCTATGCTATGCTATGCAAATGATTAGATTATGTACATGATGTATCTATGATAATGCAATTAAAACATAAATCAGGTGGAATAGGTTGAGCAAATTTTAGGGTGCAACAGTTGCCCCTATTCAAACGGCTTGGACCCGACTGGGTGAAGAGCGAACGGCCTTCAAACAATTGAGGTACGAGACGGTTGAATACCAAGAACCCGGAAATTTGCCAACCGCAGAAATAAACTGCACAAACTGCTTGGAAAACAACATCTGCTGACTGGATCCGGTTGTTACGACAACAAACTGATCAATTAGCGACCGTGCTGGGGATTATTTTCATCAGCCCGAAAAAGACTCTATCATCGTGGGGATAGAACTTTATCCACGTTAGGACGCTATATTCTGCCAACATAGAAACATCCCGACGACTTCGCTGGGGCAACAATTCTGTCTAATCACCAGGAACTCATCTGCCTATCCATACAGGCAAATCATCTGTCTGAACACAGGAAAACCCCATCCGCCTGCTTCATACGGGAAGATTATCTGAATACTATTTCTCTGCCTACCTCTGCAGTAGCTACCTTCGTTGGTCCCAACCCACAAACGACTTTGAAGAGGGCTCTACTGGGGATAGTAACACGAGGAAATCACGGCGACTTCCTTGGGGAAAATACTTTTGTCAAATATCGGAACGCAACTAACATACTCTGTCCATCACGGGAGAATTATCTATCTGGGTACCGGAAAACTCATTCGCCTGCTTCATACGGGAAAAGTCATCTGCTTGATTACAGGAACATTCATCCGCCTGCTTCATACGGGAAAAAGCCCATCTGCCTGAACACAGGAAAGTTCATCCGCCTGCTCCATACGGGAAAACATTACACATCTGCCTGGTTCATACAGGAAAGTTCATTCGCCTGATTCTTACGGGAAAACATAACACATCTGCCTGGTTCATACAGGAAAGTTCATCCGCCTGATTCTTACGGGAAAACATAACACATCTGCCTGGTTCATACAGGAAAGTGCATCCGCCTGATTCTTACGAGAAAATATAACACATCTGCCTGATACTTACAGGAAAGTTCATCCGCCTGTTTCATACGGGAAAACATAACACATCTTCCTGATACTTACAGGAAAGTTCATCCGCCTGTTTCATACGGGAAAACATAACCTTGGATATAGCTTCCTAGCCTGTTTGCGGTAGTAGCTAACTCCACTGGGGATATTCTGAAAATAACGACCCGACACCCGTTTCGACAACAAGTGACCACTTCTGAAATTTTTTGATTTATGAAACCCTGAAATGCTGTCGCGACAGCAAACTTGAAGAAAAACACTCCGCTGGTCGGATAAGAGAAACTTCAACCAGTAACTTTGTGGGGAAGATAATAAACTGTGTCATCACATGTCTCACGGTGAGACCTCGATCGTCTGGTAATAGATTTGAACCCTAACTTCATACTCCTGCTGAGAAACACACCTGAAAGCAAAAGGTTAACCAACCTGATTTATGTTTCAAAATGCGTATGTTTGGCAATGGCGTAATGCTCCCTACGGCATGGAAATGCTACGCGTTTTTGGGTAGATGCAAACATGATAATGTATGCAAATGCAGGTTCAGGCTGCTGGGGAAACTTTGACAAGCTTGCTTCAACATGGCTGTTGAGGACAAATACCACCCTGTTGGGGATGAACAGATATCGCGAAGTACTCCGGCAGAATAAATGCCTGTAATACAACCAAACTCTGCCGAGGAGAGATTACACATCGATTTCCACTAGGAGGGAAGAACAACACCCTGCTGGTGAACAAACTTAACTGGGAGGCAACTGTCTGGGTACAGTTTACAAACTCGGAGCTACCACTCCACCGGGGATAATCATCCTGACGAAAGCATTGACGACCTGCGGGGAGAAAGAAAACCATCCTCGGTGGGGATAATCCTTCTGAATCTATTATCTTGGTTATGCGCCACGGAAATCCTCCCAGCTGGGGATTGAGCATGCACATACTCGACTCTCTGGGGAGTATAAACTCTGCATGGGACACTGGTCTTGTCTTGCTGAGGTTACCCGCGGGGGATAAGCTGCGACTAGCTGGGGAGAGTGATCCCTCTTTGGTAAGGGACAACCATCGTCTCAACCTTTGGGGATGAGGTGCGACCTACTGGGAAGCAAGGTTCCAGGGCCTCTGGCTGGGGGATACAATTCTCTGACTGTCCGCTTCAAGGGCGAGAACCCTGCAAAACACAAACAAGACAAAACAAATCTATACAACCAAATCTATTCGGGTTAGCATCCGCGACATTACTTAAGTCAATTCGAAGTTTTAGCAATTATTGGCAAGGGCCAGCAAAGTTATGCACATGCAAGTTCATTGAAACATCGGTGTTTTCCACATACAAAATAGTAAAGCACAAACATCAAATACTGAATAACATGTTTTATTAATAACAGGCCTCTGAATAGGCAAAGTTTTGTACACCGGATGCAACTCCTGAAAAGAGGAAGTTACGCACACACACCTACATATACGCACAAAAAGCATAAAATATAAAACAATATTTGTATACATGTCGGCAACGTGGTGCAGACAAACATCACGAGCTGATCCTCCTATGACTCGCCTGACTCTGGCGCTTTCCCGGTATTCAACTTTCGGAAGAGATTGTGTTGGATAAACGAACCCTCAGGTACTCCCAAACCACTAACCAATGCTGTATCAGATCCAGACCGCAGTCATTTGCTTTTTCAATCCCTAACTTTTGCGTGAATCGCCCTTTTCGGGTTTTCAATTCACCGGGATACCCTTTTTTGCCGAAGTCGCCCAATGCAGGTTTTTGACTTCGCGGGTGTACATCTTTTCAATTTTATCCCTAACTTTTTCCCGAACCTTTTATTCATTTTTTACGGTTCGCCAGGATGCCCCATTTTTGCCTGGACTCTCTTTTTACTGTCCAGCGGGTCTTTTTCAAGCAAAGTATTTTTTAACTGCGTCCGAATTCACGGGAGACGAAAAATCTTCACCATCCATGGTAGATAGCAGCAAGGCTCCTCCAGAGAAGACTTTTCTGACAACGTAGGGCCCTTCGTAATTAGGGGTCCACTTGCCCCTGTGATCTGTTTGTGGCGGGAGAATCCTCTTCAGCACAAGGTCGCCCGTCTGAAAGCTTCGTGGACATATCTTCTTATCATACGCTTTCTTTGTAACACCCCACTTCCCAAATTAAATAAAATATAAACATTATAAATAAACATCTGAGTTTTCCCTAAAATAGTGGGATATCACATCACCAAATTTTTATAAAAATACTTTATTAATTATTCTCAAAAATAATACAGCGGAAAACATTATTCCAACATTCTCGGCCATCCGCCAAATTTCGTAAAATCTTTATTATTATAATTCATAAAAAAAAAGTGATACGTCACAGGATTACAACAAGTTTGACATAAAACAATTAAAACACCCATATCCCGTGTTACGTATCAGAGCATCCTAGACTCGACTGACACACCACCATCCAAGCTATCTAAGTACCTGGATTATCTGTACTTCCGGAGAAGCACAGACACAACAACAACCAAGGGGTGAGAAAACATGATCAAAAATATATTGGTAATGTAATACATGTAAACAAGATAGTAAAACACACCAACACACCAATATTCACCCCAACAACTCCATATAACGAGCCTACTGTTCAAATTACAATATAACATATTATAATGCAAATATGCAACTCAACACCATGCATGCGGTACCGACTCATTGGTTCATTCAATCGAACCTGGATAGATCACTTACGCTCCTCCTGAGACATGATCTATCCCCCACCATTCTCCACCAAGGAGTACGGATGAATCACTTACGCTCCTCCTGAGACATGATTCATCCCACCAAAACACCATGATATGCACACACCAATGCATAACTATCATATTTAGGCACACTAAGTGCACACGATCCTCCTGATCATATCATCATACATCAATGCATATATGTGTAGATATATTACACCAACACCATATAAATCAATCAGATAGTAAATAAATTCATACTATAACACCATATATAACCACATCCCAACACCCGGGAACACACGGTCCTACTGATCACTACATACATATACGTTAACCAATTGTTCACCAACAATATCAAGGAAAACGAGTACCATCACCAAGTAAACAAGTTCATACTTTATCACCAAGATATAAACACGTCCCACCACTCGGGAATACACGATCCTACTGATCACTACACCATGCTCCGCATGATTCATACACCAACTAATTATCCATTTAAATAATTAGTAACGGAAATCACATACTATCACCGAGTACTCACTCTATAACACTCAATCATCTCCCCTATAATCAACAAAGTCCAAGGGCACTACACTCTTAGCGCACACAGTATAACAACATAGAAAAACCCCATTCTGCTACGCTCGCTACACCCTCGCTAGGCGAGCTCCCAGCGAATGCTCGCTACCTGTTCTCTTAGCGAACCTCCTCGCGAAGGCAAACAGAACCTACTAGACTCACTCGCTACCTCACTCGCTAGGCGAGCACCTAGCGAACGCTCGCTGCCTTCTCGCTAAGCGAAGTGCTAGCGAGTTGCCTGCGACTTCTCAAGTTCTCACAGTTCAGAATTCTCACTCTTCTCTGATTCAAGCATATTCTATAACACCCACTTCCTATACTATCCGTATTACGACCAATGCATATTAGGCTTATCAATCTTCCTATAATTCTACTCCAGATCAACATTACGGCACACTACCGACACTTTAGAGTTACTCTGAACCTTACTCAAACCAAACCAACACCAACAGTCAATCAACAATGGCAACATCAAACATCCGTACATCATCATATACATATTATTCCAAAGTCATCACTTAAACAATCTATCGACACATCAAAAAGGTCACACAGAACTTCCCTAAAACCGTAAACCCAACCTATACGCCAAATTAACCAAAAACAACAATTCACCAACACTCAACATATTTCAATCCATCAACATCAACATAACTCAACAATCAATAGCATGTCAATATAAAACTTCATCAACGATACATTCCTACGGGGTTAAGGAATCCCCACTACCCTATACATGTATATACCATTCCCAATCAAGTTTCTCCCCCTTACCTTGTTAATCGGTTGATCGATGAAATTCTTCCTGGATTTGGTCTCTTGGTCTCCTCTTTTCTTTCCGTTCTTCGTTCCCTTTTTCCTTCGTTCTTCTCACTTCTCTCGTTCTTTCCTCTTCTCTCTTTCTATCGCTCTTTCTCTCTTCCATCTTTCTATCGTGTTATTTTCTCTAATACTTCCCTCATCCCTTCATATTCTATTTTCCTTTTTATTTCCTATCCCAATAATAATAATAACTAATAAAAATAATATAATAATAATAATAATAACTAATAAAAATAACATAATAATAATAATAATAATATTATTAATAATAATAATAATAATAATAATAATAATAATAATAATAATATTATTATTATTATTATTATCACACCAATTTCCCACGATATATGGTAATCCCTTTTCTCTCTATTCCAACTTTTCTAATATCTCCTTGCTACCCCTTCATATTTCCTTCCTCACGGTTTCTATCATGACTTTTCATATTTCCATTCTAACTTCCCAATAACCCTTCCACCTCTTATTTTACTTATTTCAACCACTAATATTCCCAATAATAATTCTAATATAATAATTATAATAATCATTATAATAATAATAATAATATAATATAATACTATTATAATATTATAGTAATATTCAACATAATAATAATAATAGTAATACACCCAACAATAATTATAATTATAATAATAATAATACTAATGATAATAATAATAATTATATTAATACTAATAATAAAATAATATGAATAATAATAATCTTAATATTAATAATACTAATATAATATTACTAATATTAATAATACTAATCATAATAATACTATTAATAATAATAATAATATTATTATTATTATTATCTCACCAAAATAATAATAATAATAATAATAGTAATAATATTATTATCTCACTAAAATAATAATAATATTAATAATACTAATAAATATAATAATATATAATAATAATACCCCCACCAATATTACTATTATTCATTATATTATCATATTCACACCAAAAATCATAATAATATAATAACTATATTAATAATAATATTATATTCTTCATATTAATAATATTACTACAAATATTAATAATAATCATAAATATAATAATAATAATAATAATAATAATAATAATAATAATAATAATAATATTAATACCACCACCAATATTACTATTATTTCTTATATTATTATAAACTCACCAAATTACCACCAATGATCTCCCATCTCAGGGACACCCACCAAACATCATCAAATACACCCTACCAAAGGGCACATCAACATATAATATTTAAAATAATAATAAAATGACTAAATAATTAAAATGGGTGTTACAACTCTCCCCCACTTTAATTATTTTCGTCCTCGAAAATTATCTGATGGAAATAATTCCGGATACGCTCCCCGCATCTTTTATTCCAATTCTCAGGTCACACTGCCTTCTGCAGCACCTCCCCATACTACTTTCACCAAAGATATCTCCTCCCTTCGGAGTTGTTCCTCGCTCGCCAAAACGAACTAGCAATGCCTCAACAATCGGAATATTTTTCACTTGTACATCATCCACCTGGTTCAATGTACTTTCTCGACTAAGACACATGAAACATATCATGCCAATTCACAGCGACAACAAAAAAACAGTCTAACATGTTACTCCTCCCATGCGTCCGCTGCGCCACTCTGATACAACTACAGAACACGTGCGAACTTCTGAGATTTCGAAGCTCGACCAACACCAGTCACCGGCGTGACCCTCAAAATACATATTGCCTCGGATCCTCTCGATCTTCTCAGCCATCTCAAGCATAATCTTCAAGTCTGAGTACAACACTCTCACTCGATTTATTTCAACACAGGAGAGTCCTACACTCCCTATCTCACCAAGCCACATATAGTGCCATTCCGACACAAGGATGGTAACCGTTATTATAGGTAACTCAATCAACGATAATTAATCATCCCACGCTCCACCTTGATCCGACACCCAAGCTCTCACCAATTCTCTACAGACTCAATAGTCCTCTCTGACTGACCATCAATTTGCGGATGATAGGTCGAACTCAGCTTCAACTTAGTACCCGAAGCTTCCTGTAAGCCCCTCCAAAATCTCAATATAAACCTCAAATTTCCATCTGACACAATATTCGTCAGTATCTCATCCAACTTCACCACTTTCTCAATATGCATCTCGTATATCCTCAACACGGAATAGTTAATCCACTCCTAACAATTCAAATTAAAATTATGTCTTTACAAATTCTTTGGAAATCTCAACACCAATTTCGTGAAAATACTACCTGATTTCCACTCTAGAATATTTAACGACTACATCAGACTCAACAGTCTCTGATGTTCACTCTTCGAATTCCGACAATTCTAACTAGCATATTCCACCTCTCCTTATCCATGGTCTCAAAAACAATCTACTCAAGTTCGGTTACTTCTTCATAGCACCGAGATGGATACTCCATCTACCTCAATGTATTTCTTCACGAGTACTCCTACTCCCTTCAACAACATCTGATATACATACTCTATCATAACACCTCGTGGTATTATTTCCACAAACCCGACAATCCACTCTTCGACTCTAATTTATCAATTTCAACTAATTCACTATTCAACCCAGATTTCTGACTTTCTCGATTCTTCTCAAGGATATCACTAGTCAGATCTTAATAATAAAAGCTTAACTCCATAAGAAGTATCCTTACTCACAAAACGCATATTATGAAATTTCTCAATCAGTTCTAACTCTTTTCACCATCATCTTCGGTATATGCAAATATTTCTAACTCACTGCATCATCTACCATGTCCGCTTTACTCGAATGGTAATTCAACTCGAAGTCGTACTCTTTTCGAAGTCCCAATTATTTCCTATGCCTCATATTTGTCTTATTCAAATTAAACAAACACCTTAAACTCTTAAGATCACCAAACATCTCCGATCTCAGTCTGAACTTTTGAAGACTCCGACTCCAGTACAATCACAATAGTAACCAACTCTAAATCACTGGTCGGATGATTTCTCTTATACACTTCAAGTTGCCTTTTACATAATTGAAACTCGCTGAAGTTGTCTTTAGCAAATCCCCTAATTATATCAACAAGCATCACAAACACCACAATTAGTTCTATCGGATTCGGCAGAACTTTCCTTACGGAAGTATATCACCGCTCTTTTTCCAACGCTGATAACTCCAGTTCCTTATGCTCAACATAATCCTCTATACGCTTCGAATACCTTAAAATATCATTTATTAACACAACCATTGCCTTATATAAATAATTAAAGAAGATCCCATGCCAAGTGGACAAACAAGTTGTGAGTTATAGCGGGAACACATACCGTACCGCCCGTCCTTACCACAAAATTCAAACACACTTCATCAATAAATAGCTTAAATCTATGTCAATACTTCACCATCTTATAGATAATTTGAATAGCTTTCCAACGCTTCGAACCGCGCGTCATTCCGAGTTACGGTTCTCCCGTTACGGCAAAAACACCAGAATAACATTTTCTGCCCAGGACCCCTTCGTCAGGCGAACACCGCAGCGAATATGGACGTTCGCCAGTATGCTCGCCAGGCGAACATGACAGTCCCAAAATCCTCTTTTCGACCGTTACCCGACTTCCGAGTGTCCGATTTCGATTCTGTAAAAAGCTGCGATCTCGGAATTTAACGTACAACAACAATTTTATACTTAGGAAGCCATCCAACACATTTTAAATCTATGAATAATTTAAAACTCAATTACTTCCAATCTCAACAGCAGATCTTTGAGCCTCCTAATACGATAGAACTTTTGACCTTCGTCCCATCCACCACAAGAACTCTACTCGAGATCACATGACCAAGGGACTCACATCCCTCGATCAATTGTTCCATCAAATCATTAACTCTTGGAAGAGAACACCTATCCTTGATAGTCACCCTGTTCACTTATCTATAGTTCACCCAAAGCTTCACAAAACCTTCTATCTGTCTAACCAACAAAATTGGTGCACATTACGGTAGCACACTCAAACAAAAGAACCTCTCTCCTAGAAGGTCTTCAAGTTGACTCTTCAACTTCTCCAATCCCAACGAAAACACACCATATGGAGTCACTAATATCAGACTCGTTCCAACAACAAAGTCAACGTGTGAGCTTTACTTCACACTCCGATAGTAAATCACCTACCTCATCCGGAAACCTCCGGCAATCGCAATTAATTGACAAATCCCAATTTTTCTCACTTTCCTTCTCATTCCAAGTTTCAGTCAAAATAGACACTTCAACACCGTCTTACGCCAAATTCCTCAAAATAATCCCTTAAGCACTTAGCTTAACTCAAGACTATACACTGCTCACGCCAGCCAAGCTTGCAAGATACGTCTATCCCATCCAACACAATCCCGTCCACTATTAACAAGAGATTAAGGGTGATCAGTTCCTCAATTTGTTAATAGACAGCCGAAATCATGATGGGGTACAAACCATCTTTACCAAACTATAATATCACACCTCAACACACTAAGCCACCACATTGTAGCTTTTCGGAGAAATACAACTTCTCCCCCACTGGAATCATTCCACTTCTACCAATGAAGTTAACCAACAACATGTACCGACAGTGTTTTTACACACATGTCGTATACCAGGAAACAATAACACTAGACAACATTGGCCGGACGGACCGACCTGCTCTGATACCAATTGTAACACCCCACTTCCCAAATTAAATAAAATATAAACATTATAAATAAACATCTGAGTTTTCCCTAAAATAGTGGGATATCACATCACCAAATTTTTATAAAAATACTTTATTAATTATTCTCAAAAATAATACAGCGGAAAACATTATTCCAACATTCTCGGCCATCCGCCAAATTTCGTAAAATCTTTATTATTATAATTCATAAAAAAAAAGTGATACGTCACAGGATTACAACAAGTTCGACATAAAACAATTAAAACACCCATATCCCGTGTTACGTATCAGAGCATCCTAGACTCGACTGACACACCACCATCCAAGCTATCTAAGTACCTGGATTATCTGTACTTCCGGAGAAGCACAGACACAACAACAACCAAGGGGTGAGAAAACATGATCAAAAATATATTGGTAATGTAATACATGTAAACAAGATAGTAAAACACACCAACACACCAATATTCACCCCAACAACTCCATATAACGAGCCTACTGTTCAAATTACAATATAACATATTATAATGCAAATATGCAACTCAACACCATGCATGCGGTACCGACTCATTGGTTCATTCAATCGAACCTGGATAGATCACTTACGCTCCTCCTGAGACATGATCTATCCCCCACCATTCTCCACCAAGGAGTACGGATGAATCACTTACGCTCCTCCTGAGACATGATTCATCCCACCAAAACACCATGATATGCACACACCAATGCATAACTATCATATTTAGGCACACTAAGTGCACACGATCCTCCTGATCATATCATCATACATCAATGCATATATGTGTAGATATATTACACCAACACCATATAAATCAATCAGATAGTAAATAAATTCATACTATAACACCATATATAACCACATCCCAACACCCGGGAACACACGGTCCTACTGATCACTACATACATATACGTTAACCAATTGTTCACCAACAATATCAAGGAAAACGAGTACCATCACCAAGTAAACAAGTTCATACTTTATCACCAAGATATAAACACGTCCCACCACTCGGGAATACACGATCCTACTGATCACTACACCATGCTCCGCATGATTCATACACCAACTAATTATCCATTTAAATAATTAGTAACGGAAATCACATACTATCACCGAGTACTCACTCTATAACACTCAATCATCTCCCCTATAATCAACAAAGTCCAAGGGCACTACACTCTTAGCGCACACAGTATAACAACATAGAAAAACCCCATTCTGCTACGCTCGCTACACCCTCGCTAGGCGAGCTCCCAGCGAATGCTCGCTACCTGTTCTCTTAGCGAACCTCCTCGCGAAGGCAAACAGAACCTACTAGACTCACTCGCTACCTCACTCGCTAGGCGAGCACCTAGCGAACGCTCGCTGCCTTCTCGCTAAGCGAAGTGCTAGCGAGTTGCCTGCGACTTCTCAAGTTCTCACAGTTCAGAATTCTCACTCTTCTCTGATTCAAGCATATTCTATAACACCCACTTCCTATACTATTCGTATTACGACCAATGCATATTAGGCTTATCAATCTTCCTATAATTCTACTCCAGATCAACATTACAGCACACTACCGACACTTTAGAGTTACTCTGAACCTTACTCAAACCAAACCAACACCAACAGTCAATCAACAATGGCAACATCAAACATCCGTACATCATCATATACATATTATTCCAAAGTCATCACTTAAACAATCTATCGACACATCAAAAAGGTCACACAGAACTTCCCTAAAACCGTAAACCCAACCTATACGCCAAATTAACCAAAAACAACAATTCACCAACACTCAACATATTTCAATCCATCAACATCAACATAACTCAACAATCAATAGCATGTCAATATAAAACTTCATCAACGATACATTCCTACGGGGTTAAGGAATCCCCACTACCCTATACATGTATATACCATTCCCAATCAAGTTTCTCCCCCTTACCTTGTTAATCGGTTGATCGATGAAATTCTTCCTGGATTTGGTCTCTTGGTCTCCTCTTTTCTTTCCGTTCTTCGTTCCCTTTTTCCTTCGTTCTTCTCACTTCTCTCGTTCTTTCCTCTTCTCTCTTTCTATCGCTCTTTCTCTCTTCCATCTTTCTATCGTGTTATTTTCTCTAATACTTCCCTCATCCCTTCATATTCTATTTTCCTTTTTATTTCCTATCCCAATAATAATAATAACTAATAAAAATAATATAATAATAATAATAATAACTAATAAAAATAACATAATAATAATAATAATAATAATATTAATAATAATAATAATAATAATAATAATAATAATAATAATAATAATAATATTATTATTATTATCACACCAATTTCCCACGATCTATGGTAATCCCTTTTCTCTCTATTCCAACTTTTCTAATATCTCCTTGCTACCCCTTCATATTTCCTTCCTCACGGTTTCTATCATGACTTTTCATATTTCCATTCTAACTTCCCAATAACCCTTCCACCTCTTATTTTACTTATTTCAACCACTAATATTCCCAATAATAATTCTAATATAATAATTATAATAATCATTATAATAATAATAATAATATAATATAATACTATTATAATATTATAGTAATATTCAACATAATAATAATAATAGTAATACACCCAACAATAATTATAATTATAATAATAATAATACTAATGATAATAATAATAATTATATTAATACTAATAATAAAATAATATGAATAATAATAATCTTAATATTAATAATACTAATATAATATTACTAATATTAATAATACTAATCATAATAATACTATTAATAATAATAATAATAATATTATTATTATTATTATCTCACCAAAATAATAATAATAATAATAATAGTAATAATATTATTATCTCACTAAAATAATAATAATATTAATAATACTAATAAATATAATAATATATAATAATAATACCCCCACCAATATTACTATTATTCATTATATTATCATATTCACACCAAAAATCATAATAATATAATAACTATATTAATAATAATATTATATTCTTCATATTAATAATATTACTACAAATATTAATAATAATCATAAATATAATAATAATAATAATAATAATAATAATAATAATAATAATAATAATAATAATATTAATACCACCACCAATATTACTATTATTTCTTATATTATTATAAACTCACCAAATTACCACCAATGATCTCCCATCTCAGGGACACCCACCAAACATCATCAAATACACCCTACCAAAGGGCACATCAACATATAATATTTAAAATAATAATAAAATGACTAAATAATTAAAATGGGTGTTACATTCTTCATCCAGCTCTGGTACAACCGACCGTATACGAGAGAAGCTAGCCTCTTCTCATCCATTAAGCTGAGCTGATTCAGTCTATCTTTAACCCATTCTGCCTCGTCAAGTTGGACATCTCGTAAAACCCTCAGGGAAGGAATCTCCACCTCTAACGGTAACACTGCCTCCATTCCGTATACCAACGAAAAAGGGGTTGCCCCGGATGATGTGCGTACCGTCGTACGATAACCGTGCAAAGCGAAAGGTAGCATCTCGTGCCAGTCCTTATATGTCATAACCATCTTCTGGATAATCTTCTTTATGTTCTTATTGGTCGCTTCAACAACGCCATTCATCTTGGGTCAGTAAGGAGAAGAGTTGTGATGCTCAATTTTAAAATTCTGGCACAGCTCTTTCATCATCTTGTTATTCAAATTCGAACCGTTGTCGGTGATAATCCGCTCAGGGATTCCATATCTGCAGATAATATCTCGTTTGATAAATCTGGCGACCGCTTGTTTGGTGACATTGGCATATGACGCTGCTTCCACCCATTTGGTGAAGTAATCAATTGCCACCAAGATGAACCGGTATCTGCTGGATGTCGTAGGCTCGATCTTCCCGATTATATCAATTCCCCACATCGAGAACGGCCACGGTGATGACATCACATTCAGAGGACTTGGGGGTACATGGACCTTGTCCGCATAAATTTGGCATTTATGACACCTCTTTGCAAACTTGAAACAGTCTGTTTCCATAGTTAGCCAGTAATAACCTGCCCACAGCAGTTTTCTCGTCATAGCATGCCCACCAGCATGTGTACCAAACGTACCCTCATGTATCTCTTCCATGAGCAACTTTGCTTCTTTCTCATCTACACAGCGTAGCAACACCAAGTTGTGGTTTCTTTTGTATAGGACACCGTCAGGATTCAGATAGAAATTGCCAGCCAATCTCCTGAGAGTCTTCTGATCTCGACTGGATGCCCCAGCCGGATACTCCTTGTTCTTCAGGAAATTCTGGATGTCAAAGTACCAGGGTTGACCATCGGGAGCCTCATCAATGGAAAATATGAATACATGCCTATCAAGCCGAGAGATAACAATCCGAGGAGCCTCGTTCCAGAAGTTAACTTTATACATCGAAGACAATGTCGCCAAGGCGTCAGCCATTTGATTTTCTGCTCGCGGCACATGATGCAATTCCACCTTGTCAAAGAAAGGCAACAATCTCCTTGCATAATTCATATAGGGTATCAAATTGGGCTGACGTGTCTCCCATTCTCCTTTAATCTGATTCACTACCAGAGCCGAGTCTCCGTATACATCCAGATGCTTGATTCGCAAATCAATAGCTTCTTCCAGACCCATGATGCAAGCCTCATATTCAGCCTCATTATTGGTAACGGGAAAAGTCAATCTGGCAGTAAAGGGGATGTGAGACCCCTGAGGAGTAGTGATAATCACACCTATTCCACTACCATAGGAATTTACAGCTCCGTCAAATGTCAACTTGTAACACGGTGGGAGAACTGACTTTAAACAATGTTGCGGATAGCAAGAGTCGCCACCGACTTTTATTTTATCCATAAGGAAAGGTTATAAAAGAACAGGAAAGACCTTAGAGAATATTTTGGGTCCGGGGGGTAGGTTATGAAAAGGGAAGGTGTTAGCACCCTTTTCATCCATGGTTATCCATGGGCTCTTAGGTACTTAAGCTCACTTTTGAATTGTTTTGAAAGTGTAGTGTGTGAATAGCATAAAATTTCAGAATAGTTTAATAATAATCCGTGTATGGATGTAAAAAAAAACTTGCTTGAAAATTTTGTTGGAAATTTGTTTAAGTGTGAAAAAGTTTCGAAGTGAGCAAGTATCTAGGAGTAGCCTACCCTAATGTTTTAAGGTCTTTCTTATTCTTTATCCTTTCCTTAGTAAGACTATCCCTACTATAATGGAGTAGGTAGTCCTTACTTTGGATGTTAAGGGGTATGTGAGGGACAATTTGACTTTGAAGGCCATTGTGGGATGTAATAAGCACATATAAGGGACCATCATCATTTTTCGAAAGGGACTTGATTCGTAAAGGCAACCATAAGGGACTTTGATGATTTTTTTATTTGAGGGACTTGCTTTATACACCCCACTTAACCATTATTCGTAGGCAACTTGAGGGATATCCTTAGGAAGTGAGACGGCGATTAAAATCGACTTACGTGTGTGACGTGTTTATTTTAATTATCTTTATTTAAAAGTGATCTAAATTTATTTTAATATTACATACATGTTGTTACACTCCCTAATTACTAACCATAATAATAATTAAATAATTAAACAACTTTACATCCAAGAAACAATTACAAAATAATAAGCAAAATAATTAAATAGCAAAGATAAATAAAATATAAATAAGCAATAATAAATAATAAAGGGGGTTAATTCTAAGTTTACTCGGCAAGACATTGCATCTTGTGCCTACGTATCCTTACGGGAGTGGAATCAGAGTAATCGTAGTTCCCCTCAATAGGGAGGTTAGAAACTTCTTGACTGTGGTCAAGGTCTCAAGGGGAATAAACGCATCTTAAGGACACGCTTACGTGGAGTGTAGAAACTCCAAATCTCTACGTTGAAATGTTAAGTTGTAATTAGGGTTAAATTAGGGATTCCACGGCGGGAAACCCTAAAATGAGCGCGGCGGCTCTTTGACCTAATGCTAAGGGTAAAATTGTAATTTTGCCTACGGCGAGGCATTTGTGAAAATTAGGGTTTGTAGTTTGTAGTTTTGAGGATTTGAAATTGAATGTGTGAAGTTTTACGGACTATTGGCGCGGCGGCTAAACAGTTAGACCTAACCTTCGGATGTGTGCAATGCGACAGAAATAATAGTAAACGCGTGAGATAATTGAATCATGCAAACAGAGAGATAATGTCATAATTTAAACCATGCAAGCAGAAATTTAAAGGCAGAATTTAAAGAGCGATTGTTAAGTTCGCGAGGTTACATGAGAGGAGCAGATACAATATGATAATGAAATTTGAATTGAACAATAATAAAATAAAATAAATAACGGTTCTAGTTATTATTTTAAAAAAAGATTTTAGTTATTATTTTAAATTTATCTAAAAAAAAGTTTTTCTTAAAAATAATAGGTTTTCATATTAATTTGGAAAAGATGTTAATGTTATTTATTTTAAAAAATAGATTTTTATATTATAACAAATTTTAATAAATTAATGATAACAATAATAATAATAATGGTAATAATAATGATAATAATGATAATAATAATAAATAATGATAATAATAATAATAATAATAATAATAATAATAATAATAATAATAATAATAATAATAATAATAAAGCAATAATGAATTTTAAATGTGCCAAATAACCCAACAATGTTGCTAACGCAGAAATGCGCTCATCGCAACCAGATCTAAATCGGACGAAACAAAATTTATCGCAAAGAAAAAGAAATTAAGCAAAAAATAGTATTATTGCTCACACAAAAATGCGATCATCGCAACCAGATCGAACTAACACAAATGTCACGCGTCATGCACACAAATGTGCAAACATCGTATCGACATAATTCGATCAAAAATCTTATATATATAAACTCTAACAATTTAAAAATTATATATATATATATAAACGTAACAGTAATAGATAAAGAAAAAGAAATAACGGTAATAGATGAAGAAAAAGAAATAACGGTAAAAGATGAAGAAAAAGAAACAACAGTAATAGATGAAGGAAAAGAAATAACGGTAAACGATGAAGAAAAAGAAACGATAGTAATGGATGAAAAAGAAAACTAAATAACGGCAAACGGCACTCACTCCTCTTAGGTTTTTTTCATTCTCTCCCCTTTTTTCCAACAAGGCAACACATGTATATATAGGGAACAAATTAGGGTTAACACCAAATTGTCAATAATGTCCCTAAAGCCCATTTTAAAGCCCAAACTAAATAATTAGTTAAGAAAAAATAAAATTTAAATAATTTAAAATAATTAAAATAAACTTAAAATAAAAACTAATAATCCTATTGATTCCTAAAATAAAAAATATTATAAAAAGAACAAAATTTTTTTTCAATATTTTTTATTTTATGATTTTTTGGATATTTTTATGAATAATTTAGAAAAAAGTGAAAAAAATAATATTTTAAAAAATGATTTAATTAAAATACGAAAATAATAATTAAATAATAATAAAAAACTATTTTTGTTATTTTTTTAATGAAAGATAGAAAAATTTAGAGTAAAAATAATAAAAAACAAAAAAAATGACAAAGGTGAGATTCGAACTCTCAACCTCTCACACTCATAACTCCTTACACATGTCCTCCTGCCAATTGTGCCATTTTTACTTTTTAGAAAAAAAATGCATGCCATATGATATTTACCTGCAAAAAGTCAAACGACTCTCTTTGATGTTGGCAAAAAAAAATCATGAAGTTTGACTTTGGTTTGACCACAGTTGACCTCAGTTTGACCTTTTAACTGCATTGACTGCTTTTGACTTATCTGATCATCTGACTGAGCAAACTTTTGAGAAAAGTCTTGAAACTTGACATGGGGGTTCTTATACACATATAAGATGTTATGAAGCTCACTTGAAGTCTTGGAAGTCCATTTAGCCTGATTAAAGTCAAAACCCTAGTTTTGGATGCACTGCTTAGGAGGTGCATTGTCTGAGGGAATTGTCAACTCTTCTGACCAATTGTGAATTTTGTGAACCTTGTGAACCTTCTTGGAACACAAAGTCTTGTATTGTGAGGGCAAATTTTGGGGTGCAACACAACTGCCATTTGGAACCCAACTCTGGTCCTTCGTCCGACAACGGTTCTTCATAATCTTTCATCTTCAGGTACATGATATCCTCGTTAGGAAAATCAAACCTCATCGATTGGTAGTCCTCCACAGGCTGCCCCGCAAGGTACTCCGACAGAACGCTACCTTTAATAGCCTTTTGCGAGACATACTGAATATCATATTCGGTTAACACCATCTGCCATCGGGCAATTCTTCCGGAGAATGCTTGCTTCTCAAACACGTATTTGATTGGATCCATCTTTGAAATTAGCAGGGTTGTATGATTTAGCATGTATTGCCTCAAACGTTTGGCGGCCCAGGCTAGCGCGCAGCACGTCTTCTCGAGCATTGAGTATCTGGACTCACAGTCAGTAAACTTCTTACTCAAATAGTAGATCGCATGCTCTTTACGTCCTGTCTCGTCGTGTTGACCGAGAACACAACCCATACTTTCCTCAAGAACCTTCAAATACATAATCAACGGTCTCCCGGCCACTGGGGGTATCAAAACAGGAGGTTCCTGCAAGTATTCTTTTATCTTGTCGAACGCCTTTTGACAATTTTCATTCCAGGTCACAACCTGGTCCTTTTTCAACAACTTGAATAACGACTCACATGTCGCAGTTAAGTGAGATATGAACCGGGCGATATAGTTCAACCTCCCTAAAAACCTGCGCACTTCTATTTCTGTTTTAGGCGTCGGCATTTCTTGTATTGCTTTTATATTCGCAGGATCAACCTTTATTCCTTTTACTCTCACGATAAACCCCAGTAGTTTACCCGATCTCACCCTGAAGGTGCACTTGTTAGGGTTCAGTCTCAACCTGAACTTCCTAAGTCTCTTAAACAGTTTCAGCAGATTAAC
This sequence comes from Lathyrus sativus, assembly GCA_963859935.3. Classification (NCBI taxonomy): domain Eukaryota; kingdom Viridiplantae; phylum Streptophyta; class Magnoliopsida; order Fabales; family Fabaceae; genus Lathyrus; species Lathyrus sativus. The sequence goes on along the minus strand of OZ012740.1, from coordinate 183,167,481 downwards.
CAAATGCTCCTCCTCCGTCTGGGATTTGGCAATCATATCATCAACATAAACCTCGATCTCTTTATGCATCATGTCATGAAAGAGAGTCGTCATAGCACGTTGATATGTTGCCCCAGCGTTCTTCAACCCGAAGGGCATCACTTTGTAACAAAATGTTCCCCAGGGAGTAATGAAGGTAGTCTTCTCCATGTCTTCTGGCGCCATTTTGATCTGATTATAGCCTGAGAAGCCGTCCATGAAGGAGAATACGGAGAATTGAGCAGTACTATCAACCAGCACATCGATGTGAGGAAGTGGAAAGTCATCTTTCGGGCTCGCCCTATTCAAATCGCGATAGTCTACACACATTCGCACTTTACCGTCTTTCTTCGGCACTGGCACAATATTAGCGACCCATGAGGGATATTTGGTAACAGCTAGGAAACCAACATCCCACTGTTTTTGAACTTCCTCCTTGATCTTCACAGCCATGTCCGGTCGGGTTCTTCGGAGTTTCTGCTTAATAGGCGGACATTCCTCTCGCAGTGGCAGACGGTGAACAACCATATCCGTATCCAACCCAGGCATATCCTCGTACGACCAAGCAAATATATCACTGTACTCTTTGAGCATCTCAACCAATCTTTACTTGATGTCGCTCTGCAGCGCAGCCCCTATACGGATGTTTCTCACAACCTCTTCCGACCCTAAATTGATAATCTCAATGACTTCCTCATGAGGCAGAATGATTCTTTCTTCTTGTTTCAATAACCAGGTCAACTCTTCTGGTACGTCACCATCTTCAACAATCTCTTCCTCAGCCTGAAATATCGGGTGCTCGAAGTCGAAGTGAGTCATAGGCGGTTCATAGATGTCATCTGAAATAGTAATCCTGCAAAGGAAATGGTTAAATGCTTCAAAACGCATACAAAGCAAATAACCACGTTGCCATTTTGTTGTAAAAGATAAAAACAGGAAAAACAGGGATCACAACATTTGTATATGAAAACGCCATTATTTCAGAATTAAACAATGTAATGTACATAACCAAATGGCCCTAAGCAAAATCACTATGCCCCGGGTAGGACACAGGATTATTCAACAATTAAGAAAACACATCATTATTGTTTAGTTGTCAAAGGAACAGTTTCCCGGATAGACCAATTGCAGAGACTTTGTCCTGGCACGCTTGGCTTGATCCACGCGTCCATATCACATTCGCTATCTCCTTCTTCAGCATCGGAAATAGCATTGATAGTCTCGAAGCTCACCCCGCTTGGCGTGATGGTTATCGGCCCTCTGAACTTGGGCGCTCCTGAAGAGGATGCTGATGACGAAGGATGATATCCCAGCCCGAATTTGTCATTCTTCACGGGAATCTCCAATACCTGCCCCCAGCCCTTGGTTTTGCCTGCCTGCACTAGAGCCTGAGCCTCTTTGTAGGATGACACCGCCACATCTGATACTTTGCTGGAACCCTGAGCTTTGTCTTTAATTTGCAACCCCTCGAAGGCTTGACAAGGTGTTTTGTGTATTTCGCCGTCGACCTCGACATATTTCAATGAAGACAAATGGCTAACCAGAATATCTTCTTCTCCACAAACAGTGACGACACTATCCCCAACCATATACTTCAACTTTTGGTGCAATGTGGATGTGACTGCCCCTGCAGCATGGATCCATGGGCGCCCAAGAAGACAACTATACGCTGGCTGGATGTCCATTATATAGAATTCAGTTTCAAATATTTTAGGCCCCACCTGCAACGGTAATGTTATTGATCCGAAAACTGACCTCCTCGTTCCATCGAATGCTCTCACCACTAAATCACTGGGCGTACAGATAATCCCCCTGATATCTAACTTCATCATGGATTTCTTCGGTAGCACATTCAGGGAAGATCCAGTGTCTACTAAAACATGGGACATGACCGTGCCCCGACATTCGACTGACCCATGCAATGCCATATTGTGCTCTCGCCCTCTCGGAGTCAAATCAAAGTCTGTGAAGCCCAAACTGTGTCCCGCATTGACATGCGCCATCACCCCTTCTAACTGATTAACAGAAACTTCTTGAGGAACGAACGACGTGTCTAGAATCTTCAGAAAAGCGTTCCGATGGGCCTCGGAACATAACAACAATGATAGGATGGAAATTTTTGACGGCGTTTGCTGGAGGTGCTCCACGATTTTGTAATCACTTTTACGAATGAGCCTCATAAACTCCTCCACATCCTTAAGCGACATTTCCTTTTCATTCCCCTGAGAAGGACCACCCTCAACTACCTTGGCTTTACCCTTGGCTAATCTTTCCGCCTCTACCTCAGGTGATGTGAAGATTCTTCCGCTTCTGGTCATACCCCCTGTTCCGACAATATTATCTACAACCCCAGCTGGTTGTCCATTGACTTCAATTTTCTCACCATCGCAATATACCTCCAACCCGTAAGTCCACGGCACTGCTTTAGTACTCTCAAAAGGTACTGGTCCTGCTTTGGTAATTGTGATCGTCGGCCGCCTGGCGGGCGCCGTTATCATTATTGTTTTCCTCGGAATCGTCACCGTCGCAACATTGTTCTGCTCATCACACAACGCCTCTACTGGCTTTTCAACGGCGGTCCTATCAAATTGCAAGGTACCTTCATCCATCATAGCCTGAATACCCTGCCTCAACTCATTACAACCCTCTGGCTGGGTCCAACAATCCAAGCAAAACTCATCACAGCCCGGGAATACACCCCCTTTTAACAACCTGCTTTTGATCTCACCCAACGGTGTCTTCAGCTCGTTGACATCCATCACTAAATTCAAATTTTCCTCTGTCAGGATGGCGTTTGCCCCATGATTGGGCATAGGCTGTTGTACGATATTTGGACCCACCTGTCCAAAGTTAATAGCTTTGCTATCCAATAAATCCTGAACTTTGTGTTTAAATGCTTGACAAGCTTCTATATCATGCCCGGGCGCCCCGGAATGGAATTCACAATGCTTGTTGGCATCATATCCGTAAGGAAGCACTGCCCCTGTAGGCGGTGCCAAAGTCCTCTTTTCAACCAAGTTCAACCCTAGCAGGGTCTGGAGGAGCTCTGCATACGTGGAAGGAGGTGCGTCGAACACTCTTTTCGGCCTCGCATTTTGTACCCTTCTCTGGCCAGGATTTTGTCCTTGCTGTTGTTGTGGTTGTTGTTAATGTGACTGCCTCTGTTGAGGGAGCGGGATAGTGACGCTAGCTATCTGTTGCAGCTGTACATACTGATGTCTTCCTCTGCCCCTGCCCCTGCCACCAAACACGGCACTAGTATCACCCTGTCGTCTACCACCAAATGCTTTTCTGGCACCTCCTGTTGAAGTAGACTCACCTGCTTAGAACCTTCCAACTTTAATCCCGTTCTCAATCATCTCCCCCATAAGAATCAAATCTGAGAAACTGCTTAATGACACACTAAACAATTTTTCATAGAACACCCCCGTAAATGTCCCAATGAACATATCATTCATCTCCCTTTCAATTAAAGGAGGATGCACCCTCGCTGCCATATCGCGCCACCTCTGCGCATACTCTTTAAAACTTTCCCCGCTCTTCTGTGACAAACCCTGCAATTGGACCCGATTTGGTGCCAGATCGTTGTTATATTTGTAATGTGTCACGAAAGCATCAACCAATTGTTTCCAGGTTTTAATCTGCGTGGGCTCCAGCCCCATATACCATTCAAGTGAAGGTCCTGACAAGCTGTCCTGAAAGAAATGCATGAGCATCCTTTCGTCATCTGAATACGCAGACATCCTCCTGTAATAAGAGCGGACATGGACCTTAGGGCAGGTGTCCCCCTTGTATTTGTCAAACGTGGGAGCCTTGAATTTCAACGGCACCCTCAGCCCTGGTACCAAGCCCATCGTAGTCATATCCAAACCGGTGGAGTTCTGACTCCCTACCCCCTTCATCTGTTCTTCAAGCATTCTGATCCTTTGTACATGATCAACAGGTCTTTCAAACCCTACACCTCTTCCAGAAAAGGCGTCCTCCTGGCAGTCTTCGCCCCAATTCACATTTCCATTTCCATATCCGTCGTAACCAGTGTTGCGACCAAACCCTTGCTGATTGATCATGGGACCTCATCCCCCGTTACCGAAACCCTGGTTGACCCTAACAGGTCCAAACCCAGTGTTGACAGGAATCACCCCAGCACCATTCATATAACCAAATCCACCATACCCCTGGTTAGCATTACCAAAACCGTCGTAACTGAAACCCTGAGTGTTGAAGCCGAACTTCCCGTCCTGATTGACGTAATCAAATTCTTGATCATTGTAGCCAAGACCATTGTTGCCGAAACCATTACCGCCGTTGTTGTTACCACCGCCTTGGTTGGCGTCCCCAAATCTAACATGGTTAATAACAGTCTTATTTCCATTCCCTGTGTTGCCATTGCCAGCGCTAGCGCCATCGTTTACAACCACAACAGGTGGGGTCACTACAGGGGAGACCACAAGCGTAGGGGGCCCATCCTCCGTAATAGTCTCAATGTGCGCAGAGTTGTGGTCATTGTTGCCATTCCCATTAGTCCGCGTCAGCAACGGCTGTACCAAAGTCTGGAGGCTCTCCTGGCCCTTAGCGATGCTCTCCATTGCTTGCATGAACAGATTCAGCTTCTCGCGGATTTCCTGCATCTCCACTTGGACTTGATCCATGATTCTCTTGCAGTTGTTTCGGGTTGAGTAGCGGTGAACTCTTTGTTCATCAATCCTGAAAATCTGCAGATGTAGGAAATAAGATACAGATTCAAGAATACCGGTCATGCAATATGAGTGCAGATGCAATTGAGTAAATATGCTACAGGTTATATTCCCCCCCGCTTCTAGTTTCGGAGTGAAGGCCATCACGACAATGGAGTCCCCATCAGGCAAGCAAGGAATCAGAAAACCCTCATATATAAACACATGCCAAGAGGCGGAGTACAAGAGTACAACTGAATACAACTGAATAGACCTCGGCCAACAAGCCTGGCGATGGTCAAAATACAAGTACAGATAACAAAGGCAAGGCATAGATAAATCAGGCCAAATGGCGTGCTCTGACGTCTTCCAATATCCTCAATGTCTCCGAATGCCCTAGTCGGGAGATCAGCTCCTGTATCAGTAAGGCATGCCGCTCGGTAGTAGATCTCAGCGTTTTGGCGTCGTCCTGGAAGGTTCCTTCGCCAGAACTCTCGTCAAGTCTGTACCTCTTGGAACCGGCCTTCACTTCATAACCTCTCGGCTTCTCGTCAAGGTTACTTACTCTAAGCTCAACAGCGCTCCTAAGTGATGTCTCTTCGGCAATCTTTGCGTCTTGGGCTCTAATCTGTGCCTCTAGCGTGGCAATCTGCAGCTTCAAATCGTCTTCACGCTCCTTCTGCTTGGTAAGCGTGGAATTCCACAAAGCTTCCCACTTGCTGAGACGGGAATAAGCTTTGCTTAAAAGTTCCTTCTTGGAAGTAAGCACCTTGCTAACACCGTTCAATGCTATTCCCACTTTTTCTTTCTTGTTGGTCTCTTCCATCAGCTCTGAACCCAACCTATTAATCAATTCAGTTTGTTTCCTCACAGTGAAGGTAGCTTCATTCTTCTCATGACGCAACTGGAAGATCTCCTTCTTTAACTCATCATTGGCTTTCTTCAGTTCTTCGTTTTCAGCCAACAATTTGTTATACTTCTCACTCTCTACCGAAGCAGGTACCTCAATCAATGGAAGATACAGGGGTTCCGCAGCAGGATAAGGCATCAAGGACATACTAGCTCTCTCGCAGATCCACGCCAAGTAAGGATCATAAGCTTTGATATTGCGCTTACCGAGCAAAGCTTTCCCTCTCCTATGGACGTTAGCCCATGCATGTCTCAATCTGATCAAAACAGCCACGTCTAATAAGCCCGTGAGATACAGAGATTCCCGTATCTCCTTCTCAATAGGAGCATCCCTCATAGCATAACCGAACTGTCTTACCAGCAGTGAAGGGTTATAATTGATACAGCCTTTCCGTCCAATCAAAGGGACATTCGGAAAGCCACTACAACTATATATAATATCAGTGCCCAGCATACTCCGATCAAACCAAATGACGCTCTCAGCAGACAACCCCATCAACCGGGAAGCCCAATCCAAAGTATCAACAACATCAACAAAAGGCCCTGTCTTAGGAAGGTGCCCCTGGAACCACCTATACAAAAGAGGAAGACAGCAGGAAACATTCTTGCCACGACGTTTCTCATTCTTGTAGTGAATAGAATGATAAACATCGCCCAAGAAAGTAGGAACTGGATTCTTCGAGGCAAGAATCAAGAAGGGATCTGAGTCGACAAAATCCGGCACATTAGGAAACAAGACAATCCCGTATATGTAGACAGCTAGAATGGCACTGAAGGCGACCCAACATCCACTGTTCGCGCACTGTGTAGCCTTCTCAACCAAGACAGACAGGTGAAAACCATAAGCTCCGTTCAGCTTGACCAAACATCCGGGGAACTCAAAAGCGTCTAAACTAACAACCTCAGCAAGTGTAGCCAACTCAGGCTCCGCATCAACATGTATAAAGGGCATCTGGTCTAACACAGGAACTCCTAACATAGCAGAATACTCCTCCAAAGTGGGTGCCAGAATATAGTCGGGAAATAAGAAACATCTCAGCTGCGGCTCATAAAACTGCATCAAAGTATACACCCCAGTCGTCTCGAATGCTGAAGGTCTGTATAACAAACTAAACAATCTCCCATAAGATACTCTGAACTCAGCCCTCACTCTCTCATCGGCTAGAGCAACTAAACCCAGCAAGGAACTGATATCTGGCGAATGCAACCGGTAAGCAACTGTCCTCTTCATGGACTCTATTGTCTGGCCAGAAAATACACTAGAATCAGAGGGGAATGATCACACCTGCAACATAAATACATGTTAATGAAATGCAGTCATGAAAAATGCACATGCATATGCAAACAAGGGACCAAGTGCAATGCTGATGAACTGTGCTGCTTTGTACTGAATCCTGAGAACCATCAAATCTTCATCTCAAACCAACCACTCAAATGAACCCTGTAACCACATCTCACTGATAGAGATAAACCAGGTATTCTGAGGTCAAAGGTTTCCTGCAAACAAACCTCCCTACCCCTCACAGGTGTGAACTTAACTCGCAGACGAGGTACGACATCCTATGCAGGTTCAACGTCACAGACTTTCAAGAGCGATGATACGATACCCAGAAGGTGTGGCATCATCATCCCTTGAAGCGGCCTCACTTAGTTGAATCCCAATTGATAGGTCCCCAGAGTCGACAATCCTCGGGTCAGACAACTTGTCGAGCCCTAAGGGCCAGGCAAGAAGCATCAAAGAGAATCTCGTCCGAGCACAGATTTCGCGGCTAGCTGGTGCGAGCTAAGCAAGCAGGCTAACCACTACTCTATACTTCTAAGTCTATGTGTAACCTCAAGCCCAAGTCCGGCTTATCTCTCAACAGATAACCCCTTCCCACGACAGCAATAACAATATAAAGCTGATAATAAAATGCGGAAAGTAAAGACAGAAATGTAAATCTATACAACACCCACGACAGAAAAACAAGCGCTAGGATTGACTCGCATAGGGGATATTCTTGTCCCCAGCAGAGTCGCCAGCTGTCGCTACTGCGAAAATCGACGTCGGCTATGACAGAAGAGTCGCCACCGTGCGTTATTTATCCCAACGGAGGGAAAGGAAATGCTCAGAGTAAACCTAATGCAAAATGGGAAGAAATGGTCGTCGCAACCAAATCCTGGATTCGGGAGTCGGTTACGCAAGGGGAAGGTATTAGCACCCCTCATGTCCGTCGTACTCGACGGGATCCACGCTTGTTTTCTGGTACGGATTGTTATTCTATCTACTCTAAGGGTCAAGGGTTAAAAAGAAAAGAAAATGACTCGGAAAAGTATCGCACTTTATGCCTACGTATTCCCGTCTGGAACGAGAAATCAGAGTCAACGTAGTTCGCCTACCTACGGGAAAGGAGGGGAAGGTTGCTCGCTAGGATACGACATCCTATGCCTATGTACTTTCATACAGCATGAAAGATCAGAGCAAACGTAGTTCGGGCTACGGAAGACACAGATTTGTCTGACTGTTTTTTATCTTTCTGAAAAGGTTTTCTTCTGATTAAGAGTCCAAGCGGACAAAAATGACACTTTGATGTTTGTTTTCAGTCTTTTACGCAAGAACTGTTTTTTATGATGTTTGCAATCTCTGACGCACTAGAGACTATGATTTGAGGGTGACTACTTCGTATGTCATCCTAAGGGTAACATACTAAGCAGTCAGATTACTGCAGAGTGACCCTCCAGCAACCCTCTCTCAAATAGCTTAAGGCTCGTAGCGTACGACATCGATTGTCCTTATTACTGTGTCTTGAGTTGTTTTGAGATAGAAGAGAAAGAACTCTAAAAACCTAGGGTTTGAAAAGGGAATAAAACTAACCTAATGTCGTCATGCATGGGTTATAACCTAATGTCTGTCATATTTCTCTCTTGCACAGAGAGAAACAGAGATGTTAGGGGATAAATGGAAAAGAAACAGATATACAGTAAACAATAAACATGCATGAGATGCAGCAGTACAAGAGATCCTTGGTATTCAACCGTCTCGTACCTCGAATGTTTGAAGGCCATTTGCTCTTCACCCAGTCGGGTCCAAGCCGTTTGAATAGGGGCAGCTGTTGCACCCTAAAATTTGCTCAACCTATTTCACCTGGTTTATGTTTCAATTGCATTTTTATTTGCATAATAAGTCATGTACATAGTCTAATCATTTGCATAACATAGCATAACAATTCATCTAACAAGGGATCAAGTGCCATTCTTATCTAAAGAAGCACATCAAGGGTATTTTATTAAAGCTCAAGACTATCCAATTCATCAAGAAAGGTTTAAGGCTTTGAGAAGTTTGAAGGTCAACCAGTGGATTTCTCTCCTAGCTTGAGGTGTATTGAGATTCATCAATGGGAGTATGAGCCATGACTGAGGGTATGGAATGTGTGCAAAGATCATGGAAGACCTAGAGGGTCATTTTGAAGATGATACAAGTCATTGATACAAGTACAATAGCCAGAGTTGAAGTACAGTCAACTAGGGTTTCATCTGGATCAACCATAGGTCAACCCTAGGTCAACTGAGTGATTGAAGAGCATCAAGGCTTAATGGAAGGATGTGGGATTCATGAATTGATATGTAGATACATGTGTGGTTTTGTGCCAAGGATAAATCAAAGAGGATCAAGAGGAGGAGGAGTTACCAAATTAGGGTTTCAGTGTAAAATCCCCTAAGTTAGGCCTCACTTCCAAGCTAGATAAGTCAAAATGCAAGTTTCAAATGAAGTCTTGGTCAACATGAAACTTGTAGAGCTTCTCAATAGTTTAATTTGAGTACTATAAGTCTTCAAGAATATTTGTAGAACTCAGGTTATGGTTCTTGCAAGTTATGGGTCATCAGAGGACACTGAAATTTATCTGTGAAAGTCACTTGACTTCCAAGCAACTTTTTCCCATGAAGGAGTTTTCAAATGGATTCTTGGCCATCATAAGAGTTGTAGATATTGATATTAGCTTTAATTTGAGTACTAGAAGTCCTCAAGAGGATTTGTAGAACTCAAGTTATGGTCTTGGCAACCCAGGGGTATTTTGGGAAAGTTGAATTACAGGTCATTTTCCAACATAGGTCAAAATCTCCATCTTCCACTCCTCAAATGAAAAAATGTTCAACATGAGATGTGTTCAAAATGATGTTTTTAGGCTATATAAGAGGTCATGAGGACTTGGAATGGCTTTCTTCACAAAATCACAAAAATGGTCTAAAATAAGGGTGAATTTTAAATGAATCAAGGGTGAAAATTGGGATTTTTGATTTACAAAACCAAACCAAGCCATATGACATACCAATTTGATTGTAAAATACATTTTGAGAACATTTACATTGCCACATTTTTTATTTGAGGATTAATTCAAGGACTTGCTTTGAAAATTGGTTACTTACATCATAAGTAACAATTGCAAAACCACTATTCAAGGCAAATGCAAGGCTCCATTCCATCCTAACACCTCCAAAATCTCATCTAAGGACATTTTAAACTCAAATCATTGTGTTGTACAAGCTAAAGCATGAGTTGGTATGAACATAGCATGACATGAGATTTCATGACATGAGATTTTGAATTTCTCATAAGATTGATCCAGAAGTTTCCAGAACTTTCAAACACATTCTATATATACATTAGAAGTGATTCAGAGCTTGAGTTGGGGAGAATTGAGAGAGAATAGAGAGATTGCATTTTCAACCTTCCATTTGCAAAACAGAATTCAGTTACAAGTTTCAACCACTTTCAATCCATTCTTTTGATCTCAGAACCTTGATTAAGCATATGTGAGTGATTCCAGATGGATTATTGAGCAAGAACACTGAAGAATCGTGAGTTGGCACTTGGAGTTCATCACTTGCAATTGAAAATCGAATTCAAGGATTTAGAGGGATTCAACCAAATTTGATGCATACAGAAGTTTGATTACCATTCATAGATTGTATTTAGAGAATCTTAGAGCTTAATTTGGAGGTTTTGTCGTTCTGTTCATCAAGAATTTGCAGGTATGTAAATTTTATCCTACAGCATAATCCATGTAGTTTCTTTAGGTTTTGTTAGGTTAGACTCATTGTAGATGATGGTTAGGAGCTTTCTGGTAGCATTAGGGTTGATTTAGAGACAATTAGTTGAGTGGCATAAATTATGTTCTTGATCATATCTTGGTGTTCTTGATGATATAACCTTAGTTTGATAGCTAGAGATACTCAGTGAAGCATGGTGATGAGATTAGGCTATCCAATTTTATGTTTGGTGAGATTTGGTTCTTGGTCAATTTCTGAGATTCCAATCGTGTTTTGAGGAAGAAGATGTTTCAATGTTCATGGAGCACATGGTTGAATTCAGTGTAAAGAATGGAGTAGATTAGGGCTTTCAGTTGTGATTTTTGGTGAAAGATTATGGAGTTGCGAATTGAGGAAGATGAAGATACGAGCTCTGTTCTTCCATGGCTTTTTCCCTCTACTGAACAATTCAAAGGTTGAAGATGAGTTTTAAACCATTAGATCCTAGGATGACCTTTGACCCAATCCAAATCCAGCGGCCACGAGTGTATTTCATTTTATGAAGGATGTTCTGATTAGTAAAACGCATCGTATCATTTAACATATGGCATTGGGCTTAAGTGAGAATTTGATAACCACACCCCTTTCTGCAAGCCCAATCGAAAACACACATGACTTCATTGCTATTCTCACCAACGTTTTCCTATTTTTCATTCTATTTTCACTTTAATTTCTTACTGGTCTTGGGCCTAGGCGCGCATTGCTAGACACACCCCACTCTGGGCCCAGTTGGCTTTTTACACTGTTTCTGATTGCTATTCAGCACGCATCTTTTCCATTTTCTTGTATTTTTCTTTTATTTCATATTTTTTTAGGATCTTTGAAAAATCATAATAAATTGAAAAACCATTATTTTTAGTTGGGAATTTTTTCCTCATTTTCATCAAGACATCTAGAAAATTATTAAAACAATAAAAATGTCATTTTATTCATTTTTCATTTTTTTGGTTTATTTTTACTTTTAATTGCTTTTATTTCATTTTTGTTTGATAATGCAACTTGCTGAATTTAGTATGATCATGTGGCTTAGAATTTTGGTGCCATTCCTTTTGCTATAGTTAGAATATAGTATTAGGTTGGCCCTGGAATTTTATCACATTTTTGTGATTTAATTTTAGTTAGTTTTGAACATCAAACTTTAGGGTGACTAGGATTAGGGTTTACCTTGACATAGGTGCATTTCAACACATAGTTTTTGGGTTTTAATTTGATTTAGGCCTTGGGGTTTATATGGGGTATAGGGTACCTAGTTAGGATCCCTTAGAAATTAATCTAGGATTTTATGATGAGTATTTCCATTTTATTTGATTTTTGCAAGTTGATTGTTATTTGTGTGTTTCCCCCTTAGGAAGTTGCTTTGTATGTTGGGTTTTGGGCATTTCAATTGGGCTTGGGGTTTGAGCTTGGCTTGTGGAGCTAATGAGGACTTGGAGATGCTTGGAGACAAAGAATGATGCTTAGAGCTTGGAGATTCTATTGCTTGAAGATGGTTTTTGAAGACTTAGGAGATAGGAGATATAGGGAGAGCTTTAGAGTAACTGATTTCTTCTATCAAACATAGAGAGCTTCTTGTGCCTCTATTCCATCCTATGACACAAGGTCCCCTAAAATATTTCCATCTCTCCTTAGGAGATATGTAGAGCATGCTTTGATTGGGTAGAACCTTGAGGGTATCTTTCACTTGCTATGATAAGATCTTGGTGATTTCCCTGGGTTTTCACTAAGTCTCTTAACATTCCAACTTCATCTATTAGTTGATTCTCTCCTGTGAGTGTCTGCATTGAAGTTGAAGACCTATTGAAGATAAGAAATCCATTGAGGAGGGGTGAAGATGAAGCTTGTACCTGTCAAAGCTGGTTAACTGTGAAATTAGGGTTTTGCTGCTGATTGAAGCTGTCTGTTTGTTGGGGTTCAGTGCTTGCTAAAAGTTGGAGATTATTGGAGATAAGAGCTTATCTGAAGCTTGAATATCATTGGAAAGTGAAGAGGGGATCTTGCTTGGAGTTGTTACTGTCAACCTTTTGCTGTTAATCAACTGTAGCTACCAAAGCTGGTGTTGTTTGAGCTGCTTACTGTGGGAGTTGGTCTTGCAGTCAGAGCTGGTGTTGGGTTTTAGTTCTTTTTCTAGTTTGTTTGTTGGCTTGTTCAGTTTGCCCCTTAGGTTTGAAGTGAAGCTGTTTCACTTTGCCTATTGTTTTCCCAGGTTCGAGGTTGAGTGGGACTCCCTTGCCTCACTTGTACTGCTGCATCTCATGCATTTTACTGTTTACTGTATATCTGCTGTTTCTTTTCCGTTTATCCCCTAGGATCTCTGATCTCCTCTGTGCAGGAAGGAATTATGACAGACATTAGGTTTTAATCCATGCATGACAACATTAGGGTAGTTTTGATTCCCCTTTCAAACCCTAGGTTTTAGAGCTTCTTTCTCTTCTATCTCAGAACAATTCAAAACACATTAATAAGGATGATCGACGTCGTACGCTACGAGCCTTAAGCTATTTGAGAAAGGTTGCTGGAGGGTCACTCTTCAGTAATCTGACTACTTAGTGTGTTACCCTTAGGGTGACATATGTCGTAGTCACCCTCAAATCATAGTCTCTAGTGCGTCAGAGATTGCAAACATCATAAAAAAACAGTTCTTGCTTAAAAGACTGAAAACAAACATCAAAACGTCATTTTTGTCCGCTTGGACCTTTAATCAGGAAAACCCTTTCTTAAGGAGATAAAAAACTATCAGACAAACTTGTGTCCTCCGTGTTGCACCCTAAAATTTGACCAACATTTCTTTACCTAGCTTATGTTTCATTTCATTCACCTTAGCATTATCATTTGCATTTCATTGATATGTATGCAGGAGATCAGGAGGTATGACTACCAATCAAGAGCTACACAAGACTATGAAGCTAGCCAAGAAGGTTATTCAAGTGTGCAAGGGTAGATATCTTTGTCAGAGGAGTCAGAAGAACCTCAGAGAGAGTGGTTGAAACCAAGGTGGGGTGCCTCCTGACTTGAGAGTTAGGGGAGCTCCTCAGATGATTCTGAAGCCAAGAATGTGGACTTGAAGCCTTTAGAGAGCTTATGAGATGTCTTGAAAGCCATCATGAAGCCTAGACAGGTCATTGTGCAAGGTTAAGAAGCCTCAGCCATCAATGGTGTAATTAGGGTTTGACTGGGTCAACCCTAGGTCAATTGATGATTTGGAGAGGGTTGAGACCTAATCCAAGAGCCATGTGATCATGGATTGACACATTGAGATGTTATAAGGATGATTCCAAGGTCAAATCATCATGATTGAAGAGTTTGAGAAGTTTCAAACTAGGGTTTCTAAGGCTTGACAGTGTAAAATCCCCTAGTTTGACTCCTAACTTCAAGGCAGTTTAGCCCAAGATGTGATTGTCATCTCATCTTACCCCCAACATGAATGTTGTAGAGCTTGCTCTTAGCTTTAACTTGAGTACTATAAGTCCTTGATAGGATTTGTATAACTCAAGTTATGGCTTTGACAAGTTACAGGTCATCTGAGGCATGTGAATCTGGGGCCTTGAAAGTTACCCCACTTGCATCAAACATTTGCCCAAGAAGGATGGTTCATATGAACTTTTAGTCAACATGAATGATGTTCCTTATCTTCTTAGCTTTCTAAAGAGTACTATAAGTCCTTGATAGGATTTGTAGAACTCAACTTATGGCTTTGACAAGTCAAGGGCATTTTGGTCATTTGGAGATTACAGGTCATTTCAAGCATAAGGCCATAACTCCTATTTCCAAGCTTCAAATGGAAAAATCTTCAACATAAAACTTGCTTAAAATGATGTTTTAAGGCTATTAAAGGAGGTCATGAGATGTTGAAAAGGCTTGTAGCTCAAAGTCACAAAAATGACCTAAAATAAGGGCATAAGTTAAATAAACCAAAGTTGGAAATTGATATTTTCAACCTACACATCCAAACCATGGCATGTAATATATCATTTTGACTCTAGAAAACATTTTAGAAACAATGGTTTAGCCACATTTTTGATTTGAGATTCAATTCATGGACTTGCTTTGAAAAGCACTTGCTTGCATATTAAGTAACATGTGCATAACTTAAAATTAGGGCATGGGCAAGGAACTTGGCAAGCTAAACCCTTCCAAAATGTCACTAGGGGAGAAATTGAAAGAGATTGAGATGAATTTCAAGCTGCAAACAGAATTGAGCATGGCATTATAAGTGATTCAAAATCTCATGACATGAGATGTGTAAAATCTCATTGGAAGGATCTAGAGGATTCTAGATCATCCAAACTTCATCTATATATTGAGTAGAATGGATCCATGGCAGAGGTTGGTGATCATTGAAGGATTGAGCTTATTTTGAGATTGAGTTTTCATAGCTTGCAAGTGCAATCGGTTTCACCAAATTCCTCCATTTCCTTCCATTTTCTTGATTGATTCTTCTTCCATGAGTGTTAAGGATTGATTCCAGACCATTTCCGAGAAGAATTGGTGGCTAGATCGTGTGGGAGCAAGTGGTTTTCAGCACCTGCAACTCAGCATCGTGTTTCAAGATTGAAGCACTTTCCATTGAATCTTTTGCATACAGAAGCAAGGAGGAGGTTCAGTGATCGTGTCCAGAAGATTTGAGGGCTTGAAGTGAAGATTTGGTGCATCTGTTATTCAAGAATTTTCAGGTTGGTAATCTTCTTCCTATAGCATGATTTAGGTAGAATTAGGTTGAATTAAGGTGCTAGATTAGTTGTAGAATGGCCTAGGATGGATTTCAGATGGTTAATTGATGAATTAGAGACAAAATAGGAAGATCACCATTTTCAGTTGAGATTGGGAGATGTTGATTCTTGGGGTTTCAGAGGAAACTATGGGCATGGTTGAGTTCGTGGCATGATTTGGAATGAGTTTCATGTTTTGACCTCTTGGATTGGAGGCCTCTAGGAAGAACTAGGGTTGAAGGGGACGATCGGAGCTCCACCGGCGGTGGCCGGAGTTGGGCGCGAAGTTCAGACGTTTGAAATGGAGAAGATGAAGTTCTCACCATTGGATGATGGATTGACCATTGACTGGGAGAAGATCCAAGGGCCACATTTTAATTCTAATTTGTGAAGGGTTTCTGATGAAACGATGCGTTTCATTTATTCAGGCATTTGGGCCTAATGGTTTAAGTGCTATCCACACCCCCCAGCGAGCCCAATCCATGTTTTTAACTGAAAATGTTTACTTCCTGCACCGTGTGTTTGGTTATTTTAATTGGATTTTCATTTAATTTCCATTTAATTCATCGTTTTTGTAAAAATCATAACTAATTGAATATTAATCCAATCACACCCATTCTTTTTGAATATTAATCATGATTGAGCCTATTATTTTTTAGAGAAAAAATATATTCATTTCATGTAATTTCTGATTTAATTGGAATTTTGCATTTTAATTGATATTAAAATGTTCATGTTTGAAGCATAATTTTGTGGAATTTTGTTTGATCTCATGGTGATGATTTTGAGCCTAATTTTTTGTGTGTGATTAGGTTAGACATGTATGATCCCATAGTAATTTCCTGACATTTTTGTGATGAAAATAGGTATGCTTTCTAGATTGATATTTAGATGCTTCCTTTTTAGAGTTTTAGGTTGATGCCTTAGAATGTAGGATTTAGTTCTAGGTCCAATTTGATGGTTTGATCTTTGAAACTAATGTGGTAGAGTCATGATTGACATAGGTTCCCATAGTAATTTTTGTAGGATTTTACAATTGATTTTAGTATTTTAGTTAGGACTAACTTTAGTGCTAGGTTTTAGGTGATCCTAATTTACTAATTCAACTAGTTTAACTCACTTAGTTCCCTTAGATTAGGGTTTGTGCTTGGTTTGCCTTTGATTGAGATTGAAGACAAGTTGAAGACAAGGAAGTTGCTTGAAGTTGCTTGGAGCTTTGGATTTGTTTGTGCCTGAGGGTGTCTGATAAAGATTAGGAGATAGGACATAGGGAGAGCCTTATAGTTAGAATGATTTCTTTCACAAATATGGAAAGCATCTTGTGCTTCTATTCCTCCCAATGACTAAAAGTCCTTCTCAGATGTTCACGTCCCTCCTTTGGAGGGATGAGTGGCTTTATCTGGGAAGTAGAACTTTGAAGGAACCAGTCTCTCATAATGATGAACCCTTACAGGCTTCCTTTGGTTGTCAGTAAGCTGTTTATCATTTCCACTCATCATGTTCAACCAATTATCCTCTGGTTTGAGTTTCTTGAGAGATGTTGGGCTTGAGTTTGAAGATGAAGACTTCATTGAAGAGTGTGGTAGATGATGATTCCTTGAGCATTGCCATTGTAGCTGAAGCTTGAAGGGCTTGAAGAACAAGTTGATAATTGAAGACCCAAAGGAGATTGAATGAAGAGTTGAGGCTTGAGAAAGAATTGAAGGATGAAGTTGACACTTCTAAGTGATTAAAGATTACCCAGAGAAGCTGAAGCTTGTAGATGAAGAAGACCAAGTTAAAACTGATAAAGCAAAGAGAGCTAAAACTTGAAGATTAAGTTGATACTTATGAAGAGGATTCAATTGAGAATGAGTGTAAAGCTGAAGCTGAGGAATAAAGACAAGTTGAGACTTGAGAGCCTGAGGGAATCAAGTTGATACTTGTGGTTAAGAGCATAGCCTGAGGGTGGAGTTGACTGGGAGATGAAGCTTGAAGAAGAAGATTAAGTTGAAACTTATGTTTGATAGGTTGAAACCTGGGGAAGCAAATTGATATTTGTCATGAAAGATGATAGCCTTGAAGGGTGGTGGAAGTCTAAAGACTGAGTTGATGTCAGAAGAGCTGAAGCTTGGGGATAGAAGAGAAGGATTGTTGACCTGCTTTCTTGTCTGTTTTCTTTTTTGTGTTGATGTGCCTTGTTTGAATTGCTTGATGCATTAGAATAAGTCCATATCTACACTGACTTTAATCTAGGAGCATGATTGCACTAGAGGTTGAGTTGCTCCCTCTGCTTGTATTGTTACTGTATGGCTTTGCTTACAGGTATTCGGTAGAGCCCTGCTCCCTTGCCCATGTGGTTTATCTTGTTTGATAGCATTCCATTTTCTTCTGTATGATTACAGTCTCTTGTATTTTGTTTGATAGCATGTTATCTTTTTCTGTATGATTAATGTTATTCATTCTGGCTTGAGGTTGAGATGAGCATGTGGAGGCTGACACCCCACACACATTTCCTCCCTCACTTGGATTGCATGCATTTTACAGTCGTTCATGGTTTACTGTTTAAGTTGACGCTTTATCTGTTTCTGTTTATCATTGACATGATCCCTTAGGAATCTCACTTCCTTTGATAAGGAAGTGATGATAGAACTTTAGGTTGAAACCTATGCATGATAACTTCTAGGAGTTCCCTGTTTCAAACTTCAACTATAGGATGAATCCTTGGCATGACAACAGTAGGACTTGATAGTCTCCCCTTAGTTGAGCCTTTCTCTCTTCTCATCTCGAAACAGCTTAAGATACAGTAATCATGAATGATTTCTTTCGTATGTTATGAGCCTTAAGCTATCTGAGAAAGGATTGTTGGAGAGTTTCTTTTCAACAGTCTGGATGTTTAGTATGGCACCCTTTGGGTGACATGCGACGCATTCACTCTCAGGTCATAGTCTTTAGTGCGATTGAAATTGCGAACAACCATAAAAAACACTTCTTCCGTAAAAGACAGAAAACAAACTTCAAACCTTTTTGCCCCGTGGGCCCATAAGTCAAAGGAAAGCTTTTCTGAAGAAAAGAGTGTCGTTAAACTTCAGCGCCAACACAAACAGGCTTTGTCCCTAACTGCTAGAACTGCTGTTTAACCCTACTCGATAAAATAGATGAATCTGAATCCCCGTAATCTGTATTATCCCGAACTACGTAAGCTCTGATCTCTCATATCTGTTGAGAGTACGTAGGCACAATACTAACGTATTGGCGAGCCACCTTCCTCGTAACCCGTCGTAGGTCGAACTATGTTGACTCTGATTTCTCATTCTCTGATGAGAATACATAGGCATAAAGCGCGATGCTTTGCCGAGTCATTTTCTTTTCTGTTTAAGCCAGCCTTGATAGGTAGATAGATAAACCAACTCGTCCAGTAAACACAACAAGCATGGATCCCGTCGAGTACGACGGACGTGAGGGGTGCTAATACCTTCCCCTTGCGTAACCGACTCCCGAACCCAGACAACGGTTGCGACGACCTTGTCTTATACTTTTTTCGTCAGGTTTTTCCGATCGTTTCCTTTCCCGTTCTGAGGGATAAATAATGAAAGGTGGCGACTCTTCTGTTTTGCCGGCACCTTATTTTCGCGGAAGCGACAGCTGGTGACTCTGCTGGGGACTTGATAGTTTCCTGGGATCCAACGTCCCGTATGCGAGTCAGTTTGGGGATTCGACGTCCCCTGCGAGAGTCAATCCTAGCGCTTGTATGATTACTTGTTGGGTTGTGTTTATTTATCGCATTTTATTTCCCGCATTTTATTTTCAGTATGATATGATTATCTGTGCGGTTGTGGGATGGGCATTCTGAGGAGTGAGAAGCCAGACCCAGGCTTGAGTGAACATAGCATTAGTTGTGGAAATTAGTGGGCGCGTGCTTGCTTGGAAGGCACTAGTGTCTCATGAAATCCACGCTCAGACGAGGTCCTCCCGGTTGGCTTCTTTTTCAACCCTTTGAGTTGAGGGGGTTGTTGGTTTGGAGGATTGTCGACTCTGGGGACCGATCATTTGTGATTCAGCCGAGGGAGGCCGCTTCATGAGCTGGTGATGCCACACCTTCTGGGTATCGTATCACCCCTCTTGAATGTCTGTGACGCTGATGAACGCATAGGATGCCGAACTTGAGTCAGTTTAGGTCCATACCTGTGAGCAGGGTTGGGTTTATTGCAGGAAACTTTGACCTTCAGACTACCTGGTTTTCTTGACAGTGAATTAGTTTTGTTGGTACCGGAGGTTCTCATCATCAGCTATATGATTGTTCTTGACAGAGAAGAGCTTTGGTCCTGTATCAGAGGACCTTGTATTCAGAGATGGGTATTTGTTCTTGACAGAGCAGGTTTATGATTGGGATCAGAGGATCTCATCAGCAGACGTATGTTTGTTCTTGACAGAGCAGAGTTAGGGTCCTGTATCAGAGGTCCTTATTACCAGATGTTTGTTCTTGACAGAGCAGATTTATGGTCCGGAATCAGAGGTCCTTATTGTCAGATGTGTGTGTTCTTGACAGAGCAGATTTGTGGTCCGATACCAGGGTTTTCTTCTTACCAGAGAAAGTGGTTGTTCTTGATAGAGCAACATCATGGTTTTGTTGATGCAGAATCTCCACAGCACAGTTGCCTTGATCTCCTGCTGCATGATTGCATCTTACATTGCTTTGCATACTCATTTGCATTTCGTTAACGTGTGTCTGTGTTGCAGGTACCGTTTTCCCCGATCCAGGATTTCTTGCCTCCTATTGTATTGTTATGGGTTCTCTGAGGAAGACCGTGGCTTACAAGTTCCCTGCCCCTGATGTGGTTCACCTGACTGGTTTGATTGCCTTAGCAGATGATTCTATGAGAGATGAGTTCATAAAGTCTTAAGGCAAATTGCTCAGTTTGGTTCGTAAACCCTCTGCGTTCGAGTTGAATGGGTTGCACGCTCTGCTGCAGTTCTACGATCCTCCGTTGAGATGCTTTACTTTCCAGGATTTTGTTCTCGCACCCACGCTAGAGGAATATGCTGATTTGTTAGGTGTGCCTATCTGGCTAGTCTAGCTCCTTGCAGATGCCTTTTGTTCACATGGATGCTGAGCCTGATCTGGCTAGTCTAGCTCCTTCACTTCATCTGGATGCCTCAGAGTTGGTATTGTCTAGTTGGAACAAGGTTCCCGGTTTCTCCTTGCAGTTCTTAGTGGATAAGGCTCAGCAGTGCGCCAAAGACGGATGTTGGGTCGTGTTCAATGCCATCCTCGCTCTGTGCATATATGGCATCATTCTGTTCCCCAATATGCCTGATTTTGTAGACTTCGACGCATTTTGCATCTTTGCTTCAGGGAATCCAGTCCCTACCTTGATAGGAGATGTCTACCATTCCATCCACTACAAAAACGAGAACAGAAGGTGTAAGAATGTCTCGTGCTGCGTACCCCTGCTTTATAAATGGCTTGATGGTCATCTACCTAAGAGGGGTCCCTTTGCTTCGTCTGCAGCCACAGCTGAGTGGTCCGAGCATTTGATGAGTCTGTCTGTGGAGGATATTGACTGGTTTGACCGAGATAGGTTGGGTACCGATATTATCTTCAGCTGCAGCGGGTTTCTGAACGTGCCTTTGATAGGCAGGAAGGGCTGTATAAACTACAATTCGTCTTTGCTGGTCCGACAGTTCGCGTATGCTTTGCGAGCCCCGCCGAAGGGTGAAGAGGTGCATGAATCTCTGTACCTCACTGGTCTCCTAGAGGGGGATCTGTTATCTAAGCTTCAGCGCGCCTGGAATGGCATCAGTAAGAAGTGAAAGCCATTTCTGGGAAGAAGCGATAATAAAGCCTACCCTCCGTATGTGACTTGGGTCAGAGCTGTAACAGCCCAAATTTCATTAAATAATTAATTATAGTAATTAATTGATTTAGTGGGGTTTTTATTAATGTTGGAATTAATTTTTATTAATTGGTATGGATAGAAAATTAAGAAGGAATTGGAGAGGAAGGAAAAATGAAAGAAATATATAAGTGAGGAAGAAAAGAAAAGAAAGTTAGAAAAACATTTGGAAAGAAAGAGGAAAGAAGAAGAAAGGAGAGAAAGAGAAGAGAAGAAGAGGAAAAGTGGAAATCATCAAGAACCAACATCAAAGCTCCGATTAATCGAGGTAAGGGTGAGAAATGTTTCTATTTGATCATTGTATGATGTTATGTATGTTGGGTTAGGGTTTTAGTGGAGTTTCCATCACTTTCCATTTAGGGCAAAATGTTGGATAATCGGTAGATGATGATTAATCGGTTGAAACTTGGAAATAATGCCGTAGAATAGTCGGGTAACATGAGGGTATGTTGTTTGAACTGATTTGGATGTGTAAGAGAGAGTTGATGATGGATTGGTGAAGGAGGAACAGAATAGGGTTCTGTTCTGCGCAGGTTCGCTGGCTCTCGCCAGGCGAGCGAAGGTGAAGCTTCGCCAGGCGAAGCCTAGAGAATGTTGGCGAATAATTATATTTAAGTCCCAGTAGACTTCGCTGGTGGGTTCGCCAGGCGAAGTGGGAAAGCGAAGGTTCGCCCAGCGAAGGTGCTGGCGAATGGTGGCGAATGAAGTCAGTAGCTACTGACTTGGATTCGCTGGGAAGTCTCGCCAGGCGAAGCCTAGCGAGTGTTCGCAGAGGGAGTTCGCCAGGCGAGGGCCAGGCGAAGGTTCGCTGCGAGGGTTCGCCAGGCGAATGAAGGCGAATGTGGCAGTTTATTTTCTTTGTTGTGTTATCCAAATGGTGATTGTTTGGTTGATTCGCATATGTTTATACTTCTATGTTATGAACGAATATGTGAACTATTATGGTAACATGTGTTGTGGGTAGCCTTCGGGCGTGAATCCTAGAGTTGTGATATGAATGATTAATTGTAATCGGTTAAAATACATGAGAACATTTTGAATATGTGTGCGTAACTTATAATTGTGTGATTGGTATTGCGATGTGAATACCTTGATTGTTGTGATAATTAGAGATACACGGGAATACAATGAGGAATGTATGTGTGTCGTCTAATGAATTGTGAGTGCATATATGTATGCGATTGTTGTATGAATGCATGGGAACATATGTGATATGTGTGCATTGTTGTTGAATATGATGATGTGTGAACGGAATACATTGATAAATGTTTGATATATGTTGTATGTGCAATCATGATGAAATTCTCGAAGGGGTGAATTATTCGAATGCATGGGATTAAGACGCGGGAACGGTCTTAAGTGCATTTATTGTGATTGGTTGATTGTACATGCATCATTCAGTCAAGAGGCAATGTCTGTTAGTTTCGTGGAAACTAGTGGCTTGTCCCAAACCTAGAAGGGTGGGTTTGAAGCCTAGGGGACGGGCTTGGTTGTTATCGGTTTAGAAGGGTGGACCCGGTTTAGAGTAAAAACCGAAAAATGATAACGAGTTATCGGTCTAGAAGGGTGGACCCGGTTTAGAGTGAAAACCGAAAAAAGATAACGAGAGTCGGTACCGCATAGCATTGAATTGCATTGAATATGTTGAGTCACATTGCATAATATTGTTGTGGTACAAATGTGCTTGTGAATGATTGTGAAGTCAAGCATGAAGGGATGTGCTTGTGGATGTTCATAATGTTGATAGATGTGAACGTAATATGATTATGATTATGAGAATGAAGTGTGGTGAGAAATGTGAATATGTGTTATATGATACCTATATATATATATATATAATCTTATGCTTTGATTATTATGGTTATATTTCTCACCCTTCTGCTGTTTTATAATGCTCTACGAGGCATTGCAGATTAGGATGCTGGAGTCCTTTTGTGAAGATTAGTCTTCATTCTTTTGAGTCTGCTGCTCTGATATGTAACACCGGGTAGTTAGACTAGTATAGTCATTCTTTTGTGATACATTGCGATGTATCAGCTGATGTGGTTCTGTAATCTAACTGATATGATATATATTAATTTGGATAGCTTATGTGTACGTGGATTAATAGTTGAAAACGATCAAATGATTTTATCTTCCGCTTAAATTGAAAATGTTACATATTTTATGGAGCAAAAATGATGAAGTGTTTTGTTGGTGAAATTGTGACATTCTTCTTTTATACCTTATTATAAAACCTTTTTACTCTGATAAATTTGTATATGCTTAACTGTTCTTTATGCATTTATTTGGGGTATAGAAGGGGGTGTTACAATAGTGGTATCAGAGCAGGTCGGTCCGTCCGGCCAAGTTGTTAGAGTGTTTTTCCCTGTGTGTTATTGATATGCGTGTGATGCATTATCAATATTGGTTGTTCTTACGTGGTTCTGTTGCTGGAATTAGTAAGATGGTTGCAGGAAGGAACGACGAAGCGATTGCAGAGGCATTGACGAGATTGGCGGGGGCAATTGGGCAGAATCCTCCGGCCAATGTGAACGTGAGGAATCATGCTGATGATGGATTCCGTGCTTTGGGGAAATTCCAAAAGAATAACCCTCCGGTCTTCAAGGGAACTCATGAACCGGACAAGGCACAAATTTGGTTGAAAGCTGTGGAAAAGATTTTTCGAGTTATGAATTGCTCGGATGCACAGAAGGTGCAGTTTGGGACCCATATGCTCGAAGAAGAAGCTGAAGATTGGTGGGGTAATACTCGCCAAAGATTTGAGGAAGATGATATTGTGATTACTTGGGATTTGTTTAGAGAAACCTTTCTGGAGAAGTATTTTCCAGAGGATGTGTGGGGGAAGAAAGAGATCGAATTTCTTGAGTTGAAGCAAGGTAATTCGACGGTTGCTGAGTATGCGGCGAAATTTGAGGAGTTGATCAAATTTTGTCCTCACTATAATACTGGTAATGCTGAGAGGTCTAAGTGCCTCAAGTTTGTGAACGGTTTGAGACCCGAGATTCGACAAGCTATTGGATATCAGGAAATCAGGCGGTTTTCTGAGTTGGTTAACAAGAGCAGAATTTATGATGAAGACAGTAGGGCTAGGTCTAGCCACTACAAGAGCCTAAGTGATAAGAAAGGAAAAGGTCAATTCAGAGGAAAACCTTATGTGACTCCTGCAGACAAAGGGAAGCAGAGAATGGGTTATGGCAAGAGGCTAAGTGGGGGAGTTTCTACTCCGGTGAGATGTTATAGGTGCGGTGAAGCGGGACATCGTGCTCCCGAATGCAAAAGTGTTGAGAAGGCGTGTTTTAAGTGTGGCAAGCCAGGCCACAAGGCTCTGGAATGCAGAAGTGGTGCGGGTGTGACTTGCTATAACTGTGGTGAGCGAGGGCACATCAGTACCAAGTGCGATAAGTCGAAGAAGAATCAAGGAAGCGGAAAAGTGTTCGCTCTATCTGGATCTGAGACTGCTAGCGACGATCGATTGATCAGAGGTACGTGTTTTATTAATGGTATACCTTTGATCGCTATAATTGATACCGGAGCTACGTATTCTTTTATTTCTTTGGATTGTGTTAGGAGGTTGAATCTTGAGTTGTTTGTGATTGGTGGCGGTATGGTTATTGATACTCCTGCTATGGGTTCGGTAACTACACCGTATGTTTGCTTGAATTGCCCGTTGAGTATTTTCGGTAGAGGTTTTGGGATTGATTTAGTGTGTCTTCATTTAGATCAACTGGATGTCATTCTTGGAATGAATTGGTTAAAATTCAATCGTGTGTATATTAACTGTTTTGACAAAACGGTTATTTTTCCCGACTCGGATGTTGAAAGGGAATTGTTTATGATGAAGAAACAAGTGAAGGAATCGGTACAAGATGGGGCTAAGGTATTTATGCTTATGGAAACTTTGAGGACTAGTAAAAGTGAAGAGATTGATGTTGTGCCCATTGTTAGAGATTTTCCGGAAGTATTCCCTGAAGAGATAAAGGATTTACCGCCGGAGCGAGAAGTGGAGTTTTCGATAGATTTGATTCCTGGAACTAGTCCGATATCGATGGCTCCATATCGTATGTCGGCCTCGGAGTTAAAAGAGTTGAAGAGTCAACTTGAGGATTTGCTTGAAAAGAGGTTTATTCGTCTGAGCGTGTCACCGTGGGGTGCACCGGTGTTGTTGGTTAAGAAGAAAGAGGGTTCTATGAGGCTCTGTGTGGATTACAGACAGTTGAACAAGGTGACTATTAAGAATAAGTATCCACTTCCAAGGATTGATGATCTGATGGATCAGTTGGTTGGTGCAAGCGTGTTCAGCAAGATCGATTTGAGATCTGGGTATCATCAGATTCGCGTGAAAGCTGAGGATATTCAGAAGACTGCTTTTAGAACGAGGTATGGACACTATGAGTTTTCCGTGATGCCATTTGGTGTGACTAATGCACCAGGTGTATTTATGGAGTACATGAATAGGATTTTCCATCCTTATTTGGATAAGTTTGTGGTGGTGTTTATCGACGACATCTTGGTTTATTCGAAGAACGAAGAAGAGTATGTCGAGCATCTAAAGATTGTGTTATCTGTGTTGAGGGAGAAGCAGTTGTTTGTGAAGCTTTCTAAGTGTGAGTTTTGGTTGAAGGAAGTTAGTTTCCTTGGTCATGTGATCTCGAGTAATGGTGTTGCGGTTGATCCGTCGAAAGTTGAAGCGGTGTCGCAATGGGAGACTCCGAAGTCAGTTTTTGAGATCAGAAGTTTTCTTGGTTTAGCCGGTTATTATCAGAAGTTTATTGAAGGATTTGCTAAGTTATCGTTGCCGTTGACGCAGTTGACTAGGAAAGGTCAAGCCTTTGTTTGGGACGCCAAGTGTGAAGCGAGTTTTCAAGAACTTAAGCGAAGGTTGACGACAGCTCCTGTTTTGATTTTGCCAAATCCAGAAGAACCATTCGTTGTGTATTGTGATGCTTCTTTGATGGGTTTAGGAGGTGTGTTGATGCAGAATAACCAAGTTGTAGCTTATTCTTCGAGGCAACTAAAAGTGCATGAGAAGAATTATCCAACGCATGACTTAGAGTTGGTCGCCGTTGTGTTCGTGTTGAAACTCTGGAGGCACTATTTATTTGGCGCAAGATTCGAAGTGTTTAGTGACCACAAGAGTTTGAGATATCTTTTTTATCAAAAGGAATTGAATGCGAGACAAAGAAGATGGCTTGAACTTTTGAAGGATTATGATTTTGGCCTGAACTACCATCCGGGTAAAGCGAATGTAGTAGCGGATGCATTGAGTCGGAAATCATTGCATATGTCGGCATTGATGGTGAAAGAGTTAGAATTGCGAGCAATTTAGGGATTTGAGTTTGGTATGCGAGAAGACTTCTTTTGGATTTAAGTTGGGTATGTTAAAGCTTACAAGTGGTATTTTGGATGAAATTCGAGAAGGACAGAAATCGGATTTGAGCTTAGTTGATCGGTTGACTTTAATCAACCAAGGCCAAGGTGGTGATTTTCGGATTGATGAGAATGGTATTATGAGATGTCGGGATCGAGTTTGTGTTCCGAACATGGTTGAGCTTAAGAAGAGCATCCTTGAGGAAGGACATCGTAGCGGATTGAGTATTCATCCGGGTGCTACTAAGATGTATCAGGATTTGAGGAAAGTATTTTGGTGGCCTAGTATGAAGAAGGATATCGCGGAATTTGTATATTCTTGTTTGACTTGCCAGAAGTCAAAGGTTGAGCATCAGAAGCCATCGGGTTTGATGAAGCCGTTGTTTATTCCTGAGTGTAAATGGGATAGTATCTCCATGGATTTTTGTATCGGGTTTGCCGAGGACGCCGAGTAATTTTGAGGCTATTTGGGTTATCGTGGATAGGTTGACTAAATCTGCTCACTTTATTCCTATGCGTATGGATTTCCCTTTGGAGAAGTTGGCTAAGTTGTATATTGAGAGGATTGTGTGTTTGCATGGTATTCCGTCGAGTATTGTTTCGGATAGAGATCCACGGTTTACTTCGAGATTTTGGGAGAGCCTGCAGAGTGCTTTGGGTACTAAGTTGCGTTTGAGTTCAGCGTATCATCCTCAGACTGATGGTCAGACAGAGAGGACAATTCAGTCGCTTGAAGATCTTTTGAGAGCTTGTGTATTGGAAAAAGGAGGAGCTTGGGATAGCTACTTGCCTTTGATTGAGTTTACCTACAACAACAATTTCCATTCGAGTATTGGTATGGCACCATTTGAGGCGTTGTATGGTAGGTGGTGTAGGACACCATTGTGTTGGTTCGAGTCCGGAGAGAGTTCTGTTGTTGGACCCGAGTTGGTTCAACAGACTACTGATAAGATCAAGATGATTCAAGAGAAGATGAGAATTACTCAGAGTCGTCAGAAGAGTTATTATGACAAGAGGAGGAAGGCACTTGAATTTCAAGAGGGAGATCATGTGTTTCTTCGAGTCACTCCGATGACAGGTGTTGGTAGGGCACTGAAGTCGCGCAAGTTGTCGCCGCGTTTCATTGGTCCTTATCAGATTTTGCAAAGGATAGGAGAAGTGGCCTATCGTGTGGCTTTACCACCGTCGCTTGCTAATCTTCATGACGTATTCCATGTATCTCAGTTGAGGAAATACATTGCGGATCCGTCTCATGTAGTCCAAATAGATGATGTGCAGGTGAGAGATAACCTGACTATTGAGGCATCACCTATGCGGATTGAGGATCGGAAATTGAAGCAGCTTCGAGGTAAAGAGATTGCTTTAGTGAAGGTCGCTTGGGGAGGACCGGCTGGTGGAAATGTTACTTGGGAGCTTGAGAGTCGGATGAAAGAGTCTTATCCAGAACTGTTTGAATCAGGTAACATTTTCGAAGACGAAAATTCCTAAAGTGGGGGAGAGTTGTAACAGCCCAAAATTCATTAAATAATTAATTATAGTAATTAATTGATTTAGTGGGGTTTTTATTAATGTTGGAATTAATTTTTATTAATTGGTATGGATAGAAAATTAAGAAGGAATTGGAGAGGAAGGAAAAATGAAAGAAATATATAAGTGAGGAAGAAAAGAAAAGAAAGTTAGAAAAACATTTGGAAAGAAAGAGGAAAGAAGAAGAAAGGAGAGAAAGAGAAGAGAAGAAAAGGAAAAGTGGAAATCATCAAGAACCAACATCAAAGCTCCGATTAATCGAGGTAAGGGTGAGAAATGTTTCTATTTGATCATTGTATGATGTTATGTATGTTGGGTTAGGGTTTTAGTGGAGTTTCCATCACTTTCCATTTAGGGCAAAATGTTGGATAATCGGTAGATGATGATTTAATCGGTTGAAACTTGGAAATAATGCCGTAGAATAGTCGGGTAACATGAGGGTATGTTGTTTGAACTGATTTGGATGTGTAAGAGAGAGTTGATGATGGATTGGTGAAGGAGGAACAGAATAGGGTTCTGTTCTGCGCAGGTTCGCTGGCTCTCGCCAGGCGAGCGAAGGCGAAGCTTCGCCAGGCGAAGCCTAGAGAATGTTGGCGAATAATTATATTTAAGTCCCAGTAGACTTCGCTGGTGGGTTCGCCAGGCGAAGTGGGAAAGCGAAGGTTCGCCCAGCGAAGGTGCTGGCGAATGGTGGCGAATGAAGTCAGTAGCTACTGACTTGGATTCGCTGGGAAGTCTCGCCAGGCGAAGCCTAGCGAGTGTTCGCTGAGGGAGTTCGCCAGGCGAGGGCCAGGCGAAGGTTCGCTGCGAGGGTTCGCCAGGCGAATGAAGGCGAATGTGGCAGTATATTTTCTTTGCTGTGTTATCCAAATGGTGATTGTTTGGTTGATTCGCATATGTTTATACTTCTATGTTATGAACGAATATGTGAACTATTATGGTAACATGTGTTGTGGGTAGCCTTCGGGCGTGAATCCTAGAGTTGTGATATGAATGATTAATTGTAATCGGTTAAAATACATGAGAACATTTTGAATATGTGTGCGTAACTTATAATTGTGTGATTGGTATTGCGATGTGAATACCTTGATTGTTGTGATAATTAGAGATACACGGGAATACAATGAGGAATGTATGTGTGTCGTCTAATGAATTGTGAGTGCATATATGTATGCGATTGTTGTATGAATGCATGGGAACATATGTGATATGTGTGCATTGTTGTTGAATATGATGATGTGTGAACGGAATACATTGATAAATGTTTGATATATGTTGTATGTGCAATCATGATGAAATTCTCGAAGGGGTGAATTATTCGAATGCATGGGATTAAGACGCGGGAACGGTCTTAAGTGCATTTATTGTGATTGGTTGATTGTACATGCATCATTCAGTCAAGAGGCAATGTCTGTTAGTTTCGTGGAAACTAGTGGCTTGTCCCAAACCTAGAAGGGTAGGTTTGAAGCCTAGGGGACGGGCTTGGTTGTTATCGGTCTAGAAGGGTGGACCCGGTTTAGAGTAAAAACCGAAAAATGATAACGAGTTATCGGTCTAGAAGGGTGGACCCGGTTTAGAGTGAAAACCGAAAAAAGATAACGAGAGTCGGTACCGCATAGCATTGAATTGCATTGAATATGTTGAGTCACATTGCATAATATTGTTGTGGTACAAATGTGCTTGTGAATGATTGTGAAGTCAAGCATGAAGGGATGTGCTTGTGGATGTTCATAATGTTGATAGATGTGAACGTAATATGATTATGATTATGAGAATGAAGTGTGGTGAGAAATGTGAATATGTGTTATATGATACCTATATATATATATATATATATATATATATATATATATATATATATATATATATATATATATATATATATATATATATATATATATATATATATATATATATATATATATATATATATATATATATATATAATCATATGCTTTGATTATTATGGTTATATTTCTCACCCTTCTTCTGTTTTATAATGCTCTACGAGGCATTGCAGATTAGGATGCTGGAGTCCTTTTGTGAAGATTAGTCTTCATTCTTTTGAGTCTGCTGCTCTGATATGTAACACCGGGTAGTTAGACTAGTATAGTCATTCTTTTGTGATACATTGCGATGTATCAGCTGATGTGGTTTTGTAATCTAACTGATATGATATATATTAATTTGGATAGCTTATGTGTACATGGATTAATAGTTGAAAACGATCAAATGATTTTATCTTCCGCTTAAATTGAAAATGTTACATATTTTATGGAGCAAAAATGATGAAGTGTTTTGTTGGTGAAATTGTGACATTCTTCTTTTATACCTTATTATAAAACCTTTTTACTCTGATAAATTTGTATATGCTTAACTGTTCTTTATGCATTTATTTGGGGTATAGAAGGGGGTGTTACAAGAGCCAGAGCAGATGCTATAGGAATGTCGTTTCCTCCTGCCAAGCCAGAGAGCCCTCTAATGATTGAATAGCCTACCTCCGTGCCTATTCAGCAGCATAATCAGGTGTTGTCTGAGCGAGATGAATTGAAGAGGGCAAATGAGGAATTGGAGAAAGAATTGGCTCAGCTCCGAAGCGAAAGAAATGAAGCCGTTTATTCCTTCAAGAGGCAGACAGAGCTGGTGAACCGGCTAGGTACAGACCTGACTAAGCAGATAGCTGAGCGTGAGCGCATGGGTCAAGACTTCAAAGCTGTCAACGACGTACTGGCTACGAAGAAGCAGCACTTGGACGAAGCATATCGGAGGATATCCAAGTTCAACCAGCACTGGAAGGCCTCCCTAGCCACCAGGAAAGAGCGGGAGGATAAGCTGATGCAACAGATTTCCAAGCTGGAAGCCCAGGTGAAGGCTAGCGAGAAGAGGTTTGATGAAGAAACCGCTCGCAGATATGCCGCTGAAGGCCAGCTCAACAGAGCTCTCGCTAACCTGAAGGAGCGCAAAATGACGTTTGAGTTCAAGAAGTGGAAGCTAGAAGATTGTTTCGGCGAAGGAGCATGGGAAGATTCGTTCGAAGGTCTTCAATACACCATTGTGCAGAGGGAATTACTCGTCGAAGGGTTACTCACTCTGCCTGATCATCCAGAAACGAAGGAGTTGTTAGAAGAGTATCGCGCCCGTGGCCGTGCTTGACTGTTTGTATTCCTTTTGTCTTGATCATTGTTGGATGCTGACCATCATCAGGCTTGTTGGATGAGGTCATGCTATTGATTCATCTTGTACTCGCTGACGTTGTGTACTGCCTTGATGGGCTTTCTTTATATATGAGATTGTTATTTCCATGATTGGACTCAGACTTCTTATTATCAGCACTGGCACTCAGGCACTAGGATCGGGGGAGATCTCCCTAACACGCAGACACATGTTTGCATTTGCATGAAGCATTTGCATAACGAGCACTTTGTCGTTTTTTCCTAACCCTTTTATATTTCCAGGTTGTTTCAGGTTGTTCCAGGATTGATCAGAGACCTATCCACCGCTATCCGACCAGAGAAAATCAAACCAGAATCATGGAGCAAGTGCAAACTGATGTTCAGGAACTCCGCGAAAGAATGGATCGCTTCATGGAGCTCATCCAAGCGGTCGCCAATGGCCAGGATCAGCTCAGGACCTTGGTTCAGCCTCTGATTTCAAGGGTCGATAGTAATGGTGTACTCCATGGTGGGACTGTTCCTACTCCTCCACCAGTTGAAACTCCTCAGAATGGCATCCCCGTGACCAGGGGGAACGGCAGTGCCAACGGCAATGTGATGGCTAACATGGGACTCAATGGCAATACGACGGGCGTCGGTAATGGGAGTCTGGAAGCTAATGTTGGGCTGGGCAACGACAATGCAGGTGTCGGGAATCTGTTCGGGCCTCAGCCATGGTTAGAAGATCGTCAAGACGATGTGTTCTCTCAGAGAGGTGCTGAAGGGGAGCTGACTGTTGAAACACGTCTAAGGTTCAAAGCACTCGAGGATAAGATGAGAAATATCGAGAATCAGAACACTTTGGGCGTTGATATGTCCAAGTTGGGTCTGATTGCTGATTTCAAGGTGCCTCCCAAGTTCAAGGTACCTGACTTTGAAAAGTACAAGGGCACCACTTGCCCTCGCGTTCACCTGAGATCATATTACAGAAAAATGTCAGCTCATTCTGAGGACGAGAAGTTGCTGATGCACTTCTTTCAAGACAGTTTGTCCGGGCCCTCCCTCGAATGGTACATGAGTCTGAAACCTACCAGTGTGCGCATGTGGAAGGACCTTGCTGAAGCATTTGTGCACCACTACCAATACAACAGTGACTTGGCCCCGAACCGAGTCCAATTGCAGAATCTGTCGCAAAGGAACAACGAAGGGTTTAAGGAATACGCCCAGCGGTGGCGTGAGTTGGCAGCTAGGGTTCAACCGCCGATGGTTGAACGTGAGCTTGTGCAGATGTTTGTAGCCACCCTCCCAGGGGTTTACTATGAGAAATTGGTCAGCGGTATGTCCGGAACTTTCTCAGATCTCATTATCACGGGTGAGCACATAGAAAATGGGATCAAGCTCGGAAAAATTCAAGGTGAGTCGTCCTCAGCTGGAGGAGGCGGAAAGAAACCTTATAGTGGCAAAAGACGGGAAGGAGAAACGAGCGTTGTGACCAACGCTCGAAGAAAGGGTAAAGGCCCTCACCAACAGGTGACCAGCATAATTATCCCGGCAGTTCAACAGCTACAGCAGCAGCAGCAGCCAAATCAACAAGGGTACAGAAAGTATCAGAATCGGGCACCCCTGTCGAGCCGTCACTTCGAGACACCGCCCATGTCGTACACGCAACTATTGCAGACTTTGCTTCAGCTACAGTTGATCCAGAAAAGAATCTTGGCTCCCTTGACAGGGGCACCTCCGCCAGGTTATGACGCGAATGCAACTTGTGAGTTTCACTCAGGGGCACCAGGCCACACAATAGAGAACTGCAAAGCCTTCAAGCATAAGGTGCAGGACATGGTGGACGCTAAGATCATCAACTTCTCGGATAATGTGCCAAATTTCACGAAGAATCCTATGTCGAATCATAGGGGAGGGGGAGTAAACGCCATTATCGAAGACGAGAATTTAGATTTGTTGACTGACGTCAGAAATCTGAAGACGCCGCTTAGCTTCGTTAAAGCTAAGCTAATAAAAAGAGGTTTCTTTCCAGGTTGCGGAGAGCTGTGTATGGGCTGTGCGACTAGTCCTGATGGATGTGAACAGCTGATAGAGGGAATTCAAAGTCTGATGACTGAAGGGATTTTACAGTTTAGCCGGAGGGCCGAAAGTGGATCAGGAGAGGTAGTGCTGAAGCAAGATGATGAGGTCGCCACCATCACCATCCCTCGCCAGACGATAACTATTTCTGCACCCAGACCGCCCACAATTACCATCACCAGAGCTGGGCCGATACCGTTCAAAAGCACTAATGCTGTCCCATGGCATTACGGGGCTGAAGTCTACTGCAATGGCCAGAGGTTGGAGCTAGAACCGTTTGGGTCGTCCGTGGAGAAACTTGCGGGAATCAGTGGTATTACTCGCAACGGAAGAGTGTTTGCACCACCTGAGGTCGTGGCAGACAAGGCGGTCAGAGCTGATGCAAATGATAAAGGTAAAAGTAAAGTCGTTGAATAGATCCCGCGTGGGGCAGAAAAAGACTTACTTGTTAAAGACGCCGAGGAGTTTATGCGGTTGATTAAAAAGAGTGACTACAAGATTGTGGATCATCTCCATCAGACGCCCTCGAAGATTTCTATTCTGAACTTATTGCTGTGTTCTGAAGCACACCGCAACGCACTGCTGAAGGTGTTGAACGCCGCATATGTACCGCAGGAAATGTCGATAAACCATCTAGAAGAGGTCGTAGCCCACGTAAATGCTGGAAATGGGTTAGGGTTCACTGACCTAGAGCTGACGCTGAAAGGGAGGAATCACAATAGTGCCCTGCACATCTCGATAGAGTGTAGAGGAACGATTATGTCGCACGTGCTGGTGGACACGGGTTCGTCGCTTAATGTTCTTCCGAAGAAGGCATTAATGAAGTTGGATACTCGTGGAGTGATTTGCACACCCAGTGATCTGGTTGTGAAGGCGTTTGATGGAACTAAATGCCACGTTTTCGGGGAGGTGACCCTACCAATCCAAGTCGTGCCGGAAACGTTCGACGCGATCTTTTACATTATGGACATCATGCCTGCCTACAGCTGTCTCTTGGGCCGGCCGTGGATCCATGCTGCTGGAGCCGTGACTTCCACGTTGCACCAGAAACTCAAGTATGTTGTCGGAGGTAGCATCGTGACCGTTTGTGGAGAGGAAGACATAATGGTGAGCCATTTGTCGTCCTTCAAGTATGTTGAGATGGACGGGGAAATCCACGAGACTCTATGCCAAGCGTTCGAAGCTGTCAAAGTGAAGGACGTAGCTCCTGTAGTCACCGAAAAGCCAGAGATGACTCTCTCCTCATTCAAGGAAGCTCGGGCCGTTGTCCAAGCCGGATCTACCCCAGGCTGGGGGCGAATTTTGGAGATACCTAACAAGCAAGACAAGTTTGGGTTGGGATATTCCCCTGGAGCTGAAGCTTCTTCTTCTTCTAGCAGTGCGTCGCGAGGTAAAGGGCCGATCCAGTTTACCAGTGGCGGAGTGATATTTGAAAGCATCAACGCGGTGTCTAAAGACAGCGGAGATAGCGACTGTGACCTCGACTCTTGGATCCAGCCAAGCAAGCCAGGCGAGGGCCTCACCAACTGGTCCGTCAAGGATATCATCCAGATGACAAGCGAAGAGTAATGATTTACTTTTTCCAATCATTGTACAACCCTATGTCCTACCCGGGGCATAGTGGTTTTATTGTCAGGGCTTTGTTGGATTATGTACATGCATTTTGTTAATAAATCAAAGGCGTTTTTTTCGTACTCAAATATTGTGATCTCTGTTATTCCTGTTTTATATTTGTTTTGAAAAACAATAAAATGGCAATGGGGTTTGTGCTAACCTGCATATCCCTGTTTTAAGCTTAACCCTTGTTATTGCAGGACCCACATAACATATGACATCGACTCTGGACCTTCTACGGCTCACTGCGACTTCGATTGCCCGATCTATCACGCTGAAGAAGAGATTGATGAAGACGAAGACCTTCCTGAAGAGTTGGCCCGCTTGTTGAAACAAGAAGAGAAAGTTATTCTGCCTCATGAAGAGGAGATCGAGATCGTGAATTTGGGTTCTGAAGAACTTGTCAGGAACGTCAGGATAGGGGCTGCATTGCAGAGTGATGTCAAGCAGAGATTGGTCGAGATGCTAAGAGAGTATAGTGACGTCTTTGCTTGGTCATACGAAGATATGCCCGGACTTGATACTGACATCGTGGTCCACCACTTGCCGCTGCGAGAAGATTGTCCTCCTGTCAAGAAGAAGCTTAGGAGGACGCGACCAGATATGGCCGTTAAGATCAAAGAGGAAGTGCAAAAGCAGCTTGATGCTGGCTTCTTAGCGGTCACCACTTACCCTCCGTGGGTCGCCAACATAGTGCCTGTACCGAAGAAGGACGGTAAGGTACGAATGTGCGTCGATTATTGGGATTTGAATAGGGCGAGCCCTAAGGATGATTTCCCGCTGCCTCATATCGATGTGTTGGTCGACAACACAACCCAGTTCTCCGTGTTTTCGTTCATGGATGGCTTCTCCGGTTACAATCAAATTAAGATGGCGCTGAAGGACATGGAGAAAACGACGTTTATCACTCCTTAGGGAACATTTTGCTACAAGGTAATGCCTTTCGGTCTGAAGAACGCAGGGGCCACTTACCAACGAGCAATGGTTACTTTGTTTCATGACATGATTCATCATGAGATCGAAGTCTATGTTGATGACATGATTGCGAAGTCCCAAATGGAGGAAGGACATCTGGTCAATTTGCTGAAGCTTTTTGAGAGGCTTAGGAAGTTCAGGTTGAGGCTGAATCCTAACAAATGTACTTTCGGAGTACGGTCCGGAAGGTTACTGGGGTTTATCGTGAGTGAAAGAGGCATCGAGGTTGATCCTGCGAAGATTAAAGCGATACAAGAAATGCTAGTGCCAAAAATAGAAAAAGAAGTTCGTGGTTTCCTGGGCAGAATAAACTACATTGCAAGGTTTATTTCTCAGCTCACAGCCACGTGTGAACCGATGTTCAAACTATTAAAGAAAGATCAGGCGATTATCTGGAACGAGGATTGCCAGAAGGCATTTGACAAGATAAAGCAGTATCTACAGGAACCTCCAATCTTGATACCCCCAGTGGCCGGACGGCCTCTAATCATGTACTTGATAGTTCTTGAGAATAGTATGGGATGTGTTCTCGGTCAGCACGACGAGACGGGCAGAAAAGAGCATGCCATTTACTACTTGAGTAAAAAGTTCACTGACTGTGAATCTCGTTACTCGATGCTGGAGAAGACGTGTTGTGCGATAGCCTGGGCTGCCAAACGTTTACGACAGTACATGCTCAATCACACCACCATGCTAATTTCGAAGATGGATCCGATCAAGTACGTCTTCGAGAAGCAAGCGCTTTCGGGCAGGATTGCCAGATGGCAAATGGTGTTGACAGAATATGATATTCAGTACGTGTCCCAGAAAGCCATTAAGGGAAGCGTATTGTATGATTACCTTGCCGAACAGCCGATCGAAGATTACCAGCCGATGAAATTTGAATTCCCTGATGAGGATATCATGTTTCTCAAAGCGAAGGATTGCGATGAACCATTGCCCGACAAGGGTCCAGATAG
The DNA here is from genome assembly GCA_963859935.3 of Lathyrus sativus. Classification (NCBI taxonomy): domain Eukaryota; kingdom Viridiplantae; phylum Streptophyta; class Magnoliopsida; order Fabales; family Fabaceae; genus Lathyrus; species Lathyrus sativus. The sequence continues at coordinate 183,130,556 of OZ012740.1, read as the reverse complement.
GAAATCCCAGTGGAAATTGATATTTGACGGGGCGGTTAATTCTTATGGAAGTGGTATAGGGGCGATCATCACGACTCCCCACAGATCCCACATCCCGTTCACTGCGAGACTGACGTTTCCAGTCACCAATAATGAAGCAGAATATGAAGCATGCATTATGGGTCTAGAAGAGGCAATTGATTTGAGAATCAAGAACTTAGACGCATATGGTGACTCGGCGCTTGTGATCAACCAGATTAAAGGGGAGTGGGAGACTCGTCAATCGAATTTGGTGTCGTACATAAACTATGCCAGAAGGCTGCTTCCGTTCTTTGATCGAGTGGAACTCCATCATGTGCCCAGAACAGAGAATCAAATGGTTGATGCCTTAGACACGTTGGCTTCGATGTATAAAGTTAATTTTTGGAATGAAGCTCCAAGAATTGTCCTTTCTCGTCTTGATAGACATGCATTCGTCTTTGCGATCGAGGAAGCCGCCGACGGCAAGCCATGGTTCCATGACATCCAGACTTTCCTTATGACTAAGGAGTATCCTGCGGGTGCGTCCACCCAGGATAAGAAGACTCTGAGGAGGCTATCTGGAAATTTTTATCTCAATCCTGATGGAGTTTTGTATAAGAGAAACCACGATCTCGTGCTACTCAGATGTGTAGATGAGAAAGAAGCGAGTATGCTCATGGAAGGCACGTTTGGTACTCCATGAAGGCACATTTGGTACGCACGCCGGCGGGCATGCTATGACGAGGAAGATCCTGAGAGCAGGATACTACTGGCTGACGATGGAATCGGATTGCTTTAAATTCGCGAAGAGATGTCATAAATGCCAGATTTATGCTGATAAAGTTCACGTGCCGCCGTGCCCGTTAAATGTCATGTCCTCCCCGTGGCCGTTCTCCATGTGAGGCATCGACATGATAGGCAAGATCGAGCCTACTGCATCTAACGGTCATCGCTTCATTCTGGTAGCTATCGACTACTTCACCAAGTGGGTGGAGGCGGCCTTATATGCTAATGTGACCAAGCAGGTGGCGGCTAAATTCATTAAGAGGGACATCATCTGTCGTTACGGAAGTCCCGAGCGGATCATTACTGATAATGGTTTGAATCTGAATAACAAGATGATGAAGGAGTTGTTCCAGAGTTTCAAGATTGAACATCACAACTCATCTCCTTCCTGGCCGAAGATGAATGGCGCCGTTGAGGCGTCCAATAAGAACATAAATAAGATTGTTCAGAAGATGGTTGTGACCTACAAAGATTGGCACGAGATGCTGTCGTTTGCATTGCACGGTTATCGTACGACGGTACGTACATCAACCGGGGCAACTCCTTTCTCCTTAGTGTACGGTATGGAAGCTGTCCTACCGTTAGAAGTGGAGATCCCTTCTTTGCGATTTTTGGTTGATGTGAAGCTCGACGAGGCAGAATGGATTAAAAACCGACTGAACCAACTCAGCCTGATGGACGAGAAGAGGTTAGCATCGATTGCGCATGGTCGTCTGTACCAAAGCCGAATGAAGAAAGCTTATGATAAGAAGGTGCGTCCTAGAAGCTTTCAGACGGGTGATCTCGTCCTGAAGAAGATTCTTCCTCCACACTCCGATCACCGAGGCAAGTGGACTCCCAATTACGAAGGTCCGTATGTTGTCAGCAAGGTCTTCTCGGGAGGAGCTTTGTTGTTATCCACGATGGATGGCGAAGATTTTGCATCCCCGGTGAACGCGGACGCGGTTAAAAAATACTTTGCTTAAAAATGACCTGCTGGAAAGAAAAAGAATATCCAGGCAAAAATGGGGCATCCCGGCGAACCATAAAAAAGGAAAGAGGTTTGGGCAAAAATTAGGGATATAAATAAGAAAAGAACGTACACCCGCAAAGTCGAAAACCCGGATGGGCGACTTTGGCAAAAAAGGGCATCCCGGTGAATTGAAAACCCGCAAAGGGCGGTTCACGCAAAAGTTAGGGATTTGAAAAAGCAAATGACTGCGTTCCGCGTGTGGACTTTCATTGTTTGGTGGTTGGGAAGACCTGAGGGCCTTTTATCTGAATCAATCTCCTCTGAAGCTGAAGCGTCGGAGAAGTATCGAAGTCGAGTGGGTCTTAGAGGGATCAACTCATGGTGTTCGTCTACGCCTCGTTGCCGACATTTGTATATACTGATGTATATTTATGTTTTATATTTGCGCAGCTTCCTCATTCCAGGGGCTTGCATCCGTTGTAAAACATTTTTACCCCTTTCAGGGGTTCGTTATCAGTAAAATGTATACTATTCAGCAATTCTGTTTGTCTGTTTAGCATTTATCTGTTTTGTTTGCGAAAAAGAATGCCAATGTTTTTGATAAAATGCGCATACATAAACTTACTGGCCTAGGCCGCTGATTGTTGAAACAATGAATTACTTAAACATTGTCACGAGATAATAACCTTGATAGTTCCCTTTGAGAAGGGTATCTTGTCTGTTTGTTTGTGTTGTTACAGGTGTAGCATGTACCAGACAGTACGCCGTACGCGTTCCCCAAGAAGGATGATTCCTCCTTCTCCAGCAAATTCAGCAGCCTCTCCCGGCAGAGTCTGAACGTGAGATCGTAAGCGTTGATACGCTCCCCAGGCAGAGAAGATTCTCTCCCCAATCAGATGTATCCTGAAGGAATATCATCTCCCTAGCTGAGTCATATACTGAAGTGTGCAACAAGTGGAAGTTCCAGACTGAAGTCTCCAGCGGAATTGAGATACCCCACAGAGTCGTACTCCCCCCGAAGCAGGATAATTTCATCTTCCCCAGTCGAGTTTGCAGTCCCCCAAGAGAGCTGAGTCTTTGGAAGGCGTTCAGGCCATGATTGGTTGTCCCCCGGTAGAGTGTTGAATAGCGGATGCTGTATTTCCCCACCGGAGTCGTTGTCTCCAATAGGTCTAGCCATAAAGGCCGTGCAGTTTATTTCCGCGATTGACATCGCTCTCCTCAGCAGGTCCAGGTTCCCGTAGAGCTTCGTTCCCCTGCAGCAGTCGACTGAAGTTTGCGTCCCCGCACAGAGTCCGATTGAGATCGGTGTGACCTTTTCTCCCCGGCAGGATGATTCCTCCTCTCCACCAGAATGGTTCTTTCCCCTTGACAGGAGGATTCTCCCTTCAGCATTTATTTTGCTGACGGGGCCGTAGCATTTTGCATGATTGCATAGCATTTATCATAAACGCGTAGCATTTCCACCGTGTGGAGCATTGCGCCGTTGTCAAAGCATATGCATACTAAACATGAGCTAGGTCGTTACCGTCCTTGTTTTGCAGGTGTTCCTCCACGGAGTCGCTTGCTCAAGATGATTCTTGAATTCCCCAGCAAAGTTTTCGGCCCAAGATGACTCTTGAATTCTCCAGCGAAGGTGCTTGTTTAAGATGATTCTTAAAATCTCCAGTGAAGTGCCGAAGAGAGTTGCTCAAGTTGATGCTTAGAGTACCCGGCCGAGCTTTTGCTCAGGATGATTCCTGAAATCTCCAGCATAGTTTTGGCTCAGGATGATTCTTGAAGTCCTCGCGGAGTTATTTGTCCAAGACGATTCTTGATTTCCTCAGCAGAGATGATTCACCCAGAATGATTTCTGGATCCCCGAAGCAGAGTTACTTGATAGTTCTCCAGAATCCCCGGCGGAGATGTGTCATCCCCAGCAGGTTTCTAAACAGCGAAGTTGAAACTTCCCTTGAAGACTTGATGATTGAAGTCCAACCGTATTGACGAAGCAGTTCTCTTAGCTGATGCGGAGTGCCCAATGGCAAGAGTCGGATATCCCCATTTGGTTCATGATTAACCGAGAATTCTATTCCCGACTTACTGATGAAGTCCGACTGATGCCCGAAAATTTCTTTGAATGCCCGATGGCATGATTAACCTGATTGTGGGCCTGACGAGTCCCGAGGAATCTTGATGCCTGACGGCATGATCGACCATGTATCACCGGTTACCGCGTGACCAATTCCCCAGCTAGTTGCCGTGCAGCTAGTATTTCAGTTTTCAAAGATCTGTTCCTATCAGAGTACCGTGTACTTGTGCAGTTGGCAAATTTCCGGGTTTGTCGGTATTCAACCGTCTCGCACCTTGATTGGTTGAAAGCCGTTCGCTTCTCACCCAGCCAGGTTCAAGCCGTTTGAATAGGGGCAGCTGTTGCACCCTAAAATTTGACCAACATTTCTTTACCTAACTTATGTTTCATTTCATTCACCTTAGCATTATCATTTGCATTTCATTGATATGTATGCAGGAGATCAGGAGGTATGACTACCAATCAAGAGCTACACAAGACTATGAAGCTAGCCAAGAAGGTTATTCAAGTGTGCAAGGGTAGATATCTTTGTCAGAGGAGTCAGAAGAACCTCAGAGAGAGTGGTTGAAACCAAGGTGGGGTGCCTCCTGACTTGAGAGTTAGGGGAGCTCCTCAGATGATTCTGAAGCCAAGAATGTGGACTTGAAGCCTTGAGAGAGCTTATGAGATGTCTTGAAAGCCATCATGAAGCCTAGACAGGTCATTGTGCAAGGTTAAGAAGCCTCAGCCATGAGTGGTGTAATTAGGGTTTGACTAGTTCAACCCTAGGTCAACTAATGATTTGGAGAGGGTTGAGACCTAATCCAAGAGCCATGTGATCATGGATTGACACATTGAGATGTTATAAGGATGATTCCAAGGTCAACTCATCATGATTGAAGAGTTTGAGAAGTTTCAAACTAGGGTTTCTAAGGTTTGACAGTGTAAAATCCCCTAGTTTGACTCCTAACTTCAAGGTAGTTTAGCCCAAGATATGATTGTCATCTCATCTTACCCCCAACATGAATGTTGTAGAGCTTGCTCTTATCTTTAAATTGAGTACTAGAAGTCCTTGATAGGATTTGTAGAACTCAAGTTATGGCTTTGACAAGTTACAGGTCATCTGAGGTATGTGAATCTGGGGCCTTGAAAGTTACCCCACTTTCATCAAACTTTTGCCCAAGAAGGATGGTTCATATGAACTTTTGGTCAACATGAATGTTGTTCCTTATCTTCTTAGCTTTCTAAAGAGTACTATAAGTCCTTGATAGGATTTGTAGAACTCAACTTATGGCTTTGATAAGTCAAGGGCATTTTGGTCATTTGGAGATTACAGGTCATTTCAAGCATAAGGCCATAACTCCTATTTCCAAGCTTCAAATGGAAAAATCTTCAACATAAAACTTGCTTAAAATGATGTTTTAAGGCTAGTAAAGGAGGTCATGAGATGTTGAAAAGGCTTGTAGCTCAAAGTCACAAAAATGACCTAAAATAAGGGCATAAGTTAAATAAACCAAAGTTGGAAATTGATATTTTCAACCTACACATCCAAACCATGGCATGTAATATATCATTTTGACTCTAGAAAACATTTTAGAAACAATGGTTTAGCCACATTTTTGATTTGAGATTCAATTCATGGACTTGCTTTGAAAAGCACTTGCTTGCATATTAAGTAACATGTGCATAACTTAAAATTAGGGCATGGGCAAGGAACTTGGCAAGCTAAACCCTTCCAAAATGTCACTAGGGGAGAAATTGAAAGAGATTGAGATGAATTTCAAGCTGCAAACAGAATTGAGCATGGCATTATAAGTGATTCAAAATCTCATGACATGAGATGTGTAAAATCTCATTGGAAGGATCTAGAGGATTCTAGATCATCCAAACTTCATCTATATATTGAGTAGAATGGATCCATGGCAGAGGTTGGTGATCATTGAAGGATTGAGCTTATTTTGAGATTGAGTTTTCATAGCTTGCAAGTGCAATCGGTTTCACCAAATTCCTCCATTTCCTTCCATTTTCTTGATTGATTCTTCTTCCATGAGTGTCAAGGATTGATTCCAGACCATTTCCGAGAAGAATTGGTGGCTAGATCGTGTGGGAGAAAGTGGTTTTCAACACCTGCAACTCAGCATCGTGTTTCAAGATTGAAGCACTTTCCATTGAATCTTTTTCATACAGAAGCAAGGAGGAGGTTCAGTGATCGTGTCCAGAAGATTTGAGGGCTTGAAGTGAAGATTTGGTGCATCTGTTATTCAAGAATTTCCAGGTTGGTAATCTTCTTCCTATAGCATGATTTAGGTAGAATTAGGTTGAATTAAGGTGCTAGATTAGTTGTAGAATGGCCTAGGATGGATTTCAGATGGTTAATTGATGAATTAGAGACAAAATAGGAAGATCACCATTTTCGGTTGAAATTGGGAGATGTTGATTCTTGGGGTTTCATAGGAAACTATGGGCATGGTTGAGTTCGTGGCAAGATTTGGAATGAGTTTCATGTTTTGACCTCTTGGATTGGAGGCCTCTAGGAAGAACTAGGGTTGAAGGGGACGATCGGAGCTCCACCGGCGGTGGCCGGAGCTGGGCGCGAAGTTCAGACGTTTGAAATGGAGAAGATGAAGTTCTCACCATTGGATGATGGATTGACCATTGACTGGGAGAAGATCCAAGGGCCACATTTTAATTCTGATTTGTGAAGGGTTTCTGATGAAACGATGCGTTTCATTTATTCAGACGTTTGGGCCTAATGGTTTAAGTGCTATCCACACCCCCCAGCGAGCCCAATCCATGTTTTTAACTGAAAATGTTTACTTCCTGCACCGTGTGTTTGGTTATTTTAATTGGATTTTCATTTAATTTCCATTTAATTCATGTTTTTGTAAAAATCATAACTAATTGAATATTAATCCAATCACACCCATTCTTTTTGCATATTAATCATGATTGAGCCTATTACTTTTTAGAGAAAAAATATATTCATTTCATGTAATTTCTGATTTAATTGGAATTTTTCATTTTAATTGATATTAAAATGTTCATGTTTGAAGCATAATTTTGTGGAATTTTTTTTGATCTCATGGTGATGATTTTGAGCCTAATTTTTTGTGTGTGATTAGGTTAGACATGTATGATCGCATAGTAATTTTCTCACATTTTTTTGATGAAAATATGTATGCTTTCTAGATTGATGTTTAGATGCTTCCTTTTTAGAGTTTTAGGTTGATGCCTTAGAATGTAGGATTTAGTTCTTGGTCCAATTTGATGGTTTGATCTTTGAAAATAATGTGGTAGAGTCATGATTGACATAGGTTCCCATAGTAATTTTTGTAGGATTTTACAATTGATTTTAGTATTTTAGTTAGGACTAACTTTAGTGCTAGGTTTTAGGTGATCCTAATTTACTAATTCAACTAGTTTAACTCACTTAGTTCCCTTAGATTAGGGTTTGTGCTTGGTTTGCCTTTGATTGAGATTGAAGACAAGTTGAAGACAAGGAAGTTGCTTGAAGTTGCTTGGAGCTTTGGATTTGTTTGTGCCTGAGGGTGTTTGATAAAGATTAGGAGATAGGACATAGGGAGAGCCTTATAGTTAGAATGATTGCTTTCACAAATATGGAAAGCATCTTGTGCTTCCATTCCTCCCAATGACTAAAAGTCCTTCTCAGATATTCACATCCCTCCTTTGGAGGGATGAGTGGCTTTATCTGGGAAGTAGAACTTTGAAGGAACCAGTCTCTCATAATGATGAACCCTTACAGGCTTCCTTTGGTTGTCAGTAAGCTGTTTATCATTTCCACTCATCATGTTCAACCAATTATCCTCTGGTTTGAGTTTCTTGAGAGATGTTGGGCTTGAGTTTGAAGATGAAGACTTCATTGAAGAGTGTGGTAGAGGATGATTCCTTGAGCATTGCCATTGTAGCTGAAGCTTGAAGGGCTTGAAGAACAAGTTGATACTTGAAGACCCAAAGGAGATTGAATGAAGAGCTGAGGCTTGAGAAAGAATTGAAGGATGAAGTTGACACTTCTAAGTGATTAAAGATTACCCAGAGAAGCTGAAGCTTGTAGATGAAGAAGACCAAGTTGAAACTGATAAAGCAAAGAGAGCTGAAACTTGAAGATTAAGTTGATACTTATGAAGAGGATTCAATTGAAAATGAGTTTAAAGCTGAAGCTGAGGAATAAAGACAAGTTGAGACTTGAGAGCCTGAGGGAATCAAGTTGATACTTGTGGTTAAGAGCATAGCCTGAGGGTGGAGTTGACTGGGAGATGAAGCTTGAAGAAGAAGATTAAGTTGAAACTTATGTTTGATAGGTTGAAACCTGGGGAAGCAAATTGATATTTGTCATGAAAGATGATAGCCTTGAAGGGTGGTGGAAGTCTGAAGACTGAGTTGATGTCAGAAGAGCTGAAGCTTGGGGATAGAAGAGAAGGATTGTTGACCTGCTTTCTTGTCTGTTTTCTTTTTTGTGTTGATGTGCCTTGTTTGACTTGCTTGATGCATTAGAATAAGTCCATATCTAGACTGACTTTAATCTAGGAGCATGATTGCACTAGAGGTTAGGTTGCTCCCTCTGCTTGTATTGTTACTGTATGGCTTTGCTTGCAGGTATTCGGTAGAGCCCTGCTCCCTTGCCCATGTGGTTTATCTTGTTTGATAGCATTCCATTTTCTTCTGTATGATTACAGTCTCTTGTATTTTGTTTGATAGCATGTTATCTTTTTCTGTATGATTACTGTTATTCATTCTGGCTTGAGGTTGAGATGAGCTTGTGGAGGCTAACACCCCACACACATTTCCTCCCTCACTTGCATTGCATGCATTTTACAGTCGTTCATGGTTTACTGTTTAAGTTGATGCTTTATCTGTTTCTGTTTATCATTGACATGATCCCTTAGGAATCTCACTTCCTTTGATAAGGAAGTGATGATAGAACTTTAGGTTGAAATCTATGCATGATAACTTCTAGGAGTTCCCTATTCCAAACTTCAACTATAGGATGAATCCTTGGCATGACAACAGTAGGACTTGATAGTCTCCCCTTAGTTGAGCCTTTCTCTCTTCTCATCTCGAAACAGGTTAAGATACAGTAATCATGAATGATTTCTTTCGTACGTTATGAGCCTTAAGCTATCTGAGAAAGGATTGTTGGAGAGTTTCTTTTCAACAGTCTGGATGTTTAGTATGGCACCCTTTGGGTGACATGCGACGCATTCACTCTCAGGTCATAGTCTTTAGTGAGATTGAAATTGCGAACAACCATAAAAAACACTTCTTCCGTAAAAGACAGAAAACAAACTTCAAACCTTTTTGCCCCGTGGGCCCATAAGTCAAAGGAAAGCTTTTCTGAAGAAAAGAGTGTCGTTAAACTTCAGCGCCAATGCAAACAGGCTTTGTCCCTAACTACTGGAACTGCTGTTTAACCCTACTCGATAAAATAGATGAATCTGAATCCCCGTAATCCGTATTATCCCGAACTACGTAAGCTCTGATCTCTCATATCTGTTGAGAGTACGTAGGCACAATACTGACGTATTGGCGAGCCACCTTCCCCGTAACCCGTTGTAGGTCGAACTACGTTGACTCTGATTTCTCATTCTCTGATGAGAATACGTAGGCATAAAGCGCGATGCTTTGCCGAGTCATTTTTTTTTCTGTTTAAGCCAGCCTTGATAGGTAGATAGATAAACCAACTTGTCCAGTAAACACAACAAGCGTGGATCCCGTCGAGTACGACGGACGTGAGGGGTGCTAATACCTTCCCCTTGCATAACCGACTCCCGAACCCAGACAACGGTTGCGACGACCTTGTCTTATACCTTTTTCGTCAGGTTTTTCCGATTGTTTCCTTTCCCGTTCTGAGGGATAAATAATGAAAGGTGGCGACTCTTCTGTTTTGCTGGCACCGTATTTTCGCAGAAGCGACACTCCGTAGCCCGAACTACGTTTGCTCTGATCTTTCATGCTGTGTGAAAGTACGTAGGCATAGGATGCGATATCTTAGAGAGCAACCTTCCCCTCCTTTCCCGTAGGTAGGCGAACTACGTTGACTCTGATTTCTCGTTCCAGACGGGAATACGTAGGCATAAAGTGCAATACTTTGCCGAGTCATTTTATTTTCTTTTTAACCCTGACCTTTAGAATAGATAGAATAACAATCCGTAATAGAAAACAAGCGTGGATCCCGTCGAGTACGACGGACGTGAGGGGTGCTAATACCTTCCCCTTGCGTAACCGACTCCCGAATCCAGGATTTGGTTGCGATGACCACTCCTTTCCTGTCTTTGATTACTTCGAGCGTTTCCTTTCCCTCCGTTGGGATAAATAACGCACGGTGGCGACTCTTCTGTTTAGCCGGCGTCGATTTTTGCAGTAGCGACAGCTGGCGACTCTGCTGGGGACTGGAATATCCCCTTTGCGAGTCAATCCTAGCGCTTGTTTTCCGTCATGGGTGTTGTATAGATTTACTTTTCTGTCTTTACTTTCCGCATTTTATTATCAGCTTTATATTGTTATTGCTGTTGTGGGGAGGGATGATCGGTTGAGAGATAAGCCGGACCTGGGCTTGAGGTTACACATAAACTTAGAAGTAGAGAGTAGTGGTTAGCCTGCTTTCTTAGCTCGCACCAGCTAGCCGCGAAATTTACGCTCGGACGAGATTCTCTTTGATGCTTCTTGCCTGGCCCTTAGGGCTCGACAAGTTGTCTGACCCGAGGATTGTCAACTCTGGGGACCTATCAATTGGGATTCAACTAAGTGAGGCCGCTTCAAGGGATGATGATGCCACACCTTCTGGGTATCGTATTATCGCTCTTGAAAGTCTGTGACATTGGACCCGCATAGGATGTTGTACCTCGTCTGAGAGTTAAGTAGATACCTGTGAGGGGTAGGTGGGTCTGTTTGCAGGAAACCTTTGACCTCAGAATACCTGGTTTATCTCTGTAAGTGAGATGTGGTTACAAGGTTCTTTTGAGTGGTTGGTTTGGTTTGAGATAAAGATTGGATGGTTCTCAAGGCTTCAGTACAGAGCAGCATAGTTCATCAGCATTACACTTGATCCCTTGTTTGCATATGCATGTGCATTTTCAGGATTGCATTTCATTAACATGTATTTATGTTGCAGGTGATCATTCCCCTCTAATTCTAGTACCCTCTAGCCAGACATGGAGTCCCTGAAGAGGACAGTTGCTTACCGGTTGCATTCACCAGATATTAGTTCCTTGCTGGGTTTAGTTGCTCTGGCAGATGAGAGAGTGAGGGCTGAGTTCAGGGTATGTTATGGGATATTGCTTAGCTTGTGTCGCTTCCGCGAAAATAAGGTGCCGGCAAAACAGAAGAGTCGCCACCTTTCGTTATTTATCCCTCAGAACGGGAAAGGAAACGATCGGAAAAACCTGACGAAAAGGTATAAGACAAGGTCATCGCAACCATTGTCTGGGTTCGGGAGTCGGTTACACAAGGGGAAGGTATTAGCACCCCTCACGTCCATCGTACTCGATGGGATCCACGCTTGTTGTTTTTATCTGACGGGTTTGTTTACTTTCTACCTATCAAGGCTGGTCTGAAAAGAAAAGAAAATGGCTCGGCAAAGCGTCGCACTTTTTGCCTACGTATTCTCATCAGAGAATGAGAAATCAGAGTCAACGTAGTTCGACAAACTATGGGTTACGGGGAAGGTGGCTCGCCAATACGTCAATATTGTGCCTACGTACTCTCAACAGGTATGAGAGATCAGAGCTTACGTAGTTCGGGATAATACGGATTACGGGGATTCAGATTCATCTGTTTTATCGAGTAGGGTTAACAGACAGTTCCAGCAGTTGGACGTACGCAGCTCGACCCTTCGAGACTTAGGCGTTACCGTTTGCGGTAGAACTGAGAGTTAACGACACTCTTTTCTTCAGAAAAGCTTCGTTTGAATTATGGGCCCACGTGGAAAAAAAGGTTTGAAGTTTGTTTTCTGTCTTTTGCGGAAGAACTGTTTTTTATGGATGTTTGCAACTAATATCGCACTAGAGACTATGACCTGAGAGTGAATGTGTCGCATGTCACCCAAAGGGTGCCATACTAAACATCCAGACTGTTGAAAAGAAACTCTCCAACAATCCTTTCTCAGATAGCTTAAGGCTCGTAACGTACGACGTCAGTTAACCTTTATTACTGTATTTTAATTTGTTTTGAGATGAGAAGAGAGAACAGGCTCAACTAATGGGAGACTATCAAGTCCTAATGTTGTCATGCCAAGGATTCATCCTATGGTTGAGGTTTGAAACAGGGAACTCCTAGAAGTTATCATGCATAGGTTTCAACCTAAAGTTCTATCATCACTTCCTTATCAAAGGAAGTGATATTCCTAGGGGATCATGTCAATGATAAACAAAAACAGATAAAGCATCAGCTTAAACAGTAAACAGTAAACGACTGTAAAATGCATGCAATGCAAGTAAGGGAGGAAATGTGTGTGGGACATCAGCCTCCACAAGCTCATCTCAACCTCAAGCCCGATATGAATAACTGCAATCATACAGAGGAAATAACATGCTATCAAGCAAAATGCAACCCACATAGGCAAGGGAGCAGGGCTCTACCAAATACCCGCAAGCAAAGCCATACAGTAAAAATACAAGCAGAGGGAGCAACTCAACCTCTAGTGCAATCATGCTCCTAGCTTAACACAATCTAAATATGAACTTATTCTAATGCATCAAGCAAATCAAACAAGGCACATCAATACAGTTGCACAGAAAGAAAACAGACAGGAAAGCAAGCAGATCAACCCCTCCCTCAGCTTCACAACAAAGCAACCTTCTGATAGCAGTCCAGTCTTCAGACTTCAACTACCCTTCAAAACTATCATCTTCAATAGCAAATATCAACTTGCTTCTAATACATCCACATAAGTATCAACTTATTCTTTCTTCCTCAAGCCTCAGCTCTCCAGTAAATTCCACTCTCAGGCTTCAACCCTAATATCAAGTATCAACTTGGCTCCCTCAGACTCTCAGTGTATCAACATAAGTGTCAACTTATCCTTTATTCCTCAAGCCTCGGCTTTTCACTCACTCTCAATTGGATCTTCTTCACAAGTGTCAACTTGGTTTTCAAGCTTCAGCTCTCTCCTCTTTACCAGTATCAACTTGCTCTCCCTGATCTGTAAGCTTCAGCTTCTAAGGGTAATCTTCACACACAAAGAAGTGTCAACTCCTAGCATCTTCAATATTCTAACAAGGAACTCCATCCTCTAGCAAGGGAGAAAGAGTCATCTATCAAGAGCAAATTTTGGATGATTGGTAGCAGAGTGAAGACCAAAGGTCACCACTAAGCATCCCATCACCAGAGAAAGGGACCCTCAAAGGTTCTACCAACTTGTAAAGAGCCACACATCCTACCAAAGGAGGGATGAGGCCTTTACAAGGGGACCTTGCATCATAGGGAAGAATGGAAGTGATCAACATCTTCCATGTTTATGAAGGAAGAGAATCTATCTAGAAGCTCTGCCTACAAACCCTAATCTTAACACCTAATCAACACTACACCTAAAGGAAGGAAGATCCTCATATCCAAGCTTCTTCATTCAATCCAATGCATCTTCAACTTGTCTTCAACATCAACCAAGAACAAGCAAAGCAAAACCCTAATCTAAGGGAACTAAAGAAGTCATTCTAGTTGAATTAGTGCATTAGAATCATCTAAAGTTAGCACCTAAACTAAAATCAAACAAAAATAGAAAACTACATTGTAAATTCCTACAAAAATTCCTAAGGGATCTTAATTCAATCATGAATATACCATACAAAAATCAGAGGTTGAATCATCCACCAAGTTCTACAAATAAAATCCAAACCACAAGGTATCAATCATAAACCCTAAAAATGGAGCTCCTAAAGGTTTCAACCTAAAACTACCACTTACATTCATCACAAAAATATTAGAAAAATCTAAGGGGAGCATGCATATCTATGCTAACTACTCACAAAAAATCAAGGCAAAAATCATCATCACATGATCAAACCAAATTCAACAAAATCAAGCATCAACCATGATTATTTTAATATCAATTAAAATGTAAAAAATCCCATAAAATCATAAAATTCATGAAATAATAATATATTTTATCTAAAAAAAACTAGATCCTATCATGAATCCAATGAAAAAAGAATGGGATTAATTGAGTTATTTTTCCATTTTTTATGAATTAATCAATAACCATGAATAAAATGAAAAAAAATAAAGAAAATCAAAAGAAAAATGACAAGCGCGTGGTGTGGATAGCAAAAGAAATCAGTTCATTTCCCAGACTGGGCCACAAAGGGGGTGTGGTTATCAATTATTGCATAGAGCCCAAAACCAGCAGATTAATGAAACGCTGCGTTTCATTTAGTTCAGAAATCCTTCACAAATTTCCTCCACGCGTGGTCATTGGATCTTCATCTGGTCAAAAGTCCTACCTTGATCCAAGGGCTCTGGGATCATCTTCCCCAATTTGAATCTCTGAAACTCAGGCCACCTGCGCGCGATAGTCACCGCCGGTGACATTTTCCAATCATCATCTCACAACCCTAACTTGCTATAGAATCCACCATAGGCCATGATTCCTTGATGAATCTTGTCCCAAATCTCACAAGGAATCCATTCATGCCCTTAATTCAATCTAAATCCTCAAGATTCGCAAGATCACCATCTCAACCGAAAATGGTAATAACCCTAATTGGTCACTAATTCTCAAATTAATGATCCATCAACCTTCCTACACCATTCTACTATGCATCTAACACAATAATTCCTCTTAATTCTACCTATTTGAAGCTGGAGATTGAAAGTTAATAACCTGAGAATTTCGTGTGCACAGAGGTATTAAACCTTCAAATCAAGCTTTCAAATGCTCCAAATTCCTTCAATGAATCAATTCAAAGCTTCTGTATGCAATGAAATGGATGGAAATGCTCTGGATTCTTGGAAGCAATTCTGAATTGCAGGTGAAACAATCTGAGAGCAAGAACACTATTCAGCCACGAATTTGCCTTGATTATGATCTGGAATCACTCACTAGCATCCATGGAAGTGATTGCACTCAAGAAAATGGATGGAAAGTGAAGAAAATGGTGTAACCGAATTCAGTTGCAAACAAGAATTTTTCAATCTCAATCTCTATTCTCTCCTTCAATTATCACCAACCTTGGCCTTGGATCACCTCATCATCATATATAGAACATGTATGGATGATCTAGAAAGCTCTAGATCCTTCTAATGAGAAATTCAATATCTCATGTCATGGAAAGTTCAATCTCATGCCATGGTCATACCAATTCTGCTAGTAGCTTGTATTCACCCTCATTCTCTTCCAATTTCTCTCCTAATGGTATTTTGGATGTGTTTGGATTGAAAGAAGCCTTGGTTATGCCTTGAATTTTGGTTTGGCAAATGTTACTTAAGATGTAAGTAACCACTTTTCAAAGCAAGTCCACAAATAAAACCTCAAGTCAAAATTGTGGCAATGTCAATGTTCTTAAAATATGTTTTACAATCATATGACATATTACATGCCTTGGTTTGGACATGTAGATCAAAAATCCCAATTTTCAACTTTGGTTCATTTGAAATTCATCCTTATTATAGGCCATTTTTGCAACTTTGAGCTATAAGCAATTCCAATCTCTCATGACCTCTTGGCTAGCCTTAAAAACTCATTTTGAACAAGTTTTATGTTGAACATTTTCCCATTTGAAGCTTGGAAATAGGAGTTATGGCCTTATGGTTGAAATGACCTATAATCTCCAAATGACCAAAATGCCCTTGACTTGTCAGAGCCATAACTTGAGTTCTACAAATCCTATCAAAGACTTCTAGTAATCTCTAGAAATCTAAGAGGATAAGGAACAATATTCATGTTGACCAAAAGTTCATAGGAATCATCCTTCTAGGGCAAAGGTTTCATGCAAGTTGGACAACTTTCAAGCTCCAAATTCACATACCTCAGATGACCTGTAACTTGTCAAAGTCATAATTTGAGTTCTACAAATCCTATCAAGGACTTATAGCACTCAAATTAAAGCTAAAATCATGCTCTACAACAATCATGTTGGGGGCAAGATGAGATGACAATCACATCTTGAGCTAAATTGCCCTGACGATAGAGGTCAAACTAGGGGATTTTACACTGTCAAGCCTTAGAAACCCTAGCTTGAAACTTCTCAAACTCTTCAATCATGATGAGTTAACCTTGGAATCATCCTCAGAACATCTCAATGTATCAATCCATGATCACATGGCTCTTGGATTAGGTCTCAACCTTCTTCCAATCATCAGTTGACTTAGGGTTGACCCAGTCAAACCCTAATTGCACCACTCATGGCTGAGGCTTCTCAATCTTGCACAATGACCTATCTAGGCCTCAAAGTGATCTTCAACACTTCTCATGAGCTCTCTCAAGACCTCAAGTCCATCCTCATGGCCTCAGAATCATCTGATGGCTTTCCACAACTCTCAAGTTAGGAGGCACACCCTCTTGGCTTCAATCACTCTCTCTGAGGATCTTTTAACTTCTCTGACAAGGATATCAACCCTTGAGCACCTGAATAACCTTCTTAGCTAGCTTCAAAGTCATGTGTAGCTCTTGATTGGTAATCATACCTCTTGATCCCCTGCATACATGTCAATGAAATGCAAATGATAATGCTAATATGAATTTTTGAAACATAAGCTAGGTAAAGAAATGTTGGCCAAAATTTGGGGTGCAACAGCTGCCCCTATTCAAACGGCTTGGACCTGGCTGGGTGAGAAGCGAACGACTTTCAAACAATCAAGGTACGAGACGGTTGAATACCAACAAACCCGGAAATTTGCCAACTGCACAAGTACATGGTATTCCGATGGGGGACAAATCTTCGGAAACTGAAATATTAGCTGCACGACAACTAGCTGGGGGATTGGTCACACGGTAACCGGTGATACACGGTCGATCATGCCTTCAGGCATTAGGATTCCTCGGGACTCATCAGATCAACAATAAAGTTAAACATGCCATCGGGCATTCAAAGAAGCTTTCGGGCATCAGCCGGACTGCGTCAGTAAGTCGGGAATAGAATTCTTGGTCAATCATGAACCAATTGGGGATATACAATCTTTTACCGTCAGGCACTCCGCACCAGCTAAGAGAACTGCTTCGTTAATACAGTTGGACTTCAATCATCAAGTCGTCAAGGGAAGTTTCAACTTCACTGTTCAGAAACCTGCTGGGGATGACACATCTCCGCTGGGGATTCTGGAGAACTGTCAAGTAACTCTGCTTCGGGGATCCAGAAATCATTCTGGGTGAATCAACTCTGCTGAGGACTTCAAGAATCATCTTGGACAAATAGCTCCGTCGGGGACTTCAAGAATCATCCTGAACCAATAACTAGGCTGGAGGTTTCAGGAATCATCCTGAGCAAACACTCTGTCGGGAACTCTAAGCATCACCTTGAGCAACCAACTCTGGCGACTTCGCCGGGGATTTTTAAGAATCATCTTAAGCACACAACTTCGCTGAGTAGTTCAAGAATCATCTTGGGCAAACGACATTGCTGGGGGAATTCAAGAATCATCTTGAGCCATATAACTCTTCTGATATTTCAAGAATCATCCTGAGCGGACACCCTGCTGGGGAACACCTGCAAAACAAGAACGGTAACAACCTAGCTCATGTTTCATATGCATATGATCGACAATGGCGTAATGCTCCACACGGTGGAAATGCTACGCGTTTAGGGTAAATTTTATGCAATCATGCAAAATGCTACGACCCCATCAGCAAAATAAATGCTGAAGGGAGAATCCTCCTGTCAAGGAGAGAGAACCACTCTGGTGGAGGAAGGACTCAGCCTGCCAAGGAGAAGAAGTCACACCAATCTTAATTGGACTCCGCCTGGGGAAATGATCTTTAGTCGACTGCTGCAGGGGAACAAAGTTCTACAAGAACCTGAACCCGCTCAACCAGGTATTCAAACCACAAACTGCTGAGGAAACGATGTCAGTTGCAGAAATAAACTGCACAGCCTTCGCGAAAAAACTTTCTTGGAGATAACGACTCCGGTGGGGAAATACAGCATCAGCTACTAAACATTCTACTGGGGAAAACCAATCATGGCCCGAACGCTCTCCAAGGACTCGGCTCTCTTGGGGGTTTGCCTACTCGGCTGGGGACGTAGGAATCATCCTGCATGCCGGGGAGAATACAACTCTATGGGGAACTCAATTCTCCTGGAGACTTCAGTCTGTACTATCGGGTGCTGCACGCTTCAGCATGTAACTCAGCTGGGGAGATGACATTCCTTCAGGATGCATCTGATCGGAGAGAGAATCTTCTCTGCTTGGGGAGACATATCAATGCCTACGATCTCATTTTCAAACTCCACGGGGAGGTACTACTGAACTTGCTGGAGAAGGAGGAATCATCCGGCTTGGGGGCGCATACGGCATACTGCCTGGAGTATGCTACACCTGCAACAATACAAACAAACAGACCAGATACCCTTCTCAAAGGGACCTATCAAGGTTATCATCTTGTGACACTGTTCAAGTAATTCATTGTTTCAACAATCAGTGGCCTAGGCCAGTAAGTTTATGTATGCGCATTTTATCAAAAACATCGACGTTCTTTTTCGCAAACAAAACGGATAAATGCTAAACAAACAAACATAATTGCTGAATAGTATACATTTTATTGATAACGAACCCCTGAATGGGTAAAAATGTTTTACAACAGATGCAAGCTCCTGGAATGAGGAAGCCGCGCAAATATAAAACATAAATATACATTAGTATATAAACAAATGTCGGCAATGCAGCGTAGACGAACACCATGAGTTGATCCCTCTATGACCCACTCGACTTGGATACTTCTCCGACGCTTCAGCTCCAGAAGAGATTGATTCAGATAAGCGGCCCTCAGGTCCTCCAAACCACTAAACAAATACAGTCCACACGCGGAACGCAGTCATTTGCTTTTTTCAAATCCCTAACTTTTGCCTGAATCGCCCTTTCGGGTTTTCGATTCACCGGGATACCCTTTTTTGCCAAGGTCGCCCTTTCGGGTTTTCGACTTTGTGGGTGTACATTTTTTCTTTTATATCCCTAATTTTTGCCTGAACCTTTTTCCTTTTTTATGGTTCGCTGGGAAGCCCCATTTTTGCCTGGATATTCTTTTTCTTTCCAGCGGGTCATTTTTTAAGCAAAGTATTTTTTAACTGCATCCGCGTTCACCGGGGATGCAAAATCTTCACCATCCATCGTGGATAACAACAAGGCTCCTCCCGAAAAGACCTTGCTAACGACGTACGGACCTTCGTAATTGGGAGTCCACTTGCCCCGGTGATTGGAGTGTGGAGGAAGAATCTTCTTCAGGACGAGATCACCCGTCTGAAAGCTTCTAGGACGCACCTTCTTATCGTAGGCTTTCTTCATTCGGCTTTGGTACAGACGACCATATGCAATCGATGCCAACCTCTTCTCGTCCATCAGGCTGAGTTGGTTTAGTCGGTTCTTAATCCATTCTGCCTCATCGAGTTTCACATCAACCAAAACTCGTAAGGAAGGGATCTCCACTTCTAACGGTAGGACAGCTTCCATACCGTACACTAGTGAGAAAGGAGTTGCCCCGGTTGATGTACGTACCGTTGTACGACAACCGTGCAGCACAAATGGCAACATCTCGTGCCAGTCCTTATAGGTCACAACCATCTTCTGTACAATCTTCTTGATATTCTTATTGGCTGCTTCAATGGCGCCATTCATCTTTAGCCGGTAAGGAGATGAGTTGTGGTGTTCAATCTTGAAACTCTGGCACAGCTCCTTCATCATCTTGTTATTCAGATTCGAACCATTATCAGTAATGATCCACTCGGGAATTCCGTAACTACAGATGATGTCCTTCTTTATGAATTTAGCCACCACCTGCTTGGTCACATTAGCATATGAGGCTGCCTCCACCCACTTGGTGAAGTAGTCGATAGCTACTAGAATGAAGCGATGACCGTTAGACGCAGTGGGCTCGATCTTACCTATCATGTCGATGCCCCACATGGAGAACGACCATGGGGAGGACATGATATTTAACGGGCACGGCGTCACGTGAATCTTATCAGCATAAATCTGGCACTTATGACATCTCTTCGCGAATTTGAAGCAATCTGACTCCATTGTCAGCCAGTAATATCCTGCTCTCAGGATCTTTCTTGTCATAGCATGCCCACCGACGTGCGTACCAAATGTGCCTTCATGGACTTCCTCCATGAGCATACTCGCTTCTTTCTCACCTACACATCTGAGTAGCACGAGATCGTGGTTTCTTTTATACAGAACTCCATCAGGATTGAGATAAAAATTTCCAGACAGCCTCCTCAGAGTCTTCTTATCCTGGGTTGACGCTCCCACATGATACTCCTTAGTCATAAGGAAGGTTTGGATATCATGGAACCATAGCTTGTCGTCAGGGGCTTCCTCAATCGCAAAGACGAATGCAGGTCTATCAAGACGAGAAAGGACAATTCTTGGAGCTTCATTCCAAAAATTGACTTTATACATCGAAGCCAACGTGGCTAAGGCATCAGCCATCTGATTCTCGTCCCTGGGCACATGATGGAGTTCCACTCGATCAAAGAACGGAAGTAGTCTTTGTTAGAACACAGATTGGTTCTTAATAATATCTATTTGTTTTGATGATAACTGTTAGGAAATTTTGTATTTAAGAATTATATACTCTAAAATTTGCTTGAGAGTTTTACTGCAGATTGTAATGAAATTAACACTCCAGAAGCAAATCTGAATTGTATACAAGAAGTTATCTAGACTCTGAAGCGCTAGATGCACTCATTAGAAGACTCTGATTGCTGCTAACAGAAGATTCTGAGCGAAGCCTCCAAAAGGATCTGAAGCAAGAAGCTCTAGAAGATTCTGAAGCAGAAGCCCAGAAGAATCTGAAGCAAGCAGATGCATCTGAAGCTAAGAAGAATATTGTATGAAGAGTTTCTCAAAGCATAGTTTCTACAGAAGTTTCTGAAAGTACTAAAGCTTCCAAATGATAACTCTTTAATTCTTCATGATCTTACCCTCAATTTGGTATGCACACATTCAGTATGATCAATGGAAGGTGTTGGGATTGAAAGAAGCAATGGAAATGGTGTGGAATGTAGAAATTGATTTCAACTTGCAATGGAAGAAATTGAAATGGCTATCTCCCTCTCCTCTATAATCTCTCACCAACCTTGCATCTGAGCAAGTTCTAATCCATATATAGGATGGTTCTAAACCATCCAGAACTTTCTGGAATCATCCAATGAGAATTTGAGATTCTCATGTCATGAGTTTTTTGATTTCAACTCACCTCATGTACCAACTTGTGCTATACCTCTTGCAGCACTTGTATCTCCTTTGAAAATCTCCTTGTGCTATACCTCTTGCAGCACTTGTATCTCCTCATGATGTGTTAGGATACTTTACTAGCTTGTGCATTGAGTTTCCTTGTGTTTTGCATATGTACCTTAATATGCAAGCAATCATTTTCCAAAGCAAGTCCATGATCTAAACCTCAAATCAAAAATGTGGCTGAACCATTGTTTTTAAAATGCTTTCTAGAGTCAAAATGACCTATTATATGCCATGGTTTGGATGTGTAGCTTGGAAATTTCAATTTCCAACTTTGACTTATTTAACTTATGCCTCCATTTTAGGTCATTTTTACCATTCTGAGCTACAAGCCTTTTAAACATCTCATGACCTCCTTACTAGCCTTAAAACATCATTTTAAGCAAGTTTTATGTTGAAGATTTTTCCATTTGAAGCTTGGAAATAGGAGTTATGGCCTTATGCTTGAAATGACCTATAATCTCCAAATGACCAAAATGCCTTTGCTTTGTCAAAGCCATAACTTGAGTTCTACAAATCCTATCAAGGACTTCTAGTACTATCTAGAAAGATAAGAAGATAAGGAACAACATTCATGTTGACCAGAAGTTCATAGGAATCATCCTTCTTGGGAAAAAGTTGGATGCAAGTTGGGTGACTTTCAAGGCCCCAGATTCACATACCTCAGATGACCTGTAACTTGTTAAAGTCATAACTTGATCTCTACAAATCCTATCAAGGACTTCTAGTACTCAAATTAAAGCTAAGAGCAAGATATAAAACATTCATGTTGGGGGTAAGATGAGATGACCATCACATCTTGAGCTAAACTGCCTTGAAGATAGGGGTCAAACTAGGGGATTTTACACTGTCAAGCCTTAGAAACCCTAGCTTGAAACTTCTCAAACTCCTCAATCATGATGAGTTGACCTTGGAATCATCCTTATAGCATCTCAATGCATCAATCCATGATCACATGGCTCTTGGATTAGGTCTCAACCCTCTCCAAATCATCAGTTGACCTAGGGTTGATCCAGTCAAACCCTAATTGCACCACTCATGGTTGAGTCTTCTTATTCTTGTACAATGACCTCTCTAGGCTTCATGATGGCTTTCAAGACATCTCATAAGCTCTCTCAAAGCTTCAAGTCCATCCTCATAGCTTCATAATCATCTGAGGAGCTCCCACAACTCTCAAGTTAGGAGGCACACAACCTTGGTTTCAACCAATCTTTCTGAGGATCTCTTAACTTCTCTGACAAAGATATCAACCCTTGAACACTTGAATAATCTTCTTAGCTAGCTTCAAGGTCTCATATAGCTCTTGATTGGTAATCATACCTCTTGATCTCCTGCACACATGTCAATGAAATGCAAGTGATAATGCTAATGTGAATGAGATGAATCACAAGCTAGGTAAAGAAATGTTGGTCAAATTTTGGGGTGCAACAGCTGCCCCTATTCAAACGGCTTGGACCTGACTGGGTGAGAAGCGAACGACTCTTAACCAATCAAGGTGCGAGACGGTTGAATACCGACAAACTCGAAAATTTGCCAACTGCACAAGTGCACGGTACTCTGATGGGAACAAATCTTCGAAAACTGAGATATTAGCTGCACGACAACTAGCTGGGGGATTGGTCAGACGGTAACCGGTAATACATGATCGATCATGCCGTCAGGCATCAAGATTCCTCGGGACTCATCAGATCAACAATCAAGTTAAATCATGCCGTCGGGCATTCAAAGAAAACTTTCGGGCATCAGCCGGACTTCGTCAGTAAGTCGGGACTAGAATTCTCGGTCAATCATGAGCCAATTGGGGATATCCAAACTTCGGTCATCAGGCACTCCGCCTCAGTTGAGAGAACTGCTTCGTTAACACGGTCGGACTTCAATCATCAAGTCTTCAGGGGATGTTTCAACTTTGCTGTTCAGAAACCTGCTGGGGATAACACATCTCCGCTGGGGATTCTGGAGAACTATCAAGTAACTCTGCTTCGGGGATCCAGGAATCATCCTGGACGAATCAACTCTGCTGAGGACTTCAAGAATCATCTTGGACAAGTAACTCTGTCGGGGACTTCAAGAATCATCCTGAACCAATAACTATGCTGGAGATTTCAGGAATCATCCTGAGCGAACAGTCTGTCGGGGATTTCAAGCATCAACTTGAGCAACCGATTCGGGCGACTGCACTGGGGATTTTAAGAATCATCTTAAGCAAACGACCTTGTTGGGGAATTCAAGAATCATCTTGAGCAAGTGACTCCGTTGGGGGGAATTCAAGAATCATCTTGAGCAAGCAATTCTGCGGCGGAACACCTGCAAAACAAGAACGGTAACAACCTAGATCATGCTTATTATGCATATGCTTCGGCAATGGCACAATGCTCCACACGGTGGAAATGCTATGCGTTTATGATAAATGCTATGCAGTCATGCAAAATGATGCGATCCCGTCAGCAAAATAGATGTTGAAGGGAGAATCCTCATGTCAAGGAGAAGGAACCACTCTGATAGGGGGAAGGAATCATCCTGCTGAGGAGAACAAGGTCACGCCAATCTCAATCGGGTCCTGCGGGGAAGTGAACTTCAGTTGACTGCTGCAGGGGGACGAAGCTCTACAAGAACCTGGACCTGCTGAGAGAAAGCGATGTCAATCGCGAGAATAAACTGCATGGCATTCACGGCTAAACCTTCCTGGAGATAACATCTCCGGTGGGGAAATATGGCATCAGCTATTCAACACTCCACTGGAGAAAACCAATCATGGTCCCGAGCGGCTTCCAAGGACTCGGCTCTCTTGGGGATCTGCAAACTCGGCTGAGGAAGAAGAAATCATTCTGCTTGCTGGGGAGAGTACGACTCTATGGGGAATCTCGATTCCGCTGGAGACTTCAGTCTTGAACCATCAGTTGCTGCACACTTCAGCACGACTCAGCGGGGGAGATGATGCTCCTTCAGGATGCATCTGGTTGGGGAGAGAACCTTCTCTGCCTGGGGAGACACATCAATGCTCACGATCTCGTGTTCAGACTCTGCGGGGAGAGGCTGCTGACCTTTGCTGGAGAAGGAGGAATCATCCTGCTTGGGGATACGCACGGCGCACTGTCTAGAATATGCTACACCTGTAACAACATAAACAAACAGACAAGATACCCTTCTCAAAGGGACCTATCAAGGTTATCATCTTGTGACAATGCTTAAGTAATTCATTGTTTCAACAATCAGTGGCCTAGGCCAGTAAGTTTATGTATGCACATTTTATCAAAAACATCGGCGTTCTTTTTTCGCAAACAAAACAGATAAATGCTAAACAGGCAAACAGAATTGCTGAATAGTATACATTTTATTGATAACGAACCCCTGAATGGGTAAAAATGTTTTACAACAGATGCAAGCTCCTGGAATGAGGAAGCCGCGCAAAATAATAAAACATAAATATACATCAGTATATACAAATGTCGGCAACGAGGCGTAGACGAACACCATGAGTTGATCCCTCTATGACCCACTCGACTTCGATACTTCTCCGACGCTTCAGCTTCAGAAGAGATTGATTCAGATAAACGGCCCTCGGGTCTTCCAAACCACTAAATAATGAAAGTCCATACGCGGAACGCAGTCATTTGCTTTTTCAAATCCCTAACTTTTGCGCGAACCGCCCTTTGCGGGTTTTCAATTCACCGGGATACCCTTTTTTGCCAAAGTCGCCCATCCGGGTTTTCGACTTTGCGGGTGTACATTTTTTCAATTTATATCCCTAATTTTTTCCCGAACCTTTTTTCCTTTTTCATGGTTCGCCGGGATGCCCCATTTTTGCCTGGACTCTCTTTTTACTGTCCAGCGGGTCGCTTTCAAGCAAAGTATTTTTTAACTGCGTCCGCGTTCACCGGGGATGCAAAATCTTCACCATCCATCGTGGATAACAACAAAGCTCCTCCTGAGAAGACCTTGCTGACGACGTACGGACCTTCGTAATTGGGAGTCCACTTGCCCCGGTGATCGGAGTGTGGAGGAAGAATCTTCTTCAGGACGAGATCACCTGTCTGAAAGCTTCTAGGACGCACCTTCTTATCATAAGCTTCCTTCATTCTGCTTTGGTACAGACGACCATGCGCAATCGATGCTAACCTCTTCTCGTCCATCAGGCTGAGTTGGTTCAGTCGGTTCTTAATCCATTCTGCCTCGTCGAGTTTCACATCAACCAAAACTCGCAAAGAAGGGATCTCTACTTCTAACGGTAGGACTGCTTCCATACCGTACACCAAGGAGAAAGGATTTGCCCCGGTCGATGTACGTACCGTCGTACGATAACCGTGCAATGCAAATGGCAGCATCTCGTGCCAATCTTTGTAGGTCACAACCATCTTCTGAACAATCTTCTTTATGTTCTTATTGGCCGCTTCAACGGCGCCATTCATCTTCGGCCGGTAAGGAGATGAGTTGTGGTGTTCAATCTTGAAACTCTGGCACAGCTCCTTCATCATCTTGTTATTCAGGTTCAAACCATTATCGGTAATGATCCGCTCGGGAATTCCGTAACGACAGATGATGTCCCTCTTTATGAATTTAGCCACCACCTGCTTGGTCACATTAGCATATGAGGCTGCCTCCACCCACTTGGTGAAGCAGTCGATAGCTACTAGAATGAAGCAATGACCATTAGATGCAGTGGGCTCGATCTTGCCTATCATGTCGATGCCCCAAATGGAGAACGGCCACGGGGAGGATATGACATTTAACGGGCACGGAGGCACATGAACTTTGTCAGCATAAATCTGGCATTTATGACATCTCTTCGCGAATTTGAAACAATCTGATTCCATCGTCAGCCAGTAGTATCCTGCTCTCAGGATCTTCCTCGTCATAGCATGCCCGTCAGCGTGCGTACCAAATGTGCCTTCATGGACTTCTTCCATGAGCATACTCGCCTCTTTCTCATCTACACATCTGAGTAGCACGAGATCATGGTTTCTTTTATACAAAACTCCATCAGGATTGAGATAAAAATTTCCATATAGCCTCCTCAGAGTCTTCTTATCCTGGGTTGACGCACCCACAGGATATTCCTTAGTCATAAGGAAGGTCTGGATGTCATGGAACCATGGCTTGCCGTCGGCGGCTTCCTCGATCGCAAAGATAAATGCAGGTCTATCAAGACGAGAAAGGACAATTCTTGGAGCCTCATTCCAAAAATTGACTTTATACATCGAAGCCAACGTGGCTAAGGCATCAGCCATCTGATTTTCGGCCCTGGGCACATGATGGAGTTCCACTCGATCAAAGAACGGAAGTAGCCTTCTGGCATAATTCATGTACGGCACCAAATTCGATTGACGAGTCTCCCACTCCCCTTTAATTTGGTTGATCACGAGCGCCGAGTCACCATACACATCTAGGTTTTTTATTCTCAAATCAATTGCCTCTTCTAGACCCATGATGCATGCTTCGTACTCCGCTTCATTATTGGTGACCGGAAACGTCAGTCTCGCAGTGAACGGGATGTGGGATCCGTGGGGAGTCGTGATGATCACCCCGATACCACTTCCGTAAGAATTAACCGCCCCGTCAAATATCAATTTCCACTGGGATTTCCTATCTGGCCCCTCGTCGGGCAACGGTTCATCGCAATCCTTCGCTTTGAGAAACATGATATCCTCATCAGGGAATTCAAATTTCATTGGCTGGTAATCCTCGATCGGCTGTTCGGCAAGGTAGTCAGACAATACGCAGCCCTTTATGGCCTTTTGGGAAACGAACTGAATGTCATATTCCGTCAACACCATTTGCCATCTGGCAATCCTGCCCGAAAGAGCCTGCTTCTCGAAGACGTACTTGATCGGATCCATCTTCGAAATTAGCATGGTGGTGTGATTGAGCATGTACTGTCGTAAACATTTGGCAGCCCAGGCTAGTGCATAACACGTCTTCTCTAGCATCGAGTAACGAGATTCATAGTCTCTGAACTTTTTACTCAAGTAGTAAATGGCATGCTCCTTTCTGCCCGTCTCGTCGTGCTGACCAAGAACACACCCCATACTATTCTCAAGAACTGTCAAGTACATGATTAGTGGCCGTCCAGCCACTGGGGGTATCAAGATTGGAGGTTCCTGAAGATACTGCTTTATCTTGTCGAATGCCTTCTGGCAATCCTCATTCCAGATAATCGCCTGATCTTTCTTTAAAAGCTTGAACATCGGTTCACACGTGGCCGTGAGCTGAGAGATAAACCTTGCAATGTAGTTTATTCTGCCCAAGAAACCACGAACTTCTTTTTCTGTTTTTGGCACTGGCATTTCTTGTATGGCTTTTATTTTCGCAGGATCAACCTCGATGCCTCTTTCGCTCACGATAAACCCCAGTAACTTTCCGGACCGCACTCCGAAAGTACATTTGTTAGGATTCAGCCTCAACCTGAACTTCCTAAGCCTCTCAAAAAGCTTCAGCAAATTGACCAGATGTCCCTCCTCCGTTTGGGACTTCGCAATCATGTCATCAACATAGACTTCAATCTCATGATGAATCATGTCATGAAACAAAGTTACCATAGCTCGTTGGTAAGTGGCCCCTGCGTTCTTCAGACCGAAAGGCATTACCTTATAGCAAAATGTTCCCCAGGGAGTGATAAACGTCGTTTTCTCCATGTCCTCCGGCGCCATCTTGATTTGATTGTAACCGGAGAAGCCATCCATGAACGAAAACACGGAGAACTGGGCTGTATTATCGACCAACACATCAATATGAGGCAGCGGGAAATCATCTTTAGGGCTCGCCCTATTCGAATCCCGATAATCGACGCACATGCGTACCTTACCGTCCTTCTTCGGTACAGGTACTATGTTGGCGACCCACGGAGGGTAAGTGGTGACCGCTAAGAAGCCAGCATCAAGCTGTTTCTGCACTTCTTCTTTGATCTTAACGACCATATCTGGTCTCGTCCTCCTAAGCTTCTGCTTAACGGGAGGACAATCTTCTCGCAGCGGCAAGTGGTGGACCACGATGTCCGTATCAAGTCTGGGCATATCTTCGTATGACCAAGCAAAGACGTCACTATACTCTCTCAGCATCTCGACCAATCTCTGCTTGACATCACTCTGCAATGCAGCCCCTATCCTGACGTTTCTGACGAGTTCTTCAGAACCCAGATTCACGATCTCAATCTCCTCTTCATGAGGCAGAATAACTTTCTCCTCTTGTTTCAACAAGCGGGCCAACTCTTCAGGAAGGTCTTCTTCGGCTTGATATATCGGGCAATCAAAGTCGAAGTGAGCCGTAGAAGGTCCAGAGTCGATGTCATCTGTTATGTGGATCCTGCAATAACAAGGGTTAAGCTTAAAACAAGGATATGCAGGTTAGCACAAACCCCATTGCCATTTTACTGTTTTTCAAAACAAATATAAAACAGGAATAACAGAGATCACAATATTTGAATACAAAGAAAAACGCCTTTGATGTATTAACAAAATGCATGTACATAATCCAACAAGGCCCTGACAATAAAACCACTATGCCCCGGGTAGGACATAGGGTTGTACAATGATTGGAAAAAGTAAATCATTACTCTTCGCTTGTCATCTGGATGATATCCTTGACGGACCAATTGTTGAGGCCCTCGCCTGGCTTGCTTGGCTGGATCCAAGAGTCGAGGTCACAGTCGCTATCTCCGTTGTCTTCAGACACCGCGTTGATGCTTTCGAAAATCATTCCGCCACTGGTAAACTGGATCGGCCCTTTACCTCGAGACGCACTGCTAGAAGAAGAAGCTTCAGCTCCAGGAGAATATCCCAACCCAAACTTATCTTGCTTGTTAGGTATCTCCAGAATTCGCCCCCAGCCTGGGGTAGATCCGGCTTGGACAACGACCCGAGCTTCCTTGAATGAGGAGAGAGTCATCTCTGGCTTTTCCGTGACTACAGGAGCTACGTCCTTAACTTTGACAGCTTCGAACGCTTGGCATAGAGTCTCATGGATTTCGCCATCCATCTCCACATACTTGAAGGACGACAAATGGCTCACCATTGTGTCTTCCTCGCCGCAAACGGTCACGATGCTACCCCCGACAGCATATTTGAGCTTTTGGTGCAACGTGGAGGTCACAACACCAGCAGCATGGATCCACGGCCGGCCCAAGAGACAACTGTAGGCAGGCATGATGTCCATAATATAAAAGACTGCGTCGAACGTTTCCGGCCCGACTTGGATTGGCAGGGTCACCTCCCCGAAAACATGTCGTTTAGTTTCGTCGAACGCCTTCACAACCAGATCACTGGGTGTGCAAATCACTCCACGAGTATCCAACTTCATTAATGCCTTCTTCGGAAGAACATTAAGTGACGAACCCGTGTCCACCAGCACGTGCGGCATAATCGTGCCCCTACACTCTATCGAGATGTGCAGGGCGCTATTGTGATTCCTCCCTTTTGGCGTCAGCTCCAGGTCTGTGAAACCTAGCCCATTTCCGGCATTTACGTGGGCTACAACCTCTTCTAGCTGATTCACCGATATTTCCTGCGGTACATATGCGGTGTTCAACACCTTCAGCAGCGCGTTGCGGTGCGCTTCGGAACACAGCAATAAGTTCAGGATGGAAATCTTCGAGGGCGTCTGATGGAGATGGTCTACAATCTTGTAGTCACTCTTTTTAATCAACCGCATAAACTCCTCGGCATCTTTAACAAGCAAGTCTGTTTCTGTCCCACGTGGGATCTCTTCACTGGCTTTACTTTTACCTTTATCGGCCGCATCAGCTCTGACCGCTTTATCCGCCACGACCTCTGGTGGTGCAAACACTCTTCCGCTGCGAGTAATACCACTGATTCCTGCAAGGTTCTCCCCAGTCGACCCAAATGATTCCAGCTCCAACTTCTGTCCGTTGCAGTAGACTTCATCCCCATAATGCCATGGGACAGCATTAGTGCTCTCGAAGGGTATCGACCCAGCTTTGGTGATAGTAATTGTGGGCGGTCTGGGCGCAGAAATAGTTTTCGTCCGGCGAGGGATGGTGATGGTGGCGACCTTATCGTCTTGCTTCAGCACTACCTCTCCCGATCCACTTTCAGCCCTCCGGCTGAACTGCAGAATCCCTTCAGTCATCAGACTTTGAATTCCCTCTACCAACTGTTCACATCCATCAGAACGTGTGGTACAGTCCATACATAGCTCTCCGCAACCTGGAAAGAACCCTCTTTTCATCAACTTAGCTTTAACGAAGCTAAGCGGCGTCTTCAGATCTCTGACGTCAGTCAACAAATCCGAACCCTCGTCTTCGATAATAACGTTCACTCTGCCTCCCCTATGATTCGGCATAGGATTCTTCGTGACATTTGGCACATTATCGGAGATGTTGATGATCTTGGCATCCACCATGTCCTGCACCTTATGCTTGAAGGCTTTGCAGTTCTCTACTGTGTGGCCTGGTGCCCCTGAGTGAAACTCACAAGTTGCTTTTGCGTCATAACCTGGCGGAGGCGCCCCTGTTAAGGGAGCCAGCGTCCTCTTCTGGATCAGCTGTAGCTGAAGCAAAGTCTTCAAGAGTTGCGCGTACGACATGGGCGGTGTCTCGAGGTGGCGGTTCGACAAAGGTGCCCGATTCTGGTACTTTCTGTATCCCTGTTGATTCGGTTGCTGCTGCTGTTGAACTGTCGGGATAGTTATACTGGCCACCTGCTGGTGAGGACCTTTACCCTTCCTTCGAGCGTTGGTCACAACACTCGCTTCTCCTTCTCGTCTTTTACCACTATAAGGTTTCTTTCCGCCTCCTCCAGCTGAGGATAACTCACCTTGAATTTTCCCGAGCTTGATCCCATTTTCGATGTGCTCGCCCGTGATAATGAGACCTGAGAAGGTTCCGGACATGCCGCTGACCAACTTCTCATAGTAAACCCCTGGGAGGGTGGCTACAAACATCTGCACGAGCTCACGTTCAACCATCGGCGGCTGAACCCTGGCTGCCAACTCACGCCACCGCTGGGCGTATTCCTTAAACCCTTCATTGTTCCTTTGCGACAGATTCTGCAGCTGGACTCGGTTCGGGGCCAAGTCGCTATTGTATTGGTAGTGGTGCACAAATGCTTCAGCAAGGTCCTTCCACGTGCGCACACTGGTAGGCTCCAGACTCATGTACCTTTCGAGGGATGGCCCAGAAAGACTGTCTTGAAAGAAGTGCATCAGCAACTTCTCGTCCTCAGAATGAGCAGACATTTTTCTGTAGTACAATCTCAGGTGGACACGAGGGCAAGTGGTGCCCTTATACTTTTCAAAGTCAGGCACCTTGAACTTAGGAGGCACCTTGAAATCAGCAATTAGTCCCAACTTAGACATATCAATGCCCAAAGTGTTCTGGTTCTCGATATCTCTCATCTTATCTTCAAGTGCCTTGAATCTGAGCCGTGCTTCAGCATTCAGCTCCCCTTCAGTACCTCTCTGAGAGAACACATCGTCCTGACGATCCTCTAGCCATGGTTGTGGTCCAAACAGATTCCCGACACCTGCATTGCCGTTGCCCAGCCCGACATTGACATTAGCTCCCAGACTTCCATTACCGACGCCCGTCGTATTGAGTCCCATGTTGGCCATCACATTGTCGTTGGCATTGCCGTTTCCCCCGGTCACGGGAACACCATTTTGTGGAGTTTCAACTGGTGGAGGAGTAGGCACAGTCCCACCATGGAGTACGCCATTGCTATCAACCCTCGAAATCAGAGGCTGAACCAAGGTTCTGAGCTGATCCTGGCCATTGGCGACCGCTTGCATGAGCTCCATGAAGTGATCCATTCTTTCGCGGAGTTCCTGAACATCAGTTTGCACTTGCTCCATGATCCTGGTCTGATTAGCTCTAGTCAGATAGCGGTGAATAGGTCTCTGATCAATCCTGGAACCACCTGAAACAACCTGAAACAACCTGGAAAACACAAAAGGGTTAGGAAAAACAACAAAGTGCTCGTTATGCAAATGCTTCATGCAAATGCAAACGTGTGTCTGTGCGTTAGGGAGATCTTCCCCGATCCTAGTACCTGAGTGCCAGTGCTGATGATAAGAAGAAGTCCGAGTCCAATCATGGAAATAACAATCTCATATATAAATAAAGCCCATCAAGGCAGTACACAACATCAGCGAGTACAAGATGAATCAATAGCGTGACCCCAGCCAACAAGCCTGGTGATGGTCAGCATACAACAATGATCAAAACAAAAGGAATACAAATAGTCAAGTACGGCCACGGGCGCGATACTCTTCTAACAACTCCTTCGTTTCTGGATGATCAGGCAGAGTGAGTAACCCCTCGACGAGTAATTCCCTTTGCACAATGGTGTACTGAAGACCTTCGACCGAACCTTCCCATGCTCCTTCGCCGAAACAATCTTCTAACTTCCGCTTCTTGGACTCAAACGTCAGTTTGCGCTCCTTCAGGTTAGCGAGAGCTCTGTTGAGCTGGCCTTCAGTGGCGTATCTGCGAGCGGTTTCTCCATCAAACCTCTTCTCACTATCCTTCACCTGGGCTTCCAGCTTGGAGATCTGTAGCATCAGCTTATCCTCCCTCTCTTTCCTGGTGGCTAAGGAGGCCTTCCAGTGCTGGTTGAACTTGGATATCCTTCGATATGCTTCATCCAAGTGCTGCTTCTTCGTGGCCAGTACGTCGTTAACAGCTTTGAAGTCTTGACCCATGCGGTCACGCTCGGCTATCTGCTTAGTCAGGTCTGTCCCCAGCCGGTTCACCAACTCTGTTTGCCTTTTGAAAGAATGAACGGCTTTGTTCCTCTCGCTTCGGAGCTGAGCCAATTCTTTCTCCAGTTCCTCGTTTGCCCGCTTCAATTCTTCTCGCTTAGCTAACACCCGATTATGCTGCTGAATGGGAACAGTAGTATGCTCTTCAATCATTGGAGGGCTTTCCGGCTTGGCATGAGGAAACGGCATCCCTATAGCATCTGCTCTGGCTCTGACCCAAGTCACATACGGAGGGTAGGCTTGATTATTGCTTCTCCCCAGCAATGGTTTTCCCCTCTTACTGATGCCATTCCAAGCGCGCTGAAGCTTAGATAACAGATCCCCCTCTAGAATACCAATGAGGTACAGAGATTCCTGCACCTCTTCATCCTTCGGCGGAGCTCTCAAAGCATACGCGAACTGTCGGACCAGCAAAGACGGATTGTAGTTTATGCAGCCTTTCCTGCCTATGAAAGGCACGTTTGGAAACCCGCTGCAGCTGAAGATAATCTCGGTACCCAACCAATCTCTGTCAAACCAGTCAATATCCTCTGCAGATAAATTCATTAGACGCTCGGACCACTCAGTTGTGGCTACGGACGAAACAAAAGGACCCCTCTTGGGCAGATGACTATCAAGCCATTTATAAAGCAAGGGTACACAGCATGAGACATTCTTGCCCCTCCTGTTCTCGTTTTTGTAGTGGACGAAATGGTAGACATCTCCTATCAAGGTAGGGACTGGATTCCCTGATGCAAAGATATGAAATGCGTTGCAGTTTACAAAATCGGGCATATTGGGGAACAGAATGATGCCATATATGCACAGAGCGAGGATGGCATTGAACGCGACCCAACATCCGTCTTTGGCGCACTGCTGAGCCTTTCCCACTAGAAACTGCAAGGAGAACCCGGGAACCTTGTTCCAACTAGACAAAACCAACTCGGAGGCATCCAAGTGAAGTGAAGGAGCTAAACCAGCCAGATCAGGCTCAACATCCATATGAACAAAAGGCATCTGCCTCTTGATAGGCACACCTAGCAAGTCAGCATATTCCTCTAGCGTGGGTGCGAGAACACAATCCTGGAAAGTGAAACATCTCAATGGAGGATTGTAGAACTGCAGCAGAGCGTGCAACCCATTCAACTCGAATGCAGAAGGTTTACGAACCAAACTGAGCAACTTGCCGTGTGTTGGGAGTTCCTGTGTTAGACCAGATGCACTTTGGAGGAGTATTCTGCGATGTTGGGAGTTCCTGTGTTAGACCAGATGCCCTTTGTACATGTTGATGCTGAGCCTGATCTGGTTACGCTTGTTGAGGTTGTCAGTTTGGACGCTTATGAGTTTCCGGGAGGCTTGGTCAAGCTGAATGGAGCCTATGGTTTTCATCTGTCTGTCCTGGTTGAGAAGGCTACACAGTGTGCAAATAGTGGATGTTGGGTTGCCTTCAGTGCCATTCTAGCTGTCTGCATCTATGGGATTGTCTTGTTTCCTAATGTGCCAGATTTTGTCGACTCAGACGCCTTCCTGATTCTTGCCTCGAAGAATCCAGTTTCTACTCTCTTGGGCGATGTTTATCATTCCATTCAGTACAAGAACGAGAAACGTCGTGGCAAGAATGTTTCCTGCTGTCTTCCTCTCTTGTACAGGTGGTTCTAGGGGCATCTTCCTAAGACATGGCCTTTTGTTGATGTTGTTGATGCTTTTGATTGGTCTTCCCGGTTGATGGGGCTGTCTGCTGAGAACATCATTTGGTTTGATCGGAGTATGCTAGGCACCGACATTATATATAGTTGCAGTGGCTTTCCGAACGTCCCCTTGATTGGACGGAAAGGCTATATTAACTATAACCCTTCATTGCTGGTACGACAGCTCGGTTATGCTTTGAGGGACACTCCTATTGAGAAGGAGATACAGGAATCTCTGTATCTCACGGGCTTATTGGACACAGCTGTTTTGATCAGATTGAGACATGCATGGGCTAACATCCATAGGAGAGGGAAAGCTTTGCTCGGTAAGGGCAACAGCAGAGCTTATGATCCTTATTTGGCGTGGATCCGCGAGATAGCTAGTACTTCCTTGATGCCTTATCCTGCTGGGGAATCCATGTATCTTCCATTGATTGAGGTACCTACTGCGGAAGAGAGTGAGAAGTATAACAAGTTGTTGGCTGAAAACGAGGAATTGAAGAAAGCCAATAAGGAGTTAGAGAAGGAGATCTTCCAGTTACGTCGTGAGAAGAATGAAGCCACCTTCACTGTGAAGGAACAAATTGAATTGATTAAACAGGCTGGGATCGGAGCTGACGGAAGAGACCAACAAGAAAGAAAAAGTGGGGATAGCCTTGAACGGTGTTAGCAAGGTGCTTACTTCCAAGAAGGAACTACTAAGCAAAGCTTATGCCCGCCTTAGCAAGTGGGAAGCTTTGTGGAATGCCACGCTTACCAAGCGGAAGGAGCGCGAAGACGAACTGAAGCTGCAGATTGCCACGCTAGAGGCACGAATTAGAGCCCAAGACGCAAAAATTGCTGAAGAGACATCGCGTAGGAGCGCTGCCGATCTTAGAGTAAATAACCATGACGAGAAGCCAAGAGGTTATGAAGTGAATGCCGGTTCCAAGAGGTACAGATTTGACGAGAGTTCTGGCAAAGGAACCTACCAGGATGATACCAAAAAGCTAAAATCCACTACCGAGCGGCATGCTTTACTGATTCAGGAGCTGATCTCCCGACTAGGGCACTCGGAGACGTTGAAGATATTGGAAGATGTCAGAGCACGCCATTTGGCCTGATTTATCTTCACCTTGCCTTTGTTATTTGTACTTGTATTTGGACCATCGCCAGGCTTGTTGGCCGAGGTCTCTTCAGTTGTATTTAGTTGTACTCTTGTACTCAGCCTCTTGGCACGTGTTTATATATGAGGGTTTTCTGATTCCTTGCTTGCCTAAAAGGGACTCCATTGTCATGATGGCATTCTCTCCGAAACTAGAGTCGGGGGAATATAACTTGTAGCATATTTACATAATTGCATCTGCATTCATATTGCATAACCGGTATTCTTGAATCTGTGTCTTATTTCCTGCATCTACAGGTTTCCAGGATTGACGAACAAAGAGTTCACCGCTACTCAACCCGAAACAACTGCAAGAGAATCATGGATCAAGTCCAAGTGGAAATGCAGGAAATTCGCGAGAAGTTGAATCTGTTCATGCAGGCAATGGAGAATATTGCTAAGGGCCAGGAGAATCTCCAGACTTTGGTGCAGCCGCTGCTGACGCGGGATAATGGGAATGGCAACAATGACCACAGCTCTGTGCATGTCAAAACTCTTCGTGAGGATGGGCCCTCTACGCCTGTGGTTCCTCCTGTGGTGACCCCACCTGTTGTGGTTGTAAACAATGACGCTGGCGCGGGCAATGCTAACGCAGGGAATGGAAATGAGACTGTTGTTAACAATGTTGGATTTGGAGATACCAATCTGAGCGGTGGTAACTACAATGGCGGTAATGGTTTTGGCAACAATGGGTTCGGCTATAATGACCAGGGGTTTGATTACGGAAATCAGGGCGGAAAGTTCGGCTTCAACACTCAGGGTTTCGGCTACGACGACTTTGGCAATGCTAACCAGGGTTATGGTGGAAATGGTGCTGGATTGATTCCTGTCAACACTGGTTTCGGGCATGTTGGGGTCAATCAAGGTTATGGTAATGGGGGACGAGGTCCCACGACTAATCAGCAAGGGTTTGGTTGCAACACTGGTTATAACGGGTACGGAAATGAAAATGTGAACTGGGGCGAAGACTGTCAAGAGGATGCCTTTTCTGGAAGAGGCATGGGATTTGAGGGACCCGTTGACAATACTCAGAGGATCAAAATGCTTGGAGAACAGGTGAAGGGTATGGCTAATAAGAATTCTACCGGATTAGACATGGCTACTATGGGCTTGGTGCCTGGGCTGAGGGTACCACTGAAATTCAAAGCTCCCACTTTCGACAAATATAAGGGGGACACTTGCCCTGAGGTGCATGTCTGCGCTTATTACCGAAGGATGTCCGCGTATTCAGATGACGAAAGGATGCTTATGCATTTCTTTCAAGACAACCTATCAGGACCGTCACTCGAGTGGTACATGGGGTTAGAGCCCGCTCAAATCAAAATCTGGAAGCAATTGGCGGATGCTTTCGTCCTGCATTATAAATATAATAGTGAT
Source organism: Lathyrus sativus (assembly GCA_963859935.3). Lineage (NCBI taxonomy): Eukaryota > Viridiplantae > Streptophyta > Magnoliopsida > Fabales > Fabaceae > Lathyrus > Lathyrus sativus. The sequence continues at coordinate 183,093,465 of OZ012740.1, read as the reverse complement.
CTGGTACCGAACCGAGTTTAATTGCAAGGTTTGTCGCAGAAGAACGGGGAAAGCTTTAAAGAGTATGCGCAGAGATGGCGCGATATGGCAGCAAGAGTACATCCTCCGTTAGCTGAAAGAGAAATGAATAGCATGTTCATTGGGACATTTACGGGGATATATTACGAAAAATTGTTTAATGTTTTGTTGAGCAGTTTTTCAGATCTGATTCTTATGGGTGAGATGGTCGAAGACGGGATTAAAGTTGGAAGATTCCAAGCAAGTGAGTCTGCCCCCGCAGGAGGTACCAGAAAAGCATTCGGTGGTAGACGACAAGGTGATTCTAGTGCCGTGTTTGGTGGCAGGGGCCGGGGCAAAGGACGAAGTCAGTATGCTCAGCATCAACAGGTCGCTAGTGTTACCATCCCTTTTCCACAACAACAACAACAGCAACAGCAGCCGCAGCAGCAACAACAAAGGCAACACCCCGCCCAACGCAGAATCCTAGAGGGCAAGCCAAGGAGAGTATTTGAAACGCCTCCTTCAACATACGCCGAATTGCTTCAAACACTGCTAGGATTAAATTTGGTCGAGAAAAGGACCATGGCGCCGTTAACAGGCACTCCTCCGTTTGGCTATGATGCTGGTAAACACTGTGAGTTTCACTCTAGGGCGCCCGGACATAATATTGAAGGCTGTCATACGTTTAAACATAAAGTCCAAGACTTGTTGGACAGCAAAGCTATCAACTTTAGGCAGGCGGGTCCAAATATAGTACAACATCCTATGCCCAATCACGGGGCAAACGCCATCCGGACAGAGGAAAATCTGAATCTAGTGACGGATGTCAACAAGCTGAAGACACCGTTGGGTGAGATCAAAAGCAGGTTGTTAAAAGGGGGTGTATTCCCGGGGTGTGACGAATTTTGCTTGGATTGTTGGATAAAGCCAGAGGGTTGTAATGAGTTGAAGCAGGGTATTCAGGCTATGATGGATGAAGGTACCTTGCAATTTGATAGAACCGTGGTGGAAGAGCCAGTAGAGGTGCAGTGTGATGAGACGAACGATGTTGCTACGGTGACAATTCCGAGGAAAACAATAACAATAACGGCGCCCGCCAGACGGCCGACGATCACTATTACCAAAGCAGGGCCAGTCCCTTTTGAAAGTACCAAAGCAGTGCCATGGACTTACGGGTTGGAGGTATATTGCGACGGTGAGAAAATTGAAGTAAATGGACAACCAGCTGGGGTTGTAGATAATGTTGTCAGAACAGGGGGTATGACCAGAAGCGGAAGAATCTTCACATCGCCTGAGGTAGAGGCAGAAAGATTGGCAAAGGGGAAAGCCAAGGTAGACGAGAGTGGCCCCTCGCAGATAAAGGAAAAGGAAACGTCACTTAAGGATGTGGAGGAGTTTATGAGGCTCATTCGTAAAAGTGATTACAAAATTGTGGAGCACCTCCAGCAAACGCCATCAAAGATTTCGATCTTGTCACTGCTATTATGTTCCGAGGACCATCGGAACGCTTTGCTGAAGATCCTAGACACGTCATTCGTTCCTCATGATGTTTCGGTTAATAAGTTAGAAGGGGTGATGGCGCATGTTAATGCAGGGCATAGTTTGGGCTTTACAGATTTTGATTTGACTCCAAGAGGGAGGGAGCACAATATGGCATTGCATGTGTCAGTAGAATGTCGGGGCACGGTTATGTCCCATGTTTTAGTGGATACTGGGTCTTCCCTCAATGTGCTACCGAAGAAAGCCATGATGAAGTTGGATATCAGGGGAATTATCTGCACGCCCAGTGATTTAGTGGTAAGAGCGTTCGATGGAACGAGGAGGTCAATTTTCGGATCGATAACATTACCGTTGCAGGTGGGGCCGGAAATTTTTGAAACTGAATTCTATATAATGGACATCCAGCCAGCGTATAGTTGCCTTCTTGGACGCCCATGGATTCATGCTGCTGGGGCAGTCACATCCACGTTGCACCAAAAGTTGAAGTATATGGTGGGGGATAGTGTCGTCACTGTTTGTGGAGAAGAAGATATTCTGGTTAGCCATCTGTCTTCATTCAGATATGTGGAGGTCGACGGTGAAATCCACGAGACACCCTGTCAAGCATTTGAAGGGCTAAAGATTAAAGACAAAGCTCCAGTACCCAAGATATCAGATGTGGCAGTGTCATCGTACAAAGAGGCTCAGGCTCTAGTGCAGGCAGGCAAAGCCAACGGCTGGGGTCAGGTGTTGGAGATTCCCGTAAAGAATGACAGGTTTGGACTTGGATATCATCCTTCATCATCAGCATCCTCTTCAGGAGCGCCCAAGTTCAGAGGACTAATAACCATTACACCAAGCGGGGTGAGCTTCGAGACTATCAATGCTGTTTCCGATTCTGAAGAAAGGGATAGCGACTGTGATATGGATGCGTGGTTCAAGCCAAGCGTGCCAGGACAAAGTCTCTGCAATTGGTCTATCCGGGAAACTGCTCCTGTGACAACTAAACAGTAATGATCTGTTTTCTTAATCGTTGAATGATCCTGTGTCCTACCCGGGGCATAGTGATTTTGCTTAGGGCCATTTGGTTATGTACATTACATTGTTTAATCATGAATAAAGGCGTTTTTCATATACAAATGTTGTGATCCCTATTTTTCATGTTTTTATCTTTTACAATAAGATGGCAACGTGGTTACTTGCTTTGTACGCGTTTTGAAGCATTTAACCATGTCCTTTGCAGGATTACTATTTCAGATGACATCTATGAACCGCCTATGACTCACTTCGACTTCGAGCACCCAGTATTTCAGGATGAGGAAGAGATTGTCGAAGATGGCGACGTACCAGAAGAGTTGACCTGGTTATTGAAACAAGAAGAAAGAATCATTCTGCCTCATGAGGAAATCATTGAGATTATCAATTTGGGGTCGGAAGAGGCTATGAGAAACATCCGTATAGGGGCTGCGCTGCAGAGCGATATTAAGCAAAGGTTAGTTGAGATGCTCAAAGACTACAGTGATATATTTGCTTGGTCGTATGAGGATATGCCTGGGCTGGACACAGATATGGTTGTTCACCGTCTGCCATTAAAAGAAGAATGCCCGCCGGTTAAGCAGAAACTCCGAAGAACTATACCGGACATGGCTGTGAAGATTAAGGAGGAAGTGCAAAAACAGTGGGATGATGGTTTCCTAGCTGTTACAAAATATCCCTCATGGGTCGCTAATATTGTGCCAGTGCCGAAGAAAGACAGTAAGGTGCGAATGTGCGTAGACTACCGTGATTTGAATAGGGCAAGCTCGAAAGATGATTTTCCACTTCCTCACATCGATGTGCTGGTTGATAACACTGCTCAATTCTCCGTATTCTCCTTCATGGATGGCTTCTCTGGCTATAATCAGATTAAAATGGTGCCAGAGGATATGGAGAAGACTACCTTTATTACGCCTTGGGGAACATTTTGTTACAAAGTGATGCCCTTCGGATTGAAGAATGCTGGGGCAACATATCAACGTGCTATGACGACTCTCTTTCATGACATGATGCATAAAGAGATCGAGGTTTATGTTGATGATATGATTGCCAAATCCCAGATGGAGGAGGAGCATTTGGTTAATTTGCTAAAACTGTTCAAGAGGCTTAGGAAGTTCAGGCTGAGACTGAACCCTAACAAGTGCACTTTCGGGGTGAGATCGGGTAAACTACTGGGGTTTATCGTGAGCGAAAAAGGAATAGAGGTTGATCCTGCAAAAATAAAAGCAATACAAGAAATACCGACGCCTAAAACAGAAAAAGAAGTGCGTGGGTTTTTAGGGAGATTGAACTACATCGCTCGGTTCATATCTCACCTAACGGCCATGTGTGAGCCGTTATTCAAGCTGTTGAAGAAGAACCAGGTTGTGACCTGGAATGAAAATTGTCAAAAGGCGTTCGACAAGATAAAAGAATACTTGCAGGAACCTCCTGTTTTGATACCCCCAGTGGCCGGGAGACCTTTGATCATGTATTTGACAGTTCTTGAGGAAAGTATGGGTTGTGTTCTCGGTCAGCACGACGAGACAGGACGTAAAGAGCATGCAATCTACTATTTGAGTAAGAAGTTTACTGACTGTGAGTCCAGATACTCAATGCTCGAGAAAACGTGTTGTGCGCTAGCCTGGGCCGCCAAACGTTTGAGGCAATACATGCTAAATCATACAACCCTGCTAATTTCAAAGATGGATCCAATCAAATACGTGTTTGAGAAGCAAGCACTCTCCGGAAGAATTGCCCGATGGCAGATGGTGTTAACCGAATATGATATTCAGTATGTCTCGCAAAAGGCTATTAAAGGTAGCGTCTTGTCAGAGTACCTTGCGGAGCAGCCTGTGGAGGACTACCAATCGATGAGGTTTGATTTTCCTGACGAGGATATCATGTACCTAAAGATGAAAGATTGTGAAGAACCGTTGCCGGACGAAGGACCAGAATTGGGTTCCAAATGGAAGTTAATATTTGATGGAGCTGTGAATTCCTATGGGAGCGGAATAGGTGCAATTATTACTACTCCTCCGGGGTCGCACATCCCCTTTACTGCCCGATTGACCTTTCCCGTTACCAATAACGAGGTTGAGTATGAGGCTTGCATCATGGGTTTGGAAGAAGCTATTGATTTGTGAATTAAGAATCTGGATGTATACGGAGACTCAGCTCTAGTGGTGAATCAGATAAAAGGAGAATGGAAGACACGGCAGCCCAATTTGATACCATATATGAATTATGCAAGGAGATTGTTGCCTTTCTTCGACAAGGTGGAATTGCACCATGTGTCGCGAGCGGAAAATCAAATGGCTGACGCCCTGGTGACGTTGTCTTCGATGTATAAAGTTAACTTCTGGAACGAGGCTCCCCAGATTGTTATCTCTCGGCTTGATAGGCCTGCGTTCATATTTGCTATTGATGAAGCATCTGATGATAAACCCTGGTACTTTGACATCCAGAATTTCCTGAAAAACAAGGAGTACCCGGCTAGAGCGTCCAGTCGCGATCAGAAGACTCTTAGGAGATTGACTGGTAATTTCTATTTGAACCCGGATGGTGTCCTATACAAGAGAAACCACGACTTGGTATTGTTGCGCTGTGTAGATGAGAAAGAGGCGAAGATTCTCATGGAAGAGATACATGAGGGTACGTTTGGTACACATGCTAGTGGGCATGCTATGACGAGAAAATTGCTGCGGGCAGGTTATTACTGGCTAACTATGGAAACAGACTGTTTCAAGTTTGCAAAGAGGTGTCATAAATGCCAAATTTATGCGGAGAAGGTCCATGTACCCCCAAGTCCTCTGAATGTGATGTCATCGTCGTGGCCTTTCTCGATGTGGGGAATTGATATGATTGGCAAGATTGAACCTACGACATCTAATGGACACCGGTTCATTTTGGTGGCAATCGATTACTTCACCAAATGGGTGGAGGCAGCATCATATGTGTCGCTACTGCGAAAATCGGCGCCGGCTGAACAGAAGAGTCGCCACCGTGCGTTATTTATCCTAACGGAGGGAAAGGAAACGCTCGAGGTAAACCTACTGCAAAACAGGGAAAGGAATGGTCATCGCAACCAAAACCTGGATTCGGGAGTCGGTTACGCAAGGGGAAGGTATTAGCACCCCTCACGTCCGTCGTACTCGACGGGATCCACGCTTGTTTTCTAGTACGGATTGTTATTCTATCTACTCTACAGGGTCAAGGGTTAACAGAAAATAAAATGACTCGGCAAAGTATCACACTTTATGCCTACGTATTCCCGTCTGGAACGAGAAATCAGAGTCAACGTAGTTCACCTACCTACGAGAAAGGAGGGGAAAGTTGCTCGCTAGGATATCGCATCCTATGCCTACGTACTTTCATACAGCATGAAAGATCAGAGCAAACGTAGTTCGGGCCACGTACGACACAAGTCTGTCTTGATTGCTTTTATTCCTTCTGAAAAAGGGTTTTTCTGATTACTGGTCCAAGCGGACAAAAATGACGTTTTGATGAGTTCACATTCTTTTACGGAAGAAGTGTCTTTTATTGTGTTTGAAATATTATAGTGTTTTTCTGTTTGTTTTGAGAAAGAAGAGACAGAACTCTATCCTAATGGTTGAAAAGGGAATCCGACTAACCTAATGTTAACATGCATGGGTTAAGACCTAATGTCTATCATGCTCCTCTCTTGCGCAGAGAGAAACAGAGATCCTAAGGGATAAACGGAAACAGAAACAATAGCATAAAAGCAGCAAAATGCATGGATGCAACAATACAAGCGAGGCAAGGGAGTCTCACTCAACCTCGAACCCAGAAAACAATAGGCAAAAGTGAACAGACTTCACTTTCAACCCAACAGGTTAAACAACAAACAATACAGTCCAGAAAACCAATCAATACATCAGAAATGAACAACAACTAAAATAAACAGCCACAGCAGCTCTGCATCAACATCTGTCTTCAAGTCATCTCCAATCAGCTACAGGCATCAATCTCCATCTCCACAGCCTTCCAGCAAGGTCTTGATCATCAATCTTCCATCTGCAATGGCTTTTCTTCCAGTCTCAATCTCCAGGATGAACATCAATCAACAAGATGAAGTGAATGAATGTTAGACAGACAATTACCTACCAAGGGTGGTTCATCAACTGTTAACACTATACAGACAGTTTTCTCTCAAAAGTTCTATCTTTCAAATACATTCACTGATCCTTCCAAAGGAAGGAGGTGGATATTCGAAAGAGACTTTGAATCATAGAGAAAGGATGGATGCAGACAAGGCATTCCATGTTTGGGAAACAAGCTTTCTAATCTAGAGCTCTGCCTAGCTCCTAAACCCTAGTCTCCTCAACAGCTGCTAGCAAAAGCTCTCCTCCTCAATTCTGGAAGTTGGTCTTCAAGCTCTGGATCTCCAATGGCTTCATCATCATAAGCCTTCAGCTCTCCCAATCCCCATGCAATCCCAATACCCACACAGACAAATCATAATCCCCAGAAGGGGCACACCACGCCGGTCAAACAAATACAGACAGTAGTAATAGCAGTAGGGGAATCCTAACATTTTCTAAGGGATCTAATAACTACCCCCTAATCCCTATAGTCCCATACCCCAAAAATTCAATCTCTAACTCCTAAGGGAAATGGACTTATTCACCTATGTTATCACCTAAACCCTAATTTTATTCATGTTGTTCACACCTAATCAAATCTCCTAAAATTAATTTCTAAAATTGTGAATTAAATCCTATATACAAGATACATGTCTAACCTAATCAACCTAAAAAGAAGGGATTAAAAATACTAAAGCATCTATTAGAACAAAAATTAACAAAATCATGTACTAAACAAAACAATATTTACACCTATTTAAAAGAAAAATATGCCAAAATATTAAAATGAAATGAAATATTAATTTTTTGGTATGACAATTTTCTTGACAAAATTATGAAAAGCATGCAAAAAGAACCAATGAAAAATAAGCATTTTATGATTTGTTATGATTTTTGAAAGATTTAATGTTTTTATGAATGAAAATAAAATGAATTAATGAGATGGAGGGTGCAGCAAGTAATGGAAATTAGTTAAAACAAGGAAACGGGCCAAGCAGTGGGGGTGTGAAAAGCAATTGGCACTAGGCCCAGGAAACATCAGAAAACCAACAAAAATTAAAAAACGGAAAAACGGTGCAAGTAGCAATTAAAATAGTGTAAATGGAATTGGGCTTGGGAACGGGGGTGTCAAAAGCAAGCGAATGCAAAGCCCAGTCAGCCAGAATAAATGAAACGGGGCGTTTCATTGTTTGAAATTCCCTCCGTTTTTTCCATTCAATCGCGTCCGTTGGATTGAGTTCCCAGTCAAATGTCAAAGCTAGATCAAACGGCTTGCAAGTCATCTTCAACCTTGAGTAAACCCTAACCCTGAAAAACCATAGCCATGCACGAACTTCTCCTCCTCTGTTCTCCCTCATCTCTCCATGGATTCCTTCGACTCCAAGAGAAAAGTTGCTCTATAAACTTGCCTCTTCACAGCCATGCCAATAACTCTCCCTAACACTCACTCAATAAACCAACTCGAAGAGAATAACAGTCTGACTCCACCATTAATACATGTGATCGATTGCTTCAATTCTCACCAATTCTTGTCCTAAACTCATCTACATCTTATGCTGATCATAACAAGCCATTCAATGAAGATTTTCGTGCTTTAATCCAAGAGATACAAACCCTAACAGATTTGGTACACCTATGACAAACTCCATGAAAACTCTCCAAACTCACCAAACTCAGTCATCTATCCTATCTTACCAATTCTATGCTATCAAAACCTAATAATTCTAACTAAAACAGCCAATTCGAATGAGAAACATACCTGGTGCAATTGATGAAAACAGGTGCTAAATCCTCTTGATCCAAGGCTTGAAGTGAGTGGAAAATGATCCAAGAACTTGATGATGAGTTCTGTATGCAACCAATGATGCTCCAAGGCTTTGAATCTCCCAATTCCAAGATTCTTGCTTCTTGGATGATCAACTTGCACAGCTTGAATCCTCCTTCAGTTTCACCAATCTTGATGTGAATTATGATCCTTGGATGATGATGATGAAGATCCAATCAGAAAGTGTGAGAATTGATGGAGATTTGGGAGAGTTTGAGTTGATTTTGCAAATTGGAAAAAGTGTGTGAAACTTGGTGTTATGAACAATATGAAGCACCAACCCTTGCATGAACCTCTTCATATCAATATATAGGTGAATTTAGAAACTCCTAGAAGCTTGGAGAAACTTCCCATGTATGATTTCCCTTGGATTTGGCTTATGTACCTTCCATTATAAGTAACCATGTGTAACTTTCAAAACTTGAACTAAACTCAAAATTCCACTTTAGCCAATATTTTCAAAATGATTTTTCCAATCAAAATGACCTATAATTTCACCTCATTTGGCCAAAATATGAAAAATCTCATTTTTTAGGTCATTTTTATTCATTAAATCCACCAAATTTGAAACCTTGTGCTATGAATATTTCCAATCTTTCATGGCCACTTTTCTAGACTCAAAATGTCATTTGGAACAAGTTTTATGTTGTAAAGTTTTCCATTTGAAGCTTCCTTGTTTGATTTTTGGGCATAGGCTTGGAATGACCTGTAATTCTCAGATGACCAAAATACCCTTTGCTTGCCAAGATCATAAGTAGAGTTCCACAAATCATATGAAGGCATACTATACCATTATAGAAATCTAAGACAATGAGGAACAACTCTTATGTTGACCAGAAGTTCATTTGAAATCTCCTTGAGGGGAAAAAATAGCTTGGAAGTCAAGTCACTTTCACAGACAAAATTTCAGATACCTCAGATGACCTGTAACTTGCAAGGACCATAACTTGAGTTCTATAAATCTCCTTAGTGTCTTCCACCACTCAAATTAAAGGTCTTGAGATCCTCTACAAGTTTCATGTTGGCAAAGGATCCATTTGAAGCTTGCATTTTGACTTATCTTGCTTGGAAATTTGACCTAAACTAGGGGATTTTACACAAAAACCCTAATTTAGAAACTCCTCTTCTCCTTGATTTCTCTTGATTTCTTCTTAGCACATCACCATACCCTTCTATAAATGTCAAATGATGAACCCCACATCTTTCCAATAGACCTTAATACCTTTTAATCAGTCAATTGACCTAGAGTTGACCTAGAGTTGACCCCAGATGAAACCCTAGTTGACTGTCTTCAACTGCAATTCTTGTGATCACACCAATGACTTGTCTCCTTCTCCAAATGACTTTCTAAGTCTCCCATGATGCCCAGATACTATCCATGCTCATCCCACAGCTCACAATTTCTTTGTTGATCCTCAGATACCCTCAGATAGAAGATGGATGCACTTGCTTGATCCATTGACTTGATAGCTTTCCAATTCTTTCTGATGACTTGAATGTGCTTAAATTTGAATAATAACCTCTTGATAGGCTCATAGAGATGAGATTAGTGATTGGTCCCCTGTTGGATGACTTGCTATGCTTATGCTATGCAGATGGTTAGGCTATGTACAGGACTCTATATGCAAATGCTAATGACATTGAAACATAAACCAAGTGAATAAGGTTGAGCAAATTTTAGGGTGCAACAGCTGCCCCTATTCAAGCGACTTGGACCCGATTGGGTGAAGAGCCCGGAGCCTTCAGACATTCGCGGTACGAGACGGTTGAATACTAAGAACCCGGAAATTTGCCAACCGCAGAAATAAACTGCGCCACTGCTTAGGGATTATTTTCATCGTCCTGAAAAAGATTCCACCATCAAAACTTTGTCCACGTTAGGACTCCTGTTTTGTCAATACAAAGAAACCTCAACTAAACTTGTCCCCGTTAGGACTCCCTCTGTCGTCAACACGGAAAACCTCTCGGCGACTTCGCTGGGGATAATTCGTTTGTATTTCATCAGGAATAACTCGTCCCCTGTAGGAGTAAACTCTTCCACGTCAGGAATAACATCGTCCTTCCACGTCAGGAAACACCTTTATCTTTCCACGTAAGGAAACAATCTTCTTTCCACGTAAGGAAAACTATATCGATCTGTCCACGTAAGGACTCCAATCTTTCCATGTAAGGAATACCATTCTTTCCACGTAAGGAATGCAATCTTTCCACGTCAGGAATACATCGTCCACGTCAGGATTACATCGTCCACATTAGGACCCACTTTTCCACGTTAGGAAAAAAAATAATCTTCTCGATTGGTCCACGTTAGGACTCCCATTTTTCCACGTAAGGAATACTTCTTCATCTGTCCACGTAAGGACTCCAGTCTGATATGTCCCCGTAAGGACTCAATCTTTCCACGTAAGGAATAAATCTTTGTATCTGTCCACGTTAGGACTAAACTCTTCCACGTTAGGAATGCATTCTCTTAACTTTCACCTTGCTTTGTCCACGTAAGGACTCCCTTCTTTCCACGTAAGGAAACCGTGTCGTCTTGATTTGTCCCCGTCAGGACTCACCTCTTGACTCGCTGAGGAAATAAAGCCTTGTCCACGTCAGGACTCATGCACCTTCGACCCACTGGGGGAAGTGAGACTTGTCCACGTCAGGACTCACATCTCAACCTGCTGAAGTAATAGGACCTGTCCACGTCAGGACTCGCGCGTCTTCGACTTGCTGGGGATGAAAACTTGTCCACGTCAGGACTCACATTTCACGATTACGAATAAAGACATCTGCTGACAATAAACGGTCCACGTCAGGACACCAACACGAATAGTAACTAACTTTGTCCATGTCAGGACTCCACCTTCGATCAATACCAAGAAATCAAATCCATCCACGTTAGGACTAACACATACCGTCAAACTGGAAGAAATGTCCACGTTAGGACTCCACATTCCAACAATTCTGAAAAATCGAACCTGTCCACGTTAGGACTAGCACCTCTTATCAACCATGAGGAAATAAATCTGTCCATGTTAGGACCCCACTCTTCCAGCACGAAGCAAACCTGTCAATAAAATTGTCCTCGTCAGGACTCATCCTTCCGTTGGTCCCAAACCACAAACTTCTTAGTACTGACGTGGCAGCGATGTTGAAGCAGACTCTACTGGGGATATCTAAAAATCGAACTACCGGACGCCTGTTCTGATAACCGGCGGTGGCCTCTGAAATTCTAATTCCTGAAACCCGTTGATGACAAACAACTCTGCTTGGGAATGAGGAGAAATTTTGCCTACTCACTCTGGCGGGGAAAACACGAGAAATTCACAAATAACTCTGCTCGGAGACAAAAAACTTCATCATGATAACTCTGTGGGGAATAATGCCAAAGCTGACACTTCATTGAATGTCTCAAGCCAAGACCTCGAATGTTTGGTGATTCATCTGAGCAAGAGCTCTCTCTACCTGCAAGAGAAACAATACTTGAAGCAAACGGTTATCCCACCTAGTTTATGCTTCAAAAATGCGTATGTTTGACAACGATGCAATGCTCCATTCGACATGGGAACGCTATGCTTTTATTTGGTGGATGCAAGTATAACGCTATATGCCGATGCCAATGCAGACTCGAACTGCTGAGATACAGGAGCTGCTTCAGCAAAATAAATGCTGAAGACAATGCCGACTCCGCTGGGGATAGCCAGGTGCTACAGAATTATTCCAGCAAAATAAATGCTGAAAGAGTGAAGTTGACTCATCTGGGAAATGGGAAATAAAACTCGGCTGGGGAGTAGCAGATGCGCCTGGTAGGATTGAACTTCTGCTGGAGAGTGAACGGATATCACACGGTATTCCGGCAAAAATAAAGGCCCGGACCCACACCAACTTTGCCGGGGAGAGCCTTAAACTTCGAGTTCCACTGGGAGGAAGACAAAACACTTACTGAAAGGAGAACTCCACTGGGGAAGGGATGATTCTCTTGGGGAAAATCAACTGGCTCCGCTGGGGGAGAGTAACTGACCCTGCGGGGAAAAGTAAACTGCCTGAATACAGCTCACAAATATTAATCTTCTGCAACTAAACCAACTCGGCTTGAGATACATTGTCTGAATACAGCCTTATAATATTGGAATCGCCAAACTCTGCTGAGGATGAATGACTTTGCTGGAGCAAGTCCTTTGGATAAGCTACGATTAGCTGGGGGATTTGATCCTTCTTCAGTAAGGAACATTGTTGTCTTGCGCGGGGGTCGAGTCTTTCGTTACTGCAATCTTTTGATCGTCTTCCTCGTACGACTATGAACTCTGCAACAACACCAACAAGACAAGACAAGCCCATGCAACCAAATCGATCCAGGTTAGTGACGTTATTTTTAGTTAATTCAAAGATTTAGCAATTGTCGGCAAGGGACAGTGATGTTATACACATGCTAGTTTCAGTAAACTTAGGCGTTTTATCATGCACAAAACAGTAAAGAACCAGCATCAAGTACTGAATAACATATTTTATTGATTGGGCCCCTGAATGGGCGGAGTTTTGTACACGGGATGTAACTCCTGAAAAGAGGAAGCTACGCAAAGCGGATATACAAGTATGCACAAGAATCATAAATACGTTGACAAATTAAATTTGTACACATGTCGGCAGCGGGATGCAGACGAACACCACGAACTGATCCTCCCATGACTCGCCCGACTCCAATGCTTCCCGGTATCCACACTTCCAAAGAGATTGTATCTGATAATCGACCCTTCAGGCATATTCTCCCGCACCAATGCTCAATGCAGTATCATATTCGGATTGCAGTCATTTGCTTTTCAAATCCCTAACTTTTGCGTGAACCGCCCTTTACGGGTTTTCAGTTCACCGGGATACCCTTTTTTGCCGAAGCCGCCCAGTGTAGGTTTTCAACTTCGCGGGTGTACATTTTTTCAATTTTATCCCTAACTTTTGCCCGAACCTTTCATTCTGTTTTTGGTTCGCCAGGATGCCCCATTTTTGCCTGGACTCTCTTTTTCTGTCCAGCGGGTCAATTTTAAGCAAAGTATTTTTTAACTGCGTCCGAATTCACAGGCGACGTAAAGTCTTCACCGTCCATGGTGGACAATAATAAAGCTCCTCCTGAAAAGACTTTCCTGACAACGTATGGCCCTTCGTAGTTGGGGGTCCACTTGCCCCTGTGATCTGCCTGCGGCGGGAGAATCCTTTTCAGCACAAGGTCGCCCGTTTGAAAGCTTCGCGGATGTATCTTCTTATCATATGCTTTCTTCATTCGGCTCTGGTGCAAACGACCGTATGCTAGAGAAGCTAGCCTCTTCTCATCCATCAAACTCAGTTGGTTCAACCTATCCTTCACCCATTCTGCCTCATCTAGTTGAACATCTCGCAACACCCTCAGAGAAGGGATCTCAACTTCCAGTGGCAGCACTGCTTCCATTCCGTACACTAACGAGAACGGGGTTGCCCCGGTTGATGTGCGTACCGTCATACGATAACCGTGCAAAGCAAAAGGTAGCATCTCATGCCAATCCTTATAGGTCACCACCATCTTCTGAATAATCTTCTTTATGTTCTTATTGGCCGCTTCAACAGCACCATTCATCTTGGGTCGGTACGGGGAGGAGTTGTGATGTTCGATCTTGAAATTCTGACAGAGCTCCTTCATCATTTTGTTGTTCAGGTTTGAACCATTGTCAGTGATTATCCGCTCGGGGATGCCATATCGGCAAATGATATCTCTCTTGATGAATCTGGCCACCACCTGCTTCGTCACATTTGCATAAGACGCCGTTTCCACCCACTTGGTGAAATAATCGATTGCCACTAGAATGAACCGGTGTCCATTAGAAGCCGTCAGCTCGATCTTTCCAATCATATCGATTCCCCACATCGAGAATGGCCATGGTGATGACATCACATTCAGAGCACTCGGAGGCACATGGATCTTATCAGCATAGATTTGGCACTTGTGGCACTTCCTTGCGAACTTGAAACATTCAGTTTCCATAGTCAGCCAAAAATAACCTGCCCGCAGCAGCTTCCTCGTCATGGCATGCCCCCCAGCATGCGTACCAAAGGTACCCTCATGTATTTCCTCCATGAGCAGCTTTGTCTCTTTTTCATCTATGCAACGCAGCAGCACTGAGTCGTGGTTTCTTCTGTATAAGACACCATCCGGATTCAAATAGAAATTACCCGCTAATCTCCTGAGAGTCTTCTGATCTTGACTGGATGCCCCAGCCGGATACTCTTTATTCTTCAGGAAATTAAGGATATCAAAATACCACGGTTTGTCATCGGATGCTTCGTCAATAGCAAACACGAAAGCTGGTATGTCAAGCCGAGAGATAATGATTCGGGGAGCCTCGTTCCAGAAGTTGACTTTGTACATGGAAGACAAAGTGGCTAGGGCGTCAGCCATCTGATTTTCTGCCCGCGGTACATGATGCAATTCAACCTTGTCAAAGAAAGGCAACAATCTCCTTGCATAATTCATGTAATGTATCAAGTTGGGCTGACGTGTCTCCCATTCCCCTTTGATCTGATTCACCACCAGAGCTGAGTCTCCGTATACGTCCAGGTTCTTGATTCGCAAATCAATGGCTTCTTCAAGCCCCATTATACAAGCTTCGTATTCGGCCTCATTATTGGTAACTGCAAAGGTCAATCGGGCAGTAGACGGGATGTGCGACCCGTGTGGCATAGTGATGATTGCCCCTATTCCGCTACCGTAAGCATTCACAGCTCCGTCAAATATCATCTTCCATTTGGAACCCAACTCTCGTCCTTCGTCTGGCAACGGCTCTTCACAATCTTTCATCTTTAGGTACATGATATCCTCGTCAAGAAAATCAAACCTCATCGATTGGTAATCTTTAATAGGCTGCTCTGCCAGATACTCAGACAGTACATTCCCTTTTATAGCCTTTTGCGAGACGTATTGGATGTCATATTCAGTCAAGACCATCTGCCAACGGGAAATTCTCCCTGATAGCGCCTGCTTTTCGAATACATATTTGATCGGATCCATCTTCGAGATGAGCATGGTTGTGTGATTCAGCATGTATTGCCTCAAACGCTTGGCGGCCCAGGCTAGCGCGCAACAAGTTTTCTCAAGCATTGAGTATCGAGGTTCACAATCTGTAAATTTCTTACTCAAGTAATAGATCGCATGCTCTTTTCTCCCTGTCTCGTCATGCTGACCGAGAACACAACCCATGCTTCCCTCAAGAACTGTCAAATACATAATCAAGGGTCTACCTGCCACTGGGGGTATCAAAATAGGAGGCTCCTGCAAATACTACTTTATTTTATCGAACGCCTTTTGACAATTTTTGTTCCATGTTACAGCTTGATCTTTCTTCAACAGCTTGAATAATGGTTCACACGTGGCCGTTAGATGAGATATGAACCGAGCGATGTAGTTCAACCTCCCTAAAAACCCGCGCACCTCTTTCTCTGTTTTAGGCGTCGGCATTTCTTGAATTGCTTTTATCTTAGCAGGATCGACCTCTATTCCTCTTTCACTTACGATAAACCCCAGCAGCTTACCCGATCTCACCCCGAAGGTGCACTTATTAGGGTTCAGTCTCAGCCTGAACTTCCTAAGCCTTTTAAATAGCTTCAGCAGATTCACCAGATGCTCTTCCTCCGTCTGGGATTTGGCAATCATATCGTCAACATAAACTTCGATCTCTTTATGCATCATATCATGGAAAAGAGTCGTCATCGCACGCTGATACGTTGCCCCAACATTCTTCAAGCCAAAGGGCATCACTTTGTAACAAAATGTTCCCCAGGGCGTTATGAAAGTAGTCTTCTCCATGTCCTCCGGCGCCATTTTAATCTGATTATAGCCTGAAAAGCCATCCATGAAGGAGAATACGGAGTATTGAGCAGTATTATCAACTAGCACGTCGATATGAGGAAGTGGAAAATCGTCTTTTGGGCTCGCCTTATTCAAGTCCCTGTAATCCACGCACATCCGAACCTTGCCATTTTTCTTTGGCACTGGTACGATGTTAGCAACCCATGAGGGATATTTTGTCACAGCCAGGAAACCAGCATCCCACTGTTTCTGAACCTCCTCTTTGATCTTCACTGCCATATCTGGTCTAGTTCTGCGAAGCTTTTGTTTGACCGGTGGGCATTCTTCTTTCAGTGGAAGACGGTGCACAACCATATCTGTATCGAGCCCTGGCATATCTTCATACGACCAAGCAAATACATCACTATACTCTCGGAGCATTTCAACCAGTCTTCGCTTGATATCGCTCTGCAGCGCGGCTCCGATACGAATATTCTTCTCAACCCCTTCCGACCCCAAGTTGATAATTTCGATGACCTCTTCGTGAGGCAGAATGACTCTTTCCTCTTGCTTCACCAACCAAGACAATTCTTTAGGAACGTCGCTATCTTCGACAACCTCTTCTTCGGCCTGAAATACCGGGTGCTCAAAGTCGGGACGAGTCATAGGTGGTTCAAGGATGTCATCTGAAAATGTTATCCTGCAAAAGAATGGTTAAATGCTTCAAAATGTGTATAAAGCGAATAACCTCGTTGCCATTTTATTGAAAAATACAAAACAAGAAAGACAGAGATCGGAATATTTGCACATGAAAAAAAAACGCCTTTTATTTAATGATAAACACGCAATGTTCATAACAGCACAGCCCTAAGCAAATCCTGATGCCCCGGAAAAGACATCAGATTATTCAACAATTAATAAAACAAAGCATTACTGTTTAAGAGTCACAGGAACAAGCTGCTGAATAGACCAGTTGCATAGTCCCTGTCCTGGCGTGCTTGGCTGAATCCAGGCATCCATATCACAGTCGCTGTCTCCCTCTTCAGACTCCGAAGCAACATTGATGGTTTCATGACATACTCCACTGGCAGAGATGGTTATTGGCCCTCTGAAACGGGGTGCCCCCACAACAGGTGTCGACGACGACGGTTGGTATCCCAGCCCGAATCGGTCCATCTTCACAGGAATATCCAGCACTTTGCCCCAGCCCTTTGCTTCTCCTGCCTCCACCAGAGCTTGGGCTTCTTTATACGACGAGACGGCTATCTCCGACACTTTGCTCGGCCCGGGACCTTTGTCCTTGATATGCAACCCTTCAAATGCCTGGCAGGGTGTTTCGTGGATCTCTCCATCGACCTCCACATATTTAAATGACGACAGATGGTTGACCAGGATGTCTTCTTCTCCGCATACGGTGACTACACTGTCTCCGACCATATATTTTAACTTCTGATGCAGGGTAGACGTGACTGCCCCAGCCCCATGAATCCAGGGTCTTCCGAGCAGGCAACTATATGCAGGCTGTATATCCATGATATAGAATTCAGTCGCAAACACCTCCGGCCCCACCTGTAGAGGCAGTGTTATCGATCCAAAGACTGTTCTTCGCGTCCCATCAAATGCCCTGACTACCAAGTCACTGGGCGTGCACAAGATTCCTCTGACATCTAACTTCATCATCGCTTTCTTGGGCATCACATTTAAGGATGATCCGGTATCGACCAATACATGCGACATTACTGATCCTCTACACTCAACAGATATGTGCAGCGCCATATTATAATCTCTCCCCTTTGGGGTCAAATCGAAGTCGGTAAAGCCCAAGCTGTGGCCTGCATTCACATGTGCCAACACTCCTTCCAGCTGATTCACGGAGACGTCTTGGGGTACAAAGGAAGTATCCAGGACTTTCAACAAGGCGTTTCTGTGAGCTTCAGAACACAATAGCAATGACAGGATGGATATTTTGGACGGCGTCTGCTGCAGATGCTCCACAATCTTATAATCACTTTTTCGAATCAAGCGCATGAACTCTTCTACATCTTTCGATGCCGATGCTTTTTCGCTGGCCTGCACTGGGACATTCTCAACCATCTTTCCCTTTCCTTTTGCCAGTCTTTCGGCCTCCACCTCAGGCGATATGAAGATCCTACCACTCCTTGTCATGCCTCCTGAACCGACCACATTCTCTACAGTCTCGGCTGGTTGCCTATTAACATCAATATTTATTCCATCACAATACACTTCCAACCCATATGACCATGGGACTGCTTTTGTGCTCTCGTACGGGATTGGTTCGGCCTTAGTTATGGTGATCGGCGGTCGCTGAGCCGGTGTTGTTATAGTGATTGTCTTCCGAGGAATCGTTACAGTGGCCACATCACTCTGATTATCTGCTACTGCCCCTGCAGGCTCTTCGATTGCTGCTCGGTCAAACTGCAATGTACCGTCATCAATTAAAGCCTGAACACCTTTCTTCAAATCATCACACCCCCCAGATAGGGTCCAGCATTCTAAGCAATATTCGTCACATCCTGGATAAACACCCCCTTGCAACAATCTGCTTTTTATCTCGCCCAGCGGCGTCTTTAAATCATCCACTTTCGTAATCAGATTCGACCCTTCCTCAGTCAGAATGGCGTTTACCCCATGATTAGGCATGGGCTTCTGCACTATATTCGGACCTGCTGTTCCGAAATTGATGGCTTTATTGTCTAAAAGATCCTGCACGACATGCTTAAAAGCATGGCAACCCTCTACATCGTGGCCTGGAGCCCCAGAGTGGAACTCACAGTGCCTGCTTGCATCATAACCATACGGAGGAGTTCCCGTTATAGGTGCCAAAGTTCCCTTCTCTACCAGGTTCAGACCCAACAGCGTCTGCAACAAATCTGCATAGGTTGAGGGAGGCTTCTCAAAAACTCTTCTTGGTTTACCACCCTGGAATCTTCGCTGAGCAGGCTGTGCCCCCTGCTGCGGCTGCTGCGGCTGCTGCATCGGCTGCTGCTGCTGCTGCATTGGCTGCTGCTGAAACGGTTGTTGTTGTTAAAATGGCTGCTGCTGGAACGGAATAGCAACACTCGCCACCTGCTGCGGCTGATGATATTGGTTTCGACCCTTGCCTCGACCTCGGCCTCGGCCTCCAAATACCGCGCTTGCCTCACCCTGACGGCGCCCACCAAAAGCCTTCCTATTACTGCCAGATGCATTTGATTCCTCAGCCTGGAACCTGCCTTGTTTAATGTTGTTTTCAATCTTTTCTCCCATCAGAATTAAGTCTGAGAAACTGGCCAAAGAGGTGTGAAACAACTTGTCATAAAACATGCCTGTGAACGTCCCGATAAACATGTCATTCATTTCCTTGTCTTCTAAAGGAGGACGGACCCTGGCAGCCATATCGCGCCACCTTTGCGCGTACTCTTTAAAGCTCTCACCCTTCTTCTGAGACAGCCTTGTCAATTGGACCCGATTGGGCGCCAAGTCGCTGTTATACTTGTAGTGAGCTACAAATGCCTCTGCCAATTGCTTCCATGTCTTTATATTGGTCGGCTCCAACCCCATGTACCATTCTAAGGAAGGACCTGACAAGCTATCTTGAAAGAAATGCATTAGCATTCTCTCATCAGTTGAATACGCAGACATCTTTCTGTAATAAGCCCGTACGTGCACTTTCGGACAGGTATCTCCTTTATACTTATCAAACGCAGGAGCTTTGAATTTGATTGGCACCCTCAAGCCAGGTACCAGACCCATTGTTGCCATGTCTAAGCCCACAACACTTTGGTTCAGGACCCCCCTCATCTGCTCTTCTAGCATTCTGATCTTCTGGGAGTCATCCATCGGTCCTTCGAAACCTCCGCCGGAGAAAGCGTCCTCCTACTGATCTTCTTGCCACATACCATTCCCAGCTCCATACCCATCATATCCATTATTGTGGCCGGCTCTAATCTGATTCATCACCGGGCCTCGGCCTCTGTTGCCGTACCCCTGAGCAGCTCCCGTAGGTCCAAAAGTCATTAACCCAGCGCCGTTTCCATTTCCGAAACCTCCGTAACCCTGATTGGCCACACCATAACCATCTTGCCCAAAGCCTTGAGCATTGAAACCATATTTCCCAGCGTTATCGAATCCCTGATCATTGAACCCGAATCCAGCATTGTCGAAGCCGTTGCCTCCCATATTATCACCCAAGTTGATATCATCGAGCCCAACGTTATGGACAGCAGTCTCGTTCCCAACTCCGACGTTATCGTTCCCAACAGCGGTAGCGTTGTTGACATTAGCAGCAGGTATATTGACTACAGGTGGAGCCACTGGCGTGGGAGTGCCATCTCTATGAACAGTATCAACTCGCACAGACTGATGATCCTCGTTACCGTGACCGGCGTTTCTGACCAACAGAGGCTGCACCATGGCTTGCAAATTCTCCTGACCTTTTGCAATAGCTTCCATGGTCTGCATAAAGAGAGCTAGCTTCTCGCGCACATCTTGCATCTCGTTCTGCATTTGATCCATGATTCGTCGACAATTGGTGCGAGTGGAATATTTGTGCGGGCGCTGATCTGCAATCCTGAAAATACCTGGTACAGAGCAGGGAATAAGATATCATCCCATAAGTACCTGTAATGCAATATGAATATGAATGCAATGCAATGTGTGTCTGTGCATTAGGGAAATTCACTCCCCGATTCTAGTGTGAAAGTGCTGGTACAGTGACAGTGCTAACAATATAAAGATCGGAGCTGAATCACAGAAAGCCTCATATATTGCAGAGAACCAATGAGCCAAGAATACAATATCACTGAGTACAAAGAGAAGGCATGACCTCAACCAACAATCCTGGTGATGGTCAGCACTATGCAAATAAAGCATACAAGTTACTACATGACATGATCAAACACTCCCATAAGTCTGGTACTTTTCTAGCAACTTCTTGGTCTCCGGATGACTTGGTCGGGTAAGCATCCCTTCAACAAGTTGGTTTCTTTTCTTAAGAACACGTCGCACGTCTTCAGCAATTTCCTCCCATGCCCTTTCTCCGAAGCGATCCTCTAGTTTACGCTTCTGAGACACAGCTTCATCTCTGCCTTTGATGGCCTTGTTCAGTGCGTTCTGGAGACTATACCGGGTCATCACTTCTTCTTCACACTTCTTGATGCTAGACTTCAACTGCTCTTCGAGGTCGGAAATTTGCTGCTTCAACTTATCTTCCCTCTTCTTATTGTTGGTGAGCGTGGCATTCCAAGTCTTATTGCAAGAAGAGATCTCTCGGTGAGCGATGTCAAGTGCTTTCTTTTTGGATTCAAGCATGTCATGGGAGCTTCTGAACTCTTGCCCCAGACGTTCGCGCTTCTTCCTTTCTTCAGTCAACTCAGCCCCTAGTCTGTTTACTAGCTCGATCTGCTGTTGGAAAGCATGCACGGCCTTGTTTTTCTCACTGCGTACCTGGGCTAGCTCCTGCTCTAACCCTTCGTTGATCTTTATCAAGGCTTCTTTTTCTTTCACCACTTGCTCGTAGGCCTCCCTAGAAACAGTAGTTGGCTCTGCTACCGGAACGGGAACAAGGACTGGTGCATCTGGAAATGGCATCCGCAACTGACTTGCTCTCTCTTGAATCCAAACTCTGTATGGTGCGTAAGCCTGACAGTCATTCTTCCCTAAGAACGGCTTCCCCCTTCGGTTAATACGCATCCAGGCATGCGACAGCTTGGCTAATAACTCCCCCTTCAAATCACCGGTGAAGTACAGAGATTCCTGTACTTCTTCCTCCTTTGGTGGGTTCTTCAGCGCATATCCGAACTGACGGACCAGCAGAGATGGGTTGTAGTTGATACACCCTTTTCTTCCTATCAGCAGGACATTAGGGTACCCCGAACAACTGAATATAAGTTCAGACCCTAGCAGGTCTCGGTCAAACCACTCAACGTCTTCGGAAGACAGCCTCATCAGGCGCTCTGACCAGCTAGCTGTGGTTGCACTCTCCACAAAAGATCCCTTCATGGGAAGATGACTCTTGAACCACATATTCAACAAAGGCGCACAGCAGTAAACAACCTTTCCCCTTCTGTTTTCATTCTTGTAGTGCAAGGAGTGGTAGAAGTCTCCGATCAACGTTGGCACTGGATTGCCGGCAGCAAATAGATGGAAAGCGTCCAAGTTCACGAAATTGGGCAAGTTAGGGAACAACACAATTCCATAAATGCATAGAGCCAAAATAGCATTGAAAACCACCCAACATCCGTTCTTGGCATACTCCTGAGCTTTGCCAACCAGGAAATCAAGAGAGAAACCTGAAACCCCAAGCCAAGAAGTCACTAACAGTTCTGCAGCGTCCATATGCAAGGCTTTAGCTAAGTCCTCCAATTTGGGCTCAGCAGCAGAGTGAATAAAGGGAACCTTGTTCTGCACTGGTAGCTCAGTAAACTCCACATACTCTTCAATGGTAGGCCCCAGAATAAAGTCAGCAAACGTAAAACATCTCAATGCGGGGTCATAGAACTGCATCAAGGTGTACAGCCCATTCATCTCATCAGCAGTGGGCTTGCAGACTAATCTCAGTAATCTCCCATGACTCATTCTGAAGCTTCTCCTAACCTCCTCATCAGCAAGAGATATCAGACCAAGCAAAGGAGTAATATCAGGTGTCGGCAGCTTATACGCAACTGTTTTCCTCAAACCAGCCATAATCAATACTCAGAAGTCTGGGCACTAGAACCGGGGGATATGTAAATGCACCTGCAGCACAGACACACGTTAATGGGATGCAATGATAATGGGTATGCAAACAATGCAATGCAAATAACATGCAACAGGGACCAAATGCCGTAGCTGAATAGCCTGAACCATATCAAGAGGTCTCAAACAGACTCCTTAGAAGTCCTCAAACCCTGGTCTCAGATAGACCTAAAACAAAGCTCTGACAGACCTCAAACTATAACTCTAACTGGTCTCGGGCAGATCTCAGAACTCTCCAACTGGTCTCTGATAGACCTCAGAACTCTCCAACTGGTCTCTGACAGACCTCGGAACTCTCCAACTGGTCTCTGACAGACCTCAGAACTCTCCAACTGGTCTCTGACAGACCTCAGAACTCTCCATAAATACCCAGGATCTCAGATCAAGAAACAAACCGGTAGTCTGAAGGTCTAGTTACCTGCATAACCCCAAACCCTCTCACAGGTGGATGTCCTAGTAACTGACAAAGGTATGGCATCCTATGCGGTCGTCGGCATCACAGACTTTCAGGGTTGATGATACGATTCCCAGGAGGAGTGGCATCATCAAATCCTGAAGAGGCCTCACTTAGCCAACTTCCAAATGATCGGTTCTCGGAGTCGACAATTCAGCTGACCAACAACCCCTTCGACCCAAAGGGTAGAAAAAGAAGCCAACCAGAAGAACCTCGTCCGAGTGTAGATTTCATGAGACACAAATGCAAGCAAAGTCGGCACGCGCCCACTACTTTCTACTCTAATTCTAGGTGCACTCAAGCCCAGGTCCGGCTTATCTCTCAATCATAGAACCACCCATCACACCCCAATACAGCAATAATAATCAATATATATAATGCTGAAAATAAAGGTCAGAAATATAAATCCATACAAAATCCTCGACGGGAAAACAAACGTTAGGATTGACTCTCTTAAGGGACGTTGGATCCCAAATGCATAAGAACTATCGCAGTCCTTAGCAGCCAGGGGACGTTGGATCCCCAGCAGAGTCGCCAGCTGTCGCTACTGCGAAAATCGGCGCCGGCTGAACAGAAGAGTCGCCACCGTGCGTTATTTATCCCAACGGAGGGAAAGGAAACGCTCGAGGTAAACCTACCGCAAAACAGGGAAAGGAATGGTCATCGCAACCAAAACCTGGATTCGGGAGTCGGTTACGCAAGGGGAAGGTATTAGCACCCCTCACGTCCGTCGTACTCGACGGGATCCACGCTTGTTTTCTAGTACAGATTGTTATTCTATCTACTCTACAGGGTCAAGGGTTAACAGAAAATAAAATGACTCGGCAAAGTATCGCACTTTATGCCTACGTATTCCCGTCTGGAACGAGAAATCAGAGTCAACATAGTTCGCCTACCTACGAGAAAGGAGGGGAAAGTTGCTCGCTAGGATATCGCATCCTATGCCTACGTACTTTCGTACAGCATGAAAGATCAGAGCAAACGTAGTTCGGGCCACGTACGACACAAGTCTTTCTTGATTGCTTTTATTCCTTCTGAAAAAGGGTTTTTCTGATTACTGGTCCAAGCGGACAAAAATGACGTTTTGATGAGTTCACATTCTTTTACGGAAGAAGTGTCTTTTATTGTGTTTGAAATATTATAGTGTTTTTCTGTTTGTTTTGAGAAAGAAGAGACAGAACTCTATCCTAATGGTTGAAAAGGGAATTCTACTAACCTAATGTTAACATGCATGGGTTAAGACCTAATGTCTATCATGCTCCTCTCTTGCGCAGAGAGAAACAAAGATCCTAAGGGATAAACGGAAACAGAAACAATAGCATAAAAGCAGCAAAATGCATGGATGCAACAATACAAGCGAGGCAAGGGAGTCCCACTCAACCTCGAACCCAGAAAACAATAGGCAAAAGTGAACAGACTTCACTTTCAACCCAACAGGTTAAACAGCAAACAATACAGTCCAGAAAACCAATCAATACATCAGAAATGAACAACAACTAAAATAAACAGCCACAGCAGCTCTGCATCAACATCTGTCTTCAAGTCATCTCCAATCAGCTACAGGCATCAATCTCCATCTCCACAACCTTCCAGCAAGGTCTTGATCATCAATCTTCCATCTGCAATGGCTTTTCTTCCAGTCTCAATCTCTAGGATGAACATCAATCAACAAGATGAAGTGAATGAATGTTAGACAGTCAATTACCTACCAAGGGTGGTTCATCAACTGTTAACACTATACAGACAGTTTTCTCTCAAAAGTTCTATCTTTCAAATACATTCACTGATCCTTCCAAAGGAAGGAGGTGGATATTCGAAAGAGACTTTGAATCATAGAGAAAGGATGGATGCAGACAAGGCATTCCATGTTTGGGAAACAAGCTTTCTAATCTAGAGCTCTGCCTAGCTCCTAAACCCTAGTCTCCTCAACAGCTGCTAGCAAAAGCTCTCCTCCTCAATTCTGGAAGTTGGTCTTCAAGCTCTGGATCTCCAATGGCTTCATCATCATAAGCCTTCAGCTCTCCCAATCCCCATGCAATCCCAATACCCACACAGACAAATCATAATCCCCAGAAGGGGCACACCACGCCGGTCAAACAAATACAGACAGTAGTAATAGCAGTAGGGGAATCCTAACATTTTCTAAGGGATCTAATAACTACCCCCTAATCCCTATAGTCCCATACCCCAAAAATTCAATCTCTAACTCCTAAGGGAAATGGACTTATTCACCTATGTTATCACCTAAACCCTAATTTTATTCATGTTGTTCACACCTAATCAAATCTCCTAAAATTAATTTCTAAAATTGTGAATTAAATCCTATATACAAGATACATGTCTAACCTAATCAACCTAAAAAGAAGGGATTAAAAATACTAAAGCATCTATTAGAACAAAAATTAACAAAATCATGTACTAAACAAAACAATATTTACACCTATTTAAAAGAAAAATATGCCAAAATATTAAAATGAAATGAAATATTAATTTTTTGGTATGACAATTTTCTTGACAAAATTATGAAAAGCATGCAAAAAGAACCAATGAAAAATAAGCATTTTATGATTTGTTATGATTTTTGAAAGATTTAATGTTTTTATGAATGAAAATAAAATAAATTAATGAGATGGAGGGTGCAGCAAGTAATGGAAATTAGTTAAAACAAGGAAACGGGCCAAGCAGTGGGGGTGTGAAAAGCAATTGGCACTAGGCCCAGGAAACATCAGAAAACCAACAAAAATTAAAAAACGGAAAAACGGTGCAAGTAGCAATTAAAATAGTGTAAATGGAATTGGGCTTGGGAACGGGGGTGTCAAAAGCAAGCGAATGCAAAGCCCAGTCAGCCAGAATAAATGAAACGGGGCGTTTCATTGTTTGAAATTCCCTCCGTTTTTTCCATTCAATCGCGTCCGTTGGATTGAGTTCCCAGTCAAATGTCAAAGCTAGATCAAACGGCTTGCAAGTCATCTTCAACCTTGAGTAAACCCTAACCCTGAAAAACCATAGCCATGCACGAACTTCTCCTCCTCTGTTCTCCCTCATCTCTCCATGGATTCCTTCGACTCCAAGAGCAAAGTTGCTCTATAAACTTGCCTCTTCACAGCCATGCCAATAACTCTCCCTAACACTCACTCAATAAACCAACTCGAAGAGAATAACAGTCTGACTCCACCATTAATACCTGTGATCGATTGCTTCAATTCTCACCAATTCTTGTCCTAAACTCATCTACATCTTATGCTGATCATAACAAGCCATTCAATGAAGATTTTCGTGCTTTAATCCAAGAGATACAAACCCTAACAGATTTGGTACACCTATGACAAACTCCATGAAAACTCTCCAAACTCACCAAACTCAGTCATCTATCCTATCTTACCAATTCTATGCTATCAAAACCTAATAATTCTAACTAAAACAGCCAATTCGAATGAGAAACATACCTGGTGCAATTGATGAAAACAGGTGCTAAATCCTCTTGATCCAAGGCTTGAAGTGAGTGGAAAATGATCCAAGAACTTGATGATGAGTTCTGTATGCAACCAATGATGCTCCAAGGCTTTGAATCTCCCAATTCCAATATTCTTGCTTCTTGGATGATCAACTTGCACAACTCTAATCCTCCTTCAATTTCACTAATCTTGATGTGAATTATGATCCTTGGATGATGATGATGAAGATCCAATCAGAAAGTGTGAGAATTGATGGAGATTTGGGAGAGTTTGAGTTGATTTTGCAAATTGGAAAAAGTGTGTGAAACTTGGTGTTATGAACAATATGAAGCACCAACCCTTGCATGAACCTCTTCATATCAATATATAGGTGAATTTAGAAACTCCTAGAAGCTTGGAGAAACTTCCCATGTATGATTTCCCTTGGATTTGGCTTATGTACCTTCCATTATAAGTAACCATGTGTAACTTTCAAAACTTGAACTAAACTCAAAATTCCACTTTATCCAATGTTTTCAAAATGATTTTTCCAATCAAAATGACCTATAATTTCACCTCATTTGGCCAAAAAATGAAAAATCTCATTTTTAGGTCATTTTTATTCATTAAATCTACCAAATTTGAAACCTTGTGCTATGAATCTTTCCAATCTTTCATGGCCACTTTTCTAGACTCAAAATGTCATTTGTAACAAGTTTGATGTTGTAAAGTTTTCCATTTGAAGCTTCCTTGTATGAGTTTTGGGCATAGGCTTGGAATGACCTGTAATTCTCAAATGACCAAAATACCCTTTGCTTGCCAAGATCATAAGTAGAGTTCCACAAATCATATGAAGGCATACTATACCATTCTAGAAAGATAAGACAATGAGGAACAACTATTATGTTGACCATAAGTTCATTTGAAATCTCCTTGAGGGGTAAAAATAGCTTGGAAGTCAAGTCACTTTCACAGACAAAATTTCAGATACCTCAGATGACCTGTAACTTGCAAGGACCATAACTTGAGTTCTATAAATCTCCTTAGTGTATTCCACCACTCAAATTAAAGGTCTTGAGATCCTCTACAAGTTTCATGTTGGCCAAGGATCCATTTGAAGCTTGCATTTTGACTTATCTTGCTTGGAAATTTGACCTAAACTAGGGGATTTTACACAGAACCCTAATTTAGAAACTCCTCTTCTCCTTGATTTCTCTTGATTTGTTCTTAGCACATCACCATACCCTTCTCTACATGTCCAATGATGAACCCCACATCTTTCCAATAGACCTTAATACCTTTTAATCAGTCAATTGACCTAGAGTTGACCCCAGATGAAACCCTAGTTGACTGTCTTCAACTGCAATTCTTGTGATCACACCAATGACTTGTCTCCTTCTCCAAATGACTTTCTAAGTCTCCCATGATGCCCAGATACTATCCATGCTCAGCCCACAGCTCACAATTTCTTTGTTGATCCTCAGATACCCTCAGATAGGAGATGGATGCACTTGCTTGATCCATTGACTTGATAGCTTTCCAATTCTTTCTGATGACTTGAATGTGCTTAAATTTGAATAATAACCTCTTGATAGGCTCATAGAGATGAAATTAGTGATTGGTCCCCTGTTGGATGACTTGCTATGCTTATGCTATGCAGATGGTTAGGCTATGTACAAGACTCTATATGCAAATGCTAATGACATTGAAACATAAACCAAGTGAATAAGGTTGAGCAAATTTTAGGGTGCAACAATATGCCAATGTCACCAAACAAGTGGTCGCCAGATTTATCAAACGAGATATTATCTGCAGATATGGAATCCCTGAGCGGATTATCACCGACAACGGTTCGAATTTGAATAACAAAATGATGAAAGAGCTGTGTCAGAATTTTAAGATCGAACATCACAACTCTTCTCCTTACCGACCCAAGATGAATGGCGATGTTGAAGCGGCCAATAAGAACATAAAGAAGATTGTTCAGAAGATGGTGGTGACGTATAAGGACTGGCACGAGATGCTACCTTTTGCTTTGCACGGTTATCGTACGACGGTACGCACATCAACCGGGGCAACCCCTTTCTCGTTAGTATACGGAATGGAGGCAGTATTACCGTTGGAGGTCGAGATTCCTTCCCTGAGGGTTTTACGTGATGTCCAACTTGACGAGGCAGAATGGGTTAAAGATAGACTGAATCAGCTCAGCTTAATGGATGAGAAAAGGCTAGCTTCTCTCGCATACGGTAGGTTGTATCAAAGCCGGATGAAGAAAACATACGATAAGAAGATATGTCTGCGAAGCTTTCAGACGGGTGACCTTGTGCTGAAAAGGATTCTCCCGCCACAAACAGATCATAGGGGCAAATGGACGCCGAATTACGAAGGGCCCTACGTTGTCAGAAAAGCCTTCTCTAGAGGAGCCTTGCTACTATCTACCATGGACGGTGAAGACTTTACGTCTCCTGTGAATTCAGACGCAGTTAAAAAATACTTTGCTTGAAAATGACCCGCTGGACAGTAAAAAGAGAGCCCAGGCAAAAATGGGGCATCCTGGCGAACCGTAAAAAATGAATAAAAGGTTCGGGCGAAAGTTAGGGATAAAATTGAAAAGATGTACACCCGCGAAGTCGAAAACCTACATTGGGCGACTTCGGCAACAAAGGGTATCCCGGTGAATTGAAAACCCGCAAACGGCGATTCACGCAAAAGTTAGGGATTGAAAAAGCAAATGACTGCGATCCGGGTCTGATACTGTATTGCTTAGTGGTTTGGGAGCACCTGAGGGTTCGTTTATCCAACACAATCTCTTCCGAAAATTGAATACCGGGAACGCGCCAGAGTCAGGCGAGTCATAGGAGGATCAGCTCACGATGTTTGTTTGCACCACGTTGCCGACATGTGTACAAATTCGAGTTGTATTTGTATTTTTATGCTTTTTGTGCATATATGTATGTGTGTGTGCGTAACTTCCTCTTTTCAGGAGTTGCATCCGATGTACAAAACTTTGCCTATTCAGAGGCCTGTTATTAATAAAACATGTTGTTCAGTATTTAATGTTTGTGCTTTACTGTTTTGTATGTGAAAAACGCCAATGTTCCGATGAACTTGCATATGCATAACTTTGCTGGCCCTTGCCAATAATTGCTAAAACTTCGAATTGACTGAAGTAATGTCACAGACGTTAACCCGAATAGATTTGGTTGTACAGATTTGTGTTGTCTCGTTTGTGTTTTGCAGAGTTCTCGCCTTTAAAGCGGACAATCAGAAACTTGTGGCCCCAGTTGGAGACTCGTGTTGAAAAAACTTGATTTCGTTCAATGCTAATCCCCTCGCAGGTCGCACCTCATTCCCAGAGGTTGAGATGATGTTATCCCTTACCGAAGGAAGGATTATTTTCCCTAGAAGATTATTCTTATGGAAGTTGTCCAAGAAATATCCCCAGCCAGTCAAAATCAATATCTCCTGCAGAGGTTGCACTCCCCAGAGAGTCGAGTATGTGAATGATCAATACCTAGCTGGGAGAATTCCCGCAGTGTTTAACCAAGTCATAGTTGGTTCAGAAGGATTATCCTCAGCGGAGTGGTAGCTCCGAGTTTGTAAGCTGTGCCCAGACAATGCGTTTCCCCGGAAGGTTCATGTTTCCCCGGCCGGGTCGTTTCTTCCGCAGCTGGGTTACTCTCCCCAGCCGAGGATGTTCGTTCCTTCCAGTGGAAATTGAAGTTTAATCTCTCCCCGGTGGAGTTGGTTGTATGTCAGGCATTTATTTTGCCAGAGGACTTTATGATACCCGTTCTTCCCCAACATGGTGGTATTTGCTCTCAACAGTCGGGTTGAAGCAAGCTTATCAGAGTTTCCCCAGCAGTTTGAACCTGCATTCGCATTTGCATATAGTGTCATATTTGCATCTACCCAAAAACACGTAGCATATCCGTGCTGTACAGAGCATTACGCCATTCTCAAACATGCGCATTTTGAAACATAGGCCATGTTGGTTAACCTTTGGTTTTCAAGTATTGTTTCCCTTGCAGGTGGAAGGAGCTCTTGCTTAGATCAATTACCAGATATTAAAAAACTCAGCATGAGACATGTGATGATAATGTTCGCCTTGTCTTTATTTCCCACAGAGTTGCTTGTTTAAGTTTCTCTTACCCCTCCAGCGGAGTATTTCTTCAAAATTGTTGTTATGTCGTTATCAAGAGATTTCGTGAATCAATTTTTGGAAGTTTCCGCCTATGTCGAAGTAGGTGTCTGGCAGTTTGGGTTCAGAAAATCCCCAGTAGAGTCCTTCTCAGATTTGCTGCCATGTCCGCACTAAAAATTGGAAGACTGGACTCGTATTGTGTTACCCATTTGATTGATGGAGTTAGCTACTGCAAAGATATGCAGAGAAGCTTTAATCAGAGTATTACCCGTAGCGATGGCGGTGTTATTTTCCTATAGTGATGACAGAGTATTACCCGTAGCGATGGCGGTGTTATGTTCCTGTAGTGGTGACAGAGTATTACCCGTAGCGATGGCGGTGTTATTTTCCTGTAGTGGTGACAGAGTATTAACCGTAGCGATGGTGGTGTTATTTTCCTGTAGTGATGACAGAGTATTACCCGTAGCGATGGCGGTGTTATTTTCCTGTAGTGGTGACAGAGTATTACCCGTAGCGATGGCGGTGTTATTTTCCTGTAGTGATGACAGAGTATTACCCGTAGCGATGGCGATGTTATTTTCCTGTAGTGATGACAGAGTATTACCCGTAGCGATGGCGGTGTTATGTTCCTGTAGTGGTGACAGAGTATTACCTGTAGCGATGACGGTGTTATTTTCCTGTAGTGGTGACAGAGTATTACCCGTAGCGATGGCGGTGTTATTTTCTTGTAGTGGTGACAGAGGATTACCCGTAGCGATGGCGGTGTTATTTTCCTGTAGTGATGACAGAGTATTACCCGTAGTGGTGGCGGAGTTATTTCCCGTAGTAGTGGCGGAGTTATTTCCCATAGTGGTGGCGGAGTTATTTCCCCTAGTGATGGCGGAGTTATTTTCCTATATCGTTGGCAGAGTCATGTTTTGTTGACAGAAGTGCTTCCCTAGTGAAGTCGTCCAGGTTATTCCTATATTGACAAGTTTGGTGCAGCACAGGCGGTTAGTGTTGAAATTAGATCTGTATCAGGTGGTTGATCAGTTGTTACCGTAACAATCAGGTTCGATTGATGGATGGGGTTCCCCAAGCAGTGGTGCAGTATATCTCTGCGGTTGGCAAATTTCCGAGTTTTGGGTATTCAACCGTCTCGTACCTCGAATGTTTGAAGGTCGTTCGCTCTTCACCCAGTCGGGTCCAAGCCGTTTGAATAGGGGCAGCTGTTGCACCCTAAAATTTGCTCAACCTATTTCACCTGGTTTATGTTTCAATTGCATTGTTATTTGCATAATAAGTCATGTACATAGTCTAATCATTTGCATAGCATAGCATAACAAGTCATCTAACAAGGGATCATGTGCCATTCTTATCTAAAGAAGCACATCAAGGGTCTTTTATTAAAGCTCAAGACTATCCAAGTCATCAAGAAAGGTTTGAGGCTTTGAGAAGTTTGAAGGTCAACCAGTGGATTTCTCTCCTAGCTTGAGGTGTATTGAGATTCATCAATGGGAGTATGAGCCATGACTGAGGGTATGGAATGTGTGAAAAGATCATGGAAGACCTAGAGGGTCATTTTGAAGATGAGACAAGTCATTGATACAAGTACAAGAGCCAGAGTTGAAGTACAGTCAACTAGGGTTTCATCTGGGTCAACCATAGGTCAACCCTAGGTCAACTGAGTGATTGAAGAGCATTAAGGCTTAATGGAAGGATGTGGGATTCATGAATTGATATGTGGATACATGTGTGGTTTTGTTCCAAGGATAAATCAAAGAGGATCAAGAGGAGGAGGAGTTACCAAATTAGGGTTTCGGTGTAAAATCCCCTAATTTAGGCCTCACTTCCAAGCCAGATAAGTCAAAATGCAAGTTTCAAATGAATTCTTGGTCAACATGAAACTTTTAGAGCTTCTCAATAGCTTTAATTTGAGTACTAGAAGTCTTCAATAATATTTGTAGAACTCAAGTTATGGTTCTTGCAAGTTATGGGTCATCAGAGGACACTGAAATTTATCTGTGAAAGTCACTTGACTTCCAAGCAACTTTTTGCCATGAAGGATTTTTCAAATGGATTCTTGGCCAGCATAAGAGTTGTAGATATTGATATTATCTTTAGTTTGAGTACTAGAAGTCCTCAAGAGGATTTGTAGAACTCAAGTTATGGTCTTGGCAACCCAGGGGTATTTTGGGAAAGTTGAATTATAGGTCATTTTCCAACATAGGTAAAAATCTCCATCTTCCACTCCTCAAATGAAAAAATGTTCAACATGAGATGTGTTCAAAATGATGTTTTTAGGCTAGATAAGAGGTCATGAGGACTTGGAATGGCTTGCTTCACCAAATCACAAAAATGGTCTAAAATAAGGGTGAATTTTAAATGAATCAAGGGTGAAAATTGGGATTTTTGATTTACAAAACCAAACCAAGCCATATGACATACCAATTTGATTGTAAAACACATTTTGAGAATATTGACATTGTCACATTTTTGAGTTGAGGATTAATTCAAGGACTTGCTTTGAAAATTGGTTACTTACATCATAAGTAACAACTGCAAAACCACTCTTCAAGGCAAATGCAAGGCTCCATTCCATCCTAACACCTCCAAAATCTCATCTAAGGACATTTTAAACTCAAAGCATAGTGCTGTACAAGCTAAAGCATGAGTTGGTATGAACATAGCATGACATGAGATTTCATGACATGAGATTTCATGACATGAGATTTTGAATTTCTCATAAGATTGATCCAGAAGTTTCCAGAACTTTCAAACACATTCTATATATACATTAGAAGTGATTCAGAGCTTGAGTTGGGGAGAATTTGGAGAGAATAGAGAGATTGCATTTTCAACCTTCCATTTGCAAAACAGAATTCAGTTACAAGTTTCAACCACTTTCAATCCATTCTTTTGATCTCAGAACCTTGATTAAGCATATGTGAGTGATTCCAGATGGATTATTGAGCAAGAACACTGAAGAATCGTGAGTTGGCACTTGGAGTTCATCACTTGCAATTGAAAATCGAATTCAAGGATTCAGAGGGATTCAACCAAATTTGATGCATACAGAAGTTTGATTACCATTCATAGATTGTATCTAGAGAATCTTAGAGCTTAATTTGGAGGTTTTGTCATTCTGTTCATCAAGAATTTGCAGGTATGTAAATCTTATCCTACAGCATAATCCATGTAGTTTCTTTAGGTTTTGTTAGGTTAGACTCATTGTAGATGATGGTTAGGAGCTTTCTGGTAGCATTAGGGTTGATTTAGAGACAATTAGTTGAGTGGCATAAATTCTGTTCTTGATCATATCTTGGTGTTCTTGATGATATAACCTTAATTTGATAGCTAGAGATACTCAGTGAAGCATGGTGATGAGATTAGGCTATCCAATTTTATGTTTGGTGAGATTTGGTTCTTGGTCAATTTCTGAGATTCCAATCGTGTTTTGAGGAAGAAGATGTTTCAATGTTCATGGAGCACATGGTTGAATTCAGTGTAAAGAATGGAGTAGATTAGGGCTTTCAGTTGTGATTTTTGGAGAAATATTATGGAGTTGCGAATTGAGGAAGATGAAGATACGAGCTCTGTTCTTCCATGGCTTTTTCCCTCTACTGAACAATCCAAAGGTTGAAGATGAGTTTTAAACCATTAGATCCTAGGATGACCTTTGACCCAATCCAAATCCAACGGCCACGAGCGTATTTCATTTTGTGAAGGATGTTCTGATTAGTAAAACGCATCGTATCATTTAACATATGGCATTGGGCTTAAGTGAGAATTTGATAACCACACCCCTTTCTGCAAGCCCAATCGAAAACACACATGACTTCATTGCTATTCTCACCAACGTTTTCCTATTTTTCATTCTATTTTCACTTTAATTTCTGACTGGTCTTGGGCCTAGGAGCGCATTGCTAGACACACCCCACTCTGAGCCCAGTTGGCTTTTTACACTGTTTCTGATTGCTATTCAGCACGCATCTTTTCCATTTTCTTGTATTTTTCTTTTATTTCATAGTTTTTTAGGATCTTTGAAAAATCATAATAAATTGAAAAACCATTATTTTTAGTTGGGAATTTTTTCCTCATTTTCATCAAGACATCTAGAAAATTATTAAAACAATAAAAATGTCATTTCATTCATTTTTCATTTTTTTTGGTTTATTTTTACTTTTAATTGCTTTTATTTTATTTTTGTTTGATAATGCAACTTGCTGAATTTAGTATGATCACGTGGCTTTGATTTTTGGTGCCATTCCTTTTGCTATAGTTAGAATATAGTATTAGGGTCCCCCTGGAATTTTATCACATTTTTGTGATTTAATTTTAGTTAGTTTTGAACATCAAACTTTAGGGTGATTAGGATTAGGGTTTACCTTGACATAGGTGCATTTCAACACATAGTTTTTGGGTTTTTAGTTTGATTTAGGCCTTGGGGTTTATATGGGGTATAGGGTACCTAGTTAGGATCCCTTAGAAATTAATCTAGGATTTTATGATGAGTATTTCCATTTTATTTGATTTTTGCAAGTTGGTTGTTATTGGTGTGTTTCCCCCTTAGGAAGTTGCTTTGTATGTTGGGTTTTGGGCATTTCAATTGGGCTTGGGGTTTGAGCTTGGCTTGTGGAGCTAATGAGGACTTGGAGATTCTTGGAGACAAAGAATGATGCTTAGAGCTTGGAGATTCTCTTGCTTGAAGATGGTTTTTGAAGACTTAGGAGATAGGAGATATAGGGAGAGCTTTAGAGTAACTGATTTCTTCTATCAAACATAGAGAGCTTCTTGTGCCTCTATTCCATCCTATGACACAAGGTCCCCTAAAAGAGTTCCATCTCTCCTTAGGAGAGATTTAGAGCATGCTTTGATTGGGTAGAACCTTGAGGGTATCTTTCACTTGCTATGATAAGATCTTGGTGATTTCCCTGGGTTTTCACTAAGTCTCTTAATATTCCAACTTCGTCTATTAGTTGATTCTCTCCTGTGAGTGTCTGCATTGAAGTTGAAGACCTATTGAAGATAAGAAATGCATTGAGGAGGGGTAAAGACGAAGCTTGTACCTGTCAAAGCTGGTTAACTGTGAAATTAGGGTTTTGCTGCTGATTGAAGCTGTCTGTTTGTTGGGGTTCAGTGCTTGCTAAAAGTTGGAGATTATTGGAGATAAGAGCTTATCTGAAGCTTGAATATCATTGGAAAGTGAAGAGGGGATCTTGCTTGGAGTTGTTACTGTCAACCTTTTGCTGTTAATCAACTGTAGCTGCCAAAGCTGGTGCTGTTTAAACTGCTTACTGTGGGAGCTGGTCTTGCAGTCAGAGCTGGTGTTGGGTTTTAGTTCTTTTTATGGTTTGTTTGTTGGCTTGTTCAATTTGCCCCTTAGGTTTGAAGTGAAGCTGTTTCACTTTGCCTATTGTTTTCCCAGGTTCGAGGTTGAGTGGGACTCCCTTGCCTCGCTTGTACTGCTGCATCTCATGCATTTTACTGTTTACTGTATATCTGCTGTTTCTTTTCCATTTATCCCCTAGGATCTCTGATTTCCTCTGTGCAGGAGGGAATTATGACAGACATTAGGTTGTAATCCATGCATGACAACATTAGGGTAGTTTTGATTCCCCTTTCAAACCCTAGGTTTTAGAGCTTCTTTCTCTTCTATCTCAGAACAATTCAAAACACATTATTAAGGATGATCGACGTCGTACGCTACGAGCCTTAAGCTATTTGAGAAAGGTTGCTGGAGGGTCACTCTTCAGTAATTTGACTACTTAGTGTGTTACCCTTAGGGTGACATACGACGTAGCCACCCTCAAATCATAGTCTCTAGTGCGTCAGAGATTGCAAACATCATAAAAAAACAGTTCTTGCTTAAAAGACTGAAAACAAACATCAAAACGTCATTTTTGTCCGCTTGGACCTTTAATCAGGAAAACCCTTTCTTAAGGAGATAAAAAACTATCAGACAAACTTGTGTCCTCCGTAGCCCGAACTACGTTTGCTCTGATCTTTCATGCTGTGTGAAAGTACATAGGCATAGGATGCGATATCCTAGCGAGCAACCTTCCCCTCCTTTCCCGTAGGTAGGCAAACTACGTTGACTCTGATTTCTCGTTCCAGACGGGAATACGTAGGCATAAAGTGCGATACTTTGCCGAGTCATTTTATTTTCTGTTAACCCTTGACCCTGTAGAGTAGATAGAATAACAATCTGTACTAGAAAACAAGCGTGGATCCCGTCGAGTACGACGGACGTGAGGGGTGCTAATACCTTCCCCTTGCGTAAACGACTCCCGAATCCAGGATTTGGTTGCGATGACCACTCCTTTCCCGTCTTTGCGGTAGGTTTAATTCGAGCGTTTCCTTTCCCTCCGTTGGGATAAATAACGCACGGTGGCGACTCTTCTGTTTAGCCGGCGCCGATTTTCGCAGTAGCGACACAAGGAAATCACTAAGATCTTAGCATAGCAAGTAAAAGGTATCCTCAAGGTTCTACCCAACCAAAGCTTGCTCTACATCCCTCCTAAGGAGAGATGGAACTTCTTTGGGGGACCTTGTGTCATGGGATAGAATAGAGGCACAAGAAGCTCTCTATGTTTGAGAGAAGAAATCAGTCTAATCTAAAGCTCTCCCTATATCTCCTATCTCCTAAGTCTTCAAAAGCAACCTTCAAGGATAAGAATCTTCATGCTCCAAGCTCCATCCTTTGTCCCCAATCATCTTCAATATCTTCATGAGCTCCAACAAGCACAACTCAAGCCCCAAGCCCAATTAGAATAGCCCAAACCAAGCAAACAAGCCTAATGCCCAAGGGGGAAACACACAAACATCATACAAGTTGCAAAAATCAAATAAAATAGTAATACTCATCATAAAATCCTAGATTAATTTCTAGGGGAACCTAACTATATACCCTATACCCCACATAAACCCCCAAGGCCTAAATCAAAACCTAAGTCTCCAAAATATGCCCTAAACTACACCTAAGTATTGTGAAACCCTAATTCTGATACCTCTCTTATCTACCTCTCAAATTAATCTAAGTTTAGTAAAAAAAATCATGACAAAATTCCTAAGGGTACATGCTCCCCTAATCTAATCAACCTCACAAGAATCAATCAAAAATCATGCACCAATCTCTCATACTAAATTCAGAAAAATGAAGTATCAAACAAATGCAAAATAAAATCAATAAAATTGTAAAATATACCAAAATATGAAAAATGCATGAATTAATGTTTTTACTGTTTTATTAAATTCTAGAAACCCTAAGGAAAACAAGGAAAAAATCCTCACCCTAAAATGACCTTTTTTCAATTTATTGTGAATTTTTTACTAATTATGCTAAAACCATGAAAATAAAAGAAATTAAAGAAAATTAGCAAACATGTGTGTCAAATAGCAATGGATCCTAGTTATTAACCAGAGTTGGGCCCAGGAGGGGGTGTGATTATCACTGCGCGCATTAAGCCCAAAGCAAATCAGGAAATAAATGGAAATATCATGAAAAAATGAAAAAAAGTTGTGCCAAATAGCAACTATTTTATGTGTGAATTCCATTGGGCCTTGGACAAGGGGTGTACATAGCAACAAAATCATGAAGCCCATCCAAGAATGTTAAGTGAAACGGTGCGCTTTGGTTTGGACTCAGAAACCTTCACAAATTAAGACTCACTCGTGGCCGTTGGATGCTCATTCCAGTCAAAGTCCAACAAGATCTAAGGGTCATCCTATCATCTTCTACCTTTGAATTTTGGAGGGAGAAAGAAGCCATGGGTGAACAGAGTTGCGACCTTCATCTTCTCCAAACGCAACTCCATTGATCCTCAACAAAACTCAACCCTGCAAATCTTGGATGAACAGAGCAAGCAAATCTTCAAATCAAGCTACAAGATCTTCCAGACACGTTCTATGATCAATTACCAAGCTTCTGTATGCATCAATTGAAGTTGAATCTTCTTGAATTGCCAAATCTGATTCTGACTTGCAAGAGATGAACTCAATATGCTATCTCACGATTCTTCCACAATCTTGATTAGCAATCTATCTGGAATCAATCTCCAACTCAAAGTAGAGCTTCTGATTGCAAAAGAATGGATTGAAACCTCTCCAATTTGTGTAACCGATTTGGATTTGCAAGATGAAAACTCAAAACTCAATCTCTCCAATCTCTCTCAATCTGCACCAACCAATGCCTTGAACCTCTTCTAATACTTATATAGAAGGTGTATGAATGATCTAGAAACTTCTGGATTGATCCAATGAGAAGTTCAATATCTCTTGCATTTGAAAATGTCATGAGAAGTTCATACATGGCAGTTGAGTTCTAAGATTGTATTTACACCTCATTCTGATCCAATTTCTCCTTAGATGACATATTGAAGGGATTAGCAAGGGTTAAGGCCTTGGTCATGCTCTAAAGAGTGGTTTTGCATATGTGAATTATAATGTAAGTAACCACTTTACAAAGGAAGTCATGGAATTATCCCTCGACTCAAAAATGTGGCAATGTCATTGTTTTAAAAATATGTTTTCCAATCAATTTGGTATGTCATATCGACTGGTTTGGACCTATAGCTCAAAAATCTCAATTTTCCTCTTTGGTTCATTTAAAATCCATCCTTATTTTAGGCCATTTTTGCAATTTTGTGATACAAGCCCTTCCAAGCTCTCATGACTTCTTACCTAGCCCAAAAACATCATTTTAAGCACATCTCATGTTGAACATTTTTCCATTTGAGGAGTGGAAGATAGAGATTTTGGCCTATGTTGGAAAATGACCTATAATTCAACTTTCCCAAAATACCCCTGGATTGCCAAGACCATAACTTGAGTTCCACAAATCTTCTTGAGGACTTCTAGTACTCAAATTAAAGCTAAGTTCAATACCTACAATTCTTATGTTGGCCAAGAATTCATTTGAAAACTCCTTGATGGGAAAAAGTTTTTTGGAAGTCAAGTGACTTTCACAGATAAATTTCAATGTCCTCTGGTGACCCACAACTTGCAAGAACCATAACTTGAGTTCCACAAATCTTCTTGAAGACTTCTAGTACTCAAATTAAAGATATTGAGAAGCTATACAAGTTTCATGTTGTCCAAGAATCCATTTGAAACTTTCCTTTTGACTTATCTGGCTTAGAAGTTAGGCCTAGATTAGGGGATTTTACACTGAAACCCTAATTTGGCAACTCCTCCCACTCTTGATTCTCTTTGATTTATCCTTGGAACAACACCACACATGTATCAACATATCAATTCATGAATCCCACAACCTCCAATTAAGCCTTGATGCTCTTCAATCACTCAGTTGACCTAGGGTTGACCCAGATGAAACCCTAGTTGACTGCACTTCAACTGTGGCTCTTGTACTTGAATCAATGACCTGTCTTATCTTCAATATGACCCTCTAGGCATTTCATGAGCTCTGTACACATTCCATACCCTCAATTCATAGCTCATACCCCCATTGATGACCCTCAATACACCTCAGATTAGGAGAGAAGTCCACTGGTTGACCCTCAAACTTCTCAAAGCTTCAAACATTTCTTGATGACTTGGATGGTCTTAAGCTTGAATAAAAACCCTTGATGTGCTTCTTTAGATAAGAATGGCACTTGATCCCTTGTTGGATGCCTTGCTATGCTATGCTATTCAAATGATTAGATTATGTACATGATGTATCTATGATAATGCAATTAAAACATAAATTAGGTGAAATAGGTTGAGCAAATTTTAGGGTGCAACACCACAGACGCTCTGGTTTTTCACTTCTTTCAAGTGAAGATACGTAGGAACAAAGGCCCCAATCCTTGGCGAGCACTCTAATAAAAAAACAACCCTTTTTCCCTTTAGAAAGTAGACTTTTAGATTGGAACACCCATTCAAGCCAGACAACTTAGAAGGTTCCCATCGAGTGAGATAGAAGTGAGGGGGTGCTAATACCTTTCCCTTGCATAACTGACTTCTGAACTCGAAACTTGGTTGCGCTGACCATGTTATTTCCCTAAAGGTTTTAGCGATATTTCCCTTTCCCTCTTTGGGATAAATAAAATTCGGTGGAGACTCTGTGTCATTTTTCACGTAGCGGCACGTATCTGTGAAATGTCAAGATGATGTTTTAGCAAGAGTCCTTATGGACACTGGTTCCTCTCTTAATGTTTTACCTAAAAGGACACTTTCTAAGTTAGCTTTCCAAGGGGCAGAGATGAGGCCTACTAATTTGATTGTTAAAGCGTTTGATGGATCGTGTTGGAAAGTAATTGAGGAGGTGGAGCTACCTATTTTGATTGGCCTGCATGTGTTTGATATTACCTTTCAAGTCATAGACATCAATCTCATATACAGTTGTTTGCTTAAAAGACCATGGATACACGTTGTTGGGGCAGTAACTTCTACTTTGCACCAAAATCTGAAGTTTGTTGTTGATGACAAATTAGTGATTCTTTCTGGTGAGGAAGACCTTATAGTGAACCGTCTATCTTTGTTCCGATAAATTTAGGCTGATGAGGATGCTTTGGAAACTTCTTGCCAAACTCTCGAAATAGTCAATGTTGTCCTTATGGAAGTCGAAGAACTTATAGGGAAGGGCAATCCATCATTGTCATCTTTGAAGAGCATGAGATCAACCATTGAAGAAGGTATTCCCAAATTCTTAGGGGAAGTTATTGATGTCAAGGTGAAGATTGACCGCTTTGGGTTGGGTTACAAACCAACCACTGATAAAAAAGCATCAACTTCTACCAAGGGTCATCTGAAGAGCACACAAGAAGTGTTTTTCAGCACATGCTATCAAGTCAATGCAATTGATGAAGACTATAAAGGTGAAGATTTGAACAACTTGGTGTTTCAGTGTGAAGTTGCCTTGAACAATTTGGAGGCAATTGAGATCTCTGAGATCATTCCCATGTCAAAGTAATTTGTTATTTTTCTGTTGTTTCCAAAAGTCCATAGCTCTGCCCAAGGCTATTGGATTATTTTGTAGGGCCACCTAGGAACTTTCCAAATTATCATCAATCAAGACATTCTGTTAAATTCTCATTTGTTCATTTACTGTTTTTTCGTTTTTAATTTTAATGAAAATGGAAATATTTTCAAAACTAAAAAAACATTTTCCTTTTGCATCTATTTGTCCTTTTAATAAAATCAAATTATTCAAACATGCAGAATAATCAAATACCCTATTGAATCTAATGACTCTACTTCCACTCCTAACTTTGATTCACCCATCTACCAAGTTGAAGAAGAGGGTGAGGAAAATAATGACGTTCCTGATAAATTGGCAAGAATGGTTGAGTATGAGTACACAGATCTCCAACCATATCAAGAGCAGGTAGAGACAATCAACCTTGGCACAAATGAAGAAAAGAAAGAAGTCAAGATTGGTACAACGCTTAGGGAATACATTAGAGAAAGATTGGTCAAGCTTTTACAAGAGTATGTGGATGTGTTTGTGTGGTCATATTAGGATATTCCAGGGCTAGACACAAACGTTGTTGTCCAAAAATTTCCACTTCGACCAGATTGCCCGCCAGTAAAGCAAAAACTCTGAAGGACGAGACTAGACATGGCTCTGAAGATTCGAGAGGAAGTCAATAGGCAGTTAGATGTAGGTTTGTTAGCAGTTGCAAAGTATCCTCAGTGGGTAGCTAATATTGTTCCAGTACCTAAAAAGGATGGCAATGTCAGAATGTGCGTAAATTATAGGGATTTAAACAAAGCTAGTCCAAAGGAAGACTTCCCTCTACCACTTATTGATACGCTGGTGGACAATATTGCTCATTTTGTTGTTTTCTCTTTCATGGATGGCTTCTCAGGCTATAAGCAGATCAAGGTGGATCCTGATAACATGGAAAAGACCATGTCCATTACTCCTTGTGGAACATATTGTTATAAGGTTATGCCTTTCGGTCTCAAGAACGCAGGCGAAACCTATCAAAGGGAGATGGTCACTCTCTTTCATGATATGATGCATAAAGAGATTGACGCTTACATTAATGATATAATTGCAAAATCCCAGAGTGAAGAGGACCACAAGGATCATTTGTTGAAGTTTTTTGAGCGACTCAGAAAATTCCAATTGTGTTTGAATTCTGCTAAGTGCATGTTTGGTGTATGATCTAGAAAGTTACTCGGGTTTATCGTTAGTTAATGAGGAATCGAAGTAGATCTCAACAAGGTCAGGGAAATCCAAGAGATGCTAGGCCTACATACCAAAAAGCAAGTTAGAGGTTTTCTTGGATGATAGAATTACATTTCCAAATTTATCTCCAACATGATCGTTACATGTGAACCTATCTTCAAGCTGCTTCGTGTCATACCCTAAATTTGTCCTACCCTTTTGTAATTATTTTCGCATTTTATTGTTTCATACCGTTTAGACACGTGTCCACCCGAAATTGGACGTTTTTCAAAAAAATTCTTTTTAACCAATTAAAGTGTGACACGTGGCCTAAGTTTTTGTTTGTGAATATTATTTCAATTTCTTAACTTTTCTTTTCCTTTTAAAATATTGTTAATAATAATAAATATTTTATGTATATACTTGTTTTGTTTGATAATTATAATAATAACAATAAATACTTGTTTTATTAATTATTTTGTAGGTTTTAGTTTTTTTTATATTGTAATATAAGTATTAATTTCTTTATTTAGTTATATTTATTTAACTTTTGTAATTATTAATGGATTTTATTTTATTATAAAGTAATTAAAGAAAATTGTAAAAGAAAATGAGAAGAGAATTAAGAGGCCCATTAACGGCCCGTTAGGGTTGGTCGAAGGGTTGGTATTAAAAGAGGAGGAGTCTGATGAATTGGGATTCCCTGTTCATAACCTAATTGGAACCCTAATACACTGTTCATCAAGTAGAAATCGGCCGCCCCCAAATTCACCTGAAAACCTAGAGAATACAGTTCATCACTCCGAACAAAACCCTAATTCGGCGCCGATTCTACCCAACCCTAACCTCTCCTTCAAATTCAATCCACCATCGGACCTTTCTTCTTCACACACTCCTCACCTTCACCGTCACCAACCCTTTTGCTTCTACTTCCATCACCATCATTGTTCTCGATCTCTCCTTGTTATCTCTTTCCAATCACCGTCATTACCGATAAAGTCAACTCCGAAAAAACAACTTTAACATCTCGCAAATTCCTCCATGATTTCGATTTGTTTTGTTGCAGTTTCGGAAGCTCAACAATAGCTCAAGGCCCTTCACCATTTTCGATATGGTCTCACAACAGTATTGAGAGTGATCGTGTTCGTATTTGGTTCCACTGAGGTTTCGACATTTCCGACGTCACTCATCAACAACATATCTTTGATGGGATCTTAGGTTTGACTTCGGTGTGATTTTATGCTTCTGTTTTTTTATGGCGGCTTTATCTTGTTTTGGAAGCAGGTTGTAGATGCAGTTAATATCGGTCGATTTCTGGCTATGAGCTTCATGTTCATTAAGCATTTGCAAGCACTTCCTGTTCGTACGCAATTGTTATTGTCAATCTGGCGCACACAACACCACTTCCAATGACAAGGCATTTGGCGTTTCGGTTTCGGTAACATTTTGACATGGAAGCCTCATGCTTTCTCTTTCCATTTGCTTTGATATTTATAATGTTGTGTGTGTTCTTTTTTGTTTAAGATTTGGTCCAATATTCTTTCTCTGAAAATCTTTGTGCTATTGGTAAGATATGGTTGTATACTGGATTTACTGCTATTATATGTCCTGAATTGCATCGTGTATTCGAATTGACAAAAGATTACATTGGCTGTGTACGGTTTATTTAACTTAAATTTAATTCACGATGGTATGTGTTTGGAGTGTATACTATTGTGTTGCTGCTGTTTATGTTTATGGCGTCAAAATCAAAATTCTGCAGTGACTTTTTGATACTGATCTATTGGGATTTTGTT
This sequence comes from Lathyrus sativus, assembly GCA_963859935.3. Classification (NCBI taxonomy): domain Eukaryota; kingdom Viridiplantae; phylum Streptophyta; class Magnoliopsida; order Fabales; family Fabaceae; genus Lathyrus; species Lathyrus sativus. Next base: position 183,048,586 of record OZ012740.1, on the reverse strand, counting down.
ACCCATGTATGCATTTCATTTATGTACATCTCATTTTCATATCTACTGCTGTTTTGACGTTGGTCTACATTTTGGTCCAATCACAAATGATTTTGTTGTTGATATCATACCCGAGTTTCGGTCGGATTTTATCCAAAGTCATTAAGCTGCAATTGAATTATACTGTGAATATTATACAAATTGAATTGATGTTGCTGCAATGTAGATAATACCAAACTGCTACTATGAATGGATAAATTTTGAGTTTTAGTTTAATGTGTAACTCACCATGAAACCAACAAACGGTCGATAGCAAGGGATTGGTAAGGTGGTCCAAAATGTCAACAACATTTCATCCAGTCCATTAGCAACTCAAGCCGGTTTCAAGAGCATGAAATTTTGAGGGTTTTGTGGTCGCAACAAGGTTTTTCAGTTCATCATACATTGGGTCCAAAGGAAATCATGACTCACACCTTCAGACATGGTTGTGATTGACGGCATCTCGTTTAGTTCTTAGCCTCAGCTTCAGTTGTGAATAATTTCTGTGCAGGCTGCGATACCGTCGAAAGAAAATCCTAAACGAGAGGGATTCACAATCACGACACGCAATGACGTTTCAAGGTTATTACGGCGCATCATCTCTCCGTCCGTTCAACAAGCAACTCAGCGCGGCTACGTCATAGCTTTTACTTTCAGATTGGCGATGAATTTCGACACCGCGGTAACATTGCAGATATTGTTATTTTTCTGTCGAATCTAAATTTACTTTTCGAAGGTTATATTGTATTGCTGAGATTATTTTGAGTATTTTGAATGTTTTTCCTGTTAATCTACTTTTATTGAAGTGTTCATAGGGATTGTTGGTGTGATTGTGTTCCTGTCGTAAGAAACATATAATTGGTATACTTATTGTTAAATTTGATTCACTGCTTCATGTTGGAGTTCGTATGTAAGATTTAAGTGAGCAACTCACACGATTAATGCTTGTTATGTCATATGTTAAATATATTGCTTGTTATGTTATGTGTTGGTTTGATTTAGAATACATTGCTATTTGATGAGAGCATAAATATTGTTAGCAGCGTGTATATATATCTGTGATATAGTTTGTTGTGGGATTTGGATAAAATCAAGAATTTAATGCTACTGGCTATGTGTAAATGGCTATGTGTAAAGGCAGGTGAAATCAATTCGCATCAGGATCTCACAGCATGGCTTGGAACTTGTTATTTTTGCTGCTGTTAAGCTCTTTAATTAGCTTTTTCCCGGAAAAATTTAGTTTAATCTTATTAATCATTTTTTTTGTATTTTCACTTTTCAGATATTTTAATTTGGTGTTAATAATCTTAATGTTCAATTTTAATTCACTTAATTGATTTAATTAATTTCTAAACAGAAGTTCTAGATTGTTTCTTTTTATAATATTTGATAAGCTTAATATTCATATCTATTTTAAATAAATAAAAATCTTTTATTATATTTAGTAAGTAGCATGTTTTTAGACAGTTCGAAAATCAAGCCTTAGATTTTTTTCAAACTTACTTTAACTTTTGATTAATTTTCTAATCTTAATATAATTTATTTTCAACATGAATCATTTTTTTTTAATCAATAACGAAAAAGAACTTTTAAGGTTTAACATCTTTTGAGTTCTTGAATAATCATTATTGGGGTGTACACCTTAAATAATATGTCATTCAACTATTCGTTTAGTACGCAATTTAGAACAAAAAATGTCATAAGAATCTAGCATTCTGTGTGATATTTCCGCTGTTCATCCAAATTTTTTTCAAATAAAAATGGTGTTATTGGAATCTAGCATTTTGGTAATACCCCGATTATTTAGTTGTGGGGCCGACGTCTCATTTATTAAATAATCGATATTTTCAAACCCAATCTCGCGTTCTCACTTCTCACACGTTCACAAATTATTTTCATACCCCATTGCGCTTTAAATCTCTTTTAAAATATTTTTCTCGATCAAACTCCAAAAGAAGGAGATTCTTGGAATCTAGCATTCCTTGGATCTTCGAGTGAATAATTCTCGAGGCAAGCTCTTGAGTTGTTATTCACTCAATCTTTTGATTTTCTCAAACACTTTTTTCTCAATATTTTCTCTATCAAACTTCGAAAGAAGGAGATACTTGGAGTCTAGCATTCCTCGTGTCTTCGAGTGAATAATTCTTGAGGCACGCCTTTGAGTTGTTATTCACTCAACCTTTCGATTCTTTTTCAAATTCAATCATTCTTAAATATTCTCCTAAGTCGAATGCTCGTCCGCATTCGCAACCCATTTCATTCACAACTCCTCGTGGTTTCGATATTAGGAGCACCCTCAGGGACTAATATCGTTTTCTCACCATCCTAACCCTTGACACGTCGTCAAGTCGGTTCCATCTTCAATCAAATCTTCGACACGTCGTCGAACCAGTTCAAAACAACTTCCTTTCGGCCTCGCATGCCATTCTTCGATTCAATCCTTTCACAAACATTTCCGAAACTTACGAAAGAGGGATATTCTCAGAATCCAGCATTCTTTGGATATTCGAATGAGTAACTCTCGAGGCGCGCCCTCGAGTTGTTATTAATTTATTCTTTCGATTTCAAAACATCCAACTCTTTATCTTCAATTTTTTCAGTCAATTCCCGAAAGAACTGAGTTCTTGGAGTCTTGCATTCCTTGGATTCTTGAGTGACAAGCTCTTGAGACGCGCTCTTGGGTTGTTTGTCAGTCATCCTTTCGTCTCCTTCGCAAAACTTTCAACTCATTCAACCTCATCTTTCGTGGTTGTTACCACGAACTACGACTGCTCTGATTCTTCATTCTCGTCCGAATGAAAGATACGTAGGCACAAGATTGCGATGATCTTGGCGAGCTACCTCCCCTCCATCTTCCGTTTTCCCCCCATCATTTCCCGTAGTCGAACTACGACGCTCTGATTTCTCATTCTTGTTTGGATGAGTATACGTAGGCACAAGGGCCCCAATCCTTGGCGAGCACCCTATCTTCTAACCACCCATCTCTCCTTAGCATCTTTAACCTTTTTACCCTACCAATTCTACCTTTAACAACGAGAAGAAAACAAGTGAACCTAAACAACACTCCCCACAATTACCTTAAGAGGTTCCCATCGAGTACGACGGACATGAGGGGTGCTAATACCTTCCCCTCACGTAACCGACTCCCGAACCCGGAACTTGGTTGCGACAGCCCTGTTCCTATCCTTTCGTTTTAAGAGGTTTTCTCGATATTTTCCTCTCCCGTTTGTTCGGGAAAAATAAAGTTCGGTGGCGACTCTGTCGAACCGCATTTCCGCGCCTTCCGCGCGAGGGTCGTATTTTCGAAAGAATTTTTTCGAGGTGCGACAGGTGGCGACTCTGCTGGGGATATTTTTTGCTCCATGCAAAGAGAGAGTCGAGCCTATCTTTTGGTTTGTGAGGAGTGTTTGTCTTTTATTTGTTTTCTTTTGATATTTGTTCTCTTGTGGATTTTATTCGTGCTTGTTATCTGGGTTGCCTGTTGGTTCTTGGGATGACATCATGAGTAAAGCTCTACACCCGAGCTTTGGTAAAAGCAGAGAGAACACATAGTTTAGAATTGGTAGTCAAGTAGTGTTAGTCTCCGAGGACTTGCTCCTTGTGGGCCTAGCATGAAAGCTCCTCCAGAGGAGGCCTATTCGTAGATCTTGTTGTAACACAGCTAGCCTGTTGCACGACTTGATTAATGAAGGGTCCGTGATTCCGGGAACTTTTTGTTAGCACCAGCTCCGATATTGGTGGTCGTGTAGTGTTAGTCTCCAAGGACTTGCTCCTTGTGCTCCTAGCACGAGGACCCCGCTCAGGAGAGACCTTATCGTCATTATCGTCGTAATACAGCTAGCCTGTTGCGTGACGCTAATACGACTAGTGTCCGTAATCCTGGGAACCAAAACGTAGAAACCATCCCGTAAGTGGGTTTATGGGTAGAATGTTTAGATGTTCCCGCATAGGTTGTACCTGTCAATTTTCTTTGAGCAGGAATTATGGTTACTTATCTGTTACAGTTACCAGCTTCAGGAGTTGCTTGATTGTGATCTTGGGATCCTGGATCTTGTATCTTGCATTGCATCTTGCATATCATTCGCATTGCATTTCATATGTTGTGCATTTTGCATTTCCAGTCCTCCAACAGAATCTTATGTCTCCGTTCCTTCTTCTCCAGTAAATCAAGCTGATTCCCCGACACCAGTATGCAACTAGAGCCAATACCAGACGTATGATGGAGCAGATTCAGCAGGAGCTAGTTTCCTTCGGGGAAGAGTTGGATTCTATGAAAGGAAAGATCGACCAGATCCTCGAAGCCATCCTCGTAGCCAGGAGAGAGGAAGAACAGCGTGAAGCCGCTACTGTCGTCAACACTGGTCAAGGACAAGGGTCTACTGCCATCCCTTTGGTTACAATTCCAAATTCTCATGGGATGCCGTTGAACTTCAACAACGCAGTCGAAGGAAATACTTCTCAGCCAATCCCAGCGCCTGGAGTTACTACTGGAGTTATCCTGCACGCACAGCCTGCTGCTGTGCAAATCCCGGTTCCTCATGTCGAAGATACTCTGATGGATCAGTATGACGATGTTCAGAACTATCATGCTGCTATCCCCATTGTCAGTCCTGTTGCTGCTCAGGATTCTGAAGCCATGAAGATGTGCCGAGATCTAGCCGAGAAACTTCGCGCCATGGAGGGGCATAACTCAAATTCTTTCAGTGCTCTGGAATTGTGCTTGGTGCCTGATGTTGTCATTCCTCCAAAGTTCAAGGTGCCCGAATTTTCAAAGTACAAAGGTCTCAGTTGCCCAAACATTCATCTGAAGATGTATTGTCGCAAGATGGTTGCCTATGCCAGAGACGAGAAGCTCATGATCCATTGCTTCTAGGACAGCTTGTCTAGGGCATCACTCGAATGGTATATGTAGCTGGAACGTAACAGCGTATGCACTTGGGCCGAGCTAGCCGATGCATTCGTCAAGCAGTACAAATACAACACCGATCTTGCTCCAAATCGTACTCAGCTTCAGAGTATGACTCAGAAGGACAACGAATCCTTCAAGGAGTACGCGCAACGATGGAGAGAGCTAGCTGCAAGGGTGCATCCACCTCTTGTTGACCGTGAATTGATTGACATCTTCATGGGTACCTTGAAAGTCCAGTACTACGAAAAGCTGATCGGTAGTGTCTCCGCTGGATTCTCTGACTTGGTAATCGTCGGTGAGAGGATTGAGGAAGGGCTGAAGAGTGGGAAGATCCCAGGAGGTTCTAGCAGTCAGGCTAATGCCAAGAAGCCTTTCAACGGATACAGGAAGAAAGAGGGCGAAACAAATGCCATCTTTTCGCAGAAAGGACAAGCTTCTCAACAAGCTCCTGCTCCTATGCCTTATCAAGTTCCCTACTATCAATATCCATATGTTGCTGCTGCGCAATATGCTCCAATGCCTTATCAGCCAGCTGTTCAAGCAGCGCAAGCTCATATGCCGCGGCAACAAGCTCCTCAGCAGCAAGCCTACAACCAGCAAGGATATCATTATCCTCCTCAGCAACAGCAGATGCAAGCTACTCAGCAACGACAAGGTACTCGCCCACAGCGTCCGCAGAGAACCTGGAGACCAGATAGAGTCTTCGATCGTCTACCAATGTCATATGCCAAAATCTTTGCTCAGTTGATGGAGAAGAAAGCTGTTGTTCCAAGAGATTTATCTCCTCCAACCATCATTCCTGCCGATTACGATGCAAATGCTCATTGTGAGTTTCATAAGGGCGCTCCAGGTCACACCATTGAGGACTACAGGGCTTTCAAACACATAATTCAAGACATGATCGACAGGGATGCTATCAACTTCAATGGGAAGTCCCCAAATATCATCAACAATCCGATGCCACCAGTCAACTAGTGCCAACATCAGATCGATTCCAGTCAAGTCCATTCTCTAAAGAAGGCCTTCATGCTGCCATTTAATATTTCGCATTTCTTATGTTTTGTCTTTGTTTGTTTAAGTATTGTATGCTTTGAACAATTGCCATTCGTATTTGGTTTTTATTAATGTATTGTTTATGCATGTTTTGAATTACTTATGTCGTATTCACTCATTTTTCACTGATCACTGACATGTTTATTCACACCATTTATTCATTGTTGTTTAGCTTGATTTGAGGGAGGATGATGAAAACGAGATACCCATAATTGCAAATCGTATGCTTTCAGACTGAATCTCGTCAATGATGTACAAGCATTGCTTCAATTCCCCAAACACCGGAGATATAAGGAGTTAATCCCTAGTAAACCACTTCGAGCCTAGAAGTAGCAGTTTCCTTCGGATATTCAAACCTTTACACTCAACCTGGGGTAGGGTAGTGTTCAGTTAATTCAACCCCGCACTCGAATCAACAAGCAAAATCCAAAAGACGGTTGTTTATTAATGACCCACGGCATGGCAGTCACAACCTTCCAACAAAATCCAAAAAACATCGAAAGCCTGCTAAGTCAGACACCTTAGAGGGGACTTAGGTAAAATCAAGGCAATCCTGATGGATCTGACAAACAAAGTCAATCCATACAAAAGATAGGGATCAACAAAAACAAAAGCAAAAGGGGACCCCGAAATCCTCAACACAAACAAAAAAAAGATTCAGTGGCCACCCAAATCAAAAGGGGCACTGACATTCATCAAAATAAGGTGACTGCCACAACGAGCAAACCTTGAACCATCAAGTCTACACCGTCCAGACAAGTGTAGAATTAACTGAGCGTAGGGCTGGAGATCATTAAGAAGAAGGGGTGGGTACAAATCATACTTTGAGCCTAATAACCTTTGTTTCATAACCGTGAACCAAACCACGTTACAGTCCTCGAAAGACCTAATTGAGGCGAGGTTTATTCTGAAAGCATATTATCGCAAGGTTGCGTAACCTGACTCCTCACATGATTGTTAATCATTGACATTGGTGTCACTATGCTTGCAACATTTTTTCGCACCAATCAATTAGCACAACGTTTGGGCTAGCAGTCCATTCGTCTCACTACCAAGACACTCTCAATAAATGACACACTTTTTCGAAACTTACATTGAACTGTGCATTAATACTACCATTTATGAATGTACAATTTTAATTGCAAATCAGTGCTAGGTATTCAAAGACACTCCAACAAGGGGCAATCGAGGAGGAACTTGACTTTCACTAGCATACACGAGGCAAGACTACCTCAAAACTCACAGGCTGGGGCAAATCATTCAAACAGCTCGAGCAGGGGGCATATTATTACCATATTCAGACTGGGGCAAGACCAAGTTACCCTAATCATCAGGCAGAGCTGCAACCTTCTCTGAAGTAAATTCACAACAAATCACCAAGTACCCAGACTTGGGGCATCCAGAGTGTCTTCGCCTGTGTCAATCATGGCATCTTCAGTAAACTGCGTGTCGAGGACGTCAATCCCTCCCACCACCCGAAGTCCAATCCGCATTGACAATTATCCAAAGACCACCAAGATGGCACCTCCACCTGCATTTCCAATTACCTGTCTGCAATCACGCGCATTACATTCGCTATCATAAGCATCTTGCATCATATGCATACCTAACCATATCATACTTCCCCAGCTCTTGCATCTCCGCTCGTCAGCATTTGCATTTGCACTTCCACTCATATGGAATATCATTTATCATCCAGCATTCATATATGCAAGTCAAGGTCCAAGATCAATCTTGAAGGTTTCCAATACCATCATCAGCCCGGTCAGGGGCATCTTCCACAAAGGTCGTGGATTTCCCCCACGAAATTCTAAGACATTCAAAGCAAGATTCAGCCCAGTCAGGGGAAATCTTTTCAAGACCGTGGGTATTTCCCATGACGTATTTCAACCTCGTGGTTGATCAGATCTTCAAGTTAATATACATCCCAGCCAGGGACATACCATTCAAGACCGTGGGCTTTCCCCACGAAGTTGTTCAACCTTTTGTTGGGCAAATCCAAGAAGTTCAAAGCAAGATCCAACCCGAGCAGGGGCATCTTCAGCAAAACCGTGAGCGTTCCTCATGAAGTTGTTCAGCCTTTTGTTGAGCAAACTAAGACATCAAGACAAATTCAGCCCAGTCAGGGGCATCCTCTTCAGAATTCATGGGCGTAACCATGAAATCATTTCACCAAAACTATGATCTCCAAACAAGACGGTGGGCGTACCCCGTTGACTCATTTCAATCTTCTTCTCAGGGGTTCCCCAATGAGTTGTACCCAACAAGCGTGACCGTTGTCAATTGCCTTACTATCATCCTTTTGGTGATAGTCGAACTTCGTCAGTTCAACCTAGCCTACATCCTTTTGGTGTTGGTAAACTTCAATTCTGTGTTGTCCTATCATCCTTTTGGTGATAGCAACCTGCACGTGTGAGTTTCGCTCCGTCATCCTTTTGGTGGTGGGTCTGGCATTTCGTCGATGTCAGATTGTGCGATATTTTTGTTTGTGTTTCGCTCCATCATCCTTTTGGTGGTGGGTCTGGCATTTCGTCGATGTCAGATTGTGCGATATTTTATTTGTGTTTCGCTCTGCCATCCTTTTGGTGGTAGATCTGGCATTTCGTCGATGTCAGATTGTGCGATATTTTATTTGTGTTTCGCTCTGCCATCCTTTTGGTGGTAGGCCTGACATTTCGTCGATGTCAGATTGTGCGATATTTTATTTGTGTTTCGCTCTGCCATCCTTTTGGTGGTAGGTCTGACATTTCGTCGATGTCAGATTGCGCGATGTTTTGTTTGTGTTTTCGCTCCATCATCCTTTTGGTGGTGGGTCTGGCATTTCGTCGATGTCAGATTGCGCGATGTTTTGTTTGTGTTTTCGCTCCATCATCCTTTTGGTGGTGGGTCTGGCATTTCGTCGATATCAGATTGTGCGATATTTTATTTGTGTTTCTCTCTGCCATCCTTTTGGTGGTAGATCTGGCATTTCGTCGATGTCAGATTGTGCGATATTTTATTTGTGTTTCGCTCTGCCATCCTTTTGGTGGTAGGTCTGACATTTCGTCGATGTCAGATTGTGCGATATTTTATTTGTGTTTCGCTCTGCCATCCTTTTGGTGGTAGGTCTGACATTTCGTCGATGTCAGATTGCGCGATGTTTTGTTTGTGTTTTCGCTCCATCATCCTTTTGGTGGTGGGTCTGGCATTTCGTCGATGTCAGATTGCGCGATGTTTTGTTTGTGTTTTCGCTCCATCATCTTTTTGGTGGTGGGTCTGGCATTTCGTCGATGTCAGATTGCGCGATGTTTTGTTTATGTTTTCGCTCCATCATCCTTTTGGTGGTGGGTCTGGCATTTCGTCGATGTCAGATTGCGCGATGTTTTGTTTATGTTTTCGCTCCATCATCCTTTTGGTGTTGGGTCTGGTATTTCGCCGATGTCAGATTGTGCGATATTTTGCTTGTGTTTCTCTCTGCCATCCTTTTGGTGGTGGGTTTGGTATTTCGTCGATGTCAGATTGCGCGATATTTTGTTTGTGTTTCACTCCGTCATCCTTTTGGTGAAGGGTCTATCATGGTCATTAATGATGGATTGTGCGATTTGTTTTGTGTTTCGCTCCGTCATCCTTTTGGTGGGGGGTCTATCATGGTCATTAATGATGGATTGTGCGATTTGTTTTGTGTTTCGCTCCGTCACCCTTTTGGTGAGGGATCTATCATGGTCATTAATGATAGATTATGTGTAATACCCCAAATTTTACCCTTATATTTTAGTCAGTCATTTCGCATAGCATCTCATATGTACATTTGCTAATCACTAACAAGTTATGGAGGTGTTTTGTATTGCAGATTTGGTTCCAGAGGTATTTTGGTCATTTTACACAAATTCTGCTAATTCCTTGAAGACGGGCTGTTATTAAGTTCTGAGGCGTTTGATACACTATTTTTGAGGCATTTACCTATCACCAGGTCTGATTATATCAAGGTGCCAATTCGACGTGGTCGATATTAAAGTTTGTCGAGCACAACTGGATTTAATACTTATTTTATTGCTCGTGGCTTATTTCCGGCACACCTCCGTTAATGAGGCACAGTTTTACTGGGGTATTATTGGATTGTTGCTCACAGTCTTTGGTCGGTGGAATGCAATTACGGGCAAGGTTATCATTGATATTAAATCGGTGTTGATTACAGCGTACATCCGTGTTTGGGTTATAAAATGATTGGTTAGAATTTAAAGTTGGAATGCGATTTGAATTTAATCAAGTGTTGAGATTAAGACTACAAATGAAAGAACAAGAATGTCGTTCGGGAAATGCTTATAGTTTATGACTATGTTAATGAGTTTAAACATTTGTGGATTTATTCACAAATATTTATAATTTACAACTAGAAATAAAGTAAGCAGGTCACGAATATAAAGGAAAGTCTGATATTTTATTTCATAAAAAGATCATCATACAAGAAGGAGGAGATTGTTTCACATTTTCGAAATGCTGTTACAAGGAATTACATTAATTCTAAAAGTTCTAGGTCCTAAGTCCTAAGAATTTCTAAATGTCCTTCATGATGTCCCTTGAGCTTCTCCGCAAAGTCTCCGATTCACCTGCACATCAAAAGAACACAACACAGAATAGAAAAATGTTAGAGTTTGTTTTCGACACTCTCAGAACAGTGTCATCATCGAGTGCCGGGAGTGGCACAACCGAAGCTGCGTCCTACCCCCGTTACCGATCCGCGCCGTTGGCGTCAGATCAGGTAACACCTGTTCTTATCGTTACGGGACATCCGAGAGATAGAAGTAATAAAAGAAGCGGGACTGATTCGTTTTGCCGCGATTGGATTTCCAAACTGATACGAGAATAAGGCAACATAGGCAAGTTTGGACTCAGACCCGGATGCCGGCAGGTCTGAGTCGCTTTGGTTTCGAAATTTCCAACACCTGAAAAGCCACAAACATCATCAGTACAACAGAACTCAAAGCATAACAAGCTGCATAAACAAAACTAGGCAAAAGGGAGCTCGCGCCATACAAATGTGAAGAGGCATCAAACTGCATCAATTCTGAACAGGACAGAAAATACAAACCATCAAACAATGCATCAAAAGGCAAGTTCGTGCGCAAGAGCAGGAAAAGAACAAAGCAACAAATCTGTCACATAAAGTGTAGTTCCTGTTGACAGAAAAGTATTCAACAGGATCCAAAGAAGCACAACAGCATCAAACATGGTTTAGCAGCGAGGCTATCACGAAGTAATCACGTCAGTTCAGAATGCAAGCAGCACTAAATCATGGCATGAATTGTACCAGAACAGACGAGGGCTCAGCAAGCATCATTGCCCCAACAAACGAGTCACGAAAATCAGTTCAAAGTACGAGGGTAAACCGCATCAGTTATCGCATATCATGGCTTCACAATCAGTCTGAAAGCCAATAGCCAATAGCAGCCCAGAACTCATGTTCTGAATCCAATCAAGCGTCGAAAGCAACCGATCTCGAAGGCAACCGCGGCGTAGTAGCGCTTCTGAAAAAAGAAGGAAGGTCGTGAAGATCAAACCAGTTCAGAACAAACAAAACACACCAGTTCAGAGAGTGAAACAAGTGCAAAAAGACAGAAATCGCAACAAATGATAAACCACAAGCGAAGATCGTCAGAGGCAATCGCAGCGTCATCAAAGAATATCAGTTGTCACGGCTCAGATGAACATCATCGCCGTAGACCTTTCCCGGCAATTCTGACTCAACGAAAGCCGTGGTATCAGCCCTCTCTGAAAGAAGAAGAGGAAAAGCTAACTGCATCAGGAAAAGAATTCGTGTCAGCAAAACAAACTGATTAGAGAATCCAAATGAAATCAAACAAATTAGTTCGAAATCAAAAACGAATTAATTCAGATATCGAACAGATCAAGTGAAATTCAAAGGCAATCCAATCCACATCTGCAAAAATCCAATCAGTATATCAGAAAATGATCAAACAAAATCGAATCAATTAAGGAGTTCTGAAAATGGAAAGTTTTGAGTCAGTATCAGATCCGTATCAGAAAACATCCAATTGGAACATCCAATCAATATCTGAAAGAACGAACAAAGCACAGATAAAATCAAATCATATAAAATCAACACGAAATCATAAGGCAATAACGCAAATCCAACATCAAAGGCCCAAAAAAGGAGAGAGTCAGAGAGTATAAGAAGGGAACAATTTCACCTGTGAAAAAACGCGAACGGGTAGCCGCGAGAGAGAGAAGAACGACGAAATCGCGAAAGCCCTAACGAACGAAACCCTAACGGCCGAGACTCAGAGGGACCGGTACCCTCATCATCGTCGCCGTTCATCGACGAACAAACATCATAAAACCACGAGCGAAGCACCAACGAGGAGATCGCCTTCGCCGTCCATTACAAACGGCGGGCAGTCAACTCTGAGCCTCAGTTCTGCACATCATCGGCCGTTTCACCATAAATGTGAGCTATGAGATATTTTCCTCACAATATTCGTGTTTTATTTCAGGTTATTGAGCAGAATGGAGAAGAACGAGTGGCCGCGAAAGAGAATCGAGAGAGTCGCGAGGAAGAAGAAAGACGAGAAAGGAGAAGAAGATGTAAACGGCGCCGCGATAACATTAGGGTTCCCAGAACCCTAAATGTTTTTTAGTTTAACCACTAACCGGGTTGGGTCCGGGTGTGATGACCGGCCCAACCCCCTCCCTTTATTTATTTTTTTTTGTTTTGTTTTTAAAAAAATTTGTTTTTATGTTTTTAAATTGTTTTTTTATATTTTACTTTTATAATTCAAAAAAACTGTTTTTAAAAATAAATAAAAAAACATTTTTTGGTAAATATTAAAAAATAAATAAAAAACTCTTTTTAAAACAAAATCAGAAAACTTTTCTTAAAAATATTAAAAAAATAAAACCTTTTTTTTAAAAGAGTAAAACATTTTTAAAATTAAACCTTTTTTTTGCAAGCTAACATTAAATTTTTTAAGATTTTTTAAATAAAGCAATAATAAAAATCTCAAATTGGCATCTTTTTCTTTATTGTTTCGTAATTAATTTGATTGCCGCCTAACTGCTGCCCACTAATGTCGTTTGTTCATTTTGCAGCTCATTACATTTACCATTACTTATTTCATCTTATCTCATTATCATATTGTATATGTTTCTCGGTTGTAACCTCGCGAACCAATAATCGCGCTTTAAGTTTCTGCCTTTAAATTTCTGTTTGTATGGCTTTTACTGCTGTCTTTATTCCCTGTTTGCAATTCAATTATCTCACACCTTCATCGATATTTCTGTCACATTGCACACACTGCCGAAGGAATTAGGTCTAGCTTTTGACCGCCGTGTCAATAGTCCTCAACCTCAAAACTACAACCTCACAAACCCTAATTTTCACAAATGCCTCGCCGCAGGCAAGATTACAATTTTACCCCTAGCATTAGGTCAAAGAGCCGCCGCGCTCAGTTTAGGGTTTCCCGCCGTGGAATCCCTAATTTAACCCTAATTACAACTTAACATTTCAACGTAGAGATTTGGAGTTTCTACACTCCACGTAAGCGTGTCCTTAAGACATGTCTATTCCCCGTGAGACCTTGACCACAGTCAAGAAGTCTCTAACCTCCCTTTTGAGGGGAACTACGATTACTCTGATTCCACTCCCGTAAGGATACGTAGGCACAAGATGCGATGTCTTGCCGAGTAAACTTAGAATTAATCCCTTAGGTCTTTTTTCTCACTTTTAATCCTTTTGTACATATACCTTAAGCAAATAAATAAAGCAAATAGTAAACATATGAACAAAAGGTTCCTGTAGAGTACTACAGAAGTTTAGGGTGCTAATACCTTCCCTAAATTTAACGAACCCCCGAACCCTAGATCTTTCCCCGCATTGTGTTTACGATGCAAAATAGGTTTTCCCTCTTTTGACCTTTTCCTTCGGATAAATCAAAGAGCGGTTGTGAATTGAATTGCAATTCAAACTCATTAATAGTTTGTGATCCTATTTCCACCGCAACAGAAAAATGGCGACTTCACTGGGGACTATTTTAATTTTTGAGGGTTACCCCTAACTTGTTCATATTTATTACTATTTGTGTTATTATTCATTTGCATGTATATATTTGTGCTTTGATTTTGGGACTGTTCCTTGTGTTGTGAGATAAAGTCCTACGCCCGGACTAGTGACATTATTATAGGATGGGGATATATTCGATGAGGCTTATAGGGAGTGAATCCCGACCAAGTTGATTCGAGAATCACCGCTCAGTTGAGACCCTTTCGAAAATGGTTCGGTTGAACGAGTAATCGTTGAAAACTTTTTCCATGGTCGATTGGAGTCTGTGATATTGGGAACCGTAGTACCTTAACACCACCTTGGCCTTATTTAGGACGTAGTGCGGGAGCTATGTGGGAGTAATCCTACAACGGTTGCTACGCGATACTACACTCAAAAGAGGTTCTCTTGAGAATATTATTAACCCCCGAGTCAATCGGAAGGTTGATAATATCCGAAAGATGGGCTGATGACTTTGGGCACTTTTTAGAACCTTGCTCTGCAGGTACAACTAACCTATAGTACACTCCTTTTGGGGATGGGTAGACCTTAACTCCACGCATGACCTTTAACCTAGGACTTTGTGTGTTTTCATGCATTGCATTCATAAAGCATCCCATTGCATTGTATTTCATGGAATTCAAACATCGTTTATGGATATCGCGGGACACCATAAATAAAAAAATAAAAAAAAATAAAGAAAAGGATTTCCTCGGTACCCCACGACATTCGTAAATGTTTGAATTCCATGAAATCTTCATTTGCATCATAGCATCATTTACTTTCTTGCATTGCATGGGTCTTCCGTTTTCTCATGTTCGGTTCTCTCGCCTTCCAGTTTCGTCACCCTGAGTTCTCGGCACCAGTACAACACCAGAGCTCAAACTCGGAAAAGAATGGAGGATCAGGCAAAAGAGATTGATCGCCTTAGCAATGAACTTGAAGACCTTCGAGGGGGTATGGGGCGTATGATGGAATTGTTACATGTCATGAATGCTAAGATGGATACCCAGCCCACTGTTGTTTCCGAGATTACCGGCGTTACTGTGGACCCTCCACCAGGTATGACCGTAGCAAGGGACCCACCTTATGGTCTTGCTCCCGGTTTTGTGCCTCCTCAAGCCACTGTTCCGATTAATCAGCCTATTCAGCAAGCCGTGCCTTTATTTTCTGAAGTTCCTAGGGGGGCTCCTATCTTTGCACCACCTGTTGTACACACCCGTGCGCAACCGTACTTCAATGAGACAGTCTTTGATAATCTTGATGAGACTGTTGAAGGTTATGAGAAACGTGATAAGCTTCGTGAGGAAGTAAACACCATCGTCCAGAGATTGAAAAAAGTAGAGGGCGATCAAATTTTTGGGACTGCTGCAAGCGATGTGTGTTTGGTCTCGGGTTTGGTTATTCCCCCGAAGTTCAAAACTCCGAACTTCGATCGTTATGAAGGTGCCACCTGTCCTAAGAGTCATCTGATCATGTACTATCGCAAAATGGTTGCCCATGTTGAGAATGATAAACTGATGATTCATTGCTTCCAAGATAGTTTGAAGGGTGCTTCTTCCAAGTGGTATTTAACTTTGGACCAGTCTCGCGTTAAGAGTTTCCAGGATTTATCTGACGCTTTCATCAAACACTACAAGTACAATATGGATCTGGCTCCTGACAGAAGATAGTTGTTGAGTATGTCACAAAAGAATTCCGAGTCATTCAAAGAGTACGCTCAAAGGTGGAGAGAGATTGCTTCGCAGGTAGAACCTCCTTTGACCGAGAAAGAGTTAGCTGATTGGTTTGTCGACACGGTTCGTCCAGAATTTTACGAGAGAATGGTGGGTAGTGTGACTTCAAATTTCTCTGACATCGTTGTTGTGGGTGTCAAGATTGAATTGGGTATGAAAAGTGGTAAAATGACAAATAATCATGGTGCTTCTAAGGATCAGCCGAAGAAACCTCCGTATAGCTCCCAGAAGAAGAAAGAGGGTGAGACTAATGCTATATCCTTTGGTAAACCAAGAGACCAATTTTATCAATATCCGCAAGGTTATGCTCAACCTCAAGGGTACCCAATCCAATATGCTCAACAACCCTATGTAGCAGCTGTTACACCTTCTTTCAATCAACAGGTTCCTATGTATCAACCTATGCAACAACCTCCTGTTTATCCGCCTCCTATCAACTACCTACAGGCGCCCAACGCTCCTATTCCTCAACAGCCAAAGAGTCCGGCTCCTCGCCAGAATGTTCCGAACAGAAGAACGTATAAGCCTTGTCCGCCGATTCCGATGACTTTCACCGAGTTGTATCCCTCTTTGGTCAAGCAAGGTCTAATCACTACTCGGGCTTTGGGTCCGCCTCCTAATCCTCTACCTGCCAATTACAACGCCGCCGCTCATTGTTTATTTCATGAGGGTGCGCCTGGTCATGATCTAGAGAATTGTTATGCTCTCAAAAATCTTGTCAGGGATTTATTGGAAAAGAAAATTTTGTCATTTGAAGATCCTCAACCGAATGTTAAGAAGAACCCTTTTCCTAACCATGAGAGTGTCAATGCCATTGGTGCCGATTCTGAGGAAGGTTATGTCCTTGATGTTGTACAGATTAAGACTCCTCTCAAGATGTTCCATTCGAAACTATTTGAAGCTGGTTTGGTAGATACTTCCCACGTTGCATGCGTAAGTTGTGAAGCCAGTATCAAGGGTTGTGTGTTGGTTCAGAATGATGTTCAGAGGTTGATTAATGAGGGTGTTTTACAAGTGACAAGCCAACCCAAGAAGGATGAGGTCGCTGTGGTTGAGCCAGTTTTCCATCAGCCTGGATCAAAGGGAAAGGTACCAGTGTTTAATCTATCTGGGGCAGGTTCTGCCAATCTCGTGTTCGATATACCAAAGTCGTCTATCCCTGAGGTGAATCAGCATAAGCCAATAGTTATTCGAAGACCAAGTCCGTTTCCTTTCAGTGATCCTAAAGTTGTGCCTTGGAAATACGACGTGACGATGATTGACAAGGAGTCTGGGAAGGTTATTCCAAATGAAGAGGTTAAGGACATTGTGACCAATATCGCTGAGGCAAGCAGGATGACTCGCAGTGGCCGTGTGTATACTCCCCGTTCCAATGAGGTTCCACCTAAGGAAACCACTAGTATCCCAGTGGCCGTCAAAGACAAAGGTAAGGGAGCCGTTATGAATGATGAAGATGCTGAGTTTTTGAGGATCATCAAGAAAAGTGACTATAAAGTTATCGACCAACTTCATCAGACTCCTTCCAAGATTTCGATTTTATCTCTGTTGATGAGTTCACCCGCTCATAGGATGGCCTTGCAGAAAGTTTTGACTCAAGCACATGTGGATCAAGATATCAGCACCAGTCGGTTTGATAGTGTGATCGCCAATTTGACCGCCTGTAACACCCTTAGTTTCAGCAACGAAGAGTTACCAAAGGAGGGTCCGAATCATAATCGTGCTTTACATATATCGGTGAAATGTCAGGAGGACAATTTAGCGAGAGTACTGGTAGACACCGGCTCTTCTCTGAATGTTCTACCCAAGAGGGTTCTTGATAAGTTGGTTTTCCAAGAGACTGTGTTGAAACCTACTCCTTTGATCGTCAAGGCTTTCGATGGCTCTCGCCGGTCGGTAATGGGGGAGGTTGAGCTTCCTATCCTAATTGGTCCGCAAGTTTTTAATATCACGTTTCAAGTCATGGACATTAATCCCAATTACAGTTGTTTACTTGGAAGGCCGTGGATTCATGCCGCTGGGGCAGTAACCTCAACGTTACATCAAAAGATGAAGTTCGTGATCGATGAAAAGTTGGTTATTATACACGGTGAGGAGGATCTGATGGTCAGTAACCTGTCTTCTTTCCGTTACATCGAGGCCGATGAGAATGCTTTCGAAATCTCCTTTCAAGCACTTGAGATCGCCAATGCTGTTCTGCTAGAAGTCGAAGAGACAGTGGGTCAGGGTAATCCATCTTTTGCATCTCTGAAGAGTACCAAATCAACAATTGACAGGGGCATTCCTGAAGGTTGGGGAGAGGTAATTGATGTCAAGACCAAGACTGATCGCTTTGGGTTGGGTTACAAACCAACTCAGAATGGAGCTGCCACAACTGTCGAAGGGCGTCTGAAGGTTATCCAAGAGGTATTTGTCAACGGAGGTTTCCAAGTCAATGCCATCAGTGACTGTGAGGAAAATGAAGAGCTGAGCAACCTGGTGTTTAAGGGTGATGCAGTTTTGAACAACTGGGAGGCCGTAGAGATCCCTGTCATTTTTCCCTTGTCAAAGTAATTTTTTTAAAAATAAAAAAAAAAAAGTTTCATTTACATTTTCAAATAAAAATCCGTAGCTCTGCCCAAGGCTATAGGGTCGTTTTGTTGGGCCACTGTTCATTTCTAAGAGGATATTAATAAAGGCATTTTGTTCAATTCCACTTTGGTCCATTTGCGTTTTTCGCTTTCACCTTTAAAAAATGAAATTGGCAACCCTTTTTTTTCAAAAAATAAAACAAAAACAGCATTTCATTTCTTATCTTACATATCTTTGAGCATTTTAATTAAGTAAGCCTTCCATCATGCAGAGACATCGTAAACCTTGTTGGATCCAATGATTTTACTGACACTCCTGACTGGGACGCACCCATCAATCAAGCTGAAGACGAGGGTGAAGAAGATTTTGAAGTACCCGCTGAACTGACAAGATTGATTGAGTACGAGTATACAGAGCTTCAACCGCATAAAGAGCAGGTGGACTTAATTAATCTTGGTACAGATGAGAACAAGAAAGAGGTCAAGATTGGTGCAATGCTTAGGACAGAGGTTAAGTCGAGGTTGATTGAGTTGTTAAAAAAATATATTGATGTGTTTGCGTGGTCGTATCGAGATATGCCTGGTCTGGACACGGATATTGTTGTTCACAAGTTGCCACTTAAGCCAGATTGTCCACCTATCAAGCAAAAACTTCGAAGAACGAGACCCGACATGGCTTTGAAGATTCGAGATGAGGTCAAAAAGCAGTTGGATGCAGGTTTCTTGGCAGTTGCAAAATATCCAGATTGGGTTGCCAATATTGTGCCAGTGCCCAAGAAGGACGGTAAAGTTAGGATGTGTGTGGATTACAGGGATCTGAACAAAGCAAGTCCGAAAGACGACTTCCCTCTGCCACATATTGATACACTGGTAGACAATACAGCAAGTTTTGCGTTGTTCTCATTTATGGATGGTTTCTCTGGCTATAATCAGATCAAAATGGATCCCGACGATCGAGAGAAGACTACTTTCATTACCCCTTGGGGAACCTTCTGCTACAAAGTCATGCCCTTCGGTTTAAAGAACGCGGGGGCAACTTACCAACGCGCTATGACCACTCTTTTTCATGATATGATGCACAAGGAGATCGAGGTGTATGTGGACGATATGATAGCCAAGTCTCAGAGTGAAGAGGAGCATCTAGACCATTTGGTGAAGCTGTTTGAACGACTCAGGAAATATCAGTTGAAATTGAATCCTGCTAAATGTACCTTCGGTGTCAGATCTGGAAAATTGCTTGGTTTCATTGTTAGCCAGCGAGGGATTGAGGTGGATCCTGACAAAGTCCGAGCCATTCAAGATATGCCAGCTCCGCAAACCGAGACGCAAGTTAGAGGTTTTCTGGGACGTTTGAATTATATTTCCAGGTTTATCTCCAACATGACCGCTACTTGTGAGCCGATATTCAAGTTACTTTGCAAGGGGCAGACGGTTGAGTGGAACCCCGATTGTCAGAAGGCGTTTGAGAAGATTAAGAGTTATTTGCAAGACCCCCCTATTCTGATTCCTCCTGTGCCTGGAAGACCGTTGTTCATGTACCTTACTGTTCTTGAGAAGTCTATGGGTTGTGTGCTTGGACAACATGATGAGACTGGGAAAAAGGAACATGCGATTTATTACCTGAGCAAGAAGTTTACCGATTGTGAAAACAGATACTCACCATTGGAGAAAACTTGTTGTGCATTGGCATGGGCCGCTAGGCGCCTTCGGCAATATATGGTCTGTCATACCACATTGTTGATTTCTAAAATGGATCCGATCAAGTATATTTTTGAAAAACCTGCTCAAACCGGGAGGCTAGCCCGTTGGCACATGTTGTTATCCGAATATGACATCCAGTATGTACCCCAGAAGGCGATTAAGGGTAGTATTTTATCTGATTATCTTGCGGACCAGCCGGTTGAAGATTACGAACCTCTTAAGTTTGATTTTCCGGATGAGGATATTTTGTTAATTAAAAGAGATTGTGAAGAGCCAGATCCGAGCGAAGGTCCAGAACCAGGTCTTTGGTGGAGGATGATGTTTGATGGTTCCTCGAATTTCAATGGGCATGGTATAGGCGCCGTTTTGATGAACCCAAAGGGTGGATTCACTCCATTTACAGCAAGGTTGGACTTTGAGTGTACTAATAACGTCGCAGAATATGAAGCATGTATTCTTGGCCTCGAAGCAGCAATTCACCTCCGAATCAAACTTCTTAAAGTAAGTGGTTACTCAGCCTTGGTTATTTACCAGGTACAAGGAAAATGGGAAACGAAGAATGAGAAGTTAATCCCTTATAAGGACTACATTGTTGAGCTGATCAAGTATTTCGACGAGATAGAGTTCGAGCATGTTCCTAGATCCGAGAATCACGTTGCTGATGCTTTAGCCATGTTAGCATCCATGTGGAAAGTTAAATTCGTTAATGAAGCACCTCTTATCCATATTGAGCGCAAAGTTGAGCCCGCTTATTGTCAGGTGGTCGAAGAAGTTGAGGTGGATGAAAAGCCTTGGTTTCATGATATCAAGAACTATCTCGTCAAGCAAGAGTATCCCGATGGTGCTACTGGTCTGGACAAGAAAACATTGAGAAGACTGGCGTCCAAATTCTTTATCAGTAATGGTGTGTTATACAAGAGAAATCACGACATGGTTTTGCTCAGATGTGTTGATAAACGGGAAGCGGACATGTTACTGCAGGAAATTCATGAGGGGACCTTCGGAACTCATGCCAATGGTTATGCTATGTCCAAGAAGATGTTAAGGGCTGGGTATTATTGGTTAACCATGGAAGCTGACTGCATCCAATATGCTAGAAAATGCCATAAGTGCCAAATTTATGCTGATAAAATGCATGTACCTCCATCACCGTTGAATGTTTTGTCTTCACCATGGCCGTTCTCTATGTGGGGCATTGACATGATTGGGGCAATCGAGCCGAAGGCTTCTAATGGTCATTGTTTTATCCTTGTTGCTATTGATTATTTCACCAAGTGGGTAGAGGCTGCCTCCTACACCAACGTGACCAAGCAAGTGGTTGCCCGATTCATCAGGAAAGAAATCATCTGCCGTTATGGAATCCCAAGCCGGATAATAACTGACAATGGCACCAATCTGAATAACAAGACTATGAAAGAGCTGCGTGACAGTTTCAATATCACTCATCACAATTCTTCTCCGTACCGTCCTAAGATGAATGGGGCCGTCGAAGCTGCGAATAAGAATATCAAGAAAATCCTGCAAAAGATGGTTGTGACTTACAAAGATTGGCATGAGATGTTACCGTTTGCTTTGCATGGATACAGAACCTCAGTGAGAACTTCGACAGGGGCAACACCTTTCTCATTGGTGTATGGAATGGACGCCGTGCTCCCCATCGAAGTAGAGATACCGTCTTTAAGAGTGTTGATGGAAGCTGAACTTGAGGAAGCAGAGTGGGTTCAAGACAGACTGGATCAGTTGAATCTCATTGACGAGAAGCGCATGACAGCCATGTGCCATGGGAAATTATATCAGAAACGGATGAAAAGAGCATTTGATAAGAAGATTCGTATCCGTGAGTTCCGTCAAGGAGAGCTCGTACTCAAAAAGATCTTGCCAGTACATAAAGATATGCGTGGAAAGTGGATGCCTAATTATGAAGGCCCATTCGTCGTAAAGACCGTTTTCTCCGGAGGGTCTCTGATACTTACAACAATGGACGGTGAAGAACTAGCATATCTCGTGAATTCTGATGCAGTCCGAAAATATTATGCCTAAAAACCCGCTAAGTCGAAAACCTGCAAAAGGCGACTTAGGCAAAAGTAAGGGTTGAAAAGAAAAAAGAAATAATAATAAAAAGCTCGCTAAGTTGAAAACCCGAAAGGGCGGCTTAGGCAAAAAGGAGCGTCCCGGTGGATTGAAAACCCGAGAGGGCGGTCCAGGCAAAAGTTAGGGACAAAGGCATTTCATTGCATCAGAGGACACTGATCATCGCGAACATACTTTCCGCATGAGAGCCATGTTTCAGTTCTTTCATCCTGGCCCAAAGCAAGATTCTGGATTAGTCTTAGTTATTAGTGTCAGTAGGTGTCATTGGATTCAATGTAACCTTTTCCCATGTTGCCAATTTCAAAACATAATCATCTGTGGAGTTATGCCTTCAGCGAGCTGCCACCCTTTAATAAAAGATACCATTTTGTTACTTACATTCCTTGGTGCATTGCTCTTTATTTTCTATTGTTATGCAAAATGCGTTTATTCTTAAAATTTGAAAATGAAAGGTGCATTGTAGATTTTTCAAAACTGTTCTTCAAAAAACGAAATTGAAATATAAGAAATTACTTTGACTAGTGGAAATTTCGGAAGGATCTCCTCACCCCCCGAAAATATCATTATTGCAGAAACACTTTCAAATCATTGCTCTAACACAGTCCCCAGCGCGACTATAAGCTGACAACCTTTTCTTGGGTAACTCGAAAGTGTCCTTCAGGTTTTCCTCTCCCCATGAGAAGACGTGATACTGTGCACCCAAGCAATTCACTTTCTCCCCAGAGCATTCAGAATTTTGAAACCAGATTTGGTCCTACCATTCCCTCCCATGATTGACGTATTGGTTGCAGAGAACGCAGGGTATTTCCGTCGAGATGTTTATTTCATCTCTCGTCCCGTCTCTAGTCTGTTTCGTCAACGTACGCAAGGGCATAAGCATCACATGCCTATTTCACTACATATTCATTACATATTCATTACATACTCATTACATACTCATGGCATACTCATTTCATAACATCTTGCATATTTAACTACATAGACATTAACATACATTCATATTAACATATTCATTAACATACGCGTTAACATGCACAGGTTCGTTGTGTCTCCATCATTGGTCGTTACCGCCGAGTAACTGGGGTTTGTCCATTCTCTCCAAATAGATTGTCAGCCCTAAACATAAAATACTTACTTATTTCCAGTTTCCCCACAGAGCTCGATCCTCGTGGATGACGGTTACTTCAGCTATCCTTCCTCACCAGGATAAGATATTTACCCTCCGAGATCATTCCCTCGATGGAGTCTTGATTACCAGTCTTCTTTCTAGCTCGATCCTAGATTGAATCTCAATCTTGTCGGTCGTCAATCCCAACCGGACGTGCATTTATTTTGCACCATCTAAAGGTTTTCACCATACCATGACAGATACGCGACTATCTCGCTTGAGAGGTTTATCACTGTACACGGACGTGCATTTATTTTGCATTATTTTTCAAGAAAATCAACTACAATCCTTTACAGATACACGCCAGTTCATGCCTGGATAATTTATAATTACAATCCTACATCTTACAGCATCAATATACAACATTTCTCACCTAAGAAGCCGATCCTATCTTCGTTATGACTCGCAGCAAATGGCCATCTCCATGGAGCAGTTGGGCTTCCATTTTCCCTGTCGTCTTGAAGTATAGAGGGTTTTGAACCAAATCGTATTCAGGAGAGCACGATCTTGAAATACGGGGAGGTTTGAGCGGAATCATATTCAGGAGAGCACGATTCTGAATTATGAAGAAGTTCATTTATCCTTTAGTAAAAGAAGAAACCAAATCGTATTCAGGAGAGCACGATCTTGAAATACGGGGAGGTTTGAGCAGAATCATATTCAGGAGAGCACGATTCTGAAGTATGAGGAAGTTCAGTTAGCCCTTTTCATATTCAGGAGAGCACGATTCTGAAGTATGAAGAATTTCATTTACAAGAAAGAGCCGAATCATATTCAGGAGAGCACGATTCTGACGTATGAGGAAGTTCAGTTAGCCCTTTTCATATTCAGGAGAGCACGATTCTGAAGTATGAAGAATTTCATTTACAAGAAAGAGCCGAATCATATTCAGGAGAGCACGATTCTGAAGTATGAGGAAGTTCAGTTAGCCCTTTTCATATTCAGGAGAGCACGATTCTGAAGTATGAAGAATTTCATTTACCCGAAAAAGCCGAATCATATTCAGGAGAGCACGATTCTGAAGTATGAGGAAGTTCAGTTTACCCTTTTCATGTTCAGGAGAGCACGATCTTGAAGCATGGAGAAGTTTATTTATCCTTCAGTAAGCGAAGAATCAGAATCGTATTCCAGGCGCCGACCTTAAATGCGAGAAGATTTATCAGATAAGTAGCAGCCTCTTTATTTGAGTGCTTATCCATTTTGGCACATAAGTCCCTTCCAACGATAAGTGACAGTTCTCCCGCGAGAAGCTTATCAGGGCATTTCCCATCAAAGTCCATTTATTTTGGCATACAGCCGGTCTTTACCCTGTATATTTGTTACGGAGTTCCGAAAAGTCCGTTTGATCCTGTCACGAGGGATAGTTTACAGAAGCTTGGATGTTATTCTTTGCTCAATGCTCCAGCATTCTGTAATCGATCTTGCAATCGTACGTGATCCAGTTTTATTTTTAGACTCCCCAGTGGAGGCCGTCTCACAGGTGTCATCTCCATTTGAGAATCTCGTTCCCAAAATGACCATTGGGCGTGTTCGCACCAGTTGACCATCATTTTAGAATTCCCCGGTGTTGTACTGTGTCCCAGCACGTCGTTTTCCCCAGTGTGTTCTTCTCGTAGCGTCTGTCCCTGTGTCGTCGCATTCGTCAGCATTTTCGCATTCATCATTCCAGCATACGCATCACATCATATTCACGGCATCATCTGCATTAATCTGTTCTCGCTCTGTCCAATAGCATTGCATATCGTCGCATATAAGGGCAAAATTTTCGGTTATCTATATTTAAATCTCTCCACCACGATTCCTCGAGTCTCTGTCACTCAAATCGTCCAGTGTAGCTATTTAAATAGGGGCAACTGTAATACCCCAAATTTTACCCTTATATTTTAGTAAGTCATTTCGCATAGCATCTCATATGTACATTTGCTAATCACTAACAAGTTATGGAGGTGTTTTGTATTGCAGATTTGGTTCCAGAGGTATTTTGGTCATTTTACACAAATTCTGCTAATTCCTTGAAGACGGGTTGTTATTAAGTTCTGAGGCGTTTGATACACTATTTTTGAGGCATTTACCTATCACCAGGTCTGATTATATCAAGGTGCCAATTCGACGTGGTCGATATTAAAGTTTGTCGAGCACAACTGGATTTAAGACTTATTTTATTGCTCGTGGCTTATTTCCGGCACACCTCCGTTAATGAGGCACAGTTTTACTGGGGTATTATTGGATTGTTGCTCACAGTCTTTGGTCGGTGGAATGCAATTACGGGCAAGGTTATCATTGATATTAAATCGGTGTTGATTACAGCGTACATCCGTGTTTGGGTTATAAAATGATTGGTTAGAATTTAAAGTTGGAATGCGATTTGAATTTAATCAAGTGCTGAGATTAAGACTACAAATGAACGAACAAGAATGTCGTTCGGGAAATGCTTATAGTTTATGACTATGTTAATGAGTTTAAACATTTGTGGATTTATTCACAAATATTTATAATTTACAACTAGAAATAAAGTAAGCAGGTCACGAATATAAAGGAAAGTCTGATATTTTATTTCATAAAAAGATCATCATACAAGAAGGAGGAGATTGTTTCACATTTTCGAAATGCTGTTACAAGGAATTACATTAATTCTAAAAGTTCTAGGTCCTAAGTCCTAAGAATTTCTAAATGTCCTTCATGATGTCCCTTGAGCTTCTCCGCAAAGTCTCCGATTCACCTGCACATCAAAAGAACACAACACAGAATAGAAAAATGTTAGAGTTTGTTTTCGACACTCTCAGAACAGTGTCATCATCGAGTGCCGGGAGTGGCACAACCGAAGCTGCGTCCTACCCCCGTTACCGATCCGCGCCGTTGGCGTCAGATTAGGTAACACCTGTTCTTATCGTTACGGGACATCCGAGAGATAGAAGTAATAAAAGAAGCGGGACTGATTCGTTTTGCCGCGATTGGATTTCCAAACTGATACGAGAATAAGGCAACATAGGCAAGTTTGGACTCAGACCCGGATGCCGGCAGGTCTGAGTCGCTTTGGTTTCGAAATTTCCAACACCTGAAAAGCCACAAACATCATCAGTACAACAGAACTCAAAGCATAACAAGCTGCATAAACAAAACTAGGCAAAAGGGAGCTCGCGCCATACAAATGTGAAGAGGCATCAAACTGCATCAATTCTGAACAGGACAGAAAATACAAACCATCAAACAATGCATCAAAAGGCAAGTTCGTGCGCAAGAGCAGGAAAAGAACAAAGCAACAAATCTGTCACATAAAGTGTAGTTCCTGTTGACAGAAAAGTATTCAACAGGATCCAAAGAAGCACAACAGCATCAAACATGGTTTAGCAGCGAGGCTATCACGAAGTAATCACGTCAGTTCAGAATGCAAGCAGCACTAAATCATGGCATGAATTGTACCAGAACGGACGAGGGCTCAGCAAGCATCATTGCCCCAACAAACGAGTCACGAAAATCAGTTCAAAGTACGAGGGTAAACCGCATCAGTTATCGCACATCATGGCTTCACAATCAGTCTGAAAGCCAATAGCCAATAGCAGCCCAGAACTCATGTTCTGAATCCAATCAAGCGTCGAAAGCAACCGATCTAGAAGGCAACCGCGGCGTAGTAGCGCTTCTGAAAAAAGAAGGAAGGTCGTGAAGATCAAACCAGTTCAGAACAAACAAAACACACCAGTTCAGAGAGTGAAACAAGTGCAAAAAGCCAGAAATTGCAACAAATGATAAACCATAAGCGAAGATCGTCAGAGGCAATCACAGCGTCATCAAAGAATATCAGTTGTCACGACTCAGATGAACATCATCGCCGTAGACCTTTCCCGGCAATTCTGACTCAACCAAAGCCGTGGTATCAGCCCTCTCTGAAAGAAGAAGAGGAAAAGCTAACTGCATCAGGAAAAGAATTCGTGTCAGCAAAACAAACTGATTAGAGAATCCAAATGAAATCAAACAAATTAGTTCGAAATCAAAAACGAATTAATTCAGATATCGAACAGATCAAGTGAAATTCAAAGGCAATCCAATCCACATCTGCAAAAATCCAATCAGTATATCAGAAAATGATCAAACAAAATCGAATCAATTAAGGAGTTCTGAAAATGGAAAGTTTTGAGTCAGTATCAGATCCGTATCAGAAAACATCCAATTGGAACATCCAATCAATATCTGAAAGAACGAACAAAGCACAGATAAAATCAAATCAGATAAAATCAACACGAAATCATAAGGCAATAACGCAAATCCAACATCAAAGGCCCAAAAAAGGAGAGAGTCAGAGAGTATAAGAAGGGAACAATTTCACCTGTGAAAAAACGCGAACGGGTAGCCGCGAGAGAGAGAAGAACGACGAAATCGCGAAAGCCCTAACGAACGAAACCCTAACGGCCGAGACTCAGAGGGACCGGTACCCTCATCATCGTCGCCGTTCATCGACGAACAAACATCATAAAACCACGAGCGAAGCACCAACGAGGAGATCGCCTTCGCCGTCCATTACAAACGGCGGGCAGTCAACTCTGAGCCTCAGTTCTGCACATCATCGGCCGTTTCACCATAAATGTGAGCTATGAGATATTTTCCTCACAATATTCGTGTTTTATTTCAGGTTATTGAGCAGAATGGAGAAGAACGAGTGGCCGCGAAAGAGAATCGAGAGAGTCGCGAGGAAGAAGAAAGACGAGAGAGGAGAAGAAGATGTAAACGGCGCCGCGATAACATTAGGGTTCCCAGAACCCTAAATGTTTTTTAGTTTAACCACTAACCGGGTTGGGTCCGGGTGTGATGACCGGCCCAACCCCCTCCCTTTATTTATTTTTTTTTGTTTTGTTTTTAAAAAAATTTGTTTTTATGTTTTTAAATTGTTTTTTTATATTTTACTTTTATAATTCAAAAAAACTGTTTTTAAAAATAAATAAAAAAAACATTTTTTGGTAAATATTAAAAAAAAAATAAAAAACTCTTTTTAAAACAAAATCAGAAAACTTTTCTTAAAAATATTAAAAAAAATAAAACCTTTTTTTTAAAAGAGTAAAACATTTTTAAAATTAAACCTTTTTTTTGCAAGCTAACATTAAATTTTTTAAGATTTTTTAAATAAAGCAATAATAAAAATCTCAAATTGGCATCTTTTTCTTTATTGTTTCGTAATTAATTTGATTGCCGCCTAACTGCTGCCCACTAATGTCGTTTGTTCATTTTGCATCTCATTACATTTACCATTACTTATTTCATCTTATCTCATTATCATATTGTATATGTTTCTCGGTTGTAACCTCGCGAACCAATAATCGCGCTTTAAGTTTCTGCCTTTAAATTTCTGTTTGTATGGCTTTAACTGCTGTCTTTATTCCCTGTTTGCAATTCAATTATCTCACACCTTCATCGATATTTCTGTCACATTGCACACACTGCCGAAGGAATTAGGTCTAGCTTTTGACCGCCGTGTCAATAGTCCTCAACCTCAAAACTACAACCTCACAAACCCTAATTTTCACAAATGCCTCGCCGCAGGCAAGATTACAATTTTACCCCTAGCATTAGGTCAAAGAGCCGCCGCGCTCAGTTTAGGGTTTCCCGCCGTGGAATCCCTAATTTAACCCTAATTACAACTTAACATTTCAACGTAGAGATTTGGAGTTTCTACACTCCACGTAAGCGTGTCCTTAAGACATGTCTATTCCCCGTGAGACCTTGACCACAGTCAAGAAGTCTCTAACCTCCCTTTTGAGGGGAACTACGATTACTCTGATTCCACTCCCGTAAGGATACGTAGGCACAAGATGCGATGTCTTGCCGAGTAAACTTAGAATTAACCCCTTAGGTCTTTTTTCTCACTTTTAATCCTTTTGTACATATACCTTAAGCAAATAAATAAAGCAAATAGTAAACATATGAACAAAAGGTTCCTGTAGAGTACTACAGAAGTTTAGGGTGCTAATACCTTCCCTAAATTTAACCAACCCCCGAACCCTAGATCTTTCCCCGCATTGTGTTTACGATGCAAAATAGGTTTTCCCTCTTTTGACCTTTTCCTTCGGATAAATCAAAGAGCGGTTGTGAATTGAATTGCGATTCAAACTCATTAATAGTTTGTGATCCTATTTCCACCGCAACATTATGCGATGTGTTTATTTATGTTTTCGCTCTATCATCCTTTTGATGGTGGGTCTGGTATTTCGCTAATATCAGATTGTGCGATATGTGTTGTGTTTCGCTCTGCCATCCTGTTGGTGGTAGGTCTGGCATTTCGTCGATGTCAGATTATGCGATGTGTCTACTTGTGTTTTGCTCCGTCACCCTTTTGGTGGGGGGTCTATCATGGTCATTAATGATAGATTGTGCGATTTGCTTTGTGTCTCGCTCCGTCATCCTTTTGGTGGGGGGTCTATCATGGTCGTTAATGATAGGTTGTGCGTTTTGTGTTCCGCTCCGTCATCCTTTTGGTGGGGGGTCTATCATGGTCATTAATGATAGATTGTACGATTTGTTTTGTGTTTCGCTCCGTCATCCTTTTGGTGGGGGGTCTATCATGGTCATTAATGATGGATTGTGCGAATTTTGTTTATCTCACTCCGTCATCCTTTTGGTGGGGGATCTGTCATGGTCATTAATGATAGATTGTGCGATAGTGTTTTGCTTTGCCATCCTTTTGGTGGTAGTAGTTGTGTGTGTTTCATCCCATCATCCTTTTGGTGATGACGACTTATGCCAGTTATTTACAGCTTACTCAGAGATTTACATCATCCAGCATTTTCAATTCTCAAGCATCTCTCTTTCTTTCGAACAAATTCAGGGTCTTTTTATATCTAATAGACTTCTACCTCAGGAATGTGAACACCAATGCAGTTCATTCTCCTGGGTTTAAGTCGATTAGATAGGGGCATCTGTCATACCCTAAATTTGTCCTACCCTTTTGTAATTATTTTCGCATTTTATTGTTTCATACCGTTTAGACACGTGTCCACCCGAAATTGGACGTTTTTCAAAAAAATTCTTTTTAACCAATTAAAGTGTGACACGTGGCCTAAGTTTTTGTTTGTGAATATTATTTCAATTTCTTAACTTTTCTTTTCCTTTTAAAATATTGTTAATAATAATAAATATTTTATGTATATACTTGTTTTGTTTGATAATTATAATAATAACAATAAATACTTGTTTTATTAATTATTTTGTAGGTTTTAGTTTTTTTTATATTGTAATATAAGTATTAATTTCTTTATTTAGTTATATTTATTTAACTTTTGTAATTATTAATGGATTTTATTTTGTTATAAAGTAATTAAAGAAAATTGTAAAAGAAAATGAGAAGAGAATTAAGAGGCCCATTTACGGCCCTTTAGGGTTGGTCGAAGGGTTGGTATTAAAAGAGGAGGAGTCTGATGAATTGGGATTCACTGTTTATAACCTAATTGGAACCCTAATACACTGTTCATCAAGTAGAAATCGGTCGCCCCCAAATTCACCTGAAAACCTAGAGAATACAGTTCATCACTCCGAACAAAACCCTAATTCGGCGCCGATTCTACCCAACCCTAACCTCTCCTTCAAATTCAATCCACCATTGGACCCTTCTTCTTCACACACTCCTCACCTTCACCGTCACCAACCCTTTTGCTTCTACTTCCATCACCATCATTGTTCTCGATCTCTCCTTGTTATCTCTTTCCAATCACCGTCATTACCGATAAAGTCAACTCCGAAAAAACAACTTTAACATCTCGCAAATTCCTCCATGATTTCGATTTGTTTTGTTGCAGTTTCGGAAGCTCAACAATAGCTCAAGGCCCTTCACCATTTTCGATATGGTCTCACAACAG
This sequence comes from Lathyrus sativus, assembly GCA_963859935.3. Classification (NCBI taxonomy): domain Eukaryota; kingdom Viridiplantae; phylum Streptophyta; class Magnoliopsida; order Fabales; family Fabaceae; genus Lathyrus; species Lathyrus sativus. The sequence goes on along the minus strand of OZ012740.1, from coordinate 183,017,470 downwards.
TATTGAGAGTGATCGTGTTCGTATTTGGTTCCACTGAGGTTTCGACATTTCCGACGTCACTCATCAACAACATATCTTTGATGGGATCTTAGGTTTGACTTCGGTGTGATTTTATGCTTCTGTTTTTTTATGGCGGCTTTATCTTGTTTTGGAAGCAGGTTGTAGATGCAGTTAATATCGGTCGATTTCTGGCTATGAGCTTCATGTTCATTAAGCATTTGCAAGCACTTCCTGTTCGTACGCAATTGTTATTGTCAATCTGGCGCACACAGCACCACTTCCAATGACAAGGCATTTGGCGTTTCGGTTTCGGTAACATTTTGACATGGAAGCCTCATGCTTTCTCTTTCCATTTGCTTTGATATTTATAATGTTGTGTGTGTTCTTTTTTGTTTAAGATTTGGTCCAATATTCTTTCTCTGAAAATCTTTGTGCTATTGGTAAGATATGGTTGTATACTGGATTTACTGCTATTATATGTCCTGAATTGCATCGTGTATTTGAATTGACAAAAGATTACATTGGCTGCGTACGATTTATTTAACTTAAATTTAATTCACGATGGTATGTGTGTGGAGTGTATACTATTGTGTTGCTGCTGTTTATGTTTATGGCGTCAAAATCAAAATTCTGCAGTGACTATTTGATACTGATCTATTGGGATTTTGTTACCCATGTATGCATTTCATTTATGTACATCTCATTTTCATATCTACTGCTGTTTTGACGTTGGTCTACATTTTGGTCCAATCACAAATGATTTTGTTGTTGATATCATACCCGAGTTTCGGTCGGATTTTATCCAAAGTCATTAAGCTGCAATTGAATTATACTGTGAATATTATACAAATTGAATTGATGTTGCTGCAATGTAGATAATACCAAACTGCTACTATGAATGGATAAATTTTGAGTTTCAGTTTAATGTGTAACTCACCATGAAACCAACAAACGGTCGATAGCAAGGGATTGGTAAGGTGGTCCAAAATGTCAACAACATTTCATCCAGTCCATTAGCAACTCAAGCCGGTTTCAAGAGCATGAAATTTTGAGGGTTTTGTGGTCGCAACAAGGTTTTTCAATTCATCATACATTGGGTCCAAAGGAAATCATGACTCACACCTTCAGACATGGTTGTGATTGACGGCATCTCGTTTAGTTCTTAGCCTCAGCTTCAGTTGTGAATAATTCCTGTGCAGGCTGCGATACCGTCGAAAGAAAATCCTAAACGAGAGGGATTCACAATCACGACACGCAATGACGTTTCAAGGTTATTACGGCGCATCATCTCTCCGTCCGTTCAACAAGCAACTCAGCGCGGCTACGTCATAGCTTTTACTTTCAGATTGGCGATGAATTTCGACACCGCGGTAACATTGCAGATATTGTTATTTTTCTGTCGAATCTAAATTTACTTTTCGAAGGTTATATTGTATTGCTGAGATTATTTTGAGTATTTTGAATGTTTTTCCCGTTAATCTACTTTTATTGAAGTGTTCATAGGGATTGTTGGTGTGATTGTGTTCCTGTCGTAAGAAACATATAATTGGTATACTTATTGTTAAATTTGATTCACTGCTTCATGTTGGAGTTCGTATGTAAGATTTAAGTGAGCAACTCACACGATTAATGCTTGTTATGTCATATGTTAAATATATTGCTTGTTATGTCATGTGTTGGTTTGATTTAGAATACATTGCTATTTGATGAGAGCATAAATATTGTTAGCAGCGTGTATATATATCTGTGATTTAGTTTGTTGTGGGATTTGGATAAAATCAAGAATTTAATGCTACTGGCTATGTGTAAATGGCTATGTGTAAAGGCAGGTGAAATCAATTTGCATCAGGATCTCACAGCATGGCTTGGAACTTGTTATTTTTGCTACTGTTAAGCTCTTTAATTAGCTTTTTCCCGAAAAAATTTAGTTTAATCTTATTAATCATTTTTTTTGTATTTTCACTTTTCAGATATTTTAATTCGGTGTTAATAATCTTAATGTTCAATTTTAATTCACTTAATTGATTTAATTAATTTCTAAACAGAAGTTCTAGATTGTTTCTTTTTATAATATTTGATAAGCTTAATATTCATATCTATTTTAAATAAATAAAAATCTTTTATTATATTTAGTAAGTAGCATGTTTTTAGACAGTTCGAAAATCAAGCCTTAGATTTTTTTCAAACTTACTTTAACTTTTGATTAATTTTCTAATCTTAATATAATTTATTTTCAACATGAATCATTTTTTTTAATCAATAACGAAAAAGAACTTTTAAGGTTTAACATCTTTTGAGTTCTTGAATAATCATTATTGGGGTGTACACCTTAAATAATATGTCATTCAACTATTCGTTTAGTACGCAATTTAGAACAAAAAATGTCATAAGAATCTAGCATTCTGTGTGATATTTCCGCTGTTCATCCAAATTTTTTTCAAATAAAAATGGTGTTATTGGAATCTAGCATTTTGGTAATCCCCCGATTATTTAGTTGTGGGGCCGACGTCTCATTTATTAAATAATCGATATTTTCAAACCCAATCTCGCGTTCTCACTTCTCACACGTTCACAAATTATTTTCATACCCCATTGCGCTTTAAATCTCTTTTAAAATATTTTTCTCGATCAAACTCCAAAAGAAGGAGATTCTTGGAATCTAGCATTCCTTGGATCTTCGAGTGAATAATTCTCGAGGCAAGCTCTTGAGTTGTTATTCACTCAATCTTTTGATTTTCTCAAACACTTTTTTCTCAATATTTTCTCTTTCAAACTTCGAAAGAAGGAGATACTTGGAGTCTAGCATTCCTCGTGTCTTCGAGTGAATAATTCTTGAGGCACGCCTTTGAGTTGTTATTCACTCAACCTTTCGATTCTTTTTCAAATTCAATCATTCTTAAACATTCTCCTAAGTCGAATGCTCGTCCGCATTTGCAACCCATTTCATTCACAACTCCTCGTGGTTTCGATATTAGGAGCACCCTCAGGGACTAATATTGTTTTCTCACCATCCTAACCCTTGACACGTTGTCAAGTCGGTTCCATCTTCAATCAAATCTTCGACACGTTGTCGAACCAGTTCAAAACAACTTCCTTTCGGCCTCGCATGCCATTCTTCGATTCAATCCTTTCACAAACATTTCCGAAACTTACGAAAGAGGGATATTCTCAGAATCCAACATTCTTTGGATATTCGAATGAGTAACTCTCGAGGCGCGCCCTCGAGTTGTTATTAATTTATTCTTTCGATTTCAAAACATCCAACTCTTTATCTTCAATTTATTCAGTCAATTCCCGAAAGAACTGAGTTCTTGGAGTCTTGCATTCCTTGGATTCTTGAGTGACAAGCTCTTGAGACGCGCTCTTGGGTTGTTTGTTAGTCATCCTTTCGTCTCCTTCGCAAAACTTTCAACTCATTCAACCTCATCTTTCGTGGTTGTTACCACGAACTACGACTGCTCTGATTCTTCATTCTCGTCCGAATGTAAGATACGTAGGCACAAGATTGCGATGATCTTGGCGAGCTACCTCCCCTCCATCTTCCGTTTCCCCCCCCCCCCATCATTTCCCGTAGTCGAACTACGACGCTCTGATTTCTCATTCTTGTCTGGATGAGTATACGTAGGCACAAGGGCCCCAATCCTTGGCGAGCACCCTATCTTCTAACCACCCATCTCTCCTTAGCATCTTTAACCTTTTTACCCTACCAATTCTACCTTTAACAACGAGAAGAAAACAAGTGAACCTAAACAACACTCCCCACAATTACCTTAAGAGGTTCCCGTCGAGTACGACGGACGTGAGGGGTGCTAATACCTTCCCCTCACGTAACCGACTCCCGAACCCGGAACTTGGTTGCGACAGCCCTGTTCCTATCCTTTCGTTTTAAGAGGTTTTCTCGATATTTTCCTCTCCCGTTTGTTCGGGAAAAATAAAGTTCGGTGGCGACTCTGTCGAACCGCATTTCCGCGCCTTCCGCGCGAGGGTCGTATTTTCGAAAGAATTTTTTCGAGGTGCGACACTTCGCAAGAATCAAATCATTGATTGGAATTCTGATTGTCAACAAGTTTTTGAGAAGATTAAAGGTTATCTGCAAGAACCTCCATCTTGATTCCACCTGTTCCAGGGAAGTCGCTCTTCATGTATTTGGTTGTGCTTGAAGGATCTATGGATTGCGTGCTATGCCAACAAGATGAAGTCGGACGAAAAGAACATGCCATTTACTATTTGAGCAAGAAGTTCTAACGAAAGTGGCGACTCTTTTGTTTTTTTTTTGCCGGTTTTTTTCGCAGTTGCGACAGCTGGCGACTCTGCTGGGGACAGGAACATCCCCTATGCGAGTCAATCCTAGCGCTTGTCTGTTTGGTTTGTGGGTGTGTATATTTGTGTGTTGTATTTTATATATTGATGTATTTACATTTTCCGCACTATATTATTATCCGTTGCTGTTGTGCTGTTGGGTGGTTGTTCCTCTGAGAGATAAGCCAAAACCCAGGCTTGAGTACACACCTAGCATTTGTAGTGGAGATTAGTGGTGGATGTGCTTGCTTTGCTCGTACTAGTTCACCATGAAATTCACGCTCGGACAAGATTCTCTTAGACAACTTTCTTTCTGGCCCTTTGGACTCGAGGGAATTTTGGATTTGAGGGTTGTCGAATCTGGGAACCGATCACTTGTGAGTCAGCTAAGTGAGGCCTCTTCGGGAGATGATGATGCCAAACCAGAAATGGTGAACGTATCATCATTTCTTGAAAGTCTGTGACGCTGATGAACGCATAGGATGTCGTACCTTGTCAATTTAGGTCCATACCCGTGAGTGGGGGGGGGGGGGGGGGGTTGCAGGAAACTTGACTTCCAGCCAACCCGGTAATTTGGTTTTCTCTTCAGAGTGAACTTACTCAGTCAGCAGCACATCGGTATTTAGAGCTTTGTGGGGGCTGTGATCCCATGTTTGCTGCATCTTGCATTGCATTTGCATAAGCATCTTTGCATCATTTTGCATATCATTTCGCCAACTAGCCAGAGCTCTTATCCAGCCTTTGTTTTGCTTCAGAAGGTGATTCTCTGGTGACCATTTTGAGCAAGTGTTGATTGTGGGAAGATGACCAAGGGGTTGAAGCAGAATCAAGCAGAATCAAGCAGTGTCAAGCAGTGTAGTCAGTTGAAATTTGATGGTAGATATGTTAGGGAACGGCTTCCAAATTGTTGATACCTTGTCAGGTTTTACTGTGACGACCAATCCTTTGTATGGTTCTTTGCTCGATGAAGATTTTCCGCAACTGAACAACCTGACTGAAGCTCAGTCTGTGCAGCTACCTCTTGGAGACCAAGATCAGCATGAACAGTTTGTTGACCGAAGTGAACGTTCTTCTTCTCTTGATACCTCAGATTATCATGATGTTGTTTCCTCTGTGTTGATTTCCCGAAGAGAGGTTATGATGGTGAAGACTGAAGACCCAAGATCTCTTAAGTATGCTAAGAGGTTGCATGCATTGGACGAAAGATTCAAAGCCTTGGAAGTCAAAGATGCTGTTGGTTTCGATGCTTCAGACATGTGTCTGGTTTCTGGCCTAGTGTTACCTCCGAATTCTAAAGCACCGAGGTTTGAGGAGTACAAAGGGGATAGCTGCCCGAGGCAACATTTGGTGATGTTCTGCAGAAGAATGACTTCATTTGTGCACGACGACAAGTTGATGATCCACTGTTTTTAGGACAGTCTGATTGGGGCATCTCTGAGTTGGTATATGCAGTTGGAGAGTAATCAGATCCGATCATGGGTGGATTTAGCCAAGGCTTTCATGAAGCAGTATGACTATAATCTGGACATGGCTCCCAATCGCATGCAGTTGCAGGAATTGTCTCAAGAGAGCAATGAACCTTTCAGGAAGTATGTTCAGAGATGGAGAGAATTTGCTTCCAGAGTGCAACCACCGCTTCTAGATCGAGAGTTAACAGACATGTTCGTAAACTCCTTGAAGAGCCCGTACTTTGAAAGGATGCTTGGGATTGCACCCAATTTCTCTGAATTGGTAAGAGCAGAAGAACGTATTGAGTATGGCGTAAAAACTTGAAGAATTCAGAATGTTTCAAGCGGTCAGGCTGGTGAAACTGAATCTCTCTGTAGCTTTCAAGTTGAATACGAAACTGTGATCAATGCAGTCATGGCAGATGTTGGGTATTCTCAAGATGAATCGGTGAAATCTTTTGGTTCTTCATCTTCTCATCGTTCAGTATCTTCTGTGTCTCGTTATTCTGGACAGACAGTTGTGCCTAGGGCACCACATCAGAAACTTCGGGTCGCTCCTCATGCAAATCACCGAGCCCGTGGCCGAGGTTATCAGAATCAGCGTCAAAATCAGAACAGGCCTCGTAACAATTTGGAACGAAGGAATGCTCCTTTCCATCCACTTCCTGTGCCGTACAGCCAACTTTTGCCACATTTGATTCAGAACTCTTTGGTGGAACCTAAAGCTCTTAAGCCAGTGCCAGAACCTTACCCTCCAGGGTACGATCCCCCTGCTCGGTGTGGATATCATGGCGGATCTATAGGACATTCAACCGAAGATTGCAAAGCTTTTCAGGCAAAAGTGCAGCAGTTGATCGACAAAAGGTGCATTTCCTTTCCAGAAGGAGTTTTAGTTGTTCATGTCAACCTCTCAACTGTCTGAGCTCGCAGATTTAGAGTTTTATTTCCAGAAGCCAGTGGTTTAGACAAGCAGACGTCCTCAGCATTGGTAGTCCTCGGACTTTTTATCATTTTCATTTGTAGTTTCTTTTATGTTAGTTGCTACTTGCTGTTAAATTTGTGTTTTGAATGGTAATATTAATGACTGACTTTGCATTTTTCTGAACTAATCATGTCGCTTTCGCTCATTTTTTGCACGACACAGACACATGCACTTTTTTATCCACTCCACTTTATCACCGTGATTAGCAAAGATTGGAGGGAGGATGACGAAACTAAATACTCATAACTGATGATCGTATGCTTTCGGATAAAATCCTGCCGATTATGTACAGGCATTGTTTCAAATCCCCTAAACAGTGGAGATATAAGGAGTTAGTCCCTAGTTAACCACTTCGAGCCGAGAAGTAGGAGTTTCTTTTGTACTTTTCGACCCTCAAATCTCAACCCGGGGCAGGGTAGTTGTCAGTTAGCTTGACCGAGCGTTCAAATGTTACGGAGGAGTGTTTCCATTCATGGACCAATCACATCTTATCCCTCTCAAAAGGACGTACCTCATCAACCATAATGGTTAAACCTCACTAGTCAGGAGTGAGACAGTTATAATTCCCTCGGATAAATCAAGACAGCCAGTGTCGCACGACTTGCTTCAAAAGAAAAAGAAAAAAAAGAAAAAGAAAGCCCGCTAAGTAAAAGGAAAAGAAAAGCTGGAAAGCAAATACTTAGGCAAAAATCAGGGCATCCCGGTGGACTTCAAAATCAAAAGAACTCGAAAGAGTCAGTCCAGGCAAAAATTAGGGAACCAAATGAAAGAATCTCAAAAGAAAAATCCTCAAACAAGGACGATGTCGTGTAATCACAGACACAATAGATGAAAAGGAGTAACTATCACTCTGGAAACCTTGTGAGTTCCGTAACCATCACTCCTACCATTCATTAAGCCTTTTGAGAGGTGAGTGCTTATACCAACTTAACTGAACTTAGGATTGGAGATCATCACGTAGAAGGGGTCCGTACAAATCATACTTTGAGCCTAATATCCTTTGTTTCATAAACCGTGAACCCGACCATGATACAACCCTTAAAAGACCTAATTGAGGCAGGGTTTAATCTGAAAGCGCATTACGATAAGGTTGAGTAACCTGACTCCTACATGATTTGCTAATCATATCCTTGTTGTATCTTGCACTAATCAAATCAGCACTATGTTTGAACTTTTGGTTCATTCGTCACTCACTATCACGACACTTGATAAGTGGCATTTTTTCAAAATCTGCATGAACACTGCATTAAAATTACCATTCGTGAACAAACAATTTTAATTGCAGGTCAGTAGTTGACATGGAGGAAATTCCAACAGGGAATAATCGAACAGGACTAGTTCGTTCAGCAGTCTGAATCAAAATTGTATATATGTTGAAACCCTGTGAATCTGGGTCATTGACATCCGGTGTGTTTTGAATTAGTTAGTCTGAGGACAAGTCCCGAAGCGTCGGTTGATTATGGGACAGTTTATTCAAGAAGCAATTGATCAGCAGTGAATCATCTCGAGACCTAATCAGGGGCAACTATCCAGAGTTCCTTTGAGTTGAGGGTAGATCCCTCCGGTATTCAATCAGATCAGGTTAAGTCACTTCAACGCTCATTCAGGGGCAAGCCATTTCAAGAGTATATTGAAACCAACCATTTCGAGAGGTGGTCAACCGAAGATGAATCCTTTCGTTGTACGTACTCTGGGGCAAGCCATCTCGAGGTCGTCTCATGGCAAGCTACTTTCTGAACTTTCCCAAAGAGTCGGACTGGGGCAAGTTGAATTATACTGGGGCAAGTTGTTCAAGATAGTTTTCTCTCCCCAACAAGAGTTGAGTGTCAGGGAATCGTGTCGTTACCCTCCTCAAATAACCTTAACCTTCTGAAAAAGCCTTGCTATCATTGGATCGTTATCCTATAGCCTAAACTTGTTACCTACCATGTAACCAAAGTCATTTCCAAAGCCCAGTTCTCGTCTGGCAAACCGGTAACCAGTTCTCGTCTGGTCCACCTTTCTTAGAGTACTAGTTCTCGTCAGGTACCTGTCATCTTCTAACCAGTTCTCGCCTGGTCCACCTTTCTTAGAACACTAGTTCTCGTCTGGTGCATGTCAGCTTTTAAACCAGTTCCCGTCTGGTCACCTTTTCCTCGACCCACTGTTTAACCAGTTCTCGTCTGGCTAATGCAGTTTTAAAGTCCAGTTCTCGTCTGGCAAACCAGAAATCAGTTCCCGTCTGATACCAAAACCTAGAAGTCAGTTCTTGTCTGACAACTTAACCTTGTACCACCAGTTCTCGTTTGGTGGTCCGCCCTCGAATGCTAGTTCTCGTCTAGTATTTCCTCCTCAAATCCACTTTTTTGGTAATCAGAAATAAACCTATTCCCATCCCTGAAACCAGAAAAAGCCTAAATATACCTGGCACAATAATTCCCAGTGGCTCGCAGGCTATCACATTCCCCGACACGAGGCTCGAATGATCTCAGTTCTCCATGATTGGTGTTTTGTATTCCCTTAGGGGGTGATGTTGTTAAATCAGTAAGGTTTCCCAGCAAAGATGTGCAGTTTGAGATTGTTTCTCCCCAGCGGGTTGGGATTGCATCAAAATGTGATCAAGATTATCCTCAGCAGGTTGAGATTGATATCCCGGGCAGAGTGTAGTTATCCTCGGTAGATTGATTGGGCATTCCCAACAGTTTGAGATTGAAGTTTTCCCTGACAAGCAGATTTGGGTTTATTTCCCCAGTAGTGGGACGAGTGCAATGTTGTATTCCATAGAGTCCAAGTCTTTGGCTCCTTTACCCTCAGAGTCTAGATCATTGACTCATTCCCTAATCAGAGGTCGATATTGATGAATTTAATCCCCAAGCAAAAGTCGGTACCGATTTCCTCACGGAGTAGTCTATAGCGGAGATAAATTATTCCCCAGCTGAGTATCCCTGGCAGGTTAGATTTTGAATCTTCCCTAGTGAGGCTGCCATTTTCAGATGAATATAGGGACTTTGGTGTCCTAGGAGGCCGTTCACGGTTGTTTTCCTCGGTGAAGCGAGATTCAATTTTAGTGGTTGATGGTTATCCCCTGCAGAGTTGTTAATTCCCCAGTAGAGTGGGCATGTTTCCTCCAGCTGAGACGTGTGGTTCCCAGAAGAGCCGTATTTTGGTGTGCCATCCAGGGTGTTTCCCTCAGCAGGGTTTTGATTGGATCCCCGGTGGAGTTGGCTTTCTTCTTTCCAGCATTTATTTTGCTGAATCGGTTCCCTTGCATTTTGCATTGTGCATAGCATTTACTTAAATGCGTAGCATTTCTATCTTGTATGGAGCATTACACTATTTTCAAACATATGCATTTGAAACATAAGACAGGTTGTTGCCTCTTTGTTCTCAGATGTATCTCTGGAGGTTTGATCTTTGTTGCCCTTATGGTATCCAGACCATGGCAGGATATGTGTTATCTTTGCCTGATTGGTATCCAAACCATGGCATATTTTTTGTGTTATTGTGCTGTCTCCAGCGAGTATCCAGACTCTGATAAAGGCAGTTGGGTATTTAGACCTTGATGAGTATGTTTCCGGCTTCCTCCGTCGAGTATCCAGACTCCGGTAAAGTCCGTTCGAGGTTCATACTTTGTTGAGCTTATGGACGTTTTTCTTTATCCGCGGAGTATCCAGACTGCGGTAAAGGTGTTGGTGGTATCCAGACCACGGTAATCGGTGTTATCTCTTTATCTGTTGAGTATCCAGACTCCGGTAAGGACGGTTTCGGTATTCAGACCATGTTATCTTATTTGATGCTTTGTGATATCCATATCACAACAGATGGTATTATTTTCTTCATCCCGTGTGGTATCCAGACCACGGCTCATGTTATTTCCCAACAGCATCGTCGAATATTGGCTGTTTGTGTTGTTTTGAACTTATATGATATCCAGATCTTGTTGAGTATATCTATAATGTCTTCCTTGTCCGTTGAATATCCAGATTTCGGTCGTTGGATTTGAGCGCCAGGCTCCGGTTTCTCCGTCGAGTATCCAGACTCCGGTAAATGTAGAAGCATGCTTCAGTCTCAAGTTTTGATGATGTCAACACTACTCAAGGTCATCTCTTGATTGCAAAAAGACAAGCCGTTCAAAGTTCTCAAGATCAAGTCAAGATATCTTTCAAGTCAAGCTACATATGGAACTATGATTCTTCAAGACTTGGATGCATTACCGCTATATCAAATTCTACCCTTATAATTTGATATACGAGTGTTCAAAAATATCAAGCATTTTTGCATAATAAATAAGCATGTTTTTGAAACCTTAGAATTGGTATAACATTATTTTTAAAAAGCATTTTTCTGAAAATTAGCAGTGTTAATCGATTAACCATATAGGTTAACCGGTTAACCAATTTGAATTTTGAATTTTCTGGTCTAACGTACCAGTGTTAACCGATTAACCATATAGGTTAACCGATTAACACTGAACATACAGTGAAAAATTGCTTTGTTTCAAGTTCAAAAATTATTTAAAAATTATACCATTTCATATTTTTGATGTCTACTCAAATATACCTTTTTGAAAGGGTATTTTACTCATAAATTCTGAGTTTTTCAATTTTGAAAAACACCACAAAAAACTTTCAATCTCCAAACACTTTCTACATTCATTTTCAAATTGTCTTAGAATCAAATTCACCATTTTCAAAAACTTTCATTAAGTGTTCATATGTGCATAAATTTCATATTCATCCTTGAACACTTGTATTGAAAAATTGTAAGAGTGAATTCTGATCATTTGAAGAAGATCAACTTTGATATCATTATTCTCAAATCAAAAATCTTTACAAGTATTTGTATTCTGACTTGTGATCCAGGATTGTTGGACACAAGGGTGAGTGTTTACAAGAGGGTTGTTCTTGTACACTTGTTAGTTTTATTGTTTGATAGTAGGCCTCACCGGTTGATGGTGTGATAGGTTGTACTTTATTAAACAATAGTGAAAACTCTCTTTCATGTTGAAAGGGGAGTGGAGTACTCTCGGGTTGTGAGGGGAACCACTATAAATCCTGGTGTCCATTGTTCTTTTATTTTTTTCTTCTGCTTTCATAACTAAGAACACAAACCAGTAAAATTTCAAGAAACCATAAAAACCGGAAAAATTTCTAAAGTCCTAATTCCCCCCCCCCCCCCCCCCTCTTAGGCATACTCTGTTATTACAATTGGCATCAGAGCAGGTTAAGGTAACCTGTTCCTAATGATTCAGTATGGCTTCCGTAAGTACCAACCCGGTTTTCAAAGATGGTGGAAGTAGTAACAAGCCACCACTCTTTTCTGGAGAATACTTCGATTTTTGGAAAATCCTTATGAAGGCACATCTTGAGGCTCAAGGAGATGGTATATGGGAAACCGTTGAAACTGGTCCACATGTTCCTACAAGTGTGGTAAATGGTGTTGGAACCCCAAAGATTAAATCCTCATATGATAAAGATGACAAGAAGAGAATCTTGAATGAGAAGAAAGCAATCAACATACTTCAAAGCGCTCTCAGTATGGATGAATTCTTTCGCATATCACAGTGTCAATCGGCAAAATAGATTTGGGATACCTTGGTAGAAACGCATGAAGGAACAGCAGAAGTAAAAAGATCAAGACTTAACACGTTAAGTCAAGAATATGAGATGTTCCGTATGCAGCCCGGTGAATCTATTGTTGCCTTGCAAAAGAGGTTCGTTCATCTAACAAATCATCTGATTGCTCTTGGGAAAACCTTCACCAATGATGATCTCAACTTAAAAGTCCTAAGATCCTTGACAAGAGAATGGTAACCGAAGGTGACCGCCATTTCGGAAAAGAAAAGTCTTTCAACAATGACATCCGCTTCATTATTCGGGAAACTTCAAGAGCATGAACTGGAACTCGGAAGGCTTAAGAAACATGAAAGTCAAGACAAGAAGTCCAAAGGAATTGCCTTGAAGACTGACACAAGGGATGATAAAATTGACGAATCTTCCGAAGACGAAAATTTCATGCTTCTAGTAAAGAAGCTTGGTAAGTTTTTTAATAATAATAAAACTTCTTCTTTTTCTAAAAAGAATAGACATTTCAGGAAAAAGGAGGCATCCACATCAAACCAAGAAATTACATGTTACGAATGTGGGAAACAAGGTCACATAAAGCCAGATTGCCCGAAACTCGCAAATAAAGGAAAATTCAAGGGCAAGAAGGATTTCAAAACTAAGAAGGCTTATGTCGCATGGGACGACAACGAAGTGAGTTCATCATCGGAATCAGATAGCGATGAATGTGCAAATATTGCCTTAATGGCCTCTCATCATTCCGATGAAGAAAATGAGGTTAGTAGTAATTTTTCTGTCTATGATAATGATGCACAAGAAGTTATAGATGAACTTCTAAAAGAGTGCAAGACTTTGTATAAAGACATCTCATCACAAAAGAAAAGAATTTTACTTTTAGAAAAACAAAATTCTGATCTCTTGAAAAATATTGAAGATGAAAAACAAAAGGTGATGGATGAAAAACAAAGTCTTGTATGTAAGAATTGTGAGTCTTTGTCTTTTCAAATTGTTCAACTTAAAAGAGTTTTAGAAAGATACGAAAAAGGTCAAATTGGCTTGGAAGAAATTCTTAAACATCAAAAGTATCCTAATGATAAAAGTGGATTGGGATATTCTAAATTTTCAAAACCAAGCACCAATGAGACCATTTTCGTAAGAGCAAGTGAACAAATTGTTAAAGAAGAGACAAGCACCTCTAAAATTAAGCATCAAAATCATAACAAGAAAAGAATTAATAAGAAAAAGAATTATATTCCTAGATATAGAAGTCATTTTCAACCTACGTGTTTTTATTGTGGTATTAAAGGGCACACACCTAATGCCTGCTATGTACGTAATATTGGTGTTGCAAAGGGGCATTATGTGTGGGTTGAAAAGGGTACTAACTGTAAGAGCAAGATTTGTCTCTACAGGATTATCTCTATGTTTTGATGATAACAATTGAGTATTTGTGAAAGAACCATTTTATGGTTTAATGTTTGTTATGTGCAGATCATATTAAATTAAATATATTAGATCAAACAATCAAAAGCAACGTGTACAACTAGTAATATATGGAATTACTATGTGTAACGTCATGAAGCGCTTGGGAGAAGCTAGTTTGCTTATGTATCTGATCACCATCAGTAAGGAACCAAGGATGCTGTATATTGCAGTTGCAATGCTCCTGTGGTTTATGATCTAAAGAAGTGCATCTGATCTAAAAGCAAATGAAGCTCAGTAAAGAAGCAAGTTTGTTTCTGCATCTGATCATGTTTAATAAAGAATCAAGGATGCTGGATATTGCAGTTGCAATGCATCTGTGGATTCTGATCTGAGTTGTGCATCTGATCTGGAAGCTAACGAGCGTCTCTGAAGAGTGAGCCCTCTAAAGAACTGAAGTGCTGAAGAATCTGATGACTTGAAGTTCTGAAGGCTGAAGGCTCTGAAGACCAAGTGCGTCAAGACTCTGAAGACATGTTCTGAAGGACAAAACTCTGAAGACTCTGAAGACATGCTCTGAAGGTCAAGACTCTGAAGACTCTGAAGACATGTTCTGAAGGTCAAGACTCTGAAGATATAATCATCTGAAGAAGTTTGTGCTGAAGACTCTGATGACTTGAAGTTCTGAAGGCTGAAGGCTCTGAAGACCAAGTGCAAAAGACTCTGAAGACAAGACTCTGAAGAAGAAAGATTATGAAGCTTCACCTGACAAGACGTGTTCAATCAGATGAGATGTTGCTATCAACTCTGATGAACAAAGTTCTGAAGTCAGAATCTGATGTTTACTGCGCTATCAATTCCAAAGTAGTTTATGAACTACTCATCTGAAACATCATCAGAAGAACCAAGCCAGAAGCAAATTTGTCCAAGCTGTTAAATGAAATATTACCGTTGCAAGAAAAGGACAAGAAAGTGATGTCATCCAACACGTGCTTATCTATCCGTTGAAATATGACCGTTGGAAATATAAAGGACTTTTCTATCCTCACAACGTCATTCTTGGAAGCACTATAAAGGCAGAATCATTTGATTATTCAAATGTTGCTTGGTGAGCTGAAGTGGTTACTAAGTGGCTGGAGCTGTTGCTCGTATTTGCTACTTGCGCTGTTGTGCTACTGTTGCCATGAAGAAAAGCTCTTAAGTAATATAAAAGCTATGTTTTAATAATCTCTTAGAGAGTTATTATTAGATTTAGTTTTTATATTAGAAAGCAAGGAGTTGTTGCTCATTACTTGCTAGGAACTTAATTAGGAGTAATCTGCTTATTTGAGAAGCACTTATGTAATCTCCGGCAACACAATATTCTATTTTAGAATTAGTGGTTCCTCAAGTGATCTTGTAAAGATCTGTATACTTGAGATGACAAGTGACAGTAGTCATTTGTGGAAATCCTAATAGGAGATCTTTAGTGATCGGATTCTATTAAGGTGTCAATGAACGTTATATCCTTGGGGATCCCTGAACGTGTCATTGTCAAGTTGTTAGTCACTTGCAGTTAGCTTGTGCAACTGTAATCTGTTTGGTTATAGTGGATTAAGTCCTTGCAGTGAGAAAGGCGAAATCACCTTGGAAGGGTGGACTGGATTAACTTGAGAGTTGCTCAAGTGAACCAGGATATATCTTGTGTTCTTTAATTGTTTAGTTTATCATTTATGCTTCCGCATTGCTACATCTAGAAACAACACAGAAGAAGATGTCAAAAGTTTTAAGTAACCAAATACCCAATTCAAACCCCCCCTTTCTTGTGTATTTTTCACACCTTCAGTTGGTATCAGAGCTCCGGTTCTGTTATTGATGGATATCAAACACCTAACAGTGTCAGATAAAGATCCATAGGCTGTGTGAAGAAATACTTTTGGGGATTTTTCACCGTTCTTACAATTTCAGTCTCATATCAGTTTTTGAGGATAATGTGTACTAAAATTGTAATCTATTGGGTTACCTTGAGCATGTCACTGATTCTGTGAAGTTTGAAGTTTGAAGTGTTGTAGCCTTCAACAACAAATCTTCTCCATTAGATTCTAGAAGAAGATTGAAGAATCAGCAGACAAGACAGATTCATCAAACAAGAAGATATATCTATTGAATGCTATCTTAGAATACATTTGGATTTACAATGTATTTGCTCAAAGTCCAAATCTTCAGCAAGCAAGAAATCTTGATTGCTAAAGATTAATTCTTGTGAGTCTGAGATGTTTTCAAGAAACGGATTAGTCCACACTTGACTTTCTCATGAAAACTCATTGGAATTTATCTTAAGTAAGAAAAGATATTATTGCTGGATAATGGAATTTATTCATCAGAACGCCAGAATGAAGTCTACAGAAAAAGGTAAGTTCAGAAAAATATTCAAATCTGGAAGAAATGTTTCTTCAGATTCAAAGCATTTGAAAGTTGCTCTCCTTGAAGAGCTTCAAAGAATTCTGCAGAGGTTTCAAGAAAGGCAGTGTTGTATCAACTCATATGGATATGATGAATTCAGAAGATCTGATTTGAAGCAGAATGGACAATTAAGTTCTGTTAACTTGAGATGTTATCTCAGTTGAACAAACTAAAATTGGTCAGATGTTTTTAGGCATTATTTTTCAGAAATTCTTGATAAATGTTTTGAGAAACAAGTTATGAAGAAAGATACAATGGCAGAAGTCATTCTGTATGATGTAAAAAGGATTTAAGTCTCTGATGTTATTCATTCTGAATAATTCAGTAGACATTCTTTTTCAAGAACAGATGTACTGTCAACTCTAATGATCTAACTATTTACAAGTTAGCTCAGCATTGTAAGAGCAAATTGCCAGTCAGACTGTGTCTCTTGATACATCTGAGTTTGATGATAAGTGTATCTTGTTTTGGATCTGTATTTGTTTCAAGTAGACAAATTCAGAAGTTAAAGCCTGATTGAAGCTAGATGCTTTCCAATCATGAAAATCAGTTTATCTGTGCTCTGAAGATGTTTCTCATAAATCAGATGGATGGTGTTGTGTTGATGAAGATTCTGCAGAATGCAACCAAAGGATATGAGATCTGTCCAAAAGAGTTTTTCAGAAGATGTTACTCCAGATGCTATTTAATTAGCTGCCTCTGAAGAATCAACCTTGAGAAGTTTTCCCAGAATCAAATCTTCTCTTTCAGAAGAGACGTTCAGTGGAAAGAAGGATGATTCCAGAAGAACAAGATTTTTTACTTCTCAAAGCTTGTCAGCAAGAAGTCTTTGACTATACAGAAGATATTTACTTCTGTGACAAGGTTAGAATTCATGTTCTTGTCAATTTTTTTTGTTGATCAGAATAACATCAATATAAATCAGATGTATATTAAAAATACTTTTTAAATGGTTTTTGAAAAGTAGTACGTGTTCAACAACCCTTCAGTTTTGAATTTGAAAAATTCCAGAAATTTTTTTTTGAAAATTATTTTGACAAAAGAAAAGCTTATACTACTCTTTTCATAAATCATTAAGGAAGAAATTTTAAATCTATCAGATTTATTTATGTTGATGATATTAGTCTTTGGAACCATATACTTCACTTGGAAAGGAGTTTGCTGAGTGTATGCAGGCAGTAGCTAAAACTAGCATTCTAGAAAGAGGCTAGTGAAGTCAGATCAGTAGCTGTACAGAAGGTTCTGTAACACTGATTCTGAAGAGGCTCTGTCAATCAAGACATCTCGCCTTCAATTGTTGGTTATTCTGAAGCAAAGCTATAGAAGATAGTTCAAAGCATCAGAAGTAACGCAACTGAGGCAGGATACTGAAGACACTTTCAGTTGGTATCAGTATAGACTCAGAAGAAAAGCTACAGAGGAAAATTTACAGAAGAATGTGATGAAGCAACGCTAAAAGGAGACTCTGAAAGTTTGTTGAGAAGCAACTCTACAGAAGACTCTGAGTAGTTGGTTGATATGTCAGCAACATAGCTCACTTCTGGAAAATAAGGACACCTGAAGAATGAAGATCTGGTTTGATCTGAAGCATACCTTTGGATGAACGGTTTGTTTAATCATTCTCTAGAGCTAAGCTGCATAGATCTGAAGCAGAGGATCTAATGCAAGGAATCATTTCCATAGTTGGTCACTCAATAGACGCTAATCAAGATAAGTTGGGTTGCAACTTCACTGTCAGAAGAGTCTACTTTGGATATCATAAAGTTGATATTAGACTCTTATCAGTCTTCAACCTTCTGAAGAAGCACTTCTGGGTTTGATGTTATTAATTGAGCTAACATCTGTTGATGAAGCGCTTCTGGGCAAAGGCTGATTGTTGATAATCAGAAGAACTTACTAACATAACAGAAATAGTTATGGTTAGAAAGTCTGATGTAGAGAATCTCTTCAGAATATTAAGCAGAAGCTTTGAAGATTTCTGAAGCTAATTCAGAAAGGAAACGTTGGTAATCATGATTAATGAAAGTATTCAATACTGTAGTCATAATGATTGATCAGTACCAGATGCAATTTGTGTCTCTCATGAAGCATATTTTTTTTTTGGAAGTCTCAATTGGTATCAAGTATTATCTAATGAAGCACTGATGCTAAGATTCAAGTTTTGATAACAAGCTTGGATTCAGAAACCAAAGGTGGAGAAACCTAAGGTGATTTAGCAGAAGATCCTACTCCTTCTATTGGTACTCAGAAGTTCTCACACCTTCAGTTGGTATGAGAATTCTAGAAGAAGAAGTCACCCTCAGATACTGATTGATAAGAACAAGATTGTCATTCAAATCAGTTCAAGAAATTCATCTTGGTTTGATTATAATTTTTGATGATCAACCACGTCTGTCCAAAAGATAAATTCTTGGTGCAAGAAGATATAGCTTTCATCTGGAAACAAGTCATCTTGAAGATAAAGAAGCATGATCATTGTCATCAGAAGATGGATGATCAGAAGATGAAGACCAAAAGAGGAATCAGATAAAGAATGTAGCAGACAGAAGAATAATCTGTCAGAGAGTATCCAGCTAAGACTCTCATGCATTCAACGTACACTCTGAGAAAGAAAGAGGTTAGTAAAATGGTAGATCAGAAGCTCTACAAAGGTATGAGTTGTACTCTTCTGTATTTTCTGTTTCTAGTCCTGACATTCTTTTCAGTATATGTATATGTGCTTGATTCCAATCAGATCCTAAAGAATCTCATTTAACAGTTGTTAAGAGATTTCTGAGGTATATGAAAGGTACTACTAACGTGACTCTGTGTTGCAGAAAACAAGATAACTATTTTTAGTAGGTTTCTGTTATGCTGTTGTTACTGAAGTCAAAGTTAGTTGCAAAAGTACCTCTGGATAGCACTCTCCCTTAAAGAAGCAAAATACATCAGATGCTAATTGAAGTATCAGATGCTCTGGATAAAGAGTCAGCTGAAGGACTCTCATACACATAAGATTGAAGGATCAGAATGCACAAAGTTGGTACATCACCTTCAAATGATATCAGATGGTTTCTAAAGATCTGAGCAAATCTGAAGTTGTAGACCATCAGAAGATCTGGATAAAAGATTCTATTAGAAGATGAAGCAAAGCGTCAGATAACTCTGAGCAAAACTTTAGAAGATGTTTGAGTGAAGATACAGAAGGTTCTAGGCGCAGAATCAAGAATCAAAGCAAAGGCTAGAACAAGCACTTCAACTCTGGAACTTGAGACTTCTCGAGATATTTTTCAGAAGTAATTAGACTCTGAAATTGGATGCATTTCAAGTTGTTCTAAGGACTGGAATTATTGGTATCAAGATCAAGCTAGAAGGAAGAATAGTTTTCAACCTTCTTGTCTAAATCTAGCAGAGGAAAATTTCAGAAACGAAACTTCCAGATTAGTACAAGAAGCTGAAGATGCTAAGAAGACTAAGCAAAATGTTGTAGTTGGATTCTCTTGTGAAACTACTTTTGTACGTTGAGAACGTGACATTAGTAAGTTTAGAGGAGATCAACAAGCTATGAAGGATGAACAACAAGTTGTTAGAGAAAGTTCTGTTGAATAGAAACCTGTCAACAATCCTCGTCAGAGCATGCTTCTACAAATTCTGAAGAATTGTCACTCTCAAAGAAACAGGGGGAGATATAGAAGATGAAATCTGAGAAAAGATATCAACCTACCTTAATTGGTATCAACCTGTAAGAATTAAGTTCTCAAGGGGAGAAATGAAAGATGATTAAGTTCTCAGGTGCTATCTCTCAACTCTTATCTTTTTAATTTCTGACTTTAAAAAGAGAATTTTTTTTTTTAATCAGTTTTGATGAAAAACTCAAACTTTTTGATGATGTCAAAAAGGGGGAGAAATGAAAGATGATTTTGATATTATCTGGAAGAATAGAATATAACTTGGGGAGAAATGGAAAATGTTTTTGAGAAATAGAATATAACTTTGATATATTCTATAACCTGAAAGAGAATGCAAAAACATATAAACTGCGTTTATTACTAATTATCTGTTTGATGTTTTCCAAGGAACTCTGAACAAGTTCACTAGGCATTCTAAACAGGATAAATAAAAGAAATCTGAGTTCAAATGAACTGGTGTTCATATAATAGAAGTTATACACTTCGTGAACATAGATTCAGAATCAGATGGACCCAATACTGTTCAGAGATCTGAAAGTTAAAGTCATTTGGAATCGTGATGTTCAGAAGATGTAAATTGTCTGTGAAAATGACAGTCAGAGCATAAGAATCAGAAATCTTCATAGAGCAAGATTTGGATTCAGACTCAGAATCATGAGTATCATGTATTGGTATCTGTCTTAGAACCAACATTGGTATCAGATTCAGAAGCTTACTAATTGGGATTAGACTATGCTTCAAAAGATCAAGAAGTGAATCTGATCAATGCATTGAGCTCTGATAAGACCAAGAATCATAGATGAAAGCAAATCTGAGAAAGTAAGAATCAAGACTGTATAAAGCTCAGAAGATCCAAATATCTGATCTATTGTAGCCAGGGGGAGTTCTCCCAGGAAGGTTCACAAGGTAGTATATTTGATCTTCACCCAGTCTGAAACTCAGGGGGAGTTTCTCATCTGAAGAAGAAACAAATATTCTGAAGTCATATGACTCTGATATGATGGTTAGAGAAAACATGTTCTAAAGATCTGAAGATGGAAGTTCTGCTGAACTAGTCCAGATGCTGAAGACTTATGATCTATTATATCACAGGGAAGTATTCCTTCTATTCTATTCTATTTGATTGTGTTTTATCAAATTTATTTTTTGTAAGTCTTGGGATCAGAGTATGTCTCTGAACAAGCATAAAAATGTTTTTAAGATTAACACATTCAGGGGGAGCAGTTGCTTAGAACTCTGAATAGGTTAATGCTTGGTGATTACCCTGTATAAAATGTTCTATCAAAATACATGGTTTTGTCATCATCAAAAAGGGGGAGATTGTAAGAGCAAGATTTGTCTCTACAGGATTATCTCTATGTTTTGATGATAACAATTGAGTATTTGTGAAAGAACCATTTTATGGTTTAATGTTTGTTATGTGCAGATCATATTAAATTAAATATATTAGATCAAACAATCAAAAGCAACGTGTACAACTAGTAATATATGGAATTACTATGTGTAACGTCATGAAGCGCTTGGGAGAAGCTAGTTTGCTTATGTATCTGATCACCATCAGTAAGGAACCAAGGATGCTGTATATTGCAGTTGCAATGCTCCTGTGGTTTATGATCTAAAGAAGTACATCTGATCTAAAAGCAAATGAAGCTCAGTAAAGAAGCAAGTTTGTTTCTGCATCTGATCACGTTCAATAAAGAATCAAGGATGCTAGATATTGCAGTTGCAATGCATCTGTGGATTCTGATCTGAGTTGTGCATCTGATCTGGAAGCTAACGAGCGTCTCTGAAGAGTGAGCCCTCTAAAGAACTGAAGTGCTGAAGAATCTGATGACTTGAAGTTCTGAAGGCTGAAGGCTCTGAAGACCAAGTGCGTCAAGACTCTGAAGACATGTTCTGAAGGACAAAACTCTGAAGACTCTGAAGACATGCTCTGAAGGTCAAGACTCTGAAGACTCTGAAGACATGTTCTGAAGGTCAAGACTCTGAAGATATAATCATCTGAAGAAGTTTGTGCTGAAGACTCTGATGACTTGAAGTTCTGAAGGCTGAAGGCTCTGAAGACCAAGTGCAAAAGACTCTGAAGACAAGACTCTGAAGAAGAAAGATTATGAAGCTTCACCTGACAAGACGTGTTCAATCAGATGAGATGTTGCTATCAACTCTGATGAACAAAGTTCTGAAGTCAGAATCTGATGTTTACTGCGCTATCAATTCCAAAGTAGTTTATGAACTACTCATCTGAAACATCATCAGAAGAACCAAGCCAGAAGCAAATTTGTCCAAGCTGTTAAATGAAATATTACCGTTGCAAGAAAAGGACAAGAAAGTGATGTCATCCAACACGTGCTTATCTATCCGTTGAAATATGACCGTTGGAAATAGAAAGGACTTTTCTATCCTCACAACGTCATTCTTGGAAGCACTATAAAGGCAGAATCATTTGATTATTCAAATGTTGCTTGGTGAGCTGAAGTGGTTACTAAGTGGCTGGAGCTGTTGCTCGTATTTGCTACTTGCGCTGTTGTGCTACTGTTGCCATGAAGAAAAGCTCTTAAGTAATATAAAAGCTATGTTTTAATAATCTCTTAGAGAGTTATTATTAGATTTAGTTTTTATATTAGAAAGCAAGGAGTTGTTGCTCATTACTTGCTAGGAACTTAATTAGGAGTAATCTGCTTATTTGAGAAGCACTTATGTAATCTCCGGCAACACAATATTCTATTTTAGAATTAGTGGTTCCTCAAGTGATCTTGTAAAGATCTGTATACTTGAGATGACAAGTGACAGTAGTCATTTGTGGAAATCCTAATAGGAGATCTTTAGTGATCGGATTCTATTAAGGTGTCAATGAACGTTATATCCTTGGGGATCCCTGAACGTGTCATTGTCAAGTTGTTAGTCACTTGCAGTTAGCTTGTGCAACTGTAATCTGTTTGGTTATAGTGGATTAAGTCCTTGCAGTGAGAAAGGCGAAATCACCTTGGAAGGGTGGACTGGATTAACTTGAGAGTTGCTCAAGTGAACCAGGATATATCTTGTGTTCTTTAATTGTTTAGTTTATCATTTATGCTTCCGCATTGCTACATCTAGAAACAACACAGAAGAAGATGTCAAAAGTTTTAAGTAACCAAATACCCAATTCAAACCCCCCCTTTCTTGTGTATTTTTCACACCTTCACTAACTCTCAAGGACCCAATGCAATTTGGGTACCTAACACTACCTAATTTTGTTTTGTAGGTATGCTTGAAGACAACCACAAATCAATGGTATCTTGATAGTGGCTGCTCGAAGCATATGACGGGAGATATAAACAAATTTTCAAGTCTATCATTAAAGGCCAAAGGATACGTCACTTACGGTGATGATAATAAAGGAAAAATTCTTGGAGTTGGAACCATTGGTGCACCTCCATGTACAATCATCGAAGACGTTCTTTTTGTTGAAGGCCTTAAGCATAACCTGCTTAGCATCAGTCAATTGTGTGACAAAGGGTTCAAAATCAACTTCACAAAGGAGGAATGCTTGATCGAACACGAAGTCACTCATGAGATTCTGCTAAAAGGTAAAAGATATAATAATATTTTTATGATCTCTTTTGATGATTCTTCCTTGAAGGTAAAATGTCTTATGGCAAACAACAACGAGGCATGGCTTTGGCATAAAAGATTTGCTCACATTCACATGGAGCATCTAAACAAATTAATCAAGCATGATCTGGTTGTTGGGCTTCCGAAGATAAAATTCATCAAAGATAAATTATGCGATGCATGTCAAAAGGGAAAACAGACCAAGACAACTTTCAAATCCAAGCAAGTGGTTTCTACATCAAGACCACTTCAATTGTTACACATGGATCTTTTTGGTCCATCAAGAACAAAGAGCTTCGGAGGTAGTATTTATGCTTTAGTTATTGTTGATGATTTTTCTCGGTATACCTGGACAATGTTTTTAGCGCAGAAAAATGATGCGTTCAAAGCATTCAAAAAGTATGCAAAACAAATTCAAAACGAGAAGTCACTCACTATAGCCTCCATAAGAAGCGACCACGGTGGAGAATTTCAAAATTCAGACTTTGAAGAATTTTGCGAAGAACATGGAATTTCTCATAATTTTTTGGCACCAAGAACTCCTCAACAAAACGGCGTCGTAGAACGGAAGAATCGTTCACTAGTTGAACTTGCTAGAACAATGCTCAGCGACACAAATCTTCCAAAATATTTTTGGGCAGAAGCAGTAAGCACGGCGTGTTTTGTAAGCAACCGCGTGAATATTCGACCGCTACTCAAAAAGACTCCGTATGAGTTGTTCAAGGGAAGGAAACCGAATATATCATTCTTCCACATATTTGGCTGCAAATGCTTCGTTCTCAACAACAATAAGGACAATCTCGGTAAGTTTGATGAGAAGTCCGATGAAGGTATATTTCTTGGTTACTCTCTTTATAGTAAAGCATTTAGAATTTTTAATAAAAGAACTCTTACCATTGAAGAGTCTATTCATGTTTCGTTTGATGAGACTAACCCCTCGAAAGAGGCTAATATTGTTTTGGATGATGATGATGATTTTGTAGATA
This sequence comes from Lathyrus sativus, assembly GCA_963859935.3. NCBI lineage: Eukaryota > Viridiplantae > Streptophyta > Magnoliopsida > Fabales > Fabaceae > Lathyrus > Lathyrus sativus. The sequence goes on along the minus strand of OZ012740.1, from coordinate 182,993,089 downwards.
CTCCACAAAATGAAGAAATTGTTTCAAATGATCAAACAATATTACGAGAAGATGTTACTCAAGAAAATCAATATCTTTCGAAAGAATGGAGAACACACAGAGATCACCCAATTGATAAAGTTATTGGTGATATTAGTCAAGGTGTTGCAACTCGACTTAATTTAAAGGATGCTTGTCTCAACATGGCGTTTGTATCTCGAATTGAACCATCAAAGATCGATGAAGCTTTAGGCGACGATCAATGGATTATAGCAATGCAAGAAGAACTTAATCAATTTGAAAGAAATCAAGTTTGGACCCTTGTACCAAGACCAGACAATAAGCATATTATAGGACCCAGATGGGTGTTCAAGAACAAACTTGATGAGAATGGGATTATAGTTCGTAACAAGGCAAGATTGGTCGCACAAGGCTACAACCAGGAGGAAGGAATTGATTTTGATGAAACATTTGCTCCGGTAGCAAGGTTAGAAGCAATTAGATTATTACTTGCTTACGCTTGTTCTATGAATTTTCAGTTATTCCAGATGGATGTCAAAAGCGCTTTCCTGAATGGGTACATTAATGAGGAAGTCTACGTGAAACAACCTCCGGGTTTTGAAGACTTCAAAAATCCCTCACATGTTTTCAAACTGAAGAAGGCACTCTACGGTTTAAAACAAGCACCACGAGCATGGTATGATCGCCTTAGCAACTTCTTATGTGAGAAAGGATTTACAAAAGGAAAGGTTGACAAGACGCTGTTTATAAAGAAAATCAAGTGTAACACCTTGTTGGTACAAGTCTACATCGACGACATCATATTTGGATCAACAAACAAAGAACTCTACGAAGAATTCTCACTCATGATGCGAGAAGAATTCGAGATGTCCATGATGGGAAAGTTAAATTATTTTCTTGGACTACAAATCAAGCAAACCAAGGATGGAATCTTTCTCAACCAATCCAAGTACTGTAAGGAATTAATAAAGAAATTCGATATGGATAGTTGCAAGATGATGTCTACTCCTATGGGATCCGGAATGTATGTTGATCAAGATGAATCTGGTACTCCAATTGATATTACTAAATATCGAGGTATGATTGGTTCATTACTATATTTGACTGCAAGTCGTCCTGACATTATGTTTAGTGTTTGTTTGTGTGCGCGCTTCCAAGCAAATCCGAAGGAATCGCATCTCACTGCTGTGAAGAGAATTATCATGTATCTCAAAGGAACGACCAACGTCGGATTATGGTATCCTAAAGGTAGTACTTGTTCTTTAGTTGGTTATTCTGACGCTAACTATGCAGGATGCAAACCCGATAGAAAAAGTACAAGTGGTACATGTCACATTCTCGGAAATGCTCTAGTATCATGGGCCTGCAAGAAGCAAGCTTGTGTAGCACTCAGCACCACCGAAGCAGAATACATCGCCGCAGGAAGTTGCTGTGCACAGATTTTATGGCTAAAACAACAACTTCTGGATTATGGTGTTGACCTCGGATGCATTCCTCTGCGATGTGATAATACTAGTGCCATAAATATCACGAAGAATCCGATTATGCATTCCAGAACAAAGCACATCGATATCCGACATCATTTCCTTCGAGATCACGTATTGAACAGAGATGTTGATGTTACTTTCGTCGACACACACAACCAACTCGCCGACATCTTCACCAAGCCTTTGGCAAAAGAACCATTCTACAAAATTCGGAGAGAACTTGGGATTCTTGATGAAGGTGACATCTGACCTTTTCTCTAATATATGTATGCATCTTTTGTGATATGTTTTCATTCTGTTTTTTAAGTATTTTTTCAAAAATTTAGTGTGTTAACCGATTAACCTATATGGTTAACCGATTAACACTGTTGAATTTTCAATTCTGATTAAATTTTTTAATGTGTTAACCGATTAACCTATATGGTTAACCGATTAACACTGTGAATTTTTCTAAAAATCAGAAACGAAAATTAATTAAATTTTTTGAAAATTTTATATTTTTTAAATGTATTTTTGTGTGGTCCATATTCTCTTAAATATCCAAATCCATATCCAAAATCCATATTCCCTCTTCAAACCCTAACTTCTCTCTCCCACTCTCTAAAGTTGGAAAAACTCCCCACAACTTCTCAAACCCTAACTTCCTCAGAACCCACAACCCCAGATCTCTCAAACCTTCATCCATGGCTTCAGCATCAAACCGCAGCAAGGAAAAGGTTCCAGAACATCATTCTGCATCTGATGAAGATATCCCTATGGAAACAACCAAGAAGCGCAGAATGGATTTCAAAGTCCGAGTTCGTTCTATCCTCCCGGTAAAGTATGTGAATCTTAAGGCTTTTCCCGCATCATCTTTTGATTTTCCTGCTTTGCTCAAATATCAGAGGATCGATAAATTTGTGTCTGATTCTGGAAACTGCTACCCGGATCTTGTCAAATCCTTTTTGCATAAACTGTCTGTGTTTATAAATGCAAATGATGAGCATATTATGAAAACAATTGTTAGAGACTGTGTTGTTGAAGAAAATCTGCTTATGTTGCTGCAATGCTGAACATACCATCATCTGGGTACTTTTTGAGAAAGGGAGTTAACCACGTGGAAGGGCCGTGGTCCAACTACGACAAGATGGAGTTCTATTATCAAATCTGCAGATTTCCAAAGGAGATGATTATCGCCAACCAACGTACTGCTCGTCTGTTGTGCTATGCAAAGAATCTTACCGTCTCTGATCGGATGCTTCACTACATAATCTGCTATGTGCTGATTCCCAAGGATTCGAATCATGCACAAATTAATGATCTGGAAATGCAGCTCCTTTTCGCCATCAAGAACAAGATTCGTGTCATTTGGATTCTTACCATCATGTATCACCTTCAACAACAACTATCTCTTTCAACCCGTCTTCCCTATGCACGGCTGGTATCAAGAATTTTGGAATTGACTACTTTGGATCTTAACCGTGAACCAACCATCAAGATGAAATGAACCACCAATGAGATCAACGAGATTACAATTGTCAAGAATACTGGAATTTTTAAGGATACTGACGGTACTTACAAGTATTCAGAAGAAGGAGCCAATGCTAACCAGGCCTTTCCCGTACCTGAAGGAGGCATTACAAACGAGTTCCTTTACCAAACTATAATGACTCAGCATAGAGAAACCTCCCGGGCCATTGCTTCTCTCCGGAACCTTGTACTTTCCTCTCACCACACCAACCCTGACAACCATGTTGTATCTGATGAAGAAAATGAAGGACAAGAGGAAGAAGAGGAGGAGGATATGGCGGATGAGGATTTTTAGAGAATATGTTGTTGCTGTTGTTTTATTGCTTTGCTTTCTAGTCTTAAGTTTTATGCTTCCATTTGAACTATGTTTTATTGTAACAAGTACAATGTCTATTTGCTGCATTTTATATGTACTACTGTTTGTGCTTTGTATTTACTTGGCTTTGCATGTGCTTATTACTATATATGCTGCTATCTTGTGATTTCTTTGAAAGCTCTTCCTTTTTGCTGATGTCAAAGGGGGAGAAGAGCTTGGTTCTGTTAATGTCTCTCTGTGTGCAGATTTTTTTTCCTCTGTTAAGATAGGGGGAGTTGCTAGACATAGGGGGAGAACCAGATCAAGAACCAAGAGATATCGCACAACATTTTTGATTGCCATCATCAAAAAGGGGGAGAATGTAGAAGCATGCTTCAGTCTCAAGTTTTGATGATGTCAACACTACTCAAGGTCATCTCTTGATTGCAAAAAGACAAGCCGTTAAAAGTTCTCAAGATCAAGTCAAGATATCTTTCAAGTCAAGCTACATATGGTACTATGATTCTTCAAGACTTGGATGCATTACCGGTATATCAAATTATACCCTTTTAATTTGATATACGAGTGTTCAAAAACATCAAGCATTTTTGCATAATACATAAGCATGTTTTTGAAACCTTAGAATTGGTATAACATTATTTTTAAAAAGCATTTTTCTGAAAATTAGCAGTGTTAACCGATTAACCATATAGGTTAACCGGTTAACCAATTTGAATTTTGAATTTTCTGGGCTAACGTACCAGTGTTAACCGATTAACCATATAGGTTAACTGATTAACACTGAACGTACAGTGAAAAATTGCTTTGTTTCAAGTTCAAAAATTATTTAAAAATTATACCATTTCATATTTTTGATGTCTACTCAAATATACCTTTTTGAAAGGGTATTTTACTCATATAAATTCTGAGTTTTTCAATTTTGAAAAACACCACAAAAAACTTTCAATCTCCAAACACTTTCTACATTCATTTTCAAATTGTCTTAGAATCAAATTCACCATTTTCAAAAACTTTCATTAAGTGTTCATATGTGCATAAATTTCATATTCATCCTTGAACACTTGTATTGAAAAATTGTAAGAGTGAATTCTGATCATTTGAAGAAGATCAACTTTGATATCATTATTCTCAAATCAAAAATCTTTACAAGTATTTGTATTCTGACTTGTGATCCAGGATTGTTAGACACAAGGGTGAGTGTTTACAAGAGGATTGGTGTGATAGGTTGTACTTTATTAAAAAATAGTGAAAACTCTCTTTCATGTTGAAAGGGGAGTGGAGTACTCTCGGATTGTGAGGGGAACCACTATAAATCCTGGTGTCCATTGTTCTTTTATTTTTTTCTTCTGCTTTCATAACCAAGAACACAAACCAGTAAAATTTCAAGAAACCATAAAAACCGGAAAAATTTCTAAAGTCCTAATTCACCCCCCCCCCCCCTCTTAGGCATACTCTGTTCTTACAGTAAATCCCCATTGAAGTCGTCATTTCATTGAGCATCCAGGTTCTGATTGTCGCATTGAGCATTCAGGCTCCGGTTTTTTGTCATTGAGTATCCAGATTCTGACAAATTTCCAATTTGTGAGTCTAGTTGTCCGTTGAGTATTTAGACTCCGGTCATTTTTTAGCGTTCAGGCTCTGGATTTTGTTCGTCGAATATCTAGATTCCGATAAGTCTCCAGTTTATGGTTTTGTTGTTCGTTGAGTATCCAGACTCCGACAACGTGAATGTTACCTTTAGCCGAAATGGTATCCAGACCATGGCGCAGCTTTTGATGAACGAGTTCATCTTGTTATGTGTTACCCAACAAAGTTACTTGGTTAAGTTTCTCTCGTTTTCTCCCTGCCAGAGTGTTTCGTTAAGCCTCTCTTTCATTGTGGAGTATTTTTGTGATCAGTTTAGCTATCTTTCGGAGATCTTTATTCCAATATATCATAGTTTGCAGTTCTGTTTTTGCGGTTGGCAAATTTTCGGGTTCTTTGGTATTCAACTGTCTTTTACCTTTGAATGTTTGAAAGCCGTTCGTTTTTCTACCCTTCAGGTCCAAGTCGTTTGAATAGGGGCAGCTGTTACACCCCAAAATTTTACCAACCGTTTCTTATATTCGGCTTATGTTTCGTTTCATTAGCATTTGCATTCACATATCGCATACCGTGCATTTTTTGCAGCCGGATTGATTTTATCGGGATTATAGCCCTTTTCCTCGTGTTTCAGAAGACTCAAACCGTTTCGGATACGGAGATTTATTTTGGAATTTGCGCTCTGCCCGGTGATTCAGTCTACGTTGTTGGTTTCGGTGGTATTTCGGTATCCGGTTTTTATTACTGTTTATTTTGTCGCATTCTCGCATTTTTATTTTTCGTCAATTTAATTTGTATAGATTTAATTTCCTATTTTTGACATAGTTTTTAGATTTTTAATAGATTTTTATCTTTTATTTCTCTATTTTAAATTGTTTTTCTTAGAACTAATTAGTCATTAACTTCTTTTTAGAACATTACTAGATTTAACTTTTTTTTAGATTTTAAATAACATTTTTCATTTTTAACAGTTTATTAGAATGATAATTGGTTGTTAAATAGTTAATTTCGTTTTAATATTTTCTAGATTTTTTAATTTTTTTTTTTAGAATATATTTAGATTTTACTAATTCTGTTAATTTCTTTTATTAGATTTTTATTAATCTAGATTAGAGTTTTTAATTGATTAATTGTTATTAATTGTCTGGTTTTATTAATATTAGTTAGATTTAACTAGTTGTTATTAATTGATTTTAATTAGATTTTCATTTAAGTATGTCTTTAGCTTAATTATGGTTCAACTTTATCATTAATTTTGTCAGCTTAATCATTAATTTGGTCAATTAATCAGAATTTTCGCAGGCCACTTGTCTCTTTGCAGGCCCATTTTGTCCCCTCTGTGCCATGTGTCAGAAGGCTATAAATAGCCACATTAATGCTTGGCATGCATCCCAAGGACACGCCACCTCACCACCGACCACATACAAACTGCCGGAAAATCCCATCGGCAAAATCAACAGATCAAACCTTGCCGGAAAATCCTCGCTGGAAAATTCATGGAGTCCCCGGAAACTTCATACCTTCATAGTGTTCTTACACTTTCTTCCAGAATTTCCAGAAACTCATCCGATGTTCATCACTTTTCCAGATTTTTTCTTTGAACCTACATATTTTTTTCCCAGAAATACTCATATCTTCATCGTGTTCATGCTTGTTCATCATCCTGTTCATATTTTTTTTCCAGATTCATCATATACTCATAGAGATCTTCAAAGATCTTCCTCCGAGTTCATCAAGTTCATCACAAAACATCAAACCTAGATCCCTCATCTCCAAACTTACAAACCTCACAATTTCACACCAAATTTCTTCATGATCTGGATCCAAAACCGTAAGACCATTGTTCTTCACTTAAAGCAAATCTCCAACTCCAAACTCGATCCAGACTCCGATCTTCAACCACAAATCAATGGACCGTCGTCACCATCATCTCAACCAACCAAATCTGGATCTGAAACTTTGAGATCTATAACAAACTTCAACTGTTTTGTTCAGATTTCTTCAACGCCATAAGAACTTCATCAAGTTTCAAATCGAGAACCGTCAGCGAGCAATGATCCAGATCTAGATCTTCATCTAACTTCAAATCTCCAGAAATTCATCATGCAACCTCAAAGCTTCATCTCCAACAATAACCTCATTCCATCTTCAACATGCAAATCACGGCAAAGAGCGAAGAGAGAGATTTCAAACAAAAGATGAAGCAGAGAGAGGGTCGAGCAAGGAGGAGTGAGGTTGAGCTGCGGACGAATGAAGAAGTTTGTTTCCGAAAAGTTTGTTGATCTCTTTTGGCCTTGTTTGTTTTGTTGTTTATTTTGAACAAAGACGGAGAGATTGAGCTGCGGATGCAAACGGCGCAGCTAGGGTTTGGCCAGGGCAAAATGAAGAAGATGATAGGACTCTATGGGATCATTTGGACTGGTTAGTGGGCCTTTGGCCCAACCTTTCATTTTCAGATTCACACCCCCGTTTTTCCTCATTGCACCCCCGTATTGCTGTTGCTGCATGTTGTGTTATGAACTTGGGCCAAGCCCAATTGAATTTCTGATTTGCACCCTCCGTTTCGCCCCGCATACCCCCTGACTGTTGGACAGTTTTGTTTGCTGGATTATGGATTAAAGCACAACTGTGTGCTTTCTGACTGTACCCTTGGTTTCTCTGTTGTACCCCTGTTGTTGTTCTTTATTTCTTGTTGGGTTTTATTTGTGTAAATACTTTTTTATTGTAATACATGTATTATATTTCTTTAAGGATATTATATGAATATATTTTTCTTTTAGAATTTATATTCTATTTTCATTTTAATTTCTTTTAATAATTTCTTTTAGAATTTACTTTCTTTTTAGAAGTTATTAAAGTTGAATTCTCATCTCTTTTTGTTATTGGTTTTTTTCTCACCATTTCATTTTTGTAGGTCGATGACGAGACTTCCGTAATGTGTTATAAATCAAAATGTTGGTGAATAATGTAGGATCCGAGACCGATTTTTCTCTCCTCATCTTTTCTTCTTCTTCTTCTTCTGATTTTATTCTGCTTTTCTGTTGTGTTGTCTGTGTGACATGATTTAATCGGAGATTGATTCTCAATATCATTTCTCCATCTTGTCTTTGACACGGATATCAATACGCTACCTCTTGGGGTTTGACTTCTTTTATAAGTCGAATTATGACGGTTCGGCGTCACATTGGTTCTGGTTTGAAATGTCATCATCAAGGTCAAAAGAGGAAAGCTTGGAATGGAACTTGCAAGCAAAAGTCAAGGGTCAACGGAACCACTCCGTTCAGTAACATTGTTTTTATTTCACTTCTTTCATCTCTTTCTTTTCAACCGTCGAGTGTTGTGAGTTTTCGTTTAGATACGTGGGAAATGATAAGTGGGGGGCTTCCTCTCATTTGTCTAGAGTGTTTAATGTACACCCTTTGGGTGATATACGACGCATTCGCTCCTATGTCTTAGGACTTGGCGTGTGCATCCCGTTCCGAATCTTTTCTCCTGCATCCTGGCGATTGAGACTTCCCCTTTTCTCTCGTGTCCTGGCGATTGAGTTCTTTTCTCTTTCCCCCGTGCAATCAAGATTGTTTCCTGTAGTTGGCTGAACTACAGCTGCTCTGATTTCTCGTACCAGACGAGAATATGTAGGCATAGGATGCGATATCCTAGCGAGCACACTAACAACTAACTTCTCTGTTCTCTCGCTTCCGTGCGATCGAGGCTTCCCCGCTGACGACTAATTTTTCCCTTTCTCTTGCCCTAGCGCAATTGAGACCAGACCGTAGTTCTAGTTCCCGTTAGGTTTCCTGTACCTCTAAACCCGACATACTACGTCCGTTCTACCGCAAACAGGTAACGCCTAAGTCTCCAATGGTCGAGCAGCAATACACCTAACTGCTAGAATGTGTACGCTAGTATCATCAACCTTTTCTCTCACCCCCGTGTGATCGAGAACACCCCGGTTACCCGTAGTTAGCCTGAACTACATTTTGCTCTGATTTCTCATGCCAGATGAGAATACGTAGGCACAAGACGCGATGTCTTGGCGAGCAATTCCCCCCGTAGTTTCTCGAACTACGTTGACTCTGACTTTCCCATTGCATGAGGGAATACGTAGGCATAGAGCGACGATGCTCTATCGAGTCAGTTCTTTCCGTTTAGCGTTAGCAGCCGTAGATAGTTTGTTTTTCACCCATAGAATAGACAACCCAAGCGTGGATACCGTCGAGTATGACCTTGTCTTTCCCTTTTTCTTTAGGTTTTTGCGATCGTTTCCTTTCCCTTTCTTTGGGATAAATAATGAAAGTGGTGACTCTTCTGTTTTTTTCAGCCAGTTGTTTTTTGCAGTTGCGACACATAGGATTGCAAGGTCCTAGCATGCAAACTTCCCATTTTTCACCCATAGTCCCACGAACCACGGACGCTCTGATTTTTCACTTCTTTCAAGTGAAGATACGTAGGAACAAGGGCCCTAATCCTTCGCGAGCACTCTAATAAAAAACCAACCCTCTTTCCCTTTAGAAAGTAGACTTTTAGATTGGAACATCCACTCAAGCCAGACAACTTATAAGATTCCCATCGAGTGAGATAGATGTGAGGGGGTGCTAATATCTTTCCGTTGCATAACTAACTTCCGAACCCGAAACTTGGTTGCGATGACCATGTTATTTCCCTAAAGGTTTTAGCGATATTTCCCTTTCCCTCTTTGGGATAAATAAAAATTGGTGGAGACTCTGTGTCATTTTTCACGTAGCGACACGTATCTGTGAAATGTCAAGATGATGTTTTAGCAAGAGTCCTTATGGACACTGGTTCCTCTTTTAATGTTTTACCTAAAAGGACACTTGCTAAGTTAGCTTTCCAAGGGGCAGAGATGAGGCCTACTAATTTGATTGTTAAAGTGTTTGATGGATCGTGTAGGAAAGTAATTGAGGAGGTGGAGCTACCTATTTTGATTGGCCTGCATGTGTTTGATATTACCTTTCAAGTCATAGACATCAATCCCATATACAGTTGTTTGCTTAAAAGACCATGGATACACGTTGTTGGGGCAGTAACTTCTACTTTGCACCAAAATATGAAGTTCGTTGTTGATGACAAATTGGCATTCTTTTTGGTGAGGAAGACCTTATAGTGAACCATCTATCTTTATTCCGATAAATTGAGGATGATGAGGATGCGTTGGAAACTTCTTGCCAAACTCTCGAAATAGCCAATGTTGTCCTTATGGAAGTCGAAGAACTTATGGGGAAGGACAATCCATCATTTTCATCTTTGAAGAGCATGAGATCAACCATTAAAGAAGGTATTCCCAAATTCTTAGGGGAAGTTATTGATGTCAAGGATAAGATTGACCGCTTTGGGTTGGGTTACAAACCAAACACTGATAAAAAAGCATCAACTTCTACCAAGGGTCATCTGAAGAGCACACAAGAAGTGTTTTTCAGCACAGGCTATAAAGATGAAGATCTGAACAACTTGGTGTTTCAGTGTGAAGCTGCCTTGAACAATTGGGAGGCAATTGAGATCCCTGAGATCATTCCCATGTCAAAGTAATTTGTTATTTTTCTGTTGTTTCCAAAAGTCCATAGCTCTGCCCAAGGCTATTGGATTATTTTGTAGGGCCACCTAGGAACTTTCCAAATTATCATGAATGAAGACATTCTGTTAAATTCTCATTTGTTCATTTACTGTTTTTTCATTTTTAATTTTATTGAAAATAGAAATAGTTTCAAAACTAAAAAAAAACATTTTCCTTTTGCATCTATTTGTCCTTTTAATAAAATCAAATTATTCAAACATGCAAAATAATCAAATACCCAATTGAATCTAATGACTCTACTTCCACTCCTAACTTTGATTCACCCATCTACCAAGTTGATGAAGAGGGTGAGGAAAATAATGACGTTCCTGATAAACTGGAAAGAATGGTTGAGTATGAGTACACAGATCTCCAACCATATCAACAGTAGGTAGAGACAATCAACCTTGGCACAAATGAAGAAAAGAAAGAAGTCAAGATTGGTACAACGCTTGGGGAATACATTAGAGAAGGATTGGTCAAGCTTTTACAAGAGTATGTGGATGTGTTTGTGTGGTCATATTAGGATATTCCAGGGCTAGACACAAACATTGTTGTTCAAAAATGTCCACTTCGACCAGATTGCCAGCCAGTAAAGCAAAAACTCTGAAGGACGAGACTAGACATGGCTCTGAAGATTCAAGAGGAAGTCAATAGGCAGTTAGATGTAGGTTTGTTAGCAGTTGCAAAGTATCCTCAGTGGGTAGCTAATATTGTTCCAGTACCTAAAAAGGATGGCAATGTCAGAATGTGCGTAAATTATAGGGATTTAATCAAAGCTAGTCCAAAGGAAGACTTCCCTCTACCACGTATTGATACGCTGGTGGACAATATTGCTCATTTTGCTGTTTTCTCTTTCATGGATGGCTTCTCAGGCTATAAACAGATCAAGGTGGATCTGATAACATGGAAAAGACCATGTTCATTACTCCTTGGGGAACATATTTTTATAAGGTTATGCCTTTCGATCTCAAGAACGCAGGCGAAACCTATCAAAGGGAGATGGTCACTCTCTTTCATGATATGATGCATAAAGAGATTGACGCTTACATTAATGATATAATTGCAAAATCCCAGAGTGAAGAGGACCACAAGGATAATTTGTTGAAGTTTTTTGAGCGACTCAGAAAATTCCAGTTGTGTTTGAATTCTGCTAAGTGCATGTTTGGTGTATGATCTGGAAAGTTACTCGGGTTTATCGTTAGTTAATGAGGAATCAAAGTAGATCTCAACAAGGTCGGGGAAATCCAAGAGATGCTAGGACTACATACCAAAAAGCAAGTTAGAGGTTTTCTTGGACGATAGAATTACATTTCCAGATTTATCTCCAACATGACCGCTACATGTGAACCTATCTTCAAGCTACTTCGCAAGGATCAAATCATTGATTGGAATTCTGATTGTCAACAATTGAGAAGATTAAAGGTTATCTGCAAGAACCTCCATCTTGATTCCACCTGTTCCAGGGAAGTCGCTCTTCATGTATTTGATTGTGCTTGAAGGATCTATGGGTTGCGTGCTAGGCCAACAAGACGAAGTCGTACGAAAAGAACATGCCATTTACTATTTGAGCAAGAAGTTCACTGATTGTGAAAGAAGATATTTGCTTTTGGAGAAGACTTGTTACGCATTAGCATGGGTTGTTAAACGGCTTAGGCAGTACATGATTTGTCACACTACTTTGTTGATCTCTAAAAAGGACCCAATAAAGTATACCTTTGAGAAGCCTACTCAGACTGGAAGACTTTCCCGATGCCAAATGTTGTTATCTGAATATGATATCTAGTATGTAACCTAGAAGTCCATCAAAGGGAGTGTTTTGTCTGACTACCTTGCAGATCAGCTTGTCGAAGACTACGAGCCTATGAAATTTTATTTCCCTGACGAAGACATCATGTTGGTAAAAGGTTATGAAGAACCCGACCCTGATGAAGGACCTGAGCCAGGCTACCATTGAAACTTGATGTTCGATGGTTCCTCTAACTACAGTGGGCATGGTATAGGAGCTACTCTGATGAATCCCAATGGTGGTTATACTCCTTTCATAGAAAGGTTATGTTTTGAATGTACCAACAACACTGCAGAATATGAAGCGTGTATCTTAGGTAGTGAAGTTGCAATTGATCTTCGAACCAAGATCCTTGAAGTATGTGGAGACTCATCCTTGGTAATCTACCAAGTCAAAGGAGAATGGAAACCTGTGATGAAAAGTTGATCCCATATCATGCTTATATCTTGGAATTGATAAAGTACTTTAATGAAGTCACCTTCCTTCATGTCCCAAGAATAAAAAACCATATAGTTGATGCTCTAGCTATGTTAGCCTCCATGTAGAAAGTTAGATTCCTTACCGAAGCACCGCTTATTTGCATTGAACGGAAAACTGAGCATGCCTACTATCAGTTAGTTGAAGAAGAAGCTAATGAGAAACCATGGTATTATGACATCCTGAACTACTTGCAAAACCAGGAATATCTAGCAAATGCAACAGCTATAGGTAAGAAGACTCTGAGAAGATTGGCATCCAAATTATTCCTCAGTAATGGCGTGCTATACAAAAGAAACCATGACATGGTTCTGCTTAGATGTGTGGAAAAACAAGAAGTAGACCTGCTGATCAAAGAAGTTCATGAAGGATCATTTGGAACTCATGCCAACGGACATGCCATGTCTAAAAAGATCTTGAGAGCTGGATACTACTAGTTAACCATGGAGTCTGATTATTTCCAAAATGCCAGAAAATACCACAAATACCAAATTTATGCTGACAAGGTGCACATACATCCAACACTATTGAATGTTCTATCATCACCTTGGCCTTTCTCAATGTGGGGCATTGACATGATTGGGGAAATTGAGCCCAAAGCATCCAACGGTCAGCATTTCATCCTGGTTGTGATCGACTACTTCACCAAATGGGTGGAAGATGCCTCTTATACCAATGTGACAAAGAAAGTGGTTGCCCGCTTCCTCAAAAAAGAGATTATTTGTCGTTATGGGATCCCAAGCTGAATCATTACAGATAATGGGAAAAACCTGAACAACAAAACCATGAAAGAGTTGTGTGAGAGTTTCAAGATTAAGCATCACAAATCTTCCCCTTACCGTCCGAAAATGAATGGAGATGTTGAAGCCGCAAACAAAAACATCAAAAAAATCCTGCAAAAGATGGTGAAAAGTTACAAAGATTGACATGAAATGTTGCCATTTGCTTCACACGGATACCGAACTTCAGTTCTAACTTCAACGGGGGGCCCCTTTCTCTTTGGTGTATGAGATGGATGTAGTCCTCCTAATCGAAGTAGAGATACCATCCATGAGGGTCTTAATGGAGACCAAATTGGAAGAAGCAGAATGGATCCAAGATAGATTTGATCAACTGAACCTCATTGATGAGAAACGCATGACTTCAATGTGCCATGATTAGTTGTACGAAAAGCGGATAAAGAGGGTGTTTGATAAGAAGGTCTATTTTCAATAATTTAGAGGAGAGCTTGTACTTAAGAAACTCTCTCCAGTTCATAAAGACATGCGCGGAAAGTGAACTCCTAATTATGAAGGCCCATTTGTTGTGAAGACAGCCTTCTCCGGAGGTTCACTAAAGCTTACAACAATGGATGGTGAAGAACTTACGCACCCCGTAAATTCGGATGCAGTAAAAAAATAATATGCCTAAATAAAGCCCGCTAAGTCGAAAACCTTAAAAGGAGACTCAAGCATTAATGGGTATCCCGGTGGATCAAAACCTACGAAGGAGATTTAGGAAAAAGTTAGGGATAAGAAAAAAAAGAGCTCGCTAAGTTGAAAACCCGAAAAGGCGACTTAGGCAAAAATGAGCGTCCCGGTGGATTGAAAACGTGAAAGGGAGATCCAGGAAAAAACTAGGGACAAAAGGTATTTCACTGCATCAGATGGTGTTTATCATTGCAGAAGAATCAAAGTGAAGGTTCAATTCAGCCGCTCTCGTCAGAAGCAAGGTTTTGGGAAGTCTTAGTTATTAGGGCTAGTAGTGTCATTGGATTCAATGTAACCTTTCCCTATTTCCATTTTCAAATTGAAATACTTCATGGAGCTCTGCCATTTGCAAGCTACTATTCTTAAATAAATATAGATTTTTCCTAATCGATTCTTGTCATTTACGCTTTTTCTACTTTTGCTTGTTATGCAAGATGTCACTTATTTGTTAATAATGAAATTTGAAAGTGAAAAGTTTTGAATTGAAAACATAATGAAAGAATATAAATTTGCGTTAACATATGGAAAGATTAACGGAAATTTTTTTTCCCCAAGAAGTCTCAAGGTTGAAAAAGCACTTTTAGACCATTACAACAAAAATCCACATTGAAGCATAAACTAACAACACTCTTGGATTGTTCCTTTGATCGAGTGTGACTATCAAGATTCAGGGGAATCACCCCCGTGTCCATCATGTGATATATGTATTGGTGCTGAGAATATATTACCTAGTGAATCTCTAGAATCCTCTATTCCCCAATGAATCTCTAGACTCCTTTATTCCTCAACGGAGTGAATCTTTGTTTCCTTCTCCGAGAGAGTCTCCGTAAACTCCTTGTCTCTCCGATGAGTTAGAATTTGCATATCATGATCATCCGCATAATTCCTAATCATGTTCATTTGGCATTAAGCCAGGTCTTTGTTGTTGGTTGTAGCCATTTGACCCCAAGCCCCGTTGTTACTAGCATCTTGTTAAATAAGAGCCCGCTAAGTTGAAAACCCGAAAAGGCGACTTAGGCAAAAATGAGCGTCCTGGGGGATTGAAAACCCAAAATGGCGATCCAGGAAAAAAATTAGGGACAAAAGGCATTTCACTGCATCAGATGGTGTTTATCATTGCAGAAGAATCAAAGTGAAGGTTCAATTAGGCCGCTCTCGTCAGAAGCAAGGTTTTGAAAAGTCTTAGTTATTAGGGCTAGTAGTGTCATTGGATTCAATGTAACCTTTCCCTATTTCCATTTTCAAATTGTAATACTCCATGGAGCTCTGCCATTTGCAAGCTACTATTCTTAAATAAATATAGATTTTTCTAATCGATTCTTGTCATTTACACTTTTTCTACTTTTCTTTGTTATACAAGATGTCACTTATTTGTTAATAATGAATTTTGAAAGTGAAAAGTTTTGAATTGAAAACATAATGAAAGAACATAAATTTGATTTAACATATGGAAAGATTAACGGAAAATATTTTATTTCCCTAAGAAGTCTCAAGGTTGCAAAAGCACTTTTAGACCATTACAACAAAAATCCCCATTGAAGCATAAACTGACAAAATTCTTGGATTGCTCCTTTGATCGCGTGTGACCATTAAGATTGAGGGGAATCTCCCCCGTGTCCATCATGTGATATATGCATTGGTGCTAAGGATATATTCCCCAGTGAATCTCTAGACTCCTTTCTTCCCCAACAAAGTGAATGTTTGTTTCCTTCCCCAAGAGAGTCTCCATAAACTCCTTGTCTTTCCGCTGAGTCAGAATTTTCATATCATGATCATCCGCATAATTCCTAATCATGTGCATTTGGCATTAAGCTAGGTCTTTGTTTTTGGTTGTATCCCTCTGACCCTAAGCCTCGTTGTTACTAGCATCTTGTTAAAATTCATTGGTTATCACCAATCCCTATCGAAGTCTAGTTGTCGTTGACGTTCTTGTTTGAAGGCCCAATTGTTATTGGTTTTGGTAATCCGGTCGTCACCAGTCCCTTCTTGAAGTCCAGTTGCCACTGACTCTCTTTTCCAAGTCAGGTTGTTACCGACATTATTCCAAACCCGATTGTTATTGGCACTCTTATTCAAATGTTTTTGTTATTTGATGTTTGGTTATCACCAACATCCCCTTTGAAGTCCGGCATGTTACTGGAACTGACTTGTTAGAAGCTGGTTGTCACATTTGCTTGCGGTCTAAGTCCAATTATTTTGGCATATACGAAAGAGTTTAATCACCCCATTTTTTCCTGTTGTTTCTTGAAGAACATGTTTGACTTCTTCATGTTAAGGGATTTCCAGTGAAAATCTTTCTTGTTTGGCTTGGTCCCCAGTGAAAATATTTCTTGTTTGGTTTGGTATCTTGTTAGAAGATCTCTTTCTTATCAGTTGTATTCTAGAGTTTCACCCGGTCATGTTCGAACCTGTTGATCAACCACTTTAGATATCCCTCAGTTTGTTTATGTTTCCCCAATATATGTCATCCCCAGTGAGTTATTACCCATTTTCGTTGACATTATCCTTTGCTTTCATCATTGTCCACATATCGCATTTATCATTCATCATAAATAATCATGCTATAGTTCATTGCATTTCAAAGCATTATCCCTAGCATGTACAGAGAGAGCTCATTTGTCATATCATGCCATTGCATCTAGGGGGGAATTTCCAATTTTTCTATATTTAAATACCTTTCACCCTGATTTCATGAGGATTGTCATCACTCATGCCATCCAATAAAGTTATTTAAATAGGGGAAATTGTCATACCCTAAATTTTACCCCTAGATTCTATCATCATTTTCATAGCATCCAACACATAGGTGTATCATTCATGCATAGCTAACCAAATTACCAAGATATTGTCTTGATTTGCTTTTGTTTGTGAATTAGCGTTTGCATCAAAAAGGTTATTGGTTGATTAGTAAAAGTCTTAGGTTGATCATCAATACATTAAGTTCTCATGATCAAGGGTCACCTACATCAACAATTTATTGTATTGTGGCCTCATTGTAAGTTCATCAAGTCTCAAATTCATCTGGTCCACAAATTATGGTTTCTGAGCCAAAGTCAACTGTATCTTTGACTTTTGACCAAGACATGATCTCAAACCTTGAGGCATGATTCAAGAAAATCAAAGGCAACTTTGGATTCCATATATAATGTTCAAATAGCTCAAGGGTTTGATTTCATTGAAGATCACAAGTTCAAGTCATCTGATGAAAAGTCAACCACTGATCAAGCCAAGTTTGACTTTTGAATTTTTTGGTCAAACATGGGTTCCTCAAGTCAATAATGATGATAATATGTAATTTGGATCATGATCAATCAAAATAAATCAAGAAATGTGAGGTTACTTGCAATAAGGGAAATAATGAAGAAATTGAAAAATTTATAAGTTATGAAAGTTCAGGATTTTTGCCCAACGTCTCAAGGCCATAACTTCCAATCCAAGTAACCATTTTCTTTGCTTCAAAGACCAAATTGAAGAGCTTGTTCAATATTATAATTTTGTCCTTGAGGGTGATTTCCCAAAAAAAAATGCATAGATTGAGAGATATGAAGCCATGTAGTTGGAGATTCATCATTTTTCGAACCTAAACACTTAGAGAAATTTTCAACAAAATCTGCCTTTGTAAAGTAGTCAACTTTGAGGCCATTTTTCACCATGATCCCTTTTGATTCAATAAAACCCCAAAACATGAAAGTTGTATAGGATTTTCAAGATTACCGAAGATTCTAAGAACACATTCTTATCATACTTGAGCTAGGAGTTTCAAACAAGGGAAGTTGACACTTCAAACTTTATCTTAGGTCATTTTTATGGCATGTTCTTGATCAAACCTTTAACCAGACCTACTCAATCTGGTCTTGCAAGCATTCTTACTTATAAATCTCAATAAAATATGAACTTTACACATCATATTATTGACTTGGGCATTGCACCATAGTGTTGTTTGTGTGTGTTTAGAGTGAGATGTGTGTTAGAGGTCTGGTGTTCGAATCCCCCTCGCCCCAGACCTTTTGTTTGTTTTTTATTTTCTTATTTTTCATGTTGTTTTAATATATAATACATTGTGCGTATGTTTTGTTTGGGCCAGGAAACTAGCCCAGTGGTTAAGTTTTTAAACAGTGACCTAGGGCGTGCAGGTTCAAGTCTCATGTGGTGCATTTTCATTCTTTTTTACCACCTTGTTCCTTTATGCTTTTTCACATGTTCACTTGATCATATCTCCTAATCTACACATTATTTTGAGCTAATATTTTGTAAACTCTATTAATTTTTCCTATTTTGTGAATACTTGATAAATTTCCAAAAATAATTTATTTTTCACACATTTTTGTGCATTCAAAGGCATTTTTTCAAGACAATTTTAGGTATTAAATGATTTTTTTTATTATATTATTTGGTTTTACTTGAACATATTGATGTTTGTAAATATCATGAACATTGTGTGAACCTTGTGGATGTTAATAACATGATCTTTTTGATTTTTTTGCCTAAGTTTAGTGAATGTTTTTCATGTATACATATCTTGTTTCTTCATGCTTATTTATGAAACTTTTACTTTGACTTTGGCATGATATTTATACCACTTTTAACCTCTGAAGGCATGCTTGTTATGTGTTTGAATCATCTTTTATCATATGTTCATGATTTGCCTTAACTTTGATACCATGACTTTGTTTGCTGATTATGTTTAATCCTTTGTATGCTTAGAAGTATTGTAACCACAATGAACCTTTTCCATGAATCCCCTTGGTTGTCACCTTATGTCTTGATCCTAGTCTTAAATTGTATTCATGATTAAGTGGTGTTAGTGTAAACCCTAAACCACGTCACAATCTTGACCTTTTCATCCATGTTAATATTGTTATATCCATGTACTAAGTGTTGATGCTTGTCTTCATCCATGTTGATATTGTTATATCCATATATCATATGTTGATAACATGTTTTTACCTTGATTATTTGAGTGATGTAGCTACATTCATGTCTATGCTTACATGTTGTTAATTATGTGTTCATACTTCATACTTACATGTTATTGTTATGAACATGCCTTGAATGAAGATCTCAATATGCCATGACACCTCATTCTTGTTTGAAACACATTTCATGTACACCTTTGATTATGTATAATCCATTCTTGTGTGTTACCATGCTTGATTTTGTTAAAGCCTTGCCTTAGATGTTGTCACTTCTTTACTTATGTGCTTATTTTTTTTATGTTCATATGGTGTTACTTGGGTGTTTGTATGCTCACATGTTATTGTTATGAACACTTTATGACATGCCTATGTTGTTACTTTTGTCTTGTTAGAACCATGTCTGATGTATGCTTTGATTTTACATCTTCCATGCTTATGTGTTCATGCTTTGGTTGTTACCATGATGATCTTTAACTTTGTTGGCTCTTACCTTAAATGTTGTTACATCCATGTTTATGTTTTATTTGCCTTGGTTGTTACCATGTTTATTTGTGACTTTGTTAAATCTTGTCTTAGATATCATCATGTCTACCTTCATGCTTTGGTTACCATATTCATTTGACTATGTTATATATCATTTTATCTCATGTGATCCTTTAGTTGATATCATGTTTAAGTGTCATTCTTTATCATGTTTACCTTGATATCATGTTTGAATATCATTCTTGTTCATCTCATCCATTATCACATATACTCATGTTTATTTTGAATTTGTCAAGTCACCCCCTAGTGAGGTTAGCTTGTTAGCCCTCTTCTTCTTTCTTCTCTTTTGTTGCCTAAATCCAATGGAAAGATCCCTTTTATTGACTTTATGTCATAGGTAGTATAGTATTCCCTCAACTACCCCTTTTGACTTTGTTAAGTCATTAAGCTTTCAACATAGCCTTATGTTAGAGTTTGTAAACTCTTTGACTTTGTTAAGTCATGTAAGTGTTATTGTTATAAACACTTACTTCCCCCTTTGGAACCTTGATCACTATTTTCGCTACTCGAAAAAATGCAACGACAGAGAGGCAGAAAAGGAAGAACAGAAGAGTCGCCATCGAACTTTATTTATCCCAAAAGGGGAAGAGAAAACATTGGGAAAACCCAAGAAGGATACGGAGGATGGTCTCGCAACCAAGAGAAAGGTTTTGGAAGCCGGTTATGCAAAGGGAAGGTACTAGCACCCCTCGCATCCATCGTACTCGATGGGAACCATTTGCTTGTCTATGTGTGAGGATGTTTCTAAAGAATATTGCTTTCTAACATGGTTCTAAGGGGAGATAGAAGGGTATGAAGCAAGAATAGAGAGAAAAGAGGAGGAAAAATGAGAGAGGAAACTCGATAAGACCTCGCGATCCTATGCCTATGTATTCTCAACATGTATGAGAAAGTCGGAGTCAACGTAGCTCGGAGGGCTACGGATAAAAAGATGGAAGTGTGCTTGCCAAGGATTGGGGGTCTTGTGCCTACGTATCTTCACTTAAAAGAAGTGAAGAATCAGAGCGTCCTTAGTTCAGACTACGGTTTGTTGGTGTTTTTTATACACAATGCTAACACACACTTTCTAGCAGTTAGGTGTATTGCAGCTCGCTCATGGAGTCTTAGGCGTTACCTGTTTGTGATAGCACGGACGTGACATGTCCTTTTGAAAATATTAGTTTTCTCCATAAAGGGAAGATGTCACATTTGATTTGTGAAAGTTGTTTTTATGGGTGAAATAAGTCCTTGGATAGTAACTCCTTGCGGCTAGTACCCAATTCTTTACCTTAAAAGGGTTTATTGTGAAAATGGAGTGGTGAATATAGTCACGTCTTCGTATTGAAATACGAGTATTGAAACCACCCACTCTAAAGTGAGTATCCTAATACTCGGATAGGAAGAAGTCTTCACTCAATCCTCTCTCTTTAGTTCAATACAAAGAGAACCTTATTCTCTTATTAAAGATGTTTTGATTTTTGAATGGTAAGTACTTTATGACAGTGAACCCTAATGGTAATGTTAAGCACTCGGGATAGGAAAAGGCCTTCACCTAACCACTCCATAACCATCCAAGTTTGTTAAGAAAAGAGTTTTGAAAATGCACTTGGTACAAGGCCAAGGTTTTTAACTCATGGAGACAAAAGAAATAGAGAAAAGGTTTTGAAAAGAAAGGGTGGTGAATAGATCAAAGCAGGTTGATGGTGATGCACGAAGCACTCAACTTACAAAGGTGGAATCCATACAAGGTTAGGATAGGTCAATAACAAGAAATGAGATATGAGAAGCGGTGGAACCCTAAGATACAAACCAAGTTAAATAAGTTTGAAAATGACTTGACATTGGATCAAGCCTTATTTATCTTTTTATTAAAAATGTGTTCTAACTTAGATTCATTTTATCTTTCTTAACAACCAAGCAAGAAATTATAAAAGAAAACTAAGTTATTACATTTTAAAGGGGGGAGGGAGACATAATACCTACCAAGGGGGAAGAAGAGATGAAATGTAAATGGGATAAACCATTTATGTTCAACAAGATGAACAAATAATTAGCATAAAGTTCAAATGATGAGTTATCCTCAATAGATACCTCATAAACAAAATAACATGGTTAGAACATGAGATATAATGATGAAATGATCAAAGGGTTAATCAAAGCATAAAGAAGCACAAATATAGACAATCCCACCAACCAAGGTGGATTCAAAGATCATTCAAAGTAAATACATAAAATAAAATCATAAACCAAATTATCTTACATCATAATATAAGAGAATTAAGTTCAATCAAATAATAGGGTTAAGATTAAATCATGATCATACCAACATCACACCACATGAATCAAAGCATAAGATAAAACCCTACCTCATTTTTACATGATTAAATCTAAAGCAAAACCCTAAAATAAAAACAACTATGTCAAAATAAAATCTAATAAAGGAAATAAATCTAACAAAATAAAAGGAAATTAAATTCTAAACAATTTGAAAAAAAAATCAAGAAAATCATTTAAAACAAAAAAAAATTATGATGAAAAGAAAGAAAAATAGGGGTGTATTGGAAAAATGGGAGGTTCAGCCAGCAAAACAGGCCCAAGGATGCGTTTAACAAAGCAAATTGGGGGGGTGAAACCTGTAACGCCCCGATTCTGAATTTCTCATTTTGTTGATTCTTTCGATTTATTTGATTGATTATTATTATATTTGTGAAATTTGAATATTAATATGTTAAGTGTACATATTATGATATTTTATTATTCGGAGAGTTTTGGGAATTAATTAGAGGGTGTTTTAGATAATCCTTAATTAGTTGTTATTTGAGAGAAATAGAATAGAAAGAGTATAAGTGGAAATAGAGAGAAAAGAAAAGAGATAGAAAGAAATAGAAAGGAAAGAAGAGAAAAGAGGAGGAAGAGGAGAAAAACCTAGAACCATCAAGAATCAACTTTTAAGCTTCGATTTAATCGGGTAAGGGTGTGAAACTTTATTATTCTTTCGATGTGTATGATTATGTATGTTTCTGTTGGTTTGATTTTGGATTGGGGAGAGTTTTGCTCATTTTCCTTTTTAGGTCGAATTTGATTTAATCGGTAGAAACCGAGTTTGATAAGTGGTAAAGTTTAGTCGAGGCATGTTAGACTAAGGCGGTTGAAACTGGTTTGGTGAGAATCGGTTGATTTTGGAAGGATTGGGCGATTTTGACAGTTAGGGATTTCTGAGTTCACAGATTCGCTAGCACTCGCTAGGCGAATGGGAGCGAAGGTTCGCCAGGCGAGTCCCAGCGAGTGGGTAGCGAACCAAGTTAGTAGCCCAACTCTGTCTTCGCCAGTGAGTTTGCCAGGCGAAGGAGGTGGTGAGAGGCTTCGCCAGGCGAGTGTGGTAGTGAGTAGTAGCGAACACTTCCAGTGGCTACTGTCTGTCTTCGCCAGCGAGTTCGCCAGGCGAGTGTAGTGGCGAGCATTCGCCAAATGCTTCGCCAGGAAAAGGTCGGCGAATGTGACAGCATTTTCTTTTATTTCCTGTGCTTTCCATCCAATTTTCGATTGTTTGGTTTAATTATGTTTAATCCTTATCTGAATGGATAGTTTGTATGTTGTTGTGATGTGATGTGCTGTGGGTAGCCGTAAGGCGTGAATCCTAGATTGTGAATCGTGGAGTGTGGAATGTGGCCGTTTGGCATGATTAACGTGAATGTGCATAAATTGTATGTGCTGGTATGAGGTGAAAATGCATAATTATATATATTTGTGAATATGTATGCATTACAAGAGTATGTTAGGTCTTTTTACATGTGGAGCATCATGATTGCATTCTTGTGTGTCTGATCCCGCATAGGATCTACAGAAACCTCGTGTGCCCTTGTGGGGTGTGAGCGATGGTTTATTTTTGATCCCTAGGAGGATCTGCAGAAACGATCGTGTGCCCTTGTGGGGTGTGAGCAATGGTTTATATTTGACTCCGTGGAGAATCTGCAGAACGATTATGTGCCCTTGTGGGGTGTGAGCAATCGAATTGTGTGCCCGTGTGGTGTGTGAGCAATCTTGAAACATCGTGTTCCCATGTGGGGTGTGAGCGATGGGTGAACATCGTAGGCCCGACATGGAGTTACTTCGGTAACGAGCGATGGTTCCATTTGGTTCTTCAGTTGAACCTGCTGAATGAGTCGGTACCGCATTTGTATTTGCATAGAGTCGTGAGTCGGTCTCTATGAGTTGCATTATCATCTTCATATGATGTATTGGTGTAATGAACATAATTGTGTATGTTTATGTGAATTGTTGAAGTAAACATAAGTGTAAATATTTATGTGGAAATGTTGTGAGTTGTGAAGCATGATTGGTGAATATGCTTAGTTGTGTAGATATACATTGTGAGGTATGTGATGAATTGTGATGAGTTGCAGTGAGAAATATGTTATGTGTATTCTATGTTGGTGTATATAGATATATATAATTATATGCATTGTTTGTTATGATAATGTTTCTCACCCTTCTGCTGTTTTATGATGCTCTATGAGGCATTGCAGAGTAGGCTTGCTGGAGGTCTTTTATAAAGTGTGGCTTCATTCTTTTTGGTCGATTGGCTCTGATATGTAGCACCGGGTAGTTAGGAGTTGTTTTGATTCTTTTGTGATACATCTTTGTATGTATCTGCTGGTGAATGTTCTTTAAACATGACTTATGACTTGAATTAAACTGTTGATGTATATAATGTTTATATGAATGAAGTGATTCAATGTTTAGATGTTTCCGCTTTTATTCTAAATATAGATATGTGGGTTTTAAGGACTAAGTTCCTTTGTTGTGATTTACCCTTTGTTGCATATCCTTATGAGCAGGTATTGTATGTGTTTTGAATTTCCTGGATAATGTGACGTGCCTCTTTTATACCATGTGTTAATTTATACTCTGATGAAAATTTTTATTAAGTGCCTAAATGATTTAATTGTTTTATTTGGGGGTATAGAAAGGGGGTGTTACATTAAGTGGTATCAGAGCCAGTGTTGAGTCAGTTGTGTCTGTCTTGTTGTTGTGTTGGTTGAACGGTTGTTTAACCTTGTTGTTATTTTTGGGAATCATCAGAATATGGCTGGTCGTAATAACAATTCTATGGCTGCGACATTGGAGGCTATGGCTAGGGCGGTGCAAGGTGCACCGAATACGAACGCTAATGATGAGTTTAGAAAGAATCAGCCGCAGGTATTTAAGGGGAGGTTTGATCCGAACGGTGCTCAGATCTGATTGAAGAAGATTGAGAGAATCTTTAGAGTTATGGGGTGTTCTGAAGGAAACAAGGTGAGACTTGGAACTCACATGTTGAGAGAAGAGGCCGACGATTGGTGGGTCGGTATGAGACAAGTTCTTGAGGTAGATGACGAAGAAATAACTTGGGATTTATTTTGCACCGAATTCTTGAGAAAGTATTATCCTGAGAGTGTAAAGGGGAAAAAGGAAATGGAATTTCTTGAGCTGAAGACAGGCAATACGTCCGTGGTGGACTACACGGCTAAGTTTGTGGAATTAGTTCTGTTTCATCCTTATTATGTGGCGGTTACGGCGGAGTTCTCTAAGTGCATAAGTATGAGAATGGCTTGCGTCCTGAGATAAAGTAAGCGGTGGGATACCAAAGAATACGAAGATTTTCGAAATTGACCGAATGTTGTAGGATTTTTGAAGAGGACAGTAGGGCTCGATCTACTCATTATAAGAGTTTGAGTGAGAAGAAGGGAAAGCAACAAGTAATGAGTGGACCTTATATGACACCTGTTGATAAGGGAAAGTATAAGGGGAACTTTGACAGGAGACCCGGAGGAGGAAGTTCTGGTGAGGTCAAATGTTACAAGTGTGGCGTGATGGGCCACAAATCTTTTGAATGTGGGAAGTCTGTGGAGAAGTGTGCTAATTGTGGAAGTCTTGGACATGCCACTTCTGGTTGTAGAAGGAATGTGGTAAAGTGTTTTAATTGTGGGGAAGTTGGTCATATTAGTACCAAGTGTACCAAATCAAAGCAAGCTCAGTGGGATGGAAAAGTATTTGCATTAGCAGGTTCAGACACTACTAATGCGGATCGCTTGATTAAAGGTACATGCTTTATTAATAATATGCCTTAAGTTGCTATTATTGATACTGGAGCGACTCATTCGTTCATTTCTCTTGAGTGTGCTAAGTGTTTAAGTTTGTGCATGGTTTCTTTGAGTGGAGACATGGTTATTGAGACTCCCGCTTCGGGGTCGGTAACTACTTCTTTGGTGTGTGTAAGTTGTTCTTTGACCATGTATGGTAAAGACTTCATTATGGATTTAGTGTGTTTGCCGTTGGAAGGTTTGGACGTGATCTTGGGTATGAACTGGTTGCAATTTAATAGAGTTCATTTAGATTGCTATCACAAGTTAGTAAGGTTTCCTTCTTTGGAAGATGATGAAGGTGAGAGTTTTCTATCCACTAAAGAGTTGAAGAAACTTTTAGCAGACGAAGCTCAGTTGTTCGGCTTGTTTGCATCGTTGTCTGTGAAGAGCAAAGTTGAGCTTGATGTGTTTCCAGTGGTGTGTGATTTTCCAGAAGTGTTTCCGGAGGAGATTGCGGATGTGCCTCCGGAAAGAGAAGTTGAGTTTTCTATTGATCTACTTCTCGGTACTAGACCGATTTCGATGGCACCGTATCATATGTCAACATTGGAATTGGTAGAACTGAAGGAGCAGTTGAATATTTTGTTGGACAAGAGGTTTGTAAGACCAAGTGTTTCTCCTTGGGGTGAGCCAATATTGTTGGTAAAGAAGAAGGATGGGAGTATGCAGTTATGTATTGATTATCGGCAGTTGAATAAGGTGACAATTAAGAATAAGTATCCGCTTCCAAGAATCGATGATTTGATGGACCAATTAGTTGGAGCGCGTTTTTTAGCAAGATTGATCTGAGATCAGGTTATCACCAGATTCGGGTTAAGGAGGAGGATATTCCAAAGACGGCTTTTAGGACACGGTATGGTCATTACGAATATTCAGTGATGCCATTCAGAGTTTCTAATGCGCCGGGTGTGTTTATGGAATACATGAATCGTATTTTTCATGAGCAGTTGGATTGTTTTGTGGTTGTGTTCATCGACGACATTTTGATTTACTCTAAGTCTCAAGAGGAGCATGAAGAGCATTTGAGGATTGTGTTATAGATTTTGAAAGAGAATCAATTGTATGCTAAGTTGTCAAAGTGTGAATTTTGGTTGTCAGAAGTGAGTTTTCTCGGGCATATTATTTCCGGTAATGGTATTAGTGTGGATCCATCCAAGATTGATGCGGTAATGCAATGGGAGACTCCTAGATCGGTTACGGAGATTCGAAGCTTTTTGGGCTTGGTAGGTTATTATCGGAGGTTTATTGAAGGATTTTCGAAGTTGGCACTTCTGTTAACGCAGTTGACTTGTAAGGGAAAGGCTTTTATTTGGGATGCTGATTGTGAAAAGAGTTTCATTGAGTTAAAAAGAAGATTGACAGCAGCACCAGTCTTGATTTTGCCGAATCCTACGGAACCTTTTGTGGCTTATTGTGATGCTTCCTTGACAGGTTTGGGTGGTGTGTTGATGCAAGATGGAAAAGTTGTGGCTTATGCTTCGAGACAGTTGAGAGTGCATGAAAAGAATTACCCTACGCATGATTTGGAATTAGCGGTCGTGGTGTTTATTTTGAAAATTTGGAGGCATTATCTTTATGGTGCAAGATTTGAAGTTTTTTGTGATCACAAGAGTTTGAAGTATTTATTTGATCAAAAGGAATTGAATATGAGGCAAAGGAGGTGGTTAGAGCTTTTGAAAGACTATGATTTTGGTTTGAATTACCATCCGGGTAAGGCAAATGTGGTGGCCGATGCCTTAAGTCGGAAGTCGTTGCACATGTCTACATTGATGATGAAAGAATGGGAACTTTTGGAGAACTTTAGAGATTTGAGTTTGGTTTATGAAATGACGCCAAGAAGTGTGAGACTTGGTATGCTTCGTATTACGAATGATTTTCTTGCAACCATATGTGAAAATCAGAAGTTGGATCTGAAGTTCGTTGATTTGATGACAAATGAGAATGAGGATTTCAAGGTTGATGATTTTGGAGTTTTGAAATTTCGTGGTCGTATTTGTATTCCCGATGATGTGGAGTTGAAAAGGATGATATTGGAGGAAGGACACCAGAGTAACTTAAGTATTCATCCGGGAGCGAATAAGATGTATAAAGATTTGAAGAAAATCTTTTGGTGGTCCGGATTGAAGAGAGATGTAGCTCAGTTTGTGTATGCATGTTTGACTTGTCAGAAGTCCAAGGTGGAACATCAGAAGCCTAGTGGATTGATGCAACCGTTGGATATTCCAGAGTGGGAATGGGATAGTATATTGATGGATTTTATAACGGGATTGCCGAATACGCAAAGAGGTCATAATGCTATTTGGGTGATTGTTGATAGGCTTACTAAATCTGCTCATTTCGTTCCGATTGATATTAGTTATCCTTTGGAGAAGTTAGCCGAGATTTATGTTCGTGTGGTTGTGAAGTTGCATGGAGTTCCTAAGAGTATTGTATTGGATAGAGATCCTAGATTTACTTCAAGGTTTTGGGAGAGTTTGCAAAAGGCTTTAGGTTCTAAGCTAAGATTGAGTTTGACTTATCATCCGCAAACAGATGGTCAAACCGAGACGACGATTCAATCGTTGGAGGAATTTTTGTGTGCTTGTGTACTAGAGCAAGGTGGTGCTTGGGATCGTTATTTAGCGTTGATTGGTCCGTATCAGATTATTGCACGAGTGGGTGATGTGGTGTATCGTGTGGCATTGCCTCCGAATCTTTTGAATTTGCATGATGTGTTCCATGTTTCGCAACTTCGGAAGTATGTTCCGGATCCGTCACATGTGATTCCTAAGGACGAGGTTGAAGTAAGAGATAACCTTACGGTTGAAGTTTTACCGATTAGGATTTTGGATAGTGAAATTAAAGAGTTAAGAGGCAAGGATATTGCGCTTGTGAAAATAGCATGGGAAGGTGCTGCGGAAGGCAACATGACTTGGGAATTAGAGAGTAAGATGCGAAGGTCGCATCCGGAATTGTTTGGATCAGGTAATATTTTCGAGGACGAAAATTTCTAAAGTGGGGGAGAGTTGTAACGCCCCGATTCTGAATTTCCCATTTTGTTGAGTCTTTCGATTTATTTGATTGATTATTATTATATTTGTGAAATTTGAATATTAATATGTTAAGTGTACATATTATGATATTTTATTATTCGGAGAGTTTTGGGAATTAATTAGAGGGTGTTTTAGATAATCCTTAATTAGTTGTTATTTGAGAGAAATAGAACAGAAAGAGTATAAGTGGAAATAGAGAGAAAAGAAAAGAGATAGAAAGAAATAGAAAGGAAAGAAGAGAAAAGAGGAGGAAGAGGAGAAAAACCTAGAACCATCAAGAATCAACTTTTAAGCTTCGATTTAATCGGGTAAGGGTGTGAAACTTTATTATTCTTTCGATGTGTATGATTATGTATGTTTCTGTTGGTTTGATTTTGGATTGGGGAGAGTTTTGCTCATTTTCCTTTTTAGGTAGAATTTGATTTAATCGGTAGAAACCGAGTTTTAACGGTTAAAAAAGAAAATAAGTGGTAAAGTTTAGTCGAGGAATGTTAGACTAAGGCGGTTGAAACTGGTTTGGTGAGAATCGGTTGATTTTGGAAGGATTGGGCGATTTTGACAGTTAGGGATTTCTGAGTTCGCTGATTCGCTAGGCGAATGGGAGCGAAGGTTCGCCAAGCGAGTCCCAGCGAGTGGGTAGCGAACCAAGTTAGTAGCCCAACTCTGTCTTCGCCAGTGAGTTTTCCAGGCGAAGGAGGCGGCGAGAGGCTTCGTCAGGCGAGTGTGGTAGGGAGTAGTAGCGAACACTTCCAATGGCTACTGTCTGTCTTCGCCAGCGAGTTCTCCAGGCGAGTGTAGTGGCGAGCATTCGCCAAATGCTTCGTCAGGAAAAGGTCGGCGAATGTGACAGCATTTTCTTTTATTTCCTGTGCTTTCCATCCAATTTTCGATTGTTTGGTTTAATTATGTTTAATCCTTATCTGAGTGGATAGTTTGTGTGTTGTTGTGATGTGATGTGTTGTGGGTATCCGTAAGGCGTGAATCCTAGATTGTGAATCGTGGAGTGTGGAATGTGGCCGTTTGGCATGATTAACGTGAATGTGCATAAATTGTATGTGCTGGTATGAGGTGAAAATGCATAATTATATATATTTGTGAATATGTATGCATTTCAAGAGTATGTTGGGTCTTTTTACATGTGGAGCATCATGATTGCATTCTTGTGTGTCTGATCACGCGTAAGATCTACAGAAACCTCGTGTGCCCTTGTGGGGTGTGAGCGATGGTTTATTTTTGATCCCTAGGAGGATCTGCAGAAACGATCGTGTGCCCTTGTGGGGTGGGTGTGTAACAGCCCGAATTTCATTAAATAATTAATTATAGTAATTAATTGATTTAGTGGGATTTTTATTAATATTGGAAATTAATAGAGAATTGAGAGAGAAATGGGAAGGAAAGAAAATAAGGAAGTATATAAGGAAAGTAGAAGAGAAAAGAAAAGATAGTAAGGAAAAGGAAATAGAAGAGAAAGAAGAAGAGAAAGAGGGAGGAGAAGAAGAGGAAAGTGGAAATTCATCAAGAGCCAACATCAAAGCTCCGATTAATCGAGGTAAGGGTGAGAAACATTGCTATTTGATCATTGTATTATATTGTGTATGTTGGGTTTGGATTGTGGGGTAGTTTCCATCCTTTTCCATTTAGGGCAAAGTTGGATTTAATCGGTAGAACTCCATTTAATCGGTTAAAAATCAAAAATAGATGATGTAGAATAGTCTAGAAATGTTAGACTAAGAGTATTGGAGTTGGATTAGTGAGATTTGGAGTTCTTGGAGTTGGTTGAGTTGGATAACAGTAAGTGAAAACAAAATACGCAGACACTCGCTAGCAGCTCGCTAGGCGAGCAGGTCGCGAATGTTCGCTAGGAGCTCGCTCAGCGAACAAGTAGCGAATGGTCCCAGACTTGGACATAATGGATTTTGGTGTGTTCGCTAGTAGCGAAAGTGTAGCGAAGAGATAGCGAATGGTTCGCTGGGAAGCTCGATGTAGCGAGCAGGTAGCGAAGGAAGTCAGTAACTTCTGTTGAGATTCGCTAGCACGTTCGCCAGGCGAACAAGTAGCGAATACTCGCTAAGAGTTCGCTTAGCGAAGGAGTAGCAAGTATGACAGGTTGATGTTTTATTTGAGATTTATCCATAGGTTGATTGTGTGGTTCGACTATGGTTTATTGCTTGATTAATCGCATAGTTCATGTACTATTGTGATGAGACGTGTGTTGTGAGTAGCCTACGGGCGTGAATCCTAGAATTGTGATTTGAAATGTTAATTGCATCAAGTATAAATACATGTGAACATAATAGGTGATTATGTGTGTATTATTTAATGAACTTGTGAATGCTTGATGTGTATACAATTATGTGATGAATGTGCATGAGAACATTGTGAATATGTGTGCATAACTTGTAATTGTATGATCGGTATTGTGATGTGAATACCTTGATTTTGTGATATATGTTGTATGTGCAATCATTGTGTAATTCTTGAAGAGATGAATTATTTGAATGCATGAGATTAAGATGTTGGTCTTAAGTGCATTTGTTGTGATTGATTGTACATGCATCATTTAGTCAAGAGGCAACGTCCGTTAGTTTCGTGGAAACTAGTGGCTTGTCCCAAACCTAAAAGAGTGGGTTTGAAGGCTTAGAGGACGGGCCTTTGTTGTTATCGGTCTAGAAGAGTGGACCCAGTTTAATGTAAAAACCGAAAAATGATAACGGGTTATCGGTCTAGAAGAGTGGACCTGGTTTAATGTAAAAACTGAAAAATGATAACGAGAGTCGGTACCGCATTGCATGAGTTGCATTGAGTTGTTGTGTCACATTTAATATAATATATGCATGAAGATATGCTTATATGTGAATGATAAATTGTGGAAATGTGAGTGTATGCATGATGTGGGAATGCTTTTGTGAATATTCATGTTGTCTATATATGTGTGGTAAATATATATGACTAGGAGGGTGAATTGTGGTGAGAAATATGGAGTTGAATTATATGATTACCTATATATATATATATATAATCTTATGCATTGATTATTATGGTAATATTTCTCACCCTTCTGCTGTTTTATAATGCTCTACGAGGCATTGCAGATTAGGATGCTGGAGTTTTTGTGAAGTTATCTTCATTCTTTTGAGTCGGCTGCTCTGATATGTAACACCGGGTAGTTAGACTAGTATAGTCATTCTTTTGTGATACATTGCGATGTATCAGCTGATGTGGTTTTGTAATTACCGACATGATGTATCAATCTGGATACCTTATCTGTATGTGAATTGATGTTTTGGAAATGATTAAATGATTTTATCTTCCGCTTAAATTTTAAGGTTGAAATGTGATTTCTAAACCATGAAAATGTTACATATTTTATGGAGCAAATATTAAATTGTTTTATTGGTAAAATTGTGACATTCTTCCTTTATACCTCATTCTAAAATTTTCACTCTGATAAATTTGTATATGCATTTATTTGGGGGTATAGAAGGGGGTGTTACAATAGTGGTATCAGAGCAGGTCGGTCCGTCCGTCCAAGTTGTTAGAGTGTTTTCCCTATGTGTTATTGATATGCGTGTGTTGCATTATCAATATTGGTCGTTCTTACGTGGTTCTGTTGTTGGAATTAGTAAGATGGTTGCAGGGAGGAACGATGAAGCGATCGCAGAAGCTTTGACAAGGTTGGCAGGAGCGATTGGGCAGAATCCTCCGGCCAATGTGAACACGGGGAATGTTGTTGAAGATGAATTCCGTGCTTTGGGAAGGTTCCAAAGGAACAATCCTCCTATTTTCAAGGGAACCCATGAACCTGACAAAGCACAGATTTGGTTGAAAGCCATCGAGAAGATTTTTCGGGTTATGAATTGCTCAGATGCACAAAAGGTGCAGTTTGGGACTCACATGCTCGAAGAAGAAGCTGAAGATTGGTGGGGTAATACTCGCCAAAGATTTGAGGAAGAGGATATTGTGATCACTTAGGATCTGTTCAGAGAGACTTTCCTGGAGAAGTATTTTCCAGAGGATGCGCGAGGGAAGAAAGAGATTGAATTTCTTGAGTTAAAGCAAGGTAATTCGACGGTAGCGGAGTATGCGGAAAGATTTGAAGAGTTGATCAAATTTTGTCCTCATTACAACACTGCTAATGCCGAGAGATCTAAGTGTCTCAAGTTTGTGAACGGTTTGAGACCCGAGATTAGACAAGCTATTGGATATCAGGAAATCAGGCGGTTTTCTGAGTTAGTGAGCAAGAGCAGAATCTATGATGAAGACAGTAGGGCTCGGTCTAGCCACTACAAGAGTTTAAGTGATAAGAAAGGGAAAGGTCAATTCAGAGGAAAACCTTATGTGACTCCTGCAGACAAAGGGAAGCAGAGAATGGGTTATGGCAAGAGGCCAAGTGGGGGAGTTTCTACTCCGGTTAGATGCTATAACTGTGGTGAAGCGGGACATCGTGCTCCCGAATGCAAAAGTGTTGAACAGAAGTGTTTCAAGTGTGGCAAGCCAGGCCACAAGGCTCTTGAGTGTAGAAGTGGTACCGGTGTGACTTGCTACAACTGTGGCGAGCAAGGACACATTAGTACCAAGTGTGATAAGCCAAAGAAGAATCAAGGAAGCGGAAAGGTGTTCGCTCTATCTGGATCTGAGACTGCTGGCGACGATCGATTGATCCGAGGTACGTGCTTCATTAATGGTACACCTTTGATCGCTATAATTGATACCGGAGCTACGCATTCTTTTATTTCTTTGGATTGTGTTAGAAGGTTGAATCTTGAGTTGTCTGTGATTAGTGGCGGTATGGTTATTGATACTCCTGCTATGGGTTCGGTAACTACACCGTATGTTTGTTTGAGTTGTCCGTTGAGTATCTTCGGTAAAGATTTTGGAATTGATTTAGTGTGTCTTCACCTAGACCAACTCGATGTCATCCTTGGGATGAATTGGTTGGAATTCAACCGGGTATATATTAACTGTTTTGACAAGACGGTTATTTTTCCGGAATCGGACGTTGCAAGAGATTTGTTTATGACAGCGAGACAAGTGAAAGAATCAGTGCAAGATGGAGCTAAGGTATTTATGCTTATGGCAACTTTGAGAATTGGTGGAAGTGAAGAGATTGGTGCTTTACCAATTGTTAGAGATTTTCCGGAAATTTTCCCTGAAGAGATAAAGGATTTACCACCGGAGCGAGAGGTGGAGTTTTCAATAGATTTGATTCCTGGGACTAGTCCGATATCGATGGCTCCTTATCATATGTCGACATCAGAATTGAAAGAATTGAAGAGTCAACTTGAGGATTTGCTTTAAAAGAGGTTTATTCGTCCGAGTGTGTCGCCGTGGGGTGCACCGGAGTTGTTGGTTAAGAAGAAAGAGGGTTCTATGAGGCTCTGTGTGGATTACAGACAGTTGAACAAGGTGACTATTAAGAACAAGTATCCACTCCCGAGGATTGATGATCTGATGGATCAGTTGGTTGGTGCAAGCGTGTTCAGCAAGATTGATTTGAGATCAGGGTATCATCAGATTCGCGTGAAAGCTGAGGATATTCAGAAGACTGCTTTTTGAACGAGGTATGGACACTATGAGTATTCTGTAATGCCATTTGGTGTGACTAATGCACCAGGTGTATTTATGGAGTACATGAATAGGATTTTCCATCCTTATTTGGATAAGTTTGTGGTTGTGTTTATCGACGACATCTTGGTTTATTCGAAGAGCGAAGAAGAGCATGACGAGCATCTGAAGATTGTGTTATCGGTGTTGAGAGAGAAGCAATTGTTTGCAAAGCTTTCTAAGTGTGAGTTTTGGTTGAAGGAAGTTAGTTTCCTTGGTCATGTAATTTCGAGTAATGGTATTGCGGTTGATCCGTCAAAGGTTGAAGCGGTATCGCAATGGGAGACTCCGAAGTCAGTTTTTGAGATTAGAAGTTTTCTTGGTTTAGCGGGTTATTACCGTAAGTTCATTGAAGGATTTGCTAAGTTATCGTTGCCGTTGACGCAGTTGACTAGGAAGGGTCAAGCTTTTGTTTGGGATGCCAAGTGTGAAGCGAGTTTCCAAGAACTTAAGCGAAGGTTGACGACAGCCCCTGTTTTGATTTTGCCAAATCCGGAAGAACCATTTGTTGTGTATTATGATGCTTCTTTAATGGGCTTGGGAGGTGTGTTGATGCAGAATAACCAAGTTGTGGCTTATGCTTCGAGGCAACTCAAAGTGCATGAGAAGAATTATCCGACGCATGACTTAGAGTTGGCCGCCGTTGTGTTCGTGTTGAAACTTTGGAGGCATTATTTGTTTGGTGCGAGGTTTGAAGTGTTTAGTGACCACAAGAGTTTGAAGTATCTCTTTGATCAAAAGGAATTGAATGCAAGGCAAAGAAGGTGGTTAGAGCTATTGAAGGATTATGATTTTGGTTTGAATTACCATCCGGGTAAAGCGAATGTAGTAGCGGATGCATTGAGTCGGAAATCATTGCATATGTCAGCATTGATGGTGAAAGAGTTGGAATTGGTCGAGCAATTTCAGGATTTGAGTTTAGTATGTGAGAGACCTTCTTTTGGATTTAAGTTGGGTATGTTAAAGCTTACAAGTGGTATTTTGGATGAAATTCGAGAAGGACAGAAATCAGATTTGAGTTTAGTTGATCGGTTGACTTTAATCAACCAAGGCTAAGGTGGTGATTTTCGGATTGATGAGAATGGGATTATGAGATGTCGGGATCGAGTTTGTGTTCCGAATGTTGTTGAGCTTAAAAAGAGTATCCTTGAGGAAGGACATTGTAGCGGATTGAGTATTCATCCAGGTGCTACCAAGATGTATCAGGATTTGAGGAAAGTGTTTTGGTGGCCTAGTATGAAGAAGGAGATTGCGGAATTTGTGTATTCTTGTTTGACTTGCCAGAAGTCAAAGATTGAGCATCAGAAGCCATCGGGTTTGATGAAGCCGTTGTTTATTCCTGAGTGGAAATGGGATAGTATCTCCATGGATTTTGTATCGGGTTTGCCGAGGACGCCGAGCAATTTTGAGGCTATTTGGGTTATTGTGGATAGATTGACTAAATCTGCTCACTTTATCCCTACGCGTGTGGATTACCCGTTGGAGAAGTTGGCTAAATTGTATATTGAGAGGATTGTGTGTTTGCATGGTATTCCGTCGAGTATTGTTTCGGATAGAGATCCGAGGTTCACCTCGAGATTTTGGGAGAGCTTGCAGAGTGCTTTGGGTACTAAGTTGCGTTTGAGTTCAGCTTATCATCCTCAGACAGATGGTCAGACGGAGAGGACGATTCAGTCGCTTGAAGATCTTTTGAGAGCTTGTGTATTGGAAAAAGGAGGAGCTTGGGATAGCTACTTGCCTTTGATTGAGTTTACCTACAACAACAGTTTTCATTCGAGTATCGGTATGGCACCATTTGAGGCGTTGTATGGTAGGCGGTGTAGGACACCATTGTGTTGGTTTGAGTCCGGAGAGAGTTCTGTTGTTGGACCCGAGTTAGTTCAACAGACTACTGACAAGATCAAGATGATTCAAGAGAAGATGAGAGTTGCTCAGAGTCGTCAGAAGAGTTATTATGACAAGAGGAGGAAGGCACTGGAATTTCAAGAGGGAGATCATGTGTTTCTTCGAGTCACTCCGATGACAGGTGTTGGTAGGGCATTGAAGTCGCGCAAGTTGTCGCCGCGTTTCATTGGTCCTTATCAGATTTTGCAGAGGATAGGAGAAGTGGCCTATCGTGTGGCTTTACCACCGTCGCTTGCTAATCTTCATGACGTATTCCATGTATCTCAGTTGAGGAAATACATTGCGGATCCGTCTCATGTAGTCCAATTAGATGATGTGCAGGTGAGAGATAACCTGACTGTTGAGACATCACCTATGCGGATAGAGGATCGGAAATTGAAGCAGCTTCGAGGTAAAGAGATTGCTTTAGCGAAGGTCGCTTGGGGAGGACCGGCTGGTGGAAATGTTACTTGGGAGCTTGAGAGCCAGATGAGGGAGTCTTATCCAGAACTGTTTGAACCAGGTAACATTTTCGAGGACGAAAATTCCTAAAGTGGGGGAGGGTTGTAACAGCCCGAATTTCATTAAATAATTAATTATAGTAATTAATTGATTTAGTGGGATTTTTATTAATATTGGAAATTAATTTTTATTAATTGGAAATTAATAGAGAATTGAGAGAGAAATGGGAAGGAAAGAAAATAAGGAAGTATATAAGGAAAGTAGAAGAGAAAAGAAAAGATAGTAAGGAAAAGGAAATAGAAGAGAAAGAAGAAGAGAAAGAGGGAGGAGAAGAAGAGGAAAGTGGAAAATCATCAAGAACCAACATCAAAGCTCCGATTAATCGAGGTAAGGGTGAGAAACATTGCTATTTGATCATTGTATACTATTGTGTATGTTGGGTTTGGATTGTGGGGTAGTTTCCATCCTTTTCCATTTAGGGCAAAGTTGGATTTAATCGGTAGAACTCCATTTAATCGGTTAAAAATCTGAAATAGATGATGTAGAATAGTCTAGAAATGTTAGACTAAGAGTATTGGAGTTGGATTAGTGAGATTTGGAGTTCTTGGAGTTGGTTGAGTTGGATAAAAGTAAGTGAAAAACAAAATACGCAGACACTCGCTAGCAGCTCGCTAGGCGAGCAGGTCGCGAATGTTCGCTAGGAGCTCGCTCAGCGAACAAGTAGCGAATGGTCCCAGACTTGGATAGAATGGATTTTGGTGTGTTCGCTAGTAGCGAAAGTGTAGCTAAGAGATAGCGAATGGTTCGCTGAGAAGCTCGCTGTAGCGAGCAGGTAGCGAAGGAAGTCAGTAACTTCTGTTAAGATTCGCTAGCACGTTCGCCAGGCGAACAAGTAGCGAACACTCGCTAAGAGTTCGCTTAGCGAAGGAGTAGCAAGTATGACAGGTTGATGTTTTATTTGAGATTTATCCATAGGTTGATTGTGTGGTTCGACTATGGTTTATTGCTTGATTAATCGCATAGTTCATGTACTATTGTGATGAGATGTGTGTTGTGGGTAGCCTACGGGCGTGAATCCTAGAATTGTGATTTGAAATGTTAATTGAATCAAGTATAAATACATGTGAACATAATAGGTGATTATGTGTGTATTATTTAATGAACTTGTGAATGCTTGATGTGTATACAATTATGTGATGAATGTGCATGAGAACATTGTGAATATGTGTGCATAACTTGTAATTGTATGATCGGTATTGTGATGTGAATACCTTGATTTTGTGATATATGTTGTATGTGCAATCATTGTGTAATTCTTGAAGAGATGAATTATTTGAATGCATGAGATTAAGATGTCGGTCTTAAGTGCATTTGTTGTGATTGATTGTACATGCATCATTTAGTCAAGAGGCAACGTCCGTTAGTTTCGTGGAAACTAGTGGCTTGTCCCAAACCTAGAAGAGTGGGTTTGAAGGCTTAGAGGACGGGCCTTTATTGTTATCGGTCTAGAAGAGTGGACCCGGTTTAATGTAAAAACCGAAAAATGATAACAGGTTATCGGTCTAGAAGAGTGGACCCGGTTTAATGTAAAAACCGAAAAATGATAACGAGAGTCGGTACCACATTGCATGAGTTGCATTGAGTTGTTGTGTCACATTGAATATAATATATGCATGAAGAGATGCTTATATGTGAATGATAAATTGTGGAAATGTGAGTGTATGCATGATATGGGAATGCTTTTGTGAATATTCATGTTGTCTATATATGTGTGGTAAATATATATGACTAGGAGGGTGAATTGTGGTGAGAAATATGGAGTTGAATTATATGAATACCTATATATATATATATATATAATCTTATGCATTGATTATTATGGTAATATTTCTCACCCTTCTGCTGTTTTATAATGCTCTACGAGGCATTGCAGATTAGGATGCTGGAGTTTTTGTGAAGTTATCTTCATTCTTTTGAGTCGACTGCTCTGATATGTAACACCGGGTAGTTAGACTAGTATAGTCATTCTTTTGTGATACATTGCGATGTATCATCTGATGTGGTTTTGTAATTACCGACATGATGTATCAATCTGGATACCTTATCTGTATGTGAATTGATGTTTTGGAAATGATTAAATGATTTTATCTTCCGCTTAAATTTTAAGGTTGAAATGTTATTTCTAAACCATGAAAATGTTACATATTTTATGGAGCAAATGTTAAATTGTTTTATTGGTGAAATTGTGACATTCTTCCTTTATACCTCATTCTAAAATTTTCACTCTGATAAATTTGTATATGCATTTATTTGGGGGTATAGAAGGGGGTGTTACAGTTAGCAATGGTTTATATTTGATTCCATGGAGAATCTGCAGAACGATTGTGTGCCCTTGTGGGGTGTGAGCAATCGGATTGTGTGCCCGTGTGGGGTGTGAGCAATCCTGAAACATCGTGTTCCCATGTGGGGTGTGAGCGATGGGTGAACATCGTAGGCCCGACGTGGAGTTACTTCGGTAACGAGCGATGGTTCCATTTGGTTCTTCAATTGAACCTGCTGAATGAGTCGGTACCGCATTTGTATTTGCATAGAGTCGTGAGTCGGTTTCTATGAGTTGCATTATCATCTTCATATGATGTATTGGTGTAATGAACATAATCGTGTATGTTTATGTGAATTGTTGAAGTAAACATAAGTGTAAATGTTTATGTGGAAATGTTGTGAGTTGTGAAGCATGATTGGTGAATATGCTTAGTTGTGTAGATATACATTGTGAGGTATGTGATGAATTGTGATGAGTTGCAGTGAGAAATATGTTATGTGTATTCTATGTTGGTGTATATAGATATATATAATTATATGCATTGTTTGTTATGATAATGTTTCTCACCCTTCTGTTGTTTTATGATGCTCTATGAGGCATTGCAGAGTAGGTTTGTTGGAGGTCTTTTATGAAGTGTGGCTTCATTCTTTTTGGTCGATTTGCTCTGATATGTAGCACCGGGTAGTTAGGAATTGTTTTGATTCTTTTGTGATACATCTTTGTATGTATCTGCTGGTGAATGTTCTGTAAACATGACTTATGACTTGAATTAAACTGTTGATGTATATAATGTTTATATGAATGAAGTGATTCAATGTTTAGATGTTTTTGCTTTTATTCTAAATATTGATATGTGGGTTTTAAGGACTAAGTTCCTTTGTTGTGATTTACCCTTTGTTGCATATCCTTATGAGCAGGTATTGTATGTGTTTTGAATTTCCTGGATAATGTGACGTGCCTCTTTTATACAATGTGTTAATTTATACTCTAATGAAAATTTTTATTAAGTGCCTAAATGATTTAATTGTTTTATTTGGGGGTATAGAAAGGGGGTGTTACATTAAGTGGTATCAGAGCCAGTGTTGAGTCAGTTGTGTCTGTCTTGTTGTTGTGTTGGTTGAACGGTTGTTTAACCTTGTTGTTATTTTTGGGAATCATCAGAATATGGCTGGTCGTAATAACAATGCTATGGTTGCAGCATTGGAGACTATGGCTAGGGCGGTGCAAGGTGCACCGAATACGAACGCTAATGATGAGTTTAGAAAGAATCAGCCGCTGGTATTTAAGGGGAGGTTTCATCCGGACGGTGCTCAGATCTTATTGAAGGAGATTGAGAGAATCTTTAGAGTTATGGGATGTGCTGAAGGAAACAAGGTGAGACTTCGAACTCACATGTTGAGAGAAGAGGTCGACGATTGGTAGGTCGGTATGAGACAAGTTCTTGAGGTAGATGACGAAGAAATAACTTGGGATTTATTTCGCACCGAATTCTTGAGTAAGTATTATATTGAGAGTGTAAAGGGGAAAAAGGAAATGGAATTTCTTGAGCTGAAGACAGGCAATACGTCCGTGGTGGACTACACAGCCAAGTTTATGGAGTTAGTTCAGTTTCATCCTCATTATGTGGCGGTTACGGCGGAGTTCTCTAAGTGCATAAGTATGAGAATGGCTAGCGTCCTGAGATAAAGCAAGCGGTGGGATACCAAAGAATACGAAGATTTTCGAACTTGACCGAATGTTGTAGGATTTTTGAAGAGGACGGTAGGGCTCGATCTACTCATTATAAGAGTTTGAGTGAGAAGAAGGGAAAGCAACAAGTAAGGAGTGGACCTTATATGACGCCTGTTGATAAGGGCAAGTATAAGGGGAACTTTGACAGGAGACCCAGAGGAAGAAGTTCTGGTGCGGTCAAATGTTACAAGTGTGGCGTGATGGGCCACAAATCTTTTGAATGTGGGAAGTCTGTGGAGAAGTGTGCTAATTGTGGAAGTCTTGGACATGCCACTTCTGGTTGTAGAAGGAATGTGGTAAAGTGTTTTAATTGTGGGGAAGTTGGTCATATTAGTACCAAGTGTACCAAACCAAAGCAAGCTCAGTTGGATGGAAAAGTATTTGCA
This sequence comes from Lathyrus sativus, assembly GCA_963859935.3. Classification (NCBI taxonomy): domain Eukaryota; kingdom Viridiplantae; phylum Streptophyta; class Magnoliopsida; order Fabales; family Fabaceae; genus Lathyrus; species Lathyrus sativus. The sequence goes on along the minus strand of OZ012740.1, from coordinate 182,951,904 downwards.
TTAGCAGGTTCAGACACTACTAATGCGGATCGCTTGATTAAAGGTACATGCTTTATTAATAATATGCCTTTAGTTGCTATTATTGATACTGGAGCGACTCATTTGTTCATTTCTCTTGAGTGTGCTAAGTGTTTAAGTTTGTGCATGGTTTCTTTGAGTGGAGACATGGTTATTGAGACTCCCGCTTCGGGGTCGGTAACTACTTCTTTGGTGTGTGTAAGTTGTTCTTTGACCATGTATGGTAAAGACTTCATTATGGATTTAGTGTGTTTGCCATTGGAAGGTTTGGACGTGATCTTGGGTATGAACTGGTTGCAATTTAATAGAGTTCATTTAGATTGCTATCACAAGTTAGTAAGGTTTCCTTCTTTGGAAGATGATGAAGGTGAGAGTTTTCTATCCTCTAAAGAGTTGAAGAAACTTTTAGTAGACAAAGCTCAGTTGTCCGGCTTGTTTGCATCGTTGTCTGTGGAGAGCAAAGTTGAGCTTGATGTGTTTCCAGTGGTGTGTGATTTTCTAGAAGTGTTTCCGGAGGAGATTGCGGATGTGCCTCCGGAAAGAGAAGTTGAGTTTTCTATTGATCTAGTTTCCGGTACTAGACCGATTTCGATGGCACCGTATCATATGTCAGCATTGGAATTGGTAGAACTGAAGGAGCAGTTGAATATTTTGTTGGACAAGAGGTTTGTAAGACCAAGTGTTTCTCCTTGGGGTGAGCCAGTATTGTTGGTAAAGAAGAAGGATGGGAGTATGCAGTTATGTATTGATTATCGGCATTTGAATAAGGTGACAACTAAGAATAAGTATCCGCTTCCAAGAATCAATGATTTGATGGACCAATTAGTTGGAGCGCATTTTTTTAGCAAGATTGATCTGAGATCAGGTTATCACCAGATTCGGGTTAAGGAGGAGGATATTCCAAAGACGGCTTTTAGGACATGGTATGGTCATTACGAATATTCTGTGATGCCATTCAGAGTTTTTAATGTGTCGGGTGTGTTTATGGAATACATGAATCGTATTTTTCATGAGCAGTTGGATTGTTTCGTGGTTGTGTTCATCGACGACATTTTGATTTACTCTAAGTCTCAAGAGGAGAATGAAGAGCATTTGAGGATTGTGTTACAGATTTTGAAAGAGAAGCAATTGTATGCTAAGTTGTCAAAGTGTGAATTTTGGTTGTCGGAAGTGAGTTTTCTCGGGCATATTATTTCCGGTAATGGTATTAGTGTGGATCCATCCAAGATTGATGCGGTAATGCAATGGGAGACTCCTAGATCGGTTACGGAGATTCGAAGCTTTTTGGGCTTGGTAGGTTATTATCGGAGGTTTATTGAAGGATTTTCGAAGTTGGCACTTCCGTTAACGCAGTTGACTTGTAAGGGAAAGGCTTTTATTTGGGATGCTGATTGTGAAAAGGTTTCATTGAGTTAAAAAGAAGATTGACAGCAGCACCAGTCTTGATTTTGTCGAATCCTACGGAACCTTTTGTGGCTTATTGTGATGCTTCCTTGACAGGTTTGGGTGGTGTGTTGATGCAAGATGGAAAATTTGTGGCTTATGCTTCGAGATAGTTGAGAGTGCATGTAAAGAATTACCCTACGCATGATTTGGAATTAGCAGCCGTGGTGTTTATTTTGAAAATTTGGAGGCATTATCTTTATGGTGAAAGATTTGAAGTTTTTTGTGATAACAAGAGTTTGTAGTATTTATTTGATCAAAAGGAATTGAATATGAGGCAAAGGAGGTGGTTAGAGCTTTTGAAAGACTATGATTTTGGTTTGAATTACCATCCGGGTAAGGCAAATATGGTAGCCGATGCATTAAGTCGGAAGTCGTTGCACATGTCTACATTGATGATGAAAGAAATGGAACTTTTGGAGAACTTTAGAGATTTGAGTTTGGTTTATGAAATGACGCCAAGAAGTGTGAGACTTGGTATGCTTCGTATTACGAATGATTTTCTTGCAACCGTATGTGAAAATCAGAAGTTGGATCTGAAGTTCGTTGATTTGATGACAAATGAGAATGAGGATTTCAAGGTTGATGATTTTGGAGTTTTGAAATTTCGTGGTCGTATTTGTATTCCCGATGATGTGGAGTTGAAAAGGATGATATTGGAGGAAGGACACCGGAGTAACTTAAGTATTCATCCGGGAGCGAATAAGATGTATAAAGATTTGAAGAAAATCTTTTGGTGGTCCGGATTGAAGAGAGATGTAGCTCAGTTTGTGTATGCATGTTTGACTTGTCAGAAGTCCAAGGTGGAACATCAGAAGCCTAGTGGATTGATGCAACCGTTGGATATTCCAGAGTGGAAATGGGATAGTATATTGATGGATTTTATAACGGGATTGCCGAATACGCAAAGAGGTCATAATGCTATTTGGGTGATTGTTGATAGGCTTACTAAATCTGCTCATTTCGTTCCGATTGATATTAGTTATCCTTTGGAGAAGTTAGCCGAGATTTATGTTCGTGTGGTTGTGAAGTTGCATGGAGTTCCTAAGAGTATTGTATTGGATAGAGATCCTAGATTTACTTCAAGGTTTTGGGAGAGTTTGCAAAAGGCTTTGGGTTCTAAGCTAAGATTGAGTTCGACTTATCATCCGCAAACAGATGGTTAAACCGAGAGGACGATTCAATCGTTGGAGGAATTTTTGTGTGCTTGTGTACTAGAGCAAGGTGGTGCTTGGGATAGTTATTTAGCGTTGATTGGTCTGTATCAGATTATTACACGAGTGGGTGATGTGGCGTATCGTATGGCATTGCCTCCGAATCTTTCGAATTTGCATGATGTGTTCCATGTTTCGCAACTTCGGAAGTATGTTCCGGATCCGTCACATGTGATTCCTAAGGACGAGGTTGAAGTAAGAGATAACCTTACGGTTGAAGTTTTACCGATTAGGATTTTGGATAGTGAAATTAAGGAGTTAAGAGGCAAGGATATTGCGCTTGTGAAAGTAGCATGGGAAGGTGTTGCGGAAGGCAACATGACTTGGGAATTAGAGAGTAAGATGCGAAGGTCGCATCCGGAATTGTTTGGATCAGGTAATATTTTCGAGGACGAAAATTTCTAAAGTGGGGGAGAGTTGTAACGCCCCGATTCTGAATTTCCCATTTTGTTGAGTCTTTCGATTTATTTGATTAATTATTATTATATTTGTGAAATTTGAATATTAAGATGTTAAGTGTACATATTATGATATTTTATTATTCGGAGAGTTTTGGGAATTAATTAGAGGGTGTTTTAGATAATCCTTAATTAGTTTTTATTTGAGAGAAATAGAACAGAAATAGTATAAGTGGAAATAGAGAGAAAAGAAAAGAGATAGAAAGAAATAGAAAGGAAAGAAGATAAAAGAGGAGGAAGAGGAGAAAAACCTAGAACCATCAAGAATCAACTTTTAAGCTTCGATTTAATCGGGTAAGGGTGTGAAACTTTATTATTCTTTCGATGTGTATGATTATGTATGTTTCTGTTGGTTTGATTTTGGATTGGGGAGAGTTTTGCTCATTTTCCTTTTTAGGTCGAATTTGATTTAATCGGTAGAAACCGAGTTTTAACGGTTAAAAAAGAGAATAAGTGGTAAAGTTTAGTCGAGGAATGTTAGACTAAGGCGGTTGAAACTGGTTTGGTGAGAATCGGTTGATTTTGGAAGGATTGGGCAATTTTGACAGTTAGGGATTTCTGAGTTCGCAGATTCGCTAGCATTCGCTAGGCGAATGGGAGCGAAGATTCGCCAGGCGAATCCCAGCGAGTGGGTAGTGAACCAAGTCAGTAGCCCAACTCTGTCTTCGCCAGTGAGTTAGCCAGGCGAAGGAGGCGGCGAGAGGCTTCTCCAGGCAAGTGTGGTAGCGAGTAGTAGCGAACAGTTCCAGTGGCTACTATCTGTCTTCGCCAGCGAGTTCGCCAGGCGAGTGTGGTGGCGAGCATTCGCCAAATGCTTCGCCAGGCGAAGGTCGGCAAATGTGACAGTATTTTCTTTTATTTCCTGTGTTTTCCATCCAATTGTCGATTGTTTGGTTTAATTATGTTTATTCTTATCTGAATGGATAGTTTGTGTGCTGTTGTGATGTGATATTTTGTGGGTAGCCGTAAGGCGTGAATCCTAGATTGTGAATCGTGGAGTGTGGAATGTGGATGTTTGGCATGATTAATGTGAATGTGCGTAAATTGTATGTGCTGGTATGAGGTGAAAATGAATAATTCTATATATTTGTGAATATGTATGCATTTCGAGAGTATGTTGGGTCTTTTTGCATGTGGAGCATCATGATTGCATTCTTGTGTGTCTGATGCCGCGTAGGATCTGCAGAAACCGCGTGTGCCCTTATGGGGTGTGAGCGATCGTTTATTTTTTATCCCTAGGAGGATCTGCAGAAACAATCGTGTGCCCTTGTGAGGTGTGAGTGATGGTTTATATTTGATTCCATGGAGAATCTGCAGAATGATTGTGTGCCCTTGTGGGGTGTGAGCAATCGGATGGTGTGCCTGTGTAGGGTGTGATCTATCCTGAAACATCGTGTGCTCATGTGGGGTGTGAGTGATGGGTGAACATCGTAGGCCCGACGGGGAGTTACTTCGGTAACGAGCGATGGTTCCATTTGGTTCTTCAATTGAACCTGCTGAATGAGTCGGTACCGCATTTGCATCTGCATAGAGTCGTGAGTCGGTCTCTATGAGTTGCATTATCATCTTCATATGATGTATTGGTGTAATGAACATAACCGTGTATGTTTATGTGAATTATTGAAGTAAACATAAGTGTAAATGTTTATGTGGAAATGTTGTGAGTTGTGAAGCATGATTGGTGAATATGCTTAGTTGTGTAGATATACATTGTGAGGTATGTGATGAATTGTGATGAGTTGCGGTGAGAAATATATTATGTGTATTATATGTTGGTGTATATAGATATATAATTATATGCATTGTTTGTTATGATAATGTTTCTCACCCTTCTGCTATTTTATGATGCTCTATGAGGCATTGCAGAGTAGGTTTGCTGGAGGTCTTTTGTGAAGCGTGGCTTCATTCTTTTTGGTCGATTGGCTCTGATATGTAGCACCGGGTAGTTAGGAGTTGTTTTGATTCTTTTGTGATACATCTGTGTATGTATCTGCTGGTGAATGTTCTGTAAACATGACTTATGACTTGAATTAAACTGTTGATGTATATAATGTTTATATGAATGAAGTGATTCAATGTTTAGATGTTTCCACTTTATTGTAAATTTTGATATGTGGGTTTTAAGGACTAATTTCCTTTGTTGTGATTTACCCTTTGTTGCATATCCTTATGAGCAGGTGTTGTATGTGTTTTGAATTTCCTGGATAATGTGACGTGCCTCTTTTATACCATGTGTTAATTTATAGTCTGATGAAAATTTTTATTAAGTGCCTAAATGATTTAATTGTTTTATTTGGGGGTATAGAAAGGGGGTGTTACAAAACCAGTAAAAATAAGAAGGCCCATCAGGTATGAGCCCACTGGCTCTGACCGTCCTAGGGTCTATGCGATGGGGCTTTCAAAAGATCCGATCCTTCTGATCAAGATCTAACGCACCACACTGGTCTAGATCTGATCTGTAATAGACCGTTGGATTCATCTCCCTGAATCTTATCCAAGATATATGGTCAATATACAGCCCACGTGCCACACACTCATCACGAGTGCACAAAGTGGGGGAACAAACAATAAAGGCATCTGACATGCAGTCGCCACCCAAAAGCATCTCGTGATTAGCATAATGATTATGGCAATGACTAAGTGATAATGAAGTGATTATAAATAAAATAAAACGTGAAGAAAAACTGAAACTCCATTATCATCTTCTTCAATCCTCCAAAAAACGTGAAAACCCTAAAAACTAACCAAAAACAACAAATGATTATTCGTTGTGACCGTGAGATCAAGACGAACACAACCATGTTATTATTTTTTAAAAACAACGTTAGAAACAAAATAATTTTACAGAAAACCTTAAGAACCCTAGATTTTAAAAATAAAATTAAACTACAATGGTGGAAAATAAATGAACAAGAGGTTAGGGGTATCCTTCAACACATCAATACGTATGAACCAGTAACAAGATTTAATGAAAATGGTTAGAAATGTACCAGTTCAAAGATGAGCAACAAGACTTGAAAATGGAACTGGTCTTTCCCCCTCAGATCTCCTCTTGGTCTACTTCCTTTTGCTACACCTTCTCTATATTCCCTACTACAGATCTGGGCAGAGAAAACACCTTGAGAGCTTTTGTAACTTACTAAAGGGTTTGATTTGGAGAGCGGGTTTTCAAGGTTTGAGATTGGTAAACTTGGCTAATAGGGCTCCCCTCTAGTAATGGGATCTCTCTCTATTTATAGAAGGAAGGATTGTGGAGAGTGAGGGCCCCAGATTTTAGTGGAATTCCCCTCTTTTGATGTGTGAGGACCACTTTCTATCACCACTTCTACCAGCTCTGCATATGGACGTTAGAGCTTATTTTCTCATGCCATGTTGATTGCAAATCACTGCAAAATGATTTTGAAAATGATTGGAATGGTGAGGTGTCCTCCAATCTAGGAATATCTCACTCTTATCTTGTATGCTTAGGCCATATATAGTGGTTTTACATATCTTGGTCTCGGCTCCCCAACCGTAATTCTCCACCGTTTGATTTAAGCTCATAAGCTATGTAAACCATGATGTAGTATGGATCAATACCACTTGGAACGAGATTGGGTGGTGATCTGAATTGGAAGGAATGCCCACTTGAACTTGGCATGTTGGGATTTTGTAAAACCCGTGCCATACTTGGATGCAAATTGGCCCAAATTCATTCACCTTTTCCTTGATGATCTTATGATGCAATTCTGAAGTGGTTTGGATGATAATGTTAGACGATGGCTTAGATCTAGAAGGGGGAATAGATCCCAATTAAAATCAATCGGCGCTACCAATTAAAAATTGGTTTTTCAAAATATTTGTTTTCAATTTGCGGAAGCGGCCGTGGAAAAATTACGTCTAAGAATGAACTGTTACTAGAAGACCGGATATGCGTCTAGCCTTATGGAAATGATAATGAGAAAAATTTGATTCAACACACTTGTCACACTATCAGTTGACTTTACCACTTATTAGTAGAACTAGCACCAATGATCTATAATGCCCACAAAGTAGGTAAATGAACTAAGTAAACTTTGGTGTAGGCAATTCATTAAACACTTGGTGTGCAATACACTCCAAGTGTGGTTTGGCTTGAGTAAGTTGCTTTAAGTTCCTTGCGCAATATATTGTTGCACTAAAGTTCAAAACAGTAATAAGTACTTACTCAAATCAACCCAAATTATGATATAACTGCTTATACTAAAATCACTTAAATTTTAAGCCAAAACTGAAAATGCTGAAAAGTAAAGGAGACAAAGATTTGTTGAGGCAGTTCCCCCGCCATCCTCGCTTCGGGGTACGTCTGCCCTCAATTCTAATAATAGAATTGAGATCAATATAATAGATATCACATGTAATGTAGAAATGTTTATACAAGAATTGATAAGCAAAATATACAATCAAGCCCTCTTGATGTTGATGATGTTATCGCTTCTTGCTCCTTGATTCGAGTTGAATCAAGTTCTCCGATTGTTATGAGTAGACCTCCGATTCCAGCCCCTTTGTTGAATAACCTTATGTTCTTCAAACCCTCGGCCTGGCTGATCTCACGCACAAATAAATCGAACCCGGAACACTCTTGAATGCTTAACTGGTTTCCGCTACTAGATTGACGAAGACTACCGCTTCTGAATCACCTTCACTCAGCTGAAGTAGGTAGAGATGATCCGTACCGAAAAACCCCCCAAAATATCCAAATCTTGGAGGGCAAAACCTGCTAGGTTTTATTCAAGAAAAACTTGCCTTCAAAATCAACCCGAACCGGATTTCCGATCACGGCTTTGGACCTTATCACCTTGAACAAGATCAAAAGCACCCCAAGAATTGTTGTGTGTAATTGTTGTGTTGTGGGTTGTAGAAGATGAAGATTGATGAATTTTGATGGCACCTCTTTCACTTTTCTTGTTTTATGACAATTGACTCAAATTCACAATTGTTGTTGATAAAAATGAACAAAGTCTCTATATATAGTAACCAACCAATCACAAAACTTAACAGCTTTTCAAACACAGTGGGAAGACTTCAAAAATAGCACCAACGCGCGAACGGTCGACCATAGTAGGTCTATGCGTCGACGCATAGCCTGCAGATTTGGATAAATTTGAAAGGCCAGCAGTGTGCGTCGACCATAGGTCGGCGTGCCCTGACCCGAGTTAAAATATAAGCTCCATGTGTCGACCTTGTGGTCGACTCATAGTCTTCATACGCTGACCTGTGAGAAAATGCACAGATACATGCGTTGACTCAGTGGTCGACTCATGGCCTGAAATTCTGCAAAAATTGTTATTTGTGTGGTTTTTATGCATTTAGTCATAACCACATATCATTCACATATATTGTATTGAGTAAAGCACTTTAAATGATATAAGAAGGATATGGTGGATGGAATATTTGCATTTGTCTTTGTAGAGGCAAAACCGATAATGCTGATTCATCCATGGTTGCAATTTGTCATCATCGAAACTCAAGATCGTATGTTGTATGACGGTTTGCCCTCACATACTCCCCCTTTTTGATGATGACAACTTGTGCGAAGCCAATGAGACCCAAATGCAATATTACAAACATGGTAGCATAAGCTCCCCCTTTCTTTTTCAATCCTGTACTTTCAATTAACAAAAGTAATTGTAACTGATATGATGTGGTGTGGTCTTCTTGGCTTTGATACACTCTCTTCTCCCCCTTTGACAACACCAAAAAGAGAAAGAGAACGGTTAAGAGTAAAGTGTTCAGATCAACAAGATGATTAACAGGTAATATCTAATCATATAGCAATATTCACACATAATATTGACAATGAAAAACAAACGCAACGAATACTCATAGTATAGATAAACGAGAGAAAATGCATTTAGAAAACCCAAATAGTCATAACAAGCCAAACAACTTAAACACATAACAACATAAATAAAATAACATAAATTGCACACAGAAATCTAATGCTCGCGGCCACGCCCTTGTCCCCTCTCATAGTAATGAGGATGACGGTAAGGATCGGCCAAGTCAGTGAATTCCACAGTAATGTTATTCAAGTAGTTCAAACTGTTGGTAATGTCCCTTTCCTGAGCTTCATGGGATATAACAAGAGCCTCAAACCGTGCGTCCATTCTAGTGGAGAAGTTATTGAGCCTTTCATTTTGTGTTTGGAGTTGGTTTTGAATTTGAGTGAATCTTTCATCTTGAGTGCACATAACGTTTTGTTGTTCCAGTTGCATGGACTGCATCATGCTAAGAATGTCAGATGTGTTGGATTGCGAATGAGATTGAGGTGCTTCAGAATATCCATGATACGGATCATAATATTTTCCCAGAGTGGTCCAGCCAGTGTGCTGCCACTCACCCCAGCCTTGGTTGTTATATTCTTCTTCATCCTCAGGTTAAGCTGTGTATGGAACCTAATCGATAGTCGTGTACTCCGTCGACTCAGTTTGATGATGATTGTCATATGCCTCATGTGCGAGTTCTTCTTCTTTTTCCTCTTCAGGTTCTTCTTGTTCTTCTTCGTCACTTTCTGCACTTTCCTCACTGCCTTCAGATGCTTCAACCACTCTAGGTGTAGTTGCTCTGCGAACAAAACCGTACATTTTTCTTTCTTGGCACCAATAGTATCCCATCATTGAAAGGGTCTTTGTGCCAAATTCCTTATCTGAAGAGATGGATGTGTATGGAAATGTTGGAAAGACAACATCAGCATCTGTGAGAACTTCCTGAATGAATGACCCATATGCTAGAGCAATTGCTCTTGCGGAGTCTCGTAACGCGAACATTCGACTAGAGATGTAGTAGGGCCAGTTAATTTTGATTTGATTTTTCAGAATGTAGATGAGGTGGACTTCAGCCTGTTTTACTCTGGAGAGCCCTCCTTTCTTTGGCTGCAGAATGCGCGCCACAATCCACTGAAGAATACTCTCACATGTTTGCAATTGCCCTGCAGTGACGGTTCTCAGAAATGCATCACTATTCACAATATTCTCTGGATACGGACGTTTTAACATCAAATTTAAAGCCGTTTTGAATTCATATCTAGCCACAGTTTGAAAATCAGTTACCTCAGGAAGAGGATTTTCACCAGCAGCTAATTGCATGTTGAAATATTTACTCCACACAGCAGAGTTTACCTTTGTGGAGCCGACCTGAGAATGAAAGAACTGACCGCTGAACCTGCCATGGATGCCTGTGTAGAAGACATGCACCAAGTCTTCACTATACTTTGAGTTGCATTCCAAGAAGTTGGTAATGCCTTGAAACTGCAGCAAAGATAAGATTTCGGAAAGATGAATGTGTTCCGCAGTGAGCTTGTAGAATGCATGTTGCTTAACTACCCCCTTTTTGTCGATATCTTTGTTGAATTTTTCGACAAGAGTTGAAGGAACTAAGGATGCAGCAGTGACTGGTATGGAAGCAGATGATGAAGGTGCTCTTGATTGCTTTCCGGTAATTCTGCGGTAAGAGGAAGCCATTGATGGTGTTTGGAGAGAATTTGAGATTGTAGAGAGAAGTTTAAGAGTGTGATTGCAGAGAAAAAGGTTTTCCCCTTTTATAAATGAAACTTTAGGGTTTTTGAGAAGAGGAAAAGTCAAGAGACAATAGGCATGGTAGGTTCAATTTACCAAGAATTTGAATAAATGCACATAGCATGCTGATTATGAGTATTAAATGCGCATGAAGTTGGACTGATTTGCAGAAAATCTGGATTTTCGCACGATGCGTCGACCATACATCTACATGCGTCGATGCATACTGATTGAATTTTGACAGATTCAAACGTATATAAGTGTGCGTCGACCAGTGCCCTGTTATGGTCGACTCATACAGGCAGAATATGCAGATTTTCACATTTATACATAGATGAGCATACATTTGATGCATAAATAGAATGCCACATAATAATAAGCATCCAAACAGATATAATACATGAGAAATGTCATATATACACAGTATTTGTCAGGTAGTACCACTTTTTGAGAATGAAATTTTTAGAGAGAGAGAAAGAGAAAGAAACAACATCACCTCTATACCAAGTTTGCTTGAAGAAATATACAATTGTGCTTGCAATAATTTCAACTAGTTAGATGTTCAAAAGCATAATTGTAAAGGAAATAAGATGAATCATGCAATTATGACACCCGATCCGAAATATCGAGAATGCCTAGTTCTCCACGGATATGAAAGAAAGGTTCAGTAGATAGCGGCTTTGTGAAAATATCCGCTAGTTGATTTTTAGTGTTCACGTGTTCAAAAATAACATCACATTTCTCTACATGATTCCTAAGAAAGTGGTGGCGAATCTCGATATGTTTGGTGCGAGAATGTAACACAGGACTTTTTGTGAGATTAATGGCACTAGTATTGTCGCAAAAGATGGGGATACGTTCTAGTTTTAGGTTAAAATCCAATAGTTGTTGCTTAAGCCATAAGACTTGAGCGCAACAGCTACCGGCGGCAACGTATTCCGCTTCGGCGGTTGACAAAGCAACAGATGCTTGTTTCTTGCTATGCCAACTAACCAAGGAGTTTGAAAACAAATCACATGTACCACTAGTGCTTTTCCTATCCGATTTGCAACCAGCAAAATCGGAATCAGAGAATCCTACCAACAAGTAATCATTTCCTTTGGAATACCATAGTCCATACTTCGGAGTACCAGATAAGTATCGAAGTATTCGTTTAACAGCTTTTAGATGGGATTCCTTGGGACATGATTGGTATCTTGCACACATGCACACGCTAAACATAATGTCAGGTCTAGAAGCAGTAAGATAGAGAAGTGAACCAATCATACCTCTATACCTTGTTACCTCTACGTCCTTACCATTTTCATCTTTATTCAAGTTTGCGCACGTAGGCATAGGTGTGTCTATGGCTTTGGAGTTTTCCATGTCAAATCTCTTGAGCAGTTCCAAACAGTACTTAGTTTGACTCACGAAAGTTCCTTCCTCAAGTTGTTTAATTTATAATCCGAAAAAGTATGTGAGCTCCCCTATCATACTCATCTCGAACTCACCCTGCATAAGGTCAGAAAACTCTCTCACGAGATTCATGTTAGTTGACCCAAAAATGATATCATCCACATAAATTTGTACCAGTATCAAGTGCTTTCCTTTACGCTTAATGAAGAGAGTGGTGTCCACTTTGCCTCTCGAATAGCCTTGATCAAGCAAGAACTTGCTTAGACGCTCATACCAAGCTCTAGGAGCTTGTTTGAGTCCATACAAGGCTCTTTTTAGTTTGTAAACATGATCGGGATATTCGTGCGACTCAAAACCCGGAGGTTGTGCAACATGCACTTCTTCATTAATGAAGCTGTTAAGGAATGCACTTTTAACATCCATTTGGAAAAACTTAAAAAATTTCGCACACGCGAAGGCAAGAAAAAGGCGTATAGGCTCGAGTCGGGCAACTGGCGCATAAGTTTCCTCATAGTCGATGCCTTCCTCTTGGTTATACCCTTGCGCAACTAAACGCGCCTTGTTACGAGTTATTACCCTGTTTTCGTTCAACTTATTCTTAAACACCCATCGGGTGCCGATTACTCGATATCCTTGCGGAGGAGGGACAAGGTCTCATACCTCATTTCTCGTGAACTAATTAAGTTCGTCTTGCATTGACAAAAACCAATTTTCATTGAGTAAGGCTTCTTTAGGGTTTTTAGGTTCCATTTGTGAAACGAAAGTGAAGTGATAACAAAAATTACTTATCTGAGATCGGGTTGTAACACCCTTTGATATGTCTCCGAGAATGTTGTCAATTGGATGGTATTTGGAAGACTTCCAAGCTTGAGGGAGATCATCTTTAGGAGGTAGATGAACTTCCTCGGTCTCCTCATGATGGACATCTTTTTCCTTCTCAATTTTGGCTTGGTCAGGCTGATCAATTCCCGGCTCGGCATCTTTGAGTATGTCTTCCGTAGATGTACCTGCGCCATGAAAAACACTACCTTTTCCGACATTTCTCGGATAAGATTCATCAAATGTTACATGCACCAATTCTTTGACGGTAAGTAATCTTTTATTTTAGATCCTATAGGCTTTACTCGACTGAGAGTATCCAAGGAAAATACCTTCGTCAGCCTTAGAGTCAAATTTACCCAAATTTTCCTTTCCATTATTTAAGACGAAACATTTGCAACCAAAAACATGTAGGTGATACACGTTTGGCTTGCGCCCTTTTAAAAGCTCGTAAGGTGTTTTGTTTAGAATGGGGCGGATGAGCACTCTATTCAAAACATAACAAGTCGTACTTATGGCGTCGGCCCAAAAATATTTCGGTAATCCACTTTCATTGATCATTGTTCTTCCCAACTCTTCTAAAATACGATTTTTGCGCTCCACCACCCCATTTTGTTGAGGAGTCCGTGGAGCGGATAAGTTATGATCAATACCGTAATTACTGCAATATTCTTCAAACAAATGGTTTTCAAACTCACCTCCATGGTCACTTCTAATTGACACAATGTTTGTGCTTAATTTATTTTGGGAAAGTTTGGCAAATATCTCAAAGGCGCGAATGTATCGCTCTTGCTAGCCAAAAAGATAGTCCAACAAAATCTAGAGAAGTCATCCACTATTACAAAATCTAGAGAAGTCATCCACTATTTTTGGATTTAAAAGAGATCCTCGTTGCTTTCCCATTTAGCAAGCATCACAAAGGTGATCCTTGGTAAATTTTATTTTGGGGAGACCTAAGACTAGATCTTTTGAGACTACTTTATTTAGCAAGTCAAAGTTAACATGTGCTAAACGCCTATGCCATAACCATGAGTCTTCACTCATTTTCATGAGACATTTGTCACTTTTTAACGATACCTCATTCAAGTCTAGTGTTGCACCCCACAATTTGCCTTATTTTATGCCTAGCTTGTGTTTCATTGCATTCATTCTAGCATTATCATTTGCATTGCATTGACATGTGTGCAGGAAATCAAGAGGTATGACTACCAATCAAGGGCTACACAAGGCTATGAAACTAGCTAGGAGGGTTATTCAAGTATTCAAGGGTTGATATCCTCAGCAAAAAGGTCAAAGATCCTCAAAGAGAGTGGTTGAAGCCAAGTATGCACATCTCCTAACTTGAGGGTTATGGGAAGGTCATCTGATGATGTTGAAGCCATGAAGTTGGACCTAGAACCTTGATAGAGTTCATGAGAAGCATTTAAGATCATCTTGAAGCCTATACAAGTCATTATGCAAAGGATAAGGAGCTACAGCCAGGATTGGTGCAACTAGGGTTTCATCTGGTCAACCCTAGGTCAAATGATGATTTGAAGAAGGTCGAGTCCTAATTCCAAAGCCATGTGATCATGGATTGATGTATTGAGATTCCCAAGGGATGATTCCAAGGTCAACTTATCATGAATCAAGAGTGTGAGGAGTTCCTAGGCTAGGGTTGCTTTGCTTGGCAGTGTAAAATCCCCTGGTTTAGTGCCTAACTTCAAGACCACATAAATCAAGATGTGATTTCCATCTCACCTTGACCCTAACATGATTGTTGTAAGGCATGATCATAGCTTTAGTTTGAGTACTAGAATTCCTTGATAGGGTTTATAGAACTCAAGTTATGAGGCAGACAAGTTATAGGTCATCAGTGGAATGTGAAATTGGAGCTTGAAAGTTAACCAACATGAATGACACTTTTTCCCTAGAAGGATGATTCTCATGAACTTTTGGCCAACATGAATGTTGTTCCTTATCATCTTAGATTTCTAGAAAGTACTAGAAGTCCATGATTAGATTTGTAGAACTCAAGTTACAAGCTTTGCAAGATAAGGGTATTTTGGGAATTTGGAATTACAGGTCATATTTGTTTATAGGTCAATTTCATCAACATAGGCACCTCAAATGGACTTTTGATCAACTTGAAAGTTGTTCAAAATGGTGTTATTTGTCCAACCATGATCCAAACATCCATTGATATGGATTAAATATGGAAGTGTATGAAGGAAAATTGAAAAAAGGATAATTAAAAGGCATGAAAAGTGAAAATTCCATTTTAATTCATTTTTGTGCCAAACTTCACAAGTTTGTGCATTTTTTGACTGCCAAAGGCATTTGGAGAAGATTGGAAATTTTACATTTTTGGTTTGATTCATAATTCATGGACATTTCAAAGGTTACTTAGAATTGAAGTAACATAACCAATGTGCACCATGAGATCAAATCAAGTCTTCAATCTGATCCATTCACATTCAAGGAGTGTTATGCAAGCCATTTGGGTGAAAAGTGAGCTGAAACAGAGCCAGAAAACACGATTTCCATATTTGCACATTGAAGAAAATTGAAATTTTGGATTAATCAAATTATGCCATGATTGGGCCAGGTTATGATCCAAATAGCTTCTATTTAAGTTCAGGATCATGTTCAGATCGTTTTTTGGGTAGCATTTGGAGAGAAAGCAGTTATTACAGTTGGGGTTTTGGAGCTTTCGAGCAAGAATTGGTTTTGGAGTTTGAGGAAGAATCAAGAACTTCTGAACATCAAGAATCGTCCAGGATCATTCAGTGAAGAAATCTACAGCATTTGAAGTTAAGATTCACACTCAAGAACACCCCAATCGAAGCTACAGAACAGGTTTTTACTTTTCATAATTCCTCTTGATTTAGGTTTGTTTAGAATGAATTTGGCATGTGGTTAGGTTGTAGATATGACATAGATCGTTTTAGTATTGGAATGATGAAGATTAGTGATGATTTAGGTTATGATGCAAATTCTGTTTGGACTCGTGTTTGCTTGATCCTTGAGAGAATTTAGAAATTGGATAGACCAGGATGATCCTTGAGAGGTGAGGAAGAGTTCTATGGAGAGAATTTGAAGTTTGATGACATTTGTTGAAATGGTGATTTTTCTGTTGAGCATCGTGTTTAGAGAATCATGAAGGATTTCAAGAATTGGATGAGAGATTCATGATCAGTGAGAGATAGTGAGTTGAACGGTATAGGTTTTGTGCGTTTTGGCCATGATTTGATTTCTGGTGTTGTAGCTCTCACCGGAGAAGACGGTGGAGCTCTTCTCCGGCCACCGCGAGAGATTTTCCCTCCTTTGCTCAGTTCAAACGAAGACGATGATGGAGAACCTTTGGATGTGTTTGAGAGATTGACTTGGTATGAAGATTTGAGGATTGAGATTCAACCTGGAGAATGGCTGACCTTGACTGATGACTTGGCACGTTGAGGCGCATTGGATTATCATACTTTTCCATTAGATGGACATGATTAGAACCTACCGTGTACGCTAGTCAACTAAACCACACAATTCCTCTGAGCAAAAGCATCGTTTTATTAAATGAGGTGGCGTGTGCTGGTCCTTTAGATGAATGGACTAGTAATCTGATCCAACAGCTGGGATATTTCCTGAGTTTCTTATTTCTTTTAATTCATTTCATGATTTCTTTTAATTGATTTTTCATCTTTAATTCATATTAATTAGAATATTGATCAGAAAATTATGGAAAAAATATGTGGGTGAACCTTGCTTAATTTCTAATTTTCCATGCTTTTGGATTTTATTTTGGTGTTGTTTTCAATCTAATGTCCATTTTTCTATTTTTAATAATTGATTAAAATGCATAAAATGACTAGTTTGCTTGCTGATTTTATTACTAATTCATGCTTTAGAATTTGATGTTGATATTTTGTTGGCTGGTTATGTACATGTTGATGAGATTATAGGAATTTTTTGGTGATTTTTGGGTAGTTCTAAGCATAGTTTTGAACTAGGTTTTTTGAGCTTTCCCCACTTGAACTTTCCTTTGACACCTTTTAGTTTAGCCTTTAGAAAGGGACCATAAACTTTGAATTAAGCTCTGGATTTCTTACCATAGGTTCCCAATACCTTTAGGACCTCTTATAATTTTTTATATATTTTTAGGAGTTGATTTAATATTTTAGTTAGATTTTACATCTAGGCTGTTTGTAGGATGCCTCTAGCATAGTACCTCCCATAGTTGAACTTTAAAAGTGACCTTTAGTTCATGTTAAGTTTCCAAACCTTTTCTGATGGTTTAGTAGACATGTTGATGCCTCTGTAGATTGAATCTTAAGGTTTAATTTTGTGTATTAGTTCCCTTTAGAGAGTTGCTTTTAGAGCTTAGGGAATTAGGGTTTTTTAGAGCCTTTAGGAGTTTCTTCCTTTTTCATAATTGTGGTTTCCTTTGGTTTGCATTCCATTTCCTATCCAATGATGCAAGGTTCCTTTGTGGGAGCCTAGTCCCTCCTTTGGAAGGACTAAAAGCCTACCACAAAAGGTAAAACCTTTGAGGATACCAATCTTAGATGAGTGGTTGAGTGCCATGATGGATTCCCTTGGTTTCCATCATGCTTCCCCTCATCATGCAATAATCTTAATGTTAATTCATATCATCTCTTGATGGAGAAAGATGAAGCTTGAAGATGAAGTCCTTATTCCCTTCTCTCCTGATGGATAGCTTGGACAGATAACTTGGACTAGAAGACAGGCTGTCAGGCTGCTGGAGTGTTGTTGTGCTGCTCTGTTGTGTTTGTTATTTAACTGTCTTTGTGTGACTATTTCTCTGGTGTGTTGCATTAGAATAGGCTTTCATGTAGTTGATTCTAGGCCTAAGTGCATTGAAAGGTTGAGCTTGCCTCTCTTTGCTTGTTTGCATGAAAGGTTGAGTCTGTCTCCCTCTGCTTGCCTGTTACTGTTTGGCTTTGCTTGTTGGCTGAAGGTTGAGTTTGTCTCCCTTGCTTGTGTATTGTGTTGTTTTTGCTTGGTTGCTTAGAGGTTGAGTGAGTCTCCCTCTGCTTGTATTGCTGCATCACATGTGCATCTTTACAGTTTATCTGTTTTACTGATGTTTAGCTAATGCTTTGTCTGTTGTCTGTTTCCCATTGACATGATCCCCTAGGAGCCTCACTTCCTTTGATAAGGAAGTGATGATAGAACTTTAGGCTGAAGCCTTTGCATGATAACGTCTAGGAGTTCCCTGTTTCAAACCTCAACCATAGGATGAATCCTTGGCATGACAACATTAGGACTGGATAGTTTCCCCTTAGTTGTGTCTGTTCTCTTCTCATCTTCAAACAAATCAAAATACAGTAATAAAGGTTAATTTATATCGTACGTTACGAGCCTTAAGCTACTTAGGAAATGATTGTTGGAGGGTTTCCTTCCAATAATCAGGATGTTTAGTATGGTACCCTTTGGGTGACATGCGACGCATTCACTCCTAGGTCATAGTCTCTAGTGCGATATTAGTGGCAAACATCCATAAAAAAACACTTCTTCCGTAAAAGACAGAAAACAAATCTCACACCTCTTTTGCCCCGTGGGCCCATAATTCAAGGAAAACTTTTCTGAAGAAAAAAGTGTCGTTAACTCTCAGTTCTACCGCAAATGGTAACGCACGAGTCTCTGACGAGCAAGCTGCATACACCAAACTGCTGGAACTGTTTGTTAACCCTACTCGGAAAAATAGATGAATCTAATCCCGTGAGCCGTGTTATCCCGAACTACGTAAGCTCTAATCTATCATATTTGTTGAGAGTACGTAGGCACAATACTGACGTATTGGCGAGCCACCTTCCCCCCATCCGTTTACCCGTAGTTAGTCGAACTACGTCGACTCTGATTTCTCGTTCTCTGACGAGAATAAGTAGGCACGAAGCGCGAGGCTTTGCCGAGTCATTTTTCTTTTCTTTTTAAGCCAGCCTTGATAGGTAGATAGATAAAACCAACCCGTCAGATAAACACAACAAGCGTGGATCCCATCGAGTACGATGGACGTGATGGGTGCTAATACCTTCCCCTTGCGTAACCGACTCCCGAACCCATACATTGGTTGCGATGACCTTGTCTTATACCTTTTCGTCAGGTTTTTCCAATCGTTTCCTTTCCTTTTCTGTGGGATAAATAACGAAAGGTGGCGACTCTTCTGTTTTGCCGCCACCTTATTTTTGCGGTAGCGACAGCTAGCATATAGACATTGTTCACTCTTAGGCCATTAAACATATTCTTCTTGTCATCGTTATACATAATTTTGCAACAGTCTTTTGAAAAAGATACATTGTATCCTTTGTCGCATAATTGGCTAATGCTAAGTAGATTATGTTTGAGACCCTCGACAAGCAACACATCGAAAATAGTAGTGGAAGAAGGGTTACCTACACTACCTTTACCAAGTATTGCACCACGATTATTGTCACCATAGGTTACATACCCTTTCTTCTTTGCCACGAAGTCGATGAATAGGGATATGTCTCCGGACATGTGTCTTGAGCATCCACTATCGAGAACCCATCTTCTCTCGGTGGTCTCGACACATTGTACCTATGAAAAAATAATCAACAAGAGGAGGTACCCAATGGCTTATTGGGTCCTAAATTGTGAGTGACAAAGTGGTTGCATTTGGGCAACCATTGATAGATGCCTTTAGGAACCAAAAATCTCCTAAATCGGCACTTAGCAATGGAATGTCCTTTCTTGCAACAATATAAGCATGAGAAGTCAACTTTAGAATTGCCTTTGCAATCTTGATCCCTTATTACATATGTGTATTTTTTATATGGATTCACCATACTTTTTCTAAAATCAGCTTTATCAATAGCAAATGTAATTTTGGGCTCAAGAGCCTTGTTAAGTTTGGCCTTTAGGTTTCTAACTTCACCTTGCCAAATATAACAAGTATCGCATCCAAAGTTGAGGAATCTGCTTCTAAGATCCTCACAACCCGATTTAGTACTTTCCACCATGGAAGCCTTAAGTTCCTCAAGTTTCCTTTCGGACTCTTGAATTTTGTGTTCTAGGTAAGTAAAAATTCGTTTGTTAGAGGCAAGCCTCTTAAAGGCTTCTTTTGCTTCATCGTGTAAAGTATTAAATGCGGCTTGTAATTCAAAATGATACATATTTGAGGAATTTTCATATTTAGAGTGATGTACCTATTTTTTCTTATTCTTTTGGTGTGTGGAAAGGCATAAGTTCACAGATTCTTCTTCATCACTTGAGCTTTCATCATCAGAGGAGGAGTCGCTATCGCTTTCCCAAGCTATATATGCTCTTCTCAACTTTGATGACTTCTTATGTGATTTAATAGATTCCTTTTCTTTGCCCTTTTTGTTTAAAGGACAATCCGGTTTATAATGATCGGGCTTTCCGCATTTGTAGCATGATCCTCTGGTTTTACTTCCTTTGGTGTCATTATTTCGAGAGTTCCTTGATTGCTTTTGGAAGTTGAAAAGGTTCTTTTTTGAATGTTTAATGTCGTTCTTTCTCACATACCGATTGTAGCGCTTTACGAACAGCCCCATATCCTCACCCTTGTCATCTTCTTCATCGTCACTTGATGAATAATCATTGTGCTCCTTAGATTGAGACTTCGAGGAGGAAGTCTTGAGAGCAATAGATTTCTTCTCAACAGTCTTTGTTTTGTCCTTCTTTTGTTTCTTTTCATGTTGATCGAGGCTTAGGAGCACTTGTTTGTGCTCTTGTAGCTTTCCGAATAATGTTGTTAAGTCCAAAATTGTGAGGTCATTTGCTTCCTTGATGGCGGTCACTTTCGACTTCCATTCCCTGTTAAGACATCTCAAAATTTTGTTAGTAGCAACATCATTGGCCACTGGCCTACCAAGTGAATGCAATCTATTGATAAGATGAGCAAATCTCTTATGCATGTCCGCAATGGTTTCCCCTTGCTCCATGTAAAAGAGATCAAACTCTTGTGTTAGTGTGTTGATTCTAGCAAGCTTCACATCATTTGTCCCCTCATGGGCAACTTGAAGTGAATCCCACATAGCTTTTGTCGTAAGACAATGAGAAACCCGATAATATTCATCAACTCCTAACGAAGAGATCAAAATATTCTTGGCTTTCCAATCATAGTTGTATTTCTTTTCATCATCATTCGTCCATTGTGCTTCGGGCTTAGGCACAATCTCATTATTTTCATTGATCATGGTTATTTCCATTGGACCATTGATAATAACATTCCACACTTTTCTATCTATGGAATTTATGTGCACCTGCATACAGTCTTTACAATAACTATAATTTTCTCCATTAAAAACGGAAGCTCTATTATAAGCCCCTTTAGGTTTGCTCGCCATTTTCTATAAAAGTTATACTCGAAGCACGGAGTGAACCAGTGCTCCTGATACCACTTGTTAGACGATGGCTTGGATCTAGAAGGGGGGTTGAATAGATCCCAATTAAAATCAATCGGCGCTACTAATTAAAAATTGGTTTTTCAAAATATTTGTTTTCAATTTGCGGAAGTGGCCGTGGAAAAATTATGTCTAAGAATAAACCGTTATTAGAAGACCGGATATGCGTCTAGACTTATGGAAATGATAATGTGCAAAACTTGATTCAACACACTAGTCACACTATCAGTTGATTTTACCACTTCTTAGTAGAACTAGCACCAATGATATATAATGCCCAAAAAGTAGGCAAATGAACTAAGTAAACTTTGGTGTAGGCAATTTATCAAACATTTGGTGTGCAATACACTCCAAGTGTGGTTTGGCTTGAGTAAGTTGCTTTAAGTTCCTTGTGTAATATATTGTTTCACTAAAGTTCAAAACAGTAATAAGTACTTACTCAAATTAACCCAAATTATGATATAACTGCTTATACTAAAATCACTTAAATTTTAAGCCAAAACTGAAAATGCTGAAAAGTAAAGGAGACAAAGATTTGTTGAGGTAGTTCCCCCGCCGTCCTCGCTTCGGGGTATGTCTGCCCTCAAATCTAATAATAGAATTGAGATCAATATAATAGATATCAACTGTAATGCAAAAATGTTTATACAAGAATTGATAAGCAAAATATACAATCAAGCCCTCTTGATGTTGATGATGCTATCGTTTCTTGCTCCTTGATTCGAGTCGAATCAAGTTATTCGATTGTTGTGAGTAGACCTTCAATTCCAGCCCCTTTGTTGAATAACCTTTTGTTCTTCAAACCCTCGGCCTGGCTGATCTCACGCACAAACAAATTGAACCCGGAACACTCTTGAACGCTTCACTGATTTCCGCTACTAGATTGACGAAGACTACCGCTTCTCAATCACCTTCACTCAGCTGAAGTAGGTAGAGATGATCCATACTGAAAAACCCCTAAAATCTCCAAATCTTGGAGGGAAAAATCTGTTAGGTTTTATTCAAAAAAACCTGCCTTCAAAATCAACCTGAACCAGATTTACGATCACGGCTTCGAACCTTATCACCTTGAACAAGACCACAAGCACCCCAAGAATTGTTGTGTGTAATTGTTGTGTTGTGGGTTGTAGAAGATGAAGATTGATGAATTTTGATGGCACCTCTTTCACTTTTCTTATTTTATGACAATCGACTCAAATTCACAATTGTTGTTGATAAAAATGAACAAAGTCTCTATATATAGTAACCAACCAATCATAAAACTTAACAGCTTTTCAAACACAGTGGGAAGACTTCAAAAATAGCACCAACGCGCGAATGGTCGACCATAGCAGGTCTATGCATCGACGCATAGCCTGCAGATTTGGATAAATTTGAAAGGCCAGCAGTGTGCGTCGACCATAGGTCGGCGTGCCCTGACCCGTGAGAAAATATAAGCTCCATGCGTCGACCTTGCGGTCGACTCATAGTCTTCATGCGCTGACTCATGATAAAATGCATAGATACATGCGCTGACTCAATGGTCGACTCATGGCCTGAAATTCTGCAAATATTGTTATTTATGTGGTTTTTATGCATTTAGTCATAACCACATATCATTCACATATATTGTATTGAGTAAAGCACTTTAAATGATATAAGAAGGATATGGTGGATGGAATATTTGCATTTGTCTTTATAGAGGCAGAACCGATAATGACGATTCATCCATGGTTGCAATTTGTCATCATCGAAACTCAAGATCGTATGTTGTATGACGGTTTGCCGTCACAGATAACTAATGCCTTAGAACTTGCTTTGGCCATTTAAAGAAAGAAGATTGTTTTACTTGAATCAAGGACATAAGTGGGTGAATTGGAATGATTTGGATAACCATGATTATGATGAACCTTTGGTTTTGGAGTCCTTTTGAATGATTTTGATAACTTGTAAACTAAGCAAGACCTATAATTCCGACCTTAGGACCACCAAACTCCATGAATCAAAACATGGGCCAAGTGATTTACCATCATGTCACAAATAACTTAAGAAAATTTCTAAGTTATTGAATTTTACCATCTTTAAAACCTTGACTTTGAAACCACGTACTTTGAGCTGTAAGAATCCCATGGAGGATTTCTTGTAATGGATGGAAAGCTTGATGAATGATCTTAAACTTTCATGTTATGGGAAAACTCAACTGAGGTCAAGCACCTAGTGAAAAATTTCTTGGAAGTTAGGTTGAAAAATCTGTCTAACTACTTGCCACTTTTGACAACTTTGAAAACCCTAATTTGTGAGCATCACAACTTGAGTTCTACACATCCCGTGGAGATGATCTAGTACTCAAAAGAAAGCTTGGAGGATGCTCTACAATTATCATGTTGTGGGAAAATTCAAATGAAGCTTGTATTACCATGAAAAATGGGCTTGAAAGTAGGTACTTCAAACTGAATTTCTAAACTTAGAAAAATTTCTAAGTGTAGAAATGTCATAACCTCCTTTTTCCCTACTTTGACTCATCATATCTCCTAAACCATGAATCGTTTGGACATGCTTTCTTCCATAAATTTGTAGTTCATGATGTCTTCTTCAATTTAATATCTAGTTTTCCTTCATTGGATCAAAAATGAGAAAGTGATGGAAGTTACAAGATGGCTAGAATTAGGGTTTTTCACACTTAGAAAAATTTCTATCAAAACCCTAATTTAGTCAAACTCTTGATTTTATGTTTCTCCTTGATTCTTCTTGTTACAAACTCAAGAAATCATTTGAAAATAAGTATCATCCTCTTAATTGACCTTGAAATCTAAGATTTTGACCTAATTCAATCACAATTGACTTTTGTTGACCAGATGAAACCCTAAGACCATTTCCATTAACTGAGGCTCTTGTGATAGCTTGTGATGACACATAAACCATGTAGAGGACCCACAAGGTGTGTTTTGAGCTTTGGAATCATGTCTTGCCCAAGTAACTAGTCACATGTCTCCTTTTGAATCAAAACTCTAGACAGCTATCCATGAAATTGGAGGACGAGAATCAATGCTTGCATTCATGATTCAAGTGGTGGAGTGACATGCCATGATGATGACGGAGACTTTGTAACTTGAGGTTGCCACAAAGTTGAGCTTGAGCTCTTGATTGAGCTCTGAAGATGAAGCACTTTTCTTGATTATCAGATAATAGCTTGATCCCTGTCTAAAACCACTGCTAGGTCCAAAATGTCAATGCAAATGATAATGATATGGAAGTTAAAGGTTGGGGGGAAAAAGAGGGTGTGACATCTATCAAGTTTGATTCACCCTTAGTTTGGTGAACTACGATTGCCCGGATTCCATCCTTGTTAGGATACGTAGGCATAAGACTGTGAAGTCTCGGCAAGCACCCTAGCAATAAACCTCTTTAGGTTCCCTATCTCATAAAACCCAAAATTAGAACATTTCCAAACGTTAGCAAGCAAATTACCATAACACAAATAATTTCAAGAGGTTCCTGTAGGATACTATAGATACTTAGGGTGCTAACACCTTCCCTTTGTATAACCAACCCCTAAACCTTTAGATTTCTTTGCATTGTTGTGACATTGCACGATTAGGGTTTTATTCGATATTTTATCTTTCTTGTGGATAAATTAAAGTTTGGTGATGAATACTCAATGTTTTGTGATTCAAGTTAATATAATAGCTTGACATCCGATTCTCACCGCGACAATCTCATTTGCACAATCGTGATATGATGCAATGCAACATCGACTCAACCGACGCATATGGTACCGACTCAACATTTAGATCTTCATACAAACCAAGTCCCCTTTTTGAGATTGGGATAAGTCACTACACCTCTTTCACCATAACAACATATGATGGATGATATATAATAATGCAATGACAATGACACAACAATGAATACAACCTCACTTTAATTATAAACAATCACACAATAACATCAACATAGCAATGAATATAGCCCCACTGGCCTTAACCAATCATTCATTCAATACATCACCAGTAATTCTCGCTCTGAACCATTCATCTCATCAATCACTATCAAGCATGTACAATAATTCACATGATTATACATGCATTTCACATCATATATTCACACCATGAACATATATTCACAATTACACATAATATTCATTAATGCATAATATCAATTATCAACAGTCGATTATTTACACAATCGGTCACATTTATTGCATGCCGATTAAATTACTCAAAACACTCAATACTACCAAACAGCAAAACACAACATCATAATCTGAATCGACACAAAAAACTGATTCCGGCACTTCAAACATGACTGCCTGGACCAATGTGGTTCATTGCCAGACCATGATGGTCGTTATGGAGATAATGACCTGCCAGTCAGCTCTCTACATGTTCGTCATGCACTCAACACATTCGCTGACGCCCGTCAGCTCTTTTACAACATGACAGTCTACACGTTATCGGGATGACGCTCGTCATCCCTGTAACAGAGGCAAAAATGCACTCTACCATTGTAGAACTTTCAAACACCTCCAATTCAATTCCAAACATCCTCAAACAACCCATAATTAGTACATACATGATTAACACATATTAGCATGTTATTTCCCATTAATTTAACATGTTATTCCATCGATTAATCACGAAAAATTCAAAATTATATTCATGTTATAAAACCCTTAATTTCATACCAAACATCATGATTATGAACAGTTTAACATAAACAATAACCATCACACTTACAAAGCACAGATTTCAATCAATCCATTGCATAAAAACATAATCACATTCATATAACTCATCAAATAACCAATCAAAAGAGAATAAAGAAAAATCTATTGGAGGTTAAGGGAAACCTATCTACCCTTTAATGATTAAGGTACCTTTAGGTGAATGATCTCCCCTACCTTGTAAAATTAGGAAAAGCACAAGCAAGCACTCCTAAGGTCTCCTCTCCTAAATCCCTAGCTCTCCAATGTCTTTGCTCTTCTTCTCTCTTTCACATTTACTGAAAAAAATTCTTTAAAAATATCCTATTTTCTATTTTTCTTAAAATAAATAATATAACCTAATTAAATTTCTCTTAATTCAATTATGGATCAACTAAAACATAAGTTTTCTCTACTAACCATCCATTTTCTATTATTTTCACTTTTTACCCGAACATTTATTATTCTCTCAATTTCTATCAATTTGTTAATTAAATCCCACCAAAACTAATTATTTAGCACAATTCACCACAAATGCTGACACTAGCCAAACACGTCATAAATCACATAACATAATTATTTAAATAAGTTATTCAATTAAATAAATAAAAGACTAATTAAGTCAGGGTGTTACAATATCCATTTTCGGTCGTATGACCTTCACCCTCAGACGCATTCCTTAGATAACATAATCTTCTACTCTAGATGGTTGGTTTGTGGATCATGTCTGGTGTATCTATATCTGCTTGAGCAAGTCATGCGTCAATTTAGGTATATGCAAGTGGTTCCAAGAGACCCCTCTGTATTTGCTCCTCCTATTATGGTCTGCAGAGATGTAGATGCCATGTATTAATGATTTCATTAATCATTTGGTATCGGATGAAGAACGAGGTGTTGTAGCTCCTAGCGAATGAGAGTCACCTAGACTAGCTCATAAGGAAATATTAGAGGAGGAGAAGGCTAGGGCGGATCATGTTGTCGTATTATGGATCTTGCACGAGCAGGTATACACGAAGGAGACTTTTCGGACTGAACCTTTGGAAGGGCCATTGTAGATGCCATTCTAAATGATTCACGAACGACATTGCATTACAGGAGGGAGCAAAGGAACAAGGGGGTTGGATATACGTAATAGTATAGTATTAGTATTAGGGATTATGGATAATATTACAGTTTGTTAATTTGTTATTTTTACTGTATTTTAATTGTTAGTTTGACTATAAATGGCATTTTCATCTTATTAGATTAATGTACTATTTAATTGATAAAAAATTTAGTATGATAGTATATTTATAGTACATGGTCTATTACATCAGTGTGTTTCTAAAAAAATATCAAAATTTATTATCTAAAGGGTGATTACGTATGTGTATAACCGTATTTTGCTACGAATATACATCCCTGAATTAAACTATGGCAAAATGAGGATGTGACTTAGTTATAAATGGATGTACTAATGGGGTTACTCCAGAGATACATATCCAATTAAATTATAGTAAAAATGAAGGGGTTATTTAGTTACGTATTGCTTTAATGTAAATGGTATATCTATAAATGTAATTTCAAATTTAAAAAACATTTTCGAATTTTTATAAAATGTTTCTCAACTACGGAGAGAAGTAATCCTAAAAAAATGTTCAGGTATCTGTAAGATATGGTTCCAATTGTCATTTTTATGTGTAAAGTCTTTTGATGATTTGTTCTTCATTTAAAATAAGATTTTGTATAAATGAAATGTTTTTTTAGATTCGTAATGGACAAGAAAAATATAATTAACTTTACATCTAATTAAGTGCTCCACCGTAGGCATGGCAAGGAAACCCAGACCGTTCGAACCCACCCGAACCTGCTTCGAAATTAACGGAGGAAACTCGGTTTAACTGGGTGAGGGTGCGGGTGTGGGTAAAACTCGATTTCCTATTACGGGTGCAGGTGCGAGGGCGAGGGATGCTACTACCCGCCCCGCACCCGGCCCCGGCCCCGCCCCCGCCCCCGCCCCAGACTATTTTAATTTACTTTTATGCCTCATTTTAATTATTTTATTATACATTTATTAGAGTTATTTTAATTTTTAGAAATAATTTTACTAAAAAACATGTTTATTAGTTATTTTACTCTTTAAAAACATATTTTTTATTAAAATAATTAATTATTTAACTAAATTATTAATTTTTATTGTTATGGAAATAATATTTATTTTTAAAAAATAGTTTTGCGGGCAGGGGCGGTGGCGGGGGAGGAGATCCCGTTCACCATTGGGGGCAGGTCTGGATGGTAGTTTTTTACCCCCGACTGGGTGCGGGTGCGGGGGTCGGACAGAGGCGGTGTGGGTTTGGGGCTACTTAAACCCACCTCGTTGCCATGCCTACCCCACCGTTGCTTCATTTGTGTTGGGTTTTGGATTTCATCATTTTGTTGGAAACAACTACTCCATTTCTCTTTTCCTGTTTCATCATGTTCACCTTAGTTCAAAATTATTTTGTTATTTATCCTTGGCAAATTACCAACTGATCTCACCTAATCAGAAAGGAATCAGTGACCTGCCACGCATCGTGATCTGATGCCTTCACCAGAGTTGTGGAGGAGAAAGAGGGTGTACCTGTAAAATGCTCGGATGCCTAAGTAAGTATCAGAACTAGAGAGAGCAAGTACAGAGAGAAGGTGTGGAGAATAGAATAGATGACCCTCTAGTGAAATAGGATATTTATAATATGCCCTCAGCGCAGGGCCAATGGTTACATTGCATTGGGCTGGATTGCAAAGCCCAACACAAGTAACTGTTAGGGCTTATGTGGCGTAGTGAAGACTAGCACGTGGTCTTCACCCTGGATCAACTGTCCCGTGATCTTTGGAAGGTGGGCTGACCATCTCTTTCGGACGTGGGTAATTTCTTGATGACGTGTCCCCGCGTGGGGGAGCACGTGGAGAACGAAAGAAGAAATTAGGCCTTGTTGGACCTCACCATCATAGCCTTGGGTTGGGACTGCCCAGCTGAGGGGCAGGTCTTGGCCCAGTCCAGAACAGGAGCCCCCCAAGTCATTTCTCTGAGGTGGAGGAGTAGTGACTTAAGGGCAGGTTGAAATGCTGAGGTCCTCTTCGAGAGAGTGCATATGTCCGACGTCTGTAGTCAGGAGTCTCTTATTGCGCCAGGAGAGGAGGTATGTCGAGAATCCTAGGAGGCACGCGGGGAGCCTAGGAGGCATGTCGGGGAACCAGATAGGGAGACAGATGGCTTGCTGAGCTTATGGAGCTGCCACGTGTCAGACAGCCACTCCTTGCCTAGGGCGGCTAGGGATAGGGGTGCTTGAGTGCCTAGGGGCATCTCGAGTCCCGTGCTAGGCATATAAACAGGCCCGATCCTGCTTCATTTCCCACTTTTCGCTCTCCCTGCTCCCGACGTCGCTCTTCTTTCTCTTTTGCCTCCTCAAGTTCTGCATAGCGAGTCCTCTGTCAACCGCCGTACCGACCACCATATCCTTTTCCTAGAACCTTCGTACCAAGTAAGTTTTGGATGTTTATGTTCTGTCTTTCATGCTTTCGTCTTGTTTTACTTATTTTCTAACAATCCCACAATGGACATGATGAATGTCCCGAGGAGATTGAGGGGGTTTCCGGTGAATACTTCGAGGGCCCTTGAAGAAAAAGTAAGGTTAGGATGAATCTCTCGGGGACAAGTGTTGAATCCCCCAGGCAGGTAGGTTAATCTTGGATGATATCCCTGGGGACTAACGATGAGTTTCCCAGGCACGGAGGATAGTCTTCGATGAACCCTCTGCGCAAACGAGGAAGCCCTCGTGAAGATACGCCAATTTAGATGTAGTTCCTACTCTAGAGTTTCACGCGCCTTCGTCGGGGACAAATGTTTTGGAGCCTCGGGGGGTCTGCTCTCATTTGCTGAGGCGTTAGAGTTCCTACCCATAGGGGTCTCCCCTCTTCTCCCTTTCACTTGATTTGCAGTGGAAGGGTGGATTTGATTCTGAATGTCAAATTCACCAATTTCCTCTGTTTTTTAGGTGTAAATGGCTACTTGGGCCCAAGGAACTATTGAAATTGATGACGAGCCAGATTCTTCGATGGCGCCAGCCAGTGAGGAGCGTATGAGATCCGCCGAAGATTGGGACAGGGAGGAGCCTTCGAGCATCTCCTCCCGCTTTACTGAGGATGATTATGACACTTACACCAACATCGAGGACCGTGTTGAGGGTTCAATTGTCAACTGGAAAGTGTAAAAACCACAGGCGACCCATCAGATATACTCGACGTATAGGGGGATGAGGTTCCCTATGTACGAGTTCACCTTCCGGGAGGCGGGGTTGTGTCTGCCCTTCACTGACTTTTAGCTAGGGGTCTTTGATTGGCTTCAGTTGTCGCCCTTACAGCTTCATCCTAATGCAATCACGTTCGTGCGAGCGTACGAGCTCGTTTGCCAAGATCTTAGTGTCGGGGCCACTCTTTCACTCTTCTTCTGTATCTTCCACCTTCAGAGATAGGCGATCGATGGCCGACACATCTGGGTGTCTTTAAAGCAGCCGAGAAGGCTTTTTCGGGCATATATGGATTCTATCCGGCATTTTAAGGATCGATGGTACGTCGTCAAGCCGGTCACTCATGTGGCCGTAGATTCCCTTTTTGACCTCAAGGTCCATAAAAAGGACGCACAGCCTGAGGAAGTCTTGGTGTCGAAGATCCCTCTGGTTTAGATGGAGGAGCACTTCAACAAAGGCACTGATAGTTATATAGTGCAGACGGGCTCGCTGAACGCCGATGACCGGGCAGTTTACCAGAAGCTGGTCGCTTTCACGGCTAGCTTCCCTCCTGCAAAGTGTGTGACTCGAGATGGGAACTTCACCCTTGATGCTAACGGGGAGATTCACATGGATTCACGCTTGACCAACATGAGGGCCCTTCTCGAATGTGCGTCCGATGAGGAATTTTTGCGCCTCTTAGGTAGTGGGTTCGCTTTATTTTCCGTGTACTCGTCGTTGGTTTGATATGCTAATTTTGTTTATTTTCCTTTTGCAGGAAAGATGTCGAGCATGTATGAACGCGTGAAGAGGTTGGCAACCACCAAGGTCAGAAAGAAATCTGGAAAGGGGAGGGTAGCTCAGGTGCAATAGATGCCTGGTCCCGACTCTCGTCCAGGCGGGTCACCTTCTTCTCCCCAGGGCAGCCAGTCCCCCTCCTCGCAAGGAACGCCAAAGAGATTGCGGCTGATCCGCTGTCGCGCACGGATCAAAAACGAGTATTTTAAAGCATGTAATAAAGCGGCAATGACTCAGATGTCGATTCACAAGGATCTTGATGATGAATTAACCAATTTAAAACGATTATGGGGGAATGTTTTCTTTTAGAATTCTATTAAGAAAATAAACAAAGTAAATAAGTGATTATTGAATTAAGTAATTAAAACAGGTTAATATATCGGTTCGACTGCCAACTTATCATCGGTCATTATAATTCCAATTCCCTAAGCGGTTCCAATCCCTATTCAATTGCAATATTAAATAAACAAGCATCGACAATACTACACGAGTTATATTTCTAATCACCGAATTAAACAAACGGTTCACCGAATTAAGCAGACGGTTAAAGATAACGCGAATTAACGAAAAAGCTAAGTTAAACACGATTAAAGTAAGGAACGTATATCAACCGAATTAAATCCAATCCATTCTATAAGAAACTACGTAAGCAAACAAAAATTATAGAACAAATTGGAAAGGAACTGAATTAGGGTCCAAGAGGACAAAAAGATGTTTGATCTTTGTTTTCTGTTTTTTACGAAAGAAGTGTTTTTTAGTTGTCTGTAGTTTGTACAGCACTAGAGACTATGACTTAGGAGCGAATGCGTCGCATATCATCCAAAGGACATATACTAAACACTCTAGATGATTGAGAGGAGACCGCTCAATCATCATTTCCCAAGTAGCTTAAGGCTCGTAACGCGCTTGTACTAACTTTCCTTTATTATATTTTTTACTGTTGTTTGAGATAAGAAGAGAAATAGACTTTCTACAGGGAAACTGACTCGGTCCTATAGTTATCATGC
This sequence comes from Lathyrus sativus, assembly GCA_963859935.3. NCBI lineage: Eukaryota > Viridiplantae > Streptophyta > Magnoliopsida > Fabales > Fabaceae > Lathyrus > Lathyrus sativus. Next base: position 182,919,911 of record OZ012740.1, on the reverse strand, counting down.
AATATTCGTCCTACGGTTGAGGTTAGAGGGGAAACTAACTAATGTTATCATGCATGGTTAGAATCCTAATGTCTATCATAACTTCTCTTGAACAAGAGAAGTCAGAGTTCCTAGGGGAACATGGCAAAGGAAAGCAAACAGTAAAAGAAATAACTGTAAAGAAATTACTGTAAAGATGCATGCAATGCAAGTGAGGGAGGAAATATGTGTGGGGCATAAGCCTCCACAAGCTCATCTCAACCTCAAGCCAGATATGAATAACTGCAAAGATAATAGAACAAAGTAAATGCAATCAAACAGACCACACACCACACAGGCAAGGGAGCTGAGCTCTACCAAATACCAGCAAGCAAAGCCATACAGTAAAAATACAAGCAGAGGGAGAAACTCAACCTCTAATGCAATAAAAGCAAGGGGAGAAGCTCAACCCTTAGGATGCTCTTAGGCCTATGGTTGTCTACATGAAGCCTACTACTAATGCAACACTCCAAGCAAGTCACATCAATACACATCAATACAGTTAAACAAGAAGAAAACAGACAGGGAAAACAAGCCAGCAATCTCCACAGCAGAGCAATCTTCTGGAAGCAATCCAATCCAAAGTCTGTAACTGTTCTTCAAGTCCATACCAGCTTCAAGAGGAGGAAAGGAATCCATGACAAGCAATCAAACAAGCTTCTATCCTAGGGAAGGAAATTGGGTGTTGGGAGGCAAGGGTAAGTTCCACAGGAGCTTATCCCAGGCACTCAACCAACAAAAAAGATCTTTGGGGAAACCTAAGGGTTTGGCTCCTTCAAGAGGTGTGCCATATTCACCCCACAGGAGGGACTGTGCTACCTCAAGAAGGTTCCTAAAGAGGAAAGAATGAGGTAACTTTTAGGAGAATAGAGATGAGAAGCAAGGTAAGTTCCACAGGAACCTACCACAGACACTCAACCAAATCCATTTCCTTTAGAGAGCTTGCTTAGGCTCAAACTCCAATGTGAAAGGCATGGAATTCCTCCACAGGAGGAATTATACCCACAATGAAGGATCCTAGTTAAGAAAAGGAGTGTTTGAAAGGGGAATTAGTCCTAGGGAAATATCATCACCTACTTGAATCTCTAAAGAACATTAAATGTTATCTCCTAATGATTACCTATTCTAAGGCCAGTTTGTAAAATAGGGAACTAAAGGAAAATCAATCCTAAAAATTCTAAAGAAAATACTACATCATCCTATATGTGTCAACATTCTATGGTAGAAAAATCAGAAGCTAAATCTAAATCAAAATGCTCAAATTAAATCCAAAACTTCAAGGGTGTACTAAAGGAAATCACTAAAGAACACTCCTAAATAACTCCCCTAAAATCCTATTTAAAATCATCTAAAAATCACACCAAAAATCACATAGCAACATTAACATGCCTACAACCAGCACACAAAATTTCAAGGTCAAACTCCATGCCATGAGAGAGAAAGAAAATCAACAAATTCAGAACAACATTATTTCATTATCAAAAGTGCACTAAAAGAGAAAATATGAAATAAATGGAAAATGCATGGAAAATTAAAATACAAAGCATGATAAAATCCTAAATATCTCAATCTATAACCACAAATTTTTCCAGAATTTATTTATGATATTCACTATTTTTTATGATTTAAATCTAACAAGCATTAAACAAAAAAAAATAAAGAAAAGAAAATTAAGCACATGAACTGGGAGGGTACAATCAGCAGGAAAAACAAGGCTATTTGCGCCTGGGCCCAAGAATGGGGGGGTTCTAACAGCACATGGGCGCTGGGCCCATTTGATTATCTAGTTCAGCAAACTCTCACTCTCCTAATAACGTGATAGGGGGTGTACTAAGTAGGAAATTCTACGTGAAATACTCGCTGGGCCTGCAAAGGGGAGGTGTTGATAGCACAGGAAAACCAAGGCCCAACACAAAATTTATTCAACTCAGTTCACAAAATTAACAAACGAAATGGTCGCGCAGGGAATCAAACTCAAGTCCCTTGGGTTTATGTAGCGCGCTGAAAAGCTTGAGATTTCCACTTATTGAAACGATGTCGTTTGGCAAGGGGGGGACGTGGCGCGCTGGCTGCCATTGGATATGTGGAATTGGTCTTCGTCTTCCTCACGAGCGAACGGTGGAGATTTCATCTTCTTCCTTTTGAATTACGTAGGGGAGGGAAAACTCAGTTTCCGGCGCGAACGGCCGGAGCTTCGCCAAAGAAGCTCGCGTCCTCCTATCTCTCTCAATATCCCACCAAACGCAATGGTTTTTGAATGAAACTTGTGTGAAATTTCACGAGGATTGCAATTATCCTAATTAAATGAGCTAAAACTCCAAGATTAAAGAACTCTACATCTCAACCAAAAATGGATCCAAACTTTATTTGTCGCTAATCCTAAAATTTACTGTCCAGAAATCATCTACACCTTAATTGCAACCTAGCCACATGAATCTAATCCACTAAAAACGCATGAATGGAGAGAAAATTCAAGAAATGGAAACCTAGTTTTAAGCTTCGATTGTGGTGTTTCTGGCTTGAATCTTGCTCCCAAATCTTCCAGAATCACCCGATGATGATGATAAAAGCCTTTAGCACCTTCAATTTGTTCAGAAACTTGCTTGAATCCAAAAAACGATTTTGAGTGGAAGCTTGAAAACTCTAATGGCTCTCTCTCTGCTCAGCACAAATCAATCACCCACCTTGCTTCTAAGGAGTTCCTAAACATTTATAGAGTGATTTGGAACCTTCTAGAGGTTCAGCCCAGGCCCAAAATCAAAAATCCGATTCCAACTTTTCTCCAAAAATTTCAATATGGCAATGCATGATTTTCCTTCAATAGCTTGCTTCTGAAGCTTCTAGTATCATACACTAAACTCCTTGAATGGATCCAGCTTGGTTAGGGCCCTGAATTTGGCCTTAGGAATGATTGGTGGAATGTTACTTACATGTGAAGACAAGTATTGAAACACCATGAAACATAGGTCAATTGAAAAATCTAAAAATGAAAATCCTCTCAAAATGTCATTTCTGATTAAAATGAGCCCTCATTTGACTTGTTTTGGACCCATAATCAATTATTTGAATTTCCCACCAAAAATGCCTTTAATTTCTCTTCTTTCAAAACCACTTCAAGCCAATCCTTGATATGAGCCAAACTAATTCACCATGAGCCCTTGGTTGACCTAAAATCCATATTTTGAGCAAGTTCCATGTTGAACAAAATTGCATTTGAGATGTGCAAGTTGGAGATTTTGACCTATAATTGAAAATGGCCTATAATCTCACTTTCCCAAAATACCCATAACTTATAAACCTCACAACTTGAATTCTACAAATACGATGGAAGACTTATAATACAATTTGGAAAGGTAAGATCATGAGGAACAACTTTCATGTTCACCAAAAGGTCATATGAAACCTCCTTCTAGGTCAAAAATAGCTTGGAAGTCAGATGATTTTCACAGACAAATTTCAGAGGCATCTGAGGACCTATAACTTGTCTGGCTCATAACTTGAGTTCTATAAATCATATGAATGACTTCTAGTACTCAAATTAAAGCTATGAACATCCTCTAAAACATTAATATGGAGTCCAAAGTAATATGAGGCTTGTATATTGACTTACATGGCTTGGAAGTTTGGCACTAAATAGGGGATTTTACCCTAGGAACCCTGACTTAGCAACTCCAACCACTCTTGATTCTTCTCAACTTGATCTTAAAACAACCTCTCATATGCCTCTACATATCATTTCATGATCTCAATGACCTATAAGTAGGCTTTGATCTTCTTCAATTGCTCATTTTGGCCTAGGATTACTCAGGTGGAAACCCTAGTGACACCAACTTCCACTGTGACTCTTGTACTTGCTACAAACATTTGATTGAGCTCTGTTTTGATCCTCTAGGAACTCCATGAGCTCTATCCATATACTCTATACATTATCAAATCTTTACAACCCTCTGATGATCTTCAAATGGCTCCATGTTAGTAGATGAACCCCATACAAGCACTCAAACTTCTCAAGAACTCAACTCTCTATCTGATGATTATGGTGACTTCTCAAACTTGAATAATCCTCCGGCTAGGCTTCTCATTTGATCCCCTGTTAAATGAACAATGTTATGCTATGGAAATGCTAATGCAAATGAAACATAAACCCAGTAAGAAAAGGTTAGGCAAATTTTGGGGTGCAACACATGGCCGCAGTGATTTGGGTCTTTGAGACGGCCATGGTCCTCAATGATGAGGCTTGCTCTTCAGCTGACTTCTCCAAACTGCAGGTCGACCTGGTGACTGTCAAGGTGGAGAGGAACAAATTGGTTGCTGATCTCGACCAAGTGAAGGAAGACAGCGCTGCCCAACATAAGCTATATGGTGAGGCGGAGAAGCAACTGAAGGTCGCAGGCGAAGAGAGGACGAGGCTCTTGGCGCGGATCGAAGAACTGGAGGCGGCATCCCAGCCCGCGGCGGACGAGACCGACAAAGAAAAACTTAAGGGATCTCGCGCGACCCTGGTATGTAGGATTCGGCAGCTCGAACAGGATTGTCTGAGGGCACTTGGAGTGGGCTACAATAGTGTCGTGGAGCAGCTCTGCCTCGTGAACCTGGACGTCCCGTTTACCACAGCGGGGACGAGCCCCTTTCATCAAATCGTCGAGGATCGCGTGGTCGCTCCAGAACTCGAAGAGGAAGACAAGGCTCTAGTCGAGGATGGTGGCGTGCAGGAGGAAGCCTCTTAGTTTTTTTTTTTCTGGCCTTTGTGCCTATTTTCAATGTATTTGTTTCCAGCCCACGAGGTCGTTCTTGTAATACTTTGGCAATTGGTTTTGCCCGCCATTTGGAAATATAGCAGTTCTACTTTTCTATTCGTTGTGTTTTGTATGTTTCTATGCTTGAATTAAATTTCTGTTTATGTTCTTTATCGACATGTTTGATGACCGACTGTGCGGGGAACAAGTCAGGTGATCAGAGTTGGTATCTGGTCGGTCATGGGGTCAAGATCTCGGTTGAGGGCTTTCCCTGGGCGTGAACCTCCATCGTGAGTTGGGTGTTCTGCCCTAATGGTATGGCAGCAGTAGAGCTCAATTGAGTGGTCTCCGCTGGATCAAGGGTCTTGCCTGCCTACGGGAGGGGATGACTCTTGTCTTTTTTGTTATAAACTTTAGGAGTCGCGCCTGTACCATGGTGCGCCCCTGTGGTCACAGCGTTGACGGGTCGCGGGCAGTGTCTAACTGTAATATTGCTTAAGTTTCTCTGTATTCCATGGTCGAGCAAGTTCTTCTCCATGTAGGTTTTTGAGGTAATAGGCCTCGTTGTCTGTTTTGTTTCGGACGCGATAGGGGCCCTCCCAGTTTGCAGCAAGCTTGCCCTCGTGTGAGTCCTTTTGGTTTCTTCGCAGGACTAGGCTACCCACCTGGAACTCCCGTTTGATGACTTTGTTATTGTGCTGCAAGGTTATCCTCTGTTTTAGTGAGGCTTCGCGCAGGGACTCCCCCGACCGAATTTCCTCGACCAGGTCTAGTTCTTCCCTTAGCACTTCGTCGTTCTCCTCCTCGGGTAGGGGGAACTCGGTTCTCCTGGACGGTTCTCTTATTTCGACCAGGGTCACCGCCTCTATCCCATATGTTAGCCGGAATGTGGTCTTCCCTCTTCACCCTTTCACTTGATCTGCAATGGCTCCGCCGAAGCCATTTCGACCATGAAGTCGGCCAGGATTTGAACCTTGAGGGATTTTCTGCTCTCGTATTGGACGAGCATCCCATTCAGCGACTGGATAGACTTCTTTGCATTCGGGGTGGAGAACTCGGACAAGGCTCTGCACTTGTCCGGGTTGGCTTCTATTCCCCGTTCTGTTAAATAGAAACCGAGGAACTTTCCTGCTCGTACGCTGAAGGTGCACTTTTCAGGGTTGAACCTCATCTTACACTTCCTTGCCGTTTCGAAGACCTTCCTGAGATGGGCGATATGGTCGACCTCTTCTCGCGACTTCACGATCATGTTGTCTGTAACGCCCATTTTAATTATCTCGTTTTTCCGTGTTATTTTATTTTCGGTGTGTTTTGTGGGGGGTGTTTGAGCGCGATTGTGTGTAGCCCTTAAGTTGGAATTAATTAATAATTTTGGACTTTAAGATTAATAATAAAATTATTAGTGATAATGATAAATTAATGACTAATAGTAATATTATTAATATTATTATTATTATTATTATTATTGTTATTATTATTATTATTAATAATAATAATATTATTATTAAGTAATAAAAAGAAATGGAATAAAAAGAATTGGGATGAGGGGTATGGTTGGATTATTGAAAAGAAGGAAAAGAGGAGAAAACACGTTAGAAAGAGAAGAGAAACAAGAACACAATCGAAGAGAAGAGGAATTGGAAGGAAGAAGAGCAAGGTGAATTGGAGCAAGAGGAAGCTAGAATTTTAGAATTCATCAGTTGTTCAAGTTATCGAGGTAGGGGGAATCGGGTCAAATTGGTATAGTGCATGAATTCTAGGTAGAAGGGATTTCCCTTAACCCCATAGGTTTGATGATTATGTTTTATATGATGTTGTGATTATGAATTTGATGCTGATATGATAAAACCATTGCATGTGCTGTTTGATCAATTTGGGGGTTTCCGGGTAGTTCGAAGTTTTATGCCGAAATTGATTAATTGAGTGGAGCTGAGGTTTCATCGAGTAAAATTGAGAGTAGATTCTATAATTAAGTTGTTGAATGTTGAGCCAATGTTATGGGAACTGGGTTGAGTGGAATCGGCTGAGTTTGGAGAGTCTTGCCGACTCTGAGCAGTGGAATTTTTTTGAATTCAAAGGCGTTTGCCAGCACTTTCGCTGAGCGAACTAGGGCAAACCTTCGCCAAGGATTCGCCAGGCAAATTGGGCAGCGAGTGCTTCCAGTAGCCACTGTCTGCATTCGCTAGGGAGTTTGCTGGGTGAGCTAGTAGCAAGTCTTCGCTGGGGGATTCGCCGAGCGAACGGGTAGCGAGCCTTCGTTGTGGGGCCTCGCCAGGCGAATGAGCCAGCGAGCGTGACAGTATGTTTGTGTTTTTGAGCTATGCTGTTCGGTTCTCTCGTGATTGTTGGACCCTTGTTGGTCATGGTTGATTATGATATTGGTATTGAACTATGGGGAGTATATGTGTGGTGTGGAATATGATTTACTTGATATTCGTTTAATTTGAATGATTGAATTCGGTGTATGTGATTGCGTAGGAATATGGTGATGTGTGATATATATATATATATATATATATATATATATATATATATATATATATATATATATATATATATATATATATATATATATATATATATATATATATATATATATATATATATATATATATATATATATATATATATATATATATATATATATATATATATATATATATATATATATATATATATATATATATATATATATATATATATATATATATATATATATATATATATATATATATATATATATATATATATATATATATATATATATATATATATATATATATATATATATATATATATATATATATATATATATATATATATATATATATATATATATATATATATATATATATATATATATATATATATATATATATATATATATATATATATATATATATATATATATATATATATATATATATATATATATATATATATATATATATATATATATATATATATATATATATATATATATATATATATATATATATGATACATGATGGAATGTGATCAAAGGATCGTGTGCACCGTGTGTGCTGGTGTTTGTTGTGTGCATTTGGGTCTTGCATAAGCATATTGACGGGGTGAATCATTGCTCAGCGGAGTGTATGTGATTCACTCGCGTGCTTAAGGAGGAGCGTGGTAGGGATAGATCGTTTCTTGGTGGAGTGTATGAGATCTATCCTGAGATTGATTGTGCTCAGTGGAGCGTGATAGGGATAGATCATTGCTCGGTGGAGTGTATGTGATCTATTTCGGGTTATTTTCCCGTACTCCGAAGGGGAGCTTGTAGGGGTAGATCGTTGCTCAGAGGGAGTGTATGTGATCTATCCTGAGTTTGAGTCGGTACAGCATATCATAGTGTTGAGTTGCATGTGTTGCATTGTTTATATGTTGTGTTGGTGTGGGACAGTAGGTTCGGGTTGACGTATGTGAAATGATAATTGTATATTTACTGCCTTTTATTCATGTACGTTTTTACCGTTATATTTTGATCACGATTTCTCACCCCTTGCTTTTGTTGTGGTCTGTGCTTCCTCGGAAGTACAGATAATTCAGGTGTGTAGCTAGCTTGGTTTGTGGCGAGTCGTAGGGATGCTCTGATACGTAACACTGGGGCTTTAGGGAGTTTTATGTTTATTTGATGATTTTGTGTGCCTCTGTGGCGTATCATGTTTCGATGAATATTATTGGTGAACATATCTTGTATATTTTGGGCAGTTGGGCGAGCACGATGTATATGATGTTTATATATATATATATATATATATATATATATATATATATATATATATATATATATATATATATATATATATATATATATATATATATATATATATATATATATATATATATATATATATATATATATATATATATATATATATATATATATATATATATATATATATATATATATATATATATATATATATATATATATATATATATATATATATATATATATATATATATATATATATATATATATATATATATATATATATATATATATATATATATATATATATATATATATATATATATGATGACAAATTTTCGCTGTGTTATATTTGTTGAAAATCATTTAATGAAAATGGTTTGTGTTGAGTTTATTTATGTGACATCCCGTTTTGGTATGAATACTCTGATAATTGTTTACTTTAATTGCATTTATGTTTTTTTTTTGGGAGCGGGGTGTTACATCGTCCATATAAACTTCGAGCATGTCTCTAATTTCTCCTCAGAATACCTTGTTCATCATTCTTTGGTAAGTTGCCTCGGTGTTCTTCAGACCGAAGGGCATTATGTTATAGTAATAATTCCCCGACTCGATCATGAAGGTCGTGTATTGCTTGTCGGCTTTTCCCATGGGGATCTGATTGTATCCCGAGAGCGCGTCCATGAACGACAACAGCTTAAAACCTGCTGAGTTGTCGATGAGTTTGTCGATGTTAGGTAAGGGGTAGGCATCTTTGGGACATGCCCGGTTGAGATCGGTATAGTGAACACACATTCTCCATTTTCCATTATGTTTTTTAACAAGTACAACGTTGGACAGCCAGGTTGTGTATCGGGCTTCTGATATAAAATTTGCCTCTAGGAGGTCTTTTACATATATTTCAGCAGCCTCCACTTTCTCGGGAGACACCTACGCCTACATTGAACTATGGCCCTAGCGGCCAGATCTATGGAGAGGTGGTGGCAAGCTATGTCGGGGTTGAGCCCGAGTATTTCAGTAGCACTCCACGCGAAGAGGTCAGCATTCTCCCGGAGGCAGGCCTTGAGTTATTTCCTTGCTAAGTCGGGGAGGCATGTGCCGATCTTCACGCTTCTTCCAGGGTCGTCTCCTAAAATGATGAGTTTGAAGTCCCCGTCTGGAATAGGGCATGTCGGATGGGAGAGCCGCCTGTTGTCTGTTGGGGATGTGTCTTCGGACCCTTCACTTTGTCCCTTCTTACTCGAGAAACGGTTGTTGAGGTCGACAAAGTTGACGTGCGAGAGGGGTTTCGGCTCTTTTGTCAGGGCAGGTCTGCCGATCGACTCGGAGGGGACGTTGATGGAGCTGAGTCCTTTGAGCGCCGCCTTGAAGCATCTTTTGGCCGCCTCAATGTCCCCGTGGAGGGTGACAACCCTCCCTCTGGTCGTTTAGTACTTCATCTTCAGGTGGACTGTCGACGGTACTGCGGTAAGCTCGACCAAAGTTGGTCGTCCCAAGATGCACTGATACAAGGAAGGCATTCAATTAGCAGGAAGCGAACTTTCACCTACCGGGCTGTCTCCTCGGCTCCGAAGGTGACAAGTTGCTCTACATATCCCCAAGGCTTAGTGGTGGTGTTGTTAAAGCCTTGAGGTCGGAACAACACCACCACATACGAATGCCTGCTTTGAATAGCAGATGATCACTAAACTCCCTTGGTCGACTAGGATTCGGCGGACGTCGAAGTTCTCCATATGAGCTCTGATCAGAAGGGGGATGTTGGAGTTGGGTGCTCCTCTGGGAAGTTCCTCGAGGTAAAAGGTGATCAGGTTTGATTACCCTTTGAACCTGTCAAGGGTAGCGTTTATCTTCGAGCTTTTGTCGATGAGTTTCTCGAACTTCCTCTTGACCGACCTGACAGACAGCATGTTGGGTCCCCTCCCCCCTCCCCCGGATATCACCAATGCGGTGTGGAAATCTTCCCAAGGACTGTGGGCGGTCAGTGGTCTGGAGGGCTCGTTAAAGAGGAGGAAATCTTCTGATCGGGAGATGTATAGAGCCACCTGCAATCCTGATTCGTTGGAAGGGGCTGACGCTTCCTCGACCTTCTTGGCCTCGCAGGTCTTAATTCGGGGGTTTTCACCCCTTCGAGTATACTGTTTCAGATGCCCTTCTTTAATTAAGATCTCGATTGCATCTTTGAGGTGGATGCAATCTTCCGTGACGTGCCCATGGCTTCGGTGGAACCGGCAATACTTGGATTTGTCCATGTTGGGCTTCGGGGGTGTTGGTTTTGGGAACCGAATTTCGCCCATCTGAAACTCCAAATTGATGCATTTGGCTAGGATGAGCTTGCGGGGAGCCGTGAGTAACGTGTACTCTGTGAATCGGCCCACTGGCCCTTTCTGTTCGCGGGTCGGTCCTCACGCCTTTTTTGTTCATTGCATCGAGGCGGAGGGGCTTCCTCATGCCTGACGCCTCTTAAACCTTCCTGGTTCCTTCTGTCCCTGGCAGTGTTTGAGTCTTCTATCTCCTCGTACTCGATGTATGATTGAGCCTTGTGGAAGAGGGCATTCAAGGTGCGGGGACAAGCGATTCCAACGGCCTTGGCAAAGTCAGAGTATGGTCGTATGCCCCTCTATATCAAAAATCTCTTCATATCGTCTGTGGTGGACACTTGGACGGCTTCGCGATTAAACCTCTCTATGTAATCTCGGAGAGGCTTGTTCCTCCTCTGGATAATAGCTTCCAGGGCCGCTTCTGTCTTTGGATGGCGCCGAGAAGTTGTGAAGTGCCTGGAGAACTACCGCTTCAGTTTGCCCCATGAGGTAATGGAGTCGGGCGTGACGCGTTTGTACCATGCCATGGATCCCTTTCTCGGGGTGGTCGGCAACAGCCTTCACTTAATGGCTCCCTGGACATTTTGGTAGTCGATCATAGCGTATATGCTTTCGATATGGTCGTGCCATCGTACGTAGCCAAGATTGGGGGTTTCTCCATTCCAACGGCCAGCGGGGTCTCCTTGATGGCTCTGCATAGCGGTGAGCGCTAGAGGTCCTCGTCGCTCCTAATGGGAGACAGTGAGGGGGAAGCCGACTCCTGGTGGTTTCGGTTTCGACGTGGGGGACTTCTTGACCGAGATCTCAGTCTGGAAGGGCCCCCTACGGCTTTCTTCTTCTGAGTCGGGGAATGTCGCTCTTTTCAGGGAGGTGACATGTCCCGTTTGTGGGAAACTTGCTATTGAGGTTGCTCCAAACAAGGGCGGCGCCCCGTCGGCAGGGGAGAGGGACTTCGTGACTCTTCGACGAACCGCGTCCTCCGCGAGGGAGGAGACAGGCTGATGGAAATCGAGCACTAGCGTCTATGCAGAGGAGGGGACGAACTAAGGGAAACAGGACGACGGTGTCTCCGTGGGGGAGAGCGAGATGGTTGTTCCCTTTCGAGCATCCATATTCGTTCGTTCTTCCCGAAGATCATCGAGTTGGTTTGGTTGATCGCCACGAACAAAGCCACCACGGTAGGGTTAGAGCCAACTGGGACCGGGATGGGCTGGTAGACAATCGAGTTGTCTAAGCGTTGGACGGTGTTGTAGGCCGCGTCTTCTGAGGAGGGAGAGGCGGTGCTCATGTCCCTGGGGTCACCATCTTCTCCACGGACGACCGTGTTGGGGTCGTTGTCGTCCACGTTGGAGAAGGGGGCCTAGGCAGATCCTGGAGCATTGTTGTGGCGCGGGCTGACCATGATTGGAATGGAAGTTGTTTGTTAATTTTGCTTTGGTTCTTGAGCTGCTGTGCTCAGATAGGAGAAAGAACAGGGAATCAGAGGTTCCCACAGACGGCGCCACTGACCTCACCTGATCAGAAAGGAATCAGTGACCTGCCACGCGTCGTGATCTGATGCCTTCACCGGAGTTGTGGAGGAGAAAGGGGGTGTACCTGCAAAATGCTCTTATGCCTAAGTAAGTAACGGAACTAGAGAGAGCAAGTACAGAGAGAAGGTGTGGAGAATAAAATACCCGACCCTCTAGTGAAAGAGGGTATTTATAATGTGCCACCAGCGCAGGACCAATAGTTACGTTACATTGGGCTGGATTGCTAAGCCCAACACAAGTAACTGTCATGGCTTACGTGGCGTGGTGAAGACCAGCACGTGATCTTTGCCCTAGATCAACTGCCCCGTGATCTTCGGAAGGTGGACTGACAATCTATTTCAGACATGGGTAGTTGTCTGATGACGTGTCCCCGCGTGGGGGAGCACGTGGAGAACGTGGGGGAAGTGTGTGGGCTTCCCCGTCAGGTGGATCTTCTGTCCGACGGATGTGCCTTGTTGAGGCTCCTGCCTGACAGAAGAAATTGGACCTTGTTGGGCCTCATCATCATAGCCTTGGGTTGAGCATGTCCGACTAAAGGGCATGTCTTGGCCCAGTCCAAAACACCAACTACATTGTAACTTTCTCTATTGAGTCCACTCAAATAATTAAATAATACAAGGTTTTTTATTACAAAAAGAAAGAGGACCCATTTTGTTTTCATCAAGAGTGAAGTGAAAATGTGTCCTCGTAAGGATTTGAATGTTTTGTTTTATATAAAACTAAACTAAGTCACTCTCGTTACATTTTTCCTCTCTTTTTCTCCAACAATAAAGCAGACTTCAACACGAATATCAGAACACAGGCCGGCCCGACACATATAAAGGCTCAAGACAAATTTATAAATAAATTTTAAAAATATAAATTTAATTTACTCATTTATTTAAAAATAAAAATTATTTACTAAATATTAGTTCATTATAAATAAAATACAATTAGTAGTATATAAAAAATAAATAAAATACAATTAGTAGTATTTGAAACTATTAAACAATATATTTTATCCTTTATTTTTATTATCCTCTAATAATAAATCAAACAATTGTACTTATTATTGAAATAAAAACAAGTGTAACAAATTAAGATAAAAAAAAACAAAAATTGCATAGCATTACAAAATCTTAAATGCACACTATAACTACTTTCTCCTAAACACAAAAACCAAGATGAAACAATAATAATAAAGACATCACTTTTTTTAATTCAAACGATTGCAGTATAATAATGACTTCATATAATATTATAAATGAAATTAGAGGCCCAAGGCAAGCAGCTTAAGTGGCCTGCCCCGTGGATCGGGTCTTGTCAACACAACACAAAAGAGACATTTTTTCTCTAACAATAAAATAGACTTTGTCACGAATACCAAAACATGCCAACACGACACAAAAGAGATACTTTTTCTTTAACAATAAAACAAACTCCGAAACAAATGTCAGAACATGTCAACACGACACAACAGAGACACTTTTTTCTCTAACAACAAAACAGGCTCCGACACAGATGCCATAACATGTCAACTCGACACAACAGAGATACATTATACCAATATACCATCACACACACACACACACACACACACACACACACACACACACACACACACATATATATATATATATATATATATATATATATATATATATATATATATATATATATATATATATATATATATATATATATATATATATATATATATATATATATATATATATATATATATATATATATATATATATATATATAGGAAGGAGTGAAAAAATTATTTGAAACATGTGACGTCTAAATTATTTGTGATACGAGTGAATTATTATGATACGAGTGATATACATGTGTTAGACACCAATTCATCGAGTGTCGGACAAAGAAAAACTCATTTTTAGAATATTTGTCGAACTTTTTAAACACTTGACTTTTCTTACACATCTCATACATAAATCATACAAGTGTCTGGCGATGCCAATTGAACAATAGACATGATAACTTGTAAAAAGAAATAAACAAGTAAAATAAAAAGATAGCTGTCAACCTGGCATGTAATTCACATTCAAAAACACACACTTTATTAGTTTCAAACATTAATGTCATTTAAATAAAAATAAAAGAAGATAAACCTCAATGCCACCTTGAATGTTACCTTTCATGTCTACAAGAGCCTATGAAGACAAATAAAAGCTTCATTCTCTGCAGAGACCAAAACCTTTAAAATGTTTCAGAGTGTACAGAAACATTGTATCACATCCCTAAAATAATTACATATTTCTTTCCATTTTCAACAATTGATCCTCGACTTTAATAGTTTTTTATCGCCATTTTTTCATTCTTCTTTCCATATACGACCAGTGATCCTCAACTTTAACTGCTGTTTATCGCCACCGGAGAAATAAAGAGCTAGGTTTCTCTGAATGATGAGTCCGTCTTGACTATCACGCACTTTTCTATGACTCTCGCGAATGCTCCTTGGGATTCCTTGCCATATGAGCTTGCGGCTATTTCCACCAACCTCTAAACTATACCTGAATTTCTTTGCCTCTTTCTCGTCTCCTAAAAATCGTAAAAACGCCATATAAACAGGAGCTGTGCCGAGTAGAAATGCCTCAAAGTGCAAGCAAAAGTGCTTTCCAAAACAATTGAAAACCTACAAAGATAGTCGTAAAAACATCAAATTGTATACTACAAAAAATTGATTATTGAATTCATAAAAATAACTTACGGTTAGCATCCATGTGGCATTTTCAACTTCGTGTGGATTTGATTTGACGTATCGATGATTGAAGGTGAATCCGTCATGTACATCAACCTTGTGGTCATTCTTGAGATGTGCCATAAGAGTTGGAATGTCACACATCATAGAGCACTCTGATCCGGCGTAAGGGCAATTGTATGGACGAAATCGACAATTTTGCTCGTGCTTTAGTTTAGTGTGGTATGGGAATATATCATGACAACCTAGATTTTGATATCTGCAAGGAAGTTCCATTGATTCTGCGACCTTCTCTAAAGCCAAACACCTTATATTCCCAAGATCACGATGACATGTTGGGCATCGGTTATGTACAGCAGTCTTACAATTTGAACATAATGTGTGGCCATTTGGGCACTGGAACAGGTAATGCAGTCATCAAGGAAAACATTAAAATTAAGAAGAATATCAGAAATAAGCATATAAATAAATTAAGTATCGGGGATTCGATTATATATTAAATTAAAGGAACCAAGCGAACTTGTGATCAACTAATGAAAAGGTTATTCAGTCAATACTCTAAATATTAGCAAACCACTAAGACAGTCTAGGAAAGTTAGAGATGTTTGGGTTGGTAAGGCAAAGTTTCAGCTGAAAATTCGACCAGGATATGATAAGGCCGGAATATGATAAGGCCTGCTCGGTCCAACTCTTGAATCAGGCCAAGCCCGAAATTTGGACCTAATACATTTTTTGGGCTGGGATCAGTCAGTTAAAGCCCGACTCACAAGCATCACTTCAAACATCTACAAAAATAATCAATCAATATTATATCGTAGGCTCATGACAGATCTCAAGGCTCAGAAAAAACTCACAAAAGTTGTTACAGATTAGATCTCAAGGCTCAGAAAACACTCACAAAGGTTGTTACAGATTACCCAAGAACGAGGATCTTATGGTTGCAGAGAAAGTTGAACCCTCGAGGGTATGAGCCAACTCCTTACCTATTGGACAAGCTTCCGTTGGCTCATTCCTGATCTTAGTTTTGTAGGATGTGCATGATATCATATTCCGTTTCATGTTTATGTAATGCATTATAAAATACGAGCTTTTCAAACACGCGCACGCACAAAAACACATGCTATTAAATTCCAAGCTGTATGAAGTGAGTTTCTAATTGAAACGAAATTAAGAGCCTTGAACCTGATGAATTGGGGGATACATCAAATTCTTGCAAACAGGGCACTCTAGTAAGTCATAAACACCATTCTTCGAATGATTTCCATTCTTCCCATCCGAACAAATCCTTGATTTTACAAACGTATTATTACAATTGGCCTCCGATTTAGACTTAGCTTTCTCATAATCTGAAAAAATCATGTGTGATTCAAGAACTTCTTTGAACGAACTCCCAGTGCCTCCCAGATCCATCGAAAAACTTAGATCTATAGTATTCCTTTCTCAACGACTACGACTCAGAATTCTTCTTTCACATCTTTCTAGAAACACAGCACATCTGTCATGAAATAAAATCGGTCAATGCCAAAAAACATACTCACAAAACAATACTACTTCAAAACATTATCCTTAATTGCTTCAAAGTTCATGAACTCGATAAAAGAAAACACTTATAACACCAACATCATAAACCGAATCTCTCATCGGAACATCTCATACTTCAAAACATACCTAGATCAAAACAACATTTCAGAAACTCAATCAAACAAATAAACATAGTTCTTGTTGACTTTCATCAGAAACACACCTATATCTCTCACCTACCAGAAAAAACACAACAAATCTTCAAACATCATAACCAAAAACACCTGTTCAACAAACCATCGCATGCAAAACAACATTTCCTTCTTTCAACAACAACAATGCAACAAAAACTATGCACATAAAATCACATGCAAAATGAAGACAAACTTAAAAAACAATTATCAATCACAAGGGAGAACAGAAAAAACAAAGTCACAAGATGCAAACAAATTACAACCTTTTTTTTCAAAATTAAAATGATTAAATAAACAAACAAGTGTACATTTTGTAATTTTCTAATCATAAACAGCTCAAACAGTTGGGTACAAAACAAAAATATATATATATACCCAAAAAAAAAAAAAAATTTTAAATTAAAAAAATTAAAATGGAACAAAGAAAACGATGAAGAATTGGTACCACGAGGTTCTTAAGGTGTTAATGATTGGTTATGAATGGTTGCTGAGAATCAAGGTTGTCTTGTCTTTCTTCTTTTTTCTTCTATGTTTCTTCGAAATCGCAGGATTTGTTTTCGTTCCTTGTATTGTGCTTTGTTTTTTTAGTTGTTTATTGATTAATTAATTAATTTATTAAGTTTTTTTATAGAATGTACTATTTGTTTTTTCTGACAGCAATTTAATTTGATTTTGGAAATTAGTTAAATATTTTGGTTTTGTCTGTGGTTACGTACGCTACTAACAAGGGTTGATGGATGAGTGATACTACTTCCATATGTTATTTGCTACATCGTCATAAATACAACCTAACAAACAACTATCCCTCCTTGATATAGTTTAATTTATTTTGAATAAATTTTCCATTTATAACTTGAAATTTTATTTTTATTTTCCATTTATAACTTGAAATTTTATTTTTATTTTCCATTTAGTTTTTAAAACATAGTACTATTAAGTAATAAATAAATTTAAAGTACATGAAATTTGTTGTTTACTCTTTTTTTTTAACTCGGTGTCTGACTTTAGGATTAATTAATTAAAAGATCAATTTTATTTTATTTACTTTGGTGACATGATTAAAATTAAATTTTTGTTTTTTATGAAATGGTTTAACGCAAGAAATATTATAATTTAATAGAGTTTGAACACGAGATCTTGAGAAGAGCACACTCTTAAACTATAATATACGAATTATTATTTTATTTTTGTTCTGTTTTAGAATCAGAAGTGAGAGATTTAAACCGAGGTGACAGGTGAGTGCAAGGTTAGCACTTCAACAATCAAGTTATTATATGAAAAATAAATGTGAAATGAAATTGTAATTTTTAAAAACTCGTTCCCTCAATTTAGTGTTTTCTCTCTCTCTCTCTCTCTCTCTCTCTCTCTCTCTCTCTCTCTCTCTCTCTCTCTCTCTCTCTCTCTCTCTCTCTCTCTCTCTCTCTCTCTCTATATATATATATATATATATATATATATATATATATATATATATATATATATATATATATATATATATATATATATATATATATATATATATATATATATATATATATATATATATATATATATATATATATATATATATATATATATATATATATATATATATATATATATATATATATATATATATATATATATATATATATATATATATATATATATATATATATAAAAGAAAATGATGAACTATCTTTTGTGTGTCATTCTTTGCGGAAGGTTGTTGGATGTGCTTTATAGTTGAGATCTTTCGGAGTCTCGAGGGTAATTATCTTCAATTAATCGGGAAGGTTTTGAAGGTCTGGGACCTTTAATGAACTGTAGCTTATACCGTTATGATTGGCTTAGATTTTCTGGGATCTTTCAAGTTGGTCCAGAACAGTTGCCCCTCAAGCCCTTGACGATGTATAAGTAGGTGGGGGCTTGATGTTGCGACCCCATATGCAAAATATTCACTAGATATTTCTAAAACAATTGAACAAGAATCGTTTCATTCCCTTTGAGGAACGGTGTATTTAATGTGTCACGCTTCAACCGTCTTTTTGTAGATATCATCGTGACAATTCTTAGGAACTTAAACTTTTGAATATTATGTGTGAAAGCCTTGTATGTGTATGATAAAGCCTTTTTGGTTTCTAGAAGATTGTTTCTTTTTAAGGAATAATTGTCTTTCTTCTTTTTCTGAATCTTCTTTTCTAGTTTGACAGTTTCATTGTCTATTCTTCCTGCATTCCACTCCCTGTAACTGCAAATTTAGTGCATCATGAATAAGAAATCATAGAAAAGTATTAAGAGGTATCAAAAGCATACTCCCTATTCTTGGATGAATCTTGTTTTTTCTTCCACTACTTTAGTTTTTGCTAAACCAAGTGGCTTTGACGATGTTCCTCTGAGGTAGGTTTATCTTCTAACTGGAGAATCGGGATTCCCTCTAAAGATAAAAGGGTATTCGACAAGTATGGTGCTTGCGTTATTCCTTTTTATTAATGTGCTTTCTTCACCATGTATCTTTGTCTTCCTTTTACTACTTTTAAGGTATAAGTACTAAACCATCTGGTCATGACTCCTTCACAACTCCACCCTTCATGTTGGGCTTATCTGAAATTTTACAAGCATTGGTGTGAGTACGTGAAGGGAAGACCTATTGTGTTCCTCTTTCTCCACCTTTTCAAGCCGATCATTCATGGTTTTGAACCACTTATAGAGCTCTCACATTTTTTAGACCGGTTTTTCTCGATGACCCCCTTCAGCTCGGAAGCCCACTCTAGAATTTTTGATATCGGTATTGGAGTGAGGGTCGGTGTATCGACTTGTTCCCCAAGTATTGCACTGAAGGTAACTTTTTATTGGGGGTAACTTTTTCACGTACAGTGAGAAGAACCTTCCCAAAGAGGCTCATTACCAAAAAGGTCGGTTAGTAAAGTTCATCAATAAAATGGGATATATTGGGAGAGTTGCCCCAACGATGGAAGTGGATAAGAAGCATTTAGTGTAACACCCTTCTAAACCCTGCGGAATCTATATATAAATAATCAGAGTAAATCATCATACATTCATAAAAGGGTGTCACACATAATTTTCAAAACATCAAAAACCACACGTCATGCTCAATAACACTTAAAATAAATTCATGTTTTTCATACACTTTCACATTTGCATATAGCAGCGGATTTAATTTAATCATAATTGACATAATGAAAGTCTCATACTCATCTCATTCATAATCAATACTTAGGCATAAACGCCAATATTCCACATAATTCAAATAAACATAATGACATATAAAAGAGTACATAATGTATCTCTCAAACATAAATCAACACGATCCCAGTGTTACATGATCAGAGCACGACTCGACCCAACATAAATAAATACACTAAGCAAGCTACTCCAATAACTACCTCGCGCTAGAAGCAACTCTACTCCTCGGTACCTGAGCGATGTTGTATAAAACATCATTCCAACAGAAGGGTGAGAATTCACATAATTATCGAAATTATAAGATAATGAATAATGTGTAAAGCATGTCAACACCAACACCAATATTCTCACACTTCAATTTTTCTCAGCCAATATCATTCAACAACCACACATTCACAACCCTCAATTCAACAAGTCACACACATACGCATACTGTCATACAATAATTATATATGCCATGCGACTCGATGCAAACTCAATGCAACTCATGTCATGTGGTACCAACACTTGCTATTATTTTTTGGTTTTTACATTTAAACCGGGTCTGTCCCCTAGACCAATAACAAACAAAATCCCGTCCCCTAGGCTTTCAAACCCCATTCTAGGTTTGGGACAAGTCACTAGTCTCCACGAAACTAGCAAGCATTGCCTCTTGACAACAAATGATGTGTATGTGTTGCACCCCAAAATTTTCCCTCTTTCAAGGCTTGACTCATTTCTTCATTTCTTTCAAATTCAATGACATAAGGGAAGCCCATCATTCCAAATTCAAGATTCATGAATTCAAGGCTAGATTAAGAATATTACAAAGAAAATTTCATGACATTTGCAAGAATGTCACATTTGTTACAAAATCCAAATTCTTGGTAATGCTTAAGAAATTAAGTTACTTCTAGTCTTAATTCAAGTTTCTAAAAATAACTTCATGCCATGGTATCCCCATGCCTCATCAAGTCCACATGGTCCTCTTTGTGCTTACAAACATACAAGGAAAATATTTAAGAGCTAATTCAATGTTGAAATATCTCAAGATCAAGGCTATGTATGTTCAACCATGAGAAATATGAATGCAATCCAAAACAGCCCCATGCAAGAAGTGGCAATGTGTATCATATTACAAAATCATTTTATGTCACAAAACCAAGGCTATGAGCTTATGTTGATACATCTACACATCAAAAATCAGAATTTGAAAATGCTGTCAAAAGGTAGTGGTATAGACTACATGAGTAAATCCAAGCATAACCAACCAATGGACACAAGGATGGATAGCAAGGTGGAGTGCTGCAGAAAAAATACAGCAAAAGCAGCATACTAGAAGTGGAAAAAGTGGGGTTGCACCAAGAAAGTGGCCATAATTGTTGCCAAGAATGGAAATTCTGAAAATTGAAGCTTTTGCAAGAGCCATTGGTTTGGTACAGCAGAAAAAGCAGCAGAAAAGTGAGATGAGAAGGGAAAGGGGCTGTCAACAAAGGCTTGGAGGCTACACAAAAGGATCATTCACTATCATTCACATACACAACATTGAGAGAGTAAGGGAGAAGAGAAAAAACAGAAAATAGTGAGAGCAACACACATTGCAAAGAAAACCAGAAAAATAGTAAGAGAGAAAACCAAAAAAGAGTTCCATAGAAAGACAAGGAACCCTTGAAGATCAAAACTTTCACCATATAGAGTGAAAAGGGGGAGCACAGCCAACCAAAACCAGTGGAGTATTCGCGAGAAGGATAAAAGCTCTTGGGGTATCCATTTCTTTAAACTTTTCCCTCTTTATATCTTGCATTTGTCTTTTATTTTATATGTTGTTGTACTAAGTATACCATGTAAGATTCTAAGGGGACCAAAAAAACCATTTTTAAAGAACCAATAAAAGGGAATAAAATCATAAAAGATAGCAAAAAATACAGCAAATACTGTATTTTTTGCTTCACGTCGCGGCGCGACCCATGTTCGCAGCGCGAACTATCAAAAACAGAATCAAAACTTTTCTCAGTTCGCGGCGCGAACATGCAAAAACAGAATGTTCACTTTTCTCAGTTCGCGGCGCGAACTGATCAGTTTGCTTATTTTATTTTCTTGTTGTTCTTACCTAAAAAAAAAAATTTTAAGGAGTTCGCCGTTTTTTTTCGCATGTCTCGATTTTTTTTTTGTCGACTAACCCATATGTTTGCATGGTTTTAGTGTGAATATTGCTATTGTCTTTGTTGACTCTTGATTACATAACCATTTTCAAAAAAAAAACTCTCGATTTTATCGATCCATTTTCGACCATGTAAGTCGGCCGCCTTGTGCGTCCGCCATCAACCTTGTTCGTGTCACCTCAAACCTTTTTAAGCAATTAAACCCTTGACCCAACGTCAAGCGGATTTTCTCAAACGATTGTTAAGCCAATTCACCATATTTAATAAAAGGGTACAATTCTCTTTGTATTGAAATAAAGAGAATGGATTGAGTGTAGACTTCTTCCTTTCCGAGCGTCGAGATACTCACTGTAGTGTGGGTGGTCTTGATACTTGTCTTTCAATACGAAGACGTTTTCATCCACACCTTTTTCTCTTAAAAAACCTCGGCCCCGTACCGAGTGCATTTTTAAAACACTTACAATAAATAAATCGATTCTCTTGGTATTGAACTAAAGAGAGAGGATTGAGTGTAGACTTCTTCCTCTTTGAGTGTTGGGATATTCACTGTAGTGTGGGTGGTCTCGATACTCGTCTTTCAATATGAAGACGTGACTTTATCCGCCACCTATCTCCCTCCACAACTTCTTTCTGTAACCTTTGTCACCTAAAAACCTCGGTCCCGTACCGAGCGTATTTTTAAAACTCTTCTCATGACAAAAATTTGAATGGTCGTGGAGTGGTTAGGCGTAGGCCTTCTCCTATCCCGAGTGCTGACGTTTACCGTAGGGTTCTCTGTCGCAAAAGCGCTTACCATTTAAAACCAAAAACACTTTAATAAGAGAATGAAGCTCTCTTTGTATTGAACTAAAGAGAGAGGATTAAGTGTAGACTTCTTCCTCTCCGAGTGTCGAGATGCTCACTGTAGTGTGTGTGGTTTTGATACTCGTCTTTCAATACGAAGACGCTATGTTCGCCACACCCTTTCACAACAAAAACTTTGAGATGAAGAATTGGGTACTACCCGTAGGGGTTACTATCCGAGGACCTATCTTGCCCCTAAAAAAAATAATTCAACAAATCAAATGTGACATCTTGCCTCGCGTGGTGAAAAATTATCTTTCGAAAAAGATATGATACGTCCATTCTATCGCAAACAGGTAATGTCTAAGTCTCCAACAAGCGAGCAGCAATACACCTAACTACTATAATGCGTATGATAGCATCATCCATAAAACATCAACAAATCGTAGGCCGAACTACGACTGCTCTAATTCTTTACTTTTTCAAGTAAAGATACGTAGGCACAAGGGCCACAATCCTTGCCGAGCACAATCCCCCCTATCACTCATAGTTTCCCGAACTACGTCGACTCTGACTTTCTCATATCCGTTGAGAATACGTAGGCCTAGGACCGCGAAGTCCTACCGAGTCCATCCTTTCTCTCTTCTTCCCTGTTACCTCCTTTCCCTATTTCTAACCCTTTTCTCCCTATCTTTTGGAACACCCTTTTTTTTTATATATATAGTAAAATCTTTAAGCAAATAAATTCACACATTCAACAAGCAAATGGTTCCCATTGAGTACGATGGATGCGGGGGGTGCTAATACCTTCCCCTCGCATAACCGGCTTCCGAACCCGTTCTTGGTCGCGAGACCATCTTATCCATTTCTTTCTTAAGGTTTTCTCGATATTTTCCTTTCCCCTCATGGGATAAATAAAGTTCGGTGGCGACTCTTCTGTCCTTTCCTTTTCGTCTTCCCCGTCGTTGCGCGTATTTTTCGAGTAGCGACAGTATGCAATCACAAACCATATGCACTTAAGACCGTTCTCGCATCTTAATCCCATGCATTCTCAAATAATTCATCACACAAGAATTATGACATGATTGCACACACAACACATTCATAATAATCAAAGTATTCATACTTTCAACATCATCACTACATTTATCAAGTAATGCACAAGAATCAATTATATTCAATCACACTTGAATTATCACACAATCGCACATACTTGCACATTTTTATCAATCATTCTCACACAATTCATTTTCAATGGTATACAACGCATTTTACAATACAATCACAATGGTATTCTCATTACAACAAGAAATAACTATCATTAATTTCATGTTGTCACACACCAAAATATACTTATACAAGCATACATACAGTATTCGATAAATTATCCATAAATAATTTCACAACCGGCAACAACAGTGCAACAATTCGATAA
Organism: Lathyrus sativus; assembly: GCA_963859935.3. Taxonomy (NCBI): domain Eukaryota; kingdom Viridiplantae; phylum Streptophyta; class Magnoliopsida; order Fabales; family Fabaceae; genus Lathyrus; species Lathyrus sativus. The sequence goes on along the minus strand of OZ012740.1, from coordinate 182,895,610 downwards.
TAGAACATATACATAACTGACTTCCCAAACATATTAGATATAAAAATATTTTGCAACTAATTATATTATCTATTCTATGTTATAGATCTATTCATTAGCTTTCCAACACTTTGAACAGGGACTAAAACCGACTTACGGATCAAAAGTTATGGCCAAAATCGTCGGAACAAAAATTTTACCAATACGCAGCCTTGAGTCGACCGCTGGTCGACGCATGGGAAGCCGAAACGAAATCCAAAAAAAATGCAATCAGTATGCGTCGACCGCTGCGACGTATGAGTCGACGCGAACATCGCAGAATGCAGAATTTTCTGCGTTTTCCACCGCTGGAGGCCTTCCAGACCTCCGATTTCAATTCCGTAAAAAGCTCAAGTTCCAGAATTCGAAATCCTACCATTATATGACAGTTATAACAGTCCACAACATATATTTAAAGATCATATCATCATATATCATGTAATCATAAATTTCAAAACCATGGAAATTAAGGATTTCTATCCTAAATATGATCCTACCCATCATACATTATCACACAATCACAATAATTATATGAAAACCCACCCTTACCTTAGGTTTTTCTTTGGAAAGAATCCTTGATTCCTTGAATGATTGAATTATGAGTTTCTCCCTTCTACTCTTCTTTCCTCTTGCCTCATTCTCTTCTATGTTTTCTCTATTCTCTTTTTCCCCCTTTTTCCTTCTCTTACTAACTTCTCTTCTCTAAAACCCTAATTCTATCTCTTTCTCCTCTTTTATAAATCTCACAATTACCCTTATAATTCTATTGGGTTTACTAACTCACCATCATAATTTCTATTCACACCCTCCACTAAGCCCTATTATTAATTCTAACAATTCTACATTTTATTATACCAATAAAATAAATCACATAAATTAATTTAATTCAATAAATCACATATATCAATTAAATCAATTAACTCATATAAATTAAATAAATAAATAAATTTATATAAATCAAATACTTCATATAAATTCAATAAATTAACTAATTCAGATATATCAAGTAGATCAATTAATTTAATTAAATAAATAATTACTAAAACTTGGGGTGTTACATTTAAAGCATCTCATCGACATCCCATTACTGGTCAAAGCTCGCTCTCGGGAAGAGAAAAAGGATCATTTTTGGTAACTTCAAACTTTTGAGTTCTATGAGACTTTTACTCTGAATGCCTTTGGTGTATAATCTTTATTTATTTTTGTGCATAGTGCATGGATAATGAGGAGCAATTCCAACTTTTAAGACGAGGAATGTGGATGACTAGAAATAATGTTGCCGCAAAAAACATGTAGGTTATACCGAATGTCCAGGATCAGACTGCTTGTCCCCTTATTGATGGGGCCCGGCTATCATTCTGCTGGAAGTTGTCAACTCCTTCCTCTGGACGAGGACTATGTTTACATGACTAGTGTAACACCCCAATTTTAGTTTAAATTTTTTATTTGAATATAAATTATTTTATATTATTTATTGAGTATATTTATGTGATTTATTGAATTATTTGGAAATTTTTACTAAAATAACCCAGTTTTTCAAAAAAATCTTAAAATAACCCATATTTCAGATAATTCCCCAAACTACCCCACTTTCCAAAAAAAACATGTCAATGCATTGGCGCGACGACTGCACCCTAAATTAAAGAGTAAGCTTCAACTGGATTGGAGTCTGCACTTGGTAACGTCAATCTAATTGGTGCCTATGTGTAATATTTAAGAGGTGGCGTCAATTGGTCTGGCTCCAGTGTGTGTTTAGTATAAATAGAGGCGGTGTGATCCATTTTTTCACATCTATTCTCATTATCTTGCAATATTGTTAACATGGTTCGTCACCGCAAAGGGAAAGTGATTTATTCGAGAGACAAGCCTCCGACGGAGATGTTATTCTATAACATCTGTAGTTTCAAGCAACTACAGAGGGAGTTGATTTGTTGGTTAGACGGAGACATACCTTAAGACGAAAAAGTTAGAAGTATTGAGAGACATGATGTTCTACGTGGGTGGGTGCGAGTTAAAAATGATAAGGATGCGAGGGAAATGATGTTTGGACCAAATGATATCAGTTTGATTGTTGTAATCAGTTAGAAATGTTGTGTTTAAATGTTATGGTTAAGTATTTTTATCTGTTTTGATATCTGTTGTATGTGTTGTTTATTTAGAGTTGTTGTTGTTCGTTTTATGATATCTGGTTTTTTTCTTCTGAAAGTGTTGTTGTTTTTAAGTGTGTTTAAGTTGGGGTGATGTTTGTTGTTAACATTGTTGTAACAAAAATTTATTAATATATCAAAATCTAAGGTTACAAAAATTTAAAGGAGAAACTAAATTATGATGCTGAGATTTGCTCCAATATTGGGATAATTTTCTAATTGTGTCTGGGCTGACGACATATACAACATAATATGCGTGTTGTTTGGGCAGCCTTTTTTCTTTCTTCGCATCTGATCGTTGTGCTAAACTATGTCTCCTTGATATGGAGGCTAATATTCCACCATTGCCAGCACTGTGAAGCATTCATTGTTGACATTCATAACGTTAATGGCCTTGTAAACATCAGATAGATGGTTGTAAGCGTATTAGCGAGTAAGTGTGCATGTTGCAATAACATAGGAGCAAGGTCCACGGAAGGCCTGTAACTTCCTACAGCCACATCATCTTTTGTTTAGTTTGACAACATAGGATAAATTTGGCCTACTCTCATCCTGGTCCATTGTTTGCTGTACACTGAAAGTTTTCCTATGACAGTCAAAGATTGTAACCGCATGTGTGCTAGCTTTGATAGTTTCCTCTTTCATCACTTTCATGCAACATTTATTGAATAATTGACCCAACATTAACTCTGCATTTCGTCTTTCACCTCTGGTTGCAAAGAGTGATACCAACCTAAAATTGGTTGTTCTCACCAATTGGGCTATTGGTAGATTTCTAATGCCTTTGAAGACGTCGTTCATGGATTCCACAATGTTTATTGTCATGTGGCCCCATCGACATCCTCTGTCAAATGCTCTTGTCCACTTCTCCAATGGAATGTTATCCAACCACCTTACTACATCTTCATTTGACAATCTACTTTTGTCACGATAGTTTTAAAATGACGGTTGAGTTAGAGCATACCTTGCATTCACCATTTTTTTGGCGAAGGTTCTTGTCTTTGATTGCATGCATGAAGTTTTGTGCGATATGTCTAATGCAATAAACTTGGGTAGAAGGAGGATTATGCCACTTGTTATCATTGATATTGTAAGCACTCTCAATAGCAGCATGTATGTCTCAAATCAAAAAGACATTGGCTTGTAGAGCCACATGTGTTTTGAGATTCCTAAGGAAGAAACTCCAACCACCTGTTTACCAGTGAAAGTGGCAAACAACCGCTAGTCCTCCAAAGTTACTAAGTCTTTGGTTACTTATAGAATCAACTAGATTGAACCTAGGACATGTGTTGCTAAGTTAGTTTTTGGTTTCAATGATCATGAAAATTTACACAATGTTCTTAAGTGTTTTCCAAAGTTGCTAAGAAAGCGTTGCGAATTATTTTGGGTAAGAAAATGATTGTAAATTGCAGAGAGATTAAAAGATAAATTGCTTGAAGATAAATAACAATGAAGTAAAATTGCAAGTGAAAGAAAAAGACTGAAATTTAAATGGCTTTGATTGTAAAAGAAGGTATTCAAACATACATTCTCTCAAAGGGACTCTTTTCTCACACACATACAGATACTGGGAGTAAAATGTAGAGTTTGTACAATTGTTGAACACCTTATTCTAAATGCCAAAATGTCCTATTTATACTAAATCCAAATTAATCGTCCCCTAACAGTTATTTCTCCAGAATGCGCCACATTCCCACTACATTCACTTCGTCGCCTAAAAGTATTCCATGTGTCCCATGATACAGACGAAGCGAAAAGGGTTGTTACTAGCTTCATTTGAACTCCCTCCACCGAACGCTTCCTTAAATGGACCTCGTCGAATTCCAATCTATGCAAAGTTTTCCAAAGTCCTAGACTACAATGTCCTCTATGCATAAACAAGTTATAATAGACCTTCTCCTGTCAAACCATATATTGCTTCTTCTCACACATAAGTCTTCAAACTTCTATAGTCCAATTCCAGTCTTCTCCATCGTTAAAATGCCTTTGTCGCTGTCTGTTGTCGAATTCATCATGTCTTTTTTTTTTCAGAATATAAACTCAAAACCTCTCAACTTAATTCCAACACTAATGAGTCTTGAAATCCCCGCCAACAAACTGCCCCTCAAAAATGTCATTTTCGATTGCAAAGAGAGAAAGACATTTTTTGAAGGTTTTTCGACACTATTATACCGTTACTGCTGTGACGTCATGGTCATCATGACCATGCCGTTTTAATAGTCTCATCAAGATTTACAGAACTCTAAAAGGCAATCACCACACCCTATTAACTAGGAAATTATGGGCTACCACCTGCAATCGTCTCATCTCACCGTAACGAACCGACACGTGCCCCACTATCTTACCACTACCATAGTGGATGCAATGAAGTATTTTACTTTTGCCACTATAAGTACTCTTCTTTATTTCTTTTCCCATTTTTCCACCTTTCTGAATCTTCTTCTTCTTTCAAGCGTAAAGCAACTGTTCATCTTCTCTAAAGCAAATCTTCACCAAACTCAGACTTTTTCCTTCTTTACCCAACAATGGCATCCAAGAAACCAACCGTTCTTCCCAAGAAGGCTAAGAAGCAACCAGTTATATGCCCTGTTCATATAATCTTTGGCCCTAACATGGTGGGAAATCAACAACACATACTGGAACCTACTCTGGAGGAGGAAAAGAGACGAATCTACCAATCTCAGGTACTCATTCCCATTTCTATTGCTGGAAAAGTACATGCTCTTCCTGGCCCTTTACTAGAACTTGATACTGATCCTGTGAAGCTTAGGGATTTCTTCCCAACTTATCTTAGGTATAGACCCATGGCAAGTAGGAAAAAACCTAAATCTTCAATTGGAACCAAAACCCTTGAACCACAAAAGGGAACTAAAACCCAGGTCACTTCTTCGACTGAGCCTGAAGAAAACACCACCATATTATATTACATGAGCACTGCTCTTAGAGTATTCTGCTCTTGTCCTTTATCAAAAGATCCTGGGAACTATCTGAATTGGTTGGCAAAGATAGAGAAGAAGAAAGCTGACTTTTGGAAAGAAATGAAGATTTTCGACATGATCCAATTGTCGAAATATGGACCTAGATATTGCCAACCTATGCTGGTCACCTCCCTATAATTTTGGGACAACACTCACAACAACTTCCACTTCCCTTGTGGAATGTTCACTCCTACTTTCTTCGACATAGCTTCCATCACCAGCCTTTGACCCACAGGAGAGGCCTTCAGTCAAAACCTGATGACGAAAGACAATATTGGCTTCGACGAGAATCGAGCCACCTTCACCAACTACGTTTTTGACCATCACCAACAAGACACTGAAGAAGTGTCTGACGAAGAGCACATTGCTTTTCTAGCCCTTTGGTTATCTCGTTGCGTCTTCTAGTTCAAGGTCTCTACAGGTGGCGAATAAATTTTTGTCCATGGCTAACCAACTTCATTCTGGTCAAAAACTCTGCCTCATCCATATGATCCTTGGCTGTCTATATGAATCTTTGGGAGAGAGTGTGGCACTTCTCAAGAGTATTCAGAGTGGATCCAATTCAAAATTAAATCTAGCTGGTCCTTTTTGGTTACTGCAGTTGTGTCTTATTGTCACCTTTGAACCCTCGTTGTCAACCCGCAACACCATCAATGAAGAAAGGGAGGAAATTAAGAACAGGAGGGTCGAAGGGACACGTCTTGTCTATGTAACTCCTAGTGACAAAGGCACGAATATCCAATAGGCCTACAATGAGTATTTGATGATGTATGCCAAGCGCTACCACTTTACTCCTTACATGGCTCCCTTCGCCAAAAGGACCCATGGCCCATAATGGTTCACTCGACCTTTCCCTCCTATGTCGAAAGACCAGGAAGCAGAATCCACAGCTATATATGTAAGAACACAAATTGTTTCTTAGTAATATCTCTATGTTTTGATGATAACTCTTATGAAATTTTGTATTAAAGAATTATATACTCTAAAATTGGTTCATGAATATTTGCTGCAGATAATTAAAGTATATATACATCCAAGAGCAAATTAATCTGAACATAGAACTATGGAAGGCTCTAAAGAGTCAGAATCATCTTATAGAAGAATCTGGGCGCTGTCTGCAGAAGAATCTGAAGCAGAAGCTACAAAAGAATCTGAAACAGAAGCTGCAGAAGGATCTGAAGCAGAAGACTCTAATAGATCTGAAGACTCTGAAGCATTGAAGAACTTTGTATGAGAGTTAAGAAGCACAGTTTTTCAGAAGACTCTGAGAGTACTACACGCTGTATGTATTGAGGATCTGATTCATAAAACTCTGCTCTGATAGAACTACACGCTAAAGCACACTTGCTGCATTACTCTGATTCAGCAAAATCTGATGGGTATCCAATACTCTGATCATGCAAAATCTGATGGTTAACTTTGCTGAAAAGAAATACTTATTGAAGAAGAATTCAAAGTAACATCTGTTGATTTGGCTCAACGACTCTTTCCTCTTTCATGCTTGACACTAGAACACAGACCAAAAGCATTTTTCTGTGCATTCTATTTCCAAGAAAGGTCATGTGATGTAAAGACAAAAAGGTTCAGGCCTTTTTCAGTACACAGCCTCCAACGTCAAGACTGTGTGGACTACTGTGCATATAAAAGCAAGTCTTCATCATCTTCTTCAGTAGTGATCAAGAACCAACGAATATTTTATAGAAACTCTTACAAGCTCTCATAAAATATTCTTATTGTTGAGTTTATTCTTTTGTTCTTAACTTTAAGTGAAAAATCACTGTTGTGATAAAGCTTGTTAGAAGCATTCATACACTTGTATCAATCTTACATTTTATTGTAATAGTTCCTTAAGAAGATCTAGTTGGGATCAGTAGTTCTTGAGAAGACTTTGAACAGTTGTTCTTAGTGCTTACTATTGTAATCAGTTGATTAAATAGTGGATTAAGTCCTTGTTTGAGAAAGGCAAATCACTCTAGGAAGGGTGGACTAGAGTAGTTGAGTTCAACGAACCAGGATAAAAATACTTGAGTTTTTACTTCTAAGTTTTTATCTTCATACTTATTCAACCCCCCTTCTAAGTATTTTCTCACCTTCAATATAGGATACCTTCCTCTCCCCCAAGTTAATTTCCAACAGACTTCGACCATCTAGAAACCAAATAGTCCTTCTTAGCTACCATCCAAATCTTGTTTCTCGACAATTTGGAATCAGCCAAGTTCTACCCAAACCTCACTTTCCAAGGAAAAGCAAAGTCATTCTTCACAATATGCATCACACAGAAGCTGAATTCATCAAAGAGATGACTCGCTACTTTGGCCTCACTCAAATCACTCCCATTCCTTTTACACCATCTTTTTATTGTTCTAAAGAATACGATACTTGGTGGAAGCAATATTATCTTACAGAAATGTTTAATGTTAAAGCTTTCGATCAACATCTAACTTCTGCTTTTGTTTTCATACAAGATAAAACCAAGAAAGGTACCTCGACTCACATCAAGGAAATTAAAAGATTTCAAAAATACTTTGAAACTACCTATCGTTCTGATGATCTTAGTCGAACCATCCGTGAAGCATCAGTTACTTTAAAAGAAAAGTTTATGCAAAAACTCCCAGATTTGAAACTACTTTCTTATGTTAAACCTGATAAAAGGTATGAAGTAACTTTAATTCACATCCCCCAACATTGCCTCGACTGCCAACGACTGACTTCGGTGTGGCTTTTAGCCCTCTGTTTCCCGACTGGTTCGTCTGTAGGGACTTTGTGAAAATCCTTCTACAAGAATCTCAAAAGCTGGCGAAATGGGTGGTTCTGACTAAGCACACTTTGGACAGTTTCAAAGGGCATCTTGATATTGTCATAGAGGATGTTCAAATACTCTCTCCCATACTTGAAGTTGTGGAATAAAAGAATTCCTTTTAGTTTATTTCTTTCTATAACAGTTTTCTTGACACTCCTTCTTTTTGTGAAAATTACCTTTTTCTTTTACTTATATTTTCTAGATATCGAACACAAACAACCAGCCAAAGTTATATCAAAGAAGGCTGCTAGTCTAGCCAAGGATGAAGGCGGTGACGAAAACACTGTCAAGGAAACTGCCACAAAGGTACACTTTGTGTTCCACTTATTTTCAGTTAATATTTTATCCTTACATGATAATATCTGCATTATCTTCCAGGCTAGTCGAAAGCCACCTCCTACTCTAAAAAAGCGTAAGGTTAAAGAACCTCGAGTTGAAACAATTGAATCAGACGACGATCACTTACCAGATACTTCCAAGATTCCAAAAAGTAAAAAGTAAAAGTTTCTGATGCCACTTCCCAATTAAATCCACTATCACAAAAAAATAAACCATCCACCAATCCCAAAATGATCCATACTAGCTCTGGACCTGCCACTAAAACCACTCTTGAGCAAGATGAGGGTGATAACTCCATCCCTGGCGTCGAAGGTCTTAAAGTAACAAAACTTCCCTTAGAACCTCCAACTAAATCCCACGTTCTCTTTACTTTAATTTACTACAATTTGTTCTTCTTTGCAGGATGACACATGTGTTACAACACAAGCATGTGTTAAACACACAATCCTCGCTAATACTAACGCCCCTTCAACCCAGCTTACTTCCATCGAGGAACCAAATAAAGGTCCAGCAGTTAAAGAATAACAAGAAACTTCTCCTCATAAGGGAACTACCCAACTGAGTTAAAACTCTGACACACACAATAAAGAAGATGAGGAAGAAGAGATTCATGTTATCGAATTTCAAAATACCATGGACGTTGATGACCCAGAAAAGGAAGCAGATGACACTTCCCCACAAGTTTTTAATCAAAGTGGAGATGAAGGTGAAAATGAAGAAGAAGAAGAAGAACATGATGAAGGTCAATCCATGTTTGACTATGAAGTCAATCCTCCAGAAGATAAAGTCGAAGATAGAGAAGAAGAAGAAAAAGAACAAGAAGAAGACACAGAGCACGAGGCAAGTCTAGATGAAACAGTTTAGACTACTCCACCTCCTAAAACTGTTAAGGACACTAAAGCTCCTACGACTAGAACCACCATTGGCCCTCCCATGAAGAACTATCCAACCTGAAGAAGACCAATCCTGCAGCATATCTGAAGGCTATCCTTAGCTCGAGAGGCAATTCAACTGAAAAATGTTCCATTTCTTCGACAGTTTCTGTGAGTGTGAAACTTTTCCGTTAGATGTTTTGCATGATGTCAAAATGTTAAGTCTTTCTAACTGTGTGTAGCACTTTTGTATTAGAGGTCTTAGGAATCATAAACTACTTCAAATTTCCAATGTCCAAAATCATGAAAATAAGTTTTTGCACAAAAATGCACTACACGTGCCGACACATTCTCATTTCAGGTCGGCACATGTAACTCATTATTCAAGCCTGTAAATTCTATTTTGTTTTGGTCGACACATATTTGCTTTAGGTCGGCACATACTGAAAGTTTCAATTGTATGTTCCGGCACATACGTATTTCATGTTGGCACATCTATTGTCCTAAATAAGTTTGTAGATTATGTTTCTCTTGGGTCGGCACATGTAAAATTTCAGGTCAACACATGCTGTTATTTTTTATAGTATGTGTCGACACATCCATTGTGCAGGCTGGCACATACCGATGAAGTTGGTCAACTTGTTTTTCTCTCTTAGTCAGAAAGATTCCTCTTTGTCACCAAACTTCCAAAACTATAAATACATCATTCATGCTTCATTCCAAACTGGTGATACCTTAAAACTAGCCTGCATTTGCTCATCATCTTCAACCTCCATCATATGTCTACACACAGAAAAATCACACAAAATAATCTTTTGTTGGGGTGCTAGCTAGGTGAAGGCCTGATAAGGTCCAATTAGGTTCTTGTGCAGCCGATATATTGGGTTGAGATTTGTAGAGGTCTTCATCCAAAAAAACTGTGGGTTTGTCCTCCAAGATTGAATGAAAAATTGGGGGTTTTCGTGCAAGAAATTCAAGAGAGGATTGCGACATTGTGAAAGTTTTTGGAGATAAAGAATGCAAAGGACCCTTTGGAGATAAAGAACTCAAAGGAAGTAGTGGAGAACGAGGAATTGAATTGAAGTCTTATGGAACAATCGGTGCAATTGATCGTGCGTGAAAGTTTTAGAGATAAAGAATGCAAAGGAGTAGCAATATCGACAAATCAATTGGCATCCATTGTTGTCTTGGTCTTACTCACAATCAAAAGAAGAAAAGGGGTTGAATCAACATTATAACCAATTGTGTTTGTATGGTTGCTCTGACCATTTTTCTTGTATATCAACTTTTTACATAGTAAGAAACTTTCCTAATTCCAAATTGGAAATTAGGCACAGACGTACCCACACGCAAGGACGAAAGTAGGGAACTGCGTGAATAAATCCTCGTGTCGATCTCTCTTCTTTCTCTTTACTAGTTTTAACTTTCATTACGCAATTCATCAAATAGCATCGATCGATCGATCGAATCGTAAGAATTTTCCTGTAATTTTTTTATTTTAACTTGGTTGTTGATTAGCTTATAATCACTTTTGATTATAAGTATTTTTCATATCAACAACACAAAGGAAATTCTGAAAATTCGTTCGCACACCAAGTGTTTGTTAAATTGCTTAGTTCAATATTTTGTGCTTATTATCATTAAAAATAGCATTACTAAGTAATTATTTTAAACAAGTGATAAAGTGATACATGATTAAAGGTTGAATTCGTTTTATTGTGTTTGTCATTCCATACTTGGCTTTACATATCCGAGTTTCCAATAACTAGGTTCGTGTAGACGACTTTTGTCGATCCACACTAAAACCTTCCACACGCACTCTTTTTCAAATAACTTTAAAACCCAAATTTTATTTGGTGATTTTTGGATTGGTGCCTATTTACCCCCCTCTAGACAAGTCTCCGTCTTCTAACAAGTGGCATCAAGAGCGTGGTTCATTCCGTGCTTCGAAACGCTTATTAGAAAATGGCTCACGAACCTAAAGGGATTATAAAAGAGCTCCAATCTTTACGGGAGAAAACTATGGTTATTGGAAAGCTTGTATGCAAATTCATGTGAATTCTTATGATAAAGCTGTTTGGGAGGTCATTCAAAATGGACCTTCACCAATCACACATGTTGTGGAAGGTGTTACCTTATCTAAGCCCGAAGCACTATGGAATGAGGAAGATAATAAGAAGTGGTCACACAATTGGAAAGCGAAAAACATATGGATATCCGCTCTCGGAGTCGATGTGTTTTATCGTGTTTCACATTGTACAATTGCTAAGGTTATGTGGGATGCTCTACAAGTTTCCAATGAGGGAACTAATGAGGTCAAACAAGCCCGAATTAATACACTTAATCAAGAGTTTGAACTCTTTCGCATAAAACATGGTGAAACCATTGCTCAAATGAAAAAGCGGTTCTCACATCTTATAAAACGTTTAAACTTTTTAGGTAATCCTATTTCTAATGCTATTTCTACTAATAAGGTTTTGAGATGTCTTAATAGGAATTGGCAACCGAAGATTACGACCATCAAAGAAGCTAAAGATCTTACAACACTTGATCTCACCAGCTTGTATGGAATGTTAGAAGAACACGAGCAAGAACTAAATTGCTTGGATGAAAATGAAAAGAAACTTGAGAAAAAGAAGAAAAAGGAGAAGGAAACCAATGAGGAAGAAGGAATGAAGTCTAAAGCTCTTAGGGATTCAAATTCTAAGTCCTCAAAAGATGAACATCGTTAGGACAATAGTGGTAGCAACAAATATGTTTCAGATGATGAAGAGATGAATTTGTTTGTCAAAAAGTATTATAAATACGTGCAAAAGAAAGATGAAAAGGACTTAAAAAATGGTGGTATTAAGTCTAAAGGAAAATCTATATCATCAAGGAAAGATACGTCCAAAAGAAGAAATACAATACCTTCATAATCCAACGAAAATGAGAGGAGAAATCAATGTAAACAACATAACAAACCTAGAAAGGTCTACGTGGCTTGGGGAAGCAACATGATGAGATATGTCTCTCCAGTCATCATCAAGGAGTTAAGAAAACTAAGGTAAACTCTTCTCAAAATAAATATGTTGATAAATTGGCTCATTTAGAGTTACTTAATACTTGTGAAGTATTACACATAAAAGCTATTGAAGCATTCAAAGAGTTGGCCTCAAATAGACAAAAAATTTCATATTTGGAGGGAAAATTTTCACAAACGGAAAGGAAAATGAGAGCATTGAAAAACTCCTTAGTAGATGATCAAGATGTCAATAATAATGGAGATGAAAATCCATTTAACTTTGGATATGATACTTGATATATTTGGAAAAAAGAGGTTAGGACTCTTAAAGCCAAGTTAATCAAGGCTCAACAGCCAAAGAATACTTATGCTATAGATACCATGAAGCTTAACAAGCCTTTAAATCCACCATATAGCAAGTACAAATTTGTTGAAAAGAAATTGAATAGGAAACATGCCATTTTTCGAAATATAACTTGTTACTACTGTTGTATGAAAGGTCATACTATTGCTAAATGCAAACTTAGGAGATCTTCAACTCCTAGTGGCATTTATCAATGGTCACCTAAATGCAAAAATTGTTTTACTCACCCTCAAGGACCAACAAAGATTGGGTACCTAGTTTATCTTATTGACTTTGCATGAAGAAGTGTCTTGATTCTATGAAGAGGTTGTGGTGCTTCATTTATAGTAACATTAAGACATTTTCTAGATAACATATTCAAATCAGATTGACTTGGTAAAAGATATTGAGATAACTTATAAAGGTGAAGGTGAATGAAGATATGTTGAAAAATATTTTGTTGATGGTATGGTTGGCATTTGTTAAAACTCTTATTCTAGAGTTTTTCGTGAAATGTTTGTGCTTATTCCGCTTGTTCGGCGAGGTTGTATCGTTTCATTTTATTTCTAAAAGTTTTCTATACCTTTTATCCCATTTTATTTGTAGGTATCTTGAATACATGTGGAAATTTATTTGGTCTTGTGTGTGATTCAAAAATTTCTATTGAATCCGTGATTATTTCAATTTACATGCTTATAGCGACCTAGATCAAATGATGCAACTGTATTTGTTTCTTCCCTTGTTTTTATGCATGCTTGGTTCTCTGAATTATTCAAATACATGGCGTTAACAACTATGGTTCAAAACATTCATACAAGTGGTGTTTCGGTTATGCATGAGTCAAGTTATAGTGTATCCTTGTGTTTCTCCTAAAAGACATGAAAACATGTGTCAACATATTATGCAGTCCGGCCGGCCTGAGATGAATTCATTTTGAGTGTGTTAAGTTTGTCTCAGTATGTGCCGACACATAATATTGACTTAAAATTTCATTGGTCTTTGTCGTTATTTTAAATTGTTAGTTCAATATGTGTCGGCACGAAAGTCGTACAGCGGGCAGATAATGTTAAATCTTCTAAATATGCTTAAGTTCAGGTCAGCACATGAGAAACATGTGTCGGCACACAATTAACTTAGGCCGACACATGTAAAAGGAGAGTAAGAGTTTTATCTCTTTTCATCTTCTTTATCCTTTCATCTTCCCTCTTTCACATAACCTCATATCAAATCTCTCTGCTCATCATAAATTTCTCCGTCCAACTCTCTTCCTTCCTTTATTTTGGTTTAATGCTCTTCAAAACTCACTAAAAATCCTTCAACATTCCATCTTTAAGAGCATTCAGAACCCACTATTGTGCTATTTCATTTCTCCATACATTGCATCTTCCTTTCGAAACATATACATATATATATATATATATATATATATATATATATATATATATATATATATATATATATATATATATATATATATATATATATATATATATATATATATATATATATATATATATATATATATATATATATATATATATATATATATATATATATATATATATATATATATATATATATATATATATATATATATATATATATATATATATATATATATATATATATATATATATATATATATATATATATATATATATATATATATATAGTGTCTAGCTGATGTCTTCTTGCATCTACAATTGATACAACAACATTATTGATTGTAGGTTTTTCTCTTATCTCTCAAATTCCAACTGTTCTGGTTGGGGAATTTCCTCAAACACCTTGCGTGCATCCGCTTTTTTTGAAATCTCATCATGGCTCCTAAGATTGCAAGAGGTATGATTGTTGGTAAGGGAAAAGAAAAGTTTGGATCCTCTTTTAGGGCTCCAAAGACTATTTTTGATCTGGTTGATCTAGAGAACTTGGAGTTCTTTGAAGAAAAATGTCTCAAGACTGTTGAAAAACTTAAACTTCCTAAGGTTGTGGCTCACATCAATCATCAAGAAATAAATTACTTTCTATCCTTGAATCAAGACTACAATGAGGACCTTGTTCGAATCTTTTATGTCGAGTTGCACAAGTGAAACAAAGTTGAGTTCAGTTTCTAGATTGGAGGTAAGTCCTACACTTTTAAAAATGAATTGTGGAAATTTGTTCTTGGTATCACAAAAGGGAAGGAGCCTTTAGTTAAGAATACAAATGTTCATGCTGACTTTAAGTGGAGATTGCACTCAAATGAGCAGTTGAAAGCTCTAAGGGATGAGTACAATAATGAGCAGATAACTACGGGGTGTCTTTAGAAATTTCCCTGCATTCTTCATTGGATCGTCTCTCACGTATTACGTCCCAAAAGTGGAGGTTTTAAAAGTGTTGACAATACATAGATTCATCTTGTTTATCTTCTTCTCAACAAGATTAAGATAAACTGGTTATACTATTTTGTGCACCGCATGTTTAGCATTTAAGCTTGCAACAAAGGGAGTGCATTATGTTATCCATCTATGGTGGCCAAGATTCTTAACCACTTCAACATCATATTCCCAAACTTGGTCTATGTCTCTCCAAGTGCAACAAATGAGTTCACTCAAAGGACACTAACCAATATGAGGTATCACTGGGACTCCAAAAGAAAGGTGTATTACTATCAAATTTCATTATCAAAGAAGAAAATCTACAACTTTGATGATCCTTTTGGGTCTACCGAAGGAGGTGATGATCAAGGGGTAGAAGACCATGAAGAAGAAGCTAGTAATGATCAAGGAGATGTTCCTATGACTAATTTGAATTTTGAAGAAAATGCAGCATGGATGAATGATACTGCAGATGTTCAACAAGAGCATCAAAAATCATGGGAAGATGATTGGCAACAAAATTGTTGGACTGCACAAAGGGCTAATTATAGAGGATATGATACTGGCTACATAGGTATGATGGTGAATCATATGAGTATCGTTCTGGGTCTCATGAAAACAGGTTTGATTCTGCTGGTGGAAATAACAATGAGGTGATGACAATGCTTCAAGCTATGCAGAGGCAACAAAATCAAAGATATGAAGAAGATCAAAAATGGAAGGCTGAACTCCAAACCGGTGTTTATGACAGACTAAACGATCAGGATGCTAATTTTGAGATGTTTGCATTAGTTGCTACTACGTAACTCAAACAAATCAATGGAGCCATGAGCATGAACAATGGGATTGTCCAATCCAAGATTAACAATGTGTATTCCGCAGTTGTTCAATATGATGAAGAATCCTCTAAATTTTATGATGATATGCGTAGGGGTGGAAGAACCTATTGCAGACATCATAATGGAGCTGGTGGATGTTGATTTGTTGTATTGTTGTGTGATGTCTTGTTGTCTCTGCTTTATGCATTTCAGTTTCATGTTATTTCTGTTTTGAACTAGAGGTTGTTTGGCTTTGTTATGTATTTGAACAAAATGTGTGTGCAACTTTGCTTTGATATGTATTATTGGATAATATGGTTTGATATTGTCTTTGTCTATTGTTAATTCTTCTAGCATGACAATTGACTATTATTGTTCTTGTTATATATGTGATTATCTTATGTTACATTTTCTCGTTGGATTGAGTAGAGACATGTTCTTGTTTCTATGATGAAATATTGTGTGTGCGTCATCAAGAGTGCCCTTGCTTGTGTTACATAGTTGTGACGTTATTACAAGCAACGCGAATAGTTCTATTTGTATTGTTGGTTATTTATCAATTTTTCATCATTACATATATACGGGGATATGTGATTGTTGCTCTTCTATGCCAAAATGCCTCTGAGTGATATATTAATGTATGTATTGGAATATGATACTTCTCATGATTAATTTTCTTCTTTTTGATGTTGTCAAAAGGGGAGAAGCTATATGCGAGATAAAGACGAAAAGCACAAAGTCAGGGCGAGACTATGAAGTTCCTTGTCGCATGTTTTGCCATCATAAAAAAGGGGGAGCATGTGAGTCTGCAACTTCTCCGTTAGATCTTTTGCATGATGTCAAAAATTTAAGTATTTCTAATTGTGTATGGAACTCCTGCATTAGAGGTCTTAGGATTTAGGAATCATAAACTACTTCAAATGTCCAATGTCCAAAATCATGAAAATAAGTTTCTGCACAAAAATGCACTGCATGTGCCGACACATTCTCATTTCAGTCCGACACATTTAACTCATTATTCAAGCCTGTAGATTTTGTTTCATTTTGATCGACACATATTTGCTTCAAGTTGGCACATAAGTATTTCAAGCTGACACATCTACTGTCCTAAATAAGGCTGTAGATTATGTTTCTCTTGGGTCGATATATGTGTCATTTCAGGTTGATACATGCTGTTATTTTTGACAGTATGTGCCGACACATCCACTGTTTAGACCGACACATACTGATGAAGTTGGTCAACTTGTTTTTTTTCTCTTAGTTATAAAGTTCCCTCTTTGTCACCAAACTTCCAAAACTATAAATACATCATTCATGCTTCATTCCATACTAGTGATACCATAAAATTAGCCTGCATTTGCTTATCATCTTCAACCTCCATCCTATGTCTACACACTGATAAATCACACATAATAATCTTTTATGGGGGTTCCAACTAGGTGAAGGCCTGTTAAGGTCCAATTAGGCTCTTGTGTAGCCGAGTGTCGCAACTGCAAAAGAAAATCAGCGGAAAGAAACAGAAGAGTCGCCACCGAATGTTATTTATCCCAAAGAAGGGAAAGGAAACAACAGAAGAAAACCTAAGAGAAAGGAGAAGACAAGGTCATTGCAACCAAATCTTGGGTTTGGGAGTCGATTACACAAGGGGAAGGTATGAGCATCCCTCACGTCCGTTGTTCTCAACAGGACCCGTGCTTGTTGTCTAATCAAAGGGCGAGTTATTTAAAAGGTACTGTTAAACGGAAACAGAATGAGGAAAATAAAAAGGAGACTCGATAGGACATCGCCACCCTATGCCTAGATATTCCCTCGTGCAATGGGAAAGTCAAAGTCAACGTAGTTCGGAAAACTACGGGTGAAGGGGGGGGGGGGGAAGGTTGCTCGGCAAGACATTTCCGTCTTGTGCCTACGTATCTGTTGCACCCCAAAATTTTCCCAACCTTTTCTTAACTTGGTTTATGTTTCATTTCATTTCTTTCTAGCATTTGCATTGCATATCATGTTGCATTGAACAGGGGATCAAGGGTTTGTGCACCCCAAGAAGAGTCTACTCATAGGGTTGAGCCTAAGCAAAGGGTTCTACTCAAGTTTGGATGGTAATCAAGTCATCAGGAATGGACATTGGTCTTATGAAAGAGAAGCTGGATGTGTGTGGGTCAGCTCTTAACTGGGAGGCCAGTTCAAGATAATCAGAGGTTTGTGAATTCATGATTATGGATGAAGTGTTGAGAGATATCATTGAGTGCCTTGAGGGTCATTGTGGAGCTCATCCAAATGTTTGTGCCAAGTGTGAAGAGTTGTAGGTGAAGTTGATGCACTTAGGGTTTTCATCTGGCTAGTCCTCAGTCAACTGTGCAATTGAAAGAGATTAAAACTCAATTCAAGGTCTCTATGGTCATGGGATGTTGTATTAAGACATATGAGACATCATTTCAAGTTTAATTCATCAAGGGTTAAGTGTGTGAGAAGTTACTAAATTAGGGTTCTCAGGGCAAAATCCCCTATTTAGTGCCCAACTTCAAGACCACCTATCTCAAGATACAAGTTTCATATCAACTTTTGATCAACATGGATCTTGTCGAGCATCGTCTTTGCTTTAATTTTAGTACTAGAAGTCCTTGATTGGATTTATAGAACTCAAGTTATGGTCCAGACAAGTTACAGGTCATCTGAGGGATGTGATTTTGGTCAACAAAAGTCAACCAACTTCCAAGCCATTTTTGACCTAGAAGGATGTTTCTCCTTAACTTTTGGCCAACATGTAAGTTGTAGATATTGGTCTTAGCTTTCCAAAATGTACTAGAAGTCTTTCATCTGATTTGTAGAACTCAAGTTATGAGGTTTGCAAGCCAGGGGTATTTTGGGAAAGTAAGATTACAGGTCATAAAATTATAGGTCCATTTCACCAACTTGCACACTTCAAATGAAAATCGTTCCAACATCAAACTTTTTCCAAATGGTGTTATTTGATTATTAAAGCATTGAGAAGTCGTGAATTATGCTTGGAATGAAGGTTTGGTATTTGGAATTTTCATAAAAGGAAGCTTAAAAGGTGAAAATGTGAATTAATTCATGATAAATCATTTTTGTGCAAATAGGTACATTTTTTTGCGTGCAAATCATGTTTTAAGAACATTGGCAATATTAGAATTTAGATTTGATGTGTTTTTTGTGATCCATTTCCAAGCTTGCTTCAAGCATAAGTTACACATCCAATTCCAACCATTGGATTGAAAACAAGGACTAAATCATGACCATTCACACTCCAAACACTCCCAACAGTTGAATTGAGCCAATTTGGAGCCAAGAAAGAGCCATTTTCGTGCTCTTGTATATTCAAAAAAGTGGAGAAAACTTGAAATTCCAATTGAGCTTTGGAGGCTGAGATTGGGCTCAATTGTGATCAAGATCCATTGTATATAACATTTCCATCATGAACAAACCTTCAGGACACGAATTTGGAGGCAAATTGGAGCTAGAGCATTTTCAAAAAGTGGTGAATATTCAAATTTCGAATTCTGAAATTTACTCCATTTTAAGGAAAATTGAAGGTTGCAAAAGCGTTATTGAGGATCATTCAACGTGTTTGGATCGTTTTCTTCAAGCCTTATCATTAGTAAGGCTCAGTGGAAGTTCTCCACTAGGTAACTTGAATTTAACTTATCTCACTCAATATGCCATGATTCTTTGCCATTTTTGTTGCATTATGATCCTTGAGTGATGTAGATCGTTTATGGATAGTAATTGTTTGTGTTTGTGATGATTTATTTTATGAGCTCCAAACTTTTTTGATTCGGTTTGATCAATTCGTGAGGTGTTTTGCTTGAATTTTGCTTGATCTATGATCTACATAATATGTAGATGATGTTTGGATTAATTTGGTTGAGTTTTGAGAACTTCGAATATTTGTGCACCAAGCTTGTTGTTCACTTTTTGATTTTATTATGAGGTTTCAATGAAAATGAATGCTGGATTCTTGTTCCTCTCGGTTTGCAGATGAATTTCCATATAAGATTTGTTGGATTTGGTGAAAATTTCGGAACTGTGTATGTTCATGTACATCCCGCGGCGGTCGGAAATTTGGAGAAGAAGACCGGAAAACCAGTCCGGCCGGCCGCTCCTTCCCCTTGCGTAACCGACTCCCGAACTCAGACATGGTTGCGATGACCTTGTCTTTTCCTTTTTCTTTAGGTTTTTGCGATCATTCCCTTTCCCTCTCTTTGGGATGAATAACGAAAGTGGCGACTCTTCTATTTTTTCTGCCGGTTGTTTTTCGCAGTTGCGACAGCTGGGGACTCTGCTGGGGACTCTGGTTCCCTATGCGAGTCAATCCTAGAACTTGTGTGTTTATCTTTGGGTGTTGTATATATGTGCTTTATTTACTTTCCCGCATTTATTTTCCGCATCATATATCATTACTGTTGTGCTGTGGGTTGGGAAGTTTCATTGAGTGATAAGCCGGACCTGGGCTTGAGTATACACCTATATTTAGTAGTGGAGATTAATTGTGGGTGTGCTTGCTTTGCTCGTACTAGCTCACCATGAAATTCACGCTCGGACGATATTCTCTTAGACGACTTTCTTTCTGGCCCTTTGGGCTCGAGGGAATTTTGGATGTGAGGGTTGTCGACTCTGGGAACCGATCATTTGTGAGTCAGTTAAGTGAGGCCTCTTCAGGGGATGATGATGCCAAACCAGAAATGGTGAACGTATCATCATTTCTTGAAAGTCTGTGACGCTGACGAACGCATAGGATGTCATACCGTATCAGTGAATAGGTCCATACCTGTGAGTGGGACTGGGGTTATGCAGGAAACTTTTACCTTCAGATTACCCAGTTTTCTATGCAGTTTGAATATGGATTATTGGTATCAGTTGGTTTCTATCGAAGCAGTGTTGTGGTCTTGTTGAAGCAGAGCTCAGATTTTCCTCAGTCGACAACACAATAGTCTTGATCCCTTGTGTGTGCATTAGCATTTTGCATTTAGCATTGTTTGCATTTTCATTTCATTTTTGCATATCTATCTTCATCTGGAACAGGGAGCTTACCCGTCTTTTGTCTGCTTCGTCAGTTGATTTCCCGACATTCGTATTGAATTTGAGTTAGCTTCTGAAAGGAACATGAACTCAGGAGAGCAGAACTTGGTTGTGATGAGGGCAGAGTTTGAATTGATGAAGAATCAGTTGAGTCAACTCGTGGAAGCCATGTCAGTTATGACTAGAGGAGAGACTGGTACTCAGAAGACCCCAGTGAACAACGTTGCTCGAGCTCATCCAGTGCCGATTCCTGTTGAAGAGCATCCCATTGCCAGAGATGGAGATTCTTCTTCTCTGTATGACACTGAATATCATAGTTTCACATTCTCTGTGCCATATTCTCAGAGGACTGTTCCAAAGGTTAATGTGGAAGACCCGCAGATTGTGGAATTTATGGGGAAATGTCAGTTGTTAGAAGAAAAGCTTAATGCCTTGATGAGTCAGGATACTTCTGATTTGAATGCTGCGAGCATGTGCTTAGTGCCAGGTCTTGTGATGCCGCCGAAGTTTAGAATGCCAAATTTTGAGAAGTTCAAAGGAGATAGTTGTCCGAAGCAGCATTTGGTGATGTTCTGCAGGAGAATGACTTCACATGTCCATAATGATCAGCTTATGATTCATTGCTTTCAGGACAGTCTGAGTGGAGCATCGTTGAGTTGGTATATGCAGTTGGA
The DNA here is from genome assembly GCA_963859935.3 of Lathyrus sativus. Classification (NCBI taxonomy): domain Eukaryota; kingdom Viridiplantae; phylum Streptophyta; class Magnoliopsida; order Fabales; family Fabaceae; genus Lathyrus; species Lathyrus sativus. The sequence goes on along the minus strand of OZ012740.1, from coordinate 182,874,223 downwards.
GAGTGGTCGTATCCGATCATGGTCAGATTTAGCCAATTCCTTTGTGAAGCAGTACGACTACAACCTTGATATGGCTCCTAGTCGCATGCAGTTACAAGAATTATCTTAGGCGGAAAATGAATCCTTTAGAGGATATTTGCAGAGATGGAGAGAATTCGCTGCTCGTGTTCACCACCGCTTCAGGATAGAGAACTGGTTGACATCTTCTTGGATACTCTGAAGGGCCATTACTTGACAAGTTGATCAGTGGTGGAACATCAAACTTTGCTGACTTGGTGATAATGGGTGAACATGTTGAGAGTGGACTCAAGAATGGGAAGATTAGAGACATTCCCTTTATCTCAGTTAAGGAGAATGAGTCAATTGTGAGTTCTCGAGAAGAATGGGAGAAAGGAAGTGATCTCATCTCAGAGTCTTCGCCATCTCAGATTCAGTCTTCAGACGTTTCAAGTGTTCAAAGCCAATGGTCATACCGTTGTCAGCCGCATCAGCATGCTCGACGAAGACCAAGGAAAACCGAAAGGAAGTTTACTCAGCCACCGGTGTCGTACAGTCAGTTGTTGCCGGAGTTGGTCAAAAGTGGGCTGATTGTGCCGAAAGAGACTAATCCAATGATCCCGCCATACCCTCCAGGCTTCAATGTCAATGCTCGTTGCGAGTACCATGTTGGGGCGTAGGGGCACTCAACAGACGATTGTAAGGTGCTTAGGAGCCAAGTTCAGACTCTATTAGACTCTAACAAGTTTTTCATCACGCCTCATGGTATTATTCAGATTAATGATTCCCCTTCATCCCACCATGAGGGCACATCATTTCTTGTTATGGAAGGATCCTCCGAGAGTGTGTATTCTGAAGAGTTTCAAACTGAGGGCTCAGTTGAATATGAGGGAAGTTGCTAGAAGGTTTCCTGTGCCGACTGCCGCATCTGTTTTCTTTGCTTACGTGATTAGCTCCTGTTCATTATTGTTTGTTGACCATCGCCAAGCTTGTTGGTCGAGGTCACTTTGTTTGTATTCAGTTACTCTTGTGTGGTGCAGATATGTGTGATGGTTATCCTTGATTGGATCTTGGTTTCCTTGTCACCTTGGTGTTATTATGGAGTTTCCCTGTTGCATGCTTGTTTGCATCTTGCATATTATTTTTGTGTAACAGGTACCTCAAAGTTGTTAATCTGACTTCATGTACTCACTAGTTTGTTGCAGGTTATACAATTAGATACAGGAATTCCCGCAAAGTCATGGAGCAAATCCGAGTACAGCTGAGAGAAGTCAAGAGCCAGATGGGGCAGTTCATTGCAGACATGCAAGCGTTGCGCTTGGATCAGAATGCGCTCAGAGAGGAAAATCAGCAGTTGAAAACTCAAGTGGGTTTAATCATGGAAGTGATAAGGAACGTGCTCAGGAAGGAAGGTGACCAAATGCCTGAGGCTGCAGCAAAGATGCTTGTTCCACTTCTGTCTGTGGAGCCTATCCCAGAGTGTGATGTATTTCAGAGGCCTGCTGCACAATCGGAGGTTCCGAAGTTCCCGTGTCATCAGTTGCGGCCTGTTTCTCAGGAGAATCCCAGGATTAGAAGATATGGTCAAAGGATAAAATCTCAAGATAGAATCTTCGATCAGATCCCCATGGATTATGCTCAGTTGGTGCAACTCTTGCTCCAACTTCAGTTGGTTAAGCCTCAGACTTTGGATCCACTTACTGGCCAACCACCACCAGGCTTCGATGTCAATGCTTATTGTGATTTCCACTCTGGGGGACAAGGGCACGACGTTGCAAACTGTAAAGCTTTTAAGCATAAGGTTCAAGATTTGATCGAGGCGAAGACAATTGAATTCACGCCAAGCGGCATGAAGGTATCAGGCGAGTTTGTTCCTTGTCGTGAAAAAGAGATGGATACTTTTGTTCCCATTCCTAAAGCTGCAGTAGGTCAAGAGTATATCCTACAATCCTTGGTGTCAGAATCCCCTTGCCCACAGTTGCTGCCTGTTCCGGGGTCAAGTTTAAGGATGAAAGCGCCTGAGCAAAAAGAACCCGCAAGAGTCCAAACCCAGTCGCCGAATGTTTCTGTTGTTCAGAATCCACGACCTTTTGGATCATCATAGCAAGATTATTGTCTCCAGATCCAGAGTAGGCCCTGCAGCAACAATCTGAAAAGAAGGAGTGCTCCTTTACGCCCGATGCCTATGTCGTACAGTCAGCTGCTACCGCACCTAGTTCAGAATACTTTGGTGGAGCCTAAAGCTCCCAAACCGGTGCCAGAACCTTACCCTCCCGGGTATGATCCTAGGGCCGGATGCGGATATCATGGAGGATCCATAGGGCATGCTACTGAGGATTGCGAGGCTTTTCAAGCCAAGGTACAATAGTTGATGGACCGAAGGTGTATATCTTTTCCAGGAGGAAGGTTGGTCGTACATCGCTCGTCTGACTGAGTTTGAAGACTTCAAGGGTCGCATCTCCCTAAGCAGTTAATCAATGTGAAAGCCCAGTTCCCAAAAGCTGGCAATTTTCATTTTATCATGTTATTTCTTTATGTTTTTATTTCCTTTTCCTGTTTAAAGTGCAAACTCATTTGTAAAACTCGTTGTTTCCGTTGATTGATATTAATGAAACGAATATGCATGTTTTGATTTAGTCCATTCTTGCTCACTAATTGCTTTTTACAGATGTTATACGCTTGTTTAAGCAGAGTCCGGGGAGGATGATGAAGTTTAAAAGACGCGCAAGCTTCCGAAAGTATGCTTTTGAAATAAAATCTGCTGATGATATACAGGCATTGTTTCAAATTCCCAAACACCAAAGATATAAGGATGATAATCCCTTGTCAACCCCTTTGAGCCTAGTTGTAGGAGTTTCTTTCTGAAAATGAAAAACCCTCAATCTTAACCTATGGCCGGGTAGGTGTCAGCTAATTTCAGCCGAATATCCAAATTGCAATAGGAGCGTTCCCGTTCGAGGATACATCACACATGTATAGGTCGTGCCTAAAGAACCACCGTGGTTAAATCTTGTTGATAAGGAGTGAAACAGTCACATTATTCCACAAAGAGTCAGACAAGCCGGTGTCACATGATTTGTTCAAAAATAATAATAAAAAAAAAAGAACAAAGCCCGCTAAGTCGAATCTTAACAACAAGCGACTTAGGCAAAAATCAGGGCATCCCGCTGGACTTTGAAATCAAAAGAAGCTCGAAGGAGCCAGTCCAGGAAAAAGTTAGGGAAATAAAAAATGATGATGAAAAACAAGTCGTGTGATTCAGGCACCAAAAGACGAAAAGTGAGTCTGACTGTCATTCCAAAAACTTATGGTTGCCCGAACCATCACTCCTATCCTTAAACTTTGACAGGTGAGTGCTAGCGTCGAATTAGCTGAATATAGGATTGGAGAACATCACGGAGAATGGGTGGGTTACAATAAACTTTGAGCCTTTATCCTTTCCTTGTAAACCGTAAACCTGACCAAGTTACAACCTGAAAAAGTCCTAATTGAAGCAGGTTTGTTTCGAAAGCATACTTCGATAAAGATCACATCGAAATTGACTCCTAAAAGGATTCCTCTTACAGTGTTGTACTAATGTTGACATGTGGATATTTGATTTCACACACTTTATGTCATGATTTTTCCAGTGAACATATTGGAATGTCAAAACTGTCATATGCGTTGCATTTAATATATCTTTTATGCAGGACAATTTGTTTTACTTGCGAGTAAGCGCTTGACAGCAGGAAAGTTTCCACAGTGGAAAGATTGATCAGGATAGAATGCAGATTACTTGAATACTCCATCGAACTGGGGAAAGTTGTATCAAATGATCATGGTCTGGGAATCAGTCGTCCAAAAGTCAATTAATCTAAAGCAGTCAGGTCGAGATTTGATGAATCTCTCGTAGCCAAGAAGTACTTTCCCCACAGATCAGCCAATCCGGGGCAAAGTCATTGCAGAATGGGGCACGCCACCCCAAAGAGCGCAGAAGCTATTCCCTATCCGTGGGGAAATTAATGTGAAGCACCTCTCCGAGGTTCAAGGTGTTTAGGCAGTGCATATTAAGCCATCAGGGCATGAGATTTCAGATTTCCTTTCAAGGAATATCCCCACAGAGATCCCACAGGCTAGGGCAAAATTTGGAAGCGTAGGAATTGTTCCTCTTCATGTTTTCAAGAGCTGTTCAAGCAGGTTTGGCTAACCTTCAAGTGCAAGACGAATGTCGGGAAGTCGTGTTACTATCCCTTGACCTTTTCAACCAAAAACCTTTGAGTTCAGACAGGGTATTCTTTCCAGTATTAGTCATACCTGATTCTTTGCAAATCCAGTTCCCTTTGGTACGCTGGAAGACTTCGTCTGTTTTCTCCAGCAAAAGTCCAATCATCATTGGCACGTGTAAGCTATCCCCGGTAGAGTCCAATCATACTTGGCACATCGGGTTATCCCCAGCGGAGCATTTATTTTGCTGGAATGTTCTGTTATATCCAGCTTTCCCCGGCAGCCCGAGCCTGCATTTACATCTTTGCATATAGTTATCATATTTGCATTTCATTCTCAAATGCGTAGCATTTCCATCGTATGGAGCATTACACCATATTCAAACATACACATATGCATTCGAAGCATAAGCCAGTTTCTGTCAGCCTTCCATGGCCACTTTAATCATTTTGCAGACAATACAGGGGCATTTATCCAGCAACTTGGTTTAGTCAGCTTATCGATTTATTTGGGTTTCAGATCATCCGTCGGTTATGATTTTATCCATCAGTCCTCTGATGATGACATCCCCAATCAGTCTTTCTTTTTGATGATGTGTTTCCCCAGCAGGTTTCCTCTCGTCTATCATTAGACGATGCGAGCTTTGTGTGTGGTTTTCTCTCGTCTATCATTAGACGATGCGAGCTTTGTGTATGATGTTCGTCTCGTCTATCATTAGACGATCCAAGATTTTTCGGATGTACGTTTCTCTCATCTATCATTAGATGATTTGAGTTTTGGATATGGTTTTCTCTTCGTCTATCTTCAGACGATGCGAGGTTTCAGGGCGATCTTTCAGATATGGTTTTCTTTCTGTTTATTGGTTGAGATGAAATTCCAAGGGGGGGGGGGGTTCTGGGTGTCGATTCTTATTAATGTCGGGGCTCTTTGAAGAATGTTAGGATTTCCTAGTTGTTGATTCTTATTAACGACATGGCTCTTTGAAGGTGGTTTTCTTCCTGTTAGTTCTTATTGATGATGTGGCCCCTTTGAAGATATTTTTTCATCAATTCCTATGGACGAAAGGATTCTGAAATTTGATGGGTGGTTTTGAGTTTCATTGACGTGGTCTATATTTTTCCTCTCGTCTATCATTAGACGATGCGAGATTTGGATTATGTTTTTCTTCCTGCCTATCATTAGACGATGTGAACCTTCGGGATTATTTTTCTTCCTGTCTATCATTAGACGATGTGAACCTTCGGGATTGTTTTTCTTCCTGTCTATCATTAGATGATGTGAACCTTCAGGATTTTTTTTCTTCCTCTCTATCAATAGACGGTGTGAATGGATCAAGTGCATGTTGATCCGGCTTTAGACGACGTGGAAAGGATCAAGTGCATGTTGATCCGGTCCATGGGTTCAATGTCTATGGCGTTACACAGATGACTGGCAGCAATGTCAGGTGTTCTTTATCGGATGATCAGTCAGCCGGTTGCCGTTGCAATTGTCTGCGCTTAATTTTTCTGGATATTTGTCCCCAATCAGAGTGTTGCAGTTTATTTCTGCGGTTTGGCAAATTTCCGGGTTTCTTTGGTATTCAACTGTCTTTTACCTTGATTATTTGAAAGTCGTTCGCTTTTCATCCATTCAGGTCCAAGCCATTTGAATAGGGGCAGTTGTTGCACCCCAAAATTTGCCCAACCTTTTCTTAACTTGGTTTATGTTTCATTTCATTTCTTTCTAGCATTTGCATTGAACAGGCGATCAAGGGTTTGTTCACCTCGAGAAGAGTCTACTCATAGGTTTGAGCCTAAGAAAAGGGTTCTACTCAAGTTTGTATGGAGATCAAGTCATCAGGAATGGACATTGGTCTTATGAAAGAGAAGATGGATGTGTGTGGGTCAGCTCCTAACTGGGAGGCCAGTTCAAGATAATCATAGGTTTGTGAATTCATGGTTATGGATGAAGTGTTGAGAGAGCTCATTGAGTGCCTTGAGGGTCATTGTGGAGCTCACGCAAATGTTTGTGCCAAGTGTGAAGAGTTGTAGGTGAAGTTGATGCATTTAGGGTTTTCATCTGGCTAGTCCTCAGTCAACTGTTCAATTGAAGGAGATTAAAACTCAATTCAAGGTCTTTATGGTTATGGGATGTTGTATTAAGACATATGAGACATCATTTCAAGTTCAATTCATCAAGGGTTAAGTGTGTGAGAAGTTACTAAATTAGGGTTCTCAGGGTAAAATCCCCTATTTAGTGCCCAACTTCAAGACCACCTATCTCAAGATACAAGTTTCATCTCAACTTTTGATCGACATGGAACTTGTAGAGCATGTTCTTAGCTTTAATTTGAGTACTAGAAGTCCTTGATTGGATTTATAGAACTCATGTTATGGTCCAGACAAGTTACAGGTCATTTGAGGGATGTGATTTTGGTCAACAAAAGTCAACCAACTTCCAAGCCATTTTTTACCTAGAAGGATGTTTCTCCTTAACTTTTGGCCAACATTAAAGTTGTATATCTTGGTCTTAGATTTCTAAAATGTACTATAAGTCTTTCATCTGATTTGTAGAACTCAAGTTATGAAGTTTGCAAGCCAGGGGTATTTTGGGAAAGTAAGATTACAGGTCATAAAATTATAGGTCCATTTCACCAACTTGCACACTTCAAATGAAAATCTTTCCAATATCAAACTTGCTCCAAATGGTGTTATTTGTTTATTCGAGCATTGAGAAGTCATGAATTATGCTTGGAATGAAGGTTTGGTATTTGGAATTTTCATAAAAGGAAGCTTAAAAGGTGAAAATGTGAATTAATTCATGATAAATCATTTTTGTGCAAATATGTACATTTTTTGCGTGCAAATCATGTTTTAAGAACATTGGCAATATTAGAATTTGGATTTGAGGTGTTTTTTGTGAGCCATTTCCAAGCTTGCTTCAAACATAAGTTACACATCCAATTCCAACCATTGGATTGAAAACAAGGACCAAATCATGACCATTCACACTCCAAACACTCCCAACAGTTGAATTGAGCCAATTTGGAGCTAAGAAAGAGCCATTTTCGTGCTCTTGTATATTAAAAAAAGTGGAGAAAACTTGAAATTCCAATTGGGCTTTGGAGGCTGAGATTGGGCTCAATTGTGATCAAGATCCATTGTATATAACATTTCCATCATGAACAAACCTTCAGGACACGAATTTAGAGGCAAATTGGAGCTAGAGCATTTTCAAAATGTGGTGAATATTCAAATTTTGAATTCTGAGATTTACTCCATTTCAAGGAAAATTGAAGGTTGCAAAAGCTTTATTGAGGATCATTCAACGTGTTTGGATCGTTTTCTTCAAGCTTTATCATTAGTTGAAGGCTCAGTGGAAGTTCTCCACTAGGTAACTTGAAGTTCTCCACTGGGTTTGTGATGATTGACTTTATGAGCTCCAAACTTGTTTGATTCGGTTTGATCAATTTGTGAGGTGTTTTGCTTGAATTTTTCTTGATCTATGATCTACATAACATGTAGGTGATGTTTGGATTAATTTGGTTGAGTTTTGAGAACTTTGAAATTTTGTGCACCAAGCTTGTTGTTCACTTTTTGATTTTATTATGAGGTTTCAATGAAAATGAATGCTGGATTCTTGTTCCTCTCTGTTTGTAGATGAATTTCCATATAAGATTTATTGGATTTGGTGAAAATTTTTGAACTGTGTATGTTCATATACATCCCGCGACGGCCGGAAATTTGGAGAAGAAGACCGGAAAACCAGTCCGGTCGGCCGCTCCTTCCCCTTGCGTAACTGACTCCTGAACCCAGACATGGTTGCGATGACCTTATATTTTCCTTTTTCTTTAGGTTTTTGCGATCGTTCCCTTTCCCTCTTTTTGGGATAAATAACGAAAGTGGCGACTCTTCTGTTTTTTCCGCCGGTTGTTTTTCATAGTTGCAACGGTATCCTCCTCTGGTATGAGAAATCAGAGCAAATGTAGTTTGGGTAATGAAACTACAGGTTGGTTAAGTGTTTTTTACGAGCGACGTTAAACTCCCATCTCAACTGTTAAGGTCGATGCCTGTTTGTGGTAGAACAGAAAAGTAATGTACCCTTTTTGAAAATGAGTTTGAAAGAATGAATCTAGAAGGATACAAAGTTTGAATTTTGTTTGTGAGTTTTAGTAAAGTGAATTAACTGGATTTGAGATTCACGTTGCACTAAAGACTATGATATAGGAACGAATGTGTCACATATCGCCCCCAGACAAGACGTGCACTAAACACTCTAGACGAACGAGAGGAGACCCCTCACTCATCATTTCCCATATGCTTAAGGCTCGTGGCGCACAATGTTCATCGTCTTTATTAGGTGTTTTGAATTTATTTTGAGATGAGAAGAGAGAAAGATGCACGGAAGGTCTAAAGGAGTTTTGGTCCTAATGTTGTCATGCAAAGTGGCCCTAAGGTCGGGATGCGAAAGGAAATTCTATCATAATGTTAGCATGCAAAAGATGGACCTAAGGTTGAGGTTAAAAGGGGACTAATATACTTGTTATCATGCATGGATTAAACTCCTAATGTCTATCCTACTCCAAACTTAATCATAAATTAAGTTGAACTAGGAGGCCTTAAGGGAGCATGTGAGAAAAAACCAAAAACAAGAGAAAACAAGTAAAAAATGCAGCTACAACAGTGCTTGTAGCTCAAAATAGCAATAAAATATAAAAGGAAGCACAATAACATTTAAAAGCTACTAATCCAAAATAGGAAGCACAAGAGCAACATACAATAGCATGCATTTTCTGAATAAAACAAATGTAGAAAACAGAGCAGTAAGCATGCTTTAACAGAATAAACATGAACAAGCATCATTCTTGAACAAGTATCAAGCAAAGATGGACATGCGTTAGCAATTAAACACAAGTGTTCAACAAGATTGCATCATCAAGGATTCAACAAGAACAACACGCTTTTCACATCGATTAAACAATTCAAACGATCATGCAACAAGCGGAAACAGAAGCAAATACAAAATGCATCACAAGTCCAACAAGATAATCATCAACAATCAATAATTAACATGATACAAAAGATAAAAGCATATTATCATCACATCAAGCAAACAACATAAGTATTTCAAGCATTTATCAACAAAAACCAAAGTTGCGTGTTGAAGAATCGCATTCAAACAATCAAGCATGAAGAAATAGGTAAAAAATAGTCCACACAGATGCATCATATCAATCCATGAAGGTTAGAGGTGGAAAGAAATCAAAACATGCTTGAAAACAACCAAAAATGGCATTCTGGTCCAGTATTAATCGATTAACCATTTGCAGTGCATATGTGGTTAATCGATTAACCACTTGAAATTGGATGAAAATACACTGGTTAATCGATTAACCAATTTTGTACTGCAACTAGTTAATCAATTAACACTATACCAGAAGCAGAAAATCAACAATTCAAAAGCACTTCCAGCAATTAATCACTTATACAAACATCCAAATGATCATGTAATCAATTATGCACAAATTTATCAACAAAAATTAGTGATCAAACATCAAGCAAACTTATCCAAGCATTGAGATCACAAATCACATAGATCAAATCATCAAAATCAATTAAAATTTAGGATCTACATTTTGATTATCCAAATAAGCTCAAAACAGAAGTGGATATAGAATTAACCAACCTTCAAAGCTGAGAATTGCTTTGGTAAGTATTGTTATACTGAAAATGATAGATCCAAGCTAGAAACCCAAGAAAACTTCAAGATCCGAGAGCTTTCTTGCAAGAGAAGTGAAGAATGAGCCAAATTAAACCAAAGTTGATCCAAGAATCACTTAAAAGCTTGCTTCCAAAACCAGATTCAAATGAAAATCAAATGATGAATTGAAGTTCATGGAGATGAATGATGGAGGTTAAGCTCTAGAATTCAAGTATTCTAATGAAGAATAAATGAATTCAAGTGAAAGAGCTCTAATGGAGTTTTGGAGGAGAGAAAGTTGAGAGAATTTGAGAGCAAATTCTGAAAACAAATGAAGGGTGAATGATTGTAAATTCTGAATTATGGTGAGGTTTGGAGTGAATTAGCTTAAATAAGCTTTTGGTTAGTAGTTAAATTCTGGTTTGGAGTGAGGGTTTGAAAATTGGAATGAGATTAGGAATGGAAATTTGGAGGGAAATTGGATTGGTTTTGAGAATAAATCAAAATTATAGTGATTCTAAATCCTTCTACCGATGCAAAAACCAATTCACATATGATCAAAATGGACCCCAAAAGTGGAAGCATTGAAAATGCATGTATCTAGGCAAAATTTACTTTGGTTAATCGATTAACCATTTGCTAGTGCAAATGGGTTAATCGATTAACCCTTCACAAAATTTGAAAAATGCGCCATTTGGAGGGAAACTTGCACGGTCGTCTGTTTCCACCCGTTCTAAACCACGTTAAGCCTCTGAAACTTGCCTTTTAATATTGCACCTATAAAAATGCCTGAGATAACATGTGAACTGTCTCTTGTGCTAAAAATAACGTGCTGAGTAAAATCGGGCACTTGATTGCTGGGAAAAATAAATGATGAAGCCTCTGATGCTTGCTGTTTGAAAACCTGCAATAAAAGAAAGCCTTGAGCCAAAGAAACACCTTAATCCCATGTCTCAAGAACCAATGCCATGATATGCAGAAATGCCAAAATGCAGAAACATAAGCCTGTTACGGACAAAATGAAAGGGAAAGTTCTAGAGTGTTACACCGAGATATTGGGTTGAGATTTGCAGAGGTCTTCATCCAAAAAAAAATCATGGGTTTGTCCTCCAAGATCGAGTGAAGATTTAGGGGTTTTCTTGCTAGACGTTCAAGACAGAATTGTGACATTGTGAAAGCCTTTGGAGATAAAGAATGCAAAGGACCCTTTGAAGATAAAGAACGCAAATGAAGTAACAGAGAACGACAAATTGAATTGAAGTCTTGTGGAACAATCGGTGCAATTGATTGTGTGGGAAAGCTTTGGAGATAAAGAATGCAAAGGAGTAGCAATATCGACAAGTCAACTGGCATCCATTGTTGTCTTGGTCTTACTCAAGATCAAAAGAAGAAAAGGGGTTGAATCAACATTAGAACCGATTGTTTTTGTATGGTTGCTCTGAACACATTTCTTGCATATCAACTTTTTGCATAGTAAGAAAGTTTCCTAATTCAAAATTGGAAATTAGGCACAAACATACCCACATGCAAGGACTAAAGTGGGGAATTGCGTGAACAAATCCTCGTGTCGATCTCTCTTTTCTCTTTACTAGTTTTATTTTTCATTACGCAATTTATCAAATAGCATTGATTGATCGATCGACTCGTAAGAATTTTCCTGTAATTTTCATCTTTTAACTTGGTTGTTGATTAACTTATAATCACTTTTAATTATAAGTAGTTTTCATATCGGGCACTAAAACTTATAATCACTTTTAATTATAAGTCTGTTTCCACCCGTTCTGAACCACGTTAAGCCTCTAAACCATGCCTTTTAATGTTACACGTGTAAAAATGCCTGAGATAATTTGTGAACTATCTCCTGTGCTAAAAATAACCTACTGAGTAAAATCAGGCACTCGATTGCTGGGCAAAATAAATGTCGAAGCCTCTGATGCTTGCTGTTTGAAAACTTGCAATAAAAGAAAACCTTGATCCATAAAAACACCTTAATCCCATGTCTCATGAACCAATGCCATGATATGCAGAAATGCAACAATGGAGAAACATAAGCCAGTTACGGACAAAATGAAAGGGCAAATTTTGGGGTACTACAGTTGCCCCTATTCAATCGACTTGAACTTGAAAGGATGATAGCAACGACTTTCAAAAATTCAAGGTGCACGAAGATTGAATACCAAGAGAACTCAGAAATTTACAAACTGTTGGGATATATATATATATATATATATATATATATATATATATATATATATATATATATATATATATATATATATATATATATATATATATGATAACGGATACCAACCAAAAGTTGGGAAGAAACAAAGGATACCAACCAAAAGTTGGGATAAACAGAAGATACCAACTAAAAGTGGGATAAAGCAGAGAATACCAACCAAAAGTTGTGATAAAGTAGAGAATACCAACCAAAAGTTGGGATAAAGCAGAGAATACCAACCAAAAGTTGGAATAAAAGCTACTAACCAAAAGTTAGGATTGCTGGAACGCCAAACAAAGACAAACTTGTGAGGAAAAACAACAACAAAAAATGGTGACTTCACCGGGGATGGTACCAACCAAGACCAAGATTACTAACCAAAAGTTGGAATACAACCAGAGAATATCAACCAAAAGTTGGAATAAAGGCTATTAACCAAAAGTTAGGATTGCTGGAACGCCAAACAAAGACAAACTTGTGAAGAAAAACAACAACCAAAAGTGCTGACTTCACCCGGGAGGGTACTAACCAAGACCAAGATTACCAACCAAAAGTTGGAATACAACTGGAGAATACCAACCAAAAGTTGGAATAAAGGCTAATAACCAAAAGTTAGGATTGCTAGAACGCCAAACAAAGGTGAACTCACAAAAATGAAGACTACCAACCAAAAGTTGGGATGATCAACAAGAGATACCAACCAAAAGTTAGGATAAAGGCTACTAACCAAAAGTTAGGATCGCTGGAACGCCGCCCGAAGGTGAACTTACCAAAATGAAGACTACTAACCAAAAGTTGGGATGGTCAACAAGAAATACCAACCAAAAGTTGGGATGAAGGCTACTAACCAAAAGTTAGGATCGCTGGAACGTCGACTGAAGGCGAACTTACAAAAATGAAGACTACCAACCAAAAGTTGGGATGACGACTTCACAGAGGAGAATACCAACCAAAATTTGGGATAACAACCAAAGGTACCAACCAAAAGTTGGGATAAAGCTGGAGACTACCAACCAAGAGTTGGGATAATCGGTAGGAGGGGTACTAACCAAAAGTTAGAATAACCACAAGGGACACCAACCAAAAGTTGGGATACAGCCCACAAAAGATACCAACCAAAAGTTGGGATAAACGGATACTAATCGAAAGTTAAGATCACCCACCACCAGGGACACCAACGAAAAGTTGGGTTACGGCCCATAAAAGATACCAACCAAAAGTTGGGATAAAAGGCTACTAATCAAAAGTTAGAATCACCACCAGGGACACCAACCAAAAGTTGGGATACGACCCACAAAATATACCAACCAAAAGTTGGGATAAAATAAAGGATACCAAACAAAAGTTGAGATAACAACCCAGATAGACATGAAGTAGAATCAACCGACTTACAACCTAAAAGGAGGATTCCACCAGGGGAAAGAGAGGTTTAAACAAACAAACTCAGCTGGGGAATACAAGTAAGATGAACACCTCCCTCAATGATTTTTTGTTGGGGATAAAATAACACAAAATCTCTTGATTTATGCCATTATCTGCTGGAGAAATGTCTGGCAACAATGATATAAAACTTGGCTTATGCTTCAAATGCATATGTTAGAATATGGCGTAATGCTCCATACAAAATGGAAATGATACACATTTGGGAGATGCAATGCAAATGCTTATGCAAAAGAACACCACTGGGAGAAGTGCCGAGAAGATCAGCAAACCAAACTCTACTGAGGAAGACACTCTGAATGGCCTTCCTAAATACAACCTCTGCTGAAAATTCCACTCTGCTGGGAATTAAGAGTAACATTTGATGGGAGATCGTCCTAAAAACGTGATTCTAAAAAGAAATGCCAATGATCATTGGGATTTGCTGGGGGGTATTAACCTGTCGTTGATTTACTTGTCGAGGGAATCAACACCGAACTCTGCTTAGGAGAGAAGTCAAGGATGCCAACCCTGCTGGGGAATGACATTGAGCTTACTCTGTTATCGAGGAAATATCCTTCAACCTTACCCTGTTTAGGAGAAGTGCACACCATTGCTGGCTAAAATGCTTCTGATCTAATAACAAGATTTTGTAGGGGAATACGAAATCTCTGATGTAGGAACACAAAGAGTCTTCTACTGAACAAATGCTTGACTGCATACCATCACCACTCTGTCTGATGTAGTCAACTCTTGAACACTTGCTGGGGAGTACAAATTAAAATGGTTGGGGAATACAACCTTTTGAACTCCTTCTAGGGGAGGAACGATTCACCATGCACTACTTCACCATTGGGGAGAGGATCATGTCATCCTGTAAACAAACAATAAGCAAAAAGATGTTCTACATGCAAAATGGCTACCTCAGTTCCATTCATGACACCTATTATTAAAGTAAATTCGTTATTTCCAATATGCTTTGTAAAGACCAATGTTTTCACATGTAATGTTTGTCAAAAATATTGGATGTTTTTGCAAACAAAATAGTAAAAGTAAAAACAGAAATGGAAAGCTCTTTGAGTGAAATGAATACTTTATTGATTGAAAGGCCTGTAAATAGGCAAGTTACAATTTGGATGCAATTCCTGAAAAGTGGTAATTACGCAAAAAGTAAAAAAGAAATATACAAATGTCGGCAATGTGGGAACATATATCCACCATGTGTCAATTCAGCTATGACCTGTATGTCTTTGATATCCACAAATGCTTCGCCTTCTGAAAAGACTGACTGAACTGGTTCCTTTCCTTCGAGGTAACCATGTACCAAGATGAATTCAATGATCGAACATAGACCGCAGTCGTTTGCTTTCATATCCCTAAATTTTTCTTGGATCGCCCTTTCAGGTTTTCAATCCACCGGGATACCCATTTTTGCCAAAGTCACCCTTTCGGGTTTTCAACTCTGCGGGTTTATTTTTCTTTTATCCCTAATTTTTGCCCAAACATTTTTCTTTTGTGATCACCGGGATGCCCTTTTTTTGCCTAGACTTTTTCTTTTTATTGTCCAGCGGGTCAATTTTAAGCAAAGTATTTTTTAACTACGTTTGCATTCACAGGGGACATAAATTCTTTGCCATCCATAGTAGAAGGTAATAAGGCTCCACCAGAGAAAACCTTTCTTAATACATATGGACCTTCATAATTTAGAGTCCATTTTCCTCTGTGATCTGTATGAGGAAGAAGGATCCTTTTCAAAACCAAGTCACCTGTCTGGAAGCACCAAGGACGTACTTTTTGATCAAAGGCTTTCTTCATCCTGCTTTGGTACAACCGACCATGAGCAATGGCTGCCAATCTCTTCTCGTCAATAAGATTCAACTGATTCAATCTGGGTTGCACCCATTCAGCTTCATCAAGATTCACACCATCCAATACTCTTAAAGAAAGAATCTCAACTTCTAATGGCAGGAATGCCTCCGTACCATACACTAGTGAGAAAGAAGTTGCCCCTGTTGATGTACGTACCGAAGTACGATAGCCGTGTAAACCAAAATGGAAACATCTTGTGCCAATCCTTGTAGGTTACTACCATCTTTTGCACAATCTGCTTGATATTCTTGTTTGCTGCCTCGACAACGCCATTCATCTTCAGACGATACTGTGAAGAATTGTGATGTTCAATCTTGAAACTCTAGCACAGTTCCTTCATCATCTTGTAGTTCAAATTTGAACCATTATCAATAATAATTCGCTCTGGGATTCCATAACGACAGATGATGTCCTTCTTTATGAATCAGGCGACTACCTGCTTCGTGACATTAGCAAACGAGGCTGCTTCTATCCACTTGGTAAAGTAATCAATGACAACCAAAATGAAACGATGCCCATTGGAAGCAATCGGATCAATCTTTCCAATCATGTTAATGCCCCATATTGCAAAGGGTCAAGGAGACGTCAACATGTTCAGAGGGGTCGGTGGCACATGCACCTTATCAGCATAAATCAGGCATTTATGGCACTTTCTGGTGTATTTGAAGCAATCAAACTCCATAGTCATCCAATAATACCCAACCCTCAACAGTTTTCTGGCCATTTCATATCCACTGGCATGAGTACCAAATGAACCCTCATTAAATTCTTCCATTAACAGGCTTGCTTCGTGTTCATCAATACAACGCAACAAGACCAGGTCGAAGTTTCTTCTGTATAACACAACATCCATGTTCATATAGAAATTTCCCGCAAGCCTCCTCAGAGTCTTCTTAACTTTGCTAGATGCCCTAGATGGGTATTCCTGATTCTTGAGAAAGTGCTTGATAGCATGATACCATGGCTTACCATCTGATGCCTTTTCAAATGCAAACACAAAGGTATACCTGTCATATTATACATTGACGCTAACGTGGCCAATGCATCTGCCATCTAATTTTCAGCCCTAGGCACATGATGGAACTCAACTCTGTCAAAGAAGGGTAGAAGTCTTCTGGCATAGTTCTTATACGACACCAAGTTTTCCTGACGAGTTTCCCATTATCCTTTAATCTGATTAACAACCAGCGCTGAATTGCTATATACATCAAGATTCTTGATCCTCAAATCAATGGCCTCTTCCAAACCCATAATGCACGCTTCGTATTCTGCTTCATTATTAATACAAGCGAACGTCAACCAGGTAGTGAATGGTATATAGGAACCGTGAGGATTGGTAATGATTGCACCGATTTCATTGCCATATGAGTTGGCAGCACCATCAAAATCTAAACTCCACTAAGATACATTCATAGGACCCTCATCAAGTAAAGGCTCATCACAGTCTTTCATCTTCAGAAACATGATGTCTTCATCTAGAAATTCAAACTTCATCGGATGAAAGTCTTCAATTGGTTATTCAGCAAGATATTCTGATAGAACATTCCCCTTAATGGCTTTTTGGGAAACGTATTGGATATCATACTCTGCCAGAACCATTTTCCATCTGGAAATCCTTTCGGAGAGTGCTTGCTTCTCAAACACATGATCAGATCTATCTTCGATATCAATAGGGTTTTGTGGTTTAACATGTACTGTCTCAAACGCTTAGCATCCCAAGCGAGTGCACAACATGTTTTTTCCAGCATCGAGTATCTCGACTCACAATCAATGAATTTCTTACTCAGGTAGTAAATAGCGTGTTCTTTTCTACTTGCCTCATCGTGTTGACCGATCACACATCCTATTAAATTCTCAAGAACCGTTAGATACATGATCAGAGGTCTTCCTGCTATTGGGGGCATGAGTATCAGAGGTTCCTGCAAATACTCTTTTATTTTCTCAAACGCCTTTTGAAAATTTTCGTTCCACCTGACCGCTTGATCTTTTCTTAACAGTTTGAATATTGGCTCGCATGTGGCTGTAAGGTGAGAAATGAACCGTACAATGTAGTTCAATCTCCCTAGGAAACCACAAACCTCTTTTTCCGTCCTCGGCTCAGGAATTTCTTGAATAGCTTTTATTTTGGTAGGATCTACCTCAATACCCCTTTCACTCACAATGAAATCCATCAGCTTTCCAGATCTCACCTCGAAGGTGCACTTGTTAGGATTCAACCTCAACTTGAATTTCCTCAATCTTTCAAATAGCTTCAGAAGATTAACCAAATGTCCTTCCACCATCTATGACTTTGCAATCACGGCATTAACATAGAATTCAATCTCTTGATGCATCATATCATAAAAGAAAGTCACCACCGCCCGCTGATAGGTTGCCCCAACTTTTTCAATCCAAAGGGCATCGCCTTATAACAAAAAATCCCCCACGGTGTAATGAAAATAGTTTTCTCTATGTTTTCTAGGGCCATATTGATTTGGTTATACCCAGAGAAATCATCCATAAAGGAAAACACAGAATATTGAGCAGTGTTATCAACCAGCACATCAATGTGGGGGAGCGGGAAATCGTCTTTCGGGCTCACTTTATTTAGATCTCTATAATCGACACACATCCTGACCTTTCCATCTTTTTTAGGCACATGAAAATGTTAGAAACCCACAAAGGATAGTTTGTGACAGCAAGAAAATCATCATCCAACTGCTTTTGGACCTCTTCCTTAATCTTGATTGCCATGTCAGGCCTCCTCCTTCTCAACTTCTGTTCCACTGGCAGACATTCTTCTCTGAGAGGCAATAGGTGTACCACAATATTTGTGTCCATCCCGGGCATATCTTGGTAAGACCAAGCGAAGATATCTACAAAATCACAAAGCATTTCAACCAATCTTCTCTTGACACTGTCTTTCAAAGCAGCCCCAGTTTTGATGTCTTTCTTATCGTCCTTGGTACTCAAATTGGTGACTTTAATATCCCCCTGATGAGGCAAAATGACCTTTTCCTCTTGCTTTAGAAGTCTAACTAACTCTTCAGGTAGTTCACAATCTTCATCATTCTTTTCCTCAGCTTGATAAATGGGATTATCAAAGTTACACTTAACCATAGCTGAATCATAATCAATGGTATCTGAGATAAAAGACTTGCATGATTGATGTTTATGTTTATTATAAAATTCAAAAAACAAAAATACATTTCTATTTTTCTGTTAATAAAAATGCAAAAACAAAAAACGAAAAACAGGGATCAAAATATTTGAATGCGAAAAACGTCCTTTATTTATGATGATAGTGCAAATAAACAAAAAGGCCCCACAGATGGGTCACTACGTCTTGGGCAGAACGTAGGACTGGACATAATAAAAAACTATGAGAATTACTCTTCATGGGTGATCTAAATGACATCATCAGTAGTCCTATTGCATTACCTCTGGCCGGGAATACGAGGACAGATCCAAGCATCCATGTTACAATCACTGTCCCCTTCGTCATCCTCAATAGCATGAATTCTATAAAAATATGACTCCACTACTGGTGAATATGATAGGCCCTCTATACTTCGGAGGGTCTTGTGATGAGCTGGAGGGATTGTGTCGTAGACCGAACTTGTCTTGCTTGACAGGAACATCCAAAACCTGGCCCCACCTCTGAGAGCTACCGGATTCTACAATTGCACGGGCTTCTTTGAATGAAGACATTGAAACTTCTGGCCCTTTAACCTCGACAGGAGGCTTCTCTTGAATTTCCACAACTTCAAAGGCTTGATAGAGAGTTTCATTAATCTCCCCATCCAATTCCACATACTTGAATGTTGATAGATGGCTGATCATGATATCCCCCTCTCCATAAACAGTGACTACCTTCCCTTCCATCATATATTTCAGCTTTTGATGTAGAGTCAATGTTACTGCGCCTGGAACATATATCCAAGGTCATCCTAGCAGGCATCTATATGTCGGTTGAATGTCCATTATATAGAACATCACATCAAAAGTTTCAGGCCCCACCTGAATTGGCATGGTTATGTCCCTAAACATCAATCTTTTGGAACCATCAAACGCTCGTACCACAAGATTAATGGGTGTGCAAATTAATCCTTGAGTATCCAACTTCATTAATGCCTTCTTCGGTAACACGTTAAGTAAAAATCCTATATCAACCAGGACATGCGACAATAACCATCCTCTACACTCCATAGAAATATGTAAGGCATGGTTGTGATTCCTCTTGGCTGGAGTCAAGTCTAAATCAGTGAAGCCCAAACCATTGCCAACATTAATGTGTGCCACCACTCCTTCCAACTGATTAACAGAGATTCCTTGAGGTATGTAAGCAAAATTCAAAATCCTCAACAAAGCATTGCAATGTGTTTTAGAGCACAACAACAAACATAAAATGGAAAATTTTGAAGGAGTCTGATTCAAATGCTCCATAATTTTATAGTCACTCTTGCGGATTAATCTCATGAACTATTCAACATCTTTAGAGAATTAGGCTTGAATTGGAGCAAGGTAGCAATTCTGGACAGAGAGAATTTGAGATGTCGCAGACAACTCGCTAGCACTTTGCTAAGCGAGCTAGTAGCGAACGTTCGCTAGGCGAGTGAGGTAGCGAACACGTCCAGTAGCTTCTGTTTTCATTCGCGAGGGGGTTCGCTAGGCGAACAGCTAGCGAGCATTCACTAGAGGCTCACCCAGCGAATGAGTAGCGAGCGTAGCATAATGTAATTTTATGTGATGTTGTGCCTTGTGCGCTAGCTGTGTAGTATCCCTTTGACCATGATGAGTGTGGGGATGGTGATTGGATAATGTAGGGTGTATATTTGGTGATAGGAAGTGAATTCCATAACGGTTAATTTAAGTGAACGATTAGTTGGTATGTGTATTATATGGAGCATGGTGAAGTGTTCGGTAGGATCGTGTATCCCCGGGTGTTGGGATGTGGTTATGCTTGGTGTTAGAGTGTAGACTCGCTTAATATTTAAATTAAGTACATGATTAATTGGCGTATGAAGTATATGAAGTACGGATGTGGTGATCAGTGGGATCGTGTGCATTCGGCGTGTCGGAGTATGAGGATACTTGGTATTATAAGGTGGACTTTCTTAATATCTAATTAATATAATTAAGTGGTGTATGATTGTTTGTAGGATGCCTTGGGTTGTGATAGGTAGAGAGATGGTGTTTGGTGGTGAAGAGTGTATACTTGGCGTTGAAAGGTGAAATTATGAAATATTGGATTTAGAAGATATAATTACTTGGTGAGTGAGATATATGTATATATGCATATGTAGGTTGTATAGTAAAGTGATCGGAAGGATTGGGTGTACTTAGTGTTCAATATGAGTTCCCTTATTATTCAATTTGATTAATAAGTAGGTTGGTGTGGGAGATATGTGTGGAGTATGGTGATGGGATCAGGGAGATCGTGTGACATTAATTAAATTAATTAATTGATGAATAATGTGTATATGTGATGTATGGTGATGTGATCTGGGGATTGTGTGCACATTGCGTGCTTGTGTTAAATTGTTGTGCATTTGGTGTTATGCATATTCATGGTGTATTGGTGGGATGAGTCATTGCTCAGTGGAGTGTATGTGATTCATTCGTATTCTTTTGAGTGGGTAATGGTGAGTATGGATCATGGCCAAGGGCGGGTGTATGTGATCTATCCGGGTTCACATTGAATGAACCAATGAGCCGGTACCGCATGCATGGTGTTGCGTTGCATAATTGCATTATGGTGTATTGTTTTGTTGGTGGACTATATGTCGTATTTGGTGAATGATGGGTGATAAACTATGTGATTGGTGTATTTACTACTCTTATTTCATGTATGTAATTACCGATATATTTTGATCATGTTTTCTCACCCCTTTGTTGTTATTGCGGTCTGTGCTTCCTCGGAAGTACAAATAATCCAGGTACATAGCTAGCTTGGATAGCGGTGTGCGAGTCGAGTCTTAGGATGCTCTGATACGTAACACGGGATATGGGTGTTTTAATTGTTTTATGTCAAACTTGTTGAAATCCTGTGACGTATCACATTTTGGTGAATTATAATAATAAAGATTTTATGTAATCTGGCGGATGGCAAGGAATGTCGAAATAATAATTTCCGCTGTTTTATTTTGAAAATAATCAATAAAGAATTTCGGTGAATTTTGGTGATGTGATATCCCACTGTTTTGGTGAAAACTCTGATATTTACTTATAATGTTTGTATTTTATTTAATTTGGGAAGTGGGGTGTTACAATTGGTATCAGAGCAGGTCGGTCCGTCCGGCCAATGTTGTCTAGTGTTGTTGTTCCCTGGTATGCGACATGTGTGTAAAAACACTGTCGGTACATGTTGCTGTTTAACTTTGTTGGTAGAAGTTGAATGATTCCAATGGGGGAGAAGTTTCTATTTCTCCGGAATGCTGCAGTGTTTTGGCTCAGTGTATTGAGGAACACTCTTATAGTTTGGTAAAGATGGTTTGTACCCCATCATAATTTTTGGCTGTCTATTGACAAATTGAGGAACTGATCACCCTTAGTCTCTTGTTAATAGTAGACGAGATTGTGTTGGATGGGATAGACGTGTCTTGCAAGCTTAGGTGGCGTGAGCAGTGAATTGTCTTGAGTTAAGCTAAGTGCTTAAGGAATTATTTTGAGGAGTCGGCGTAAGACGGTGTTGAGGTGTTTATTTTGACGGAAACTTTGAATGTTAAGGAAAGTGAGAAATTGGGGTTTGTCACTTAATTGTGATTGTCCGAAAGTTTTCCCGGGGAGGTAAATGATTTACTATTGGAATGTGAAGTGAAGCTTACACATTGACTTCATTCTTGGAACTAGTCCGATATGGGTGACTCCATATTGTGTGTTTGCGTTGGGATTGAAAAAGTTGAAGAGTCAACTTGAAAGCCTGCTGGAAGAGCGGTTCTTTTGTTTGAGTGTGTTACCGTAAGGTGCACCAATTTTGTTGGTTAGACAGACAGAAGGTTTTGTGAAGCTTTGGGTGAACTATAGATGAATGAACAAGGTGACTATCAAGGATAAGTGTTCGCTTCCAATAGTTGATGATTTGATGGATCAATTGATTGAAGGATGTGAGTTTCCTTGGTCATGTGATCTCGAGTAGAGTTATTGTGGTGGATGTGTTGAAGGTCGAATTTGTATCGTAATGGGAGGCTCCAATATCTGCTTTCGAGATTGGCAGTAATTGGGTTTTAAAATACTTAAAGATTGAAAGTGTGTTGGATGGCCTCCTAGATATGAAATTGTTGTTGTACGTTGAATTCCAAGATCGCAGTTTTTTACGGAATTGAAATCGGACACTCAGAAGTCAGGTAATGGTCGAAAATAAGATTTCAGACTGTCATGTTCGCCATGGTGTTCGCCTAGCGAAGACGTCCTGGGCAGGAAAAAGTGGTTTTCGTATTTTTGCCGTAACGGGAGAACTGTAACTCGGAACGACGCGCGGTTCGAAGCGTTGGAAAGCTATTACAATTCTCTATGTGATGGTAAAGTAATGACATGGAATTAAGTTATTTATTGAGGAAGTATGTTTAGATGTTGTGGTAAGGACGAAAGGTACGGTTCGTGTTTCCTCCATAACTCACAACTTGTTTGTCTATTTGGCATGGGATCTTCTTTAATTATTTGAGCAAGGCAATGGTTATGTTAATATGTGATATTTTAGGGTATTCGAAGAGTATAGAGGATTATGTTGAGCATAAGGAACTTGAGTTATCAGTGTTGGAAAAAGAGTAGCGATATACTTCTGTGAGGAAAGTTCTGCCGAATCCGACAGAACTATTTGTTGTGTTTGTGATGCTTGTTGATATAATTGGGGGATTTGCTAAAGGCAACTTTAAGTACATAAGAAGAATCATCCGATCAGTGATTTAGAGTTGGCTGCTATTGTGGTTGTGCAGGAGTTGGAGGCTTCGAAAGTTCAGACTGAGATCGGAGATGTTTGGTGATCCTAAGAGTTTAAGGTGTTTGTTTGATTTGAAGAGTGGGATATGAGGCAGAGGAAATAATTAGGACTTCTGAAGGATTACGGCTTTGAGTTGAATTACCCTTCGGGTAAAGTGGACGTGGTAGATGATGCAGTGAGTTAGAAATATTTGCATATACCAAAGATGATGGTGAAAAGAGTTAGAACTGATTGAGCAATTTT
Organism: Lathyrus sativus; assembly: GCA_963859935.3. Lineage (NCBI taxonomy): Eukaryota > Viridiplantae > Streptophyta > Magnoliopsida > Fabales > Fabaceae > Lathyrus > Lathyrus sativus. The sequence continues at coordinate 182,850,671 of OZ012740.1, read as the reverse complement.
GTAATATGAGTTTGGTGGATGAAGAGACTTCTTATAGAGTTAAGATTTTATTGTTAAACCGGACTAGTGGTATTCTTGAGAAGAATCGAGAAGGTCAGAAATCTGGGTTGAGTTGATGAATTAGTTGAATTTGATAAATCAGAGTCGAAGAGTGGATTGTCGGATTTGTGGAAAGAGTACCATGATATGTTGTGATAGGATATGTTTACCAGATGTTGTTGAGTGAAGTAGGAGTACTCGTGAAGACATACATTGAGGTAGATGGAGTATCCATCCCAATGCTATGAAGAAGTGACCGAATTTTAGTAAATTGTTTTGGGTGACCATGGATGAGGAGAGGAGTGGTTGAGGTTGAATATGCTGGCTAGAATTGCCGAAAGTCGGAGATTGAACATCAGAGACTGTTGAGTCTGATGCATTCGTTGAATATTCCAGAGTGGAAATCAGGTAGTATTTTCATGAATTTGGTGTTGAGATTTCCAAAGAATTGGAAAGGTATAAATTTGGGTTATTGTGAGTGGATTAACTATTCTATGTTGAGGATATATGAGATGCATATTGACGACGTGGTAAAGTGGTATGAGACACTATCGAATATGGTGTCGGATGGAAATTTGAGGTTTATATTGAGATTTTGGAGGAGCTTACAGGAAGCTTTGGATACTAAGTTGAAGTTGAGTTCGGCTTATCATCCGAAAACTGATGGTTAGGCAGAGAGGACTATTCAGTCTTTAGAAAATTTGTGGAGCACTGGTATGTTGGATTGAGGTGGATCGTGGGATGGTTAATTACCGTTGATTGAGTTACCTATAATAACAGTTCCCATCCTAGTATCGGAATGGCACTATATGTGGCTTGGTGACATAGGGAGTGTAGGACTCTCCTGTGTTGGAATGAGTCGAGAGAGAATGTTATGCTCAGACCTGAGAATTATGCTTGAGATGGCTGAGGAGATCAAGAGGATCCAAGAAAGAGGTGTTTTGAGAGTCACGTCGGTGACTGGTGTTGGACGAGCTTCGAAATCTCAGAAGTTTGCACCGTGTTATGTGGTTCGTATCAGAGTGGCGTAGCAGAGGCATGGGAGAAGTAACATGTTAGACCGTTTTGCCGTTGTCGCTGTGAATTCGCATGATGTATTTCATGTGTCTTCGTTGAGGAAGTACATTGAATCAGGTAGATGATGTACATGTGAAAAATAATTTGATTGTTGAGGCATTGCTAGTTCGTTTTGACGAACGAGAAACAACTCCGAGGGAAGGAGATATCTTTGGTGAAAGTGGCTTGGGGAGGTACTGCAGAAGGCAGTGTGATCTGGGAATTGGAATGAAGGATGCAGGAAGCGTATCCGGATTTGTTTCCATCAGGTAATTTTCAGGGACAAAAATAATTAAAGTGGGGGAGAGTTGTAACACTCATTTTATTTATTTAGTCATTTTGGTGTTAATTTAATTATTTTATGTTGGTGTGCCCTTAGGTGGGGTGTGTTTGTATATGATTGGTGAGTATCCTTGATATATAAGGATTATTTGTGGAGATGTGGTGTTGAGATAATAATATAATAGTTAATAGTAATATTGGTGGTATTATTATTATTAGCATTAATATTATTATTGGTGGAATATTATTACTATTATTATGAATATTATTATTTTGGTAAAATGATATTATTAATATTATTATTTATATTATTATTATTATTATTATTATTATTATTGGAATTAAAATATAAAATAAGAAGTTGAGGGGATTTGGGAAGTTAGAGAGAAATATGAAAAGTCACGATAGAAACTGTCAGAGAAGAGAAATGGGAGAGACTGTGAGAACAGAGAACAAGGAGAAAGGGAAGAGGCTAGGGCTGTCGATTCTTGAAGAATTCTTCATCAATCGGAGCGGTAATCGAGGTAAGGGGGAGAAACTTATTGGGATGGTAAATTACATGAAATTGGGTAGAGGGGATTCCTTAACCCCGTAGGGATTTGATGCGTATGAGTTTTATATTGGCATGCTTATAATTATTGTTGATGTTGTTGAATTGATGAATGCTGATGATGCATTTTGGTGTATATATATATTATGGTGATGTTGGTGAGATTCTATGTTGTTACTGTAGTGTTGATAGTAACCATGAATATAACTTTGGTGAGATTATGTGTTGTTCCCTGTGGTGTTGGTAATGAACATGATTATAGCTTTGGGAAAATTATGTGTTGTTCCCTGGGGTGTTGTTAATGACTATGGTTAGGACCTTGGTGAGGTTCTGAGTAACTCTGGAGTGTTAGTGTCAGAGTAAGGATTATAGGTCGATTGTTGAGTATAATGCATGTGGATTATAATACTGGTGGAATAGGAAGTAGAAGTGGAGAATTAGGCTTGAATTGGAGCAAGGTAGCAATTCTGGACAGAGAGAATTTGAGATGTCGCAGACAACTCGCTAGCACTTTGCTAAGCGAGCTAGTAGCAAACGTTCGCTAGGCGAGTGAGGTAGCGAACACGTCCAGTAGCTTCTGTTTTCATTTGCGAGGGTGTTCGCTAGGCGAACAGCTAGCGAGCATTCTCTAGAGGCTCACCCAGCGAATGAGTAGCGAGCGTAGCAGAATGTAATTTTATGTGCTGTTGTGCCTTGTGCGCTAGCTGTGTAGTATACCTTTGACCATGATGAGTGTGGGGATGGTGATTGGATAATGTAGGGTGTATATTTGGTGATAGGAAGTGAATTCCATAACGGTTAATTTAAGTGAACGATTAGTTGGAATGTGTATTATATGGAGCATGGTGAAGTGTTCGGTAGGACCGTGTATCCCCGGGTGTTGGGATGTGGTTATGCTTGGTGTTAAAGTGTAGACTCGCTTAATATTTAAATTAAGTACATGATTAATTGGCGTATGAAGTATATGAAGTACGGATGTGGTGATCAGTGGGATCGTGTGCATTCGGCGTGTCGGAGTATGAGGATACTTGGTATTATAAGGTGGACTTTCTTAATATCTAATTAATATAATTGAGTGGTGTATGATCGTTTGTAGGATGCCTTGGGTTGTGATAGGTAGACAGATGGTGCTTGGTGGTGAAGAGTGTATACTTGGCGTTGAAAGGTGAAATTATGAAATATTGGATTTAGAAGATATAATTACTCGGTGAGTGAGATATATGTATGTATGCATATGTAGGTTGTATAGTAAAGTGATCGGAAGGATTGGGTGTACTCAATGTTCAATATGAGTTCCCTTATTATTCAATTTGATTAATAAGTAGGTTGGTGTGGGAGATATGTGTGGAGTATGGTGATGGGATCAGGGAGATCGTGTGACATTAATTAAATTAATTAATTGATGAATAATGTGTATATGTGATGTATGGTGATGTGATCTGGGGATTGTGTGCACATTGCGTGCTTTTGCTAAATTGTTGTGCATTTAGTATTGTGCATATTCATGGTGTATTGGTGGGATGATTCATTGCTCAGTGGAGTGTATGTGATTCATTAGTATTCCTTTGAGTGGGGAATGGTGAGTACGGATCATGGCCAAGGGCGGGTGTATGTTACCTATCCGGGTTCACATTGAATGAACCAATGAGTCGGTACCGCATGCATGGTGTTGCATTGCATAATTTCATTATGGTGTATTGTGTTGTTGGTGGACTATATGTCGTATTTGGTGAATGATGGGTGTCGCTACCGCGAAAATAAGGTGTCGGCAAAACAGAAGAGTCGCCACCTTTCGTTATTTATCCCTCAGAACGGGAAAGGAAACGATCGGGAAAAACCTGACGAAAAGATATAAGACAAGGTCATCGCAACCATTGTCTGGGTTCGGGAGTCGGTTACGCAAGGGGAAGGTATTAGCACCCCTCACGTCCATCGTACTCGATGGGATCCACGCTCGTTGTGTTTATCTGACGGGTTTATTTACTATCTACCTATCAAGGCTGGTCTGAAAAGAAAAGAAAATGACTCGGCAAAGCGTCGCGCTTTATTCCTACGTATTCCCATCAGAGAATGAGAAATCATAGTCAACGTAGTTCGGCTAACTACAGGTAACGGGATGGGGGAAGGTGGCTCGCCAATACATCAGTATTGTGCCTACGTACTCTCAACAGATATGAGAGATCAGAGCTTACGTAGTTCGGGATAATACGGATTACGGGAATTCAGATTCATCTGTCTTATCGAGTGGGGTTAACAAACAGTTCCAGCAGTTTGGTGTACGCAGCTCGACCTTTGGAGACTTAGGCATTATCGTTTGCGGTAGGACTGGGAGTTAACGACACTCTTTTCTTCAGAAAAGCTTCCTTTGAATTATTGGCCCACGGGGCAAAAAGGTTTGAAGTTTGTTTTCTGTCTTTTACGGAAGAACTGTTTTTTAGTTGTCTGTAGTTCGTACAGCACTAGAGACTATGACCTGGGAACGAATACGTCGCATATCGTCCAAAGGACGTATACTAAACATTCTAGACGATTGAGAGGAGGCCGCTCAATCATCATTACCCAAGTAGCTTAAGGCTCGTAACGCGCTTATACTAACTTGCCTTTATTACATTTTTTACTATTGTTTTGAGATGAGAAGAGGGAGGGACAACTACGGGGAGACTATCAAGTCCTAATGTTGTCATGCCAAGGATTCATCCTGTGGTTGAGGTTTGAAACAGGGAACTCCTAGAAGTTATCATGCATAGGTTTCAACCTAAAGTTCTAATCATCACTTCCTTATCAAAGGAAGTGAGATTCCTAGGGGATCATGTCAATGATAAACAGAAACAGATAAAGCATCAGCTTAAACAGTAAACAGTAAACGACTGTAAAATGCGTGCAATGCAAGTGAGGGAGGAAATGTGTGTGGGGCATCAGCCTCCACAAGCTCGTCTCGACCTCAAGCCAGATATGAATAACTGCAATCATGAAAAGAAAATAAAATGCCATCAAGCAAATCACAAACCACATAGGCAAGGGAGCAGAGCTCTACCGAATACCCGCAAGCAAAGCCATGCAATAAAAATACAAGCAGAGGAAGCAACTCAACCTCTAGTTCAATCATGCTCCTAGCTTAAAACAATTTAAACATGAAATTATTCTAATGCATCAAGCAAATCACACAAGTCACATCAATACAGTTGCACAGAAAAAAAAACAGACAAGAAAGCAAATCAACAGCTTCCACAGCTTCACAGCAAAGCAGTCTTCTGGCAGCAGTTCAGTCCACAGTCTGTAACTGTTCTTCAAGTCTATCCTCTTCAAGAGAATGAAAGGTACTCCATCTTCAAGCTTCAATATTCAATAGGCTCCACTAAGAATGAATAGAATCAATAAGATGATTGTTTGATAATGGGAAGCAGACAGGAAACCAAAGGAATCTTGTCTGACACTCAACCAGTCATCAGAGAAAGGCATCCTCAAAAGTTCTACTCATTGTAAATGTCACACATCCCTCCAAAGGAGAGATGATACTTTAACATGAGGACTTTGAATCATAGGATGAGAATGGAATGGGAACAAAACCAACAATTACTTGAAGAAATATCAATTTCTAAAGCTCTCTCCTAAAGCCCTAATTTCCTAAGCTACACAAAGCTAACAAAAAGGAAGGTAAAACTCCAATCCAAGATCCACCAAGCACTTCACACAAGCCTCATCATGTCCATGATATCTTCCAATGAGATCCAGAAGCCCACTATGCAAGGAAGCCCAACTTTGAGTCCATTCCACATCAAACACCAAAATTGAAACACCAAATGAAAAAACAAGTAGAATATTCTATCAAAAATACCAAAACACATTCTAAAAATCTGATTATTTTTCTATGGGAACATGAATTCACTAATAACCTATAGTTAAAAAATCAGGACCTAATTCAATCTCTAAGTCCTCCAATAAAATCCTAAGTTGAAAGGTATCAATAAAGAGATCCACTAAAAATCACTCCTAAACAACTATACTAAAAGCATTTTTAAAATCATTTAAAAATCATGATAAAAATCACAAGGCAACCTAAATATGTATATAACAACAATAAAAAGAAATGAAATGTTTATCCCATGCTAAAAGTCATCAATGAAATCAATCAAAAGGAAAGGCTATGTTGTGAACATGTTAAGACTAGCCTAAGTATTAATTCAATCTAAAATACCAAAACTAATTCTAAAATCCTAGGAAAATTTCTAGGGGAACCTAAGCATGTTAGGTATCTATAGTAGAAAAACCAGAGCCTAAAACTATGCTTAAAGGCACTAGTTCAAAATAGAACCTAAAGTGAAATCAAGTGGGGAAGCCTCTAAAGATCTAGTTCAAAATAGAACCTAAAGCTACCTAAAAATTAACATAAAAATTTCTGGGAGTTTCTTAATATGTCTATAACAAACAAGCAAAGAATTAAGTCCAAATTCTATACCAAACTCCAGAACAAAAATCGGAAAGAAACTATGCAGTTTTTGACATTTTATTATCCAACTAAAGGAGAAAAACGAAATCAAATTGAAAATTAAATGAAACTAAAATCAAATTGCGCAAAAAGATCATAGACATGATAAGGATCATCCCAGAATTTTCTCATATTTTTCTAAGTATTTTTTCTATTTTATATGAATTAATATCAAACAGCACACAAAACAGAATTTTAATGCCATTAAAAAACAACAATCAAATGGTTAAATTAAATCGGAAAACCAACCTACGGATCGGAGATTTGATCCGGTGATCGTTGATCAAGTGAATTTGCAAAGATCCGAATAAGATTATACGGAAAACTTCAAGATCCACAATAATTCTTGCAAGAAGATGAAGATCGAACACTTCGAATCCGAATTGCTCCGAATAAGTGCTTCCAACTTACACTCCAATATCCAACTTCAATTTGCACGAAAATTGATTACGAAACTTGATCCGATAATGATGATGAGTGGATGTTTATGCTCAAGATTCCATTGATTTCAATGAAAAATCAACGGATCCAATGACAAGGAGCTATGGGTGAGGGTTTGGAGAATGAAGAAAATTGAGAGAATTGAGAGAGTGAGAGAATTCTTGAAAATGAAAAATGAAAATTGTGAGGAGTTTTTTTCTTTTGGTTTGGAGTAGATCACTTAAGTACTCCTTAGGCTTGGTTCCCAAGGTAAGGTTTGGACTTTGACTTGTGAATGTTGGTTTGGAGCTTAATGGTATGATTTTGGGATATGTAGCTTATTCATGAAGTCACAAATTGGAACACCATGAACCAAACCCCAAATGAAAATTCTAATAATGCCAAAGTGTTTAGAATATCATTTTCAATCAAAATGAGTACAAATTTGGCTTGAAATCATTCAATTACCAATTGTTTTGAATTTTCACCTTTTAATTCATTAAAATGGCCTTTATGTGAATTTCTTCAACCAATGCTTGATATAATCCATATCAATGGACTCTTGATACTTGGATAATCTAAAAACATCATTTTGAGCAACTTTCATGTTGAACAAAAATCCATTTGAGGCTTGCAAGATGGTGAAATTGACTTATGATTCAAAATGACTTGTAATGTCCAAATACCCGAAATACCCTTGACTTGTCAAAGCCATAACCTGAGTTATACACATCCAATCATGGACTTCTAGTACTATTTAGAAAGCTAAGAGAATAAGGAACAACATTCATGTTGACCAAAAGTTCATAGGAATCGTCCTTCTAGGGCAAAAGTGTCATGCAAGTTGGGTAACTTTCAAGCTCCAAATTCACATGCCTCAGATGACTTGTAACTTGTCTGACTCATAACTTGAGTTCTATAAACCCTATCAAGTACTTCTAGTACTCAAATTAAAGCTAATACCATGCCCTAAAACAATCATGTTATGGTCAAGATGAGATGACAATCATATCTTGAGTTAAATAGTCTTGAAGTCAGGGGTCAAATTAGGGGCTTTTATACTGTCAAGTCTTAGAAACCCTAGCCTGAAACTTCTCAAACTCTTCAATCATGATGAGTTAACCTTGGAATCATCCTTATAACATCTTAATGCATCAATCCATGATCACATGGCTCTTGGATTAGGTCTCAACCTTCTTCAAATCATCAACTGACTTAGGGTTGACCCAGTCAAACCCTAATTGCATCAATCATGGCTGAGCCTTCTTAATCTTGCATAATGACCTGTCTAGGCCTCAAAGTAATCTTTAACACTTCTCATGAGCTCTCTCAATACCTCAAGTCCATCTCCATGACCTCAGAATCATCTGATGGCTTCCCACAACTCTCAAGTTAGGAGACCTACACACTTGGCTTCAATCACTCTCTCTGAGGATCTTTTAATTTCTCTGACAAGGATATCATTCCTTGAACACTTGAATAACCTTCTTAGCTAGCCTTGTATAGATCTTGATTGGTAATCATACCTCTTGATCTCCTGCATACCTGTCAATGAAATGCAAATGATAATGATAATGTGAATGAAATGAAACATAAGCTAGGTAAAGAAAAGTTGGACAAATTTTGGGGTGCAACAGCTGCCCCTATTCAAACGGCTTGGACCTGACTGGGTGAGAAGCGAACGACTCCCAAACAGTCAAGGTGAAAGACGGTTGAATACCAACAAACCCAGAAATTTGCCAACTGCACAAGTATACGGTACTCTGATGGGGACAAATCTTCGGAAACTGAAATAATAGTTGCACGGCAAGTAGCTGGAGAAATACTAATCTGAATCTCCTTCAGGATGATTCTCTGATTTATCTGATATCATTGCATCCTCAAATCATCGAGGGATCACCGATTACACGGCAACAGGCGATCTGCCACCTGCACAGGTAAACAATACTTGGATTGGTAGGAACATCTTCAAAATTGAGCATGTCAGTTGCACGGCAACTCTGCTGGGGAATTGGTCACACGGTAATTGGTGAAGGGTCTAATCTCAAATCTCCGTCAGGATGATCATCTGATTTTACCGTAGATCTTCGTCCTCAAGTCATCAAGGGGTCACCGGTTACACGGTAACTGGTAATGGATGATCAATTATGCCGTCAGGCATTCTGCGTCACTGCAGAAGAATTCCTTATCGTCACCTATGGACTCATCGGGTCGCTAGGCACGTCGACAACATCTTTGTCGGACTTCATCAGTAAGTCAATAAGGGATCACCGGTTGCACGGTAACTGGTGAAGGGCTACTCTCAAATCTCCATCGGGATGATTATCAGATTTCGCTGCAGCTTCTTCCCCAAGTCATCAAGGGATCACTGGTCACTCGGTAACCGGCGATACATAGCTGATATTGTCGTCAGGCATTCTACGACACTGCGGCAGAAGGATTCCTCGGGACTCATCAGGTCATTAGGAACTTTTGACAATCTCTATAATTATGCCATCGGGCATTCAAAGAACATCTCGGGCGTCAATCGGACTTCGTTAGCAAGTATGAAATAGAATCCTCGGTCAATCATGAACCAAATAGGGATATCCAAACTTCTGCCATCAGGCACTCTGCATCAGCTGAGGGAACTGTGTCGACATCAAAGTTGGACTTCGTCAGTAAGTCTCAAAATGGAATCCTTAATTCATCATGGACCAATAAGGACATACATTCTTTTGCCGTTAGGCACCCTGCGTCATCTAGGTAAACTACTTCGACATCACAGCTGGACTTCATCAGTAAGTCAGGTGTTTTGGCACCGCTGCCGGACTTCAATCATCAAGTCTTCAAGGAAATTTCAACTTCTCTTTTTAAAACCTGCGGGGGATGACACATCTCCGCTGGGGATTCTTGAGAACTATCAAATAACTCTGCTTCGGGGATCCAGAAATCATTCTGAATGAATCAACTCTGCCGAGGACTTCAAGAATCATCTTGGACAAAGAACTCCGACGGAGACTTCAAGAATCATCCTGAACCAATAACTCTGCCGGAGATTTCAGGAATCATCCTGAACAAACTCTACCGGGGACTCTAAGCATCAACTTGAGCAACCCTCTCTAGCGACTTCACTGGGGATTTTAAGAATCATCTTAAATAATCAACTTCGCTGGGGAATTCAAGAATCATCTTTAGCAAACCATTCTGCGGAGGAACATCTGCAAAACAAGAACGGTAACGACCTATCTCATGTTTTGTATGCATATGCTTTGACAATGGCGTAATGCTCCACGCGGTGGAAATGCTACGCGTTTAGGGTAAATGCTATGCAATCATGCAAGATGCTATGACCCCATCAGCAAAATAAATGCTGAAGGGAAAAGCCTCCTGTCAAGGAGAAAGAACCACTCTGGTGGAGGAAGGACTCATCCTGCCAAGGAGAAGAAGTCACACCAATCTCAATTGGACTCCGCCTGGGGAAATGATCTTCAGTTGGCTGCTGTAGGGGAATAAAGCTCTCTGAGAACTTGGACTCGCTCAACCGGGTATTCAAACCACAAACTGTCGAGGGAACGATATCAATCGCAGAAATAAACTGCACGGCATTCGCAGCAAAACTTTCTTGGAGATAACGACTCCGGTGGGGAAATACAACATCAGCTATTCAACACTCTATTGGAGAGAACCAATCATGGCTTCAACGGCTTCCCAGGACTCGGCTCCCTTGGGGAACTGCAAACTCGGCTGAGGAGGGTAACCGGATGCTGGCATCACTCCTATCTGCCGGGGAAAATATAACTCTGTGGGGGACTTTCAATTCCGCTGGAGACTTCAGTCTGCGCTATCGAGGGCTGAACACTTGTGAATAGTCTCCTACGAGAAACTGCACACTGACCTAGTACTGGGGAATGAACGCAAATCCGCTTGTCAGGGAAAACTTCTATCCTAAACCGTTGGGAATGCACAATCAATCTGCCGGGGATGGCTACACTCTGTCGGGGACATCAATCTCGCCCTACTGAGGATAATCTTGGCCCTACAATGATAAAGGACAAGTGCAATCTCAACTTGTTGCAACCTCAAACAGCTGAGGAGAGTCAATCTTAACTGTACATCTCTGCTAAAGAAAATTTCCTGATTTAACAACATCACCCCCTAAGGGAATGTAGAACAACAATCATGGAGAACCGAGACCATTCGAGCCTCGTGTCAGGGAACGTGATAGCACATGTCACCGGGAATATTGGGCCAGGTACAATTAGGCTTTTTCTAGTTTAGGGATACGTTTATGGTGATAGGGATTTATTTCTGGTTACCAACAAAAGTGGATTTGAAGGGGACATACTAGACGAGAACTAGCATTCGAGGGTAGACTACCAGACGAGAACTGGTGGCAAAAGGGTTTAAGTTGTCAGACGAGAACTGACTTCTAGGTTTTGAATATCAGACGGGAACTGATTTCTGGTTTGCCAAACGAGAACTGGGCTTTAAAACTGCGTTAGCCAGACGAGAACTGGTTAAATAGTGGGTCGAGGAAAAGGTGACCAGACGGGAACTGGTTTAAAAGCTGACACGCACCAGACGAGAACTGGTATTCTAAGAAAGGCGGACCAGGCGAGAACTGGTTACCTGTTTTCCAGACAAAGACTGGGCTTTGGAGGTTTGCCAGGTGGGAACTGGGCTTTGGAGGTTTGCCAGGCGAGAACTGGGCTTTGGAGGTTTGCCAGGCGAGAACTGGGCTTTGGAGGTTTGCCAGGCGAGAACTGGGCTTTGGAAATGACCTTGGTTACACGGTAAGTAACAAGTTTAGGCTGTAGGATAACAATCCAATGGCAGCAAGACTTCTTCAGAAGGTTCAGGTTTTTTGGTAGGGTAATGACACGATTCCCCGACACTCAAATCTTGCTGGGATGAACAAACTCGTTTGAACAACTTGCCCCAGTGCAATTCAACTTGCCCCAATCTGACTCTTGGGAAAATTCATTCTGAACAGAAAGCACCTTGCCATGAGGCGACCTCGAGATGGCTTGCCCCGACATTTGTGCAATGGAAGGATTCATCCTCAACTAACCAACTCTTAGCATGGTTAGTTTCAATATACTTTTGAAGTAGCTTGCCCCTGAACGAGCGTTGAGCGACTTAACCTGCCCTGATTGAACACTGGAGGGATCTGCCCTCAAATCAGAGGAGTTCTGGATAACTGCCCCTGATTGGGTCTCGAGAAGATTCACTTTTGATCAACTGCTTCTTGAACAAACTGTCCCATAATCAACTGATGCTTCGGGACTTGTCCTCAGACTGACTGATTCCTAACTCACTGGAAGTCAACGCCCCAAATTCACAGGGTTTCGCAGTATACCATTCTAATCCAGACTGCTAATGATTCAGTCCTGATTGACTATTCCCTGTTGGAATTCCTTCATATCAACTACTGACCTGCAATTAAAATTGTCTATTCATGAATGGTAATTTTAATGCAGTGTTCATGCAGATTTTGAAAAAAAATGTTGTCACTCATTTACGTGTCATGATAGTGAGTGACGAATGAACCAACGGTTCAAATGTAGTGCTAATTTGATCAGTGGAAAATACAACAAGAATATGATTAGCAAATCATGTAGGAGTCAGGTTACTCAACCTTATCGTAACGCACCTTCAGAATAAACCCTGCCTCAATTAGGTCTTTTAAGGGTTGTATCGTGGTCGGGTTCACGGTTCGTGAAACAAGGGATATTAGGCTCAAGTCATGATTCGTACCCACCCCTTCTATGTGATGATCTCCGATCCAAATGTTCAGTTAACCTGGCACAAGCGCTCGCCTCTTCGAGGAATGTTAGGAACAATGGTTAAGGAACTCACAAGGTTTTCGGAGTGACAGTTACTCCTCTTTCGTTTTCGTTGTATGTATCTACACGACTTTGTCCTTGTTTGAGGATTTTTCTGTTGGGATCCTTTCACTTTATTCTTTTGATTCCCTAATTTTTGCCTGGACTGACTCTTTTGAGTTCTTTTCGATTTCTTTTGAAGTCCAGCGGGATGCCCTGGTTTTTGCCTAAGTATTTTCTTTCCAGCTTTTCTTTTCTTTTTACTTAGCGGGCGCTCTCTTTTTTCTTTTTCTTTTGCTTGGAACAAGTCGTGTGAATCTGGTTGTCTTGCTTGCTCCGAAAGGGTTATAACTGTCTCACTCCTGATTGGTGAGGTTTAACCACTGCGGTTGACGAGGTACGACCTCTTGAGAGGAATAAACTGTGATTGGTCCTCGAAAGGCAACACTCCTCTATAAGACTTGAACGCTCGGTCAAGCTAACTGACGACTACCCTGCCCCGGGTTAAGATGAGAGGGTTTAAAAGTCCGAAAGAAACTCCTACTTCTCGGCTCGAAGTGGCTAACGAGGGACTAACTCCTTATATCTCCAGTGTTTAGGGGATTTGAAACAATGCCTGTACATCATAGGCAGGGTTTTATCCGAAAGCATACGATCCTCGGTTATGAGTATTCAGTTTCGTCATCCTCCCTCCAATCTTTACTAATCATAGTGATAAAGTGGAGTAAATAAAATGCAAGTTTCAGTGCAATGCAATAAATGAGTGACAACGACATGATTAATTCAGAAAAATGCATAGTCACTTTATCAATATTACCATTCAAAACAAACAATGTTTAACAGCAAGTAGTAACTAACAGAAAGGAAACTACAAATGCAAATGATAAAAAGTATGAGGATTGCCAATGTTGAGGACGTCTGCCTGTCTGGACCACTGGCCTCTGGAACTAACCCTCTGAATCTGCGAGCTCAGACAGCTAAGAGGTTGTCATGCACAACCAAAAGTCCTTCTGGAAAGGAAATGCACCCTTTGTCGATCAACTATTGTACTTTTGCCTGGAAAGCTTTGCAATATTTAGTTGAATGCCTCGGGGATCGACCATGGTATCCACACTGAGCGTGGGGATTGTACCCAGGAGGGTAAGGCTCTGGAACGGGCTTAAGAGCTTTGGGTTCCACCAAAGAATTCTGAATCAAATGTGGCAGAATCTGGCTATACGGCACAGGCACCGGATGAGAAGGAGCATTCCTTCATTCCAAGTTGTTACGAGGTCGGTTCTGATTCTGACGCTGATTCTGATAACCTCAGCCACAGACTCGTGGATTTGCAAGAGGAGCGACATAAGGTTCCCGATGTGGTGCCCTAGGCACAATTGTCTGTCCTGAATAACGAGACACAGAGGATACCGACCGCTGAGAAGACGAAGAACCAACAGATTTCACCGATTCGTCTTGAGAATACCCATCATCTGTCATGATTGCATTGACCACAGTTTCATCTTCATTTTGAAAGTTATAGAGAGATTCAGTTTCACCAGCCTGACTGCTTGAAACATGCTGAATTCTTCCAGTTTTCACACCATACTCGATGCGTTCTCCTGCCCTTACCAATTCAGAGAAATTTGGTGCAACTCCAAGCATTCTTTCGAAGTACGGGCTCTGCAAGGAGTTTACGAACATGCCTTTTAACTCTCGGTCTAGAAGCGATGGTTGCACTCTATTAGCAAATTCTCTCCATCTCTGAACATACTTCCTGAAAGGTTCATTGTTCTCTTGAGACAATTCTTGCAGCTGCATGCGACTAGGAGCTACATCAAGATTGTAGTCATACTGCTTCAGAAAAGCATTGGCTAAATCCACCCATGATCGGATCTGATTACTCTCCAACTGCATATACCAACTCAGAGATGCCCCAATCAAACTATCCTGAAAGCAGTGAATCATCAACTTGTCGTCGTGCACAAACGAAGTCATTCTTCGGCAGAACATCACCAAATGTTGCTTCGAGCAACTATCTCCTTTGTACTTTTCAAACCTCGGCGCTCTGAACTTCGGAGGTAACACTAGGCCAGAAACCAGACACATGTCTGCAGCATTGGGGTTAACAGCACCTTTAACTTCCAAGGCTTTGAATCTTTCACCCAACGCACGAAACCTTTTAGCATACACGAGAGCTAATGGGTCTTCAGTCTTTGCTATCATGACCTCTCTTCGGGAATTCGGCACAGGGAAAACAACACCCTGATAGTCTGAGGTATCAATAGAAGGAGAGTGTTCACTTCGGACAATAAACTGCTCATGTAGATCTCGGTCTTCAACAGAAGGTTGTACAAGTCGAGTTGCAGTAAGGTTGTTCACTTGCAGAAAGTCTTCATCAGGCATAGAACCATACAAAGGATTGGACGTAATAGTGAAACCTGACAAGGTATCAACAAACTAGAAGGTGCTCTCTGACATAGCTACCAACAACTTTCAACTGACTTCACTGCTTGATTCTGCTCAATCTGCTTCAACCCCTTGGTCGTCTTCTAACAATAAACACTTGCTCAGACCAAACATCGGAGAATCACCCTCTACGGCAAAACAAAGGCTGGATAAGAGCTCTGACTAGCTGGAGAATGATATGCAATATGATGCAAAGATGATTATGCAAATGCAATGCAACATGCAGCAAACACGGGATCACAACCCCCACAAAGCTCTGATTACTGTTGCGCTGCTGACGGGATAAGTTTGCTCTGACGAGAGAAAACTAAAATACTGGGTAGGCTGGAAGTTAAGTTTCCTGCAAAAACCCTCCCACTCACGGGTATGGACCTAAACTGACACAAGTTCGGCATCCTATGCGGTCATCAGCGTCACAGACTTTCAAGAACGATGGTACGATACCCAGAAGGTGTGGCATCATCATCTCTTGAAGCGGCCTCACTTAGCTGAATCCCAAATGATCGGTTCCCAGAGTCGACAATCCTCCAAACCAACAACCCCTCAGGCCCAAAGGGCCGGAAAAGAAGTCAACCGGGAGAACCTCGTCTGAGCGTGGATTTCATGAGACACTAGTGCCTGCAAAGCAAGCACGCGCCCACTAATTTCCATAACTAATGCTAAGTACACTCAAGCCTGGGTCTGGCTTCTCACTCATTAGAATGCCCCTCCCACAACAGCACAGATAATCATATCATACTGAAAATAAAATGCGGGAAATAAATGTGATAAATAAAACCCAACAGGTAAACATACAAGCGCTAGGATTGACTCTCGCAGGGATGTTGAATCCCCAGATTGACTCGCATAAGGGACGTTGGATCCCCAGGAAACTATTGAAGTCCCCAGCAGAGTCGCCAGCTGCTGGGGATGACCCAGACAGCTAGGAAGAAAATCCAAGGCGAGACTCGAATAGGGAACCATCGCAATCCCCAGCAGAGTCGCCAGCTGTCGCTACCGCGGAAATAAGGTGCCGGCAAAACAGAAGAGTCGCCACCTTTCGTTATTTATCCCTCAGAACGGGAAAGGAAACAATCGGGAAAAACCTGACGAAAAGGTATAAGACAAGGTCATCGCAACCATTGTCTGGGTTCGGGAGTCAGTTATGCAAGGGGAAGGTATTAGCACCCCTCACGTCCATCGTACTCGATGGGATCCATGCTCGTTGTGTTTATCTGATGGGTTTATTTACTATCTACCTATCAAGGCTGGTCTGAAAAGAAAAAAAAATGACTCGGCAAAGCGTCGCGCTTTATGCCTACGTATTCCCATCAGAGAATGAGAAATCAGAGTCAACGTAGTTCGGCTAACTACAGGTAACGGGATGGGGGAAGGTGGCT
Source organism: Lathyrus sativus (assembly GCA_963859935.3). Classification (NCBI taxonomy): domain Eukaryota; kingdom Viridiplantae; phylum Streptophyta; class Magnoliopsida; order Fabales; family Fabaceae; genus Lathyrus; species Lathyrus sativus. The sequence continues at coordinate 182,834,207 of OZ012740.1, read as the reverse complement.
CGCCAATACATCAATATTGTGCCTACGTACTCTCAACAGATATGAGAGATCAGAGCTTACGTAGTTCGGGATAATATGGATTACGAGAATTCAGATTCATCTGTCTTATCGAGTGGGGTTAACAAATAGTTCCAGCAGTTTGGTGTACGCAGCTCGACCTTTGGAGACTTAGGCGTTATCGTTTGCGGTAGGACTGGGAGTTAACGACAATCTTTTCTTCAGAAAAGCTTCCTTTGAATTATTGGCCCACGGGGCAAAAAGGTTTGAAGTTTGTTTTCTGTCTTTTACGGAAGAACTGTTTTTTAGTTGTGTGTAGTTCGTACAACACTAGAGACTATGACCTGGGAACGAATGCGTCGCATATCGTCCAAAGGACGTATACTAAACATTCTAGATGATTGAGAGCAGGCCGCTCAATCATCATTACCCAAGTAGCTTAAGGCTCATAACACGCTTATACTAACTTGCCTTTATTACATTTTTTACTATTGTTTTGAGATGAGAAGAGGGAGGGACAACTACGGGGAGACTATCAAGTCCTAATGTTGTCATGCCAAGGATTCATCCTGTGGTTGAGGTTTGAAACAGGGAACTCCTAGAAGTTATCATGCATAGGTTTCAACCTAAAGTTCTAATCATCACCTCCTTATCAAAGGAAGTGAGATTCCTAGGGGATCATGTCAATGATAAACAGAAACAGATAAAGCATCAGCTTAAACAGTAAACAGTAAACGACTGTAAAATGCGTGCAATGCAAGTGAGGGAGGAAATGTGTGTGGGGAATCAGCCTCCACAAGCTCGTCTCGACCTCAAGTCAGATATGAATAACTGCAATCATGAAAGGAAAATAAAATGCCATCAAGCAAATCACAAACCACATAGGCAAGGGAGCAGAGCTCTACCGAATACCTGCAAGCAAAGCCATACAATAAAAATACAAGCAGAGGGAGCAACTCAACCTCTAGTGCAATCATGCTCCTAGCTTAAAACAATTTAAACATGAAATTATTCTAATGCATCAAGCAAATCACACAAGTCACATCAATACAGTTGCACATAAAAAAAAAACAGACAAGAAAGCAAATCAACAGCTTCCACAGCTTCACAACAAAGCAGTCTTCTGGCAGCAGTTCAGTCCACAGTCTGTAACTGTTCTTCAAGTCTATCCTCTTCAAGAGAATGAAAGGTACTCCATCTTCAAGTTTCAATCTTCAATAGGCTCCACTAAGAATGAAGAGAATCAATAAGATGATTGTTTGATAATGGGAAGCAGACAGGAAGCCAAAGGAATCCTGTCTGACACTCAACCAGTCATCAGAGAAAGGCATCCTCAAAAGTTCTACTCATTGTAAATGTCACACATCCCTCCAAAGGAGAGATGAGAATTTAACATGAGGACTTTGAATCATAGGATGAGAATGGAATGGGAACAAAACCAACCATTACTTGAAGAAATATCTATTTCTAAAGCTCTCTCCTAAAGCCCTAATTTCCTAAGCTACACAAAGCTAACAAAAAGGAAGGGAAAACTCCAATCCAAGATCCACCAGCCACTTCACACAAGCCTCATCATGTCCATGATATCTTCCAATGAGATCCAGAAGCCCACTATGCAAGGAAGCCCAACTTTGAGTCCATTCCACATCAAACACCAAAATTGAAACACCAAATGAAAAAACAAGTAGAATATTCTATCAAAAATACCAAAACACATTCTAAAAATCTGATTATATTTCTAAGGGAAAATGAATTCACTAATAACCTATAGTTAAAAAATCAGGACCTAATTCAATCTCTAAGTCCTCCAATAAAATCCTAAGTTGAAAGGTATCAATAAAGAGATCCACTAAAAATCACTCCTAAACAACTATACTAAAAGCATTTTTAAAATCATTTAAAAATCATGATAAAAATCACAAGGCAACCTAAATATGTATATAACAACAATCAAAAGGAATGAAAAGTTTATCCCATGCTAAAAGTCATCAATGAAATCAATCAAAAGGAAAGGCTATGTTGTGAACATGTTAAGACTAGCCTAAGTATTAATTCAATCTAAAATACCAAAACTAATTCTAAAATCCTAGGAAAATTTCTAGGGGAACCTAAGCATGTTAGGTATCTATAGTAGAAAAACCAGAGCCTAAAACTATGCTTAAAGGAACTAAAGAAATCACACACCAAAAGTGGTCAAAAGGGAAATCAAGTGGGGAAGCCTCTAAAGATCTAGTTCAAAATAGAACCTAAAGCTACCTAAAAATTAACATAAAAATTTCTGGGAGTTCCTTAATATGTCTATAACAAACAAGCAAAGAATTAAGTCCAAATTCTATACCAAACTCCAGAACAAAAATCGGAAAGAAACTATGCAGTTTTTGACATTTTATTATCCAACTAAAGGAGAAAAACGAAATCAAATTGAAAATTAAATGAAACTAAAATCAAATTGCGCAAAAAGATCATAGACATGATAAGGATCATCCCAGAATTTTCTCATATTTTTCTAAGTATTTTTTCTATTTTATATGAATTAATATCAAACAGCACACAAAACAGAATTTTAATGCCATTAAAAAACAACAATCAAATGGTTAAATTAAATCGGAAAACCAACCTACGGATCGGAGATTTGATCCGGTGATCGTTGATCAAGTGAATTTGCAAAGATCCGAATAAGATTATACGGAAAACTTCAAGATCTACAATAATTCTTGCAAGAAGATGAAGATCGAACACTTCGAATCCGAATTGCTCCGAATAAGTGCTTCCAACTTACACTCCAATATCCAACTTCAATTTGCACGAAAATTGATTACGAAAATTGATCCGATAATGATGATGAGTAGAGGTTTATGCTCAAGATTCCATTGATTTCAATGAAAAATCAATGGATCCAATGACAAGGAGCTATGGGTGAGGGTTTGGAGAATGAAGAAAATTGAGAGAATTGAGAGAGTGAGAGAATTCTTGAAAATGAAAAATGAAAATTGTGAGGAGTTTTTTTCTTTTGGTTTGGAGTAGATCACTTAAGTACTCCTTAGGCTTGGTTCCCAAGGTAAGGTTTGGACTTTGGCTTGTGAATGTTGGTTTGGAGCTTAATGGTATGATTTTGGGATATGTAGCTTATTCATGAAGTCACAAATTGGAACACCATGAACCAAGCCCCAAATGAAAATTCTAATAATTCCAAAGTGTTTAGAATATCATTTCCAATCAAAATGAGTACAAATTTGGCTTGAAATCATTCAATTACCAATTGTTTTGAATTTTCACCTTTTAATTCATTAAAATGGCCTTTATGTGAATTTCTTCAACCAATGCTTGATATAATCCATATCAATGGACTCTTGATACTTGGCTAAGCTAAAAACATCATTTTGAGCAACTTTCATGTTGAAAAAAAATCCATTTGAGGCTTGCAAGATGGTGAAATTGACTTATGATTCAAAATGACCTGTAATGTCCAAATACCCGAAATACCCTTGACTTGTCAAAGCCATAACCTGAGTTATACACATCCAATCATGGAATTATAGTACTCTTTAGAAAGCTAAGAGAATAAGGAACAACATTCATGTTGACCATAAGTTCATAGGAATCATCCTTCTAGGGAAAACGTGTCATGCAAGTTGGGTAACTTTCAAGCTCCAAATTCACATGCCTCAGATGACTTGTAACTTGTTTGGCTCATAACTTGAGTTCTATAAACCCTATCAAGGACTTCTAGTACTCAAATTAAAGCTAATACCATGCCCTACAACAATCATGTTGTGGTCAAGATGATATGACAATCATATCTTGAGTTAAATAGTCTTGAAGTCAGGGGTCAAACTAGGGGCTTTTATACGCTCAAGTCTTAGAAACCCTAGCCTGAAACTTCTCAAACTCTTCAATCATGATGAGTTAACCTTGGAATAATCCTTAGAACATCTTAATGCCTCAATCCATGATCACATGGCTCTTGGATTAGGTCTCAACCTTCTTCAAATCATCAGTTGACTTAGGGTTGACCCAGTCAAACCCTAATTGCATCAATCATGGCTGAGCCTTCTTAATCTTGCACAATGACCTGTCTAGGCCTCAAAGTGATATTTAACACTTCTCATGAGCTCTCTCAAGACCTCAAGTCCATCTCCATGACCTCAGAATCATCTGATGGCTTCCCACAACTCTCAAGTTAGGAGACCTACACACTTGGCTTCAATCACTATCTCTGAGGATCTTTTAATTTCTCTGACAAGGATATCAACCCTTGAACACTTGAATAACCTTCTTAGCTAGCCTTGTATAGCTCTTGATTGGTAATCATACCTCTTGATCTCCTGCATACCTGTCAATGAAATGCAAATGATAATGATAATGTGAATGAAATGAAACATAAGCTAGGTAAAGAAAAGTTGGGCAAATTTTGGGGTGCAATAATGGGTGTTAAACTATGTGATTGGTGTATTTACTACTCTTATTTCATGTATGTAATTACCGATATATTTTGATCATGTTTTCTCACCCCTTTGTTGTTGTTGCGGTCTGTGCTTCCTCAGAAGTACAGATGATCCAGGTACATAGCTAGCTTGGATAGCGGTGTGCGAGTCGAGTCTTAGGATGCTCTGATACGTAACACAGGATATGGGTGTTTTAATTGTTTTATGTCAAACTTGTTGAAATCCTGTGACGTATCACATTTGGGTGAATTATAATAATAAAGATTTTATGTAATCTGGCGGATGGCCAAGAATGTCGAAATAATAATTTCTGCTGTTTTATTTTGAAAATAATCAATAAAGAATTTCGGTGAATTTTGGTGATGTGATATCCCACTGTTTTGGTGAAAACTCTGATATTTACTTATAATGTTTGTATTTTATTTAATTTGGGAAGTGGAGTGTTACATTCTTCAATAGAGAAAGGAAATAGTACTTCTTCAACCCTTTTCTGAATCCATTCCATATAAGGATTGTAAGCTCTACAGTAAAATTTACCCAAGGAAAGCTTCCCCTTCTTATGGATTTTACCCCACACATCAATAACTCTCTTCAGAATATCAGGGTCAGCTATACCAGTGAAGTACAAAGACTCTTGAATATCTTCGGCTTTTGGTGGTCCCCTCAAAGCATATCCAAATTTTCTAACAACGAGAGAAGGGTTATAGTTAACTCCCTCTTTCCTTCCCATCAAAGGTACATTAGGGAAGCTTCCACAACTTAAAAATGATCTCTTTACCAAGAAGATCTCGATTAAACCAGACAATATCTTTGGCAGTTAAACCCATCAGTCTCTTTGACCATTCAGAGGAATTCCTGGAATCAACAAAGGCTCCGGAACGAGGAAAATGATCCATAAACCACTTAGGGAAAAGCGGTGCACAACAAGAAACTATCATTCCTCTTCTCTTCTCTTTCTTGTAATGCACGAAATGATATAGATCTCCTAAGAGTGTTGGCATAGGATTCTTTGACACAAAGAGACGAACAACACTCATATCTACAAAGTCTGACACGTTAGGAAATAGCACGATGCCATAAATACACAATGCGAATATGGAATTGAAAATAACCCAACAACCCTCACTAGCATATTTATGAGCTTTCTCCACCAAGAAGGCTAAGGTATATCCTGAGACTCCGCCTTTGCTGATAATGTTATCCACTAACATAGACTTGCTCAAATAAAAAGCAGCAACAAGCTTGTCAAAATCCAGGCTCTCCTCAGAATAAAAGAAGGGTGCTCCATCCTAGATAGGGATTCCTACGATATGAGCATACTCCTCTAAAGTGGGAACCAATAAATAGTCTAGAAAGGTGAAACAACGCAGAGGTGGGTCATAGAACTACAACAAGGTGTGAATGGCTCTATACTCATAGTTTGAGACATTATGGATGAAATCCAGAATCCTCCCATAATCTCTTCTGAAGACTTCAAGAATACCTGGATTGGCCATAGCAATCAGATTAAGAATAGGCCCTAACTTTGGCGACGTGCACTTGTATACAATGATCTTCTTTCCGTCAACCTTCATCTCTATAGAAAACCAGATAACTGGAATCAAAGTCGAGACAAGAACGTGAAAGTACATAAACATGCAATGTTAAGATGCAGAATGATTATGCAAGTGCACACAAGGGATCAAGGTATCCAATGCTCAAGATAAGTTGTTGTACTTTTGATTGTACAACACCAGAACTCCACTCTGATAAGAAACCCGGAAAACCAAAGCAATGAGGTGATAAAAAAACAGAATACTCAAGATCAAAGGTTTGTAATGACGAGAAAACCAGAAAACCGGGTTGGTTGAAATTCAAGGTTTCCTGCAAAAAAAACCCATCCCCTCTCACATGTCGGTTCTAGTCTTGGACGACATGGCATCCTATGCAGGTTATCAGCATCACAGACCCTCAGGTTGAGAAACGATGATACAATCACCATTTCTACATCAATGGAAGAGGTCTCAACTAAGTTCCCAATTAACAGTCTCCAGAGTCGTAAGCTTTCTGAGTCAATACCCTATCATCAAAGATGCACAAGATAGAGTATCTTCTAAGAAAACCTCATCTGAACGTGAATTTCGTGTCAACTGCACATGGCCAGACGCCATGCAAGCCATACTACTCTCCACTCTACTTCTAAGTGTATACTCAAGCCTGGGTAGTGGGCTTATCTTTCATGGAACAACCCACCCAAGAGCACAACAACAACAACATAATATGATAACAATAATATGCAACAGTAAAATGCAAATGCAATAATATACAACATATAATGTACATAAAATCAAATAACTACGCAATAGTAAACATCCAAAGAACATAACAGACAAGCGCTAGTATTGACTCGCATAAGGAACCGGATGTCCCCAGCAGAGTCACCAGCTATCACAACTGTGAAAAACAACCGACGGAAATAAATAGAAGAGTCACCAATGAACGTTATTTATCCCAAAGGAGGAAATGAAACGATTGAAGAAAACCTAAGAGAAAGGATAAGACAAGTTTATTGCCACCAAATCTTGGGTTCGAGAGTTGGTTACGCAAGGGAAAGGTATGAGAACGCCTCATGTCCGTTGTACTCAACGGGATCCACGCTTGTTGTCTAATCAAAATGTGAGTTATCTTAAAGCTACTTCTAAACAGAAATGTAACAGGGAAAAGAAAAAGGAGACTCGATAGGATATCACCGCCATACGCCTATGTATTCGCTCGTCCAATGGGAAAGTCAGAGTCAACGTAGTTCGAAAAACTATGGGTGAACGGGGGGTGGGAAGGTTGCTCGCCAAGACATCACCGTCTTATGCCTACGTATCCTTATCTGGTATGAGAAATCAGAGTAAATGTATTTCAGCTAACGAAACTACAGGTTTGTTAAGTGTTTTTTATGAGCGATGTTAAACTCCCATCCCAGCAGTTAGGTTTGATGCCTATTTACGATAGAACGAAAAGTAACGTACTCTTTTCTGAAAATGAGTTTAGAAGAACGAATCCCGAAGGATAAAAAGTTTGAATTTTGTTTTTGAGTTTTAATGAAGTGAATTAATTGGATTTGAGATTCACGTTGCACTAAATACTATGATGTAGGAACGAACGCGTCGTATATCGCCCCTAGACATGACGTACGCTAAACACTCTAGACGAATGAGAGGAGACCCCACACTCATCATTTTCCATATGCTTTAGGCTCATGGCACACAATGTTCATCATCTTTATTAGGTGTTTTGAAGTTGTTTTGAGATGAGAAGAGAGAAAGACGCACAAAAGGTCTAAATGAAACTTGGTCCTAATATTGTCATGCAAAATGGTCCTAAGGTCGGGATGCGAAAGGAAATTATATCCTAATGTTAGCATGCAAAAGATAGACCTAATGTTGAGGTTAAAAGGGGACTAATCTACTTGTTATCATACATGGATTAAACTCCTAATGTCTATCCTAATACAAGCTCAATCAGAAATTAAGTTGGACTAGGAGACCTTAAGGGAGCATGCGAGAAAAAACCAAAAACAAGAGAAAACAAGTAAAAACAACAGCTACAACAGTGCTTCCAGCTCAGAATAGCTATAAAAGACATCAAGGCAGCACAACAACATTTAACAGCTACTAATCCAGTACAAAAAGCAGGTGTAAAAGGCAGGCAGCAAGTAAGAACAACATACAACATCATGCATTTTTTTGAATAAAACAACTGTAGAAAACAGAGCAGCAAGCATGCTTCAATACAATCAACATGAACAAGCATCAATCATGAGCAAGTATCAACCAAATATGGACATGCATTAGCAATTAAAGACAAGTGTTCAACAAGATTGCATCATTAAGGATTCAACAAGAACAACATGTTTTTCACATCGATTAAACAATTCAAACGATCATGCGACAAACGGAAACGAAAGCAAATACGAACATGAATCACAGGTCCAACAAGATAATCATCAACAATCAACAATTAACATGATACAAAAGAGCAAAGCACATTATCATCACATCAAGCAAACAACATAAGCATTTCAAGCATTTATAAACGAAAACCAAAAGTTGCGCGTCAATGAGTCACATTCAAACAATCAAGCATGATGAAACAGGTCAAAAATAGTCCATCATATCAATCCATGAAGTTTAGAGGTGGAAAGAAATCAAAACATGCTTGAAAACAACCTAAAATTTCATTTTGGTCCAGTGTTAATCGATTAACCATTTGCAATGCAAATGCGGTTAATCGATTAACCACTTGAAATTGGCTGAAAATACACTAGTTAATTGATTAACCAGTTTTATACTGAACTGGTTAATTGATTAACACTGTACCAAAAGCAGAAAATTAATAATTCAAAAGCACTTCCAACAATTAATCAATTATACAAACATCCAAATGATTATGTAATCAATTATGCACGAATTTATCAATAAAAATCAGTGATCAAACATCAATCAAACTTATCCAAGCATTGAGATCACAAATCACATAGATCAAATCATCGAAATGAATTAAAATTGAGGATCTACATTTTGATTATCCAAATAAGCTCAAAGCAGAAGTGGATATAGAATTAACCAACCTTCAAAGCTGAGAATTGCTTTGTTAAGTGTTGTTATACTGCAAATGATAGATCCAAGCTAGGAACCCAAGAAAACTTCAAGATCCAAGAGCTTTCTTGCAAGAGAAGTGAAGAATGAGCCAAATTAAGCCAAAGTTGATCCAAGAATCACTTAAAAGCTTGCTTCCAAAACCAGATTCAAACGAAGATCAAATGATGAATTGAAGTTGATGGAGATGAATGATGGAGGTTAAGCTCTAGAATTCAAGTATTCTAATGAAGAATCAATGAATTCAAGTGAAAGAGCTCTAATGGAGTTTTGGAGGAGAGGAAGTTGAGAGAATTTAAGAGCAAATTTTGAAAAAAAATGATGGGTGAATGAGTGTAAATTCTGAATTATGGTAAGGTTTGGAGTGAATTAGCTTAAATAAGCTTTTGGTTAGGAGTTAAATTGTGGTTTGGAGTGAGGGTTTGAAAATTGGAATGAGATTAGGAATGGAAATTTGGAGGGAAATTGAATTGGTTTTGAGAATAAATCAAAATTATAGTGATTCTAGATCCTTCTACTGATGCAAAAACCAATTCACATATGATCAAAATGGACCCCAAAAGTGGCAGCATTGAAAATGCATGTATCTGGGCAAAAGTTAAGCCTCTGAAATTGGCCTTTTAATATTGCACCTGTAAAAATGCCTGAGATAACCTGTGAATTGTCTCATGTGTTAAAAATAACTTACTGAGTAAAATCGGGCACTCAATTGCTGGGCAAAATAAATGTCGAAGCCTCTGATGCTTGTTGTTTGAAAACCTGCAATAAAAGAAAACCTTAAGCCATAGAAACACCTTAATCCCATGTCTCAAGAACCAATGCCATGATATGCAGAAATGCCAAAATGCAGAAACATAAGCCTGTTACGGACAAAATGAAAGGGCAAATTCTAGGGTGCTACACCGAGATATTGGGTTGAGATTTGCAGGGGTCTTCATCCGGAAAAAACCGTGGGTTTGTCCTCCCGGATCGAGTGAAAATTTAGGGGTTTTCTTGATAGACGTTCAAGAGAGGATTGCAATGTTGTGATAGCATTTGGAGATAAAGAATGCAAAGGACCCTTTGGAGATAAATAACGCAAATGAAGTAATAGAGAACGACGAATCAAATTGAAGTCTTGTGGAACAATCGGTGCAATTGATCATGTGCGAAAGCTTTGGAGATAAAGAATGCAAAGGAGTAGCAATATCGACAAGTCAATTGGAATCCATTGTTGTCTTGGTCTTACTCAAGATCAAAAGAAGAAAAGGGGTTGAATCAACATCAAAACCGGTTGTGTTTGTATGGTTGCTCTGAACACTTTTCTTGTATATCAATTTTTTCATAGTAAGAAAGTTTCCTAATTCAAAATTGGAAATTAGGCACAGACGTACCCACACACGAGGACGAAAGGTGGGAATTGTGTGAACAAATCCTCGTGTCGATATCTCTCTTTTCTCTTTACTAGTTTTATTTTTCATTATGAAAATAATCAAATAGCATTGATCGATCGATCGACTCGTAAGAATTTTCCTGTAATTTTTATGTTTTAACTTGGTTGTTGATTAACTTATAATCACTTTTAATTATAAGTAGTTTTCATATCAACAACAACTACACAAAGGAAATTATGAAAATTCGTTCGTACACCAAGTGTTTATTAAATTGCTTAGTTCAATAATTTCTGCTTATTATCATTAGAAATAGTATTACTAAGTAATTATTTTAAACGAGTGGTAAAGTGATACATGATTAAAGGTTGAGTTCGTTTTATTGTGTTTGTCATTCCATACTTGGCTTTGCATTTCCGAGTTTGAATAACTAGGTTCGTGTGGACGACTTTTGTCAATCCATACTAAAACCTTCTGCACGCACTATTTTTCAAATAACTTTAAAACCAAAATTTTTTTTGGTGATTTTTGGATTGGTATCTATTCACCCCCCTCTAGACAAGTTGTCATCGTCTAACAAATCTATTGATGATCTGCTTTAGAAGATAAAAGAGAAGGTTTTTAAAGTTGATCTGCTACAGCTCCTAGAAGCCAATTCTTCTGCTGTTTTTGACATTAAGAATCTCCTGAAACAAGTTGATGTCTTGACCACTTCTCCTGAAGTTGCAGTCGTACTCATAGATCTTGGACTGCTAATTGATCATGTAACTACAGATCTAAACTGTTGAAGAGATAACGCCATTAAATTTCAAAACAAGATAAGCACTCAGACAACTGAATGGGAAGCTGCAACTGAATCTAACAACAAGGTTATTGTACTGGAGCAAAGTTTTAGATAAAATTAAGAAAACTCATAACTTGCTCTAACAACATTGCTGAGGAAAAAGAGCTCAAACAAGAACTTCAAGGACTCGACTGCTAGGAACTCGACAAAGAAATTCAAGTCGAAGTATACCATGTCGAAAGAGCTCAAACTTTGGGAGAAGATATTGAAACTCTTACTTCAAGAAAATCTTTAGTTGGTCATCGTCTATTCCTCTCAAAGTCGGAGGATGAACAAATGAAGGCCTCTTTACCCTTATGATAATCTTGCTTGCTTATTTATGATGTAATTCATTAAACTTTAATTTGATTTTTGATTTTGTGGTTTGTAATGAATTAGCCATTTTGGAATTCAATTTAATTTACCATTTTTGGCTATGAATCTTGTATGTGAACTATGTTGCACCCCAAAATTTGCCTAACCTTTTCTTACTTGGTTTATGTTTCATTGCATTAGCATGTCATTGATCTAACATTTGCATAGCATAGCATTGTTCATTTGTGCAGGGAATCAAGTGTGGTTTATATCCAGAGGAGCCTTTCTAGAGGTCTTATGCAAGCTTGAGAAGGCACCAAGGTCATCAGGAAGAGGGTTAGGTTCTTGAGAAGTTCAGTTGTTTGTATGTGGTTAATCTCCTAACTTGAGGACCAATTGAAGATCATCAGTGGGTTGTAGAGCTTTGATCAAGGAGAGAGTGTATGGATAAAGCTCATGGAGTGCCTTTAGGGTCATGGTGGAGCTCAATTAAGTCATTGTGTCAAGGGTGAAGAGCCACAGTTGAGGGTGTTGCTATTAGTGTTTTCATCTGAGTAACCCTAAGTCAACTGTGCAATTGAAGAGAACCAAAGCTCAATTCTAGGTCTTTGTAATCATGGAGAGTTGTGTTGAGATACATGAGATGATATTCCAAGATCAATCCAAGAAGAATTCAAAGTGTGAGGAGTTGCTAAATTAGGGTTCTCAGGGTAAAATCCCCTATTTAGTGCCTAACTTCAAGACCACTTATCTCAAGATGCAAGTTTCATCTCCACTTTTGGAAAACATGAAACTTGTATAGCATGTTCTTAGCTTTCATTTTAGTACTAGAAGTCCTCCATTGGATTTATAGAACTCAAGTTATGGTCCAGACAAGTTACAGGTCATCTGAGGAATGTGAAATTTGTCTGTGAAAGTTCACCAACTTCCAAGGAACTTTTGTCCTAGAAAGGTGTTTCTCCTAAACTTTCGGCCAACATGAAAGTTGTAGGTCATGATCTTAGCTTTCCAAATTGTACTAGAAGTATTCCATATGATTTGTAGAATTCAAGTTATGAGGTTTACAAGTCAGGGGTATTTTGGGAAAGTAAGATTATAGGTCATTTGGCATTATAGGTCATTTTCTCCATCTTGCAAGCTTCAAATGAAGTTTTTTGCAACACAAAACGTGCTCAAAATGATGTTTTTAGGTCAATCATGTCCTCATGATGAATTGATTTGGCTTAAGGTGAGACTTGGTTTGAGAAATTTTGCAAAAGGAAGAATTTAAAGGCATTTAAGTGAAAATTCTCAAATTAATTCATTTTGTGCTCAAACAAGGCAAGTGGGTACTCATTTTAATCAGAAAGACCATTTTGAGTACTTTGGAATTTTTAGAATTTTCATATGAGGTCAATTTCATAGCTTTGTGGCTTGTTACTTCACAAGTAAGCAACACATCCAAATTTGGTCATGGGATGAATGCAAGCTCTCTAATCACTCTAGACACTTTCCACAGACCACAAGGAGTTGAATGGAAACTTCTTGGAGAAGGTTTGAGCCAAAAATCGTGTTTACCATGGTGGAGTTTTTCAAAGTAAATTGAAAATTGGATTTCTGGATTTGGGCCTCCATTGGATCAAAAAAGCCCACAAAACACTTCTATTTAAGTTCTGTGAATGATTCAGAGCAGGTTTGGTGATTGATTCGTGCTGGAAGCAGAGATTGAAGTTTGAGTTCAAGAGCAAAAAGTGAGAATCGTGAATTCTGATTGAGAGATTTCCAAGGAAATTCAAGGTGTCCTTCTTCTTCAGCACACTTCATTGAAAGTTTCTGCACGATTTGAAGCCAAGAAACACTCCATAACTGCCTCAATTTGAAGCTCAAAACCAGGTATGTAACTTTCAAAATTACACTGATTCTAGCATGATTTAGCCTGGATTAGTATGTGGTTAAGCATTAGGTTGAAGTTTAGATGGATTTTGGATAGAAATCTGGATGATTAGAGACAAAATAGGTTGACGTGTGATTTCTGTTTGAAGTTGGATTGATCTGATCTTGAGGATTTAGCATGATCTATTTAGTTTAGGTTGATCAGTGTAACAAGAGGAACAAATCTATAGTTTTAGTTTGAGGAATGGTGAGGTTACAGAATTGTGCATATGTTAAGATCTCCATCGTGTTTGAGAATCTATGAGGATTTAGGAAATTTGGAGATCATATTCGAGTTCTACGTGGAATTTGGAGTGGATCTGTATAAGTTTTGTGAAGTTTTCATGACCTGTAATTATCTGCTCACCGGAGAAGACGGCTGAGGACCATCGGACCACCACCGGAATAGTTTCCCTCCATCTGAGTTTGAATTGGAGAAGACGAAGGAGAAGCATTGGATTTGGCTGAAGAGAAAACCTTGTATGTTCATCGTGTGGATGGGATTTAAACTGAGGCTTGAACTTTGACCCTCCAAAGCGCACCGTTTCACTAATCCTGGCTGGAAGTTACGTGGCATCTGAGTTGGAGAGCGTGTGATCCTTAGATTAGGAGACTGAGTCATTCCATCCAACGCCTGTGATAATTTTCCCAGCTTTTAATTCATTTATTTGATTTTCTTTTTATTTTAATTGCATTTTCATTCTTTAATTCATTTTAATTTCAATTTTCATCAGAAAAATAAAACAAAAATATGCTAATGATCCTCATTTTATGTGTGATTTTTCTATGCTTTTACTTTTCATTTTTTCCCATTTTTCAATTTAATTTGAATTTCTCCTTTTTATTAATTTCTTTAATTTTGCATATTTGATACATGATTTTGCTGATTTTTGTTCTTGCAATTGGTATTGAATCGTGGGATGATTTTTTGCTAGCTGGTAGATTAGAGATGCATGATCCCCTATGATTTAATTTAGATTTTTTAGACAACAATCGGTTCTGTTTTGGATTAGGATCATTAGACTTTCCATTTTAGGGTTCTTATGTGGTGCCTTGTGATCTAGGATTTCTTTAAGTGACTTCCCTTTAGATTAAGGTTCTGATCCTTTTCCCATAGGTCCTTAACATACTTAGGTTCCCTTAGAAAATTTCTTAGGATTTTAGAAGGTGTTTTAGTATTTTAAGTTGATTTAATACTTAGGCTAGTTTTAGTTGTTTTCAACATAGCACTTGCCTTAGATTGACCCCAATGGTTGCCTTTAGTGCATAATAGGTTTGCTAATCTTCTTTGATGGTGTTTTAGACATGTTTAAGCTTCTGTTTGCTTGATGGTGGTGTTTGATTTGGTGTTTATACCTCTCTCTGATGGCTTTCTTTGAGCTTGTTCTATTAGGGTTTAGGATGAGCTTAGTTTTCTTTCTTTTTTTTCAAATAAACATGGATTGCTTTGATTGCTTTCCATTCCCATCCTATGATTCAAGGTCCCTATTTGAAAGCCTCATATTTCCTTTGGAAGGATGTGTGGCATTTTATAAGAGGTAGAACCTTTGAGGATGCCTTTCTCTGATGACTGGTTGAGTGTCAGGAGGGATTCCTTTGGTTTCCTTCCTGCTTCCCATCATCAACTAATATTCTTGATGTTTACTCTCTTCTATTGTGTTGGAGCTTGTTGGAGCATGAAGATGAGAATTATTTTGAATATTGCTTGAAGTTGTTTGTGTGCAGACTGTTTGATGGTTTGCTGTTTATCTGCTTTGCTGTTGAGTTGTTTGACTGCTGTTTGTCTATTGTTTTTCTGACTGCTCTGCTTTGCTTGTGTGACTGATTGATTGTGTGTTGCATTAGAATAGGTTCTCATATAGATGCTTTTAGGCTTAAGAGCATCCTAAAGATTGAGAATAGCTCCATTTGCTTGTCTGCATTTAGAGGTTGAGTCTGTCTCCCTCTGCTTGACTGTTATTGATTGGCTTTGCTTGTTGGCTTAAGGTTGAGTCTATCTCCCTTGCCTGTGCTTTGTGTGTTGCCTTTGGGCTTGCTTGCTCTAGAAGTTAAGCTTGGCTCCTTCTGCTTGTGTGTTGCATTGCATGCATTTTATTTACAGTAATTTTTGTACAGTTAATTTCTTTTGTTGTTGCTTTCCTTTGCCATGTTCCCCTAAGAACTCTGACTTCTCTTGTTAAAGAGAAGTTATGACAGACATTAGGGTTCTAACCATGCATGATAACATTAGGTAGTTCCCTTCTAACCTCAACCATAGGATCAATTTTGCATGACAACTTTAGGATTGGATCAGTTCCCCTTTAGTGCGTCTGTTCTCTTCTCATCTGCAAACAAAATCAAAATATAGTAATAAAGGTTAATTGACGTCGTACGCTACGAGCCTTAAGCTACTTGAGAAAGGATTGTTGGAGAGTTTCTTTTCAACAGTCTGGATGTTTAGTATGGCACCCTTTGGGTGACATGCGACGCATTCACTCTCAGGTCATAGTCTCTAGTGCGATATTAGTTGCAAACATCCATAAAAGGCACTTCTCTAAAAAACAGAAAACAAAGATCAAAACCTTTTTGTCCTCTTGGACCTTTAATCCCTTGGAAACCCTTTTCAGAAGGAGAGTTTTGTTAACTCTCGGTTCTACCACAAACGGTAAACGCCTAAGTCTCTGTCGAGCGAGCTGCATACACCAAACTGCTGGAACCGTCTGTTAACCTTACTCGGATAAAAAAGAAAAACATGTGTCTCTCGTGTCCTGAACTATGTTTGCTCTGATCTTTCACGCTGTGTGAAAGTACGTACGCACAAGATGCGATATCTTGGCGAGCAACCTTAACCCGTAGTTAGGCGAACTACGTTGACTCTGATTTCTCGTTCCAGACGGGAATACGTAGGCATAAAGTGTGACGCTTTGCCGAGTCATTTTCTTTTTTCTTTTCAGACCAGACCTCTAGTGTAGATAGATGTAACAAACCCGTCAGATAAACACAACAAGCATGGATCCCATCGAGTACGATGGACGTGAGGGGTGCTAATACCTTCCCCTTGCGTAACCGACTCCAGAACCCAGACAATGGTTGCGATGACCTTGTCTTGTACCTTTTCATCAGGTTTTTCCGATCGTTTCCTTTCCCGTTCTGAGGGATAAATAACGAAAGGTGGCGACTCTTCTATCTTGCCGGCCTCATTTTTCACAGTAGCGACAAACTATTCTGCTAATATCTTAACTTCTTGTATCATAGGCCTATATCTCTTTAGATATTTCCCATTTACTCTCAGGAGTTTTCTATCCTCAACTAATTCTTCAATTTCATATGCATTATTAGAAAATAGCTGCACGACTTCGAATGGACCTTCTCATTTTAGAGACCACTTGCCCAAAGTTCTATCTTTTTTATCCATAGGCAAAATTACGTTCCAAACTATGTCTCCTAAATTTATTTTCTTATTATATGTCTTTTCTACTCTCTTTTTCTGCCTCTTCAATGATTCCAAAGTATTTAACCTTTCTTCATCCAAATCAACCAGTTCATCCAACATCATACTCCAATAGGTTTCAGATGGAAATTCACTTTGCCATTGGATCCTAGTTGATTGAAGATAGACATCGACTAGTAACACTGCATCATTTCCAAACATTATTCGAAAAAGTGTAGCATTTGTAGCCTCTTTAGGGGATGTTCTACAAACCCATAAAACTTGGTCTAAAGTCTTATGTCAATTTCTTGGCTTTTTCCCCACATGCTTTTTTATCAGTCCAATGACCACCTTATTGGCTGCCTCAACCTAACCATTCTTCTGAGGATAGTAAGGTGTTGATGTCAATAATTTGATCCCTATATCTTTGGCAAACTCTTGGACCTTTCGACCAGTAAACATTGATCCTTGGTCAGTTGTATTTGTCTCGGGAATCCCAAACCTATATATTATATGCTTTTGTATAAATTCAATTACTGCATCCTGATAAACATTCACCAAAGGGATAACTTCAATCCACTTAGTTAAATAATCAATACCCACTAAGATATACTTGTGACTCTTTGAAGATGCGGGCCGAATATCGCCAACTAGATCCAATGCCCAACTTCTGAAAGGCCAAGGCCTTACAATCAAGTGTAATTTGCTTGCAGGAACATGTTGTATACCAGCATGCTTTTGACATTCTTCAGATCCCTTAGCGAACTCAATGCAATCTTTTAGCATAGTAGGCCAATACATTCCCCGTCAAAATAAGAGCCATTTCATTTTATGGCCTACTTGGTGAGAACCACATGCCCCACTATGGACATTCGACAAAGCTAAAAAGGATTATGCCTCACTGAGACATTTAAGTAAGATTCCTTCATGTGTTTTCTTAAAAAGTTTGTTCCCCATTAGAGTGTAACTTAAAGACCTATACTTGAAATTTCGCTCCGCAGACACATTTGGTTTATTCATATAATCCACAATAGGTTTCCTCCAATCTGTATCTGTCAAAGTTGTCGATTGTTAAAATTTTAAAGTTCTCATTATCTGCATAACCTAACTTTGTTACATCTAAATCTGTTGGAGACAACCTTGTTGCCATCACCTTCCCTCAAACTTCAATCACATTCTCTAATCCTTCCTTTGAAACTTTATAGCCAGAAGCAATCTGAGCTAAGTCATTGGCCTCCTGATTCTTTAGTCGAGGAATATGCTTAATATTCACCATGTCGAACATTCGTAATAGTCTATTGGCTTTTAAAAAGTACATTATTAAATTTTCTTTAACACATTTATACTCCCTCGTTATTTGTTTCACCACCAATTCAGAGTCACCAACGATTTCGACTCTAGTTGCCCCCAACTCCAACAAAATCTCACGACCAACTATTACAGCTTCATATTCAACCTCATTATTCAAACAAGGCCCTTCAATTCTATATTTGAATCTTATTGGAATTTTATCAGGAGAGATAATCAATATCCCAATTCCTTATCCATCTTTATAACTCGAACGATCAAAATGTAATTTCTAAGGTTCTAGTTTGAGATAATTTTAGGGACTTTCAACAACAGAGTGGTCAACTATAAAGTTTTGTACCACTTGTCCCTTCCTGGCCTTTAGAGGCACATAAGTCAACGGGTACCCCGTTAAAGCGAGTTCCATTTTCCAATTCGGCTATGAAGAATTAGCTTAGAAAGCATGTGTTTGATAACATCATAGTAGGAAGAAACATAGACATCAGCTAGCTTAATATTATATTTCAATTTCGTACATGAGAAATACAGACAAAGACATAACTTCTCAATCCGGCTATACCTAGTTTCTGCATCATTCAAGACTCGACTAAGATAATAAATGGCTCTTTCAACGCCATTCTCATCTTCTTGAGCCAACATGCTCCTTGTGTTTACATCAGAAGCAGAAATATACAGTTCCATACTTCTATTCCTACAAGGTGGTGACAAAATTAGTGGATGAACAAGATACTCCTTGATTTTGTTGAAAGCTTCCTGTTGTATCTGCCCCCATTCAAAATCTCTATTCTTGAGTCGAAGTAGAGGAGATAAGGCTTGAGTCTTTCCGCTCAAATTTGAAATAGATCTCCTTAAGAAAGTAGTCTTTCCAAGCAGCGATTGTAGTTCTTTCTTTTTCGATGGCGTCTTCGTCTCTAAAATATCCTTTGTCTTATTTTGGTTTATTTCAATTCCCTTTTTATGAACTACAAAGCCTATGAAGTCTCCAGCCTGTACAAAAGATGCACACTTTAGTGGATTCATCTTTAGACCATACTTTCTCATTCTTTTGAATGCTTGTCGAAGATGGTACATCTGTCTGACTCCTGAAATAGACTTAACAACAATGTCATCAATGTAAATCTACATAGAAGTTTCTATGAAATCATGAAAAATAGAATTCATTGCCCTTTGATAAGTTGCCCAAGTATTTTTCAAGCCAAAAGGCATTACCACCCATTCATAGGTGCTTAAGGCTCCAAGACATCAAAATTCCATTTTTGGCACATCTTCGTCAATAATAAAAATATGATTATAACCAGAGTACCCGTCGAGCATACTATGATACTCATGGCCTGCAGCGGAACCGACAAGTATCTCTGCCACAAGCATTCAGATCCCAAAATTTGGATACTCATCTTTTGGGGTTGCAGCATTCAGATCCCAAAATTTAATGCAAACCCTCAAAGTCCCATTATTTTTAGTAACATGGACTATGTTAGCAATCCACTCAATATATTTGGTTGTACGAATAAACTTACATTTGAGAAGTCTTTCGACTTCTTGCTTGATCTTGGACAAAATTTCTGGTGCAAATCTTCTTGGATTTTGCTTGATTGGTTTTCTCCTAGGTTTAATGTCAAATTTTAGTCCAACTAGCTCCCTACTCAATCCTGGCATTTCGTCATAGTCCCCGACAAAGCAGTCTTTATACTCCTTCAGCAGCTGGATCACTTAGACCTTGAGTTCCGGGCCATGGTTAGCACTTATGTATGTTGGCCTTTTTTCTTTACCTTATGTCAAATCAACTTCTTCCAAAGGATTTTGTGCTAGCATCTTCACATTGGGCACCAGCGGGTCATTTTCGAATCCCAAAGGGTCTTCGTCATAAATTGTGTCAAACCTCTAGCTTTGCATTTCTTGTTTATCCTTATCAGGTGGCTCTGGTTCAAAATCTATTCAAGGCCCCTTAAGGTCCACATTATTTTCTTTGGCTTCGACAACTGTAACGCCCATTTTAATTATTTTTAGTTCAGTATTATTTTTATTCGCGGATGTGGTTGTGTGGGATTATTTGAGGATCAAAAGAAATCATAATATTAATATATAGTGATAAAAAGTGATAATTAGTAGTAATGTTAATATTGTTATTAATTATTGTTATTATTACTAATATTAATATATATGAGTAAAATATAATTATTGGATTTTTGGAAATTAAAAGGAGTAAGATTATTATTTATGGAATTAAGAAAATGTGGAGAATATTATTATTGGAATTAAAAGAATTATGAGAATTATATATTATTTGGATTAAAGGAGCATTTTGGGGTATTAAGGGTGTTATTGGCATTTGGGAGAATGAGAATTGGAAGGAAGAGAAAGAACACGAGGAAGGGAGCGTAGAACGCACGGTTGGAAAGAACAAGCAAGGCAAGAGCAAGCGGAACAAGAAGGAGCTTGATCGGGAGATCCTCGCGTGGGACTGTGAAGCTTCATCAACATCAGAACTTCAATTGAGGTAAGGGGGGATGTAACGGTTAAATGGTATTTTACATGAATGTTGGTAGAAGGGGAATCCCTAACCCCATGTATGAATATATTGCATGTTGATGATGATTGATGATGAATTGATGATATTGCATGTTGTTGTTGCTGAGATTATTGTGTTAGATTATGTTAATTTCGTATGCATGTGCTGTAGATTGATGGTTAAGTGAATTGGGAGCTTCCGGGTAATTTCGAAGTTGAGCCGGAAGTTGGTTTTGAGAACAGAGTTGAGGAATTGTCGGATAGAGTCGGGAATAGACCCCGTAACTAAGTTGTAGAATGTGGTTGGTTGTGGGTTTCGATTTAATTGGGCAGAATCAGGAGTGGATGGTGTTTCTGGTGCGCAGAATTTTTCTGAGTACGCAGGTATTCGCTGGGCGAATGAGGGGCGAGCCTTCGCCAGGCTTCGTCGGGCGAACTAGCCAGCGAGTGCTGGTAGAAGCTTCTGTTTGGCTTCGCCATAGGTTTCTCCAGGCGAATGGCAGCGATTCTTCGCTGCGGGGCTTCGCCGGGCGAACACGCCAGCGAGCCCGACCTCAGCTTGTGTTTTTGTTGCTGTTTTGTGTTGTTTCCTTGTGGTTTTGGACCCTTGTTGGTCATGTATGATGAGGAGCTTGCTGGAGAGCTGAGGCGAGTGTATGTGTGGCGTCGGGACGTGACGACTGTGGTACTCGTTGTCGCTTGCGCGAAAATAAGGTGCCGGCATGACAGAAGATTCGCCACCTTTCGTTATTTATCCCTTAGAGTGGGAAAGGAAACGATCGGAAAAACCTGACGAAAAAGGTAAGACAAGGTCGTCGCAACCATTGTCTGGATTCGGGAGTCGGTTACGCAAGGGGAAGGTATTAGCACCCCTCACGTCCGTCGTACTCGACGGGATCCTCGCTTGTTGTGTTTACTTGGACGGGTTGGTTTTATTCTATCTACCTATCAAGGTTGGCTGAAAAAGAAAAGAAAAATGACTCGGCAAAGCGTCACACTTTATGCCTACGTATTCTCATCAGAGAATGAGAAATCAGAGTCAACGTAGTTCGGCCTACGAAGGATTATGGGGGAAGGTAGCTCGCTAAGACTTCGCCATCTTGTGCCTACGTACTCTCAACAGGTATGAGAGATCAGAGCTCACGTAGTTCGGGAAACTACGGTTTATTTCCTGTCTTTTACGAAAGAAGTGTTTTTTATTGTGTTTGCGATTTCAATCGCACTAGAGACTATGACCTGAGAGTGAATGCATCGCATGTCACCCAAAGGGTACCATACTAAACATCCAGACTGTGGAAAAGAAACTCTCCCACAATCCTTTCTCAGATAGCTTAAGGCTCGTAACGTACGAAAGAAATCATTCATGATTACTGTATCTTAAACTGCTTTGAGATGAGAAGAGAACATGCCCAACTAGGAGGGAGACTATCAAGTCCTACTGTTGTCATGCCATGGATTCATCCTATGGTTGAGGTTTGAACAGGGAACTCCTAGAAGTTGTCATGCATAGGTTTCAACCTAAAATTCTATCATCAAATCCTTATCAAAGGAAATGAGAGTCCTAAGGGATCATGTCAATGATACACCAAAACAGACAAAGCATCAGCTTAACAGTAAAATGCATGCAATGCAAGTGAGGGAGGAAATGTGTGTGGGGCTTCAGCCTCCACAAGCTCATCTCAACCTCAAGCCAGAATGAAATAACAGTAATCATACTGAAATATGAACAACATGCTATCAAGCAATAAACAGTAAACTGCAATCATACAGATAAAATGAAATAAAATGCCATCAGGCAAACAAACCACATGGGCAAGGGAGCTGGGATCTACCGAATACCCGCAAGCAAAGCCATACAGTAACAATACAAGCAGAGGGAGCAACTCAACCTCTAGTGCAATCATGCTCCTAGATTCTACCTATTCTAGATATGAACTTATTCTAATGCATCAAACAAATCAAGCAAAACACAGCAATACATAAAAGAAAAAGAAGAAAGCAGATCAACTCCTCTCTCAACCCCAAGCTTCAGCTTTTCCAACAGCAACTCAGTCTTCAGACTTCAATCACTCTTGACAAATACCAATTTGCTTTTCCAGGTTTCAACCCTACAACATGAGTTTCAACTCATCTTCTCCCTTTAAGCTTCAGCTTCTTGATCAGCTCCACCTTCATGCTTCACCTAATCTTCAGGGATCTTCAAGTGTCAACTTGCTCTTGTTGCTCTTCAAGCTTCAGCTGGAATGGCAATACTCAAGGATTCATCCTCTTCAACCTTATGCAATGAAGTCTTCATCTTCAAACTCAAGCTCAACATCTCCCAAGACAATCAAACCAGAGAAAATCACTTACTGAATAAGCTGGGGAATATTGAACTGCTTATTTGACCACCAAAGGTGACCTAAAAGGGTTCAACATCAAAGGAATGGTTCCCTCAAAAGTTATACTTCCTAGGTACATCACTTATCCCTCCAAATGAGATAGGTGTATGCCATGGAAGGACCTTGAATCCTAGGGAGGAATGGAGGTGACAGATACCATCCATGTTTAAGAAAGAAGTTATCTACATCTAAACTCTTCCTAATTCCTAACCCTAAAACAAAACAAAAAGAAAAGAAGAACAAGCTCTCAAGCTCCTCAATGCATCTTCAAGTCTTCTACCATGCTCCTCAATGCTCCTTAGAACAAGATCAAGCTCTCCAAGCCCACAAAGCAAAGCAACTAAAGCAAACATGCCCTAAAGGCAACACAAACAATCAACCAATACAAAAATCAACTAAAAATAGTATACTATTATATTAAATCCTAATATAATTTCTAAGGGATCCTATGTACCTAACCTTAATACCCATATATGTCCCATAGTCTAACTTGTCCTAAAAAAACCCAAAATCTAAAGTTATTATGGACCTATGTTGAAGTTTAACCTAATTCTACACAACCTAGAAGCATCTAATCAAAACTATCCTAAAAATCATCACAAAAATATGGAATAAATCCAGGGGGAAGATAAATTCTATATTTAACTATCCTAAAAAGATTGACCTAAAAATACTAAGGGATCTACCTAAACTAAATTCTACAAAATCATATATCAATATGAAAGAAATAGAAAGCTATTAAAATGAAAAATATGAAGAAAAAAAATTAAAATGCATGATATGACAAATGTTTTTATTTTATATTTTTCTAGACAAAAATATGAAATGGGAGAAAAACTCCCATGAAAAAAACTTTATTTTTCAATTTAATATGAATTTTCAAAGTATGACATAAAATGGACTAAAAGATGAAATGAAAAATGAAGCATGGGTGCAGATAGTAGGTAGACATAGTACAAACGCGCGCTTGGGCTTATCATGGGGGTGGGGATAGTGAAATTCTAGGCCCAATAATGATTCAGAAAACAAATAAGAAAATATAAACGAAAAAGAAAAACCAGCGGTGCATTAAGTAATCCAAAACAGTTCATTTCAATGTGGGCTTGGTATAGGGGGTGGGAATATAAATCCAAACACTAAAACCCAGAGTAGCGTTTAATGAAACGCTTCGTTTCATGGTTACTCAGACTCCTTCTCAAATTCGCTTTGAACCTCAGCCATTGGATCTGCGCGTGGTCAACTAGTCTATGAGTGATCCAACGCACACGAGTTCGTCTTCTTCATCCAGCCCTAGGGTTTGCAGTAACTCCCATGAAACAGAACTTTCAGCACCAACTTCCTCTCACTCGTGCATCATCATAACATCACCAAATTCAGTTTTTTAAAATGCAAAACCACTCTATTTTTCAAGCTGAACAAAACCCTAGTCTTAGTTTGCATTGAAACCTATTCTAACACAGAACCCGATAGTAACCTCCATTAATGGTGAATCTTCAATCTCCACATTTCTTTGATTTCTTTATATCAGAATGACCACCTCACTTCTCTGATCATCATAAGCTATTGCACGTGGATTAACTCTCCATATACTACCAGTTCTTGATCATCAAAGAATTCGTGCTACCATGTCAATCATCACAGAATGCCCTCTAATTCTCCATAATTACTCACTTAAAGGTCTCTAACAAATCTAACCTAACCACCTAATCTAACAACACATAAATAAGGGTGTAGAGATGATTTTGCATACTTGGTAATTGGTTATGGCAGAGGTGGTAAATCTTCTCTTCAGGCCTTGCAAATCTCCAACAATGATCTTGGGATGATTATGTGAGTTCTGTTTGCAAAAGAATGGATGTAGCAAGCTTGTATCCTTGAACTCGAGTGTGATTTGCTTTCTTGCAATTTCCAATGGCAACCTTCAAATCTTCATGGATGGAGCTTCAAACCAGTATGCATATACTCCAAATCACCTATGGAATGTGTTTGGCTAAGAAGAAAGAAAAAGGTTGAAGAAGAATGTGAAGTTTGATCTTAACTTGCAATGGAAGAAATTTGATCTCACTCTCTCTTTTCTACACCAATTAACACCAATCTTGCATCTGAGCAAGTCACAATGGTTATATAGAATGGTTTAGGAACCTCTAGAACCCCCTAGAACAATCCAATGAGAAATTGATCTTTTCATGTCATGGTATTTTTGAATTCTCATTCTCCTTACATGGTATCTCATGCCTTGCATCTCATAACTACCAATTCTGACTTGAATTTATCCCCACATGAGATTTAAGGCAAGTTACAATGCATATCTTCCTTGTTTATTGAGTTTTGTGGAGTTTTGGTTTGGTACCCTAATATGCAAGTAATCAAATTCCAAGGCAGCCCTATGATGCAAGCCTCAAATCAAAATTGTGGCTGAACCATTGTTCTTAGAATGTCATTTGGAGTCAAAATAACCTATTACATGACATGGTTTGGACTTATAACTTGGGATTTCCATTTTTCAAATTCACTTTAATTAACTTATGCCTCATTTTTAGGCCATTTTTATCACTTTTTGATATGAGCCTTTCCAACATCTCATGACCTCCCTACTAGCCTTAAAACATCATTCTAAGCAAGTTTGATGTTGAATATTTTTCCATTTGAATCTTGGAAGTAGGAGATATGGCCTTATGCTTGAAATGACCTATAACCTCCAAATGACCAAAATGCCCTTGGCTTGTCAAAGCCATAAGTTGAGTTCTACAAATCCTATCAAGGACTTCTAGTACTCTATAGAAAGCTAAGAAGATGCTCTTCAACATTAATGTTGACCAAGAATCCATAGGAATCATCCTACTAGGGAAAAAGTTGGGTGCAAGTTGGGTGACTTTCAAGGACCCAAATTCACATACCTCAGATGACCTGTAATTTGCCAAAACCATAACTTGAGCTCTACAAATACTATCAAGGACTTCTACCACTCAAATTAAAGCTAAGAACAAGCTCTACAACATTCATGTTATGGGGAAGATGAGATGACAATCACATCTTGAGCTAAACTGCCTTGAAGATAGGGATCAAACTAGGGGATTTTACACTGACAATCCTTAGAAACCCTAGCTTAAAACTTCTCAAACTCCTCAATCATGATGAGTTGGTCTAGGAATCATCCTTATAGTATCTCAATACATCATTCCATGATCACATGGCTCTTGGATTAGGTCTCAACCCTCTCCAAATCATCAGTTGACCTAGGGTTGACCCAATCAAACCCTAATTCCACCACTCATGGTTGAATCTTCTGAATTCTTGTACAATGACCTCTCTAGGCTTCATGATGGATTTTAAGACATCTCATAAGCTTTCTAAAAGCTTCAAGTCTATCCTCATAGTCTCAGAATCATCTAAGGAGCTCCCACAACTCTCAAGTTATGAAGCACACAACCTTGGTTTCAACCAATTCCTCTGAGGATCTCCTTGAGTTCTCTGACAAAGGTATCAACCTTTGAACACCTGAACAACCTTCTTGGCTAGCTTCAAAGTATCACACAACTCTTAATGGATAAATAAATGTTGGTCAAATTTTAGGGTGCAACACTCGTGAGATCATGATATGTGGATTGGGGTATGTTATGATACCTGTATGTTGTGTAGTGCAGAATGTGAACTCCTTGATATTCACTTAATTAGAGAGATTGCGTCAGTGCATGTTAAGATACATGTATGTGGTGATATAAGGGTGCTGAGTGCGATCGGATTGATGTGTTGTGATGATATCTGGGTGCTGAGAATGTGTTGAGGGTTGTAGGGCTGTGTGGTCGGCGTTTATCGCATTGGACATAATCGGTGGATTATGTGCTAAGTCTAGATAAGTATGGATGCGTATGGATGTGTAAGGATGTGTATGTGATATGTATGCACTATGTGTTATGTGTGGTGATGTGTGGTGATGAGTGGATCCGTAGGATCGATACGCTTGTTATGCGTTGTGTTGTATGTTGTGAGATGGATGTGGATCCGTAGGATCGATACGCTTGTTATGCGTTGTGTTGTATGTTGTGAGATGGATGTGGATCCGGGAGGATCGATACGCTTATTATGCGTTGCGCTTATGTGCGGCTATGTGATATATTTGGGTCAGAAGGACCGACGTGCCTTGTGTGTATTATATGTGATAAGTTGTGTGGTGAATGGATCCGTGGGATCGACGCACTGTGTGTGCTTATTACGTATGTATTTTATGATGTGAGTGGATTCGTGGGATTGGTACGCCTTGTGCATCGTGTATATGTATATTTTGGGTGAAGGGTGGATCAATAGGATCGGTGTGCACTTGGTATGCTAAATGTTTGATGCGTGTGAATATTGTGTTGTGCTCCCGGTGGGGAGGGTGATGGCCTGTTGTCCATCAATATTATTTGTCGTGCTCCCTCTGAGGAGGGTGATGGCCCAGTGACCATCGGTATTGTTGGTGTGCTCCCGTAGAGGAGGGTGATGGTCATGTGTCCATCGATATTATTGTGGTGCTCCCTGTGAGGAGGGTGATGGCCAGGTGTCCATCGGAGATGTGCTCCCATTGTGGAGGGTTGATGGCCAGCTGCCCATCAGTGTGGTGTGCTCCCTGAGTGGAGGGTTGATGGCCAAGTGCCCATCGTTGATATATGCTCCTGTGTGGAGGGTTGATGGCCAGTTGCCCATCGTGATTGTGAGTCGGTACCGCATGTTAAGAGTTGTGTGAGTGCATTTGTTGCGTGATTGTGTATTGTAGTTAATGGTGGGACCGTGAGTCCGGATGATATGTATATGAAATAGTATTATTATTGATTTCTGCCTTTCATTTCATGTACTATTGTACCTATATTATTTGATCGTGATTCTCACCCCTTTGCTGTTGTTGTGGTTTGTGCTCCTTCAGAAGTATAGACAATCAAGGTGTTTAGCTAGCTTGGATTGTGGTATCTCTGTAAGACTGCTCTGATACGTAACACCGGGGCCTTTTTGGGAGTTTTATCGCTTTATGTTGACTTTGTGTGCCCCTGTGGCATATCCTGTTTGATGGTGATTGTAGATGATGCTATATGTATTTTGGGCAGATGGCCATTGTTGTATATATATATGACGAGGATGATGGATATGGATAATATATATATATATATATATATATATATATATATATATATATATATATATATATATATATATATATATATATATATATATATATATATATATATATATATATATATATATATATATATATATATATATATATATATATATATATATATATATATATATATATATATATATATATATATATATATATATATATATATATATATATATATATATATATATATATATATGATGTTTTGTGATTTATGACAGACTATGTATATATTTTCCGCTGCAGTTTTATTGAGAAATTAATTTGGAAAAATGTTTTGTGGAATTTTTGTGTGAATTGTGACATCCCGTTGTGGGAGATACTCTGATGTGTGCTTATTTAGTTTTTTTATTTTATTTTGGGAAGCAGGGTGTTACAAGTTGGTATCAGAGCAGGTCGGTCCATCCGGCCAAGTTGTCTTGTGTTGTAGTTTAATCCCCTATATGCGGCATGTGTGAGAAACATTGTCGGTACATGTTGTTGTCTAGCTTTGTTGGTAGAAGTGGAATGATTTGAGTGGGAAGGAGCTTGTGCTTCTCCCGGGTGCTGCACATGTAGAACTGTAGCTCGGTGTATGGTGGAACGTTCCTATAGTTTGGTAAAGATGGTTCATACCTGTTGCACCCTAAAATTTGCCCAACCTTATTCACTTGGTTTATATTTCAATATCATTAGCATTTGCATATAGAGTCATGTACATAGCCTAACCATCTGCATAGCATAAGCATAACAAGTCATCCAACAGGGGACCAATCATTATTCTCATCTATATGAGCCTATCAAGAGGTTATTATCCAAATTCAATCTCATTCAAGTCATCAGAAAGAATTTGAAAGCTGGGAAGTCAATGGATCAAGCAGGGCTTCTAGCTCCTATCTGAGAGTGTCTGAGGATCAACAAGTAAGCTGTGGATAGAGCATGGAGAGTATGTGGGCATCATGGGAGACTTGGAAAGTCATTGGAATAAGGAGGCAAGTCCTTGGTGTGATCACAAGTATTGCAGTTGAAGGCAGTCAATTAGGGTTTCATCTGGGTCAACCCTGGGTCAACTCTAGGTCAATTGACTGATTGGAAGGAATTAAGGGCTATTGGAGAGATGTGGGGTTCATCATTTGACATGGATAATAAGGATATGTTGTTATGCTAAGAAGAAATCAAGAGAAATCAAGGAGAAGAGGAGGTTCTAAATTAGGGTTTCTATGTAAAATCCCCTAGTTTAGGTCAAATTTCCAAGCAAGATAAGTCAAAATGCAAGCTTCAAATGGATCCTTGGACAACATGAAACTTGTAGAGGATCTCAATACCTTTAATTTGAGTGGTGGGAGACATCAAGGAGATTTATAGAACTCAAGTTATGGTCCTTGCAAGTTACAGGTCATCTGAGGTGTCTGAAATTTTGTCTATGAAAGTGACTTGGCTTCCAAGCTATTTTTACCCCTCAAGGAGATTTCAAATGAATTTCTGGTCAACATAAGAGTTGTTCCTTATTGTCTTAGCTTTCTATAATGGTATAGTATGACTTCATATGATTTGGGGAACTCTACTTATGGTCTTAGCAAGCAAAGGGTATTTTGGTCATTTGTGAATTACAGGTCATTTTAACCTATGCCCAAAACTCATACAAGGAAGCTTCAAATGGAAAACTTTACAACATCAAACTTGTTCCAAATGACATTTTGAGTCTATAAAAGTGACCATGAGATATTGGAAAGATTCATAGCACAAGGTTTCAAAATTGTTGGATTTAATGAATAAAAATGGCCTTAAAAATGAGATTTTTCATATCTTGGCCAAATGAAGCAAAATTATAGGTCATTTTGAATGGAAAGATCATTTTAAAGACATTGGATAAAGTGGAATTTTGAGCTTAATTCATAATTTGTGAGTTATCCATGGTTTCTTGTAATGGAAGAAACATAAACCAAATTCAATGGAAAGAATGCAAGGGAAACTTCTCCAAGTTTCTAGGAGGTTCTAACCTCATGTATATATTGATACAAGATGGTTCATGCCATGGTTGGTGATTCCATTTGTTCAAAAACCTCAAGTTTTACACACTTTCTCATTTTTGCATAAGCTTCACAAACTCTCCATAATCTCCATCAATTCTCACTGTTCTTGATTTGATCATCATCTAGATCATTCATAGGTCAGAATTGTATCAAAGAATTGGTTGAATTGGTCAAAGATTGTACCATTCATCTTCTTCATCCAACTTGCAAGAAGGTTTCAAGTCCAAGATTCAGGAGGTTTACACACGAATCATTGCATACAGAACTCTTAATTCAAGACACTGAGCAAGTCCCAATCACTGCAAGCATCCAATTCAGAGAGTTGCATAGCTATTTCTCCATTTTTCAACAGGTTGGTATCTCTGCTCGATTTGCATAGTTTAGGTAGCATGATAAGGTTTTGATAGTGTAGAATGGTTAAGATAGGGTAGAGGACTGAGTATGATGAGTTTGGAGAAGTTTCAAGGAGTTTGATCATGGTGCATAAATTCTGTTAAGGTCCATAGCACGTGGAATATAGCATGATAATTCATTGTATGTGGTTTGAAATGATCAAGATGAGGTGTAGATTAGTTTAGGATGAGTTTTGGCAAGAATTGAGACATTTGATAGCAGGTGATAATGGTGGATGTCATCTGTTGCACCTATCGGGTTTGGAGATTGGATGAGCTTTAGGAGAATCTAACACCATGGCTGTGTAGAGGGTGAGGAGGAGAGTAATCTTTGTCTTTGGATCGTGTTAATTCATGGAGAGATTAGGGAGAACGAAGGACTGGAAATCCATGCATGGAAGCTGGAATTTCAGAAACCCTAGGTCTAACTTGGGGACGATGACTGTGTGCCGTTGGATCACCCAGAATTTTTGACTTAATCATCTCATCGTGTGGCTGCTGTTGGATTTCAAAACGGAGGGAGAATTCAAAATGTGAAACGCTGCGTTTCACTAATGGTACCGTTCCGGGCTTTGGATCCAAATGACTATCCACACCCCTGTTTTGTTAAGCCCAACCAAATGAACGTGAATCACTTGCTAAATGCATTGAAACCTTTTCATTTTTCTGGCATTTTTTCCATTAATTTCCTGAAGCGCGTTGGGCCTAGTGATATTATTATTCGCGCCCCCTCATCTCAGCCCACCATGGATTACAACTGGAGCGAATTGCTTTTCTCACCCCTTCCCATTGATTTCCTTATATTTCTTTCTAATTTCCTCTCCTTTTTTCATGCATTTTCAAAAATCATAATAAATTGAAAAAACATTATTTTTCAATAAATCTTTTTGCATAATTTTCTTTAAAGAGTCTAGAAAATTATAGAAAAATAAAAATTGCATTTTATTTTTATTTGATATTTTTCCCATATTTTCCAAATAAATAGTATTTTAAATAGTTTCATTTCATACATAAATTTGTTAATTTTTGTTCTACTAGTTGCTTTAATATTTTTTGTTCATTCTTTTTAGGTTGTTTAGTTTAGATATTAAACTTGTCCATGCAATTTAATTCATATTTTTAGGAGTTAGTTTTAGGTGATTAGTTTAGGTGTAAACAACATGAACAAATTAGGGTTTTAAGTGATAACTTAGGAGAATTAGTTCCTTTCCCTCAGGACTTAGGGACTAAATAGTTTAGCTATGGGGCTATAGGGGCTATGGGTAGTTATTAGATCCCCTTAGAAAAGTCAGGATTCCCCTGCTGCTATTAATATACTGTATATATCTGATTGACTGGTGTGGTGTGCCCTCTAGGGATTATTGCTTGCTTGTTTGGGTGTTGGGATTTGTCTGGGGATGTGGGAGAGCTGAAGACTTGTGAAGATGATGAAGCCATTGGAGATCCATAGACTGAAGACCAACTTCCAGAGTTGGAGAGGAGATTTTTGCCATCAGTTGTTAAGGAGATTAGGGTTTAGGAACTAGGCAGAGCTCTAGGTTAGAAAGCTTGATTCTCAAACATGGAAGGTTTTGACTGCCTCCATTCCTCTCTGTGATACAGAGTCTCTCTGAGACACTTACCCCCTTCCTTTGGAAGGCTTGGTGCTATTGTCTGAGGGATAGAACTCTTGAGAGAAAATGTCTTATGTGTTAGTAGCAGTTGGTTTACCACCATTGGTAGTCAACTAATTGCTTAACACCCAATCCACTCTGGTGATTGATCCCTCAGCTTGGAGGATAGGACTTGAAGAAAAGCCATTGTAGACTGAAGATTGACAACCAAAGCCTTTGCTTGAAGACTGTGAAGATAGAGACTACTGCTGACTGAAGCTTGTGGCTAATTGGAGATGACTTGAAGATGGATATTGATGCAGAGCTGCTGTGGCTGTTTATTTTACAATATTTTATTTCTGATGTATTGATTGGTTTTCCGGACTGTATTGTTTGCTGTTTACCCTGCTGGGTTGAAGGTGAAGCCTGTTCACTTTTGCCTATTGTTTTCCAGGTTCGAGGTTGAGTGGGACTCCCTTGCCTCGCTTGTATTGTTGCATTCATGCATTTTACTGTTTTACTGTATATATCTGATATTGTTGCTGTTTCCGTCTATTCCCTTAGGATCTCTGTTTCTCTCTGTGCAAGAGAGGAGCATGATAGACACTAAGTCTTAACCCATGCATGATAACATTAGGTTAGTTTGTCTCCCCTTGCAACCGTAGGTTAGAGTTCTGTCTCTTCTTTCTCAAAACAAACAGAAAAACACCATAAATATTTCAAACACAATAAAAGACACTTCTTCCGTAAAAGAATGTGAACTCATCAAAACGTCATTTTTTTGTCCGCCGGGACTGCTAATCAAGAAAACCTTTTTCAGAAGGAATAAAATCAACCAAGACAGACTTGTGTCGTACGTGGCCCGAACTACGTTTGCTCTGATCTTCCATGCAGTATGGAAGTACGTAGGCATAGGATGCGATATCCTAGCGAGCAACCTTCACCCACCTTCCCCCGTAGTTAGGAGAACTACGTTGACTCTGATTTCTCGTTCCAGGCGGGAATACGTAGGCATAAAGTGCGATACTTTGCCGAGTCATTTTTATTTTCATTTTATTTTCTTTTTAACCCTTGACCTATAGTTTAGATAGAATAACAATCCATACCCGAAAACAAGCGTGGATCCCGTCGAGTACGACGGACGTGAGGGGTGCTAATACCTTCCCCTTGCGTAACCGACTCCCGAATCCAGGTTTTGGTTGCGACGACCATACCTTTCCAGTGTTATGCGAGGTTTACTCTGAGCGTTTCCTTTCCCTCCCGTGGGATAAATAATGCACGGTGGCGACTCTTCTGTCAGCCGGCGCCGATTTTCGCAGTAGCGACAGCTGGCGACTCTGCTGGGGATCCAACGTCCCCTGGCTGCTAAAGACTGCGATAGTTCTTATGCATTTGGGATCCAACGTCCCTTAAGAGAGTCAATCCTAACGCTTGTTTTCCCGTCGAGGATTTTGTATGGATTTATATTTCTGACCTTTATTTTCAGCTTTGTATATATGGATTATTATTGCCGTATCTTGGGGTGTGACGGGTGTTCTGATATTGAGTGAGAAGCCGGACCTGGGCTTGAGTGCACCTAGAATTAGAGTAGAGATTAGTTGGCGCCCGCTTGCTTTGCTTGCTTTGGTGTCCCGCGAAATCTACACTCAGACGAGATTCCTCTGGTTGGCCTCCTGCCCCTTCCTTTGGTTGGCGTGGGTTGCTGGTTAGTTGAATTGTCGACTCTGAGGACCGATCATTTGGAAGTTGGCTAAGTGAGGCCTCTTCAGGATTTGATGATGCCACTCCTTCTGGGAATCGTATCATCAACCCTGAAAGTCTGTGGCGCCGACGACCGCATAGGATGCCATACCTTTGTCAGTTACTAGAACATCCACCTGTGAGAGGGTTTGGGGTTATGCAGGTAACTAGACCTTCAGATACCGGTTATTTCTTGATCAGAGATCCTGGGTATTTATGGAGGGTTATGAGGTCTGTCAGAGACCATGTGGAGATGTGATTTGAGGTCTGCCAGAGACCAGTTGGAGTTATGGTTTGAGATCTGTCAGATACCATTATTGGAGCTTGATTTTAGGTCTATCTGAGACCAGGGTTTGAGGACTTCTAGAGAATCTATCTGAGACTTCTTGATATGGTCCAGGCTATTCAGCTACGGCAGTTGGCCCCCGTTGCATGTTACTTGCATTGCATTCTGTTTGCATACTCATCACCATTGCATCCCACTAACGTGTGTCTGTGCTGCAGGTGCATTTGCATTTCCCTAGTTCTAGTGTCCGGATTCCTGAGTGATTGGTCATGGCCAGCTTAAGAAGGACAGTTGCTTACAAATTGCCTACTCCTGATGTTGTTCCCCTGCTTGGGTTGATCTCTCTGGCTGATGAGGAGGTTCGTAGGAGCTTCAGAATGAGCTATGGAAGACTATTGAGATTGGTGCGCAAACCCACGGAGACAGAGCTAGATAGACTGTACGCTTTGATGCAATTCTATGATCCCGCATTGAGATGTTTTACGTTCGCTGATTTCATTATAGGGCCTACCATTGAGGAGTATGTGGAGTTTACTGAGTTACCCGTGCAGAACCAGGTTCCATTCATTCATTCGGGCATTAAGCCCAAGCCAGAAGACTTGGCAAAAGCCTTGCATGTGGATGCTTCTGAACTGTTGACTACTGTTTCCCGTGGAGTTCCAGGCTTCTCACTCCAGTTCTTGATCGGTAAAGCTCAAGAGTACGCTAAGAGCGGATGTTGGATTGCCTTCAATGCTGTGCTGGCTCTGTGCATTTACGGCATAATATTGTTTCCCAATGTACCGGATTTTGTGGACTTCGATGCCTTCTACTTGTTTGCCGCTGGTAATCCTGTACCGACCATGCTCGGAGATTTCTACCACTCACTGCATTACAAGAATGAGAAGGGAAGAGGAAAGAATGTTCATTTCTGTGTACCATTGCTGGATATGTGGTTTAAAAGCCACCTTCCCCTGAAGGGATCTTTTGTGAAGAGTGCAACCACAACTAGCTGGTCAGAGCGCCTGATGAGGCTATCTTCTGAAGATGTTGAGTGGTTTGATCGAGACCTTCTAGGATCTGAGCTTATATTCAGTTGTTCTGGGTACCCTAATGTTCCGTTGATAGGGAGGAAAGGGTGTATCAACTACAACCCTTCTCTGTTCGTCCGTCAGTTCGGATATGCGTTGAAGAACCCACCAAAGGAGGAGGAAGTACAGGAATCTCTGTACTTCACCGGAGACGTGAAGGGGGAGTTACTAGCCAAGCTGCAGCATGCCTGGACGCGTATTAACCGCAGAGGGAAGACGTTGTTAGGAAAGAATGACTGTCAGGCCTATGCACCATACAGAGTTTGGGTCCAGGAGAGAGCAAGTCAGTTGCGGATGCCATTCCCAGATGTACCAATCCTTGTTCCTATTCCGGTAGCAGAGCCAACCACTGTTTCTCGGGAAGCCTACGAGCAAGTTGTGAAAGAAAAAGAAGCCTTGATGAAGATCAATGAAGGGTTAGGGCAAGAGTTAGCCCAGGTACGCAGTGAGAAAAACAAGGCCGTGTATGCTTTCCAACAACAGATTGAGCTAATGAACAGATTAGGGGATGAGTTGACTGAGGAGAGGAAGAAGCGCGAACGTTTGGGGCAAGAGTTTAGAAGCTCCCATGACATGCTTGAATCTAAGAAGAAAGCGCTTGACATCGCTCACCGAGAGATCTCTTCTTGCAATAAGACCTGGAATGCCACGCTCACCAACAATAAGAGGAGGGAGGATAAGTTGAAGCAGCAAATTTCCGACCTCAAAGAGCAGTTGAAGTCCAGCATCAAGAAGTGTGAGGAAGAAGTGATGACCCGGTATAGTCTCCAGAATGCACTAAACAAGGCCATCAAAGGGAGAGACGAAGCTGTGTCCCAGAAGCGTAAACTGGAAGATCGCTTCGGAGAGGGGGCATGGGAAGAAACTGCTGAAGACGTACGCCGTGTTCTTAAGAAAAGGAACCAACTTGTCGAAGGGCTGCTCGCTCGACCCAGTCATCCGGAGACCAAGAAGTTGCTAGAAGAATACCAGACCTATGGGAGGATTTGATCATTTCATGTAGTAACTTGTATGCTTTATTTGCATAGTGCTGACCATCACCAGGATTGTTGGTTGAGGTCATGCCTTCTCTTTGTACTCTTAGTGATATTGTATTCTGGGTTTATTGGTTTCTCAGCAATATATGAGGCTTCCTGTGATTCAGCTCCGATCTTTATATTATTAGCACTGTCACTGCACCGGCACCTTCACACTAGAATCGGGGAATGAACTTCCCTAATGCACAGACACACACATTGCATTGCATTCATATTCATATTACATTACAGGTAATCATTGGATGTTATCTCATTTCCTGCTCTGCAACAGGTACTTTTCAGGATTGCAGATCAGCACCCGCACCGCTATTCTACCCGCGCCAACTGTCGAAGAATCATGGATCAAATGCAGAACAAGATGCAAGATGCGCGCGAGAAGCTCGCTCTCTTCATGCAGACCATGGAAGCTATTGCAAAAGGTCAGGAAAATTTGCAAGCCATGGTCCAACCTCTGTTGGCCCGTAATGCTGGTCACGGTAACGAGGATCATCAGTCCGTACGGGTCGATACTGTTCATGGAGACGGCACTCCCACGCCAATGGCTCCACCTGTAGTCAATATACCCGCTGCTAATGTCAACAACGCTACCGCTGCTGTGAATGGTAACGTCGGAGTTGGGAACGAGACTGCTGTCCATAACGTTGGGCTCGGGGACGTCAACTTGGGTGATAATATGGGAGGCAACGGCTTTGTCAATACTGGATTCGGGTTCAATGATCAGGGATTCGATAATGCTGGGAA
Source organism: Lathyrus sativus (assembly GCA_963859935.3). Taxonomy (NCBI): domain Eukaryota; kingdom Viridiplantae; phylum Streptophyta; class Magnoliopsida; order Fabales; family Fabaceae; genus Lathyrus; species Lathyrus sativus. The sequence goes on along the minus strand of OZ012740.1, from coordinate 182,797,090 downwards.
ATATGGTTTCAATGCTCAAGGTTTTGGGCAAGATGGTTATGGTGTGGCCAATCAGGGCTATGGAGGTTTCGGAAATGGAAACGGCGCTGGGTTTATGGCTTTTGGGCCTGCTGGAGGAGTTCAAGGGTACGGCAACAGAGGCCGAGGTCCGGGGATGAATCAGATCAGGGCTGGACGTAATAATGGGTATGACGGGTATGGAGCTGGAAATGGTATGTGGCAAGAAGATCAGCAGGAGGACGCCTTCTCCGGCGGAGGTTTCGAAGGACCGATGGATGACTCCCAGAAGATCAGAATGCTGGAAGAGCAGATGAGGGGGGTCCTGAACCAAAGTGTTGTGGGCTTGGACATGGCAACAATGGGTCTGGTACCTGGCTTGAGGGTGCCAATCAAATTCAAAGCTCCTGCGTTTGATAAGTATAAAGGGGACACATGTCCGAAAGTGCATGTGCGAGCCTATTACAGGAAGATGTCTGCATACTCAACTGATGAGAGAATGCTAATGCATTTCTTTCAAGATAGTCTGTCGGGTCCTTCCTTAGAGTGGTACATGGGGTTGGAGCCAACTAATATCAAGACATGGAAGCAATTGGCGGAGGCATTCGTAGCTCACTACAAGTATAACAGCGACTTGGCGCCCAATCGGGTCCAATTGGCAGGGCTGTCGCAGAAGAAGGGGGAGAGCTTTAAAGAGTACGCGTAAAGGTGGCGCGATATGGCTGCCAGGGTCCGTCCTCCTGTAGAAGACAAGGAAATGAATGACATGTTCGTCGGCACATTCACAGGCTTGTTTCATGACATGTTGTTTCACACATCTCTGGCCAGTTTTTCAGACCTAATTCTGATGGGAGAAAAGATTGAGTGTAACATTAAGCAAGGAAAATTCCAGGTTGAGGAATCAACTGCATCTGGCAGTAATAGGAAGGATTTTGGTGGGAGCCGTCAGGGCGAGGCAAGCGCAGTGTTTGGAGGCCGAGGCCGAGGCCGAGGCAGGGGACGAAACCAATATCATCAGCCGCAGCAGGTGGCGAGTGTTACTATCCCGTATCAGCAACAACCACTTCAACAACAACAACCGGTTCAGCAACAGCCAATGCAACAGCAACAGCAGCAGCAGTCTCAGCAGGGGGCGCAGCAGGCCCAGCGAAGATTCCAGGATGGTAAACCAAGAAGAGTGTTTGAGAAGCCTCCCACGACATATGCTGACTTATTGCAGACATTGTTGGGATTGAACCTGGTAGAGAAGAGAACTCTGGCACCGATAACGGGAGCTCCCCCGTTTGGTTACGATGCAAGCAGGCACTGTGAGTTTCATTCTGGAGCTCCGGGCCACGATATAGAGGGTTGCCATGCTTTTAAGCACGTTGTACAGGATCTTTTGGACAATAAAACTATCAATTTCGGAACGGCAGGTCCGAATATAGTGCAGAAGCCCATGCCTAATCATGGGGCAAACGCCATTCTGACTGAGGAAGGGTTAAATCTGATTACGAATGTCGACGATTTAAAGACTCCGCTGAGCGAGATAAAGAGCCGACTGTTACAAGGGGGTGTTTACCCGGGATGTGACGAGTATTGCTTAGAATGTTGGACCCTAGCTGGGGGGTGTGATGATTTGAAGAAAGGCATTCAGGCTTTAATCGATGGAGGCACATTGTAGTTTGACCGAGCAGCAATCGAAGAGCCCGCAGGGGCAATAGCAGATGATCAGAGTGATGTGGCCATGGTAACGATTCCTCGAAAGACAATCACTATTGCAGCACCAGCTCAGCGACCACCGATCACCATAACTAAGGCCGGGCCGATCCCGTACGAGAACACGAAAGCAGTCCCCTGGTCATATGGGTTGGAGGTGTATTGTGACGGGATAAAGATTGATGTTAATAAGCAGCCAGCCGAGACTGTGGATAATGTTGTCGGTTCGGGGGGTATGACAAGGAGTGGTAGGATCTTTATATCTCCTGAAGTGGAGGCCGAAAGACTAGCGAAGGGGAAAGGGAAGATGGTTGAGAATGTTCCGGTGCAAGCCAGCGAAAAAGAAGCGACATCCAAAGATGTAGAAGAATTCATGCGCTTGATTCGGAAAAGTGATTATAAAATTGTGGAGCATCTGCAGCAGACGCCGTCCAAAATATCCATCTTGTCATTGCTCTTATGTTCGGAAGCTCACAGAAATGCTTTGCTGAAAGTCCTGGATACTTCCTTTGTACCCCAAGATGTCTCTGTAAATCAGCTGGAAGGAGTGTTGGCACATGTAAATGCAGGCCATAGCTTGGGCTTTACCGACTTCGATTTGACCCCGAAAGGGAGAGATCATAATATGGCGTTGCACATATCTGTCGAATGTAGAGGATCAGTAATGTCGCATGTATTGGTCGACACCGGATCGTCTTTGAATGTACTGCCCAAGAAGGCGATGATGAAGCTGGATGTTAGAGGAATCTTGTGCACGCCCAGTGACTTGGTAGTTAGAGCCTTTGACGGCACGCGAAGAACAGTCTTTGGATCAATCACATTGCCTCTACAGGTGGGGCCGGAGGTGTTTGCAACGGAATTTTATATCATGGATATACAGCCTGCGTACAACTGCTTGCTTGGAAGACCTTGGATTCATGGGGCTGGGGCAGTCACGTCCACCCTGCATCAGAAGCTAAAATATATGGTCGGAGACAACGTAGTCACTGTATGCGGAGAAGAAGACATCCTGGTCAGCCATCTATCGTCGTTTAAATATGTGGAGGTCGACGGAGAGATCCACGAAACGCCATGCCAGGCATTTGAAGGGTTGCGTATCAAGGACAAAGGTCCTGGGCCGAGCAAAGCGTCGGAGATAGCCGTCTCATCGTATAAAGAAGCGCAAGCTCTAGTGGAAACAGGAGAAGCAAAGGGCTGGGGCAAAGTGCTGGATATTCCTGTAAAGATGGACCGGTTCGGGCTGGGATACCAACCGTCATCGTCAGCACCTGCTGTGGGAGCACCCCGTTTCAGAGGGCCAATAACCATCTCTGCCAGTGGAGTATGTCATGGGACCGTCAATGCTGCTTCGGAGTCTGACGAAGGAGACAGCGACTGTGATATGGATGCCTGGATTCAGCCAAGCACGCCAGGACAAGGACTGTGCAACTGGTCTATTCAGGAGCTTGTTCCTGTGACTCTTAAACAGTAATGCTTTTCTTTATTAATTGTTGAATAATCTGATGTCTGGCCCGGGGCATCAGGATTTGCTTAGGGCTGTGTTGTTATGAACATTGCGTGTTAATCATTAAATAAATGGCGTTTTTCATGTGCAAATACTATAATCTCTGTCTTTCTTGTTTTGTATTTTTCAATAAAATGGCAACGTGGTTATTCACTTTATACGCATTTTGAAGCACTTAACCATTCCTTTTGCAGGATAACATTTTCAGATGACATCGTTGAACCACCTATGACTCGTCCCGACTTTGAACACCCGGTATTTCAGGCCGAAGAAGAGGTTGTTGAAGATAGCGACGTTCCTGAAGAACTGTCTTGGTTGGTGAAGCAAGAGGAAAGAACCATTCTGCCTCACGACGAGGTCATCGAAGTTATCAACTTGGGGTCGGAAGGGGTTGAGAAGAATATTCGTATCGGAGCCGCACTGCGGGACGATATCAAGCGAAGACTGGTTGAAATGCTCCGAGAGTATAGTGATGTATTCGCTTGGTCGTATGAGGATATGCCAGGGCTCGATACAGATATGGTCGTGCACCGCCTGCCACTGAAAGAAGATTGCCCGCCTGTCAAACAAAAGCTCCGCAGAACTCGACCAGATATGGCAGTGAAGATCAAAGAGGAAGTTCAAAAACAGTGGGACGCTGGTTTCCTGGCTGTGACGAAATATCCCTCATGGGTTGCCAACATCGTACCCGTGCCAAAGAAAGATGGCAAGGTTCGGATGTGCGTGGATTATAGAGATTTGAATAAAGCAAGCCCAAAAGACGATTTTCCACTTCCTCATATTGATGTATTAGTTGACAATACGGCTCAATACTCCGTATTCTCCTTCATGGATGGCTTTTCAGGCTATAACCAGATTAAAATGGCGCCAGAGGATATGGAGAAGACCACTTTCATAACGCCTTGGGGAACATTTTGCTACAAAGTGATGCCCTTTGGTTTGAAAAATGTTGGGGCAACATATCAGGGGGCGATGACGACTCTCTTTCATGACATGATGCATAAAGAGATTGAAGTTTATGTTGACGATATGATTGCCAAATCCCAGACGGAGGAAGAGTATCTGGTGAATCTGTTGAAGCTATTTAAAAGGCTTAGGAAGTTCAGGCTGAGGCTGAACCCTAACAAATGCACCTTCGGGGTGAGATCGGGTAAACTGCTGGGGTTTATCGTAAGCGAAAGAGGAATAGAGGTCGATCCTGCTAAAATAAAAGCGATTCAAGAAATGCCGACGCCTAAAACGGAGAAAGAAGTGCGCGGGTTTTTAGGGAGGTTGAACTACATCGCCCGGTTCATATCTCACCTAACGGCCACGTGTGAACCATTGTTCAAGCTGTTGAAGAAAGATCAAGTTGTAACGTGGAACGAAAATTGTCAAAAGGCGTTCGATAAAATAAAGCAGTATTTGCAGGAGCCTCCTATTTTGATACCCCCAGTGGTCGGCAGACCCTTGATCATGTATTTGACGGTTCTTGAGGGAAGCATGGGTTGTGTTCTCGGTCAACACGACGAGACAGGAAGAAAAGAGCATGCGATCTACTACTTGAGTAGGAAATTTACAGATTGTGAATCTCGGTATTCAATGCTTGAGAAAACTTGTTGCGCGCTAGCCTGGGCCGCCAAGCGTTTGAGGCAATACATGCTGAATCATACAACCATGCTCATCTCGAAGATGGATCCTATCAAATATGTATTTGAAAAGCAGGCGTTGTCAGGGAGAATTGCCCGTTGGCAGATGGTCTTGACTGAATATGACATCCAATACGTCTCGCAAAAGGCTATAAAGGGGAGTGTGTTGTCCGAGTATTTGGCAGAACAGCCTATTGAAGAGTACCAATCGATGAGGTTTGATTTTCCTGACGAGGATATCATGTACCTAAAGATGAAAGATTATGAAGAGTTGTTGCCAGACGAAGGACCAGAGTTGGGTTCCAAATGGAAGATGATATTTGACGGAGCTGTGAATGCTTACGGTAGCGGAATAGGGGCAATCATCACTACGCCGCACGGGTCGCACATCCCGTTTACTGCCCGATTGACCTTTGCCGTTACCAACAATGAGGCCGAATACGAAGCTTGCATAATGGGGCTTGAAGAAGCCATTGATTTGCGAATCAAGAATCTGGACGTGTACGGAGACTCAGCTCTGGTGGTGAATCAGATCAAAGGGGAATGGGAGACGCGTCAGCCCAATTTGATACATTACATGAATTATGCAAGGAGATTGTTGCCTTTCTTCGACAAAGTTGAGTTGCATCACGTACCGCGAGTAGAGAATCAAATGGCTGACGCCCTCGCCACTTTGTCTTCCATGTACAAAGTCAACTTCTGGAACGAGGCTCCCCGAATCATTATCTCTCGGCTTGACAGGCCAGCTTATGTATTTGCCATTGACGAAGCATCCGACGACAAACCGTGGTATTTTGATATCCTTAATTTCCTGAAGAATAAAGAGTATCCGGCCGGGGCATCCAGTCAAGATCAGAAGACTCTCAGGAGATTAGCGGGTAATTTCTATTTGAATCCGGATGGCGTCTTATACAGAAGAAACCACGATTTGGTGTTGTTGCGTTGTGTAGACGAAAGAGAGGCAAAGCTGCTCATGGAGGAAATACACGAGGGTACCTTTGGCACGCATGCTGGTGGGCATGCTATGACGAGAAAGCTGCTGCGGGCAGGTTATTTTTGGCTGACTATGGAAACGGATTGTTTCAAGTTTGCGAGGAAGTGCCACAAGTGCCAAATCTATGCTGATAAGATCCATGTGCCTCCGAGTCCTCTGAATGTGATGTCGTCGCCATGGCCATTCTCGATGTGGGGAATCGATATGATTGGAAAGATCGAGCCGACAGCTTCTAACGGGCACCGGTTCATCCTAGTAGCAATCGATTATTTCACCAAGTGGGTGGAAGCGGCGTCCTACACCAATGTAACGAAGCAAGTGGTGGCCAGATTCATCAAGAGAGATATCATTTGCCGATATGGGATCCCCGAGCGGATAATCACAGACAACGGTTCGAACCTGAACAACAAAATGATGAAGGAGCTCTGTCAGAATTTCAAGATCGAACACCACAACTCCTCCCCGTACCGACCCAAGATGAATGGCGCTGTTGAGGCGGCCAATAAGAATATCAAGAAGATTGTTCAGAAAATGGTGGTGACCTATAAGGATTGGCACGAGATGCTGCCTTTCGCTTTGCACGGTTATCGTACGACGGTACGCACATCAACCGGGGAAACCCCGTTCTCATTAGTGTATGGAATGGAAGCGGTATTACCATTGGAAGTAGAGATCCCTTCTCTGAGGGTATTGCGAGACGTTCAGCTGGATGAGGCAGAATGGGTAAAAGACAGGTTGAACCAATTGAGTTTGATGGACGAGAAGAGGCTAGCTTCTCTAGCATATGGTCGTTTGTACCAGAGCCGAATGAAGAAAGCATACGACAAGAAGATACATCCGCGAAGCTTTCAGACGGGCGACCTTGTGCTGAAAAGGATTCTCCCGCCGCAAGCAGATCACAAGGGCAAGTGGACCCCCAACTACGAAGGGCCATACGTTGTCAGGAAAGTCTTTTCAGGAGGAGCGTTGTTGTTGTCCACCATGGACGGAGAAGACTTCATGTCACCTGTAAATTCGGACGCAGTTAAAAAATACTTTGCTTAAAATAGACCCGCTGGACAGAAAAAAAAGAGTCCAGGCAAAAATGGGGCATCCTGGCGAACCAAAAACAGAATAAAAGGTTCGGGAAAAAGTTAGGGATAAAATTGAAAAATGTACACCCGCGAAGTTGAAAACCTACACTGGGCGGCTTTGGCAAAAAAGGGTATCCCGGTGAACTGAAAACCCGTAAAGGGCGGTTCACGCAAAAGTTAGGGAGTTGAAAAGCAAACGACTGCGGTCCGAATTTGATATTGCAATGAGCATCAGGGCGGGAGAATACCTAAAGGATCGGTTATCTGATACAACCTCTTCAGAAGTGTGAATACCAGGAAAGCATTAGAATCGGATGAGTCATAGGAGGATCAGTTCGTGGTGTTCGTCTGCATCCCGTTGCCGACATGTGTACAAAATTTAATTTGTCAAAATATTTATGCTTCTTGTGCATACTTGTGTATTTGCTTTGCGTAGCTTCCTCATTCCAGGAGTTACATCCCGTGTATAAAACTCCGCCCATTCAGGGGCCCAATCAATGAAATATGTTATTCAGTACTTGGTGCTGGTTCTTTACTGTTTCGTGCATGATAAAACGCCTAAGTTTATTGAAACTAGCATGTGTATAACGTCATTGGCCCTTGCCAACAATTGCTAAAGCGTTGAATTAACTGAAAATAACGTCACTAACCTGAATCGATTTGGTTCCGTAGGCTTGTCTTGTCTTGTTTGTGTTGTTGCAGGCTTCATAACCGTACGAGAAAATGAGCAAAAGATTGCAATAACGAAAGACTCGGTCCCCGCGCAGGTCATGCAGGTTCTTCCTGAAGAAGGATAGAATTCCCCAGCTAGTCGTAGCTTATCCAAAGGACATTTTCCAGCAAATTCGTTTATCCTCAACAGAAATGACGATTCCAAGATCGAAGGCTGTATTCAGACAGTGCATCTCAAACAGAGTGGTTTAGCCGCAGAAGATTAATATTGGTGGGCTGTATTCAGGCAGTTTTCCTTTCCCCGCAGGGTCATTTACTCTCCCCTAGCGGAGTCAGTTGGTTTCCCCAGGAGAATCATCCCATCTCCAGCGGAATTCTCTTTGCAAGTGTTTTCATTCCTCCCAGTGGAACTCGAAGATTAAGACTATCCCCGATAGAGTTGGTGCGGGTCCTGGCATTTATCTTGCCGGAATACCGTGTGATACCCGTTCACTTTCCCGCAGAAGTTCGATCATACCAAGCGCATTTGCTATTCTCTAGCAGAGTTATATTCCCCAGCAGGGTGTTACTTCAATGAGGTGCTTGGCTTAAGTTCCCAATTTCCCAGCTGAGTCGATTTCCTCTTCCAGCATTTATTTTGCTGGAATAATTCTATAGCACCTGGCTATCCCCAGCGGAGTTGGCATTATCTTCAGCATTTATTTTGCTGAAGCAGTTTCTGTACTCAGCAGTTCGAGTCGGCATTTGCATCCACCAAATAAAAGCGTAGCATTTCCACGCCGAATGGAGCATTGCATCATTGCCGAACGCATGCATTTTCGAACCATAACTAGGTTGGCTGACCGTTTGTTCCAAGTACTATTTCTCTTGCAGGAAGAGAGAGCCCTTGCTCAGGTGAATCAATAAGCATTCAGGATCTTGACGTGAGACATCCGATGAAGTGTCAGTTGTGGCGCTACTCCCCACAGAGTCAGCAGGATAAGTTCCTCCTTATCCCCAAGCAGAGCTATTGGTCATCAAAGGATTCATGAATCAGAATTTCAGAGGCTACCGCCGGTTACCAGAACAGGCGTCCGGAAGTTTGGTTTCCAAATGTCCCCAGTAGAGTCAGCCTCGAAGTTGCTGTAACGTCAATGATGAGAAGTTTGCGGACTAATGGAAGGATGAGTCCTAACGTGGACAATTTTATTGACGGGATTTCTTTGTGCTAGAGGCAATTGTTGGAATGTGGAGTCCTAACGTGGACATTTCCTCAAGTTGACGATGTGTGTTAGTCCTAACGTGGACAGGTTCGAGTTCTCGGTATTGATTGGGTGTGGAGTCCTGACGTGGGCGAAGGTTGATTGTTCTTCGTGTTGGTGTCCTGACGTGGACAATTTATTTCCAGCAGATAGATTTATTCGTGACGGTAAAATGTGCGTCCTGACGTGGACAAGTTTATATTTCTTCGTGATGACAAGATACGAGAGTCCTGACGTGGACAAATTTATCCTTCTTCGTGTTGTTGGCGAAGTATGAGTCCTGGCATGGACAAAGTCCTATTTCCCCAGCAAGTCGAAGACGCGCGAGTCCTGACGTGGACAGGTGCTATTATTTCATCAGATGAAGATGTGAGTCCTTACGTGGACGAATCAAAATATGTTTCCTTACGTGGAAAGATTGGGTCCTTACGTGGACATATCAAGATGAGAATCCTTACGTGGAAAGAATACGGTTTCCTAACGTGGAAAGATGGTGGTTCCTGACGTGGAAAGAAAAGTTATTCCTGACGTGGAAAGAGTGTGGTTTCCTTACATGGAAAAATGATATTCCTTACGTGGAAAGATTGGAGTCCTTACGTGGACATATTCAAATCAAGATGTATTCCTTACGTGGAAAGTGTAGTCCTGAAGTGGACAGATTCAGAAAAGAGATTGTGATTCCTTACGTGGAAAGGTGGGTCTTTACGTGGACGGAGTTGTATTCCTTACGTGGAAAGATAGCATTCTTGGCGTGGAATGATGGAGTCCTTACGTGGACAAATCAAGAAGAGAGTTATTCCTAACGTGGAAAGGTGGGTCCTAACGTGGACGATGTAGTCCTAACGTGGACAAGTTTGATTCCTTACGTGGAACGAAGATGCATTCCTTATGTGGAAAAAGTTTAGTCCTGACGTGGACAGATTCAGATCAAGATCAATTCCTAACGTGGACAGATGGAGATTCCTGATATGGAAAGAACGGTTATCACTTACGTGGAACGGTTACTCCTAACGGGGACGGTGTTATTCCTAACGTGGAAAAGTTTGCTCCTAACGTGGACGATTTATTTCCGACGAGAAGGCAGACGAGCCATCCCCGAAAAGTTGTTGAAGTTTCCAGAATTGACGAAGCAGGCGTCCTAACGTGGACAAAATTCTATCTCTGCAATGATAAAATATTTTTCAGAACGATGAAAATAGTCCCCAGCACGGTCACGCGAGACCAGTGGGTTGTCATAACAGTCAGATTCAGCTGATGAATGTCGTTCCCCAAGCAGGAGCATAGTTTATTTCTGCGGTTGGCAAATTTCTGGTTTCACTGGTATTCAACTGTCTCGTACCGCGAATGTCTGAAGGCTCCGGGCTCTTCACCCAATCGGGTCCAAGTCGCTTGAATAGGGGCAGCTGTTGCACCCTAAAATTTGCCCAACCTTATTCACTTGGTTTATATTTCAATATCATTAGCATTTGCATATAGAGTCATGTACATAGCCTAACCATCTGCATAGCATAAGCATAGCAAGTCATCCAACAGGGGACCAATCATTATTCTCATCTATATGAGCCTATCAAGAGGTTATTATCCAAATTCAATCTCATTCAAGTCATCAGAAAGAATTTGAAAGCTGGGAAGTCAATGGATCAAGCAGGGCTTCTAGCTCCTATCTGAGAGTGTCTGAGGATCAACAAGTAAGCTGTGGATAGAGCATGGAGAGTATGTGGGCATCATGGGAGACTTGGAAAGTCATTGGAAGAAGGAGGCAAGTCCTTGGTGTGATCACAAGTATTGCAGTTGAAGGCAGACAATTAGGGTTTCATCTGGGTCAACCCTGGGTCAACTCTAGGTCAACTGACTGATTGGAAGGCATTAAGGGCTATTGGAGAGATGTGGGGTTCATAATTTGACATGGAGAATAAGGATATGTTGTTATGCTAAGAAGAAATCAAGAGAAATCAAGGAGAAGAGGAGGTTCTAAATTAGGGTTTCTATGTAAAATCCCCTAGTTTAGGTCAAATTTCCAAGCAAGATAAGTCAAAATGCAAGCTTCAAATGGATCCTTGGCCAACATGAAACTTGTAGAGGATCTCAATACCTTTAATTTTAGTGGTGGGAGACATCAAGGAGATTTATAGAACTCAAGTTATGGTCCTTGCAAGTTACAGGTCATCTGAGGTGTCTGAAATTTTGTCTGTGAAAGTGACTTGGCTTCCAAGCTATTTTTACCCCTCAAAGAGATTTCAAATGAATTTCTGGTCAACATAAGAGTTGTTCCTTATTGTCTTAGATTTCTAGAATGGTATAGTATTCCTTCATATGATTTGGGGAACTCTACTTATGGTCTTGGCAAGCAAAGGGTATTTTGGTCATTTGTGAATTACAGGTCATTTTAACCTATGCCCAAAACCCATACAAGGAAGCTTCAAATGGAAAACTTTACAACATCAAACTTGTTCCAAATGACATTTTGAGTCTAGAAAAGTGACCATGAGAGATTGGAAAGATTCATAGCACAAGGTTTCAAAATTGTTGGATTTAATGAATAAAAATGGCCTTAAAAATGAGATTTTTCATATCTTGGCCAAATGAAGCAAAATTATAGGTCATTTTGAATGGAAAGATCATTTTAAAGACATTGGCTAAAGTGGAATTTTGAGCTTAATTCATAATTTGTGAGTTATCCATGGTTGCTTGTAATGGAAGAAACATAAACCAAATTCAATGGAAAGAATGCAAGGGAAACTTCTCCAAGTTTCTAGGAGGTTCTAACCTCATGTATATATTGATACAAGATGGTTCATGCCATGGTTGGTGATTCCATTTGTTCAAAAACCTCAAGTTTTACACACTTTCTCATTTTTGCATAAGCTTCACAAACTCTCCATAATCTCCATCAATTCTCACTGTTCTTGATTTGATCATCATCTAGATCATTCATAGGTCAGAATTGTATCAAAGAATTGGTTGAATTGGTCAAAGATTGTACCATTCATCTTCTTCATCCAACTTGCAAGAAGGTTTCAAGTCCAAGATTCAGGAGGTTTACACACGAATCATTGCATACAGAACTCTTAATTCAAGACACTGAGCAAGTCCCAATCACTGCAAGCATCCAATTCAGAGAGTTGCATAGCTATTTCTCCATTTTTCAACAGGTTGGTATCTCTGCTCGATTTGCATAGTTTAGGTAGCATGATAAGGTTTTGATAGTGTATAATGGTTAAGATAGGGTAGAGGACTGAGTATGATGAGTTTGGAGAAGTTTCAAGGAGTTTGATCATGGTGCATAAATTCTGTTAAGGTCCATAGCACGTGGAATATAGCATGATAATTCATTGTATGTGGTTTGAAATGATCAGGATGAGGTGTAGATTAGTTTAGGATGAGTTTTGGCAAGAATTGAGACATTTGATAGCAGGTGATAATGGTGGATGTCATCTGTTGCACCTATCGGGTTTGGAGATTGGATGAGCTTTAGGAGAATCTAACACCATGGCTGTGTAGAGGGTGAGGAGGAGAGTAATCTTTGTCTTTGGATCGTGTTAATTCATGGAGAGATTAGGGAGAACGAAGGACTGGAAATCCATGCATGGAAGCTGGAATTTCAGAAACCCTAGGTCTAACTTGGGGACGATGACTGTGTGCCGTTGGATCACCCAGAATTTTTGACTTAATCATCTCATCGTGTGGCTGCTGTTGGATTTCAAAACGGAGGGAGAATTCAAAATGTGAAACGCTGCGTTTCACTAATGGTACCGTTCTGGGCTTTGGATCCAAATGACTATCCACACCCCTGTTTTGTTAAGCCCAACCAAATGAACGTGAATCACTTGCTAAATGCACCGAAACCTTTTCATTTTTCTGGCATTTTTTCCATTAATTTCCTGAAGCGCGTTGGGCCTAGTGATATTATTATTCGCGCCCCCTCATCTCAGCCCACCATGGATTACAACTGGAGCGAATTGCTTTTCTCACCCCTTCCCATTGATTTCCTTATATTTCTTTCTAATTTCCTCTCCTTTTTTCATGCATTTTCAAAAATCATAATAAATTGAAAAAACATTATTTTTCAATAAATCTTTTTGCATAATTTTCTTTAAAGAGTCTAGAAAATTATAGAAAAATAAAAATTGCATTTTATTTTTATTTGATATTTTTCCCATATTTTCCAAATAAATAGCATTTTAAATAGTTTCATTTCATACATAAATTTGTTAATTTTTGTTCTACTAGTTGCTTTAATATTTTTTGTTCATTCTTTTTAGGTTGTTTAGTTTAGATATTAAACTTGTCCATGCAATTTAATTCATATTTTTAGGAGTTAGTTTTAGGTGATTAGTTTAGGTGTAAACAACATGAACAAATTAGGGTTTTAAGTGATAACTTAGGAGAATTAGTTCCTTTCCCTCAGGACTTAGGGACTAAATAGTTTAGCTATGGGGCTATGGGTAGTTATTAGATCCCCTTAGAAAAGTCAGGATTCCCCTGCTGCTATTAATATACTGTATATATCTGATTGACTGGTGTGGTGTGCCCTCTGGGGATTATTGCTTGCTTGTTTGGGTGTTGGGATTTGTCTGGGGATGTGGGAGAGCTGAAGACTTGTGAAGATGATGAAGCCATTGGAGATCCATAGACTGAAGACCAACTTCCAGAGTTGGAGAGGAGATTTTTGCCATCAGCTGTTAAGGAGATTAGGGTTTAGGAACTAGGCAGAGCTCTAGGTTAGAAAGCTTGATTCTCAAACATGGAAGGTTTTGACTGCCTCCATTCCTCTCTGTGATACAAAGTCTCTCTGAAACACTTACCCCCTTCCTTTGGAAGGCTTGATGCTATTGTCTGAGGGATAGAACTCTTGAGAGAAAATGTCTTATGTGTTAGTAGCAGTTAGTTTACCACCATTGGTAGTCAACTAATTGCTTAACACCCAATCCACTCTGGTGATTGATCCCTCAGCTTGGAGGATAGGACTTGAAGAAAAGCCATTGTAGACTGAAGATTGACAACCAAAGCCTTTGCTTGAAGACTGTGAAGATAGAGACTACTGCTGACTGAAGCTTGTGGCTAATTGGAGATGACTTGAAGATGGATATTGATGCAGAGCTGCTGTGGCTGTTTATTTTACAATATTTTATTTCTGATGTATTGATTGGTTTTCCGGACTGTATTATTTGTTGTTTACCCTGCTGGGTTGAAGGTGAAGCCTGTTCACTTTTGCCTATTGTTTTCCAGGTTCGAGGTTGAGTGGGACTCCCTTGCCTCGCTTGTATTGTTGCATTCATGCATTTTACTGTTTTACTGTATATATATGATATTGTTGCTGTTTCCGTCTATTCCCTTAGGATCTCTGTTTCTCTCTGTGCAAGAGAGGAGCATGATAGACACTAAGTCTTAACCCATGCATGATAACATTAGGTTAGTTTGTCTCCCCTCGCAACCGTAGGTTAGAGTTCTGTCTCTTCTTTCTCAAAACAAACAGAAAAACACCATAAATATTTCAAACACAATAAAAGACACTTCTTCCGTAAAAGAATGTGAACTCATCAAAACGTCATTTTTTTGTCCGCCGGGACTGCTAATCAAGAAAACCTTTTTCAGAAGGAATAAAATCAACCAAGACAGACTTGTGTCGTACGTGGCCCGAACTACGTTTGCTCTGATCTTCCATGCAGTATGGAAGTACGTAGGCATAGGATGCGATATCCTAGCGAGCAACCTTCACCCACCTTCCCCCGTAGTTAGGCGAACTACGTTGACTCTGATTTCTCGTTCCAGGCGGGAATACGTAGGCATAAAGTGCGATACTTTGCCGAGTCATTTTTATTTTCTTTTTAACCCTTGACCTATAGTTTAGATAGAATAACAATCCATACCCGAAAACAAGCGTGGATCCCGTCGAGTACGACGGACGTGAGGGGTGCTAATACCTTCCCCTTGCGTAACCGACTCCCGAATCCAGGTTTTGGTTGCGACGACCATACCTTTCCAGTGTTATGTGAGGTTTACTCTGAGCGTTTCCTTTCCCTCCCGTGGGATAAATAACACACGGTGGCGACTCTTCTGTCAGCCGGCGCCGATTTTCGCAGTAGCGACAATACCCCATCATGATTTTCGGCTGTCTATTGGCAAATTGAGGAACTGATCACCCTTAATCTCTTGTTGATAGCAGTTGGGATTGTGTTGGATGGAATGGGCGTGTCTTGCAAGCTTAGGTGACGTGGGCAGGGAATTGTCTTGAGTTAAGCTAAGTGCTTAAGTGATTATTTTGAGGAGTCGACGTAAGACGTGTTGAGGTGTTTATGTTAACGGAAATTTTGAATGCTAAGGAAAGTGAGCAAATTGGGGTTTTTCAGTTAATGGTGATTGTCCAGAGATTTCCTGAGGAGGTAAGTGATTTACTACCGGAATGTGAAGTGAAGCTTGCACAATGACTTCATCCTTGGGACTAGTCTGATATTAGTGACTCCATATTGTGTGTCTGTGTTGGGATTGGAGAAATTGAAGAATCAACTTGAAAACCTGCTGGAATAAAGGTCCTTTTGTTTGAGTGTGTTACCGTAGGGTGCACCAATTTTGTTGGTTAGAAAGACATGAGGTTTTGTGAAACTTTGGGTGAACTATGGATAAGGGATCAAGGTGACTATCTAGGATAAATGTCGCTTCTAAGAGTTGATGATTTGATAGACCATTTGGTTGAAGGATGTGAGTTTTGTGGTCACGTGATCTCAAGTAAAGCTATTGTGGTTGATATGTCAAAGATCAAAGTTGTATCGCATTGGGAGACTTTAAGGTCTGCTTTTGAGATTGGGAGTAATTGGGTTTCAAAATATTTAAAGATTGAAAGTGTGTTGGATGGCCTCCTAGGTATGAAATTGTTGTTGTACGTTGAATTGCGAGATCGCAGCTTTTTACGGAATCGAAATCGAACGCTCGGAAGTCAGGAAACGGTCGAAAATAGGATTTCGGATTGTCATGTTCGCCAGGTCCTTCGCCTAGCGAACATGCTAGCGAATGGCTCCACGCTCGCTACGGTGTTCGCCTAGCGAAGGGGGCCTGGGCAAAAAATGTTGTTTTGGTATTTTTGTCGTAACAGAAAAACCGTAACTCGGAATGACACACGGTTTGAAGCGTTGGAAAGCTATCGCAATGCTCTATGTCATAGTGAGGTAATGACATGGAGTTAAGTTTTATTGATGAAACATGGTTGGATGTGGTAGGGGGTGCATAAGGCACGGTTCGTGTTTCCGCCATAACTCACAACTTGTTTGTTCATTTGGCATGGGATTTTCCCTACTTATTTGAGTGAGGAAATGGTTGTGTTAACCGGTGATATTTTAATACATTCGAAGAATATAGAGGATCATGTTGAAGAGCAAGAATTTGAGTTATCATTGTGGGAGAATAAGCAGCTCGTGTGTTGATTCTTGTCGAGTCCGGCAGGACTATTTGTTGTGTTTTGTGATGCTTTGTTGATGTGATTGCGAGATATGTTAAAGGTACCTTGAAGTACGTGAGGTGAATCATCCGACCGGTGATTTAGAGTTGGTTGCGATTGTGATTGTGTCAGAGTTGGAGACTTCAATCGTTTTGGCTGAGATTTGAAATATTTGGTGATCCTAAGAGCTTAAAGTGTTTGTTTGAGTTGGAAAGGTTGAATATGAGGAAGAGGAAATAATTAGGACTTCTGAAGAATTACGGCTTTGAGTTGAATTACCGTTCGGGTACAACGAACGTGGTAGCTAATGCAGTAAGTTGGAAATATTTTCATAATACCCATATTGATGGTGAAAAGGGATAGAACTGATTGAGCAATTTTGTAATATGAGTTTGGTGGGTGAAGAGACTTCTTATGGAGTCAAGCTTTTATTGTTAGAACGGACTAGTTATATCCTTGAAGAGAATCGAGAAAGTCAGAAATCTGGACTGAGTAAGTGGATTAGTTGAATTTGATGAACTAGAGTCGAAGAGTTGATTTTCGGACTTGTGGAGATAGAACCACGATGTGTTATGGTAGAGTTCGTGTTTCAGATGTTGAGTGGAGTAGGAGTACTCTCGAAGAAATACATTTAGGTAGATGGAGTACCCATCCCAGTGCTATGAAGAAGTCACCGAATTTGAGTAAATTGTTTTGGTAACCATAGATGAAGAGAGGTGTGGTGGAGGTGGAAAATACTGGATGAAATTGTCGAGAGTCGAAGATTGAACGTCATAGATCGTTGAGTTTGACGTGGCCGCTGAATATTCCAGGGAGGAAATTGGGTGGTATTTTCATGAATTTGGGTGTTGAGATTTACAAAGAATTGGAAAGATATAATTTTAATTTGGGTTATTGCAAGTGGATTGACTATTCTATGTTGAGGATTTATGTGATGCATATTGAGAAAGTGGTGAAGTTGTATGAGATATTGTCGGATTTTATGCCGAATGGTAATTGGAGGTTTATATTAAGAATTGGGAGAGAGCTTGTGGGTTGGATCAAGGTGGATCGTGAGATGGTTAATTACCACTGGTTGAGCGCCTACAGTATCAGTTACCATTCTAGTATCAGAATGGCACTGTATGGGGCCTTGTGAGTTAGGAAGTGTAGGACTCACTTGAGTTGGAATGAATTGAGCGGAAGTGTTATGCTCAGATCTGAGAATTGTGCATGAGACATCTAAGGAAATCAAGAAGATCCAAGGAAGGATGTGTTTTGAGAATTGCGATGGTAACCGGTGTTGGTCGAGCTTCGAAGTCTCGGGAACACATTCGGTGTTTTGTTTATCTGTGTCAGAGTGGCACAGCGGAAACGGGGGGAAAGTAGCATGTTAGACTACTTTGCCGCTATCGCTTATGGATGGCATGATGTGTTTCGTGTGTTTTCGTTGAGGGAGTACATTGAATCAGATGGATGATGTGCAAGTGAGAAATAATTTGATGGTTGAGGCATTGCTAGTTCGGATTGCCGAACGAGGGGCAACTCCGGGGGAAAGAGAAACCTTTGGTGGGAGTGGCTTGGAGAGGTGCTGCAAGAGGCAATGTGACCTGAATTGGGAAGCAGGATGTGGGAAGCGTATCGAGAGCTGTTTCCATCAGGTATTTTCGAGGACAAAAATAATTAAAGTGGGGGAGAGTTGTAACGCCCATTTTAATTATTTTTAGTTCAGTATTATTTTTATTCGCGGATGTGGTTGTGTGGGATTACTTGAGGATCAAAAGAAATCATTATATTAATATATAGTGATAAAAAGTGATAATTAGTAGTAATGTTAATATTGCTATTAATTATTGTTATTATTACTAATATTAATATATATGAGTAAAATATAATTATTGGATTTTTGGAAATTAAAAAGAGTAAGATTATTATTTATGGAATTAAGAAAATATGGAGAATATTATTATTGGAATTAAAAGAATTATGAGAATTATATATTATTTGGATTAAAGGAGCATTTTGGGGTATTAAGGGTGTTATTGGCATTTGGGAGAATGAGAATTGGAAGGAAGAGAAAGAACACGAGGAAGGGAGCGTAGAACGCACGGTTGGAAAGAACAAGCAAGGCAAGAGCAAGCGGAACAAGAAGGAGCTTGATCGGGAGATCCTCGCGTGGGATTGTGAAGCTTCATCAACATCAGAACTTCAATTGAGGTAAGGGGGGGGGGGGATTTAACGGTTAAATGGTATTTTACATGAATGTTGGTAGAAGGGGAATCCCTAACCCCATGTATGAATATATTGCATGTTGATGATGATTGATGATGAATTGATGCTATTGCATGTTGTTGTTGCTGAGATTATTGTGTTAGATTATGTTAATTTCGTATGCATGTGCTGTAGATTGATGGTTGAGTGAATTGGGAGCTTCCGGGTAATTTCGAAGTTGAGCTGGAAGTTGGTTTTGAGAACAGAGTTGAGGAATTGTCGGATAGAGTCGGGAATAGACCCCGTAACTAAGTTGCAGTATGTAGTTGGTTGTGGGTTTCGATTTAATCGGGCAGAATCGGGAGTGGATGGTGTTTCTGGTGCACAGAATTTTTCTGAGTACGCAGGTATTCGTTGGGCGAATGAGGGGCGAACTAGCCAGCGAGTGCTGGCAGAAGCTTCTGTCTGGCTTCGCCAGGCGAATGGCAGCGAGTCTTCGCTGCGGGGCTTCGCCGGGCGAACGCGCCAGCGAGCCCGACAGCAGCTTGTGTTTTGCTGCTGTTTTGTGTTGTTTCCTTGTGGTTTTGGACCCTTGTTGGTTATATATGATGAGGAGCTTTCTGGAGAGCTGAGGTGAGTGTATGTGTGACGTCGAGACGTGACGACAGTGGTACTCGTGAGATCATGATATGTGGATTAGGGTATGTTATGATACCTGTATGTTGTGTAGTGCAGAATGTGAACTCCTTGATATTCACTTAATTAGAGAGATTGTGTCAGTGCATGTTAAGATACATGTATGTGGTGATATAAGGGTGCTGAGTGCGATCGGATTGATGTGATGTGATGATAGTTGGGTGTTGAGAATGTGTTGAGGGTTGTTGGGCTGTGTGGCCGGCGTTTATCGCATTGGACATAATCGATGGATTATGTGCTAAGTCTAGATAAGTATGGATGTGTATGGATGTGTAAGGATGTGTATGTGATATGTATGCACTATGTGCTATATATGGTGATGTGTGGTGATGAGTGGATCCGTAGGATCGATAAGCTTGTTATGCATTGTGTTGTATGTTGTGAGATGGATGTGGATCCGTAGGATCGATACGCTTGTTATGCGTTGTGTTGTATGTTGTGAGATGGATGTGGATCTGTGAGGATCGGTACGCTTATTATGCATTGCGCTTATGTGCGGCTGTTGCACCCCAAAATTTGACCAACATTTATTTACCCATCAAGTGGTTGAAAGTTGATACCTTCATCAGAAAGTTCAATAGATCCTCAGAGGAATTGGTTGAAACTAGAGTTATGTGCCTCATAGCTTGAGAGTTGTGAGTGCCCCTCAGATGATTCTGAGACTTTGAGAATAAACTTGAAGCTTTGAGAAAGCCTATGAGATGTCTTGAAAGCCATCATGAAGTCCAGAGAGGTCATTGTGCAAGAATTCAGAAGATCCAGCCATGAATGGTAGAGTTAGGGTTTTGACTGGGTCAACCCTAGATCAGCTGAAGAATTGGGGAAGGTTGGGACCTAATCCAAAGGCCATGTGATCATGGGATAATGTATGGAGATGTTATAGAGATGATTCCTAGACCAACTCATCATGATTGAGGAGTTTGAGAAGTTTTGAGTTAGGGTTTCTGAGGATTGTCAGTGAAAAAACCCTAGTTTGAGCCTTATCTTCCAGGCAGTTTTAGCTCAAGATGTGGTTGATATCTCATCTTCCCCGTAACATGAATGTTGTAGAGTTTGTTCTTAGCTTTAATTTTAGTGGTGGAAGTCCTTGATAGGAGTTGCAGAGCTCAAGTTATGGTTTTGACAAATTACAGGTCAGCTGAGGTGTGTGAATCTGGGTCCTTGAAAGGCACCCAACTTGCAGACAACTTTTGCCCTAGTAGGATGATTCCTATGATTTCTTGGTCAACATGAATGTTGAAGAGAATCTTCTTAGCTTTCTATATAGTACTAGAAGTCCTTGATAGGATTTGTAGAACTCAACTTATGGTTTGAACAAGACAGGGGTATTTTGGTCATTTGGCAGTTATAGGTCATTTTAAGCAAAGGTCATATCTCCTATTTCCAAGCCTCAAATGGAAAAACTCAAAACATGAAAGTTGTTCAAAATGGCATTTTAAGCCTAGAAAAGAGGTCATGAGTTGTTGGAAAAGCTCATAGCATGGAATGACAAAGTTTGGTAAATTTGAACTAAAAAAGGGCTTATAAGTTAATTCAAGTCAAGTTGAAATTTGGTTTGGGAGATCTATGAATCCAAAATAGGTCATCCAATATACCATTTTGAATTCAAATAACATTCTAAAAACTTTGGTTTAAACAGAATTTTGATTTGAAGCATAGAAATGAAGGTTGCTTTGGAAAATTGTAACTTGTATCTTAAGGCATCCTTGGAAGGTTCTACACAAGGCAAGTTTGGCCTGATTTTTGCACATATGATCTCAATATCTCTTGTAATGAGATTTTGGCACAATTTTACAAGGCCTAACTCATGAGATATGGTATGTTCAACTTGTCACCAAAGGAGAAAATCCATGCTTTTCTAGTGGATTCTAGATGATTCTGGAAGCTTCCATGGATTGCTATAAAAAGAGTACCTCACAATGAGGAAAAGGTTGGTCAAAGTTACTGAGTTCATTGGAGAGAGTGAAAGAGAAAGTGCCATTGCTAAGTTTCTTCAAGATCAAGCAAGATCCAATTCCTTCTTCTACAAGCCTCATTCACCTCAACTCTTGCAAACAGAAAGGTATTCATCATTGGAGGAAGATTTGGAGAGGATTTCAAGTGCTAGATCAAGCTCTAACACCACTCACCATTGAAGTTTGACAGGTTGGTAACTTGATCTATAGGTCCATAATTATGTACATTCTGTTAGAATCCTAGGTGTAAGATCAACATGCTAGGTTAGAGGAAGATTTTCTGAGAGTTAGAGGAAGATCCATGGAATCTCGTGGCAGGGTACCAATTCTTGCAAGATTGATAGCAAGCTGTTTAGTGTGCATTAATGGATATGATATGGTGTAGAATGGTTAGGATAACGTGTAGAATAAGATTACATCAATGGATTTGAGTTCAATCAAGATTGATACCAGTGAATTAAGTTGAAACCCTAATGTTGGAGCTTTCTGTTAGGATGATTTAAGGAGTTTCAGAGAAAGCTACTTGTATGGTTGTGTTCGTGGTAATCAGTAGTACACTTTTGCTTTTGGAATTTCTGGATTTCATCAAGTCATCATTGAGAACGATTGAGTTGAAGGATCGTGCATGGATTCTGGTTCAGACGAAACCCTAGGTTGAGTTGGAGAAGACGATCTCTCCACCGTTGGATTGTCCCTAATATTTGACTAATTCAGTTGATCGCACGGCCAGGATTTAATTCTGAAAGGGGAGGGAAATTCCAGCTTCAAAACGCATCGTTTGGATTAGTTGTGAATCCTGGGCTGAATGAAGACCTCGCTATTCACACCCCACCAACGGGCCCAATCCAGTTTTCAACGTAAAAACACTGCTATTTGCACCGTGTCCATATTTATTTTCTGATTGATTTTTCTTTTAATTTTCTGAGCGCAGGTGGGCCTATCCCAATTTAATATTTGCACCCCAGGTTTTCAGCCCATCTCAAAATGAACTGAGGCGCATTACTCATGACACCCCCTCCCCTTTATTTCATTTTCTTTTATTTTAATTTCTTTTATTTTTCTTGCATATTAAAAAATTCATATAAAATAGAAAAATTAATATTTTTCATTTCTTCTTTTTTTCACATATTCATGATTTTGTCTAGAAAAATGTAAATAAATAAAATTCCATTTTATTTTCCTTTTGATATTTTCAGCATATTATTCTTGTAAATAGTCTTTTTAATTGATTTAGTTGATACTTAATTTTGTACAATTTCTTTTAGGACTTTCCCTTAGGATTTTTGAGCCATTATTTTTGGCATAGTTAGATATTGAACTCTAGTTCATATAGGATTTAATTCTCAATTTGTAGATTAAAATTTGATATAGTTTGCTTGTTTGACATTTAGGTGTTCAAATTAGGGTTTTAGGTTGTATAAGTAGAGTTGAACAATTTTGTTTTGGGGTTTATAGGCCAAATTAGTGTATGGGGAATATATGGGTTAAGGGTAAGTATGTATAGAATCCCCTAGAGTTTTACTAGAATATTGTATGGTGTTTTGGTATTTTTAATTGATTTTTGAATGTATGGTTAGTATGTGTGTTGCTTAAAGGCATAGTTTGTATTGTTTTGTTTTCTTTTCTTCTCTTTTGAGTGTGTGAGCTTTGAAGATTGAGTTGAAGACCTTGTGGATCATCATTGAAGCTTTGAAGACCTTGCAGAGGAGCTTAGCTTAGCTTTTGTTTGTTTTGTTTATAGGATCATAAGTGCATAGGTAGAGCCTTAGATAGAATGATTCCATTCAATAAACAAGGAGTATCTTGTTCACCTCCTTCCTTCTCTGTGACATAAAGTCCCTTAAGGGTATTCACCTCTCTCCTTTGGAGGGATTAGTGACTTTGCCCTCTGAGGTAGAACTTTGAGAGAGCCTTTCCCTTTGGTGTTAAGTCCTCAATGGCATCCTTTGGAAGTCAGTGAGCACTGTAACATCCTCACCTCATCTTGTTGACTGAATCTTGTTTGCTGGAGCGTTTAAGCCATTGAAGATAGAAGTTGAAGCTTTGAAGAGGATGATTCCTTGCAGATTGTTGAAGTCTGAAGACTTTGTGAAAATCAAGTTGATGCCTGAATATCCCTGAAGATGGTGAAGCCTGAAGGTGGAGCTGATCAAAGAAGCTGAAGCTTAAGGGAGAAGATGAGTTGATACTCATGTTGTAGGGTTGATACCTGAAGAGCAAGTGGTCTCTGAAGTCTGAAGACTGAGTTGCTGCTGGAGGAGCTGAGGCTTTCTTTTGTTTTTCTTTTATGTATTGTTTGTTTTGTCTGATTTGTCTGTTGCATTAGATTAAGGCCATCTAGAATAAGTTCAGTCTAAGAGCATGACTGCATTAGAGGTTGAGTTGCTCCCTCTGCTTGTATTGTTATTGCTTGGCTTTGCTTGCGGGTATTCGGTAGAGCCCGGCTCCCTTGCCCATATGTTTATTCTGCTTGATAGCATGATTTCATTTCTTTTATCTGTATGATTGCAGTTTACTGTTTATTGCTTGATAGCATGTTGTTTATTTTCAGTATGATTACTGTTATTTCATGACTGGCTTGAGGTTGAGATGAGCTTGTGGAGGCTGAAGCCCCACACACATTTCCTCCCTCACTTGCATTGCATGCATTTCACTGTTAAGCTGATGCTTTGTCTGTTTTGGTGTATCATTGACATGATCCCTTAGGACTCTCATTTCCTTTGATAAGGATTTGATGATAGAATCTTAGGTTGAAACCTATGCATGACAACATCTAGGAGTTCCCTGTTCAAACCTCAACCATAGGATGAATCCATGGCATGGTAACAGTAGGACTTGATAGTCTCCCTCCTAGTTGGGCCTGTTCTCTTCTCATCTCAAAACAGTTTAAGATACAGTAATCATGAATGATTTCTTTCGTACGTTACGAGCCTTAAGCTATCTGAGAAAGGGTTGTGGGAGAGTTTCTTTTCCACAGTCTGGATGTTTAGTATGGTACCCTTTGGGTGACATGCGACGCATTCACTCTCAGGTCATAGTCTCTAGTGCGGTTGAAATCGCAAACACAATATAAAACACTTCTTTCGTAAAAACAGGAAATAAACCGTAGTTTCCCGAACTACGTGAGCTCTGATCTCTCATGCCTGTTGAGAGTACGTAGGCACAAGATGGCGAAGTCTTGGCGAGCTACCTTCCCCCATAACCCTCCGTAGGCCGAACTACGTTGACTCTGATTTCTCACTCTCTGATGAGAATTCGTAGGCATAAAGTGCGACGCTTTGCCGAGTCATTTTTCTTTTCTTTTTCAGCCAGCCTTGATAGGTAGATAGAATAAAACCAACCCGTCCAAGTAAACAAACAAGCGAGGATCCCGTCGAGTACGACGGACGTGAGGGGTGCTAGTACCTTCCCCTTGCGTAACCGACTCCCGAACCCCGACAATGGTTGCGATGACCTTGTCTTACCCTTTTTCGTCAGGTTTTTCCGATCGTTTCCTTTCCCGCTCTGAAGGATAAATAACGAAAGGTGGCGACTCTTCTGTTATGCCGGCACCTTATTTTCGCGCAAGCGACAGCTGGCGACTCTGCTGGGGACTTGATAGTTTCCTAGGGATCCAACGTCCCGAAAGCGAGTCAGTTTTGGGATCCAACGTCCCTTAAGGGAGTCAATCCTACCGCTTGTGTGTTTGCTTGTTGGGTTGCGTTTATTTATCGCATTTTTTACTTCTCGCACTTTATTTCCCGCATTTTATTTTCAGTATAATATGATTATTTGTGCTGTTGTGGGATGGGAGTTCTGATGAGTGAGAAGCCAGACCCAGGCTTGAGTGCACTATAGACTTAGAGTGGAAATTAGTGGGCGCGTGCTTGCTTTGCAGGCACTAGTGTCTCATGAAATCCACGCTCAGACGAGGTTCATCCGGTTGGCTTCACTTTCAACCCTTTGGGTTGAGACGGTTGCTGGTTTGGTGGATTGTCGACTCTGGGGACCGATCATTTGTGATTCAGCTAAGTGAGGCCTCTTCAAGACTTGATGATGCCACTCCTTCTGGGAATCGTATCATCAGTTTTGAAAGTCTGTGATGCTAATGAACGCATAGGATGCCGTATCTTGAGTCAGTCTAGGTCCATACCTGTGAGCGGGACTGGGTTTATTGCAGGAAACTTAGACCTTCAGACTACCTGGTTTTCTTGACAGTGAATCAGTTATGTTGGTACCAGGGTTCTCAGTTGCAGATATGTTTGTTCTTGATAGAGCAAGTTTTTGATCAAAGGATCTTATCATCGGGTGTTTGCCTGTTCTTGATAGAGCAGTTTTTTTGATCAGAATATTGTTATCAGTGGTTTGTTTTTGATAGGGCAGATTTTGAGTGGGGTCTGAAGATCTCATCAGCAGCTGCGTGTTTGTTCTTGATAGGGCAGATTTTGATTTGGGGTCCGAAGACTTCATCAACAGGTGTTCCTTGATCTTGCACCCGGGGTCCTTATTATCAGGCACTTATTCTTGTCAGAGCAGAATTTTGATCTCGGTCCTATCAGACGGTTATTCTCGGCAGATCAGATTAGTAGTCTTACACCGGGGTCTTCTTCTCATCAGTGACTGTTGATACCGAATCTCCACAGCAGCTACCTGGATATATTATTGCATGCCTGCATTTTGCATTAGATTGCATGTTCATCTGCATTCCATTAACATGTGTCTGTGTTGCAGGTACCATTTCCCCGATCCCGGATTTCTCGCCTCCTACTGTTATTATGGCCTCCCTCAGGAAGACTGTTGCGTACAAGTTCCCGACCCCCGATGTGTCGAAGCTGACTGGTTTGATAGCCCTGGCAGGGGATTCTGTGAAGGATAGGTTCAGGAAGTCTTATGGCAGGTTGCTTAGTCTGGTTTGCAAACCTTCTACGTCCGAGTTGAATGGGTTACATGCTCTTTTGCAGTTTTATGACCCTCCCTTGAGGTGTTTCACTTTTCATGACTTCGTTCTCGCGCCGACGTTGGAAGAGTATGCTGATATGCTGGGTGTGCCTATCAAAAGGCAGATGCCTTTTGTCCACATGGATGCTGAGCCTGATCTGGCTGGTTTAGCTTCCTCACTCCATTTGAGCGCTTCTGAGTTAGTGGTGATAAGTTGGAACAAGGTTCCAGGGTTCTCCCTGCAGTTTTTGATAGCTAAGGCTCAGCAGTGCGCTAAGGACAAATGTTGGGACGCATTCAACGCCATCCTTGCTTTATGCATATATGGCATTATCCTGTTCCCCAGCATGCCTGATTTCGTGGACCTTGATGCATTCCACATCTTCGCCTCAGGGAATCCAGTCCCTACTCTGATCGGAGACGTTTACCATTCAGTGCATTACAAGAATGAGAACCGGAGAGGGAAGAATGTCTCATGCTGCGTACCGTTGTTGTACAAGTGGTTTGATAGTCATTTGCCCAAGAGGGGTTCTTCCGTCTTGTCTGCAGCCTCAGCTGAGTGGCCTGAGCGTCTGATGAGTTTGTCGGCAGAAGATATTGATTGGTTCGTTGACAGAGACAGGTTAGGCACCGAGGTGATCTTCAGTTGTAGTGGGTTTCCTAATGTACCTCTGATAGGTAGGAAGGGCTGTATATATTTACAATCCGTCATTGCTGGTTCGACAGTTCGCGTATGCTTTGAGGACTCCGCCGAAGGAGGAAGAGGTACAGGAATCTCTGTACCTCACGGGTGCTCTAGAGGGGGATTTGTTGTCCAAGCTTCAGCATGCGTGGAACAATATCAGCACGAGAGGAAAGCCTTTGTTGGGAAAGAGCAACAGCCAAGCCTACCCTCCTTATTCAGCTTGGATCAGAGCCAGAGCCAGCGCTATAGGGATGCCATTCCCTCATGTCAGACCAGAGAGTCCTCCACCAGTCGAAGAGCCTACCACTGTGTCCATTCATCAGCACAACTAGGTATTAGCCGAGTGTGATGAACTGAAGCGGGCAAATGCAGAATTAGAGAAGGAGTTAGCTCAGCTTCGAAGTGAACGGAACGAAGCCGTGCATGCCTTCAGAAAGCAAACAGAGTCGGTAAATCAACTGGGTGCAGACTTGGCAAAGCAGATTGCTGATCGGGAACGCTAAGGTCAAGACTTCAGGGCTGCTAATGATGTACTAGCTACGAAGAAGCAGCATCTGGAAGAGGCATATCGGAGGATATCTAAGTTCGACCAGCATTGGAAGACTTCCATGGCCACCAGGAAGGAGCGAGAGGACAAGCTGCTGCTGCAGATCTCTAAGATGGAAGCCGAGGTAAAGGACAGTGAGCGGAGGTTTGATGAAGAGACTGCCCGCAGGTACGCCGCCGAAAGCCGTCTCAACAAAGCTCTTGCTAACCTGAAGGAGCATAAGCTGATGTTTGAGTCTAAGAAGCGGAAGCTGGAGGATTGCTTTGGCGAAGGAGCTTGGGAGAGTTCAGTTCAGGGGCTTCAGCATACCATCAGGCAGAGGGAACTACTCGTCGAGGGGTTGCTCACTTCGCCAGATCATCCAGAGACGAAGGAGTTATTAGCAGAGTATTGCGCCCGTGGCCGTACTTGACTAGTTGTATTCCTGTTGTTTTGATCTTTGATGTATGCTGACCATCACCAGACTTGTTGGCTGAGGTCATGCTGTTGATCTGTTTGTACTCGCTGATACTGTGTACTGCCTTGACAAGCCTTTCCATATATATATGAGATTGATGTTTCCATGATTGGGCTCGAATTTCTTCTTCCTCTTATTATTATCAGCACTGGCACTAAGGCACTAGGATCGGGGGAAAATCTCCCACGCACACAGACACACGCATGCATCTGCATGAAGCATATTTGCATGGTGTATATCTTATCGCTTTTCCTAACCTTTATTGTTGACAGGTTTTTCAGGTTCCGAGCTGTCTCCGGTCTCCAGGATTGATCAAAGACTCATCCACCGCTACTCAACTCGCGCTAATCAGACAAGGATAATGGACCAGGTGCAGTCAGATGTTCAAGAGCTCCGTGAACGGATGGATCGTTTTATGGAACTGATGCAGGTAGTCGCTAATGGTCAGGACCAGCTTCGTACCTTGGTTCAGCCGCTGATCTCCAGGGTCGACAGTAATGGCATACTTCATGGAGGGGCTGTGCCTACTCCTCCTCCAGTGGACGCTCCACAAAACGTTGTTCCTGTTGCCGGGGGCCACGGCAGTGCTAACGGCAATCTGATGACTAATATCGGGCTCAACGTGGCAGGCGTCGGCAATGGCAGTCTGGGAGCCAATGTTAACATAGGGCCGGTCAACAGCAATGCTGGTGCAGGAAATCTGTTGGTACCTCAACCGTGGCTGGAGGACCATCAGGACGACGTATTCTCTCAGAGAGGTGTAGAAGCAGAGTTGAATGCTGAAGCTCGACTCAGGTTCAAAGCGCTGGAAGACAAGATGAGAGACATTGAAAATCAGAACACATTGGGCGTTGACATGTCCAAGCTCGGGTTGATTGCTGATTTTAAGGTACCTCATAAGTTCAAGGTGCCTGTCTTTGAGAAGTATAAGGGTACTACTTGCCCCCGTGTTCACCTTCGATCTTATTACAGAAAGATGTCCGCCTACTCTGACGATGAGAAGTTGCTGATGCACTTCTTTCAAGATAGTCTTTCTGGTCCATCACTCGAATGGTATATGGGTTTGGAGCCTGCTACTGTGCGCACCTGGAAAGATCTCGCAAAAGCGTTCGTCCTCCACTATCAATACAATAGCGACTTGGCCCCCAACCGAGTTCAGCTTCAGAATCTCTCACAGCGGAATAATGAAAGCTTTAAAGAGTATGCCCAGCGGTGGCGTGAATTGGCTGCTCGGGTTCAACCGCCGATGGTTGAGCGTGAGCTAGTGCAAATGTTTGTGGCTACCCTTCCTGGAATCTACTATGAAAAGCTGGTCAATGGCATGTCTGGAACATTCTCGGCTCTCATCACTATGGGAGAGCATGTTGAAAACGGTATAAAGATCGGAAAAATTCAGGGCGAATCATCCTCAGCTGGAGGAGGTAGTAAGAAACCCTACGCTGGCAAGCGTCGAGAAGGAGATGCCAGCGCTGTCACTAATGCTCGGAGAAAGGGTAAGGGCCCTCAGCCTCAGATTGCTAGCATAAATATCCCAGCTGCTCCACCGCAGCCGCAGCAGCAGCCTCAGCAGCAAAATCAGCAGGGGTATAGAAGATATCAGAATCGGGCTCCTCTGACAAATCGTCATTTTGAAACTCCACCTATGTCGTATGCACAGCTCTTACAAACGTTGCTTCAGCTTCAGTTAGTGCAAAAGAGGACAATGTCTCCCTTAACAGGGGCACCACCACCGGGGTATGACGCCAATGCTACTTGTGATTTCCATACTGGGGCACCAGGCCATACGATTGAGAATTGTAAAGCTTTTAAACACAAAGTGCAGGACTTGGTGGACGCCAAGGTCATCAACTTTTCTGATAGTGTGCCCAACGTTACCAAAAACCCTATGCCTCATCATAAGGGGGGCGGAGTGAATGTCGTTATCACTGAAGAGAGTGTGGACTTGCTGACTGATGTTAAAGACTTGAAAACGCCGCTTAGTTTTGTCAAGGCTAAGTTGCTGAAGAAAGGCTTTTTCCCTGGATGCAGAGTGTTGCACCCCAAAATTTGACCAACATTAATTTATCCATCTAATGTTTGAAAGTTGATACCTTCACCAGACAGTTCAAGAGATCCTCAGAAGAATTGGTTGGAACCAAGGTTGTGTGCTTCATAGCTTGAGAGTTGTGGGAACTCCTCAGATGATTCAGAGACTTTGAGAATGAACTTGGAGATTTGAGAAAGCCTATGAGATGTCTTGAAATCCATCATGAAGTCCAGAGAGGTCATTGTGCAAGAATTCAGAAGATTCAACCATGAATGGTAGAATTAGGGTTTTGACTGGGTCAACCCTAGATCAGCTGAAGATTTGGAGAAGGTTTAGACCTAATATAAGGGCCATGAGATCATGGAATGATGTATGGAGATGTTATAAAGATTATTCATAGACCAACTCATCATGATTGAGGAGTTTGAGAAGTTTTGAGTTAGGGTTTCCAAGGATTGTCAGTGAAAAAACCCTAGTTTGATCCCTATCTTCCAGGCAGTTTTAGCTCTAGATGTGATTGATATCTCATCTTCCCCATAACATGAATGTTGTAGAGCTTGTTCTTAGCTTTAATTTGATTGGTGGAAGTCCTTGATAGGAGTTACAGAGCTCAAGTTATGGTTTTGACAAATTACAGGTCAGCTGAGGTGTGTGAATCTGGGTCCTTGAAAGTCACCCAACTTGCAGACAACTTTTGCCCTAGTAGGATGATTCCTATGATCTCTTGGTCAACATGAATGTTGGAGGGCATCTTCTTAGCTTTAATTTGAGTGGTAGAAGTCCTTGATAGGATTTTTGGAACTCAACTTATGGTTTGAACAAGACAGGGGTATTTTGGTCATTTGTCAGTTATAGGTCATTTTAGCCAATGCCTAAAACTCCTATTTCCAAGACTCAAATGGAAAAACTCAAAACATGAAAGTTGTTCAAAATGTGATTTTAAGTCTAGAAAGAAGGTCAAAAATTGTTGGAAAAGCTCATAACATGAAGTTGCATGATTGGTCAAAAAATGAACTAAAAATGGCATATAAGTTTGAAAAGTTGAATTTGAAAATTGGTTTGGAAGATCTAGGAATCCAAAATAGGTCATCCAATATATCATTTTGACTGGAAACATCATTTTGAGAACATTGGTTTAGATAGAATTTTGATTTGAGGCTTTAAAATGGGTGATGCTTTGTTATTTTGTTACTTGCATTTGAAGTCACCCTTGGAAATCCTAACACAAGGCAAGGAAAAAGCTTGTAATGGCTTATAACACTTCAATATGTCACATAAGGAGAATTTCACACCAATTTTGCAAGGTTTAAGGCATGATGCATGAGATTTCCAACTTACCATCACATGAGATTCCAAGACTTTTCTAGATGATTCTAGAATGATCTAGTTGTTTCCATCCATCATTATAAAAAGAATGAATCACAAGGAGGAAAAGGTTGGTGAAAAGTTGCTGAGTTTAGTGGAGAGAGTGAGAGAGAAAGTGCCATTGTTGGATTTCTTCAAGATCAAGTAAGGTGCAATTCCTTCTTCTACAAGCTTCATCCACCTCAACTCTTGCAAACAGAAAGGTGTCCATTATTGGAGGAAGATTTAGAGAAGGTTTCAAGTGCTGAATCAAGTCCTAACACCCCTCACCATTGAAGCTTAACAGGTTGGTATCTTGATCTAGAAGTCCTTAATTATGAGCATTCTGTTAGAATCTTAGGTGTAAGATCAGCATGCTAGGTTAGAGGAATGTTTTCTGAGAATTAGAGAAGGATCCATGAGGTTTCGTGGCAGGGTACCATTTTTTGCAAGATTGATAGCAAGCTGGTTAGTGTGTATTAATGGATATGATGTGGTTTAGAATGGCTAGGATAACATGTGGAACAAATTTACATCATTAGATTGAAGTTTGGTTAAGGTTGATAGCAGAGAATCATGGTGGAACCCCAACCTTCGTGCTTTCTGTTAGAGCGATTCAAGAGGTTTCATGGACAAATATTGATATCATTGTGTTCAGGGTAATTAGTAGAGCAAGATTGCTTTTGGAATTTCTTGATTTCACCCAGCCATCAGTGAGAACGATCGAGTGGAAGTTCTGGTTCGAAATTAGGGTTTTCTGAAAACCCTAGGGTTTGTTTGGAGAAGATGAACTCCAGCCGTCAGATGGTTCCAGATCCTTGACTTATTCTCATAATCCAACGGCCATGGTTTGAATTCAAAATGGAGGGAAGTCTAAAGCTTGCGAAACGCAGCGTATCACTTATCCAAACGCAGTCGTTTGGTTTAGTGACTGATTCTGGGCCTATCTGTTCTATTCACACCCCCCACGCGCGTTGGCCCAATAAAATGAACTGTTTGTCTCTTCTATTTCCACCCCCCCCCTCCCTTTTTATATTATTTTGAATTCTTTTAAATTCTTTTAATATTTTAGCCACCTTATAAAATTCATAAAAAATTGATAAATGATGATTTTTTACTCATTCTTTTTTCTATGATTAGATAATTTTGTGTAGAAAAATACAAAAATAAAAATGAAATTTTATTTTTAATGTGGAATTTTTGGTGGTATTTTCTTTTAAATAGGGTATTTTCTTTCCTTTGGTTGATACCTTATCTTGCAAGAATTGTTTTAGGACCTTCCCTTAGGTTTTTTAATTCATTCTTTTTTGTGTAATTAGATATTGAACCCTAGTTTCATGTAGGATTTATCTCTTGATTTTAGAAATTAAATTTGATGTAGTTTGATCATTAGACATTTAGGTGCTCTAATTAGGGTTTCAAGTTGTATAGGTAGACTTCAACATTTTATTTTTGGGGTTTTTAGGACAAGTTAGCCTATGGGGAATATATGGGGCTTAAGGGTAGTTAAATAGGATCCCCTAGAATTTTACTAGAATATTGCATGGTGTTTTAGTATTTTTCATTGATTTTTGAATGTATGGATAGTATGTGTGTTGCTTAAAGGCATAAGTTGTATTGTTGTGTTTTCTTTCCTTCTCTGTTGAGTGTGTGAGCTTTGAGGATTGAGTTGAAGACCTTGTGGATCATCATGGAAACTTTGAAGACCTTGCAGAGGAGTTTAGCATAGCTTTTGTTTGTTTTGTTTATAGGTTGATAGGTGCATAGGCAGAGCCCTAGATAGAATACTTTGTTCAATAAACAAGGAGTGTCTTGTTCACCTCCTTTCTTCTCTGTGACATAGAGTCCCTTAAGGGTATTCACCTCTCTCCTTTGGAGGGATTAGTGACCTTGCCCTATAAGGTAGAACTTTGAGAGAGCCTTTCCTTTGATGTTAAGTCCTCAATGGCATCCTTTGGAAGTCAGTGAGCACTGTAACATCCCCCACTCATCTTGTTGACTGAATCTTGTTTGCTGGAGCATTTGAGCCATTGAAGATAGAAGCTGAAGCTTTGAAGAGGATGATTCCTTGAAGATTGTTGAAGTCTGAAGACTTTGTTGATGCCTGAAGATCCCTGAAGATAGTGAAGCCTGAAGATGGAGCTGATCAAAGGAGCTGAAGCTCAAGGGAGAAGATGAGTTGATACTCATGTTGTAGGGTTGATACCTGGAAAGCAAGTGATCTCTGAAGTCTGAGGACTGGGTTGCTGCTGGAGGAGCTGAGGCTTTCTTCTGTTTTCTTTGATGTATTGTGTGTTTTGTCTGATTTGTCTGTTGCATTAGACTAAGCCCATTTAGAATAAGTTCAGTCTAAGAGCATGAGTGCATCTGATTGTATTATTATTGCTTGGCTTTGCTTGCGGGTATTCGGTAGAGCCCAGCTCCCTTGCCCATGTGTTTATTTTGCTTGATAGCATGATTTCATTTTCTGTCTGTATGATTACAGTTTACTGTTTTGCTTGATAGCATGTTGTTTATTTCAGTATGATTACTGTTATTTCATGACTGGCTTGAGGTTGAGACGAGCTTGTGGAGGCTGAAGCCCCACACACATTTCCTCCCTCACTTGCATTGCATGCATTTTACTGTTAAAGCTGATGCTTTCGTCTGTTTTGGTGTATCATTGACATGATCCCTTAGGACTCTCATTTCCTTTGATAAGGATTTGATGATAGACTTTTAGGTTGAAACCTATGCATGACAACATCTAGGAGTTCCCTGTTCAAACCTCAACCATAGGATGAATCCATGGCATGACAACAGTAGGACTTGATAGTCTCCCTCCTAGTTGGGCCTGTTCTCTTCTCATCTCGAAGCAGTTTAAGATACAGTAATCATGAATGATTTCTTTCGTACGTTACGAGCCTTAAGCTATCTGAGAAAGGATTGTGGAAGAGTTTCTTTTCCATAGTCTGGATGTTTAGTATGGTACCCTTTGGGTGACATGCGACGCATTCACTCTCAGGTCATAGTCTCTAGTGCGGTTGAAATCGCAAACATTATAAAAAACACTTCTTTTAGGAGATAACCCGTAGTTTCCCGAACTACGTTTGCTCTGATCTTTCATACCAGATGAAAGTACGTAGGCATAGGATGCGACGTCCTAGCGAGCAACCTTTCCCCCATAACCCGTAGTTAGCCAAACTACGTTGACTCTGATTTCTCATTCTCTGATGAGAATACGTAGGCATAAAGCGCGACGCTTTGCCGAGTCATTTTTCTTTTCTTTTTCAGCCAGCCTTGATAGGTAGATAGATTATAACCAACCCGTCCAAGTAAACAAACAAGCGAGGATCCCGTCGAGTACGACGGACGTGAGGGGTGCTAATACCTTCCCCTTGCGTAACCGACTCCCGAACCCAGACAATGGTTGCGACGACCTTGTCTTACCCTTTTTCGTCAGGTTTTTCCGATCGTTTCCTTTCCCGCTCTAAGGGATAAATAACGAAAGGTGGCGACTCTTCTGTCATGCCGGCACCTTATTTTCGCGCAAGCGACAGCTGGCGACTCTGCTGGGGACTTGATAGTTTCCTAGGGATCCAACGTCCCGAAAGCGAGTCAATTTTGGGATCCAACGTCCCTTAAGAGAGTCAATCCTATCGTTTGTGTGTTTGCTTGTTGGGTTGCGCATTTTTTTAATTCTCGCACTTTATTTCCCGCATTTTATTTCCAGTATAATATGATTATTTGTGCTGTTGTGGGATGGGAGTTCTGATTGAGTGAGAAGCCAGACCCAGGCTTGAGTGCACCATAGACTTAGAGTGGAAATTAGTGGGCGCGTGCTTGCTTTGCAGGCACTAGTGTCTCATGAAATCCACGCTCAGACGAGGTTCATCCGGTTGGCTTCACTTTCAACCCTTTGGGTTGAGACGGTTGCTGGTTTGGTGGATTGTCGACTCTGGGGACCGATCATTTGTGATTCAGCTAAGTGAGGCCTCTTCAGGACTTAATGATGCCACTCCTTCTGGGAATCGTATCATCAGTTTTGAAAGTCTGTGACGCTGATGAACGCATAGGATGCCGTACCTTGAGTCAGTCTAGGTTCATACCTGTGAGTGGGACTGGGTTTATTGCAGGAAACTTAGACCTTCAGACTACCTGGTTTTCTTGACAGTGAATCAGTTATGTTGGGTTCTCAGTTGCAGACATGTTCTTGATAGAGCAAGAGGTTTTTGATTAGAGGATTTTGTCGCCGGGTGTTTGTCTGTTCTTGATAGAGCAGGCTTTGATCAGTATGTTATCATCGGTGGTTTGTTCTGGATGGAGCAGATTTTTGAGTGGGGTCTGAAGATCTCATCAGCAGTTGTTGTTTGTTCTTGATAGGGCAGATTTTGAGTGGGGTCTGAAGATCTCATCAACAACTGTGTGTTTGTTCTTGATAGGGCAGATTTTTGATTTGGGGTCTGAAGACTTCATCAGCGGACGTTTCTGATCATACATCCCGGGTCCTTATTATCAGGCACTTACTCTTGACAGAGCAGAATTTTGATCTCGATCCTATCAGATGGTTATTCTCAGCAGATCAGATCAGTGGTTTTACACCGGGGTTTCGTCCTCATCAGTGACTGTTGATACCGAATCTCCACAGCAGCCACCTGGATATGTTATTGCATACCTGCATTTTGCATTGGTTTACGCATTCATCTGCATTCCATTAACGTGTGTCTGTGTTGCAGGTACCGTTTCCCCGATCCAGGATTTCCCTTCTCCTACTGTTATTATGGCTTCTCTCAGAAAGACTGTTGCGTACAAGTTCCCGACCCCCGATGTGTCGAAGCTGACTGGTTTGATAGCCCTGGCAGGGGATTCTGTGAAGGATAGGTTCAGGAAGTCTTATGGCAAGTTGCTTAGCCTGGTCTGCAAACCTTCTACGTCTGAGTTGAATGGGTTACATGCTCTTCTGCAGTTTTATGATCCTCCCTTGAGGTGTTTCACTTTTTATGACTTCGTTCTCGCGCCGACATTAGAAGAGTATGCTGATATGCTGGGTGTGCCTATCAAAAGGCAGATGCCTTTTGTCCACATGGATGCTGAGCCTGACCTGGTTAGCTTGGCTTCCTCACTCCATTTGAGCGCTTCTGAGTTAGTGGTGACAGGTTGGAACAAGGTCCCAGGGTTCTCTCTGCAGTTTCTGGTAGCTAAGGCTCAGCAGTGTGCTAAGGACAAATGTTGGGACGCCTTCAGCGCCATCCTTGCTTTATGCATATATGGCATCATCCTATTTCCCAGCATGCCTGATTTCGTAGACTTTGATGCATTCCATATATTTGCCTCAGGGAATCCAGTCCCTACTCTGATCGGAGACGTCTACCATTCAGTGCATTATAAGAATGAGAACCGGAGAGGAAAGAATGTTTCATGCTGCGTACCGTTGTTGTACAAGTGGTTTGATAGTCATTTGCCCAAGAGGGGTTCTTCTGTCTTGTCTGCAGCCACGACTGAGTGGCCTGAGCGCCTGATGAGCTTGTCGGTAGAAGACATTGTTTGGTTCGTTGACAGAGGCAGGTTAGGCACCGAGATGATCTTCAGTTGTAATGGGTTTCCTAACGTACCTCTGATAGGTAGGAAGGGTTGCATCAACTACAACCCATCGTTGCTAGTTCGTCAGTTTGCATATGCTTTGAGGACTCCACCGAAGGAAGAAGAGGTACGGGAATCTCTGTACCTCACGGGTATTCTAGAGGGGGATTTGTTGTCCAAGCTTCAGTATGCATGGAACAATATCAGCACGAGAGGAAAGCCTTTGTTGGGGAAGAGCAACAGCCAAGCTTACCCTCCTTATTCAGATTGGATCAGAGCCAGAGCCAGCACTATAGGGATGCCATTCCCTCATGTCAGACCAGAGAGTCCTCCACCAGTCGAAGAGCCCACCACTGTGTCCATTCATCAGCACAACCAGGTATTTGCTGAGCGTGATGAACTGAAGAGGGCAAATGCAGAATTAGAGAAGGAGTTAGCTCAGCTTCGAAGTGAGAGGAACGAAGCCGTGCATGCTCTCAAAAAGCAAACAGAGACGGTGAGCCAGCTGAGTGCGGACTTGGCAAAGCAGATTGCTGATCGGGAACGCTTAGGTCAAGACTTCAGAGCTGCTAATGATGTGCTGGCTACGAAGAAGACGCATTTGGAAGAAGCATATCGGAGAATATCTAAGTTCGACCAGCATTGGAAGACCTCCATGGCTACCAGGAAGGAGCGAGAAGACAAGCTGATGCTGCAGATTTCTAAGCTAGAAGCCGAGGTAAAAGACAGTGAGCGGAGGTTTGATGAAGAGACCGCCCGCAGGTACTCCGCTGAAGCCCGTCTCAACAAAGCTATTGCTAGCCTGAAGGAGCACAAGCTGATGTTTGAGTCTAAGAAGCGGAAGCTGGAAGATTGCTTTGGCGAAGGCGCTTGGGAGAGTTCAGTTCAGGGGCTTCAGCATACTATCAGGCAGAGGGAACTACTCGTCGAGGGGTTGCTCACTTCGCCAGATCATTCGGAGACAAAGGAGTTATTAGCAGAGTATTATGCCCGTGGCCGTACTTGACTAGTTATATCCCTGTTGTTTTTGATCTTTGATGTATGCTGACCATCACCAGATTTGTTGGCTGAGGTCATGCTGTTGATTTGTACTCGCTGATGCTGTGTACAGCCTTGACAGGCCTTTCCATATATATATATGAGATTGATGTTTCCATGATTGGGCTCGGATTTCTTCTTCCTCTTGTTATTATCAGCACTGTCACTAAGGCACTAGGATCGGGGGAAAATCTCCCACGCACACAGACACACGCATGCATCTGCATGAAGCATATATGCATGGCGTATATCTTATTGCTTTTCCTAACCTTTATTATTAACAGGTTTTTCAGGTTCCGCGCTGCTTTCGATCTCCAGGATTGATCAAAGACCCATCCACCGCTACTCAACACGCGCTAATCAGACGAGAATCATGGAACAGGTACAGTCAGATGTTCAAGAGCTCCGTGAGCGGATGGATCGTTTTATGGAGCTGATGCAGGTAGTCGCGAATGGTCAAGATCAGCTTCGTACTCTGGTTCAACCTCTGATCTCCAGGGTTGACAGTAATGGCATACTTCATGGAGGGGCCGTGCCTACTCCTCCTCAAGGGGATACTCCACAGAACGTTGTTCCTGCTGCCGGGGGCAACGGCAGTGCTAACGGCAATCTGATGACTAATCTCGGACTCAACGCGGCTGGCGCCGTCAATGGTAGTTTGGGAGCCAACGTTAACATGGGGCCGGTCAACGGCAATGCTGGTGCAGGAAATCTGGTGGTGCCTCAACCGTGGCTGGAGGACCATCAAGATGACATATTTTCTCAGAGAGGCGTAGAGGCAGAGTTGAATGCCGAGGCTCAACTCAGGTTCAAGGCGCTGGAAGACAAGATGAGAAGCATAGAAAATCAGAACACATTGGGCGTTGACATGTCCAACCTCGGGTTGATTGCTGACTTTAAAGTACCTCACAAGTTCAAGGTGCCTACCTTTGAGAAGTATAAGGGCACCACTTGCCCCCGGGTCCACCTCCGATCTTATTATAGAAAGATGTCCGCTTATTCTGACGATGAGAAGTTGCTGATGCACTTCTTTCAGGATAGTCTTTCTGGTCCATCACTCGAATGGTATATGGGCTTGGAGCCCGCTGCCGTGCGCACCTGGAAAGAGCTTGCAGAAGCGTTTGTTCTCCACTATCAATATAACAGCGACTTGGCTCCCAACCGAGTTCAGCTTCAGAATCTCTCACAGCGGAACAATGAAAGCTTCAAAGAATACGCCCAACGGTGGCGTGAATTGGCTGCTCGGGTTCAACCGCCGATGGTTGAGCGTGAGTTGGTACAAATGTTCGTGGCTACCCTTCCTGGAATCTACTATGAAAAGCTGGTCAGTGGCATGTCTGGAACATTCTCGGCTCTCATCACTTTGGGCGAGCATGTTGAGAACGGTATAAAGATCGGAAAAATTCAGGGCGAATCATCCTCAGCTGGAGGAGGTAGCAAGAAACCCTATACTGGCAAGCGTCGAGAGGGAGATGCCAGTGCTGTCACTAATGCTAGGAGAAAGGGCAAGGGCCCTCAGTCTCAGATTGCTAGCATAAACATTCCAGCTGCTCCACCGCAGCAGCAGCAGCAACAGCAACAGCCTCAGCAGCAGAATCAGCAGGGGTATAAAAGATATCAGAATCGGGCTCCTATGGCTAACCATCATTTTGAAACTCCACCTATGTCATATGCGCAGCTTCTGCAAACTTTGCTGCAGCTTCAGCTAGTTCAAAAGAGGACGTTGGCTCCCTTAACAGGGGCGCCACCACCGGGGTATGATGCCAGTGCTACTTGTGAATTCCATACTGGGGCACCTGGCCATACGATTGAGAATTGTAAAGCTTTTAAGCACAAAGTCCAGGACTTGGTGGACGCCAAGGTTATCAACTTTTCTGACAACGTGCCCAACGTCACCAAAAACCCGATGCCTCATCATAAGGGGGGCGGAGTGAATGCTGTTATCACTGAAGAGAGTGCGGACTTACTGACTGATGTCAAAGATTTGAAAACTCCACTTAGTTTTGTCAAGGCTAAGTTGCTGAAGAGAGGCTTCTTCCCTGGATGTGGAGAGTTATGTATGGCTTGTGCTACACTTCCTGACGGATGTGAGCAGCTGATCGAAGGTATCCAGAGTCTGATGACCGAGGGCATTTTGCAATTCAGCCGGAGCATTGAAAGTGCATCAGGGGAGGTCGTGCTGAAGCAGGCAGAGGAAGTTGCTACCATTACCATTCCTCGCCACCCTATTACTATTTCTGCGCCCCGTCCGCCTACAATCACTATCACCAGGGCCGGACCAATCCCATTCGAGAGTACCAATGCCGTTCCATGGCATTATGGCGCCGAGGTTTATTGTAATGGCCAAAAGATAGAGCTTGAGCCGTTCGGATCAACTATGCAGAATCCTACTGAAGTCAGTGGCATCACCAGAAGCGGAAGAGTGTTCGCACCAGCAGAGGTTGCAGCAGAGAAAGTGGTCCGGGCTGACGCTGTGGATAAGGGTAAAGGTAAAGCTGTTGAGGAGGTCCCTGCAGGGGCAGAGAAGGACTTGCTGGTTAAAGATGCTGAAGAGTTCATGCGACTAATCAAGAAAAGTGACTACAAAATTGTAGATCATCTTCATCAGACTCCGTCAAAGATCTCGATCCTTAACTTGTTGCTGTGCTCTGAGGCGCACCGCAATGCATTGCTGAAGGTATTGAATGCTGCATACGTGCCGCAGGAGATATCAGTGAATCAACTCGAGGAAGTAGTAGCCCATGTCAATGCTGGTAATGGGCTGGGATTTACAGATCTGGAGCTGACTCCTAAGGGAAGAGATCACAACAGCGCCTTGCACGTCTCAATAGAGTGCAGAGGCACGATTATGTCACATGTCCTGGTGGATACGGGTTCCTCGCTTAACGTGCTTCCGAAGAAGGCACTGATGAAGTTGGATACCCGTGGACTGCTGTGCACGCCCAGTGATCTGGTCGTGAAAGCCTTTGATGGAACCAAGCGCCACGTCTTCGGAGAATTGACCCTGCCAATTCAGGTTGGTCCAGAGACGTTCAATGCAGTTTTCTATATCATGGATATCATGCCCGCCTATAGTTGCCTCTTAGGTCGGCCATGGATCCATTCTGCTGGTGCCGTGACGTCCACGCTGCATCAGAAGCTTAAATATGTCGTTGGGGGCAGCATAGTGACAGTCTGTGGAGAAGAGGACATCATGGTAAGCCACCTGTCGTCCTTTAAATACGTTGAAATGGATGGTGAGATCCATGAGACTCTTTGCCAGGCATTTGAAACTGTCAGGGTGAAAGAGGTGGCTCCTGTCGTCGCAGAGAGGCAAGAGTTGAACCTCTCCTCGTTTAAGGAAGCTAGGGCCGTTGTCGAAGTCAGTTCTACCCCAGGCTGGGGGCATGTTTTGGATATACCAATCAAGCAGGATAAGTTTGGATTGGGATATTCTCCTGAAGCTAAAGCTTCGTCTTCTTCTGGCAGCTCGTCTCGTGGGAAAGGGCCGATCCTATTCACCAAGGGGGGAGTAATTTTCGAAAGCATCAACGCTGCGTCGGAGGACAGCGGAGACAGTGATTGCGATCTTGACGCCTGGATTCAACCGAGCAGACCAGGTGAGCGCCTCCACAATTGGACCATCAAGGAGATTATCAAGCTGACAAGTGAAGAGTAATGATTTGCTTTTTACAATCTTTGTACAACCCTGTGTCCTGCCCGGGGCATAGTGGTTTTACTGTCAGGGCCTTGTTGGATTATGTGTATGCATTTTGTTAATAAATAAAAGGCGTTCTCTTCGTAATCAAATATTGTGTTCCCTGTTATTCCTATTTTATGTTTATTTCGAAAAGAAAAAAAAAACATCAAAATGGCAACGAGGTTCGTGCTAACCTGCATATTCCTGCTTTAAACTTAACCCTTGTTATTGCAGGATCCACGTAACAGACGACATCGACTCTGGACCCTCTACGGTTCACTACGACTTTGATTGCCCGATCTATCAAGCCGAGGATGAGATTGATGAAGACGAAGACCTTCCGGAAGAGTTGGCCCGCTTGTTGAGACAAGAAGAGAAGGTTATTCTGCCTCACGAGGAGGATATTGAGATTGTAAATCTGGGTTCTGAGGAGCTCGTCAGAAATGTCAGGGTTGGGGCTGCGCTGCAGAATGATGTCAAGCATAGGCTGGTCGAGATGCTTCGAGAGTATAGTGACGTCTTTGCTTGGTCATATGAGGATATGCCCGGACTCGATACTGATATCGTGGTTCATCGCTTGCCGTTGCGAGAAGATTGCCCTCCAGTCAAGCAAAAGCTCAGGAGGACGAGACCAGACATGGCTGTAAAAATCAAAGAAGAGGTCCAGAAGCAGTTGGACGCAGGATTTCTAGCCGTTACCACTTACCCTCCGTGGGTCGCCAACATAGTGCCTGTACCGAAGAAAGACGGTAAGGTACGCATGTGCGTCGATTATCGGGATTTGAACAGGGCGAGCCCTAAGGATGATTTCCCGTTGCCTCATATCGATGTGTTGGTCGACAATACAGCCCAGTTTTCCGTGTTTTCGTTCATGGATGGCTTCTCCGGTTACAATCAGATTAAGATGGCACCGGAGGACATGGAGAAAACGACGTTCATCACCCCCTGGGGAACGTTTTGCTACAAGGTAATGCCCTTCGGTCTGAAGAACGCAGGGGCCACTTACCAGCGAGCAATGGTAACTTTGTTTCATGATATGATTCATCATGAGATCGAGGTCTATGTTGATGACATGATTGCAAAGTCCCAAACGGAGGAAGAGCATCTGGTCAATTTGTTGAAGCTGTTTGAAAGGCTTAGGAAGTTCAGGCTGAGGCTGAATCCTAACAAGTGCACTTTCGGAGTGCGGTCCGGAAAGTTATTGGGGTTTATCGTTAGTGAACGAGGTATTGAAGTCGATCCTGCAAAAATAAAAGCTATCCAAGAAATGCCAGCGCCGAAAACAGAGAAAGAAGTTCGTGGTTTCCTGGGCCGAATAAACTACATTGCAAGGTTTATCTCTCAGCTCGCGGCCACTTGTGAACCGATGTTCAAACTTTTAAAGAAAGATCAGGCGATTACTTGGAATGAGGATTGCCAGAAGGCATTTGACAAAATAAAGCAGTATCTTCAAGAACCTCCAATCTTGATACCCCCAGTGGCTGGACGGCCATTAATCATGTACCTGACGGTTCTGGAGAATAGTATGGGGTGTGTTCTCGGTCAGCACGACGAGACGGGCAGAAAGGAGCATGCCATCTATTATTTGAGTAAAAAGTTCACTGAGTGTGAATCTCGATACTCGATGTTGGAGAAGACGTGTTGTGCATTAGCTTGGGCTGCCAAACGTCTACGACAGTATATGCTCAACCACACCACTATGCTGATTTCGAAGATGGATCCGATCAAGTACGTCTTCGAGAAGCAGGCTCTTTCGGGCAGGATTGCCAGATGGCAAATGGTGTTAACGGAATATGATATTCAGTACGTCTCCCAGAAGGCCATTAAGGGAAGCGTATTGTCTGATTACCTTGCCGAACAGCCAATCGAAGACTACCAGCCGATGAAGTTCGAGTTCCCTGACGAGGACATTATGTTTCTCAAAGCAAAGGACTGCGATGAGCCATTGCCCGATGAAGGGCCAGATAGGAAATCTCACTGGAAGTTGATATTCGACGGAGCGGTTAATTCCTATGGAAGTGGCATCGGGGCTATCATCACGACTCCTCACGGATCCCACATCCCTTTTACTGCGAGACTGACGTTTCCACTTACCAACAACGAAGCAGAGTATG
This sequence comes from Lathyrus sativus, assembly GCA_963859935.3. Taxonomy (NCBI): domain Eukaryota; kingdom Viridiplantae; phylum Streptophyta; class Magnoliopsida; order Fabales; family Fabaceae; genus Lathyrus; species Lathyrus sativus. The sequence continues at coordinate 182,753,644 of OZ012740.1, read as the reverse complement.
AAGCATGTATTATGGGTCTAGAAGAGGCAATTGATTTGAGAATCAAGAATCTAGACATATATGGTGACTCAGCGCTTGTAATCAATCAGATTAAAGGGGAGTGGGAAACTCGTCAAGCGAATTTAGTGCCGTACATGAATTATGCCAGGAGGCTGCTTCCTTTCTTCGACCGGGTGGAACTTCATCATGTACCCAGGGCTGAAAATCAAATGGATGATGCTTTAGCTACGTTGGCTTCCATGTATAAAGTCAATTATTGGAATGAGGCTCCAAGAATTGTACTTTCGCGTCTTGATAGACCGGCATTTATCTTTGCAATCGAGGATGCCACTGACGGCAAGCCATGGTTCCACGACATCCAGACCTTCCTTATGACTAAGGAGTATCCTGCGGGTGCGTCCACCCAGGATAAGAAGACTCTGAGGAGGCTATCTGGAAACTTTTATCTCAATCCTGACGGAGTGCTGTATAAGAGGAACCACGATCTCGTGCTACTCAGATGTGTGGATGAAAAAGAGGCGAGTATGCTCATGGAGGAAGTCCATGAGGGCACATTTGGTACGCACGCCGGCGGGCATGCCATGACGAGAAAGATCCTGAGAGTAGGGTATTACTGGCTGACTATGGAGTCGGATTGCTTCAGATTCGCGAGGAAATGTCACAAATGCCAGATTTATGCTGATAAAGTTCATGTGCCGCCGTGCCCATTGAATGTCATGTCCTCCCCTTGGCCGTTCTCCATGTGGGGCATCGACATGATAGGCAAGATCGAGCCCACCGCATCCAATGGTCATCGTTTCATTTTGGTAGCTATCGACTACTTCACCAAGTGGGTGGAGGCAGCCTCGTACGCTAATGTGACCAAGCAGGTGGTTGCTAAATTCATAAAGAGGGACATCATCTGTCGCTATGGAATTCCCGAGCGGATCATTACTGATAATGGTTCGAATTTGAATAATAAGATGATGAAAGAGCTGTGCCAGAGCTTCAAGATTGAACACCACAACTCATCTCCTTACCGGCCGAAGATGAATGGCGCTGTTGAAGCGGCCAACAAGAACATCAAGAAGATTGTTCAGAAGATGGTTGTGACGTATAAAGATTGGCACGAGATGCTGCCGTTTGCCTTGCACGGTTATCGTACGACGGTGCGTACTTCGACCGGGGCAACTCCTTTTTCCTTGGTGTATGGTATGGAAGTTGTCCTACCGTTAGAAGTGGAGATTCCCTCTTTGCGAGTTTTGGTTGATGTAAAACTCGATGAGGCAGAATGGATTACGAATCGTTTGAACCAGCTCAGCCTGATGGACGAGAAGAGGTTAGCATCGATTGCATTTGGTCGCCTGTACCAAAGCCGAATGAAGAAAGCTTATGATAAGAAGGTGCGTCCCAGAAGCTTTCAGACGGGTGATCTCGTCCTGAAGAAGATTCTTCCGCCACACTCCGATCACCGGGGCAAGTGGACTCCGAATTACGAAGGGCCGTATGTCGTCAGCAAGGTCTTCTCAGGAGGGGCTTTGTTGTTATCCACGATAGATGGTGAAGATTTTGCATCCCCGGTGAACGCGGACGCAGTTAAAAAATACTTTGCTTGAAAGAGACCCGCTGGACAAAAAAGAAATAGTCCGGGCAAAAAAGGGGCATCCCGGCGAACCAAAAACAGAATAAAAGGTTCGGGCAAAAATTAGGGATATATTGAAAAATGTACACCCGCGAAGTTGAAAACCTACACTGGGCGGCTTCGGCAAAAAAGGGTATCCCGGTGAACTGAAAACCCGAAAGGGCGGTTCACGCAAAAGTTAGGGATTTGAATAAGCAAATGACTGCGTTCCGCGTGTGGACTTTCATTGTTTAGTGGTTCGGAAGACCCGAGGGCCGTTCATCTGAATCAATCTCTTCCAAAGCTGAAGCGTCAGGGAAGTACCGAAGTCGAGTGGGTCTTAGAGGGATCAACTCATGGTGTTCGTCTACGCCTCGATTGCCAACATTTGTATATACTGATGTATATTTATGTTTTCTTTTTCGTGCGGCTTCCTCATTCCAGGAGTTTGCCTCTGTTGTAAAACATTTTTGCCCATTCAGGGGTTCATCATCAATAAAATGCACATTATTCAGCAATTCTACTTGTCTGTTTAGCATTTGTCTGTTTTGTTTGCGAATGAAAACGCCGATGGTTTTTTGATAAAATGCGCATACATAAACTTACGGGCCTAGGCCCATTGATTGTTGAAACAATTGATTAGCTGAATATTGTCACGAGATAATAACCTGGATAGGACCCTTTGAGGAGGGAGTCTTGTCTTGTTTGTTTGTGTTATTGCAGGTGTAGCACCTTCCGGAAGATGTGCAGAGCGCACCCCCGAAGCAGGATTCTTCCCCAGCACCGGGTCACAAGTGCAGATTTCGTAGAAATGGTCGGGTGCCGAAGCTCGTGCTTTCCCCAGTAAAGTCGCCGAAGTAGGTGCCTCCCCAGCACCGGGTCACAAGTGCAGGTTTCGTAAGGAATTGGTCGTACGCCGAAATATGCAGTAACTAATGGTGTCAGATTGAAGTCCCCAGCGGGATTGAGATTCCCCACCAGAGTCATGTTCTCTCCTGAAGTTGGATGATTCCCTCTTCCCCAGTAGAATGTTGGTGCAGCTGATGTTGTATTCCCCTGCAGAGTTGTCCTCTCCCCCGAAGGCAGATGATTCTTTCTTCCCCGGCGAAATTGAAATTCCGCACCAGAGTCGTACTCTCCCGTGAAGTAGAATGATTTCTCTCCCCGGCTGAGTCCGCAGAAAAGCAGAATCCTTGGAAGCAGTTGGGACCATGAGTGGATTTTCCCTAGCAGATGTTGAACAGCTAATGCTGTATCTCCCAGAGTCGTACTCCCTTTGGCGAAGCAGAGTGATTTCTCCTTCCTCAGCCGAGTTTGCAGATGCCCAGGAGGGCCTAGTCCTTGAAGGTTGATCAGATCATGATTGGTCTTTCCCCAGCGGAGTGTGGAGCAGCTGAAGTTGTTTCCCCACAGAGTTGTTACCCCCAGAAGAGTTAGCCGAGACGGCCACGCAGTTCACTCCCGCGATTGGCATCGCTTTCCTTCAGCAGGTTCGGGTTCTCGTAGAGCTTCGTCCCCTGCAGAAACCAGCTGAAGTCGTTTTCCATGCAGCAGTCCGCGGAAGATCAGTTCCCCAGACAAAGCCTGATTGACATTGGCATGTTCACGTTCTCCTCAGCAGGATGGCTCCTCTATCTGAGCAGTTCTTTCTCCTTGACAGGAGAATTCCCCCTCGGCATTTATTTTGCTGACGGGATCGCATCATTGTGCATGACTGCATAGCATTTAGCACTGCATAGCATTTAACATTGCATAGCATTGTGCATGATTGCATGGTATTTAGCATAAACGCATATCATTCCCACCGTGTGGGGCATGGCGCAGAAGCATACGCATCATAAGCATGATCCAGGGTACTATCATTCTTGTCTTACAGGTGTTCCACCAAGAGACCAGTTGCTCAGGACGATTCCTGATATTCTCCCCAACGAGGTCGCTTCCTTGAGATGATTCCCAAGACCCCGGTGTGATCCCCATGGTCGCTCGCTCAAGATGATTTTTGAGATCCCCAGCGAAGTCTTCAGTTCAAGACGACCCTCGAATTCCTCAGCAGAGTCGTTTGCTTAAGATGATTCTTAAGACCCCAGTGCAGCTTCCCGAGTTGTTTGCTTAGTATGATGCTTGAGTTCCCCAATAGCGTCCCCAGCAAGAGTTGCCCAGGAAGATTCCTGGAATGCCCAGCAGAACGAAGTCTCCAGAAAGGTTATCAGTTCAGGATGATTCTTGAAGGTGCCCGACAGATTTGTTTGTTCAAGATGATTCTTGAAGTCCTTAGCAGCGCGATATGTCTGCTCCAACAGTGTTGTCTAATCTGAAGATTGACTGCGTAAACGCCTGAAGGCAGTATCAGAAGGTTCCTGTGAGTTCAGATTTCCTGGTTGATGAATCAATGGGTGGCTGAAGACAAGGTTCCAAAGCTTGTAGACGTAGCAAAGTGATCCGTGTTAGCCTGAAGACCAAGTCAGTTGTCCTGAGGTGATGATTGATTGCGATCAAGTGGATAGTTTTTCTTCTGACTGAAGTCGAAGATGTTTCTCCAGCTGAAGCGGAGTTTTGCCTGAAGGCAAAGTGTTTGAATCCCCGAGGAGTCATGAATGGCTCAGGATACCATTTCTCTGACTGAAGTCATAGATTTCCCAAGCTGAAGCGAAGGTGCCTGGAGGGCAAGGTTATCCCCAAGGTCATGAATGACCTAGGATTCATTTTTCGGACTGAAGGCCGAAGTATATCCCTGACTGAAGTCACGGATACTCTATAGCAGAGGCGGAGTTGCCTGAAGGCAGATCCATGTATCCTTGGAGGACAAGGACCATTTCTTCAGACTGAAGTCGAAGATACCTCCTGCAGAGTTGCCGACGGGCAAAGTTTACATCCTTGAAGGTCAAGGATGTTTATCTTCAGAAGTACTTGAAGATCTTTTCTAGCTGAAGCTGGAATCGCCGACGGGCAAGGTTTATATCCTTGAAGGCCAAGGATGTCTATCTTCAGAAATACTTGAAGATTCTCCAGCGGATCTGGAGTGGCCAGGGGCCAGGGTTTCATCTATCTTCAGAAATACTTGAAGATTCTTCAGCGGATCTGGAGTGGCCAGGGGCCAGGGTTCCATCTATATTCAGAAGTACTTGAAGATCTTTTCTAGCTGAAGCTGGAAGTGGCCAGGGGCCAGGGTTTCATATATCTTTGATGTTGAAGTTCTACGGCGGGCAGTGTGCAGTAGTATTCCGATGTTCGTTATGGTTCTGAGGGTGAACCCCAAATCAGAGTGTGCTCGGTTAAGTCTCTCATTCCCAGCGGAGTAGTTTCAAGTGTACCTTTTGTTCCATTTACCAGGGGTGAACCCCAGGTTAGATTTGTTCAGATCATCATTTGTCCAGCGGCGAGGTTGGATGTTTGTTCGGCGGCGAGGTTGAACGTTTAGATTTGACGGCGAGGTCAGATCATCATTTGTCCAGCGGCGAGGTTGGATGTTTGTTCGACGGCGAGGTTGAACGTTTGGATTTGGCGGCGAGGTCAGATCATCATTTGTCCAGCGGCGAGGTTGGATGTTTGTTCGACGGCGAGGTTGAACGTTTGGATTTGGCGGCGAGGTCAGATCATCATTTGTCCAGCGGCGAGGTTGGATGTTTGTTCGACGGCGAGGTTGAACGTTTGGATTTGGCGGCGAGGTCAGATCATCATTTGTCCAGCGGCGAGGTTGGATGTTTGTTCGACGGCGAGGTTGAACGTTTGGATTTGGCGGCGAGGTCAGATCATCATTTGTCCAGCGGCGAGGTTGGATGTTTGTTCGACGGCGAGGTTGAACGTTTGGATTTGGCGGCGAGGTCAGATCATCATTTGTCCAGCGGCGAGGTTGGATGTTTGTTCGACGGCGAGGTTGAACGTTTGGATTTGGCGGCGAGGTCAGATCATCATTTGTCCAGCGGCGAGGTTGGATGTTTGTTCGACGGCGAGGTTGAACGTTTGGATTTGGCGGCGAGGTCAGATCATCATTTGTCCAGCGGCGAGGTTGGATGTTTGTTCGACGGCGAGGTTGAACGTTTGGATTTGGCGGCGAGGTCAGATCATCATTTGTCCAGCGGCGAGGGTTGATGTTTGTTCGACGGCGAGGTTGAACGTTTGGATTTGGCGGCGAGGTCAGATCATCATTTGTCCAGCGGCGAGGTTGGATGTTTGTTCGACGGCGAGGTTGAACGTTTGGATTTGGCGGCGAGGTCAGATCATCATTTGTCCAGCGGCGAGGTTGGATGTTTGTTCGACGGCGAGGTTGAACGTTTGGATTTGGCGGCGAGGTCAGATCATCATTTGTCCAGCGGCGAGGTTGGATGTTTGTTCGACGGCGAGGTTGAACGTTTAGATTTGACGGCGAGGTCAGGTCATCATTTGTCCAGCGGCGAGGTTGGATGTTTGTTCGGCGGCGAGGTTGAACGTTTAGATTTGACGGCGAGGTCAGATCATCATTTGTCCAGCGGCGAGGTTGGATGTTTGTTCGGCGGCGAGGTTGAACGTTTAGATTTGACGGCGAGGTCAGATCATCATTTGTCCGGCGGCGAGGTTGGATGTTTGTTCGGCGGCGAGGTTGAACGTTTAGATTTGACGGCGAGGTCAGATCATCATTTGTCCGGCGGCGAGGTTGGATGTTTGTTCGACGGCGAGGTTGAACGTTTGGATTTGGCGGCGAGGTCAGATCATCAGTTGTCCGGCGGCAAGGTTGGATATTTGTTTGACGGCGAGGTCAGACTCTTTAAATCCCCAGTAAAGACATTTGTTTCCGACGGCGATGTCAGATTCAGTTTTCCAGCGGCGATGTTGGGCGTGTCAAGGTGATCCAGTCTTCCGACGGCGATGTTAGGTGACGCAGACCCTTTGTTTCTCCAGCGGCGATGCAGGGTATTCTGTCAGGTGTGTTTTCTCCGGCGGCGATGTTGGGTACTTTGGTGATTCAGGTTTAGGTCTCCGGCGGCGATGTTGGACGCTTATTTCCCCGAGTTATGGTCGTTCTTGACGGCGATGTCAGGTGATTTAGTCTTCCAGCGGCGATGTTGGGTGTTGTGGTTGTCTGAAGGCAATATCATAAGAAGGTAACAGGGATAACTGACGGTGATGTCGGATTAGTATTTCTCCAGCTAGTTGCCGTACAGCTAGTGTTCCAGTTTTCGAAGATGTGTTCCCCGCAGAGCATCGTGTGCTCGTGCAGTTGGCAAATTTTCGGGTTTACCGGTATTCAATCGTCTCGCACCTTGATTGGTTGAGAGCCGTTCGCTCCTCACCCAGTCAGGTTCAAGCCGTTTGAATAGGGGCAGCTGTTGCACCCCAAAATTTGACCAACATTAATTTATCCATCTAATGTTTGAAAGTTGATACCTTCACCAGACAGTTCAAGAGATCCTCAGAAGAATTGGTTGGAACCAAGGTTGTGTGCTTCATAGCTTGAGAGTTGTGGGAACTCCTCAGATGATTCAAAGACTTTGAGAATGAACTTGGAGATTTGAGAAAGCCTATGAGATGTCTTGAAAGCCATCATGAAGTCCAGAGAGGTCATTGTGCAAGAATTCAGAAGATTCAACCATGAATGGTAGAATTAGGGTTTTGACTGGGTCAACCCTAGATCAGCTGAAGATTTGGAGAAGGTTGAGACCTAATCTAAGGGCCATGAGATCATGGAATGATGTATGGAGATGTTATAAAGATTATTCATAGACCAACTCATCATGATTGAGGAGTTTGAGAAGTTTTGAGTTAGGGTTTCCAAGGATTGTCAGTGAAAAAACCCTAGTTTGATCCCTATCTTCCAGGCAGTTTTAGCTCTAGATGTGATTGATATCTCATCTTCCCCATAACATGAATGTTGTAGAGCTTGTTCTTAGCTTTAATTTGAGTGGTGGAAGTCCTTGATAGGAGTTACAGAGCTCAAGTTATGGTTTTGACAAATTACAGGTCAGCTGAGGTGTGTGAATCTGGGTCCTTGAAAGTCACCCAACTTGCAGACAACTTTTGCCCTAGTAGGATGATTCCTATGATCTCTTGGTCAACATTAATGTTGGAGGGCATCTTCTTAGCTTTAATTTGAGTGGTAGAAGTCCTTGATAGGATTTGTGGAACTCAACTTATGGTTTGAACAAGACAGGGGTATTTTGGTCATTTGTCAGTTATAGGTCATTTTAGCCAATGCCTAAAACTCCTATTTCCAAGACTCAAATGGAAAAACTAAAAACATGAAAGTTGTTCAAAATGTGATTTTAAGTCTAGAAAGAAGGTCACAAATTGTTGGAAAAGCTCATAGCATGAAGTTGCATGATTGGTCAAAAAATGAACTAAAAATGGCGTATAAGTTTGAAAAGTTGAATTTGAAAATTGGTTTGGAAGATCTAGGAATCCAAAATAGGTCATCCAATATATCATTTTGACTGGAAACATCATTTTGAGAACATTGGTTTAGATAGAATTTTGATTTGAGGCTTTAAAATGGGTGATGCTTTGTTATTTTGTTACTTGCATTTGAAGTCACCCTTGGAAATCCTAACACAAGGCAAGGAAAAAGCTTGTAATGGCTTATAACACTTCAATATGTCACATAAGGAGAATTTCACACCAATTTTGCAAGGTTTAAGGCATGATGCATGAGATTTCCAACTTACCATCACATGAGATTCCAAGACTTTTCTAGATGATTCTAGAATGATCTAGTTGTTTCCATCCATCATTATAAAAAGAATGAATCACAAGGAGGAAAAGGTTGGTGAAAAGTTGCTGAGTTTAGTGGAGAGAGTGAGAGAGAAAGTGCCATTGTTGGATTTCTTCAAGATCAAGTAAGGTGCAATTCCTTCTTCTACAAGCTTCATCCACCTCAACTCTTGCAAACAGAAAGGTGTCCATTATTGGAGGAAGATTTAGAGAAGGTTTCAAGTGCTGAATCAAGTCCTAACACCCCTCACCATTGAAGCTTAACAGGTTGGTATCTTGATCTAGAAGTCCTTAATTATGAGCATTCTGTTAGAATCTTAGGTGTAAGATCAGCATGTTAGGTTAGAGGAATGTTTTCTGAGAATTAGAGAAGGATCCATGAGGTTTCGTGGCAGGGTACCATTTTTTGCAAGATTGATAGCAAGCTGGTTAGTGTGTATTAATGGATATGATGTGGTTAAGAATGGCTAGGATAACATGTGGAACAAATTTACATCATTAGATTGAAGTTTGGTTAAGGTTGATAGCAGAGAATCATGGTGGAACCCCAACCTTCGTGCTTTCTGTTAGAGCGATTCAAGAGGTTTCATGGACAAATATTGATATCATTGTGTTCAGGGTAATTAGTAGAGCAAGATTGCTTTTGGAATTTCTTGATTTCACCCAGCCATCAGTGAGAACGATCGAGTGGAAGTTCTGGTTCGAAATTAGGGTTTTCTGAAAACCCTAGGGTTTGTTTGGAGAAGATGAACTCCAGCCGTCAGATGGTTCCAGATCCTTGACTTATTCTCATAATCCAACGGCCATGGTTTGAATTCAAAATGGAGGGAAGTCTGAAGCTTGCGAAACGCAGCGTATCACTTAGCCAAACGCAGTCGTTTGGTTTAGTGACTGATTCTGGGCCTATCTGTTCTATTCACACCCCCCACGCGCGTTGGCCCAATAAAATGAACTGTTTGTCTCTTCTATTTCCACCCCCCCTCCCTTTTTATATTATTTTGAATTCTTTTAAATTCTTTTAATATTTTAGCCACCTTATAAAATTCATAAAAAATTGATAAATGATGATTTTTTACTCATTCTTTTTTCTATGATTAGATAATTTTGTGTAGAAAAATACAAAAATAAAAATGAAATTTTATTTTTAATGTGGAATTTTTGGTGGTATTTTCTTTTAAATAGGGTATTTTCTTTCCTTTGGTTGATACCTTATCTTGCAAGAATTGTTTTAGGACCTTCCCTTAGGTTTTTTAATTCATTCTTTTTTGTGTAATTAGATATTGAACCCTAGTTTCATGTAGGATTTATCTCTTGATTTTAGAAATTAAATTTGATGTAGTTTGATCATTAGACATTTAGGTGCTCTAATTAGGGTTTCAAGTTGTATAGGTAGACTTCAACATTTTATTTTTGGGGTTTTTAGGACAAGTTAGCCTATGGGGAATATATGGGGCTTAAGGGTAGTTAAATAGGATCCCCTAGAATTTTACTAGAATATTGCATGGTGTTTTAGTATTTTTCATTGATTTTTGAATGTATGGATAGTATGTGTGTTGCTTAAAGGCATAAGTTGTATTGTTGTGTTTTCTTTCCTTCTCTGTTGAGTGTGTGAGCTTTGAGGATTGAGTTGAAGACCTTGTGGATCATCATGGAAACTTTGAAGACCTTGCAGAGGAGTTTAGCATAGCTTTTGTTTGTTTTGTTTATAGGTTGATAGGTGCATAGGCAGAGCCCTAGATAGAATACTTTGTTCAATAAACAAGGAGTGTCTTGTTCACCTCCTTTCTTCTCTGTGACATAGAGTCCCTTAAGGGTATTCACCTCTCTCCTTTGGAGGGATTAGTGACCTTGCCCTATAAGGTAGAACTTTGAGAGAGCCTTTCCTTTGATGTTAAGTCCTCAATGGCATCCTTTGGAAGTCAGTGAGCACTGTAACATCCCCCACTCATCTTGTTGACTGAATCTTGTTTGCTGGAGCATTTGAGCCATTGAAGATAGAAGCTGAAGCTTTGAAGAGGATGATTCCTTGAAGATTGTTGAAGTCTGAAGACTTTGTTGATGCCTGAAGATCCCTGAAGATAGTGAAGCCTGAAGATGGAGCTGATCAAAGGAGCTGAAGCTCAAGGGAGAAGATGAGTTGATACTCATGTTGTAGGGTTGATACCTGGAAAGCAAGTGATCTCTGAAGTCTGAGGACTGGGTTGCTGCTGGAGGAGCTGAGGCTTTCTTCTGTTTTCTTTGATGTATTGTGTGTTTTGTCTGATTTGTCTGTTGCATTAGACTAAGCCCATTTAGAATAAGTTCAGTCTAAGAGCATGAGTGCATCTGATTGTATTATTATTGCTTGGCTTTGCTTGCGGGTATTCGGTAGAGCCCAGCTCCCTTGCCCATGTGTTTATTTTGCTTGATAGCATGATTTCATTTTCTGTCTGTATGATTACAGTTTACTGTTTTGCTTGATAGCATGTTGTTTATTTCAGTATGATTACTGTTATTTCATGACTGGCTTGAGGTTGAGACGAGCTTGTGGAGGCTGAAGCCCCACACACATTTCCTCCCTCACTTGCATTGCATGCATTTTACTGTTAAAGCTGATGCTTTCGTCTGTTTTGGTGTATCATTGACATGATCCCTTAGGACTCTCATTTCCTTTGATAAGGATTTGATGATAGACTTTTAGGTTGAAACCTATGCATGACAACATCTAGGAGTTCCCTGTTCAAACCTCAACCATAGGATGAATCCATGGCATGACAACAGTAGGACTTGATAGTCTCCCTCCTAGTTGGGTCTGTTCTCTTCTCATCTCAAAGCAGTTTAAGATACAGTAATCATGAATGATTTCTTTCGTACGTTACGAGCCTTAAGCTATCTGAGAAAGGATTGTGGGAGAGTTTCTTTTCCATAGTCTGGATGTTTAGTATGGTACCCTTTGGGTGACATGCGACGCATTCACTCTCAGGTCATAGTCTCTAGTGCGGTTGAAATCGCAAACATAATAAAAAACACTTCTTTTAGGAGATAACCCGTAGTTTCCCGAACTACGTTTGCTCTGATCTTTCATACCAGATGAAAGTACGTAGGCATAGGATGCGACGTCCTAGCGAGCAACCTTTCCCCCATAACCCGTAGTTAGCCGAACTACGTTGACTCTGATTTCTCATTCTCTGATGAGAATACGTAGGCATAAAGCGCGACGCTTTGCCGAGTCATTTTTCTTTTCTTTTTCAGCCAGCCTTGATAGGTAGATAGATTATAACCAACCCGTCCAAGTAAACAAACAAGCGAGGATCCCGTCGAGTACGACGGACGTGAGGGGTGCTAATACCTTCCCCTTGCGTAACCGACTCCCGAACCCAGACAATGGTTGTGACGACCTTGTCTTACCCTTTTTCGTCAGGTTTTTCCGATCGTTTCCTTTCCCGCTCTGAGGGATAAATAACGAAACGTGGCGACTCTTCTGTCATGCCGGCACCTTATTTTCGCGCAAGCGACACGGAGAGTTATGTATGGCTTGTGCTACACTTCCTGATGGGTGTGAGCAGCTGGTAGAAGGTATCCAAAGTCTGATGTCTGAGGGTATTTTGCAGTTCAGCCGGAGCATTGAGAGTGTATCAGGGGAGGTCGTGCTGAAGCAGGCAGATGAAGTTGCTACCATCACTATTCCTCGTCACCCTATTACTATTTCTGCGCCCCGACTGCCTACTATTACTATCACCAGGGCCGGGCCAATCCCATTCGAAAGCACTAACGCCGTTCCATGGCATTACGGCGCCGAGGTCTATTGCAATGCTCAGAAGTTAGAGCTGGAACCATACGGGTCGACTGTGCAGAATCTTGCCGGAGTCAGTGGCATTACTCGAAGCGGTAGAGTGTTTGCGCCAGCAGAGGTTGCAGCAGAGAAAGTGGTCCGAGCTGACGCTGTGGATAAGGGTAAAGGCAAAGCTGTCGAGGAGGTCCCGTCTGGGGCAGAGAAGGACTTGCTGGTTAAAGATGCCGAAGAATTCATGCGATTAATCAAGAAGAGCGACTACAAGATTGTAGATCATCTTCATCAGACTCCGTCAAAGATCTCTATTCTTAACTTGTTGATGTGTTCTGAAGCGCACCGCAACGCATTACTGAAGGTATTGAACGCTGCATATGTGCCGCAGGAGATATCAGTAAATCAGTTGGAGGAGGTGGTGGCCCATGTCAATGCTGGTAATGGGCTGGGATTCACAGATCTAGAGCTGACTCCTAAAGGAAGAGATCACAACAGCGCCTTGCACGTCTCGATAGAGTGCAGAGGCACGATCATGTCGCATGTTCTGGTGGATACGGGTTCCTCGCTTAATGTGCTTCCGAAGAAGGAACTGATGAAGTTGGATACCCGTGGATTGCTTTGCACGCCCAGTGATCTGGTGGTGAAAGCCTTTGATGGAACCAAGCGTCACGTTTTCGGAGAGTTGACCCTACCAATTCAAGTTGGTCCAGAGACGTTCAATACGGTCTTCTATATCATGGACATCATGCCTGCCTACAGTTTCCTCTTAGGTCGGCCATGGATCCATGCTGCTGGTGCCGTGACGTCCACGCTGCATCAAAAGCTTAAATATGCTGTCGGGGGCAGCATAGTAACCGTCTGTGGTGAGGAGGACATTATGGTTAGCCACTTATCATCCTTTAAGTATGTTGAAATGGATGGCGAAATCCATGAAACTCTCTGCCAAGCATTTGAAACCGTCAAGGTGAAAGAGGTGGCTCCTGTCGTCGTAGAGAAGCAAGAGATGAATCTCTCCTCGTTTAAAGAAGCTCGGGTCGTCGTTGAAGCCGGTTCCACCCCAGGCTGGGGGCATGTTTTGGATATACCAATCAAGCAGGATAAGTTTGGATTGGGGTACTCTCCTGAAGCTGAAGCTTCATCTTCTTCGTCTAGCAGTTCGTCTCGCGGGAATGGGCCGATCCTATTCACCAAGGACGGAGTGATTTTCGAAAGCATCAACGCAGCGTCTGAGGACAGCGGGGATAGCGATTGTGATCTTGACGCCTGGATTCAACCAAGCAAGTCGGGCGAGCGCCTCAACAATTGGACCATCAAGGAGATTATCAAGCTTACAAGTGAAGAGTAATGATTTGCTTTTTACAATCTTTGTACAACCCTATGTCCTGCCCGGGGCATAGTGGTTTTATTGTCAGGGCCTTGTTGGATTATGTACATGCATTTTGTTAGCAAATAAAAGGCGTTTTCTTCGTACTCAAATATTGTGTTCTCTGTTATTCTTGTTTTATGTTTATGTCGAAAAATAGCAAAATGGCAACGGGGTTTGTGCTGACCTGCATATTCTTGCTTTAAATTTAACCCTTGTTATTGCAGGGTCCACATAACAGATGACATCGACTCTGGACCCTCTACGGCTCACTACGACTTCGATTGCCCGATCTATCAAGCCGAGGATGAGATTGATGAAGAAGACCTTCCGGAAGAGTTGGCCCGCTTGTTGAGACAAGAGGAGAAGGTTATTCTGCCTCACGAGGAGGATATTGAGATCATAAATCTGGGTTCTGAAGAGCTCGTCAGAAACGTCAGAGTAGGGGCAGCGCTGCAGGTTGATGTCAAGCATAGACTGGTCGAGATGCTTCGAGAGTATAGTGACGTCTTTGCTTGGTCATACGAAGATATGCCCGGACTCGACACAGATATCGTGGTTCATCGCTTGCCATTGCGAGAAGATTGCCCTCCAGTCAAGCAGAAGCTTAGGAGGACGAGACTAGACATGGCTGTAAAAATCAAAGAAGAAGTCCAGAAGCAGTTGGACGCAGGATTTCTAGCCGTTACCACTTACCCTCCGTGGGTCGCCAACATAGTGCCTGTACCTAAGAAGGATGGTAAGGTACGCATGTGCGTCGATTATCGGGATTTGAATAGGGCGAGCCCTAAGGATGATTTCCCGTTGCCTCATATCGATGTGTTGGTCGACAACACAGCCCAGTTTTCCGTGTTTTCGTTCATGGATGGCTTCTCCGGTTACAATCAGATTAAGATGGCACCGGAGGACATGGAGAAAACAACGTTTATCACCCCCTGGGGAACATTTTGCTATAAGGTAATGCCCTTCGGTCTGAAGAACGCAGGGGCCACTTACCAGCGAGCAATGGTAACTTTGTTTCATGATATGATTCATCATGAGATCGAGGTCTATGTTGATGACATGATTGCAAAGTCCCAAACGGAGGAAGAGCATCTGGTCAACTTATTGAAGTTGTTTGAGAGGCTTAGGAAATTCAGGCTAAGGCTGAATCCTAACAAGTGCACTTTCGGAGTGCGGTCCGGAAAGTTATTGGGGTTTATCGTTAGTGAACGAGGTATCGAAGTTGATCCTGCAAAAATAAAGGCTATTCAAGAAATGCCAGCGCCGAAAACAGAAAAAGAAGTTCGTGGTTTCTTGGGCCGAATAAACTATATTGCAAGGTTTATCTCTCAGCTCACGGCCACTTGTGAACCGATGTTCAAGCTTTTAAAGAAGGATCAGGCGATTACTTGGAATGAGGATTGCCAGAAGGCATTCGACAAAATAAAGCAGTATCTTCAAGAACCTCCAATCTTGATACCCCCAGTGGCTGGACGGCCATTAATCATGTACCTGACGGTTCTGGAGAATAGTATGGGGTGTGTTCTCGGTCAGCACGACGAGACAGGCAGAAAGGAGCATGCCATTTACTACTTGAGTAAAAAGTTCACTGACTGTGAATCTCGATACTCGATGCTGGAGAAGACGTGTTGTGCACTAGCTTGGGCCGCCAAACGTCTACGACAGTATATGCTCAATCACACCACTATGCTAATTTCGAAGATGGATCCGATCAAGTACGTCTTCGAGAAGCAGGCTCTTTCAGGCAGGATTGCTAGATGGCAAATGGTGTTAACGGAATATGATATTCAGTACGTCTCCCAGAAGGCCATTAAGGGAAGCGTATTGTCTGATTACCTTGCCGAACAGCCAATCGAAGACTACCAGCCGATGAAGTTCGAATTCCCCGACGAGGATATTATGTTTCTCAAAGCGAAGGATTGCGATGAGCCATTGCCCGATGAAGGGCCAGATAGGAAGTCTCAGTGGAAGTTGATATTCGACGGAGCGGTTAATTCCTATGGAAGTGGTATCGGGGCTATCATCACGACTCCTCACGGATCCCACATCCCGTTTACTGCGAGACTGACGTTTCCAGTTACCAACAATGAAGCAGAGTATGAAGCATGTATCATGGGTCTAGAAGAGGCAATTGATTTGAGAATCAAGAATCTAGACGTATATGGTGACTCAGCGCTTGTAATCAATCAGATTAAAAGGGAGTGGGAAACTCGTCAAGCGAATTTAGTGTCGTACATGAATTATGCCAGGAGGCTGCTTCCATTCTTCGATCGAGTGGAACTTCATCATGTACCCAGGGCTGAAAATCAGATGGCTGATACCTTAGCCACGTTGGCTTCAATGTATAAAGTCAATTATTGGAATGAGGCTCCAAGAATTGTGCTTTCGCGTCTTGATAGACCGACATTTGTCTTTGCAATCGAAGATGCCACCGACGGCAAGCCATGGTTCCACGACATCCAGACCTTCCTTATGACTAAGGAGTATCCTGCGGGTGCGTCAACCCAGGATAGGAAGACTCTAAGGAGGCTATCTGGAAACTTTTATCTCAATCCTGACGGAGTGTTGTATAAGAGAAACCACGATCTTGTGCTACTCAGATGTGTAGATGAGAAAGAGGCGAGTATGCTCATGGAAGAAGTCCATGAGGGCACGTTTGGTACGCATGCCGGCGGGCATGCCATGATGAGAAAGATCCTGAGAGCAGGGTATTACTGGCTGACGATGGAGTCGGATTGCTTCAGATTCGCGAAGAAATGTCACAAATGCCAGATTTATGCTGATAGAGTTCATGTGCCGCCGTGCCCATTGAATGTCATGTCCTCCCCTTGGTCGTTCTCCATGTGGGGCATCAACATGATAGGCAAGATCGAGCCCACTGCGTCCAATGGTCATCGTTTCATTCTGGTAGCTATCGACTACTTCACCAAATGGGTGGAGGCAGCCTCGTATGCTAATGTGACCAAGCAGGTGGTAGCTAAATTCATAAAGAGGGACATCATCTGTCGCTATGGGATTCCCGAGCGGATCATTACTGATAATGGTTCGAATTTGAATAACAAGATGATGAAGGAGCTGTGCCAGAGCTTCAAGATTGAACACCACAACTCATCTCCTTACCGGCCGAAGATGAATGGCGCCGTTGAAGCGGCCAACAAGAACATCAAGAAGATTGTTCAGAAGATGGTTGTGACGTACAAAGATTGGCACGAGATGTTGTCGTTCGCCTTGCACGGTTATCGTACGACGGTGCGTACGTCGACCGGGGCAACTCCTTTCTCCTTGGTGTACGGTATGGAAGTTGTCCTGCCGTTAGAAGTGGAGATTCCTTCTTTGCGAGTTTTGGTTGATGTGAAACTCGACGAGGCAGAATGGATTACGAATCGTTTGAACCAACTCAGCCTGATGGACGAGAAGAGGTTAGCGTCGATTGCATTTGGTCTCCTGTACCAAAGCCGAATGAAGAAAGCTTATGATAAGAAGGTGCGTCCTAGAAGCTTTCAGACGGGTGATCTCGTCCTGAAGAAGATTCTTCCGCCACACTCCGATCACCGGGGCAAGTGGACTCCGAATTACGAAGGGCCGTATGTCGTCAGCAAGGTCTTCTCGGGAGGAGCTTTGTTGTTATCCACGATGGATGGTGGAGATTTTGCATCCCCGGTGAACGCGGACGCAGTTAAAAAATACTTTGCTTGAAAGAGACCCGCTGGACAAAAAAAGAAAGAGTCCAGGCAAAAAAGGGGCATCCCGGCGAACCAAAAACAGAATAAAAGGTTCGGGCAAAAATTAGGGATATATTGAAAAATGTACACCCGCGAAGCCGAAAACCTACACTGGGCGGCTTCGGCAAAAAAGGGTATCCCGGTGAACTGAAAACCCGTAAAGGGCGGTTCACGCAAAAGTTAGGGATTTGAATAAGCAAATGACTGCGTTCCGCGTGGACTTTCATTGTTTAGTGGATTGGAGGACCTGAGGGCCGTTTATCTGAATCAATCTCTTCCGAAGCTGACGCGTCGGAGAAGTATCGAAGTCGAGTGGGTCTTAGAGGGATCAACTCACGGTGTTCGTCTACGCCTCGTTGCCGACATTTGTATATACTGATGTATATTTATGTTTTATTTTTGCGCGGCTTCCTCATTCCAGGAGCTTGCCTCTGTTGTAAAACATTTTTGCCCATTCAGGGGTTCATCATCAATAAAATGCATATTATTCAGCAATTATGCTTGCCCATTTAGCATTTATCTGTTTTGTTTGCGAATGAAAACGCCGATGTTTTTGATAAAATGCGCATACATAAACTTACGGGCCTAGGCCCATTGATTGTTGAAACGATTAATTACCTGAACATTGTCACGAGTTAATGACCTTGATAGGCCCCTTTGAGGAGGGTATCTTGTCTGTTTGTTTGTGTTGTTGCAGGTATAGCGCCTTCCAGAAGATGTGTCGTACGCATCCCCGAAGCAGGGCAAGTCCTCCTTCTCCAGCAGATTTCAGTAGTCTCTCCTCCATAGAATCAGAATCAGAATAGTGAGCATTGATATATCTCCCCAGGCGGAGAGGATTTTCTTCCCCAAGCAGACGCATCCTGAAGGAACGTCACCTCATCAGCTGAGTCAAGGGCCGAAGCTCATGTCCCCAGCACCGGGTCACAAGTGCAGATTTCGTAGAAATGTTCGCGTGCCGAAGCTCGTGTTTTCCCCAGTAAAGTCGCCGCAGCAGGTGTTGCCCCAGCACCGGGTCACAAGTGCAGGTTTCGTAGGGAATTGTTCGTACGCCAAAATATGCAGTAACTAATGGCGCCAGACTGAAGTCTCCAGCGAAATTGAGATTCCCCACCAGAGTCGTATTCTCTCCAGAAGTCAGATGATTCCCTCTTCCCCAGTAGAGTGTGGGAACAGCTGATGTTGTATTCCCCGGCAGAGTTGTACTCTCCCCCGAAGTCAGATGATTCTTTCTTCCCTAGCGAAATTGAAATTCCTCACCAGGGTCGTACTCTCCAGTGAAGTAGAATGATTTATCTCCCCGACTGAGTCCGCAGAAAAGCAGAATCCTGGGAAGCAGTTGAGACCGTGAGTGGTTTTCCTAGCAGAGCATTGAACAGCTGATGCTGTATTTCCCCAGAGTCGCACTTTCTCCAGCGAAGCAGAATGATTTCTCCTTCCTCCACCGAGTTCGCAGATGTCCAAGAGAGCCGAGTCCTTGGAAGTTGATCAGATCATGATTGGTTTTTTCCCCAGTGGAGTGTGAAGCAGCTGAAGTTGTTCCCCCACAGAGTGGTTATCCCCAGAAAAGTAGCCATGACGGCCACGCAGTTTATTCTCGCAATTGATATCAGCAAGTCTGGTTTCTCGTAGAGCTTCATCCCCTGCAGTAATCAACTGAAGTTGTTTTCCATGCAGCAGTCAACGGAAGATCAATTCCCCAGACAGAGTCCGATTGACATTGGCATGTTCACGTTCTCCTCAGCAGGATGATTCCTCTACCGGAGTAGTTCTTTTCTCCTTGACAGGAGAACTCCCCCCGGCCTTTATTTTGCTGACAGGGTCGCATCATTGTGCATGATTGCATAGCATTTAGCATAAGCGCATAGCATTTCCATCGTGTGGGGCATGGCGCCGAAGCATAGGCATCATATGCATGATCTAGGTCATTATCATTCTTGTTTTACAGGTGTTCCACCAGAAGACCAATTGCTCAGGATGATTCCTGACATTCTCCCCAACGAAGTCGCGTACTCAAAATGATTTTTGAGATTCCCAACAAAGTCTTCAGTCCAAGATGATTCTTGAAATCCTCAGCAGGGTCGTTTGCTTAAGATGATTCTCAAGACCTCAGCGCAGTTTCCCAAGTTGTTTGCTTAGGATGATTCTTGAGCTCCCCAGTAGCGTCCCCAGCAAGAGTTGCCCAGGAGGATTCCTGGAATACCCAGCAGAATAAATTCTCCAGAAAGGTTAGCAGTTCAGGATGATTCTTGAAGGTGCCCGACGGAGTTGTTTGTTCAAGATGATTCTTGAAGTCCTTAGCAGCGTGATGTGTGTGCTCCAGCAGTGATGTCCAGTCTGAAGATTGACTTCGTAAACTCCTGAAGGCGATATCAGAAGTTTCCTGTGGATTCAGAGTTTCCGTGCTGATGAATCAGCGCTTATCTGAAGACAAAGTTCAAAAATCTGTAGATACAGCTTTTGTTTGCAAAGTGATCCGTGTTGGCCTGAAGACCAAGTCAGTTGTCCTGAGGTGATGATTGATCGCGATCAAGTGAATAGTGTTTCTTCTGACTGAAGTCGAAGATGTTTCTCCAGCTGAAGCGGATTTTTGCCTGAAGGCAAAGTGTTTGAATCCCCGTAGAGTCATGAATGGCTCAGGATACCACTTCTCTGACTGAAGTCATAGATTTCCCAAGCTGAAGCGAAGGTGCCTGAAGGCAAGGTTATCCCCAAGGGCATGAGTGGCCTAGGATTCATTTTTCGGACTGAAGGTCGAAGTATATCCCTGACTGAAGTCACGGATACTCTATAGCAGAGGCGGAGTTGCCTGAAGGCAGATCCATGTATCCTTGAAGGCCAAGGATCATTTCTTTAGACTAAAGTCGAAGATACCTCCTGCAAAGTTGCCATCCTTGAAGGCCAAGGATGCTTATCTTCAGAAGTACTTGAAGATCTTTTCTAGCTGAAGCTGGAAGTGGCCAGGGGCCACAGTTTCATATAGTTCTGATGTTGAAGTTCTACGGTGGGCAGTGGGCAGTAGTATTTGGATGTTTGTTATGGTTCTGAGGGTGAACCCCAGATCAGAGTATGCTCGGTTAAGTCTCTCATTCCCAGCGGAGTAGTTTCCAATACGCAAACGTACCTTTTGTTCCATTTACCAGGGGTGAACCCTAGGTCAGAGTTGTTCAGATTATGTTTTGTCCGGCGGCGAGGTTGGATGTTGTTTGACGGCGAGGTTGAATGTTCGTTTGACGGCGAGGTCAGATTATGATTGGTTCGACGGCGAGGTTGAATGTTTGTTCGACGGCGAGGTTGAATGTTCGTTTGACGGCGAGGTCAAATTATGATTGGTTCGACGGCGAGGTTGAAGGTTTGTTCGACGGCGAGGTTGAATGTTTGTTCGACGGCGAGGTTGAATGTTTGTTTGACGGCGAGGTCAGATTATGTGACGGCGAGGTTGAATGTTTGTTTTGGCGGCGAGGTCAGATCAGGTTTGTTTCGACGGCGAGGTCAGATTATGTTGGTTTCCGGCGGCGATGTTGGAGGTTTATGTTCGACGGCGATGTCAGACTCTTTAAATCCCCAGCAGAGATGATGTTTGTACGACGGCGACGTCGAGTGTCTCTCAGAGCGATGTTTGTTTCCGACGGTGATGTCAGATGCAGTTTTCTAGCGGTGATGCTGGGCATGTCAAGTTGATCCAGTCTTCTGAAGGCGATGTTAGGTGATGCAGATCCTGTAGTTCTCCAGTGGCGATGCGGGGTATTTTGTCAGATTTAGTTCTCCAGTGGCGAGGCGGGGTATTTTGGTTGATCGACGGCAATGTCAGATTTAGTTCTCTGGCGGCGATGTTGGATGTTTGTTTCCCCGAGTTACGGTTGTTCTTGATGGCGATGTCAGGTGATTTGGTGTTCCAGCGGCGATGTTGGGTGTTTCTCGGAATTTTTTCTGCTTCCGACGGTGATGTCAGATGGTTTAGTCTTCCAGCAGCGATTGTGCAAGAATTCAGAACATCCAGCCATGAGATGTCTTGAAAGCCAGAGAGGTCATTGTGCAAGAATTCAGAACATCCAGCCATGA
Organism: Lathyrus sativus; assembly: GCA_963859935.3. Classification (NCBI taxonomy): domain Eukaryota; kingdom Viridiplantae; phylum Streptophyta; class Magnoliopsida; order Fabales; family Fabaceae; genus Lathyrus; species Lathyrus sativus. The sequence continues at coordinate 182,732,447 of OZ012740.1, read as the reverse complement.
ATGGTAGAGTTAGGGTTTTGACTGGGTCAACCCTAGATCAGCTGAAGAATTGGGGAAGGTTGGGACCTAATCCAAAGGCCATGTGATCATGGGATAATGTATGGAGATGTTATAGAGATGATTCCTAGACCAACTCATCATGATTGAGGAGTTTGAGAAGTTTTGAGTTAGGGTTTCTGAGGATTGTCAGTGAAAAAACCCTAGTTTGAGCCTTATCTTCCAGGCAGTTTTAGCTCAAGATGTGGTTGATATCTCATCTTCCCCGAAACATGAATGTTGTAGAGCTTGTTCTTAGCTTTAATTTGAGTGGTGGAAGTCCTTGATAGGAGTTTCAGAGCTCAAGTTATGGTTTTGACAAATTACAGGTCAGCTGAGGTGTGTGAATCTGGGTCCTTGAAAGGCACCCAACTTGCAGACAACTTTTGCCCTAGTAGGATGATTCCTATGATTTCTTGGTCAACATGAATGTTGAAGAGCATCTTCTTAGCTTTCTAGATAGTACTATAAGTCCTTGATAGGATTTGTAGAACTCAACTTATGGTTTGAACAAGACAGGGGTATTTTGGTCATTTAGCAGTTATAGGTCATTTTAAGCAAAGGCCATATCTCCTATTTTCAAGCCTCAAATGGAAAAACTCAAAACATGAAAGTTGTTCAAAATGGCATTTTAAGCCTAGAAAATAGGTCATGAGTTGTTGGAAAAGCTCATAGCATGGAATGACAAAGTTTGGTAAATTTGAACTAAAAAAGGGCTTATAAGTTAATTCAAGTCAAGTTGAAATTTGGTTTGGGAGATCTATGAATCCAAAATAGGTCATCCAATATACCATTTTGAATGCAAATAACATTCTAAAAACTTTGGTTTAAACAGAATTTTGATTTGAAGCATAGAAATGAAGGTTGCTTTGGAAAATTGTAACTTGTATCTTAAGGCATCCTTGGAAGGTTCTACACAAGGCAAGTTTGGCCTGATTTTTGCACATATGATCTCAATATCTCTTGTAATGAGATTTTGGCACAATTTTACAAGGCCTAACTCATGAGATATGGTATGTTCAACTTGTCACCAAAGGAGAAAATCCAAGCTTTTCTAGTGGATTCTAGATGATTCTGGAAGCTTCCATGGATTGCTATAAAAAGAGTACCTCACAATGAGGAAAAGGTTGGTCAAAGTTGCTGAGTTCATTGGAGAGAGTGAGAGAGAAAGTGCCATTGCTAAGTTTCTTCAAGATCAAGCAAGATCCAATTCCTTCTTCTACAAGCCTCATTCACCTCAACTCTTGCAAACAGAAAGGTATTCATCATTGGAGGAAGATTTGGAGAGGATTTCAAGTGCTAGATCAAGCTCTAACACCACTCACCATTGAAGTTTGACAGGTTGGTAACTTGATCTATAGGTCCATAATTATGTACATTCTGTTAGAATCCTAGGTGTAAGATCAACATGCTAGGTTAGAGGAAGATTTTCTGAGAGTTAGAGGAAGATCCATGGAATCTCGTGGCAGGGTACCAATTCTTGCAAGATTGATAACAAGCTGTTTAGTGTGCATTAATGGATATGATATGGTGTAGAATGGTTAGGATAACGTGTAGAATAAGATTACATCAATGGATTTGAGTTCAATCAAGATTGATACCAGTGAATTAAGTTGAAACCCTAATGTTGGAGCTTTCTGTTAGGATGATTTAAGGAGTTTCAGAGAAAGCTACTTGTATGGTTGTGTTCGTGGTAATCAGTAGTACAATTTTGCTTTTGGAATTTCTAGATTTCATCAAGTCATCATTGAGAACGATTGAGTTGAAGGATCGTGCATGGATTCTGGTTCAGACGAAACCCTAGGTTGAGTTGGAGAAGACAATCTCTCCACCGTTGGATTGTCCCTAATATTTGACTAATTCAGTTGATCGCACGGCCAGGATTTAATTCTGAAAGGGGAGGGAAATTCCAGCTTCAAAATGCATCGTTTGGATTAGTTGTGAATCCTGGGCTGAATGAAGACCTCGCTATTCACACCCCACCAACGGGCCCAATCCAGTTTTCAACGTAAAAACACTGCTATTTGCACCGTGTCCATATTTATTTTCTGATTGATTTTTCTTTTAATTTTCTGAGCGCAGGTGGGCCTATCCCAATTTAATATTTGCACCCCAGGTTTTCAGCCCATCTCAAAATGAACTGAGGCGCATTACTCATGACACCCCCTCCCCTTTATTTCATTTTCTTTTATTTTAATTTCTTTTATTTTTCTTGCATATTAAAAAATTCATATAAAATAGAAAAATTAATATTTTTCATTTCTTCTTTTTTTCACATATTCATGATTTTGTCTAGAAAAATGTAAATAAATAAAATTCCATTTTATTTTCCTTTTGATATTTTCAGCATATTATTCTTGTAAATAGTCTTTTTAATTGATTTAGTTGATACTTAATTTTGTACAATTTCTTTTAGGACTTTCCCTTAGGATTTTTGAGCCATTCTTTTTGGCATAGTTAGATATTGAACTCTAGTTCATATAGGATTTAATTCTCAATTTGTAGATTAAAATTTGATATAGTTTTCTTGTTTGACATTTAGGTGTTCAAATTAGGGTTTTAGGTTGTATAAGTAGAGTTGAACAATTTTGTTTTGGGGTTTATAGGCCAAATTAGTGTATGGGGAATATATGGGTTAAGGGTAAGTATGTATAGAATCCCCTAGAATTTTACTAGAATATTGTATGGTGTTTTGGTATTTTTAATTGATTTTTGAATGTATGGTTAGTATGTGTGTTGCTTAAAGGCATAGTTTGTATTGTTTTGTTTTCTTTTCTTCTCCTTTGAGTGTGTGAGCTTTGAAGATTGAGTTGAAGACCTTGCGGATCATCATTGAAGCTTTGAAGACCTTGTGGATCATCATTGAAGCTTTGAAGACCTTGCAGAGGAGCTTAGCTTAGCTTTTGTTTGTTTTGTTTATAGGATCATAAGTGCATAGGTAGAGCCTTTGATAGAATGATTCCATTCAATAAACAAGGAGTATCTTGTTCACCTCCTTCCTTCTCTGTGACATAAAGTCCCTTAAGGGTATTCACCTCTCTCCTTTGGAGGGATTAGTGACTTTGCCCTCTGAGGTAGAACTTTGAGAGAGCCTTTTCCTTTGGTGTTAAGTCCTCAATGGCATCCTTTGGAAGTCAGTGAGCACTGTAACATCCTCACCTCATCTTGTTGACTGAATCTTGTTTGCTGGAGCGTTTGAGCCATTGAAGATAGAAGCTGAAGCTTTGAAGAGGATGATTCCTTGCAGATTGTTGAAGTCTGAAGACTTTGTGAAAATCAAGTTGATGCCTGAATATCCCTGAAGATGGTGAAGCCTGAAGGTGGAGCTGATCAAAGAAGCTGAAGCTTAAGGGAGAAGATGAGTTGATACTCATGTTGTAGGGTTGATACCTGGAGAGCAAGTGGTCTCTGAAGTCTGAAGACTGAGTTACTGCTGGAGGAGCTGAGGCTTTCTTCTGTTTTTCTTTTCTGTATTGTTTGTTTTGTCTGATTTGTCTGTTGCATTAGATTAAGGCCATCTAGAATAAGTTCAGTCTAAGAGCATGACTGCATTAGAGGTTGAGTTGCTCCCTCTGCTTGTATTGTTATTGCTTGGCTTTGCTTGCGGGTATTCGGTAGAGCCCAGCTCCCTTGCCCATATGTTTATTATGCTTGATAGCATGATTTCATTTCTTTTATCTGTATGATTGCAGTTTACTGTTTATTGCTTGATAGCATGTTGTTTATTTTCAGTATGATTACTGTTATTTCATGACTGGCTTGAGGTTGAGATGAGCTTGTGGAGGCTGAAGCCCCACACACATTTCCTCCCTCACTTGCATTGCATGCATTTCACTGTTAAGCTGATGCTTTGTCTGTTTTGGTGTATCATTGACATGATCCCTTAGGACTCTCATTTCCTTTGATAAGGATTTGATGATAGAATCTTAGGTTGAAACCTATGCATGACAACATCTAGGAGTTCCCTGTTCAAACCTCAACCATAGGATGAATCCATGGCATGGTAACAGTAGGACTTGATAGTCTCCCTCCTAGTTGGGCATGTTCTCTTCTCATCTCAAAACAGTTTAAGATACAGTAATCATGAATGATTTCTTTCGTACGTTACGAGCCTTAAGCTATCTGAGAAAGGGTTGTGGGAGAGTTTCTTTTCCACAGTCTGGATGTTTAGTATGGTACCCTTTGGGTGACATGCGACGCATTCACTCTCAGGTCATAGTCTCTAGTGCGGTTGAAATCGCAAACACAATATAAAACACTTCTTTCGTAAAAACAGGAAATAAACCGTAGTTTCCCGAACTACGTGAGCTCTGATCTCTCATGCCTGTTGAGAGTACGTAGGCACAAGATGGCGAAGTCTTGGCGAGCTACCTTCCCCCATAACCCTCCGTAGGCCGAACTACATTGACTCTGATTTCTCACTCTCTGATGAGAATACGTAGGCATAAAGTGCGACGCTTTGCCGAGTCATTTTTCTTTTCTTTTTCAGCCAGCCTTGATAGGTAGATAGAATAAAACCAACCCGTCCAAGTAAACAAACAAGCGAGGATCCCGTCGAGTACGACGAACGTGAGGGGTGCTAGTACCTTCCCCTTGCGTAACCGACTCCCGAACCCCGACAATGGTTGCGATGACCTTGTCTTACCCTTTTTCGTCAGGTTTTTCCGATCATTTCCTTTCCCGCTCTGAAGGATAAATAACGAAAGGTGGCGACTCTTCTGTCATGCCGGCACCTTATTTTCGCGCAAGCGACAGCGGCTATGTGATATATTTGGGTCAGAAGGACCGACGTGCCTTGTGTGCATTGTATGTGATAAGTTGTATGGTGAATGGATCCGTGGGATTGACGCACTGTGTGTGCTTATTACGTATGTATTTTATGATGTGAGTGGATCCGTGGGATCGGTACGCCTTGTGCGTCGTGTATATGTATATGTTGTGTGAAGGGTGGATCAATAGGATCGGTGTGCACTTAGTGTGGTAGATGTTTGATGCGTGTGAATATTGTGTTGTGCTCCCGGTGGGGAGGATGATGGCCTGTTGTCCATCGATATTATTTGTCGTGCTCCCTGTGAGGAGGGTGATGGCCCAGTGACCATCAGTATTGTTTGTGTGCTCCCGTAGAGGAGGGTGATGGCCATGTGTCCATCGATGTTATTGTGGTGCTCCCGGTGAGGAGGGTGATGGCTAGGTGTCCATCGGAGATGTGCTCCCGTTGTGGAGGGTTGATGGCCAGTTGCCCATCAGTGTGGTGTGCTCCCTGAGTGGAGGGTTGATGGCCAAGTGCCCATCGTTGATATGTGCTCCTGTATGGAGGGTTGATGGCCAGTTGCCCATCGTGATTGTGAGTCGGTACCGCATGTTAAGAGTTGCGTGAGTGCATTTGTTGCGTGATTGTGTATTGTAGTTGATGGTGGGACCATGAGTCCGGATGATATGTATATGAAATAGTATTATTATTGATTTTTGCCTTTCATTTCATGTACTATTATACCTTTATTATTTGATCGTGATTCTCACCCCTTTGCTGTTGTTGTGGTCTGTGCTCCTTCGGAAGTACAGACAATCCAGGTGTTTAGCTAGCTTGGATTGTAGTGTCTCTGTAAGACTTCTCTGATACGTAACACCGGGGCCTTTTTGGGAGTTTTATCGCTTTATGTTGATTTTGTGTGCCCCTGTGGCGTATCCTGTTTGATGGTGATTGTAGATGATGCTATATGTATTTTGGGCAGATGGCCATTGTTGTATATATATATATATATATATATATATATATATATATATATATATATATATATATATATATATATATATATATATATATATATATATATATATATATATATATATATATATATATATATATATATATATATATATATATATATATATATATATATATATATATATATATATATATATATATATATATATATATATATATATATATATATATATATATATATATATATATATATATATATATATATATATATATATATATATATATATATATATATATATATATGATGTTTTGTGATTTATGACAGACTATGTATATATTTTCCGCTGCAGTTTTATTGAGAAATTAATTTGGAAAAATGTTTTGTGGAATTTTAGTGTGAATTGTGACATCCCGTTGTGGGAGATACTCTGATGTGTGCTTATTTAGTTGTTTTATTTTATTTTGGGAAATGGGGTGTTACAACAACCATGTACTTAACTTTGGCCTCCAAGGCCGCTTTTAATCTATTTTCGGCTATGTAAGCCAAAATCATTTCTAGTGTTTGGGACTCAGTCATGATCCCTAAACTCATCTCCCCGGCCAGTTGGCTGGATGTATGATTTCCTCTCAAATTCAAGGGCTTCTCTAACAACCTCTCTATCCCATTGGAACTAATAAGTTGGGTCTAGGTGAAGGGAGTAAAAAGCAACATCTGTTGGGTCGAATACAAAGTCTGCAGGTCGACAAGGGGCAATATTTGCCAATTTCATGTTGAAGTTTCTTTTATCTACATTGATTGGTGGTTTTTATGCTTTCTTTTACCGTTAATTTTAGCTAACCTTGTTATATAGTCACTTTAGTTCCCTTTTCAGCATTTTATGCCTTGGTTGTGTCTCTTTAATGTTTTTAGGTTCAGATAAGCATTCAGGAAGAATCGGAGCGTAAACCAGGAAAAATTGCAAGAATTCGAAAAAGTTTCCTACATACTCCGGGAGGTCTGAAACGGCCGCCCGTGTCAGTTGACATTGACCGTGTCAGAAGGTTTGGGACTAAAATCTAAATATGTGAAACTCCAGAGCTCTGACGCGATAGCCCGTGTCAGCCGACACTGCCCGTGTCATGACTGACACTGCCTGTGTCAGGCTGACACTATTAGTGTCGGCTTGTGACGCTGATTTCTGTATTTTCTGATTTTTTGCCTAAGTGTTGGTCTGCGAGGGTGTTTTGGGTATTTCTAACCGGTCTCAGTGGATCATTTCTATTTAAGTGAGTTTTGAGAAGGAAAAAAGAGACTTTTGACTGGAAAAAATACACGATTGAAGATTGGAGAAGAAAAGGTTTTTGGAGAGCGGAAGATTTTCATGAGCAGAAGCAATTGACAATCCAAGTTCATTCCAATCCTTGTAATGTCTAATTTTTATATTGTATTTCCTTTGAATACTATAAGTAGCTAAACCCCTCAATGTTAGGGGTGTCCTTGATTTGGATTTGTAATGACTCTGATATTAGTATTACAATAACAATCTCTCTTTTTTTTTCATAATTGATTTGATCTCTAGCTATTCTTAATACTTACCCTGTCGGACAAACAGGTGTCATACCCCAAATTTGTCCTACCTTGTATAGCTTTCGTTTTGTACATTCATCCACTAACCATTATTCATAAATTCAAAAAAAATATTCATTTTTTTTGGTTGATTGCAGTGATTGAGTTTCAGTGGGCAGGCAAGCTTGCATTAAAATCAAGGTCTGGGTGTTTGATTCAAGTGGTGTGGTTTGGACTGTCAATTAGGGTTAAAGTCAATTCAAGGTTTTATGTAAGATCTCAAGATCCCAATGATAAGCCGTTATCTTCTGATATCGAGGCATATTGCTGGTTGAAAATTTGGTTCATAGTGAAAACTTTGGTTTATCAGTAGTCGAGTGACCAGATTCATATCGATCTATAGATTCAAGGCACCAATTCTGAATTAATTCAAGGACAACTTATTAACTCATAATCTTAATCCAATCCAGTCCATGTTCATGATAAATTCTGGGTTTATTTGTGGTTTGAGGCTCTAATTCATGCAAAGTCCATGGTTGATTCATGTTCAACACTACTTTTGGAGGATTGATTCGTGATGAATTCTATTTCGATTCAAATGAAAATTCAAGAAAAAAATAGAATTTGATTGTTTTTCAAGTCAAAGTCCATGTCACAAATTCTACAATAATAACCCATGATAAATTACAAGAAAAAAAGTCATTACCAAGGCCCATGAATTAAGGTTTTTGAAAAATAGTTGAAGCCCATTTTTTATATTCACATTAAAAATAATAATAATAAAGAAATGAGAGGAGGCCCTGCTCCAAACTAGCATCCACGCACATCCAAATTGAGGCAAAAACTCCACATAAACCGTACGAAAAATCATGCTGGTGGTTCACATATCCAACCGAAACTTTATCCATTTGATGCACAACCTGAAAGCACACTGGACAAAACCTTTGTCTCACATCCCACGCCAAATCGTACCAGCCACAACCTGCCTTCAACATACGCATTCAAACAAAACACTGCACGTCCAGCCTGCATAAAACCAGTAGCGAAGCGCCCCATAACAAACACACAAACCTGAAAGATGGGGCGAAATGAACAGAGGTGCCAAAAATGACGTCATGAGCCAATTCCTTCAAAAACACACAAAAATAATATCTATAAAATGATTATACCAACTAGCAAAAACGACAAAAGAGCATCTCACGCAAAAGCGTATTTTCCGCGAACATCTTGCAGAGTGATGGAGGGCATTCGTAAAAAGAACTCTCACAAAATCTCCTCTCTCTCTCTCTCTCTCTCTCTTATAAAAACAAACGATTCGCTGGAGGAAGGGGGAGGAAGTTCTTCTTTTCGAAGTTGTTTCAGCAACCTAACCTCCACTCTCCTTGACCCTTCACAAACAATAAACAATAATGTCCAAATCAATCCTCTCTTTCACCAGTCACCCATCGTGTTTCTTCAATCTTCAGAACTTTATCACCAACAACAAATCGCCATCCCAAATCGAAACCCAACCAAAATCCAAAATCAAACACATAACCAAAGAAGAAATGATGAGAGAAACAATTTGAAGGCACAAACCCATCGCGAATCTGAAACGAAAAAGCAGGGTGAGAGAGATTCTAACTGAACCATGTGCGAGTACTAGCAAACGATTGAGTGTGACGAAGGAGAAGGTTGAATACTCTAGCGCCATTATCGTTGTGCATCTGTTGGATTCACTGATTGTTGTTGTTTATTATTTTCTGCCTCTAATTTTCTGATGAGATGCAACGAAGGAGATGGGATCTTTCTGAATGAGTTTTAGTTTGTCTTTTTTTTACAAATGTGTAGTGTGGTAGGTGTGGACCGTGTTCTTGGTATGGGAACAATGGGCTTTGTAAGCCCGTGTATTTTTCACACCCTTTCACTTTTTTTTTCTTTTTTTTACTGTTTGGAAGTTTTACCCCATACCCATACACTTATACCCACGTTCCTACATTAAAAATTATTGGACCAAAATACCATTGTTTAAATATCTATAATTTTGAAAAATTTTCATTTTTCCTTCATTCCCAAATACAAAGACATCCGGAAGCTCTGTTTCTTTTAACAAACCGGAAGACTTCAACCAAGACATCCGGAAGCCATTTTTGATCAAATACATACCGGAACTCTACCGGTAAGTCATCCGGTTTGTAATTTTTTTTTCATCTTCACCGGAAGACTTAACGAATGTCTTCCGATTTGTAAACTTGTTGATTTTGTCTTTCAGAACTCTTTCCTAAAGACTTCCGGTACACACGAATTGGATTTTTTTCACCGGAACTCTTTTTAAAAGACATCCGGTACAGACCAAAAACTATTTTCTTCACCGGAACACACTCCTGAAGACTTCCGGTGTATTGTTTTTTTTTTAATTTTTTCTTCTACGTATTTATTTTTTTTCTACTTATTTAATTTTTTTCTACTTATTTAATTTTTTTTCTACTTTTTTTTTTTTTTTTAATTTTTAATTATTTTTTTTTCAGTGGTGCGCACACGAGGCAGAGATGGTAGGATCCCTCATGGAGTAGGACGGGGTGAGTCATCGAGAATGGCTGAAGAAGAGCATTTTGATGCATCTGCATCAACATCAGCATCCGAGCCGGTTGGATATCCAGGAGGACCGTTTGATACATCTCTGTTAGTTAAATACGAACAGCATATTGCAAACCGTATATGGTTCGGTCAGGTAAGAAAACGAAAATTATTTAATATTCAATAGAATTCAAATTTTTAATTGTTTTAATTGTTTTCAGGAGAGAGGGTCGAAGAAAGAGTTAAAGGTAGCAGGGCATGGATTGAAGTTGATGCAGAGGGTTCCACTACAGCTACCCAGAGAGATGGAGGGCTGGATATCTAGGTCTGGTCTAGCTTCACTCCAGAGAACTAGTTTAACAAAGATAGACACAAACCTAGTTTCAGCATTTGTAGAAAGATGGCATCTAGAGACATCTTCATTTCACATGTCGTTTGGTGAGATGACGATTACTCTAGATGACGTTTCTTGTCTGCTTCACTTGCCCATCAGGGGAGTCTTCTGGAGTCCTCAAGATATTAGTGAAGCGCTTGCTGTTGAGTGGGCTGTTCAATATTTAGGAGTGTCACGGAGAGTAGTACAACAACAAATCCGTGAATGCAGAGGTTCCTACTATAAGCTGGAGTGGTTATATGATATGTTCGTAGAGCACAAAGCTGCATCTAGATGGGATTATGCCACTAGAGCTTATTTGCTGATGTTAGTGGGTTCCACTATTTTCGCGGACAAGTCGTTTACTCTTGTCGAGGCACGATACCTGTCACTGTTTATAGACTTGGATGGCTTACCAGGATACAATTGGGGAGCAGTTGCATTGGTTACTCTTTACAGATATCTCAGAGATGCTTCTATGTTCAGCTGTAAGCAGCTTGGTGGTTATCCGACTCTCCTACAGGTATTTATTTTAATGTAGTATATTTTATTTATCTAGTTTATTATGTTATAATTAATTATTTTAAATTTAGTAACCATATTAATTTTGTAACAGTGTTGGATTCATGAGTATTTTCCAACGCTTGGAAAAAAAGGAGAGAACTGGATGCCAGCTAATAATGTGGGTCTCCCTCGAGCGATGAGATGGTCCTATAAGCAAGGTTCGTTGAAGGTGGATGACTTGCGGCCTATTTTGGATGAGCTGACACCTGCTGACGTCATATGGCGCCCATTCGAGAATCATAGAGTATGGTGTCAGTTTGATGAGCTATGTCTATATAGGGGGTGTCTGAGGTGGGGTGACACTGTTGTTCCATATTTTCCTGACAGATGTATGCGTCAGTTTGGATACCGGCAGTATATTCCACATCCACCTCTAGATCATACGATGGCTGGTGATATTGATGTTGACTGGATTAGTTACCATCAGAGCGTTCAGAATGTGATTCGTCCGACAGCACCGGCCACCACCCCATATGAGACAGATGATGGATATCTTGAGTGGTACTATCGTGTCTCTCATCCTCGTCTGGTACCGCCACCCTATCATGATGTGCCAGTAGAGATGCCAGTTCCTGTATATGAAGCAGGACCATCTGATCCTAGCTGGGCTCGAGTGTCTTCGTTGATTCATCGGTATCTTTAGCAGGCTGGTGCTGAAGATGATGACCCACAATTTGCAGATTTGTTCGAAGCTTTATCTATTGCTCAATCACAGTGACTTGTATTTATATTTATAATTAAATGTTAACTTTTAGACTCATTTGACCTAATTGTTTTATGTTTATGTGTTAACTTTTAGACTCATTTGATCTAGTTGGTTTATGTGTATGTTTTGAATGATTCACAATTCATGTTTTGAAATTAAAAATGAGTAACATAAGTCATTATTCATGTTTTGAAATTAAAAACGAGTAACATAAGTCATTATTCATGTTTTGAAATTAAAAACGAGTAACATAATTTATAATGTATAATGCGTTGGTAATATAGGCGTAAGTTGTTGCCAATGTTGTAGACGTCCTGCAAATCCTAGCATCCAAGATGTTGCTGCTGGAGAACGAAACTTCTTCCAATCTACTGTCACTGGTGGCAATGGAAACCCTTCTTTCATGTTTACCTAAATAAAAAAATAACCAAAATAGTAAGTAAAAATAACGAAAAAAAACTTAAGATTAATCGCATTATCTAAAAGCAACTAAGTACCTGAACCCAATGATTTTTGTTTACAAAACCAATGCAGTAAATTGCTACATTCGGTGAAAATGAAGTTGTCATAGGGAAGAAAGTCCAGCATTCAATTCCTAAACAGACAAGTACAACATTATAACGATTCGTTATCACGTAACCCATATCTGGTAGAGTTAACCATTTATGTGGTGGTTGAGGACCGACTTCCTCTATCATCAAAGATTCTCTCACCACTGCTAACTGATCAGTGAATAAATTGGCATACAAACTTGATCTTTCATTATGTATTATTTCCAAACCCAAGTCTCGACGAACCATTGCCCAACCATCTTCACAAAATCCATGCAATGAAGCAATGACTCTAAAACCACAATTACCATCTGATACAACATTAACTACATCATCAATATAGGATCGAATGTGATTAGGAAACTGAAGGATGAACTGCTTAGATGACTGTGAAGATTGTGATAATTTGATCTTCTTCGAAGCTTGTGATGGTTGAGATTTCTTTTGTGAAGACTGTGATAATTTAGTCTTCTTCGAAGTTTGTGATGGTTGAGATTGAGATGCTTGATCAACATATTCGTGATACGAAGGGTCTCTATAAACATCATATCCTACTGGTTTTTTGTCTTTTCTCTTGACTCCCTCTTTAGTTTTTATTTTCTCAGGTGGTGGACACATAGAAGTCATTGTTGGGAAGGCAAGTTCAAAAACCCTACTTTTTAATGCCCTTTTCCCAACAACATCCAGTGACTTAAACCTTTTCCATAACTCATCTATTGCACTACTCATATCCACCTCTGATCCATCGTCTACGTCTTCGTCCAAATTAACTTCCATACTTAGTTTTCTCCAATGAACATGTACAACCTCTATTGGTATCGGTATACCATCAATTCTATATCCTGTCAACTCACAAGCACAAGGTAATCCGTAGGTTGTTCTAAGAGTACAACGACACTTTTCCTTGTTAGTTCCAACATAATCAACTCGTTTTAACTCTTCAGCAATGCGTCTCAATGCATCTCGAGACACTGAACCACGTAAATTATTGTAAAATGGACTTACGTGAGCGTGCTCAACTTCATAAAAACTCTTTTGAAAAGAAGCTCTAATATTACCCAATTGTAACTTTAAGTTGTCATTCATAGCCTCCCAACATTTGACCATGTCACCAATACTGTTCCCCAACATTTGCTTTAACTTCCAATGAGCAGACTCGACCCTAAAATTAATGCATATTAAATATATTTTAAAAAAATTAAAAAAATATACAATTTAGAAATACTAAAAACAAATACATACCGATTAGTCGTGGTGTTACCAAAATGTAGCAATCGATTAATCCATGCTTCAACAAATCTTTGTCTATGTGGTGTCAACCATGTGTCCTTCACATAATCAATAAATTCATTACAATCAACACACGCCTGCTCAAGTTGTTTCAACGTTTGATCATACTCAACCTCATCACTAGCCCCTACAACCTCCGTCCATAATTCGTCAATTTTCTTTTGCATGTCACTAGCCACATATTGTTTCCGTTTTGCACCAACATTCTTGTTAATATGATATCGACATAGCATATTGATCGACCTTGGAAACACAATTTCAATGGCTTTCATCAAAGCAAGATCTCTATCTGTCAAAATCACTTGTGGACACAACTCTTTTTTCACAAACAATTGTTTAAGCTTATCTAGCACCCAACAAAAATTCTCAGTTTGCTCAGACTCAATATAGGCAAATGCGACAGCAAAAGTCAACTCGGTTGATGTCATTCCAACAATTTCAAACAGAGGTTGCCTATATTTGTTTGTCTTGTAAGTGTTGTCCATAACTAGCACAGTAGGAAAAATATTCAACAACTTAACTGAATCTGGATGAGCCCAAAAGATATCTCTAATAACTTCAGAGTCATCTCTTTTTCTACTCCAATAAACATAACCTGCTTCCTCAATAAGCTTAAACAAATGTTGTATCTCACTTCTAGAACCTCTTATATTTTTTACTATCGTACTCTTCTGTTTGTATATTTGCGTGATCCGAGTGACATTATCTAGATCTTGCTCTTGCAATGAAAGCAATATATGTCTAGGTGGAACCTTTCTCTTTGTCAAATCAATAACATGTTGCTTCTGATCCGCTGTCAACCTACCGACAAATGCGTGACCTTCTAATCTATCAGGTAAATCATGGTTATGAACTCCACATTTTACATCAATTTTCCATCCAGATCCATCAGCCGCTGGAATTGATCTGATTCTAAATGGACATTCACATTTTTTCGTCGCACTCTGAGTTCCACTAACAATATCTCTGTGTTTTCCTCCTTGATCACATCCAAATATTAATTTGTTACTTCTTCCTCTCTTACCTATTTTAATATCTGAACGAGTGATGATAACCGTAACTTTATTTCGGATTCCGATCTCTTTAATCCATCTTATTACCTCTTCTCGTGTATTAAATTTTTGAATAGTTGAAAAAACATCAGACGTATTTACTCATATTTGATCTTTATCGCATATTTGTAAAGGAACTTCTGAAATTACATACATACGTAAAAAAAAAATTTTAAAAAAAAAATTCAAAAAATAAAATAAAATAAAAAAAGGCTAATACATACCGGAACACTTATAGAAAGAGTTCCGGTAGCCAAACTACATACCGGAAGACTTACAACAAGTGTTCCGGTAGTCAAAAAACAAACCGGAAGACTTGTTACAAGAGTTCCGGTAGTCAAAATTTCAAACCGGAAGACTTGTTCCAAGTGTTCCGGTGATCACACGAAAATCCCAATACCGGATGTCTTTATTAAAGTGTTCCGGTATGAAAGAATATGCGTACCCATTGCGATTCTCAGAGTGTTCCGGTTGATTAGGGGTCTATTCCTCAAAGTCTAAAAATTATAAAAAAATGAAAATAAAAATAATAAAATATTAAAATATATGAGGATAAAATGGGTATTTTTTAAAAAATGTAGGGGTATGGGTACAAGTGCAGGGGTATAGGGTAAAGCTTCCTTACCGTTTTTTTTAATTGATAGATGGTGGGATTTGTTTCAGCCCACCTGATGTCACAATGCACCCCTGGCTTCAAATCCTAACCCCCTTCTTAAGTGTGTTATGTCTTTTTCTCCTCTTTTTTGTTTAATCTTTTTTATTGTTTTTATTTCTATGTATATAGATTTCCTTTTATTTCTAGGATTTTGTTTTTATTTTGTTTTATATTTTATTTTAATTATATTTCAAATCATTGATCGATGAACATCTAAAAATCGTGGATTGTCGATTAAGTTCAACGATTAAGATTAGACCATGCTCTTTTCTTTCTTTTTTCTCATTTTCCTTTTATTTCATTTTGAGTCGATGACGAAACCTCTAAAAATTGCTATTGGTCAAATTATTGATAAATAGCGATTTATCTGAGACCACTTTCTTTTTTCTCTTCTCATTTTCTATTCAATCTCGATTTTATTTCATTTTTTGATCTATGAAGTCTTTTGATTCATGAATGTTAGTTTTCGAGGTTGTTAACCTTCATTATTTCAAATCTGTAGAAAATGATCATTTGGATCATTTTTCTATACTTTGGGATCGTGAGAGGTTACCCTCGATTAATTAACGTAAAGTTTGTGATTAAGACGAGATCTCACTTTTCTTTCATCTGTGCAACACGATTAAATCGGAGAATGATCCTCAATATCATTTCTCTATCTTGTTTTTAGCACATATATCAATTTAGGCAACCTCCTATAGTCCGACTTTCGTCATAAGTCGAGCTACGATGGTTTAGCGTTACATTTCGACCCATTTCGTTTAATCAATCGTTAATTCTTGATTTTAATTTTTTTTCAATATACTATTGCTTTACTTTTTAGTCAAATATAACCTCGATTTAATTTCAGTCATTATATCACTGTTTGTATATTCTTGCACATATTCTTTGATTATATTATTGTTGATATTATCTTTCTTATTATCTTGCTCATTGTCGCAACTGCGAAAAACAACCGGCGGAAAAACAGAAGAGTCGCCACTTTCGTTATTTATCCCAAAGAGAGGGAAAGGAAACGATCGCAAAAACCTAAAGAAAAAGGGAAAGACAAGGTCATCGCAACCATGTCTGGATTCGGGAGTCTCTTACGCAAGGGGAAGATATTAGCACCCCTCACGTCCGTCGTACTCGACGGGATCCACGCATTATTGTCTATCTAAAAGGGTGTGTTGATACTATCTAGCTGTAGGCTTAAAGACAAAAGAAAAAGAAAAGAGAAATGACTCGGCAGAGCATCGCCGCTCTGTGCCTACGTACTCCCTCGTGCAATGGGAAAGTCAGAGTCAACGTAGTTCGCCTAACTACGGCTAAAGAAGGGGGAAGATTGCTCGCCGAGACATCGCGTCTCGTGCCTACGTACTTTTGTCTGGTACGAAAGATCAGAACAAATATAGTTCAGGCTAAAAGGACCACAGGTTGGTTCAACAGTTTTTTAGGCCCGAGTAGGGTTAACAGATAGTTCTAGCAGTTGGTGTATGCAGCTCGACCATTGGAGACTTAGGCGTTACCGTTTGCGGTAGAACTGAGAGTTAACGACACTCTTGTTTATGAAAAGGTTTTCCTGATTAAGAACCCCAAAGGGTGAAAAAGAGTTTGAAATGTTTTTGTGTTTTTTAAGAGAAGAAGTGTTTTGAATTAGAGTGTTCATAATATATGTTGTAACAAAGTCTAAAACCTAGGATCGAATGCGTCGCATATCGTCCTAAGGACGTATACTAAACACTCTAGGCAATTGAGAGGTGGCCCCACAACTACCATTTCCCAAGTATAAGGCTCATGGCACAACATTCATCATCCTTATTAAGTATGTTAGACTTGTTTGAAGATGAGAAGAAAAGAAGGAACACTAATGGGAGACTAATCAATCCTAAAAGTTATCATGCAAAGTGGACTTAAAGTTGAGTTTGAAAAGGGGACTACCTAATGTTATCATGCATGGTTAGGCACCTAATGTCTATCATAACCTCAAGAGGTTAGAGAACTTATGGGGAACATGGCAAAGAAAAAGCTAAAGAAGGAGAAGAAGAAGAAGAAGAAGAATGCATATGCAAATGAAAATACACACATAGAAAGGGAGGAAAATAGTGTGGGGCAGTAGCCACCACAAGCTCATCTCAACCAAGCATGCATATGGAAATGCAAGAAAAGAGAAGAAGAAGGAGAGAGATGCATCAAAACCAAACAAACAAGTGACAAACACAAAGAAAGGGTCCTCATGGATTCATCACTTTAGGTAAGCTTCAAATTCCTCCTAAGGAGGCACTAAGCTACCTTAAATGACACTCCAAGGTCATTGGACAAAAAGGAGATGAGAAGAAGAGAGCTCAAAATCAAAACCAAAACAAAACAAGAAGAAATGCAAGTAAGAGCACCAAGGAAACAAACATGTATCACATAGGAGTTCAAGTTGCAAGCACAAAAAAGAAAGCATAAATCAATAAGCTATGAACATAATTTTGACCTAAAAATGAACATACAGCAAGCTCAACATGTCTAAAATATGAAACAAGAAGAGTTGAGAGCTTATTGGATCCACAAAGGTCATTTCCAATCCAAACTAGGTCAAGCATTTGTGTGAGCTGTCATATGAGATGACCTAACTTGCAAGTCACTTCAAAAATAGGAAAAAGGATAAAAAAATATCAAATAAAATGCACACAGAAGCTATACAAGTTGGCAACCATAGGCCAAGAAACCAAGATAAATGTCCTTTCAAAGTACCATCAAAAGAATCAAATCATTTGGATGTACCACTTTGAAATGGAAGAAACAAGTGCAAAAAGAAAAGCCACAAAAGTCAACCCAAAAGTCAACAACCAGGGGCAAAATGGTCCTCTAAAATTGATCAACTCATTATTGAGATGAGGATCATTTTTCAATCATCAGATCAAAAAGGAATGAGAGAAATAAATGCAAACACAAAACATGTTACAATTTAAACCAAATAAAACAACTCCAATATTTAATTCATTTTTTAATTGAAAATAAAATGGAAAAACAAAATAAAAATATCTAAAAAAAAGTAGACATCTCAAAGTTGATAAAAAATATTTTTGGTGAATTTTTAACATATTGGAGCTATTTTAATTAATTAAAAGTGTAAATAGAAAATAAAATAAAAGACAAATGAAAATAAAAAGAAAATGAGAAAATGGCGTGACAAATAGCAAGAAAACATAGTTTAGAAATGGATTTGGGCCCAGCTGGGGGTGTAAATAGCACAGGTGTGCTAGGCCCACTCAGAAACAATTCAAAAACCAAATAAACATGCGCATTCACGTGTGAACAGGTCAACCAAAGACCACCAAGGAAATCAATATGGAGCGCTTGATCAAATGGCAAGTAATCACATCATGAGGTTAAGAATTTGCCAGCACATTAATGAAAACTTAAAAGCAATTACATGGATTCAATCAACAAAGGACCATCGTGTTTCTTAATCTTCACCGTTGAATGCAAAAGTATGCAAATCAAACGCACAACACAGTGACACCTCATCATCTTCTTCCTCAAAAACCCTAACACAAACCAGCTGGCCAGAGATCACTGTAGATCATCTTCTCCGGCCAAGCTCCACCGCGCACAGCCACCAGCAATCACACATACCTCCAAACTCAACCATTCCACATGAAATTTATATCAAAATTGCACTAGAGATCACGAGGATCTCATTTCTGGCCTCAAAACTAATTTATCATGCATAAATCTCCAAACCCGAAGACAACAAGAATGAACATCAAAATTCAAAGTTCACCAAAACCTCTCCAATTTGATCCAAAACTCATCTAGAGCTCACGTAGATCACATATCCATCATTAAACAAGCAAGATCATGCACAAACAAGCCAAAACAGATCCAAACAAAATTGAGCATCATCCAACAATCATAACCAATGCCAGATCGTTTTACATTTTAATGATCTACATTGATCCTACGTCACAAGTATGCAAAAATGGCAGTGAATTGATGCTTATTAAGAGTGTAATGTTGAATTTCAATTACCTAGTGGAGAACTTCCACTGAGCCTTCAAATGGAGCTCAAGCTTGAAGGTAATTGCCCAGAATCGTTCACTGAACTTCACTGAAGCTTTCTCAATTCACAATTTTGCTTGAAACAACCTCAATCTCCAAATTCGAAATTTGAATTTCTCCCACTTTTTGAAAATCGTTTCTGATCAGTTTGGCTCCAATTTTCACTTCTGATGAATTGTGAAGGTTCAAAACCTTTTATGCAATGGATCTTGATGATATTTGAGCCAAAATTGATGCTCTAGCAGCCCAATCAGAAATCCAAGGAAGTGAATTTTTCAAGCTTCATGTACACGAAAATTGCACTAAATTTGGCTCCAAAATGGCTTGGAACACTTGCTGGTATCACATGGAGCATGAATGGTCAGGATTAGAGCCTTAATTGATCTCAATGACTCATGTTGATTGTGTAACTTCATAGTGAAGAAACCTTGAAAATGGCTCACTTACACACCTCAATTCCAAAATGTAATATTGCCAATGCATTTGAAATGTTGTTTGCACTCAGAAAATGCACTCATTTGCACAAAATGAGTCAAATATGAAATAATTCCAATTTTGCCCTTTTAATCCTTTTTCCATGAAAATTCAAATATCAAAACCTCAAACCAAGCATAAGCCATGACTTATCAATGTTTGAATAAGAAAATAACACCATTTGGAACAAGTTTAATGTTGGAAAAATCTTCATTTGAAGTGTGCAAGTTGGTGAAATGGACCTATAATTTTATGACCTGTAATCTTACTTTCCCAAATACCCCTAACTTGTAAACCTCATAACTTGAGTTCTACAAATCAGATGAAAGACTTCTAGTACATTTTGGAAAGCTAAGATCAAGATCTACAACTTTCATGTTGGCAGTGAATTGATGCTTATTAAGAGTGTAATGTTGAATTTCAATTACCTAGTGGAGAACTTCCACTGAGCCTTCAAATGGAGCTCAAGCTTGAAGGTAATTGCCCAGAATCGTTCACTGAACTTCACTGAAGCTTTCTCAATTCACAATTTTGCTTTCTCAATTCACAATTTTGCTTGAAACAACCTCAATCTCCAAATTCGAAATTTGAATTTCTCCCACATTTTGAAAATCGTTTCTGATCAGTTTGGCTCCAATTTTCACTTCTGATGAATTGTGAAGGTTCAAAACCTTTTATGCAATGGATCTTGATGATATTTGAGCCCAAATTAATCCTCTAGCAGCCCAATCAGAAATCCAAGGAAGTGAATTTTTCAAGCTTCATGTACATGAAAATTGCACTAAATTTGGCTCCAAAATGGCTTAGAACATTTGCTGGTATCACATAGAGCATGAATGGTCAGGATTAGAGCCTTAATTGATCTCAATGACTCATGTTGATTGTGTAACTTCATAGTGAAGAAACCTTGAAAATGGCTCACTTACACACCTCAATTCCAAAATGTAATTAGCCAATGCATTTGAAATGTTGTTTGCACTCAGAAAATACACTCATTTGCACAAAATGAGTCAAATATGAAATAATTCTAATTTTGACTTTTAATCCTTTTTCCATGAAAATTCAAATATCAAAACCTCAAACCAATCATAAGCCATGACTTATCAATGTTTGAATAAGCAAATAACACCATTTGGAACAAGTTTAATGTTGGAAAAATCTTCATTTGAAGTGTGCAAGTTGGTGAAATGGACCTATAATTTTATGACCTGTAATCTTACTTTCCCAAAATACCCCTAACTTGTAAACCTCATAACTTGAGTTCTACAAATCAGATGAAAGACTTCTAGTACATTTTGGAAAGCTAAGATCAAGACCTACAACTTTCATGTTGGCAGTGAATTGATGCTTATTAAGAGTGTAATGTTAAATTTCAATTACCTAGTGGAGAACTTCCACTGAGCCTTCAAATGGAGCTCAAGCTTGAAGGTAATTGCCCAAAATCGTTCACTGAACTTCACTGAAGCTTTCTCAATTCACAATTTTGCTTTCTCAATTCACAACTTTGCTTGAAACAACCTCAATCTCCAAATTCGAAATTTGAATTTCTCCCACTTTTTGAAAATCGTTTCTGATCAGTTTGGCTCCAATTTTCACTTCTGATGAATTGTGAAGGTTCAAAACCTTTTATGCAATGGATCTTGATGATATTTGAGCCCAAGTTAATCCTCTAGCAGCCCAATCAGAAATCCAAGGAAGTGAATTTTTCAAGCTTCATGTACACGAAAATTGCACTAAATTTGGCTCCAAAATGGCTTGGAACACTTGCTGGTATCACATGGAGCATGAATGGTCAGGATTAGAGCCTTAATTGATCTCAATGACTCATGTTGATTGTGTAACTTCATAGTGAAGAAACCTTGAAAATGGCTCACTTACACACCTCAATTCCAAAATGTAATTAGCCAATGCATTTGAAATGTTGTTTGCACTCAGAAAATACACTCATTTGCACAAAATGAGTCAAATATGAAATAATTCTAATTTTGACTTTTAATCCTTTTTCCATGAAAATTCAAATATCAAAACCTCAAACCAAGCATAAGCCATGACTTATCAATGTTTGAATAAGCAAATAACACCATTTGGAACAAGTTTAATGTTGGAAAAATCTTCATTTGAAGTGTGCAAGTTGGTGAAATGGACCTATAATTTTATGACCTGTAATCTTACTTTCCCAAAATACCCCTAACTTGTAAACCTCATAACTTGAGTTCTACAAATCAGATGAAAGACTTCTAGTACATTTTGGAAAGCTAAGATCAAGACCTACAACTTTCATGTTGGCCAAAAGTTGAGGAGAAACATCCTTCTAGGTTAAAAATGGCTTGGAAGTTGGTTGACTTTTGTTGACCAAAATCACATCCCTCTGATGACCTGTAACTTGTCTGGATCATAACTTGAGTTCTATAAATCTAATCAAGGACTTCTTGTACTCAAATGAAAGCTAAGAACATGCTTTACAAGTTCCATGTTGGTCAAAAGTTGAGATGAAACTTATATCTTGAGATAGGTGGTCTTGAAGTCAGGCACTAAATAGGGGATTTTACCCTGAGAACCCTAATTTAGTAACTTCTCACACACTTAACCCTTGATGCATTGAACTTGAAATGATATCTCATATGTCTTAACACAACATCCCATGACCATAAAGACTTTGAATTGAGTTTTAATCTCCTTCAATTGCACAGTTGATTGAGGACTAGCCAGATGAAACCCTAATTGCAACACTTTCAACTGCAACTCTTCACACTTGGCACAAACACTTGGGTGAGCTCCACAATGACCCTCAAGGCACTCAATGAGCTCTCTCAACATCTTATGTCCATAACCTTGAATTCACAATCCTCTGATGATCTTCAATTGACCTCCAAGTTAGGAGTTGATCCACATACATCCATCCTTTCCTTAATAAGACCACTGCCCACTTCTAGATGATTTGATGACCCTCCAAACTTGAGTAACACTCCTTTTTTAGGCTCAAACTTCTAAATAGACTCTTCTTGCTATGCACAAACTCTTGATCCCCTGTTCAATGAAAAATGATATGCAATGCAAATGCTAGAAAGAAATGAAATGAAACATAAACCAAGTTAAGAAAAGGTTGGGCAAATTTTGGGGTGCAACAGCTGCCCCTATTCAAACGACTTGGACCCGAAGGGGTGGAAAGCGAATGACTTTCACGCAATCAAGGTAAAATATGGTTGAATACCAAAGAACCCGGAAATTTGCCAACCGCAGAAAATAAATCTGCAAACCCTCATGGGATAACTGCTCTGATTACAAACACATTCCATTGGGGAAAAGAGAAACTTAACGAGTAAATCTGTTTGGGGAAAACCAATAATGAAACACAGTCTGAAGAGCATATGACCTTGCCGTCAATTATCTGCATTAAATTCTTCTGACATCGCCATCAGGCACCTGACCTCATCGTCAGTCATGGACATTAAGTCTATAATAACAGTTGACATCGCCGTCAAACTTCTACTTCAAGTTGGTAGAATAACTAACATCGCCGTTAGACCTCTGTTAGATAAAACAGGTATAGAATCCCAAGATACAACTCTCTGACATCACCGCCAGTCATTCAAAGAAATCCAATCGGTAAATCACACCTGACCTCGCCGTCAGTTAAAATAAAGCATCTGACATCGTCGTCGAACCAACACAAAGTTGATTAAACCATTGACATCGCTGTTAACAACCAAAACCTTTGACATCGCCGCCAGAAACCAACATATCTGACTTTGCCGCCAGAAAAACATCCAACATCGCCGCTGGTAAACTATGACATCTGACATCGCCGCCAGAAACCAACATATCTGACATCACCGTCAGAAAAACATCCAACATCGCCGCTGGGAAACTATATCATCTGACATCGCCGCCAGAAATAAACCTCCAACATCGCCGCTGGTAAACCAATATCATCTGACATCGCCGCTAGAAATAAACTTCCAACATTGCCACTGGGAAAACAGAACACCTGACATCGCCGCCAGTAACACACTTCCAACATCACCGCTAGAAAAACATAAATACCTGACATCGCCGTCAGAAATAAACATCACCTGACATCACTGCCAGTAAGACATAAACCTCCAACATCGCCGCTGGAAAACCAAAATCACCTGACATCGCCGTCAGTGACAACACAAATATAGTAAGAGAACCCTGACATCGCCGTCAGCAACCATACCTCCAACATCGCCGCTGAAAAAATACCTGACATCGCCGCCAGTTACCTGTGAGGATAAAGAATTCTGACATCGCCGCCAAACAACCATGGTGATAATAAACATCTGACATCGCCGCCAGACAAACATAACTGATAAGCATCCCACATCACCGTCGGATAAACCTATTTTGGGAATCTTCTAACATCACCGTCAAACCTTCGCTAAATAAAAGCGAGCAACAAAATCCACATGAAGTTACGATCACCCACTGATAATAATCACAGAGAAAATCCACTGAGGAAATAACATGGATTGGGGTTTAGCCACCACGCAGGCAAAGACCCATCACCTGAGAGATTCACCTGAAACAAAGAGATAACAACCTGGCTTATGTTTCAGATGCATATGTTTGAAAATGGTGTAATGCTTCATACAAAATGGAAATGCTACGCGTTTGGGTAGATGCTATGCACGCATGCAGATGCACCAGAACAAAAACCATCCTGCTAGGATAACAAAAATAACCCTGTTAAGGGAAATAACAATTCTGCTGGGGAAAGAGCGCAAACTGGCTCATGCCAATAACGATTGGACTTATGCCAAGAAACGGCCCTTACCGGCCTTCTGCAAGGAATATACTGACGTGACAACATTCTTTTATCCTGTTGGGGAAGAGAGAACAACACCACTGGGGAAATCCTTCCTTCAATCTGGTGAGGATTGTTCTTCCAGGGAACGAACCTAACCAGGCTGCAAAAATACTCCGTGGGGAGAAAATCCAAACGCGACTCGCTGGGGAGTACCTACAAGCATGCACCTTGCGGGGATTAAATATGCAACAACTCTACTAGGGATAGAGATATGAACTTCACTAGTCAGGGAAGTAAATTCATGCTGGGGATAGGACAAACTTTATCCAACTTCTTGCCCCAAGGGTAACGACCCTGCAAAACCGAACAAACAGACAAGATATCCTACGCAAACAGGATCATCTTAGTCCTCATTCATGACGTTGTTCAATTAATTCAAAGTTTTAACAATTATTGGCCAAGGCCTGCAAGTTTATGTTAGCACCCGTTCATCAAAACATTGGGTGTTTTCACAAACAAAACAGTAAAAGTTAAAGCAAAGCACACAGATCAAGTACTGAATAGTATATGTTTATTGATGAAGGGCCTGTAAAATAGGAAATTTTTTACAACAGATGCAACTCCTGAAAAGAGGAAGCTGCGCAAAACAAATACAAATATGTACAAAAATATACAAAAGTGTACAAACATGTCGACAACGTGGCACAGACAAACACCATGAGCTGATCCCTCTATGACTCGCTTGACTCTAACTCTTTCCCGACGCTTTGTCTTCGAAAGAGATTGATTCGAATGAAAAAAACCCTCAGGTTCTCCCAATCCACTAAGAAATGAAGTTCATACGCAGACCACAGTCATTTGCTTTTCAATCCCTAACTTTTGCCTGAACCGCCCTTTTCAGGTTTTCGATTCACCAGGATACCCATTTTTGTCAAAGTCGCCTTTCAAGGTTTTCGACTTTGCGGGTTTACATCTTTTCATTTTTATCCCTAATTTTTGCCTGAACCTCTTTATCCTTTTTTATGGTTTGCTGGGATGCCCCATTTTTGCCTGGACGTTTCTTTTTTGTGTCCAGCGGGTCTTTTTTAAGCAAAGTATTTTTTAACTGCGTCTGCGTTCACAGGGGATGCAAAATCTTTACCATCCATGGTGGCTAACAGCAAGGCTCCTCCAGAGAAAACCTTTCGTACGACATATGGACCTTCATAATTGGGAGTCCATTTGCCCCTGTGATCTGAATGTGGTGGGATAATCTTTTTCAACACAAGATCGCCCGTCTGAAAGCTTCAAGGGCACACCTTCTTATCATAAGCTTTCTTCATCCGGCTCTGGTACAAACGACCATATGCAATTGACGCTAGTCTCTTTTCATCCATCAGGCTAAGTTGATTCAAACGATTCTGGATCCATTCTGCCTCATCA
This sequence comes from Lathyrus sativus, assembly GCA_963859935.3. NCBI lineage: Eukaryota > Viridiplantae > Streptophyta > Magnoliopsida > Fabales > Fabaceae > Lathyrus > Lathyrus sativus. The sequence goes on along the minus strand of OZ012740.1, from coordinate 182,706,694 downwards.
AGTTTCACGTCGACCAAAACTCTTAAAGAAGGAATCTTGACCTCTAGCAGTAGGACAACTTCCATACCGTACACTAGTGAGAAAGGAGTTGCCCCGGTTGATGTGTGTACCGTCGTACGATAACCGTGAAGAGCAAATGGCAATATCTCATGCCAATCTTTGTATGTGACAACCATCTTCTGCACTATCTTTTTGATGTTCTTATTGGACGCTTCAACAACGCCATTCATCTTCGGCCGATAGGGCGATGAATTATGATGTTCAATCTTGAAGTTCTAGCATAACTCCTTCATCATTTTGTTGTTCAAATTCGAACCATTATCAGTAATGATCCGCTAGGGAATTCCATATCTGCAAATGATGTCCTTCTTTATGAATCTTGCTACCACTTGCTTGGTCACATTGGCGTACGAAGCTGCTTCCACCCATTTGGTGAAGTAATCGATGGCTACCAAGATGAAACGGTGACCGTTGGATGCAGTGGGCTCAATCTTGCCAATCATATCAATGCACCACATGGAGAACGGCCACGGGGACGACATTACATTCAATGGGCACGGCGGCACATGTATCTTATAAGCATAAATCTGGCACTTATGGCATTTCTTTGCAAATTTGAAACAATCTGTCTCCATTGTTAGCCAATAATACCCTGATCGTAACAATTTTCGAGACATGGCATGTCCGCCGGCATGCGTACCAAAAGTACCCTCGTGGACTTCTTCCATAAGCAACGCTGCTTCTTTCTCATCCACACATCTCAACAATACCAAATCGTGGTTCCTTCTATATAGTACACCATCTGGGTTTAGGTAAAAGTTGCCAGATAACCTCCTCAGCATCTTTTTATCCTGGGTCGAAGCCCCTGGTGGATACTCTTGCTTCTTGAGGAAGTTCTGTATATCGTAAAACCATGGCTTGCCATCCGCAGCCTCTTCAATGGCAAATACGAAAGCGGGTCTGTCCAAGCGAGAAATGACAATTCTGGGAGCCTCATTCCAGAAATTCACTTTGTACATCGAAGATAGCGTTACCAAAGCATCGGCCATCTGATTCTCCGCTCTTGGCACATGGTGAAAGTCTATCCGATCGAAGAATTGTAACAAACTCCTTGCATAATCTCTGTAAGGAATCAGATTCGGTTGACGAGTTTCCCATTCTCCTTCGATATTGTTAACAACTAACGTTGAATTGCCATATAAATCGAGATTCTTGATCCTCAGATCAATAGCTTCTTCCAGACCCATGATACATGCTTCGCACTCAGCTTCATTGTTGGTGACTGGAAATGTCAATCTGGCAGTAAACGGGATGTGAGTACCATGAGGAGTTGTAATAGTTGCCCCAATTCCGCTATCGTAAGAATTGGCAGCACCATCGAATATCATTTGCCATTGAGAATCCTTCTCTGGACCTTCACCATGCAGTGGTTCTTCGCAATCCTTCGCTTTGAGAAACATGATATCCTCATCAGGAAATTCAAACTTCATCGGTTGATAATCTTCGATTGGCTGCTCAGCAAGGTATTCTGACAGAACACTTCCTTTGATGGCTTTCTGAGAAACATACTGTATATCATACTCTATCAGTACCATTTGCCATCTAGCAATTCTTCCCGAAAGTGCTTGCTTCTCGAAGACGTACTTAATCAGATCCATCTTCGAAATCAACATGGTTGTGTGATTGAGCATATACTGCCTCAGACGTTTGGCAGCCCAGGCGAGTGCACAACACATCTTTTCGATCATTGAGTAACGGGACTCATAATCTGTGAACTTTTTACTCAAGTAATAAATCGCATGCTCCTTTCTTCCAGCCTCGTCGTGTTGACCGAGAAGACAACCCATGGAATTCTTAAGAACCGTCAGGTACATGATTAAAGGCCTTCCAGCTACTGGGGGTATCAATATTGGAGGCTTCTGCAAATACTGTTTTATTTTATCAAAAGGTTTTTGACAATTTTCATTCCAGACAACCGCCTGATTTTTCTTTAACAATTTAAACATTGGCTCCCACGTGGCTGTGAGATGAGATATGAACCGAGCAATGTAGTTCAATCTACCCAAGAAACCACAGACTTCTTTTTCTGTTTTCGGCACTGGCATGTCTTTTATTGCTTTTATCTTTGCAGGATCGACCTCAATTCCTTTTTCACTGACAATAAACCCCAATAACTTTCCGGACCAAACTCTGAAAGTACACTTATTCAGATTCAACCTTAGTTTGAACTTTCTAAGCCTCTCAAACAACTTCAACATATTAACCAAATGCTCCTCCTCCGTTTGGGATTTAGCAATCATATCCTCAACATAAACCTTAATCTCTTTATGCATCATGTCATGAAAGAGCATTATCATAGCATGCTGATATGTTGCTCCGGCATTCTTCAAACCAAAAGGCATCACCTTATAGCAAAATGTTCCCCACGGTGTAATGAATTTTGTTTTCTCCATGTCCCCCGGTGCCATCTTTATCTGATTATAACCCGAGAAACCATCCATGAAGGAAAACACCGAAAATTGAGCCGTATTGTCGACCAATACGTCAATGTGAGGGAGCGGGAAATCATCTTTAGGGCTCGCCTTGTTCAAATCCCGATAATCAACACACATTCGCACCTTACCGTCCTTCTTAGGTACAGGTACTATGTTGGCGACCCACGGAGGGTAGGTAGTCACAGCTAAGAATCCAGCATCCCATTGCTTTTGGACCTCTTCTTTGATTTTGACTGCCATATCTGGTCTCGTTCTTCTCAGTTTCTGCTTGACCGGCAGACATTCCTTGCGCAACGGTAAGCGGTGAACCACTATGTCGGTATCAAGCCTAGGCATATCCTCATACAACCAAACAAAGATGTCACTATACTCTCGAAGCATCTCGATCAATATTTGCTTGATGTCTCTCTGTAGCGCAGCCCCTATCCGTACATTTCTGACCACTTCCTCAGAACCCAGATTAATGACCTCAATTTCCTCCTGATGAGGCAGAATGATTTTCTCTTCCTGTTTCAAAAGTCTGGCTAATTCCCCAGGCAGTTCTTCATCCTCATCAATCTCTTCTTCAGCTTGATATATCGGTTGATCGAAGTCGAAGCGAGTCATAGAAGGTTCTGGATCGGTGTCATCTACAATAGGAATCCTGCAATGAAAATGGTTAAATGTTTCAAACAATTTGCAAAGAAATATCAACCACGTTGCCATTTTTTTGGGAAAAGCAAAAATAAGAAAAACAGAGATCACAAAATTTGTATGAGAAAACGCCCTTTGATTAATTGATAAACAATGTTCAGACATAAACAAGTAAGGCCCTGAAATAAAGTACCACTATGCCCCGGGTAGGACATAGGGTAGTACAATAATTGGAAAAACAAAGCATAACTATTCGGTCGTCACTTGAATGACTTCTTCAATTGACCAATTGCGTAGGCTCTGTCCCGGAATACATGGCTTGATCCAGGCATCCATGTCACAATCACTGTCTCCAGCTTCATTATCAGAAATGGCATTGATCTGCTCAAAGAAGACACCTCCGCTAGTAAACCTGATCGGCCCCTTGAACTTTGGCTTGCACTGTGAAGACGATGGGCGGTACCCCAGACCAAATTTATCTTGTTTCTGTGGTATATCAATCAACTGCCCCCAGCCTTGGGTTGAACCAGCTTTCACCACAACTTGTGCTTCTTTAAAGGAAGACATAGCCACCTCGGGCTCTTTACTCACAACAGGAGTCTTGTCTTTGATCTTGACCGCTTCGAAGGCTTGGCAGAGGGTTTCATGGATCTCTTCATCCACTTTAACATACTTAAAGGATGATAAATGGCTGACCATGATATCCTCCTCTCCGTATACTGTCACGACGCTACCGCCAACCATGTATTTCAGCTTTTGATGCAGCATTGATGTAACAGCCCCAACTGAATGAATCCAAGGGAGACCTAGTAAACAAATATAGGCCGACTGGATATCCATGATGTAAAACATAGCATCAAAGACTTCAGGTCCAACCTGAATCGGCAAAGTTACTTCCCCAAACATGGATCTTCGGGTTCCGTCAAACGCACGCACCACCAAGTCACTTGGCGTGCAAATCAACCCCTTCATATCCAACTTCATCAAAGCCTTCTTGGGAAGCACATTCAAAGAAGATCCCGTATCCACCAGCACGTGAGACATGACAGTCCCTCGACATTCCAAAGATATGTGCAACGCACAATTGTGATTTCTGCCTCTAGGTGTCAAATCCAGGTCCGTGAAGCCTAAGCCATTGCCTGCATTTACGTGAGCCACTACTCCTTCAAGTTGATTGACTGAAATTTCCTGTGGCACATAAGCAGTGTTTAGTATCTTCAGCAATGCATTCCTATGCGCCTCAGAGCAAAGGAGCAACGATAGTATAGATATTTTGGACGGAGTTTGCTGCAAGTGATTGACTATCTTGTAGTCGCTTTTCCGAATCAGCCTCATGAATTCCTCCGCATCTTTCAACAAAGATTCTCTTTCCCCAGATTTAGAAGTCTCTTCCACCACCGGTCTTTTCCCCTTATCCACTTTATCAGCAATCACCTCAAGCGATGAAAAGACTCGGCCACTGCGAGTGATGCCTCTTGCACCCACTAGATCATCAACTGAACTTGCAGGGGTATCATTCAAGTGTATCTTCTGCCCATTACAATACACTTCAGCTCCGTAGTTCCATGGAATGGCCTTAGTGCTTTCAAATGGCATAGGACCTGCTTTGGTGATAGTTACCGTTGGCGGCTTTGGAGCGTAGATAGTGACAGTCTTGTAAGGGATAGAGATTGTCGCAATCTCATCCTTCTCTTCAGTCACTACATTCTTAGATTCTCTCCTAATAGAACGGTCAAATTGTAAAACCCCGTCATCTATCATCTTCTGAATACAAATTCTCAACAACCCACACCCTCTCTCAGGATCAACAGAACATTCAACACAGCCTTCAAAACAGGCCGGAAAGACACCTCCCTTTAACAGTCTGGCTTTCACAAAGCTTAAGGGTGTTTTCAGTTCATTAACACTGGTCACCAAATTCAACACCTCTTCCTCTACAATTGCATTAACCCCAGCCTGCCCGTGATTCGGCATGGGATTCTGTACCACATTGGGAGCGTCATTAGAGAAATTGATAGCCTTATTGTCAATCATATCTTGCACTTTATGTTTGGAGGCTTTTTAATTGTCTATATTATGTCCTGGAGCACCCAAATGAAATTCACAGTGGGCATTTGCATCGTACCCAGGTGGAGGTTATCCGGTCAAAGGAGCCATAGTTCTTTTCTGAATCAACTGAAGTTGTAGCAACGCTTGCAATAACTGCGATTAAGGCATAGGAAGGGCATCAAAATGTTTGTTCCATGTTGCCCGACCTCTATCTTGGTATCTGCCATACCTCTGTTGATTCTGCTGCGGTCGTTGTTGCTGTTGTTGCTGATGTTGTTATTGCTGTGGTTGCTGAACTGCTAGAATAGTGATGCTAGCAATCTGCTGATTCTGTCGATTCCGACCTCTATTTCTTCCCCATGAACTGGATACAGCATTAGTGTCTCATTCTCTCTTTTTGTTTCCAAACACTTTCTTGTTTCCTCCTCCAGATGAGGATCCTTCGCCAGCATTGATCTTTCCTATCTTAATTCCATTCTCCACCCTTTCACCAGTGATTATCAGATCAGAAAGGCTTCCAGACATATTGTCGACGAGTTTCTCATAATACACTCCTGGTAAGGTAGCAACAAACATATCCACAAGTTCCCTTTCTACCATCGGTGGCTGTACCCTAGTAGCAAGCTCTCGCCACCTCTGGGCATATTCTTTAAAGCATTCATTGCTCTTCTGAGAAAGGTTCTGCAATTGAACTCTATTCGGAGCAAGGTCACTGTTGTACTGATAGTGCCTTACAAAAGCTTCAACTAGTTCTTTCCAGCTACGGACATTAGCAGGCTCTAAGCTCATATACCATTCCAGCGATGGCCCGGATAAGCTATCCTGAAAGAAGTGCATCAAGAGCTTCTCATCCTCAGAATGCGCAGACATCTTACGATAATAAGACCTCAAATGAACCCTAGGGCAAGTGGTGCCTTTGTACTTATCGAAATCCAGGACCTTAAACTTTGGAGGTACCCTCAAGCCTGGAATCAACCATAGATTAGACATATCCAGCCCCATAGAGTTTTGGCATTCAAGCGACCTCATCTTCTCTTTGATCATCTTAATTCTTCTATCAGCCTCAGAAGGTATTTCAGCATTCACAATCCTTGGAGAAAACACATCTTCCTGCCTATCCTCATTCCAAGTGTGATCCAAGCTACCATGTATCGCACCTGTAGTGTCGAGACCATAACCATAGCCATTTTCGTTACCACTACCACCATTGGCAAAGCTAGCATGATTAAAACCTGTCACATTTCCAGCGCCAGCAGCGTGACCACCCCCTCCAGCAGTAGGGATGACTAAAGTTGGCATAGAGTTGTCTACCCGAGGAGTTTCCTGATGAGGAGGGTTAGAAGCAATCCCACCGTGTAGCACACCATCACTATCAACCCGCGCAATCAGAGGTTGCACCAAAGTCTGAAGTTGAGCCTGACCACTAGCAACCCCTTACATGACCTCCATCAGTTGTGCCATACGATCTCTCATCTCTTGCATTTCTACCTGCATCTGATCCATCAGCCTTTTCTGGTTTCCTCTGGTACCGTACCGGTGAGTTGTCACGTCAACAATCCTGAAATACTAGTAAACCACAAGAGAAAAATAAGGTTAACTGTTCCGGTGCACCTGCAAATGCGAGAAAAATGCTAAAATGCAGACATGTATTTATGCAATAGGGATATTTCCCCCTTGATTCTAGTTTCCAGGAACAAAACAACAATGGAGAACCTGCGGACATGCATAGAATACCAACTCCTCATATATAGATCCAAAGAGCCATCAGGCAAAGTACAAACTCTAGCTGAGTATAAATAAAGAAGATACCTCGGCCAACAAGCCTGGCGATGGTCGAATACAACAAAATAAGCATCAAAAGCTACAACACAAATAGACAAAACAGGTCAAGCGGGATAACGTGATCGAAAATCCTCTAACAACCTCAACGTCTCTGGATGATCCAGCATGGCAAGCAACCCCTGGATAAGCAACTCCAGCTGACTCATAGTATGCTCTAGGCTATCAACGTGATCCTCTAAAGCTCTCTCCCCGAAACATGCCTCAAGTCTGCGTCTCTTGGAACTAGCTCTCAACTTGAGATCCTTCAAGTTAGCGATCGCCTCATTCAACCTGCACTCACTGTCTCGTCTACGTGATGATTTTGATGCAATCTCTTCATCTTTGGCATTAAGCTGAGCCTTCAGCTTGCTGATCTGAAGTTTTAACTTGTCTTCACGCTCCTTGTTGTTAGTAAGCGTGGCATTCCATATCGATTCAAACTTGGAGATCCTCGTGTAAGCCTTATCCGACTCTTCCTTCTTCGTGGCAAGAACCCTATAAGAAGCATTCAAATCTTGGCCTGTGCGCTCTCTGTCCTTGGTCTCCTTAGTCAAGTCAGTACCCAGCTTGTTCACAAGCTCGGTTTGTCTCCTGAAAGCATGAACTGCATCTATCTTCTCACTGCGAAGCTGGATAATCTCTTTCTCCAATTCTTCATTCGCTTTTCTCAGCTCTTCTTTCTCTGCCAATACCTGATTGTATTTCTGGATATCTACAGTAGTGGGTTCCTCGATCATAAGAGGATACAATGGTGCAACTGCAGGGAATGGCATCAAGAACCTCACAGCTCTATCATGAATCCAAGTCAAATAAGGGTCATACGCTCGGCTATTACTCTTCCCCAAAGCTAACTTCCCTTTCCAACAAATATTATTCCATGCATGCTCAAGTCTTCCCAGAGCCTCGCTCTCCAATAAGCCAGTAAGATATAGAGATTCCTGTATCTCCTCTTCTCTAGGAGGCTCTCTCAATGCGTATCTGAACTGTCTCACCAATAAAGAAGGATTATAGTTGATGCAACCTTTCCTTCCGATCAAAGGAACGTTAGGAAAGCCACCACAACTATAAACAATATCCTTACCCAACATGTCTCGATCAAACCACACAATATTCTCTGCAGATAATCCCATCAATCTCTCTGACCAATCTGAAGTACTGGCAGTGGCAACACACGGACCCGTCTGAGGTAGATGACTACTGAACCATGCATACAACAGGGGAACACAACAGGCTACGTTCTTACCCCTTCGTTTTTCATTCTTATAGTGCACAGAATGATAAACGTGTCCAAGTAAGGTGGGCACTGGGTTGCCTGAAGCTAAGATATAGAACACATCAACATCCACAAAGTCTGGAAGATGAGGAAACAGAACAATCCCATATATACACAGAGCCAGGATGGCGCTAAACACAATCCAACATCCATATTTAGCACACTGCTGAGCTTTCTCAATCAAGCAAGGCAACAGAAAACCATACATCCCAAGTCTCCGAATCAACTTCCCATCCAATTCTGAAGCTTCAAGGTGCACAATAGCGGCAAGTTTGGCCAGATCAGGCTTAGTATCAACATGGACAACCGGCATCTGATTCAGAATGGGTACTCCTAACAACTCAGAATACTCCTCTAATGTAGGAGCCAAGACATAGTCGGGAAATACGAAGCACCTCAACTGGGCATCATAAAACTGTAAGAGGGCATAGACACCACTAATCTCATACTCAGAAGGCTTGCGGACATATCTCAGTAATCTCCTATAAGACTTCTTGAAATCCTCCATTACTGCTTTCTCACCCAAGGCAATCAGACTCAACAAAGTACTAACATCCGGAGCTGGAAACTTGTAGGCCACTGTACTCTTCAGGGACTCCATAACAGCAATGCAGGAAAAGATCACTAGAATCAAAGGAGAAATATGCACCTGCAACACAAATACATGTTAACGAGATGCATATGAAAATGCAAATGCAAAATGCAAAACAAGGGATCAAGACTGTTGTGCTGTCGATTGAGAAAAACCAGAGCTTCGCCTTAGCAAGAACAAAGTACCGACAGTAGGATCCACTGATATCATGAATACAAATTCACACTTGCAAAGAACCAGGTAATCTGAAGGCTAGAGTTTCCTGCATAACCCAATCCCCCTCACAGGTGTGGACCTATCCACTGACAAGGTTTGGCATCCTATGCATTCATCAGTGTCACAGACTTTCAAAAAATGATGATACGTTCACCATTTCTGGTTTGGCATCATTATCTCCTGAAGAGGTCTCACTTAGCTGACTCACAAGTGATCGGTTCCTAGAGTCGATAATTCTCAAATCCAAAATCCCTACCGATCCTAAGGATCTGAAGGAAAATCATCAAAGAAAATCTCATTTGAGTGTGAATTTCATGGGGAACTGTATCTGCTAAGCAAATAGGCCCCCCACTACTCTCCACTCTAATACTAGGTTTATACTCAAGCCCGGGTCCGGCTTATCACTCAATGAAACTTCCCACCCCACAACACAACAGTAATGATATATGATGCGGAAAATAAATGCAGGAAAGATAAATAAAGCACATATATACAACACCCAAAGATAAACACACAAGCGCTAGGATTGACTCGCATAGGGAACCAGAGTCCCCAACAGAGTCGCCAGCTGTCGCAACTGTGAAAAACAACCGGTGGAAAAACAGAAGATTCGACACTTTCGTTATTTATCCCAAAGAGAGGGAAAGGAAACGATCGCAAAAACCTAAAGAAAAAGGGAAAGACAAGGTCATCGCAACCATGTCTGGATTCGGGAGTCGCTTACGCAAGGGGAAGGTATTAGCACCCCTCACGTCCGTCGTACTCGACAGGATCCATGCATTGTTGTCTATCTAAAAGGGTGTGTTTATACTATCTAGCTAAAGGCTTAAGGACAAAAGAAAAAGAAAAGAGAAATGACTCGGCAGAGCATCGCCGCTCTGTGCCTACGTACTCCCTCGTACAATGGGAAAGTCAGAGTCAACGTAGTTCGCCTAACTACGGCTAAAGAAGGGGGAAGGTTGCTCGCCGAGACATCGCGTCTCGTTCCTACGTACTTTCGTCTGGTACGAAAGAACAGAACAAACGTAGTTCAGGCTAAAAGGACCACAGGTTGGTTCAACAGTTTTTTAGGCCCGAGTAGGGTTAACAGATAGTTCTAGCAGTTGGTGTATGCAGCTCGACCATTGGAGACTTAGGCGTTACCGTTTGCGGTAGAACTAAGATTTAACGACACTCTTGTTTATGAAAAGATTTTCCTGATTAAGAACCCCAAAGGGTGAAAAAGAGTTTGAAATGTTTTTTGTTTTTTAAGAGAAGAAGTGTTTTGAATTAGAGTGTTCATAATGTATGTTGTAACAAAGTCTAAAACCTAGGATCGAATGCGTCGCATATCGTCCTAAGGACGTATACTAAACACTCTAGGCAATTGAGAGGTGGCCCCACAACTACCATTTCCCAAGTATAAGGCTCATGGCACAACATTCATCATCCTTATTAAGTATGTTAGACTTGTTTGAAGATGAGAAGAGAAGAAGGAACACTAATGGGAGACTAATCAATCCTAAATGTTATCATGCAAAGTGGACTACCTAATGTTATCATGCATGGTTAGGCACCTAATGTCTATCATAACCTCAAGAGGTTAGAGAACTTATGGGAAACATGACAAAGAAAAAGCTAAAGAAGGAGAAGAAGAAGAAGAAGAAGAAGAATGCATATGCAAATGAAAATACACACATAGAATGCACAAGTAGAATGATAGTGGGAGGAAAATAGTGTGGGGCAGTAGCCACCACAATCTCATCTCAACCAAGCATGCATATGGAAATGCAAGAAAAGAGAAGAAGAAGGAGAGAGATGCATCAAAAGCAAACAAACAAGTGACAAACACAAATAAAGGGTCCTCATTGATTCATCACTTTAGGTAAGCTTCAAATTCCTCCTAAGGAGGCACTAAGCTACCTTAAATGACACTCTAAGGTCATTGGACAGAAAGGAGATGAGAAGAAGAGAGCTCAAAAGCAAAACCAAAACAAAACAAGAAGAAATGCAAGTAAGAGCACCAAGGAAACAAGCATGTATCACATAGGAGTTCAAGTTGCAAGAACAAAAAGGAAAGCATCAATCAATAAGCTATGAACATAATTTTGACCTAAAAATGAGCATACAGCAAGCTCAACATGTCTAAAATATGAAACAAGAAGAGTTGAGAGCTTATTGGATCCACAAAGGTCATTTCCAATCCAAACTAGGTCAAGCATTTTGTGAGCTGTCCTATGAGATGACCTAACTTGTAAGTCACTTCAAAAATAGGAAAAAGGCTCAAAAAAATATCAAATAAAACGCACACAGAAGCTACACAAGTTGGCAACCAGAGGCCAAGAAACCAAGACAAATGTCCTTTCAAAGTACCATCAAAAGAACCAAATCATTTGGATGTACCACTTTGAAATGGAAGAAACAAGTGCAAAAAGAAAAGCCACAAAAGTCAACCCAAAAGTCAACAACCAGGGGAAAAATGGTCCTCTAAAATTGATCAACTCATCATTGAGATGAGGATCATTTTTCAATCATCGGATCAAAAAGGAATGAGAGAAATAAATGCAAACACAAAACATGTTACAATTTAAACCAAATAAAACAACTCCAATATTTAATTCATTTTTTAATTGAAAATAAAATGGAAAAATAAAATAAAAATATCTAAAAAAAAGTAGACATCTCAAAGTTGATAAAAAAATATTTTTGGTGAATTTTTAACATATTGGAGCTATTTTAATTAATTAAAAGTGTAAATTGAAAACAAAATAAAAGACAAATGAAAATAAAAAGAAAATGAGAAAATGGCGTGACAAATAGCAAGAAAACATAGTTCAGAAATGGATTTGGGCCCAGCTGGGGGTGTAAATAGCACAGGCGTGCTAGGCCCACTCAGAAACAATTCAAAAACCAAATAAACCTAGGCATTCACGTGTGAACAGGTCAACCAAAGACCACCAAGGAAATCAATATGGAGCGCTTGATCAAATGGCAAGTCATCACCTCATGAGGTTAAGAATTTGCCAGCACATTAATGAAAACTTAAAAGCAATTACATGGATTCAGTCAACAAAGGACCATCGTGTTTCTTAATCTTCACCGTTGAATGCAAAAGTATGCAAATCAAACGCATAACACAGTGACACCTCATCATCTTCTTCCACAAAAACCCTAACACAAACCAGCTGGCTGGAGATCACTGTAGATCATCTTCTCCGGCCAAGCTCCACCGTGTGCAGCCACTAGCAATCACACATACCTTCAAACTCAACCATTCCACATGAAATTTATATCAAAATTGCACTAGAGATCACGAGGATCTCATTTCTGGCCTCAAAACTAATTTATCATGCATAAATCTCCAAACCCGAAGACAACAAGAATGAACATCAAAATTCAAAGTTCACCAAAACCTCTCCAATTTGATAAAAAACTCATCAAGAGCTCACGTAGATCACAGATCCATCATTAAACAAGCAAGATCATGCACCAACAAGCCAAAACAGATCCAAACAAAATTGAGCATCATCCAACAATCACAACCAATGCCAGTTCGTTTTACATTTTAATGATCTACATTGATCCTACGTCACAAGTATTCAAAAATGGCAGTGAATTGATGCTTATTAAGAGTGTAATGTTGAATTTCAATTACCTAGTGGAGAACTTCCACTGAGCCTTCAAATGGAGCTCAAGATTGAAGGTAATTGCCCAGAATCGTTCACTGAACTTCACTGAAGCTTTCTCAATTCACAATTTTGCTTGAAACAACCTCAATCTCCAAATTCGAAATTTGAATTTCTCCCACTTTTTGAAAATCGTTTCTGATCAGTTTGGCTCCAATTTGCACTTCTGATGAATTGTGAAGGTTCAAAACCTTTTATGCAATGGATCTTGATGATATTTGAGCCCAAATTGATCCTCTAGCAGCCCAATCAAAAATCCAAGGAAGTGAATTTTTCAAGCTTCATGTACACGAAAATTGCACTAAATTTGGCTCCAAAGTGGCTTGGAACACTTGCTGGTATCACATGGAGCATGAATGGTCAGGATTAGAGCCTTAATTGATCTCAATGGCTCATGTTGATTGTGTAACTTCATAGTGAAGAAACCTTGAAAATGGCTCACTTACACACCTCAATTCCAAAATGTAATATTGCCAATGCATTTAAAGTTTTGTTTGCACTCAGAAAATTCACAAATTTGCACAAAATGAGTCAAATATGAAATAATTCCAATTTTGCCCTTTTAATCCTTTTTCCATGAAAATTCAAATATCAAAAGCTCAAACCAAGCATAAGCCATGACTTATCAATGTTTGAATAAGCAAATAACACCATTTGGAACAAGTTTAATGTTGGAAAAATCTTCATTTGAAGTGTGCAAGTTGGTGAAATGGACCTATAATTTTATGACCTGTAATCTTACTTTCCCAAAATACCCCTAACTTGTAAACCTCATAACTTGAGTTCTACAAATCAGATGAAAGACTTCTAGTACATTTTGGAAAGCTAAGATCAAGACATACAACTTTCATGTTGGCCAAAAGTTGAGGAGAAACATCCTTCTAGGTCAAAAATGTCTTGGAAGTTGGTTGACTTTTGTTGACCAAAATCACATCCCTCTTATGACCTGTAACTTGTCTGGATCATAACTTGAGTTCTATAAATCCAATCAAGGACTTCTAGTACTCAAATTAAAGCTAAGAACATGCTCTACAAGTTCCATGTTGGTAAAAAGTTGAGATGAAACTTATATCTTGAGATAGGTGGTCTTGAATTCAGGCACTAAATAGGGGATTTTACCTTGAGAACCCTAATTTAGTAACTTCTCACACACTTAACCCTTGATGAATTGAACTTGAAATGATATCTCATATGTCTTAGCACAAAATCCCATAACCATAGAGACTTTTAATTGAGTTTTAATCTCCTTCAATTGCACAGTTGATTGAGGACTAGCCAGATGAAACCCTAATTGCAACACTTTCAACTGCAACTCTTCACACTTGGCACAAACACTTGGGTGAGCTCCACAATGACCCTCAAGGCACTCAATGAGCTCTCTAAACATCTTATATCCATAACCTTGACTTCACAATCCTCTGATGATCTTCAATTGACCTCCAAGTTAGGAGTTGATCCACATACATCCATCCTTTCCACCTTCTTCTTTTTTTACCTTAATTCGTTGCATTGGGGAAAATGTTCGATTTAAGTGTGGGAGAGGAAGCTTTACCGCTTTTATTTACCGTTTTACCCCTTTATTTATTGTTTTCTACGTAGATTTTAAAGTTTTAAAATTTTCACTTAATCTTTTTGTTTTAGTGCTAATAAAATAAATTCATGTGCTGTCGAGTCTCTTTACATAGTTTTCGTCATTTGTCGGATTCTCCCAAATTCTTGAGCCATAACAAAAAATTTTAATTATTGGTTTAAAGCATGACATAGACCCAAAAAGTATATTGCTTGATTTAGACTAAGTTCGAGAGATTTGGGAAAGTATTGATAATATCGGTACCGTCTAAATACCATGAACCCCTTAATTTGCTGATGAATTTGAGTACTTATTATGCCAAAGCCTTAAGTTTTATAGTAGCCTTTTGATTAGTTTATATTAGCAGTCAACACCATCCTGAAGCACAACCTAAGTAATAAACCGAAGCAAATACGTGTTTGATCTCAAAAATAAGAATCGAACGGATTTATTGGAAAAAGTAAATGAAGGATATGCTCTTACTAAGTTAGGTGGTCCTCACCCGACCATTTAGCCCAATGGATCAGACTCTTGAAATTCAAAAATACAAAAGAAAAAGAATGTGAAAAGGTTTTGAAAAAGAGATCAATGAACACTAACATGTTTACTTACCATGGGCGTGTGGGGATAACGGGCTTAATGTGATTGCACGAGAATGAAAAAGAGATGAAAATGAATAGGCTGAGTTATAATAACATGATTCGAACTTGTCTGCACATAGAGGGAGTTTTTAATTACACTTAGTAATTTCGTGTCAGCATGGTATCCTTAGTATTTTTAACCAGTACCTATCTTTCGTGCGAAAGTTTCACAACGATGTATGATCTAAGTTATGTCGTGTTAAATTCCACGCATATGTTTTATTTGCTTTAGGATAAGAAAAGGTTCAAGTGTGGGAGAGTTTGATAACACAAAAGTATATCAGATATTTGACTTGACTTACATGAATTTTATCTGCTTTTATTACTGTTTTATTTGATTTATCTTCAATTACGCCTTTGTTTTCTTATGTTTTGTAGGTTACCATAAATATGGACTAAAGAAATAAAAGGAGAAATAAATGAAGGAAATGGAAAGAAAAGACCAAAGAAAGAAAAGAAGAAGAAAGAAAGAGAAATGAAAGAAAAAAAGGGATGGGGGCCACCACACATGAAGTGGCACTTGCCACTTGGGTGTGGCGCCTGCCACCTTGCCCACACAAGGGAGTGTGGCGCTTGCCACCTCCAAAGAAGGAGAGGGAGTGGCGAGTGCCACTCCTAAGGAATAGGAGAATGGCAACTGCCACTCCTAAAAGAACGGGAAGTGGCGTCTGCCACTTCCGCCCCATATTTTCTCCACTTCCCCCTACTTTTTTCTCAACCTCCTGGCTACATTTCCTCCTATTTTCACTCCTCATTTCAGGTTTGAATTGGTGTAACCTTTGCCCACTAGCAGATATAAAAGAGAAGGCAGTTTTGTAAGGAAATTGTTTTTCACACTGATAAACAATTGCCATTTAGTTTTATGATTGATTCAAAAGGTTGTAATATTGTACTGAACCGCAAGCCGATCTTCATAATCAAATCCAGGTTTTGTTCTTCAAATCGCCAGGTTCCTTTTATCTGTTTTTATTTTTACCGTTATATTTTTATGCATCCCTTCTATTTTCTGTTTAGTATTAAGATTAGATTTAGTATTAGCCTCTTAGTATCAATATGTAATTACGATCGGTCGGAGGGGGATAAGTAAATTGTGACGTAAATTTAACGGATCTGATTCTTCTGGTCTCAGTTTCTTTTTTATAAATTAATAACTTTTGTTACGAGAGTAAGAAAGTAACGAAGGTTAAGATCAATAAAGCGAGAGTTTGAGGTCTTAACCGGATAGCT
Source organism: Lathyrus sativus (assembly GCA_963859935.3). Taxonomy (NCBI): domain Eukaryota; kingdom Viridiplantae; phylum Streptophyta; class Magnoliopsida; order Fabales; family Fabaceae; genus Lathyrus; species Lathyrus sativus. The sequence goes on along the minus strand of OZ012740.1, from coordinate 182,690,512 downwards.
GATACTGAACATTAGGCTTAAATACAGCGAGAGCGCTTTAAGGTTAATTAGGATTTATTTGTTTTCAAAAAGTGTTTTTAAATGCATAATGAGAGACTGAGATCCGCATTCTAATTTGAGAGCATAGTCTAAGTCAAGACCACGAGAGTGTGAGATAAGGCCTTTTAAATGAGTATTTTCTACAGAATAACAATTTTACCTTTTAAACTAAACATCCACGAATTACTGAACCCCCTATTAGACTGTGCACTTGCAGTCACAAAGTATTTAGATATCCGAAGAAGAGTCGGACTCGGAGTTGCAGTTTTCTGTCATCTCTTCATCATCCTCGACCGTCTTTTTATGTCCACCCTCTTGAGAGGGGAAGATTTTCTGCCCCACAGGCATTTTTTCAGTAACCTTGAGTTGATTCCCTCTGTTATTAGTAGGGACATTAGTACTGGACTCTCCTTGGTCCTTCGATGGAGCCTCCCTGAGGGCCTTCCTTTTATGTTGTTCTCTCCTCCATTGAGATCGGTACATCAGGTTCTTCCCTTTGTAATTCTCAGAAACATGAGCAGATTTGAAGGATTGAAACTCCATGCGATAGGTGATTGAAGAGCCACGGTTGACGTCAAAGTTTTTCCACTTCTGCTGGCCTTTGTCTTCATTTGGTCTGATCCATCTTCCGTTAAATATTTCAGCTAATGGCTTGAAGGTAGCAGGCTTTGCTCCCAGAGCTCTAGCATTCGAATCAGACTTTCTTGGATCGAAGCTTCGAGGCCCATTATTGGCCTTCTCCCACTTCTGTTTAGCCTTTCGCACCCCTTCAAGTTTCTGGGCAGCCTTCTGATCAGAGATTGCGCTGCATCTGGGGCATAACATGACACTTGACCCTTTCTTTTGGTAGCGGTGAAGGAATTCAACAATGGCCTCTTCCTGTTTTGGGTATGCCATTTTGTTGCACTCTTCCTTCCAACTTGCCTCATCAACTTCCATGGTCTTATGTTATGTAATTTCGACCATATTTATGTCCATGTCAACACCATCACCCAGGTTCAGATTACAGAAGTCCAGCTCAAGGCCTTCAGCAACCCTGTCCATCTTAACAAAAACATCTGCAGCTTCTTTGGTCACCAACATCATGTTGGAATCTTCAGTGATCCCATCATCCAAGTCGTCAGTAACTTTGTCGAAGCCATCAGCGGCCTCACTCATGGGTTTCTCCATGATATTGATTTCAAGGCCTATAGTAACCTTGGCTAGAATAGTATCATTGGCGAAATCTTTAGTAATTTCCATCATATTAATCGAACAGTCGAAGTCATCAATAACTTCGACCATATGTACCTCTGTGGGCTTAGCATAGTGGGCATCCACTGCTTGCAATGGATCAGAGTCAATTTTCATTTGACTATTACTTTTCTCTCCAAACTTCATCCTGCCTTCCTGGATAACATTCTGAACCAAATCCCTTAAAAGAAAACACTGAGAAGTTTTATGACCCAAAAAATTATGGTACTTACAAAATCCTCTCTTTTTTCTTTGTTCAAAAGGTGGCATTTTAACGCCAGCAAATACTATCATTTGCCCATCTTTAACTAACAAATCAAAAATTTCGTCTACATTTAGTGATATTGAAATTATATGTTTTCTTTGGGAACTTGTCATTCTTTTCAGATTCGACAAAATTTTTTCCATTTGGAGGAGCTAACATTTTACAAGCATATGGAGGACCCTGCTTGAATTCAGCAACATCTATCTCGTTTTTGTCAAAATACAATGGTTCATCATGTAAACCTTTGATATTCTCATTATATTCGACGTAGGCTACCTTTTTACTCTTATTAAATTTAGCCTTTTCGTCTTTCAAACGCTCTAACTGTCGAACCCTATCAGCTAGTTGGGCCATATCTCTCAAATATTGGGTATCTAACTTCTTCCTAATAGAGTAATCAAGGCCACCAGCGGCCATTTCGACTAACTCATGTTCAGGTACTTGAGTAAAACACCTAGACTTAAGTAGTCGAAACCTATTTAGGTAATCTTCTATTGGCTCAGAAAACTTTCGTTTTATGCTAACCAATTCCTTCAAACTAATCTTAGTTTGTCCCTTGTAGAATTGTTCATGAAATAAACGCTCCAACTAGGTCCAATTACAGATTGAGTTAGGGGGTAGGGTTTTAAACCAAGTGAAAGCTTTTTAGTGAGAGAGTTTGGAAAATATTTTATCCTAAGACTTTCATCATTTGCAATCTCTCCAGCCTCGATCATATACCGGGCTACGTGTTCGATAGTAGATTCAGTAGTATCTCCTGAAAAACTTGGTAAACTTTGGTACCTTCGTCCTAGGAGGTAATTTTGACTGGAGAATGTAATCTACCCCATTTTGAGCCCAGTAAAACCAAAATCTACCCCATTTTGAGCCATTATTCTTTCGACCATGGCTGCTAAGTTATTATCAACAACTATGTTATTACGTCGAACCTGTTGTAGGTGGAGCTTGTCTCCTCTTGCCTATTGTTTTCTTCCTTGCCTCTCTAGCACTGTTGCATAGCATGCATTCTACTGTTTACTGTTTACTGCTTGTTTTCTTTTGCTGTTTCCCCTAGGATCTCTGATTTCCTCTGTGCAAGAGGGAATTATGACAGACATTAGGTTTTGACCCACGCATGATAACTGTAGGTAGATTCCCCTTTCAACCATAGTTTTAGGGTGTCTCTCTCCTCCTCTCAAAACAATTCAAAAAACACAGTAATAAGGTTAATTGAAGTCGTGCGTTACGAGCCTTAAGCTATCTGGGAAAAGGTTGGTGGAGGGTCTCTCTCCAGTAATCTGGATGTCAGTGTGGTACCCTTTGGGTGACATACGAAACGTTCACTCCTGGGTCATAGTCTCTAGTGCGACTGAGATTGCAAACATCCTAAAAAACAGTTCTTTCGTAAAAAACTCAAACAAACATTCAAACTCTGTTTTTGTCCTCTTGGACCTTTAATTAGGAAACCCTTTTCAGAAGGAGATAAAAAACTGTCAGACAAGCTTGTGTCTTCCGTAGCTCGAACTACGTTTGCTCTGATCTTTCATGCCGTATGAAAGTACGTAGGCACGAGATGCGATATCTTGGAGAGCAACCTTCCCCCTTAACTCGTAGTTAGGTGAACTACGTTGACTCTGATTTCTTGTTCCAGACGGGAATACATAGGCATAAAGTGCGATACTTTGCCGAGTCATTTTCTTTTCTTTTTAACCCAGACCTGTAGAGTAGATAGAATAACACACCCTTAGATAGAAAACAAGCGTGGATCCCGTCGAGTACGAAGGACGTGAGGGGTGCTAATACCTTCCCCTTGTGTAACCGACTCCCGAATCCAGGATTTGGTTGCGACGACCATTCCTTTCCCTCTTTGCGTTAGGTTTACTCTGAGCGTTTCCTTTCCCTCTTGTGGGATAAATAACGCACGGTGGCAACTCTTCTGTCATAGCCGGCGCCGATTTTCGCAGTAGCGACAGCTGGCGACTCTGCTGGGGACGTTCTGGTTCCCTATGCGAGTCAATCCTAGCGTTTGTTTTCCCGTCTGGGGTTTTGTATTTATTTTTCTGTCTTTACTTTCGGTACTGTATATATTTGTTGTTGTGCTGTGGGTAGAGGGTTAGTTTGAGAGATCAGCCAGACTTGGGCTTGAGTGCACATAGACTTAGAAGTAGAGAGTAGTGGTTAGCCTGCTTGCTTTGCTTGCACCAGCTAGCTACGAAATTTACGCTCAGACGAGATTCTCTTTGATGGCATCTTGCCTGGCCCTTTGGGCTCGACAGGTTGTTGGATTTGAGGGTTGTCGACTCTGGGGACCTATCATTTGGGATTCGGCTAAGTGAGGCCTCTTCAAGGGCTGATGATGCCACACCTTCTGGGTATCGTATCATCGCTCTTAAAAGTCTGTGACACTGATGACTGTCGCTTCCGCGAAAATAAGGTGCCGGCAAAACAGAAGAGTTGCCACCTTTCGTTATTTATCCCTCAGAGCGGGAAAGGAAACGATCGGAAAAACCTGACGAAAAGGTATAAGACAAGGTCGTCGCAACCGTTGTCTGGGTTCGGGAGTCGGTTACGCAAGGGGAAGGTATTAACACCCCTCACGTCCGTCGTACTTGACGGGATCCACGCTTGTTGTGTTTACTGGACGAGTTGGTTTATCTATCTACCTATCAAGGCTGGTATAAAAAGAAAAGAAAATGACTCGGCAAAGCGTCGCACTTTATGCCTACGTATTCTCATCAGAGAATGAGAAATCAGAGTCAACGTAGTTCGACCTACGACATTACGGGGAAGGTGGCTCGCCAATACATCAGTATTGTGCCTACGTACTCTCAACAGGTATGAGAGATCAGAGCTTACGTAGTTCGGGATAATACAGATTACGGGGATTCAGATTCATCTGTTTTATCGAGCAGGGTTAAACAGCAGTTCCAGCAGTTAGGGACAAAGCCTGTTTGCGGTGGCGCTGAAGTTTAACGACACTCTTTTCTTCAGAAAAGCTTCCCTTTGAATTATGGGCCCACGGGGCAAAAAGGTTTGAAGTTTGTTTTCTGTCTTTTACGGAAGAAGTGTTTTTTATTGTGTTTGCAATTTCAATCGCACTAAAGACTATGACCTGAGAGCGAATGCGTCGCATGTCACCCAAAGGGTGCCATACTAAACATCCAGACTGCTGAAAAGAAACTCTTCAACAATCCTTTCTCAGATAGCTTAAGGCTCGTAACGTACGAAAGAAATCATTCATGATTACTGTATTCTTAAGATGTTTTGAGATGAGAAGAGAAGGCTCAACTACGGAGAGACTATCAAGTCCTACTGTTGTCATGTCAAGGATTCATCCTATGGTTGAAGTTTGAAACAGGGAACTCCTAGAAGTTATCATGCATAGGTTTCAACCTAAAGTTCTAATCATCACTTCCTTATCAAAGGAAGTGAGACTCCTATGGGATCATGTCAATGATAAACAGAAACAGATAAAGCATCGGCTTAAACAATAAACAGATAAACAGTAAACGACTGTAAAATGCATGCAATGCAAGTGAGGGAGGAAATGTGTGTGGGGCAGCAGCCTTCACAAGCTCATATCAACCTCAAGCCAGAATGAATAACAGTAATCATACAGAGGAAATAACATGCTGTCAAGCAAAATAGAATAAGCTGCAATCATACAGTAAAGAGGAACATGCTATCAAGAAAAATAAACCACATGGGCAAGGGAGCAGGGCTCTACCGAATACCCGCAAGCAAAGCCACACAGTAACAATACAAGCAGAGGGAGAAACTCAACCTCTAGTGCAATCATGCTCCTAGATTAAAGTCAGTCTAGATATGAACTTATTCTAATGCATCAAGCAAGTCAAACAAGGCACATCAGCACAGAAAAGAAAACAGACAAGAAAGAAAGCAGATCACCCCTCTTTCAATCCCAAGCTTCAGCTTTTCTAACAGCAACCCAGTCTTCAGACTTCAATCACCCTTAAAGGCTATCATCTTCCAGAACAAGTATCAACTTGCTTCTCCCTTCTTCAAGCTTCAGCTCTTCAGTCAATTCCACCTTCAGGCTTCACTTCTAACTACAAGTATCAACTCGATTCCTTCAGGCTCTCAATGCCTCAATGTGAGTGTCAACTTCTCCTTTATTCCTCAAGCTTCAGCTCTACACTCAATCTCAATTGAATCTTCTTCATAAGTATCAACTTAGTCCTCAAGCTTCAGCTCTCTTTGCTTTACCAGTATCAACTTGGTCTTCTTCTCCTACAAGCTTCAGCTTCTCAGAGTAGTCTTCAATCACCTGGAAGTGTCAACTTCATCCTTCAATTCTTTAAGCCTCAGCTCTCCATTCAATCTCAATTGAATCTTCATCATAAGTATCAAATTAGTCCTCTTGCTCTCCAAGCTTCAGCTGAAATGGCAATGCTCAAGGAATCATCCTCTTCCACACTCTTCAATGAAGTCCTCATCTTCAAACTCAAGTCCAACATCTTTCAAGATACTCAAACCAGAAGATAATTGATTGAACAGAATGAGTGGAAATGATGAACAACTTATTGACAACCAAAGGAAGCCTGTAAGGGTTCATCATTATGAGAGACTGGTTCCCTCAAAGTTCTACTTCCCAGATAAAGCCACTCATCCCTCCAAAGGAGGGATGTGAATATCTTAGAAGGACTTTTAGTCATTGGGAGGAATGGAAGCACAAGATGCTTTCCATATTTGTGAAAGAAATCATTCTAATTATAAGGCTCTCCCTATGTCTCCTACCTCCTAAATCTTCAGTAGACACCTTCAGGCACAAGCAACTCCTAGCTCCAAGCAACTTCAAGCAACTTCAAGCATCCTCACCTTGTCTTCAACTTGTCTTCAATCTCAACCAAAGGCACACAAAGCAAAAACCCTAATCTAAGGGGACTAAAGCAGTTAATCTAGTTGAATTAGTAAGTTAGGATCACCTAAAACCTAGTACTAAAGTTAGTCCTAACTAAAATACTAAAACCAATTGTAAAATCCTACAAAAATTACTATGGGAACCTAGATCAATCATGACTCTACCATGTTAATTCCAGAGATCAAACCATCAAATAAGATCTAGAAATAAATTCTACACTATAAGGTACTAAACCTAAACCCTAAAAGGAAGCACCTAAATATCAATCTAGAAAAACACACCTACTTTCATGACAAAAATGTGAGAAAATGCTATGGGAGCATACATGTCTAACCTAATCACACACAAAAAATCAGGATCAAAATCATCACCACATGATCACACAAAATTCCACAAAATTAGGTATCAAACATAATCATTTTAATATCAATTAAAATGTAAAATTCCCATAAAATCAGAAAATTCATGAAATGAAAATATTTTTTCTCTAAAAAATACTAGACTCAATCATGAGTGTAATGCAAAAAGAATGGGATTAATTGGATTAATTTTCAATTTATTATGAATTTTCCAAGAACCATGAACAAAATGAAAAAATAATGAAAATCCAATTAAAATAAACACACGCGCGGTGCAAATAGCAATGACAATCAGTTCAAACCATGGATTGGGCCATGAGGGGGGTGTGAATATCAGCCAATTCATTAATCCCAGTATCAGCACGCAAATGAAACGATGCGTTTCATTAATTCAGACCCTTCACAAATTGAAATTAAAACGTGGCCGTTGGATGAGGGTCCTAGTCCAAGTCAAACCAAGATCTGATGGCTATCAAGTCATCTTCTCCAATTCAAACCTCTGCAACTCGCGCGCAGCTCCGGCCACCACCGGTGGTGCTCCGGTCGTCGTCCCCAACCCTAACTCTCTCTAGGATCATCCATTGCAAACGGTCTATACATGAAACATGTCCCAAATTTCCTCACGAATCCATCCATACTCTTTATTCTCTCTGAAACCTCAAGATTCGCCATAACCAAATCTCAACCGAAAATGGTAATACCCTAAATTGGTCACTAATTCTCAAATTAACTATCTGAAAACCTTCCTACACCGTTCTACAATGCATCTAACACCCTAGTTCATCTTGATTCTACCTAATTCATGCTAGAGGAAGAAAGTTACTAACCTGAAAATCTTGGATGAACAGATGCACTAAACCTTCAAATCAAGCTCTACAACCTTCCAGACACGATCAATGGGTCCTTTCCTTGCTTCTGTATGCAATAGAACTGGTTGAAAGCTCCTAAATCTTGAAACCCGATGGTGAGTTGCAGGTGGAAAAATTCAGTTGCTCATACACGATTCAGCCACGAATTCCTATGGATTATGGTCTGGATTCACTCCCTAGCATCCATGGGAGAAGTTGCAATCAAGAAAATAAAGGGAAAGTGAAGAAATTGATGAAACCAAATTCAATTGCAAGCTATGAAATCTCAATCTCAATCTATGCTCTCTCCTTCAATCATCACCAACCCTTGCATTGGATCACCTCTACTCAATATATAGATGATGTATGAATGATCTAGAACCCTCTAGATCCTTCTAATGATAGTTTCAATCTCTCATGTCATGAGATTTTCAACCATATGCCATGCTATGCATAATGCTGCAAACAGCTTGAAACCAACCTCATTCACTTCCAATTTCTCCCCTAGTGACATTTTGAAAGTGTTTAGCTTGCAAAGGGCCTTGCTCATGCCTTGATTCTAGGTTTTGCAAATGTTACTTAATATGCAAGTAACTACTTTTCAAAGCAAGTCCACAAATTAGACCTCAACTCAAAAATGTGGCTAAACCAATGTTCTTAAAATGTTTTCTAGAGTCAAAATTATATATTACATGCCATGGTTTGGATGTGTAGATTGAAAACATCAATTTCCAACTTTGGTTTATTTAACTTATACCCTTATTTTAGGTCATTTTTGCAACTTTGAGCTACAAGCATTTCCAACATCTCATGACCTCCTTACTAGCCTTAAAACATCATTTTGAACAAGTTTTATGTTGAACATTTTTCCATTTGAAGCTTGGAAATAGGAGTTATGGCCTTATGCTTGCAATGACCTGTAATCTCCAAATGACCAAAATGCCCTTGACTTGTCAAAGCCATAACTTGAGTTCTACAAATCCTATCAAGGACTTCTAGTACTCTCTAGAAATCTAAGAGGATAAGGAACAACATTAATTTTGACCAAAAGTTCATAGGAATCATCCTTATATGGAAAAAGTTTGATGCAAGTTGGGTAACTTTCAAGCCCCCAAATTCACATACCCCAGATGACCTGGCATTTGTCAAAGCCATAATTTGAGTTCTACAAATCCTATCAAGGACTTCTAGCACTAAAATTAAAGCTAAGATCATGCTCTACAACAATCATGTTGGGGGTAAGATGAGATGACAATCACATCTTGAGCTAAATTGCCTTGAAGATAGGGGTCAAACTAGGGGATTTTACACTGTCAAGTCTTAGAAACCCTAGCTTGAAACTTCTCAAATTCTTCAATCATGATGAGTTAACCTTGGAATCATCCTTATAACATCTCAATGTGTCAATCCATGATCACATGGCTCTTGAATTAGGTCTTAACCTCCTTCAAATCCTCAGTTGACCTAGGGTTGACCCAGTCAAACCCTAATTACACCACTCATGGCTGAGTCTTCTTAATCTTGCACAATGACCTGCCTAGGCCTCATGATGGCTTTCAAGACATCTCATAAGCTCTCTCAAGGCTTCAAGTCTAACTTCATGGCTTCAGAATCATCTGATGACTTCCCACAACTCTCAAGTTAGGAGGCACACACTCTTGGTTTCAACCATTCTCTCTGAGGATCTTTTAACTTCTCTGACAAGGATATCAACCCTTGAACACTTGAATAAGCTTCTTAGCTAGCTTCACAGTCTTGTGTAGCCCTTGATTGGTAGTCATACCTCTTGATCTCCTGCACACATGTCAATGCAAATGCTAATGCTAATGTGAATGAAATGAAACACAAGCTAGGTAAAGAAAAGTTGGGCAAATTTTGGGGTGCAACAGCTGCCCCTATTCAAACGGCTTGAACCTGACTGGGTGAGAAGCGAACGACTCTCAACCAATCAAGGTGCGAGACGGTTGAATACCGACAAACCCGGAAATTTGCCAACTGCACAAGTACACGGTACTCTGGTGGGAACAAATCTCCGAAAACTGAAATATTAGCTGCACGACAACTAGCTGGGGAATTGGTCACACGGTAACCGGTGATACGCGGTCGATCATGCCGTCAGGAATCAAGATTCTTCGGGACTCATCAGGTCAACAATCAAGTTAATCATGCCGTCGGGCATTCAAAGAATCTTTGGGCATCAGCCGTACTTCATCAGCAAGTCGGGAATAGAATTCTTAGTCAATCATGAACCAATTGGGGGATATCCAAACTTCTGCCATCAGGCACTCCGCATCAGCTGAGAGAACTGCTTCATCAATACGGTTGGACTTCAGTCATCAAGTCTTCGAGGGAAGTTTCAACTTCGCTGTTTAGAAACCTGCTGGGGATGACGCATCTCCGCTGGGGATTCTGGAGAACTGTCAAGTAACTCTGCTTCGGGGATCCAGAAATCATTCTGGGTGAATCCGCTCTGCTGAGGGCATCAAGAATCATCTTGAACAAATAACTCCGGGGGGACTTCAAGAATCATCCTGGACTAATAACTCTGTTGGAGATTTCAGGAATCGTCCTGAGCACTCACTCTGCCGGGGACTCTAAGCATCAGCTTGAGCTACCAACTCTTTCGACCTTGCTGGGGTTTTAAGAATCATCTTAAACAAGCACCTTCGCTGGAGAATTCAAGAATCATCTTGGGCAAATTTTGCTGGGGATTTCAGGAATCATCCTGAGCAAGCGACTCTGTGGAGGAACACCTGCAAAACAAGAACGGTAACGACCTAGCTCACGTTTCATATGCATATGCTTTGACAACGACGCAATGCTCCACACGGTGGAAATGCTACGCGTTTATGATAAATGCTATGCAATCATGCAAAATGCTGCGATCCCGTCAGCAAAATAAATGCTGAAGGGAGAATCTTCCTGTCAAGGAGAAAGAACCACTCTGGTGGGGGAGGACTCATTCTGCCAAGGAGAAGAAGTCGCGCCGGTCTCAATCGGACTCCACATGAGGAAGCAAACTTCAGTCGACTGCTGCAGGGGAACGAAGCTCTACGAGAAACTGGACCTGCTGAGGAAAGCGATGTCAATCGCAGAAATAAACTGCACGGCCTTCGCAGCCAAACCTTCCTGGAGGCAACGACTCCGGTGGGGAAATACAGCATCAGTTGTTCAACACTCTACTGGGGAAAACCAATCATGGCCTGAACTGCTTCCCAAGGACTCGGCTCTCTTGGGGAACTGCAGATTCGGTTGGGGAAGAAGAAATCATCCTGCTTCGGGGGAGAGTACGACTCTGCGGGGAATTTCAATTCTGCTGAAGACTTCAGTCTGGAACTATCAATTGCTGCACACTTCAGTGACTCAGCTGGGGAGATGACGTTCCTTCAGGATACATCTGATTGGGGAGAGAATCTTCTCTGCCTGGGGAAACACATCAACGCCTGACGATCTCATGCTCGGACTCTGCGGGGAGAGGCTGCTGAACTTTGCTGGAGAAGAAGGAATCATCCTGCTTGGGGATGCGCACAGCGTACTGCCTGGAATATGCTACCTGCAACAAACAGACAAGATACCCTTCCCAAAGGGACCTATCAAGGTTATCATCTCGTGACAATGTTCAAGTAATTCATTGTTTCAACAATCAGTGGCCTAGGCCAGTAAGTTTATGTATGCATATTTTATCAAAAACATTGGCGTTCTTTTTTGCAAACAAACAGGTAAATGCTAAACAAACAAACAGAATTGCTGAATAGTATACATTTTATTGATAACGAACCCCTGAATGGATAAAAATGTTTTACAACAGATGCAAGCTCCTGGAACGAGGAAGCTGTGCAAAAATAAAACATAAATATACATCAGTATATACAAATGTCGGCAACGAGGCGTAGACGAACACCATGAGTTGATCCCTCTATGACCCACTCGACTTCGATACTTCTCCGACGCTTCAGCTTTAGAAGAGATTGATTCAGATAAACGGCCCTCAGGTCCTCCAAACCACTAAACAATGAAAGTCCACACGCGGAACGCAGTCATTTGCTTTTTCAAATCCCTAACTTTTGCCTGAATCGCCCTTCCGGGTTTTCGATTCACCGGGATACCCTTTTTTGCCAAAGTCGCCCATCCGGGTTTTCGACTTTGCGGGTGTACATTTTTTTCTTTTATATCCCTAATTTTTGCCCGAACCTTTTTCTTTTTTATGATTTGCCAGGATGCCCCATTTTGCCTGGATATTCTTTTTCTTTCCAGCGGGTCATTTTTTAAGCAAAGTATTTTGTAACTGCGTCCGCGTTCACCGGGGATGCAAAATCTTCACTATCCATCGTGGATAACAACAAAGCTCCTTCCGAGAAGACCTTGCTGACGATGTACGGACCCTCGTAATTAGGAGTCCACTTGCCCCGGTGATCGGAGTGTGGAGGAAGAATCTTCTTCAGGACGAGATCACCCGTCTGAAAGCTTCTCGGACGCACCTTTTTATCATAAGCTTTCTTCATTCGGCTTTGGTACAGACGACCATATGCAATCGATGCTAACCTCTTCTCATCCATCAGGCTGAGTTGGTTTAGTCGGTTCTTAATCCATTCTGCCTCGTCGAGCTTCACATCAACCAAAACTCGCAAAGAAGGGATCTCCACTTCTAACGGTAGGACAGCTTCCATACCGTACACTAAGGAGAAAGGAGTTGCCCCGGTTGATGTACGTACCGTCGTACGATAACCGTGTAGTGCAAATGGCAGCATCTCGTGCCAATCTTTATAGGTCACAACCATCTTTTGAACAATCTTCTTTATGTTCTTATTGGCCGCTTCAACGGCGCCATTCATCTTCGGCCGGTAAGGAGATGAGTTGTGGTGTTCAATCTTGAAACTCTGGCACAACTCCTTCATCATCTTGTTATTCAGATTCGAACCATTATCAGTAATGATCCGCTCGGGAATTCCGTAACGACAGATGATGTCCCTCTTTATGAATTTAGCCACCACCTGCTTGGTCACATTAGCGTATGAGGCTGCCTCCACCCACTTGGTGAAGTAGTCGATAGCTACTAGAATGAAGCGATGACCGTTAGATGCAGTGGGCTCGATCTTGCCTATCATGTCGATGCCCCACATGGAGAACGGCCATGGGGATGACATGACATTTAACGGGCACGGCGGCACCTGAATTTTATCAGCATAAATCTGGCATTTATGACATCTCTTCGCGAATTTAAAGCAATCTGATTCCATCGTCATCCAGTAGTATCCTGCTCTCAGGATCTTTCTTGTCATAGGATGCCCGCTGGCGTGCGTACCAAATGTGCCTTCATGGACTTCTTCCATGAGCATACTCGCCTCTTTCTCATCTACACATCTGAGTAGCACGAGATCGTGGTTTCTTTTATACAAAACTCCATCAGGATTGAGATAAAAATTTCCAGACAGCCTCCTCAGAGTCTTCTTATCCTGGATTGACTCTCCCGCAGGATACTCCTTAGTCATAAGGAAAGTCTGGATGTCATGGAACCATGGCTTGTCGTCGGAGGCTTCCTCGATTGCAAAGACGAATGCAGGTCTATCAAGACGAGAAAGGACAATTCTTGGAGCTTCATTCCAAAAATTGACTTTATACATCGAAGCCAACGTGGCTAAGGCATCAGCCATCTGGTTTTCAGCTCTGGGCACATGATGGAGTTCCACTCGATCAAAGAACGGAAGCAGCCTTCTGGCATAATTCATGTACGGCACCAGATTCGATTGACGAGTCTCCCACTCCCCTTTGATCTGGTTGATCACAAGCGCCGAGTCACCATATACGTCTAGGTTCTTGATTCTCAAATCAATTGCTTCTTCTAGACCCATGATGCATGCTTCGTACTCCGCTTCATTATTGGTGACCGGAAACGTTAGTCTCGCAGTGAACGGGATGTAGGATCCATGGGGAGTCGTGATGATCGCCCCAATGCCACTTCCGTAAGAATTAACCGCCCCGTCAAATATCAATTTCCACTGGGATTTCCTATCTGGCCCCTCGTCAGGCAACGGTTCGTCGCAATCCTTTGCTTTGAGAAACATGATATCCTCATCAGGGAATTCAAATTTCATCGGCTGGTAATCCTCGATCGGCTGTTCGACAAGGTAATCAGACAATACGCTTCCCTTGATGGCCTTCTGGGACACGTACTGAATGTCATATTCTGTCAACACCATTTGCCATATGGCAATCCTGCCCGAAAGCGCTTGCTTCTTGAAGACGTACTTGATCAGATCCATCTTCGAAATTAGCATGGTGGTGTGATTGAGCATGTACTGTCGTAAACGTTTGGCAGCCCAGGCTAGTGCACAACACGTCTTCTCCAGCATCGAGTAACGAGATTCACAATCTGTGAACTTTTTACTCAAGTAGTAAATGGCATGCTCCTTTCTGCCCGTCTCGTCGTGCTGACCGAGAACACACCTCATACTATTCTCAAGAACTGTCAAGTACATGATTAGAGGCCGTCCAGCCACTGGGGGTATCAAGATTGGAGGTTCATGCAGATACTGTTTTATCTTATCAAATGCCTTCTGGAAATCCTCGTTCCAGATAATCACCTGATCTTTCTTTAGTAGTTTGAACATCGGTTCACACGTGGCCGTGAGCTGAGAAATGAACCTTGCAATGTAGTTTATTCTGCCCAGGAAACCACGAACTTCTTTTTCTGTTTTTGGCACTGGCATTTCTTGTATCGCTTTGATCTTCGCAGGATCAACCTCGATGCCTCTTTCACTCACGATAAACCCCAGTAACTTTCCGGACCGTACTCCGAAAGTACACTTGTTAGGATTCAGCCTCAACCTGAACTTCCTAAGCCTCTCAAAAAGCTTCAGCAAATTGACCAGATTTCCCTCCCCCGTTTGGGACTTCGCAATCATGTCATCAACATAGACTTCAATCTCATGATGAATCATGTCATGAAACAAAGTAACCATTGCTCGTTGGTAAGTGGCCCCTGCGTTCTTCAGACCGAAAGGCATTACCTTGTAGCAAAACGTTCCCCAGGGAGTGATAAACGTAGTTTTCTCCATGTCCTCCGGCGCCATCTTGATCTGGTTGTAACCGGAGAAGCCATCCATGAACGAAAATACGGAGAACTGAGCTGTATTGTCGACCAACACATCAATATGAGGGAGCGGGAAATCATCTTTAGGGCTCGCCCTATTCAAATCCCGATAATCGACGCACATTCGTACCTTACCGTCCTTCTTCGGTACAGGCACTATATTGGCGACCCACGGAGGGTAAGTAGTGACCGCTAAGAAGCCAGCATCAAGCTGCTTTTGCACTTCTTCTTTGATCTTAACGGCCATATCTGGTCGCGTCCTCCTAAGCTTCTGCTTAACGGGAGGGCAATCTTCTCGCAGCGGTAAGTGGTGAACCACGATGTCAGTGTCAAGTCCGGGCATATCTTCGTATGACCAAGCAAATACGTCACTATACTCTCTTAGCATCTCAACCAATCTTCGCTTGACATCACTCTGCAATGCAGCCCCTATTCTGACGTTCCTGACTAGTTCTTCGGAACCCAGATTCACAATCTCGATCTCCTCTTTATGAGGCAGAATAACTTTCTCCTCTTGTTTCAACAAGCGGGCCAACTCTTCGGGAAGGTCTTCGTCTTCATCAATCTCTTCTTCGGCTTGATAGATCGGGAAATCGAAGTCGAAGTGAGTCGTAGAAGGTCCAGAGTCGATGTCATCTGCTATGTGGATCTCTTCGCTTGACATCTGGATGATATCCCTGACGGGCCAATTGTTGAGGCTCTCGCCTGGCTTGCTTGGCTGGATCCAAGAGTCTAAGTCATAGTCGCTATCTCCGCTGTCTTCAGACACCGCGTTGAGCTTTCAAATATCACCCCGCCGCTGGTAAACTGGATCAGCCCTTTACCTCGCGACGCACTGCTAGAAGAGGAGGCTTCAGCTCCAGGAGAATATCCCAACCCAAACTTGTCTTGCTTGTTGGGTATCTCCAAAATTCTTCCCCAGCCTGGGGCAGATCCGGCTTGGACAACGGCCCGGGCTTCCTTGAAGGAAGAGAGAGTCATCTCTGGCTTTTCAGTGACTACAGAAGTTACGTCCTTGACTTTAACAGCTTCGAACGCTTGGCATAGGGTTTCGTGGATTTCCCCATCCATCTCAACATATTTGAAGGACGACAAATGGCTCACCATTATGTCTTCCTCGCCACATACAGTCACGATGCTACCTCCGACAGCATACTTGAGCTTCTGGTGCAACGTGGAGGTCACGACACCTGCGGAATGGATCCATGGCCGGCCTAAGAGACAGCTGTAGGCAGGCATGATGTCCATAATGTAAAAGATCACATCAAATGTTTCTGGCCCGACTTGGATTGGCAACGTCACCTCCCCGAAAACATGGCGTTTGGTTCCATCGAACGCTTTCACAACCAGATCACTGGGTGTGCAAATCACTCCTCGAGTATCCAACTTCATTAATGCCTTCTTCGGAAGGACATTGAGCGAAGACCCTGTGTCTACAAACACGTGAGACATAATCGTTCCTCTACACTCTATCGAGATGTGCAGGGCATTATTGTGGTTCCTCCCCTTCGGCGTCAGCTCCAGGTCAGTGAACCCTAACCCATTTCCAGCATTCACGTGGGCTACGACCTCTTCTAGCTGGTTGACCGATACTTCCTGCGGTACATATGCGGTGTTCAACACCTTCAGCAGCGCGTTGCGGTGTGCTTCAGAACACAGCAACAGATTCAGGATGGAAATCTTCGAGGGTGTCTGATGGAGATGATCCACGATCTTGTAGTCACTCTTTTTAATCAACCTCATAAATTCCTCGGCGTCTTTAACGAGTAAGTCTTTTTCTACCCCACGCGGGATCTCTTCGACGACTTTACTCTTACCTTTATCAGTTGCATCAGCTCTGTCCGCTTTGTCCGCCACGACCTCAGGTGGTGCAAATACTCTTCCGCTGCGAGTGATTCCGCTGACGCCCGCCAGGTTCTCCACAGACGACCCAAACGGTTCTAGTTCCAACTTCTGTCCATTGCAGTAGACCTCAGCCCCATAATGCCATGGGACAATGTTAGTGCTTTCGAACGGTATCGACCCCGCTTTGGTGATGGTAATTATGGGCGGCCTGGGTGCAGAAATAGTTATCGTCTGGCGGGGGATGGTGATGGTGGCAACCTCGTCATCTTGCTTCAGCATTACCTCTCCCAATCCGCTTTCGGCCCTCCGGCTAAACTGCAGGATCCCTTCAGTCATCAGACTTTGAATCCCCTCTATCAACTGTTCACATCCATCAGGACTTGTCGCACAGCCCATACACAGCTCTCCGCAACCTGGAAAGAAACCCCTTTTCATCAGCTTAGCTTTAACGAAGCTAAGCGGTGTCTTCAGATCTCTGACGTCAGTCAACAAATCCAAACTCTCGTCCTTAATAATGGCGTTTACTCCACCTCCCCTATGATTCAGCATAGGGTTCTTCGTGACGTTTGGCACATTATCGGAGAAGTTGATGATCTTGGCATCCACCATGTCCTGCACCTTGTGCTTGAAGGCTTTGCAATTCTCTATTGTGTGGCCTGGTGCCCCTGAGTGAAATTCACAAGTCGCATTCGCGTCATAACCTGGCGGAGGTGCCCCTGTCAAGGGAGCCAGGGTTCTCTTCTGGATTAGCTGTAACTGAAGCAGAGTCTGTAACAGCTGCGCGTACGACATGGGCGGAGTCTCGAGGTGACGGCTCGACAGAGGTGCCCGGTTCTGATACTTTCTGTACCCCTGTTGACTCGGTTGCTGCTACTGCTGCGGCTGTTGCTGCTGTGGCTGTTGAACTGCCGGGATAGTTATGCTGGCCACCTGTTGGTGAGGGCCTTTACCCTTCCTTCGAGCGTTGGTCACAACGCTCGTTTCTCCTTCCCATCTCTTGCCACCATAAGGTTTCTTGCCTCCTCCAGCTGAGGATGAATCACCTTGAATTTTCCCCAGTTTGATCCCATTTTCGATGTGCTCACCCGTGATAATGAGATCTGAGAAGGTTCCGGACATACCGCTGACCAATTTCTCATAATAAACCCCTGGGAGGGTGGCTACGAACATCTGCACAAGCTCACGTTCAACCATCAGCGGCTGAACCCTGGCTGCCAACTCACGCCATCGCTGGGCGTATTCCTTGAACCCTTCGTTGTTCCTTTGCGACAGATTCTGCAGTTGGACTCGGTTCGGGGCCAAGTCTCTATTGTATTGGTAGTGGTGCACGAATGCTTCAGCAAGGTCCTTCCACGTGCGCACACTGGTAGGTTCCAGACTCATGTACCATTCGAGGGAGGGTCCGGACAGACTGTCCTGAAAGAAGTGCATCAGCAACTTCTCGTCCTCAGAATGAGCTGACATTTTCCGGTAATATGATCTCGGGTGGACGCGAGGGCAAGTGGTGCCCTTGTACTTTTCAAAGTCAGGTACCTTGAACTTGGGAGGTACCTTGAAATCAGCAATCAATCCCAACATGGACATATCAACACCCAAGGTGTTCTGGTTCTCGATATTCCTCATCTTATCCTCGAGTGCCTTGAACCTTAGCCGTGCTTCAGCAGTCAGCTCCCCTTCAGCACCTCTCTGAGAGAACACATCATCTTGGCGGTCTTCTAACCACGGCTGAGGCCCGAACAGATTCCTAACACCCGCATTGCCGTTGCCCAGTCCAACATTGACATTAGCTTCAAGACTCCCATTACCGACGCCCGTCGTATTGCCATTGAGTCCCATGTTAGCTATCACATTGTCGTTGGCATTGCCATTTCCCCCGGTCACGGGGACGCCATTCTGAGGAGTTTCCACAGGTGGGGGAGTAGGCACGGTCCCACCATGGAGTACGCCATTGCTATCGACCCTTGAAATCAGAGGCTGAACCAAAGTTCTGAGCTGATCCTGGCCATTGGCGACCGCTTGCATGAGCTCCATGAAGCGATCCATTCTTTCGCGGAGTTCCTGAACATCAGTTTGCACTTGCTCCATGATTCTGGTTTGATTTGCTCTGGTTTGATAGCGGTGGATAGGTCTCTGATCAATCCTGGAACAACCTGAAACAACCTGAAAACACAAAGGGGTTAGGAAAAAACGACAAAGTGCTCGTTATGCAAATGCTTCATGCAAATGCAAACGTGTGTCCGTGCGTTAGGGAGATTTCCCCCGATCCTAGTGCTTGAGTGCCAGTGCTGATAATAAGAAGTCCGAGTCCAATCATGGAAATAACATCTCATATATAAAGAAAGCCCATCAAGGCAGTACACAATGTCAGTGAGTACAAGATGAATCAACAGCGTGACCTCAGCCAACAAGCCTGGTGATGGTCAGCATCTAACAATGATCAAACAAAAGGAATACAAATAGTCAAGCACAGCCACGGGCGCGAAACTCTTCTAACAACCCCTTCGTTTCTGGATGATCAGGCCGAGTGAGTAACCCTTCGATGAGTAACTCCCTCTGCATAATGGTATATTGAAGACCTTCGACCGAATCTTCCCATGCTCCTTCGCCGAAACAATCT
Organism: Lathyrus sativus; assembly: GCA_963859935.3. Taxonomy (NCBI): domain Eukaryota; kingdom Viridiplantae; phylum Streptophyta; class Magnoliopsida; order Fabales; family Fabaceae; genus Lathyrus; species Lathyrus sativus. The sequence goes on along the minus strand of OZ012740.1, from coordinate 182,671,355 downwards.
TCTAGCTTTCGTTTCTTGGATTCAAACGTCAGTTTGCGCTCCTTCAGGTTAGCAAGAGCTTTGTGGAGCTGGCCTTCAGCGGCATATCTGCGAGCGGTTTCTTCATCAAACCTCTTCTCACTAGCCTTCACCTGGGCTTTCAGCTTGGAGATCTGTTGCATCAGCTTATCCTCCCGCTCTTTCCTGTTGGCTAGGGTGGCCTTCCAGTGCTGATTGAACTTGGATATCCTCCGATACGCTTCGTCCAAGTGTTGCTTCTTCGTGGCCAGTACGTCGTTGACAGCTTTGAAGTCTCGACCCATGCGTTCACGCTCGGCTATCTGCTTAGTCAAATCTGTCCCCAACTGGTTCACCAGTTCTGTCTGCCTCTTGAAGGAATGAACGACTTCGTTTCTCTCGCTTCTGAGTTGAGCCAATTCTTTCTTCATTTCTTCATTTGCCCTCTTCAATTCATCTCTCTCAGCTAACACCCGATTATGTTGCTGAATGGGCACGGTAGTAGGCTCTTCAATCACTGGAGGGCTCTCTGGCTTGGCTAGAAGAAACGGCATCCCTATAGCATCTGCTCTGGCTCTGATCCATGCCACATACGGAGGGTAGGCTTGACTATTGCTTCTCCCCAGCAATGGTTTTCCCCTCTTACTGATACCATTCCAAGCGCGCTGAAGCTTAGATAACATATCCCCTTCTAGAAGACCGGTGAGGTACAAAGATTCCTGTACCTCTTCATCCTTCGACGGAGCTCTCAAAGTGTAAGCAAACTGTCGGACCAGCAAAGACGGATTATAATTTATATAGCCCTTCTTGCCTATCAAAGGCACGTTCGGAAACCCGCTGCAGCTGAAGATAATCTCGGTACCTAACCTATCTCTGTCAAACCAGTCAATATCCTCTGCAGATAGACCCATCAAACGCTCAGACCACTCAGTTGTGGCTGCGGACGAAGCAAAGGGACCCCTTTCGGCTAGATGACTATCAAGCCATTTATAAAGCAGGGGCACACAACACGAGACATTCTTGCCCCTTATATTCTCGTTTTTGTAGTGGACAGAATGATAGACATATCCTATCAAGGTAGGGACTGGATTCCTTGATGCAAAGATGTGGAAGGCGTCGAAGTCTACAAAGTCGGGCATATTAGGGAACATAATGATGCCATATATGCACAAAGCGAGGATGGCGTTGAACACGACCCAACATCCGTCTTTGGCGCACTGCTGGGCTTTTCCCACCAAGAACTGCAAGGAGAAACCGGGAACCTTGTTCCAACTAGACAATACCAACTCGGAGGCATCCAGATGAAGTGACGGAGCTAGACCAGCCAGATTAGGCTCAGCATCCATATGAACAAAAGGCATCTGCTGCTTAATAGGCACACCTAACAAATCAGCATATTCCTCTAGCGTGGGTGCGAGAACAAAGTCCTGGAAAGTAAAGCATCTCAACGGAGGATCGTAGAACTGCAGCAGAGCGTGCAACCCATTCAACTCGAACGCGGAGGTTTTACGAACCAAACTGAGCAATTTGCCGTAAGATTTTCTAAACTCATCTCTCACAAAATCATCTGCTAAAGCAATCAAACCAGTCAGCTGAACCACATCAGGGGTAGGGATCTTGTAAGCCACGGTCTTCCTCAGAGAACCCATAATAATACAATAGGAGGCAAGAAATCCTGGATTGGGGAAAACGGTACCTGCACCACAGACACACGTTAATGAAATGCAAATGAGTATGCAAAGCAATGTAAAATGAAATCATGCAGCAGGAGATCACGGCAACTGTGCTGTGGAGATCCTGTATCAACAAAACCATAATACTGCTCTGTCAAGAACAACCACTATATCTGATAATAAGAAAACCCTGGTATCGGACCACAAATCTGCTCTGTCAAGAACACACACACATAGGACCATAAATCTGCTCTGTCAAGAACAAACATCTGATGATAAGGACCTCTGATGCAGGACCAAAATTCTGCTTTGTCAAGAACAAACATCTGATAATAAGGACCTCTGAGACAGGACCAAAACTCTGCTCTGTCAAGAACAACCATACATCTGCTGATGAGACCCTCTGATCCCAATCATAAACCTGCTTTGTCAAGAAAAAATACACATCTCTGAAGATAAGGTCCTCTGATATAGGACCATAACTCTGATCTATCAAGAACAAACATATCTGATGATGAGAACCTCCGGTACCAACAAAACTGATCCACTATCAAGAAAACCAGGTAGTCTGAAGGTCAAAGTTCCCTGCAATAAACCCAACCCTGCTCATAGGTATGGACCTAAACTGACTCAAGTTCGGCATCCTATGCGGTCATCAGCGTCACAGACATTCAAGAGGGGTGATACGATACCCAGAAGGTGTGGCATCACCAGCTCATGAAGCGGCCTCACTCGGCTGAATCACAAATGATCGGTCCCTAGAGTCGACAATCCTCCAAACCAACAACCCCTTCAACCCAAAGGGTTGAAAAATAAGTCAACCGGGAGAACCTCGTCTGAGCGTGGATTTCATGAGACACTAGTGCCTGCCAAGCAAGCACGCACCCACTAATTTCCACAACTAATGCTATGTTCACTCAAGCCTGGGTATGGCTTCTCACTCATCAGAATGCCCCTCCCACAACAGCACAGATAATCATATCATACTAGAAATAAGATGTGGGAAATAAAAATGCGATAAATAAACACAACCCAACAAGTAATCATACAAGCGCTAGGACTGACTCTCGTAGGGGATGTTGGATCCCCAAACTGACTCGCATACGGGACGTTGGATCCCAGGAAACTATCAAGTCCCCAGCAGAGTCGCCAGCTGTCGCTTCCGCGAAAATAAGGTGCCGGCAAAACAGAAGAGTCGCCACCTTTCGTTATTTATCCCTCAGAGCGGGAAAGGAAACTATCGGAAAAACCTGACGAAAAGGTATAAGACAAGGTCGTCGCAACCGTTGTCTGGGTTTGGGAGTCGGTTACGCAAGGGGAAGGTATTAGCACCCCTCACGTCCGTCGTACTCGACGGGATCCATGCTTATTGTGTTTACTGGACGAGTTGGTTTATCTATCTACCTATCAAGGCTGGTATAAAAAGAAAAGAAAATGACTCGGCAAAGCGTCGCACTTTATGCCTACGTATTCTCATCAGAGAATGAGAAATCAGAGTCAACGTAGTTCGACCTACGACGGGTTACGGGGAAGGTGGCTCGCCAATACATCAGTATTGTGCCTACGTACTCTCAACAGGTATGAGAGATCAGAGCTTACGTAGTTCGGGATAATACGGATTACGGGGATTCAGATTCATCTGTTTTATCGAGCAGGGTTAAACAGCAGTTCCAGCAGTTAGGGACAAAGCCTGTTTGCGGTGGCGCTGAAGTTTAACGACACTCTTTTCTTCAGAAAAGCGTCCCTTTGAATTATGGGCCCACGGGGCAAAAAGGTTTGAAGTTTGTTTTCTGTCTTTTATGGAAGAAGTGTTTTTTATTGTGTTTGCAATTTCAATCGCACTAAAGACTATGACCTGAGAGCGAATGCGTCGCATGTCACCCAAAGGGTGCCATACTAAACATCCAGACTGTTGAAAAGAAACTCTCAAACAATCCTTTCTCAGATAGCTTAAGGCTCGTAACGTACGAAAGAAATCATTCATGATTACTGTATTCTTAAGATGTTTTGAGATGAGAAGAGAAGGCTCAAATACGGGGAGACTATCAAGTCCTACTGTTGTCATGTCAAGGATTCATCCTATGGTTGAAGTTTGAAACAGGGAACTCCTAGAAGTTATCATGCATAGGTTTCAACCTAAAGTTCTAATCATCACTTCCTTATCAAAGGAAGTGAGACTCCTATGGGATCATGTCAATGATAAACTGAAACAGATAAAGCATCGGCTTAAACAGTAAACAGATAAACAGTAAACGACTGTAAAATGCATGCAATGCAAGTGAGGGAGGAAATGTGTGTGGGGCAGCAGCCTCCACAAGCTCATCTCAACCTCAAGCCAGAATGAATAACAGTAATCATACAGAGGAAATAACATGCTATCAAGCAAAATAGAATAAGCTGCAATCATACAATAAAGAGTAACATGCTATCAAGCAAAATAAACCACATGGGCAAGGGAGCAGGGCTCTACCGAATACCCACAAGCAAAGCCACACAGTAACAATACAAGCAGAGGGAGCAACTCAACCTCTAGTGTAATCATGCTCCTAGATTAAAGTCAGTCTAGATATGAACTTATTCTAATGCATCAAGCAAGTCAAACAAGGCACATCAGCACAGAAAAGAAAACATACAAGAAAGAAAGCAGATCACCCCTCTTTCAATCACAAGCTTCAGCTCTTCTAACAGCAACCCAGTCTTCAGACTTCAATCACCCTTCAAGGCTATCATCTTCCAGGACAAGTATCAACTTGCTTCTCCCTTCTTCAAGCTTCAGCTCTTCAGTCAATTCCACCTTCAGGCTTCACTTCTAACTACAAGTATCAACTTGATTCCTTCAGGCTCTCAATGCCTCAATGTGAGTGTCGACTTATCCTTTATTCCTCAAGCTTCAGCTCTACACTCAATCTCAATTGAATCCGCTTCATAAGTATCAACTTAGTCCTCAAGCTTCAGCTCTCTTTGCTTTACCAGTATCAACTTGGTCTTCTTCTCCTACAAGCTTCAGCTTCTCAGAGTAGTCTTCAATCACCTGGAAGTGTCAACTTCATCCTTCAATTCTTTAAGCCTCAGCTCTCCATTCAATCTCAATTGAATCTTCATCATAAGTATCAACTTAGTCCTCTTGCTCTCCAAGCTTCAGCTGAAATGGCAATGCTCAAGGAATCATCCTCTTCCACACTCTTCAATGAAGTCCTCATCTTCAAACTCAAGTCCAACATCTTTCAAGATACTCAAACCAGAAGACAATTGATTGAACAGAATGAGTGGAAATGATGAACAACTTATTGACAACCAAAGGAAGCCTGTAAGGGTTCATCATTATGAGAGACTGGTTCCCTCAAAGTTCTACTTCCCAGATAAAGCCACTCATCCCTCCAAAGGAGGGATGTGAATATCTTAGAAGGACTTTTAGTCATTGGGAGGAATGGAAGCACAAGATGCTTTCCATATTTGTGAAAGAAATCATTCTAATTATAAGGCTCTCCCTATGTCTCCTACCTCCTAAATCTTCAGTAGACACCTTCAGGCACAAGCAACTCCTAGCTCCAAGCAACTTCAAGCAACTTCAAGCATCCTCACCTTGTCTTCAACTTGTCTTCAATCTCAACCAAAGGCACACAAAGCAAAAACCCTAATCTAAGGGGACTAAAGCAGTTAATCTAGTTGAGTTAGTAAGTTAGGATCACCTAAAACCTAGTACTAAAGTTAGTCCTAACTAAAATACTAAAACCAATTGTAAAATCCTACAAACATTACTATGGGAACCTAGGTCAATCATGACTCTACCATGTTAATTCTAGAGATCAAACCATCAAATAAGATCTAGAAATAAATTCTACACTATAAGGTACTAAACCTAAACCCTAAAAGGAAGCACCTAAATATCAATCTAGAAAAACACACCTACTTTCATCACAAAAATGTGAGAAAAATGCTATGGGAGCATACATGTCTAACCTAATCACACACAAAAAATTAGGATCAAAATCATCACCACATGATCACACAAAATTCCACAAAATTAGGTATCAAACATAATTATTTTAATATCAATTAAAATGTAAAATTCCCATAAAATCAGAAAATTCATGAAATGAAAATATTTTTTCTCTAAAAAAATACTAGACTCAATCATGAGTATAATGCAAAAAGAATGGGAGTATTTGGATTAATTTTCAATTTATTATGAATTTTCCAAGAACCATGAACAAAATGAAAAAATAATGAAAATCCAATTAAAATAAACACACGCGCGGTGCAAATAGCAATGACAATCAGTTCAAACCATGGATTGGGCCATGAGGGGGGTGTGAATATCATCCAATTCATTAAGCCCAGCATCAGCACGCAAATGAAACGATGCGTTTCATTAATTCAGACCCTTCACAAATTGAAATTAAAACATGGTCGTTGGATGAGGGTCCTAGTCCAAGTCAAACCAAGATCTGATGGCTATCAAGTCATCTTCTCCAATTCAAACCTCTGCAACTTGCGCGCAGCTCCGGCCACCACCGGTGGTGCTCCGGTCATCGTCCCCAACCCTAACTCTCTCTAGGATCATCCATTGCAAACGGTCTATACATGAAACATGTCCCAAATTTCCTTACGAATCCATCCATACTCTTTATTCTCTCTGAAACCTCAAGATTCGCCATAACCAAATCTCAACCGAAAATGGTAATACCCTAAATTGGTCACTAATTCTCAAATTAACTATCTGAAAACCTTCCTACACCGTTCTACAATGCATCTAACACCCTAGTTCATCTTGATTCTACCTAATTCATGCTAGAGGAAGAAAGTTACTAACCTGAAAATCTTGGATGAACAGATGCACTAAACCTTCAAATCAAGCTCTACAACCTTCCAGACACGATCAATGGGTCCTTTCCTTGCTTCTGTATGCAATAGAACTGGTTGAAAGCTCCTAAATCTTGAAACCCGATGGTGAGTTGCAGGTGGAAAAATTCAGTTGCTCATACACGATTCAGCCACGAATTCCTATGGCTTATGGTCTGGATTCACTCCCTAGCATCCATGGGAGAAGTTGCAATCAAGAAAATGGAGGGAAAGTGAAGAAATTGATGAAACCAAATTCAATTGCAAGCTATGAAATCTCAATCTCAATCTATGCTCTCTCCTTCAATCATCACCAACCCTTGCATTGGATCACTTCTACTCAATATATAGATGATGTATGAATGATCTAGAACCCTCTAGATCCTTCTAATGAGAGTTTCAATCTCTCATGTCATGAGATTTTCAACCATATGCCATGCTATGCATAATGCTGCAAACAACTTGAAACCAACCTCATTCACTTCCAATTTCTCCCCTAGTGATATTTTGAAAGTGTTTAGCTTGCAAAGGGCCTTGCTCATGCCTTGATTCTAGGTTTTGCAAATGTTACTTAATATGCAAGTAACTACTTTTCAAAGCAAGTCCACAAATTAGACCTCAACTCAAAAATGTGGCTAAACCAATGTTCTTAAAATGTTTTCTAGAGTCAAAATGATATATTACATTCCATGGTTTGGATGTGTAGATTGAAAACATTAATTTCCAACTTTGGTTTATTTAACTTATACCCTTATTTTAGGTTATTTTTGCAACTTTGAGCTACAAGCATTTCCAACATCTCATGACCTCCTTACTAGACTTAAAACATCATTTTGAACAAGTTTTATGTTGAACATTTTTCCATTTGAAGCTTGGAAATAGGAGTTATGGCCTTATGCTTGCAATGACCTGTAATCTCCAAATGACCAAAATGCCCTTGACTTGTCAAAGCCATAACTTGAGTTCTAAAAATCCTATCAAGGACTTATAGTACTCTCTAGAAAGCTAAGAGGATAAGGAACAACATTCATTTTGACCAAAAGTTCATAGGAATAATCCTTCTATGGAAAAAGTTTGATGCAAGTTGGGTAACTTTCAAGCCCCCAAATTCACATACCCCAGATGACCTGGCACTTGTCAAAGCCATAATTTGAGTTCTACAAATCCTATCAAGGACTTCTAGCACTCAAATTAAAGCTAATATCATGCTATACAACAATCATGTTGGGGGTAAGATGAGATGACAATCACATCGTGAGCTAAATTGCCTTGAAGATAGGGGTCAAACTAGGGGATTTTACACTGTCAAGTCTTAGAAACCCTAGCTTGAAACTTCTCAAACTCTTCAATCACGACGAGTTAACCTTGGAATCATCCTTATAACATCTCAATGTATCAATCCATGATCACATGGCTCTTGAATTAGGTCTCAACCTCCTTCAAATCCTCAGTTGACCTAGGGTTGACCCAGTCAAACCCTAATTACACCACTCATGGCTGAGTCTTCTTAATCTTGCACAATGACCTACCTAGGCCTCATGATGGCTTTCAAGACATCTCATAAGCTCTATCAAGGCTTCAAGTCTAACTTTATGGCTTCAGAATCATCTGATAACTTCCCACAACTCTCAAGTTATGAGGCACACACTCTTGGTTTCAACCATTCTCTCTGAGGATCTTTTAACTTCTTTGACAAGGATATCAACCCTTGAACACTTGAATAAGCTTCTTATCTAGCTTCACAGTCTTGTGTAGCCCTTGATTGGTAGTCATACCTCTTGATCTCCTACACACATGTCAATGCAAATGCTAATGCTAATGTGAATGAAATGAAACACAAGCTAGGTAAAGAAAAGTTGGGCAAATTTTGGGGTGCAACAATGACCACATAGGATGCCGTACCTCGTCTGCGAGTTAAGTACATACCTGTGAGAGGGTAGGTGGGTCTTTTTGCAGGAAAACTCTGGCCTCCGAATACCTGGTTTGTTTATGTCAGTGAGAATTGGTTATGAGGGTTATTTTGTGGTTGGTTTGGTTTGAGGAGAAGATCTGATGGTTCTAAAGCTGCAGTACAGCACATCACAGTTCTTCATCATTGCACTTGATCCCCTGTATGCATATGCATTTGCATTTTCATGTTTGCATTTCATTAACGTGTATTTATGTTGCAGGTGTGCTTTTTCCCCTCAGATTCTAGTGTTCTTCTTGCCAGACATGGAGTCCATGAAGAGAACAGTTGCTTACAGGTTGCCTTCTCCAGATATCAGTTCCTTATTGCAGTTGGTTGCTCTAGCAGATCAGAGAGTGAGGGATGAGTTCAGAGAGTCTTATGGGAAACTGCTTAGTTTGTTGTGCAGACCTTCTGTGTTTGAGATGACTGGATTGTACACCTTGATGCAGTTTTACGAGCCTCAATTGAGATGTTTCTTGTTCCCTGATTTTATTCTGGCTCCTACTTTGGAGGAGCATTCTGATATGCTGGGAGTTCCTGTGTTAGATCAGATGCCCTTTGTTCATGAGGATACTGAGCCTGAGTTGGCTAAGCTTGCTGAGATTGTCACTTTAGATGCTTCTGAGTTCCCTGGGGGTTTGGTCAAGCTGAATGGAGCTTATGGTTTTCATTTTTCTTGCTTGGTTGAGAAGGCTACGCAGTGTGCGAAGGACGGATGTTGGATTGTTTTCAACGCTATTCTGGCTGTTTGCATTTATGGGATTGTATTGTTCCCGAACTTGCCTGATTTTGTTGACTCAGATGCTTTCTTTATTCTTGCTTTGAAGAATTCGGTGCCTACTCTCTTGGGTGACGTTTATCATTCTGTTCACTATAAGAATGAGAAGCGTCGGGGAAAGAATGTTTCTTGCTGTGTACCTCTTCTATCCAGGTGGTTTCGGGGACATCTTCCTAAGAAGGGACCTTTTATTGATACTATTGGTACTTTGGATTGGTCTTCCAGATTGATGGGTTTGTGTGCTGAGAACATTGTTTGGTTTGATCGGAACCTACTCGGAGTGGATATTATATATAGTTGCAGTGGCTTTCCGAACGTTCCTTTGATTGGACGGAAAGGTTGTATTAACTATAACCCTTCTCTGCTTGTGAGACAATTTGGCTATGCTTTGAGGGATTCTCCGGTTGAAGACGAGATATAGGAATCTCTGTATCTCACGGGTTTATTAGATGGAGATGTTTTGGTCAGATTGAGGCGTGCTTGGGGGAATATTCACAGGAGAGGAAAGACCTTGCTTGGCAAGAGTGACAGTCGAGCTTATAATCCTTATCGGCTCTGGATCCATGAGAGAGTTAGGACTTCTTTGATGCCATATCCTGCTGCAGAGCCTTTGTATCTTCCGGTGATTGAGGAACCTACTTTAGTAGAGGTTGAGAAGTATAACAAGCTGCTGGATGAGAAGGAAGAGTTGCAGAGAGCAAATGAAGAGCTAGAGAAAGAGATTTTCCAGCTTCGGCATGAGAAGAATGAGGCAACTTTCACTTTGAAGAAGCAGACTAAGATGATTAATAAGTTGGGTTCAGATTTGACCAAAGAGACCAGCAAGAGAGAGAAAGTAGGGGTAGCCCTGAATGGTGTTAGTAGTGTACTTGCTACTAAGAAAGAACTTCTGAACAAGGCTTATTCTCGACTTTCCAAATGGGAATCTTTGTGGAATACAACGCTTACCAAACGGAAGGAGCGTGAAGATGAGTTGAAGCTTCAGATTTCCCAGTTAGAGGAGCAACTCAGTGCTAAGGATGCGAAGATTGCTGAAGAGGTATCTCTTAGACGTGACGCTGAGTCTAGAATGAGTAGCAGGGTCAAAGAGACTAGGGGTGGTGAATTGAAGGCTGGCTCCAAGAGATGAAGGGTTGATGAGTGTTCTGGCAGAGGAACTTGTGAAGAGGACACCAAAAAGCTGAGATCCACTGTTGAGCGGCATGCATTACTGATACAGGAGCTAATCTCCAGACTAGGTCATTCGGAGACGTTGAGGATATTGGAAGATGTTAGAGCGCGCCATTTGGCCTGATTTATCTTTGCTTTGCTTTTGTTATCTGTATTTGCATTTTGACCATCGCCAGGCTTGTTGGCCGAGGTCTTTTCAGTTGTATTCAGTTGTACCTTTGTACTCTGCCTCTTGGGATTTGTTTATGTATGAGGTTTCTGATTCTGTGCTTGTTCACTTGGGACTCCATTGTCGTTATGGCTTCTTCTCCGGAACTAGGATCGGGGGGGGGGGGGGGGGGAATTAACCTGTTGCATATTTACACGTGTGCATTTGCATATTCATATTGCATGGCAGGTACCTTTTTGAGTTCGAATCTCATCGCCTGCATCTTACAGGTTGTTTCAGGATTGACGAACAGAGAATTCACCGGTACGCTACAAGAAGCAACAGTAAGAAGATCATGGATCAAGTACAGTCTGAGATACAGGAGATCCGGGATAGGTTGGCCCAATTCATGCAGACCATGGAAGCTGTGGCTAAAGGCCAGGAACATCTTCAAACTCTGGTGCAACCGCTGCTGGCGCGAGCGGCTGATAATACTGAATACAACTCTGTTCATGTTGAGACTCCTCGCAGGGAGGAAATGATACCAAATGCTGGTGAGATTGGTACTGGCAACGACAACGACAACGCTGGTAACATAAATGCTGATAATGTTAATGGGAATGTGGAAATCAACAGGAATGTTGGTATCAATATTGGGTTTGGTGACAACAATCAGGGTCTTAGCTTTGGCAATCGGGATGGCAATGATGGTTTCAATAATCAGGGCTTCGGTAACGGAGGGTTTGGTTATAACAATCAAGGTTATGGTAATAATGGCTACGGTAATGCTGGGTTTGGCAATGTGAATACCAATGGTGCTGGGATGGGTCCTTTCAATACTGGTGTTGGGACAGTGGCTGCTAATCAAGAGCTTGGCAATCTGAGGTATGATCCCAGGTTTTTCCAAAGCGGTCATAGTCATGATCGTAATGCTGCTTATGACGGATATGGTAATGAGGGTCCGTATTGGAATAGAGATCGTCAGGAAGATGCCTTTTATGGGCAAGACATGGGTTTTGAGGGTCCCACTGATAGTGATCGGAGGATTAAAATGCTGGAGGAACAGATGAGAGGTATAGCCAATCAAAATTCTGCAGGGTTGGACATGGCTACCATGGGGCTGGTTCCTGGGCTGAGAGTGCCATTGAAGTTCAAAGCTCCCACTTTCGATAAATATAAAGGGGATACATGCCCACGGGTTCATGTACGTTCATACTACCAGAGGATGTCGGCTTACTCTGATGATGAGAAGATGCTTATGCATTTTTTCCAAGATAGTTTGTCAGGACCATCGCTGGAATGGTACATGGGACTAGAGCCTGCACAGGTCGGAAGTTGGAAAGAATTGGCTGATGCTTTCGTTAAACATTACCAATACATTAGTGACCTTGCCCCAAATAGGGTCCAGCTTCAAAGTCTTTCACAGAAGAATGGGGAAAGTTTCAAGGAGTATGCTCAGCGTTGGCGCGATCTGGCGGCAAGAGTCCACCCCCCTATGGTTGAAAGAGAATTGATTGATATTTTTGTTGGAACATTCTCTGGGATGTATTATGATAAATTGCTCAATTGCTCGATGGGTAGTTTCTCTGACATGATACTCATGGGAGAACGAATTGAAAATGGCATTAAAATTGGTAAGATTCAAGCCAGTGAATCGACCTCAGCTGGAGGTGCAAAAAAGGTCTTTGGTGGTAAAAGACAAGGAGACGCCAGTGCAGTGTATGGTGGTCAAGGACGAGGTAGAGGTCGGAATCAGTATCTTCAACAACAGGTTGCTAGTGTGACGATCCCTATACCTCAACAACGACAACAACCAGAACAGCAGCAGCAGCAACAACAAAGGTTTAATCCTGCTCAGAGAAGGATCCAAAATGGGAAGCCGAAGAGGGTATTTGATACACCTCCGTAAACATATGCAGAATTGCTTCAGACGCTATTAAGTTTGAATCTAGTTGAGAAGAGAACGTTGGACCCACCCACAGGAGCGCTTCCTTACGGGTATGATACTAGTAAGCAATGTGAATTTCATTCCTGGGCACCCGGACATGATATCGAGAGTTGTCATGCTTTTAAACACAAGGTCCAAGATTTGATTGATAGTAAAGTCATCAACTTCGGTAATGATGGTCCCAACATTGTTCAGAGACCAATGCCGAATCATGGAGCGAATGCTGTTTTGACAGAAGAGGATTTGGATTTGGTTATGGACGTAAATGAACTGAAGACACCTTTGAGCTATGTTAAAAGCAGATTGTTGAAAGGAGGGGTCTTCCCCGGATGTGATGAATACTGTTTGGATTGTTGGACCCGACCAGAGGGCTATATTGATTTGAATAGAGGTATTCAGGCCATGATTGATGAGGGAACTTTGCAATTTGACCGCACTGCTGTTGAGAAACCTGATGAGGTAACATGTGAAAAGCAGGGTGAGGTCGCAACAATTACAATTCCATGAAAGACTATTACGATATCAGCGCCCGTCAAGCGGCCAACTATCACAATAACGAAAGCAGGACCCGTTCCTTATGAGAGTATGAAAGCTATTCCGTGGAATTATGGGTTGGAAGCTTTTTGCAACGGGGAAAAGATTAATGTGGATAGCCAGCCAGCAGGGGCAGTAGGTAGTCTTGTTGAAGCGGGAGGCATGACCCGAAGTGGTAGAATCTTCACTTCACCTGAAATCGAGGCTGAGAGGATTGCTAGAGGCAAAACCAAGGTGAATGAAGGAGGACCTTCCTAGTCAAAAGAGAAGGAAACATCAGTCAAGGATGTAGAAGAGTTTATGAGGTTGATTCGCAAAAGTGACTATAAGATCGTGGAGCACTTGCAGCAGACGCCCTCCAAAATTTCAATACTATCCTTGTTGCTTTGTTCAGAGGCCCATCGGAATGCATTATTGAAAATCTTGGACACGTCTTTTGTACCTCAGGAAGTAACTGTTAATCAGCTGGAGGGGGTACTGGGGCATGTGAATGCTGGCCACAGCCTGGGATTTACTGACTTTGATTTGACGCCTAGAGGTCGGGATCACAATATGGCCTTACACATTTCAGTGGAGTGTCGGGGCACTGTTATGTCGCACGTTCTTGTAGACACCGGATCATCTTTGAATATGTTGCCGAAGAAGGCTATGATGAAGCTAGATGTTCGGGGAATCATATGCACGCCAAGCGATTTGGTCGTGAGGGCTTTTGATGGGACTAGAAGGTCAGTGTTTGGGGCCATAACGTTGCCACTCCAAGTCGGGCCGGAAGTGTTTGACACCGTGTTCTACATCATGGACATACATCCCGCTTACAGCTGTTTACTTGGGCGACCATGGATACATTCTGCAGGTGCTGTGACGTCCACGCTGCATCAAAAACTTAAATACATGGTTGGGGACAATGTTGTTACTATTTGCGGAGAGGAGGACATTCTGGTTAGTCATCTCTCGTCATTCAAGTACGTCGAAGTGGATGGGGAGATCCATGAGACGCCATGCCAAGCCTTCGAGGGGTTGCAGATCAAGGACACGTCTCATGTTCCCGTCAAAGGGCCAGAAGTGGCCATGTCTTCGTACAAAGATGCTCAGGCAGTGGTTCAGGCTGGAGAAACCAATGGATGGGGCCAAGTCTTGGAAATTCCTGTCAAGATGGATAAGTTCGGGTTGGGGTATCGCCCGACATCGTCACCTTCCGCATCAGGCGTGCCAAAGTTCAAAGGACCAGTGGTGATAACTCCAGGTGGGGTCTGTTATGAAACGATCAATGCTGTTTCCGATGCTGAAGACGGAGATAGTGACTGCGATATGGACTCGTGGATCAAGCCCGACGTGCCAGGACAGAATCTGTGCAACTGGTCTATCCAGGAATTTGTCCCAGTGACTACAAAATAGTAATGATTTGTTTTCTCAATTATTGTATAATCCTGTGTCCTACCCGGGGCATAGTGATTTTGTTTTTAGGGCTACCTGTTTATGGGTGTACTTTGTTTAATCATTAATAAAGGCGTTTTTCTCATACAAATTTTGTGATCCTTGTTTTTCTTGTTTTTGTTTAAACAATAAAATGGCAACGTGGTTATGTGCTTTGTTTGCATTATTTGAAACATTTAACCATTCTCATTGCATGATTCATATTTCAGACGACACCAATCACGACACCGATCACGAACTTCCTATGACTCACTTTGACTTCGAGCACCCGATATTTCAAGAAGAAGAAGAGATTGTTGAGGATTGTGACTTATCAGAAGAGCTGACTCGACTATTGAAACAAGAAGAGAGAATCATTCTGCCTCATCAGGAGGAAATTGAAATCATCAATGTGGGGTCCGAAGAGGTTGTCAGGAATATCCGGATAGGGGCTGCACTGCAAAGTGGTATCAAGCAAAGGCTTATTGAGATGCTGCGGGAGTACAGTGATATCTTTGCTTGGTCTTACGAAGACATGCCTGGGTTGGATACTGATATAGTAGTTCACCGTCTGCCATTGCGTGAGGAATGTCCGCCGGTTAAGCAGAAACTCAGAAGAACTCGACCAGATATGGCTGTGAAAATTAAAGAGGAAGTTCAAAAACAATGGAATGCTGGTTTTCTGGCTGTCACAACTTATCCCTCATGGGTCGCCAATATAGTACCTGTACCAAAGAAAGATGGTAAGGTGAGGATGTGCGTGGACTATCGAGATTTGAATAAGGCGAGCCCAAAGGACGACTTTCCGCTTCCTCATATTGATGTGCTGGTCGACAACACTGCTCAATTCTCCGTGTTTTCCCTCATGGATGGCTTTTCAGGCTATAATCAGATAAAGATGGCGCTGGATGACATGGAGAAAACAACTTTTATTACCCCGTGGGGAACGTTCTGCTACAAAGTAATGCCCTTTGGTTTGAAGAACATCGAGGCAACATATCAGCGAGCTATGACCACACTCTTTCATGATATGATGCATAAAGAGATCGAAGTCTACGTTGATGATATGATTGCCAAATCCCAAATGGAGGAAGAGCATCTGGTCAATCTTCTGAAATTGTTCAAGAGGCTTAGGAAATTTAGGCTGAGACTGAATCCTAACAAGTGCACCTTCGGGGTGAGATCTGGTAAGCTACTGGGGTTCATTGTGAGCGAAAAAGGAATTGAGGTTGATCCTGCTAAGATAAAAGCAATACAAAAAATGCCAACGCCGAAAACAGAAAAAGAAGTTCGTGGCATTTTAGGGTGGTTGAACTACATTGGCCGATTCATATCTCATCTAACGACCACGTGCGAGCTATTATTCAAGTTATTGAAAAGAGATCGGGCTGTGACCTGGAATGAAGATTGTCAAAGGGCATTTGAAAAAATAAAAGAATATTTGCAGGAACCTCCAATATTGATACCCCCAATAGCCGGGAGACCATTGATTATGTATTTGACGGTTCTTGAGAAAAGTATGGGTTGTGTTCTCGGTCAACATGACGAGACTGGACGTAAAGAGCATGCGATTTACTACTTGAGTAAAAAGTTCACAGACTGTGAGTCCCGTTACTCAATGCTCGAAAAAACGTGTTGTGCGCTAGCCTGGGCTGCCAAAGGTTTGAGGCAATACATGTTAAATCATACAACCATGCTAATTTCAAAGATGGATCCGATCAAATACGTATTTGAAAAGCAAGCACTTTCCGGAAGGATTGCCCGATGGCAGATGGTATTGACAGAATACGATATTCAGTACGTTTCTCAAAAGGCTATTAAAGGTAGTGTTCTGTCAGAATACCTAGCTGAGCAGCCAATTGATGATTACCAGTCGATGAGTTTTGATTTTCCTGACGAGGATATCATGTACTTAAAAATGAAGGACTGGGAGGAGCTGTTGCCGGATGAAGGTCCAGAGTTGGGTTCCAAATGGCAATTGATATTTGACGGTGCCGTCAATTTGTATGGAAGTGGAATAGGGGTAATCATTACTACTCCCCATGGGTCGCACATCCCATTCACTGCTAGATTGACCTTTCCAGTTACCAACAATGAGGCCGAATATGAAGCGTGTGTTATGGGGCTCGAAGAAGCTATTGATCTGAGAATTAAAAATCTTGATGTGTACGGAGACTCTGCTCTAGTTGTGAACCTGATCAAGGGAGAGTGGGAGACTCGTCAGCCCAATCTGATACCTTATATGAATTATGCAAGAAGGTTGTTACCTTTCTTTGACAAGGTGGAATTGCACCATGTACAACGAGCAGAAAATCAGATGGCAGACGCTCTCGCGAATTTGTCTTCAATGTATAAGGTTAACTTCTGGAATGAGGCTCCCAGGATAGTTATCTCTCGCCTTGATAGGCCCGCTTTCATATTCGCCATTGAGGAAGCTTCCAATGGCAAAC
Organism: Lathyrus sativus; assembly: GCA_963859935.3. Taxonomy (NCBI): domain Eukaryota; kingdom Viridiplantae; phylum Streptophyta; class Magnoliopsida; order Fabales; family Fabaceae; genus Lathyrus; species Lathyrus sativus. The sequence goes on along the minus strand of OZ012740.1, from coordinate 182,654,451 downwards.
TGTGGTATTTCGATATCCAGAATTTCCTGAAGAACCAAGAGTATCCGGCTGGGGCATCCAGTCGTGATTAGAAGATTCTTAGGAGATTGGATGGCAATTTCTATTTGAATTCAGATGGTGTTTTATACAAAAGAAACCACGACTTGGTGTTGTTGCGGTGTGTGGACGAGAAAGAGGCTAAGTTGCTAATGGAAGAAATCCACGAGGGTACATTTGGCACGCATGCCGGCGGACATGCAATGACGAGAAAGCTATTAAGAGCAGGGTATTACTGGCTGACAATGGAAACAGATTGTTTCAAATTTGCAAAGAAGTGTCATAAATGCCAGATTTATGCGGACAAGATTCATGTGCCTCCGAGCCCTCTGAACGTTATGTCGTCGCCTTGGCCTTTTTCCATGTGGGGAATTGATGTGATTGGAAAAATTGAGCCCACGGCATCCAACGGACATCGTTTTATCTTGGTAGCTATTGATTACTTCACCAAATGGGTTGAAGCGGCGTCATATGCTAATGTTACCAAGCAGGTGGTAGCCAGATTTATCAAGAAAGATATTATCTGCAGATATGGAATCCCGGAGCGGATTATCACGGACAACGGTTCAAATTTGAATAACAAGATGATGAAGGAATTGTGCCAGAATTTCAAAATTGAACATCACAACTCTTCTCCTTATCGTACGACCAATAAAAACATAAAGAAGATCGTTCAAAAGATGGTTGTGACCTACAAGGATTGGCATGAGATGTTGCCTTTTGCTTTGCACGGCTATCGTACGACGGTACGAACGTCAACCGGGGCAACTCCTTTTTCACTTGTGTATGGTATGGAGGTTGTCCTACCATTGGAGGTTGAGATTCCTTCTCTGAGGGTTTTGCGTGATGTCCAACTTGATGAGGCAGAATGGGTGAAAGATAGACTGAATCAGCTCAGTTTAATGGATGAGAAGAGACTGGCTTCTCTAGCATATGGTCGGCTGTATCAGAGCCGGATGAAGAAAGATTATGATAAAAAGGCGTGTCCTCGAAGCTTTCATACGGGCGATCTTGTGCTGAAAAAGATTCTCCCACCACAATCAGATCATAGGGGCAAATGGACTACCAACTATGAAGGTCCATATGTTGTTAGAAAGGTTTTCTCTGGAGGAGCCTTATTGTTGTCCACCATGGATGGTGAGGATTTCACATCCCCTGTGAATTCGGACGCAGTTAAAAAATACTTTGCTTAAAGAGACCCGCTGGACAGAAAAAGAGAGTCCAGGCAAAAATGGGGCATCCCGGCGAACCATAAAAAAGGAATAAAAGGTTCGGGCAAAAGTTAGGGATAAAATTGAAAAAATGTACACCCGCGAAGTTAAAAACTTGAAAAGGGCAACTTCGGCAAAAAAGGGTATCCTGGTGAATTGAAAACCCGCAAAGGGCGGTTCATGCAAAAGTTAGGGATTTGAAAAAGCAAATGACTGCGGTCTGAGTTTGATACTGCATTGCTTAGTGGTTTGGGAGTACCTGAGGGTCGATATCCGAAACAATCTCTTCCGAAGATCGAGTATCGGGAAAGCGTCAGAGTCAGGCGAGTCATAGGAGGATCAACTCATGGTGTTCGTCTGTACCACGTTGCCGACATGTATACAAATTTTCTTTGTATTTCTGTAATATTTGTATTTTGCTTGTGCGTAACTTCCTCTTTTCAGGAGTTGCATCAAGTGTACAAAATTTTGCCTATTTACAGGCCCGTTATCAATAAAGCATGTTATTCAGTACTTGATGCTCGTTCTTTACTGTTTTGTTTGTGAAAAAAGCCGATGTTTTTGATGAAATTGCATGTGTATAAACTTGCCGGCCCTTGCCAATAATTGCTAAAACTTCGAGTTGACTGAACGAATGTCACGAATGCTAACCGGGATGGATCTTGTTGTATAGATTTGTTTTGCCTCGTTTGTGTTTTGCAGGTTCTCACCTTTGAAGCAAACATTCAGGGAAGTTGTGTTCCCCAGCCAGAATCCCGTGACCTAGTGTTTGTATCACTCCTCAGCAGATGAAGGTCACATCTTATCTCAGAAGATTGGAGAGAGCAATTACCTTTACTGGATGTGGTTTGTTCTCCCCAGAAAAGTTTCCCCAGGGAAGTTGCCAAAAGAGTATCCTCAGTGGATTTTGATGTCCCCAACAGAAGGTGCATTCCCAGTAGTGAGTATGTTAACGGTCAATACCCAACATGGGTAACTCCCGCCGAGTATAACCAAGTCGTCTTTGGTTCAGAAGGATCATCCCCGCGCAGGATTGTTTCTCCTTCTCCCCAGCAGTTTGTTTTTCCTCCGACAGGATGAACATCATCAGCAGAGTTCGTAATTTCAAGCTTGTGAGCCATTCCCCAACAGGATGATTATCCCCAGCGGAGTTGGTTGCACCGTTCCAGCATTTATTTTGTTGGAATGCTTTTAGATACCCGGTTATCCCTAACGGATTTGGGTCTTGTCTTCAGCATTTATTTAGCTGAAGCGCCTCTTGGCATCTTTGCATTTTGCATATATTATCATATTTGCATTTACCTAAACGCGTAGCATTTCCATGCCATATGGAGCATTACGCCATTGTCAAACATACGCATTTTGAAACATAAGCCAGGTTGTTTACCTTTTTGGTTTCAGGTGTTATCCCTTGCAGAGGAGCGGGATTCTTGTTAAGAAGGATCTCTAGATATTCAAATTCTCGGCGTGAGATAGGTGATGATAACATTCGTCCCCTAATAGAGTTGCTTGGTTAAGTTTCTCTTCGTCCCCGGTGGGATTATTCTCAGGTTGCTGTTACGTCAGCATCGAAAGATTTCAGGCCTTAAACCTTCGGAGGTGTCACTAGTGATTTCCCCACAGAGTGGTGTGATTAAGTTTCTCGTATTTCCCAACAAAGTATTCTTCAAATGTACTCGTGCTGACGGTGATTCTTACCTGTGATGGACAGAGATCGTACCTGTGTTGACAGAGTTTGGTATCCGTGTTGACGGAATGGTACCCGTGCTGACGGTGATTCTTACCTGTGATGGACAGAGATTGCGCCTGTATTGATAGAGTTTGGTATCCGTGTTGACGAAATGGTACCCGTGCTGACGGTGATTCTTACCTGTAATGGACAGAGATTGTGCATGTGTTGATAGAGATTGTTACCTGTAAAGGGCAGAGATTGTACCTGTGTTAACAGTGATTGTTCTCCGTGTTGACGAATGTGTTACCCGTGCTGACGGTGATTCTTTTCCGTGTTGACGAAATTGTTACCTGTGATGGACAAAGATCGTACCTGTGTTGACAAAGTTTGTTATCCGTGTTGACGGAATAGTACCCGTGCTGATGGTAATTGTTATCCGTGTTGACGGAATTATTACCTGTAATAGACAGAGATTGCGCCTGTGTTGACAGAGATTGTTACCTGTGATGGACAGAGTTTGTTCTCCATATTGACGAAATCGTACCCGTGCGGACGGAGATTGTTATCCGAGTTGACGGAATTGTTACCTGTGGCTGACAGAGATCGTACCTGTGTTGACAGTGATTGTTACCCGTATGGACGGAGTCGTTACCCGTGATTGACAGAGTTGTCCTAGTGAAATCGTCGTAGATTGTTATCCGTGTTGACAGAATTCTTCCCTGTGTTGATAGTAATTGTTACGCATGTGTTGACAGAGATTGTTACCTGTAATGGACAGAGATTGCGCCTGTGTTGACAGTGAGGATTACCTGTGGCTGACAGAGATCGTACCTGTATTGACGGAATCGTTACCCGTGATCGACGGAGTTGTCCCCAGTAAAGTTAACAATGATTGTTATTCATATATCAAATAAACACAAGGTACTTTTAAAAAGAATATTATTCGGGATTTTGCCATCATAATGAAAATATTTAACACGTCACAACTAGAAAAACTTTATTTATTAAATGGCAGTCAGCAGAACAGCACGGCTCCAATATTACAATGTTGGAAAGTAATAAGGAAGATTACGTCGATGGAATAATGATTTTGTTTCTAAGTCAACTGGAACTTCTTAAGTTCTAAGCAAAATACTTCTTGACAGCATCTGTGTTCACGGGGCGAGTGATTTCTTCTCCATCCATTGTTGCTAACGTCAGGGAGCCTTCTGAGTAGACCTTCTTTACCACATACGGCCCATCATAGTTCGGAGCCTATTTTCCTCTGGCATCGGTGAGGAAAGACTAAATCTTCTTGAGCACAAGGTCGCCTTCCTTGAATTCTCGGGGTCGAACTTTCTTTTCAAATGCCTTCTTCATCCTCTGCTGGTACAACTGCCCATGGCACAAGGCCGTCATCCTCTTCTCTTCAATTAGGTTCAACTGATCATATCTGCTCTGGCACCATTCGGCTTCTGACAACTTTGTTTCCATCAAAATCCTCATAGAGGGGACCTCGACCTCTATCGGTAGTACAACTTCCATACCGTAGACAAGTGAAAAAGGAGTTTCCCGAGTTGAGGTGCGTACCGAAGTGTGATATCCATGTAGAGAGAACAGGAGCATCTCATGCCAATCTTTGTATGTGACAACCATCTTCTGAATTATCTTCTTGATATTCTTGTTGGCGGCTTCAACAACCCCATTCATCTTCGATTTGTAGGGAGAAGAATTATGATGCTCAATCTTGAATTCTTTGCACAATTCTTTCATCATACTATTATTCAAGTTGGACCCATTATCTGTAATAATCCTGCTCGGCACACCATATCTGCAGATGAGTTGATTCTTGATAAATTTGACAACCACATGTCGAGTTACGTTAGCGTAAGACGCAGCTTCGACCCACTTAGTGAAGTAGTCAATTGCCATTAAGATGAATCAGTGTCCATTAGATGCCTTTGGTTCTATCATTCCAATCATATCGATTCCCCACATGGAGAATGGCCAAGGAGACGAGATAACATTCAATAAGGTCAGAGGCACATGAAGCTTATCGGCGTAGATCTGACACTTGTGACATTTCCTAGCGAACTTGTAGCAGTCGGATTCCATCGTGATCCAATAATAACCAGCTCTTAATAGCTTCTTGGCCATAGCATGTCCATTTGCATGAGTACCAAAGGACCCTTCGTGAATTTCCGTCATTAACATGTCTGCTTCCCGCTTGTCAACACATCTCAGCAGGACCATGTCAAAGTTCCGCTTGTATAACACATTATTACTCAGGAGAAAATTACCGGCCAATCTTCTTAATGTTCTCTTATCCTTGTTGGAGGCTCCCAAAGGATACTCTTGCGTTCTGAGAAACACTTTAATATCATGGTACCAGGGTTTGCCATCTTCAGTATCTTCAATGGCGAAGACGAAGGCGGGTCTGTCAAGGCGTCTTACTTCGATTCGAGGACACGTATTCCAAGTGTTCACCACAATCATGGAGGCCAAATTTGCCAATGCATCTGCCATCCTATTTTCATCGCGAGGGATGTGGTGAAAATCGAACCTGCCAAAGAAAGGTAACAATATTCTTGCATAATCTCTAGACGGGACCAAATTATTCTGTCGAGTTACCCACTCTCCCGTGATTTGATAAATGACCGCGGCAGAATCCCCGAACAAATCCAAATTCTTAATTCTTAAGTCCATTGCCTCCTCGAGGCCCATAATACATGCTTCATACTCGGCTTCATTATTAGTACACTTGAACGTTAGCCTAGAGGTAAATGGAATATGGGACCCATGGGGAGTCACGATAATCGTGCCTATTCCTCTCCCATAAGCGTTGACAGCTCCGTCAAAAATCAGACTCCATTGAGAACCGGGCTTAGGTCCTTCATCTGGAAGAGGTTCTTCACAATCTTTCATTTTCAAGTACATAACCTCTTCGTTCGGGAAATCGTCATTCAAAGGTTGATGATCCAAAATAGGCTGATGCGCCAAATGGTCAGCCAAAATACTTCCTCTAATAGCCTTCTGAGTACGGTATTTTATGTCATACTCTGATAATAGCATCTGCCACCTCGCAATTCTTCCCGTCAATGCAGGTTTCTCAAAAATATACTTGATGGGATCCATCTTCGAAACTAACCAAGTAGTGTGACTCAACATGTACTGTCGCAGACGCTTAGCAGCCCACGCCAAAGCACAACAAGTTTTCTCAAGCATAGTGTATCTGGACTCATAGTCGGTAAACTTCTTACTCAAATAATAAGTGACGTGATCCTGTTTTCCTGTCTCATCTCGCTGACCGAGCACACAACCCATCGAATCTTCCAACACAGTCAAATACATGATCAAAGGTCTCCCTTCCATCGGCGGTATCATAATAGGTGGTTCAAGCAAATACTCTTTGATACTATCAAAAGCCTTTTGACAATCTTCGGTCCAAACATACCCTTGTTCTTTCCTCAACAATTTGAAAATAGGTTTACACTTGGAAGTCATATTAGATATAAACCGGGAGATGTAGTTCAAACGTCCCAAAAACCCTCTGACTTGTTTCTCTGTAGACGGAGCTGGCATCTCCTGAATAGCCTTCACCTTATCAGGATCCACTTCAATACCCCTCTGGATGACAATGAAACCCAATAATTTCCCTGACCGCACTCCAAACGTACACTTGTTGGGATTCAAACGGAGCTTGTATTCTCTCAATCGACCAAATAGTTTCAGCAAATGTTTGACATGATCATCTTCAGTCTTTGACTTAGCTATCATATCTTCCACATAAACTTCAATCTCTTTGTGCATCATATCATGGAACAAAGTAGTCATAGCCATTTGATATGTTGCCCCGACGTTCTTTAATCCAAAAGGCATAACTCTATAGCAAAAGGTGCCCCAGGGAGTAATGAACGACGTCTCCTCGCTGTCCTCGGGAGCCATTCTGACCTGATTGTATCCTGAAAATCCATCCATAAAAGAGAAGATTTCATATCTCGCAGTACTGTCAACCAAAATGTCGATGTGAGGTAATGGAAAATCATCCTTTGGACTGGCCTTGTTCAGATCCCTGTAATCCACACACATACGCACTTTTCCATCTTTCTTCGGGATGGGCACAATGTTGGCTAACCAAAGCGGATACTCGGCAATGACAAGAAAACCTGCATCAATCTGTTTCTGTACCTCCTCTTTGATTTTCAAGGCCATATTGGGCCGAGTTTTTCAGAGTTTCTGTTTAACTTGTGGGCAATCTGGTTTCAACGGCAGACGATGTTCAACTATATCAGTATCCAATCCAGGCATGTCTTGATACGACCACGCGAACACATCAACAAACTCTTTGAGCAACTCAATCAACTGCTCCTTCACATCTGGCTTGAGCAGAGCTCCACTTTTCACTTCCCTACAGATTTCTTCTGTTCCCAAATTGATTACTTCCATTGGCTCTTGATGAGGTTGGATAGCCTTTTCTTTTTTCTCAAGCAGTCTGGAGATCTCTTCTGGAATATCGTCTTCTTCATCTTCAGCCTCAAACACAGGGAATTCGAAATTCGGCGAAGGAAGAGGGTCATTATTCCCGGGATGTAATGGGTGTAGCAATCTGCACATGTGATATTATTTTATTTAGTTTTATAAAGTGGAAAGTGTGTGTACGCGAGATGCTACTCATTATTATTTTCCAACATACTAATAATAAAAAATAAAATAGCACACAAATGGAAACAAATATTTATTGATGATAGCAAAATCCGAACAAAGAAATGCCCAACAGGGTCACCTTTGCCTTGGGCAGAGCAAAGGGGATTATTAAAAGCAAGCCCACACAACAGATTTTCGCCTTGGGCAGAACGAAAACTTTAAAAAGGAAATGTTTACTTTGATATATGAATCACAGCAGGGGCTTCAGCCACACTCCAATTCTTAACCAAAACTCATGGAGTCACAAAATCTAGAACATCTTCATCAGAATCTCCTTCAGTAACAACATAGACTCCAAAACTATAATCAAAGTCATCTGAGACATAACCCGAATCTTCCATATAGGGCTCATAATCTTCAAATGGAATGGAGAGACTTGCTGAACCATCTGGTATGTAGCCTTCAAACTCGTCTTCGGACACGGTGTTGATATGAGGAGGGTGGATGACCCCTCCACTGCGGAATACTTCGTTGATCGGCAGGAACTCCTGATTTCTGATGACTTGTTGAGCAGACCCACTGGAAAAACCAAGACCTTTCTTGTTCTTATTCTCTGGCAAAAACAACATTTTGCCCCAACCTGTCTAAGGACCACTGCTTACAACCTGCTGCGCATCCTTGAATGATGACATGGGTATTCTGGGTTTCTTAACACTATCGCCTATAATAGATAAATCCTGGAACTGCGTACCAACCTCTTCCTCAACTTCAACATACGAAAACGATGACAAATGGCTCACCACTAGAGCCCTCTCTCCACAAACCGTAACCGTCTTGCCTTCAAAAGCATATTTCAATTTCTGATGCAGGGTGGAGGTAACTGCTCCAGCTTCGTGTATCCACGGCCTCCCTAACAAACAACTATAGGCGGCACGAATGTCCATGACTTGTGTTGCACCCCAAAATTTGCCTAACCTTTTTCTTTACTTAGCTTGTGTTTTATTGCATTCATTCTAGCATTATCACCTGCATTGCATTGACATGTGTGCAGGAGATCAAGAGGTATGACTACCAACAAAAGGCTACCAAGGTTATAAAGCTATTTGAGAGTCCTTATTCAAGTATTCAAGGGTTGATATCCTCATCAGAGAAGCCAAAGATCCTTAGAGAAGGGGTTGGATATAAGAGTGTATGCCTCCTAACTTGAAAGTTGTGAGAGGTCATTAGATGATTCTAAATCCATGGAGTTGGACTTGAGACCTTGAAAGATCTCATGATAAGTATTAAAAGTCATTTTGAAGCCTAGACAGGTCATCATGTGAAGTATATGAAGCTACAACCAAGATTGGTGCAACTAGGGTTTCATCTGGTCAACCCTAGGTCAACAGATGATTTGAAGAAGGTTGAGACCCAATTTCAAGTCCATGTGATCATGGATTGATGTATTAAGATGCCCAAGGGATTATTCCAAGGTCAACGCATCATGAATCAAGAGTGTGAGGAGTTCCTAGGCTAGGGTTTCTAGGCTTGACAGTGTAAAATCCCCTGGTTTGGTGCCTAACTTCAAGACCACATAACTCAAGATGTGATTTTCATCTCACCTTGCCCCCAACATGATTGTTGTAGAGCATGATCATAGCTTTAATTTGAGTACTAGAAGTCCTTGATAGGGTTTATAGAACTCAAGTTATGAGCCAGACAAGTTACAGGTCATCAGATGAATGTAAATTTGGAGCTTGAAAGTCAACCAACTTGCATGACACTTTTGCCCTAGAAGAAAGTTTTACACGACCTTTTGGCCAACATGAATGTTGTTCCTTATCTTCTTAGATTTCTAAAAAGTACTATAAGTCCATGATTAGATTTGTAGAACTCAAGATACATTGCTTGCAAGACAGGGGCATTTTGGGAATTTGAGATTATAGGCCATTTTTGATTATGGGTCAATTTCACTATCTTACACACCTCAAATGGAGTTTTTTTCAACTTGAAAGTTGTTCTAAATGGTGTTATTTACTCCACCAATCACCAAGGATCCATTGACATGGATTAGAATGAGAAATGTGTGAAGAAATTTTCATGAATGAACCATTAAAGGCATTAAAATAAGAAAATTACAAAATAAATCATTTTGGTTCAAAACATTACAAGTTTGTGCATTTTTTGAAAGTAAATGATCTTTAGAATAGATTGGCATTGGTATAATTTCAATTTGAAGCTTGTTTCATGGCCAAAATCAAGGTTTCTTAAGATTGACGTAACATCAATTACACACACCATTGATTGGAATTGAGGATTTAATCTTGACCCTTCATCCTCACTACCATACCATCAATTCATTTGAGCTAAATTGAAGGGAAAACAGAGCCATTTTCGTGGAGTTTATCAAGTGAGTTTTGAAGGAAAGTGTGAAAATTGAAATTGGATCATGGAGCAATTTTGGGCCCCCATTTCAGCCCAGATCAGTTCTATATAACCTCATGAATGAGTTCAGAGTAAGGTTGGTGATGGAATGAGCTTGCAGAGGTAAGAAACAGTTGAGAAAATTTAGTTACAAGTGAAATTCTAGTTTCACCATTAGAGCCATTTCTGAAGAAATTGAAGGTTGAAGAAGCTTCTACTATCATCAATGAGTGATTTTGCACAACTTTGGTTAAAGATTGGTGGCTGTATCATCCCCTATTGAAGCTTTTACCAGGTTTTGTTCTTTTCACCATTACTCTCAATTGATGATGTATTAGAGTAATTATTGTATGTGGTTAGGTAGAAATTAGGTCCTAGATGGATTTAGGTTTGATCTTGGAGCTGTTTGTGAAGTTTCTTGGTGATGATCAAGAACTTGGAAGGATCGGTTAGGCCTTATTCTTGGTTGATATCAAGATTTATTTATGGATTCTTGATTAGTGTTAGGTGTAAAAGATATTAGTGGAAAGAATTTGGAGTTTGGTGATGATTTGCCTAAGTGTGATATTTCTGTTCATCTTCGTATCTGCCTGATCCTTGAGAAAAAAGAAAAAAGAAGTGTATCATGTTGATCCTCGTGAGTAGAGGAAGAGATCTGGGTAGTTTTTATGGAGTTTGGTGTTGACTGAGATTCTGGTCACTGTTGACTCGCCGGAGAAGACGACCGGAGTCTTCTCCAGCCACCGTGAGTTTCCCCCTAGTTTCAGAGTTTAAAATGAAGAAGATGATGTTTAAACCGTTGGATGAGTTTGACTGGCTTGACTTAGTATTAAGATCCAAGGCATGTGGTTCGTTCTGAAGAGTGTTGACTGTTGACTGGTAAGGTGGCACGCTGATGTGTGTTGGATTGTATTACTTTCTGAATGGACGTGCAAGATTAGAGACTAGGGTGAACTATAGTCAACATGAGAGCACATGATCGTGAATGAAACAAATCGTTTCATTAAATCCCTTCTGAGCATGCGTGGCAAGCTTGTGAGCGTAGGATAGGTTGACTGGTCCATAGATCGTGTGGCTCTGTCTTTTTCTCAGCTTTTTAATTTCTTTTAATGCATTTTCTATTTTTCTTTTATTCTTTAATTGTTTTTAATGCTTTAAAAATAGGAATATTTGTTAGAAAAATATGAAAAAAATCATGATTGATCTTTGGCATGTCCCTGATTTTTGTGTGCAATTTAATTGCATTTTTGGTTGATTTTCCATTTATTGTTATTTTTTTCATTTTAATTAGGTGATTAAAAATGTAAAAAACAATTGATTTTCTTTCTGATTTTTGTGCTATCTCATGGATTTGAATTTAGTTCTAAATTTTTGCATGTGTGCTTTAGACCTCTTGATAGAGTTGTATGATTTTTCTTTGGTTTTTTAGAGGCTTTTTAGGTATGGGTTTGAGATGGATTTCTAGGACCTTACCCTTGTGGATTTCCTTGAGCATACCTTTAAGTGTAGAAATTGGTTAGAACCTTTAGGTTTAGGTCTTGGCTCTGGATTTTCTACCATGATTCCTTAACACACTTAGGAAGCCTTATAATTTTTCCTAGCCTTTTAGGATTGATTTTAGTATTTTTATTAGAATTTACAAATTGATTGTGTTTAGGGTGATCCTAATGAATCTTACCTCATAATTTAGCCTCTAAAGTGAACTTTAGCTAACTTTAGGCTTCTAAATCCTTCTTGATAGAATAAAGCTTAGGTTGATACCTATTTAGAACATTTGCTAAGCCTTGATAGAGCTTCCAAATCCATTTGGTCAAGTGATCTTTAGAACTAATCATTAGGTTTCATTAGGGCCTTAGATAGATGACTCTTCCTTGAATGCTTTGCATTCTTTCAATAATTCTTCCATGAATGGTTGAGTGTCATGATGTATTCCTTTGGTATGCATCATGCTTCCCATGATTCAATTCTTCCATGAATGGTTGAGTGTCATGATGTATTCCATTGGTTTACATCATACTTCCCATGATTCATTTCTTCCATGAATGGTTGAGTGTCATGATGTATTCCTTTGGTATACATCATGCTTCCCATGATTTAATTCTTCCATGAATGGTTGAGTGCCATGATGAATACCTTTGGTATACATCATGCTTCCCATCATTAAATGTCATCTTTGGTTGAATGCCTTGATGTATTCCTTTGGTTTACATCATGCATGCATCCATCCATCAATCTTCTCTCTAGGTTAGATGCCTTGTTTGATTATTTTGGAATGATTTCCTTACATGTCATCTTATTCACCCAAGTCTCCTTCTTTCATCATGATTGTTTGAGCATTGCTTGATGCATTAGGATAGATTCATGTGTAGAATGTTTTAAGCTTAGGAGCATGACTGCAATAAAAGGTTGAGCTGAGCTCCCTTTGCTTGTTTGCTTAGAGGTTGGGTTTCTCCCTCTGCTTGAGTGTTATTTCCCCTTTTCTAACTGATGTGTTTGCATTGAAAGGTTGAGGTAACCCTCCCTTTGCTTGTCTGTTTTTGTTTGTTCTCTTTGCTTGTTTGCTTAGAGGTTGAGTTTCTCCCCCTGCTTGTATTGCTGCATTGCATTTGCATCTTTACTGTTTGCTTTTCTGTTTTATCTGCTTTATGATTTTGGCAGTTGTTTTTCTATTTCCCATTGACATGATCCCTTAGGATTCTCACTTCCTTTGATAAGGAAGTGATGATAGACTTTTAGGTTGAAACCTTTGCATTATTACATCTAGGAGTTCCCTGTTTCAAACTCACCCAATAGGATGAATCCATTGCATGACAACAGTAAGGAATCTTGATAGTCTCCCATGTAGTCCTTTCTCCTTCTCATCTCTAAAACAACAGTAAAATACGTAATAAAGGCAAGTTGATACAGTACGTTACGAGCCTTAAGCCGCTTAGGAAATGGTTATTGGAGGGTTTCCTTCCAGTAATCAGGATGTTTAGTATGGCACCCTTTGGGTGACATGCGACGCATTCACTCCTGAGTCATAGTCTTTAGTGTAGTACGAACTACAAACATCCATAAAAAACACTTCTTTCGTAAAAGACTCAAAAACAAATATCAAATATTTTTTTGCCTCGTGGGCCCGTAATTCAAGGAAAACCTTTTCTGATGAAAAGAGTGTTGTTAAACTTCCGTTCTACCGCAAATAGGCATTGCCCCTAACTGCTGGAACTGTTGTTTAACTTTACTCGGGAAAAAACAGATGAATTGACCTGTGTTTCGTAGTTTCCTGAACTACGTTCGCTCTGATTTCTCTGACGAGAATATGTAGGCACAAGATGCGATATCTTGGCGAGCAACCTTCCCCCTTCACCCGTAGTTAGCTAAACTACGTTGACTCTGATTTCTCGTTCTCTAACGAGAATACGTAGGCACGAAGCGCGATGCTTTGCCGAGTCAATTTTCTTTTCCTTTTGAACCAGCCTTGATAGGTAGATAGATAAACCAACCCGTCAGATAAACACAACAAGCATGGATCCCGTTGAGTACAACTGATGTGAGGGGTGCTAATACCTTTCCCTTGTGTAACTGACTCCCGAACCCAGACTTGGTTGCGATGACCTCGTCTTATACCTTTTCGTCAGGTGTTTCCGATCGTTTCCTTTCCCTTTCTGTGGGATAAATAACGAAAGGTGGCGACTCTTCCGTTTTGCCGGCACCTTATTTTCGCAGTAGCGGCAACTTGGAACGTGATCATGAAAGTCTGCAAACCGATGGTTATTGGTAGATCTACTTAACCAATTACTGCCTTTTTAGATCCATCAAAAGCTTTGACGATGACATGACTGGGCCTCATCGGCGGTCCCTGATAAGATAACTTGAATAAAGTGGTTCTAGGCATCACATTCAGAGAGGATCCGGTATCAACCAACACAGTGGACAAAGAATCATTCCCACAATTCACAGAAATATGCAAGGCCATATTATGCTTCTTTCCTTCCTATGGGAGGTCTTCCTCATTAAAACCCAGATTGTCGCATGCAGTAATATTACCGATGATATTATCAAATTGCTCCATTGTAACATCTTGCTCCAGATATGCTTTCTCTAATATCTTTTGGAGCGCTTCCGTATGTGCCTCAGAACTCATTAGCAACTGCAGAACAGAGATCTTAGATGGGGTTTGCAGAAGCTGATCTACAACTTTGTATTCAATTCTCTTGATTACTTTCAGTACTTCGTCTGTCTTGGACATATTGGATCCACCATATTAATCCGCAATTGGGTCCTTTGAACTCGGTTGCTCTACTGAGATTCCTTTGTCTTTCAAAGGCATTGAAGGGTAAACTCGGCCTCTTCTTGTTACTTTACTGACATCTGCAATGTTAACAACCGAAGGCAAAGTAGGTAACGGTACCTCCTTTCCATTTTCCAACATCATGGCGTTATATTGGTAGGGGATAGCCTTACTGGAAGTGTAGAGGACAAGTCCTGACACATTGATTACTAGGGGAGTAACGGTCGGCTTTCTACTGTCATACGTGATTTCAATACGCTCCACTTACTTGAAGTGAGGCACTATAACACATACTTCTCCAGTCTTCTTATCTGAAACTTCCTGATCACTTCCTCCTGGGTAACCCTGAATCATGTTGACGGAGGGTGAACCGTGCGGTGGCAACGGATTGTCCTACACATTAGGATTAGAATCCTTAAAGGATAAGATTCCGCACTTAATGAGCCTCTGGACATCTACTTTCATACCGAAATAACTCTTGATATCATGCCTTGGAGCTCCCTGATGGTAAGGACAAAATTTGTCAGCTCTATATGAAGGAGGGGGATTCTTAGGAATCTCAGGTGGAGCTCTTGTCTAGATATGACCTTTCTGGATCAATGCTGGGAATAGATCAGCATACTTCATAGGGATGGGATCAAAGTTCATTTTCCTGTATACGCGGACCTGATTGTTGAATGGCTGATTCTGTTGAGGAGGCTGTGGACTTTGTTGATACTGTGGTTGTGGTTGATAAGCGGGAGCGTTGAATACAGGTGATACTGCGACAACCTGACGTGGCGATGAATACCTCTTTCTGAACTGCCCTTCGTGTACAGCATTCACTTCCTTTTCCTTCTTCTTCATAAAACCACTCCCATACTTCTTAGCACTGCTAGGAGCATTCTCTTCTTCGACCAATCTTCTTTCTCGGACTCCCTCCTCCAAGCGCATCCCTATATTCACCATTTCAGTGAAGTCACTGGGTGCGCTTGCTACCATTTTCTCGTAAAAAAAGGACCAAGGGTCTTCAGAAAAATCTTGGTCATTTCCCTTTCCTCCAATGGCGGCGTTACCTGCGCGGCCAACACGCGTCAACGTTGAACGTATTCCTTGAAGTTCTCTTTATCTTTCTGCATCATGGCCCTCAACTGATCTCGGTCAGGAGCCATGTCTACATTATATTTATACTGCTTGATGAAGGCCCCACCTAGATCGTTGAAAGTTCGAATCTTCGCACTATCCAATCCCATATACCATTTGAGTGCAGCGCCTGTCAGACTATCATGGAAGTAATGGATGAGCAATTGATCATTGTTAGTTTGTGCAGACATCTTTCTGGCATACATGATGAGATGACTCTGAGGGCAAGTATTTCCTTTGTACTTCTCAAAATCAGGAACCTTGAATTTCGGTGGAACCTTGACATTCGGAACCAAACACAAGTCAGAAGCACTCTTTCCAAACAAATCCTTTCCACGAAGGGCTTTTAATTCTTTCTGAATCTCAAAAAACTGGTCCTGAAAACCATCCAACCTTTCTTCAAAACCCACAGTTTCACTCGGAGACCCAGGGAAAATCAGCTCGTCCAAAATATATAGAGCAACATTCACGTGTGGCGGTGCAGTGGTCATTACGGCAGCAGTGGCAAGGATGTTTTGGGTAGCGGTCGTGACAGGGACCTCAGGGACAGGTGGGCGATAGCCAGCATGAGTGAAATGAGGAGGCATTCCCCACGGGAAACCTGGCAGCATGTTGTAGGTCACTTCAACAACAGTAGGCACCACTGGGATCGGTGCTGACACAACTTCGGAGACAATGGTCCTTGGAATATCCTGATTGTTGAGCGTAGACTGGTTGGATAGAGCTTCAACTAAACCATTCAATCTCTCCAAGCTTTCTTTCAGAATTGCAACTTCGTCACGGAGCACCTTGTTCTCTTATTCAAGCTGATCCATCTTTTGACGTTGACTGGCGCGAGTATTGTACTGGTGATTCAACTTGTCTGTGGAGATGAAGCAAGAGTGAGACCCTGGAATGCAAACGGTGCTATGCCGATGCAAAAATGCAAATGAGTATGAAACTTCAAGAAACTCAAATTGTTTTTCAGTATTATAACGTTGGATAAAAAAACTTATTTTATTATTGATATTCGAGAAGCATTACAAAGCAAAGTACTCTTTTAAAAGTTTATTACATTGAAACAAAAGCAAAAGAAAACTCAGAGATCTACTCCTTATGCTCTTTCTGCGCACATACCTCCTTTACCAGCTGATTGACGCGTTCCTGCAGTTTGGCCTTCTCACTGATGAGTTGATCCACATACTCCTTCCAAGCCACAGTAGTTGGGGGAAGATCTTCACTGGTGATAGTTCCTGAAGAGGTGTGAGAGGAAAATAAATCCTCTCGCGCCTTTCTTTTTCTTGCAGATTCTATTTCTGGCAGCTTCTAAGACTTCTCTTTCTCTACCTTAAGGGTGAAAATCTTGTTTCTCCAAGCGTTCTTCAGCTTCTGGGTCTCGTCCAAGGCAGTTTTCAACTGATCTATCTCACTCACATCAAACCAGTCGGGGTCATGAAAGGTTAACACCATAGGTTCGTGGAAAGGGAATGGCATCTTGAGATCAAAAGCCCTTTCGCGCACCCAATGCAGATAGTCTTCAGAGGCAGCACAATTAGGGAATCCTAAAGCAGTCGTCCCTTCCATGTTGACGTACTTCCATGCATATATTATGGTGGCCTTTAGGTCTAGATCCTCTCCTTCCTTGAAAAAGATCCCGTCCATCAAAGTTGGGTCGGGTACTTCGTTCATTGGGTGCCCCAATTGTCGGCGAGCCAAAGCAGGGTTGTAACTGATGCATCCTTCCCTCCCAATAAGAGGTACATTGGGGAATCCTCCACAACTGTGGATCATCTCAATACCTCCATAAGTAGGGTCATACCACACGATATCAGAGTGAGTAAGGGCCATTACTATTTCAGACCAGCGGGGTGCCTCTATCTGCTCCCAGACAGATGGATGCCAAGCTAGGCGGGCAATAAACCATGAATACAACAAGGCGGTACAAAAAACAATATGTCCTCCTCCTTCAGCATTCCTCGAGTGGATTGAATGGTACATGTCGGCTAACAAGGTAGAAGCTGGGTTCTTGAGGATGAACAACTTAATTGCATCCATGTCAACAAAATCATCAATCTTTGGGAACCAAAAGATCCCATAGACTAACAAGGCAAAGGTAGCTTCCATTATTGGGACTTCCTTTCTCTCAGTGTGGTAACGAACTTTCTCGATCAGGAAATCGGCTGGAAATCCAAGGACTCCTTCCTTGGTGGTTAAATGAGCTTGAATATCTGCTAGGCTGAGACGGGTAGCATTTGCGATCTCTTGGTCACTAGGCGTGTCCTCCAATCCAGTAAACATGGGTCGGGTAGTCACAGGTATCCTCAAAAATTCAGAATACTTCTCCAGGGTCGGCATCAGCTGGTAATCTGGAAAAGTGAAGCAATGATACAACGGATCATAAAACTGAACAAGGGTCTCCAACAGCCCATCAATCATCTTGAGCTTGAGGAAAAAGAAAACTCCTCCATATTTTAGCGAGAAAGCGTGGCGGTTATCAATAAGATCTGCTAGCTCTCTTAAGCTTTCAATGTTAGGACTCTGAAAAGTGTACTTCAATACGTCTCTTTTGAAGTCCATAGTTACAATACCTGTAAAACAAAATTGAGTTTCTTGAAGTGAACAAAGAAAAAGAATGCAATGCAAGATGAGAAGGACTTCATGGAATTCTGATATTTATAGACATTATGGTAAAAAGAAAACGTTTTACTAATTTTGAAACGGATTACAAATAATTATTCTTTTAAAAGTCCCAAATAAATAGCTAAATAAAAGCTAATGAGAGCCCTAAGGAAGTTTCGAATTCCGATGCTTGAGCTGCTCTTCCAGCTGGGTCTTCTCACGGGTGAGATTATCCACAATCAACTTCCAAATAATACATTGAGGGTCGGAGGAAAATAAATCCTCCAGAGCTTTCCTCTTCTTGTGGGGGAGTAATTCTTCATCCTTCAACTGTATATGTTTCTGAAGTTCATTGTTCTGTTCCTGGAGTTCATCATTCCGTTTCTGGAGTTCATCATTCTCTGCAACAACCACTTGATACTTGTTCTTCCACGCTTCTGACTCATGCTGCGACTTCCTCAAAGCGACTTCTAATTTCTCAGCTTCGGACATAAAGACATAAATGGGTTCTCTTTTTGGAGGTATAGGATCTTGACGAGGGTAGGGCATCCTCAGCTTGATTACTCTGCTTCTGACCCATTGAAGATACGGTTCTAGAGACACACAGTTAGGCTTCCCCAAACTGTCTCTACCCTTCTTATGCAAATGCCCCCATGCATCCACAATCTTCTCTTGAAGCTCTTTGTTATCCTTGAAGAAAATGCTCTCCACTTGAACACTCTTAGGTGGTTCCTTCAACGGATATCCCAATTGTCGACGAGCTAAAACAGGACTATAACTAATCCCTCCATCAAAGCCAAGCAAGGGTATGTTAGAAAAATCTCCGCACTTATCAATGATTAGAATCCCATCATACTCACGACTATACCAACCGATGTCTGAATGAGTCAAAGCCATAATCTTTTCTGACCAGCGTCCACTATTAAGATTCCAAAAAGAAACATATTTAGGCAAGTGCGAAATAAACCACTTGTACAGTAAGGGCACACAACATGTAATCATCCCTCCACCATGAAGGTTTCGGAGACGCACAGAATGATAGGTGTTAGCCAATAAAGTGGGAACTGGGTTTTTCTTCATGAAAATCTTGATGGCATTGAGGTCGACGAACCCTTCAAAACTTGGGAATAGAAACACTCCATAAACAAGTAGGGCAAAGATTGTTTCAAACGGAACCCTATTCTTGTAATCATCATAATATCGGGCTTTCCCGATTAAGAAATCTGTAGTCAGACCGAAAGTCCCACCTTTAGTAACCATATTTTCCTTGATGTCAGATACTTTCAGATAGAGGATCTTAGAAATGTCTTGCTCCTTAGGGTCGCCTTCTAAGAAAGGGAAAGGAGACCCTTCCAAGATAGGTAGACCAACCAAATAAGAGTATTCTTCTAGGGTAGGCAATAACTGATAATCCGGGAAAGTAAAATAATGATAAACCGGGTCATAGAATTGTAGCAAGGCAGAAAGTAGATTCTCATTCACTCCACGACTCAACAAAGGTAGTAACTTCCCATACTTGCTCTTGAATCTTTCTTGGTCTTCAATCAAAGCTCCCAACTTCCTTAGGTTACCCAATTTGGGACTCTTAAAAGTATATTTCAAAGTATTTCTTCTATTGGAATCCATAGTGTCCTACGATGTTCATAAACAAAGGTAAATCCCATGAAGTCCAATGCAATATGATGCTATATGGATGCAACAAACACAACTAAGCACATATAGACACAAAAACAAAAAGGTCCTAGGTTTGCAACGAGCATGGAGCAAAAGGGTATACCCATTCCCAAAGGACAAGAACTAAAGGTGGACTGTACCTGCAGAACAAGGTTCTAAGAAGGTCCCCAAAGTCATTAGTCCATCTATAGGATATTATCAATTTTTCGACTAACTCGGTGGTTAATAATATCCTCAAGAGAACTTCTTTTGAGTGTAGCATCGCGTAGCAACTATTTTGGGACTACTCCCTCATAGTCCTCGCACTACGTCCTAATAAAGGCCAAAGTGGGGTTAAAGGTAACTACGGTCCTCAATATCATGGACTTCAATCGAAAATAGTAAAAGTTTTCACGACTATACTCGTTCAACCGAACCATTTTAGAAAGGGTCTCAACTGAGCGGTGATTCTCGAGTCAACTTGGTCGGGTCCCTATAAGTCTCGTCGAATATATCACCATCCTATCTTAAGTTCACTCAAGTCCGGGTGTAGGACTTTGTCTCACCACTCAAAGATATCAACCCAAAAGCAATAAAACAAATAAAAAAATAAGCAATTAAGCAAATATATAACAAGCATAATAAACAAGTTAGGGAAAACCCACTGAAGTGCGTCCCCAGTGAAGTCGCCATTTCTGTCGCGGTGAAATTTGGATACCAAGCTATTGATGAGCTTGAATCTTAATTCATTTGCAACCGAACTTTAATTTGTCCAAAGGAAGGGAAAAATTTCGAATTACCCACAATGCAATGCAAATGCAAGCTAGAGAGTTATAGGTTCGGGGGTTGGTTAAACTTAGGGAAGGTGCTAGCATCCTAAGTTTCTGTAGTACTCTACAAGAACCTCTTGTTTTATGTTGTTTATTGCTAAGGGTTATCTGCTTAAAGGTGAAAGACCTAGGGGTTTATTTCTAAGTATACTCGACAAGATATCGCATCTCGTGCCTACATATCCTGACGGGAGTGGAATCAGAGTATCTGTAGTTCCCCTAAAGGGTTTGAGAAGTTCTTTGACTATGGTCAAAGTTCCTACGGGATAAGGTAGTTGATTGATTGATTTTAGGAGAAAAGATGAGTTGTCATTTTAAGGGAGATTACTTGATTTTAACCACCACAACTTTGTAGGAAAATAGTCTTTGCATCGTCTTAAGAGAAGGGCTCAAGTACTCAGATTGTCAACAAGTACGCCTCTATCTCTCCTAAGGCAAAGTCCCTACATATTGATTGAATTGTTATGGAGTAAAAGTTTTATCTTGCTTAAGATGATTAATATCTTATTCTCTAATATGTTTGAATAATTTGAATTGAGTTGTTGAATGTGTTTGTCTAAGTTGTAAAGATAAAAGGTCCTTCTTATGGGGTAGGATCTAAACTTAGAAGATCGACTTGAATGGGATAAAGGATCAATGGGGAGTATGATACAAATGAGATGCATACGCATAATTGTTTAAGTTATGCGCAGATTCTTCCTTTGTACGCTATGCAATGCGATAAAATAAATTGCAGTAAGGGTAAATCGCGGAAAATAAAGACGACAAATAAATACATACATAAACGCATGAAAGCGCTAAAGTGTGTGAAAGTGGGGTATGTGAATCAAATCGGTGTTGGGAGACGGAAGCGATGGATGGTTGATTTAATTTTAGGCGAGTTAATTGTTTTCAGGAAGTGATTGTTTTTGAGAGATTTATTTAAAAAATTGAATTGATTTTTAAGAAGATTAATTTTAAGAGAAATTATTTTAAAGGGGTTTTTATAAAAAGGTTTGATGGTTAATTAAATTGATAGGAATAATTTTAAGTGATGATTTATTAAAAAGGTTTTCTTATTAAATAAAAATAGTTTTTGTTATTATAAATAGATAAAAGTTATTTAAATTATATGAAATAGTGTTTTTTATTTATTTATTAAGAATATGAATAAATTTATTATAGAAAAAGGGTATTAAATTGATGAAATGAATTAGTCGATAAGATGATTAAAATAAAACTGAGTTATTATAATAAATTAATAAGTTAAATAAAAAGAAAATTGGTTAGATAAATAGGTTAATTAAAAAGGGATTAATTAGTTATTTTAAACTAAAAAGATGATTACAAATTAAATTAATAAATTTGATTAGAAATAAAAGCTAATTAATTGAATTATATTATGAAATGATTATCTTAATTAAAGTAGCTTAAAGGGTTAATCATGTTAATTAAAGGTTAACGGGTGGATTAAAAACGTGTGGTGAGGTGACACGCAGGGAGAGGTCTATCGTGGACGTGCGATATAGGCCGCGTGATGCGATTAAGTGGCGATATGACGGTGATGACCGTGAGGGTGCATCGTATGTGCGTGTGGGTGCAGGAATCAGATTATATTACAACATCAAAACTAAAAAGACAACATAGAAACCCTAAATCCTAAATTCGACCCCCTTTTCCGTCGATGCTTCCGCCACCTCCGTCTTTGTCTCGTTATCTCCTTCAATCTCTCCGTCTTCGTCTTGCTTCATGATAATCTCCAATCAAGCAAAAGGAACGAACATGCAAAGCAATTTAGGAGTGAAATTTCTTTACCCACAAACAGGAGTCGGCGACGCGTTTGCGATGGCGGGAAAATGGTGATACAACCCACGATCTTGTACTTTCCCTCGAACGACGATGATGAGTCTTTGTATGTAGTCTGAGCTTCGCCGTGATGACGGGCTTTCTCGATCGATCTCTGAGCGCAGGTGCTTCGTCTCCTTCGGTCGGGGTTTTTTCCTCCTTTTCAATTGCTGAGTGTTGCTCCTTTTTATAGGTGAGACCCATGGGCCTCCAATGATGATTGTCTTCAAAGCTTTCCTAATCGGTTGATTCCTGTCGGATTACTGGACAATTTGAGGGGACCAACAATTAACTTCTTTCTTTTTTCTTCTGATCTTGTCAAGGTGAGTGCTGGCTTTGATTAGGGAAGTTTTGAATTTCCTTCTTCGTATTGATTTGTCAAGTTGACGTGTCTGTTGACTTTGTTGACTTTGAATTAACGCTTCTTTTTCTCTTCTTCTCGTAGGGTAATACTACGCTTAAGTTCAGAAGCTGCCTTATCTTGAGCTTGTCGGGAATTATGGTTGCCGCTGTTTACTTCTTCTGTTGTTTGAGTGAACTCTGAGCTAGGTAGGAGGTGGTGACGGTTTCTGTCGCTCTTCTGGCAGCTCGAGTTCTACGCTCGATGATGAGCTTCATCTTTCTGAGGGTTTGAACCTTCTTCCTTCCGCTTTGAGATTCTAGCATTGGGGGCCTTTCTGGTTCCATCTGGATTCCGAAGTTGGAACGTGAAGTCGAGGTTCAACTTGGTGATGTTTTGCTGGTGTTGCTGTTGATGTAGGGCGAAATATTGATGCAGTACCACTGCTTCTATTTGAGCTCAGTTGCCTTGCTTTTGTTGAACTCTTCCGTTTGCGAATGTTGGCTTGCAGCTGATGCGACATTTGCCTGCTATTGTTGGAATGCTTGTGTTACTTGATGTGGGAGAAAATTATTGTTTGCAGCTGACGTGTTTTCTCTTCTTCTTACAGGGAAAGCTACATCTTGAGTTCAGATACTCTCCTGGCCTCGTACTGGCCGGGGAAGGTTTAAAACGGCAATGATGACACTACGTCTGAGCTAAGAAACTTACAACCTTTATTCCTCTCGAATGTCTGCTGAAGCTTTTGAGTTGGCAGGGTGTTGGTGATAGCTTCGGTTGTTGCCCTCCCGGCTATTCGAGCTTCTGCCCAATGATGGATAGGACTGAGGGATGAGAATATGACCTCTTCTTATCTTTACCCTTAGTCCTTAAAATATCTTTGTAACGGTTAATATTTGTGTTGTTGTTTTCGCAGATGGTGAGCTGATGTTGTTGATGTTGTTCTGCTGTTGGTGTTGTTTATAACTGCTATTTGTGGCTGAACTACTTTATTTCATTGCCGTTTCTCTCTTTCTTTCAGGGTGCCGCTAGCAGTTCGGAGGCTGTCGGTCTTAGCCTTGGTGCTGAGAAAGGTTTAAGGTGGTAGTGATGACTTAAAAGTCTGAACCATTAAGGAAATAAGAGTGCTGCTTTTGCATTGTGTTATGCCATTTGAGCTTAGTTGTTTTCCATCTAAAATTCGATCTTTCGATGTTCGGTAAGGAGTTAGTGACAGCTTCGGTTGTTGCCCTCCCGGCCGCTCATTAATGCCCAATGATGCCTTGAACTGAGGGCTGAATAAAAACTTGATTCAACTTTTCTATTTAACTCTGTCATGGTTATTCTGATTGTCGATTGCGGTCGTTGTTTCTATTTTGAGAGTTTTTAAATCTGTCCCGAGTTCGAAACGACTTTGCTGCCTGTTTTTTGTCGCAGAGCTTTATTATTGCATTATTAGATTTAAAAAATTCTATTGGTAGGTCTTTCTTCAGGACATAAGTCTTTCAACTATAAGAGCTTCAACACACATCTGAGGTACGTCCTTTTGCGACAGGGCTTATTCCATGAGCTTTTCGATGTATCTACTAGCGCCAGCACCTGTCATGAACCTCACCAATACCGTCCTCTTTCACAAATCCTACTGTTTGACTTTTTATTGTTTTTGCAGGAAGTTCTGAGGAAAGGGGTGCAGTTTGAGGGCGTACTGACTGGTGATCTTCGATGCATCTACATCCCTATTAAGTAGGACTTGTACTTCTTCTGAATTGGTGTGGCTGCTTGCAACTGTTTCTGATGCAGGAAAAGAAAATTGGATTCTCGCCGTTTCAAGGCTTGGATACGTGACTCAGTAGGACCGGTACTGTATCGAGGCGTCCCTGATATTTTCATACGAGAGGGGTGAGTCCATAATCATCTTCCTTGATGCGCATCTGATCTTTTCCAACTCCATTCTGATCTAACTCATCTTTGTTATTTTTTTGATTCAGACTCCTTCTTGAGGCGACGTACTCGTGTGCTAGAATTGCAATGGTAACTAAGAGAGTTGCAGCTAGAACGCGGTGTCTATATAGTTCACGGGATTATCCTCAACTTGACGCTCACTTAGGGGCATGTGGATGGTAAAGAGTATGTGTAGCTGAATAGAACCAAATGCTTTAAGTACCGTAAAGTTTGAACTCTCCGTCTCTTGAAACAAAAGGCAATGTACCCACCAATCACTGTAACCTTGCTAACATAGTGTATGTACTCCTGATAATGGTAATAAATTTTGATGTAATATGAGTTTTATGAGAACCAAAGGGGCTTGGTGATTCAAAATCCTTGCAGGATATCTTCACTATATCTGAATTTATGTATCACCCATACGGTATTAAAAGTAATTTGATATGTCAAGCACTTAACAAATATGTGAGGAGTCTTGGGTGAAATAACATAGCGATATTCGACTTCAAGTGATTTGAAAAAAAGGAATAACTTCAGTCCTTGCTTTTTTTTAAATAAGTACTCAAAAGTGAAATCTTCCAAGCTCAACGTGAATTAATCTTTGATGAATAGAATTGTTAAGAGCTTTGATCCATCTCGGACGAGTTTGACCAAAAGAGCCGCTTAGACCTACACCCCGAATTCAACTTTAATCTCTGGTCCACAATAATCATTTTTAGAAATTCAATCCATAAGTCTTTGCCTAATTACGCGGCCCTGCAATAATCATGCGAACAAATCCAACCATCTTTTCTTTAACCGCCTCGGGATAGCACCACCATCTTTAATTCAGGAGCAAAAAAGAGAGGGAATCCTAAATGTTCACGACCCATTTAAATCAGAATTCACTAGTTGCGTCTCAACGGGGCTTGATTTTAAGAATCTGTAATTGAGAGAAACTGCATCTGCGCAAACTGGTTAATGATAATAAACACACACTAAAGTAAAAAGATAACACGTGAGAAAAACCACAAAGGGATGGAATCTTAAGGTCAAAAATTAGGGTGTGACACTATGATCCCAAGCTGTGGGGATTTCCTAAATATACCCCTCATCGGTACTAAAGGAGTTATCAGCTATAACCTAATCCTTGTTCGCCGCCAGCATGGATTATCAACTAGGCCAGGGCCAGAGCCAGATATGCTAAGAGCCTGTTTTTGTGAAAAAGGCCGCAATGAAGAACTTGAAACTCAAGCTAGTTTTGCTTGGCGTCATCCTCATCTACAAGGAATGACCCCAGAGGAAAATGTGAGTTGTTTGACCACCAGAGCCTATCTACTTTGGTCAAAGGAGATAACTTTGAGGATGTTTTATACTCGTACCTATGAGATCACCATAGAGCCCGAGATCCTTATGTCTAGGGAGGAGCGGAAGTATGCTTTGGTCAAAGAAGAACGTGAAAATGCTGAACTGTGGGAGATAATTCGTCAGAATCAACTCCAGCCCAGGTCTCAAGAAGGAAAAGGATCATCTAGTTAGAACGATCGATACTTCGCCATTTCCTGATTTTTCTTTAAGATTGTAATCTTTTGTTGTATTTTCTTCTATTGTAAGAAAGGTCTTGCTTTTTAGCAAGAGTCATCTATTTTTAATAGATCTCGACTTATCAATGAAAATCTGCTTTTAAAACACGTTGTTACGTGTGTTTCTAACTTTGTTTGTAAACAAGATTGCTGTTTTTCCTTGAATGGTTTGTTTTTGCATTTGCATTTGCATTTGCATATCATCTCCATAGTCATGCATGGGTTCCGCAGCTCATCTGTTATTCTTTTTCGCCAGAGAGAGAGAGAGGAGGAAAGAGGTCACGCTGAGTTCCCATAGATACAACACTCGAGCCAGAGCTCAAAGGAAGATGGCTGACCACGACCAGAGAATGGATCAGATCGACAATGACATCGAGGGAATCAAAGACAACGTCAGCCAGATTATGGAAGTTCTCAATGGGATAAAAGCAAAGATGGATTCACAGGCTATTGTGATCTCTAAAATCACTAGGTCAACGGTAAATCCTCCTACAGTTCCAGCTTCAACAACTGAGTTTTTGTTCGGCATATCCATGGATTTTCTACCTCCACTCAGCAATCCTCAACCATTCAATTTTCAACCACAAGTTGTTCCCATAACAATAAATCCTCTTTTTACCCAGGCGGGAAGGCCGACACATGTTCGACCTATCTTCAACAACCATCAAACAATCTTTGATATACCCAATGGTTCCGAAATCGAAGATGAAAAACACAAGAAGTTGAGGGTAGAGATGGACATCATGGCTAAGAGGATGAGAGCTATTCAAGGAAGCAACATCTTTGAATCAGATGCCAAAGACATGTGTCTGGTGTCAGGTTTAGTGTTTCCACCGAAGTTCAAGATGCCAGTGTTAGACAAGTACGAGGGATCCACTTGTCTGAAAGTTCACTTGATCATGTATTACAGGCAGATGGCTCCGCACATCAAAAATGATAAGCTACTGATACACTGCTTTCAGGATAGCCTCAAGGGAGCATCTGCCAAGTGGTATATGAGTTTAGACCAGGCAAAGATACATTGTTTTCAGGATTTGTCTGATGCATTTATCCAGCAGTATATGTACAACATGGATCTGCCCCCAGATCGCCATAAGCTCCTTAGCATGATGCAAAAGAATACTGAATCCTTCGAGGAATATGCACCAAGATGGCGCGGGACAACTGCTCAAGTTGAGCCACCTCTGGCTGAAAAATAATTAGCCGATTGGTTTGTAGACACAGCCAGGCCTGAGTTATATGAGGGACTAATCAGCAGTGTCACAACAAACTTCTCTGACATTGTAGCCGTAGGAGTAAAGGTTGAGCAGGGTTGAAGAGTGGCAAAGTGTCAAATCCAACTTCTAGTTCCAGCACCGATGCTACCAAAAAGCTAACCAACAACTTTCATAAAAAGAAAGAAGGTGAAGTGAGCACCGTAACACATGAAAGAAGAGCATAAAATCAAGGGAATCAGCGACAACGGTATCAACAACCACCGTATGTGGCAACAGTGACACCTGTCTTCCAACAACAACAAATTCAGCATGGTCCTCAACAAGGGGCACCCAATCAGTATCAACAATATAATCAGCAACCATACAACAATCAGCAAATGCAGCAACCTCAAGTGCAAGCTCCGAGGACGAACTATCAAAGTGGGAAGTCAAGAATACAACCCATACCCATGAGTTATACAAAATTGTTTCCTATGCTGGTAGAAAGAGGGCTCGTCAAGACAAGGAAATTAGGTGCTCCGCCTAATCCTCTACTCCACTACTATAATCCAAACTCACATTGTCCTTTTCATAAAAATGCCGCGGGGCATGATCTGGAAGGGTGCTTCACACTTCAGCATGTTGTCCGAGAATTAATAGAGAAGAATATATTGTCATTCGAGGACGATCACCCAAACGTGAAGGACAATCCTCTACCAAATCATGGTAGGGTAAATGCCATAACCGAAGAAGGGGAAGAACCTGAAATGAAGACCGTCACAACGACCTTTGAAGTAAATATATCATGGGTAGAATTGTATAAGAGGCTTGCTCGAGCATGGGTGCTCAAAAGTTCTCATGAAGAATGCAGACTGAATCCACAGGGTTGCGACCTTGTGCGAAAGGATATTCGATCGTTAATTAGTAAAAGAATGCTATAAATTAGTAACAGAAAGAAGAAAGAGGAGGTGGCAGTAATTGAGCTAGTGTTTAATATGCCTGGAGAACCCAACAAAAAAGTGGTTTTTAGAAATAACAACAACCATGCAACTAGGCACAAAGTTGTCCAACTGGTATTCCGCGATGATCCTGCACCAAAGTTTGGAAAGGACCAACCTAAGTTCGATCCAAGAAGAGGACCTGGTCCTCACCCAAGAGCTATAACGCCTAAATATGATTATTTATGGTGTAATGAAATTATGGGAAGGAAGCAGGAAAACGTCACCAACGTTGCTGGGGCAAGTAGGATGACTTGAAATGGTCGAGTATATCAGCCTCAAGCAAGTCCTATGGTTCCTCAATCAGCCGCTGCCATTCCTAAAGCTGCTACCGCTGTTCCTAAAGAAGCCGTTCCAAAATATGTGGCTTCCAAAGGGAAATAAGTCCTCAGAGATGACGAGGAAGAATTCTTGAGAATCATCCTCCAAAGTGACTACCGAGTGGTGGATCAACTTAACCAAACGCCATCTAAAATTTCCATCATGTCGCTGCTGCTAAGCTCCCCTGCGCATCGTCAAGCCTTGATGAAGATATTAACGTAAGCTTACATGACAAACGATATTACAGTGGGACAGTTTGAATCAGTTGTTGTAAACATCACATCATGCAACACCTTGAGCTTTGACAATAGCGATCTGACAGTTGAAAAGCGCAAGCACAACAGTGCCTTGCATGTATCCATCAAATGCGAAGAAGACACACTAGCCAGAGTGCTTGTTGATACAGGGTATGCACTCAACATAATGCCTAAGAGGACTTTAGCCAAATTGGCCTACCAAGGAGCTAAAGCGAGGCCTACTTCTCTAGTCATAAAGGCTTTTGATGGGTCAAGAAGAACTGTGATAGGAGAAGTCGACTTGCCAATTATGGTAGGCCCTCATATCTTCGAAATCACTTTTCAAGTGATGGATATCAATCCGGCTTACAGTTGTCTACTGGGAAGACCATGGATACACACAAAAGGCACTGTCACATCCATCCTACACCAGAAAATGAAGTTTGTCGTTAATGATCAGTTGGTCATAATTCATGGAGAAGAGGATCTGATGGTAAGTAACTTGTCCTCCTTCAAATACATAGAAGCTGATAAAGACGCGCTTGAGACCGCTTTCCAAGCAATGGAAATTACCCACGTGGTTTTGGTTGATGATTCGGCAATAACTCGTGTTCCATCTTTTGCTTCCGTTCAGAGCATCAAGGCTGCAATGAAGGCAGGACTCCCTTCGGGATGGGGGGAGGTCGTAGAAGTCAACGCTCGTGCAAAAAATGACAGACAAGGGTTGGGTTACAAACCAACTCTAGAAGATGAACTTGACGAAATCTTCATGAAGAAGAAGTCCTTGGAAGAGATATTCACAAGAGGCGGTGAATGCCGTCATAGTTGAAGAATAAGAAAGCGACCTTGACATCCTGATGATCCAAGGCAGAGCTACTTTGCACAACTGGGAAACTGTGGAAATCCCCGTCTTTTTACCTTTAGATTAATTTATTTGCTTGTTAGATTTGTTTTCTTTAAAATTCCTAGTCTTGCCCAAGGCTAGTAAATCATTTTGTATGGGCCACTTTGCAATTTGAAAAGATCTATGAATGAAAAGTGTTTTTGTTAAAACTCTTGTTTTGTTTTCTGCTTATCATTTTCAATCTTTTTGTTAAAAGGAAAAATGGAAACTTTTTTGAAAACTTAAAAAACAACCCATCATCTGCATGTATGTGTGTGTGTGTGTGTCTGATCATTCTCAAACCTATAAAACCATGCAGAACACCTCCATCACCACATAATCCATTGGTCATTCAGTTCCCTCTAGTAGTGGTTCATTTGTCTTTCAAGCCGAAGAAGAGAGTAATGAAGATTCTGAGGTCCTTGAAGAATTGAAGAGGATGACTGAATACAAAGAGGCCTATCTTCAGCCATACAAACAAGAGATTGAAATCGTCAACTTGGGATCTAAAGAAGAAAAGAGAGAAGTCAATATTGGAGCATCGTTAGGGTCAGAGGTCAAGAGCAGGCTAATAGAACTCCTTAAAGATTACATCGATGTATTCGCTTGGTCTTATCAAGATATGCCAGGATTAGACACCGACATTGTTATGCACAAGCTCCCTTTGAAGCTAGATTGTCCTCTAATCAAGCAGAAGCTTTGAAGATCTAGACCCGACATGGCTTTCAAAATTAGAGACGAAGTCAAGAAGCAAATTGATGCTGACATTTTAGCAGTATCAAAATACCCAGAATGGGTGGCCAACATTGTTTCTATTCCAAAGAAAGATGGCAAAGCCAGAATGTGTGTGGACTATAGGGATCTAAACAAAGCTAGTCCGAAGGACGACTTCCCTCTGCCGCATATAGATACTCTGGTGGATAGCACGACCAGTTTCGCAGTATTTTCATTCATGGATGGGTTCTCCGGCTACAATCAAATAAAGATGGATCCAGCCGACATGGAGAAAACAACTTTCATTACACCCTGGGGAACATATTGTTATAAGGTCATGCTCTTTGGTTTAAAGAACGCAGGAGAAACGTATCAACGAGCCATGGTCGCTCTCTCTCATGATATGATGCATCAGGAGATTAAAGTGTATGTAGACGATATGATTTCCAAGTCTCAAAATGAAGAAGACCACTTGGATCGTCTGCTGAAGTTATTTGAGAGACTTCGAAAGTATCAACTAAGGCTAAATTCGGCCAAGTGCACATTTGGGGTTCGTTCTAGTAAACTACTTGGATTCATCATTAGTCAATGATGAATTGAAGTAGATCCTGACAAAGTCAGAGCAATTCAAGAAATGCCTGCTCCTCAAATAGAAAAACAAGTCAGAGGTTTCCTAGGACGGTTAAACTACATCTCCAGGTTCATTTCTAATCTGACACCTACCTGCACACCGATTTTTAAGTTGTTACGAAAAGATCAAACAATGGTATGGAATGAAAAATACGAGTCGGTGTTTGAGAAGACCAAGAAATATCTATAAGATCCTCCAGTATTCATTCCTCCGGTGCCAGGAAAACCGTTGTTATGTACATGCAGTATTGGAAGATTCAATGGGTTGTGTCCTAGGCCAAACTGACGAGTCAGGGAAGAAAGGGCATGCAATCTACTATCTGAGCAAGAAGTTCACAGATTGCAAGAGTCGTTACTCACCTCGAGAGAAAGTATGTTGTGCCCTAGCCTGGGCAGCCAAACGTCTGAGACAGTACATGATTTGTCATACTACTCTATTAATCTCCAAGATGGACCCGATAAAGTACATCTTTGAAAATCCAGCTCAAATTGGAAGACTAGTGTCATACCCTAAATTTGTCCTACCTCTATTCAAGTATTTTCGTTTTTTCGATTTTATTTTCTATTATACGTTGTCTGCTTATTTCTTGTTATTTAGACATGTGTCCGCTCGCAATTGGTTGATTTTTCAGAACTTTATCTTTTTGACCAATTAAGAGTGTGACACATGGCCTAAGCTTTTTTGTGAATTTTTTTATTTTCTTAAACTTTTCTTTTTAATGTTACTAATAATATGTTTTAAGTATTCAATTTTGTCTTTGTTTTTAGTTTAATTTATGTATATTTGTTAATATTTATTTAATTATATTATGTTAATATTTATTAAATTTATATTTAGTTTATATTATATTTGTATGTCTAACGTTAGCAAAATACTGAAAAAATTTATAAAAAAAAGAAGAAGAAAATAATCAAGAGGATAATGGAAACGGACGAGGCCCATTGGGCCTATACAGAGAGAGATGGCTCTGAGTTCTTGTTATAAGAGAGAGGAGAAATTGATTGAAAACCTAAAATGATTTTACTGTTCATCTCTCTCAAAACCAAAAAAACGGCGCTCCAACTCCCCAATACCCTAATGGCGCCGCGAAACATTCATCCACTCTGAAACCCAACTCCATCCGCCCTCACCCCCAACTCTCTTTCCGCCGAACCCCCAAACCCTAAAAGACCTCAAAAACGGCGCCGCAATCCCTTTCTCCCAAACCCCACAAACGAACTCATCACCGCCGGAAACAACTTCACTCGGCCCTAACTCGATGATGTTGAACTCGACGAAAGCTGTAACAATTCCACCTTCAATCTTGTAAACACAAATTCGACGACATCTCTCAACAAGAAGCTGGACGGTTGCGAGCTGTTACGGGTGTAGAGGCAACACAACAATGTTTGAAGTTTAGCAGGTGTTGTTTTCTTCGATAGAAGTTCGCAGTTGTCGTCACGGGGGTTCTGTCTTCAATACGAGACCCACTTGAATCTTCGCCGTCATCGGTAATCGTTGTTTTGCCTTATTTTTGTTCGTTATATTGATATAAGTTTGAAATTGAAGGTAGGATTCGGTATGTTGCTGCGTATTTCAGTGTTTTGGGCACCATAAATGTTGTACTGTGTCGATTTGGTTGCAGGTTTATTTCAGTAGTGTGACAAGTTCCAATGTATGTCATTCATCTTTGTTTTTTTTAAAATATGTATATTGTCAGGACAGCAGTTGTATGTGCATATTTCTAGTTCATTTTCTTATGGAATTTTGCTGCTAATGTGGTTACGGAATGGGGGATTTCTGAGTCGATTATTTTCTTTGTATCTACTATAGCAATCGTTGTCTGCAAGGAACATGTGAACTGTTTTACTTTGAACTAGTATATTTGTTTTTCAAATGAAGCTACTGGTTTGAAGGTCTTAATGTCACGTTTTGGTTTGCATAGTTTTAGTAAATCTGGGTATTGCCATCAGCTAGTGTTGTTGTTCGTAAGTGTTGCAATCAGGCTTACCACAACGGATGGATGTTTTTTTTCGAGAAGCAAAGTATGTTGCTTTAAGATATCTGCTGTATCATTGATGTTTCTGAGCATCCAATTTCTGTTTTTTTACATTGATACTGACAGAATCACGAGGGTGTTAACCTCCGTTTTTTGCGATTTCTAACTTGTAAAGTTCATGTTCTGTGTTTGCTTGGATTACTGTCTTTTATATGCAGATTTTAAGGTTTGAAATCAAGGTTTGGAACCGATTGCGTGCTGGCCGCGATATTGTTGGACCCTATCATAGACAGGCAACATAAGTGAGTCTTCAAGCTCGCATCAACAACAACGGAGAGCAACATTTCTACACGGGCGATTCCCACGTCCGATGACAGCACCGCCACTTCTCTAGCAATGACTCGAGCAGAGACCAGACGATTCAATGATACGCGCACCTGGTAAACTCTTTTGGGGAGCCGCAAGCACAACGAGCAAGTCACGAGCTGATGCGCGACTGAATCCAATGTTGGTTGGTTTCTTTTTCTTTTATTATTACAACTGCGTTTCCATTTGACCTTTAACTTGTGGATTATTGATTTTATAGTGTTTGTGTAACATTGGAAGTTTGCTTCCTGTTAAGTTTTTAAGAGCTGAGCTGCTATAACTTGTTTTCGTGTCATAACTGATGTATTGCCGCATTGTGATCAAGTTCGAATGAGTTTTTTTTTATTATTCTAACACTATTATTAATCAGGTAGTGTATGTTCATATACCTGCTTGCATCTGGATGATGGTTTAGAGTAATAAAATTTGGTAGATGTTGTTGGGATTTCAAAAACATTGTGGTTATACAGCTTCAGGCATTTCGCTTTGTTACGGCTTATGTTTTGATTTGTTTAAGCTATAAACTCTGCTGTTGTTTGAGAATGATTTTAGCATCATACTACTACTGTGAATAGCTACTGTGAACAAGGGTGGCCACATGCCGGTTGATCTCGTTTATGCATTTCTATCTTCCGAACCTCGACACAATTGGTTGTTTGTGTGAGGCTGTAATCTTAATTTTATCAATTGTGTGTAGTTTTCGTTTTGATTGATATTGCGAGACTCATGGCAGGGTTCGTACGGATTTCATGTTTGAGTGTGTATTTTGAATGATAAGCCGTGAATCTTGGGTGTGCTACGATTATATTGCGGGCTGTCATTTCCTTTTTTTTCTTTTGGTTTATGAATTTCGGCATCATTAGTAAGTTACATTTGAGTTTGGCGGCGTCCATCCTTGTACGATTTCGGTATTGTGTTGAGTTTTGAGAACTTCCACAGGCAGTTCAATGTAGTTGCTAGCCATTACATGAATTTTAAGTATTCAAGTTGCTCTGTTGGTGTGGCTGCCGTAGATTTTCCGCCGTTATTTTGGTTATACTGATGTTATACAGGTGGATAGGTCACGCTCATTTAGTGTGAATTGGTTAAGAAGAACACATTGTTCACACTCATTTCGTTTCTTTTTATTTAGCTTAATGTTTTAGTAAATGTTTTTATTTAGATCTTATCTTTTTTAGTTAATTAAAATTTATCTTAAATTAATTTAATAAGCATTTTTCAAATTGGGATGTTTTATTCAACACACTAATTAATTAATTACAATTCAAAATTATTTTCTAAGCAAAGTCATGGATTATTTTACAATGTATTTTCAAAAATTTGATTGGGCTTTTTCTTCTCTAGTCCTATTTCAATATATTGTTCATCACCAAACTATTTTCTCTTAATCCATAACGAAAATTAAACTCTTAAGGTCTAGCACCTCTTGAGTTTTTTGAATAATTATTATT
This sequence comes from Lathyrus sativus, assembly GCA_963859935.3. Taxonomy (NCBI): domain Eukaryota; kingdom Viridiplantae; phylum Streptophyta; class Magnoliopsida; order Fabales; family Fabaceae; genus Lathyrus; species Lathyrus sativus. Next base: position 182,619,604 of record OZ012740.1, on the reverse strand, counting down.
GGGGCGTACGCCTTGGATAATATTGTTCGTTTTTCGTTACGCTCTTAATTATTAGAACAAAAATATATCATAGGAGTCTAGCACTCTTTGTGATATTTTCTTTGTTTATTCAAACAATATTTCTTAAATTAAATCAAAACCATCCTCAAAATTAATAATTTTCCTAATCTTCATTCAAATTATTTTCTAAACCAAAAATCACCTTTTATTCAGTATTATTAATGGGTTTATTTTTATATTGATATTTTTAAATTTTTTCAAACAAAGATCTATAGTCATTTCAAAATACACTTTTAAAACTCTATTAAGTTTTTTTCAAAACTCTTAATTCAAATCTCGAAAATTGAACTCTGGAGGTCTAACACCTCTTAAGTTCTTGAATGATCACTATTAAGGTGTACACCTTGGGTAGTGGCATTCAACTTTTTGTTTTAAAATACGTTTTTATCTTGGACAAAGAAATATTATAGGAATCAAGCATTCTGTGTGATATTTCTATCGTTCATTCAAACATTCTCCAAATGAAAAAGGTGTCGTCGAGATCTAGCATTTCGATAATACCCCAATTAATTGGTTATGAGGCCTACGTCTCATTTATCAAATAATTGTCATTTCTCTCATTTTTCAAATCCAATCTCACGTCCTCACCTCAAATTATTTTCATACCTCATTTCACTTCAAATCTTTTTCAAACGTTTTCTCGATCAAACTTCGAAAGAAGGAGGTTCTTGGAGTCTAGCATTCCTTGAATTTTCGAATGAATAATTCTCGAGGCACGCCCTTTGAGTTATTATTCATTCAATCTTTCGACCTTTTTAAATATCTTTTTTCGATTCACACCTCGCAAGAAGGAGGTTCTTGGAGTCTAGCATTCCTTGAATTTTCGAGTGAATAGCTCTCGAGGCACGCTCTTTGGGTTGTTATTCACTCAACCTTTCGACTTTTTCAAACTCAAACATCTTCCAACGTTCTCCTAAGTCGAGTGCTCGTACGCATTCGCAACCCACACTTCACACACATTCACAATTCCTCGTGGTCTCGATATTAGGAGCACCCTCAGGGACTAATATTGTTTCTCACAATCCTAACCCTTGACACGTCGTCAAGCCGGTTCCATCTTCAATCAAATCTTCGACACGTCGTCGAACCAGTTCAAAACAATTCCCTTTTGGCCTCGCATGCCATTCTTCGATTCGATCCTTTCACAAACACATTTTTTAAACTTACGAAAGAGGGATATTCTTAGAATCTAGCATTCTTTGAATATTCGAACGAGTAACTCTTGGGCGTGCCCCCGAGTTGTTATTAGTTCATTCTTTCGTTTTCAAAATATCCAACTCTTTATCTTCAACCTATTCAACCCAATTTCCGAAAGAACTGAGTTCTTGGGATCTCGCATTCCTTGAATTCTTGGGTGACAAGCTCTTGAGGCACGCCCTTAGGTTGTTTGTCAGTCACTCTTTCGTCTCTCAACTCAACGTCGAACCAATTCCAACCTCATTTTTTCGTGGTTGTTACCACGAACTACGGACGCTCTGATTCTTTATTCATTCTTGAATATAAGATACGTAGGCACAAGATTGCGATGATCTTGGCGAGCACACTTCTACCCATCTTCCGTTTCCCCCCACTTTTCCCGTAGTCGAACTACGACGCTCTGATTTCTCATTCTCGTCCGAATGAGCATACGTAGGCACAAGGGCCCCAATCCTTGGCGAGCACCCTATCTTCTAACCACCTATCTCTCCTTCGCGTCTTTAACCCTTTAACCCTACCAATTCTACCTTTACCAGCGAGAAGAAAACAAGTAAACCTAAAACAACACTCCCCACAATTACCTTAAGAGGTTCCCGTCGAGTACGACGGACGTGAGGGGTGCTAATACCTTCCCCTCACGTAACCGACTCCCGAACCCGGAACTTGGTTGCGACAGCCCTGTTCCTATCCCTTCGTTTTCAAGAGGTTTTCTCGATATTTTCCTCTCCCGTTTATTTCGGGAAAAATAAAGTTCGGTGGCGACTCTGTCGAACCGCATTTCCGCGCCTTTCGCGCGAGGATCGTATTTTCGAATGTGAATTTTTCGAGGTGCGACAGGTGGCGACTCTGCTGGGGACGCATTGCTCCACGCAAAGAGAGAGTCGAGCCTATCTTTTGGTTTGTGAGGAGTGTTTGTTTTTATTTGTTTTCTTTTTTGTTTTTGTTCTTTCATAGATTTTATTTGTGCTTTGTCGCCTGTTGGTTACTGGGATGACATCATGAGTAAAGCTCTACACCCGAGCTTTGGTAAAAGCAGAGAGAACACATAGTTTAGAATTGGTAGTCGAGTAGTGTTAGTCTCCAAGGACTTGCTCCTTGTGGGCCTAGCATGAAAGCTCCTCCAGAGGAGACCTATTCGTAGATCTCGTTGTAACGCAGCTAGCCTGTTGCACGACTTGATTAATGAAGGGTCCGTGATTCTGGGAACCTTTGTTAGCACCAGTTCCGATATTGGTGGTCGTGTAATGTTAGTCTCCAAGGACTCGCTCCTTGTGTGCCTAGCACGAGGACCCCGCTCAGGAGAGACCTTATCGTCATTATCGTCGTAATGCAGCCAGCCTGTTGCGTGACGCCGATACGACTAGTGTCCGTGATCCTAGGAACCAAACATAGAAATCATCCCGTGAGTGGGATTATGGGTAGAATGTTTAGACCTTCCCGTATAGGTTGTACCTGTCAGTTTTCTTTGAGCAGGAATTATGGTTACTTATCTGTTACGGTTACCAGCTTCAGGAGTCGTTGGAGTTGTGATCCTGTGATCCTGGATCTTGTATCTTGCATTGCATCTTGCATATCATTTGCATTGCATTTCATATGTTGTGCATTTTGCATCTCCAGTCCTTCAATAGAATCTTATGTCTCCGTTCCTTCTTCTCCAGTAAATCAAGCTGATTCCTCGACACCAATACGCAACTAGAGCCAATACCAGACGAGTGATGGAGCAGATTCAACAGGAGCAAGTCGCCTTCAGGGAAGAGTTGGATTCCATGAAAGGAAAGATCGACCAGATCCTCGAAGCCATCCTCACAGCCAGGAGAGAGGAAGAACAGCGTGAAGCCGCCGCTGTCGTCAACGGACAAGGGTCTACTGCCATCCCTTTGGCCCCAATTCCGAATTCTCATGGGATGCCGTTGAACTTCAACAACGCAGTCGAGGGAAACACTTCTCAGCCAATCCCAGTGCCTGGAGTTACCGTTGGAGTTATCCCACACGCCCAGCCTGCTGCTGTGCAAATCCCGGTTCCTCATGTCGAAGATACTCTGATGGATCAGTATGACGATGTTCAGAACTATCATGCTGCTATCCCCATTGCCAGTCCTGTTGCTGCTCAGGATTCAGAAGCCATGAAGATGTGCCGAGATCTAGCCGAGAAACTCCGCGCCATGGAGGGGCATAATTCAAATTCTTTCAGTGCTCTGGAATTGTGCTTGGTGCCTGATGTTGTCATTCCTCCCAAGTTCAAGGTGCCCGAATTTTCAAAGTACAAGGGTCTCAGCTGCCCAAATATTCATCTGAAGATGTACTGTCGCAAGATGGCTGCTTATGCCAGAGATGAAAAGCTCATGATCCATTGCTTCTAGGACAGCTTATCTGGGGCATCACTCGAATGGTATATGCAGCTGGAGCGTAATAGTGTGCGCACTTGGGCCGAGCTAGCTGATGCATTTGTCAAGCAGTACAAATACAACACCGATCTTGCTCCTAACCGTACTCAGCTTCAGAGTATGACTCAGAAGGACAGTGAATCTTTCAAGGAGTACGCGCAACGATGGAGAGAGCTAGCCGCAAGGGTGCATCCACCTCTTGTTGACCGTGAACTGATTGACATATTCATTGGTACTTTACAAGGCCAGTACTACGAAAAGCTGATCGGTAGTGTCTCCGCTGGATTTTCTGACTTGGTGATCGTCGGTGAAAGAATTGAAGAAGGGCTGAAAAGTGGGAAGATCCCGGGAGGTTCTAACAGCCAGGCTAATGCCAAGAGGCCTTTAAATGGATACAAGAAGAAGGAAGGCGAAACAAATGCCATCTTTGTGCAGAAAGGGCAAGCTTCTCAACAAGCTCCTCCTATGCCTTATCAAGTTCCCTACTATCAGTATCCATATGTTGCTGCTGCGCAATATGCTCCAATGCCTTATCAGCCAGCTGTTCATGCAGCGCAAGCTCAGATGCCACGGCAACAGGCTCCTCAGCAACAAGCCTACAACCAGCAAGGATATCAGTATCCTCCTCAGCAACAGCAGATGCAAGCAACTCAGCAACGACAAGGTGCTCGCCCACAACGTCCGCAGAGAACATGGAGGCCAGATAGAGTCTTTGATTGTCTACCAATGCCATATGCCAAAATCTTTGCCCAGTTGATGGAGAAGAAAGCTGTTGTTCCGAGAGACTTAGCTCCTCCAACCGTCCTTCCTGCCGATTACGATGCAAATGCTCATTGTGAGTTTCATAAGGGCGCTCCAGGTCACACCATTGAGGATTGCAGGGCTTTCAAGCACATAATTCAAGACATGATCGATAGGGATGCTATCAACTTCAATGGGAAGTCTCCAAACATCATCAACAATCCGATGCCACCAGTCAACTAGCGCCAACATCAAATCAATTCCAGTCAAGTTCATTCCCTGAAGAAGGCAGTCGTGTTGCCATTTCATTATTCGCAGCTTCTTATGTTTTGTCTTTGTTTATTTAAGTATTGTATGCTTTGAACAATTGCCATTCTTATTTGGTTTTCATTAATGTATCGTTTATGCCTGTTTTGAATTAGTTATGTCGTATTCACTCATTTTTCACTTATCACCGACACATTTATTCACTCCACTCTATTCACTGTTGTTTAGCATGATTTGAGGGAGGATGATGAAAACGAGATACCCATAATTGCAAATCGTATGCTTTCAGACCGAATCTCGTCAATGATGTACAGGCATTGTTTCAATTCCCCAAACACCGAAGTTATAAGGAGTTAATCCCTAGTAAACCACTTCGAGCCTAGAAGTAGCAGTTTCCTTCGGATATTCAAACCCTTACACTCAACCTGGGGCAGAGTAGTGTTCAGTTAATCTAATTCCACACTCGAATCAACAAGCAGAATCCAGAAGACGGTCGTTCATCAATGACCCATGCTATGGCAGTCACAACGAAACCAAAAAAATCAAAAGCCAGCTAAGTCAGACACCTTAGAGGGGACTTAGGCAAAATCAAGGCAATCCCGATGGATCTGACAAACGAAGTCAATCCATGCAAAAGTTAGGGATCAAAACAAAAGCAAAAGAGGACCCCAAAATCCTCAACAAAAAACAAAATAGGATTCAGTGGCCACCCAGATCAAAGGGGCACTAACGTCCATCAAAAACCAAAATAAGGTGACTGCCACGTCAAGCAAACCTTGAACCATCGAGTTTATACCGTCAAGACAAGTGTAGGATTAACTGAGCGTAGGACTAGAGATCATTACGAAGGAGGGGTGGGTACAAATCATACTTTGAGCCTAATACCTTTGTTTCATAAACCGTGAACCAGACCACGTTACAACCCTTGAAAGACCTAATTGAGGCAAGTTTTATTCTGAAAGCATATTATCGAAAGGTTGCGTAACCTGACTCCTCACATGATTTCTAATCATCAATATTGGTGTCACTTCTCTTGATATATTTTTCGCACCAATCAATTAGCACAACGTTTGGGCTAGCAGTCCATTCGTCTCACTATCACGACACCTCAACAAAAGACACTTTTTTTTTCTTGCATCGAGCTTTGCATTAACGTCACCATCTATGAATGTACATTTTTAAATTGCAAATCAGTGCTAGGTATTCAAAGACACTTCAACAAGGGGCAATCAAGGAAGAACTTGACTTTCAGTGACTGTCACAAAGCAAGACTACCTCAGAACCCACAGGCTGGGGCCAATCACTCAACAGCCCGAGTAGGGGCATATCATTACCATATTCAGGCTGGGACAAGATCAGGTCGCCTTAACCATCAAGCAAAGCTGCAATCTTCTCTGAAGCAAATTCACAGTCATCCAAATATCCCAGACTCGGGGCATCAAGGACATCTTCTACTTCAATCATGGCGTCTTCAACAAACTGCGTGTCGAGGAAGTCAATCCCTCCCACCACCCGAAGTCCAATCCGCGTTGGCAACTACCCAAAGTCCACCCCGCGGGCGTCGCCCTGCATTTCCAATTACTCGTCTGCAATCATGTGCATCATACGCATGACATTCATTATCATAAGTATCCCGCATCATATGCATACTCCAATCATACCATACTTCCCCAGCTCTTGCATCTCCGCTCGTTAGCATTTGCATTTGCACTTCCACTCATATGGAATATCATCCAGCATTCATATATGCAAGTCAAGGTCCGGGATCAATCCCGAAGATTTCCAAGACCGTCGACCGCTCAGTCAGGGGTATTTTCCACAAGATGGTGGGTTTATCCCACAATTTTCAAAGAGGTTCAAAGCAATCATCAGCCCAGTCAGGGGCAATCTTCTGCAATTGTGGGTCTCTCCCATCAAAATTTGAAGTTATTCAAAGCGAGATTCAGCCCAGTCAGGGGTATCTTTTTCAAGACCATGGGCGTCTCCCGTGACAAATTACAACCTCGTGGTTGATCAAATATGCAAATCAACATTCAGCCTAATCAGGGGCATACCATTCAAGACCGTGGGCGTTTCCCACGAAGTTGTTCAACCTTTTGTTGGGCAAATCCAAGAAGTTCAGTGCAAGATCCAACCCGATCAGGGGCATCTTCAGCAAGACCGTGAGCGTCCCTCATAAAGTTGTTCAACCTTTTGTTGAGCAAGACAAGACATCAAGACAAATTCAGCCCATGTCAGGGGCATCCTCTTCAGAATTCATGGGCGTAACCATGAAATCATTTCGGCAAAACTGTAATCTCCAAACAAGACGGTGGGCGTACCCCGTCGACTCATTTCAAATTCAATCTTCCTCTCAGGGGTTCCCCAATGAGTTGTACCCAGCAAGCGTGACTGTTGTCAATCGCCTTACTATCATCCTTTTGGTGATAGTCGAGCTTCGTCAGTTCAACCTAGCCTGCATCCTTTTGGTGTTGGTAAACTTCAGTTTTGTGTTGTCCTATCATCCTTTTGGTGATAACGACCTGTGTTTTGTGTTTTCGCTCTACCATCCTTTTGGTGGTAGGTCTGATACTTCGTCGGTATCAGATTGCGCGATGTTTATTTTATGTTTTCGCTCTATCACCCTTTTGGTGGTAGGTCTGATACTTCGTCGGTATCAGATTGCGCGATGTTTCTTTTGTGTTTTCGCTCTATCATCCTTTTGGTGGTAGGTCTGATACTTCGTCGGTATCAGATTGCGCGATGTTTTCTTTTACGTCTTCGCTCTACCATCCTTTTGGCGGTAGGTCTGATACTTCGTCGGTATCAGATTGCGCGATGTTTTCTTTTATGTTTTCACTCTACCATCCTTTTGGTGGTAGGTCTGGTACTTCGTCGGTATCAGATTGCGCAATGTTTTCTTTTATGTTTTCACTCTACCATCCTTTTGGTGGTAGGTCTGGTACTTCGTCGGTATCAGATTGCGCGATGTTTTTATGTTTCGCTCTACCATCCTTTTGGTGGTAGGTCTGGTACTTCGTCGGTATCAGATTGTGCGACGTTTTATTTGTGTTTTCGCTCTACCATCCTTTTGGTGGTAGGTCTGGTACTTCGTCGATATCAGATTGCGCGATGTTTTCTTTTATGTTTTCACTCTACCATCCTTTTGGTGGTAGGTCTGGTACTTCGTCGGTATCAGATTGCGCGATGTTTTCTTTTATGTTTTCACTCTACCATCCTTTTGGTGGTAGGTCTGGTACTTCGTCGGTATCAGATTGCGCAATGTTTTTATGTTTTTTGCTCTATCATCCTTTTGGTGATAGGTCTGGTATTTCGTCGATATCAGATTGTGCATTGTTTTGTTGGTGTTTTCGCTCTACCATCCTTTTGGTGGTAGGTCTGGTACTTCGTCGGTATCAGATTGTGCGATAATTTATTTGTGTTTCGCTCCGTCATCCTTTTGGTGAGGGGTCTATCATGGTCATTAATGATAGATTGCGCGATATCTTGTTTATGTTTCGCTCCATCATCCTTTTGGTGTTGGGTCTATCATGGTCATTAATGATAGATTGTGCGATATTGTTTGGCGTGTGTCTCGCTCCGTCATCCTGTTGGTGGGGGGTCTATCATGGTCATTAATGATAGATTGCGCAATATCTTGTTTATGTTTCGCTCCATCATCCTTTTGGTGTTGGGTCTATCATGGTCATTAATGATAGATTGTGCGATATTGTTTGGCGTGTGTCCCGCTCCGTCATCCTGTTGGTGGGGGGTCTATCATGGTCATTAATGATAGATTGCGCGATATCTTGTTTATGTTTCGCTCCATCATCCTTTTGGTGTTGGGTCTATCATGGTCATTAATGATAGATTGTGCGATATTGTTTGGCGTGTGTCCCGCTCCGTCATCCTTTGGTGGGGGGGGGTCTATCATGGTCATTAATGATAGATTGTGCGATTTATTTTGTTTATCTCGCTCCGTCATCCTTTGGTGGGGGGGTCTATCATGGTCATTAGTGATAGATTGTGCGAATTTTGCTTGTCTCGCTCCGTCATCCTTTTGGTGGGGGGTCTATCATGGTCATTAATGATAGATTGTGCGATGCGTTTATTTGTGTTTCGCTCTGTCACCCTTTTGATGGCAGTGGCCGTGTGTGTTTTGTCCCATCATCCTTTTGGTGATGACGACTTGTGCCAGTTTACTCAGAGGATTACATCATCCAGTTTTTTCTCAAGCATCTCTCTTTCTTTCGGACAAATTCAGGGTCTTTTTATATCTAATAGACTTCTACCACAGGAATGTGAACGCCAATGCAGTTCATTCTCCTGGGTTTAAGTCAATTAGATAGGGGCATCTGTCATACCCTAAATTTGTCCTACCTCTATTCAAGTATTTTCGTTTTTTCGATTTTATTTTCTATTATACGTTGTCTGCTTATTTCTTGTTATTTAGACATGTGTCCGCTCGCAATTGGTTGATTTTTCAGAACTTTATCTTTTTGACCAATTAAGAGTGTGACACATGGCCTAAGCTTTTTTGTGAATTTTTTTATTTTCTTAAACTTTTCTTTTTAATGTTACTAATAATATGTTTTAAGTATTCAATTTTGTCTTTGTTTTTAGTTTAATTTATGTATATTTGTTAATATTTATTTAATTATATTATGTTAATGTTTATTAAATTTATATTTAGTTTATATTATATTTGTATGTCTAACGTTAGCAAAATACTGAAAAAATTTATAAAAAAAAGAAGAAGAAAATAATCAAGAGGATAATGGAAACGGACGAGGCCCATTGGGCCTATACAGAGAGAGATGGCTCTGAGTTCTTGTTATAAGAGAGAGGAGAAATTGATTGAAAACCTAAAATGATTTTACTGTTCATCTCTCTCAAAACCAAAAAAACGGCGCTCCAACTCCCCAATACCCTAATGGCGCCGCGAAACATTCATCCACTCTGAAACCCAACTCCATCCGCCCTCACCCCCAACTCTCTTTCCGCCGAACCCCCAAACCCTAAAAGACCTCAAAAACGGCGCCGCAATCCCTTTCTCCCAAACCCCACAAACGAACTCATCACCGCCGGAAACAACTTCACTCGGCCCTAACTCGATGATGTTGAACTCGACGAAAGCTGTAACAATTCCACCTTCAATCTTGTAAACACAAATTCGACGACATCTCTCAACAAGAAGCTGGACGGTTGCGAGCTGTTACGGGTGTAGAGGCAACACAACAATGTTTGAAGTTTAGCAGGTGTTGTTTTCTTTGATAGAAGTTCGCAGTTGTCGTCACGGGGGTTCTGTCTTCAATACGAGACCCACTTGAATCTTCGCCGTCATCGGTAATCGTTGTGTTGCCTTATTTTTGTTCGTTATATTGATATAAGTTTGAAATTGAAGGTAGGATTCGGTATGTTGCTGCGTATTTCAGTGTTTTGGGCACCATAAATGTTGTACTGTGTCGATTTGGTTGCAGGTTTATTTCAGTAGTGTGACAAGTTCCAATGTATGTCATTCATCTTTGTTTTTTTTAAAATATGTATATTGTCAGGACAGCAGTTGTATATGCATATTTCTAGTTCATTTTCTTATGGACTTTTGCTGCTAATGTGGTTACGGAATGGGGGATTTCTGAGTCGATTATTTTCTTTGTATCTACTATAGCAATCGTTGTCTGCAAGGAACATGTGAACTGTTTTACTTTGAACTAGTATATTTGTTTTTCAAATGAAGCTACTGGTTTGAAGGTCTTAATGTCACGTTTTGGTTTGCATAGTTTTAGTAAATCTGGGTATTGTCATCAGCTAGTGTTGTTGTTCGTAAGTGTTGCAATCAGGCTTACCACAACTGATGGATGTTTTTTTTCGAGAAGCAAAGTATGTTGCTTTAAGATATCTGCTGTATCATTGATGTTTCTGAGCATCCAATTTCTGTTTTTTTACATTGATACTGACAGAATCACGAGGGTGTTAACCTCCGTTTTTTGCGATTTCTAACTTGTAAAGTTCATGTTCTGTGTTTGCTTGGATTACTGTCTTTTATATGCAGATTTTAAGGTTTGAAATCAAGGTTTGGAACCGATTGCATGCTGGCCGCGATATTGTTGGACCCTATCATAGACATGCAACATAAGTGAGTCTTCAAGCTCGCATCAACAACAACGGAGAGCAACATTTCTACACGGGCGATTCCCACGTCCGATGACAGCACCGCCACTTTTCTAGCAATGACTCGAGCAGAGACCAGACGATTCAATGATACACGCACCTGGTAAACTCTTTTGGGGAGCCGCAAGCACAACGAGCAAGTCACGAGCTGATGCGCGACTGAATCCAATGTTGGTTGGTTTCTTTTTCTTTTATTATTACAACTGCGTTTCCATTTGACCTTTAACTTGTGGATTATTGATTTTATAGTGTTTGTGTAACATTGGAAGTTTGCTTCCTGTTAAGTTTTTAAGAGCTGAGCTGCTATAACTTGTTTTCGTGTCATAACTGATGTATTGCCGCATTGTGATCAAGTTCGAATGAGTTTTTTTTTATTATTCTAACACTATTATTAATCAGGTAGTGTATGTTCATATACCTGCTTGCATCTGGATGATGGTTTAGAGTAATAAAATTTGGTAGATGTTGTTGGGATTTCAAAAACATTGTGGTTATACAACTTCAGGCATTTCGCTTTGTTACGGCTTATGTTTTGATTTGTTTAAGCTATAAACTCTGCTGTTGTTTGAGAATGATTTTAGCATCATACTACTACTGTGAATAGCTACTGTGAACAAGGGTGGCCACATGCCGGTTGATCTCGTTTATGCATTTCTATCTTCCGAACCTCGACACAATTGGTTGTTTGTGTGAGGCTGTAATCTTAATTTTATCAATTGTGTGTAGTTTTCGTTTTGATTGATATTGCGAGACTCATGGCAGGGTTCGTACGGATTTCATGTTTGAGTGTGTATTTTGAATGATAAGCCGTGAATCTTGGGTGTGCTACGATTATATTGCGGGCTGTCATTTCCTTTTTTTTCTTTTGGTTTATGAATTTCGGCATCATTAGTAAGTTACGTTTGAGTTTGGCGGCGTCCATCCTTGTACGATTTCGGTATTGTGTTGAGTTTTGAGAACTTCCACAGGCAGTTCAATGTAGTTGCTAGCCATTACATGAATTTTAAGTATTCAAGTTGCTCTGTTGGTGTGGCTGCCGTAGATTTTCCGCCGTTATTTTGGTTATACTGATATTGGTAGTAGGCAGGTTATACTGATGTTATACAGGTGGATAGGTCACGCTCATTTAGTGTGAATTGGTTAAGAAGAACACATTGTTCACACTCATTTCGTTTCTTTTTATTTAGCTTAATGTTTTAGTAAATGTTTTTATTTAGATCTTATCTTTTTTAGTTAATTAAAATTTATCTTAAATTAATTTAATAAGCATTTTTCAAATTGGGATGTTTTATTCAACACACTAATTAATTAATTACAATTCAAAATTATTTTCTAAGCAAAGTCATGGATTATTTTACAATGTATTTTCAAAAATTTGATTGGGCTTTTTCTTCTCTAGTCCTATTTCAATATATTGTTCATCACCAAACTATTTTCTCTTAATCCATAACGAAAATTAAACTCTTAAGGTCTAGCACCTCTTGAGTTTTTTGAATAATTATTATTGGGGCGTACGCCTTGGATAATATTGTTCGTTTTTCGTTACGCTCTTAATTATTTGAACAAAAATATATCATAGGAGTCTAGCACTCTTTGTGATATTTTCTTTGTTTATTCAAACAATATTTCTTAAATTAAATCAAAACCATCCTCAAAATTAATAATTTTCCTAATCTTCATTCAAATTATTTTCTAAACCAAAAATCACCTTTTATTCAGTATTATTAATGGGTTTATTTTTATATTGATATTTTTAAATTTTTTCAAACAAAGATCTATAGTCATTTCAAAATACACTTTTAAAACTCTATTAAGTTTTTTTCAAAACTCTTAATTCAAATCTCGAAAATTGAACTCTGGAGGTCTAGCACCTCTTAAGTTCTTGAATGATCACTATTAAGGTGTACACCTTGGGTAGTGGCATTCGACTTTTTGTTTTAAAATACGTTTTTATCTTGGACAAAGAAATATTATAGGAATCAAGCATTCTGTGTGATATTTCTATCGTTCATTCAAACATTCTCCAAATGAAAAAGGTGTCGTCGAGATCTAGCATTTCGATAATACCCCAATTAATTGGTTATGAGGCCTACGTCTCATTTATCAAATAATTGTCATTTCTCTCATTTTTCAAATCCAATCTCACGTCCTCACCTCAAATTATTTTCATACCTCATTTCACTTCAAATCTTTTTCAAACGTTTTCTCGATCAAACTTCGAAAGAAGGAGGTTCTTGGAGTCTAGCATTCCTTGAATTTTCGAATGAATAATTCTCGAGGCACGCCCTTTGAGTTATTATTCATTCAATCTTTCGACCTTTTTAAATATCTTTTTTCGATTCACACCTCGCAAGAAGGAGGTTCTTGGAGTCTAGCATTCCTTGAATTTTCGAGTGAATAGCTCTCGAGGCACGCTCTTTGGGTTGTTATTCACTCAACCTTTCGACTTTTTCAAACTCAAACATCTTCCAATGTTCTCCTAAGTCGAGTGCTCGTACGCATTCGCAACCCACACTTCACACACATTCACAATTCCTCGTGGTCTCGATATTAGGAGCACCCTCAGGGACTAATATTGTTTCTCACAATCCTAACCCTTGACACGTCGTCAAGCCGGTTCCATCTTCAATCAAATCTTCGACACGTCGTCGAACCAGTTCAAAACAATTCCCTTTTGGCCTCGCATGCCATTCTTCGATTCGATCCTTTCACAAACACATTTTTTAAACTTACGAAAGAGGGATATTCTTAGAATCTAGCATTCTTTGAATATTCGAACGAGTAACTCTTGGGCGCGCCCCCGAGTTGTTATTAGTTCATTCTTTCGTTTTCAAAATATCCAACTCTTTATCTTCAACCTATTCAACCCAATTTCCGAAAGAACTGAGTTCTTGGGATCTCGCATTCCTTGAATTCTTGAGTGACAAGCTCTTGAGGCACGCCCTTAGGTTGTTTGTCAGTCACTCTTTCGTCTCTCAACTCAACGTCGAACCAATTCCAACCTCATTTTTTCGTGGTTGTTACCACGAACTACGGACGCTCTGATTCTTTATTCATTCTTGAATATAAGATACGTAGGCACAAGATTGAGATGATCTTGGCGAGCACACTTCTACCCATCTTCCGTTTCCCCCCACTTTTCCCGTAGTCGAACTACGACGCTCTGATTTCTCATTCTCGTCCGAATGAGCATACGTAGGCACAAGGGCCCCAATCCTTGGCGAGCACCCTATCTTCTAACCACCTATCTCTCCTTCGCGTCTTTAACCCTTTAACCCTACCAATTCTACCTTTACCAGCGAGAAGAAAACAAGTAAACCTAAAACAACACTCCCCACAATTACCTTAAGAGGTACCCGTCGAGTACGACGGACGTGAGGGGTGCTAATACCTTCCCCTCACGTAACCGACTCCCGAATCCGGAACTTGGTTGCGACAGCCCTGTTCCTATCCCTTCGTTTTCAAGAGGTTTTCTCGATATTTTCCTCTCCCGTTTATTTCGGGAAAAATAAAGTTCGGTGGCGACTCTGTCGAACCGCATTTCCGCGCCTTTCGCGCGAGGATCGTATTTTCGAATGTGAATTTTTCGAGGTGCGACAACTAGCCATATGGCACATGCTCTTGTTAGAGTATGATATTCAATACATCGCTCAAAAATTTTTCAAAGGCAGTGTCTTGTCAAAACACCTTGTCGAGCATCCGGTAGATGATTATCAACCACTCAAGTTTGAGTTCCCAGATGAAGAAGTAATGTACATCCAACGTTAGAAACCGAAACCTGATCCTGAAGAAGATCCCGAACCTGGATCCCCTTGGGAAATGATGTTTGATGGAGCGTTTAACAAGAATGGACATGGTGTTGGAGCCGTCTTGAAGAATCCAACGGGAGGACATACTGCCGTCACCGCCCGACTTTGTTTCTCTTGTACCAACAATATAGTCGAGTATGAAGCTTGCATCCTGGGACTAGAGACTGCTATTGACCTCCGTATCAAAGTCTTGGAAGTGATCGACGACTCTGCTTTAGTGATCTTCCAACTCAGTGAAGAGCGGGAGACTCGAGATGAAAAATTGATCCCCTACAAAGATCATATTCTGGAGATGATTGAATACTTCGATGAAATTACTTTCAAGCACGTGCCGAGAGTAGAAAATCACATTGCAGATGCTTTAGCCATGCTAGCATCAATGTGGAAGGTCCAGTTTGTTAACGAGGCACCTCTGTTTTGCATCGAAAGAAGGACTGTGCCAGCATATGTCATGATAGTAGAAGAAGAGTCTGATAAGAAGCCTTGGTTTCACGACATTAAGAATTTCCTTCAAAATCAAGAATATCCGGCTGACGCATCCAGAATCGAAAAAACAACCCTACGAAGATTATCATCCAAAATTTTCATCTGCAATGGCATCTTGTACAAGAGAAACCACGACATCGTTCTATTCAGATGTGTTGATGAAAAAGAAGTAGATATGCTAATGACTGAAGTGCACGAAGGGACATTCGGCACTAATGTCAGTGGCCATACCATGGTGTTGCGGTTAGAATAGGATATCAAACTATTAGTTAGTTTGAATCACATCTTTAGTTCACAACCGATCTTTGATTTATCCGAAGGAAAAGGTCAAAAGAAGGAAAACCTAATTTTGCATCGTAAACAATTCGAGGAGAGATCTAGGTAAGAGGTTGGTTAAGCTTAAGGAAGGTACTAGCACCCTAAAATTTTGTAGTACTCTACCTTTTATTTAAATTTACTATTTGCTTTAATTATTTGATTGCGGATATATACTGAGCTAAGGGTTAGAAAGTGACATAAAAAAAGACCTAAGGTTTAGTCCTAAGTTTACTCGGCAAGATTCACATCTTGTGCCTACGTATCCTGGATGGGGGATAGAATCAGATTAATCGTAGTTCCCATTGAAAGGGAGGTTAGAAACTTCTTGACTGTGGTCAAGAAGCGCTTACGTGGAGTGCGGCGACTCCAATCTCTACGGTGTAAAGAGTTGAATTAAAGAGGGTAAAACTAGGTATTCCACGGTGGGAAACCTAAAATGGAGTGCAGCGAATCCTTAACTTAATGCTAGGGTAAAGGGTAATTCGGTCCACGGCGGGGACGCCTATGCAATTAGAGTTTGAACGATGAAAAATTCAAAGATAAAGGACTATTGACGCGACAGTCAAACAGCTAGACCTATTTCTTCGGAAGGGATTTAACGGTAACTAAAATAATGAAAATACGATTAAGCGGCAGTATGAAAATACGGGAAAGGTACGAAAACGGTAAAGGAATTGCAAAGCGACGATATACTCGCATAAATTACAACCCAAAAAATGCAAGAATAATAACGAAATAAAAGCGACGATGTCCTCGCATAAATTACAACCATAAAAAGAAATACGAAAAATAAAGTATTATAACTGTAAAACTGAGAAAGCAATGAAGGGACCGACATAAAAATTATACGAGAATAACCGGCAAGATTCAATGTAAAATTGAAAGGGCAATGTTAGACAATTTTAGGAAAGGGATTTAAAACTAAATGAGGAATTTACAAAAAAGAGTTTGAATTTAAAATTTTAATTTTTAATTTCGCCTAATTTTAATGGATTAATAAAAATCTTATTTTTCCAAAAAAGGTTTTTTTCAATTGAGAAATGTTAAATTTTAAAGAAATGTTCTAATCAACTTTTAAAAAAAGGTTTCTAGTTAACTTTAAGAAAAGGTTTTTAAAAAAGGGGTTTTAATTTTAACAAAGGGTTTTGATTTTTTTAAAAACAAAGGCTTTCACCTTCAAAAAAGGAGTTTTAGTTTAAGAAAGGTTTTAATTTTAAAAAAGGGTTTTAACTTAAGAAAGGTTTTAATTTAACCTAATTAAACTAAATTATAAAATAAAAATAATAAAAAGGCTTTAACTTTATGAAAGGTTTAGATTTAAGAAAAGGTTTTAATTAGAAAAGGTTTTAATTAAAAAAGGTTTTAATTTAACCTAATTAAACTAAAATATAAAATAAAAATAATAAATAGGTTTTAACTTTATGAAAGGTTTAGATTTAAGAAGGGTTTTAATTTAACCTAATTAAACTAAATTACAACATTAGAAAAAAATAAGGAATAAGGTTTGACCAATTCTTTCCCTTCCACACGCGGCGCCGCTGGCCTCCATTGTTGCCTTCTTTGAAGCTTTTGCTTCTTCTCCGCCACCATTCTTGCTCTTCCCGGTAGGATTCTGAAAACACAAAGTGAAACAAAAAACAGGTTAGTATCAAAATTGTTCACCTTTTTCGTGAGGTTTGAAGTGATTTGAGTTGGTTCTTTTTCGCCTCCTTTTCCTTATTTTTATGCTGATTGAACTTCCCTTTTTCTTCCATCTTCTGGATTTTCTTTTTCTTTCTTAACTGATGGTGAAGCTGCTGTTTATATAATACTTGTTTGCTTGGGCCTGGGCATGCTGGTTGTTGCAATTTTCAAGGTTGGTTTGTTGATTTCTTTGACCTTGTTTTGCTAAAATTTTAGGAAAATTATTTCTGAACTTGGATATCCATTTTTCCTTGATGGATTTGGATATCCACTTTGGTTCTATGGATTATGGATGTCTTAAGTCCTGTTTGGCTAAAACAAAAAAACCACTTTTTCCAAATAATCCCTTCTAAAAAAAACAATTTTTCAACTTAGAAAAATTAGACATTTTAGGACACTTAGGATTTGATTTTGTAATTGTTCTTATCCTTGTAATAAAAGAAAAAATAGAATTTAAATAAGTAGATTCAATTCTTTCTTGATACTCTGAATTCATTTTTTCGATCAAATTTCTCCGTGTAAACTCATTCGATTAAACTCAAACAACTAAATTCATTTAATTAAATTTATCCGATTAAGTTCCTCCAACTGAATTCGTCCAGATAAATTTGTCCGATTAAATTCATTCGCTTAAAATTCATCTAATTAAATTCAAACGACTAATTTCATCTGATTAAACTCATCCAATTAAAATTATCTGATTAAGCTTTGATGTTCCAAACTCCGAATTCTACAATTAATCATCTTGCATGATTTAAATCTAACGTAGCTTCTGAGTTCAAACAAATCCCTTTTGCCCTTCATAGATTAAATCGCACACATCGTGATTTTCCTGCAAAAAACCAACATACTGGACAAACTGGTTAGCGGTCAGTTAAAATGCGATGCATAATGAGATGAGATGTGAAAAGAACCTAATAATCTAAGAGTAAAATTTGGGGTATGACAGTTGCCCCTATTTAAATAGCTTTATCGAATTACTTGAGCGACGTAGACTCGAGAAATCATGGTGAAAGAGATTTAAATACAGATAACCGAACATTTTGCCCTTAGACGCAGTGATATGCAATGCTATGGACAAAACAAAATGAACTATAATGCTAACAATGTTATGATGCATATGCTGGAAGGATAAATGCAAGGATTCAGACGACACAACGACACAGGGGACAGACGCGACGAACAAACCATACTAGGGAATACGACGCACTGGGGAAACAACACGGCAACTGGGGAATTCTAAAGTGATGGTCAACTGGCTCGATCACGATCAATTGTCATTTTAGAAGGAACAATAAGAATGGGATCCTCAATGGAGATGGCACCGCCGAGACGGCCTTCACTGGGGAATATCCAAGAGTAACTGTGCAACAAATTCAGGCATGACCGGCTGGCCCTCTAGGATGACAAGGTAACACATGATCCACACGGCGGTGGGATCGGGTAAACAATAAGTGCTGGAGTTTTCAGGACATTCCTTTAAACGACGAGATCGAGCGGGATCTTCAGGAATCGTCAGAAAATATACAAGGAGAAACAAACATCAGAAACATCCGGAAGAACATCGAATAAATTTTGAAACCGACCATAGACACTCGGAAAAATTCGAATGAACTCTGGGCTGCCTCCAAAATGAAAACATCTATAGGAGCATGAGATGAAGACAATTCTCTGAAGGTATATCCGAAACATTTAGGAAAGCGTTAAATGTACGGGAAGAGTTTGAAGATATATCTGGAAGAACATCAGATAAGCAACAAAGGAATTTTGGAAGAACATCAGAACCAACAGCCAATATGGAAAAACATCAGAAAGAGAAACAAATCTGAAAAAACATCAGGTAGATTCTGAATAACCATCAGAATCGAAGGAAAATATCTGGGAAACCATCAGATAAGTTCTAGAAGAACATCAGAACAAAGGCTCACCCTGGAAAAACATCAGGGAGAGAAACGTATCCGGAAAACCATCGGATAGATTCTGGAAAACCATCAGAATCAAAGGAAATATCTGGAAAACCGTCAAATAAGTTCTGGAAGAACATCAGAACAAATCGATCTGGAAAACCATCAGAAAGAGAAATAAATCCGGAAAAACATCAGATAGATTCTGGAAAACCGTCAGAATCAAAAGGAATATCTGGAAAACCATCAGATAAATTCTGGAAGAACATCAGAACGAAGACTCAATCTGGAAAACCATCAGATAGAGACACGAGGGTGACATCCAAGAATGAAATTGGATAAAAGGATACCAGACATACAATAATGGCTTTGAATGAAAGGTATAATCACAATATCCGAGAGTGGTATTAGGCGTAAGAGGAACAGACATATCCGAAAAAACCATCGGATAAGAAATGTCATATCTAGAAGAACGTCAGATAGACACGACGCAAAATTTGTTTGGTAGGTGCCAAGTAAGTTAGACTTTGACCACAAGGTAAGACATGGATAAAACACAACCTTGGGAGAAGTGCAAATGAGGATGAAGCACTCATGATATGCATATGTATAATAATTATACCAATGATATATGATCAAATGCAAATGCAGATGTCGACGACAAGACTTGACTCTTTTAGTGAGATGACAAGACCGGAAGAATGATTCCTCAACACATACATCACTACCATTCTGCTTAGGGGCTAAAGATGTTATTGTTGAACACATCTCTGCCACAATGGTAAACTGTGTCAAGTTGATGATCCTTGTAGGAAGGATCAAGAGTTGCTTGGGGATCCTTCAAGTAAATTGCCTCAGATTAAGTCGTCTGTTATAGATGAACTGATAATCACTTCAACTTGTCTGACTCGTGAAAATGACTGTTTTATTGTACCCTCGGAAGGTCTTCCCCAGTCTGAGTCTTGAAAGATCTTCTGGATAAACCAAATATGAGAAGACCTTGCCTTGAACAAATCTTGAACTGATTCTTAGACAAGATGTAAAAGGAACTTTCCCCTGATAGGATTACTTGACCAAGTTTCTCGATAATTTGAAAATTCCTTGAGAGAAAAGCCAGTTTGCAAACAAAAGTGTTCATACAAACATGGTAATGCAAAGTTCATGCAACTTTTGAAATTAAAATTATTTTTGAAAGATGAAAAATAAATGAGTCATTGGTCAGAACACGGTGGTTCAAGACGCTCAAAGTTTAAAACAAATGTGTACTGCCAAAATAAATGATTCATAAAGATCTTGTGGAGTCAGCTTACGCAACCTTGCTATAGTATGCTTTCAAAATAACCTTGTTTCAGTTAGGTCTTTTGAGGGTTGTGTCGCTACTGCGAAAATCGGCGCTGGCTATGACAGAAGAGTCGCCACCGTGCATTATTTATCCCACAAGAGGGAAAGGAAACGCTCAGAGTAAACCTAACGCAAAACGGGAAAGGAATGGTTGTCGCAACCAAATCCTGGATTCGGGAGTCGGTTACGCAAGGGGAAGGTATTAGCACCCCTCACGTCCGTCGTACTCGACGGGATCCACGCTTGTTTTCTGGTACGGATTGTTATTCTATCTACACTAAGGGTCAAGGGTTAAAAGGAAAATAAAATGACTCGGCAAAGCATCGCACTTTATGCCTACGTATTCCCGTCTGGAACGAGAAATCAGAGTCAACATAGTTCGCCTACCTACGGGAAAGGAGGGGAAGATTGCTCGCTAGGATACGGCATCCTATGCCTACGTACTTTCATACAGCATGAAAGATCAGAGCAAACGTAGTTCGGGCTACGGAAGACACAAGCTTGTCTGATAGTTTTTTATGACCTTCAAAAAGGGGTTTTCTTGATTAAGAGTCCAAGCGGACAAAAATGACACTTTGATGTTTGTTTTGAATCTTTTACGAAAGAAGTGTTTTTTAGTTTGTTTGCAATCTCTGACGCACTAGAGACTATGATTTGAGAGTGACTACGTCGCGTGTCACCCAAAGGGTGCCACACTAAGCCGCCAGACTACTGGAAAGAAGCTCTCCAGCAACCCTTTCTCAAATAGCTTAAGGCTCGTAACGTACGACATCGATTAACCTTATTACTGTATTTTTGAGTTGTTTAAGATGAGAAGAGAAAGAAGCCCTAAAAAGCCTAGGGTTGAAAAGTGGAAGCAAAACTACCCTAATGTTGTCATGCATGGGTTAAAACCTAATGTCTGTCATATTTCTCTCTTGCACAGAGGGAAACAGAGATCCTAGGGGATAAAGGGAAAGAAACAGATATATACAGTAAACAGTAAACATGCATGAGATGCAGCAGTACAAGCGAGGCAAGGGAGTCCCACTCAACCTCGAACCTGGGAAAACAACAGGAAAAGTGAACAATATTCACTTCAAACCTTTGGGGCAAGCTGTACAAGCCAATAATCAATACAAAAAAAGAAATAAAACCCAACACCAGCTCTGACAGCAACACCAGCTCCTACAGTAAGCAGCTCAAATAGCAACAACTCTGACAGCTACAGTTGATTAACAGCACAAAAGGTTGACAATAACAACTTCAAGCAAGACCCCATCTTCACTCTTCAATGATCCCCAAGCTTTAGATAAGCTCCTGTCTTCAAAAGCACCCCAACTCTAGCAAGCATGAACCTCAACCAGTAGACAGCTTCAAACAGCCGCAAAACCCTAGCTTCAACAGATAACTCTCTTTGACAGGCACTGGCTTTATCTTCACCAATCTTCAATGAACTTCATTCTTCAATAGGTTTCCATCTTCAATGCACTCACTCCAGAAGAGAATCAATTATCAGATTAAGTTGAAATGCTAAACAGCTTATTGACAACCAAAGGAAGCCTATAAGCACTTAGCATTGTAGGGGAAAGGTTCCCTCAAAGTTCTACTTCTAAAGTATGTCACTTATCCCTCCAAAGGAGGGATGTGAATACCATAAAAGGACTTTTTTCATAGGGAGGAATAGAAGCACAAGATGCTTTCTATGTTTGCAAGAAGAAATCAATCTAATCTAAAGCTCTCCCTATATTTCCTATCTCTTAATCCACCTTCAAAGGGAAGAATCTTCATGCTCCAAGCTCCATCCTTTGTCTCCAATCACCTTCAATGTCTTCATAAGCCCCAACAAGCCAAGCCCACTCCCCAATCCCAATTGAAATAACCCAAACCAAACAAACAAGCAAAATGCCCAAGAGGGAAAACACACAATCACCACTCAAATTGCAAAAATCAAGTAAAATAGTAATACTCATTATGAAATCCTAGATTAATTTCTAAGGGAACCTAAATATATACCCTATACCCCATATAAACCCCAAGGCCCAAATCAAACCCTAGGTCTCCAAATCAAGCCCTAAACTACACCTAAGTGTTGTGAAACCCTAATTCTGATACCTCTCCTATCTACCTCTCAAACTAATCTAAGTTTTAGTCAAAAAAATATGAAAAACTTCCTAAGGGTACATGCTTCCCTAATCTAATCAACCTCACAAGAATCAATCAAAAATCATGCACCAATCTCTCATACTAAATTCAGAAAAATGAAGTATCAAACAAATGTAAAATAAAAGCAATAATATTGTAAAATATACCAAAAAATATAAAATACATGAAATTAATATTTTTTTAGTTTCATAATTTTCTAGAGGTCCTAAGGGAACTAAGGAAAAAAATCCCATCCTAAAATGATTATTTTTCAATTTGTTATGAATTAATTTCTAATCCTAGGTAAAACATGAAAATAAAAGAAAATCAGCTAAAAAAAACAAACTGGCATGGTGAATAGCAATAATCCATAGTTATTTTCCAGATTGGGCTAAGGTGGGGGGTGCGGATATCAGGCGCGCGCTAAGCCCAAACCAATTCAGAAAACAATTGGAAAAGGAAAGGAAAATTGACAAAAGTCTATGGCGAATAGCAATTAATTCGCATGTTATACTCAATTGGGCTCCAGATGAGGGTGTGATTAGCAAATTTCATCTAAGCCTAAACCAAACATCCACACGGAGAGGGAGGTGCAACGGGGAAACCAGGGAGATGCTTGGCAAAAAACAATGGGCCTAAGGCCCGAGTCCAACATCACCCTCACTATCAGTACACAAAACCCTAATCCCCTCAATCCCCTTTCTACTGTTCATCACTAACCCTAGCGCCGTTCTCATCCTCTCTGACTCTCTCTGTCTCACAATCTCTTCACCAACCACAAAACATTCACCAACACCCATCACAAGCTATGGCGCTTCAATCTATCAGCTCAGATTATCTTTCCCTAACCTAATCTCGTTCACAATATAACATTCGAACTAACCTAGTTCTTCAGCTAACAAAACAAACTATGAAAAGTAACAAGTTCAAAGCAAGAACCTGGAGACGCTATGAAGATGATGAGTTCTGGAAGCAACTGATGAAGATGGCGAGGCTTACAAAGAGCTTGACGGATCCACTTCTGGAGATTCGTTGATGCTTGAAGATCCACAACGTTGATGGAACTAGTGTGATGACCGGACGAAGATTTAACGAACTGGAAGCGTTTGAGGACGATCTGAAGATCTGAAGATGTTGATGAACTTCTGGGCGAAAACACTTAAAGATTGATGGAGGCGAGGAACGTTCTGGAAATTTTGCGATGAACTGGATGAAGACCAATGAACTACTGACGAATGTTCTTGAAGGTCTACGAATATTCTTGATCGGACGAAGACAACGATGAATATTCTTGAACTGCTGAAATCTGGAGATGAAGAACGATGAAGATTGTTAAACGAAATGCGGATGATCTGCGTTTGGATCTTGAAGGGGAAGAAAAATCCGTTGAAGGAGTTGAAATCCTGGAGATTTGAGATGAACGAGTGATGAAGTTCTGGAAATTTTGCAGTTTCCGATGGTGGTTGAGGACTCCGGCGACGGTTATGGTTCACCGGTGACGGTTACCGGTGAAAATTGGCCGTGAAAGATTTCTCTGGTGAAGCTCCGACGAGTTTGCATGGCCGGCGGCAGGAGGGAGGTTGGTGGAAGACAGTTGGCGAGCATGCATGCAAGGAAGAGTTTGGTGAGGACGTGTGGCGTGAGGGAGAGGGAGAGAGAGTGCCAAGTGGCTCAGAGTGGTGTGAGTGGGGAAGTGAGGTGGCAGGTTCTGAGTGAATTAAAAAGTGAGGTGGAAGAGAGAGAAAGAAACGCGTGGACTACTCTATATAGTGACAAGTGGCGCTGGGATTTGGACTTGAACTAGGCCCTACGAATTGGACATCTGGCCCATTAACAACTCAGACTAATGATCTTGATTAAATGCTAATTAATTGGACTAATTCTGAATTAAAACCTGATTAAGACTCCATTAATGCCACACTTAAGACTCTAATGATGATTAAAAAGAAATCAATTAACATTCAATTAACCTAAACGAAAATTAAAGCTAGTAATTAAAAACACTAATCAACCTCCTAATTAATCCTAATTAAAGAACAATTAAAATCTAATTAACTTCCATTATTTTCTAAATCTATTAAAAATAGAAAAGTCCACTAATCTATTGAAACTATTTAAAATGCATTAACAATCTATTGAAAATTCTAGAAACTATTTAAAAAAAAGAATTTAAAACTATTTAAAAAGAAAAATATCTATTTAAAAATTCTAAAACTACTAAGTTCTATTAGAAAATATTAAAAACCTATTTAATATCTAAAAAAAATATCTATTTAAAACTATTAAATTCTATAAAAAAATATTAAAAAACCTATTTAGTATCTAAAACTCAAATAAATCTATTAAAAAATCTATTAAAATCCATTAAAAATCTAGAAAATAAAAGAGAAAATTCTAAAAATGCCAGGAAGCCGATTAAATCGATTAGAGAACAATTGCGCAACCGTAGCGAAATAAGCGATAAAAACCGGACACCGAAATGCCCTCAAAGATAACAGCGAGAGCTGAAAACACCGAGGCGAGCACCAATTCTCAAAATACATTTATTCGAACTGGCCTGAACTGCCTGAAACGCCAGGGGAGGCTATAATCCCGATAAAGTCAATCTGACTGAAAAAATGCAATGTATGCAGTATGCGAGTGCGAATGCAAAATGCGTCGAAACATAAACCAGATGTGGGAACCGGTTGGTCAAATTTTGGGGTGCAACAGGTTGTAACGTGGTCTGGTTCACAGTTAATGAAACAAAGGATAATGGCTTAAAATTTATTTGTACCCACCCAATCTACGTGATAATCTTCGGTCCTACGCTTAGTTAACTCATATTATGCATTCAGGTTCCTATAGGTTAGAAATTGCACTGATGGTAGCAATGATGGTTCAGAAGTCAAGGGACCTATGAAAAGGCAGCCACTACTTTCCTATGACATTCATTTGTTTTGACATTGAGGATTTTCAGGGTAAGGATTTAAAGATCTCGTCTTTTTATTATCCCTAACTTTTGCCTGAACTGTTTTTTTTAAAGCACATAGTCAGTGGGATGCCCCATTTTTTCCTAAGTCTCCTTCATAGGTTTTAACTTAGCGGACTTTTTCTTTTGATTTTTTTTGAAAGAAAATGATTGCCTGGATTAATGATCACGGTAAACCATCATCGGCTTTTGACTTGGAAAACATATTCGACACTTATTTGCTGTGTGCCAAGGAAAATTGTGAGTGTGACCTTTATATGAAAGGTGTATTGCAGGAACACACAACCAAGTTAATTGAGAACTACCCATGCCAAGGTTAAGATCGCGATTTTTTTTAAAGAAAGAAACTCCAACTTCTAGGCTCGAAGAGGGTGACAAGGGAATAACTTCCTTATCTCTCCAGTGTTTGGGAGTTGAAATAATGCCTTACATCGTCAACAATGTTTGATTGAAAGCACACTGACAGCAGTTATGGGTATAACGTTTTCGTCATCTTCCCTCCAATCTTTGCATATCAAAAAATTGAACAAGAAGTAAATATTTGAAAGATAAAGCATAAAGATGCAAATAATAGACAAAATGAATTGAAATCAAAAGTTGCAATGCTCAGTTCATTAATGTAAAAGTACAAACATAATTTGAAAGCAAACAACTAATATAAAAATAAGGAAAGTAAAAACAATAAGAAACAAAAGGCCTAATGACTACATCAGTATAAGGGTGAGCCGTCCCGTCTGAAGCTTCACTTCTGATGCACTGGAAAAGGATTTTTCTGGACATTCAGAGGATTATCCTCAAAATTAAGGATTCCAGTTCTAACCAACTCACGCACTCTAGCTTTTAGTGCAAAACAATGCTCCAAGTCGTGGCCCAAGGCACCCTCATGAAAAGCGCATTGGAGATCAGCCCTAAATCCATCTGGAGGAGGTGGTAAAACCCTTGTAGTGATCAGCCCTTTTTGAACCAGGTAAGGATAAAGTTCCATGTAAGTCATAGGAATAGGATCAAATTGATTCCTATTTCGGTACTGGTATTGTCTAACAACTGAACGTTGAGGAGTCTGAGCTAGTTGTGGAGCAACAACATGATGATCAACAGGTTGAAGTCCATGGCGAGGCCTTCTTGATTCAGTCATAACAGCATTGGTCTGATCCTCTTTCCTCTTTTGGAAATTCCCATAGGATTTCCTTTCCCCACTAGAAGAATCTACAGCTTTGGATACCTTACCATTTTTCAAACCTTCTTCTAACCTTTGGCCAATAGTCACCAGATCTGTAAAGCTTGAAGAGACACTTCTAATCATCTTTTCCCAATAGAAAGGAGACAAAGTATCCATGAACATTCCTGTTAGTTCCTTCTCTGCTATAGGGGGTTCAACTTGAGAAGCTAACTCCCTCCAACGCTGAGCGTATTCCTTTAACGACTCTTTTTCCTTCTGAGACATACTTTAAAGTTGACGGCGATTGGGAGCCATATCCAAATTGTATTTGTATTGCTTCATAAAAATGTTGGTGAGATCCTGGAAGCAATGGACGCTGTTATGCTCTAAGTTCATATACCATTTGAGAGAACCACCACTCAAACTGTTCTGAAAGCAATGGATGAGCAGTTTCTGATTGTTGGTGTAAGCTGCCATCTTTCAGAAGTACATAACTAGATGGGCTCTTAGACATGAGTGACCTTGATACTTCACAAATTCAGGAGTCTTGAACTTGGCAGGCAAAACAAGACCAGAAACTAGGCACATATTGTCGGCATCAACGTTGAAGAAATCAGTACCTTCGACAACTTGGAGTCTCTTGTTTATGATATGAAATTGTTCACGGGTAATCTCAGGCTCAACAAAATCTTCCTGGTCTTCCCTTTGAACACCGGAAGCATTGTACTCATAGGGAGGATTCTCATAGGGAGCTTGGACAGTCTGATTAGCAGTGTGGACCACAGGCCTGGCCTTGGTAAGGACAGGAGCTTGAAAAACCGGTCTGATAGTCTGACCAATCATAGCAGTAGATGCAATAGGTGGAGAGTAGTTATGAGGTAAACCAAACTCCAGCCAAGTAGAGGGCGACAGTGAAACAGGATGTGGATAAACACTTGAAACTTCCTAAATGACGGTCCTCTGAGGTGGCTCTCCTCTAGCAATCAATACTTGAAGCATTTCAGTAAGCCTGGTCATGCCTGCTTTCAACTTATCAATCTCCATTCGGACTTCTGCATTATGTTCCTCTTGTTGTGACATCAGGAGTCTATAGTTAGCTCTGGTCCGATACCTGTGTCGAGGAATCAGCTTGACGACTCAAAGTGACACTAGAAGATAAAGACAACTGGGAATGAGAAACCGGGGGGAAAATGCAATGCAAGACATGATGTTAATGCGATGCAATGGTTTCAAGAACTTCAACGATCGATTTCAAATGTTAGAAAATGTTTTAGACTTTAAAATGTAAGACTTTTTGAATTTGCAAAGTGTTGCACCCCATAATGTGCCCAACCTTTTCTTTTCTTGGCTTATGTTTCATGTCATGTTCTAGCAATTTTGCATTTGCATATCATTGCTCATCTAAAGAGGATCAGGAGAGGTGTGCATAGCAAGAGAGGATTACCAAGGGTTTTGAGCCAGGGCAAGAGGTTGTATTCAAGCATGAGTGCTCATCAAGTAATCAAGAAGTGGTCAATGCTCTTTGAGAGAGTGGGTGGATGTATGTGGCTTATCTCCTATCTTGGAGGCCAATTGAGGATCATCAGAGGATTGTGAGTCCATGGTTATGGATGGAGAGTATTCAAGAAGTTCGTTGAGTGCTTTGAGAGCCATTGTGGAGCTTATCCAAGTTTTTGTATCATGTACAAGAAGTCCCAGTCAATAGCGTGTGCATCTAGGGTTTTCATCTGGTCAACCCTAAGTCAAATGTGGATTTGAAGGAGATTAAGACTTAGTTCTGAGTCATCATGATCATGGAAAGTTGTGTTGAGGCATATGAGATGTTATTCCCAAGACCCATTCGAGAAGAATCAAGAGTGTGAGAAGTTACTAAATTAGGGTTCTTAGTGTAAAATCCCCTGTTTAGTGTCTAACTTCAAGACCACATATTTCAAGATACAAGTTTCATATCACTTTGATGCAAACATGAAACCTGTAGAGCATGTTCTTAGCTTTCTTTTGAGTATTAGAACTCATCCATCTGATTTCTAGAACTCAAGTTATGATGCTAACAAGTTATGGGTCCTCAGATAAATATGTTTTCAGTCAACAAAAGTCAACTAACTTCCAAGGAATTTTTGACCTAGATCCTTGTTTCATCTCACTTTGACCCAAACAGGAAAGTTGTTCCTTATGATCTTAGCTTTCCAAAAAGTACTAGAAGTCCTTCATCTGATTTGTGGAACTCAAGTTATGAAGCTTGCAAGGAAGAGGTATTTTGGGAAAGTGAGATTATAGGTCCTTTTCATTATAGGTCTTGTTTATCCATTTGTGTACTTCAAATGGAACTTTGTCCAACATGAAAGTTGATTCAAATAATTTCATCTTAGAACACTGAATTGTCATGGATTTGGCTAGGGTTTGGAAATTGGTGAAGGAAATTTCATGAAAAAGTCTTTAAAAGGGGAAATTCAATTAACTTGATTTTTTAACTTTTACAAGGCATGTTTGTGCATATTTTGAGTCACAAGAACATAACAAGCAAGATGCACAAATTGGATTTGAATTTTGATGCCAATTTCATGTGCAAATTCATGGTTACTTCAAGTGTAAGTCACACATCAAATACTAACCATTGGATCAATTCAAGGGATGATTTCAGTCCACATGATTAGTTTGATGTCCCAGCAGTGAATTTGAATCAAAAACAAGGAGAATTGGAGCTGTTTCACGTGTGCATGAAGCATGGAATTCAAATTTGGGCATTTTTGAATTTCAAACAAATCAGCCACAATTGGGCCTCCAAACTATTCCTAACCCATCATATAAAAGGTTCAGATCATTTTTGAGCATTCATTTCATGCCATTTCGTGCCCAGAGAGCTCAGTTGCAGTTGGAGAAGAGAAGTGAAATTTCAAATTCGTGAATCACATTTGAAGCAATTTCAAAGCAATTCAACTTCAGAATCATCTTCCTTGAGCTCTAGTGAGTGGATCTGCACAGTTTCGTCAAGCTTAAACACTTGTAAAAGCTCCAACGGAGAGACTCCATTAGGTAAGCTTCAAATCAAGATTTCTCTCATTTTATGCATCTATCTTGTGCCATTGTTGTTGCATACTGAAGCCCTACTCATGTAGGCAAAATCTGGATAATATTTGGACGTGTTCATGATGTTTTCAGTTTTGAGCATGGTTTTTGTTTGCTCGATTTGCCTTATTCTTGTATGATAATTGAATTCTGAACCTAGATTTGGATCGTGCTTAGCCTCCTCTTGAATTTGGTATAAGATTGCGCTTGATTTGATGAGGTTTTGAATCCTCAGTGCCGGAGTGTTGGTCGGAGAAGATGACTGGAACAGTGGTTCCAGCATCTGGTTTGATCTTCATTTAAATGATGTGTCACTCCATGTGTGTGGTGGACTTTTTGATCCAGGCTTGAAGAACGGCCATGATTAGCTTTGATTGGCCTTTTGACTCTGTTGACCCTCTAGCGCATAAATGAAACGCAATGTTTCATGTGCTTCTCATCTTGTTTGTAATTTGGGCCTACATCACTATTTACACCCCTCCCTGCGCAGCCCAATCTTTTTAACTGTTTTTGGTTGATATTTGCACCACTTGTTTTTCTTTTTTTTTTATTTTCTTTTTGTTTTATTTCTGTTGAGAATTAATTCAAAATAAAATACCTCTAATGATGATAAAATTCCCCAAAAATATTTTCTAGACACTTTGCGATGTCCTCTAATTTTAGGAATTTTTATTTTATTTTTTTGGATTATTTTTCAATTAAAAAAGAATTTGTCAATTGGAGTTGTTTTAATTGAACTATTTCTTGACATTGTCCTGTTTTTGATTTATTTTTAATTCTTCCCTTTGGTCCAATGACTAAAAATTATTCCTCATTTCAACAATGAGTTGAGTGATTTTTGAGGACCATTTTGCCCCTGCTTTGACCACTTTTGGTTTGACTTTGACCTTGTTTTCATTGACCCTCAACAATCCTCCTTCACAATGGCGCACCCTTGTGAATCAAATTCTTTGGTGATGTTGTGAAGTGACTTTGATTGTAATATCTTGGCTTTTGGTTGCCAACTCTTTGATTCTTGCTTGAGATTTTATTTGGTTATTTTTGAACCTTTTTCCTATTTTTGAGGTAACTTGCAAGTCAAGTTATTTCTAAGGAAGGTTCACACAAATGCTTGACCTAGTTTGCTTTGGAAATGACTTTTATGGATCCATTAAGCTCTCAACTCTTCTTGATTCATGCTTCTAACATATTGAGGTACTTGAATGTTCATTTTTGGGTCATAAAGTTGTTCTTTTCTTGTTGAATTGTGCATTTCTTTGTAGGTTTTCCACTTGTGCTTCAAGTGTTGATCATGACTAAGATTTAGGTGTTTCTCCTTGCCTCTTATTGCATTTCTTTTGGTTATGTTTGATGTTTGATTTGTGCATTCTCTCTTTTCATCCCCACTTCTGTCCCATGACTTTGGAGTTCCATTTGAGATGGTTTGGTCCCTCCTTTGGAGGCATTTGAAACATATCTTGAATGATGAATCCTTGAGGACCTTTTGGTGCATTCTTGTTTGTTTCTTGTGTGGCCTATGGTTGAGTTACCCATATGAGTTCCTTGTTGTCCTCATGTTGCCTCCCATTCACACATTTCATTTTAGTTTCCTTTCTTTCTTTTGGTTTGCCTTTGGGCATTATGGTTGATGACAAATGGTTGTAGGATTCATTTTCTCCCGTTTCATCCCATTTTGGTGCACTTGTGTGATTTGTTTTTGTGCATTCTTTCTTTTTTTCTCTTTTGCATCCTCTCATATGCATGCTTGAGGTTGAGATGTGCTTGTGGAGGCTACTGCCCCACACTTTATTCCTCCGTCACTATCATTCTAATTGTGCATTATGTGTTTGCATACTTGCATCTTTACTATTTTATGCTTCCTTCTTCTTCTTTCTTCTTTGCCATGTTCCCTTAGGACCTCTAATCTCTTGATATTATGATAGACCTTAGGATTGAACCTATGCATGAGAACATTAGGTAGCATTCCCTTTCATCCAAACTCTAAGTCTATTTTGCATGACAACTTTTAGGTTTGAGTTAGTCTCCCTTTAGTGTGACCTTTCTCTTCTCATCTTCAAACATTTTAAAACACTTAATAAAGGCTAATGATTGTTGTACGCTACGAGCCTTAAGCTACTTAGGAAATGGTGATTGGGGGGTTTCCTCTCAATGGCCTAGAGTTTTTAGTGTACACCCTTTGGGTGATATGCGACACATTCGCTCCTAGGTCAGTCTTTAGTGCAACATGAGTTACAAATCAAACTCAAAGCACTTCTTCTCTAAAAAACACAAAAACAACTTCAAACCTTTTTATCCTTCAGGATCCTAATCATGGAAAACCTTTTCATAAAGGAAAGTTTTGTTAATTCTTGGTTTTACCGCAAACAGGTAACGCCTAAGTCTCAAATGGTCGAGCTGCATACACCTAACTGCTAGAACTAAGTTTTAACCCTACTCGGGTAAAACATTTTGAACGAACCGGTGTTCTTGTTAGCCCGAAGTACGTTTGCTCTGATTTCTCATACCATATGAGGATGCGTAGGCACAAGACGTGATGTCTTGGCGAGCAACCTTCCCCCACCTTTCACCCGTAGTTAGCCGAACTATGTTTACTCTGACTTTCCCATTGCACAAGGGAATACGTAGGCACAGAGCGGTGATGCTCTGCTGAGTCTCTTTCCATTCCTTTTGTCCCTGAGACCTTTAGTTAGATAGTAAACACCCTTTAGATAGACAACAAAGCATGGATCCCATCGAGTACGACGGACGTGAGGGGTGCTAATACCTTCCCCTTGTGTAACCGACTCCCGAACCCGAGATATGGTTATGATGACCTGTCTTCTCCCGTTTTCGTCAGGTTTTCTCTGATCGTTTCCTTTCCCTCTTTTGGGAGAAATAACGAATGGTGGCGACTCTTCTGTCATTGTCGGCACCTTTTATTCACAATAGCGACAGCTGGCGACTCTGCTGGGGACCGGAACATCCCTTATGCGAGTCAATCCTAACGCTTGTTTGTTTGTCCTTTGGGTGTTGTATATATGTGTTTTATCTTTATCTTTCCACAATTACTTTCAACATTGTATATATCATTATTGTCTGTGACGCTGATGAACGCATAGGATGCCGAACCTTATCAATGGATAGGTCCATACCTGTGTGAGGGATTGGGTTATGCAGGAAACCTTGACTTTCAGATTACCCGGTTTTCTTTGCAGTATGAATCTGTGTTCTTGATATCAGAGGTTCCTATTATCAGAGCAGTGCTATGTTCTTGTTAAAGCGGAGCGCTGGTTCTTCTCGATCAACAACACAACAATCTTGATCCCCTGTTTGCATTTGCATTTGCATTTTCATCTGCATTTTCATTAACATGTATTTATGTTGCAGGTGCATATTTCTTCCTCGATTCTAGTGATCTTGTTCCTTAGTTCTGACATGGAACCCCTGAAGAGGACAGTGGCATACAAGCTTCCCGCTCCTGATATTAGTTCTTTGCTGAGTTTGACTGCCATGGCTGATAGGAATGTGATGGAAGACTTCAGGAAGTCGTATGGGAAGCTCCTTAGATGTGTCTACAAACCTTCAGTGTATGAGATGAATGGTTTGTATGCTCTTCTGCAGTTCTATGTGTCATACCCTAAATTTGTCCTACCCATTTTCAAATATTTTCATTTTTTATTCTTCCTTCATGTTTTACATTGCCCACTTATTTTCTTGTTATTTAGACACGTGAGAGCTCACAATTGGTTGATTTTTCAGAACTTTATCTTTTTGATCAATTAAATTGTGACGCGTGGCTTAATACTTTTTTGTGAATATTAATTTTTCTTAATTTCTTAAACTTTTTCTTTTTAAAAAATATTACTAATAATTTTTGTTAGTAATTATCTTTTTCGTTTATAAGTTTTAAGTTTGTCTTTTATATATTTGTTAATATTTATTTAATTATGTTATGTTAATATTTATTAAATTTATATTTAGTTTATATTGTAAATAGCTCTAGTGTGCATTAAGAAAAGAAAAATTAAAAAAAAAAAGAAGAGAAACAAATTGGTGGCCCATTGGTCAGTGGCCCGTTAGGTTTGGCAGATTAGGTTTTGGATTTGGCTGCATTTAAATAGAAAGGAAATTCAGAGTAAAAAAAAACTCAATGTTCATCATCTCTGAACACGAAAACGACCGCCCCCATTCAGAAACCCTAATTTGAACGGTTTATCTTCCTCCTTCATATGAAGAACGGCGCACGAAACCCTCTTTCCTTTTTCCCATTAACCATCTTCTTCTTCACCCCTAACAAACTTTTTTCGCTGCTATCCAAACAAAACCCCTTTCGCCACCATGTCTCGTCACCATCTCTAATAAACTGCTTCCATAATTTTCGAGAACCAACAACAGTAGCTAAGGTTTACATCCTCCTCTGAGAGTTTGAGTTCAAACCATCAGCTTGGGGAGAAAATAGAAGGTGTGTTGTTCGACATCACGATTACGACTCTTCTCGAGTCCGCAACAACATGACGTCACGATGAGCTCTCCTATTTTGAATCAATAAAGGCAAACACAAATTTTCAAACAACATAGCAACAACACCATAATCAGAGCTTTCGGTCCGACGCCAACATCTCGCAGCAAACTCCTAAACAGAGCAATAGCAACAACTCCATTGGAAAAATGACAGCCACTGAGTTTTAGCTCCAGTTTCCCATTTTGCAACAACCTCATGGTTTAGCTCGTAGCAGCGTTTGTTTTCGCTTTCGGTAACATTTCGAACCAGTTATGTTTTACCAATTATATCCCTATCATATGTACTACTGTTGAGAATAGCTTTCATCGTTTGTTTGCTTGTTTCGGTTTTGACTCGGTTTACATTATACAATTTCTGAAATTATGTTTAATCATTTTGGCTCGTAAACATCATGCTGTTTATTTTTTTTCGATCTCGATAACATCGCGATTTTGAATTCCTGTTTGAGGTTGATTTTCCTATAATAATTTGTGTTGCAATCCAAACTTTCAATCTCGAGTTCTCGTTTGTTATATCATGATTAGCTGTTATTATTGTACGATTTGTTTGGTGTGATTTCGATCCTTTGTTCTGCAAATATTTGGGTATGTCATAAATAATGTGTTGTTGTTGTGAGTTTGTTTTACAGTAGGATGTTAGGTGTAATGAATATTATTGAAACATTTTGTGTTGAAATAAGCTGTTGATGTGTTTCAATTCGATCTCGTGCGGGTACATATCAAATCCAACTGCTGTAATAAACTGTTATTCATCATTTGGTTTGGTGTGAGTTGTGTAATTCTATGGTTACCTTCCATTTACTTTCATTCTATAGTTTAGATTGCTTACTACCTTTTTGATACGGTTGTATTCGAGGATTAATTTTGGTTTTGCGATACTGTATGCTGCTGAGTCGGTCATATGGAGTATTAGTGTATTTTGATTACTTGCCTACTGGTATAACAACTTGTTTGGTTGTTGTTGCTTCTGCTATGACTTTAATTTCATACTAACACAATGTATGTTGCTGGCCTCTATGATTTTATTCCTCTTGACGTTTTGCGAAATTATGGATTGTTTGTTTACAAGGCTCGATTGTTGCGGTTTGTGTTTGACCATCGTGTTTCGATTTTAATTTCATGAATTCTGATCTTTGCTATTGACTGTTTGTCACTGATTTATTATATGTGGTTCGAATATGATGTCGATTGCGTAACTAATTGTGTCCCTTAGTTTATCCTCTGCGTGAAATTCCTGCTACTGTTGTTGTGTTCAAGTTTTTTGCTGAAACTGGACATATTAGGTCGATTTGTTTCGCTATGAAATTGATTTATGAATGTGTTCATGCTCGGTTCTCATTTTTGCGCTGAGAAATTTATTGTGGTGCAGTGAATACCATCATGGATCCATGGACATCTTGCTGTAGCTTTTCTTTTCTCATCGACTTCGATTTTGCGAGTTTTAGATGTTGATTGTTAATATGTTATTGTTATCTATTGCACTTTGCTTACCATTCTGCCCTATTTTGCGACAATTTGATTCCGTTTCCATAACATTTCAACTTTGGATGATAAGGTGCTCTTAGTTAAAGCATTCAAGTTCTAGTTCAATTTTACATTTCAGTTTGAACATGGTGAATATTTTGGTCTGATAATACTTTAAAAACCTTGATCACTACTGCTAATGATATATCATTCCATTCAATAACCTTGTTTTTATGTGATTTGTTCATATGTTGTTAGACTTAGAAACAGTTTTAATAAAGTTAAATATTATGCTGATGGAAGTCTTTAAATGTCATTTTTTTCCTATTTGTTTAAATAAGGCATATTAGAACTCTTTATATGCATAGCAGACATGAGTGTGCTCTACACATTTATAAAGCACTATGAACAAAGTATTACTTTGAGTTTTTTAACCATGTGCTGCGGTTTGGCATGTTGTTTACGCTTTTTCGGTTATGGGGGCTGATAGCAAGCTATGAGGTTATAAAGTTCAATGTTTGTAGTCTTGGTATAAATATAATTTAGAGAGCTATTTGATTTAATTTAGAATAACTAATGGTTAGTGATAATGATTATTATTATTTTAATTGATAATCAATCTTATACTAATTAGATTATTAAAATAGTTAATTATGACTTTCACTAATGTCAAATTTTCTAGTCTTAATTAGATTTTAAGTATTTTAATTCAATCTATTTTTAAAATGTTTTCCTAAATTAATTTATCGAAAGTAGTGAGCTCTTGGGGTCTAACATCCCTTGAGTCCTTGAACAACCGCTCTCGAGGCGCACGCCCTTGAGTTGTGGTTGTTCCGTCTTTCGGTTTCCAAAACGTTTTTCACTCAAATTAATTGGAATTTTTAAAAGATATTTTTAATTACTTTTAGATATTTTTATAAGAAAATTCAAATTATTCTAAAAATATATATATATATTTCAAAATTATTACTAAATAAATATTTTTAACTTGTAGAAAACTATACTTTATTAATTAAGTTAAAATTTCTTTCTAAGATATTAAACTTTTTTCAAAATAATTAATTATAATTAGCTTTTCTCAAAATATTTTTATAAGCAATTGATTAATTAATTTTATATATGAAAATTAAAAATGTTTTTCTTAATTAAATTAAACTATCTTTCTTAAACAAATTTTAAAACAATTGAATTCTTGGATCGCGCCTTCCTTGGATTTTCGAGGGACTACTCTCGAGGCGTACGCTTTGAGTTGCGGTCGTTTCGTCGTTCATTTTTAAAATGCTCAATTCTTTTCAAAACCTTTAAACCATTTTAAAAAAAATAAATTTCTCGATTTAGTAGAGTCATTTTCAACCTTTGATCACCATACACAACATTTTAAAGCTTAATCCTGGGCTTCCTTACAGTGACACCTATTTGATCAATTATTTCTAATTGGTCACTTAGAAGACTAGCCCACTTTGCTAGTGCACACATTTAAAATTTAAATTCAAAACCTCGACTCACCTCGAGTACTTTTTCAAATCAAACTAAATCCTTGAAGTCTAGCACTTCTTGGGATTTTGGACGATTGTTATTGAGGCGTACGCCTTAAGTAATATATTGTTCAACATTTCACCTTTTAGTACGCTATTTTGGACAAAGAAATATCATAGGAATATAGCATTCTGTGTGATATTTCCATTGTTCACCCAAACATTTTCCGAATGAAAAAGGTGTTGTTAGGATCTAGCATCCAAAGGATACCCCGACTAATTGGTTGTGAGACCGACGTCTCATTTACTAAATAATCGTCATTTCTCCTATACATTTTCAAAATCCGATCTCGTATTCTCACTTCTCATACCACAAAACCTTTTCATACCCTCGATTCGATTCAAATCATTTTCTCAACTTTTTTCTCAATTTAAACTCCGAAAGAAGGAGGTTCTTGAAATCTAGCATTCTTTGAATCTTCGAGTGAATAATTCTCGAGGCACGCTCTTGAGTTATTATTCACTCAATCTTTCGACATTTTTAAACTCAAACATTTTTAAACGCTCTCCTAAGTTGAGTGCTCGTACGCATTCACAACTATCGACATTTCGCACACACCTTCACAATTCCTCGTGGTTTCGATATCAGGGGCACCCTTAGGGACTAATATTGTTTCTCACAATCTTAACCCTTGACACGTCGTCAAGTCGGTTCTATCTTCAACCAGCTCCTCGACATGTCGTCGAGACATTTTCAAATCAATCTCGTTTTGCCTCGCACTCCGTTTTCTAATCAATCTTTCTACAAACGTTTTTTAAACTTACGAAAGAGGGATATTCTTAGAATCTAGCATTCTTTGAATATTCGAATGAGTAACTCTCGAGGTGCGCCCTTGAGTTGTTATTAGTTCATTCTTTCGATTTCAAAACATCCAACCCCTATCTTCAACCTATTCAACCCAACTTCCGAAAGAATGGAGTTCTTGGAATCTCGCATTCCTTGAATTCTTGAGTGAGGAGCTCTTAAGGCACGCTCTTGGGTTGCTTGTCAGTCACTCTTTCGTCTTTCTCAACCTTCTATCCATCCTCCCATTCAACCTCATCTTTTCGTGGTTGTTACCACGAACTACGACTGCTTTGATTCTTCATTCTCGTCCAAATGTAAGATACGTAGGCACAAGATTGCGATAATCTTGGCAAGCTACCTTCTACCCATTTCTCCCATTTCCCCGTCTTCTTTTCGTGGTTGTTACCACAAACTACGGATGCTCTGATTCTTTATTCATTCTTGAATACAAGATACGTAGGCACAAGATTGCGATGATCTTGGCGAGCACACTTCCATCTTCGTTCATTATTCTGTCCACACTTTTCCCATCCTTTCTCGTAGTCGAACTACGACTGCTCTGATTCTTTATTTATTCTTGAATACAAGATACGTAGGCACAAGATTGCGATGATCTTTGAGAGCACACTTCTATCTTCCTCCATTATTCTGTCCACTTTCCCATCCTTTCCCGTAGTCGAACTACGACGCTCTAATTTCTCATTCTTGTTCGAATGAGCATGCGTAGGCACAAGGGCCCCAATCCTTGGCGAGCACCCTATCCTCTAACTACCCCTCTCCCCTTAGCATCTTTACCCATTATCCTACCAATTCCACCTTTATCATCGAGAAGAAAAACAAACAAACCTAGACAACACTCTCCTCAAATACCCTAAGAGGTTCCCGTTGAGTATAACGGGCGCGAGGGGTGCTAATACCTTCCCTTCACGTAACCGACTCCCGAACCCGGAACTTGGTTGCGACAGCCCTGTTCCTATCCTTTTTCGTTTTAAGAGGTTTTCTCGATATTTTCCTCTCCCGTTTATTCGGGAAAAATAAATTTCGGTGGCGACTCTGTCGAACCGCATTTCTGCGCCTTTCGCGCGAGGGTCGTTTCTCCGAAATGTCTCCGTGATTTTTCGAGGTGCGACAGCTGGCGACTCTGCTGGGGACATTTTGCTCCATGCAAAGAGAGAGTCGAGCCTATCTTTTGGTTTTTTTTAGGAGTGTTTGTTTTTTATTTGTTTTCTTCTTGTTTATGTATTTGTTCTCTTGTGTATTTTATTTGTGCTTGTTATCTTGGTTGCCTGTTGGTTCTTGGGATGACATCATGAGTAAAGCTCTACGCCCAAGCTTTGGTAAAAGCAGAGAGAACACATAATTTAGAATTCGTAGTCGAGTAGTGTTAGTCTCCAAGGACTCGCTCCTTGTGGGCCTAGCATGAAAGCTCCTCCAGAGGAGACTTATTTGTGGATCTTGTTGTAACACAGCTAGCCTGTTGCACGACTTGATTAATGAAGGGTCCATGATTCTAGGAACCTTTTTTAGCACCAGTTACAATATTGGTGTTCGTGTAGTGTTAGTCTCCGAGGACTAGCTCCTTGTGGGCCTAGCATGAGGACTCCGCTCAGGAGAGACCTTATCGTCATTATCGTCGTAATACAGCCAGCCTGTTGTGTGACGCTAATACGACTAGTGTCTGTGATCCTGGGAACCAAACATAGAAACCATCCCGTGAGTGGGTTTATAGGTAGAGTGTCTAGATCTTCCCGTATAGGGTTTACCTGTCAATTTTCTTTGAGCAGGAATTATGGTTACCTACCTGTTACATTTATCAGCTTTAGAGTTGTTTGAACTGTGATACTGTGATCCTTGATCTTGTATCTTGCATTGCATCTCATATGTTGTGCAGTTTGCATTTCCAATCCTTCAGCAGAATCTTATGTCTCCTTCCTTCCTCTTCAGTAAATCAAGATGATTCCTCGACACCAGTACGCAACTAGAGCCAATACAAGACGAATGATGGAGCAGATTCAGCAGGATCAAGCTTCCTTCAGGGAAGAGTTGGATTCTCTCAAGGGAAAGATTGACCAGATCCTCGAAGCCATCATCACAGCTAGAAGAGAGGAAGAACAACGTGAAGCTTCTGTTGTCGTCAACAACAATGGTCAGGCGCAAATGTCTACCCCAAGGCTCTCAGCTCCTGTCTTTAATCCCTATGGAATGCCAATGAATTTCGCTACCGCAGCTGAAGGGACCACTTCTCAGCCAATCCCAACGCTTGGAGTTACGGTTGGAGCTATCCCGCAATCCCAGCCAACTGTGGTACAGATCCCCGAAGATAATATGGTGGACCAGTATGACGATGTGCAAAACTATCATGCTGCTATTCCCATTGCTAGTCCTGTTGCTGCTCAGGATTTAGAAGCTATGAAGATGTGTCGAGACCTAGCTGAGAAATTTCGAGTTATGGAGGGGCACAATTCAAACCCTCTCAGTGCCTTAGAAATGTGCTTGGTGCCTGATGTCGTCATCCCGCCCAAGTTCAAGGTGCCCGAATTTTCGAAGTACAAAGGTCTCACTTGCCCAAATATTCATCTGAAGATGTATTGTCGCAAGATGGCTGCTTATGCCAGAGATGAAAAGCTCATGATTCATTGCTTCCAAGACAGTTTGTCTGGGGCATCACTCAAATGGTATATGCAGCTGGAACGTAACAGTGTGCGCACTTGAGCCGAGCTAGCTGATGCATTTGTCAAGCAGTACAAATACAACACAGATCTTGCTTCGAATCGTACTCAACTTCAGCGTATGACTCAGAAGGACAACGAATCCTTCAAGGAGTACGTGCAACGATGGAGAGAGCTAGCTGCAAGGGTGCATCCACCTCTTGTTGATCGTGAATTAATCGACATCTTCATGGGTACCTTGCAAGGCCAGTACTACGAGAAATTGATCGGTAGTGTCGCAGCTGGATTCTCTGACTTGGTGATTGTTGGTGAGAGAATCGAAGAAGGGTTGAAGAGCGGGAAGATCCAAGGAGGTTTTAGCATCCAAGCTAGTACCAAGAAGCCTTTCAACGGATACAAGAAGAAAGAGGGCGAAACAAATGCTATCTCTTTGCAGAAAGAGCAAGCTCCTCAACAAGCTCCCGCTCCTATGCCTTATCAAGTCCCTTACTACCAGTATCCGTATGTTGCTGCTGCGCAATATGATCCAATGCCTTATCAGCCAGCTGTTCAAGTAGTGCAAGCTCAAATGCCACAACAACAGGCTCCTCAGCAACGAGCCTACAATCAACAAGGATACAAATATCCTCCTCAGCAACAACAAATGCAAGCTACTCAGCAACGACAAGGTACTCGCCCACAGCGTCAGCAGAGAACATGGAGGCCAGATAGAATCTTTGATTGTCTACCAATGACATATGCTAAAATCTTTGCTCAGTTGATGGAGAAGAAAGTTGTTGTTCCGAGAGATTTGGCTCCTCCAACTGTCATTCCTGCTGACTACGATGCAAATGCTCATTGTGAGTTTCATAAGGGCGCTCCAGGTCATACCATTGAGGACTGCAGAGCTTTCAAGCACACAGTTCAAGACATGATCGACAGGGATGCTATCAACTTCAATGGGAAGTCTTCAAATGTCATCAATAATCCGATGCCACCAGCCAACTAGTGCCAACATCAGATCAAGCAGAGTCAAGTTCATTTCTCGAAGAAGGTCGTCATGTCGCCATTTCATATTACTCATTTCTTATATTTGTCTTTGTTTGTTTAAGTATTGTATGCTTTGAACAATTGCATTCGTATTTGGTTTTCATTAATGTATTGTTTATGCATGTTTTGAATTAGTTATCTCGTATTCACTCATTTTCACTTATCACCGACACATTTATTCACTTCACTCTATTCACTGTTGTTTAGCATGATTTGAGGGAGGATGATGAAAACGAGATACCCATAATTGCAAACTGTGTGCTTTCGGACAAAATCTCGTCAATGATGTACAGGCATTGTTTCAATTCCCCCATACATCGGAGATATAAGGAGTTAATCCCTAGTAAACCACTTCGAGCCTAGAAGTAGGAGTTTCCTTCAGATATTCAAACCTTTACACTCAACCTGGGGCAAGGTAGTGTTCAATTAATCCAACTCCGCACTCGAATCAACAAAGCAAAATCTAGAAGACGATGGTTCATCAAAGACCCATGCTCTGGCAGTCACAACAAAATCCAAAAAAATCAAAAGCCTGCTAAGTCAAACACCTCAGAGGGGACTTAGGCAAAATCAAGGCAATCCCGATGGATCTGACAAGCAAAGTCAATCCATGCAAAAGTTAGGGATCAACAAAAACAAAAGCAAAAAAGGACCCCGAAACCCTCAACAAAAACAAAATAAGATTCAGTGGCCATTCAAATAGGGTCA
Organism: Lathyrus sativus; assembly: GCA_963859935.3. Lineage (NCBI taxonomy): Eukaryota > Viridiplantae > Streptophyta > Magnoliopsida > Fabales > Fabaceae > Lathyrus > Lathyrus sativus. Next base: position 182,577,252 of record OZ012740.1, on the reverse strand, counting down.
CTGAGATCCATTAAAATAAGGTGACTGCCACGTCGAGCAAACCTTGAACCGTCAAGCTTACACCTTCAAGACAAGTGCAGAATTATCTGAGCGTAGGACTGGAGATCATTAAGAAGAAGGGGTGGGTACAAATCATACTTTGAGCCTAATATCCTTTGTTTCGTAACCATGAACCAGACCACGTTACAACCCTCGAAAGACCTAATTGAGGCGAGGTTTCTTTTGAAAGCATACTATTGCAAGGTTGCGTAACCTGACTCCTCACATGCTTGTTAATCATCAGTCAAAATTAGCACTACGTTTGGGATAACTGTCCATTCGTCTCACTACCACGACACTCTGATCAATAAATGACACTTTTTCAAAACTAGCATCGAACTTGGCATTAATTATTACCATTTGTGGATGTATAATTTTAACTGTAAATCAGTGCTAGGTATTCAAACACACTTCAACAAAAGGCAATTAAGGAAGAATTTAACTCCTAGTGGCTGACACAAAGCAAGACTACCTCAAAACCCACAGACTGGGGCAAATCATTCAAGAGCTCGAGCAGGGGCAAACCATTAACAAGTTCAGACTGGGGCAAGACCAGGTCGTCCCGACCATCAAGCAGTGTTGCAACCTTCTCTGAAGCAAATTTACAACAAATCATCAAGTACCCAGACTTGGGGCATCAAGAGTATTTTCCGCTCCAGTCATGGCGTCTTCAGTGAACTGCGTGTCGAGGCAATCAATCCCTCCCACCACCCGAAGTCCAATCCGCATTGGCAACTACCGAAAATCCACCGCGCTAGCGTCTCCACCTGCATTTCCAATCACCCGTCTGCAATCATGTGCATCATACACATTGCATTTGCTATCATAAGCATCTTGCATCATATGCATACTCAAATCATATCATACTTCCCCGGCTCTTGCATCTCCGCGCGTCAGCATTTGCATCTGTGCTTCCATTCGTTATGGAACCTTATTATCATCCAGCATTTGCATATGCAAGTCAAGGTCCAGGACCAACCTCGAAGATTTCCAAGATCATCATCAGCCCAGTCAGGGACATCCTTTGCAAGACTGTGGGTTTCTCCCACAAACTTCAAGAGCTTCAAAACAGTCATCAGCCCAATCAGGGGCATCTTCTGCAAGATGTGGGTTTCTCCCACGAAATTCAAGAACTTCAAAGCAATCATCAGCCCAATCAGGGGCATTTTTGCAAGATCGTGGGTTTTCCCTATGAAATTCAAGAGCTTCAAAGCAATCGTCAACCCAGTCAGGGGCATTTTTGCAAGACTGTGGGTTTCTCCCACGAAATTCAAGGATATTCAAAGCAAGATTCAGCCCATTCAGGGGCATCTCTTTCAAGACCATGGGTGTTTCTCATGACATATTTTCAACCTCATGGTTGATTAGATCTTCAAATCAACATTTGGCCCAATCAGGGGCATATCATTCAAGACCGTGGGTGTTCCCCACGAAATTGTTCAACCTTTTGTTGGGCAAGTTCAAGAGTTCCAGTGCAAGATTCAGCCCAGTCAGGGGCATCTTCAGCAAAACCGTGAGCGTTCCTCATGAAGTTGTTCAGCCTTTTGTTGAGCAAGACAAGACATCAAGACAAACTCAGCCCAGTCAGGGGCATCCTCTTCAGTGTTCATGGGCGTAACCATGAAATTATTTCAACAAAATTGTGATCTCCAAGCAAGGCGGTGGGCGTACCCCTTTGATTCATTTCAATCCAATCTTCCTCTTGGGTGTTCCCCAATGAGTTGTATTCAGCAAGCATGACCGTTGTCAAATGCCTCACTATCATCCTTTTGGTGATAGCCGAACTTCGTCGGTTCAACCTAGCCTGCATCCTTTTGGTGTTGGTAACATTCAATTTGTGTCGTCATATCACCGTTTTGGTGATAGCAACCTGTGTACGTGTGTTTCGCTCCGTCATCCTTTTGGTGGGGGGTATGTCATAGTCATTAATGATAAATTGTGCGATATTGTTTGGTGTGAGTTTTGATCCGTCATCCTTTTGGTGGGGGGTCTGTCATAGTCATTAATGATAGATTGTGCAATATTGTACGTGTGTTTCGCTCCGTCATTCTTTTGGTGGGGGATCTATCATAGTCATTAATGATAGATTGTGCGATGGTTTTTGGTGTGAGTTTCGCTCAGTCATCCTTTTGGTGGGCGGTCTGTCATAGTCATTGATGATATATTATGCGATATTGTTTGTGTGTGAGTTTCGCTCTGTCATCCTTTTGGTGGGGGGGTCTGTCATAGTCATTAATGATAGATTGTGAGATATTGTTTGTGTTTCGCTCCGTCATCCTTTTGGTGGGGGGTCTGTCATAGTCATTAATGATAGACTGTGCGATATGGTTTGTGTTTCGCTCCATCATCCTTTTGGTGGGGGGTCTGTCATAGTCATTAATGATAGATTGTGCGATATTGTTTGTGTTTCGCTCCGTCATCCTTTTGGTGGGGGGCCTGTCATAGTCATTAATGATAGATTGTGCGATATTGTTTGTGTTTCGCTCTTGTCGCTACTGCGAAAATCGGCGCCGGCAATACAGAAGAGTCGCCACCGTGCGTTATTTATCCCAAAGGAGGGAAAGGAAACGCTCGAAGTAAACCTAACGCAAAGATGGGAAAAGGTATGTTCATCGCAACCAAAACCTGGATTCGGGAGTCGGTTACGCAAGGGGAAGGTATTAGCACCCCTCACGTCCATCGTACTCGATGGGATCCACGCTTGCTTGGTTTGTACGGATTACACTTCTATCTAAACTAAAGGATGAGGTCTGAAAAGAAAAGAAAACATGACTCGGCAAAGCATCGCACTTTATGCCTACGTATTCCCGTCTGGAACGAGAAATCAGAGTCAACGTAGTTCGCCTAACTACGGGTGAAGGATGGGTGAAGGTTGCTCGCTAGGATATCGCATCCTATGCCTACGTACTTCCACACTGCATGGAAGATCAGAGCAAACGTAGTTCGGGCTACGCACGACACAAGCTGTTCAAGTGTCTTTTATGAAAAATCTCACCTTAAACAAGGGTTTTCTTATTGCAAAAAGGTTTATGTTTGTTCAAATCTTTTGACGGAAGAAATGAATTGATTTCTGTTATAACCTTTATTAATGTTTTTCTGTTGTTTTGAAGGAAGAAAAGATGACACTCTACAAATCCTAGGGTTAAAAAGGGGAATAAAATCTACCCTAATGTTATCATGCATGGGTTAAGACCTAATGTCTATCATATTCCTCTCTTGCGCAGAGAGAAACAGAGATCCTAAGGGATAAACAAAAACAGAAACAGCAGGTATATACAATAAAGCAGTAAAATGCATGGATGCAACAATACAAGTGAGGCAAGGGAGTCCCACTCAACCTCGAACCTAAAAAACAATAGGCAAAAGTGAACAGAATCCACTTCAACCCAGCAAGGTAAACAGCAAACAATACAGTCAGGGAAATTCAATCAATACATCAAGAATTAAACAGCTAAAATAAACAGCAAAAGCAGTCTTCATCAGCATCTGCAACCATCTTCAGGCTTCAAGCAAGCATCAGTCTTTATCTTCACAGCTTCAATGGCTTTTCTTCAAGTCCCAATCTCCAAGCTGAGGAACCAATCACAAGAATGAACTGGGTGTTAAGCAATTAGTTGACCACCAAAGGTGGCAAACAGACTGCTAACAACACATATAATATTTCTCTCAAGAGTTCTATCTCTTAGATACTATCACCAAGCCTTCCAAAGGAAGGGGGTGAATGTCTTAGAGAGACTCTGCATCATAGAGAGGGATGGAGGCAGTCAAGACCTTCCATGTTTGTGAATCAAGTTTTCTACTCCAGAGCTCTGCCTAACTCCTAGATCCTACAAACTTCAACAGCTGCCAGCAAGAGATACTCCTCATCAACTATGGAAGTTGGTCTTCATTCTTTAATCTTCAAATGGGCTTCATCATCACAGTCTTCAGCACAAACCCCAAGCCCCAAACAAACCCAATACCCCACACAGACAAATAATAACCCTAAAGAGGGCACACCACACAGTCAATCAAATACAAGCAATATACTAATAGCAGTAGGGGAAGCCTAATATTTTCTAAAGGATCTATTACCTACCCATAACCCCTATAGTCCCATACCCCAAAATCAAATCAAAATTCCTAAAAGAAATGATCTATCTCACCTATGCTCACTTAAAACCCTAATTTTAACCACTCTAATCTCACCTAATCAAATCATCTAAAAATTAATCCTAAAATTATGAATTAAATCCTATATACAAGCTAAAGTCCTAAGTTAATCACCCTAAAAAGAATGGGTCCTAAACCTAAGGGGAACTAATTGAACTAAAATCAACAAATTTATGTACTAAACTAAACTCATTAAAAAGCTATTTACAAGAAAAATGCACAAAAAATATTAAAACAAAATAAAATGCTATTTTTATTATTTATTATTTTTCTTAACAGAATTATGAATCTACCACAAAAAGAACCAATTAAAAATAAGCTTTTTTCAATTTTATATGGATTTTTAAAGGTGCAAAAAAATATAAAAGAAGAATAAAATCAAGAAATGAATTAAAATGGGGAGGGGGTACTACTAGTAAGGGCGCCTAGTTATTTATAGCTGATGGGCCAAAAGGGGGTGGTGCGCGTAGCAAGTTTACTGAGCCCATGGTCATTAGAAATTAAATCAGAAAATAAAAGAAAAAGAAATGGGCGCGCGGTGCATTTAGTAACATTTCTCAGTTCAATTCCAATGGGCTTAGGTTTGGGGGGTGGGGTTAGCACTCTGATTCAGGGCCCATGGTGGAGTCTTTAGTGAAACGCCGCGTTTCACTTTGGAATTTCCCTCCGTGTCTTAAATTTAATTGGGACCGCGCGATTGGGTTAAAAGGTCAAGATTTGGAAACGATCCAACGACCATTGGTCATCGTCCCCAACATGCCATTAGGGTTTCAGAATTACAACTCCATGCAAGAACCTTCAACTCGTTCGATCTCCTTCGATTCTCCATCAAATCCCAAACTATAAAGAGCAATCTTGCTCTATTCTTTCCCAGGAATACAACTGCACTCTTAATTTCTCCTAAAACTTCCTATAATTCGCAAACAGGGAACCCTAAGATCTTAGTTCCACCATTGTACACTGATATGCATGGTTATTAAACTTGCTCAAACTATGCTAGAATGTTCTATGTGTTATGCTAATCACTCTAAACTAAAGAGCTAAGATTATCTTGCCCTAATCCATGAGTTCTTGACCCTAAAAGTTTGACTGCCCTGACATGAATCATCATCAATGGTGCCCTAAGTTTCTGCACATCATCTTCTAGCTAACCCTAGCAAATCTACCCTAAAGAAACATGCTAACAGGTCATAATTACAGAGATACGAATTGAACTTCATACCTTGAATATTGGTGGAGACAGTTGAGAATTCGTGCAATCCAAGACTTGGCTAGCTCCTCAGATGATCCTTGAGGTGTAGAGATCTTTCTGTTTGCAAAGAAAATGGAGGGAAAAGCTTGTATCCTTGGCTGCAACTTTGATGCACAATCTTGAGTTTTGAGAAACAGCTCCTTAAACAGCCATGGATGGACCTTGGAGGATGATATTTCACACTCACAACTCACCACAGATGGAAGATGAATAAAAGCCTTGAACATAAATGGTGTATTATGATAATTCTCTCACTTGCTTGGAATTGAAGTAATCTCTCAAATATCTCTATTCTCCTTCTTAATGAACCAACCTCTCACACATGTGATCTCACCTCAATATATAGACCAGCATGGAGGAGTCTAGAAGTTTCTAGCTCAATCCAAGATGTTTCTAGAAGCTTTGAGAAAATCTCATGACATGATATTTTGATATCTCATGGTATCTCCTTACAATGCACTTACAGCCCTTCAAAATCTCCTTACATGCCAAATTGGAATGATATGTAAGCTCCTTGCCTTGAAATTTACCTTGTGCCAAGTTTTCCATACTTGCCTTATTATGCAAGTAACAAAAATACAAAGCAAGTCCAAAATTTAAACCCTAACTCAAAAAAGTGGCTGAACCAATGTCTTCAAAATGTTGTTTGGAATCAATTTCGTATATCACATGACCCATTTTGGATTTGTAGATTGCCCAAACCAATTTTTCATTTGAACTTTTTCAAGTTATATGCCTTTTTTAAGTCATTTTTCACCAACTTTGGTCAAGTCTTGTTATATGCATTTCCAAACTCCCATGACCTCTTTTCTAGACTTAAAATTACATTTTGAGCAACTTTGATGTTGGGAAGTTTTTCATTTGAAGCTTCCTTGTATGAGTTTTAGGCATAGGCTAAGAATGACCTGTAATTCCCAAATGACCAAAATACCCTTTGCTTGCCAAGACCATAAGTAGAGTTCCACAAATCATATGAAGGCATACCATACCTTTATAGAAATATAAGACAATAAGGAACAACTCTCATGTTGGCCAGAAATCCATTTGAAATCTCCTTGAAGGTCAAAAGTTGCTTGGAAGACAGACAACTTTCACAGACAAATTTCAGTGCCCTCAGATGACCTGTAACTTGCAAGAGCTATAACTTGAGTTCTATAAATCATCTTGATGAATTCCACCACTCAAATTAAAGCTATGAAGATACTCTACAAGTTTCATGTGGACCATAAATTCATATGAAGCTTGCATCTTGAGTTACACTGCTTTGAAGTTTGACCTAAATCAGGGGATTTTACACTAAAACCCTAATTTGGTAACTCCTCTTCTCCTTGACTCCTGTTGATTTTTCTTTAGCACAACACCATATTCATATCCATGTAGCAAATAATGAATCCCACATTCTTCAAATGAGCCTTGATACCTTTCAAATCAAGTCCTTGACCTAGGATTGACCTAGATAAAACCCTAGTTGACTGTTTCAACTGAGGCTCTTGCAGTCATTCCAATGACTTGGTTCTTCCTCAAAAATGATCATATAGGCTCTTCATAACATCCATACACACCTCATGCTCTTGGCTCATAGCTCACACTTCCTCTGATGATCCCCAAACAACCTCAAGATAGGGGAGAACTCACTGATCAACCTGTCAACTCTTCAGAGCTCAAATTCTTCCCTGATGACCTGAGTAGTCTTGAATATGAATGAAACCCTTGAATATGCCTCTTGAGATAAGAATAGCACTTTGATCCCCTGATTAAGATAGCTTGCCTATGCTATGCAATGCAGATGAATGCACTATGTACATGATGCCAATGCAAATGATTATGCAATTGAAACATAAACCTAGGTTAGAAAAGGTTGGGCAAATTTTGGGGTGCAACAGCTCTGTCATCCTTTTGGTGGGGGATCTGTCATAGTCATTAATGTCAGATTGTGCGATATTGTTTGTGTTTCGCCCCGTCATCCTTTTGGTGGGGGGTCTGTCATAGTCATTAATGATAGATTGTGCGATATGTTGTGTGTTTCGCTCCATCATCCTTTTGGTGGGAGATCTGTCATAGTCATTAATGTCAGATTATGCGATATTGTTTGTGTTTCGCTCCGTCATCCTTTTGGTGGAGGGTCTGTCATAGTCATTAATGATAGATTGTGCGATATGGTTTGTGTTTCGCTCTATCATCCTTTTGGTAGGGGGTCTGTCATAGTCATTAATGATAGATTGTGCGATATTGTTTGTGCTTCGCTCCGTCATCCTTTTGGTGGGGGGTCTGTCATAGTCATTAATGATAGATTATGCGATATTGTTTGTGTTTCGCTCTGTCATCCTTTTGGTGGGAGGTCTGTCATTGTCATTAATGTCAGATTATGCGATATTGTTTGTGTTTCGCTCTGTCATCCTTTTGGAGGGGGGTCTATCATAGTCATTAATGATAGATTGTCCGATAGTGTTTGGTGTGAGTTTCGCTCCGTCATCCTTTTGGTGGGGGGGTCTGTCATAGTCATTAATGATAGATTGTGCGATAGTGTTTGGTGTGAGTTTCGCTCCGTCATCCTTTTGGTGGGGGGTCTGGCATAGTCATAATGTTAGATTGTGCGAGTGTGTTGCTCTATTATCCTTATGGTGGTATTAGGTGCGTGTGTTTCATTCCATCATCCTTTTGGTGATGACGACCTTTTGCCAGTTATCTACAGTTTACTCAGAGGTTTACATTTTCCAGTGTTTCAATTCCCAAGCATCTTTTTTTCTTTTCGGACAAATTCAGGGTCTTCTTCATATCTAATTGACTTCTACCTCGGGAAAATGAATGTTGCAGCAGTTCATTTCCCTAGGTTTAAGCCGATTAGATAAGGGCATCTGTCATACCCTAAATTTGTCCTACCCATTTTCAAATATTTTCATTTTTTATTCTTCCTTCATGTTTTACATTTCCCACTTATTTTCTTGTTATTTAGACACGTGTCCGCTCACAATTGGTTGATTTTTCTGAACTTTATCTTTTTGATCAATTAAAGTGTGACGCGTGGCTTAATAATTTTTTGTGAATATTAATTTTTCTTAATTTCTTAAACTTTTTCTTTTTAAAAAATATTACTAATAATTTTTGTTAGTAATTATCTTTTTCGTTTATAAGTTTTAAGTTTGTTTTTTATATATTTGTTAATATTTATTTAATTATATTATGTTAATATTTATTAAAGTTATATTTAGTTTATAATGTAAATAGCTCTAACGTGCATTAAGAAAAGAAAAATTAAAAAAAAAAAAAGAGAAACAAATTGGTGGCCCATTGGTCAGTGGCCCGTTAGGTTTGGCAGATTAGGTTTTGGATTTGGCTGCATTTAAATAGAAAGGAAATTCAGGGTAAAAAAAAAACTCAATGTTTATCATCTCTGAACACGAAAACGGCCGCCCCCTTTCAGAAACCCTAATTTGAACGGTTTATCTTCCTCCTTCATGTGAAGAACGACGCACGAAACCCTCTTTCCTTTTTCCCATTAACCTTCTTCTTCTTCACCCCTAACAAACTTCTTTCGCTGCCGTCCATACAAAACCCCTTTTGCCACCATGTCTCGTCACCATCTCTAATAAACTGCTTCCACAATTTTCGGGAACCAACAACAGTAGCTAAGGTTTACATCCTCCTCTGAGAGTTTGAGTTCAAAGCATCGGATTGGGGAGAAAATAGAAGGTGTGTTGTTCGACGTCACGATTACGACTCTGTCTCGAGTTCGCAACAGCATGACGTCACGACGAGCTCTCCTATTTTGAATCAATAAAGGCAAACACAAATTTTCAAACAACATAGCAACAACACCATAATCAGAGCTTTCGGTCTGATGCCAACATCTCGCAGCAAACTCCTCAACAGAGCGCTAGCAACAACTCCATTGGAAAAATGACAGCCACTGAGTTTTAGCTCCAGTTCCCCATTTTGCAACAACCTCATGGTTTAGCTCGTAGCAGCGTTTGTTTTCGCTTTCGGTAACATTTCGAACCAATTATGTTTTACCAATTATATCCCTATCATATGTACTACTGTTGAGAATAGCTTTCATCGTTTGTTTGCTTGTTTCGGTTTTGACTCGGTTTACATTAAACAATTTCTGAAATTATGTTTAATCATTTTGGCTCGTAAACATCATGCTGTATATTTTTTTCCGATCTCGATAACATCGCGATTTTGAATTCCTGTTTGAGGTTGATTTTCCTATAATAATTTGTGTTGCAATCCAAACTTTCAATCTCGAGTGCTTGTTTGTTATATCATGATGAGCTGTTATTATTGTACGATTTGTTTGGTGTGTTTTCGATCCTTTGTTCTGCAAATATTTGGGTATGTCATAAATAATGTGTTGTTGTTGTGAGTTTGTTTTACAGTATGATGTTAGGTGTAATGAATATTATTGAAACATTTTGTGTTGAAATAAACTGTTGATGTGTTTCAATTCGATATCGTGCGGGTACATATCAAATCCAGCTGCTGTAATAAACTGTTATTCATTGTTTGGTTTGGTGTGAGTTGTGTAATTCTATGGTTACCTTCCATTTACTTTCATTATATAGTTTAGATTGCTTACTGCCTTTTCGATACGGTTGTATTCGAGGATTAATTTTGGTTTTGCGATACTGTATGCTGCTGAGTCGGTCATATGGAGTATTAGTGTATTTTGATTACTTGCCTACTGGTATAACAACTTGTTTGGTTGCTTCTGCTTCTGCTATGACTTTAATTTCATACTAACACAATGTATGTTGCTGGCCTCTATGATTTTATTCCTCTTGACGTTTTGCGAAATTATGGATTGTTTGTTTACAAGGCTCGATTGTTGCGGTTTGTGTTTGACTATCGTGTTTTGATTTTAATTTCATGAATTCTGAGCTTTGCTATTGACTGTTTTTCACTGATTCATTATATGTGGTTCGAATACGATGTCGATTGCGTAACTAATTGAGTCCCTTAGTTTATCCTCTGCGTGAAATTCCTGCTACTGTTGTTGTGTTAAAGTTTTTTGCTGAAACTGGACATATTGGGTCATTTTGTTTCGCTGTGAAATTGATTTATGAATGTGTTCATGCTCGGTTCTCATTTTTGCGCTGAGAAATTTATTGTGGTGCAGTGAATACCATCATGGATCCATGGACATCTTGTTGTAGCTTTTCTTTTCTCATCGACTTCGATTTTGCGAGTTTTAGATGTTGATTGTTAATATGTTATTGTTATCTATTGCACTTTGCTTACCATTCTGCCCTGTTTTGCGACAATTTGATTCCGTTTCCATAACATTTCAACTTTGGATGATAAGGTGCTCTTAGTTAAAGCATTCAAGTTCTAGTTCAATTTTACATTTCAGTTTGAACATGGTGAATATTTTGGTCTGATAATACTTTAAAAACCTTGATCACTACTGCTAATGATATATCATTCCATTCAATAACCTTGTTTTTATGTGATTTGTTCATATGTTGTTAGACTTAGAAACAGTTTTAATAATGTTAAATATTATGCTGATGGAAGTCTTTAAATGTCATTTTTTTTTCTATTTGTTTAAATAAGGCATATTAGAACTCTTTATATGCATAGCAGACATGATTGTGCTCTACACATTTATAAAGCACTATGAACAAAGTATTACTTTGAGTTTTTTAACCATGTGCTGCGGTTTGACATGTTGTTTACGCTTTTTCGGTTATGGGGGCTGATAGCAAGCTATGAGGTTATAAAGTTCAATGTTTGTAGTCTTGGTATAAATATAATTTAGAGAGCTATTTGATTTAATTTAGAATAACTAATGGTTAGTGATAATGATTATTATTATTTTAATTGATAATCAATCTTATACTAATTAGATTATTAAAATAGTTAATTATGACTTTTCACTAATGTCAAATTTTCTAGTCTTAATTAGATTTTAAGTATTTTAATTCAATCTATTTTTAAAATGTTTTACTAAATTAATTTATCTAAAGTAGTGAGCTTTTAGGGTCTAACATCCCTTGAGTCCTTGAACAACCGCTCTCGAGGCACACGCCCTTGAGTTGTGGTTGTTCCGTCTTTCGGTTTCCAAAACGTTTTTCACTCAAATTAATTGGAATTTTTAAAAGATATTTTTAATTACTTTTAGATATTTTTATAAGAAAATTCAAATTATTCTAAAAATATATATATATTTCAAAATTATTACTAAATAAATATTTTTAACTTGTAGAAAACTATACTTTATTAATTAAGTTAAAATTTCTTTCTAAGATATTAAACTTTTTTCAAAACAATTAATTATAATTAGCTTTTCTCAAAATCTTTTTATAAGCAATTGATTAATTAATTTTATATATGAAAATTAAAACTGTTTTTCTTAATTAAATTAAACTATCTTTCTTAAACAAATTTTAAAATAATTGAATTCTTGGATCGCGCCTTCCTTGGATTTTCGAGGGACTACTCTCGAGGCGTATGCTTTGAGTTGCGGTCGTTTCGTCGTTCATTTTTAAAATGCTCAATTCTTTTCAAAACCTTTAAACCATTTTTAAAAAAATAAATTTCTCGATTTAGTCGAGTCATTTTCAACCTTTGATCACCATACACAACATTTTAAAGCTTAATCCTGGGTTTCCTTACAGTGACACCTATTTGATCAATTATTTCTAATTGGTCACTTAGAAGACTAGCCCACTTTGCTAGTGCACACATTTAAAATTTAAATTCAAAACCTCGACTCACCTCGAGTACTTTTTCAAATCAAACTAAATCCTTGAAGTCTAGCACTTGGGATTTTGGACGATTGTTATTGAGGCGTACGCCTTAAGTAATATATTGTTCGACATTTCACCTTCTAGTACGCTATTTTGGACAAAGAAATATCATAGGAATCTAGCATTCTGTGTGATATTTCCATTGTTCACCCAAACATTTTCCGAATGAAAAAGGTGTTGTTAGGATCTAGCATCCAAATGATACCCCGACTAATTGGTTGTGAGACCGACGTCTCATTTACTAAATAATCGTCATTTCTCCTATACATTTTCAAAATCCGATCTCGTATTCTCACTTCTCATACCACAAAACCTTTTCATACCCTCGATTCGATTCAAATCATTTTCTCAACTTTTTTCTCAATTTAAACTCCGAAAGAAGGAGGTTCTTGGAATCTAGCATTCTTTGAATCTTCGAGTGAATAATTCTCGAGGCACGCTCTTGAGTTATTATTCACTCAATCTTTCGACATTTTTAAACTCAAACATTTTTAAACGCTCTCCTAAGTTGAGTGCTCGTACGCATTCGCAACTATCGACATTTCGCACACACCTTCACAATTCCTCGTGGTTTCGATATCAGGGGCACCCTTAGGGACTAATATCGTTTCTCACAATCTTAACCCTTGACACGTCGTCAAGTCGGTTCTATCTTCAACCAGCTCCTTGACACGTCGTCGAGACATTTTCAAATCAATCTCGTTTTGCCTCGCACTCCATTTTCTAATCAATCTTTCTACAAACGTTTTTTAAACTTACGAAAGAGGGATATTCTTAGAATCTAGCATTCTTTGAATATTCGAATGAGTAACTCTCGAGGTGCGCCCTTGAGTTGTTATTAGTTCATTCTTTTGATTTCAAAACATCCAACCCCTATCTTCAACCTATTCAACCCAACTTCCGAAAGAATGGAGTTCCTGGAATCTCGCATTCCTTGAATTCTTGAGTGACGAGCTCTTGAGGCACGCTCTTGGGTTGCTTGTCAGTCACTCTTTCGTCTTTCTCAACCTTCTATCCATCCTCCCATTCAACCTCATCTTTTCGTGGTTGTTACCACGACCTACAACTGCTCTGATTCTTCATTCTCGTCCGAATGTAAGATACGTAGGCACAAGATTGCGATGATCTTTGCGAGCTACCTTCTACCCATTTCCCCGTCTTCTTTTCGTGGTTGTTACCACAAACTACGGATGCTCTGATTCTTTATTCATTCTTGAATACCAGATACGTAGGCACAAGATTGCGATGATCTTGGCGAGCACACTTCCATCTTCCTCCATTACTCTGTCCACACTTTTCCCATCCTTTCCCGTAGTCGAACTACGACTGCTCTGATTCTTTATTCATTCTTGAATACAAGATACGTAGGCACAAGATTGCGATGATCTTGGAGAGCACACTTCTATCTTCCTCCATTATTCCGTCCACTTTCCCATCCTTTCCCGTAGTCGAACTACGACGCTCTGATTTCTCATTCCCGTTCGAATGAGCATGCGTAGGCACAAGGGCCCCAATCCTTGGCGAGCACCCTATCCTCTAACCACCCCTCTCCCCTTAGCATCTTTACCCATTATCCTACCAATTCCACCTTTATCATCGAGAAGAAAAACAACCAAACCTATACAACACTCTCCTCAAATACCCTAAGAGGTTCCCGTTGAGTATAACGGGCGCGAGGGGTGCTAATACCTTCCCTTCACGTAACCGACTCCCGAACCCGGAACTTGGTTGCGACAGCTCTGTTCCTATCCTTTTCGTTTTAAGAGGTTTTCTTGATATTTTCCTCTCCCGTTTATTGGTTGCGACTCTGTCGAACCGCATTTCCGTGCCTTTCGCGCGAGGGTCGTTTCTCCGAAATGTCTCCGTGATTTTTCGTGGTGCGACACTATGACCCACAGGTGAGGTGTTTTGTCTTCCCTGATTATATCCTGGCACCTACCTTGGAGGAGTATTCTATGTTGTTAGGCATGCCTATTCTTGACCAGATGTCGTTCTTCCATACTGACGCTAAGCCTGATTTGGCTAAGCTGGCTGCTGCATTACATGTGGATGTTTCAGAGTTAGAGGGGAAGTTGACCAAGTGGAATGGGGTGCCTAGTTTTCCTTTGGCTTTCTTGGTTGATAAGGCTCAGCAGTTCGCCAAGGACGTTTGTTGGATTGTGTTTAGCGCCATTCTAGCTCTCTGTATCTATGGTATTATATTGTTCCCTAATCTTCCGGATTTTGTAGATTTGGATGCGTTCCATATTTTTGCTTTAGGAAATCCGATACCTACTCTTCTCGGAGACGTCTATCATTTTGTCCACTATAAGAATGAGAATCGAAGGGGAAAGAATGTAGCTTTTTGTGTTCCTTTGTTGTACAGGTGGTTTACTAGTCATATGCCCAAGACAGGTTCGTTTGTTGCTACTGCTGGTACTTCAGAGTGGTCAAAGAGGTTGATAGGTTTATCGGTAAAGAACATTATCTGGTTTGACAGGGATATGCTTGGTACGAAGATCATCTATAGTTGCGGTGGATTTCTTAACGTCCCTTTGGTCAGAAGGAAAGGGTGCATCAACTATAACCCATCCTTGTTGGTTAGGCAGTTTGGATACGCACTGAGAGATCCTCCGAAGGAAGAGGAGATATAGGAATCTCTGTATTTCATAGGATTGTTGGAGGATGATGCCTTAGCCAGACTTGAGCATGCTTGGAGCAATATTCACAGGAAAGGGAAAGCATTATTGGGGAAAACAACAATCGAGCCTATGACCCCTACTTGACTTGGATTCGTGAGAGAGCTGCGAAGTTTCTGATGCTATTTCCTTCAGTTGCGCCTTTGTATCCTCCCATGATTGAGGAACCTAACACGATGGACATTCAGAAGTACAACCAGTTGTGGTTCGAGAAAGAAGAGTTGCAGAAAGCGAATGAAGAGTTGGAGAAAGAGATTGCCCAGCTTCGAAGTGAGAAGAATGAAGCAGCTTATTCTTTGAAGAAACAGACTGAGTTGGTGAACAGGTTGGGTATGGACTACACCAAGCCGATTAGCGCCAGGGAACGTTTAGGTCTAGACCTGAAGGCTGTTAGTAGTGTTCTTGCTTCTAAGAAGAAAGATTTAGATAGAGCTTACTTAGAGATTTCTAAGTTTAACGACCAATGGAATGCTACACTCACCAACAATAAAGAGCGCGAAGACGGGTTAAGGCTACAGATTAGTATGTTGAAGGCGCAGCTCAGAGCGAAAGATGAGAAGATTTCAGATGAAGCCTCGCTCAGCTGACACAGTGATTGTAAGTTGCACGAAGCGCTTGCAACCTTGGAGGATTTCAGAGCTAGAGCTTATTCGAAGAGGTGTAAGCTTGAGGAGGTCTTTGGCGATAGAGCCTGGGAAGACTATGCTGAGGGTCTACAGCGCCCTATTAGCCAACGAGAGCTACTTATCTAGGGGTTACTCACCAGACCAGATCATCCTGAGACACAGGAGTTGCTAGAGGACTTCTGGTCTCGTCATCCAACTTGATTATCTTGTTCTTTCATGTAGCTTATGCTTGTTGTACTGACCATCACCAGACTTGTTGGTTGAGGTCCTTTCTTACTATATTCAGTTGTTGCTTGTACATTGCCTGTTGGCCTATGCTTATATATGAGGAGTTCCTATTCTAAGCTTGTCTTTAGGGTTTTCCATTGTCTTGCTGTTCTTCCGGAAACTGGAATCGAGGGGGAAATTTCCCTGTTGCATACATACATGTCTGCATTTTGCATTTTTTGCATTGTAGGTGCATCGGAACTGTTAATCTTTTTTCCTGTGGTCCGTTAGTGTGTTTCAGGATTGCTGATCAAACAACTCATTGGTACGCTACCAGGGGAATCAGAGAAGAGCGATGGAGCAAATGCAGGCAGAGATGCAAGAGATGAGGGATAGGATGGCCCAGTTTATGGAGGTCATGCAGGGAGTGGCTAACGGACAAGAACAACTTCGTACTTTGGTGCAGCCCTTGATTGCACGTGTTGACAGCAATGGTGTATTGCATGGTGGGAACACTACCAACCTTCCACATGTTGAAACTCCTCGAGCTGATAACTCTATGCCTACTTTTGTTATCCCTACTGCTGGAGGGAATGGTAATGCTGCTGGTTCTGGTATTGTTGCTGGTTTCGACAATGTTGGTTTTGGTAATGCTTGAAATGGTAATGTTAATGAGAATGGTTATGGTCCTGATACCATCTGTGCTATACATGGTAATACGGATCAAATCTGGAATGAAGACAGAGAAGATGATGTGTTCTCACCGAGGGTTGTGGTTGCTGAGTTGCCCTCTAAAGCTGATAAGAGAATCAAGCTGATTGAAGAAAAGATGAAGTCTCTTAAAAGTCAAAATTCTATGGGCCTTGATATGGCTAATCTGGGGCTGATCCCGGATCTGAGGGTGCCGCTGAAGTTCAAAGTCCCACACTTTGACAAATATAAGGGTACCACCTGCCCAAGAGTTCATCTAAGATCCTACTATCGTAAAATGTCTGCCTACTCGAACGACGAGAAATTGCTCATGCATTTTTTTCAGGACAGTTTGTCTGGTCCTTCATTGGAGTGGTACATGAGTCTGGAACCTGTGAATGTCCGCATTTGGAGGGACCTAGCTGAGGCCTTCGTGAAACATTATCAATACAAAAGTGACCTTGCCCCTAACAGGGTCCAGCTTCAAAATCTTTCGCAAAAGAACAATGAGCGTTTCAAGGAATATGCCCAAAGGTGGCGGGAGTTAGCAGCCAGGGTGCAGCCGCCCATGGTAGAGCATGAGCTCATTTATATGTTTATCGCCACCTTGCCCGACGTCTATTACGAGAAGCTTATCAGTAGCATGTCAGGTAGTTTCTCTGACTTAATCATCACCAAAGAGAGGGTGGAAATGGTATCAAGTTAGGGAAGATTAGTGCTGGTGAAATGCCCTCAGCTGGAGGAGGAGGTAAGAAGGTATTCAGTAACAAGAAACGAGAAGGAGATACCAATTCAGTGTCTAGTTCCCGAGGTAATAGATGACAGAATCGTCAGCAACAGCAGGTTGCTAGTGTTACAATTCCTATAGTTCCACAACAACGTCAACAACAACCATAGCAGAATCAACAGGGTTATCGAAGATTTCCGGATCGTGCCCGGACGACAAATAGGAAATTTGACGCTCTTCCAATGTCGTATTCCCAATTATTGCAAACTCTCTTACAATTGCAGCTTATTCAGAAGAGAACTTTAGCTCCGTTGACAGGTGCACCTCCACCCGGTTATGATGTGAACGCTCGATGCGAGTTTCATTCAGGTGCTCCGGGCATAACATTGACAACTGCAAGGCGTTCAAACACAAGGTGCAAGATTTTGTGGACAGTAAAGCCATAAATTTCTCTCACGATGCTCCCAACATCGTACAAAACCCTATGCCCAACCATGGGGCGGCCGAAGTTAGCGCAATCATTGAAGATGAAGGTTTAGATCTGGTGAACGATGTTAATGATTTGAAGACACCGCTAAGCTTCGTGAAGGCTAGGTTGCTGAAAGGGGGCACATTCCCAGGGTGTGAGGAATTCTGTGCTGAATGTTCAAGTCATCCCGAGGGGTGTGATAGATTGAAGAGTTGTATTCAGCGTATGATGGATGTTGGGGTATTGCAGTTTGACCGGGTTGTTGAGAACAAGTCTGAAGAGTTAGTGGCTAAGAAGAGGAATGAGGTTGCAACGATCTCTATTCCATACAAAACCATTACTATTTCTGCGCCAAGGCTGCCAACAATCGTCATCACTAAAGCAGGTGCCATGCCGTATGAGAGTACCAAAGATATTCCGTGGAACTACAAAGCAGAGGTATATTGCAATGGACAAAAGCTAGATTTAGAGAGCTTACTTGTTGATTCAGTCGATAATCTTGTTGGAGCAGGGGGAATTACTCGAAGCGGGAGAGTATTCTCACAGCCTGAGGCGGTTGCTGATAGAGATGATAAAGGGAAGAAAGCGGTTGTAGAGGAAACTTCTCAGGCTGGTGAGAAGGAATCTTTGTTATAAGATGCAGAAGAGTTTATGAGGCTGATACAAAAAAGTGACTACAAGATAGTCGATCATCTGCAGCAAACTCCTTCCAAAATTTCTATACTGTCATTGTTGCTATGTTCAGAAGCGCATCAGAATGCATTATTGAGAATACTGAATACTGCTTACGTGCCACAAGAAATTTTGGTTAACCAACTCGAAGGGGTTGTAGCACACGTAAACGCAGGAAATGGGCTAGGTTTCACGGACCTGGATTTGACGCCGAAGGGTAGGAACCATAATTGTACGCTGCACATATCCATAGAATGTTGAGGGGCTGTTATGTCTCATGTACTCATTGATATAGGATCGTCTTTGAATGTACTTCCAAAGAAGGCCCTGATGAAGTTGGACATGAAAGGGTTAATCTGTACGCCAAGTGATTTGGTAGTACGTCCTTTCGACGACACCAGAAGGTCTGTGTTTGGAGAGGTGACATTGCCTATTCAGGTGGGACCTGAAGTATTTGATGCAGTGTTCTATATTATGGACATCCAGCCTGCCTACAGCTGTCTGTTGGGCCATCCTTGGATTCACTTAGCTGGAGCTGTTACATCCACGTTGCATCAGAAGCTCAAGTATATGGTTTGTGGCAGCATCGTCACAGTATGTGGAGAAGAGGACATAATGATCAATCACCTGTCCTCATTCAAATATGTTGAGGTGGATGGAGAAATACATCAGACTCTTTGTCAAGCCTTTGATACGGTTCAGATTAAAGATAAATCTCCTGTCGTGAGCAAAGCACTCGAGGTGGCCATGTCATCATTCAAGGAAGCCCAGGTAGTGATGCAGGCTAGGGCAGCACCAGGTTGGGGTCAAGTGCTGGAGATTCCCAACAAGTAGGACAAGCTTGGGTTAGGATATCTCCTGTCGTCTTCATCATCCTCACAGAGCGTGTCGCGCTATAAAGGACCTGTGCAGTTCACTAAAGGAGGAGTTATCTTTGAAAGAATCAACACGGTTTCAGACGAATAAGGGGATAACGACTGTGACATGAACACTTGGATCAAGCCGTGCATTCCAGGACAGAGCCTCAACAATTGGTCTATCGAGGAATTCATTCAAGTCACAAAAGAACAGTAATGATTTGTTTTTTCTGATTATTGTATAACCATATGTTCTACCCGGAGCATAGCGGTATTTGCTTCAGGGCCTACTTGTTTATGCGTGAATATTGCTTTATCAATTAATCAAAGGGCGTTTTTCTCATTCAAATTTTGTGATCCTTATCTTTCTTATTTTGTTTTTACAATAAAATGGCAATGTGATTTTTCTTATTTTGTTTATCATTTGAAACATTTAACCATTATCATTTCAGAATTCACATTGCAGATGACACCGATCCAGAACCTTCTATGACTCGCTTCGACTTTGATCACCCGATATTTCAAGCTGAAGAAGAGGTTGATGAGGATGAAGACTTGCCAGAAGAGCTAGCCAGACTCTTGAAACAAGAAGAGAAGATCATTCTGCCTCATTAGGAAGAGATTGAGGTCATCAATTTGGGTTCTGAAGAAGTCGTCAGAAATGTCAGAATAGGGGCTGCGCTGCAGAGTTACATCAAACAAAGATTGATTGAGATGCTTCGAGAGTATAATGACATCTTTGCTTGGTCATATGAAGACATGCCTGGACATGACACCGACATAGTGGTTCTTCGCTTGTCGTTGCATGAAGAGTGTCCACCGGTCAAGCAAAAGCTTAGAAGGACGAGACCATACATGGCAGTAAAAATCAAAGAGGAAGTCCAAAAGCAGTTGGGCGCAGGGTTTTTAGCCGCGAAAACTTACCCTCCATGGGTCGCCAACATCGTACCAGTACCAAAGAAGGACGGTAAGGTACGGATGTGTGTTGATTACAGAGATTTAAATAAGGCAAGCCCAAAGGATGATTTCCCGCTCCCTCATATTGACATGTTGGTGGACAATACTGCTTAGTATTCCGTGTTTTCCTTCATGGACGGTTTTTTTGGGCTATAATCAGATTAAAATGGCACCGGAGGATATGGACAAAATGACGTTTATCACGCTGTGGGGGACGTTCTGTTATAAAGTAATGCATTTTGGGTTAAAAAACGCAGGGGCAACCTATCAGCGGGCAATGGTGACTCTCTTTCATGATATGATTCATCATGAGATTGAAGTATATGTTAATGACATGATTGCGAAGTCCCAAACGGAGGAAGAGCATCTGGTCCATTTGTTGAAGCTGTTTGAGAGACTCAGGAAGTTCATGTTGAGGTTGAATCCTAATAAGTGCACCTTCGGTGAAAAAGGGAATCGAGGTCGATCCTAAAAAAATAAAAGTTATTCAAAATATGCCATCGCCGAATACAGAAAAAGAGGTTCGTGGTTTCTTGGGGAGGTTGAACTACATTGCTCGGTTCATATCTCATCTCACAGCCACATGTGAACCAATGTTCAAATTGCTAAAGAAGGATCAGGCAGTCGCCTGGAATGAAAATTGTCAAAAAGCATTCAATAAGATAAAAGAGTATTTGAAGGAGCCTTCGATACTGATACCTCCAGTAGCTGGAAGACCTTTAATCATGTATTTAACGGTTCTTGAGAACAGTATGGGTTGTGTTCTCGGTCAACACGACGAGACTGGTAGAAAAGAGCATGCAATTTACTATATGAGTAAAAAGTTCATAGACTGTGAGTCCCGTTACTCAATGCTTGACAAAACATGTTGCGCACTCGCTTGGGCTGCCAAACGTTTGAGACAATACATGCTGAATCATACAACCATGCTGATTTCGAAGATGGATCCGATTAAATATGTCTTTAAAAAACAAGCACTTTCCAAAAGGATTGCCAGGTGGCAAATGGTACTGACAGAGTACGATATCCAATATGTTTCCTAGAAAGCCATCAAGGGAAGTGTTTTGTCAGAGTACCTTGTGTCGCAACTGCGAAAAACACCCGGCGGAAAACAGAACAGTCGCCACCTTTCGTTATTTATCCCAAAGAGAGGGTAAGGAAACAATCAGAAAAACCTAACGAAAAAGGGAAAAGACGAGGTCATCACAACCAAGTCCTGGATTCGGGAGTCGGTTACGCAAGGGGAAGGTATTAACACCCCTCACGTCCGTCGTACTCGACGGGATCCACGCTTGTTGTCTATCTAAGGGTGTTTTTAAACTATCTACACTAAAGTTCTCAGAACGAAAGAAAAGAAAAAAATAAAAAAAGACTCGGCAGAGCATCGTCGCTCTGTGCCTACGTATTCCCTCGTGTAATGGAAAAGTCAGAGTCAACGTAGTTCGGATAACTACAGACGAAAAGGGGGAAGGTTGCTCGCCAAGACATCGCGTCTTGTGCCTACGTATTCTCGTCTGGTACGAGAAATCAGAGTAAACATAGTTCGGGCTAACGAGAACGCCAGTTGGTTCAACACGTTTTACCCGAGTAGGGTTAAACCTTCGTTCTAGAAACTAGGGACAATGCCTGTTTGTGGTAGAACCAAAGCTTAACAACTCTCTTTTTTATGAAAAAGGTTTCCTATTAATCCCGAAGGAAAAAGGTTTGAAGTTTGTTTGTGTTTTTTAGTGAAGTGAATTAATTCGGTTTGTGATTCACGTTGCACTAAAGACTATGACATAGGAACGAATGTGTCACATATGGCCCCCAAACGGGACGTACACTAAACACTCTAGACAAGCGAGAGGAGACCCCTCACTCATCATTCCCTATGTAGCTTAAGGCTCGTAGCGCGCAACGTTCATCGCATTTATTTGATGAGTTAGAATTGTTTTGAGATGAGAAAGGGAGACGCATGGAAGGTCTAGGGGAAACTCGGCCCTAACGTTGTCATGCAAAGTGGTCCTAAGGTTAGGATTAAAAGGGGGAACATCTACCCTAATGTTAGCAAGCTTGGATTGAACACCTAATGTCTCTCCTAATCCCATCCTAAATGGAGGAACTAGGAACCTTATGGGGATCATGGCAAAAAGCACAAGAAAACACCAGATAAATTCAATCACAAGTAAGAGATGCAAACATGGAATGCAACACACAAGCAAAGGGAGGAACAAAGTGTGGGGTAAACACAACCACAAGCACATCTCGACCTTTATTAATGCTGGAAATAAAGATGCAAAACACAAGAGGAAATGCAAATGCAAGAACACCATCACTATGAATAACAACACATAAGTGTGCATCCAAGTGGAAAACAAACATAAGTCGACGAAGTCTCGATTAAACAACCAAAATAACGAAAAAATGTCCAAAACATTTCACTTCTAATGCATCATATTGAACTACGATGATTCGATGCGAAACGGTACTCAAACATGCAAGAAAATCAGCAAAACAGACCCACTGACACAGTGTTAATCGGTTAACCATATGCGTTAACCGATTAACCAATTAAAAATGGATGAAAATCTGGAAATTTGTTCATGTTAATCGGTTAACCATATGAGTTAACCAATTAACACCTTGAAAACGTTTAAAAAATTGAATATTTGAAATGGTTAATCGGTTAACCATATGTGTTAACCGATTAACACTGTGCCAACAACAGAAAAACAACAACATAACAACATGTTCAGCAAATAAGCACTTATCCGATCCACCGGATGATCGCATAATCACTTAATCACGAAATTAAACCGGCAAATCATGATTCAAACAACATGTAAACAGATTAACACAACCAAATCATGGATCAAACGGATCAAATTAACCACAAGCTAATCAAAGATGAAAATCCACATGATTATGCAAATGAGCTATAAAACAGATTCAGATCCAACCTTCGGAGCGGAGATTTGCTCCGGTTAATGTTGATTCAACTGTAATTGAATAGATCCAATGCTAGAAGTCCGGAATACTTCAAGATCCACACCAATTCTTGTAGTAGCAATGAAGATCCTTCGAGATTAAACCAAATCAAGCCAAATAATCACTTCCAAAATCACTTCTAAGTTCAGATCCAATTTTGCACGAAAATTGGATGAAGAAATTGATTCAATGGAGAGAATGGATGAAGGTTTAGCTCTTAGAAATCAAGGATTCCAATGAGGAATCAATGATCGCAAAGAGAAGAGCTTTGGTGAGGGTTTTGGAGATTGGAGAATTGAGAGAGAATGAGATCAATTCTGAAATTGAAATGAAATTATGAGGCCGCTGGGCAAAATAGTTGGAAAAGCGAACCAAGGACTACCAACCAAGAGTTGGGATAACAAACCCTGGATACCAACCAAAAGTTGGAAAACAACACCAACGATACCAACCAAGAGTTGGAAACAACCAAAGATACCAACCAAGAGTTGGGATGAAATAACCAACAGATACCAACCAAGAGTTGGGAAACAACTGAAGGATACCAACCAAGAGTTGGGATAACTCTCCCACAAGATACCAACCAAGAGTTGGGATAACGACCCTGCTGGGGAACAAAAGAGAAAATTAACCAAGCAGCCTTGTGACGACTTCACTGGGGAAAGAGTAGACTAACTAGACGACTCTGTGGGGAACAAGTATCTACCAAAGGATACCATGCAAAAGATGGGATAAAGGTTACTCTCTGGGGATAAAAACCAAACACTACCCGCACTTTAAATGGCGAGGCGACTTTGCTAGGGAGGCATACTGACCAAAAGTCAGAATCATCAACCAGTAAACCAAGGTTACCAACCATAAGTTAGGATAAAGTCAACAAGACGACCAAATCAGATATTATGAACTTATTGGGGAATCAAATACCACCAACCAAAAGTTGGAATTGCAGCAAAAGTTACCAACCAAAAGTCGGAATGATCCCCTCAAATCGACGAATACCAACCAAAAAACGGAATAACCATCAACAAAACCTCACCAACCAAAAGTCGGAATAACAACCCTGACAATTCACAAATTACCAACCAAAAGTTGAGATAACACTCTGTTGCACCCCAAAATTTGACCAACCTTTTCTTAACTTGGTTTATGTTTCATTTCATTTTCTTCTAGCATTTGCATTGCATATCATTGTTCATTTGACAGGGGATCAAGGGGTTGTGCATAGCAAGAGGAGGTTTCCCAAAGTGTTGAGCCTAAGCAAGGGGTTTTACTCAAGCATGAATGGTCATCAAGTCATCAAGAGGTGGTCAAAGCTTTGTGAAAGAATTGATGGGTGTATGAGGGTCTGCTCCTGACTTGGAGACTAATTGAAGATCATCAGAGGATTGTGAATTCATAATTATGGATATGGGATGGTAAGAAAGCTCATTGAGTGCTTTGAGAGCCACGTGGGAGCTTGTGCAAGTTGTTGTGTCATGTGGAAGAAGCCACAGTTAAGAGTGGTACATCTAGGGTTTTCATCAGGTCAACCCTCAAGCAACTGTGAAATTGAAGGAGATTAAAACTCAATTCCAAGTCTCTATGGTCATGGGATATTGTGTTGAGATGTCTAATATATCATTTCAAGATCAATTCATCAGGAATCAATAGTGTGAAAAGTTACTAAATTAGGGTTCTCAGTGTAAAATCCCCTAGTTAGTGCCCAACTTCAAGACCATCTATCTCAAGATACAAGTCTCATCTCATCTTGAACCCAACATGAAAATTTTAGAGAATGTTTCTAGATTTCATTTGAGTACTAGGAGTCATTCATCTAATTTCTAGAACTCAAGTTATGATGCTGGCAAGTTACAGGTCCTTAGATGAATGTGATTTTGGTCAATAAAAGTCAACCAACTTCCAAGCCACTTTTGACCTAGAAGTATGTTTCTCCTTACCTTGACCAAAACATGAACGTTGTTCCTCATGATCTTAGCTTTCCAAAGAGTACTAGAAGTCCTTCATCTGATTTGTAGAGCTCAAGTTATGTAGCTTGCAAGGCAGGGGTATTTTGGGAAAGAAAGATTACAGGTCATTTTCATTATAGGTCCATTTCACCACTTTGCTTACTTCAAATGAAAATATTTACAACATGAAACTTGCTCAAAATGGGTTCATTTGTTAAAACAAACCTCAAGGAATCATTGATATGGCTTGGATAGAAGATTGAATGAAGGAAGGTTCATGGAAAAGTCATTAAAAGCACAAAAATCAAATTAAATCATATTGTATCCATTTTGTGCAAGTTTGTGCATATTTTGAGTTCAAATCACATTCTAAGAACAATGGCATTTTCAGAATTTGAGTTTGATGAGTTTTGGTATGTCAATTTCAAGCTTGCTCCATCATGAAGGTACACATGCTACATTCACCATTAAGATCAAACAAGGGATCAATCCCAGCCATTGAGGTTCCCTACATCCCAAGTAACATGAATGGATTCATTTACAGTTGTGTAAGCTTCATTTTCGTGCACATTCATAAAGCTCCAAAACAAGAAAAGTTGGATTTCAATTGGGCTTTTAGGGACTGCAATTGGGCTTTCTTTGCTTCCAAGTCCATTACATATAATCTCAGGGTCGTGTACGATGCTTCAGAGGTGAATTTGGAGGAGAATTGAGAGAGAACACATTTGAAAAAGAGGAAGAAAAAGTGAAACACGAATTTGGAGATTTATTGAATTTCAAGCCAAATCAAGTATTCAAACAACTTCTGGGAAGATTATAGAGTGATTGTGGATCGATTTCATCAAGCTTCCTCAAGTTTTGAAGGCTTAGTGGATGTTCTCCACTAGGTAACTTCAAATCACCATTTCTCTTTGAGCATGATGCATTTGCTTGCCACTTTTGCATGATTAAGAGCTAGGAACTGTATAGATTATTTCTAACTAAAATTGACTAGCATTGGTGATGATTGGTATGGTGAGCTCATTTCTGTTTGGCTTCGATCTAGCTTGTTTATCCATTGAAAATTAAATTGAACCACGGATTTGGATTCTCCGTGAGATGTAGATCATTTTTGACTATTTGTTTGCTCGATTTGGTGAAGTGGATGTACCTCTGTGATTTTGCCTCGCCGGAGAAGGTGACCAGAGCCACCGTGCTCCGGCCACCTGATTTTCCCTCCGTTTTGACCTTTTGAATAAGGAAGATGATGACGTGTGCGTGTGTATGCCCTCATATCTGCTTACTTTCGTTTGTGTGTCCATGATTAAGACCTACTGTGGGTCTTGTTTGACTTGCCTCACCAGATCCCTAGTAAAACGATGCGTTTCATTTAAATGCAAGCCTGGGGCACGTGTTTGTTTCTAGACCTCTTGATGTGCTTACTGATTTGATCTTATGAACCCTATTGCATCTCACCATGCGCGCGCATTGACCATTCTTCACCCCATCCTTCTGAGTCCAACGCCTTGTTTGGAGTGGGCTTTCATTGTTGTTCATACCCCCACACACTGCAGGCCCAATGTTTACACGTGAATCTGTTGCTTTTGGCACCACTGCTTTTATTATTTTATTTTCATTTTCTTTTTTATTTTTGTTTTGTATCTGTTTTGAAATAATTCCAATTAAAATGCTTCCAAGCTTGATAAAATTCCACAAAAAAATTGTTTTAGACATTTTAGGATGTCTTTTATTTTTAGGAAATTTTTATTTCATTTTTTGGTTTTATTTTCAATTAAAAATGGAATTAATCATTGGAAGAGTTTTATTGGACTTATTTCTAACATATTAAGGTTTATGCTTGCTCATTTTTAGGTCATAACATTTGATTTTGCTTGCTCATTTAGTTGTTTTCTTTTGAGCTTTTATTTAGGGTTTCCATGTGTGCTTTGCTTGCATCCCTTGGTGTTTATGCTTGCTTCTCTCTTTGGATATGTTTTCTTTTTCTTTTGAGCTCTCTTCTCTCATCTCCCATTCTGTCCCATGACTTTGGAGTCTCATTTAAGGCATCTTAGTCCCTCCTTAGGAGGTACTTGAAGCATACCTAAAATGATGAATCCATGAGGACTCTTTTGTGCTTTCATTTGCACTTTGTTTGTGATGCTTATGGTTGAGTGCATATTATGAGTTCCTTGCTGTCCTCATATAGCCTCGCATCCCCATTTTTGTTTTGAGCTTCCTTTCATTTAATTTGGTTTGGCTTTTGGCACTTGTGGTTAATGTTGTTTGACTTATGTCATTTCATCCCTTCTTTGTTGTTTAAGATCATGTTGTGCATTTCTTTTTCTCTTCTTTTCTTGCATTCCCATATGCATGCTTGGTTTGAGATGAGCTTGTGGAGGCTACTGCCCCACACTATTTCCCTACCACTTTCATTCTTACTTGTGCATTCTATGTTTGCATGTTTACATTTTCATGTTCGTTCTTCTTCTTCTTCTTTTGCTTTACTTTGCCATGTTCCCCATAAGTTCTCTAACCTCTTGAGGTTATGATAGACATTAGGTGCTTAACCATGCATGATAACATTAGGTAGTTCCCTTTTGTATCCCAACTTTAATTTCACTTTGCATGATAACTTTTAGGGTTGATTTAGTCTCCCATTAGTGGTCCTTTCTTCTCTTCTCATCTTCGTACAATCTTCACACACTTAATAAAGATAATGGATGTTGTGCCATGAGCCTTGTACTTGGGAAATGGTGATTGAGTGGTTACCTCTCAATTTCCATGAGTGTTTAGTATACGTCCTTAGGACGATATACGACACATTCGATCCTAGGTTTTAGACTATAGTACAACATACATTATAAACACTCAAATTCAAAACACTTCTTCTCTAAAAAACATAAAAACACCTCAAACTTTTTTCATCCTTCGGGATTCTAATCAGGAAAATCTTTTCAGATAAAAGAGTGTTGTTAACTTTTAGTTCTACTGCAAACGGTAACGCCTAAGTCTCCAATGGTCGAGCTGCATACACCAACTGCTAAAACTACTTGTTAACCCTACTCGGGCCTAAAAACTTTTGAACCAGCCTGTGGTCCTTTTAGCCCGAACTAAATTTTCTCTGATCTTTCATACCAGATGAAAGTACGTAGGCACAAGACGTGACGTCTTGGCGAGCAACCTTTCCCCTTTTCACCCATAGTTAGCTGAACTACGTTGACTCTAACTCTCCCATTGCACGAGGGAATACGTAGGCACAGAGCTGCGATGCTCTTTCGAGTCTCCTTTATTTTTCTTTTATCCCTTGACCTTTAGCTAGATAGATGATCACCTTTTTATATAGACAACAATGCGTGGATCCCGTCGAGTACGACGGACGTGAGAGGTGCTAATACCTTCCCCTTGCGTAACCAACTCCCGAATTCAGACTTGGTTGTGATGACCTTGTCTTTCCCTTTTTCGTTAGGTTTTTCCGATCGTTTCCTTTCCCTCTCTTTAGGATAAATAATGAAAGGTGCCGACTCTTCTGTTTTCCGCCGGGTGTTTTTCACAGTTGCGACAGCTGGCGACTTTACTGGGGACTCTGGTTCCCTATGCGAGTCAATCCTAGCGCTTGTTTGTTTATCTTTGGGTTTTGTACATATGTACTTTATTTACTTCCGCATTTTACTTTCCGCATTGTATCATCATTGTTGTGCTGTGGGGAGGGAAGTTCTAATGAGTGATAAGCCAGACCAGGGCTTGAGTACAAACCTAGCATTAGTAGTGGAGATTAGTGGGGGGCTTGCTTGCTTAGCAGGTACAGTTTCCCATGAAATTCACACTCAGACGAGATTCTCTTTGATGACTTCTCATCTGGCCCTTAGGGCTCGACGGGATGTTGGATCTGAGGATTGTCGACTCTGGGAACCGATCATTTGTGATTTAGCTAAGTGAGGCCTCTTCGTGAGATGATGATGCCAAACCAGAAATGGTGAACGTATCATCATTTCTCAAAAGTCTGTGACACTGATGAACGCATAGGATGCCGAACCTTGTCAGCGGATAGGTCCATACTTGTGAGAGGGATTGGGTTGTGCAGGAAACCTTGGCTTTCAGATTACCCAGTTCTTTACAAGTGTGAATCTGTGTTCCTGATATCAGTGGGTCCTATTGTTGGTACTTTGTTCTTGCTAAAGCGGAGCGCTGGTTCTTCTCGACCAACAACACAACTGTCTTGATCCCTTGTTTGCATTTGTATTTGCATTTTCATTTGCATTTCATTAACATGTATTTGTGCTGCAGGGGCATATTTCCTCCGCGATTCTAGTGATCTTGCTATGGAGCCCTTGAAGAGAACGGTTGCTTACAAGTTCCCTACCCCATATGTCAGTTCTTTGCGGAGTTTGATTGCATTGGCCGACAGAGAGGTGATGGAGGATTTTAGGCAGTCTTATGGGAGATTGGTGAAATTTGTCTGCAAGCCTTCAGCATACGAGATTAGTGGTATCTATACTCTCCTGCAGTTCTATGATGCCCAGTTGAGGTGCTTTGTCTTTCCTGACTATGTCCTAGCTTCTACCCTAGAGGAGTACTCTGAGCTGTTAGGTGTACCTCTCATTGATCAGATGTCGTTTGTTCATGTTGATGCTGAACCTAATTTGGCTAAGCTCGTTGTTATATTGCACTTGGACGCTTCAGAGTTGAAGGGGAAGCTGGTCAAGAAGAGTGGGACATATAGTTTTCTTTTGCCTTTTCTGGTGGAGAAAGCTCAGAATTCGCCAAGGATGGGTGTTGGATTGTGTTTGGCGCTATTTTAGCTCTTTGTATATATATAGCATTATACTGTTTCCGAATCTGCCTGACTTTGTAGATGTGGATGCTTTTTATTTGCTAGCTTCAGGGAATCCGGTACCCACACTTCTCGGAGATGCTTATCATTTTGTGCACCATAAGAATGAGAAACGAAAGGGAAAAAATGTATCTTGCTGTGTCCCTTTATTATACAGGTGGTTTTCTAGTCACATGCCCAATGCAGGTCCGTTTATTGCTACTGCTAGTACTTCAGAGTGGTCCGAGAGGCTGATGGGTTTGTCTGCAGAGAATATTACTTGGTTTGACAGAGACTTGCTTGATACAAATATTGTTTATAGTTGTGGTGGATTTCCTAATGTCCTTTTGGTCGGAAGGAAAGGTTGCATCAACTATAACCCTTCGTTATTGGTCAGATAGTTTGGATATGCACTGAAGGACCCTCCTAGAGAAGAGGAGATACATGAATCTATGTATCTCACCGGTTTATTGGAGGGTGATGCCTTAGCTCGATTAGAGCATGCTTGGAGTAGTATTCATCGGAGAGGGAAGGTACCCTTGGGGAAGAGTAACATCCGAGAGTATGACCCTTATCTGACTTGGATTCATGATAGAGCTGCAAAGTTTCTGATGCCATTTCCTTCAGTTGCACCTCTGTATCCCCTCATGATTGAGGAACCCACTACTGTAGACATTCAGAAATACAATCAGTTGTTGTTTGAGAAGGAAGAGTTAAGAAAAGCTAATGAGGAATTGGAGAAATAAATCGTTCAACTTTGAAGTAAGAAGATTGATGTTGTTCATTCCTTCAAGAAACAAATTGAGCTTGTAAACAAATTGGGTACGGATCTGACCAAAGAAACCAATTCTCAGGAGCGTTTGGGTTTGGATTTCAAGTTCGTTAACAATGTTCTTGCTACTAAGAAGGAAGAGTTGGATAGGGCTTACTTGAGGATTTCTAAGTTTGAGAGCCAATGGAATGCCACGCTGTTGCACCCTAAAATTTGCCCAACCTTAATTCACTTGGTTTATGTTTCAATATCATTAGCATTTGCATATAGAGTCATGTGCATAGTCTACTCATCTGCATAACATAAGCATAGCAAGTCATTCAACAGGGAACCAATCATTATTCTCATCTCTGGAGGCCTATCAAGAGGTTATTATTCAAATTCAATCTCATTCAAGTCATCAGAAAGAATTGGGAAGCTATCAAGTCAATGGATCAAGAAGTTAATCTATCTCCTATCTGAGGGTACCTGAGGGTCAACAAAGAAAGTATGAGCTGTGAATTGAGAGCATGGGGAGTATCTAGACATCTTGGGGGACTTAGAAAGTCATTGGGAGAAGGAGACAAGTCATTGGTGTAGTCACAAGAGTTGTGGATGAAGACAGTCAACTAGGGTTTCATCTGGGGTCAACCCTAGGTCAACTCTAGGTCAATTGACTGATTGAAAGGCATTGAGGGCTATTGGAGAGATGTGGGGTTCATCATTTGACATATAGAGAAGGATAAGTTGTTATGCTAAGAAGAAATCAAGAGAAATCAAGGAGAAGAGGAGTTTCTAAATTAGGGTTTCTGTGTAAAATCCCCTAGTTTAGGTCAAATTTCCAAGCAAGCTAAGTCAAAATGCAAGCTTCAAATGGATCCTTGGCCAACATGAAACTTGTAGAGGATCTCAAGACCTTTAATTTGAGTTGTTGAAGACATTTAGGAGATTCATAGAACTCAAGTTATGGTCCTTGCAAGTTACAGGTCATCTGAGGTATCTGAAATTTTGTCTGTGAAAATGACTTGACTTCCAAGCAATATTTACCCCTCAAGGAGATTTCAAATGAATTTCTGGTCAACATAAGAGTTGTTCCTCATTGTCTTAGCTTTCTAGAATGGTATAGTATGCCTTAATATGATTTGTGAAACTCTACTTATGGTCTTGGCAAGCAAAGGGTATTTTGGTCATCTGAGAATTACAAGTCATTTTAACCTATGCCCAAAACTCATACAAGGAAGCTTCAAATGGAAACCTTTACAACATCAAACTTGTTCCAAATGACATTTTGAGTCTGTAAAAGTGACCATGAGAGATTGGAAAGATTCATAGCACAAGGTTTCAAAATTGTTGGATTTAATGAATAAAAATGGACTTAAAAATGAGATTTTTCATACTTTGGCCAAATGAGGCAAAATTATAGGTCATTTTGAATGGAAAGATCATTTTAAAGACATTGGCTAAAGTAGAATTTTGAGCTTAGTTCACATTTTGGGAGTTATTCATGGTTGCTTGTAATGGAAGGTACATAATCCAAATCCAAGGGAAATTATACATGGGAAGCTTCTCCAAGTTTCTAGGAGGTTCTAAGGACATGTATATATTGATATGAGATGGTTCATGCCATGGTTGGTGATCTCATTCTCTCAAAAATCACAAGTTTCAATCACTTTCTCCAATTTGCAAAAGCATCACAAACTCTCTCAAATTCTCATCAATTTCCATCTCTCTTGATTTGATCATCATTATCATCATCCAAGGATCAGAATTCATATATTCATTTGGTTGAATTGATCAAGAATTGTACTATCCATCATCTCCATCCAAGTTGCAAGAAGGTTTCAAGAGCAAGATTCAAGGAGTTTGCACAAAAGATATTGCATACAGAATCCATCATCAAGGTTACTGAGCAAGTTCCAATCACTGCAAGCATCAAATTCAAGGAGTGGCATAGCTGTTTTCACCATTTGCATCAGGTTAGAATTCTGTTCGAATTGCTTAGTTTAGTTAGGATTATAGAGAATTGGCAGTATAGAATGGTTAAGCATAAGTAGATGATTGATTTTGGTAAGTTTGGTTGAGTTTCATGGACATTGGTCATAGTGCACCAAATCTGTTAGAGCTTGTAACATCAGGAATATGGCACGAGAACCTTAGTTTTTTAGCTTGATTTGTTCAGCATGAAATATAGATTAGGCTAGGGTAAAGATTGTGGAGAATTGGAGCAGTTGATAGCAGTTGAAAATGGTGGATTCTACCTGTTACCCCTATCGGGTTTACTTCTTGAGTGAATTTTAGAAGGAGATAGTGATAAGGTTGTGTAGAGGGAAGAAAATGGACCAAGTTTGCTCTTCATGGCATGTGATTTCATGGACGATTGATGGAGAACAGAGGAGTATAAAGTGTGTGCATGGCGAAGAAGTTTCAGAAACCCTAGGGTTTCTAAGGTTGAAGACAACCTTATGACCACACGATTGCCCTTTGACATTTGACTCAAATCTCAATCCAACGGACGCGATTAAAAGTGAGAAACGGAGGGAAACTTCAAACTATGAAACGCCCCGTTTCATTTATTCCATCAGACTGGGCTTCAAATTCCTTTGCTTTTAACACCCCTCTCAACCAGGCCCAACGTAAATCAACTGAGAATATTGCTATATACACCGTTCTGAGGTTTTTGATTTTTTGTTGATATTCTGAAGTGCGCTGGGCCTATCTCTTTATTCTATTCGCACCCCCTGCTATGTGGCCCACCTGAGATTACAACTGCGCGCATTGGCTATTCTCACCTCCTCCCTCTATTTCTCTTTATTTCATTTTTAATTTCTTTTCATTTTTCATGCATTTTCTAAAAATCATAATAAATCATAAAAACCTTATTTTTCAATAATTCTTTTTGCATAATTTTCTTTAAAGAGTCTAGAAAATTATAAAAAAATAAAAATTGCATTTTATTTTTTATTTGATATTTTTCCCATATTTTCCAAATAAATGCATATTTTAAGTGTTTCATTTCATACATGAATTTGTTAATTTTGGTTCTAATAGTTGCTTTAACATTTTTTGCCCATTCTTTTTAGGTTGATTAATAGACATTGTTAGCTTGTACATGAAATTTAGTTCATATTTTTAGGACTTAATTTTAGGTGATTTGATTAGATGTGAATAACATGAACAAAATTAGGGTTTAGGTGACAACATAGGTGAATAAGTTCATTTCCCTTAGGAGTTGGAGATTGAATTTTTGGGGTATGGGACTATAGGGATTAGGGGTAGTTATTAGATCCCTTAGAAAATGTTAGGATTCCCCTACTGCTATTAGTACTGTCTGTATTTGCTTGACTGGTGTGGTGTGCCCTCTCTGGGGATTATTACTTGTCTGTGTGGGTATTGGGATTGCTTGGGGATTGGGAGAGCTGAAGACTTGTGATGATGAGTCCATTGGAGATCAAGAGATTGAAGACCAACTTCCAGAGTTGATGAGGAGATCCTTTGTTGGCAGCTGTTGAGGAGTATAATACTTAGGAGTTAGGCAGAGCCCTAGAGTAGAGAACTTGATTCACAAATATGGAAGGCCTTGTCTACCTCCATTCTTTCTCTATGATTCAAAGTCTCTTTCAAATATCCACCTCCTTCCTTTGGAAAGATCAGTGAATGTATTTGAAAGATAGAACTTTTGAGGGAAAATTGTCCGTACAATGTTAACAGTTGATGAGCCACCCTTGGTAGGCAGTTTACTGTTTAACATTCACTTTTATCTTGTTGACTGATGTTCATCCTGAAGATTGAGACTTGAAGAAAAGCCATTGCAGATGGAAGACTGATGATAACGACCTTGCTTGAACGCTGTGGAGAGGGAGATTGATGCTTGCTAAAGCTTGTAGCTGTTTGGAGATGACTTGAAGTCAGATGTTGATGCAGAGCTGCTGTGGCTGTTTATTTTTGCTGTTCATTTCTGATGTATTGTTTGGTTTTCTGGACTGTATTGTTTGCTGTTTACCCTGTGAGGTTGAAAGTGAATTCTGTTCACTTTTGCCTATTGTTTTCTGGGTTCGAGGTTGAGTGGGACTCCCTTGCCTCGCTTGTATTGCTGCATCCATGCATTTTACTGCTTTATTGTATATCTGCTATTGTTTCTGTTTCCGTTTATCCCTTAGGATCTCTGTTTCTCTCTGCGCAAGAGAGGAGCATGATAGACACTAGGTATTAACCCATGCATGATAACATTAGGTTAGTTTGTTTCCCTTTGCAACCGTAGGTTAGAGTTCTGTCTCTTCTTCCTCAAAACAAACAGAAAAACACAATAAAATTTCAAACACAATAAAAGACACTTCTTCCGTAAAAGAATGTGAATTCATCAAGACGTCATTTTTGTCCGCTTGGACTGCTAATCAGAAAAACCCTTTTTCAGAAGGAATAAAATCAACCAAGACAGACTTGTGTCGTACGTGGCCCGAACTACGTTTGCTCTGATCTTTCATGCTGTTGAAAGTACGTAGGCATAGGATGCGATATCCTAGCGAGCAACCTTCCCCTCCTTTCCTGTAGGTAGGCATAAAGTGCGATACTTTGCCGAGTCATTTTATTTTCATTTTCTTTTCCTTTAACCCCTAACCTGTAGAGTAGATTGAATAACAATCCATATCCGAAAACAAGCGTGGATCCCGTCGAGTACGACGGACGTGAGGGGTGCTAATACCTTCCCCTTGCGTAACCGACTCCCGAATCCAGGTTTTGGTTGCGATGACCATTCCTTTCCCCGTTTTGCGGTAGGTTTACCTCGAGCGTTTCCTTTCCCTCCTGTTGGGGATAAATAACGCACGGTGGCGACTCTTCTGTTCATCCGGCGCCGATTTTCGCAGTAGCGACAACTGGCGACTCTGCTGGGGATCCAACGTCCCCTGGCTGCTAAGGACTACGATAGTTCTTACGCATTTGGGATCCAACGTCCCTTAAGAGAGTCAATCCCAACGCTTGTTTTCCCGTCGAGGATTTTGTATGGATTTATATTTCTGACCTTTATTTTTCAGCATTATATATATTGATTATTACTGCTGTATTGGGGTGTGACGGGTGTTCTGATACTGAGTGAGAAGCCGAACCTGGGCTTGAGTGCACCTAGAATTAGAGTAGAAAGTAGTGGGCGCGTGCCGACTTTGCTTGCATTAGTGTCTCATGAAATCTACACTCGGACGAGGTTCTTCTGGTTGGCTTCTTTTTCTACCCTTTGGGTCGAAGGGGTTGTTGGTCAGCTGAATTGTCGACTCCGGGAACCGATCATTTGGAAGTTGGCTAAGTGAGGCCTCTTCAGGATTTGATGATGCCATTCCTTCTGGGAATCGTATCATCAACCCTGAAAGTCTGTGACGCTGACGACCGCATAGGATGCCATACCTTTGTCAGTTACTAGGACATCCACCTGTGAGAGGGTTTGGGGTTATGCAGGTAACTAGACTTTCAGATACCGGTTATTTCTTGATCAGAGATCCTGGGTATTTATGGAGAGTTATGAGGCCTGCCAGAGACCAGTTGGAGAGTTCTAAGGTCTGTCAGAGACCAGTTGGATAGTTCTGGGGTCTGTCAGAGACCAGTTGGAGGTGTGATTTGAGGTCTACCAGAGACCAGTGAGAGTTATGGCTTGAGGTCTATCAGAGACCATTGTTGGAGCTTTGTTTTAGGTCTATCTGAGACCAGGGTTTGAGGACTTCTGAAGAGTCTGTTGAGACCTCTTGATATGGTTCAGGCTATTCAGCTACCGCAGTTGGTCCCTGTTGCATGTTACTTGCATTGCATTGTTTGCATACTCATTATCATTGCATCCCATTAACGTGTGTCTGTGCTGCAGGTGCATTTGCATATCCTCGGATTCTAGTGCCCAGACTTCTGAGTATTGATTATGGCTGGTTTAAGGAAAACAGTTGCGTATAAGCTGCCTTCACCTGATATTACTTCTTTGCTTGGTCTGATATCTCTTGCTGATGAGGAGGTTAGGAGAAGCTTCAGAATGAATCATGGGAGGTTACTGAGATTAGTCTGCAAGCCCACTGCTGATGAGATGAACGGGCTATACACCTTGATGCAGTTCTATGATCCCGGATTGAGATGTTTTACGTTTACTGACTTCATTCTAGGGCCCACCATTGAGGAGTATGTGGAGTTTACTGAGCTACCGGTGCAGAACAAGGTTCCCTTTATTCACTCTGCTGCTGAGCCCAAGCTGGAGGACTTAGCCAAAGCCTTGCATATGGACGCTGCAGAACTGTTATTGACTTCTTGGCTTGGAGTTTCAGGTTTCTCTCTGGACTTCTTAGTTGGCAAAGCTCAGGAGTATGCCAAGAGCGGATGTTGGGTGGTTTTCAACGCTATTTTGGCCCTATGCATTTATGGGATTGTGCTGTTCCCTAACTTGCCCAATTTCGTAGACCTGGACGCTTTCCATCTATTCGCTGCCGGCAATCCAGTGCCAACGTTGATCGGAGACTTCTACCACTCCTTGCACTACAAGAACGAAAACAGAAGGGGAAAGGTTGTTTACTGCTGTGCTCCTCTATTGAATATGTGGTTCAAGAGTCATCTTCCCATGAAAGGATCTTTTGTAGAGAGTGCAACCACTGCTAGATGGTCAGAGCGCCTGATGAGGATATCTTCCGAAGACGTCGAATGGTTTGATCGAGACCTGCTAGGATCTGAGCTTATCTTCAGTTGTTCTGGTTACCCTAATGTGCCGCTGATTGGAAGAAAAGGGTGTATCAACTACTACCCGTCACTGTTGGTCCGTCAGTTCGGATATGCGCTGAAGAACCCGCCAAAGGAAGAGGAAGTACAGGAATCTCTGTACTTCACCGGTGGGTTGAAAGGGGAGTTATTGGCCAAGTTGCAGCATGCCTGGACGCGTATTAACCGAAAAGGGAAGCCGTTGTTAGGAAAAAATGACTGTCAGGCTTATGCACCTTATAGGGTTTGGATCCAAGAGAGAGCAAGTCAGTTGCGGATGCCATTTCCAGATGCGCCAGTTCTTGTTCCTATTCCGGTAGCAGAGCCAACTACTGTTTCTAGGGAGGCTTACGAGCAAGTTGTGAAAGAAAAAGAAGCCTTGATGAAGATCAACGAAGGGTTAGAGCAAGAGCTAGCCCAGGCACGCAGTGAGAAAAACAAGGCCGTCCATGCTTTCCAACAGCAGATTGAGCTAATGAACAGATTAGGGGCTGAGTTGACTGAGGAGAGGAAGAAGCGCGAACGTCTGGGGCAAGAGTTCAGAAGTTCCCATGACATGCTTGAATCCAAGAAGAAAGCACTTGACATCGCTCACCGAGAGATCTCTTCTTGCAATAAGACTTGGAATGCCACGCTCACCAACAATAAGAAGAGGGAAGATAAGTTGAAGCAGCAAATTTCCGACCTCGAAGAGCAATTGAA
This sequence comes from Lathyrus sativus, assembly GCA_963859935.3. Lineage (NCBI taxonomy): Eukaryota > Viridiplantae > Streptophyta > Magnoliopsida > Fabales > Fabaceae > Lathyrus > Lathyrus sativus. Next base: position 182,539,305 of record OZ012740.1, on the reverse strand, counting down.
GTCCAGCATCAATAAGTGTGAAGAAGAAGTGATGACCCGGGACAGTCTCCAGAATGCACTAAACAAGGCCATTAAAGGCAGAGATGAAGCTGTATCTCAGAAGCGTAAACTAGAGGATCGCTTCGGAGAGGGGGCATGGGAAGAAACTGCTGAAGACGTACGCCGTGTTCTTAAGAAAAGGAACCAACTTGTTGAAGGGCTGCTTGATCGACCAAGTCATCCGGAGACCAAGAAGCTGCTAGAAGAGTACCAGACTTATGGGAGGATTTGATCATTTCATGTAGTAGCTTGTATGCTTTATTTGCATAGTGCTGATCATCACCAGGATTGTTGGTTGAGGTCATGCCTTCTTGTTGTACTCTCAGTGATATTGTATTTCGGGCTTATTGATTTCTCTACAATATATGAGGCTTTCTGTGATTCAGCTCCGATCTTTATATTGCTAGCACTGTCACTACACCGGCACCTTCACACTAGAATCGGGGAATGAATTTCCCTAACGCACAGACACACATTGCATTGCATTCATATTCATATTGCATTACAGGTTATCTTTGGATGGTGTCTTATTTCCTGCTCTGTGCCAGGTACTTTTCAGGATTGCAGATCAGCACCCGCACCGCTATTCTACCCGCACCAACTGTCGAAGAATAATGGATCAAATGCAGAACGAGATGCAAGATGTGCGCGAGAAGCTAGCTCTCTTTATGCAGACCATGGAGGCTATTGCAAAAGGTCAGGAGAATTTGCAAGCCATGGCCCAACCTCTGTTGGCCCGAAATGCTGGTCATGGTAACGAGGATCATCAGTCTGTGCGAGTCGATACTGTTCATGGAGACGGCACTCCCACGCCAGTGGCTCCACCTGTAGTCAATATACCTACTGCTAATATCAACAACGCTACCGCTGCTGTGAACGGTAACGTCGGAGTTGGGAACGAGACTGCTGTCCATAACGTTGGGCTTGGTGATGTCAACTTGGGTGATAATATGGGAGGCAACGGCTTTGGCAATGCTGGATTCGGGTTCAACGATCAGGGATTCGATAATGCCGGGAAATATGGTTTCAATGCTCAAGGCTTTGGGCAAGATGGTTATGGTGTGGCCAATCAGGGTTACGGAGGTTTCGGAAATGGAAACGGCGCTGGGTTTATGGCTTTTGGGCCTGCTGGAGGTGTTCAGGAATACGGCAACAGAGGCCGAGGCCCAGGAATGAATCAGATTAGAGTTGGCCGCAATAATGGATATGACGGGTATGGAGCGGGGAATGGTATGTGGCAAGAAGATCAGCAGGAGGACGCTTTCTCCGGCGGAGGTTTCGAAGGGCCGATGGATGACTCCCAGAAGATCAGAATGCTGGAAGAGCAGATGAGGGGGGTCCTGAACCAAAGTGATGTGGGCTTGGACATGGCAACAATGGGCCTGGTACCTGGCTTGAGGGTGCCAATCAAATTCAAAGCTCCTGCGTTTGATAAGTATAAAGGGGACACATGTTCGAAAGTGCACGTGCAGGCTTATTACAGAAAGATGTCTGCGTACTCAACTGATGAGAGAATGCTAATGCATTTCTTTCAAGATAGTTTGTCGGGCCCTTCCTTAGAATGGTACATGGGGTTGGAGCCAACCAATATCAAGACATGGAAGCAATTGGCGGAGGCATTTGTAGCTCACTACAAGTATAACAGCGACTTGGCGCCCAATCGGGTCCAATTGGCAGGGCTGTCGCAGAAGAAGGGGGAGAGCTTTAAAGAGTACGTGCAAAGGTGGCGCGATATGGCCGCCAAGGTCCGTCCTCCTGTAGAAGATAAGGAAATGAATGACATGTTTGTCGGCACATTCACAGGCTTATTTCATGACCTGTTGTTTCATACATCCCTGGCCAGTTTTTCAGACCTAATTCTGATGGGGGAAAAGATTGAACGTAACATTAAACAGGGAAAGTTCCAAGTCGAAGAATCAACTGCATCTGGAAGTAATAGGAAGGCTTTTGGTGGGCGCCGTCAGGGCGAGGCAAGCGAAGTGTTTGGAGGCCGAGGCCGAGGCCGAGGCAGAGGTCGAAACCAATATCATCAGCCGCAGCAGGTGGCGAGTGTTACTATCCCGTACCAGCAACAACCACTCCAGCAACAACAACCGTTTCAGCAGCAGCCAATGCAACAGCAGCAGCAGCCTCAGCAGGGGGCACAGCAGGCTCAGCGAAGATTCCAGGGTGGTAAACCAAGAAGAGTGTTTGAGAAGCCTCCCTCAACCTACGCAGACTTGTTGCAGACACTGTTGGGTCTAAACCTGGTAGAGAAGAGAACTCTGGCACCGATAACGGGAACTCCTCCGTATGGTTATGATGCAAGCAGGCACTGTGAGTTTCATTCTGGGGCTCCGGGCCACGATATAGAGGGCTGTCATGCTTTTAAGCATGTTGTGCAGGATCTTTTGGACAATAAGACTATCAATTTCGGAACGGCAGGTCCGAATATAGTGCAGAAACCCATGCCTAATCATGGGGCGAACGCCATTCTGACTGAGGAAGGGTTGAATCTGATTATGAATGTCGACGATTTAAAGACGCCGCTGAGCGAGATAAAAAGCAGGTTGTTGCAAGGGGGTGTTTATCCAGGATGTGACGAGTATTGCTTAGAATGCTGGACCTTAGCTGGAGGGTGCGATGATTTGAAGAAGGGAATTCAGGCTTTAATTGATGGAGGCACACTGCAGTTCGACCGAGCAGCAACTGAAGAGCCTGTAGGGGCAATAGCAGATGATCGGAGTGATGTGGCCACTGTGACGATTCCTCGGAAGACAATCACTATTGCAGCACCGGTCCAGCGACCACCGATCACCATAACTAAGGCCGGACCGATCCCGTACAATAACACAAAAGCAGTTCCATGGTCATATGGATTGGAGGTGTATTGTGACGGGATAAAGATTGATGTTAATAAGCAGCCAGCCGAGACTGTGGATAATGTTGTTGGTTCAGGAGGTATGACAAGGAGTGGTAGGATCTTCATATCACCGGAGGTGGAGGCCGAAAGACTAGCAAAAGGAAAAGGGAAAATGGCTGAGAATGTCCCAGTGCAAGCAAGCGAAAAAGAGGCGGCATCGAAAGATGTAGAAGAGTTCATGCGCTTGATTCGAAAAAGTGATTATAAGATTGTGGAGCATCTGCAACAGACGCCGTCCAAGATATCTATCCTATCGTTGCTATTGTGTTCTGAAGCTCACAGAAATGCTTTGTTGAAAGTCCTGGATACTTTCTTCGTCCCTCAAGACGTCTCCGTGAATCAGCTGGAAGGAGTGTTGGCACATGTGAATGCAGGCCACAGCTTGGGCTTTACCGACTTCGATTTGACCCCGAAAGGGAGAGATCACAATATGGCGCTACACATATCTGTTGAATGTAGAGGATCAGTAATGTCGCATGTATTGGTCGACACTGGATCGTCTTTGAATGTGATGCCCAAGAAGGCGATGATGAAACTGGATGTCAGAGGAATCCTGTGCACGCCCAGTGACTTGGTAGTCAGAGCGTTTGACGGCACGCGGAGAACAGTATTTGAATCGATAACATTGCCCCTGCAGGTGGGGCCGGAGGTGTTTGCGACTGAGTTTTATATCATGGATATACAGCCTGCGTACAGCTGCTTGCTTGGAAGACCTTGGATTCACGGGGCTGGGGCAGTCACGTCCACCCTGCATCAGAAGTTGAAATATATGGTCGGAGACAGCGTAGTCACCGTATGCGGAGAAGAAGACATCCTGGTCAGCCATCTGTCGTCATTTAAATATGTGGAGGTCGACGAAGAGATCCACGAAACGCCCTGCCAGGCTTTTGAAGGGTTGCGTATCAAGGACAAAGGTCCTGGGCCGAGCAAAGTGTCAGAGGTAGCCGTCTCGTCGTACAAAGAAGCTCAAGCTCTGGTGGAGGCAGGAGAAGCAAAGGGCTGGGGCAAAGTGCTGGATATCCCTGTGAAGATGGACCGGTTCGGGCTGGGGTACCAACCGTCGTCATCAACTCCCGCTGTGGGGGCACCCCGTTTCAGAGGGCCAATAGCAATCTCTGCCAGTGGAGTATGTCATGAAACCATCAACGCTGCTTCGGAGTCTGACGAAGGAGACAACGACTGTGATATGGATGCCTGGATTCAGCCAAGCACGCCAGGACAAGGACTGTGCAACTGGTCTATTCAGGAGCTTGTTCCTGTGACTCTTAAACAGTAATGCTTTGCTTTATTAATTGTTTAATAATCTGATGTCTTGCCCGAGGCATCAGGATTTGCTTAGGGCTGTGTTGCTATGAACATTGCGTGTTAATCATTAAATAAATGGTGTTTTTTCATGTGCAAATACTGTAATCTCTGTCTTTCTTGTTTTGTATTTTTCAATAAAATGGCAACGTGGTTATTCGCTTTATACGCCTTTTGAAGCCCTTAACCATTCCTTTTGCAGGATAACATTTTCAGATGACATCCTTGAACCACCTATGACTCGTCCCGACTTTGAGCATCCGGTATTTCAGGCCGAAGAAGAGGTTGTCAAAGATAGTGACGTTCCTGAAGAACTGTCTTGGTTGGTGAAGCAAGAGGAAAGAGCCATTTTGCCTCACGACGAGGTTATTGAAATTATCAACTTGGGGTCGGACGGGGTTGAGAAGAATATTCGTATCGGGGCCGCGCTGCAGGGCGATATCAAGCGAAGACTGGTTGAAATGCTCCGAGAGTATAGTGATGTATTCGCTTGGTCGTATGAAGATATGCCAGGGCTCGATACAGATATGGTCGTGCACCGTCTGCCACTGAAAGAAGATTGCCCTCCGGTCAAACAAAAGCTTCGCAGAACTCGACCAGATATGGCAGTGAAGATCAAAGAGGAAGTTCAAAAACAGTGGGACGCTGGTTTCCTGGCTGTGACAAAATATCCCTCATGGGTTGCTAACATCGTACCAGTGCCAAAGAAAGATGGCAAGGTTCGAATGTGCGTGGATTATAGAGATTTGAATAAAGCAAGCCCAAAAGACGATTTTCCACTTCCTCATATCGACGTGCTAGTTGATAATACTGCTCAATACTCCGTATTCTCCTTCATGGATGGCTTTTCAGGCTACAACCAGATTAAAATGGCGCCAGAGGATATGGAGAAAACTACTTTCATAACGCCTTGGGGAACATTTTGCTACAAAGTGATGCCCTTTGGTTTGAAGAATGCTGGGGCAACATATCAGCGTGCGATGACGACTCTTTTCCATGATATGATGCATAAAGAGATCGAAGTTTATGTTGACGATATGATTGCCAAATCCCAGACGGAGGAAGAGCATCTGGTGAATCTGCTGAAGTTATTTAAAAGGCTTAGGAAGTTCAGGCTGAGACTGAACCCTAACAAATGCACCTTCGGGGTGAGATCGGGTAAATTGCTGGGGTTTATCGTAAGCGAAAAAGGAATAGAGGTCGATCCTGCAAAAATAAAAGCGATACAAGAGATGCCGACGCCTAAAACAGAAAAAGAGGTGCGCGGGTTCTTAGGGAGATTGAACTACATCGCTCGGTTTATATCTCACCTAACGGCTACGTGTGAACCATTATTCAAACTGTTGAAGAAAGATCAAGCTGTAACGTGGAACGAAAATTGTCAAAAGGCGTTCGATAAGATAAAGCAGTATTTGCAGGAGCCTCCTATTTTGATACCCCCAGTGGCAGGGAGACCCTTGATCATGTATTTGACGGTTCTGGAGGGAAGCATGGGTTGTGTTCTCGGTCAGCACAACGAGACAGGAAGAAAAGAGCATGCGATCTACTAATTGAGTAAGAAATTTACAGATTGTGAATCTCGATACTCGATGCTTGAGAAAACTTGTTGCGCGCTAGCCTGGGCCGCCAAGCGTTTGAGGCAGTACATGTTGAATCATACAACCATGCTCATCTCGAAGATGGATCCTATCAAATATGTATTCGAAAAGCAGGCGTTGTCAGGGAGAATTGCCCGCTGGCAGATGATCTTGACTGAATATGACATCCAATACGTCTCGCAAAAAGCTATAAAGGGGAGTGTGTTGTCTGAGTATCTGGCGGAGCAGCCTATTGAAGATTACCAATCGATGAGGTTTGATTTTCCTGACGAGGATATCATGTACTTAAAGATGAAAGATTGTGAGGAGCCGTTGCCAGATGAGGGGCCAGAGTTGGGTTCCAAGTGGAAGATGATATTTGACGGAGCTGTGAATGCTTACGGTAGCGGAATAGGGGCAATCATCACTACGCCACACGGGTCGCACATCCCGTTTACTGTCCGATTGACCTTTGTCGTTACCAATAACGAGGCCGAATACGAAGCTTGTATAATGGGGCTTGAAGAAGCCATTGATTTGCGAATCAAGAATTTAGACGTATACGGAGACTCAGCTCTGGTGGTGAATCAAATCAAAGGGGAATGGGAGACGCGTCAACCCAACTTGATACATTACATGAATTATGCAAGAAGATTGTTGCCTTTCTTCGACAAGGTTGAATTGCATCATGTACCGCGGGCAGAAAATCAAATGGCTGACGCTCTCGCCACTTTGTCTTCCATGTACAAAGTCAATTTCTGGAACGAGGCTCCCCGAATCATTATTTCTCGGCTTGACAGACCGGCTTACGTATTTGCTATTGATGAAGCATCCGACGACAAACCGTGGTATTTTGATATCCTTAATTTCCTGAAGAACAAAGAGTATCCGGCTGGGGCATCCAGTCAAGATCAGAAGACTCTCAGGAGATTAGCGGGTAATTTCTATTTGAATCCGGATGGCGTCTTATACAGAAGAAACCACGACCTGGTGTTGTTGCGTTGTGTAGACGAAAGAGAGGCAAAGCTGCTCATGGAGGAAATACACGAAGGTACCTTTGGTACGCATGCTGGCGGGCATGCTATGACGAGAAAGCTGCTGAGGGCGGGTTATTTCTGGCTGACTATGGAGACTGACTGTTTCAAGTTTGCGAGGAAGTGCCACAAGTGCCAAATCTATGCTGATAAGATCCATGTGCCTCCGAGTCCTCTAAATGTGATGTCATCACCATGGCCGTTCGCGATGTGGGGAATCGATATGATTGGAAAGATCGAACTGACAGCTTCTAACGGGCATCGGTTCATCTTAGTAGCAATCGATTACTTCACCAAGTGGGTGGAAGCGGCGTCTTACGCAAATGTAACTAAGCAAGTGGTGGCCAGATTCATCAAGAGAGATATCATTTGCCGATATGGGATCCCCGAGCGGATAATCACGGACAACGGTTCAAACCTGAACAACAAAATGATGAAGGAGCTCTGTCAGAACTTCAAGATCGAACATCACAACTCCTCCCCTTACCGACCCAAGATGAATGGCGCTGTTGAAGCGGCCAATAAGAATATAAAGAAGATCGTTCAGAAAATGGTATTGACCTATAAGGATTGGCATGAGATGCTACCTTTTGCTTTGCACGGTTATCGTACGACGGTACGCACATCAACCGGGGCAACCCCGTTCTCGTTAGTATACGGAATGGAAGCAGTACTACCATTGGAAGTTGAGATCCCTTCTTTGAGGGTATTGCGAGACGTTCAGTTAGACGAGGCAGAATGGGTGAAAGACAGGTTGAATCAATTAAGTTTGATGGATGAGAAGAGGCTAGCTTCTCTAGCATATGGTCGTTTGTACCAGAGCCGAATGAAGAAAGCATATGATAAGAAGATACATCCGCGAAGCTATCAGACGGGCGACCTTGTGTTGAAAAGTATTCTCCCACCGCAGGCAAATCACAGGGGCAAGTGGACCCCCAATTACGAAGGGCCATACGTTGTCAGGAAAGTCTTCTCAGGAGGAGCGTTGTTGTTGTCCACCATGGACGGCGAAGACTTCACGTCGCCTGTGAATTCGGACGCAGTTAAAAAATACTTTGCTTAAAATTGACCCGCTGGACAGAAAAAGAGAGTCCAGGCAAAAATGGGGCATCCTGGCGAACAAAAAAAAACAGAATGAAAGGTTCGGGCAAAAGTTAGGGATAAAATTGAAAAAATGTACACCCGCGAAGTTGAAAACCTACACTGGGCGGCTTCGGCAAAAAGGGGTATCCCGGTGAACTGAAAACCCTTAAAGGGCGGTTCACGCAAAAGTTAGGGATTTGAAAAGCAAATGACTGCGGTCCGAATTTGACACTGCGGTGAGCATCAGTACGGGAGAATACCTGAGGGGTCGATTATCAGATACAACCGCTTCAGAAGTGTGGATACCGGAAAGCATTAGAGTCGGATGAGTCATATGAGGATCAGTTCGTGGTGTTCGTCTGCATCCCGTTGCCGACATGTGTACAAAATTTAATTTGTCAAAGTATTTATGCTTATTGTGCGTACTTGTATATCTGCTTTGCGTAGCTTCCTCTTTCCAGGAGTTACATCCCGTGTACAAAAAAAAACTCCGCCCATTCAGGGGCCCAATCAATAAAATTGTTATTCAATACTTGATGTTGGTTCTTTTACTGTTTTGTGCATGATAAAACGCCTAGGTTTATTGAAACTAGCATGTGTATAACATCACTGGCCCTTGCCAACGATTTCTAAAGCTTTGAATTAACTGAAAATAACGTCACCAACCTGAATCGATTTGGTTGCATAGGCTTGTTTTGTCTTGTTTGTGTTGTTGCAGGTTTCATAGCCGTACGAGGAAGATGACCAAGAGACCGCAGTAATGAAAGACTCGACCCTCACGCAGGTCATGCATGTTCTTCCTGAAGAAGGGGAGAAGTCCCCAGCTAGTTGCAGCTTAGCCGAAGGACATTCTCCAGCAAAGTCGTTTATCCTCAGCAGAATTGACGATTCCAAGATTATAAGGCTGTATTCAGACAGTGTATTTCAAACAGAGTGGTTTAGCCGCAAAAGATTAATATTTGTGAGTTGTATTCAGACAAGTTCACCTCTTCCCGCGGGGTCAGGTACTCCCCCCCAGCGGAGCCAGTGGATGTTCCCCAAGAGAATCGTCCCGTCCCCAGCGGAGTTCTCTTTCCAACCAGCGTTTTCATTCCTCCCAGTGGAATTCAAAGATTGAGACTCTCCCCGGCAGAGTTGGTGTGGTGAGTCCTGGCATTTATTTTGCCGTAATACCGTGTGATACCCGTTCACTTTCCAGCAGGAGTTCAATCATACCAGGCGCATCTGCCATTCTCCAACAGAGTTATATTCCCAGCAGGGGGTTACTTCAATGAGGTGATTGTTATTAAGTTCCCAATTTCCCAGCGGAGTCGACTTCACTCTCCCAGCATTTATTTTGCCGGGATAGTTCTGTAGCATCTGGCTATCCCCAGCGGAATTGGCATTATCTTCAGCATTTATTTTGCTGAAGCAGTTCCTGTACCTCAGCAATTCGAGGCTGCATTGGCATTGGCATATAGTGTCATACTTGCATTCACCAAATAAAAGCGTAGCATTTCCATGTCGAATGGAGCATTGCATCATTGTCGAACGCATGCATGCTGAAACATAAACTAGGTTGGCTGACCTTTTGTTTCAAGTATTGTCTCTCTTGCAGGTAGAGAGAGCCCTTGCTCAGGTAAATCAATAAAACATTCAGGATCTCGATGTGAGACATTCAATGAAGTGCCAGCTTTGGCACTACTCCCCACAGAGTCAGCAGGATAAGTTTCTCTTTGTCCCTAGGCAGAGTTACTTAGTTCCCCGCCAGGATTTCTTGTTGAAGTTTCTCTAGTCCGACCAGCGGATCGTTTCCTTCAAAGTTGTTGTTACGTCAGCATTAAAGGGTTTCATGAACCAGAATTTCAGAGGCTACCGCCGGTTATCAGAGCAGGCATCCAATGGTTTGGTTTCCAAATATCCCCAGTAGAGTCAGCCTCAAAGTTGCTGTAACGTCAGTGATAAGAAGTTTGCGGACCGATGGAAGGATGAGTCCTAACGTGGACAGTTTTATTGACAAGTCTTCTTCGTGTTAGAGAAGTGAAGTCCTGACGTGGACAGATGGATCTCCTCAAGTTGACGATATGTGCCAGTCCTAACGTGGACAAATTTGATTTCTTGGTATCGATCGAATGTGAAGTCCTGACGTGGACAAAATTGGTTACTCTTCGTGTTGGTGTCCTGACGTGGACCATTTATTTCCAGCAGATATCTTCCTTCGTAATGGTAAAATGTGCGTCCTGACGTGGACAAGTTTATAGTTCTTCGTGACGATAAGATGTGCAAGTCCTGAGGTGGACAAGTTTATTTCTCTTCGTGTTAGCGAAGCGTGAGTCCTGACGTGGACAAGTTTTATTTCCCCAGCGGGTCGCAGCACGAGTCCTGACGTGGACAATTTTTTATTTGCCCAGCAAGTCGAAGAGGCGCAAGTCCTAACGTGGACAAGGTTATCTCTCTTCGTGTTAGTGAAGCGTGAGTCCTAACGTGGACAAATTTTTATTTCCTCAGCGAGTCAAGAGGTGAGTCCTTACGTGGACAAATCAAGACGAAATGTGAGTCCTGACGTGGACAAGGTTATTCCTTACGTGGAAAGAGAAGCTTCAGTTCCTTACGTGGAAAAGCAAGTTCAATCCTGACGTGGACAGACGCAGAAAAGACGAGTTGGTTTCCTCACGTGGAAAGAGGTGATTCCTTACGTGGAAAGATTGAGTCCTTACGTGGACATATCAAGATTTTGTTCCTAACATGGAAAGATGGAGATTCCTTACGTGGAAAGATTGAGCCCTTACGTGGACATATCGAGTTGGAGTCCTGACGTGGACAGATCGAGGTTGTGTTTCCTTACGCGGACAGATTGGAGTCCTGACGTGGACAAACTAAAAGAAGACTGGGTTCCTTACGTGGAAAGTTTGTGATTCCTTACGTGGAAAGATTGGAGTCCTTACGCGGACAGATTGATATAGTATTCCTTACGTGGAAAGATAAAGATGTATTCCTTACGTGGAAAGAAAATGAGATTCCTTACGTGGAAAGGCGAGTCCTAACGTGGACGGTGTTATTCCTAACGTGGAACGGTTATTCCTTACGTGGAAAGGTGGTTATTCCTTACGTGGTCGGTGTTATTCCTAACGTGGAAGAGTTTATTCCTAACGTGGACGATTTATTTCTGACGAGAAGGCAGACAAGCCATCCCCAGCAAAGTTGTTGAAGTTTTCCGAATTGACGAAGCAGGCGTCCTAACATGGACAATGCTTTATCTCTGGTGTGACAGGATCATCTTTCAGGCTGATGAAAATAATCCCCAGCACGAGATCAGTGGGTTGTTGCAACAGTCAGATTCAGCCAAGGCATGTCGTTCCCCAAGCAGGAGCGCAATTTATTTCTGCGGTTGGCAAATTCCTGGTTTCGCTAGTATTCAACCGTCTCGTACCACGAATGTCTGAAGGCTCCGGGCCCTTCACCCAATCGGGTCCGAGTCGCTTGAATAGGGGCAGCTGTTGCACCCTAAAATTTGCCCAACCTTAATTCACTTGGTTTATGTTTCAATATCATTAGCATTTGCATATAGAGTCATGTGCATAGTCTACTCATCTGCATAACATAAGCATAGCAAGTCATTCAACAGGGAACCAATCATTATTCTCATCTCTAGAGGCCTATCAAGAGGTTATTATTCAAATTCAATCTCATTCAAGTCATCAGAAAGAATTGGGAAGCTATCAAGTCAATGGATCAAGAAGTTAATCTATCTCCTATCTGAGGGTACCTGAGGGTCAACAAAGAAAGTATGAGCTGTGAATTGAGAGCATGGGGAGTATCTAGACATCTTGGGGGACTTAGAAAGTCATTGGGAGAAGGAGACAAGTCATTGGTGTAGTCACAAGAGTTGTGGATGAAGACAGTCAACTAGGGTTTCATCTGGGGTCAACCCTAGGTCAACTCTAGGTCAATTGACTGATTGAAAGGCATTGAGGGCTATTGGAGAGATGTGGGGTTCATCATTTGACATATAGAGAAGGATAAGTTGTTATGCTAAGAAGAAATCAAGAGAAATCAAGGAGAAGAGGAGTTTCTAAATTAGGGTTTCTGTGTAAAATCCCCTAGTTTAAGTCAAATTTCCAAGCAATCTAAGTCAAAATTCAAGCTTCAAATGGATCCTTGGCCAACATGAAACTTGTAGAGGATCTCAATACCTTTAATTTGAGTGGTGGAATACATTTAGGAGATTCATAGAACTCAAGTTATGGTCCTTGCAAGTTACAGGTCATCTGAGGTATCTGAAATTTTGTCTGTGAAAATGTCTTGACTTCCAAGCAATTTTTACCCCTCAAGGAGATTTCAAATGAATTTATGGTAAACATAAGAGTTGTTCCTCATTGTCTTAGCTTTCTAGAATGGTATAGTATTCCTTCATATGATTTGTGGAACTCTACTTATGGTCTTGGCAAGCAAAGGGTATTTTGGTCATCTGAGAATTACAGGTCATTTTAACCTATGCCCAAAACTCATACAAGGAAGCTTCAAATGGAAACCTTTACAACATCAAACTTGTTCCAAATGACATTTTGAGTCTAGAAAAGTGACCATGAGAGATTGGAAATATTCATAGCACAAGGTTTCAAAATTGTTGGATTTAATGAATAAAAATGGACTTAAAAATGAGATTTTTCATACTTTGGCCAAATGAGGCAAAATTATAGGTCATTTTGAATGGAAAGATCATTTTAAAGACATTGGCTAAAGTAGAATTTTGAGCTTAGTTCACATTTTGGGAGTTATTCATGGTTGCTTGTAATGGAAGGTACATAATCCAAATCCAAGGGAAATTATACATGGGAAGCTTCTCCAAGTTTCTAGGAGGTTCTAAGGACATGTATATATTGATATGAGATGGTTCATGCCATGGTTGGTGATCTCATTCTCTCAAAAATCACAAGTTTCAATCACTTTCTCCAATTTGCAAAAGCATCACAAACTCTCTCAAATTCTCATTAATTTCCATCTCTCTTGATTTGATCATCATTATCATCATCCAAGGATCAGAATTCATATATTCATTTGGTTGAATTGATCAAGAATTGTACTATCCATCATCTCCATCCAAGTTGCAAGAAGGTTTCAAGAGCAAGATTCAAGGAGTTTGCACAAAAGATATTGCATACAGAATCCATCATCAAGGTTACTGAGCAAGTTCCAATCATTGCAAGCATCAAATTCAAGGAGTGGCATAGCTGTTTTCACCATTTGCATCAGGCTAGAATTCTGTTCGAATTGCTTAGTTTAGTTAGGATTATAGAGAATTGGCAGTATAGAATGGTTAAGCATAAGTAGATGATTGATTTTGGTAAGTTTGGTTGAGTTTCATGGACATTGGTCATAGTGCACCAAATCTGTTAGAGCTTGTAACATCAGGAATATGGCACGAGAACCTTAGTTTTTTAGCTTGATTTGTTCAGCATGAAATATAGATTAGGCTAGGGTAAAGATTATGGAGAATTGGAGCAGTTGATAGCAGTTGAAAATGGTGGATTCTACCTGTTACCCCTATCGGGTTTACTTCTTGAGTGAATTTTAGAAGGAGATAGTGATAGGGTTGTGTAGAGGGAAGAAAATGGACCAAGTTTGCTCTTCATGGCATGTGATTTCATGGACGATTGATGGAGAACAGAGGAGTATAAAGTGTGTGCATGGCGAAGAAGTTTCAGAAACCCTAGGGTTTCTAAGGTTGAAGACAACCTTATGACCACACGATTGCCCTTTGACATTTGACTCAAATCTCAATCCAACGGACGCGATTAAAAGTGAGAAACGGAGGGAAACTTCAAACTATGAAACGCCCCGTTTCATTTATTCCATCAGACTGGGCTTCAAATTCCTTTGCTTTTAACACCCCTCTCAACCAGGCCCAACGTAAATCAACTGAGAATATTGCTATATACACCGTTCTGAGGTTTTTGATTTTTTGTTGATATTCTGAAGTGCGCTGGGCCTATCTCTTTATTCTATTCGCACCCCCTGCTATGTGGCCCACCTGAGATTACAACTGCGCGCATTGGCTATTCTCACCCCCTCCCTCTATTTCTCTTTATTTCATTTTTAATTTCTTTTCATTTTTCATGCATTTTCTAAAAATCATAATAAATCATAAAAACCTTATTTTTCAATAATTCTTTTTGCATAATTTTCTTTAAAGAGTATAGAAAATTATAAAAAATAAAAATTGCATTTTATTTTTTATTTGATATTTTTCCCATATTTTCCAAATAAATGCATATTTTAAGTGTTTCATTTCATACATGAATTTGTTAATTTTGGTTCTAATAGTTGCTTTAACATTTTTTGCCCATTCTTTTTAGGTTGATTAATAGAAATTGTTAGCTTGTACATGAAATTTAGTTCATATTTTTTAGGACTTAATTTTAGGTGATTTGATTAGATGTGAATAACATGAACAAAATTAGGGTTTAGGTGACAACATAGGTGAATAAGTTCATTTCCCTTAGGAGTTGGAGATTGAATTTTTGGGGTATGGGACTATAGGGATTAGGAGTAGTTATTAGATCCCTTAGAAAATGTTAGGATTCCCCTACTGCTATTAGTACTGTCTGTATTTGCTTGACTGGTGTGGTGTGCCCTCTCTGGGGATTATTACTTGTCTGTGTGGGTATTGGGATTGCTTGGGGATTGGGAGAGCTGAAGACTTGTGATGATGAGTCCATTGGAGATCAAGAGATTGAAGACCAACTTCCAGAGTTGATGAGGAGATCCTTTGCTGGCAGCTGTTGAGGAGTATAAGACTTAGGAGTTAGGCAGAGCCCTAGAGTAGAGAACTTGATTCACAAATATGGAAGGCCTTGTCTACCTCCATTCTTTCTCTATGATTCAAAGTCTCTTTCAAATATCCACCTCCTTCCTTTGGAAGGATCAGTGAATGTATTTGAAAGATAGAACTTTTGAGGGAAAATTGTCCGTACAATGTTAACAGTTGATGAGCCACCCTTGGTAGGCAGTTTACTGTTTAACATTCACTTTTATCTTGTTGACTGATGTTCATCCTGAAGATTGAGACTTGAAGAAAAGCCATTGCAAATGGAAGACTGATGACAACGACCTTGCTTGAAGGCTGTGGAGATGGAGATTGATGCTTGCTAAAGCTTGTAGCTGTTTGGAGATGACTTGAAGTCAGATGTTGATGCAGAGCTGTTGTGGCTGTTTATTTTTGCTGTTCATTTCTGATGTATTGTTTGGTTTTCTGGACTGTATTGTTTGCTGTTTACCCTGTGAGGTTGAAAGTGAATTCTGTTCACTTTTGCCTATTGTTTTCTGGGTTCGAGGTTGAGTGGGACTCCCTTGCCTCGCTTGTATTGCTGCATCCATGCATTTTACTGCTTTATTGTATATCTGCTATTGTTTCTGTTTCCGTTTATCCCTTAGGATCTCTGTCTCTCTCTGCGCAAGAGAGGAGCATGATAGACACTAGGTATTAACCCATGCATGATAACATTAGGTTAGTTTGTTTCCCTTCGCAACCGTAGGTTAGAGTTCTGTCTCTTCTTCCTCAAAACAAACAGAAAAACACAATAAAATTTCAAACACAATAAAAGACACTTCTTCCATAAAAGAATGTGAATTCCTCAAGACGTCATTTTTGTCCGCTTGGACTGCTAATCAGAAAAACCCTTTTTCAGAAGGAATAAAATCAACCAAGACAGACTTGTGTCGTACGTGGCCCGAACTACGTTTGCTCTGATCTTTCATGCTGTATGAAAGTACGTAGGCATAGGATGCGATATCCTAGCGAGCAACCTTCCCCTCCTTTCCCGTAGGTAGGCGAACTACGTTGACTCTGATTTCTCGTTCCAGACGGGAATACATAGGCATAAAGTGCGATACTTTGCCGAGTCATTTTATTTTCATTTTCTTTTCCTTTAACCCCTAACCTGTAGAGTAGATAGAATAACAATCCATATCCGAAAACAAGCGTGGATCCCGTCGAGTACGACGGACGTGAGGGGTGCTAATACCTTCCCCTTGAGTAACCGACTCCCGAATCCAGGTTTTGGTTGCGATGACCATTCCTTTCCCCGTTTTGCGGTAGGTTTACCTCGAGCGTTTCCTTTCCCTCCTGTTGGGGATAAATAACGCACGGTGGCGACTCTTCTGTTCAGCCGGCGCCGATTTTCGCAGTAGCGACACACGCTTACCAACAACAAGGAACGCGAAGACAGGTTAAAACTACAGATCAGCAAGTTGAAGGCGCATCTCAATGCCAAAGATGGGGAGATTGTAGCAGAGGCATCACTTAAATGAGATAGTGAGTACAGGTTGAACGAAGCCATTGCGAACTTGAAGGATCTCAGGTTGAGAGCCGATTCCAAGAGATGCATGCTTGAGGCATGTTTCGGGGAAGGAGCTTGGGAAGACCATGTTGAGAGTCTACAGCATACTGTTAGCCAGCAAGAGT
Organism: Lathyrus sativus; assembly: GCA_963859935.3. Classification (NCBI taxonomy): domain Eukaryota; kingdom Viridiplantae; phylum Streptophyta; class Magnoliopsida; order Fabales; family Fabaceae; genus Lathyrus; species Lathyrus sativus. The sequence goes on along the minus strand of OZ012740.1, from coordinate 182,522,925 downwards.
TACTTATTCAGGGATTGCATGCTAGGCCAGATCATCCTGAGACTCTGAAGCTGCTTGAGGACATCCGGTCTCATCATCCGGCTTGACTATCTTGTTTATTTCTGTTGTAGTCTGATGCTTATTGTTTGTTGTTTGACCATCACTAGGCTTGTTGGTTGAGGTCTTTTCCTTATTGTACTCAGTTGTAGCTTGTACATTGCCTGTTGGCCTGTGATTATATACGAGGAGTTTCTGTTCTATGCTCGTCTGTAGGGTTCTCCATTGTCGTGTTTTTCTCCTGGAAACTAGAATCGAGGGGAAAAATTCCCTGTTGCATACATATATGTCTGCATTTTAGCATTTTTTTTCTCGCATTGCAGGTGCATCGGAACTATTAATCTTATTTTTCTGTGGTTTACTAGTGTTTTAGGATTGCTGATCTAACGAATCACTGGTACGTAACTAGGGGGAACCAGAAGAAAGTAATGGAATAGATGCAAGCAGAGATACAGGAAATGAGAGACCGTATGGGCCAATTCATCGAAGTTATGCAAGGAGTGGCTAATGGACAAGAGCAACTACGGACTCTAGTGCAGCCCTTGATTGCACATGTTGATGGAAACGGTGTGTTGCATGGTGGGGACGTTGTTAACCCTCCTCGTATAAAGACTCCTCGAGCTGATAATTCCATGCCTACCTTAGTCATCCCTACTGCTGGAGGAGTGGCCATGCTGCTGGTGCCGGTAACGCTGCAGGTTTCAATAACGCTGGTTTTGCTAATGGTGGTAATGGTAATGGGAATGGTTATGGTCCTGACACCACTTGTGCTATACATGGTAACATGGATCACATCTGGAATGAAGACAGGCAAAAGGATGTGTTTTCGCCAAGGGTTGTGGCTGCTGAATTACCCTCCGAAGTTGATAGGAGGATTAAGATGATTGAAGAGAAAATGAAGTCTCTGGAAAGTCAAAACTCTATGGGCCTGGATATGGCTAACCTGGGACTGATCCCGGACTTGAGAGTGCCACCAAAGTTCAAAGTCCCAGACTTTGATAAATACAAGGGTACCACCTGCCCGAGGGTTCATCTGAGGTTCTACTACCGTAAGATGTCTTCCTATTCAGACGATGAGAAATTGCTCATGCATTTCTTCTAGGATAGTCTGTCTGGTCCTTCGTTGGAATGGTACATGAGCCTGGAGCCCGTGAATGTCCGTAGTTGGAGGGATTTGGCCGAAGCATTTATGAAACATTATCAATACAACAACGACCTTGCTCCCAACAGGGTCCAGCTTCAAAATCTTTCACAAAAGAGCAATGAATGTTTCAAAGAATATGCTCAAAGATGGCGAAAGTTGGCAGTTAGGGTGAGCCACCTATGGTGGAACATGAGCTCGTTGATATGTTTGTCGCCACCCTGCCAGGCGTTTATTATGAGAAGCTCATTAGCAGCATGTCAGGCAGTTTCTCTAACTTAATCAGCACCGAAGAGAGGGTGGAAAACAATATTAAGTTAGGAAAGATAAGTGCTGGTGAAATGCCCTCAGCTGGAGGAGGCAAGAAGGTGTTCGGTAACAAAAGACGAGAGGGAGATACTAACTCTGTGCCCAGTTCACGTGGGAGAAGTAGAGGTTAGAATCGGCAGCAACAACAGATTGCCAGTATTACAATTCTAGCAGTTCAACAGCCACAACAACAACAACGTCAGCAACAACAACAACAACCGTAACAAAATCAGCAAGGGGACAGAAGATATCAAGACAGAGGCCGGGCAGCGAATAGGCTTTTTGATGCGCCTTCCATGCCGTATTCTCAGGTATTGCAAGCTTTGTTGCAGCTGCAACTGATTCAGAAAAGAACTTTGGTTCCCTTGACTGGGCCTCCTCCACCCGGGTACGATGCAAACGCTCGCTGTGAGTTTCATTCGGGTGCCCTGGGGCATAACATCAATAATTGTAAAGCCTTTAAGCATAAGGTGCAGGACATGATTGACAGTAAAGCGATTAACTTCTCCAATAATGTTCCTAATGTGGTACAAAATCCCATGACGAATCATGGACAGGCTGGGGTTAATGCAATTATCGAGGATGATGTTTTGGATTTGGTAACGGATATTGATGAGCTGAGGACACCTTTGAGCCTTGTGAAAGCTAGATTGCTAAAGGGGGGTGTTTTCCCAGGTTGTGCTGAAGACTGTGCTGAGTGTCTGGTTAATCCTGAAGGAGTATGTGGGCATTTGAAAAGATGTATTCAAGAGATGATGGATAGCAGAGTTTTACAATTTGACCGGTCTGTTGGAAGAGAGTCTGAAGAGTTGGTGGCTGAGGAAAGGGATGAGATTGCAACAATCTCTATTCCGTACAAGACTGTTGCCATTTATGCGCCAAAACCACCAATAATAACCATAAATAAAGTATGTCTCGTACCATCTGAAAGCATCAAGGCTATTCCGCGGAATTACGGAGCTGAAGTGTATTGCAACAGACAGAAAATAGACTTGAATGGTCCCCCTGCGGATTCAATAGATAATCTTGTGGGAGCAGGAGGAATTACTCGTAGTGGTCAGGTCTTTTCGTCACCTGAAGTTATTGTTGATAAGGTTGACAAGGGGAAAGGACCAGTGGTACAGGAAACTTCTCAGTCCGAGGAGAAGGAATCTTTGTTAAAAGACGCTGAAGAGTTTATGAGGCTGATACGGAAAAGCAACTACAAGATAGTCGATCATTTGCATCAAACCCCTTCTAAGATATCTATCTTGTCCTTGTTACTTTGTTCTGAAGCGCATAGGAATGCACTATTGAGAATACTGAACACTGCTTACGTGCCACAAGAAATTTCGGTTAATCAACTCGAAGGAGTTGTTGCGCACGTAATTGCAGGGAATGGCTTGGGGTTTACAGACTTGGATTTGACGCTAAGAGGCAGAAACCATAATTGTGCGTTGCACATATCATTAGAATTCAGAGGGGTTGTTATGTCTCACGTGCTTGTGGATACGGGATCATCCTTGAACGTACTCCCAAAGAAAGCCCTAATGAAGTTGGACATGCAGGGGTTGATTTGCACACCAAGTGATTTGGTGGTGCGTGCGTTTGATGGAACCCGAAGAGCTGTGTTTGGGGAGGTAACTTTTCCTATTCAGGTGGGACCTGAAGTGTTTGATACAGTGTTTTATATTATGGATATCCAACCAGCCTACAGTTGTTTACTAGGCCGTCCATGGATTCATTCAGCAGGAGCTATGACCTCCACGCTGCATCAAAAGCTAAAGTATATGGTTGGCGGTAGTGTTGTTACGGTGTGAGGGGAAGAGGATATAATGGTCAGTCACTTATCATCCTTCAAATATGTTAAGGTGGACGGAGAGATACATGAAACCCTTTGTCAGGCCTTTGAAACAGTCAAGATTAAAGACAAGTCTCCTGTTGTAAGCAAAGGGCTGGAAGTGGCCATGTCTTCTTTTAAAGAGGCTCAAGAAGTGGTACAGACTGGGGCAGTACAGGGATAGGGCCAAGTATTGGAGATTCCCCACAAGCAAGACAAGTTTGGTTTAGGGTACTGACCGTCATTTTCTTCTTCATCCTCACAGAGCGCGCCGCGCTATATAGGACCTGTGCAGTTCACTAAGGGGGGAGTTATCTTCGAGAGAATCAATGTTGTGTCAGACGAAGATGGAGATAGTGATTGTGATATGGATGCTTGGATCAAGCCGTGTACTCCAGGACAGAGCCTGCGCAACTGGTCCATTGAAGAATTCGTTCAAGTGACGGCAGAATAGTAATGCTTTGTTTTTTCCGATTATTGTACTACCCTATGTTCTACTTGGAGCATAGTGGTATTTTATATCAGGGCCTTATTGTTTATGTATGAACATTGCTTTATCAATAAATCAAAGGGCATTTTCTCATTCAAATTTTGTGATCTCTATCTTTATTATTTTTATTTTTCACAATAAAATGGCAATGTGGTTTGTACTTGTTTGCATACCATTTGAAACATTTAACCATTTTTATTACAGGATTCCTATTGCAGATGACACCGATTCGGAACCTCCTATGACTTGCTTCGACTTTGATCAACCGATATATCAAGCTGAAGAAGAGATTGATGAAGATGAAGACCTGCCTGAAGAGTTAGCTAGACTCTTAAAACAAGAAGAGCAGATCATTCTGCCTCATCAGGAGGAAATCGAGATTATCAATATGGGTTCTGAAGAAGTTGTCAGAAATGTTTGGATAGGGGATGCGCTACAGAGTGACATCAAGCAAAGACTGATCGAGACGCTTCGAGAGTATAGTGACATATTTGCTTGGTCGTACGAAGATATGCCTGGGCTTGACACCGACATAGTGGTTCATCGCTTGTCGTTGCGTGAGGAGTGTCACCGGTCAAGCAGAAGTTTAGATGGACAAGACCAGATATGGCTGTAAAAATCAAAGAAGAAGTTCAGAAACAGTTGGACGCTGGATTTGTAGCCGTAACCACTTACCCTCCGTGGGTCGCCAACATCGTACCTGTACCTAAGAAGGATGGTAAAGTACGAATGTGTGTAAATTACAGGGATTTGAATAAGGCGGGCCCAAAGGATGACTTCCCGCTCCCTCACATTGACGTATTGGTTGACAATACTGCTCAATACTCCGTATTTTCCTTCATGGATGGTTTTTCGGGCTATAATCAGATAAAGATGGCACCGGAAGATATGGAGAAGACGATGTTCATTACACCGTGTGGGACGTTCTATTACAAGGTAATGCCTTTTGGGTTGAAAAACGCAGGGACAACCTACCAGCGGGCTATGGTCACTTAGTTTCATGATATGATTCATCATGAGATTGAGGTCTATGTTGATGACATGATAGAAAAGTCGCAAACGGAGGAAGAGCATCTGGTCAACTTGTTGAAGCTGTTTGAGAGGCTCAGGAAGTTCAGGTTGAGATTGAGGTTGAGTAGCTGGTCAACTTATTGGGGTTCATTGTCAGTGAAAAAGGAATCGAGGTCAATCCTGCAAAGATCAAAGCTATACAAGATATGCCAGCGCCAAAAACAGAAAAGAAGGTTCGTGGTTTCCTGGGGAGATTGAACTACATTGCTCGGTTCATATCTCATCTCACAGCCACGTGTGAACCAATGTTTAAATTGTTAAAAAAAGATTAGGCGGTCGTTTGGAATGAAAATTGTCAAAAAGCATTTGATAAGATAAAAGAATACTTGCAGAAGCCTCCGATATTGATACCCCCAGTAGCTGGAAGGCCTTTAATCATGTACTTAACGGTTCTTGAGAACAGTATGGGTTGTATTCTCGGTCAACACGACGAGACTGGAAGGAAAGAGCATGCGATTTATTATCTAAGTAAAAAGTTCACAGACTGTGAATCCCGTTACTCAATGCCCGAGAAAACGTGTTGTGCACTCGCTTGGGCTGCCAAACGTTTGAGACAATATATGCTGAATCATACAACCATGATGATTTCGAAGATGGATCCGATCAAGTATGTCTTCAAGAAGCAGGCGCTCTCAAGAAGAATTGCCAGGTGGCAGATGGTACTGATAGAGTACGATATACAATATGTTTCCCAGAAAGCCATCAAGGGAAGTGTTCTGTCATAATACCTTGCTGAGCAGCCCAACGAAGATTATAAACCAATGAAGTTTGAATTTCCTGACGAGGATATCATGTTCCTCAAAGCGAAAGACTGTGAAGAGCTGTTGCCCGACGAAGGTCCAGAGAAAGGTTCTCAATGGCAGATGATATTCGACGGCGCTGTCAACTCCTATGGTAGTGGAATCGGGGAAATTATTACAACTCCTGGTACTAATATCCCGTTCACTGCCAGGTTGACATTCCCTTGCACTAACAATGAAGCTGAGTATGAAGCGTGCATCATGGGTCTGGAAGAGGCTATTGATTTGAGAATCAAGAATTTTGATGTATATGGCGATTCAACGCTAGTGGTTAATCAAATCATGGGAGAGTGGGAAACTCGTCAACCGAATTTAATTTCTTACAAAGATTATGCAAGGAGGTTGTTACCCTTCTTTGACAGGGTAGAGTTTCACCATGTGCCACGAGCAGAGAATTAGATGGCCGATGCTTTGGCAACGCTATCTTTGATGTATAAAGTGAATTTTTGGAATGATGCTCCAAGGATAGTCATTTCTCGCCTGGATAGGCCCGCTTTCGTATTCTCCATTGAAGAGGCTGCTGATGGCAAGCCATGGTTTTACGATATACAAAACTTCCTCAAAAAGCAGGAGTATCCACCAAGGGCTTCGGCTCAGGATAAGAAAATGCTGAGGAGGTTGTCTGGCAACTTTTATCTAAACCTAGATGGTGTGCTTTACAGAAGAAACCACAATTTGGTGTTGTTGAGATGCATGGAAGAAAAGGAAGTAACGTTGCTTATGGAAGAGGTCCACGAGGGTACTTTTGGTACACATGCCGGTGGGCATGCCATGTCTCAGAAGCTATTACGAGTAGGGTGTTATTGGCTAACTATGGAGTCAGATTGTTTCAAATTTGCGAAGAAATGCCATAAATGCCAGATTTATGCAGACAAAATTCATGTACCGTCGTGCCCATTGAATGTTATGGCGTCCCCGTGGCCTTTCTCCATGTGGGGCATAGATATGATTGGCAAGATTGAGCCAACCGCATCCAATGGTCATCGTTTCATCTTGGTTGCCATCAATTACTTCACCAAGTGGGCTACGACTTGCCTCGTAAGCTAATGTCATAAAGCAAGTCGTAGCCCGGTTCATAAAGAAGGACACCATCTGCAGATATGGAATACCCGAGCGAATCATTACTGACAATGGTTCGAATCTGAACAATAAGATGATGAAGGAATTGTGCCAGAATTTCAAAATTGAGCATCACAACTCATCGCCCTATCGGCCGAAGATGAATGGCACTGTTGAAGCGGCCAACAAGAATATTAAGAAGATAGTGCAAAAGATGGTTGTCACTTACAAGGACTGACATGAGATGTTGCTCTTTGCTCTTCACGATTATCGTACGACGGTACGCACATCAACCGGGGCAACTCCTTTCTCGCTGGTATATGGTATGGAAGCAGTCCTACCATTGGAGGTCGAGATTCCTTCTTTAAGAGTTCTGGTCGACGTCAAGCTTGATGAGGCAAAATGGATAAAGAACATATTGAATCAGCTTAGCCTGATGGATGAAAAGAGGCTAGCATCTATCGCATACGGTCGGTTGTATCAGAGCCGGATGAAGAAAGCTTTCGACAAGAAGGTGCGCCCTTGAAGCTTTCAGACGGGTGATCTTGTGCTGAAAAAGATTCTCCCTCCACAATCAGATCACATGGGCAAATGAACTCCCAACTATGAAGGTCCATATGTCGTTCGGAAGGTCTTCTCTGGAGGAGCTTTGTTGTTATCCACCATGGATGGTGAGGATTTTACGTACCCTGTGAACGCAGGCACAGTTAAAAAATACTTTGCTTAAAAGAGACCCGCTGGACACAAAAAGAAAAGTCCAGGCAAAAATGGGGCATCCCGACGAACCATAAAAAAGAAAATAGGTTCGGGCAAAAATTAGGGATAAAAATGAAAATATGTAAACCCGCAAAGTCGAAAACCTGAAAAGGCGACTTTGGCAAAAATGGGTATCCCGGTGAATCGAAAACCCGAAAGGGCAGTTTAGGCAAAAGTTAGGGATTGAAAAGCAAATGACTGCGGTCTGCGTTGGAACTTCATTGCTTAGTGGATTGGGAGAACCTGAGGACCGTTTATCCGAATCAATCTCTTCTGAAGATGAAGCGTCGGGAAAGCATCAGGGTCAGGCGAGTCATAGAAGTATCAGCTCATGGTGTTTGCCTGTGCCACATTGCCGACATTTTGTTACACTTTTGTATATTGCTGTGCATATCTGTATCGTTTTTGCGATAGCTTCCTCTTTTCAGGGGTTGCATCTGTTGTAAAACTTTGCCTATTTACAGGCCATTTATCAATAAACATATACTATTCAGTATCTCGTTTGTTTTGTTTTAACTTTTACTGTTTTGTTTGTGAAAAACGCCCAATGTTTTGATAAACTTGCAGGCCTTGGCCAATAATTGTTAAAACTTTGAATTAATTGAACAACATCACAAATGATGACTGAGATAGTTCCATTTGCATAGGATATCTTGTCTGTTTGTTCAGTTTTGTAGGGTCGTTACCATTGGGGCAAAAGAGGTGTGGATGAAGTTTGTACTATCCCCAGCCAGAGTCTTATCCCCAGTAAGTGAAGTTTGCATCTCTATCCCCAGTGGAGTTTGTATACAGTTTGAGTGAGTAGGTAGCACGTACGCTTTCCTTCAGCAGTTGGTGGCCATTCAATCCCCACGAAGTGCGTACTCCCCAATGAGTTATGACTGAATTTTCTTCCCACCGGAGTAATCTACAGCCGGGGTAGGTTCGTCCCCCCAGCGGAGCAGTCCCCAGAGGCCAGCAGGGGCCTGTCTCTCGGCATAAGTCCAATTGTTATTGGCGTGAGTAGGTTGTTCCCTCAGCAGGGTGTTTTCTGTATCTCTAGCATTTAGTTTGTTGATTCAGTTCCGTTGCATCTGCATGCGTGCATAGCATCCTCCCAAATGCTAGCATTTCCATTTCGTATGGAGCATTACGCCATTTTCAAGCATATGCATGTGAAACATAAGCCAGGTTGTTATCTCTTTGTTTCAGGTGTATCTTCCGAGGTTTGATCTTTTCCCTTGGTATCCAGACCATGGAAATTTCCGGCAGCCCGCGCGGTATCCAGACCCCGGCTCATATTATTCCCCAGCAGTATCTTCGGATCTCAGCGGATCACGATAAGTATTTTTGATGAATTCTTTAGTCCTTCGAGTATCCAGACTCTGGTCCCGTTCCAATTGATAGGGTTTTCCTTTTTCCGTCGAGTATCCAGACACCGGTAAAGATGGTTGTGGTATCCAGACCATGGTGATTGTTATTATTGTGCTTTTTCCGTCGAGTATCTAGACTCCGGTGGAGACAGTGTGGTGTTCAAATTTTGATGGGTATATTTGTGATATTTTCCCTTCGTCCGTTGAGTATCCAGACTCCGGTCAGTGTCGTTGAGTGTTCAGACTCCTGCAAGTTTCCAGTATGTGATGTATCTCTTAGCCCTGTATGGTATCCAGCCCATGGCAATTCGTGATGTGGTTCATCTTGTTCATTGAGTATCCAGACTCCATCAACTTGAAATGGTATTCTTAAAATTCCAGCGAGTGTTTCTTCGTCCGTTGAGTATCCAGGCTGTGGTCAATCTTCGTTGAGCATCCAGGCTCCGGCCTATTTCGTTGAGCGTTCAGGCTCCGGCTTCTCCGTTGAGTATTCAGACTCCGGTATATTTTCAATTCGTGACATATTATTTTTTCCACCGAGTATCCAGACTCCGGTAAAGTCTGTTGGGTATCCAGACCTTGATGATTTTTTTGGTTGTACTCCTTCCCCGTTGAATATCCAGATTCCGGTGAATTTCCAATTTGTGGTATATTGTTTTGTCCGTCGAGTATCCAGACTCCGGTAGACCTCATACGGTGATGATTTCCTTCGTCCGTTGAGTATTCAAGCTCCGGTCAATTCTTCGTTGAGTATCCAAGCTCTGGTCAATTTCGTTGAGCATCCAGGCTCCGGTCAATTTTGCATTGAGCATCCAGGCTTTGGTTTGTTACGTTGAGCATTCAGGCTCCGGTTTGTTACGTTGAGCATCCAGGATCCGGTCCCTACGTTGAGTGTTCAGACTCCGGCAATTTCATTGATTCATTTTTGTTCGTTGAATATCCAGATTCCGGCAATTTAAAGTATTCCCTTTTTATTGTTTTCCCCAAGCAAAGTTACTCGTTAAGTTTCTCTTTCCCCCAACGGGCCATGTTTGTAATCAGAGCAGTTATCTCCGGAGATTCTTGTTTGCAGTTTTATTTTCTGCGGTTGGCAAATTTATGGGTTCTTTGGTATTCAACCGTCTTTTACCTTAATGGTGTGAAAGTCATTCGCTTTTCACTCATTCAGGTTCAAGTAGTTTGAATAGGGGCAACTGTTGCACCCCAAAATTTGACCAACCTTTTCTTAACTTGGTTTATGTTTCATTTCATTTTCTTCTTGCATTTGCATTGCATAGCATTATTCATTTGGCAGGGGATCAAGGGGTTGTGCATAGCAAGAGGAGGTTGCCCAATGTGTTGAGCCTAAGCAAGGGGTTTTACTCAAGCATGAATGGTCATCAAGTCATCAAGAGGTGGTCAAAGCTTTGTGAAAGAATTGATGGGTGTATGAGGGTCTGCTCTTGACTTGGAGACTAATTGAAGATCATCAGAGGATTGTGAATTCATAATTATGGATATGGGATGGTAAGAAAGATCATTGAGTACTTTGAGAGCCATGTGGGAGCTTGTGAAAGTTGTTGTGTCATGTGGAAGAAGCCACAGTCAAGAGTGGTACATCTAGGGTTTTCATCTGGTCAACCCTCAGGCAACTATGAAATTGAAGGAGATTAAAACTCAATTCCAAGTCTCTATGGTCATGGGATGTTGTGTTGAGATGTCTAATATATCATTTCAAGATCAATTCATCAGGAATCAAGAGTGTGAGAAGTTACTAAATTAGGGTTCTCAATGTAAAATCCCCTGGTTAGTGCCCAACTTCAAGACCACCTATCTCAAGATACAAGTCTCATCTCATCTTGACCCTAACATGAAACTTATAGAGAATGTTTCTAGCTTTCTTTTTAGTACTAGAAGTCATTCATATGATTTCAAGAACTCAAGTTATGATGCTGGCAAGTTATAGTTCCTCAGATGAATGTGATTTTGGTCAATAAAAGTCAACCAACTTCCAAGCCACTTTTGACCTAGAAGGATGTTTCTCCTCACCTTGACCAAAACATGAAAGTTGATTCTCATGATCTTAGCTTTCCAAAGAGTACTAGAAGTCCTTCATCTGATTTGTAGAGCTCAAGTTATGTAGCTTGCAAGGCAGGGGTATTTTGGGAAAGAATGACTACATGTCATTTTCATTATAGGTCCATTTCACCAGTTTGCTTACTTCAAATGAAAATATTTCCAACATGATACTTGCTCAAAATGGGTTCATTTGTTAAAACAAACCTCAAGGAATCATTGATATGGCTTGGATAGAAGATTGAATGAAGGAAGGTTCATGGAAAAGTCATTAAAAGCACAAAAATCAAATTAAATCATCTTGTATCCATTTTGTGCAAGTTTGTGCATATTTTGAGTGCAAATCACATTCTAAGAACAATGGCATTTTCAGCTGATTAAGCTTCCTTTTCGTGCACATTCATAAAGCTCAAAACCAAGAAAAGTTGGATTTCAATTGGGCTTTTAGGGACTGCAATTGGGCTTTCTTTGCTTCCAAATCCATTGCATATAATCTCAGGGTCGTGTACGATGCTTCAGAGGCGAATTTGGAGGAGAATTGAGAGAGAACACATTTGAAAAAGAGGAAGAAAAAGTGAAACACAAATTTGGAGATTTATTGAATTTCAAGCCAAATCAAGTATTCAAATAGCTTCTGGGAAGATTATAGAGTGATTCCGGATAGATTTCATCAAGCTTCCTCAAGTTTTAAAGGCTCAGTGGAAGTTATCCACAAGGTAACTTCAAATCACCATTTCTCTTTGAACATGATGCATTTGCTTGCCATTTTTGCATGATTAAGACCTAGGAACTGTATAGATTGTTTCTAACTAAAATTGACTGGCATTGGTGATGATTGGTGTGGTGAGCTCATTTTTGTTTGGCTTCGGTCTAGCTTGTTTATCCATTGAAAATTAAATTGAACCATGGATTTGGATTCTGCGTGAGATGCAGATCATTTTTGACTATTTGTTTGCTCGATTTGGTGAAGTGGATGTACCTCTGTGATTTTGCCTCGCCGGAGAAGGTGACCGAAGCCACCGTGCTCCGGCCACCTGATTTTCCCTCCGTTTTGACCTTTTGAATGGGAAGATGATGACGTTTGTGTGTGTATGCCATCAGATCTGCTTACTTTCGTTTGTGTGGCCATGATTAAGACCTATCGTGGGTCTTGTTTGACTTGCCTCACCAGATCCCTAGTGAAACGATGCGTTTCATTTAAACGCAAGCCTGGGCCACGTGTTTGTTTCTAGACCTCTTGATGTGCTTACTGATTTGATTTTATGAACCCTAGTGCGTCTCACCATGCGCGTGCATTGACCATGCTTCACCCCATCCTTCTGAGTCCAATGCCTTGTTTGGACTGGGCTTTCATTGATGTTCACACCCCCACACACTACAGGCCCAATGTTTACACGTGAATCTGTTGCTTTTGGCACCACTGCTTTTATTATTTTATTTTTAGTTTCTTTTTTATTTTTGTTTTGTATCTGTTTTGAAATAATTCCAATTAAAATGCTTCCAAGCTTGATAAAATTCCACAAAAATTTGTTTTAGACATTTTAGGACGTCTTTTATTTTTATAACATTTTTATTTTATTTTTTGGTTTTATTTTCAATTAAAAATGGAATTAATCATTGGAAGAGTTTTATTGGACTTAGTTCTTGACATGGTTTGTTCTTGATTTTGTTTCTTCCATTTCCTTTTGGTCAAATGACCCAAAATTCATCCTCATGTCCATGATGAGTTGATGAATTTTTGAGCCCCTGTTGGTTGACTTTTGAGTTGACTTTTTGTGCATTTCATTTGACCCTCAACAATCCTCATTCAAAATGGAATACCCTTGTGAATCAATTTCTTTGGTGGTGTTGTGAAGTGATTTTGATTGTGATTACTTGGCCTCTATTTGCCAACATGTTTAGGTGCTTTGTGCATTTTATTTGATCATTTTTGAACCGTTTTCCTAATTTTGAGGTAACTTGCAAGTCAAGTTACCTCCAAGGTAGGATCATACATACATATTGACCTAGTTTGTCTTGGAGATGACATTTATGGATCCTTTGAGCCCTCATTGCCTTGTGATTCATGTTGCTAACATATTAAGGTTGATGCTTCCTCATTTTTAGGTCATAACATTTGGTTTTGCTTGCTCATTTGGTTGTTTTCTTTTGAGCTTTTATTTAGGGTTTCCATGTGTGCTTTGGTTGCATCCCTTGGTGTTTATGCTTGCTTCTCTCTTTGGATATGTTTGATTTTTATTTTGAGATCTCTTCTCTCATCTCCCATTCTGTCCCATGACTTTGGAGTCTCATTTAAGGCATCTTAGTCCCTCCTTAGGAGGTACTTGAAGCATACCTAAAATGATGAATCCATGAGGACTCATTTGTGCTTTCTTTTGCACTTTGTTTGTGATGCTTATGGTTGAGTACATATTATGAGTTCCTTGCTGTCCTCATATAGCCTCCCATCCTCATTTTTGTTTTGAGCTTCTTTTCATTTCATTTGGTTTGGCTTTTGGCACTTGTGGTTGATGTTGTTTGACTTATGTCATTTCATCCCTTCTTTGGTGCATCTTTGTGTGGCTTTTCTTTGTTGTTTAAGATCATGCTGTGCATTTATTTTTCTCTTATTTTCTTGCATCCCCATATGCATGCTTGGTTGAGATGAGCTTGTGGAGGCTCCTGCCCCACACTATTTTGCTCCCACTTTCATTCTTACTTGTGCATTCTATGTTTGCATGTTTACATTTTCATGTTCTTTCTTCTTCTTCTTCTTCTTTTGCTTTTCTTTGCCATGTTTCCCAAAAGTTCTATAACCTCTTGAGGTTATGATAGATATTAGGTGCTTAACCATGCATGATAAAATTAGGTAGTTACCTTTTGTATCCCAACTTTAAGTCCACTTTGCATGATAACTTTTAGGATTGATTTAGTCTCCCATTAGTGGTCCTTTCTTCTCTTCTCATCTTCATACAATCTTAACACACTTAATAAAGATAATGGATGTTGTGCCATGAGACTTGTACTTGGGAAATGGTGATTGAGCGGTTACCTCTCAATAGCCTAGAGTGTTTAGTATACGTCCTTAGGATGATATGCGACACATTCGATCCTAGGTTTTAGACTTTAGTACAACATACATTATAAACACTCAAATTCAAAACACTTCTTCTCTAAAAAACATAAAAACACGTCAAACCTTTTTCATTCTTCGGGATTCTAATCAGGAAAATCTTTTCAGATAAAAGAGTGTTGTTAACTTTTAGTTCTATCGCAAACGGTAACGCCTAAGTCTCCAATGGTCGAGCTGCATACACCAACTGCTAGAACTACTTGTTAACCCTACTCGGGCCTAAAAACTTTTGGACCAGCCTGTGGTCCTTTTAGCCTGAACTATGTTTGCTCTGATCTTTCATACCAGATGAAAGTACGTAGGCACAAGACGCGACATCTTGGCGAGCAACCTTTCGCCTTTTCAACCGTAGTTAGCCGAACTACGTTGACTCTGACTTTCCCATTGCACGAGGGAATACATAGGTACAGAGTTGTGATGCTCTGCCGAGTCTCCTTTCTTTTTCTTTTGTCCCTTGACCTTTAGCTAGATAGATGATTACCCTTTTTGTTAGAACACAGATTGGTGTTTAGTTATATCTCTATGTTTTGATGATAACTCTAATGAAAATTTGTATTAAGAAAATATATACTCTAATTTTGTTCAAGTGTTTTTGTTTCAGATATTAAAGCTCTAAAGCATCTGAATAGTATTCTACGCAAAGCTCTAAAGCATCAGAAGCAAGTCATCAGAAGACTCTGAGCGCTGCAAGAAGTGACTCTGAAGCAGAAGCTCTAGAAGACTCTGAAGCAGAAGCTGCAGAAAACTCTAAAGCGTAGTTGAAGAATTTGTATGAAGATTTTCAAGCATTGTTTCAAGAAGACTCTGAAGGTACTTTACTCTGCAAGTATAGAGGCTTTGTTATTCAAACTCTGCTCAGATTGATATTCACGATAAAGCACTTTGGCTGTAAGACTCTGATGTTGATAACTTTGAGACATAAGCATTGTTGAAGAAAATATTATTCAAAGATATATCCGTTGGCATATTCGAAACGACTCTTTCCTTATTCATGTATAGCACAGGAAATCAGACAAAAGGGATTTGTCTGAACATTCCTCTTCTGGGAAAGCAAGAGTCAATAGAAGACAAAAGGCTACAGCTACTCAGCAATGCACGTTCTTCAAGCATTGGACTTTCTGCCTATAAAAGGATGTCTTCAACAACATTTCAAAGTTGACGAATCAATTGAGAAATCAAAATGAAAACTACTCTCAAGCTCTCATACAAATTATTTCATAAGCTGAATAGTTTTTATTCGTTCTTAATCTAAGTGTAAAAATCACAGTTTGTGATATAGCTTTTTAGAAGCATCTTAAACACTTGTTTAGTTTACATTAATTTGTAAAAGGTTCCTTAAGAAGACCAAGTTGTGGTCAGAATTTCTTGAGAAGACTAAGACAGTTGTTCTTAGTGTTTGACACTGTAATCTGTTTGAATATAGTGGATTAAGTCCTTGTGGAGAAAGGCAAATTACCGTGATAGGGTGGACTGGATTAGTTGAGTTCAACGAACCAGGATAAAAATCTTGTGTTGTTTGTATTGCCATATTTATTTCAAAACCCTTATTCAACCCCCCTTCTAAGTGTTTTTCTCACCTTCAGTTGGCATCAGAGCTCCGGTTCTGTTAGTGCTCTCACTTCATCGTGAACAGAAAAGATCCAGTTGAGAAAAACTCCATACATCTTGTTCTTTATTCATCATGGCTGATGAAGCTTCTACTTTAACTTCATACAACAACAGATATGATGATACATATAGAATTAGCACCAAATCTCCCATGTTTTATGGTGAGAAGTTTGACTACTGGAAAGATAGAATAGAAAGCTTCTTTCTGGGTTATGATACTGATTTGTGGGTTTTAGTAACTGATGGTTACACTCATCCTACCAATGAAGAATGGAAAAAGATTGACAAAAAATCTATGTCTGATCTTCAGAAGAAGGAGTTTAGAAACCACCACAAAGCAAGAACCATCTTATTAAATGCAATATCTCATACAGAGTATGAGAAAGCAACAAACAGAGATACTGCATTTGGTATGTTTGAATCTTTGAAGATGACTTATGAAGGGAACTCACAAGTAAAGGAGACCAAGGCTCTGGCGCTGATCTAGAAATATGAAGCCTTCAAAATGGAGGAGTCTGAATCTGTAGAAACTATGTTCTCTAGATTTCAGATTCTCACAGCTGGCTTGAAAGTTCTGGATAAGGGTTATTCCACTGCTGATCATGTCAAAAAGATCATCAGAAGTTTGCCAACCAGTTGGAGACCAATGGTCACAGCTCTAAAGCTAGCAAAGGATCTGAACAAGATCACGCTGGAGGAACTGATCAGCTCTCTGAGGAGTCATAAGATTGAACTAGAAGAAGACGAACCCCGAAAGAAAGGTAAGTCAGTTGCTTTAAAGTCTAACAAATCTGTTAAAGCGTTGCAGGTCATAGAAGAAAGTTCTGAAGAATCTTCTTCTGAAGAAGAAGATGAATTGTCCCTGCTGTCTAGAAGGATCAACAAACCTTGGAAGCATAAATAGAGGAAGTTCAAAAACTTCAAGAAGCCAGATCAACGTAAAGAGTCTTCTGGACATAGAAGATCTGGAAAGAAAGAGGTTGTCTGTTATGAATGCAAGGAACCTAGGCACTATAAGAATGAATGCCCAAAACTTTAGAAGGAGAAGCCAAGAAGGAAATCTGATCATAAAAAGAAAGTTCTGATAGCAACCTGGGATGATTCAGATGCATCTGATTCTTCATCAGAGTCAGAAGAAGAATGTGCAAACATAGCACTCATGGCTGACGTAGAAGACCATGCAAAAACATCTGGATCAGAATCAGAATCAAATTCTAAGGAGGTATTTTGTGAACTCACTAGAGTAGAACTTTCTGAAAGTTTATCAGAAATTCTGGAAAGCTACAGCCAAATCAAACTCAAATACAAGAAGCTTCAAAGCTGTCTTGCATCTGAGAATGATTAGCTGAGGTCTGAGGTTGCTGAGCTTAAAGCAGAAAATCTTAAAATAAAAAATGATTTAGAAAATGCTCAGAAATCTGACTCAGAACCTATATCATGCTCTAAAAATATTTTAGAAGAGTATGACTATAGCTTTCAGAAGTTTCTGGCTAGAGGCCTAGAGAGAAGCAAGATGGCTTCAATGATCTATGGCGTTAGCAGAAACAACAGGAAGGGTATTGGATATGAATCTTCTTCTGGGAAGGATTTAAATCCAAAACCTGTTGATAAAATGATCATAAAGTATTCTCCTTTATATACTCATTTCAAATTTGGTCATCTTAATGATATTAAACACACACGTCCTAGTCAGAACATTCCTGTGTTTAAACCTAAAGTTAGTCAGAACAAACCTGCTGTCAGAAGACAGAAGTTCAGACAAAAATTTAAGGCAACTAACCCTAAAGGACCCAAAAAGATCTGGGTACCTAAAAACAAAATAATATTTGTTGCCAGTCTTGGTACCTGGACTCTGACTGCTCGCGTCATATGACGGGAAGAAGGTCTATGTTCCAAAGGCTGGAGCTTAGATCTAGAGGTGATGTCTGTAACACCCCCTTTCTATACCCCCAAATAAATTAGATAAATCAATTAGGCACTTAGAAAATTGATTTCATCAGAGTTTAATTAAAACATGGTATAAAAGAGGCGCATCACATTATCATGAAATTAAACACATACGATACCTGCTCAAAATAGATATGCAACAATGGGTAACCCACATCACAATATTTAGAATAAAGCGGAAACATCCAAATATTGAATCGATCACATTCATAAAGGTATATACAACCATCAGTTAATTCATGCTTTACAACATATCCACAGCAGATACATACACATATGTATCACAAAAGAATCAAAACAAATGTAACTCCAAAAGAGTCAAAGACTTCCTAACTACCCAGATGTTACATATCAGAGCCATTGACCAAAAGAATGAAGACATCGCTTCACAAAAAGAACCTCCAGCTTCCTACTCTGCAATGCCTCATAGAGCATTATAAAACAGCAGAAGGGTGAGAAACAACATCATAACAGTTAATGCATAAAATTGTATATATATACATAGCTCCATAATTACACAAGTTATACTCAAATTATGTTCCCACCACATTAAGCATATACAAATAATCATGTCTCTACACATACACATGAACATTCACTATATTTCCTCCAAACAATCACATATAACATACACAGTTATATTCACACAACCAATGCATCATACACAGATGACTCATGCAACTCATAGAGACCGACACACGACTCTATGCAGATGCAAATGCGGTACCGACTCATTCAACAAATTCCCTAAGGAATCGAGTATTCAGCAGATCCTCCACGGGATCAAGTACTCAGCAGATTCTCCACGGAATCAAATATTCATCAGATTCTCCACGGAATCGAATATTCAGCAGATCCTCCACGGGATCAAGTACTCAGCAGATTCTCCACGGAATCAAATACTCTAACCAATCCTCCGCGGGATTACATGTTATGACCGATTCTCCGAGGAATCACACAATGCAACCGATTCTCCAAGGAATCAAATATAACCATCGTATCATACGAGGTTCTGCAAATCCTCCGAGGGATCAATCGACACAAGAATGCATACTATGCTCACAAACATATTCATTGCATTTATCACATACATAACATATATCTATCATGCATTCACATTATCCACCATTCCACACATGGTTTACACACATATCAGCCCATCAATGCATTTCTATACAATTCGAGCAAATACACAAGATTATCAAATATTCAAGATTTATCATTTACTCTACAATCTAGGATTCACGCCTTTCGGCCACCCACAGCACAACATGTTGAAACAGTTCACACATCGATCATTCATATAGGCACTAATCATAATTGAATCAATCAAACATCATGCCATGAACAAACAGCAAAACAAAATAACACTGCCAGGTTCGCCAACCTTCGCCTGGCGAAGCCACGCAGCGAATGCTCGCTGGCCTTCGCCTGGCGAACTCCCCAGCGAAGTCCATTGGGAGTAATTCTGGAATTACTCGCTGAGGCTCGCTAACCACACGCCTGGCGAACCTTCGCCAACTCACCTCGCCTGGCGAACTTGCCAGCGAATACAGGGTATTAGCTTCTGACTTGCTTCGCTACAGCTCGCTGGGCTTCGCCTGGCGAAGCTTCGCTGCCATTCGCCTGGCGAACTTGCGAAGACAGAACTTCCATGGCTGTCTCAAAGCCCAAACTCCACACAACCAACCGATTAAAACCAAACCAGTCACAGTAGCACAACCCAATCATCACCCGACTAAACCACATCATCTAATCCGATTTCTAACCGATTAAAACTTCGTTCTACACACAAAACCAACTTCTAACCTAAGTGGAAAAAGAGTAGAAACTCTACAAAATCCACACACATACACATACAATCATACACATTAAAGAGATGATGGAGTTTCACACCCTTACCGATCGATTGCAAGCTTTGGTGATGATTCCTTGATGATTCTAGGTTTTCCTCTCCACTTTCTCTTCTCTTTCTCCTCTCCTCTTTTCTTTCTCTTGTTTTTCTTCTTATATTACTATCTTCTTCCTTTTTCCTCTCTTATTCTATTTCTATCTCTATTTCTTTCCTCTCAAATTCTTTCCAACACTTATCAATCAATTCTCACACTAAATTGCTAAATGTCTAAAATGCCCTTTTTACTCTAATTCCCCGAAAACTCTCCGAATCGGTAAAATAGATAAAATAAGCAAACACCACATAATAAATATATATAATTTCTCAATTTAAAAAAACATCAATTAAATAAATTAAAAGACTCAACAATTAATGGGAATTCAGAATCGGGGCGTTACAACTCTCCCCCACTTTAGAAATTTTCGTCCTCGAAAATATCACCTGATTCAAACAACTCTGGATGCGATTCTCGCATCTTGCTTTCCAATTCCCAAGTCATGTTGCCTTCCGCGGCACCTCCCCAGGACACTTTCACAAGCGCAATATCCTTGCCTCTTAGTTCCTTAACTTCACGGTCCAAAATACTAACCGGTAAAACTTCAACTGTAAGGTTATCTCTTACTTCCACTTCATCCATCGGGATCACATGTGACGGATCCGGAACATACTTCCGAAGTTGCGAGACATGGAATACATCATGCAAATTCGAAAGGTTCGGAGGCAACGCCACACGATACGCCACAGCACCAATCCGTGCGACAATCTGATACGGACCAATAAAACGAGAAGTCAACTTTCTCGACTTCAAAGCACGACCCACACCCGCAACCGGTGTAACTCTCAAAAACACATGGTCGCCCTCTTGAAACTCGAGATCCTTTCTCCTTTTATCATGATAACTTTTCTGTCTATTCTGAGAAGCTTTCATCTTTTCCCGAATAAATTTCACCTTTTCCGTCGTTTGCTGTACCATTTCAGGACCAACTACCGACCTTTCACCCGTCTCATGCCAACACAGAGGTGTTCGACATCTCCGTCCATATAAAGCCTCAAATGGCGCCATACCGATACTCGAATGGAAACTGTTATTATAGGTGAACTCAATCAACGCTAAATAACCGTCCCACGCACCACCTTGTTCAAGCACACAAGCACGCAACAGATCTTCTAACGATTGAATCGTCCTCTCGGTTTGACCATCCGTTTGCGGATGATATGCTGAACTCAATCTCAACTTAGAACCCAAGGCACCTTGCAAACTCTCCCAAAATCTTGAAGTAAATCTAGGATCTCTATCCGACACAATACTCTTAGGAACTCCATGAAGCTTCACAATAGTGCCAACGTAAATCTCGGCTAACCTTTCCAAAGAATAAGTAATATCAATCGGAATAAAATGAGCCGATTTAGTAAGCCTATCAACAATCACCCAAATAGCATTATGTCCTCTTTGCGTATTCGGCAATCCCGTAACAAAATCCATCGATATACTATCCCATTTCCATTCCGGAATATCCAACGGTTGCATCAATCCACTAGGCTTCTGATGCTCCACCTTAGACTTCTGACAAGTCAAACACGAGTACACAAAACGAGCAACATCGCTTTTCAATCCAGACCACCAAAAGATCTTCTTCAAATCCTGATACATCTTATTCGCTCCCGGATGAATACTTAAGTTACTCCGATGTCCCTCTTCCAATATCATCTTTTTCAAATCCGCGTCATCGGGAACACAAATACGACCTCGAAACCTCAAAACTCCTAATTCATCAACTTTGAAATCTTCATTTCCATTCGTCATCAAATCCACAAATTTCAAATCCAACTTTTGCTTTTCGCACACTGTAGTAAGGAAATCATTCGTGACATGCAACATACCAAGCTTCACACTACTCGGCGTTAACTCACAAACCAAACTCAAATCTCTAAAGTTCTCCAAGAGTTCCCACTCTCTAACCATCAAAGTAGACACGTGCAACGACTTCCGACTTAAGGCATCGGCTACCACATTCGCCTTACCCGGATGATAATTTAAACCAAAATCATAGTCCTTTAAAAGTTCTAGCCATCTCCTTTGCCTCATATTCAATTCCTTTTGATCAAACAAATACTTTAAACTCTTGTGATCGCTAAAAACTTCAAATCTTGCACCATAAAGATAGTGCCTCCAAATTTTCAAAACGAACACCACGGCCGCTAACTCCAAATCATGAGTAGGATAATTCTTTTCATGCACTCTCAACTGCCTAGAAGCATACGCCACGACCTTCCCATCTTGCATCAATACACCACCCAATCCTGATAAAGAAGCATCACAATAAACCACAAAAGGTTCCGTAGGATTCGGCAAAATCAAAACTGGCGCTGTTGTTAACCTTCTCTTTAATTCCATGAAACTCTCTTCACAATTAACATCCCAAATAAAGGCCTTTCCTTTACAAGTCAACTGCGTTAACGGAAGTGCTAACCTTGAAAATCCTTCGATAAACCTCCGGTAATAACCGGCCAAGCCCAAAAAGCTTCGAATTTCCGTAACCGATCTTGGAGTCTCCCATTGCATTACCGCATCGATCTTGGATGGATCCACACTAATACCATTGCCGGAAATAATATGCCCAAGAAAACTCACCTCCGACAACCAAAACTCACACTTAGACAACTTTGCATACAACTTCTTCTCTTTCAAAATCCGCAACACAATCCTTAAATGTTCTTCGTGTTCCTCTCGAGACTTAGAATAAATCAAAATGTCATCGATAAACACCACCACAAAACGATCCAACTGCTCGTGGAAGATACGGTTCATATATTCCATGAAAACACCCGGCGCATTAGAAACTCCGAATGGCATCACCGTATACTCATAGTGACCATATCGTGTCCTAAAAGCCGTCTTCGAAATATCTTCTTCCTTAACCCGAATCTGGTGATAACCGGATCTTAAATCAATCTTACTAAAAACACGGGCTCCAACCAATTGATCCATCAGATCATCAATTCTTGGAAGCGGATACTTGTTCTTAATTGTCACCTTATTCAACTGCCGATAATCAATACACAATCGCATACTACCATCCTTCTTCTTTACCAACAATACCGGCGCACCCCAAGGAGAAACACTTGGTCTTACAAATCTCTTATCCAACAAATCATTCAACTGCTTCTTCAATTCCACCAACTCCGATGCCGACATCCGATACGGGGCCATCGAAATCGGTCTAGTACCCTGAACTAGATCAATAGAAAATTCAACCTCTCTCTTTGGCGGCACATCCGCAACATCTTCCGGAAATACTTCAGGAAATTCACAAACCACAGGAAACACGTCGAGCTCAACTTTGCTCCCTACCGACAACGATGCAAACAAACAAAACAACTGAGCTTCGTCCGCTAAAAGTTTCTTCAACTCTTTAGTGGAAAGAAAACTCTCGTTTTCACCATCTTCCAAAGAAGGAAACCTTACCAACTTGTGATAGCAATCCAAATGAACCCTATTAAATTGCAACCAATTCATACCCAAGATTACGTCCAAACCTTCCAACGGCAAACACACTAAATCCATAACGAAGTCCTTACCATACATGGTCAAAGGACAACTTGCACACACCAAAGAAGTAGTTACCGACCCCGAAGCGGGAGTCCCAATAACCATACTACTACTCAAAGAAACCATACACAAATCCAACCGCTTAGCACACGCAAGAGAAATGAACGAGTGAGTCGCTCCAGTATCAATAATAGCAACTAAAGGCATATCATTAATAAAACATGTACCTTTAATCAAACGATCTGCCGCATTAGTGGCGTCTGAACCTGCTAATGCGAATACTTTTCCGCCCGCCGGAGCTTGCTTCGGTTTGGTACAATTCGGGCTAATGTGACCCACCTCGCCACAATTAAAACACTTCACAGCATTCTTTCTACACTCTGCTGCATCATGACCAAAGAGTCCACAGTTGGAACACTTCGCCTTGAACTTTCCACAATCATAAGACTTGTGGCCCATCACGCCACACTTAAAACATTTGATCGCACCGGAACCTCCTCCGGGTCTCCTATCAAAGTTTCCCCTATGTTTGCCCTTATCAGCAGGCGTCACATAAGGTCCGCTTCGTACTTGCTGCTTCCCTCTCCTCTCGCTCAAACCCTTATAATGAGTAGAACGAGCTCTACTGTCTTCTTCATAAATCCTACAGCACTCGGTCAAATCCGAAAATCTTCTTATCCTTTGATAACCCACCGCTTGCTTTATCTCCGGACGCAAGCCATTCTCATACTTGATACATTTGGAAAATTCCGCCGTAACCGCATCATAGTGAGGGTGAAACTTCACTAACTCAGTAAACTTAGCGGTGTAGTCCACCACCGACATATTACCTTGTTTCAACTCTAGAAATTCCATTTCTCTCTTCCCTTTAACACTTTCGGGATAATACTTCCTTAGAAACTCAGCACGAAATAAATCCCACGTAATCTCCTCGTCGTCGACCTCAAGAACTTGCCTCATGCTGACCCACCAGTCATCGGCCTCTTCTCTCAGCATGTGAGTCCCTAGTCTCACTTTATTCCCTTCAGCACAATCCATCACCCTAAAAATTCTCTCAATTTCCTTTAACCATATCTGAGCACCATCCGGATCAAATCTCCCTTTAAACACCGGTGGTTGGTTCTTCCTGAACTCATCATTCGCATTCACGTTAGGTGCACCCTGCACAGCTCTGGCCATAGCCTCTAACGCCGCTGCCATAGCATTGTCATTACGACCTGCCATATTCTGAGGATTCCCAAAAATCAACAAGGTTAAACAACCGTTCAACCAACACAACAACAAGACAGACACGACTGACTCAACACTGGCTCTGATACCACTTAATGTAACACCCCCTTTCTATACCCCCAAATAAATTAGATAAATCAATTAGGCACTTAGAAAATTGATTTCATCAGAGTTTAATTAAAACATGGTATAAAAGAGGCGCATCACATTATCATGAAATTAAACACATACGATACCTGCTCAAAATAGATATGCAACAATGGGTAACCCACATCACAATATTTAGAATAAAGCGGAAACATCCAAATATTGAATCGATCACATTCATAAAGGTATATACAACCATCAGTTAATTCATGCTTTACAACATATCCACAGCAGATACATACACATATGTATCACAAAAGAATCAAAACAAATGTAACTCCAAAAGAGTCAAAGACTTCCTAACTACCCAGATGTTACATATCAGAGCCATTGACCAAAAGAATGAAGACATCGCTTCACAAAAAGAACCTCCAGCTTCCTACTCTGCAATGCCTCATAGAGCATTATAAAACAGCAGAAGGGTGAGAAACAACATCATAACAGTTAATGCATAAAATTGTATATATATACATAGCTCCATAATTACACAAGTTATACTCAAATTATGTTCCCACCACATTAAGCATATACAAATAATCATGTCTCTACACATACACATGAACATTCACTATATTTCCTCCAAACAATCACATATAACATACACAGTTATATTCACACAACCAATGCATCATACACAGATGACTCATGCAACTCATAGAGACCGACACACGACTCTATGCAGATGCAAATGCGGTACCGACTCATTCAACAAATTCCCTAAGGAATCGAGTATTCAGCAGATCCTCCACGGGATCAAGTACTCAGCAGATTCTCCACGGAATCAAATATTCATCAGATTCTCCACGGAATCGAATATTCAGCAGATCCTCCACGGGATCAAGTACTCAGCAGATTCTCCACGGAATCAAATACTCTAACCAATCCTCCGCGGGATTACATGTTATGACCGATTCTCCGAGGAATCACACAATGCAACCGATTCTCCAAGGAATCAAATATAACCATCGTATCATACGAGGTTCTGCAAATCCTCCGAGGGATCAATCGACACAAGAATGCATACTATGCTCACAAACATATTCATTGCATTTATCACATACATAACATATATCTATCATGCATTCACATTATCCACCATTCCACACATGGTTTACACACATATCAGCCCATCAATGCATTTCTATACAATTCGAGCAAATACACAAGATTATCAAATATTCAAGATTTATCATTTACTCTACAATCTAGGATTCACGCCTTTCGGCCACCCACAGCACAACATGTTGAAACAGTTCACACATCGATCATTCATATAGGCACTAATCATAATTGAATCAATCAAACATCATGCCATGAACAAACAGCAAAACAAAATAACACTGCCAGGTTCGCCAACCTTCGCCTGGCGAAGCCACGCAGCGAATGCTCGCTGGCCTTCGCCTGGCGAACTCCCCAGCGAAGTCCACTGGGAGTAATTCTGGAATTACTCGCTGAGGCTCGCTAACCACACGCCTGGCGAACCTTCGCCAACTCACCTCGCCTGGCGAACTTGCCAGCGAATACAGGGTATTAGCTTCTGACTTGCTTCGCTACAGCTCGCTGGGCTTCGCCTGGCGAAGCTTCGCTGCCATTCGCCTGGCGAACTTGCGAAGACAGAACTTCCATGGCTGTCTCAAAGCCCAAACTCCACACAACCAACCGATTAAAACCAAACCAGTCACAGTAGCACAACCCAATCATCACCCGACTAAACCACATCGTCTAATCCGATTTCTAACCGATTAAAACTTCGTTCTACACATAAAACCAACTTCTAACCTAAGTGGAAAAAGAGTAGAAACTCTACAAAATCCACACACATACACATACAATCATACACATTAAAGAGATGATGGAGTTTCACACCCTTACCGATCGATTGCAAGCTTTGGTGATGATTCCTTGATGATTCTAGGTTTTCCTCTCCACTTTCTCTTCTCTTTCTCCTCTCCTCTTTTCTTTCTCTTGTTTTTCTTCTTATGTTACTATCTTCTTCCTTTTTCCTCTCTTATTCTATTTCTATCTCTATTTCTTTCCTCTCAAATTCTTTCCAACACTTATCAATCAATTCTCACACTAAATTGCTAAATGTCTAAAATGCCCTTTTTACTCTAATTCCCCGAAAACTCTCCGAATCGGTAAAATAGATAAAATAAGCAAACACCACATAATAAATATATATAATTTCTCAATTTAAACAAACATCAATTAAATAAATTAAAAGACTCAACAATTAATGGGAATTCAGAATCGGGGCGTTACAATGTCAAGTTTGGAGGGAACCAGAAGGGCAAGATAATTGGCTCTAGAACCATAGGCAATGGTAACCTTCCTTCCATTTCTAATGTGTTACTTGTTGAAGGATTAGCGTATAACTTATTTTCCATTAGTCAATTAAGTGACAATAGTTATGACATAATCTTCAATCAAAAATGTTGCAAGGCTGTTAGTCAAAAGGATGGCTCTATCCTCTTTAATGGAAAAAGGAAGAACAACATTTATAAAATAAATCTTTCAGAACTTAAGGTTCAGAATGTAAAATGCCTTCTGTCTGTTAACGAAGAGCAATGGGCCTGGCACAGAAGATTGGAGCATATTAGTATGGGACGTATATCTCAGATTAATAAACTCAATCTGGTCAGAGGACTTCCTCAGTTGAAGTTCAACTCAGATGCTTTTTGTGAAGCATGTCAGAAAGGAAAATTTTCAAAATCTTCTTTCAAAAAAAAATGTCGTTTCAACCTCAAGACCATTAGAGCTGCTTCATATTGATCTGTTGGACCAGTGAAAATTGCATCCATCAGAGGCAAGAAGTATGGATTAGTCATTGTTGATGACTACTGCAGATGGACATGGGTAAAATTCCTGAAACACAAGGATGAGTCTCATGCTAAATTCATTGACTTCTGCAAACAAGTCCAGAACGAGAAGGATTTTAAAATTGTTAAAGTCAGAAGTGATCATGGTGGTGAATTTGAAAACAAATATTTTGAAAAATATTTTAAAGAAAATGGCATTGCACATGATTTCTTCTGCCCTAGAACTCCTCAACAGAATGGAGTTGTAGAGAGGAAAAATAGAAAATTGCAAGAAATGGCCAGAACCATGACCAACGAGAATAATATGGCAAATCATTTTTAGGCCGAAGCAGTGAATAGAACTTGTTATATTTAGAACAGAGTGTTAGTTAGACCTCTTCTGGAGAAGACTCCTTATGAACTGTGGAGGAATAGAAAGCCCAACATTTCTTATTTCCATCCTTTTGGGTGTGTATGTTTTATGTTGAATACTAAAGAGAATCTGAACAAGTTTGATTCTAAAGCACATAAGTGTTTCATGCTTGGGTATTCTGAACACTCTAAAGGCTACAGAGTATACAATACTGAGACACAGATTGTGGAGGAATCAATACATGTTAGATTTGATGATAAGCTTGGCAATCAAAAGCCAAAGCAGCTTAAAAATTCTGCAGATAGAGAAGTCATTCTCACAGACTCTGAAGACTCAGAGGCAGATAAAGCTCAAGCAGAAGCACCCGAAGCAACGCCAGATGCAACTCCATTGGCTGCTCAGATGAACAATTTGAATATTTCTGAAGGACCAAATGTTAAAGGATCATCCAGAATCAAATCTTCTCATCTAGAAGAAATGATAATTGAAAAGAAGGATGACCCTATCAGAACAAGGCCATTTCTCAGATCATCTGGAACTTCACTTTTTGGGTTGGTGTCTATCATTGAACCAACTTCTGTGGATGAGGCTCTGAACGATAATGATTGGATACTTGCTATGCAAGAAGAGCTAAATCAATTCACCAGAAATGACGTCTGGGATCTGGTTCCAAGACCAAAAGGTTTCAACATCATTGGAACTAAATGGATCTTCAGAAACAAATTGAATGAGAAAAGAGAATTTGTAAGAAACAAAGCAAGGCTAGTTGCTCAAGGATACAGTTAGCAAGAAGGAATTGACTACACAGAGACTTATGCTCCTGTGGTCAGGTTAGAGTCTATACGCCTACTCATTTCTTTTGCTGCACAAAATAACATCACTCTGTATCAGATGGATGTTAAGAGTGCCTTCTTAAATGGTATTATAGAAGAGGAAATTTATGTTCATCAACCTCCTGGCTTTGAAAATGATAAATTTCCAGAACATGTTTTTAAACTTAAAAAATGACTCTATGGTTTAAAACAAGCTCTCACAGCTTGGTATGAGAGATTAAGTAATTTTCTTCTGGAAAAGAATTTTATCAGAGACAAAGTGGACACAACTCTCTTCTGTAAATCATTTAAGGAAGACTTGTTAATTTGTCAAATTTACGTAGATGGTATTATATTTGGATCTGCCAATATTACGATGGGAAAGGAGTTTGCTCTATCTATGCAGGCTGAATTTGAGATGAGCATGATGGGAGAACTCAGATTCTTTCGGGCATCCAAGTCAACCAAACTCCAGAATGCACTTACATACATCAGACTAAGTATGTGAAGGAGCTTCTGAAGAAGTTTAACATGACTGAAAGCAATTTGGCTAAAACTCCAATGCATTCTACAAGCACTCTTGGTAAGAAAGAGGTAAGTAAGAAGGTTGATCAAAAGCTCTACAGAGGTATGATTGGATCTCTTCTGTATTTGACTGCTTCTAGACCTGATATTCTATTCAGTGTTTGTTTCTGTGCCATATTCGAATCAGATCCTAGAGAATCTCACTTAACAGTTGTTAAGAGGATTCTAAGGTATCTGAAAGGTACTACTAATGTGGGTTTGTGTTACAGAAAATATGATGATTATAAATTAGTTGGATTTTGTGATGCTGACTATGCTGGAGAGAGATTTGAAAGGAAAACTACTTCTGGAAGCTGCTAGTTTCTTGGAAGTCATCTGATCTCTTGGTTCAGCAAGAAGCAACCCACAATTGCGCTTTCAACAACAGAAGCAGAATACATTGCTGCTGCTGGTTGTAGCACTCAGATGCTCTGGATGAAGAGTCAACTAGAAGACTATCATATCCATGAGAGTAACATTTCAATCTTCTGTGATAATACTTCTGCTATATGTTTGTCTAAAAATCCTATTTTACACTCTAAGGCAAAATATATAGAGATAAAACATCACTTCATCAGAGACTATGTTCAGAAGGGAATTATCATTTTAAACTTTGTTGATATAGATCATCAATGGGATGATATCTTTACAAAACCCCTTGCTGAAGATAGATTTAAATTTATTCTGAAAAATATAAGTATGGATTTCTGTCCAGAATAAAATGTTTATCAGAAGAAAATTTTCTCAGATGAAAATGCTTTAGCTCTGAAGTATTACATCTATTTATTTATTGTTTATTATTTTATTTATTGTGTGCAAATCTGAACTAACAAGCCTCAGAGGATCTGAACGTTGGCTAACGTTTCATTTCTCAAAGAAGTTTCAGAAGCACATGCAAGCAAACACGTGTAACTCTAAATCTGAAAAGGTGGAGTGCACATTACTGAATTGACGTTTGAGGTACTGTTCTTGAATATTGAGTTTCTTGTTCCCCCCCCCCCCCAAATTGTCAGAATCATTAATTGCTTGAAATGATTATATTCTTTTTATTAAATGCTAAGTGTAAACGTGCTGAACATGTGACTCTTGTGTTCCCTAATTTCTTCTATAAATACCACAACACTTCACGTCTCACACTTTTTCACTCTCTCACACTCTTGTATGCATTTCTGCTTGTTTCATTGTTTTCATCTCTCTCCCAAACCCAAAACCGTTCATAACCCTAAAAGTCTCTCAAGAACAACAATGGCTACTTCTTCATCAACTTCTGCTCAGTTTCAATCAACCATGGCTGTTGTCTCATCTTCTAACATGGGTGTTGTTGCTTTCAAGGAACCAGTTAGAACTTTACTCACACTTGTTGACAAACTGGAAGTCTTGTGTGAATCCATTGTGAACTTTGAATCTTTGTTGAAAATGGGTTTGATCTTCGTCCCATTGTTGATGCTCAATGCTGGACAAAGTTCTTTGATAGGCTAGTCTCAATAGACCCATAACAATGCTCCAACCTGGTCTCAACAGACCTATAACAAAGCTCTAACCTGGTCTCAACAGACCCATAACACTGTTCTAACTTGGTCTCAACAGACCCATAACACTGTCCTGATGAAGAACCCCAAGTAACCACACATACTGATCCAATATTAAGAAAACCGGGTAGTCTGGAGGTCAAGTTTCCTGCATGTCCCAATCCCTCTCAAAGGTAGGTGGCCTATCAACTGACACAAGGTACGACATCCTATGCGGTCGTCGGTGTCACAGACATTCAAGACTGATGATACGATACCCAGAAGGTGTGGCATCATCATGTCCTGAAGAGGCCTCACTTAGCCGACTTCCAATTGATCGGCCCCTAGAGTCGACAATCCAACTAACCAACAACCCCCTCAACCCAAAGGGTTGAAAAAGAAGTCAACCAGAAGAACCTCGTCTGAGCGTGGATTTTGCGGGACACTAGTACATGCAAAGCATGCACGCGGCCACTACTTTCCACAACTAATTCTAGGTGCACTCAAGCCCAGGTCCGACTTATCTCTCAATCTGACCCCCTACCCATCATAATAACAATAATATAATGCTGAAAGTAAATACAGAAAGTTAAATCAATACAAAACCCACGACGGGAAAACAAGCGCTAGGATTGACTCGCGTAGGGAACCGTTGGAGTCCCCAGCAGAGTCGCCAGCTGTCGCTACTGCGAAAATTGGCGCCGGCTATGACAGAAGAGTCGCCACCGTGCGTTATTTATCCCAACAGAGGGAAAGGAAACGCTCAGATTAAACCTAACACAAAACAGGAAAGGAATGGTTGTCGCAACCAAATCCTAGATTCGGGAGTCGATTACGCAAGGGGAAGGTATTAGCACCCCTCACGTCTGCCGTACTCGATGGGATCCACGCTTGTTTTCTAGTACGGATTGGTATTCTATCTACTCTATAAGTCAAGGGACAAAAGGAAAGAAAAGAGAAAAGAGACTCGATAGAGCTTCGCCGCTCTATGCTTACGTATTCCCTCGTGCAATGAGAAAGTCAGAGTCTGCGTAGTTCGGCTAACTACGGATGAAGGTGGGAAGGTTGCTCGCTAGGATACGACATCCTATGCCTACGTACTTTCATACAGCATGAAAGATCAGAGCAAACGTAGTTCGGGCTACGGAAGACACAAGCTTGTCTGACTGTTTTTTATTACCTTCAGAAAGGGTTTTTCTTGATTAAGAGTCCAAGCGAACAAAAATGACACTTTGATGTTTGTTTTGAATCTTTTACGAAAGAAGTGTTTTTTAGTTTGTTTGCAATCTCTGACGCACTAGAGACTATGATTTGAGAGTGACTACGTCGCGTGTCACCCAAAGGGTGCCACATTAAACAGCCAGACTACTGGAAAGAAGCTCTCTAGCAACCCTTTCTCAAATAGCTTAAGGCTCGCAACGTACGACATCGATTAACCATATTACTGTATTTTGAGTTGTTTTGAGATAAGAAGAGAAAGAAGCTCTAAAAAGCCTAGGGTTGAAAAGGGAATAAAAACTAACCTAATGTTGTCATGCATGGATAAGAATCCTAATGTCTGTCATAATTTCCTCCTACACAGAGGAAATCAGAGATCCTAAGGGATAAACAGAAAAGAAAGCAAGCAAATACAGTAAAATGCATGCAATGCAGCAATACAAGCTAGGCAAAAGAGTCCCGCTCAACCTCGAACCTGGGAAAACCACAGGCAAAGTGAATCAAAATTCACTTCAAACCTAGGGGGCAAGCTACACAAGCCAACAAACAATACAGAAAAACCAAAATAAAACAGAGGAGGCAGCCCAAGCAGCAGCATCAAACTCCTACAGCAAACAACACAAGCAGCAGCTCTGATAGCAACAATTGGTTAAACAGCAAAAGTTGACAGCAACAACCTTCATCTTCATGAGTAGCTTCTATCTTCAAGCTCCACTAAACCTTCAATCTTCAACAAGCACCAAGCTTCAACAAGCTTCAAACTTCAACAAGCACCCAGCTTAAACCAGCAAACTTCAACCAGTAAACAGCTCCAACAAGCTCCTAACTTCATCTTCAACAAACAGCAAAACCCTAGCTTCAACAAGCACAAACCTCATCTTCAACAAGCTTCAACAAACAACCTCATCTTTACCAAGCTTCCACAAGCACCTCCAAGGGAGAATCAAGTAATAAGATCAAGTTGAAATGTTAAGTAACTTAATGACAACCAAAGGAAGCCACTAAGAACTTAACATTATAGGAGAATGGCATCCTCAAAGTTCTACTCTTAAAGCATGCCACTCATTCCTCCAAAGGAGAGATGTGACTTCTTTCAGAGGACTTTATGTCATTGGATTGAATGGAGATGAACAATATACTCCATGTTTGAAAAAACAAGCAAAACTAATCTAATGCTCTTCCTAAAACCCTAGTTTCCCTAAGCTCCTGATAAGCATCCACAAGATGAGAAATTCTTCATGTTCAAGCTCCTTCAAGCTCTCCAAAGCATCTTCAAGTTGTCTTCATGTCCACCCAAAAGCAAGAGCACCAAAACTTATTCTAAAGGGGGACTATTGGGTTAAACTAGTCAAGTTAGTGTGTTAGAAACTCCTAAATGTTAGTCTTAAAACTAAATCTAATTAAAATACCAAAAATGATTGTAAAATCCTATAAAAAATTCTAAGGGTTCCTAAACCTCTTAAGAATCACTCCATATAAAAACCAGGGGGTTAACCATTCTTTAAGACCTAAAACTATGCCCTAAACCTAGGGGTACTATCCTAAAACCCTAAAATTACAACACCTAATGTTCAATGTTCAAAATAGCCTAAAATTATCTCACAAAAATATGATAAAATTTCTAGAGGTACATGCATTTCTAAGCTAGACAATCCAAAAAGAATCACCTAAAAAATCTACACCAATCTCCCATACTAAAATCAGCAAGAACAAGCACCAAACAAATTCAAAATAAAATCAATTAAACTTCCAAAAATGCAATTAAAAAAATAAAATGCATGAATTAATAAAATTCTAATCCTATTAAATTCTAGACTCTTTCAAAAGTCAGGGGAAAAAAATCTAACCTAAAAAGACTAATTTTCCTAATTATGGTGAATTAATTTCTAACCTATATGCAAACATAAAAAATTAAAAGAAAATTGATAAAAGAGCGTGCCAGATAGCAATTATATCCAGTTATAAACCAAGCATGGGCCTAAGGGGGGGGTGCGCGTAGAAATCCTGACTAAGCACAAACCACACTAAAAACAAATCAGGAAAATAAAATGAAAATTGGAAAATGTGCGTGTGAAATAGCAACTAATCCTAGTTCAATATCAAGCTGGGCCTAAATGCAGGGTGTGGTTAGCAAGAGTTTACTTAAGCCCAGAACAAACACATTAATGAAACGGTGAGTTTCATCATTTCACTTCTCTTCAGAAGATGAAACAAGATCGTGGCCCTTGGTTTCTATCTCCAGTCAAAGGTCAAATAAGATCCAACGTTCAATTGTTCATCTTCTCCAAACGATTTGAAAAAGAGAGGGAAGGTTTGGGACGGTGGCCTGAGACACAGAGCCACCGTCGTCTCCGGCGAGAGGGTACCAAAATGCATCAAACAACACAACTAAACATCCTATCCTACTTGAAATTTCATCTTGATTCCAAATATGCACTCCAAAATCATTGATTCTCACTCCAACTCAAAAACCGATTGAAAGTTCAGAAATTCACCAAATCTTGATTATCACGATTCTTGCAATTATTAGTCTTAATCTCATCTACACCTCTCAGGCTTCAATTCTAACTATCCAAACAATATTGAAACCTCACGAATCAAGAGTTATCCTTCTCAACAGAAATGGTGTCATGACCTAGAGTGTCTCTAATTGTTCCAATTTTGTACTGAAATCCATCTAAGCATCATCACTAATCTATCCCCCTATCAAATTCTAATCAACTTCCTATGAATTATGCTGAAACTTGAAAGATGCATACCTGGAAAAAATGGATGAACAGAAGGTGTTATTGCTCGATTCAAGCTCCAATCTCTTCCAGATTCACTCAAGAACACACTCTGAAGCTACTCCAATGATCAATTTGCTTTGAATCCTCTTCAATCTCAAAACCCGATTCTGATATGCAATGAAGGAAATTCAATTTCTCTCTCTTGATTCTCTTCAATGCTTGCCCAAAAAACTTGCTGAATACATTGCAATGAATATATTGAAGTGAATAGAATCCTCTAGAAACTTCTGTAATCATCTAAATGAGAAATTCAATTTCTCATGCACTTCCAAAATCTCATATGTAACTGTCATGAATGTGCCCTGTTCTCAGCCTGATTTCCCTTGTAATGTTCATATCATGAGATTTTAGAATGGATGGATATAATAGCTTCCTTGTTTCTGATCCAATGGTATGCAATTGATGTGTTACTTCCACCTTAAGTCACAAAAGGGAACCATGTGTAAATGACCCCAAATGCCAAAAGTACTAGTGCCATCCTTCTTGGAATGTTGTTTCTTATCAAAATGACATATAACATGACTTTGTTTGGCCATAAATCAAGAAATCACAATTTTTGGCCTTTTAATGACTATAATTTCTTCCTTTTTAAGCCATTTCAAGCAACTTTGTGTTCCAAGCCAAAACAAACTCTCATGACCACTTGGTTGCACTCAAAACATCAATTTGAACAAGTTCCATGTTGAACAATTTTCCATTTGAAGCTTGCAAGTTGGAGTTATGGACCTATAATCCAAAGTGACCTATAATCTCACTTTCCCAAAATACCCCTGGCTTGCAAAGATCATAACTTGAGTTCTACAAATCCTATCAAGGACTTCTAGTACTCTATGGAAAGCTAAGATCAAGAGGAACAACTTTCATGTTGACTACAAGTCCATTTGAAAACTCCTTGAAGGGCAAAAGTTGCTTGGAAGTCAAGTGACTTTCACAGATAAATTTCATAGTCATCTGATGACCTGTAACTTGTCTGGACCATAACTTGAGTTCTATAACTCCCCTTGAGGACTTCTAGTACTCAAAAATTAAAGGTATTGAGATTTTCTACAAGTTTCATGTTGGCCAAAGATCCATTTGAAACTTGTATTTTGGTTTATGTGGCTTTGAAGTTAGACACTAAACAGGGGATTTTACACTGAAACCCTAATTTAGCAACTTCCCACATTCTTGATTCTTCTTTGCTTAACCTTGGCACAACACCACACATGTATCAACATACCAATATATGAACCCCATGACCTCAAAGTAGGCTTTGATGCTCTCCTATTACTCAATTGACCTAGGATTGACCCAGATGAAACCCTAGTTGACTGCACCTCAACTGTGGCTCTTGTACTTGAATCAATGACTTGTCTCAGCTTCAATAGGGCCCTCTAGGCATTCCATGAGATCCATTCACACCTCAAATTCACATTCCATGTTTCACATCCCACTGATGATTCTCAATATTCCTCAAGATAGGAGCAAAACCCACATGTAGGCACTCAAACTTCTCAAGACATCAAATCACTTCTTGATGGCCTGGATGACTCCTCATACTTGGATAAGACCTCTTGCTAGGCTCTTCTGATAAGGATCACACTTTATCCCCTGTTGGATGAGTGATATGCTATGATATGCAAATGATTAGAACTATGTGAATGATGTAACTATGCAAATGAAATGCAATGAAACATAAATCAGGCAAGAAAAGGTTGAGAAAATTTTGGGGTGCAACAAGTGGGAGACTCGTCAGCCCAATCTGATACCCTATATGAATTATGCAAGGAGGTTGTTACCTTTCTTTGACAAGGTGGAATTGCACCGTGTACCACGAGCAGAGAATCAGATGGCAGACGCTCTCGCGACGTTGTCTTCAATGTATAAAGTTAACTTCTGGAATAAGGCTCCCAGGATAGTTATCTCTCGCCTTGATAGGCCCGCTTTCATATTCGCCATTGAGGAAGCTTCCGATGGTAAACCGTGGTATTATGATATCTAGAATTTCCTGAAGAACCAAGAGTATCCGGCTGGGGCATCCAGTCGTGATCAGAAGACTCTTAGGAGTTTGGCTGGAAACTTCTATTTGAATCCAGATGGTGTTTTGTACAAGAGAAACCATGACTTGGTGTTGTTGCGGTGTGTCGACGAGAAAGAGGCTAAGTTGCTCATGGAAGAGATCCACGAGGGTACATTTGGTATGCATGCCAGTGGACATGCAATGACGAGAAAGTTATTACGAGCAGGGTACTATTGGCTGACGATGGAAACAGATTATTTCAAGTTTGCAAAGAAGTGTCATAAATGCCAGATTTATGCGGACAAGATTCATGTGCCTCCGAGCCCTTTGAATGTTATGTCATCACCTTGGCCTTTTTCCATGTGGGGAATTGATGTGATTGGGAAAATTGAGCCCACGGCATCCAACGGACATCGCTTTATCTTGGTAGCTATTGATTACTTCACCAAATGGGTTGAAGCGGCATCGTATGCTAATGTTACCAAGCAGGTGGTAGCCAGATTTATCAAGAAGGATATTATCTGCAGATATGGAATCCCGGAGCGGATTATCACCGACAACGGTTCGAATTTGAATAATAAGATGATGAAGGAATTATGCCAGAATTTCAAGATTGAACATCACAACTCTTCTCCTTATCGGCCCAAGATGAATGGTGTTGTTGAAGCGGCCAATAAAAACATAAAGAAGATCGTTCAGAAGATGGTTGTGACCTACAAGGACTGGCATGAGATGTTGCCTTTTGCTTTGCACGGTTATCGTACGACGGTACGCACATCAACTGGGGCAACTCCTTTTTCATTGGTATATGGTATGGAGGCTGTCCTACCATTGGAGGTTGAGATTCCTTCTTTGAGGGTTTTGCGCGATGTCCAACTTGATCAGGCGGAATGGGTAAAAGATATACTGAATCAGCTCAGTTTGATGGATGAGAAGAGACTGGCTTCTCTAGCATATGGTCGGCTGTATCAAAGCCGGATGAAGAAAGCTTACGATAAAAAGGTGTGTCCTCGAAGCTTTCAGACGGGCGATCTTGTGCTGAAAAAGATTCTCCCACCACAATCAGATCACAGGGGCAAATGGACTCCCAACTATGAAGGTCCATATGTCGTTAGAAAGGTTTTCTCTGGAGGAGCCTTATTGTTATCCATCATGGATGGTGAGGATTTTACATCCCCTGTGAACTCGGACGTAGTTAAAATATACTTTGCTTAAAATAGACCCGCTGGACAGAAAAAGAAAGTCCAGGCAAAAATGGGGCATCCCGGTGAACCATAAAAAAGGAATAAAAGGTTCAGGCAAAAGTTAGGGATAAAATTGAAAAGGTGTACACCCGCGAAGTTGAAAACCTGAAAAGGGTGACTTCGGAAAAAAAGGGTATCCCGGTGAATTGAAAACCCGCACAGGGCGGTTCACGCAAAAGTTAGGGATTTGAAAAAGCAAATGACTGCGGTCCGAGTTTGATACTGCGTTGCTTAGTGGTTTGGGAGTACCTGAGGGTCGTATATCCAAAACAATCTCTTCCAAAGATCGAGTATCGAGAAAGCGTCACAGTCAGGCGAGTCATAGGAGGATCAGCTCATGGTGTTCGTCTGTACCACGTTGCCGACATGTATACAAATTTTTGTTGTACTTGTATTTTGTTTGTGCGTAACTTCCTCTTTTCAGGAGTTGCATCCAGTGTACAAAACTTTGCCTATTTACAGGCCCGTTGTCAATAAAGCATGTTATTCAGTACTTGATGCTTGTTCTTTACTGTTTTGTTTGTGAAAAACGCCGATGTTTTTGATAAACTTGCATGTACATAAACTTGCTGGCCCTTGCCAATAATCGCTAAAACTTCGAATTGACTGAACGAATGTCACGGATATTAACCGGGATAGATTTTGTTGTGTAGATTTGTTCTGCCTCGTTTGTGTTTTGCAGGGTTCTCACCTTTGAAGCAAACAGTCAAGGAATTTGTGTTTCCCTAGCCAGAGTCCCGTGACATAGTGATTGTATCGCTCCTTAGCAGATGGGAAGTCACATATTATCCCAGAGAGATTTGAGATGGCACTTACCCCTACTGGAGGTGGGGTTGTCCTCCCCAAGAGAGTATCCCCAGGAAAGCTGCCAAGAGAGTATCCTCAGTGCATCTTGATGTCCCCAACAGAAGGTGCATTCCCAACAATGAGTATGTACACAATCAATCCCCAGCATGGGTAACTCTCGCAGAATATAACCAAGTCGTCTTTGGTTCAGAAAGATTATCCTCGCGCAGGACTGTTTTTCCTTCTCCCCATCAGGTTGTTTTTCCTCCGACAGGATGAACATCATTCGCAGAGTTCGTAATTTCAAGCTTGTAAGCCATTCCCCAACAGGATGGTTATCCCCAGCGGAGTTGGTTTCACCTGTCTAGCATTTATTTTGCTGGAATGTTCTGTGTTACCCGTTCATCCCCAGCGAATTTGGTTTTGTCTTCAGCATTTCTTTTGCTAAAGCGCCTTTTGGCATCTTTGCATTTTGCATATATCATCATATTTGCATCTACCCAAACTCGTAGCATTTCCATGCCGTATGGAGCATTACGTCATTGTCAACACATATGCATTTTGAAACATAAGCCAGGTTGGTTACCTCTGTGTTTTCAGGTGTTTTTCCCTGTAGAGGAGTGAGATTCTTGCTCAGAAGGATTTCTAGATATTCCAATTCTCAACGTGAGATAGGTGATGATAACGTTCGTCCCCTAACAGAGTTGCTTGGTTAAGTTTCTCTTCTTCCCCAGCAGAATTCTTCTCAGATTGCTGTTATGTCAGCGTTAAAAGATTTCATGGTTTAAACTTTCGGAGTATTCACTAGTGATTGCCCTAGTAAAGTCTTTCACCACAGATTTGTTTGATTAGATTTCTCGTATTCCCCAACAAAGTATTCTTCAGATTTCCGTACAACAGTTTTGAAAATTTTGAGATTGTTACCCTTGTTGACGGAGATTTTTACCTGTGTTGACAGTGATCGTTACCCGTGTTGATGGAGTCGTTACCTGTGTTGACGGAATTGTTACCTGATTGACGGAGTCGTTACCCGTGTTGACGGATATTTTTACCTGTATTGACAGAGATTGTTACCCGTGATTGACGGAGTCGTTACCCGTGATTGATAGAGTTGTTACCCGTGTTGAGTATACTTGTTTTGAGTATAAATTGAATTTTAAGAACAATGGCATTATCAAATTTTTGAGTATAGGCCAATTTTCACAAGTTACAATGGTGTTGCTTCATGTGCAAGTTACATATCCAAGACATTCACCAAGGCATTTCAAGTGTTCCTTTTGATCTGAATGCATTCACAAGGCAATTTGCAACTGAATAGAAGCTTCTAGTGCAAGCTGTAGCATGGAATTCACGACTGTCACATGGCATTTGGAGAGAAAAATCAGAATTGGTGAACTACTGAATTGGGCTTGGATCAAGTTTTAAAAACCCATAGAATCATTCTATATAAGCATTGCAGTGATTTCAGACTGAGGTTGGAGCTCATTTCGTGAAGAAAGCTGAGATTGCAAGTGAAATTTCCAAGGAGCAAGTGAGAATCGGGTTTTCATTTCCAAGCTAGTTCAGAGCAAATTGAAGGTTGAAGACTCTTCCTCTTGCATCACTGATCGTGTCTGGAGAGTTTTGAAGCAAGAAGCAAGCTCTAGCTACCTCTGTTAGTGGATCTATACCTGGTTAGTAAACTTCAAAATTCCTCTTGATCTAGCATGATGTAGTTAGCAATGAACATGTGGTTAGGATCTGGATGAAACCTAGGTCGTTTTAGAATTGATTTGGAAGCAATTGGTGATGATAGATCATGTGATTACATTTCTGTTTTGGATCGAATCTCTTGATTCTTGGAGAGTTAGCATAATTGAGATAGTTTAGGTTGATCAGTGAAGCATGAGGATGAGTTCTATACCAATAGTTTGGCATTTGGTGATGATAAAAGTTTTGAAATATTTTGGATTTGGATTCGATTTGAAAGATCCATAAGGTTTCATGAGATTTGGAGTTCATATTCGTGATCTATGTGAAAATTTGAGTGGAATAGATATAATGTGTGCAATTTTTGGCTGCCTGTAAGCGACTATCACCGGAGAAGACGGTTGTTCCCACCATGAGAGCCACCGGAGACTGTTCCCCCTCGCCTGAGTTCCAAGGAAGGAGATGAAGTCATGGCCATCAGATCTTGTGGAAGTTGGACTTATTCAGCACATCGTGTGGCTCATGTTTAAACTGAGGATTTGCCTCCAAGGAATGAAACGCAGCGTTTCATTAATCCCAATCAGCGTATGACTGGGATGCTCACGTGGACGTGCTCAATGCCTTTGGATCAGATTACCTTGTCAACACCATCCAACGCGCGTGGTTTTATTCAGCATTTTATTTTCTTTCAATCATTTTTGGATTTATTTTTAATGCTTATTGGTTCCAAAAATCACAATAAATCCATTTTTGATATAAAAAATATTTTAAAAATATCTCCATGCTCTTGATTGAATTTGTGATTTTCTGGAATCAATAAAATGCATTTTCATGTATTTTTCAATTTAATTTGCATTTTTCTCTTTTATGTATTTTCTTTTATTTTGCATAATTGTTCATCTGTTTTGTTGATTTTGGAGTGATCTTTTGGTTTTGAATCTGGATGTGATTTTTGAGTATGTTGTAAGTTAGATGTGCATGATCCCTTAGGATTTTTATTAGATTTTTTCAACAATTGTAGGTTCTGTTTTAGGGGAGATGTTTAGAGCCTTCCCAACTTATGGTTTATCTTGACACAATTCAACTTAGGATTTATTTAGTGGACCTAGAAGTTGATTTAGGCTTTGATATTTGAACCCTAGAATGTTAAAACATGCATGTTCCCTTAGGAAATTTATTAGATATTTAAAACTTAATTTTCTATTTTAGATAGAATTTGCAAGTAGGGGTTGTTTTTAGTGTTCCTTCTTTGGTGCCTTGCTTTGTGTGATCTTGCTGGTGGCTTTGGAGCTTGAAGAGCT
Organism: Lathyrus sativus; assembly: GCA_963859935.3. Lineage (NCBI taxonomy): Eukaryota > Viridiplantae > Streptophyta > Magnoliopsida > Fabales > Fabaceae > Lathyrus > Lathyrus sativus. The sequence goes on along the minus strand of OZ012740.1, from coordinate 182,481,468 downwards.
TGGTTTCCTTTTTGGAGGAGGTGCTGGACATCTTTTAGCTGCTTTGGATTGGCTTGTGGAGCTTAATTTGGAGTTTTCATTCTCTTTTAGGAGCTTTTTAGAAGCTTATAGGATTAGGGTTTTAGGAAGAGCCATTAGAACTAGTTCTTTTCTTTTCCTCAAAAATAGAATGCATTGTTTGCTTCTATTCTTATCCCATGATGCAAATTCCTCTTAAGGAAGCTCCATCTCTCCTTTGGAGGGATGAGTGGCATGCCTTAATGAGTAGAACTTTTGAGGATGCACTTTCTTTCATGTTGGTTCCTGATGAATTCCTTTGGTTTTCATCAGGTTTCCTAGCATTATAACTTGATCTCAATGGTGATTTCTCTTCTTGTGGAGCTTGCTAGAGTTTGAAGATGAAGAATTGAAGAAGCTTGAAGATAGGAGCTAGCTTGAAGAAGAAGATTCTTTGCTGTCAATTCAACTTTGCTGATCAGAGCTGCTGTTGAAGATTGAAGTTGTTGTCTGTAGAAAATTGTTGCTGCTGCTTGGGCTGCTTCCTCTGTTTTTGTTTTTGATGTATTGTCTGTTTGCTTGTGTTGCCTACCTTTAGGTTTGAGGTGGAGCTTGTCTCCCCTTGCCTGTTGTTTTCTTAGGTTTGAGGTTGAGCCGGACTCACTTGCCTCGCTTGTACTGTTGCATTGCATGCATTTTACTGTTTACTGTTTACTGTTTGCTTTCTTTTGCTGTTTTCCCATAGGACCTCTGATTTCCTCTGTGCAAGAGGGAATTATGACAGACATCAGGCTTTTAAACCATGCATGATAACTGTAGGTAGATTCCCTTTCAACCATAGTTTTAGGGCGTCTTTCTCTTCTCATCTCAAAACAATTCAAAAATACAGTAATAAGGTTAATCGAAGTCGTACGTTACGAGCCTTAAGCTATCTGGGAAAAGGTTGGTGGAGGGTCTCTCTCCAGTAATCTGGACGTTTAGTGTGGTACCCTTTGGGTGACATACGAAGCGTTCACTCTTGGGTCATAGTCTTTAGTGCGATGGAGATTGCGAACATCCTAAAAAACAGTTCTTTCGTAAAAGATTCAAACAAACATTCAAACTCTGTTTTTGTCCTCTTGGACCCTTAATCTGGAAAACCCTTTCATAAGGAGATAAAAAAACTGTCAGACAAGCTTGTGTCTTCCGTAGCCCGAACTACGTTTGCTCTGATCTTTCATGCCGTATGAAAGTACGTAGGCACGAGATGCGATATCTCGGCGAGCAACCTTCCCCCCTTAACCCGTAGTTAGGCGAACTACGTTGACTCTGATTTCTCATTCCAGACGGGAATACGTAAGCATAAAGTGCGATACTTTGCCGAGTCATTTTCTTTTCTTTTTAGACCAGACCTTTAGAGTAGATAGATAAACATACCCTTAGATAGAAAACAAGCGTGGATCCCGTCGAGTACGACGGACGTGAGGGGTGTTAATACCTTCCCCTTGCGTTACCGACTCCCGAATCCAGGATTTGGTTGCGATGACCATTCCTTTCCCTCTTTGCGTTAGGTTTTCTCTGAGCGTTTCCTTTCCCTCTTTTGGGATAAATAACGCACGGTGGAGGCTCTTCTGTCATAGTCGGCGCCGATTTTCGCAGTAGCGATAATGGTCCTTGTAAGAAATCAGATCACGTTGTCGGGTTTCCCATTCTCCTATGATTTGATTAACAACCAGTGATGAATCGCCATATACATCCAAGTTCTTGATCCTCAGATCAATGGCATCTTCCAGCCCCATGATGCACGCTTCGTACTCAGCTTCATTATTGGTGCAAGGGAATGTCAACCTGATAGTGAAGGGGATGTGAGTGCCATGAGAGTCGTGATAATTGCCCCAATTCCACTACCATAGGAGTTGAGAGCACCGTCAAATATCATCTACCATTGAGAACCCTTCTATGGACCTTCGTTGGGTAATGGCTCATCGTAGTCCTTCATCTTTAGGAACATGATGTCTTCTTCAGAAAAATCGAATTTCATCAGTTGATAGTTTTTGATAGGTTGCTCAGTAAGGTACTCTGATAGAACACTTCCCTTGATAGCCTTCTGGGAAACATATTGGCTGTCGTACTCTGTGAGTACCATCTGCCACTTGGAAATTCTTCCAGAAAGTGCTTGCTTTTCGAAGACGTATTTAATCGGATCCATCTTCGAAATCAGCATGGTTGTATGATTAAGCATATATTGTCTCAAACGTTTGGCAACCCACGCAAGTGTGCAATACGTTTTCTCCAACATCGAGTACCGAAACTCACAGTCTGTGAACTTTTTACTCAGATAGTATATTGCGTGCTCTTTTCTACCAATCTCGTCTTGTTGACCGAGAACACAACCCATACTGTTCTCAAGAACTGTTAAGTACATGATCAAAGGTCTTCCAGCGATTGGGGGTATCAATATCGGAGGTTCCTGTAAATATTTTTTATTTTATCAAATGCCCTTTGGCAATTTTCATTCCAGACGACCGCCTGATCTTTCTTTAGCAATTAGAACATAGGTTCACACGTGGCTGTGAGGTGAGATATGAACCGAGCAATGTAGTTCAATCTCCCCAAGAAACCACGAACCACTTTTTCCGTTTTCGACGCTAGCATATCTTGAATAGCTCTTATTTTTGCAGGATCGACCTCGATTCCTTTTTCACTAACAATGAAACCCAGCAGCTTTCCGGACCTCACCCCGAAGGTGCACTTGTTAGGATTCAACCTCAACTTGAACTTCCTGAGCCTCTCAAACAGCTTCAACAAGTTGACCAGATTTTCCCCCTCTGTTTGTGACTTTGCTATCATGTCATCAACATAGACTTCAATCTCATGATGAATCATATCCGGAAACAAAGTGACCATAGCCCGCTGGTAGGTTGCCCCTGCGTTTTTCAACCCCAAAGGCATTACCTTATAACAGAAAGTCCCCCACGGCATAATAAACGTCGTTTTCTCCATATCCTCCGGTGTCATCTTGATATGGTTATAACCTGAAAAACCGTTCATGAAGGAAAACACGGAATATTAAGCGGTATTATCGACCAATACGTCAATGTGGGGGAGCGGGAATCATCCTTCGGGCTCGCCTTATTCAAATATTTGTAATCAACACACATCTGTACCTTGCCATCCTTTTAAGGCACATGCACGATGTTGGCGACCCACAGAGGGTAAGTTGTAACGGCTAAAAATCCTGCGTCCAACTATTTATGGACTTCTTCCTTGATTTTTACAACCATATCTGGTCTCATACGCATGAGCTTCTGCTTGACTAGCGGACACTCTTCACGCAATGGCAAGCGATGAACCACAATGTCTGTATCAAGCCCGGGCATGTCTTCGTACGACCAAGCAAAGATATCACTATACTCACGGAGCATCTCAACCAACATTTTCTTGATGTCACTCTGCAGCGCAGCCCCTATCCGAACATTCCTCACATCTTCTTCAGAACCCAAGTTAATAACCTCGATTTCCTCCTGATGAGGCAAAATAACCTTTTGTTCCTGTTTCAAGAGTCTGGCTAGCTCTTCTGGTAAGTCTTCATCTTCGTCAATCTCCTCTTCGGCTTGAAATATCAGATTATCAAAGTCGAAGCGAGTCATAGATGTCTCTAGTGCGGTGTCATCTGTAATGTGAATCCTACAATGATAATGATTAAATGCTTAAAATGATATGCAAAATGAGCACAATGCCACATTGCCATTTTATTGTTAAACATAAAACATGAAAAACAAGGATCACAATATTTGAATGCAGAAAAACGCCCTTTGATTTATTGATAAAAGATGTTCAAGCATAAACAAGCAAGGCCCTGAAGATATGAACCGCTATGCTCTAGGTAGAACATAGGGTTGTACAATAATCATAAAAACGAAGTATTACTCTTTCGTTGTCACTTGAATGAATTCCTCGATAGACCAGTTATTGAGGCTCTGTCCTGGAATGCACGGCTTGATCCAAGCGTCCATAACACAGTCACTGTCACCTTCTTCATCATCTGAAATGGCATTTATCTACTCGAAGATAGCCCCCCATAGGGTAAACCTGACAGGCCCCTTATAGCACGGCGCACTCTGCGAGGATGACGAAGCATATGGGCGGTATCCCAAACCAAACTTGTCCTGTTTATGGGGAATGTTCAGCACTTGTCCCTAACCTGGTGTTGCCCCAACCTGTACCACTACCTGGGCTTCCTTAAAGGAGGATATGGCCATTTCGGGCGCTTTGCTCACAACAGACACTTTGTCTTTGATCTGAACCGTCTCAAAGGCTTGACATAATGTCTCATGGATTTCTCCATCCACCTCGACGTACTTGAAAGATGATAAGTGACTGATCATTATGTCCTCTTCCCCGCATACTATGACAACGCTGCCACAAACCATATACTTGAGCTTCTGGTGTAGCGTGGATGTAACAGCTCCTGCTGAGTGAATCTATTGACGACCCAACAAACAGCTATAGGCAGACTGAATCTCCATGATATAGAATACCACATCAAACACCTTAGAGCCAACTTGGATTGGTAACGTCACCTCTCCGAACACAGACCTTCTGGTGCCGTCAAAAGCCCGCACCACCAAATCACTTGGCGTGAAAATCAGCCCCTGCATATCCAGCTTCATTAGGGCCTTCTTCGGAAGTACATTCAAAGACGACCACGTATCAACAAGCACTCAGCACATGATTCATTACAGCCCGGGAATATCCCTCCCTTCAATAACTTCTTCTTCACAAAGCCCAACGGCCTCTTCAAATCATTGACATCAGTTATCAGATCTAACCTCTCATCTTCAATGATTGCATTGACTCCGACTGCCCCATGGTTGGGCATGGGGTTCTGCACGACGTTGGGAGCGCCGTGAGAAAAGTTTATTGCTTTACTGTCCACAAAATCTTGGACTTTGTGTTTAAATGCTTTGCAATTATCAATGTTGTGCCCCGGAGCACCAGAGTGAAACTCGCATCGAGCGTTCGCATCATAACCGGGTGGAGGTAGTCCTGTCAGAGGAGGTAAAGTCCTCTTATGGATTAACTATAGTTGTAGCAGATGCTCAAGCAGTTGGGAATAAGGAATCGGAGGTGCATCAAATTGTCTATTTGTTGTCTGATCCCGATCTTGAAACCTTCTATAACCCTGTTGATTATGCTGTTGTTGTGGTTGTTGTTGTGGAACTATGGGAATTGTAACACTAGCAACCTGTTGCTGCTGACGATTTCACCCTGATTGTCTATTCCCTTGGGAACTGGACACTGAATTGGTATCTCCTTCCTGTTTCTTATTACCAAATACCTTCTTACCTCCTCTTCCTGCTGAAGAACTCTTACCAGACTGGATCTTTCCCAACTTGATGTCGTTTTCCATCCTCTCTCCGGTGATGATCAAATCAGAGAAGCTTCCCGATATGTTACGATAAGCTTCTCGTAATAGACACCCGGCAGAGTGGCGAAAAACATATCAATTAGCTCTCGCTCAACCATGGGCGGCTTCACCCTGGCTGCTAGCTCTCGCCACCTCTGGACGTATTCCTTGAAGCACTCGTTATTCCTTTGGGAAATATTTTGAAGCTGGACCCTGTTAGGAGAAAGGTCGCTGTTATACTAATAATGTTTCACGAAGGCCTCAGCTAGGTCGCTCCAACTACGGATATTCACAGGTTCCAGACTCATGTATCACTCCAATGAAGGACCGGACAAGCTATCCTGAAAGAAATGCATAAGCAATTTCTCGTCATCCGAGTAGGCAGACATTTTACGGTAGTAGGATCTCAGATGAACTCTTGGGCAGGTAGTACCCTTATACTTGTCAAAGTCAGGGACTTTGAACTTCAGTGGCACTTTGGGATCTGGGATCAGTCCCAGATTAGCCATGTCTAGCCCCACAGAATTTTGATTTTCAAAAGACTTCATCTTTTCTTCAATCAACTTGAACCTTCTATCAGCTTCAGAGGGCAACTCAGCAACAACAACCCTTAGTGAGAACACATCATCCTGTCGGTCTTCATTCCATAACCTATCTGTTGTACCCTAAAGTTTGACCAACCAGGTCTCGTATCTGGCTCGATGTTTCGACGCATTCTCGCATTCGCATTTGCATATCGCATACAGTGCATTTTTCATTTGTTTTGATTTTATCGGGATCACAGCTCTCGTCTCGCGTCTCAGGTGTTTTTTAATCAGTTTAGATAGATAGAATCGTATTTTTGGGATATTTCGGTGTCTTTTGATTTTTACCGTCTATTTTGATGCGCTCTCGCGGTGTTATGTGTCGTTCGGTGTTATTGTGATTTTTCTGGATTTTATTGACCTTTTTAGATTTTTTTAATAGCTTTTAAATCATTTTTAGAATATTAATAGGTTTTTTAATAGTTTTAATTCTTTTTTAGATATTTTTAATCTTTTGAGATTTGGTTAGAAATTAAATAGCTTTATTAAAAATAAATAGGCTTCATTTTTTTAATAGGATAAATAAATATAGATTTCTTTTATTTTTTTATCATTTTCTTAATAGGATAAATAAGATTTTTCTTTTAGAAAATTAATAGGTTTTTGAATATTAGGGTTTAATAGACTTTCTTTTATAGGATAATATTTTAGATATAGATAATATAGCTTTTTATAGAATTTTAAATAGAATTTTAATATAGAATATAGATTGTTCATTTTAATAATTGGATAGATTCTTCTTTAATAGTTTTTAATAGATATTATATTTTAATAGTTTTTTAGAATATAGTAGATATTAAATAGACTTTAAATCATTTTAGGGTAATATAGATTTTTTTAGAATAATAGATATTAATTAGTAGCTTTTAATTAGTTTTTGGGAGTCTTAGCTGTTAATTAGGTTCATTTGTTTGTAATTTCCATTAATCAATTCTTAATTCAGTTTTTTGTTGTTTTTTATTTTCGTATTGGGCCTTATTGCCCACAGAATTCGCAGGCCCAGGTTATATTTTTGTCCAGAATTGTCCAGTTAACTCCAGAAGCATCTAGAATCGTCCAGAAAATCAAAGTCCTATAAAGTCCAGCAGAGCCACGTGTTGAATAAAGGGAGACCCCACGTTCTTACACACCATCACGCCACATCACCCCCAGACTCTCCCTCTCTCTGCCACACCACCCGCTACGTGGCACACATGCGTAACGCCCCTCCACTGACGCAGCCACGCGTCGCCATCTGAGGCTCCACCAGTTGCATGGCCGACGGCCATGCAACCACCGTACCAGAACGCCGCCGGCCACCACAACCGCCGTACCGGTCACCGAAAATGCAGAAAATCCCCAGAACTCTTCATCCCCTCCGATCAATCTTCGTCTTCTCCGATCAATAATCTTCATCATCTCGCCGGAGAACTCCAACAAACCAGAAAATCCCCAGAATCTTCAACATCAACAATAACCAAGAAAATTCCAGAAAACCTTCTCATCGTTAACCTAATCTTCATCGTTCCTCTATCAGCTTCTGGAAAATGTTCATCATGAACAACAAGAGTTCATCCAAATCCCCAGATCGCATCTAGGTTCAAGAATCCTCCTCTCCGGAATCAAAACTTTCCAGCGATCTTCATCATCATCATCGATGTTCCTCCAACATCCTTCAAGTTCATCAATACCGTCTCCAGATTAGAGATCCACGCGCATCTCAACAAGCTCTTCAAAGAAATCTCAAGATCCGGCTTCTCCAGGCACCAATCTTCAAGAGTGTTCTTCGTAACCTTCAAGAGCTTCATCGTTTCCAGAACGAATCTTCAACGAACATCACCAAGAATAACCGTTCTTCGTCAAAGTTCTTCACCAACAGTTCCAGATGTTCATCCATTCTTCCATCAACTATCCAGAAAGCCTTCGAGATCCTTCAGTGAGTTTCCAGATCAAGAACACGCTCAGACAACGTCCGTCAAGGTCCTTCATCTTCCGCAAGTTGTTAAGTTCTTGGTCCTTTCTCAAGACCAGATTTTCTTCTTCAAGAACGAGGCTTGATTTGAGATGAGTGAAGAGGAAAGGTATTGTTTGAATCGAGAGTGAAGAGAGGTTCAGAGGAAGAATGAGGTCTGAAGGTTGAAGGGAGAACGAGAGAGAGAGGATTCAGAGAGAGGATCGGGGACGGTGGCGGCGCCGTGAGAAGAAGGAAGAGATGCCCTAGGGTTTTCAGAAGGGGAAAGGGAAGAGAGGATGGAGGAGGATGGATTAGGCCGGGCCTAATTTTGTTTTGGCCGTGCGCACACCCCCATTGTTTGGCATTCACCCTCAGATCCTGTGTTTTTTGGGTAGGCATTGGGCCTCAGGCCCAACGTGAGGTTTCCTCGCCAGCACCCCCCATTTGTCCGTACACCCCCCGTTTCAATTCTTTTGTTTTTGCTGAACCATGGGCTGGGCCCAGTTTGGTCCCCTCTTGCTAGTGTAATCCCCCATGTACCAGTGTACCCCCCTGGTCTCTTTTCTTGATTTTTTTTTTATTATTTCATTTTTGCTTAGTTTGTAGAAAGAAAAAATATGAAAACAATATTGAGGAAAAAATAGAAAAAATATATTGAAAAATAGCATAAAGAAAAAGAAGAAAAAAGAATATTTGAAAAAAATAGCAAAAGAAAAATATTGAAAAAAGAATTTGGAAAAAGAAAAAGAGGGGGAATAATAAAAAAGAAATAGTATGAAAAAGGAAATATTAAAAAATATGGAAAAAATGCATAGAAAAAATATGGAAGATATATGAAAAATATTTTGAAAGAAAGGAGAAAATAGTCGAAAAGAAAAAAAGGAAAAAGAGAAAAAATATTAAAGTAGACTTAATATTTTTTAGAGTACATTTTTCATAGAAATTCTTTTACACCTTTTTAGAGGTAGTTTAGAATGTCCACTTGTTAGGGGACTTTTCCATTCGATTTTTCAGGATAGGATAAGATAGTATTTCCTAGGAGATTTATTTTCAGTATTCCCCCATTGTAATCATTTTCAGAATGTTAATAAAACGAGATTTGAGCTGTGGTCCCGAAGTAGCTGAACTACAGCTGCTCTGATTCCTCGCACCAGACGAGGATATGTAGGCATAGGATGCGATATCCTAGCGAGCACACTAACAACGAACTTTCTGTTCTCTCGCTGCTGTGCGATCGAGACTTTCCCGCTGACGACTAATTGTACCCTTTTCTCTCTCTTGCCCGAGTGCATTTGAGATCGAGCCATAGTTTTGCCCGTAGGTTCCCGTACCTTTGAAACCAGTTTGATTTCTCACTGTTGTGTGAGAATACCCTGTTTAGATGTAGTTAGCCTAAACTACGTAAGCTCTGATCTTCCGTGCAGTGTGGAAGTACGTAGGCACAAGACGCGAAGTCTTGGCGAGCCAATTTTCCCTGTAGTCTCGAACTACGTTGACTCTGACTTTCTCTCTTGAGAATACGTAGGCATAGAGCGCGACACTCTATCGAGTCAATTCCCTTCCGTTTAGATTTAGCATCCGTAGATAGATTGTTTTGCATCCTTTAGACAACCCAAGCAAGCGTGGATCCCGTCGAGTACGACGGACGTGAGGGGTGCTAATACCTTCCCCTTGCGTAACCGACTCCCGAATCCAGGTTTTGGTTGCGACGACCATACCCTTTCCCGTGTTGTGCGAGGTTTAATCTGAGCGTTTCCTTTCCCTCCCGTGGGATAAATAAAGCACGGTGGCGACTCTTCTGTTCAGCCGGCGCCGATTTTCGCAGTAGCGACAGCTGGCGACTCTGCTGGGGATCCAACGTCCCTTGGCTGCTAAGGACTGCGATAGTTCTTATGCATTTGGGATCCAACTTCCCTAGAGAGAGTCAATCCTAGCGCTTGTTTGCTTGTCTATCGGGGCTTATTTATCGATATTATCTGTTGCCGTTGGGGTGTTACGGGTGTTCTATGATTGAGAGAGAAGCCGGACCTGGGCTTGAGTGCACCTTAGACTTAGAGTAGAAATTAGTGGGCGCCCGCATGCTTTGCTTGCCTTGGTGTCCCATGAAATCTACACTCAGACGAGGTTCTTCTGGTTGGCCTCTTGACCCACCCTTTGGGTGGCTTGGGTTGCTGGTTAGTTGGATTGTCGACTCTGGGAACCGATCATTTGGAAGTTAGCTAAGTGAGGCCTCTTCAAGACTTGATGATGCCACTCCTTCTGGGAATCGTATCGTCAGTTTTGAAAGTCTGTGACGCTGACGACCGCATAGGATGCCGTACCTTGTCAGATATAGGTCCATACCTGTGAGTGGGGGGGTTTTTCTTGCAGGAAACTTGACTTCCAACCTACCCGTTATTTTGGCTTCTCTTCAGAGCAAACGTCTCCGTCAGCAGCGCAGCAGTATTCAGATTGTGTGGGGGCTGTGGTCCCGTTGTTTGCTGCATTTTGCATATCATGTGCATATCAGTGTTGCATCGTATTGCATATCATCCTCCAGCTAGCCAGAGTTCTGATCCAGCCTTGTTTCCTGATGGTGATTACCCGGAGTTTGGATTGAGCAGCCGTTGATCGTCAGAAGACCGACTTAGGGGTTGAGTAGACTTGAGCAGAATCGAGCATTGAAGTCAGCTGAAGACTATTGTTAGCCATGGCTGAAGGCCATTTTCAGTCTCCTGATACCTTGACGGGGTTCACTATGATGTCCAAACCTCTGTATGATTCTATGGAAGACTTCCTGCAAGTGAACAACGTTACTGCCGACCAAGTTGTACAGACTTCTGTTGAGGACCAAGATCGACATGAGCAGTTTGTTGCCCAGAATGAGCGTCCTCCTCCTGTTAACAATCAAGGTGTTGCTTCCCCTGTGATGAATTACCGAAGGTATATTCCAATAGCCGGGATGGTAGATCCAAGAGCTCTTGAAAAAGATAGAAGACTCTGAGCGTTGGAAGAAGGAATGAAAGCTTAAAAAGTCAAAGATGCTGTCAACCTGGATGTTGTAGACATGTGTTTGGTTCCTGACCTGGTGTTGCCTTACAAGTTCAAAGTGCCGAAATTTGAAAAGTACACGGGAGATAGCTGTCCGAAGCTGCATTTGATGATGTTCTGCTAGAGAATGACTTCATTCGTGAATAGCGACAAGTTGATGATCCATTGCTTTCAGTATAGTCTGACTGGGGCATCTTTGAGGTGGTATATGCAGTCAGAGAGAAATCAGATTCAGTCATGGATGGATTTAGCCAGAGCTTTTCTGAAGCAGTACGATTATAACCTAGACGTAGCTCCCCGTCGCATGCGACTGCAAGAATTGTCTCAAGAGAACGATGAACCTTTCAGGAAGTATGTTCAGAGATGGAGAGAGTTTGCTGCCAGAGTAAAGCCGTCGTTCCTAGACCGAGAGTTAATGAGCATGTCTGTACACTCCTAGAGAGCCCGTACCTCGAAAGAATGCTTGGAGTTACGTCAAACAGTCAGGCTAGTGAAGCTGAATCTCTTCATGACTATCAGAATGAAGAAGAAGTTGTGATCAATGCAGTCATGCCAAAGGTTGAATATCCTCGAAGCAAATCAGTGAATTTTGTTGGATCTTCATCTTATCAGAGATCAGTACCTCCCGTGGTTTGTTATACTGAACAGACAGCCGTGCCTGGGGCACCCTATCAAGAATCTTATGTCGCTTCCTCAGCAAATCAGCGAACTCATGGCCGAGGTTATCAGACTCAGCGTCAGAATCAGAATCAATCTCGCAACAGCTCGGAACGAAGGAAAGCTCCTTTCCACCCAATGCCTATGCCGTATAGCCAGCTGCTACCATCTTTGACCCAGAATTCTTTGGTGGAACCTAAAGCTCTTAAGCCAGTTTCAGAACCTTACCCTCCTGGGTACAATCCCCAAGTTCAATGTGGTTACCATGGTGGCTCTCCAGGGCATGCAACTGAAGATTGTAAAGCGTCAGGAGAAGGTACAGCAGTTGATCGACCAAGGGTGCATTTCCTTTCCAGAAGGGTTTCTGTTTGTTCATCCCAACCGCTCAGCTGTCTAAGCTCGTATATTCGGAAAGCATTCCTCAGCAAAGAAGCCAGTGATCCAGAAAGGCGGGCACCTCAGCATTGGCAGTCCTCAGACCCTTATATCATTTGCATTTGTAGTTTCTTTTCTGTTAGTTACTACTTGCTTTTAAACATTGTATGTTTTGAATGGTGATGTTAATAAAGTGACTATGCATTTTTCTGAATTAATCATGTCGCTGTTGCTAATTTACTGCATGGCACTGACACTTGCATTTCTATTCACTCCACTTTATCACTGTGACTAGCAAAGATCGGAGGGAGGATGACGAAAATAAACTCATAACCGATGATCGTATGCTTTCGGATAAGACCTTGCCGATGACGTACAAGGCATTGTTTCAAATCCCCTAAACACCGAAGAGATAAGGAAGAGAATCCCTTGTTAACCACTTCGAGCCGAGAAGTAGGAGTTTCTTTCGGATTTTTAAACCCTCACATCTTAACCCGGGGCAGGGTAGTTGTCAGTTAGCTTGACCGAGCATTCAAGTCTTACAGAGGCGTGTTGTCTTTTGAGGACCGATATCAGTTTACGCCTCTCAAGAGGTCGTAATTCGTCAACCACAGTGGTTAAAACCTCACCAATCAGGAGTAAGGCAGTTACAATCCCTTCGGAGCAATCAAGACAACCAGTGTCACACGACTTTGTTCCAAAAGAAAGAAAAAGAAAGCCCGCTAAGTAAAAAGAAAAAGCTGGAAGGCTAATACTTAGGCAAAAATTAGGGCATCCCGCTGGACTTCAAAAGAAATCGAAAAGAACTCAAGAGGAGTCAGTCCAGGCAAAAATTAGGGAATCAAAAGAACGAAAAAGAAAGGATACCAAAAGAAGAATCCTCGAACAAGGACAAGGTCGTGTGGATACAGACACCGAAAATGAAAAGGAGTAACTGTCACTCCGAAAACCTTGTGAGTTTTCCTTAGCCATGGTCCTTACCATTCAACATACCTCTCGAAGAGGCGAGCGCTTGTGTCAGGTTAACTGAACCTTAGGATTGGAGATCATCACGTAGAAGGGGTGGGTACAAATCATAATTTGAGCCAAATATCCTTTGTTTCACGAACCGTGAACCCGACCACGATACAACCCTTAAAAGACCTAATTGAGGTAGGGTTATTCTGAAGCACATTACGATAAGGTTGAGCAACCTGACTCCTTCTTGACTTGCTAGTCACACCCTTGTTTTTCACTGATCACATAAGCACTACGTTTGAACTTTGGTTCATTCATCACTCACAGTCATGACACGTAAATGAGTGACAACACAAAATTTTCAAAATCTGCATAAACATTGCATTAAGATTACCATTCGTGAACAGACGATTTTTACTTGCAGGTTAGTAGTTGACAGGAAAGAAATTCCAACAGGGAATAATCGAACAGGATTGAATAATTCAGCAGTCTGGATCAGAATGGCGTATGGTGTGAAACCCTGTGAATCTGGGGGCATTGACTTACCGAGAGTTCGAAATCAATTAGTCTGAGGAGAAGTCCCGAAGCGTCAGTGGATCACGAAGAAGTTGATCAGAAGCGAATCTTCTCGAGAGCCAATCAGGGGCAGTTATCCAGAATGCTATATCAGGGCAGGTTAAGTCACTCAACGCTCGTTCAGGGGCAAGTCACGATGTGGATAGTTGTTGAGTCAAGGGAGACACCGGGGTAAGCCACCGCAAGGTCGTATTGTAGCAAGGTGCTTTCGGTTCAGAGTGAGTTCTTTCCGAGAACCAGATTGAGGCAAAGTCATTACAGACAGGGGCATGCCATCCCAAGAGTGCAGAGATTATTCTTTATTCGAGAGGCGTTCGATTCGAAGTATCTCGAGGAAGTTCAGAATGCTGGGGCAGTTCATATTAAACCGTCAGGGTACAAATTTTCAGACTATCCCACAGAGTTTCCTGCAGGCCGGTGCATAGCAAAGGCGAAAGAGTTTTTCTTCTCAGTGTCATCAGCGTGTTCAGAGCTACTTGAGCAGATCCAGCCAATCTTCAAGTTTGAGACAAATGGCGAGAAATTGTGACCCTTCTACTAGAAGTTGTGATTTTAGAATGGATATTGTCCAGCATCAGGCGAGTATGACCCACCACGGATGTACAGAAGTCCAGCCTACTTGGCACACTCGTTTATCCCCGGGTAAAGTCGTACATTCGAGAAGCAGTTCATTTGGGGCAATTAGGTCGAGATTTGGCAAACCTCTCGCGGCTATGGGCACTGCTCCACGAATCAGTCGATCAGGGGCAGAAGATTATCGCAAGACCGGGGCAGAACACCCTAAATACAAAAGATGTTGTTGGGACATTCTTTTGGGGTTTGACGTGCAGAAGCAGTTCAGATCTAACCGTCAGGGTACAGAGATCGAAGAGTCCTCGTCAGGAGGTTGGTGCCGATTCAGGGGCAAGGTATTGTGAGTAGCACTATGGCTAGCCTTTATTTTTCAGACGAAATGCTCGGACTGGGGCATGTTGGTATTTGTGGGGCAGATTTCCGAGAAGGAATAGAGTTCATGTCGCCCTGACCAGAGGTTTTTGACGAAAGACTCGATACTCACGCAGGTCGTGCTTCCGAGATAACAATGTCCCTCACTGAAGAAGGATCGAATTCCCCAGCTAGTCGTGGCTTATTCAAAGGACATGCTCCCAAAGTCGGTTATCCTCAGCAGAGTTTGGCGATTCCTAGATCGAAGGTTGTATTCAGAGAGTGCATCTCAAACAGAGTGGTTTAGCCGCAGAAGATTAATATTGGTGAGTTGTATTCAGGCAGTTTACCCTTCCCCGCAGGGTCAGTTTACATCTCCCCCAGCGGAGTCAGTTGGTTTCCCCAAGAGAATCATCCCATCCCCAGCGGAATTCTCTTCTCAGCAAGTATTTTCATTCCTCCCAGTGGAGCTCGAAGATTAAGGCTCTCCCCGGCAGAGTTGGTGTGGCGCGTTGGCATTTATTTTGTCAAAATACCGTGTGATATCCGTTCACTTTCCAGCAGAAGTTCAATCATATCAGGCGCATCTGCTATTCTCCAGCAGAGTTGTATTCCCCAGCAGGGTGTTACTTCAATGAGATGTTTGGGTCAAATTCCCAGCTGAGTTGACTTCACTCTTCCAGCATTTATTTTGCTGGAATAATTCTGTAGCACCTGGCTATCCCCAGCGGAGTCGGCATTATCTTCAGCATTTATTTTGCTGAAGTAGTTTCTGTACCCAGCAGTTCGGGTCTGCATTTGCATCGGCATATAGTGTCATATTTACATTGGCATATAGTGTCATATTTGCATCAGCATATAGTGTTATATTTGCATTGGCATATAGTGTCATAATTGCATCCACCAAATAAAAGCGTAGCATTTCCATGTTGAATGGAGCATTGCATCGCTATCAAACATACGCATTTCTGAAACATAAACTAGGTTGGCTAACCGTTTGTTTCAAGTGTTGTTTCTCTTGCAGGTAGAGAGAGTTCTTGCTCCAATAAATCAATAAACAGTCGAGGTCTCGACGTGAGACATTCAATGAAGTGTCAGCTTTGGCATTATTCCCCACAGAGTTATCATGATGAAGTTTTCTTTGTGAATTTCTCGTGTTTTCCCCGCCAGAGTCAGTAGGCAGAATGTCTCCTCATTCCCAAGCAGAGTTGTTTGTCATCAACGGGTTTCAGGAATCAGAATTTCAGAGGCTACCGCCAGTTATCAGAGCAGGCATCCAGTGGGTTGGTTTTTAGATATCCCCAGTAGAGTCAGCCTCAAAGTTGCTGCGGACCAATAGAAGGATGAGTCCTAACGTGGACAATTTCCTGACAGGTTTCTTCGTGCTAGAAAAGCGGAGTCCTAACGTGGACAGTTTTAATTCCCCGGGCTGATGGGAGGTGCTAGTCCTAGCGTGGGCAGGTTCGATTTCTCAGAATTGATGGAATGTGGAGTCCTAACGTGGACATTTCTTCCAGTTTAACGGTATGTGTTAATCCTAACGTGGACAGATTCGAGTTCTCGGTATTGATTGAGTGTGGAGTCATAACGTTGACAAGGTTGATTACTCTTCGTGTTGGAGTCCTGACGTGGACCATTTATTTCCAGCAGATAGCTTTAGTCGTAATGGTGAAATGTGCGTCCTGACGTGGACGAGTATAGTTCTTCGTGATGACAAGACACGAGAGTCCTGTCGTGGATAAATTTATCCTTCTTCGGGTTGATGGCAAAGTGCGTGTCCTGACGTGGACGTGGTTTATTTCCCCAGTAAATCGAAGACGCGCGAGTCCTGACGTGGACAGATCCTATTACTTCAGCAGGTTGAGATGTGAGTCCTGACGGGGACAAAGTCTTACTTCCCCAGTGGGTCAAAGGTGCATGAGTCCTGACGTGGACAAGTTTTTATCCTCAGCGAGTCGAGTGGTGAGTCCTAACGTGGACAAATCAAGACGAAGGGCGTTTCCTTACGTGGAAAGGTCGGAGTCCTTACGTGGACAGATAAAGGAGTGTTCCTTACATGGAACGATGGAGTCCTTACGTGGACAAATCAAGAATATTGTTATTCCTAACGTGGAAAAGTGGGTCCTAACGCGGACGATGTAGTCCTTACGTGGACATATCAAATTGTTTTCCTTATGGGGAAAAGTTGTGGATTCCTTACGTGGAAAGAGGTGATTCCTTACGTGGAAAGATTGAGTCCTTACGTGGACATATCAAGATGGGAGTCCTTACGTGGACAAATCGGAAAGACGATGATTCCCTACGTGGAACGATGAAGATTCCTTACGTGGAAAAATGATATTCCTTACGTGGAAAGATTGAGTCCTTACGCGGACATATCAAGATTGATTCCTTACGTGGAAAGAAAATGATATTCCTTACGTGGAAAGAGATTGATTCCTTACGTGGAAAGTTTAGTCCTGACGCGGACAGATTGAAAAAAAAGTTTGATTCCTTACGTAGAACGAAAGTTATTCCTTACGTGGAAAGTGTGGTCCTGACGCGGACAGATCCAGAAGAAAGTTATTCCTTACGTGGAAAGATGGAGTCCTTACGTGGACCGATCAAGACGAGTTGGTTTCCTTACGTGGAAAGATGTGATTCCTTACGGGGAAAGAGGGAGTCCTTACGTGGACATATCAAGTTGGAGTCCTAACGTGGACAGATTGAGATTATATTCCTTACGTGGAAAGATTGGGGTCCTTACGTGGACAGATTCAAATCAAAATGTGATTCCTTACGTGGAAAGATAGTATTCCTGACGTGGAAAGAAAGAGTGTGTTCCTGACGTGGAAGGGGGTTAGTCCTGACGTGGACAGATTCAAAAGAAGACGTATTCCTTACGTGGAAGAGTTTGACGAAGAAGAAGTTCATTCCTTACATGGAAAGGTGAGCCCTAACGTGGACGGTGTTATTCCTAACGTGGAACGGTTATTCCTTACGTGGAAGGGTGAGTCCTAACGTGGACGAAGCATTCATAACCCAGAGAGTTTAGTCCTGACGTGGACAGATTCAGACGAAGTCTTAGTCCTAACGTGGACGGTGTTATTCCTTACGTGGACGGTGTTATTCCTAACGTGGAAGAGTTTATTTATAACGTGGACGATTTATTTCTGACGAGAAGGCAGACGAGCCATCCCCAGCAAAGTTGTTGAAGTTTTTCCGAGTTGACAGCAGATAGAGTCCTGACGTGGACAAGCAAAGGACGAAGTTTCCGATGATTCAATCTTTTTTCAGGATGATGAGAAGAATCCCCAGCACGGTCGCACGAGATCAGTGGGTTTCCGTAACAGTTAAATTCAGTCGATGAATGTCGTTCTCCAAGCAGTGGTGCAGTTTATTTCTGCGGTTGGCAAATTTCAGGGTTCCATTTGTATTCAACCATCTTCTACCTTTGAATGATCAAAGGCTGGGCGCTCTTCGACCATTCAGGTCCAAGCTGCTTGAATAGGGGCAGCTGTTGTACCCTAAAGTTTGACCAACCGGGTCTCGTATCTGGCTCGATGTTTCGACGCATTCTCGCATTCGCATTTGCATATCGCATACAGTGCATTTTTCATTTGTTTTGATTTTATCGGGATCACAGCTCTCGTCTCGCGTCTCAGGTGTTTTTTAATCAGTTTAGATAGATAGAATCGTATTTTTGGGATATTTCGGTGTCTTTTGATTTTTACCGTCTATTTTGATGCGCTCTCGCGGTGTTATGTGTCGTTCGGTGTTATTGTGATTTTTCTGGATTTTATTGACCTTTTTAGATTTTTTTAATAGCTTTTAAATCATTTTTAGAATATTAATAGGTTTTTTAATAGTTTTAATTCTTTTTTAGATATTTTTAATCTTTTGAGATTTGGTTAGAAATTAAATAGCTTTATTAAAAATAAATAGGCTTCATTTTTTTAATAGGATAAATAAATATAGATTTCTTTTATTTTTTTATCATTTTCTTAATAGGATAAATAAGATTTTTCTTTTAGAAAATTAATAGGTTTTTGAATATTAGGGTTTAATAGACTTTATTTTATAGGATAATATTTTAGATATAGATAATATAGCTTTTTATAGAATTTTAAATAGAATTTTAATATAGAATATAGATTATTCATTTTAATAATTGGATAGATTCTTCTTTAATAGTTTTTAATAGATATTATATTTTAATAGTTTTTTAGAATATAGTAGATATTAAATAGACTTTAAATCATTTTAGGGTAATATAGATTTTTTTAGAATAATAGATATTAATTAGTAGCTTTTAATTAGTTTTTGGGAGTCTTAGCTGTTAATTAGGTTCATTTGTTTGTAATTTCCATTAATCAATTCTTAATTCAGTTTTTTGTTGTTTTTTATTTTCGTATTGGGCCTTATTGCCCACAGAATTCGCAGGCCCAGGTTATATTTTTGTCCAGAATTGTCCAGTTAACTCCAGAAGCATCTAGAATCGTCCAGAAAATCAAAGTCCTATAAAGTCCAGCAGAGCCACGTGTTGAATAAAGGGAGACCCCACGTTCTTACACACCATCACGCCACATCACCCCCAGACTCTCCCTCTCTCTGCCACACCACCCGCTACGTGGCACACATGCGTAACGCCCCTCCACTGACGCAGCCACGCGTCGCCATCTGAGGCTCCACCAGTTGCATGGCCGGCGGCCATGCAACCACCGTACCAGAACGCCGCCGGCCACCACAACCGCCGTACCGGTCACCGAAAATGCAGAAAATCCCCAGAACTCTTCATCCCCTCCGATCAATCTTCGTCTTCTCCGATCAATAATCTTCATCATCTCGCCGGAGAACTCCAACAAACCAGAAAATCCCCAGAATCTTCAACATCAACAATAACCAAGAAAATTCCAGAAAACCTTCTCATCGTTAACCTAATCTTCATCGTTCCTCTATCAGCTTCTGGAAAATGTTCATCATGAACAACAAGAGTTCATCCAAATCCCCAGATCGCATCTAGGTTCAAGAATCCTCCTCTCCGGAATCAAAACTTTCCAGCGATCTTCATCATCATCATCGGTGTTCCTCCAACATCCTTCAAGTTCATCAATACCGTCTCCAGATTAGAGATCCACGCGCATCTCAACAAGCTATTCAAAGAAATCTCAAGATCCGGCTTCTCCAGGCACCAATCTTCAAGAGTGTTCTTCGTAACCTTCAAGAGCTTCATCGTTTCTAGAACGAATCTTCAACGAACATCACCAAGAATAACCGTTCTTCGTCAAAGTTCTTCACCAACAGTTCCAGATGTTCATCCATTCTTCCATCAACTATCCAGAAAGCCTTCGAGATCCTTCAGTGAGTTTCCAGATCAAGAACACGCTCACACAACGTCCGTCAAGGTCCTTCATCTTCCGCAAGTTGTTAAGTTCTTGGTCCTTTCTCAAGACCAGATTTTCTTCTTCAAGAACGAGGCTTGATTTGAGATGAGTGAAGAGGAAAGGTATTGTTTGAATCGAGAGTGAAGAGAGGTTCCGAGGAAGAATGAGGTCTGAAGGTTGAAGGGAGAACGAGAGAGAGAGGATTCAGAGAGAGGATCGGGGACGGTGGCGGCGCCGTGAGAAGAAGGAAGAGATGCCCTAGGGTTTTCAGAAGGGGAAAGGGAAGAGAGGATGGAGGAGGATGGATTGGGCCGGGCCCAATTTTGTTTTGGCCGTGCACACACCCCCATTGTTTGGCATTCACCCTCAGATCCTGTGTTTTTTGGGTAGGCATTGGGCCTCAGGCCCAACGTGAGGTTTGCTCGCCAGCACCCCCCATTTGTCCGTACACCCCCCGTTTCAGTTCTTTTGTTTTTGCTGAACCATGGGCTGGGCCCAGTTTGGTCCCCTCTTGCTAGTGTAATCCCCCATGTACCAGTGTACCCCCCTGGTCTCTTTTCTTGATTTTTTTTTTATTATTTCATTTTTGCTTAGTTTGTAGAAAGAAAAAATATGAAAACAATATTGAGGAAAAAATAGAAAAAATATATTGAAAAATAGCATAAAGAAAAAGAAGAAAAAAGAATATTTGAAAAAAATAGCAAAAGAAAAATATTGAAAAAAGAATTTGGAAAAAGAAAAAGAGGGGGAATAATAAAAAAGAAATAGTATGAAAAAGGAAATATTAAAAAATATGGAAAAAATGCATAGAAAAAATATGGAAGATATATGAAAAATATTTTGAAAGAAAGGAGAAAATAGTCGAAAAGAAAAAAAGGAAAAAGAGAAAAAATATTAAAGTAGACTTAATATTTTTTAGAGTACTTTTTTCATAGAAATTCTTTTACACCTTTATAGAGGTAGTTTAGAATGTCCACTTGTTAGGGGACTTTTCCATTCGATTTTTCAGGATAGGATAAGATAGTATTTCCTAGGAGATTTATTTTCAGTATTCCCCCATTGTAATCATTTTCAGAATGTTAATAAAACGATATTTGAGTTGTGGTCCCGAAGTAGCCGAACTACAGCTGCTCTGATTCCTCGCACCAGACGAGGATATGTAGGCATAGGATGCGATATCCTAGCGAGCACACTAACAACGGACTTTCTGTTCTCTCGCTGCTGTGCGATCGAGACTTTCCCGCTGACGACTAATTGTACCCTTTTCTCTCTCTTGCCCGAGTGCATTTGAGATCGAGCCATAGTTTTGCCCGTAGGTTCCCATACCTTTGAAACCAGTTTGATTTCTCACTGCTGTGTGAGAATACCCTGTTTAGCTGTAGTTAGCCTGAACTACGTAAGCTCTGATCTTCCGTGCAGTGTGGAAGTACGTAGGCACAAGACGCGAAGTCTTGGCGAGCCAATTTTCCCTGTAGTCCCGAACTACGTTGACTCTGACTTTCTCTCTTGAGAATACGTAGGCATAAAGCGCGACGCTCTATCGAGTCAATTCCCTTCCGTTTAGATTTAGCAGCCGTAGATAGATTGTTTTGCATCCTTTAGACAACCCAAGCAAGCGTGGATCCCGTCGAGTACGACGGACGTGAGGGGTGCTAATACCTTCCCCTTGCGTAACCGACTCCCGAATCCAGGTTTTGGTTGCGACGACCATACCCTTTCCCGTGTTGTGCGAGGTTTACTCTGAGCGTTTCCTTTCCCTCCCGTGGGATAAATAACGCACGGTGGCGACTCTTCTGTTTAGCCGGCGCCGATTTTCGCAGTAGCGACACTATCCATATTACCATGTGCAGCACAGGTGACATCAGGACCATGAACATTCCTATTAGAAACATTACCATTTCCAGCACTCCCATTTCCAGCGTTCCCAAAACCATTGTTATCAAAACCAGTAGCATTACCAAAACCAGCAGCATTGCCATTACCATTCCCTCTAGCAGTAGGGATAACCAAAGTAGGCATAGAGTGAGCATGAGGAGTCCCAGTTTCATTGGGAGGAGGATTAGCAGTTTTTCCTCCATGAAGAACAACATTACCGTTAACTCGTGCAATCAAGGGCTGCACCAAAGTACGAAGTTATTCCTGTTCGTTGGCCACTCCCTGCATAAGATCCATAAACTGATTCATCCTTTCACAGAACTCTTGCATCTAAACCTGAATTTGCTCCATTGCTCTGAGCTGATTCCCCCTTGTGGCGTAGCGGTGAATAGTCTGGTTGTCTATCCTGAAACAATCTAACGGAGCAAACATGGGTAAGATAAACGGTTCCACTGTACCTGCTAATCAAGAATGCTATGCAAAATGCAGACATGTATGTATGCAACAGGGAAATTTCCCCCCGATTCTAGTTCCAAACGCCTCATTCATACAAGAAAAGGCCAATAGGCAATGTACAAGCATACAAATGAGTATAAAGAATCAACAGAAGGACCTTAGCCAACAAGTTTGGTGATGGTTAATACAAATATGAGCAACAGGCTACAAAGGAAATGAAAGATATCAAGTTTGGCAACGAGCACGAAACTCCTCCAACAGCTCATGTGTCTCAGGATGGTCTGGTCTGACGAGTAACCCCTGAATGAGCGCCTCTCTCTGTCTGATAGTGGTATGTAAATCCTCAACGTAGTCTTCCTAGGCTCCCTCATCGAAGACTTCCTCTAGCTTGCAACTCTTCGAATCAACCCTCAGCTTGTAATCCTCCAAGGTTGCCAAAGCTTCATTCAATCTACAATTACTATCACGTCTGAGTGAGGCTTCATCTGCAATCCTCTCATCCTTTGCCCTGAGCTGAGTCTTCAGTCTAGTAATCTGCTGCTTTAGCTTATCCTCACGTTCCTTATTGTTGGAAAGAGTAGCATTCCACTGATCATTGAACTTGGAAATCTCCAGATAATCCCTATCCAAGTCTTTCTTCTTAGAAGCGAGAACATCACTGACAGCTTTCTGATCTAAACCCAAACGTTCCCGAGCACTAGTTTGCTTGGTTAAGTATGTACCCAATTTGTTCACAAGCTTAGTCTGCCTCTTGAAAGAGCGCACAACTTCAATCTTCTCACTCCGGAGCTGAATGATCTCTTTTTCTAACTCTTCATTAGCCTTCCGAAGCTCCTCTTTCTTAGACCACAACCGGTTGTACTTCTGGATATCCACAGTGGTAGGTTCCTCAATCATGAGAGGATACAAAGGCTCTACAGACGGGAAAGGCATCAAAAACCTCTTTTCTCTATCCTGGATCCAAGTCAGATAAGGGTCGTAGGCTCGATTGTTACTCTTCCCCTGAAAAGCTTTCCCTTTCCTGTGAACACTACTCCATGCTCTCTCCACTCTAGCCAAAGAATCACCCTCCGGCAATCCAGTGAGATACAGAGATTCATGTATCTCTTCTTCCTTAGGAGGATCTCTCAGCGCGTATCCAAACTGTCTGACCAACAAATATGGATTATAGTTGATGCACCCTTTCCTTCCGACCAACAGGATGTTAGGAAATCCACCACAACTATAAACAATCTCTATACCAAGCAGGTCTCTGTCAAACCAGATAATGTTCTCAGCAGACAATCCCATCAACCTTTCTGACCATTCTAAAGTATCAGCAGTAGCAACAAATGGACCTGTCTTAGGAAGATGACTAGCAAACCACCTATACAACAAAGGAATATAGCAAGATATGTTCTTTCCCCTCCGGTTCTCATTCTTGTGGTGAACAGAATGATAGACGTCACCCAAAAGTGTAGGTACCGAATTCCCTGAAGCAAAAATGTAGAAAGCATCAATGTCTATAAAATCTGGAAGGTTAGGAAATAATATGATACCATATATACAAAAAGCTAAGATGGCGCTAAACACGATCTAACAACCATCTTTGGCAAACTGCTGAGCCTTATCCATCAGAAAAGGTAAAGGAAAACCAGGCATCCCAACCCTCTTGATCAACTTCCCTTCCAACTCTGAAACATTCAAATGCAGAGCAGCAGCAAGCTTAGCCAGATCAGGCTCAACTTCGGTGTGATAGAATGGCATCAGATCAAGAATAGGCATTCCCAACAGCTCTGAATACTCCTCGAAGGTAGGCGCCAGAACATAATCTAGAAAAACAAAACACCTCAGTGGTGCATCATAGAACTGCAGGAGAGTATAAAGACCACCTATCTCATATACTGAAGGCTTGCAGACACATCTCAACAATTTCCCATAAGATTGCTTGAAGTCCTCCATCACCCTCTTGTCAGCCATGGTAATCAAACTCAGTAAAGAACCAATGTCCAGAGTTGGAAACCTACGCCACTGTCTTCTTCAAGGGCTCCATGTCAGCAGTAAGAGAACAAGATCACTAGAATCGAGAGGAAATATGCACCTGCAACATAGATACATGTTAATGAAAATGCAGATGAAAATTCACATGCAGATGCAAACAGGGGATCAAGATTGTTATCCTGTTGATTGAGAAAGACCAGCGCTCCGCTTTAATAAGAACATAGCACTGTCACAGATAGGAACCCCTTGTATCAAGAACATAGATTCACACTGTAAAGAAAACCAGGTAGTCTGGAAGTCAAAGTTTCCTGCATAACCCAATCCCTCTCACAGGTATGGACCTATCCACTAATAAGGTTCGACATCCTATGTGTTCATCAGTGTCACAGGCTTTCGAGAAACGATGATATGTTCACCATTTCTAGTTTGGCGTCATAATCTCACGAAGATGCCTCACTTAGCTGAATCACAAATGATCGGTCCCTAGAGTCGACAATCCTCAGATCAAAGATCCCCTCAAGTCTTAAGGACCGGAAAGGAACTCATCAAAGAGAATCTCGTCTAAGCGCGAATTTCATGGGAACTTGTGCATGCTAAGCATATAGGTCCACCACTACTCTCCACTACTAATTCTAGGTTTGTACTCAAGCACATGTCCAACTTATCTCTTAGTGGAACATTCCCCCCCCTCCAACAGCACAGGAAAAATGATATATACAATGCTGAAAGTAAATGAGGGAAAATAAAGTATAACACATAATACACACCCAAAGAGATAAACAACCAAGCGCTAGGATTGACTCGAATAGGGGATATGCTTGTCCCCAGCAGAGTCGCCAGTTGTCGCTACTGCGAAAAAGGTGCCGGCAATTACAGAAGAGTCGCCACCATTCGTTATTTATCCCAAAAGAGAGAAAGGAAACAATCAGAGAAAACCTGACGAAAACGGAAAAAGATAGGTCATCGCAACCATGTCTCGGGTTCGGGAGTCGGTTATGCAAGTGAAAGGTATAAGCACCCCTCACGTCCGTCGTATTTGATGGGATCCATGTTTTGTTGTCTATCTAAAAGGGTGTTGAACTATCTACACTAATGGTCTCAGGAACAAGAGAAAAGAAAAGAGACTCGATAGAGCATCTCCGCTCTATGCCTACGTATTCCCTCGTGTAATGGGAAGTAAGAGTCAACGTAGTTCGACTAACTACGGGTGAAGGTGGGGAAGGTTGCTCGCCAAGACATTTCCGTCTTGTGCCTAAGTATTCTCATCTGGTATGAGAAATCAGAGCAAACGTAGTTCGGGCTCACAAGAACACCGATTGGTTCAAAGGTTTTTAGGCCTGAGTAGGGTTAAAACTTAGTTCTAGCAGTTACGTGTATGCAGCTCGACCATTGGAGACTTAGGCGTTACCTGTTTGCGATAGAACCAACAGTTAACAAAACTCTCCTTATGAAAATGGTTTTCCAAATTAAGATCCCGAAGGATAAAACGATTTGAAGTTTTTTCGTGTGTTTTTTAGAGAAGAAGTGCATTGATTATTGTTTGTAATTCATGTTGCACTGAAGACTATGACTTAGGAGCGAATGCATCGCATATCGTCCTAAGGACGTATACTAAACACTATAAGCAATTGAGAGGAAGCCCCCAATCACCACTTCCCAAGTACTTAAGGCTCATAAGGTACAATAATCCTTAACCTTTATTAAGTGTTTTGAAGATGTTTGAAGATGAGAAGAGAAAGACACTCTAAGGGAGTCTAAGACTCAACCTAATGTTCTCATGCAAAGTGTACCTATAGTTGATATAAAAGGGAACGCTACCTAATGTTATCATACATGGTTTCAAGCCTAAGGTCCATCATAACCTCTCTTAAACAAAAGAGATTAGAGATCCTAAGGGAACATGGCAAAGAAGAAAGAAGAAGAAGAAGGAAGCATGGAATAAGAAAAATGCAAGGATGTATATGCAATGCAACACACAAGAAAAGGGAGGAAAAGTGTGGGGTAAACACCTCCACAAGCACATCTCAAGCTTTATTAATGCAAGAAATAAATGCAAAAACAAAGAAGAGAGCAATCCAAAAGAAAACACACAATTGCACACAAAAGTGGGATGAATGGGAGAATAAATCCTACAACCATTCACATATCAACCACAATGCCTAAAGGCAAACCAAATGAAGAGAAATGGAACCAAGATCAAATGAGATAATGGGAGGCAATGTGATTACAACAAGGAACTCACATGGGTAACTTAACCATAAGAAATCTCAATGATATGCAAAGCACACCAAAAGAAGTCCTCAAAGAACCACCATTAGAGGCATGCTTCAAGTACCTCCTAAGGAGGGACTAAGCCATCTCAAATGGGATTCCAAAGTCATTGGACAGAAGTGGGGATGAGAAGAGAAGACTCACAAAACAAAACACACATACATCAAAAGAGAATGCAAACAAAGGCAAGGAAGAAGACCTAAGTCATTCAACACATTCAACATTTGAAGCTCAAATGGAAAGCCTAAAAAGAATGCAAATTTCAACAAGCAATGAAAAAATTTATGACCTAAAAATGAACATCCAAACATCTCAATGTGTTAAAAATATTTTTCAACAAGAGTTAGGAGTTCAATGGATCCACAAGGGTTATTTCCAAATCAAACTAGGTCAAACACTTGTGTGAGCTTCCCTTAGAAACAACTTAACTTGTAAGTCATCTCAAAAATAGGAAAAAAGCTCAATTAAATCCAAATAAAATTTAAGAAGTACATTAAGACGTTGGAAACCAAAGGCCAAAAGCACAAGGGCAGTGTTCCATCAAAGCACCACCAAAGGAAATAAATCCCTAAGGTGTACAACTTTGAAATGGAAGAATCGAGGGTCAACAAAAGTGCTACAAAAGTCCAACCAAAAATGATCAAACCAGGGGTAAAATTTTCCTATAAAATTCTTCAACTAATCATGGATATGAGGAAAAAATTTCAATCATTGGAGAGAAATATTGATCAAGAAACAAATCAAGAACAAACAAGAACAATTAAAATCAATTTAAAAACAACTCCAACCAATTAATTCCATTTTAATTGAAAAATAAATCAAAAATGAAAATAAAAAATTTCAAAAATTATTTAACACATTTAAGTGTCTGGAAAATACTTTTGTGGAATTTATTAACATTTGGAGTTATTTTTAAATAATTAAAACTAAAACAGAATAAAAAAGAAAAATAAAAATAAAAATAAAATGAGGGCATGCTGAATAGAAAAAGCTTAGTTCATTTCAGTGGGCTACAAGGGGAGGGGGTGTGATTAGCGTATTAGGCCCAAGATTGACCCAAAGCTGAGTCCATAATGAAACGCTGCGCTCTATTTATTAGCTGGCAGTCAAAGATCAAACTCAAGCGAGTCAAAGTGATCGCAACCGTTGATCATTGCAAGTCAAATGGTCAGCGCGTACAAGTGGCAAGCCATGTCATCTCGAAGGAGGAAAAACCAGACGCCTGAGCTACTGTGCTCCGGTCGTCTTCTCCGATTGCCTCACCGGAATAGCAGGTCAAAAACTGAACCAAATCAAGTGAAACCTTATACCAAATTAAAGCTCTCACTGCGTAGATCATGAATCTAGGTTTGGATTTTATTTATCATGCAAGAATAGAGAGAAAAGAAGCATCAAAGATTCAAGCACCATAACTGAATTGCATCAAACAACAACCTAATCTATCTAGAATCTTCCTACATTTATAGGACTTCAATATGCAACAAAAATGGCATGAAATAGATGCGTATTAAGAGTGAATTTTGGAAAAGAAATTTACCTAACGGAGCCTCTTCGTTGGGGCTTCTAATGGAGTCAAGCTTGCGTAAAACCTTGCAAAAACGTTCAATGAAGATCAATGAAGAGAATGCTGATCTTGAATTGCTCTGAATTTGCTTGATTCTAAGATTTACGATTTCACTTTCTCCTTGAATGCTCCAACTGTAATTGAGCTCCTCTTGCACGAAATTGCATGAATGAAGCTTCAAAATTGATCAGAAGCTTTTATATTTTGGATCCATGCTAGTTTGGAGGCCCAATTTAGCCTGTTATGGTGAATTGAAGAAAATCCAAAGTTGGAAGTGGAAGCTGCAAGTACACGTGCAGAATGGCTCCAATTACCTTGTTTCTGATTCAAATCAATTGCTGGGATTGTGCTTTGATCTTGTGGATGAGAATTATCCCTTGAATTGATCCCATGGTTGATTTTAAATGTGAAGTTTCACCATGAAGTAACTTGAAATTTCATGAGTTTTTCATATCATGCCTCAACACAAAATTATGCATCTTGCTTGATATGTCATTGTGACTCAAAATATGCACAAATATGGTATGAAAAGGAATTAAAATGACTTCAATTCAATTCATGACTATAAGTTCAAATTTCCATGGAATTCCTTCACCAATCTCTTCATCCAACCATAATCCATGCCAAATTGATATTCAATGATGGAATTGAGATCATTTGAAGCAAGTTTCATGTTGGACAAACTTCTATTTGAAGTGCACAAAAGCATGAAATGGACCTATAATGAAAATGACCTATAATCTCACTTTCCCAAAATACCTCTACCTTGCAAGCTTCATAACTTGAGTTCTATAAATCAGATGAAGGGCTTCTAGGACTTTTTGGAAATCTAAGATCATAAGGAACAACTTTCATATTCATCAAAAGTTGAGACGAAACATAATTCTAGGTCAAAAGAGCCTTGGAAGTTGGTTGACTTTTGTGGACTGAAAACACATTCATCTGAGGACCCATAACTTGTCAGCATCATAACTTGAGTTCTAGAAACCCAATGGATGAGTTCTAGTACTAAAAAAAGCTAAAAACATGCTCTACAAGTCTCATGTTTTCATCAAAGTGAGATGAAACTTGTATCTTGAGATATGTGGTCTTGAAGTTAGGCACTAAACAGGGGATTTTACACTGACAAGCTTAGAAACCCTAATTTAGCAAATTATCACACTCTTGATTATTCTTGTATTCATCTTTAAACCACATCTTATATGCATTAACACAACTTTCCATGATCACAATGACTTAAAACCAAGTCTTAATATCCTTCAAAGTCACAGTTGATCTTGCACTAGGCAGATGAAACTCTAAGTGTACAATCCTCTGACTGCAACCTCTTGTACATGATGTAACAACTTGGATAAGCTCCACAACGGCTCTCAAAGCACTCCATGAGCTCTCACAAAATTCTCCATCCATAACCAGGGACTCACAATCCTCTAATAATCTTCAATTGGCCTCCAAGATAGAGGATAAACCACAACTATCCATCCACTCCCTCAAAGAGTTTTGACCTTCTCCTGATGATAATAAGCACTTGACCACTTGAATAAAACCTCTTGCTTAGGCTTATGATAACGCGAAAATATATCTATAAAATGACGTGTGTTTTAACTAATGTTTGACCGGTTTCACTCCAAATTCGGGGCATTCCATGCTATTTGTCTAAGTATTATGCAGGTATTCGAAGAACATGTCCAAGCAAAGCAATATGAAGAAAAGGAGCAAAAACAAGTGGAAAGTGGATGAAAAACTAAGTGAAAACCAGCAGAAACGAGCCTGACTGATGTGACGACCGTCACACAGCTGTTACGACCGTCATGCGTGTGACGTCCGTCACACAGCCATGACGACCGTCATGCAGCCAGAACGTGGCAGAATGAAGTCACGTGCAAAATTCCCCCTCAAAGACCAAAAGTGTGGCCACTAACTCCTATTTTTCTGCCTCAAACCCACTTCCTGAAGGAATAACCGTTAGATACTCTCCCTCTATAAAAGGAAGAGGTTGGGACCTAAAAAAGGGGAGCCGAATTCAAGACAACGAAGTGCTTCCAATTCGTCTTCAGAGCAACCTTTCCATTACTCTATTATTATTTGTTTCTCTTTTCCTTCTCTGCATTCTTTGATATTTTGTAATTCCCATTTCCCTTGTACGATCAATTGGCACCAAGACCAGAATCCTGCCAACATTTGTGGAGGATCTGCCCAAAGGCCAATTGGAATATTTTACAGGTTTTAAATTTTAATCGTAATTTCAGTTTTCATTATGATGCATGTTATTAATTACTGTTTTTATTTATGTATTGCCATTTCTATTCCCATGTCTAGTTAAACTACTGTAATCGATATGTAATAATAATTCAGACGGAATTTGATAATAATTGGCGTAGTTTTTCTCTTTTCAAAAACTCAGTTATGGTTCTAGTTTTTAATCAAAATTCTAAATAAACCTTTGTCACGACAGTGAGAAGCTATTTACGGTGGTTTTGCCACGACAGTGGGAAACCATATTAAGGTACGAACCAACAAGCGGCAGCTGAGGTAAGACCAGATAGTAAAAACTAGGCATTCTATTTAAAAACAGCGAAAGCGCTTTAAAAAGGATTAGAACTTAGAGATTTTCAAAAGGTAACTTCAACCCCGAACGGGATAGCGAAAGCATACGTTCCGCCTTAGAGTTGCGACTAGCGTCAGCAACCATCGTGAGACAAAAGTCTTTAAATCACTATTTTCTTCATAAACTAAGTTTGAAAACATTTAATACGCCAATAAGTTGTCAAATCCCCGAAGAACAAAGTTATTGCATATCGATTCATAAATTCATATCTTAAGTAAAAACCTTAGTTCCCTTTAGTTTACGCATTTATTCTGCCATTATTCAACTTGAAACCAAACCGACCTAGCTAAACACCGTAACACCCAATAATACTAGATTGATTACGAGTCCCTGTGGGATCGATATCTATTATTACTACGCGATAGACTGTGCCCTTGCAGTTAGAATTGTTAGACATAGAAAGTCGCGATCAAGTTTTTGGTGCCGTTGTCGGGGACCCGTTTAGTCAATAGTGTAATCCTTTGTTACACAGTATAGACTAGGTTAACAATTCTCTCTCCCTCTACTCGTTCTTCGATTGTATGCCAAGTACTCGCTCACAAGGCGAAATCTTACAACCTACAATCGCTGAACTAGAGCACTTCTTACATCTAAGAAGGCACATCGTCGAATATCAACGAAGACACAACATTCCTGATCTTCTAGCTCATCCTCCTGTTGAAGAAGCAAAGATGGCTGAAGGACCTCAAAACAAACCGCTGAAGGCATACGCTACACCCTCTCAGATGGAGCCCAGAAGTAGCATAACTGCCCCAGCTATAAATCAAACCGATTTCGAACTAAAACCGTCATTGCTGTCAGCTGTACAACATAACCAATTCTCAGGAAATGCAACTGAGGATCCAAATGAACACTTAACGAAGTTTGTACAATACGCAGACACAGTGAAAGCAAATGGAGTAACTCCAGACGCAATAAGACTTCGTCTTTTCCCTTTCTCTCTTAGAGATAGAGCTTGGACATGGTTACAATCCTTACCGTCCAACTCCGTTACAACATGGGAACAGTTGAAGAACGTTTTCTTAGCAAGATATTTTCCGCCAAGTAAAACTGCTATGCTTAGAGCCCAAATCAACGGATTTCGACAAAAAGATACTGAATCTCTCTACGAAGCGTGGGAAAGGTTCAAAGATATGATGAGAACATGTCCTCACCACGGTCTAGAAGACTGGGTGACGATCCATACTTTCTATAATGGGATTCTATACAACACCAGATTAACGGTAGACGCCGCCGCGGGCTGTGCACTTATGGATAAGCCATACGACGAAGCCTATCAACTAATCGAAAACATGTCTCAGAACCACTACCAATGGGGAGGTGAACGCATTCCAGCAGAGAAACCCGCAGCGAAAGGTGGGATGTACGAGATCAACAGCCTTGAAAAGTTCAACGCTAAAGTAGATGCTCTAGCACAGAAAATCGACAGTCTGACCGTTAACCCCACTGCAACCGTCGCTGCCGTAACTCCAAACTGCGAGTTATGCGGAATCGCCACTCATAATGCGCCCGAGTGCCCATTGTTGGCCAAAATCCCACCAGACCAAGTAAATTACGCTCAAGGAAGTCCTTACGCAAATACTTACAACCCAGGATGGAGGAACCACCCAATCTTTTCCTACAAGAACGATAATGCCTTGCAAGCACCAGGTGCTCCGCCAGGATATCAGAAACCAGCTGCTGCCCAGACTGCCACTAGGAAATGAAACCTCAAGTTGATGATGGAAAAATTCATAGCTACTCAAGCTCAAACAAACAAAGAATTCCTAAATCAAAACATACACACTAGCGAGCAAATTAAACAGCTGACCGGAAAAGTAGACGCTTTAGCCACCCACAACAAAATGCTCGAAACGCAGATATCCCAAGTGGCCCAACAACAAGCCTCTGCCGCTGCCCCAGCTGGAACATTTCCAGGACAGCCCGAACCTAATCCAAAAGGTCATGCAAACGCTGTTATATTAAGAAGTGGGAAAGAATTGGGGGGCCCAACAGATCCTAGGAACGAAGATTTAGTAATGCAACAGAAATCCGATAAACCAACCGGAAAGGAGTCTGAAACAGAAAAGAAGGAATGTGACGAGCAGAAAGCCGCCAAAGATGAAAATGCATATGTGCCTCCGGCACCATATAAACCACTTATCCCTTATCCTCAAAGATTAATAAACTCCAAAACTTCAGAACAATTTAAGAAATTTGTCGAACTTCTGAAACAACTAAACATCACTATTCCTTTCACAGAAGCGATAACTCAAATGCCGTCATACGCTAAATTTCTTAAAGAAATTTTGTCTAATAAAAGGAAAATAGAGGATAACGAGACAGTAACACTTACCGCCGAATGTAGCGCAATCATTCAAAACCACATGCCTCCTAAACTAAAAGACCCAGGTAGTTTCTCCATACCCTGCGTCATAGGAAAGTTCGTAATAGACAAAGCTCTATGCGATCTAGAAGCCAGTATAAGCGTCATGCCTTTATCTATATGCAAAAAGCTGAATATGGGAGAACTAAGACCAACTAAAATGTCCGTATAATTGGCTGACTGATCAGTAAAATACCCCGTCGGAATACTGGAAAACGTTCCAGTACGCATAGGACAATTCTATATCCCAACTGACTTCATAATCATGGACATCAAAGAGGACTATGTTACTCCAATTATCCTAGGAAGACCGTTCCTAGCTACAGCCGGAGCTATTATAGACGTAAAGAAAGGAAGGCTAACATTCGAAGTAGGAAAAGAAAAGATAGAGTTCATCCTTACTAAATTCTTGAAGGCACCAGCGATCGATGACACATGCTATATAGTAGATGCAATTGACGAATGCATACGAGAATTAGAAAAGGAGGAAACTACATATTCTGAAATCATGAAAATCCTGATCCCTGATATTCATGAAGACGACAACTGGCGTGCGCCATACAAAGATGATAGTCTGAGCGAGATGTTAGCACTCACTCCAAATCACATGCCAGGTCCGAAAAACTCAGCTTTAGAACTTAAAGAGCTACCCAAAACTCTCAGGTATGAATGCCTTGATACAGAATTCAAAAGACCAGTAATAGTAAACGCTAACTTAGGACAATCAGAAACTGAGCGATTATTAGAAGTCCTAAGGAAATACCCAACTGCGTTAGGCTATACTATAAGCGATCTAAAAGGCATAAGTCCCTCCATCTGTATGCACCGTATCATGCTGGAGGAAGACTGCAAAACTTCGAGAGAACATCAGAGAAGGATAAACCCGATCCTAAGCACTATAGTCAAAGACGAGGTGAAAAAGCTACTAGACGCAGGAATCATTTACCCAATCTCCGACAGCCAATGGGTCAGTCCAGTACACGTAGTACCCAAGAAAGGAGGCGTTACTGTAGTAAAGAATGCGAAAGGCGAATTGATAACCCAAAGAGTAGTGACCAAAAATAGGATGTGTATCGATTACAGAAAACTAAATAAGGCAACTCGGAAAGATCACTTCCCTTTACCATTCATAGACCAAATGTTGGAGAGACTGGCTAAACATTCATACTTCTGCTACCTAGATGGTTATTCGGGATTCTTTCAAATCCCTATTCACCCCGATGACCAGGAAAAGACAACATTCACCTGTCCCTATGGTACTTTTGCCTACCGCCGAATGTCGTTCGGACTATGCAACGCTCCAGCAACCTTTCAAAGATGCATGATGGCAATCTTCACAGATTTCATAGATGACATCATGGAAGTGTTCATGGATGACTTCTCTGTATGCGGACAAAGCTTCGAAAGCTGCCTGTCGAATTTAGAAATGGTACTCAAAAGATGCGCCAAAGTGAACCTTGTCCTTAATTGGGAAAAATGTCATTTCATGGTTCGACAAGGCATTGCTTTAGGACACGTCATCTCTGAAAAAGGGATTGAAGTTGACAAAGCCAAAATAGAGATCATAAAGGATCTCCAACCTCCGAAAATCGTACGAGAAATACGAAGCTTCTTAGGACATGCTGGATTCTACCGAAGATTCATAAAGGATTTCTCGAAAATCACAAAGCCTCTTACATGTTTGTTAATGAAAGATGTTGAGTTCATCTTCGACAAAGAATGCTTAGAGGCATTTGAAACTCTAAAATCTGCACTTATCACCGCACCAATCATGCAACCCCCAGATTGGCGACTACCATTCGAAATCATGTGTGATGCGAGTGATTATGTCGTAGGCGCAGTTCTAGGACAAAGGAAAGATAAGAAGCTTCACGCTATCTACTACGCCAGTAGAACATTAGACCCTGCCCAGATGAACTACGCCACAACAGAAAAGGAACTCTTAGCAGTCGTGTTCGCTCTTGACAAATTTCGTTCCTACTTGGTAGGAGCCAAAATAATCATATACACAGACCATGCTGCCATTAGGTACCTAATAAACAAAAAGGACGCTAAACCCAGATTATTGAGATGGATCCTATTATTACAAGAGTTCGATTTAGAAATTAAAGATAGGAAGGGGACCGAGAACGTAGTTGCGGACCACTTATCCCGTATAGAGGGCATAAAACAAGAACCAGTGCCTATCAATGATGACTTTCCTTACAAACGTCTGATAGCCAAATTGGAAAGCGATATGTCTAACTCTACTTTGGAAGAACCGGAACTGGAAAAAGCCGTGGAAGTTGTCTACGCCAAGCCACTTTGCCGTGGTTTGCCGACATTGTTAATTACCTGGCCGCAGGCGTGCGTCCACCGGACCTGACTTATCAACAAAAGAAGAAATTCTTCCATGACTTAAAGCACTACTACTGGGACGAACCTCTAATTTTCAAACGAGACGCCGACAACTTATACCGTCGTTGTGTCCCAGAGGAAGAAATAGAAGACATCATCACCCAATGACATTCAGCACCATATGGTGGTCATGCCAGCACCTCAAAGACGTGCGCCAAAATCCTACAGTCTGGCCTATTATGGCCCAGTCTATGGAAGGACGTCCATACCGCGGTACTAAAATGCGACCGGTGCCAACGCACCGGCAACATCTCACGACGCGATGAAATGCCTCAGAGAGGAATCTTGGAAGTAGAAATCTTTGACGTCTGGGGAATCGACTTCATGGGACCTTTCCCATCTTCTTTTGGAAATAAATACATACTCGTCGTTGTCGATTATGTATCGAAATGGATAGAGGTCGTTGCCGCTCCAACTAATGACACGCGAGTAGTCGTTAAACTCTTTAAAAGCGTAATCTTTCCAAGATTCGGTGTGCCTAGGCTCGTCATTAGTGACGGTGGTTCACATTTCATATCGCGAATCTTTGATAAACTCCTTTCCAAATACGGAGTAAAACACCGTGTAGCCACACCGTATCATCCACAAACTAGTGGACAAGTGGAGGTCTCGAACAGGGAAATAAAACAATTTTTAGAAAAGACTGTCGCAACCTCCAGGAAAGACTGGTCATCAAAGCTGAACGAAGCTTTATGGGCCTATAGGACCGCATTTAAGACACCGATAGGCACCACACCATTCAAACTAGTCTACGGAAAATCATGCCACCTGCCGGTAGAATTAGAGCATAAAGCCTTCTGGGCTATTAAGACACTAAACTTTAACTACACTGCGGCAGGCGAAAAGCGAATCTTGAACCTTTATGAATTGGAAGAGCTAAGATTAGACGCGTACGAGAATGCACGCATCTACAAAGAAAGGACCAAGAAATGGCATGGCAAACGTTCAATCCAGAAGCAGTTCAGAGTGGGAGACATCGTGCTCCTGTTCAACTCCAGATTGAAACTATTCCCTGGAAAACTAAAATCTAGGTGGTCTGGATCTTTTGAGGTCACCAAAGTCCTCAAGAGTGGAGCTGTTGAAGTCACGAATCAAATTAATGCACCGTTTATAGTAAACGGACAGCGTTTGAAACATTATAATCAAAGTGAAAACAGCAACCACGTGAGCAATATGAAATTGCTCGAGATCCCCAACTAGCTTATATCCAAGCTATCGTCAGGCTTCTGACGTTAAAGACAGCGCTGATTGGGAGGCAACCCAAAGTTTTCCTGATTTTCCTTTTAAATCTACTAAAACTATTCTTTTTATTAACTTATAATTTCTATAAATTTCTATTATCTTATTTTCCATTATCTATATTTATTTTATATGTTTCTCTTTTATCACTTTTGTTATTTTTTCTTAAAATTACGATCTGAGTGAATGTGACTTTTTCCAGGATTTTAAAAGTCATTCTACTTTTCTTCCATTCTATCCGACTAACGAGTATGGCCGACATTGACGTTACGACTCTTGTGTTTAGAGGACGAGCTCAGCAGGCCAGATTCGAGGCACTGACTCAAAGAAACTTTGCTTCGACTCTGTACTACGATACACCAACCATGGACAAGCTAGGAATCCAAGATAGCATTCAGTACCTATTTTACCAATTAGGCTGGGAGCAAACCGCTCTCAAGACCCGATTTGCTACCTTCCACGAACTGACACTCGAATTCCTTAGCTCCCTAAGTTACTTACCTGAATATGGCTTTGGATCCACTAAAGAATTAATAACCTTTAGAATGTTTGGAATAGACCAAACACACAACCGTACCACGTTAGCTAACATCCTAGGCTTCCCTAGCAATCCATTCGTGTTTACTGCTATTGAAGAGGATTTTGATCTCGAATTAGACCAATTCTGGGGTTCCATCACCGGAAACTATCACCCAGAACCGAACAACATGCATAACAATGAGATACACAATCCAGCCTTCCGCTATTTCCATAGGATATTAGCCCATACCCTCTTTGGTAAGGAAGAAAACATCACAACAGTCTCAAAGGACGAGTTGTTCATCCTTTTCTGTGCTTCCCAAGGCCGCCCTGTAAATGTTGTCCCTTTTATTATGAGTGCATTTACATGCATCAATCAGGACCCGCACTCACCCATTTTAATAGGAGGCCTAGTCACCATGATTGCCCATGAAATTGGTCTGAGGTATTATCTGAACAAAGCCGTCCGTTTCGGCAACCTCAGAGCAATGGACATCCAGTTCTTCTTCAACAGACGCATTCTAGGTACCTTAGGACTAGGAGCCTACGAATACCTCATAGCTGATCAACCTTTCCACCTTTTCACATTGCCCAACCATGAGCTAACCAGTATCCATAACAAAGATAATTGGCTCTATGAATTGGACGAGCCTATGGGACCTCCATCACCTCACTCCACACCCCAGGCTTATATGTATGACAATGAACAAGTCTCAGAAGCACATGACTATTTGTACTACCAAGACTATGAGTCCGAAGTAGAGATCGATCCTGAGACCCCTCCTAACTACCATAATTTTCCTGACCCCACGCCTGAACAAAACACAGATAAGCTCGACATTGTTCTGAAAACTGTAGACAACCTCAAGTTGGAAGTGACCACTGTCAAAGATGAATGAACGCAACTTCATATGGATTTCGTTACCTTCATGGACTTGGTTAGCGACCAATTTAATACCGTTGTTCAGCAGGTCAACAATTTGAAGAAACCAACGGAGTGATCTTCTAGTTTTTGCTTTAATTTACGCTTACTGCATTTTACATTATTCGCAATTAGTTCATTTTGCAACTGTTTACTTTTTTTGGATATTGTACTACCGTACGCTCATTTTTCGATTTAATATTATTTTCATTTCAGTACTTCCATTACTTATGTTTCCTATTCATTTTTAGTTTGTCATTATTCCATTATAAGTCATATTACCATAGTTTCCACTGTTAAAACGCCCAACAAGCAAAATTCTGCAATTTTGCAGACTTTGCTGATGTGACGGTCGTCACACTTCCACCACGGTCGTCACGTGTGTTACGACCGTCACAGACCCTTGACGGTCGTCATGCAGAAAAAACCCCAATTCTATTTTAAACAGAGTTGCGCCCCTCCCCTTTCCCTCTCCCCTAATTTCCCACTCTCCAATTCTCCAAACCCTATCCAAACCCTCCGAATCCCCCATAAAACACCCACCATTTTCAACCTCCCATTCACCAATCTACAGTACCCACTGCACTCCTCCGCATCACCATTCTCTGAAATCCCATAATCTCAATCCTCTGCACTTCTCTCACAACAATGGCCGGTGCAAACCCCGATTTCAGCAACATCACCTTCCGCGAAGGAGAGGCCGATGAACGGCAGCAGAAAAACTTTCTCGCATTCCATCAACGGTCGCTACAACCGACCTGGTATGCTCATCTGAATTCTCTGACGGAACTCGGGATTCTCGACGGCGTCACCTGGATGTTGCAGAGAGCCGGCATCCGGCATCTCTGCACCAATCCCCAACCCACCTACGAGCAACTCACTCTGGAGTTTCTCAGTTCTTTCGCCTACACAACATCATCCGGCGATGCAAACCAACTCCACGGTGCCGCCTGCTTCCGGATGTTCGACACTGAATATCAGGTCCCCCAGGACCGCATCGCCGTCATCCTGCAGTTCACTCACAACGACGATGCTCACCGCCGCATCTCAGACCAGTTCTACCAAGAGGCCTTCCCTCTCTGGAACAGCCTGACCGGAACCACTCCAAATAGCTGGGACACGCTAAACGCCACTCATATTCATAACCCAGCTATCCACTACTTCCACCGCGTGTTGAGCAACACCGTATTCGCTCGTGACAGTAACCATAAGGTCAACTCGAAGGAGCTGTTTTTCCTCCGCTGTGTGTTCGCTTCAGAGCCGGTTAACGCCGCCCCGTTCCTCTTGGCTCACATTCAGGCCAACTGCAACCGCGGCGCCAAACCTTTTTAATTCGGTGGCATCATCACATCCATCGCCATAGGCCTCGATCTTGGCGACCGCCTCTAGACACTCCGCCAGATGCCTCCCGTATTCCTGGACACCGACCACTGCCGCGCCTCCCACCTCATCAAGGCCCGCCGTGATGGTCGATATCATCCTGTAGTGCGTGGCCACACCATTCAGAGCATCATCATGCCTTCCCGCACCCAGATGCATCCAGAGGACAGAGCCAATTGGCTCTTCGACACCGCTGCCCCTGCTGCCCCAACACAAGACAACATCCCAGAGCCCAGGGACGAAGTTCAGGAAGAGCTCGACAGAGCCGACAGCCTGAGCCTTCACACACAGCTACTGCCGCTGGCCCTTCCACGCGCCGCCGCCCCCGTCCTGCCACTAATGACACATCCGCGACCCTCCTCCGCTGCATCGAGCAACAGAACCATATGATGCTTATGATGGAGCAGCAGAATCGCAGGGCTGAGGAATTTGAAGCTTGGCAGAGAGAGCAGACCGGCCAAATCCAGCAGTCTCTGCAGATGATGCACGACATCCATTCCGGCATGGCTGACGAGATGGCGCACCTCACTGTGCGTGTCGACGGTCTCCGGGATTACATATTTCACACCGGGGCTCTGAACCT
Source organism: Lathyrus sativus (assembly GCA_963859935.3). NCBI lineage: Eukaryota > Viridiplantae > Streptophyta > Magnoliopsida > Fabales > Fabaceae > Lathyrus > Lathyrus sativus. The sequence goes on along the minus strand of OZ012740.1, from coordinate 182,441,524 downwards.
CGCCGCCCGTGATCCCCCAGCCAGAGGTCGAGGCAGAGATCGAGGATGAGGACGGGATTAGTAGTATTTTTCATTTTTGCCATTTTTGTTGTTTTTTCTATATTTCCTTTGTATCTCCCTTCCGCATTCCTTCAAATCAGTGGGGACACTGATTGAGATAGTATGGGAGCGGATCGTTATTTCCTTTTCATTTCCCTTTCTCATGTTATTTCCCATTGTACTTGTTTTTTTTTCAAATTTAAAGAAATTTTAACTTTCGGTTTCGGCAAATAAGCTCTTATATATATTTATCTCCGTTACGTAAACTCCCCGCGTTTCATATGACTATACAAAGAAATCTTTAAGCATCACGAGGACACGCCAAAGTTCAATCAAGTATGGAAATCCCGAGAAGAAAATTTTTACAACTCCATTACCGTCCTGACACCTTAGACCTCCAGTTTATGCGAGTCCGTTTCACTACCTACACGTACCGAAGTTTCAAGCTCCTACTCAAACGTAGCCCCCAGTAGTTTATACAAGCAGTCAGCACCATCCTAAATGCTTCTAAGCAATGAAACCGATGCAAATAAGTGTGTGTGATCTCTAACTCAAAACAAAAAAAAAATCATGAAGAAGAAAAGCCATATAGCCCGAGTATAGAGACATGTCCCTTCTAAGTTAGGTGCTCCTCACCCGAGCATTTAGCCCAACGGTACAGAAAGTCTTTGGAAATCAATAGCATAAGCTTATGTGCAAAGAAGAATCGAAATAGAAAAGAGATCATAGCCACTAACAGGTTGACTTGCCATGAAAGTATACGGATAACGGGCTTAATGTGACTGCGCCAGAACAAACCGGGTAAAACTTGTTGCAAGGAACTTGACGCCAAGCTGCAGTAGCATGATTGGAACTAGCTTGCACAAAAAGGAGGCCTTCGAAGACTTACAACTCAGTGTCACCACCGTATGTGTGTTGTTTCGATTTTTGTCTTGGACTTCCTAACTTGTAATTTGAGAAAAAACCTCTCGGAAGGGAGGAGCGTGCCGCGTGTTTGCCACATTTTTCTAACTTTTACTTGAGGACAAGTAAAGATTCAAGTTTAGGGGAGTTTGATAACGCGAAAATATATCTATAAAATGACGTGTGTTTTAACTAATGTTTGACCGGTTTCACTCCGAATTCGGGGCATTCCATGCTATTTGTCTAAGTATTATGCAGGTATTCGAAGAACATGTCCAAGCAAAGCAATATGAAGAAAAGGAGCAAAAACAAGTGGAAAGTGGATGAAAAACTAAGTGAAAACCAGCAGAAACGAGCCTGACTGATGTGACGACCGTCACACAGCTGTTACGACCGTCATGCGTGTGACGACCATCACACAGCCATGACGACCGTCATGCAGCCAGAACGTGGCAGAATGAAGTCACGTGCAAATTTCCCCCTCAAAGACCAAAAGTGTGGCCACTAACTCCTATTTTTCTGCCTCAAACCCACTTCCTGAAGGAATAACCGTTAGATACTCTCCCTCTATAAAAGGAAGAGGTTGGGACCTGAAAAAGGGGAGCCGAATTCAAGACAACGAAGTGCTGCCAATTCGTCTTCAGAGCAACCTTTCCATTATTCGATTCTTATTTGTTTCTCTTTTCCTTCTCTGCATTCTTTGATATTTTGTAATTCCCATTTCCCTTGTACGATCAATTGGCACCAAGACCAGAATCCTGCCAACATTTGTGGAGGATCTGCCCAAAGGCCAATTGGAATATTTTACAGGTTTTAAATTTTAATCGTAATTTCAGTTTTCATTATGATGCATGTTATTAATTACTGTTTTTATTTATGTATTGCCATTTCTATTCCCATGTCTAGCTAAACTACTGTAATCGATATGTAATAATAATTCAGACGGAATTTGATAATAATTGGCGTAGTTTTTCTCTTTTCAAAAACTCAGTTATGGTTCTAGTTTTTAATCAAAATTCTAAATAAACCTTTGTCACGACAGTGAGAAGCTATTTACGGTGGTTTTGCCACGACAGTGGGAAACCATATTAAGGTACGAACCAACAAGCGACAGCTGAGGTAAGACCAGATAGTAAAAACTAGGCATTCGATTTAAAAATAGCGAAAGCGCTTTAAAAAGGATTAGAACTTAGAGATTTTCAAAAGGTAACTTCAACCCCGAACGGGATAGCGAAAGCATACGTTCCGCCTTAGAGTTGCGACTAGCGTTAACAACCATCGTGAGACAAAAGTCTTTAAATCACTATTTTCTTCTTAAACTAAGTTTGAAAACATTTAATACGCCAATAAGTTGTCAAATCCCCGAAGAACAAAATTATTGCATATCGATTCATAAATTCATATCTTAAGTAAAAACCTTAGTTCCCTTTAGTTTACGCATTTATTCTGCCATTATTCAACTTGAAACCAAACCGACCTAGCTAAACACCGTAACACCCGATAATACTAGATTGATTACGAGTCCCTGTGGGATCGATATCTATTATTACTACGCGATAGACTGTGCACTTGCAGTTAGAATTGTTAGACATAGAAAGTCGCGATCAGCTTAGAACCCTTGGTAAACTTCTCTTGCTATACACACTTCTCTTGATCCCTTGCAAGTGACCAATGATATGCAAATGTAAATGCTATAACCATGCAATGAAACATAAGCCAAGTAAAGAAAGGTTGGGCAAAACAGGGGTGCAACACTCCTCAATGATGTTCTCCCCTGTGAGTCTACTATTCAATTTGCTTCCGTCAAATGGCATCTCTCAGAGAAGTTTGATGAAGATTTAGATGATCTTTCTCTTTATTCGAGAAGACATATTTTGAAAATAAACCGACATGCATCTCTTTTAGATCGCCAACGATGTTTTCTAATATTCAGTAAATTATGGATCCCCGCTGAAGTCATAAATCTCCGATAAAATTCCAATCCCCTGTGAAGATACTCTCCCATAAGTATTTACCTTTCCATGAAGAAACTGAGACCCGTTCGTGGCTTATGACTCGACATGAGGGGAGGCTTAGTTTACCCTTTTCAAGTGGAATACTTGATTAAAGAAGAAACTGAGACCCGTTCATGGCACACAACCTTGAAGCTTTGGGGAAATTTATCTTTCTAAATGGATCATTTAGTTAAAGAAGAAGCTGGATCATACCCTGATCATGGAAGCTTATGTTAGTCTATTACATTTTCTTAGGCTATCATATGTTTTAATAGTAGGTGATGCACCTTTCTTTTGGTCAGACACCTTTGCTTAGGCTGGCACATGTTTGGTAGTAGGTGATCTCTCCTTTCAAGTCTATTACCTCTGCTTATGTTATCATATGTTTGATAGTAGGTAATATGTATATCTCTTTTTGGTCAGATACCGTTGCTTAGGCTACCATGTTTGGTAGTATGTCATCTTTCCTTTTGTGTTTACGTTTGCTTAGGCTATCATATGTTTTTATAGTAGGTAGTACACCTTTTCTTTTGGTCAGTTACTATGTGATTAGTAGTTACTTTCATTCAACAAAACCTCAGCACCAGGTGTTTCTTTTTAATTTCCAGCAAACCTCGGCAGAAGGTGGCTCTATTTCATATTCTTTGGCAAATCTCGACAGTAGATTTTTCGGTAAATTTTAAAAATATAATTTTCATCAAACCTCAGCATAAGGTATTTTCTTTTTATTTCCTGGTAAGTCTCGGTAGAAGACTTCCAGTTTAACCTTGGCAAAAGATTTCCATTAGACCTCTGTAGAAGGTGTTTCATTTTGTAAATTCTCTGGTTATTCTCGGCAATAGATCTCCAGTAGACTTCAAAAAAAGATGTTTCTCTATTTCCAGAATCTCGATAATAGATTCTCTGTTTAACTTTGATGCTTCTTTAAACATCAGCATACAGTTGTTTCTTTTCAGAATCTCGGCAGCAGATTTTCCAATAATTTTTTTTTTACAGTTGGCACCTTTTTCAATAAGACCTTGGCAGAAGATATTCCCAAATTAGGTCCTGAGTTTCGAGACTATACTTCTCCAATTGATATCTCTTGCAATCCCCATAGTTGACCTCGACAGTAGGTTCTCCAAGTGGATTTTGTTAAAAATATTATGTCATAAGTTCATCACTATATTTTTAAGATACCTTGTGATTGTCAGTTAGTAATCTCTTCCCCATTGGAGTTGAGTCTCTTCCCTAGTGGAGTTGGATCTTTCCCCGTGGAGTCTTGCTTTGCTAAGTTGTTCCCCGTCGGGTCTTCCATTCTTTAACTGCGTTTCAGCATTTTCTGTATACAATTATCCCTAGTGGCAGCATTCTCCACAGGATCCATATCTTCCATTCATATCATTTCATGTCATATCATGTGCATCTTGTGGCATCTTAGGGCAAAAAATTATGGATGTTCCTATTTAAGTCTCTCCTATCACGCCGAGACGAAGATTTCAATCACCATATCCTCGGATAGAAGAAACTTAAATAGGGGCATCTGTCATACCCTAATTTTTGACCCTAAGATTCTGTTTTTTTTTTGTTTTGCATCGTCTGCAAAGCATAACACGCACTTCATCTTGCATAGTGTCTGAAATGTCAGTCAGAATAAATTTGTTGGTTTACAGACAAACCGGTCTAAATTTAATTCAAAATCTGACCAAACACTATATTTTTCCAATATGTTTATTTCGCGCTGATTATTTTGATGTGTTCATTTTATTTTTTTCGAGCACTTTTCTGCCCAACTTTTTATTTAAATAATCATTTAAATTAAGATTTAATTAGATATTTAATTTAAATTTTTATTTCTATTAATTAATTTTATTTTTAATTTGTTTATAAATATTTTCTTTAAAAAAACACAAAAATATAATTTTTTAATTCTTTTTTTTCTTGTCTTATCATAAAAAACGCAAAACAAATGACTTTTAATTCTTTTTTATTCTTGTCTTATTATAAAAAACACAAAAAAAAACATAATTTTTAATTCCTTTTATTCTTGTATTATTATAAAAAACACAAAAATATGATTTTTAATTCCTTTTATTCTTGTCTTATTATAAAAATAAAAATAAAAACATTGTGTTAATTGTTATTATCATTCTTGTCTATTTTCTAGTCCTATATATATATATATATATATATATATGCATTAGAAAAAAAAACAAACGATACACACACAAAAATAAAATTCAAAACAACAAGAGAATGGATTCAAAGAAAATAGGAAAAGTAAAGGAAGTTAGAATCACAAGCTACATCGCCGCACCGCCTCCAGAGTCATCCACGTAATCACCGTCGAGAATCGATCGCAACCGCTTTGATGCTGCATTCCATCAAGACTCCTCCAACACACGCCAATTGATGCCTATTTTGCGTTCAGATCTAACTATCTTCCATGTAAAAAACTCGTGTCGTTGCGACACTTCGATTTCGGTAACACGTGATCTTCTTTGTTTTCGTTGGGTGCTTTCTTTAACTTTTGTTATCAGCTGTCTGGTTGTTATGAATATATTACAATTATGTGCCATGAATCTATGTGAATTTGTTTGTTTTTTTTTAAATTGGTTTGAGAGGTAGGGAGCATTGAGATCGAATGAGAGAGATTGAAGAAAATGAATTTGAATTGGAACTTCCTCTATTTAACTATGTTTTTTTATTTTATTAATATTTTATTTTATTATAGGAACACATGTCAAGATTTAATTGGATAGTATAATAAAATTTAAAATAAAAAAAATAATTAGGTTAAGCTCTAATTTTTTATTTATTTTGTTATTAAACAGAGAAAAAAAAGGGGACGGTCCCCTTTTGTGCCATTTTATTTCTATTTTTTTATATTACTATTTCCTTTTTTAAAAAAAATTTAAATTTTTATTTAGTTATTATTATTATATGATAAAAATTAAGGTTTATGTTAATGGGCCTTAGGTTAATGTCTAATTTGGTGCCACACCCCATGTTTTTTTTATAAAAAAAGCTACACGTCCATGGTATTTTTTTACACCCTTTTGATTTATTTAGATTTACTTTTTTTAAAACTTTTAGTTTTATTATTAATTAAAAGTCATAATTTTCATTAATTAAATTTTTAATAGTTTAATTGAATTTTAAAAAAAATTTTAATTGATTGATTAGTTTTTAGTGAATCTTAATTAAAATTTCGATTAACCGTGATTAGTTACTTGTTAATTTACTCGTGGATGTTTCACATGCCTATATGATTTGGATCTCAAAGTCCCCTTAGGTTCTCGATTCGACTTTGTCTTTGATAAATCGGATAAAAATTAAACATTAGGGTCAATTATTGCATGATAATAATAAGGTAGCTTTTCCCTTCAATCTTATTTTAGATTCATAGAATTAGGTTAGTTCCCTTCGGATGTTAACTAGACAACCTACAATTAGGTTTCCTTTTCTCCAATGAGAGAATTAGACATGAGTCATCCTTAGTCGAGATATAATTATCCTATCCCGTGACATAGTTGAGAAATATGTAGATTATTTTCCATTTGAGAGAGGTATGTGGCGTACTCGTCGATTCTATATCCGAGTTAGAGCCCTTCTCTTAATGTGAAGTAAAGATCCATCTTCCACATGTTTGTGGTGGTTTAAGTTGAGTATTCTCCTTAAGACGACAACTTCTCTCTTCTACTAAAAACCAACCAACAAACTTTGTTTACCCTTAGTGAGGGAAACTACGAATGCTCTGATTCCATTCCCGTCAGGATACGTAGGCACGAGATGCGATGTCTTGGCGAGCATACTTAGAAATAACACCTTAGGTCTCCCTTTACCTTTTCACCCTTTACCAGACAAATAACAAAATAACACAACAAAACAAGATCTTCCTGTAGAGTATTACAAATACTTAGGATGCTAGCACCTTTCCTAGGTATAACCAACCCCCGAACTTTAAGATTCTCTTTTGCTTTGCATTGCATTTCATACTTATGGGTTATTCGTTCTTTTCCCTTCCCTCGGATAAATTAAAGATCGATGGTTAATTATGATTTGTGATTCAAGTTAATTAGTATCTTGATATTCTATTCTCACCGAGACACCTGTCTATTGACAAATTGGGGAACTGATCACCCTTAATCTCTGGTTGATAAAAGATCGCATCATGCTGGATGGAATATACATGTCTTGCGAGCTTAGACGGCGTGTGCAGTGAACTGTTTGGAGTTAAGCCAAGTGCTTATAAATTGTTTTGATGAGTCGGTGTAGGATGGTGCTGAGACGTTTGTGTTGATGGCAACTTTGAGTGTTAGTGAAAGTGGGTTAGTTGGTGTGTTTCCAATTGTTTGTGATTTTCCGGATGCTTTCCTGATGAGATAAGTGATTTACTGTCGAAACGTGAAGTGGATCTATATCATATGTTTGCATCATAATTGAAAGAGTTAAAGAGTCAACTTGAATATTTCCTTGAGAAGAGATTCATTTTCCTGAGTGTGTCACTGTGGGGTGAACCAGTTTTCTTGGTCAAGAAGAAAGAAGGTTCATAGAATTTAGCATTTGCATAGCATTGGTTCTAGACAGGGGATCAAGATTGTTGTCCTCACTCAAGAGAGAAGTTTCATCTTTAAGGCTCAGGAAAGGGCATGTGTTCAAGTCAACAAGTCCTCAGTTCCATTAGGATGGGTCTCGAAGCTTCTTGAGAGGAGAGAGTATGTTTTTGGGCATCACCTCCTATCTTGAGGATGATTGGAGATACATGAGGTCTTCTCCTTGATTGAGACATGGTTCAAGAGCTCAGTGTACACCCTGAGGGTCCTTTATGGAGTTAGTATGACCACACAAATCATTTGCAAGAACCTCAGTCAATGGATAAGGTGTTAGGGTTTCATCTGGTCAACCAAAAGTCAACTGTGGATTTGAAAGGGGTCAAGGCTTGGTTCTTGATCATTGAAGCCATGAGAGGTCATCATAAGCCATCTCTAATGTCATGATAAAATTAAGTCAAGAAGATTCAAAAGTTCAAGAGGTAACTAAATTAGGGTTACAGATGATTCTAAGTGTAAAATCCCTTTTTTGGTACCTGACTTCAAGGACAAATTTCACTATGATACAAGTCTTGTCTCATTTTCTATCAAACATGAGACTTTTTAATCATCTTTCAAGCTTTCTTTTGAGTACAAGAACTCATCCATTTGATCCGTACTTCTCAAGTTATGGTGTCAACAGGTGAAGAGAATTTAGAGGCACCCAAACTTCCAAGGCATTTTTCACATGGAACCAAGCTCCTCCTTGTAACACCCCAAATATTATGAGAATATTTACTTTAATTTATTTGAATGAGAATATTCGCGTTTTGGTGATTTTCGGTGGATTTTGGAATATTGGGAATTAATGGAATTTGGGTTATTTATTTTGAATAACAATATATAATATGAATATATTAATATTATTATTAATTAAAATAAATATAGGTGAAATAAGGGCAAATTGGACAATTAAGAGGAGTTAGTGAGGATAATATGGGAAAAGCCCAATTGTGAGGCCCAAGTCTAGGTTTAACAAAAAGGAAATTGTGATGGAATTAGGATTCATTTGTTAGACCGTGAGCTCTGAGAAGGAAGATTGGAGGTAAAAGCTTCGGAGGATTCCTGAAAATATTTGAGAAGGCTTTGATCGACAATTAAGGTATTTAACGTATTTAAGGTCGATTTAACGTATTTAAGGTCGATTTAAGGGTTTAAGGGATTTTGGGGTTGATTGTGAGAAAAAGGGATTTTGTCCTTCGCAACCTAAATCTAGTATTGAGATGTTAACCATGGGAACTCATTGGAGTAAAAGGGAAGCTAGGCCTTCATGGCCAAAACTTTGATTTGACATTGGTCTATCCCTGTAGGGAAGTTTGATAGTGAGAACTCTGATGGTTCTGGTGTAGTGATAAGTATTCCGGAGAGTTTGAGGGTAGATATGAGAAATAGTGATCTTTGGCCTTCGTGACCTAAATTTATTATTAGTGAATCTAACCGTGGTTCATTGGGGAAAAAGGAAACCTTAGGCCTTCGTGGCCAAAACTATGATTTGAACCTGGCTGAACCTGAAGGGATATGAATATTAGATAGTGAGTAACTCTGATGCCTTTGGGGCAATTGTTTGGAAATTTGTGATTTAGGGCGTAAATATGATACGGGATTGAACTTATATCCCTTAATTTTAAAGGTTTTAGGCATAATCTTAAAACAATGATTAGATGGTTTAATTTTTTTAAAATTGTAAATTTACTTGAGATAATTATAGTGTTGAATGGGTTGTAATTTTATGAGAGTTTGGGTTTTTACGGAATCAAAATCGAAGGTCCGGAAGGCCTCCAACGGTGAAAAACACAGAAAATTGCATGCTGTCCGTCACGACTGTCCATGTTTTCGATTGAAATTGTTTTGGACGTAACTTTGGATCCGTAAGTCCGTTTTGACCCCGTTTGAAGCATTGGAAAGCTAATGAACATGGCTATAACATAGTATTAATAAGATAATTGATTTTCTAATATTTTTATGAGATTAAATACGTGATTGTTTGATGAATTACCATGAGTATAACTATGATTTCGATGAGATTAATACATGATGGTATAATGATGATTCCTATGAGTAATGATGATGTGCTATGATGATATTTCCATGAGTTTTTGATGATTATATGATAAGATGATGTATGATGATGATTATTATGATGAGCTATGATGACATGATGTATGATGATGATTATTATGATGAGCTATGATGACATGATGTATGATGATGATTATTACGATGAGCTATGGTGACATGATGTATGATGATGATGCGCTATGACGTTTGATGATGATGAATATTGTGAATGATGGTGCACCTATGATGTTATTATAAGGATGATTTGTGACGTGTGAGTCATGCATTCATGTGCATCCGGACTTCGGTTCAGGACCTCGATTACTTTGGCTTCAATCCCTTTGTGTGGATGTGATGTATTTTGATGTGCTCCGGTTATCTATGGAGGGTTGATGGCCCAGTTTCCATCGCGCTGTAATGATTGGTACCACATGCATTGAGTCTTGTTGCATTTGCATTTATGAGTCATTTGGAATAATTTATGATGTTGTGGCCTTTGAGGCCTATTGAAGGATATCAATGTGTTGAATATGAATATGACTCTGTTTTATATGTTGATTTTTATACATTGATTATTATGAATCGTTTTACTCACCCTGCCTGTTTGAATGTTACCTCCACGTGGGTAACATGCAAATGACCAGGTTTAGTCGTGGACGTCGTCAAGGATATTTCTGGAATCTTTGAGTTGTTAGCCTTTTGGTTAACTTAGAGGGTCTTGCTCTGATATGTAACATCGGGTCAGGATCTTTTGAGTTATGTTTTATTTGAGTTTATTTCGATTATCTTCCCGTTTGAGGAAAACCTTGATTTATGCCTTTTGAGTTTCGCTGCTTTGTGCAATTTGATGTATTTTGGGAAAACCCGTTGCTTACGAAGCCTTGACCTATTTTGTTGAATTTGGAAATGTACGCCCTTTTGGGTGGCTTTTTATTGAATTTAATAGTTACTTTGATATCTGTGTTGTTTTGCCATAATATTTGTGGGGTAGAAAAGGGTGTTACATTAGTGGTATCAGAGCAGGTCAGTCCGTCCAGCCAAGTTGTCTAATGTTATTTGTTCCCTTGTATGCGACATGTGTGTGAAAACATTGTCGGTACACGTTTGTTTTCTAACCTTTGTCTGCAGAAGTGGGAATGAAACAAGTGGGGGGAAGCTTGTGCTTCTCCAGGATGCTACAAGTGTGAGTGGTGGCTCAGAGTGTTGACGAACGCTCTTATAGTTTGGTAAAGATGGTTTATGCCCCATCATGATTTTCGGCTGTCTATTGAAAAATTGAGGAATTGATCACTGTCGCTACTGCGAAAATCGGCGCCAGCTATGACAGAAGAGTCGCCACCGTGCGTTATTTATCCTACAAGAAGGAAAGGAAACGCTCAGAGTAAACCTAACGCAAAGAGGGAAAGGAATGGTCATCGCAACCAAATCCTGGATTCAGGAGTCGGTTACGCAAGGGGAAGGTATTAGCACCCCTCACGTCCGTCGTACTCGACAGGATCCACACTTGTTTTCTGGTACGGATTGTTATTCTATCTACACTAAGGGTCTGGGTTAAAAGAAAATAAAATGACTCGGCAAAGTATCGCACTTTATGCCTACGTATTCCCGTCTGGAACGAGAAATCAGAGTCAACGTAGTTCGCCTGCCTACGGGGAAGGAGGGGAAGGTTGCTCGCTAGGATACGGCATCCTATGCCTACGTACTTTCATACAGCATGAAAGATCAGAGCAAACGTAGTTCGGGCTACGGAAGAAACAAGCTTGTCTGACTGTTTTTTATTACCTTCAAAAAAGGTTTTTCTTGATTAAGAGTCCAAGCGGACAAAAATGACACTTTGATGCTTGTTTTGAATCTTTTACGAAAGAAGTGTTTTTTAGTTTGTTTGCAATCTCTGACGCACTAGAGACTATGATTTGAGAGTGACTACGTCGCATGTCACCCAAAGGGTGCCACACTAAGCAGCCAGACTACTGGAAAGAAACTCTCCAGCAACCCTTTCTCAAATAGCTTAAGGCTTGTAACGTACGACATCGGTTAACCTTATTACTGTATTTTTGAGTTGTTTTGAGATAAGAAGAGAAAGAAGCTCTAAAAAGCCTAGGGTGGAAAAGGGAATAAAAACTAACCTAATGTTGTCATGCATGGGTTACAAGCTAATGTCTGTCATAATTCCCTCCTGCACAGAGGAAACCAGAGATCCTAGGGGATAAACAGCAAAAGAAACAAATATACAGTAAACAGTAAACATGCATACAATGCATCAATACAAGCGAGGCAAGGGATTCCCACTTAACCTCGAACCTGGGAAAACAATAGGCAAATTGAAACAGCTTCACTTCAAACCTAAGGGGCAAGCTGAACAAGCCACCAAACCATACAAAAAAAGAAATAAAATCCAACACCAACTCTAACAGCAACACCAGCTCCTACAGTAAGCAACTCAAACAGCAACAGCTCTGACAGCTACAGTTGATTAACAGCAAGTGGGAAAGACAGCAACAACTTCGAGCAAGACCCCATCTTCACCCTTCAATGAACCCCCAAGCTTTAGATAAGCTCTTGTCTCCAAAAATCTCCAAGCTCTAGCAAGCACTGACCCCCAACCAGTAAACAACTTCAACAAAAAAGCAGCAAAACCCTAGCTTCAACAGATAACCAGTTCTGACAGGCACAAGCTTCATCCTCACTAATCTTCAATGAACTTTATCTTCAATAGGTCTCCTGTAACAACCCAATTTTCAATAATTAATTATTGTGTTAATTAATTGATTTATTTGGATTATTCTAATTATTTGAATAATTAGATGATTGTTTAAATGGATTGATAGATGTTTTGAGAAAGGAAATATAGTGGAAAGAAATAAAGGGAAAGATATATATATATGAGGAAGTGGAAAGAAAAAGGAAAGAAAGAAGGAAGAGAAAGAAAGGGAAAGAAAGAGGAAGAAGAGAAAAGAGGAGAAAAAGAGGAAACTTGGAGAATCATCAAGAACATCCTCTGGCTTCGATTAATCTAAGGTAAGGGTGTGAAATCTTACTATCTTAATCATTGTGTATGATTGTGTATGTGTGTGGATGAGTTTGGTTGTTCTCCAACCTTGTTTCCATTTAGGTTGAAATGATAGAAATCGACAGAAGTTGATGTTCAGACGGTTAGAATCGAGAATAACTTTCGTAGCTTAGTCGGGATATGTTAGACTAAGATTATTGGAACTAGTTTGGCGAAAATCGGGTGATATTGTGAGTTTCACCATTTTCGGTTAAATTGAGGTTAAGATTTTGAGTGGAAATCGAATGTCGTGAAAGTTGAGTTTTATGACCCTAAAATATCCGTATATGATTAGTAAGGATAGATAGGTATTTAATCGGGTGAAAACTATTTAATCGGGCGACTTTTTGGGGCTTTTAAGCCCGAACCCGTAGCCGTTTTTCTGATTTTTTCAGGTGTTAATCGGTTAACCATATACGTTAACCGATTAACACAGTGTTGGGGGCCTAAAAACTGAGTTTTTGGTCTAAAAACTGAGTTTTTGGTCTAAAAACTGAGTTTTTGGAGGTGTTAACCGGTTAACCATATGCGTTAACCGATTAACACTGTAAGTGTGAGAAAATATTATTTTTCAAAACTTCGAAAATTCATAACTTTTTCACCATTTATCGGATTTTGACGTTCTTTATATCAAACTGAAGCTAATAATATGTTCTACAACATGGTGAAAAGAAATATTATTTTTAGCCAACTTTTATCCGATTTTACCGATTAGTCGGGATTAATGATTTTGAGTGAGAAGAGCTTATAGGAGCTAGAGCGTCCAGTTGCGATCGGTCTCGTCTCGTAAGGATAATTTGTGTGTTATTAATTGTTGTGTTGTGGGTAGCCGTAAGGCGTGAATCCTAGTGTATGAATATGATTTTGAATCGTGGCCTTTGGGCAAATTATGCATTGTTTAGAATTGAATAAAAATGCATGGCAATTGTGATGAATGATGAATATAATACACATTGTGAGTGATGATGATTGTACGTGTTGATGTATGAAGAATGCATGATAATATATTTGCGAATATGTATGCAGTTTGTGTTGATTGATCCCGTGTAGGATCTGCAGAGACATCGTGTGCCCATGTGGGGTGTGAGCGATGGTCTATAACTGATTGAGTCATTTTGTATGAGAACCATGTATGAAATGGTGTGAAATAAATGATGAATATATATATTTGCATTATGATATATATGTTGTGAATGCATAATAAATGTATGCAGTGAAATGTGAGAGATGCATGAGTATGTTTGTAAACATGTATGCATTTTGTGTTGATTGATCCCGCGTAGGATCTGCAGAAACCTCGTGTGCCCATGTGGGGTGTGAGCGATGGTTTATAGTTGATTGAGTCATGTTTGCATGTGAAGCATCATGATATGCATTTGTGTTATTTGATCCTGTGTAGGATCTGCAGAACCTCGTGTGCCCATGTGGGGTGTGAGCGATGGTTATATTTGATCCCGTGTAGGATCTGCAGAGACATCGTGTTCCCATGTGGGGTGTGAGCGATGGTCTATATTTGATTCTGCGTAGAATCTGCAGAACGATTGTGTGCCCTTGTGGGGTGTGAGCAATCGGATTGTGTGCCCATGTGGGGTGTGAGCAATCCATAAACATTGTGTGCCCATGTGGGGTGTGAGCAATGGGTGAACATCGTAGGCCCGACGGGGAGTTACTTCGGTAACGAGCGATGGTTCCATTTGGTTCTTCAATTGAACCTGCTGAATTGAGTCGGTACCGCATTTGCATCTGCATAGAGTCGTGAGTCGGTCTCTATGAGTTGCATAATTCATCTTTATATGATGCATTGGTGAAATAAACATGTATGTGAATGTTTATGTGAAACGGTGATGATATAAACATATTGTGTATGTTTATGTGAACTAACGCGAATTGCGATAATGGCATGAGTGAGTATGCTTGAAGATATGTATATATATGTGGGTTTACATGGATTGATGTAAAAATTGGTGAATGCATATTGTATATGCTTGATGTTCTATTTATATATAGATACTTATATGGATACATTGCGATGTATGGAATGATTGAGATGTATGAATAAATATAATTATAAATGTTTGTGTGAAAATGATGTGAATTGTAAAAGCATGATTGATGAGTATGCTTAGTTGTGTATATATATATACATGCAGTGTAATGTATGTGATGAATTGTGAATAATGCCTGAGAATATAATAGTACATGTATATAGGTAATGATTGGTAAATATGAGAGTAATATAGATAATAATGTTTATGTGAAAGATTTGTACTCACTGGGGTAGAATGGCAATGTGTCGTTCCTAGTGGAGTAATTACCGGGGTAGAATAACTGAGGTGTTATTCCTTATAGGGTATAAGTGACGTACCCATAATCCTAAAAAGGGGATTGGTGATATTGGGTGAGTTTTAAGTGAGTCACATGGCATGTTATATGATTCGTGATGAATGAAACATAACGTGTATGTTTGTGAGGATTAATTGTAATTGCGAATGTATGCATGATGAAATGCTTGGTTTTATACATATATGCTTTGCGATGTATGTTAGTGGGCATGTGAGGTATTATGGTGAGGAGTATAATATTTGTATTTGATGCTATGGATATATATTATGTGCATGGTTATTGTGTTAATATGCATTGTGGTGAGAAAATGTGAAATGTATGTATTCTGTACTTGCACATTTATATATGATTATGTGCTTTGATTATTATGGTAATATTTCTCACCCTTCTGCTGGAATGATGTCCTTTATGACATCGTGCAGGTATCTTGGAGTTGTACTGCTAGTAGTTGAGAGGTCTCTGTTGGTGCAGTCGTTTAGTATTTTAATTATGTTGGGTTGAGTCATGCTCTGGTTATGTAACACTGGGATCGTTTGGGTTTTTGCTTTAGAGATATTTTATGTATTTTAAGTTGTGTTTTAAATGTATCAAAATATTGTGATGTTGGCCTTAGTGCCCAAGTATTGTTGAATTATGAGATGAACATGAATGCTATGTGAAAAGAATTATGAATATAAATTGAATCCGCTGCTATATGCAAAGTGAACTTTGAAAAGCATGATTATTTTATTTGAGTGTTTAAAGCATGACAGGTGGTTTTGATGTTTTGAAATTATGTGTGACGCCCTTTTGTGAAAGCATGTTAATTTACTCTGATTATTTATGTATTTTCATGTGGGGTTAGAAGGGTGTTACATTAATGGTATCAGAGCAGGTCGGTCCATCCGGCCAAGTTGTCTAATGTTAGTTGTTCCCTTGTATGCGACATGTGTGTGAAACACTGTCGGTACGTGTTGGTTGTCTAACCTTTGTCTGCAAGGAGTGAGAATGATTAAAATGGGGGAGAAACTTGTGCTTCTCCAGGTTGCTGCAAGTGTAGAGTTGTAGCTCAGTGTGGTTGGATGCTCTTATAGTTTGGTAAAGATAGTTTATACCCCATCATGATTTCGGCTGTCTATTGACAAATTGAGGAACTGATCACCCTTAATCTCTTGTTGATAGTAGTTGGGATTGTGTTGGATGGGATAGATGTGTCTTGCAAGTTTAGATGGTGTGGTGCAGTGAATTTTTTGAGTGAAGCCGAGTGCTTAAGAATTGTTTTGATGAGTCGGCGCAGGACAGTGATGAGATGTTTAATTTTGATGGAAATTTTGAGTATTAATGAAAGTGGGAAGTTGGCGGTTTACCGTTTGATTATGGTTGCCTGAGAGTTATACTGACAAGATAAGTGTTATACAGCCAGGACGTGAAGTGGAGTTGTGATCGACTTAGTTGCGGAAACTAGTCAGATATTGAGAGCTGCATATGGTATGTCTGTTTAGATGATCAAAGAATTAAAATTGATTGAGTAGTTTTGAGACTTGTGTCTGGTGTGTATGCTACGGCAACTGATTGTGGAGTAGAGTATAAAGGTGGATAATGACTTTCGGTGATTATTAAGGAAAGTAAGATGTGGAATACCATGGGGGTATGATTGGGAGATATGTTAAGTGCAACATCAGCAAGTTTAATTGCTTAGAGGAAATTTAAAGCATATAAGAGGGATTATTTGACAAGTAACTTAGAGTGGGTCGTTATTGTGTTTGTGCCTGAGTTGGAGGCTCAAATTGGTTAGTGTGAGATTTGTAACAGTTGGTGATCTCAAGAGCTTAAGGTATTGGTTTGAATTGGGAGAATTGAATATGAGGCAGAGGAAAACGATTGGAACTTTTGAGGGATTATAGTTTTGGATTGAATTACCATTCGGGTAGAGCAACGCGGTAGCTGATGCATCGATTTAAGATTTGGTATATACTGATGATGATGGTTGAATTTAATGAATTAAGTCGAAGGACTGATTTTCGTATTAATGGGAATGGTATCATGAGATGTCGTGATAGAGTTGTGTTCTAGAGATTATTAAGTGGAATAAGAGTATTGTGGTAGATGGAGTATCCATCCTAGTGCTATAAAGATGTAACCGAATTTGAGAAAATTATTTTGATGGCCATATATGAAGAGAGAAGTGGCTTAGTTTTATGTGCTAGTTAGACTTGTCGGAAGTCGAAGAATGAACGTATGAGACTGTTGGGTCTGATGTAACCGTTGTATATTCCAGAGTTGAAATTGGATAGTATTCCCATGGATTTTGCGTTGGGTTTTCCGGAGAATTTGAGGAGTATGATTTTAATCGAGTGATTTTGGATGGAATGGCTAGATTGGTTTTTTTTCCTACCAATGAGGATTAATCATTCTATGTTGGAGCTGGTTGAGATGGATATCACTGAGGTGATGAAGTTGTATGAGGTGTCGTCGAATATTGTGTCAGATAGGGATCTGAAGCGTTGTATGGTATGAGGTGTAGGACTCCTTTGTATTGGTATGATTCAGGCGAGAGTGTTGTGCTCAGACCTGAGGATTGTGTAAGAGACAACTGAGAAGATCAAGAAGATCTAAGAAAGTACATGTTCTGAGAGTTTCAGTGGTGACGGGTGTTGATCGAGCTTTGAAGTCTCGGAAGCACACACCGTGGTTTGTTGCTTAGTATCAGAGGGCGCAGCGGAAGTGTGGGAGAAGTATCATGTTTGATTGTCTTATCGCTGTCGCTTGTGAATTTACATAATATAGTATATGCCTAATCGAGGAAGTGCAAGTGCATTCATCCGGGTGGATGGTGTACAAGTGAGGAAGGATTTGACTGTTGAGACATTGCTAGTAGGGATTGATGAGCAAGAGGTAACTTCGAGATAATGAAGATTTCTTCGGTAAAGACAGTTAGGGGAACCAACTAGAGGAAGTGGGATTTGAGAGATTGAGATGAGGGAGTCGTATCCAACTCTGTTCTTTGAGGTAACATTTTCGAGGACGAAAATTCCTAAAGTAGGGGAGAGTTGTAACAACCCAATTTTCAATAATTAATTATTGTGTTAATTAATTGATTTATTTGGATTATTCTAATTATTTGAATAATTAGATGATTGTTTAAATGGATTGATAGATGTTTTGAGAAAGGAAATATAGTGGAAAGAAATAAAGGGAAAGATATATATATGAGGAAGTGGAAAGAAAAAGGAAAGAAAGAAGGAAGAGAAAGAAAGGGAAAGAAAGAGGAAGAAGAGAAAAGAGGAGAAAAAGAGGAAACTTGGAGAATCATCAAGAACATCCTCTGGCTTCGATTAATCTAAGGTAAGGGTGTGAAATCTTACTATCTTAATCATTGTGTATGATTGTGTATGTGTGTGGATGAGTTTGGTTGTTTTCCAACCTTGTTTCCATTTAGGTCGAAATGATAGAAATCGACAGAAGTCGATGTTCGGACGGTTAGAATCGAGAATAACTTTCGTAGCTTAGTCGGGATATGTTAGACTAAGATTATTGGAACTAGTTTGGCGAAAATCGGGTGATATCGTGAGTTTCACCATTTTCGGTTAAATTGAGGTTAAGATTTTGAGTGGAAATCGAATGTCGTGAAAGTTGAGTTTTATGACCCTAAAATATCCGTATATGATTAGTAAGGATAGATAGGTATTTAATCGGGTGAAAACTATTTAATCGGGCGACTTTTTGGGGCTTTTAAGCCCGAACCCGTAGCCGTTTTTCTGATTTTTTCAGGTGTTAATCGGTTAACCATATACGTTAACCGATTAACACAGTGTTGGGGGCCTAAAAACTGAGTTTTTGGTCAAAAAACTGAGTTTTTGGAGGTGTTAACCGGTTAACCATATGCGTTAACCGATTAACACTGTAAGTGTGAGAAAATATTATTTTTCAAAACTTCGAAAATTCATAACTTTTTCACCGTTTATCGGATTTTGACGTTCTTTATATCAAACTGAAGCTAATAATATGTTCTACAACATGGTGAAAAGAAATATTATTTTTAGCCAACTTTTATCCGATTTTACCGATTAGTCGGGATTAATGATTTTGAGTGAGAAGAGCTTATAGGAGCTAGAGCGTCCAGTTGCGATCGGTCTCGTCTCGTAAGGATAATTTGTGTGTTATTAATTGTTGTGTTGTGGGTAGCCGTAAGGCGTGAATCCTAGTGTATGAATATGATTTTGAATCGTGGCCTTTGGGCAAATTATGCATTGTTTAGAATTGAATAAAAATGCATGGCAATTGTGATGAATGATGAATATAATACACATTGTGAGTGATGATGATTGTACGTGTTGATGTATGAAGAATGCATGATAATATATTTGCGAATATGTATGCAGTTTGTGTTGATTGATCCCGTGTAGGATCTGCAGAGACATCGTGTGCCCATGTGGGGTGTGAGCGATGGTCTATAACTGATTGAGTCATTTTGTATGAGAACCATGTATGAAATGGTGTGAAATAAATGATGAATATATATATTTGCATTATGATATATATGTTGTGAATGCATAATAAATGTATGCAGTGAAATGTGAGAGATGCATGAGTATGTTTGTAAACATGTATGCATTTTGTGTTGATTGATCCCGCGTAGGATCTGCAGAAACCTCGTGTGCCCATGTGGGGTGTGAGCGATGGTTTATAGTTGATTGAGTCATGTTTGCATGTGAAGCATCATGATATGCATTTGTGTTATTTGATCCTGTGTAGGATCTGCAGAACCTCGTGTGCCCATGTGGGGTGTGAGCGATGGTTATATTTGATCCCGTGTAGGATCTGCAGAGACATCGTGTTCCCATGTGGGGTGTGAGCGATGGTCTATATTTGATTCTGCGTAGAATCTGCAGAACGATTGTGTGCCCTTGTGGGGTGTGAGCAATCGGATTGTGTGCCCATGTGGGGTGTGAGCAATGGGTGAACATCGTGTGCCCATGTGGGGTGTGAGCAATGGGTGAACATCGTAGGCCCGACGGGGAGTTACTTCGGTAACGAGCGATGGTTCCATTTGGTTCTTCAATTGAACCTGCTGAATTGAGTCGGTACCGCATTTGCATCTGCATAGAGTCGTGAGTCGGTCTCTATGAGTTGCATAATTCATCTTTATATGATGCATTGGTGAAATAAACATGTATGTGAATGTTTATGTGAAACGGTGATGATATAAACATATTGTGTATGTTTATGTGAACTAACGCGAATTGCGATAATGGCATGAGTGAGTATGCTTGAAGATATGTATATATATGTGGGTTTACATGGATTGATGTAAACATTGGTGAATGCATATTGTATATGCTTGATGTTCTATTTATATATAGATACTTATATGGATACATTGCGATGTATGGAATGATTGAGATGTATGAATAAATATAATTATAAATGTTTGTGTGAAAAGGATGTGAATTGTAGAAGCATGATTGATGAGTATGCTTAGTTGTGTATATATATATATATATATATATATATATATATATATATATATATATATATATATATATATATATACATGCAGTGTAATGTATGTGATGAATTGTGAATAATGCCTGAGAATATAATAGTACATGTATATAGGTAATGATTGGTAAATATGAGAGTAATATAGATAATAATGTTTATGTGAAAGATTTGTACTCACTGGGGTAGAATGGCAATGTGTCGTTCCTAGTGGAGTAATTACCGGGGTAGAATAACTGAGGTGTTATTCCTTATAGGGTATAAGTGACGTACCCATAATCCTAAAAAGGAGATTGGTGATATTGGGTGAGTTTTAAGTGAGTCACATGGCATGTTATATGATTCGTGATGAATGAAACATAACGTGTATGTTTGTGAGGATTAATTGTAATTGCGAATGTATGCATGATGAAATGCTTGGTTTTATACATATATGCTTTGCGATGTATGTTAGTGGGTATGTGAGGTATTATGGTGAGGAGTATAATATGTGTATTTGATGCTATGGATATATATTATGTGCATGGTTATTGTGTTAATATGCATTGTGGTGAGAAAATGTGAAATGTATGTATTCTGTACTTGCACATTTATATATGATTATGTGCTTTGATTATTATGGTAATATTTCTCACCCTTCTGCTGGAATGATGTCCTTTATGACATCGTGCAGGTATCTTGGAGTTGTACTGCTAGTAGTTGAGAGGTCTCTGCTGGTGCAGTCGTTTAGTATTTTAATTATGTTGGGTTGAGTCATGCTCTGGTTATGTAACACTGGGATTGTTTGGGTTTTTGCTTTAGAGATATTTTATGTATTTTAAGTTGTGTTTTAAATGTATCAAAATATTGTGATGTTGGCCTTAGTGCCCAAGTATTGTTGAATTATGAGATGAACATGAATGCTATGTGAAAAGAATTATGAATATAAATTGAATCTGCTGCTATATGCAAAGTGAACTTTGAAAAGCATGATTATTTTATTTGAGTGTTTAAAGCATGACAGGTGGTTTTGATGTTTTGAAATTATGTGTGACGCCCTTTTGTGAAAGCATGTTAATTTACTCTGATTATTTATGTATTTTCATGTGGGGTTAGAAGGGTGTTACATTAATGGTATCAGAGCAGGTCGGTCCATCCGGCCAAGTTGTCTAATGTTAGTTGTTCCCTTGTATGCGACATGTGTGTGAAACACTGTCGGTACGTGTTGGTTGTCTAACCTTTGTCTGCAAGGAGTGAGAATGATTAAAATGGGGGAGAAACTTGTGCTTCTCCAAGTTGCTGCAAGTGTAGAGTTGTAGCTCAGTGTGGTTGGATGCTCTTATAGTTTGGTAAAGATAGTTTATACCCCATCATGATTTCGGCTGTCTATTGACAAATTGAGGAACTGATCACCCTTAATCTCTTGTTGATAGTAGTTGGGATTGTGTTGGATGGGATAGATGTGTCTTGCAAGTTTAGATGGTGTGGTGCAGTGAATTGTTTTGAGTGAAGCCGAGTGCTTAAGAATTGTTTTGATGAGTCGGCGCAGGACAGTGATGAGATGTTTAATTTTGATGGAAATTTTGAGTATTAATGAAAGTGGGAAGTTGGCGGTTTACCGTTTGATTATGGTTGCCTGAGAGTTATACTGACAAGATAAGTGTTATACATCCAGGACGTGAAGTGGAGTTGTGATCGACTTAGTTGCGGAAACTAGTCAGATATTGAGAGCTCCATATGGTATGTCTGTTTAGATGATCAAAGAATTAAAATTGATTGAGTAGTTTTGAGACTTGTGTCTGGTGTGTATGCTACGACAACTGATTGTGGAGTAGAGTATAAAGGTGGATAATGACTTTCGGTGATTATTAAGGAAAGTAAGATGTGGAATACCATGGGGGTATGATTGGGAGATATGTTAAGTGCAACATCAGCAAGTTTAATTGCTTAGAGGAAATTTAAAGCATATAAGAGGGATTATTTGACAAGTAACTTAGAGTGGGTCGTTATTGTGTTTGTGCCTGAGTTGGAGGCTCAAATTGGTTAGTGTGAGATTTGTAACAGTTGGTGATCTCAAGAGCTTAAGGTATTGGTTTGAATTGGGAGAATTGAATATGAGGCAAAGGAAAACTATTGGAACTTTTGAGGGATTATAGTTTTGGATTGAATTACCATTCGGGTAGAGCAACGCGGTAGCTGATGCATCGATTTAAGATTTGGTATATACTGATGATGATGGTTGAATTTAATGAATTAAGTCGAAGGACTGATTTTCGTATTAATGGGAATGGTATCATGAGATGTCGTGATAGAGTTGTGTTCTAGAGATTATTAAGTGGAATAAGAGTATTGTGGTAGATGGAGTATCCATCCTAGTGCTATAAAGATGTAACCAAATTTGAGAAAATTATTTTGATGGCCATATATGAAGAGAGAAGTGGCTTAGTTGTATGTGCTAGTTAGACTTGTCGGAAGTCGAAGAATGAACGTATGAGACTGTTGGGTCTGATGTAACCGTTGTATATTCCAGAGTTGAAATTGGATAGTATTCCCATGGATTTTGCGTTGGGTTTTCCGGAGAATTTGAGGAGTATGATTTTAATCGAGTGATTTTGGATGGAATGGCTAGATTGGTTTTTTTTCCTACCAATGAGGATTAATCATTCTATGTTGGAGCTGGTTGAGATGAATATCACTGAGGTGATGAAGTTGTATGAGGTGTCGTCGAATATTGTGTCAGATAGGGATCTGAAGCGTTGTATGGTATGAGGTGTAGGACTCCTTTGTATTGGTATGATTCAGGCGAGAGTGTTGTGCTCAGACCTGAGGATTGTGTAAGAGACAACTGAGGAGATCAAGAAGATCTAAGAAAGTACATGTTCTGAGAGTTTCAGTGGTGACGGGTGTTGATCGAGCTTTGAAGTCTCGGAAGCACACACCGTGGTTTGTTGCTTAGTATCAGAGGGCGCAGCGGAAGTGTGGGAGAAGTATCATGTTTGATTGTCTTACCGCTGTCGCTTGTTGTAACAGCCCAAATTTCATTAAATAATTAATTATAGTAATTAATTGATTTAGTGGGATTTTATTAATGTTGGAAATTAATTTTTATTAATTGGGATTAATAGAGAATTGAGAAGGAAATTGGAAGGAAGGAAAATGAAGGAAATATATATAAGAGAGAAAGAAAAGAAAAGAAAGATAGAAAACATTTTGGAAAGAAAGAGGAAAGAAGAAGAAAGGAGGGAAAGAGAAGAGAAGAAGAGGAAAAGTGGAAATCGTCAAGAACCAACATCAAAGCTCCGATTAATCGAGGTAAGGGTGAGAAATGTTTCTATTTGATCATTGTATGATGTTATGTATGTTGGGTTAGGGTTTTAGTGGAGTTTCCATCACTTTCCATTTAGGGCAAAATGTTGGATAATCGGTAGATTGATGATTTAATCGGTTGAAATCGAGTAATAATGCCGTAGAATAGTCGGGTAACATGTATTGATGCTGTTTATACTGATTTGGATGTGTAAGAGAAGGTTGATGATGGATTGGTGAAGGAGGGACAGAATAGGATTCTGTTCTGCGCAGGTTCGCTGGCTCTCGCCAGGCGAGCAAAGGCGAAGCTTCGCCAGGCGAAGCCTAGCGAATGTTGGCGAATAATTATATTTAAGTCCCAGTAGACTTCGCTGGTGGGTTCGCCAGGCGAAGTGGGACAGCGAAGGTTCGCCCAGCGAAGGTGCTGGCAAATGGTGGCGAATGAAGTCAGTAGCTACTGACTTGGGCTCGCTGGGAAGTCTCGCCAGGCGAAGCCTAGCGAGTGTTCGCTGAGAGAGTTCGCCAGGCGAAGGCCAGGCGAAGGTTCGTTGCGAGGGTTCGCCAGGCGAATGAAGGCGAATGTGACAGTATATTTTCTTTGCTGTGTTATCCAAATGGTGATTGTTTGGTTGATTCGCATATGTTTATACTTCTATGTTATGAATGAGTATGTGAACTATCATGATAACATGTGCTGTGGGTAGCCTTCGGGCGTGAATCCTAGAGTTGTGATATGAATGATTAATTGTAATCGGTTAAAATACATGAGAACATAATGATGGTTATGTGTGTATTAATTGATGAGTTGTGAATGTTTGATTGTTGTGTGAAGGCATGGGAACATATGTGATATGTGTGCATTGTGGTTGAATATGATGATGTGTGAAATGAATACATTGATAAATGTTTGATATATGTTGTATGTGCAATCATGATGAAATTCTCGAAGGGGTGAATTATTCGAATGCATGGGATTAAGACGCGGGAACGGTCTTAAGTGCATTTATTGTGATTGGTTGATTGTACATGCATCATTCAGTCAAGAGGCAATGTCTGTTAGTTTCGTGGAAACTAGTGGCTTGTCCCAAACCTAGAAGGGTGGGTTTGAAGCCTAGGGGACGGGCTTGGTTGTTATCGGTCTAGAAGGGTGGACCCGGTTTAAAGTAAAAACCGAAAAATGATAACAAGTTATCGGTCTAGAAGGGTGGACCCGGTTAGAGTGAAAACCGAAAAAAGATAACTAATGTCGGTACCGCATAGCATTGAGTTGCATTGGATATGTTGAGTCACATTTCATAATATTGTTGTGGTATAAATGTGCTTGTGAATGATTGTGAAATTAAGCATGAAGGGATGTGCTTGTGAATGTTCATAATGCTGATATATGTGAACGTGATATGATTATGATTATGAGAACGAAGTGTGGTGAGAAATGTGAATATGTGTTATATGATACCTATATATATACGTAATCTTATGCTTTGATTATTATGGTTATATTTCTCACCCTTCTGCTGTTTTATGATGCTCTATGAGGCATTGCAGATTAGGATGCTGGAGTCCTTTTGTGGAGAATAGTCTTCATTCTTTTGAGTCTACTGCTCTGATATGTAACACCGGGTAGTTAGACTAGTATAGTCATTCTTTTGTGATACATTGCGATGTATCAGCTTATGTGGTTCTGTAAATCTAACTGATATGATATATTAATTTAGATAGCTTATGTGTACGTGGATTAATATTTTGAAAACGATCAAATGATTTTATCTTCCGCTTAAATTGAAAATGTTACATATTTTATGGAGCAAATTGTAAAAGTGTTTTATTGGTGAAATTGTGGCATTCTTCTTTTATACCTTATTATAAAACCTTTTTACTCTGATAACTTGTATGTGCTTAATTGTTTTATATGCATTTATTTGGGGTATAGAAGGGGGTGTTACAATAGTGGTATCAGAGCAGGTCGGTCCGTCCGGCCTAGTTGTTAGAGTGTTTTCTTCCTGTGTGTTATTGATATGCGTGTGTTGCATTATCAATATTGGTTGTTCTTACGTGGTTCTGTGGTTGGAATTAGTAAGATGGTTGCAGGAAGGAACGACGAAGCGATTGCGGAGGCATTGACGAGATTGGCGGGGGCAATTGGGCAGAATCCTCCGGCCAATGTGAATGTGAGGAATCATGCTGATGATGGATTTCGTGCTCTGGGGAAATTCCAAAAGAATAACCCTCCGGTCTTCAAGGGAACTCATGAACCGGACAAGGCACAAATCTGGTTGAAAGCTGTGGAAAAGATTTTTCGAGTTATGAATTGCTCGGATGCACAGAAGGTGCAGTTTGGGACTCATATGCTCGAAGAAGAAGCTGAAGATTGGTGGGGTAATACTCGCCAAAGATTTGAGGAAGATGATATTGTGATTACGTGGGATTTGTTTAGAGAAACTTTTCTGGAGAAGTATTTTCCAGAGGATGTGCGGGGGAAGAAAGAGATCGAATTTCTTGAGTTGAAGCAAGGTAATTCGACGGTTGCTGAGTATGCGGCGAAATTTGAGGAGTTGATCAAATTTTGTCCTCACTATAATACTGGTAATGCTGAGAGGTCTAAGTGCCTCAAGTTTGTGAACGGTTTGAGACCTGAGATTAGACAAGCTATTGGATACCAGGAAATCAGGCGGTTTTCTGAGTTGGTTAACAAGAGCAGAATTTATGATGAAGACAGTAGGGCTAGGTCTAGCCACTACAAGAGCCTAAGTGATAAGAAAGGAAAAGGTCAATTCAGAGGAAAACCTTATGTGACTCCTGTGGACAAAGGGAAGCAGAGAATGGGTTATGGCAAGAGGCCAAGTGGGGGAGTTTCTACTCCGGTGAGATGTTATAGGTGCGGTGAAGAGGGACATCGTGCTCCTGAATGCAAAAGTGTTGAGAGGACGTGTTTTAAGTGTGGCAAGCCAGGCCACAAGGCTCTGGAATGCAGAAGTGGTGCGGGCGTGACTTGCTACAATTGTGGTGAGCAAGGGCACATTAGTACCAAGTGCGATAAGCCGAAGAAGAATCAAGGGAGCGGGAAAGTGTTCGCTCTATCTGGATCTGAGACTGCTAGCGACGATCGATTGATCAGAGGTACGTGTTTTATTAATGGTATACCTTTGATCGCTATAATTGATACCGGAGCTACGCATTCTTTTATTTCTTTGGATTGTGTTAGAAGGTTGAATCTTGAGTTGTCTGTGATTGGTGGCGGTATGGTTATTGATACTCCTGCTATGGGTTCGGTAACTACACCGTATGTTTGCTTGAATTGCCCGTTGAGTATTTTCGGTAGAGATTTTGGGATAGATTTAGTGTGTCTTTGTTTGGATCAACTTGATGTCATTCTTGGAATGAATTGGTTAAAATTCAATCGTGTGTATATTAACTGTTTTGACAAAACGGTTATTTTTCCCGACTCGGATGTTGAAAGGGATTTGTTTATGACGAGGAAACAAGTGAAGGAATCGGTACAAGATGGGGCTAAGGTATTTATGCTCATGGCAACTTTGAGGACTAGTGAAAGTGAAGAGATTGAGGCTTTGCCCATTGTTAGAAATTTTCCGAAAGTATTCCCTGATGAGATAAAGGATTTACCGCCGGAGCGAGAAGTGGAGTTTTCGATAGATTTGATTCCTGGAACTAGTCCGATATCGATGGCTCCATATCGTATGTCGGCCTCAGAGTTAAAAGAGTTGAAGAGTCAACTTGAGGATTTGCTTGAAAAGAGGTTTATTCGTCCGAGCGTGTCACCGTGGGGTGCACCGGTGTTGTTGGTTAAGAAGAAAGAGGGTTCTATGAGGCTCTGTGTGGATTACAGACAGTTGAACAAGGCGACTATTAAGAATAAGTATCCACTTCCGAGGATTGATGATCTGATGGATCAGTTGATTGGTGCAAGTGTGTTCAGCAAGATTGATTTGAGATCTGGGTATCATCAGATCCGTGTGAAAGCTGAGGATATTCAGAAGACGGCCTTTCGGACGAGGTATGGACACTATGAGTATTCCGTGATGCCATTTGGTGTGACTAATGCACCAGGTGTATTTATGGAGTACATGAATAGGATTTTTCATCCTTATTTGGATAAGTTTGTGGTGGTGTTTATCGACGACATCTTGGTTTATTCGAAGAGCGAAGGAGAGCATGCCGAGCATCTGAAGATGGTGTTATCTGTGCTGAGAGAGAAGCAGTTGTTCGCGAAGCTTTCTAAGTGTGAATTTTGGTTGAAGGAAGTTAGTTTCCTTGGTCATGTGATTTCTAGTAGTGGTGTTGCGGTTGATCCGTCGAAGGTTGAAGCGGTGTCGCAATGGGAGACTCCGAAGTCAGTTTTTGAGATCAGAAGTTTTCTTGGTTTAGCCGGTTATTATCGGAAGTTTATTGAAGGATTTGCCAAGTTATCATTGCCGTTGACACAGTTGACTAGGAAAGGTCAAGCCTTTGTTTGGGACGCCAAGTGTGAAGCGAGTTTTCAAGAACTTAAG
This sequence comes from Lathyrus sativus, assembly GCA_963859935.3. Classification (NCBI taxonomy): domain Eukaryota; kingdom Viridiplantae; phylum Streptophyta; class Magnoliopsida; order Fabales; family Fabaceae; genus Lathyrus; species Lathyrus sativus. The sequence continues at coordinate 182,413,293 of OZ012740.1, read as the reverse complement.
CGGAGGTTGACGACAGCTCCTGTTTTGATTCTGCCAAATCCAGAAGAACCATTCGTTGTGTATTGTGATGCTTCTTTGATGGGTTTAGGAGGTGTGTTGATGCAGAATAACCAAGTTGTGGCTTATGCTTCGAGGCAACTCAAAGTGCATGAGAAGAATTATCCGACGCATGACTTAGAGTTGGCCGCCGTTGTGTTCGTGTTGAAGCTTTGGAGGCATTATTTGTTTGGTGCAAGATTTGAAGTGTTTAGTGACCACAAGAGTTTGAGGTATCTTTTTGATCAAAAGGAATTGAATGCGAGACAAAGAAGATGGCTTGAACTTTTGAAGGATTTTGATTTTGGCTTGAATTACCATCCGGGTAAAGCGAATGTAGTAGCGGATGCATTGAGTCGGAAATCATTGCATATGTCGGCATTGATGGTGAAAGAGTTAGAATTGGTTGAGCAATTTCGAGATTTGAGTTTGGTATGTGAGAGAAGTTCTTTTGGATTTAAGTTGGGTATGTTAAAGCTGACAAGTGGTATTTTGGATGAAATTCGAGAAGGACAGAAATCAGATTTGAGCTTAGTTGATCGGTTGACTTTAATCAACCAAGGCCAAGGTGGTGATTTTCGGATTGATGAGAATGGTATTATGAGATGTCGGGATCGAGTTTGTGTTCCGAACATGGTTGAGCTTAAGAAGAGCATCCTTGAGGAAGGACATCGTAGCGGATTGAGTATTCATCCGGGTGCTACTAAGATGTATCAGGATTTGAGGAAAGTATTTTGGTGGCCTAGTATGAAGAAGGATATTGCGGAATTTGTGTATTCTTGTTTGACTTGCCAGAAGTCAAAGGTTGAGCATCAGAAGCCATCGGGTTTGATGAAGCCGTTGTTTATTCCTGAGTGGAAATGGGATAGTATCTCCATTGATTTTGTATCGGGTTTGCCGAGGACGCCGAGTAATTTTGAGGCTATTTGGGTTATCGTGGATAGGTTGACTAAATCTGCTCACTTTATCCCTATGCGTATGGATTACTCTTTGGAGAAGTTGGCTAAGTTGTATATTGAGAGGATTGTGTGTCTGCATGGTATTCCATTAAGTATTGTTTCGGATAGAGATCCGCGGTTTACTTCGAGATTTTGGGAGAGCCTGCAAAGTGCTTTGGGTACTAAGTTGCGTCTGAGTTCAACGTATCATCCTCAGACTGATGGTCAGACGGAGAGGACGATTCAGTCGCTTGAAGATCTTTTGAGAGCTTGTGTATTGGAAAAAGGAGGAGCTTGGGATAGCTACTTGCCTTTGATTGAGTTTACCTACAACAACAGTTTCCATTCGAGTATTGGTATGGCACCATTTGAGGCGTTGTATGGTAGACGGTGTAGGACACCATTGTGTTGGTTCGAGTCCGGAGAAAGTTCTGTTGTTGGACCCGAGTTAGTTCAACAGACTACTGATAAGATCAAGATGATTCAAGAGAAGATGAGAGTTGCTCAAAGTCGTCAGAAGAGTTATTGAGACAAGAGGAGGAAGGCACTTGAATTTCAAGAGGGAGATCATGTGTTTCTTCGAGTCACTCCGATGACAGGTGTTGGTAGGGCACTGAAGTCGCGCAAGTTGTCGCCGCGTTTCATTGGTCCTTATCAGATTTTGCAAAGGATAGGAGAAGTGGCCTATCGTGTGGCTTTACCACCGTCGCTTGCTAATCTTCATGACGTATTCCATGTATCTCAGTTGAGGAAATACATTGCGGATCCGTCTCATGTAGTCCAAGTAGATGATGTGCAGGTGAGAGATAACCTGACTGTTGAGACATCACCTATGCGGATAGAGGATCGGAAATTGAAGCAGCTTCGAGGTAAAGAGATCGCTTTAGTGAAGGTCGCGTGGGGAGGACCGGCTGGTGGAAATGTTACTTGGGAGCTTGAGAGTCGGATGAAGGAGTCTTATCCAGAACTGTTTGAATCAGGTAACATTTTCGAGGACGAAAATTCCTAAGTGGGGGAGGGTTGTAACAGCCCAAATTTCATTAAATAATTAATTATAGTAATTAATTGATTTAGTGGGATTTTATTAATGTTGGAAATTAATTTTTATTAATTGGGATTAATAGAGAATTGAGAAGGAAATTGGAAGGAAGGAAAATGAAGGAAATATATATAAGAGAGAAAGAAAAGAAAAGAAAGATAGAAAACATTTTGGAAAGAAAGAGGAAAGAAGAAGAAAGGAGGGAAAGAGAAGAGAAGAAGAGGAAAAGTGGAAATCGTCAAGAACCAACATCAAAGCTCCGATTAATCGAGGTAAGGGTGAGAAATGTTTCTATTTGATCATTGTATGATGTTATGTATGTTGGGTTAGGGTTTTAGTGGAGTTTCCATCACTTTCCATTTAGGGCAAAATGTTGGATAATCGGTAGATTGATGATTTAATCGGTTGAAATCGAGTAATAATGCCGTAGAATAGTCGGGTAACATGTATTGATGCTGTTTATACTGATTTGGATGTGTAAGAGAGGGTTGATGATGGATTGGTGAAGGAGGGACAAAATAGGATTCTGTTCTGCGCAGGTTCGCTGGCTCTTGCCAGGCGAGCAAAGGCGAAGCTTCGCCAGGCGAAGCCTAGCGAATGTTGGCGAATAATTATATTTAAGTCCCAGTAGACTTCGCTGGTGGGTTCGCCAGGCGAAGTGGGACAGCGAAGGTTCGCCCAGCGAAGGTGCTGGCAAATGGTGGCGAATGAAGTCAGTAGCTACTGACTTGGGCTCGCTGGGAAGTCTCGCCAGGCGAAGCCTAGCGAGTGTTCGCTGAGAGAGTTCGCCAGGCGAAGGCCAGGCGAAGGTTCGCTGCGAGGGTTCGCCAGGCGAATGAAGGCGAATGTGACAGTATATTTTCTTTGCTGTGTTATCCAAATGGTGATTGTTTGGTTGATTCGCATATGTTTATACTTCTATGTTATGAATGAGTATGTGAACTATCATGATAACATGTGCTGTGGGTAGCCTTCGGGCGTGAATCCTAGAGTTGTGATATGAATGATTAATTGTAATCGGTTAAAATACATGAGAACATAATGATGGTTATGTGTGTATTAATTGATGAGTTGTGAATGTTTGATTGTTGTGTGAAGGCATGGGAACATATGTGATATGTGTGCATTGTGGTTGAATATGATGATGTGTGAAATGAATACATTGATAAATGTTTGATATATGTTGTATGTGCAATCATGATGAAATTCTCGAAGGGGTGAATTATTCGAATGCATGGGATTAAGACGCGGGAACGGTCTTAAGTGCATTTATTGTGATTGGTTGATTGTACATGCATCATTCAGTCAAGAGGCAATGTCTGTTAGTTTCGTGGAAACTAGTGGCTTGTCCCAAACCTAGAAGGGTGGGTTTGAAGCCTAGGGGACAGGCTTGGTTGTTATCGGTCTAGAAGGGTGGACCTGGTTTAAAGTAAAAACCGAAAAATGATAACAAGTTATCGGTCTAGAAGGGTGGACCCGGTTAGAGTGAAAACCGAAAAAAGATAACTAATGTCGGTACCGCATAGCATTGAGTTGCATTGGATATGTTGAGTCACATTTCATAATATTGTTGTGGTATAAATGTGCTTGTGAATGATTGTGAAATTAAGCATGAAGGGATGTGCTTGTGAATGTTCATAATGCTGATATATGTGAACGTGATATGATTATGATTATGAGAACGAAGTGTGGTGAGAAATGTGAATATGTGTTATATGATACCTATATATATACGTAATCTTATGCTTTGATTATTATGGTTATATTTCTCACCCTTCTGCTGTTTTATGATGCTCTATGAGGCATTGCAGATTAGGATGCTGGAGTCCTTTTGTGAAGAATAGTCTTCATTCTTTTGAGTCTACTGCTCTGATATGTAACACCGGGTAGTTAGACTAGTATAGTCATTCTTTTGTGATACATTGCGATGTATCAGCTTATGTGGTTCTGTAAATCTAACTGATATGATATATTAATTTAGATAGCTTATGTGTACGTGGATTAATATTTTGAAAACGATCAAATGATTTTATCTTCCGCTTAAATTGAAAATGTTACATATTTTATGGAGCAAATTGTAAAAGTGTTTTATTGGTGAAATTGTGGCATTCTTCTTTTATACCTTATTATAAAACCTTTTTACTCTGATAACGTGTATGTGCTTAATTGTTTTATATGCATTTATTTGGGGTATAGAAGGGGGTGTTACACTTGTGAATTTACATAATATGGTATATGCCTAATCGAGGAAGTGCAAGTGCATTCATCCGGGTGGATGGTGTACAAGTGAGGAAGGATTTGACTGTTGAGACATTGCTAGTAGGGATTGATGAGCAAGAGGTAACTTCGAGATAATGAAGATTTCTTCGGTAAAGACAATTAGGGGAACCAACTAGAGGAAGTGGGATTTGAGAGATTGAGATGAGGGAGTCGTATCCAACTCTGTTCTTTGAGGTAACATTTTCGAGGACAAAAATTCCTAAAGTGGGGGAGAGTTGTAACAACCCAATTTTCAATAATTAATTATTGTGTTAATTAATTGATTTATTTGGATTATTCTAATTATTTGAATAATTAGATGATTGTTTAAATGGATTGATAGATGTTTTGAGAAAGGAAATATAGTGGAAAGAAATAAAGGGAAAGATATATATATGAGGAAGTGGAAAGAAAAAGGAAAGAAAGAAGGAAGAGAAAGAAAGGGAAAGAAAGAGGAAGAAGAGAAAAGAGGAGAAAAAGAGGAAACTTGGAGAATCATCAAGAACATCCTCTGGCTTCGATTAATCTAAGGTAAGGGTGTGAAATCTTACTATCTTAATCATTGTGTATGATTGTGTATGTGTGTGGATGAGTTTGGTTGTTTTCCAACCTTGTTTCCATTTAGGTCGAAATGATAGAAATCGACAGAAGTCGATGTTCGGACGGTTAGAATCGAGAATAACTTTCGTAGCTTAGTCGGGATATGTTAGACTAAGATTATTGGAACTAGTTTGGCGAAAATCGGGTGATATTGTGAGTTTCACCATTTTCGGTTAAATTGAGGTTAAGATTTTGAGTGGAAATCGAATGTCGTGAAAGTTGAGTTTTATGACCCTAAAATATCCGTATATGATTAGTAAGGATAGATAGGTATTTAATCGGGTGAAAACTATTTAATCGGGCGACTTTTTGGGGCTTTTAAGCCCGAACCCGTAGCCGTTTTTCTGATTTTTTCAGGTGTTAATCGGTTAACCATATACGTTAACCGATTAACACAGTGTTGGGGGCCTAAAAACTGAGTTTTTGGAGGTGTTAACCGGTTAACCATATGCGTTAACCGATTAACACTGTAAGTGTGAGAAAATATTATTTTTCAAAACTTCGAAAATTCATAACTTTTTCACCGTTTATCGGATTTTGACGTTCTTTATATCAAACTGAAGCTAATAATATGTTCTACAACATGGTGAAAAGAAATATTATTTTTAGCCAACTTTTATCCGATTTTACCGATTAGTCGGGATTAATGATTTTGAGTGAGAAGAGCTTATAGTAGCTAGAGCGTCCAGTTGCGATCGGTCTCGTCTCGTAAGGATAATTTGTGTGTTATTAATTGTTGTGTTGTGGGTAGCCGTAAGGCGTGAATCCTAGTGTATGAATATGATTTTGAATCGTGGCCTTTGGGCAAATTATGCATTGTTTAGAATTGAATAAAAATGCATGGCAATTGTGATGAATGATGAATATAATACACATTGTGAGTGATGATGATTGTACGTGTTGATGTATGAAGAATGCATGATAATATATTTGCGAATATGTATGCAGTTTGTGTTGATTGATCCCGTGTAGGATCTGCAGAGACATCGTGTGCCCATGTGGGGTGTGAGCGATGGTCTATAACTGATTGAGTCATTTTGTATGAGAACCATGTATGAAATGGTGTGAAATAAATGATGAATATATATATTTGCATTATGATATATATGTTGTGAATGCATAATAAATGTATGCAGTGAAATGTGAGAGATGCATGAGTATGTTTGTAAACATGTATGCATTTTGTGTTGATTGATCCCGCGTAGGATCTGCAGAAACCTCGTGTGCCCATGTGGGGTGTGAGCGATGGTTTATAGTTGATTGAGTCATGTTTGCATGTGAAGCATCATGATATGCATTTGTGTTATTTGATCCTGTGTAGGATCTGCAGAACCTCGTGTGCCCATGTGGGGTGTGAGCGATGGTTATATTTGATCCCGTGTAGGATCTGCAGAGACATCGTGTTCCCATGTGGGGTGTGAGCGATGGTCTATATTTGATTCTGCGTAGAATCTGCAGAACGATTGTGTGCCCTTGTGGGGTGTGAGCAATCGGATTGTGTGCCCATGTGGGGTGTGAGCAATCCATAAACATTGTGTGCCCATGTGGGGTGTGAGCAATGGGTGAACATCGTAGGCCCGACGGGGAGTTACTTCGGTAACGAGCGATGGTTCCATTTGGTTCTTCAATTGAACCTGCTGAATTGAGTCGGTACCGCATTTGCATCTGCATAGAGTCGTGAGTCGGTCTCTATGAGTTGCATAATTCATCTTTATATGATGCATTGGTGAAATAAACATGTATGTGAATGCTTATGTGAAACGGTGATGATATAAACATATTGTGTATGTTTATGTGAACTAACGCGAATTGCGATAATGGCATGAGTGAGTATGCTTGAAGATATGTATATATATGTGGGTTTACATGGATTGATGTAAACATTGGTGAATGCATATTGTATATGCTTGATGTTCTATTTATATATAGATACTTATATGGATACATTGCGATGTATGGAATGATCGAGATGTATGAATAAATATAATTATAAATGTTTGTGTGAAAATGATGTGAATTGTAGAAGCATGATTGATGAGTATGCTTAGTTGTGTATATATATACATGCAGTGTAATGTATGTGATGAATTGTGAATAATGCCTGAGAATATAATAGTACATGTATATAGGTAATGATTGGTAAATATGAGAGTAATATAGATAATAATGTTTATGTGAAAGATTTGTACTCACTAGGGTAGAATGGCAATGTGTCGTTCCTAGTGGAGTAATTACCGGGGTAGAATAACTGAGGTGTTATTCCTTATAGGGTATAAGTGACGTACCCATAATCCTAAAAAGGGGATTGGTGATATTGGGTGAGTTTTAAGTGAGTCACATGGCATGTTATATGATTCGTGATGAATGAAACATAACGTGTATGTTTGTGAGGATTAATTGTAATTGCGAATGTATGCATGATGAAATGCTTGGTTTTATACATATATGCTTTGCGATGTATGTTAGTGGGTATGTGAGGTATTATGGTGAGGAGTATAATATGTGTATTTGATGCTATGGATATATATTATGTGCATGGTTATTGTGTTATTATGCATTGTGGTGAGAAAATGTGAAATGTATGTATTCTGTACTTGCACATTTATATATGATTATGTGATTTGATTATTATGGTAATATTTCTCACCCTTCTGCTGGAATGATGTCCTTTATGACATCGTGCAGGTATCTTGGAGTTGTACTACTAGTAGTTGAGAGGTCTCTGCTGGTGCAGTCGTTTAGTATTTTAATTATGTTGGGTTGAGTCATGCTCTGGTTATATAACACTGGGATCGTTTGGGTTTTTGCTTTAGAGATATTTTATGTATTTTAAGTTGTGTTTTAAATGTATCAAAATATTGTGATGTTGGCCTTAGTGCCCAAGTATTGTTGAATTATGAGATGAACATGAATGCTATGTGAAAAGAATTATGAATATAAATTGAATCCGCTGCTATATGCAAAGTGAACTTTGAAAAGCATGATTATTTTATTTGAGTGTTTAAAGCATGACAGGTGGTTTTGATGTTTTGAAATTATGTGTGACGCCCTTTTGTGAAAGCATGTTAATTTACTCTGATTATTTATGTATTTTCATGTGGGGTTAGAAGGGTGTTACATCTCCATCTTCAATGCAATCACTCCAGAAAAGAAACAACTATGAAGTTGAAATGTTAAGAGGCTTAGTGATAACCCAAGGAAATCACTAAGATATTAACATAGCAAGTGAAAGGTATCCTCAAGGTTCTACCCAACCAAAGCATGCTCTACATTCCTCCTAAGGAGAGATGGAACTTCTTTGGGGGACCTTGTGTCATAGGATGGAATAGAGGCACAAGAAGCTCTCTATGTTTGAAGGAAGAAACAAGACTACTCTAATGCTCTTCCAATGTATCCTAACTCCTAAGCCTCTGACAGGCCCTCTAACAGAAGAGAAGTCTTCAACTCCAAGCTTCTTCAAGCCATCCCAAAGCAACATCATTTGATCCTCAAGTCCTCAAAGCAAAGCCCAAGCCAATAGCACTCCAAAATAGCCCCACACAAGCATAACCAAATCCAACATCCAAAGGAGAAACCCATAATCATCACACAAGTTGCAAAAATCAGATAAAATGCTAAAGCTCATCAGAAAATCCTAGGTAAATTTCTAAGGGAACCTAACCCTATACCCAATACCCCATATAAAACCCAAGGCCTAAATCAAACCCTAAGTCCCCAAACTATGCCCTAAACTACAACTAGTTGTCTTGAAACCCTAATTCTAACACCTCTCCTATTCACCTCTCAAACTAACCTAGATTTTATTCACAAAATTGTGATAAAATTTCTAAGGGTACATGCTTCCCTAATCTAATCAATCCAACAAGAATCAACTTAAAATCATTCACCAATTAATCACAAGAAAATCAACAAGAATATGTATCAAATATACCAAATTTAAAGAAAATAATAAAATGGAAAAATTCAAATAAAATTGAAAAATGGGTAAAAATGGGATTTATTAATTTCAGAAAATCACAAATAAATCCAAGATCATGGAGGTATTTTTAAAATATTTTTTTGATCAATATTGGATTTATTATGATTTTTAGAAATTAAATGGAATAAAAGAAAATATTAAAAAGAATAAAAGAAATAAAAAAACTGGATTAAATGGGAGCCATCAGATGGAGAGACTGGTAAGCGCATCTGAGAGTCATGAGCGTGTCCACGTGTGAGTCCAGTCACCAGCTGACTGGATAAATGAAACGCAGCGTTTTTGAACTATTGGAGGCAATCTCAGTTTGAATCGTGGCCCTTGGGTACGTGAGGGAGTCAACAAGTCAAGGTGATCTGAGGGTTGGGACTTTATCTTCTCCACAAGCTCAGGCGACCTGAGACTATTCTCAGGTGGTGGTTCACGGTGGTTTCCACCGTCTTCTCCGGTGGAATGGTGGTTACAGGTGACCAAACAAGACAAATCTTATACCAATTCTGACCAGAATTTCACATAGATTCCAAATATAATCTCTAAATCCTCTAAATCCTCACAGATTCTCAAAACCGATTCCTTCTCTAAAATTTGTCAAGATTTCAAACAGCTCCATTTGCAAAATTGAAACCCTAGGATTGTTCCTCATTCTTCACTGATCATGATGAACTATCCAACTCAACTTGAAACCTCAAGATCATCCATAACCGTCTCTTAACAGAAATTGTGCATCACACTTAATTGTCTCTAAATGGTTTCAAATCAATCCAGAAACGATCCTTATCATCTCTAGGTCCTAACCACATACACATTCTAAGCTAATTCTCCCTAGATTATGATGGAATTCAAGAATTACATACCTGTGAAAATGGGATCAACAGAGGTAGAAAATGATGGATTCAAGCTGTGTAACTCTTCAAACACGATCAATGAAGCAAGATAAAGCTTTTCCGACCCTCAATTTGGCTTGAATGTACCTTGAACTCCAAAACCGATTCTAAGTTGAAGCTCTTGAAACTCAACTTCAATCTTCCTCTCCTCCACGAATTCTGCACCAAACTGAATCTGAATTCACTTTAGAGCTTAAATATGAAGTGTTTGTGGGCTTATTCAATCCAATTCAGGCCCAATTCTGCTGATCCAAAATTCTGATTTTCCTCTTGAAAATGCAATGTACCAGTCATAATTCTAAGCTTCCAGCTTGCTCTAGAATGTTCTATTTAACTGCAAATTGGTTATGGAGTGTATTTAGATAGCTAGCTTGGCCTGAGTTTCCCTAATTTTTGTCTTGGCATTGTGACTTATAATGTAAGTAATGACTTTACAAAGCAAGTCATGGAATTAACCCTCAACTCAAAAATGTGGAAATTTCATTGTGTTTGAAATGCATTTCCTGATCAATTTGGTATGTCATATGGATTGGTTTGGACCTATGGCTCAAAAATCACAATTTCCTTCTTTGATTCATTTGAAAAATCATCCTTTTTAGGCCATTTTGGATCATTTTGTGAAGCAAGCCATTTCAATCACCCATGACTTCTTAGATGACCTAAAAAAATCATTTTAAGCACATCTCATGTTGGACATTTTTTCATTTGAGGAGTGGAAGGTAGAGATTTTGACCTATGTTGAAAAATGACCTATAATTCAACTTTCCCAAAATACCCCTGGATTGCCAAGACCATAACTTGAGTTCCACAAATCTTCTTGAGGACTTCTAGTACTCAAATTAAAGGTAAGATCAAGCCCTACAATTCTTATGTTTGCCAAGAATCCATTTGAAAACTCCTTGATGGGAAAAGGTTGCTTGGAAGTCAAGTGACTTTCACAGATAAATTTCAGTGTCCTCTGATGACCCATAACTTACAAGAACCATAACTTGAGTTCTACAAACCTCCTTGGAGACTTCTAGTACTCAAATTAAAGCTATTGAGAATCTCTACAAGTTTCATGTTGGCCAAGAATCCATTTGAAACTTGTATTTGGACTTGTGTGGCTTGTAAGTCCAGTGCTATACAGGGGATTTTACCCTAGGAACCCTGTCTCAAACCCCTCCAACCACTCTTGATTCTCTTGAATTTGATCTTTACTCATCCATACACATGCTTCAACCTCTCAATCCATGATTTCCATAACTTGGAACTAGGTATTGATGCCCTTTCTTTGCTCTCCTTGACCTAGGGTTACCCAGATGAAACCCTATTTGTACACACCTTACCTCTGGCTCTTGAACTTGAATCAATGACTTGCCTTAGCTTCAATATGACCTTCTAATCACCCCATGAGTTTTGTACACACTTCCAATTCACAATTCCATGTTTCATACCCCATTGATGACCTTCAATGCACCTCAAGTTAGGAGAGAAATCCACTTGTTGACACTCAAATCTCCTCAAAGCTTCAACCCATTCCTTGATGACTTGGATGTTCTCCAGCTTGAATAAGGCCCCTTGATGTGCTTCTTTAGATAAGGATGGCACTTGATCCCCTGTTAGATGACTTGCTATGTTATGATATGCAAATGATTGGACCATGTACATGATGTGACTATGCAAATGATAATGCAATTGAAACATAAACCAGGTGAAATGGGTTGAGCAAATTTTAGGGTGCAACAGCTGCCTCTATTCAAACGGCTTGGACCCGACTGAGTGAAGAGTGAACGGCCTTCAAACAATCGAGGTACGAGCCGGTTGAATACCAAGAACCCGAAAATTTTCCAACCGCAGAAATAAACCGCACAAACTGCTTGGAAAACAACATCCATCAACTGGATCCGGTTGTTATGGAAACAAACTGATCAATTATCTGATATCAAAAATTTGATGCCTGTGTGACGCCACAGGCTTTGAACTCCCTCTTGTCAAAACATCCCGCCTTTTGTCCATGTTAAAACTCCGCCGTCTGTTAATACGGAGAAAACAGATTAGCGACCGTGCTGGGGATCATTTTCATTAGCCCGAAAAAAGATTCTATCTTCGCGGAGATAGAACTTTGTCCACGTTAGGACGCTATATTCCGCCACCACAGAAAAATCTCGGCAACTTCGCTGGGGAAACATTTCTGTCTAATCACCGGGAACTCATTTGCCTATCCATACAGGCACATCATCTGTCTAAACACAGGAAACCCCATCCGTCTACTTCATACGGAAAAAGTCATCTGCCTGATTACAGGAAACTCCATGCGCCTGCTTCATACGGGAAAACACATCTACCTGATTCTTATAGGAAAGTTCATCTGCCTACTTCATACGGGAAAACACATCTACCTGATTCTTATAGGAATGTTCATTCGCCTGCTTCATACGGGAAAACACATCTACCTGATTCTTATAGGAAAGTTCATCCGCCTGCTTCATACGAGAAAATACATCTGCCTAAACACAGGAAACTCCATCTGCCTGCTTCATACGGGAAAACACATCCGCCTGATCACAGGAAAGTTCATCCGCCTGCTTCATACGGGAAAACACATCTGCCTAATCACAGGAAATTTCATCCACCTGCTTCATACGGGAAAATACATCTGCCTGAACACAGGAAACTCCATCCGCCTGCTTCATACGGGAAAACACATCTGTCTGATCACAGGAAAGTTCATCCGCCTGCTTCATACGGGAAAATACATCTGCCAGATTCTTATAGGAAAAGTTCATCCGCCTGCTTCATACGGGAAAACACATCTACCTGATTCTTATAGGAAAGTTCATCCGCCTGCTTCATACGGGAAAGTTAATTTGGATATAGCTTCTTTACCTATTCTTTGCAGTAGCTAACTTCACTGGGGATATTCTGAAAATAACTGCCCGACACCCGTTTCGACAACAAGTGACCACTTCTGAAATTTTGACTCATGAAACCCTGAAATGCTGCCGCGACAGCAAACCTGAAGAAAAACACTCCGTTGGTAGGATAAGAGAAATTTCAACCAGTAACTCTATGGGGAATAATAACAAAGACTACATCATCACATGTCTCACAGCGAGACTTCGATCGTCTGGTAATAGATCCGAGATAGAACTACATACTCCAGTTGAGAAACACACCTGAAAGCAAAAGGTTAACCAACCTGATTTAGGTTTCAAAGTGCGTATGTTTGACAATGGCGCAATGCTCCATACGGCATGGAAATGCTACGCGTCTTTGGGTAGATGCAAACATGATGATGTATGCAAATGCAAATGCAGGTTCAGGCTGCTGGGGAAGCTCTGACAAGCTTGCTTCAACACGACTGTTGAGGACAAATACCATCCTGTTGGGGATAAACGGGTATCGCAAAGTATTCTGGAAAAATAAATGCCGGAGATACAACCAACTTTGTCGGGGAGAGATTACACATTGATTTCCGCTGGGAGGAAAGAACAACACCTGCTGGGAAGATTAACTCAATTGGGGGAGAAGCAACCCTTCTGGGAGACCACTGTCTGGGTACAGTTTACAACTCGGAGCTACCACTCCGCTGGGGATAATTATCCTGATGACAGCACGACGACGTGCGGGGAGAAAGAAAACCAACCTCGGCGAGGATACTCTTTCTGAACCTACTATGACTTGGTTACATGCCGCTGAAATCCTCCCAGCTAGGGATTGAGCGCGCACATACTCGACTCTCTGGGGAGTATAAACTCTGCAGGGGATACTGGTTTCGACCTGCGGGGGATATCCTGTGGACCACTTCCATGAGGATACTCTTATGGGGGAAAATAATCCTTCCTTCGGTAAGGGATAACATCGTCTCAACCTCTGGGGATGAGGTGCGACCTGCTGGGAAATAAGGTCACGTCCTTCTTCCAGGGCCTCTGGCTGGGGCCACTCTTTTCTGATTGTTTGCTCCAAAGGTAAGAACCCTGCAAAACACAAACGAGACAAAACAAGCCTATGCAACAGAATCTATCCGGGTTAGCATCCGCGGCATTACTTCAGTCAATTCGAAGTTTTAGCAATTATTGGCAAGGTCCAACAAGGTTATGCACATGCAAGTTTATCAAAAACATCGGCGTTTCCCACATACAAAACAGTAAAGCACAAACATCAAATACTGAATAACATGTTTTATTGATTGAGCCTGTAAATAGGCGAAGCTTTGTACATCAGATGCAACTCCTGAAAAGAGGAAGTTACGCACACACGCATACATGTACGCATAAAAAGCATAAAAAAACAATATTTGTATACATGTAGGCAACGTGGTGCAGACAAACATCATGAGCTGATCCTCCTATGACTCGCCTGACTCTGGCGCTTTCCCGGTATTCAATTTTCGGAAGAGATTGTGTTGGATAAACGAACCCTCAGGTACTCCCAAACCACTAAGCAATGCTATATCAGATCCGGGCCGCAACCATTTGCTTTTTCAATCCCTAACTTTTGCGTGAATCGCCCTTTGCGGGTTTTCAATTCACCGGGATACCCTTTTTTGCCGAAGTCGCCTTTTGTAGGTTTTCGACTTCGCGGGTGTACATCTTTTCAATTTTATCCCTAACTTTTGCCTGAACCTTTTATTCATTTTTTCGGTTCGCCAGGATGCCCCATTTTTGCCTGGACTCTCTTTTTACTGTCCAGCGGGTCACTTTCAAGCAAAGTATTTTTTAACTGCGTCCGAATTCACAGGAGACGTAAAGTCTTCACCATCCATGGTAGATAGTAGCAAGGCTCCTCCAGAGAAGACTTTTCTGACAATGTAGGGACCTTCGTAATTTGGGGTCCACTTGCCCCTGTGATCTGTTTGTGGCGGGAGAATCCTCTTCAGCACAAGATTGCCCGTCTGAAAGCTTCGTGGACATATCTTCTAATCGTATGCTTTCTTCATCCGGCTCTGATATAATCGACCGTATGCGAGAGAAGCCAATCTCTTCTCATCCATTAAACTGAGCTGATTCAATCTGTCTTTAACCCATTCCGCCTCGTCAAGTTGGACATCTCGTAAAACCCTCAAGGAAGGAATCTCAACCTCCAGCGGTAACACTGCCTCCATTTCGTATACCAATGAAAAAGGGGTTGCCCCGGTTGATGTGTGTACTGTCGTACGATAACCGTGCAAAGCGAAAGGTAGCATCTCGTGCCAGTCCTTATACGTCACAACCATCTTCTGGACAATCTTCTTTATGTTCTTATTGGCCGCTTCAACAACGCCATTCATCTTGGGTCGGTAAGGAGAAGAATTGTGATGTTCAATCTTAAAATTCTGGCACAGCTCTTTCATCATTTTGTTATTCAAATTCGAACCATTGTCGGTGATAATCCGCTCAGGGATTCCATATCTGCAGAAAATATCTCGTTTGATAAATCTGGCGACCACTTGTTTGGTGACATTGGCATATGATGCTGCTTCCACCCATTTGGTGAAATAATCAATTGCCACCAAGATGAACCGGTGTCCGTTGGATTCCGTAGGCTCAATCTTCCCGATCATATCAATTCCCCAGATCGAGAAGGGCCACGGTGATGACATCACATTCAGAGGACTTGGAGGCACGTGGACTTTATCCGCATAAATTTGGCATTTATGACACCTCTTTGCAAACTTGAAACAGTCTGTTTCCATAGTTAGCCAGTAATAACCTTCCCGCAGCAGTTTTCTCGTCATAGCATGCCCACCGGCATGTGTACCAAACGTACCTTCATGGATCTCTTCCATGAGCAACTTTGCTTCTTTCTCATCTACACAACGTAGCAACACCAAGTCGTGGTTTCTTTTGTATAGGACACCGTCAAGGTTCAGATAGAAATTGCCAGCCAATCTCCTGAGAGTCTTCTGATCTCGACTGGATGCCCCAGCCGGATACTCCTTGTTCTTCAGGAAATTATGGATGTCAAAGTACCAGGGTTGACCATCGGGAGCTTCCTCAATGGCAAATATGAATGCAGGCCTATCAAGCCGAGAGATAACAATCCGGGGAGCCTCGTTCCAGAAGTTAACTTTATACATTGAAGACAATGTCGCCAGGGCGTCAGCCATTAGATTTTCTGCTCGCGGCACGTGATGCAATTCCACCTTGTCAAAGAAAGGCAACAATCTCCGTGCATAGTTCATATATGGTATCAAATTGGGCTGCCGTGTCTCCCATTCTCCTTTAATCTGATTCACTACCAGAGCCGAGTCTCCGTATACATCCAGATGTTTGATTCGCAAATCAATAGCTTCTTCCAGACCCATGATGCAAGCCTCATGTTCAGCCTCATTATTGGTAACGGGAAAAGTCAATCGGGCAGTAAAGGGGATGTGAGACCCCTGAAGAGTAGTGATAATTGCACCTATTCCGCTACCATAGGAGTTAACTGCTCCATCAAATATTAACTGCCACTTGGAACCCAACTCTGGTCCATCGTCTAGCAATGATTCTTCACAATCTTTCATCTTCAGGTACATGATATCCTCGTCAGGAAAATCAAACCTCATCGATTGGTAGTCCTCCACAGGCTGCTCCACAAGGTACTCTGACAGGACGCTACCTTTAATAGCCTTTTGCGAGACATATTGGATATCGTATTCGGTTAACACCATCTGCCATCGGGCAATTCTTCCGGAAAGGACTTGCTTCTCAAACACGTATTTGATTGGATCCATCTTTGAAATTAGCATGGTTGTATGATTCAGCATGTATTGCCTCAAACATTTGGCGGCCCAGGCTAGCGCGCAACACGTCTTCTCGAGCATTGAGTATCTGGACTCGCAGTCGGTAAACTTCTTACTCAAATAGTAAATCGCATGCTCTTTACGTCCAGTCTCGTCGTGTTGACCGAGAACACAACCCATACTTTCCTCAAGAACCGTCAAATACATAATCAAAGGTCTCCCGGCCACTAGGGGGATCAAAACAGGAGGTTCCTGCAAGTATTCTTTTATCTTGTCGAACGCCTTTTGACAATTCTCATTCCAGGTCACAACCTGGTCCTTTTTCAACAACTTGAATAACGGCTCGCATGTCGCAGTTAGGTGAGATATGAACCGGGCGATATAGTTCAATCTCCCTAAAAATCCACGCACTTCTTTTTCTGTTTTAGGCGTCGGCATTTCTTGTATTGCTTTTATTTTCGCAGGATCAACCTCTATTCCTTTTTCGCTCACGATAAACCCCAGTAGTTTACCCGATCTCACCCCGAAGGTGCACTTGTTAAGATTCAGTCTCAACCTGAACTTCCTAAGCCTCTTGAACAGTTTCAGCAGATTAACCAAATGCTCGTCCTCCGTCTGGGATTTGGCAATCATATCATCAACATAAACTTCGATCTCTTTATGCATCATGTCATGAAAGAGAGTCATCATAGCACGTTGGTATGTTGCCCCAGCGTTCTTCAATCCGAAGGACATCACTTTGTAGCAAAATGTTCCCCAGGGAGTAATGAAGGTAGTCTTCTCCATGTCTTCTGGAGCCATTTTGATCTGATTGTAACCCGAGAAGCCGTCCATGAAGGAGAATACAGAGAATTGAGCAGTGTTATCAACCAGCACATCGATGTGAGGAAGTGGAAAGTCATCTTTCGAGCTCACTCTGTTCAAATCACGGTAGTCTACACACATTCGCACTTTACCGTCGTTCTTTGGTACTGGCACAATATTAGCGACCCATGAGGGATATTTGGTAACAGCTAGGAAACCAGCATCCCACTGTTTTTGAACTTCCTCCTTGATCTTCACAGCCATGTCCGGTCTAGTTCTTCGGAGTTTCTGCTTAATAGGCGGACATTCCTCTCACAGTGGCAGACGGTGAACAACCATATCCGTATCCAACCCAGGCATATCCTCGTACGACCAAGCAAATATATCACTGTACTCTTTGAGCATCTCAACCAACCTTTGCTTGATGTCGCTTTGTAGCGCAGCCCCTATACGGATGTTTCTCGCAGCCTCTTCCGATCCCAAATTGATAATCTCAATGACTTCCTCTTGAGGCAGAATGATTCTTTCTTCTTGTTCCAATAACCAGGTCAGCTCTTCTGGCACGTCGCCATTTTCGACAATCTCTTCCTCAGCCTGAAATACCGGGTGCACAAAGTCGAAGTGAGTCATAGGCGGTTCATAGATGTCATCTGAAATAGTAATCCTGCAAAGGAAATGGTTAAATGCTTCAAAACGCATACAAAGCAAATAACCACATTGCCATTTTATTGTAAAACACAAAAACGGAAAAACAGGGATCACAATATTTGTATATGAAAAACGCCTTTATTTCATGATTAAACAATGTAATGTACATAACCAAATGGCCTTAAGAAAAATCACTATGCCCCGGGTAGGACACAAGATTATTCAACAATTAAGAAAACAAATCATTACTGTTTAGTTGTCACAGGAACAGTTTCCCAGATAGACCAATTGCAAAGACTTTGTCCTGGCACACTTGACTTGATCCACACGTCCATATCACAGTCGCTATCTCCGTCTTCAGCATCGGAAATAGCATTGATAGTCTCAAAGCTCACCCCATTTGGTGTAATGGTTATCGGCCCTCTGAACTTGGGCGTTCCTGAAGAGGATGCTGATGACGAAGGATGATATCCAAGCCCGAACCTGTCATTCTTCACGGGAATCTCCAACACCTGACCCCAACCCTTAGTTTTACCTGCCTGCACTAGAGCCTGAGCCTCTTTGTAAGATGACACTGCCACATCTGATATTTTGCTGGAACCTTGGGCTTTGTCCTTAATTCGCAACCCCTCGAAGGATTGACAGGGTGTTTCGTGTATTTCGATGTCGACCTCGACGTATTTGAATGAAGACAAATGGCTAACCAGAATATCTTCCTCTCCACAAACAGTGACGACACTATCCCCCACCATATACTTCAGCTTTTGGTGTAACATGGATGTGACTGCTCCGGCAGCATGGATCCATGGGCGCCCAAGAAGACAACTATACACTGGCTGGATGTCCATTATATAGAATTCAGTTTCAAATATTTCGGGCCCCACCTGCAATGGTAATGTTATTGATCCGAAAATCGACCTCCTTGTTCCATCGAACGCCCTCACCACTAAATCGCTGGGTGTGCAGATAATTCCCCTGATATCCAATTTCATCATGGCTTTCTTCGGTAGCACATTCAGGGAAGATCCAGTGTCTACTAAAACATGGGACATGACCGTGCCCCGGCATTCTACTGACACATGCAATGCCATATTATGCTCTCGCCCTCTCGGAGTCAAATCAAAGTCTGTGAAGCCCAAACTGTGCCCCGCATTGACATGCGTCATCACCCCTTCTAACTGATTAACAGAAACCTCTTGAGGAACGAACGACGTGTCTAGAATCTTCAGCAAAGCATTCCGATGGGCCTCGGAACATAGTAGCAATGATAGGATGGAAATTTTTGACGGCGTTTGCTGGAGGTGCTCAATGATCTTGTAATCACTTTTACGAATGAGCCTCATAAACTCCTCCACATCCTTAAGTGACGTTTCCTTTTCATTCGAATAAGAAGGATCACTCTCAGTTACCTTGGCTTTACCCTTGGCTACTCTTTCCGCCTCTACCTCGGGTGACGTGAAGATTCTTCCGCTTCTGGTCATACCCCCTGTTCCGACAACATTATCTACAACCCCAGCTGGTTGTCCATTGACTTCAATTTTCTCACCATCGCAATATACCTCCAACCCGTAAGTCCACGACACTGCTTTAGTACTCTCAAAAGGAACCGGTCCTGCTTTGGTAATCGTGATCGTTGGCCGCCTGGTAGGTGCCGTTATCGTTATTGTTTTCCTCGGAATCGTCACCGTCGCAACATCGTTTTGCTCATTACTCAACGCCTCTATAGGCTTTCCAACCGCGGTTCGATCAAATTGCAAGGTACCTTCATCCATCATAGCCTGAATGCCCTGCCTCAACTCATTACAACCCTTTGGCTGGGTCCAACAATCCAAGCAAAATTCATCACAACCTGGGAGTACACCCCCTTTTAGCAACCTGCTTTTAATCTCACCCAACGGTGTCTTCAGCTCATTGACATCCATCACTAGATTCAAATTTTCTTCTGTCAAGATGGCATTTGCCCCATGATTGGGCATAGGCTGTTGTACTATATTTGGACCCACCTGTCCAAAGTTAATAGCTTTGCTATCCAATAAATCCTGAACTTTGTGCTTAAATGCCTGACAAGCTTCTACATCATGCCCGGGCGCCCCGGAATGGAATTCGCAATGCTTGTTGGCGTCATACCCATAAGGGAGTACCGCCCCTGTAGGTGGTTCCAAAGTCCTCTTTTCAACCAAGTTCAACCCTAGCAGGGTCTGGAGGAGTTCTGCATACGTGGAAGGAGGTGCGTCGAACACTCTTTTCGGTCTCGCATTTTGTACCCTTCTCTGACCAGGATTTTGTCCTTGTCGTTGCTGTGGTTGTTGTTGTTGTTGCTGAGGCTGCCCTCGTTGAGGAAAAGGGATAGTGACACTGGCTATCTGTTGCGGCTGAACATACTGATTTCTTCCTCTGCCCCTGCCCCTGCCACCAAACACGGCACTAGAATCGCCCTGTCGTATACCACCAAATGCTTTTCTGGCACCTCCTGTTGAAGTAGACTCACCTGCTTGGAACCTTCAAACTTTAATCCCGTTTTCGATCATCTCTCCCATAAGAATCAAATCTGAGAAACTGCTCAATGACACACTAAACAATTTTTCGTAGAACACCCCCGTAAATGTCCCAATGAACATGTCATTCATATCCCTTTCAATTAAGGGGGGATGCACCATCGCTACCATATCGCGCCACCTTTATGCATACTCTTTAAAAATTTCACCGTTCTTCTGTGACAAACCCTGCAATTGGACCCGGTTTGGTGCCAGATCGTTGTTGTATTTGTAATGTGTCACGAAAGCATTAGCCAACTGCTTCCAGGTTTTAATCTGTGTGGGCTCCAGCCCCATATACCATTCAAGTGAAGGTCCGGATAAGCTATCCTGAAAGAAATGCATGAGCATCCTTTCATCATCTTAATATGCGGACATCCTCCTGTAGTAAGAGCTGACATGGACTTTAGGGTAGGTATCCCCTTTGTATTTGTCGAATGTTGGAGCCTTGAATTTCAACGGCACCCTCAGCCCTGGTACCAGGCCCATTGTAGTCATATCCAAACCGGTGGAGTTCTGATTCACGACCCCCTTCATCTGTTCTTCAAGCATTCTAATCCTCCACACAGGATCAACAGGTCCTTCAAATCCCACACCTCTTCCAGAAAAGGCGTCCTCCTGGCGGTCTTCACCCCAATTCACATTTTCATTTCCATATTCGTCATAGCCAGTGTTGCGACCAAACCCTTGTTGATTAATCATGGGACCTCGTCCCCCGTTACCAAAACCCTGGTTGACCCTAACAGGTCCAAACCCAGTGTTGACAGGAATCACCCCAGCACCATTCATATTACCAAATCCACCATACCCCTGGTTAGTGTTACCAAAACCGTCATAACCGAAACCCTGAGTGTTGAAGCTGAATTTCCCGTCCTGATTGACGTAATCAAATCCTTGATAATTGTAGCCAAAACCATTGTTGCCAAAACCATTACCGCCATTGTTGTTACACCGCCTTGGTGGGCGTCCCCAAATCCAACATTGTTAACAACAGTCTCATTTCCATTCCCCGTGTTGCCATTGCTAGCGCCAGCGCCATCGTTTACAACCACAACAGGTGGGGTCACTACAGGTGGAACCACAGGCGTAGGGGGCCCATCCTCCGGAATAGTTTCAACGTGCGCAGAATTGTGGTCATTGTTGCCATTCCCATTAGTCCGCGTCAGCAGCGGCTGTACCAAAGTCTGGAGGCTCTCCTGGCCCTTAGCAATGTTCTCCATTGCTTGCATGAACAGATTCAGCTTCTCGCGGATTTCCTGCATCTCCACTTGGACTTGATCCATGATTCTCTTGCAGTTGTTTCGGGTTGAGTAGCGGTGGACTCTTTGTTCGTCAATCCTGAAAAACCTGAAGATGCAGGAAATAAGATACAGATTCAAGAATACCGGTCATGCAAGATGACTGCAGATGCAAATGTGTAAATATGCTACAGGTTATATCCCCCCCTGATTCTAGTTTCGGAGGGAAGGCCATGGAGTCCCCACCAAGCAAGCAAGGAATCAGAAAACCCTCATATATAAACAAATTCCAAGAGGCTGAATACAAGAGTACAAATGAATGCAACTGAAGAGACCTCGGCCAACAAGCCTGGCGATGGTCAAAATACAAGTACAAATAACAAAACCAAGGCAAAGATAAATCAGGCCAAGTGGCGCGCTCTGACATCTTCCAATATCCTCAACGTCTCTGAATGCCCTAGTCGGGTGGTCAGCTCCTGTATCAGTAATGCATGTTGCTCAGCCGTGGATCTCAGCTTTTTGGTGTCGTCCTTGCAGGTTCCTTCGCCAGAACACTCGTCGAGTCTGCATCTCTTGGAGTCGGCCTTCACTTCAAAACCTCTCAGCTTCTCGTCAAGGTCACTTACTCTAAGCTCAACAGCGCTCCTAAGTGATGTCTCTTCGGCAATCTTTGCATCTTGGGCCCTAATCTGTGCCTCTAGCGTGGCAATCTGCAGCTTCATTTCATCTTCACGCTCCTTCCGCTTGGTAAGCATGGCATTCCACAATGCTTCCCACTTGCTGAGGCGGGAATAAGCTTTGCTTTAAAGTTCCTTCTTGGAAGTAAGCACCTTGCTGACACCGTTCAAGGCTATTCCCACTTTTTCTTTCTTGTTGGTCTCTTCCGTCAACTCTGAACCCAACTTATTAATCAATTCAGTTTGATCCCTCACAGTGAAGGTAGCTTCATTCTTCTCATGACGCAACTGGAAGATCTCCTTTTCTAACTCATCATTGGCTTTCTTCAATTCTTTGTTTTCAGCCAACAATTTGTTATACTTCTCACTCTCTACCGAAGTAGGTACTTCAATCACTGGAAGATACAGAGGTTCCACAGCAGGATATGGCATCAAGGAAATCCTAGCTCTCTCGCGGATCCAAGCCAAATAAGGATCATAAGCTTTGTTGTTGCTCTTACCAAGCAAAGCTTTCCCTCTCCTATGGACGTTAGCCCATGCATGTCTCAATCTGATCAAAACAGCCGTGTCTAATAAGCCTGTGAGATACAGAGATTCCTGTATCTCCTTCTCAATAGGAGCGTCCCTCAAAGCATAACCAAACTGCCTCACCAGCAGCGAAGGGTTATAGTTAATAC
Source organism: Lathyrus sativus (assembly GCA_963859935.3). Classification (NCBI taxonomy): domain Eukaryota; kingdom Viridiplantae; phylum Streptophyta; class Magnoliopsida; order Fabales; family Fabaceae; genus Lathyrus; species Lathyrus sativus. The sequence goes on along the minus strand of OZ012740.1, from coordinate 182,390,295 downwards.
AGCCTTTCCGTCCAATCAAAGGGACATTCGGAAATCCACTGCAACTATATACAATATCAGTGCCAAGCATACTCCGATCAAACCAAATAATGCTCTCAGCAGACAACCCCATCAACCGGGAAGACCAATCCAAAGTATCAATAGCATCAACAAAAGGTCCTGTCTTCGGAAGATGTCCCTGGAACCACCTGTACAAAAGAGGAAGACAGCAGGAAACATTCTTGCCACGACGTTTCTCATTCTTATAATGAATAGAATGATAAACATTGCCCAAGAGAGTAGGAACTGGATTCTTCGAGGCAAGAATCAAGAAGGCATCTGAGTCGACAAAATCTGGCACATTAGGAAACAAAACAATCCCGTAGATGCAGACAACTAGAATGGCACTGAAAGCAACCCACCATCCACTCTTCGCGCACTGTGTAGCCTTCTCAACTAGGACAGACAAGTGAAAACCATAAGCTCCGTTCAGCTTGACCAAACCTCCAGGGAACTCAGAAGCGTCTAAACTGACAATCTCAGCAAGTGTAGCCAACTCAGGCTCAGCATCAACATGTATAAAGGGCATCTGGTCTAACACGGGAACTCCCAACATAGCAGAATACTCCTCCAAAGTGGGTGCCAGAATATAGTCGGGGAATAAGAAGCATCTCAGCTGAGGCTCAGAAAACTGCATCAAAGTATACACCTCAGTCGTCTCAAATGCTGAAGGTCTGTACAACAAACTAAGCAATCTCCCATAAGATACTCTGAACTCAGCCCTCACTCTCTCATCTGCAAGAGCAACTAATCTCAGCACATAACTGATATCTGGTGAATGCAACCGGTAAGAAACTGTCCTCTTCAGGGACTCCATGTCTGGCCAGCAAATACACTAGAATCAGAGGGGAATGATCACACCTGAAACATAAATACACGTTAATGATATGCAAGATGAGTATGCGACAATGCAATATGCAAAAATAATGCAGCGGGGATCAAGTGACATATTGCTGAGGAGATCCATCCATAATATATGTCTTCATAGGCTCACAATACTACTCAAACCTAGTCTCGACAGACCCAAAACAATGCTCCAACCTGGTCTCAACAGACCCATACCAAAGCTCTGATGAAGAAACCCAGGTGACCACCTATACTGATCCAATACCGAGAAAGCCGGGTAATCTGAAGGTCAAGTTTCCTGCATGCCCCAATCCCTCTCACAGGTAGGTGTCCTATCAATTGATACAAGGTATGGCATCCTATGCGGTCGTTGGCGTCACAGACATTCAAGACCGATGATACGATACCCAGAGGGTGTGGCATCATCCTGTCCTAAAGAGGCCCTCCTCAGCCAACTTCCAGTTGATCGGTCCCCAGAGTCGACAATCCTCGGGTCAGACAACTTGTCGAGCCCTAAGGGCGAGTCAAGAAGCATCAAAGAGAATCTCGTCCGAGCGCAGATTTCGCGGCTAGCTGGTGCGAGCTAAGCAAGCAGGCTAACCACTACTCTCTACTTCTAAGTCTCGGTGTAACTTCAAGCCCAGGTCCGACTTATCTCTCAACAGATCACCCCCTCCCCACAACAGCAATAACAATATAAAGCTGATAATAAAATGCGGAAAGTAAAGACAAAAAAGTAAATCTATACAACACCCACGAGAAATCAGAGTCAACGTAGTTCGCCTGCCTACGGGAAAGGAGGTGAAGGTTACTTGCTAGGATACGACATCCTATGCCTACGTACTTTCATACAGCATGAAAGATCAGAGCAAACGTAGTTCGGGCTACGGAAGACACAAGCTTGTCTGACTGTTTTTTATTACCTTCAAAAAGGGTTTTTCTTGATTAAGAGTCCAAGTGGACAAAAATGACACTTTGATGCTTGTTTTGAATCTTTTACGAAAGAAGTGTTTTTTAGTTTGTTTGCAATCTCTGACGCACTAGAGACTATGATTTGAGAGTGACTACGTCGCATGTCACCCAAAGGGTGCCACACTAAGCAGCCAGACTACTGGAAAGAAACTCTCCAGCAACCCTTTCTCAAATAGCTTAAGGCTCGTAACGTACGACATCGATTAACCTTATTACTGTATTTTTGAGTTGTTTTGAGATAAGAAGAGAAAGAAGCTCTAAAAAGCCTAGGGTTAAAAAGGGAATAAAAACTAACCTAATGTTGTCATGCATGGGTTACAACCTAATGTCTGTCATAATTCCATCCTGCACAGAGGAAACCAGAGATCCTAGGGGATAAACAGCAAAAGAAACAGATATACAGTAAACAGTAAACATGCATGCAATGCATCAATACAAGCGAGGCAAGGGAGTCCCACTCAACCTCGAACCTGGGAAAACAATAGGAAAAGTGAAACAGCTTCACTTCAAACCTAAGGGGCAAGCTGAACAAGCCACCAAACCATACAGAAAAAGAAATAAAATCCAACACCAGCTCTGACAGCAACACCAGCTCCTACAGTAAGCAACTCAAATAGCAACAGCTCTGACAGCTACAGTTGATTAACAACAAGTGGGAAAGACAGCAACAACTTCAAGCAAGACCCCATCTTCACCCTTCAATGACCCCCTAAGCTTTAGATAAGCTCCTGTCTCCAAAAATCTCCAAGCTCTAGCAAGCACTGACCCCCAACCAGTAAACAACTTCAACAAAAAAGCAGCAAAACCCTAGCTTCAACAGATAACCAGTTCTGACAGGCACAAGCTTCATCCTCACCAATCTTCAATGAACTTTATCTTCAATAGGTCTCCATCTTCAATGCAATCACTCCAGAAAAGAAACAACTATGAAGTTGAAATGTTAAGAGGCTTAGTGATAACCCAAGGAAATCACTAAGATATTAACATAGCAAGTGAAAGGTATCCTCAAGGTTCTACCCAACCAAAGCATGCTCTACATCCCTCCTAAGGAGAGATGGAACTTCTTTGGGGGACCTTGTGTCATAGGATGGAATAGAGGCACAAGAAGCTCTCTATGTTTGAAATAAGAAACAAGACTACTCTAATGCTCTTCATATGTATCCTAACTCCTAAGCCTCTGACAGGCCCTCTAACAGAAGAGAAGTTTTCAACTCCAAGCTTCTTCAAGCCATCCCAAAGCAACTTCATTTGATCCTCAAGTCCTCCAAGCAAAGCCCAAGCCAAGAGCACTCCAAAATAGCCCCACACAAGCATAACCAAATCCAACATCCAAAGGAGAAACCCATAATCATCACACAAGTTGCAAAAATCAGATAAAATGCTAAAGCTCATCAGAAAATCCTAGGTAAATTTCTAAGGGAACCTAACCCTATACCTAATACCCCATATAAACCCCAAGGCCTAAATCAAACCCTAAGTCCCCAAACTATGCCCTAAACTACAACTAGTTGTCTTGAAACCCTAATTCTAACACCTCTCCTATTCACCTCTCAAACTAACCTAGATTTTATTCACAAAATTGTGATAAAATTTCTAAGGGTACATGCTTCCCTAATCTAATCAATCCAACAAGAATCAACTTAAAATCATTCACCAATTAATCACAAGAAAATCAACAAGAATATGTAGCAAATATACCAAATTTAAAGAAAATAATAAAATGGAAATATTCAAATTAAATTGAAAAATGGGTAAAAATGGGATTTATTAATTTCAGAAAATCACAAATAAATCCAAGATCATGGAGGTATTTTTAAAATATTTTTTTGATCAATATTGGATTTATTATGATTTTTAGAAATTAAATGGAATAAAAGAAAATATTAAAAAGAATAAAAGAAATAAAAAAACTGGATTAAATGGGAGCCATCAGATGGAGAGACTGGTAAGCGCATCTGAGAGTCATGAGCGTGTCCACGTGTGAGTCCAGTCACCTGCTGACTGGATAAATGAAACGCAGCGTTTTTGAACTAATGGAGGCAATCTCAGTTTGAATCGTGGCCCTTGGGTACGTGAGGGAGTCAACAAGTCAAGGTGATCTGAGGGTTGGGACTTTATCTTCTCCACAAGCTCAGGCGACCTGAGACTATTCTCAGGTGGTGGTTCACGGTGGTTTCCACCGTCTTATACCAATTCTGACCAGAATTTCACATAGATTCCAAATATAATCTCTAAATCCTCTAAATCCTCATAGATTCTCAAAACCGATTCCTTCTCTAAAATGTGTCAAGATTTCAAACAGCTCCATTCACAAAATTGAAACCCTAGGATTGTTCCTCATTCTTCACTGATCATGATGAACTATCCAACTCAACTTGAAACCTCAAGATCATCCATAACTGTCTCTTAACAGAAATTGTGCATCACACTTAATTGTCTCTAAATGGTTTCAAATCAATCCAGAAACGATCCTTATCATCTCTAGGTCCTAACCACATACACATTCTAAGCTAATTCTCCCTAGATTATGAAGGAATTCAAGAATTACATACCTGTGAAAATGGGATCAACAGAGGTAGAAAATGATGGATTCAAGCTGTGTAACTCTTCAAACACGATCAATGAAGCAAGATAAAGCTTTTCCAACCCTCAATTTGGCTTGAATGTACCTTGAACTCCAAAACCGGTTATGAGTTGAAGCTCTTGAAACTCAACTTCAATCTTCCTCTCCTCCACGAATTCTGCACCAAACTGAATCTGAATTCATTCTAGAGCTTAAATATGAAGTGTTTGTGGGCTTATTCAATCCAATTCAGGTCCAATTCTGATGATCCAAAATTCTGATTTTCCTCTTGAAAATGCAATGTACTAGTCACAATTCTGAGCTTCCAGCTTGCTCTAGAATGTTCTATTCAACTGCAAATTGGTTATGGAGTGTATTTAGATAGCTAGCTTGGCCTGAGTTTCCCTGATTTTTGTTTTGCAATTGTGACTTATAATGTAAGTAATGACTTTACAAAGCAAGTCATGGAATTAATCCTCAACTCAAAAATGTGGAAATGTCATTGTGTTTGAAATGCATTTCCTGATCAATTTGGTATGTCATATGGATTGGTTTGGACCTATGGCTCAAAAATCACAATTTCCTTCTTTGATTCATTTGAAAAATCATCCTTTTTAGGCCATTTTGGATTATTTTGTGAAGCAATCCATTTCAATCACCCATGACTTCTTAGATGATCTAAAAACATCATTTTAAGCACATCTCATGTTGGAAACTTTTTCATTTGAGGAGTGGAAGGTAGAGATTTTGACCTATGTCGAAAAATGACCTATAATTCAACTTTCCCAAAATACCCCTGGATTGCCAAGACCATAACTTGAGTTCCACAAATCTTCTTGAGGACTTCTAGTACTCATATTAAAGGTAAGATCAAGCCCTACAATTATTATGTTGGCCAAGAATCCATTTGAAAATTCCTTGATGGGAAAAATATGCTTGGAAGTCAAGTGACTTTCACAGATAAATTTCAGTGTCCTCTGATGACCCATAACTTACAAGAACCATAACTTGAGTTCTTTAAACCTCCTTGGAGACTTCTAGTACTCAAATTAAAGCTATTGAGAAGCTCTACAAGTTTCATGTTAGCCAAGAATCCATTTGAAACTTGTATTTGGACTTGTGTGGCTTGTAAGTCCAGTGCTATACAGGGGATTTTACCCTAGGAACCCTGTCTCAAACCCCTCCAACCACTCTTGATTCTCTTGAATTTAATCTTGACTCATCCATTCACATGCTTCAACCTCTCAATCCATGATTTCCATAACTTGGAACTAGGTCTTGATGCCCTTTCTTTGCTCTCCTTGACCTAGGGTTACCCAGATGAAACCCTACTTGTACACACCTTACCTCTGGCTCTTGAACTTGAATCAATGACTTGCCTTAGCTTCAATATGACCTTCTCAGCACCCCATGAGCTTTGTACACACTTCCAATTCACAATTCCATGTTTCATACCCCATTGATGACCTTCAATGCACCTCAAGTTAGGAGAGAAATCCACTTGTTGACACTCAAATCTCCTCAAAGCTTCAACCCATTCCTTGATGACTTGGATGTTCTCCAGCTTGAATAAGGCCCCTTGATGTGCTTCTTTAGATAAGGATGGCACTCGATCCCCTGTTAGATGACTTGCTATGTTATGATATGCAAATGACTGGACCATGTACATGATGTGACTATGCAAATGATAATGCAATTGAAACATAAACCAGGTGAAATGGGTTGAGCAAATTTTAGGGTGCAACAGCTGCCCCTATTCAAACGGCTTGGACCCGACTGAGTGAAGAGAAAACGGCCTTCAAACAATCGAGGTACGAGCCGGTTGAATACCAAGAACCCAGAAATTTGCCAACCGCAGAAATAAACCGCACAAACTGCTTGGAAAACAACATCCATCAACTGGATCCGGTTGTTATGGCAATAAACTGATCAATTATCTGATATCAAAAATCTGATGCCAGTGTGACGCCATAGGCTTTGAACTCCCTCTTGTCAAACCATCCCGCCTTTTGTCCATGTTAAAACTCCACCGTCTGTTAATACGGAGAAAACAGATTAGCGACCGTGCTGGGGATCATTTTCATTAGCCCGAAAAAAGATTCTATCTCCATGGAGATAAAACTTTGTCCACGTTAGGACGCTATATTCCGTCAACACAGAAAAATCCTGGCGACTTCGCTGGGGAAACATTTCTGTCTAATCACCGGGAACTCATCTGCCTATCCATACAGGCACATCATTTGTCTAAACACAGGAAACCCCGTCCGTCTACTTCATACAGAAAAAGTCATCTGCCTGATTACAGGAAACTCCATGCGCCTGCTGCATAGGGGAAAACACATCTACCCGATTCTTATAGGAAAGTTCATCTGCCTGCTTCATACGGGAAAACACATCTACCTGATTCTTATAGGAAAGTTCATTCGCCTGCTTCATACGGGAAAACACATCTACCTGATTCTTATAGGAAAGTTCATTCGCCTGCTTCATACGAGAAAATACATCTGCCTGAACACAGGAAACTCATTCCGCCTGCTTCATACGGGAAAACACATCTGCCTGATCACAGGAAAGTTCATCCGCCTGCTTCATACAGGAAAACACATCTGCCTAATCACAGGAAAGTTCATCCGCCTGCTTCATACGGGAAAATACATCTGCCTGAACACAGGAAACTCCATCTGCCTGCTTCATACGGGAAAACACATCTGTCTGATCACAGGAAAGTTCATCCGCCTGCTTCATACGGGAAAATACATCTGCCTGATTCTTACAGGAAAAGTTCATCCGCCTGCTTCATACGGGAAAACACATCTACCTGATTCTTATAGGAAAGTTCATCCGCCTGCTTCATATGGGAAAGTTAATTTGGATATAGCTTCTTTACCTATTCTTTGCAGTAGCTAACTTCACTGGGGATATTATGAAAATAACTGCCCGACACCCGTTACGACAACAAGTGACCACTTCTGAAATTTTGACTCATGAAACCCTGAAATGCTGCCGTGACAGCAAACCTGAAGAAAAACACTCCGTTGGTCGGATAAGAGAAATTTCAACCAGTAACTCTGTGGGGAATAATAACAAAGACTGCCTCATCACATGTCTCACAGCGAGACTTCGATCGTCTGGTAATAGATCCGAGATAGAACTCCATACTCCTGTTGAGAAACACACCTGAAAGCAAAAGGTTAACCAACCTGATTTAGGTTTCAAAGTGCGTATGTTTGACAATGGCGCAATACTCCATACGGCATGGAAATGCTACGCGTTTTTGGGTAGATGCAAACATGATGATGTATGCAAATGCAAATGCAGGTTCAGGCTGCTAGGGAAGCTCTGACAAGCTTGCTTCAACACGACTGTTGAGGACAAATACCATCCTGTTGGGGATAAACGGGTATCGCAAAGTATTCAGGCAAAATAAATGTCGGAAATACAACCAACTCTGTCGGGGAGAGATTACACATAGATTTCCGTTGGGAGGAAAGAACAACACCTGCTGGGAAGATTAACTCAACTGGGGGAGAAGCAACCCTTCTGGGAGACCACTGTCTGGGTACAGTTTACAACTCGGAGCTACCACTCCGCTGGGGATAATTATCCTGATGACAACACGACGACGTGCAGGGAGAAAGAAAACCAACCTCGGCGAGGATACTCTTTCTGAACCTACTATGACTTGGTTACATGCCGCTGAAATCCTCCCAGCTAGGGATTGGGCGTGCACATACTCGACTCTCTAGGGAGTATAAACTCTGCAGGGGATACTGGTTTCGACCTACGGGGGATATCCTGTGGACCACTTCCATGAGGATACTCTTCTGGGGGAAAATAATCCTTCCTTCGGTAAGGGATAACATCGTCTCAACCTCTGGGGATGAGGTGCGACCTGCTGGGAAATAAGGTCACGTCCTTCTTCCAGGGCCTCTGGCTGGGGCCACACTTTTCTGATTGTTTGCTCCAAAGGTAAGAACCCTGCAAAACACAAACGAGACAAAACAAGCCTATGCATCAGAATCTATCCGGGTTAGCATCCGCGGCATTACTTCAGTCAATTCGAAGTTTTAACAATTATTGGCAAGGTCCAACAAGGTTATGCACATGCAAGTTTATCAAAAACATCGGCGTTTCCCACATACAAAACAGTAAAGCACAAACATCAAATACTGAATAACATGTTTTATTGATTGAGCCTGTAAATAGGCGAAGCTTTGTACATCGGATGCAACTCCTGAAAAGAGGAAGTTACGCACACACGCATACATGTACGCACAAAAAGCATAAAAAAACAATATTTGTATACATGTCGGCAACGTGGTGCAGACAAACATCATGAGCTGATCCTCCTATGACTCGCCTGACTCTGGCGCTTTCCCGGTATTCAATTTTCGGAAGAGATTGTGTTGGATAAACGAACCCTCGGGTACTCCCAAACCACTAAGCAATGCTATATCAGATTCGGACCGCAGCCATTTGCTTTTTCAATCCCTAACTTTTGCGTGAATCGCCCTTTGCGGGTTTTCAATTCACCGGGATACCCTTTTTTGCCGAAGTCGCCCTTTGCAGGTTTTCGACTTTGCGGGTGTACATCTTTTCAATTTTATCCCTAACTTTTGCCCGAACCTTTTATTCATTTTTTCGGTTCGCCAGGATGCCCCATTTTTGCCTGGACTCTCTTTTTACTGTCCAGCGGGTCACTTTCAAGCAAAGTATTTTTTAACTGCGTCTGAATTCACAGGAGACGTAAAGTCTTCACCATCCATGGTAGGTAGTAGCAAGGCTCCTCTAGAGAAGACTTTTCTGACAACGTAGGGACCTTCGTAATTAGGGGTCCACTTGCCCCTGTGATCTGTTTGTGGCGGGAGAATCCTCTTCAGCACAAGATCGCCCGTCTGAAAGCTTCGTGGACATATTTTCTTATCGTATGCTTTCTTCATCCGGCTCTGATATAATCGACCATATGCGAGAGAAGCCAATCTCTTCTCATCCATTAAACTGAGATGATTCAATCTGTCTTTAACCCATTCTGCCTCGTCAAGTTGGACATCTCGTAAAACCCTCAAGGAAGGAATCTCAACCTCCAGCGGTAACACTGCCTCCATTCCGTATACCAATGAAAAAAGGGTTGCCCCGGTTGATGTGCGTACTGTCGTACGATAACCGTGCAAAGAGAAAGGTAGCATCTCGTGTCAGTCCTTATACGTCACAACCATCTTCTGGACAATCTTCTTTATGTTCTTATTGGCCGCTTCAACAGCGCCATTCATCTTGGGTCGGTAAGGAGAAGAATTATGATGTTCAATCTTAAAATTCTGGCACAGCTCTTTCATCATTTTGTTATTCAAATTCGAACCGTTGTCGGTGATAATCCGCTCAGGGATTCCATATCTGCAGACAACATCTCGTTTGATAAATCTGGCGACCACTTGTTTGGTGACATTGGCATATGATGCTGCTTCCACCCATTTGGTGAAATAATCAATTGCCACCAAGATGAACCGGTGTCCGTTGGATGTCGTAGGCTCAATCTTCCCGATCATATCAATTCCCCACATCGAGAAGGGCCACGGTGATGACATCACATTCAGAGGACTTGGAGGCACGAGGACTTTATCCGCATAAATTTGGCATTTATGACACCTCTTTGCAAACTTGAAACAGTCTGTTTCCATAGTTAGCCAGTAATAACCTGCCCACAGCAGTTTTCTCGTCATAGCATGCCCACCAGCATGTGTACCAAACGTACCCTCATGGATCTCTTCCATGAGCAACTTTGCTTCTTTCTCATCTACACAACGTAGCAACACCAAGTCGTGGTTTCTTTTGTATAGGACACCGTCAGGGTTTAGATAGAAATTGCCAGCCAATCTCCTGAGAGTCTTCTGATCTCGACTGGATGCCCCAGCCGGATACTCCTTGTTCTTCAGGAAATTCTGGATGTCAAAGTACCAGGGTTGACCATCAGGAGCTTCCTCAATGGCAAATATGAATGCAGGCCTATCAAGCCGAGAGATAACAATCCGGGGAGCCTCGTTCCAGAAGTTAACTTTATACATTGAAGACAATGTCGCCAGGGCATCAGCCATTTGATTTTCTGCTCGCGGCACGTGATGCAATTCCACCTTGTCAAAGAAAGGCAACAATCTCCGTGCATAGTTCATATATGGTATCAAATTGGGCTGTCGTGTCTCCCATTCTCCTTTAATCTGATTCACTACCAGAGCCGAGTCTCCGTATACATACAAATGTTTGATTCGCAAATCAATAGCTTCTTCCAGACCCATGATGCAAGCCTCATATTCAGCCTCATTATTGGTAACGGGAAAAGTCAATCGGGCAGTAAAGGGGATGTGAGACCCCTGAGGAGTAGTGATAATTGCACCTATTCCGCTACCATAGGAGTTAACTGCTCCATCAAATATTAACTGTCACTTGGAACCCAACTCTGGTCCTTCGTATGGCAATGATTCTTCACAATCTTTCATCTTCAGGTACATGATATCCTCGTCAGGAAAATCAAACCTCATCGATGGGTAGTCCTCCACAGGCTGCTCCACAAGGTACTCTGACAGGACACTACCTTTAATAGCCTTTTGCGAGACATATTGGATATCGTATTCGGTTAACACCATCTTCCATCGGGCAATTCTTCCGGAAAGGGCTTGCTTCTCAAACACGTATTTGATTGGATCCATCTTTGAAATTAGCATGGTTGTATGATTCAGCATGTATTGCCTCAAACATTTGGCGGCCCAGGCTAGCGCGCAACACGTCTTCTTGAGCATTGAGTATCTGGACTCGCAGTCGGTAAACTTCTTACTCAAATAGTAAATCGCATGCTCTTTACGTCCGGTCTCGTCGTGTTGACCGAGAACACAACCCATACTTTCCTCAAGAATCGTCAAATACATAATCAAAGGTCTCTCGGCCACTAGGGGGATCAAAACAGGAGGTTCCTGCAAGTATTCTTTTATCTTGTCGAACTCCTTTTGACAAGTCTCATTCCAGGTCACAACCTGGTCCTTTTTCAACAACTTGAATAACGGCTCGCATGTCGCAGTTAGGTGAGATATGAACCGGGTGATATAGTTCAATCTCCCTAAAAATCCACGCATTTCTTTTTTTGTTTTAGGCGTCGGCATTTCTTGTATTGCTTTTATTTTCGCAGGATCAACCTCTATTCCTTTTTCGCTCACGATAAACCCCAGTAGTTTACCCGATCTCGCCCCGAAGGTGCACTTGTTAAGGTTCAGTCTCAACCTGAACTTCCTAAGCCTCTTGAACAGTTTCAGCAGATTAACCAAATGCTCGTCCTCCGTCTGGGATTTGGCAATCATATCATCAACATAAACTTCGATCTCTTTATGCATCATGTCATGAAAGAGAGTCATCATAGCACGTTGGTATGTTGCCCCAGCGTTCTTCAATCCGAAGGGCATCACTTTGTAGCAAAATGTTCCCCAGGGAGTAATGAAGGTAGTCTTCTCCATGTCTTCTGGAGCCATTTTGATCTGATTGTAACCCGAGAAGCCATCCATGAAGGAGAATACAGAGAACTGAGTAGTGTTATCAACCAGTACATCGATGTGAGGAAGTGGAAAGTCATCTTTCGGGCTCGCTCTGTTCAAATCACGGTAGTCTACACACATTCGCACTTTACCGTCTTTCTTTGGCACTGGCACAATATTAGCGACCCATGAGGGATATTTGGTAACAGCTAGGAAACCAGCATCCCACTGTTTTTGAACTTCCTCCTTGATCTTCACAGCCATGTCCGGTCTATTTCTTCGGAGTTTCTGCTTAATAGGCGGACATTCCTCTCGCAGTGGCAGACGGTGAACAACCATATCCGTATCCAACCCAAGCATATCCTCGTACGACCAAGCAAATATATCACTATACTCTTTGAGCATCTCAACCAACCTTTGCTTGATGTCGCTCTGTAGCGCAGCCCCTATACGGATGTTTCTCGCAACCTCTTCCGAGCCCAAATTGATAATCTCAATGACTTCCTCATGAGGCAGAATGATTCTTTCTTCTTGTTTCAATAACCAGGTCAGCTCTTCTGGCACGTCGCCATTTTCGACAATCTCTTCCTCAGCCTGAAATACCGGGTGCTCAAAGTCGAAGTGAGTCATAGGCGGTTCATAGATGTCATCTGAAGTAGTAATCCTGCAAAGGAAATGGTTAAATGCTTCAAAACGCATACAAAGCAAATAACCACATTACCATTTTATTGTAAAACACAAAAACGGAAAAACAGGGATCACAATATTTGTATATGAAAAATGCCTTTATTTCATGATTAAACAATGTAATGTACATAACCAAATGGCCCTAAGCAAAATCACTATGCCCCAGGTAGGACACAGGATTATTCAACAATTAAGAAAACAAATCATTACTGTTTAGTTTTCACAGGAACAGTTTCCCGGATAGACCAATTGCAAAGACTTTGTCCTGGCACGCTTGGCTTGATCCACGCGTCCATATCATAGTCGCTATCTCCGTCTTCAGCATTAGAAATAGCATTGATAGTCTCGAAGCTCACCCCATTTGGTGTAATGGTTATCGGCCCTCTGAACTTGGGCGTTCCTAAAGAGGATGCTGATAACGAAGGATGATATCCAAGCCCGAACCTGTCATTCTTCACGGGAATCTCCAACACCTGACCCCAGCCTTTAGTTTTGCCTGCCAGCACTAGAGCCTGAGCCTCTTTGTAAGATGACACTGCCACATCTGATATTTTGCTGGAACCCTGGGCTTTGTCCTTAATTCGTAACCCCTCGAAGGCTTGACAGGGTGTTTCGTGTATTTCGCCGTCGACCTCGACGTATTTGAACGAAGACAAATGGCTAACCAGAATATCTTCCTCTCCACAAACAGTGACGACACTATCCCCCACCATATACTTCAGCTTTTGGTGTAACATGGATGTGACTGCTCCGGCAGCATGGATCAATGGGCGCCCAAGAAGACAACTATACACTGGCTGGATGTCCATTATATAGAATTCAGTTTCAAATATTTCGGGCCCCACCTGCAACGATAATGTTATTGATCCGAAAACCGACCTCCTTGTTCCATCGAACGCCCTCACCACTAAATCGCTGGATGTGCAGATAATTCCCCTGATATCCAATTTCATCATGGCTTTCTTCGGTAGCACATTCAGGGAAGATCCAGTGTCTACTAAAACATGGGACATGACCGTGCCCCGGCATTCTACTGACACATGCAATGCCATATTATGCTCTCGCCCTCTCGGAGTCAAATCAAAGTCTGTGAAGCCCAAACTGTGCCCCGCATTGACATGCGCCATCACCCTTCTAACTGATTAACAGAAACCTCTTGAGGAACGAACGACGTGTCTAGAATCTTCAGCAAAGCGTTCCGATGGGCCTCGGAACATAGTAGCAATGATAGGATGGAAATTTTTGACGGCGTTTGCTGGAGGTGCTCAACGATCTTGTAATCACTTTTACGAATGAGCCTCATAAACTCCTCCACATCCTTAAGTGACGTTTCCTTTTCATTCTACTGAGAAGGATCACTCTCAGTTACCTTGGCTTTACCCTTGGCTACTCTTTCCGCCTCTACCTCGGGTGACGTGAAGATTCTTCCGCTTCTGGTCATACCCCCTGTTCCGACAACATTATCTACAACCCCAGCTGGTTGTCCATTGACTTCAATTTTCTCACCATCGCAATATACCTCCAACCCGTAAGTCCACGGCACTGCTTTAGTACTCTCAAAAGGAACCGGTCCTGCTTTGGTAATCGTGATCGTTGGCCGCCTGGCAGGTGCCGTTATCGTTATTGTTTTCCTCGGAATCGTCATCGTCGCAACATCGTTCTGCTCATTACTCAACGCCTCTACAGGCTTTCCAACCGCGGTTTGATCAAATTGTAAGGTACCTTCATCCATCATAGCCTGAATGCCCTGCCTTAACTCATTACAACCCTTTGGCTGGGTCCAACAATCCAAGCAAAATTCATCACAACTTGGGAATACACCCCCTTTTAGCAACCTGCTTTTAATCTCACCCAACGGTGTCTTTAGCTCATTGACATCCATCACTAGATTCAAATTTTCTTCTGTCAAGATGGCATTTGCCCCATGATTGGGCATAGGCTGTTGTACTATATTTGGACCCACCTGTCCAAAGTTAATAGCTTTGCTATCCAATAAATCCTGAACTTTGTGCTTAAATGCCTGACAAGCTTCTACATCATGCCCGGGCGCCCCGGAATGGAATTCGCAATGCTTGTTGGCGTCATACCCATAAGGGAGTACCGCCCCTGTAGGTGGTGCCAAAGTCCTCTTTTCAACCAAGTTCAACCCTAGCAGGGTCTGGAGGAGTTCTACATACGTGGAAGGAGGTGCGTCGAACACTCTTTTCGGTCTCGCATTTTGTACCCTTCTCTGACCAGGATTTTGTCCTTGTCGTTGTTGTGGTTGTTGTTGTTGTTGCTGAGGCTGCCCTCTTTGAGGAAAAGGGATAGTGACACTGGCTATCTGTTGCGGCTGAACATACTGATTTCTTCCTCTGCCCCTGCCCCTGCCACCAAACACGGCACTAGAATCGCCCTGTCGTCTACCACCAAATGCTTTTCTAGCACCTCCTGTTGAAGTAGACTCACCTGCTTGGAACCTTCCAACTTTAATCCTGTTTTCGATCATCTCTCCCATAAGAATCAAATCTGAGAAACTGCTTGTTGCACCCTAAAATTTGCTCAACCTTATTCACTTGGTTTATGTTTCAATATCAATAGCATTTGCATATAGAGTCATGTACATAGACTAACCATCTGCATAGCATAAGCATAGCAAGTCATGCAACAGGGGACCAATCATTATTCTCATCTCTAGAGGCCTATCAAGAGGTTATTATCCTAATTCCATCTCATTCAAGTCATCATAAAAGAATTTGAGGGCAGAGAGTTCAGCAGATCAAGCCTTGAGTCTATCCCCTATCTGAGGGTATCTGAGGGTCAACAAGGGGGTTGGGAGCTGTGAATGGAAGGCATTGAGAGCATCTAGACATCATGAGAGGACTTAGAAAGTCATTTGGGGAAGAAAACAAGTTGTTGAGGTGACCACAAGAATTGCAGTTGAAGACAGTCAACTAGGGTTTCATCTGGGTCAACCCTGGGTCAACTCTAGGCCAACTGATTGATTGAAGGGCATCAAGGGTTATGGGAGAGATGTGGGGTTCATCATTTGACATGGAGAGTAAGAATATGTTGTAATGCTAAGAAGAAATCAAGAGAAATCAAGGAGAAGAGGAGTTTCTAAATTAGGGTTTCTATGTAAAATCCCCTAGTTTAGGCCAAATTTCCAAGCAAGATAAGTCAAAATGCAAGCTTCAAATGGATCCTTGGCCAACATGAAACTTGTAGAGGATCTCAAGACCTTTAATTTGAGTGGTGGAAGACATCAAGGAGATTTATAGAACTCAAGTTATGGTCCTTGCAAGTTACAGGTCATCTGAGGTATCTGAAATTTTGTCTGTGAAAGTGACTTGACTTCCAAGCAATATTTACCCCTCAAGCAGATTTCAAATGAATTTCTGGTCAACATAAGAATTGTTCCTAATTGTCTTAGCTTTCTAGAATGGTATAGTATGCCTTCATATGATGTGTGGAACTCAACTTATGGTCTTGGCAAGAAAAGGGTATTTTGGTCATTTGTGAATTACAGGTCATTTTAACCTATGTCCAAAACGCATACAAGGAAGCCTCAAATGGAAAAACTTACAACATCAAACTTGCTCCAAATGACATTTTGAGTCTAGAAAAGTGACCATGAGAGATTGGAAATGTCCATAGCACAAGGTTTCAAAATTGGTGAATTTAATGAAGGAAAATGGCTTAAAAAATGGTATTTTTCATATCTTGGCCAAATGATGCAAAATTATAGGTCATTTTGAATGGAAAAGGCATTTTAAAAACATTGGCTAAAGTGGAATTTTGAGCTTAGGTCATAATTAGTGAGTTATCCATGGTTGCTTGAATTGAAAGTAACATAATCCAAATTGAAAGGGAAAAGTGTAAGGGAAATTTCTCCAATGTTCTAGGAGGTTCCTACATCCCCTATATATTCATGCAAGCTGATTCATGCAAGGGTTGGTGCTACCACTTTGTTCAAAACCTCCATTTTCACTCATTTTCCATTCTTGCATAAGCTTCTCAAACTCCATCAATTTCTCACCAAACTTCAACATTCTTGATTCAATCTTCATCATCATCACACAAAGGTCAGAATCCACACATTTCTTTGGCAAATTGAGCAAGGAATTGTGCTATTCATCATCATCATTCAAAGTGCAAGAACCTTGGAACTGGAAGATTCAAAGCTTTGGAGCCTCTCTGATTGCATACAGAACTCATCTCCAAGATCACTGATCAGTTTCCCCTCCTTTCAAGCATTGGATCAAGTGTATTCCATAACTGTTTTCAGCATCATAACAGGTTGGTAACTTCATTCGAGTTGCATGATTTAATGAGAATTATAGGGAATTGTTAGTATAGACTGGTTAGGATAAGTGAGATGATTGATTTTGATAAGTTTGAGCAAGTTTCATGGACATTGATCATGGTGCACCAATTCTGGTGAAGCTTAGAATGTCAAGAATCATGAGAGATAATCTTGGATTGGATGCTTAAAATGATCAGGGTGAGTTGTAGGTTGGTTTAGGATGAGTTCCAGAGAGAATTGAGAGGATCAATATCAGTTGGAGAATGGTGAATCAGACCTGTTGCGCCTATCGAATTACCTTATTGATTGAGTTTTAGGATAAGCTATTGGCATGAATGTGTAGAGGGATTGATATAATGCAAGTTTGCTGTTGGAAGTTCTTGATTTCATGGAACAGGGAGAGAGAACCAGTAGCTCGAAGGTGTGTGCAGGTTAGGGTTTTTCTGAGCTAGGGTTTGGGCTCAAGGTTGAAGACGACCCCAGCACCACACGATCCCCATTTGACTGTTGACTCAAATCCTCATCCAACGCTCCACATTTAAAGTTGAAACGGAGGGAAGTTTCAAAAGAATTGAAATGCAGCGTTTCATTAATTGGGGGGATTGGGCTCAGAGAGCTATTCGCACCCCCCAATTTAATAAGCCCAATGCGCTGAACGTGTTTTCTTTACTTTTCTCACCCCCTCCATCTTATTTCTTCATATTTTCTTTTATTTTCTTCAATTTTTTCATGCATCTTCCAAAATTCATAATAAATAGCAAAATCATCATTTTTAATTCATTCTTTTTGCATATTTTTCTTTAGGATGTCTAGAAAATTATAAAAAATAAAAATGGCATTTTATTTTTTATTTGATATTTTTCCCATATTTTCTAAATAAATAACATTTTAAATGGTTTCATTTCATACATGATTTTGTTAATTTTTGTTCTATTAGATACTTTCATATTTTTCATCCATTCTTTTTAGGTTGTTTAGTTTAGACATTGAACTTGTAGATTCAATTTAGTTCCCATTTTTAGAAATTAATTTTAGGTGCTTAATGTAGGCTTGAACAACATGGATAAAACTAGGGTTTTAAGTGATGACTTAGGATATTTGATTCTTTTCCCTTAGGACTTAGGGTTTGAATAGTTTAGTTATGGGACTATAGGGGCTATGGGTAGTTATTAGATCCCTTAGAAAAAGTCAGGACTCCCCTACTGCTATTACTGTATTGTGTATATCTGATTGACTGGTGTGGTCTGCCCTCTGGGGATTATAGATTTGTCTGTGTGGGTATTGGGATTGTCTGGGGACTGGGGAGAGCTGAAGAATTGAGGAGATGAAAGCCATTGAAGATCAACTTCCAGAGTTGAAGAGGAGATTCTTGCTAGCAGATGCTGAGGAGACTAGGGTTTAGGAGCTAGGCAGAGCTCTAGGTTAGAAAGTTTGTTTCTCAAACATGGATTGCCTTGTCTGCATCCATTCTTCTCTGTGATTCAGAGTCTCTCTAAGACACTCACCCCCTTCCTTTGGAAGGCTTGGTGATAGTGTCTAAGAGATAGAACTCTTGAGAGAAAATGTCTTTTGTGTTAGAGGCAGTCTGTTCACCACCTTTGGTAGTCAACTGATTGCTTGACACCCAATTCACTCTTGTGACTGATTCCTCATCCTGGAGGTTTGAACTTGAAGAAAAGCCATGGCAGATGGAAGACTGATGATCAAAGCCCTTGCCTGAAGGCCATGAAGATGGAGATTGGTGCTTGTTGAAGCCTGTAACTGATTGGAGATTACTTGAAGCCAGATATTGATTCAGAGCTGCTGATGCTGTTTATTTTGCTGTTGTATTTCATTTCTGATGTCTTGTTTGATTTTACTGGACTGTATTGTTTGCTGTCTACCCTGTTGGGTTGAAAGTGAATCCTATTCACTTTTGCCTATTGTTTTATAGGTTCGAGGTTGAGTGGGACTCCCTTGCCTCGCTTGTACTGTTGCATCCATGCATTTTACTGTTTTACTGTATATATCTGATGTTGTTTCTGTTCCTGCCTATCTGTTAGGATCTCTGTTTCTCTCTGTGCAGGAGAGGAGCATGATAGACACTAGGTCTTAACCCATGCATGATAACACTAGGTTAGTTTGTTTCCCTTCGCAACCGTAGGTTAGAGTTCTGTCTCTTCTTTCTCAAAACAAACAGAAAAACACATAAAGATTTCAAACACAACAAAAGACACTTCTTCCGTAAAAGAATGTGAACTCATCAAGACGTCATTTTTGTCCGCTGGGACTGTTAATCGGAAAAAAAACCTTTTTTAGAAGGAATAAAATCAACCAAGACAAGCTTGTGTCGTACGTGGCCCGAACTACGTTTGCTCTGATCTTTCATGCTGTATGAAAGTACGTAGGCATAGGATGCGATATCCTAGCGAGCAACCTTCCCCTCCTTTCCCGTAGGTAGGCGAACTACGCTGACTCTGATTTCTCGTTCCAGTCGAGAATACGTAGGCATAAAGTGCGATACTTTGCCGAGTCACTTTTTCTTTCTTTTTAACCCTTGACCTTTAGTTTAGATAGAATAACAATCCATACCCGAAAACAAGCGTGGATCCCGTCGAGTACGACGGACGTGAGGGGTGCTAATACCTTCCCCTTGCGTAACCGACTCCCGAATCCAGGTTTTGGTTGCGACGACCATACCTTTCCCATGTTGTGCGAGGTTTACTCTGAGCGTTTCCTTTCCCTCTATTGGGATAAATAACGCACGGTGGCGACTCTTCTGTTCAGCCGGCGCCGATTTTCGCAGTAGCGACAGCTGGCGACTCTGCTGGGGATCCAACGTCCCCTGGCTGCTAAGGACTGCGATAGTTCTTATGCATTTGGGATCCAACGTCCCTTAAGAGAGTCAATCCTAGCGCTTGTTTTCCCGTCGAGGATTTTGTATGGAGTTATTTTATATTTCTAACCTTGTATTTTCAGCTTTATATATTGATTATTGTTGCTGTATCTGGGGGTGTGACGGGTGTTCTGATATTGAGAGATAAGCCAGACCTGGGCTTGAGTGCACCTAGAATTAGAGTAGAAATTAGTGGGCGCCCGCTTGCTTTGCTTGCTTCGGTGTCCCATGAAATCTACACTCAGACGAGGTTCCTCTGGTTGGCCTCCTGCCCCTTCCTTTGGTTGGCGTGGGTTGCTGGTTAGTTGGATTGTCGACTCTGGGGACCGATCATTTGGAAGTTGGCTAAGTGAGGCCTCTTCAGGAATTGATGATGCCACTCCTTCTGGGAATCGTATCATCAACCCTGAAAGTCTGTGACACCGACGACCGCATAGGATGCCGTACCTTGTGCCAGTTATAGGGCCACCCACCTGTGAGGGGATTCAGGGTTATGCAGGTAACTAGATCTTCAGACCACCGGTTTGTTGATCAGGATCTTGGATATTTATGGAGGGTTCTAAGGTCTGTCAGAGACCAGTTGGTGTGTTCCGAGGTCTGTCAGAGACTATTTGGAGATGTGTTCTGAGGTCTGTCAGAGACCAGTGGGGGATATGATCTGAGGTCTGCCAGAGACCATTCAGGTTATGATTATGAGGTCTATCAGAGGCCAGTATTGGAGCTTTGTTTTAGGTCTATTCAGCTACAGCTTTGGTCCCTGTTGCATGTTACCCGCATTGCATTACTGCATATCCATTACCATTTGCATTTCACTAACGTGTGTCTGTGCTGCAGGTGCATTTGCATTTCCCTAGTTCTAGTGCCCAGACTTCTGAGTGTTTGATCATGACTGGCTTAAGGAGAACAGTTGCTTACAAATTGCCTACTCCTAATATTGTTCCTTTACTTGGGTTGATCTCTCTTGCTGATGAGGGTGTTCGTAGGAGCTTCCGGATGAGCTATGGTAGACTACTGAGATTGGTGTGCAAACCTACGGAGGTAGAGTTAGATGGGCTGTATGCTTTGATGCAATTCTACGACCCTGCTTTGAGGTGCTTTACGTTCTCTGACTTTATTATGGGACCAACCCTGGAGGAATACGCTGAGTATGTTGAGCTGCCCGTGCAGAACCAGGTTCCATTCATTCATTATGACGCCAAACCCAAGCCGGAGGATTTGGCAAAAGCCTTGCATATTGATGCTTCTGAACTTGTGACTACTGCTTCCCGTGGAGTTCCAGGCTTCTCACTCCAATTCTTAGTTGGTAAAGCCCAAGAGTATGCCAAGAGCGGGTGCTGGGTTGCTTTCAATGCTGTGTTGGCTTTGTGCATTTATGGCATAGTTTTGTTTCCCAATATACCGGATTTTGTGGACTTCGACGCTTTCTACTTGTTTGCCGCTGGTAATCCTGTACCTACCTTACTCGGAGATTTCTACCACTCACTGCATTACAAGAATGAGAAGGGCAGAGGGAAGAATGTTCATCTTTGTGTACCCTTGCTGAGTAGGTGGTTTGAGAGTCACCTTCCTAAGAGAAGATCTGTTGCAGAGACTACAGTCCCAGCTGGTTGGCCAGAGCGCCTGATGAGGCTATCGTCGGAAGATATGGAGTGGTTTGATCGAGACCTGTTGGGATCTGAGCTCATCTTCAGTTGTTCTGGGTACCCTAATGTGCCGTTGATAGGAAGAAAAGGGTGCATCAATTACAACCCTTCTCTATTCATTCGCTAGTTCGGATATGCACTGAAGAATCCACCTCAGGAGGAAGAAGTACAGGAATCTCTGTACTTCACCGGAGACGTGAAGGGGGAGTTATTAGCCAAGTTGCAACATGCCTGGACACGTATTAACCGCAAAGGGAAGCCGTTGCTAGGGAAGAATGACTGTCAGGCCTATGACCCTTACAGGGTTTGGATCCGGGAGAGAGCTAGTCAGTTGGGGATGCCATTTCCAGATGCACCAATTCCTGCTCCCGTTCCGGCAGAAGAGCCAATCACTGTTTCTAAGGAAGCCTATGAGCAGGTTGTGAGGGAAAAGGAAGCCTTGATGAAGATCAACGAAGGGTTAGAGCAAGAGCTAGCTCAAGTACGCAGTGAGAAAAACAAGGCCGTATATGCTTTCCAACAACAAATCGAGCTGTTAAACAGGTTAGGGGCTGAGTTGACTGAGGAAAAGAAAAAGCGTAAACGTCTGGGGCAAGAGTTCAGAAGCTCCCATGACATGCTGGAAGCCAAAAAGAAGGCGCTCGACGCAGCACACCGAGAAATCTCCTCTTGCAATAAGACTTGGAATGCTACTCTCACCAACAATAAGATGAGAGAAGATAAGCTGAAGCAGCAAATCTCCGACCTCGAAGAGAAGTTGAAGTCTAGCATCAAGAAGTGTGAGGAAGAAGTGATGACCCGGTACAGTGTCCAGCATGCACTGAACAAAGCAATCAAATCCAGAGATGAAGCGGTGTCTCAGAAGCGAAAGCTAGAAGATTGCTTCGGAGAAGCAACATGGGAAGAAACTGCTGAAGACGTGCGCCGTGTTCTTAAGAAGAGAAACCAACTTGTTGAAGGGCTGCTTGGTCGACCAAGTCATCCAGAGACCAAGAAGTTGATAGAAGAGTACCAGACTTTTGGGAGGATTTGATCATTCCATGTAGTAACTTGTAGTAACTTGTATGCTTTATTTGCATAAGTGCTGACCATCACCAGGATTGTTGGTTGAGGTCATGCCTTCTTATCGTACTCTCAGCGACATTGTATTCAGGTTTTCTCAGCAATATATGAGGCTTTCTATGATTCAGCTCCGATATTCCTATTGTCAACACTGTCACTGCACTGGCACCTTCACACTAGAACTGGGGGAATGAATTTCCCTAATGCACAGACACATTGCATTGCATTCATACTCATATTGCATTACAGGTAATCTTTGAATAGTGTCTTATTTCCTGCTCTGTACCAGGTACTTTTCAGGATTGCAGATCAGCACCCGCACCGCTATTCTACCCGCACCAACTGTCGAAGAATCATGGATCAAATGCAGAACGAGATGCAAGATGTGCGCGAGAAGCTCGCTCTCTTTATGCAGACCATGGAAGCTATTGCAAAAGGGCAGGAGAATTTGCAGGCCATGGTCCAGCCTCTGTTGGCTCGAAATACTGGTCACGGTAATGAAGATCATCAGTCCGTGCGGGTCGATACTGCTCATGGAGACGGCACTCCCACGCCAGTGGCTCCACCTGTAGTCAATATACCCGCTGCTAATGTCAACAACGCTACCGCTGCTGTAAATGGTAACGTCGGAGTTGGAAATGAGACTGCTGTCCACAATGTTGGGCTGGGTGATGTCAATTTGGGAGATAATCTAGGCGGCAACGGCTTTGGCAATGCTGGGTTCGGATTCAATGATCAGGGATTCGATAATGCGGGGAAGTATGGCTTTAATGCTCAAGGCTTTGGGCAGGATGGTTATGGTACGACCAATCAGGGTTACGGAGGTTTTGGAAATGGAAACAGTACTGGATTTATGGCTTTTGGTCCTGCTGGTGGTGTTCAAGGGTATGGCAACAGAGGTCGAGGTCCGGGGATGAATCAGATCAGAGCTGGACGTAATAATGGATATGATGGGTATGGGGCTGGAAATGGTATGTGGCAAGAAGATCAGCAGGAGGACGCCTTCTCCGGAGGAGGTTTCGAAGGGCCGATGGATGACTCCCAGAAGATTAGAATGCTGGAAGAGCAGATGAGGGGAGTCCTAAACCAAAGTGCTGTGGGTTTGGACATGGCAACAATGGGTTTGGTACCCGGCTTAAGGGTGCCAATCAAATTCAAAGCCCCTGCGTTTGACAAGTACAAAGGGGACACATGTCCAAAAGTGCATGTACGAGCTTATTATAGAAAGATGTCTGCATACTCAACTGATGAAAGAATGCTAATGCATTTCTTTCAGGATAGTCTGTCGGGTCCTTCCCTAGAATGGTACATGGGGTTGGAGCCAACTGATATCAAGACATGGAAGCAATTAGCAGAGGCATTTGTAGCTCATTACAAGTATAACAGCGACTTGGCACCCAATCGGGTCCAGTTGGCGGGACTGTCGCAGAAGAAGGGGGAGAGCTTTAAAGAGTACGCGCAAAGGTGGCGCGATATGGCTGCCAGGGTCCGTCCTCCGGTGGAAGATAAAGAAATGAATGACATGTTCGTCGGCACATTCACAGGCTTGTTTCATGACATGTTGTTTCACACGTCTCTGGCCAGTTTTTCAGACCTAATTCTGATGGGGGAAAAGATTGAACGTAATATTAAGCAAGGAAAGTTCCAAGTCGAGGAATCAACTGCATTTGGCAGTAATAGGAAAGCTTATGGTGGGCGCCGGTAGGGCGAGGCAAGCGCAGTATTTGGAGGCCAAGGCCGAGGCCGAGGCAGGGGACGAGGACAATATCGCCAGCCGCAGCAGGTGGCGAGTGTTACTATCCCGTATCAACAACAACCACTCCAGCAACGACAACCGGTTCAGCAACAGCCAATGCCACAGCAGCAGCAGCCTCAGCAGGGGGCACAGCAGGCTCAACGAAGATTCCAGGGTAGTAAACCGAGAAGAGTGTTTGAGAAGCCTCCCTCAACCTATGCCGATTTGTTGCAGACATTGTTGGGATTGAATCTAGTAGAGAAAAGAACTCTTGCACCAATAACGGGAGCTCCCCCGTTTGGCTACGATGCAAGCAGGCACTGCGAGTTTCATTCTGGGGCTCCGGGTCACGATATAGAAGGTTGCCATGCTTTTAAGCATGTTGTGCAGGATCTTTTGGACAATAAGACTATCAATTTCGGAACGGCAGGTCCGAATATAGTGCAGAAACCCATGCCTAATCACGGGGCAAACGCCATTCTAACTGAGGAAGGGTGGAATCTGATTATGAATGTCGAAGACGTAAAGACGCCACTGAGCGAGATAAAGAGCCGACTGTTGCGAGGGGGTGTTTACCCAGGATGTAACGAATATTGCTTAGACTGTTGGACCCGGGCAGGGGGGTGTGATGATTTGAAGAAAGGCATTCAGGCCTTAATTAATGAAGGCATAGTGCAGTTCGACCAAGCAGCAACTGAAGAGCCCGCGGGGGCAGTAGCATGTGATCAGACTGATGTGGCCATGGTAACGATTCCTCGGAAGACGATCACTATTGCAGCGCCAGCTCAGCGACCACCGATCACCATAACTAAGGCCGGGTCAATCCCGTACGAGAGCACGAAAGCAGTCCCATGGTCATATGGGTTGGAAGTATATTGTGACGGGATAAAGATTGATGTTAATAAACAGCCAGCCGAGACTGTGGATAATGTTGTTGGCTCAGGAGGTATGACGAGGAGTGGCAGGATCTTTATATCCCCTGAAGTGGAGGCTGAAAGATTAGCAAAAGGAAAAGGGAAAGTGGTTGAAAATGTTCCGGTGCAAGCAAGGGACAAAGAATCGGCATCGAAAGACGTAGAAGAGTTCATGCGCTTGATTCGGAAAAGTGATTATAAGATTGTGGAGCATCTGCAGCAGACACCGTCCAAAATATCTATCCTGTCATTGCTGTTGTGTTCGGAAGCCCACAGAAATGCGTTGCTGAAAGTCCTGGATACTTCTTTTGTACCCCAAGACGTCTTCGTGAACCAGCTGGAAGGAGTGTTGGCACATGTGAATGCAGGCCACAGCTTGGGCTTTACTGATTTTGACTTGACCCCGAAAGGAAGAGATCATAATATGGCGCTGCATGTGTCTGTTGAGTGTAGAGGATCAGTAATGTCACACGTATTGATTGACACCGGATCGTCTTTGAATGTGCTACCCAAGAAGGCGATGATGAAGCTGGATGTTAGAGGAATTTTGTGTACGCCCAGCGATTTGGTAGTCAGAGCGTTTGATGGCACGCGGAGAACAGTCTTTGGATCGATCACATTGCCTCTACAGGTGGGGCCGGAGGTGTTTGCAACTGAGTTTTATATCATGGATATACAGCCTGCGTACAGTTGCTTGCTTGGAAGACCCTGGATTCATGGGGCGGGGGCAGTCATGTCCACCTTGCACCAGAAGTTAAAATATATGGTCGGAGACAGCGTAGTCACCGTATGCGGAGAAGAAGACATCCTGGTCAGCCATCTGTCGTCATTTAAATATGTGGAGGTCGACGGAGAAATCCACGAAACACCCTGCCAGGCATTCGAAGGTTTGCGCATCAAGGACAAGGCTCCCGGGCCGAGCAAAGCGCCAGAGATAGCCGTCTCATCGTATAAAGAAGCTCAAGCTCTAGTAGAAGCAGGAGAGGCAAAGGGCTGGGGCAAAGTGCTGGACATTCCTGTGAAGATGGACCGGTTTGGGCTGGGATACCAACCGTCGTCCTCAACTCCTTCCGGGGGGGCACCCCGTTTCAGAAAGCCAATCACCATCTCTGCCAGCGGGGTGTGTCACGAAACCGTCAATGCTGCTTCGGAGTCTGATGAAGGAGACAGCGACTGTGATATGGATGCCTGGATTCAGCCAAGCACGCCAGGACAAGGACTGTGCAACTGGTCTATTCAGGAGCTTGTTCCTGTGACTTTTAAACAGTAATGCTTTGCTTTATTAATTGTTGAATAATCTGATGTCTTGCCCGGGGCATCAGGATTCGCTTAGGGCTGTGTTGTTATGAACATTGCGTGTTAATCATTAAATAAACGGCGTTTCTTCATGTGCAAATACTGTAATCCTTGTCTTTCTTGTTTTATACTTTTCAATAAAATGGCAACATGGTTGTTTGCTTTATACGCATTTTGAAGCACTTAACCATTCTTTTGCAGGATAACATTTTCAGATGACATCCTTGAACCATCTATGACTCGTCCCGACTTTGAGCACCCGGTATTCCAGGCCGAAGAAGAGGCTGTCGAAGATAGCGACGTTCCTGAAGAACTGTATTGGTTAGTGAAGCAAGAGGAAAGAGCCATTCTGCCTCACGACGAGGTCATCGAAATTATCAACTTGGGGTCGGAAGGGGTTGAGAAGAATATTCGTATCGGAGCCGCGCTGCAGGGCGATATCAAGCGGAGACTGGTCGAAATGCTCCAAGAGTATAGTGATGTATTCGCTTGGTCGTATGAAGATATGCCAGGGCTCGATACAGACATGGTCGTGCATCGCCTGCCACTGAAAGAGGATTGCCCGCCGGTCAAGCAAAAGCTTCGCAGAACTCGACCAGATATGGCAATGAAGATCAAAGAGGAAGTTCAAAAACAGTGGGACGCTGGTTTCCTGGCTGTGACAAAATATCCTTCATGGGTTGCCAACATCGTACCAGTGCCAAAGAAAGATGGCAAGGTTCGAATGTGCATGGACTATCGAGATTTGAATAAAGCAAGCCCAAAAGACGATTTCCCACTTCCTCACATTGACGTGTTAGTTGATAATACTGCTCAATACTCCGTCTTCTCCTTCATGGATGGCTTTTCGGGCTATAATCAGATTAAAATGGCGCCAGAGGATATGGAGAAGACCACTTTCATAACGCCTTGGGGAACATTTTGCTACAAAGTGATGCCCTTCGGCTTGAAAAATGCTGGGGCAACATATCAGCGTGCGATGACGACTCTTTTCCATGACATGATGCATAAAGAGATCGAAGTTTATGTTGACGATATGATTGCCAAATCCCAGACGGAGGAAGAGCATCTGGTAAATCTGTTGAAGTTATTTAAAAGGCTTAGGAAGTTCAGGCTAAGGCTGAACCCTAATAAATGCACCTTCGGGGTGAGATCGGGTAAGCTCCTGGGGTTTATCGTAAGCGAAAGAGGAATAGAGGTCGATCCTGCTAAAATAAAAGCAATTCAAGAAATGCCGACGCCTAAAACAGAGAAAGAGGTGCGCGGGTTTTTAGGGAGGTTGAACTACATCGCTCGGTTCATATCTCATCTAACGGCCACGTGTGAACCATTATTCAAGCTGTTGAAGAAAGATCAAGCTGTAACGTGGAACGAAAATTGTCAAAAGGCGTTCAATAAAATAAAGCAGTATTTGCAGGAGCCTCCTATTTTGATACCCCCAGTGGCAGGTAGACCCTTGATAATGTATTTGACGGTTCTTGAGGGAAGCATGGGTTGTGTTCTCGGTCAACATGATGAGACGGGGAGAAAAGAGCATGCAATCTATTACCTGAGTAAGAAGTTTACAGATTGTGAATCTCGATATTCAATGCTGGAGAAAACTTGTTGCGCGCTAGCCTGGGCCGCCAAGCGTTTGAGGCAATACATGCTGAACCATACAACCATGCTCATCTCGAAGATGGATCCTATCAAATATGTATTTGAAAAGCAGGCGTTGTCAGGAAGAATTTCCCGGTGGCAGATGGTCTTGACTGAATATGATATTCAATACGTCTCGCAGAAGGCTATAAAGGGGAGTGTGTTGTCTGAGTATCTGGCGGAGCAGCCTATTGAGGAGTATCAATCAATGAGGTTTGATTTTCCTGACGAGGATATCATGTACCTGAAGATGAAAGATTGTGAAGAGCCGTTACCAGACGAGGGACCAGAGTTGGGTTCCAAATGGAAGATGATATTTGACGGAGCCGTGAATGCTTATGGTAGTGGAATAGGGGCAATCATCACTACGCCACACGGGTCGCACATCCCATTTACTGCCCGGCTGACCTTTGATGTTACCAATAATGAGGCCGAATACGAAGCTTGTATAATGGGGCTTGAAGAAGCCATTGATTTGCGAATCAAACATCTGGACGTATACGGAGACTCAGCTCTGGTGATAAATCAGATCAAAGGGGAATGGGAGACACGTCAGCCCAATTTAATACATTACATGAATTATGCAAGGAGATTGTTGCCTTTCTTCGACAAGGTTGAATTGCATCACGTACCGCGGGCAGAAAATCAAATGGCTGACGCCCTGGCCACTTTGTCTTCCATGTACAAAGTCAACTTCTGGAATGAGGCTCCTCGAATCATTATCTCTCGGCTTGACAGGCCAGCTTATGTATTTGCTATTGATGAAGCATCTGATGACAAACCGTGGTATTTCGATATCCTTAATTTCCTGAAGAATAAAGAGTATCCGGCTGGGGCATCCAGTCAAGATCAGAAGACTCTCAGGAGATTAGCGGGTAATTTCTATTTGAATCCGGATGGCGTCTTATACAGGAGAAACCACGATTTGGTGCTGTTGCGTTGTGTAGACGAAAAAGAGGCAAAGCTTCTCATGGAGGAAATTCACGAAGGTACCTTTGGTACGCATGCTGGTGGACATACTATGACGAGAAAACTGCTGCGGGCAGGTTATTTTTGGCTGACCATGGAAACTGATTGTTTCAAGTTTGCGAGGAAGTGTCACAAGTGCCAAATCTATGCTGATAAGATCCATGTGCCTCTAAGTCCTCTGAATGTAATGTCATCGCCATGGCCGTTCTCTATGTGGGGAATCGATATGATTGGAAAGATCGAGCCGACAGCTTCTAACGGGCATCGGTTCATCCTAGTAGCAATCGATTATTTCACCAAGTGGGTGGAAGCGGCGTCTTACGCAAATGTAACGAAGCAAGTGGTGGCCAGATTCATCAAAAGAGATATCATTTGCCGATATGGGATTCCCGAGCGGATAATCACGGACAATGGTTCAAACCTGAATAACAAAATGATGAAGGAGCTCTGTCAGAATTTCAAGATCGAACATCACAACTCCTCCCCTTACCGACCCAAGATGAATGGCGCTGTTGAGGCGGCCAATAAGAATATCAAGAAGATCGTTCAGAAAATGGTGGTGACCTATAAGGATTGGCATGAAATGCTACCTTTTGCTTTGCACGGTTATCGTACGACGGTACGCACATCAACCGGGGCAACTCCGTTCTCGTTGGTATACGGAATGGAAGCGGTGCTACCATTAGAAGTCGAGATCCCTTCTCTGAGGGTGTTACGAGACGTTCAGCTGGACGAGGCAAAATGGGTAAAAGACAGGTTGAATCAACTGAGTTTGATGGATGAGAAGAGGCTAGCTTCCCTAGCATACGGTTGTTTGTACCAGAGCCGAATGAAGAAAGCGTACGACAAAAAGATACATCCACGAAGCTTTCAGACGGGCGACCTTGTGCTGAAAAGGATTCTCCCGCCGCAAGCAGATCACAGGGGCAAGTGGACCCCCAACTACGAAGGGCCATACGTTGTCAGGAAAGTCTTCTCAGGAGGAGCGCTGTTGTTGTCCACCATGGACGGAGAAGACTTCACGTCACCTGTGAATTCAGACGCAGTTAAAAAATACTTTGCTTAAAATAGACCCGCTGGACAGAAAAAAGAGAGTCCAGGCAAAAATGGGGCATCCTGGCGAACCAAAAACAGAATGAAAGGTTCGGGCAAAAATTAGGGATAAAATTGAAAAAAATGTACACCCGCGAAGTTGAAAACCTACACTGGGCGGCTTCGGCAAAAAAGGGTATCCCGGTGAACTGAAAACCCGTAAAGGGCGGTTCACGCAAAAGTTAGGGATTTGAAAAGCAAATGACTGTGGTCCGAATTGGATATTGCACTGAGCATCAATGCGGGAGAATACATTTGAGGAGCCAGTTATCGGATACAATCTCTTCAGAAGTGGGGATACCGGGAAAGCATTAGGGTCGGGCGAGTCATGGGAGGATCAGTTCGTGGTGTTCATCTGCATCCCGTTGCCGACATGTGTACAAATTTAAGTTGTCAATATTTATGCTTCTTGTGCATACTTGTATACTTGTATATTTGCTTTGTGTAGCTTCCTCATTTCAGGAGTTACATCCCGTGTACAAAACTCTGCCCATTCAGGGGCCCGATCAATAAGACACGTTATTCAGTACTTGACACTGTTCTTTACTGTTTTGTGCATGATTAACGCCTAAGTTTGATGAAACTAGCATGAGTATAACGTCGCTGGCCCTTGCCAACAGTTGCTAAAGTTTTGAATTAACTGAAAATAACGTCATTAACCTGAGTTGATTTGGTTGCATAGGCTTGTCTTGTCTTGTTTGTGTTGTTGCAGGTTTCATAACCGTACGAGGAAGATGATCGAAAGATTGCAATAACGAA
The DNA here is from genome assembly GCA_963859935.3 of Lathyrus sativus. Lineage (NCBI taxonomy): Eukaryota > Viridiplantae > Streptophyta > Magnoliopsida > Fabales > Fabaceae > Lathyrus > Lathyrus sativus. The sequence continues at coordinate 182,359,409 of OZ012740.1, read as the reverse complement.
AGACTCAGCCTTCACGCAGGTCATGCAGGTTCTTCCTGAAGAAGGATCGAACTCTCCGGCTAGTCGTAGCTTGTGCAAAAAGGATCGACGATTCCAAGATCGTAAGGCTGTATTCAGACAGGTTCATCTTTCCCCGCAGGGTCATTCACTCTCCCCCAGCGGAGTCAGTGGATTTCCCCCGAGAGAATAGTCCCACCCCCAGCGGAGTTCTCTCCTTTCAGCAAATGTTCTTTCCTCCTAGTGGAACTCGAAGATCAAGACTCTCCCCAGCAGAGTTGGTGGTGGGTCCTGTCATTTATTTTGTCAGGGATACTGTGTAATATCAGTTCACTCTCCAGCAGAAAGTCCGATCATACTGTGCACATCTGCTATTCCCCAGCAAAGTTATATTCCCCAGCAGGGGGTTACCTCAACAGGGTGTTTGGTTTGAGTTCCCAATTTCCCAGCAGGGTTGACTTCACCCTTCCAGCATTTATTTTGCTGGAATAATTCTGTAGCATCTGGCTATCCCCGGCGGAGTCGACATTATCTTCAGCATTTATTTTGCTGAAGCAGTTTCTGTACTCTAGCAGTTCAGGTGGAGAGAACTCTTGCTCAAATGAACTACCAAACATTCAAGATCTCGGCATGGGACATCCAATGATAATGTCAGTTTCGGCCGTATTCCCCACAGAGTTACCAGGATAAGGTTCTCTTTATTTCCAAGCAGAGTTAGTTGTCATCAAAAGGGTTTCATGAATCAGAATTTCAGAAGTTGTCTCCGGTTACCAGAACAGGCATCCGGTAGTTTGGTTCCCAGAGATCCCCAGTAGAGTCCGCCCCAAAGTCACTGTCACGTCGGTGCTAAGAAGTTTGTGGGTGGGGATCAATGGAGAACTAAGTCCTGACGTGGACAATTTATTCCTATATTGACGGGATTTCTTCAGAAGTGGGCGTCCTAACGTGGACAGGTTTATTCCCCCGGGTTAGCGAAGTGTGTTAGTCCTAACGTGGGCAGATTCGGGTTCTCGAAATTGGTGAAATGGGAAGTCATGACGTTGACAAAAGTGATTACTCTTTGTGTTGGTGTCCTGACGTGGACCAGTTCCTCTCAGCAGTTATCTTTCTTCGTGTTGGCAAAGCATGGGTCCTGACATGGACAGATCGGACAAAGGTGTGAGTCCTGACGTGGACAAGTCTTATTTCCTCAACAGGTCGAAGATGCCTGAGTCCTGACGTGGACAAATCAAGACGAAAGAGGGGTCCTGACGTGGACCAGTCTATTCCTTACATGGGAAAAGAGGTTTCAGTTCCTGACGTGGAAAGATGAAAAGTTTATTCCTTACGTGGAAGGAGATGCATTCCTGACGTGGAAAAGAAGTTGATTCCTTACGCGGAAAGATTGGGGTCCTGACGGGGACAAATCAAAAGAAAATGTGTTCCTTACGTGGAAAAGAGCGGAGTCCTCACGTGGACAGATTAGGATGGCATTCCTTACGTGGAAAAATGTAGTCATGACGGACAAATCGGAAAGAGTTGGTTTCCTTACGTAGAGAGTTTGAGGTCCTTACGTGGACGGATCCAAGAAAAGTAAATTCCTGACGCGAAAGAATGACGTACGCCTTACGTGGAAAGGTGAGTCCTAACGGGGACAGGTTCAGAACCAAAGTTGTATTCCTTACGCGGAAAGATTGGAGTCCTGACGCGGACATGTTGAGTGGTATTGGGGTCCTTACGTGGACAGATTGATATAGAAAGAAGATTGATTCCTGACGTGGAAAGATGAAAGGTCTAGTCCTGACGTGGACAGATGCAGAGGAGATGATTCCTTACGTGGATGGTGTTATTCCTAACGTGGAAGAGTCTATTTCTAACACGGACGATTTATTGGAATATCCCCCAGCGGAGTTGCCGAGATTTTTCTGGGTTAACAGCAAGGGGAGTCCTAACGTGGACAGGTGTAGTTGAGATTTCTTCGATGATAGAATCTTTTTCGGGCTGATGAAAATTATCCCCAGCACGGTCGCTAATGGATCAGTTGGTTACCATGACAGTCAGATTCAGTTGATGAATGTCGTTCCCCAAGCAGGGGTGCAATTTATTTCTGCGGTTGGCAAATTTCTGGGTTTCTTAGTATTCAACCGTCTCGTACCTCGAATGTCTGAAGGCCGTTCGCTCTTCACCCAATCGGGTCCAAGTCACTTGAATAGGGGCAGCTGTTCCACCCTAAAATTTGCTCAACCTTATTCACTTGGTTTATGTTTCAATATCAATAGCATTTGCATATAGAGTCATGTACATAGACTAACCATCTGCATAGCATAAGCATAGCAAGTCATGCAACAGGGGACCAATCATTATTCTCATCTCTAGAGGCCTATCAAGAGGTTATTATCCTAATTCCATCTCATTCAAGTCATCATAAAAGAATTTGAGGGCAGAGAGTTCAGCAGATCAAGCCTTGAGTCTATCCCCTATCTGAGGGTATCTGAGGGTCAACAAGGGGGTTGGGAGCTGTGAATGGAAGGCATTGAGAGCATCTAGACATCATGAGAGGACTTAGAAAGTCATTTGGGGAAGAAAACAAGTTGTTGAGGTGACCACAAGAATTGCAGTTGAAGACAGTCAACTAGGGTTTCATCTGGGTCAACCCTGGGTCAACTCTAGGCCAACTGATTGATTGAAGGGCATCAAGGGTTATGGGAGAGATGTGGGGTTCATCATTTGACATGGAGAGTAAGAATATGTTGTCATTCTAAGAAGAAATCAAGAGAAATCAAGGAGAAGAGGAGTTTCTAAATTAGGGTTTCTATGTAAAATCCCCTAGTTTAGGCCAAATTTCCAAGCAAGATAAGTCAAAATGAAAGCTTCAAATGGATCCTTGGCCAACATGAAACGTGTAGAGGATCTCAAGACCTTTAATTTGAGTGGTGGAAGACATCAAGGAGATTTATAGAACTCAAGTTATGGTCCTTGCAAGTTACAGGTCATCTGAGGTATCTGAAATTTTGTCTGTGAAAGTGACTTGACTTCCAAGCAATTTTTACCCCTCAAGGAGATTTCAAATGAATTTCTGGTAAACATAAGAATTGTTCCTCATTGTCTTAGCTTTCTATAATGGTATAGTATGCCTTCATATGATGTGTGGAACTCAACTTATGGTCTTGGCAAGCAAAGGGTATTTTGGTCATTTGTGAATTACAGGTCATTTTAACCTATGTTCAAAACTCATACAAGGAAGCCTCAAATGGAAAAACTTACAACATCAAACTTGCTCCAAATGACATTTTGAGTCTAGAAAAGTTACCATGATAGATTGGAAATGTCCATAGCACAAGGTTTCAAAATTGGTGAATTTAATGAAGGAAAATGGCTTAAAAAATGGTATTTTTCATATCTTGGCCAAATGATGCAAAATTATAGGTCATTTTGAATGGAAAAGGCATTTTAAAAACATTGGCTAAAGTGGAATTTTGAGCTTAGGTCATAATTAGTGAGTTATCCATGGTTGCTTGAATTGAAAGTAACATAATCCAAATTGAAAGGGAAAAGTGTAAGGGAAATTTCTCCAATGTTCTAGGAGGTTCCTACATCCCCTATATATTCATGCAAGCTGATTCATGCAAGGGTTGGTGCTACCACTTTGTTCAAAACCTCCATTTTCACTCATTTTCCATTCTTGCATAAGCTTCTCAAACTCCATCAATTTCTCACCAAACTTCAACATTCTTGATTCAATCTTCATCATCATCACACAAAGGTCAGAATCCACACATTTCTTTGGCAAATTGAGCAAGGAATTGTGCTATTCATCATCATCATTCAAAGTGCAAGAACCTTGGAACTGGAAGATTCAAAGCTTTGGAGCCTCTCTGATTGCATACAGAACTCATCTCCAAGATCACTGATCAGTTTCCCCTCCTTTCAAGCATTGGATCAAGTGTATTCCATAACTGTTTTCAGCATCATAACAGGTTGGTAACTTCATTCGAGTTGCATGATTTAATGAGAATTATAGGGAATTGTTAGTATAGACTGGTTAGGATAAGTGAGATGATTGATTTTGATAAGTTTGAGCAAGTTTCATGGACATTGATCATGGTGCACCAATTTTGGTGAAGCTTAGAATGTCAAGAATCATGAGAGATAATCTTGGATTGGATGCTTAAAATGATCAGGGTGAGTTGTAGGTTGGTTTAGGATGAGTTCCAGAGAGAATTGAGAGGATCAATATCAGTTGGAGAATGGTGAATCAGACCTGTTGCGCCTATCGAATTACCTTATTGATTGAGTTTTAGGATAAGCTATTGGCATGAATGTGTAGAGGGATTGATATAATGCAAGTTTGCTGTTGGAAGTTCTTGATTTCATGGAACAGGGAGAGAGAACCAGTAGCTCGAAGGTGTGTGCAGGTTAGGGTTTTTCTGAGCTAGGGTTTGGGCTCAAGGTTGAAGACGACCCCAGCACCACACGATCCCCATTTGACTGTTGACTCAAATCCTCATCCAACGCTCCACATTTAAAGTTGAAACGGAGGGAAGTTTCAAAAGAATTGAAACGCAGCGTTTCATTAATTGGGGGGATTGGGCTCAGAGAGCTATTCGCACCCCCCAATTTAATAAGCCCAATGCGCTGAACGTGTTTTCTTTACTTTTCTCACCCCCTCCATCTTATTTCTTCATATTTTCTTTTATTTTCTTCAATTTTTTCATGCATCTTCCAAAATTCATAATAAATAGCAAAATCATCATTTTTAATTCATTCTTTTTGCATATTTTTCTTTAGGATGTCTAGAAAAATATAAAAAATAAAAATGGCATTTTATTTTTTATTTGATATTTTTCCCATATTTTCTAAATAAATAACATTTTAAATGGTTTCATTTCATACATGATTTTGTTAATTTTTGTTCTATTAGATACTTTCATATTTTTCATCCATTCTTTTTAGGTTGTTTAGTTTAGACATTGAACTTGTAGATTCAATTTAGTTCCCATTTTTAGAAATTAATTTTAGGTGCTTAATGTAGGCTTGAACAACATGGATAAAACTAGGGTTTTAAGTGATGACTTAGGATATTTGATTCTTTTCCCTTAGGACTTAGGGTTTGAATAGTTTAGTTATGGGACTATAGGGGCTATGGGTAGTTATTAGATCCCTTAGAAAAAGTCAGGACTCCCCTACTGCTATTACTGTATTGTGTATATCTGATTGACTGGTGTGGTCTGCCCTCTGGGGATTATTGATTTGTCTGTGTGGGTATTGGGATTGTCTGGGGACTGGGGAGAGCTGAAGAATTGAGGAGATGAAAGCCATTGAAGATCCAGAGATTGAAGATCAACTTCCAGAGTTGAAGAGGAGATTCTTGCTAGCAGATGCTGAGGAGACTAGGGTTTAGGAGCTAGGCAGAGCTCTAGGTTAGAAAGTTTGTTTCTCAAACATGGATTGCCTTGTCTGCATCCATTCTTCTCTGTGATTCAGAGTCTCTCTAAGACACTCACCCCCTTCCTTTGGAAGGCTTGGTGATAGTGTCTAAGAGATAGAACTCTTGAGAGAAAATGTCTTTTGTGTTAGAGGCAGTCTGTTCACCACCTTTGGTAGTCAACTGATTGCTTGACACCCAATTCACTCTTGTGACTGATTCCTCATCCTGGAGGTTTGAACTTGAAGAAAAGCCATGGCAGATGGAAGACTGATGATCAAAGCCCTTGCCTGAAGGCCATGAAGATGGAGATTGGTGCTTGTTGAAGCCTGTAACTGATTGGAGATTACTTGAAGCCAGATATTGATTCAGAGCTGCTGATGCTGTTTATTTTGCTGTTGTATTTCATTTCTGATGTCTTGTTTGATTTTACTGGACTGTATTGTTTGCTGTCTACCCTGTTGGGTTGAAAGTGAATCCTATTCACTTTTGCCTATTGTTTTCTAGGTTCGAGGTTGAGTGGGACTCCCTTGCCTCGCTTGTACTGTTGCATCCATGCATTTTACTGTTTTACTGTATATATCTGATGTTGTTTCTGTTCCTGCCTATCCCTTAGGATCTCTGTTTCTCTCTGTGCAGGAGAGGAGCATGATAGACACTAGGTCTTAACCCATGCATGATAACACTAGGTTAGTTTGTTTCCCTTCGCAACCATAGGTTAGAGTTCTGTCTCTTCTTTCTCAAAACAAACAGAAAAACACATAAAGATTTCAAACACAACAAAAGACACTTCTTCCGTAAAAGAATGTGAACTCATCAAGACGTCATTTTTGTCCGCTGGGACTGTTAATCGGAAAAAACCTTTTTCAGAAGGAATAAAATCAACCAAGACAAGCTTGTGTCGTACGTGGCCCGAACTACGTTTGCTCTGATCTTTCATGCTGTATGAAAGTACGTAGGCATAGGATGCGATATCCTAGCGAGCAACCTTCCCCTCCTTTCCCGTAGGTAGGCGAACTACGCTGACTCTGATTTCTCGTTCCATTCGAGAATACGTAGGCATAAAGTGCGATACTTTGCCGAGTCACTTTTTCTTTCTTTTTAACCCTTGACCTTTAGTTTAGATAGAATAACAATCCATACCCGAAAACAAGCGTGGATCCCGTCGAGTACGACAGACGTGAGGGGTGCTAATACCTTCCCCTTGCGTAACCGACTCCCGAATCCAGGTTTTGGTTGCGACGACCATACCTTTCCCATGTTGTGCGAGGTTTACTCTGAGCGTTTCCTTTCCCTCTATTGGGATAAATAACGCACGGTGGCGACTCTTCTGTTCAGCCGGCGCCGATTTTCGCAGTAGCGACACAGCTCAATGACACACTAAACAATTTTTCGTAGAACACCCCCGTAAATGTCCCAATGAACATGTCATTCATCTCCCTTTCAATTAAGGGAGGATGCACCCTCGCTGCCATATCGCGCCACCTTTATGCATACTCTTTAGAACTTTCACCGTTCTTCTGTGACAAACCCTACAATTGGACCCGGTTTGGCGCCAGATCGTTGTTGTATTTGTAATGTGTCACGAACGCATCAGCCAACTGCTTCCAGGTTTTAATCTGCGTGGGCTCCAGCCCCATATACCATTCAAGTGAAGGTCCGGATAAGCTATCCTAAAAGAAATGCATGAGCATCCTTTCATCATCTAAATATGCAGACATCCTCCTGTAGTAAGAGCGGACATGGACTTTAGGGCAGGTATCCCCTTTGTATTTGTCAAATGTTGGAGCCTTGAATTTCAACGGCACCCTCAGCCCTGGTACCAGGCCCATTGTAGTCATATCCAAACCGGTGGAGTTCTGATTCACAACCCCCTTCATCTGTTCTTCAAGCATTCTGATCCTCCGCACAGGATCAACAGGTCCTTCAAATCCCACACCTCTTCCAGAAAAGGCGTCCTCCTGACGGTCTTCACCCCAATTCACATTTTCATTTCCATATCCGTCATAGCCAGTGTTGCGACCAAACCCTTGCTGATTGATCATGGGACCCTGTTACCAACCCCTGGTTGACCCTAACAGGTCCAAACCCAGTGTTGACAGGAATCACCCCAGCACCATTCATATTACCAAATCCACCATACCCCTGGTTAGTGTTACCAAAACCGTCATAACCGAAACCCTGAGTGTTGAAGCCGAATTTCCCGTCCTGATTGACGTAGTCAAATCCCTGATCATTGTAGCCAAAACCATTGTTGCCAAAACCATTACTGCCATTGTTGTTACCACCGCCTTGGTGGGCGTCCCCAAATCCAACATTGTTAACAACAGTCTCATTTCCATTCCCCGTGTTGCCATTGCTAGCGCCAGCGCCATCGTTTACAACCGCAACAGGTGGGGTCACTACAGGTGGAACCACAGGCGTAGGGGGCCCATCCTCCGGAATATTTTCAACGTGCGCAGAATTGTGGTCATTGTTGCCATTCCCATTAGTCCGCGTCAGCAGCGGCTGTACCAAAGTCTGGAGGCTCTCCTGGCCCTTAGCAATGTTCTCCATTGCTTGCATGAACAGATTCAGCTTCTCGCGGATTTCCTGCATCTCCACTTGGACTTGATCCATGATTCTCTTGCAGTTGTTTCGGGTTGAGTAGCGGTGGACTCTTTGTTCGTCAATCCTGAAAAACCTGAAGATGCAGGAAATAAGATACAGATTCAAGAATACCGGTCATGCAAGATGACTGCAGATGCAAATGTGTAAATATGCTACAGGTTATATCCCCCCTGATTCTAGTTTCGGAGGGAAGGCCATCACGACAATGGAGTCCTCACCAAGCAAGCAAGGAATCAGAAAACCCTCATATATAAACAAATGCCAAGAGGCTGAATACAAGAGTACAACTGAATGCAACTAAATAGATCTCGGCCAACAAGCCTGGTGATGGTCAAAATACAAGTACAAATAACAAAAGCAAGGCAAAGATAAATCAGGCCAAGTGGCGCGCTCTGACATCTTCCAATATCCTCAACGTCTCCGAATGCCCTAGTCGGGTGATCAGCTCCTGTATCAGTAATGCATGTTGCTCAGCCGTGGATCTCAGCTTTTTGGCGTCGTCCTTGCGGGTTCCTTCGCCAGAACACTCGTCGAGTCTGCATCTCTTGGAGCCGGCCTTCACTTCAAAACCTCTCAGCTTCTCGTCAAGGTCACTTACTCTAAGCTCAACAGCGCTCCTAAGTGATGTCTCTTTGGCAATCTTTGCATCTTGGGCCCTAATCTGTGCCTCTAGCGTGGCAATCTGCAGCTTCAGTTCATCTTCACGCTCCTTCCGCTTGGTAAGCGTGGCATTCCACAATGCTTCCCACTTGCTGAGGCGGGAATAAGCTTTTCTTTAAAGTTCCTTCTTGGAAGTAAGCACCTTCCTGACACTGTTCAAGGCTATTCCCACTTTTTCTTTCTTGTTGGTCTCTTCCGTCAACTCTGAACCCAACTTATTAATCAATTCAGTTTGTTCCCTCACAGTGAAGGTAGCTTCATTCTTCTCATGACGCAACTGGAAGATCTCCTTTTCTAACTCATCATTGGCTTTCTTCAATTCTTCGTTTTCAGCCAACAATTTGTTATACTTCTCACTCTCTACCGAAGTAGGTACTTCAATCACTGGAAGATATAGAGGTTCCACAGCAGGATATGGCATCAAGGAAATCCTAGCTCTCTCGTGGATCCAAGCCAAATAAGGATCATAAGCTTTGTTGTTGCTCTTACCAAGCAAAGCTTTCCCTCTCCTATGGACGTTAGCCCATGCATGTCTCAATCTGATCAAAACAGCCGTGTCTAATAAGCCTGTGAGATACAGAGATTCCTGTATCTCCTTCTCAATAGGAGCGTCCCTCAAAGCATAACCAAACTGCCTCACCAGCAGCGAAGGGTTATAGTTAATAAAGCCTTTCCGTCCAATCAAAGGGACATTCGGAAATCCACTGCAACTATATACAATATCAGTGCCAAGCATACTCCGATCAAACCAAATGATGCTCTCAGCAGACAACCCCATCAACCGGGAAGACCAATCCAAAGTATCAATAGCATCAACAAAAGGTCCTGTCTTCGGAAGATGTCCCTGGAACCACCTATACAAAAGAGGAAGACAGCAGGAAACATTCTTGCCACGACGTTTCTCATTCTTATAGTGAATAGAATGATAAACATTGCCCAAGAGAGTAGGAACTGGATTCTTCGAGGCAAGAATCAAGAAGGCATCTGTGTCGACAAAATCTGGAACATTAGGAAACAAAACAATCCCGTAGATGCAGACAGCTAGAATGGCACTGAAAGCAACCCACCATCCACTCTTCGCGCACTGTGTAGCCTTCTCAACCAGGACAGACAGGTGAAAACCATAAGCTCCGTTCAGCTTGACCAAACCTCCAGGGAACTCAGAAGCGTCTAAACTGACAATCTCAGCAAGTGTAGCCAACTCAGGCTCAGCATCAACATGTATAAAGGGCATCTGGTATAACACGGGAACTCCCAACATAGCTGAATACTCCTCCAAAGTGGGTGCCAGAATATAGTCGGGGAATAAGAAGCATCTCAGCTGAGGCTCATAAAACTACATCAAAGTATACACCTCAGTCGTCTCAAATGCTGAAGGTCTGTACAACAAACTAAGCAATCTCCCATAAGATACTCTGAACTCAGCCCTCACTCTCTCATCTGTAAGAGTAACTAATCCCAACACAGAACTGATATCTGGTGAATGCAACCGGTAAGCAACTGTCCTCTTCAGGGACTCCATGTCTGGCCAGCAAATACACTAGAATCAGAGGGGAATGATCACACCTGCAACATAAATACACGTTAATGATATGCAAGATGAGTATGCGACAATGCAATATGCAAAAATAATGCAGCGGGGATCAAGTGACATATTGCTGAGGAGATCCATCCATAATATCTGTCTTCATAGGCTCACAATACTACTCAAACCCGGTCTCGACAGACCCAAAACAATGCTCCAACCTGGTCTCAACAGACCCATACCAAAGCTCTCATGAAGAAACCCAGGTGACCACCTATACTGATCCAATACCGAGAAAGCCGGGTAATCTGAAGGTCAAGTTTCCTGCATGCCCCAATCCCTCTCACAGGTAGGTGTCCTATCAATTGATACAAGGTATGTCATCCTATGCGGTCGTTGGCGTCACAGACATTCAAGACCGATGATACGATACCCAGAAGGTGTGGCATCATCCTGTCCTAAAGAGGCCCTCCTCAGCCAACTTCCAGTTGATCGGTCCCCAGAGTCGACAATCCTCGGGTCAGACAACTTGTCGAGCCCTAAGGGCCAGGCAAGAAGCATCAAAGAGAATCTCGTCCGAGCGCAGATTTCGCGGCTAGCTGGTGCGAGCTAAGCAAGCAGGCTAACCACTACTCTCTACTTCTAAGTCTAGGTGTAACTTCAACCCCAGGTCCGACTTATCTCTCAACAGATCACCCCCTCCCCACAACAGCAATAACAATATAAAGCTGATAATAAAATGCGGAAAGTAAAGACAGAAAAGTAAATCTATACAACACCCACGAGAAATCAGAGTCAACGTAGTTCGCCTGCCTACAGGAAAGGAGGGGAAGGTTGCTCTCTAGGATACGACATCCTATGCCTACGTACTTTCATACAGCATGAAAGATCAGAGCAAATGTAGTTCGGGCTACGGAAGACACAAGCTTGTCTGACTGTTTTTTATTACCTTCAAAAAGGGTTTTTCTTGATTAAGAGTCCAAGCGGACAAAAATGACACTTTGATGCTTGTTTTGAATCTTTTACGAAAGAAGTGTTTTTTAGTTTGTTTGCAATCTCTGACGCACTAGAGACTATGATTTGAGAGTGACTACGTCGCATGTCACCCAAAGGGTGCCACACTAAGCAGCCAGACTACTGGAAAGAAACTCTCCAACAACCCTTTCTCAAATAGCTTAAGGCTCGTAACGTACGACATCGATTAACCGTATTACTATATTTTTGAGTTGTTTTGAGATAAGAAGAGAAAGAAGCTCTAAAAAGCCTAGGGTTAAAAAGGGAATAAAAATTAACCTAATGTTGTCATGCATGGGTTACAACCTAATGTCTATCATAATTCCCTCCTGCATAGAGGAAACCAGAGATCCTAAGGGATAAAGAGCAAAAGAAACAGATATACAGTAAACAGTAAACATGCATGCAATGCATCAATATAAGTGAGGCAAGGGAGTCCCACTCAACCTCGAACCTGGGAAAACAATAGGCAAAGTGAAACAGCTTCACTTCAAACCTAAGGGGCAAGCTGAACAAGCCACCAAACCATACAGAAAAAGAAATAAAATCCAACACCAGCTCTGACAGCAACACCAGCTCCTACAGTAAGCAACTCAAATAGCAACAGCTCTGACAGCTACAGTTGATTAACAACAAGTGGGAAAGACAGCAACAACTTCAAGCAAGACCCCATCTTCACCCTTCAATGACCCCCTAAGCTTTAGATAAGCTCCTGTCTCCAAAAATCTCCAAGCTCTAGCAAGCACTGACCCCCAACCAGTAAACAACTTCAACAAAAAAGCAGCAAAACCCTAGCTTCAACAGATAACCAGTTCTGACAGGAACAAGCTTCATCCTCACCAATCTTCAATGAACTTTATCTTCAATATGTCTCCATCTTCAATGCAATCACTCCAGAAAAGAAACAATTATGAAGTTGAAATGTTAAGAGGCTTAGTGATAACACAAGGAAATCACTAAGATATTAACATAGCAAGTGAAAGGTATCCTCAAGGTTCTACCCAACCAAAGCATGCTCTACATCCCTCCTAAGGAGAGATGGAACTTCTTTGGGGGACCTTGTGTCATAGGATGGAATAGAGGCACAAGAAGCTCTCTATGTTTGAAATAAGAAACAAGACTACTCTAATGCTCTTCATATGTATCCTAACTCCTAAGCCTCTGACAGGCCCTCTAACAGAAGAGAAGTTTTCAACTCCAAGCTTCTTCAAGCCATCCCAAAGCAACTTCATTTGATCCTCAAGTCCTCCAAGCAAAGCCCAAGCCAAGAGCACTCCAAAATAGCCCCACACAAGCATAACCAAATCCAACATCCAAAGGAGAAACCCATAATCATCACACAAGTTGCAATAATCAGATAAAATGCTAAAGCTCATCAGAAAATCCTAGGTAAATTTCTAAGGGAACCTAACCCTATACCCAATACCCCATATAAACCCCAAGGCCTAAATCAAACCCTAAGTCCCCAAACTATGCCCTAAACTACAACTAGTTGTCTTGAAACCCTAATTCTAACACCTCTCCTATTCACCTCTCAAACTAACCTAGATTTTATTCACAAAATTGTGATAAAATTTCTAAGGGTACATGCTTCCCTAATCTAATCAATCCAACAAGAATCAACTTAAAATCATTCACCAATTAATCACAAGAAAATCAACAAGAATATGTAGCAAATATACCAAATTTAAAGAAAATAATAAAATGGAAATATTCAAATTAAATTGAAAAATGGGTAAAAATGGGATTTATTAATTTCAGAAAATCACAAATAAATCCAAGATCATGGAGGTATTTTTAAAATATTTTTTTGATCAATATTGGATTTATTATGATTTTTAGAAATTAAATGGAATAAAAGAAAATATTAAAAAGAATAAAAGAAATAAAAAAACTGGATTAAATGGGAGCCATCAGATGGAGAGACTGGTAAGCGCATCTGAGAGTCATGAGCGTGTCCACGTGTGAGTCCAGTCACCAGCTGACTGGATAAATGAAACGCAGCGTTTTTGAACTAATGGAGGCAATCTCAGTTTGAATCGTGGCCCTTGGGTACGTGAGGGAGTCAACAAGTCAAGGTGATCTGAGGGTTGGGACTTTATCTTCTCCACAAGCTCAGGCGACCTGAGACTATTCACAGGTGGTGGTTCACGGTGGTTTCCACCGTCTTATACCAATTCTGACCAGAATTTCACATAGATTCCAAATATAATCTCTAAATCCTCTAAATCCTCATAGATTCTCAAAACCGATTCCTTCTCTAAAATGTGTCAAGATTTCAAACAGCTCCATTCACAAAATTGAAACCCTAGGATTGTTCCTCATTCTTCACTGATCATGATGAACTATCCAACTCAACTTGAAACCTCAAGATCATCCATAACTGTCTCTTAACAGAAATTGTGCATCACACTTAATTGTCTCTAAATGGTTTCAAATCAATCCAGAAACGATCCTTATCATCTCTAGGTCCTAACCACATACACATTCTAAGCTAATTCTCCCTAGATTATGAAGGAATTCAAGAATTACATACCTGTGAAAATGGGATCAACAGAGGTAGAAAATGATGGATTCAAGCTGTGTAACTCTTCAAACACGATCAATGAAGCAAGATAAAGCTTTTCCAACCCTCAATTTAGCTTGAATGTACCTTGAACTCCAAAACCGGTTATGAGTTGAAGCTCTTGAAACTCAACTTCAATCTTCCTCTCCTCCACGAATTTTGCACCAAACTGAATCTGAATTCACTCTAGAGCTTAAATATGAAGTGTTTGTGGGCTTATTCAATCCAATTCAGGTCCAATTCTGATGATCCAAAATTCTGATTTTCCTCTTGAAAATGCAATGTACTAGTCACAATTCTGAGCTTCCAGCTTGCTCTAGAATGTTCTATTCAACTGCAAATTGGTTATGGAGTGTATTTAGATAGCTAGCTTGGCCTGAGTTTCCCTGATTTTTGTTTTGGCATTGTGACTTATAATGTAAGTAATGACTTTACAAAGCAAGTCATGGAATTAATCCTCAAATCAAAAATGTGGAAATGTCATTGTGTTTGAAATGCATTTCCTGATCAATTTGGTATGTCATATGGATTGGTTTGGACCTATGGCTCAAAAATCATAATTTCCTTCTTTGATTCATTTGAAAAATCATCCTTTTTAGGCCATTTTGGATCATTTTGTGAAGAAAGCCATTTCAATCACTCATGACTTCTTATCTGACCTAAAAACATCATTTTAAGCACATCTCATGTTGGACATTTTTTCATTTGAGGAGTGGAAGGTAGAGATTTTGACCTATGTTGAAAATTGACCTATAATTCAACTTTCCCAAAATACCCCTGGATTGCCAAGACCATAACTTGAGTTCCACAAATCTTCTTGAGGACTTATAGTACTCAAATTAAAGGTAAGATCAAGCCCTACAATTCTTATGTTGTCCAAGAATCCATTTGAAAACTCCTTGATAGGAAAAAGTTGCTTGGAAGTCAAGTGACTTTCACAGATAAATTTCAGTGTCCTCTGATGACCCATAACTTACAAGAACCATAACTTGAGTTCTACAAACCTCCTTGGAGACTTATAGTACTCAAATTAAACCTATTGAGAAGCTATACAAGTTTCATGTTGGCCAAGAATCCATTTGAAACTTTTATTTGGACTTGTGTGGCTTGTAAGTCCAGTGTTATACAGGGGATTTTACCCTAGGAACCCTGTCTCAAACCCCTCCAACCACTCTTGATTCTCTTGAATTTGATCTTGACTCATCCATAAACATGCTTCAACCTCTCAATCCATGATTTCCATAACTTAGAACTAGGACTTGATGCCCTTTCTTTGCTCTCCTTGACCTAGGGTTACCCAGATGAAACCCTACTTGTACACACCTTACCTCTGGCTCTTGAACTTGAATCAATGACTTGCCTTAGCTTCAATATGACCTTCTAAGCACCCCATGATCTTTGTACACACTTCCAATTCACAATTCCATGTTTCATACCCCATTGATGACCTTCAATGCACCTCAAGTTAGGAGAGAAGGTTCTATGAGGATGGGTGTGGACTATAAACAAGTGAGAAAGATGACTATCAAGAGTAAGTGTTGACTTCCAAGGATTGATGATTTGATGGATCCGTTGGTTGTTTCGAGTGTGTTCAGTAAGATAGATTTGAGATCTGGGTATCATCAGATTTGTGTGAAGGCTGAAGATATTCAGGAGACTGCTTTTAAAATAAGGTATGGACATTATGAGTATTTCGTGATGCCATTTGGTGTGACTAATGCACCATGTGTATTTATGGAGTATATGAACAGGATTTTCCATACTTATTTGGGTAATCTTGTGGTTGTGTTCATTGATGATATTTTGATGTATTCGAAGAGTAAAGAGGATCGTACTGAGCATCTGAAAATTGTGTTATCAGCGTTGAAAGAGAAGCAGTTGTATGCAAAACTGTCAAAGTGGGAGTTTTGGTTGAAGGAATTGAGTTCCTTGTACATGTGATCTCGAGTAAGGTTATTGTGGTTGATATGACGAAGGTTGAAGCTGCATCGCAATGGGAAGCTCCAAAACCTGTTTTTGAGATTAGAAGTTTTCTTGGGTTGGCAGATTATTATTGAAAATTCATTGCAGGATTTTTTCCAAGTTATCTTTGCCATTGACGCAGTGGACTAGGAAGGTTCAAGATTTTGTTTTGGATGCAAAGTGTAAAGAAAGTTTCAAGAGCTTTTGAGGAGGCTGACAGCAGCTCATGTTTTGATTTTTCCGAATCCGGCAAAACCACTTGTTGTATAGTGTGATGCTTCGTTGATGGGATTGGCAGGTGTGTTAAGGAAACATTAGTAAGTTTAGCTTATGCTTTAAGGCAACTTAATATGGATAAGAGGAATTATCTTACGAATGATTTAGGGTTGGGTGTTGTTGTGATTGTGTCGAAGCTTTGGAAGATTCGTTTGTTCGATTCGAGATTTGAGATGTTTAGTGATCATTGTAACACCCATTTTAATTATTTATTCTTTTTGGTGTGTCTGAGTGCGTGGTGGGTACCCTTAAGTTATGGGGATTGTTTGATAAGTATGGAATTTGATATTAATAAAATATGAATAATATTGGTGGTAATATAATAATTAATGGTAATATTATTGTTACTATTATTATTATTATTATTATGACTATTATTATTAATATTATTATTGCTATTATTATTAGTTATTATTATTGTTAGATTAAATAAATAAAATAAGAAGTTAACGAGGTATTAGGGAGTTTTGGAGAGAAGAAAGAGAGAACACGATAAAAATCCGTTTTAGAACAAAGTGAGAGGGAAGAATAAGAGGAAGAAGGGAAGAAAGCTAGGGCTAACGATTCTTGAAGGTTCTTCGTCAATCGGAGCATTAATCGAGGTAAGGGGGGAGAAACGGGTTAAGATTGGTAAATTGCATGAACAGGGTAGAGGGGATTCCTTAACCCCGTAGGAATTTGGTGAATATGAATGATATATTGAAATGTTGATGATTATTGTTGTTGGTATGATGAATTGTATGTACATTGATGTGTTTATGATCATGGCTGCCACTGATGACTTTGGGTACGTGTTGTTGTGAGAGTGGTGAAGTTCTGAGTAACTTCTGTAGTTCTGATGATGAACATAGGTGTGGATTCTGGAGTTAAAATTGATAGAAAATGATAGAGTAGTGTTTATTGGTTGTAGTATTGATTGGACTGAAGTTAGAAGTAGAGTGATAGGCTTGAATTTGAGCAAGATAACAGTTATGGACTGTCAGGATTTTGTGAGGATTTTGAGAGATCTCTAGGTAGTTCGCTAGGCGAGCTAATAACGAGTGTTCGCTAGGTCTTCGCTAGGCGAGATGGGTAGAGAAGGCTTCCAATAGCCACTGTCTGCCTTCGCTAGGCGAGTAACTAGCGAGCGTTCGCCAGGGCTTCCCTAAGCGAATGAGCCAGCGAGCGTGACAGAATGTGATTTTGTGTTGTATTGCGTTGTGATTCATTTGGTAGGATCCCTTGGGCTGGGACAGGTACAAATGTGGTATTTAGTGGTGAAGAGTATATACTTGGTGAGTAATAGGTGATATTATGTAGTATTGAATCTAATTGAAATAATTAAATTGATGTGTGAGATGTGTATGAGGTATGGTGAGGTGATCAGGGGGATCGTGTGAATTTAATTAAAATAATGGATTGGGGTGTATATGTATATATATTGTATGATGATGTGATCAGGAGGATCGTGTGATTTTAAATAAATTAATTAATTGGTGAATAATATGTGTGTATGATGTATGATGATGTGATCAGAAGGATTGTGTGCACTTAGTGTGCTTATGTTATTATTGTGCATTTGGTGTCGTGCATATCATGGTGTTTTGGTGGGATGAATCATTGCTCAGGAGGAGTGTATGTGATTCATCCGTATTCCTTTGTGGAGAATGGTGAGGGATAAATCATTTCCAAGGAGGGGCGTATGTGATCTATCCGGGGTTCGATTGAATGAACCAATGAGTCGATACCGCATGCATGGTGTTGAGTTGCATAATTGCATTATTATACGTTGTGTTTGACGTTTGGACAATAGGTCGTGATTGGTGTAGGTTGGGTGATGTCTATGTGATTACTGCATGTATATTCATGTATGTAACTACCGATAATTTTGATCATGTTTTCTCACCCCATTGTTGTTGGTGTGGTCTGTGCTTCTTCGGAAGTACAGATAATCCAGGTACTTAGCTAACTTGGATAGTGGTGTGCGAATCGAGTCTTAGGATGCTCTGATACGTAGCACGGGACTTGGGCGTTATTTGTTTTTATGTTGAACTGGTTTTATTTTCCTGTGACGTATCATGTGGATGAATTTTATTAAGGACTGTTTCATGTAATTGGGCAGGTGGCCGTGAATGTTGAACTAATGAATATTTTTCCGCTGTTTTATTTTGAAAACCTTTTGATAAGGAAATATGAGGAATTATTTGATGTGATATCCCACTTGGTGGAAGAAACTCTGATGTTTATTTGAATTAATCGCATTTTATTTGAACTTGGGAAGTGGGGTGTTACAATTGGTATCAGAGCAGGTCGGTCCGTTCAGCCAGTGCAGTAGTTGAGTCTGAGTTTGTCCGTAGGATAGAGATTGTGTACCTTGTTAACCTGGTGTTGTTATTGTTGAGCAGTATGGCAGGAAGGAATGATGCTGCTTTGGCTGCTGCTATGCAAGCAATGGCGCAGGTGGTTGCTAATCAGAACCAAGCTGCGGGTGCGCAATTCCGGGATTTGGCACAGTTTCGGAGTAACAAACCACCTATGTTTGAAGGAGGAATTTTGGATCCTGAAGCTACACAGAAGTGGCTGAAGGCAATTGAGAAGATTTTCAGGACGATGGACTGTAGTGATGAGCAAAAGGTGAGGTTTGGTACTCACATGTTGGAAGGGGAAGCTGAGGCTTGGTTGGACAACAGTCGCCAGAGATTGGAGACTGTAGGAACTACGATTACTTAGGAGGTGGTTCGAAAGGGTTTTCTGGAGAAGTATTTTCTGGAAGATATACGAAGTGCTAAGGAGATCGAGTTCCTGGAGCTGAAGCAGGGTGATCTGACTACGGCAGAGTATGCTGCGAAATTTGAAGAGCTCGTGCAGTATTGTCCTCATTACAATACTGAAATGGCAATGACTTCCAAGTGTTTGAAGTTTGAGAATGGGCTACGTCCGGAGATCAAGTTGGGAATTGCTTGTCAGAAGATCAGGAGTTATCCTGAGCTGGTAAGCAGAAGCAGAATTTATGATAATTATAACCGAGCCAGGATTTCACACTATAAGGCTGTGAATGACCGCAAGGGTAAACAGAGATTTGGTGGTACTCCTTACAGTGCTCCTGCTGATAAAGGACAACATAAGACTGCTGTTGATAAGAAGCCCAGAGAGGGGAAATCATCTGCTGATTTGAAATGTTTCCAGTGTGGTGGCGTGGGTCATTGTGCTAATGATTGTCCTAAGGAGGTGAAGAAGTGCTTCAAGTATGGTAAGCCAGGCCATGTGGTAGTTGATTGCAGAGCCAATATGCCTATCTTTTATAACTGTGTTAAGAAAGGTCATATCAGTACGCATTGCGAGAAGCCGAAGAAGTCCCAGGCGTCTCAGGCCAGCGGTAAAGTGTTTGCAGTGGTAGGAACTCAAGACGCCAGTGAGGAGCATTCTATCAAAGGTACTTGTTTTTATCAATAATATCCCTTTGACTGCTATGATTGATACGAATGCAACCCACTCGTTCATTTCTGTTGATTGTGTGAAGAGAGTCGGATTGGTGTCGTCTACTCTTGAGCAACGGATGACTATTGAAACTCCCTCTATTGGTTCAGTGACTATTTTTTTGGTGTGTCTGAAGTGTCCGCTGACTATTTTTGGTAGAGACTTTGGAGTGGATCTGATTTGTCTACCACTTGGTAATTTGGATGTTATTCTGGGTATGAACTGGTTGGAGTTCAACTGAGTCTACATCGATTGTTTTCGAAAGGTGTTGTTGTTCCTTACTCCTGAGGAGGAAGCATTGGCGAATTCTTTGTCTAATACGAAATTGAGGACCTTGTTGGAGGACGAAGCTGAAATGTTTACTTTATTTGCATCATTATCTGTTGACAGCAAGACGTCAATGAAAGAGTTGGCAGTGGTGAATGAATTTCCCAAAGTGTTCCCTGATGATATTACCGAGTTACCTCCGACGAGAGAAGTTGAATTTAGTATTGATCTTGTTCCTGGTACGAGACCTATATTTATGGCGCCGTACAGGATGTCGGAAGTGGAATTGGCTGAGTTGAAATCTCAGGTTGGGGACTTGTTGGATAAAAAGTTTATCAGACAGAGTGTGTCGCCGTGAGGAGCTCCAGTGTTGTTGGTTAAGAAGAAGGATGGTAGTACGCGTCTGTGCATCAATTACCGTCAGTTGAATAAAGTGACCATTAAGAATAAATATCCTCTCCCAAGGATTGATGATTTGATGGATCAACTGGTAGGAGCTTGTGTGTTCAGTAAAATTGATTTGAGGTCGGGTTATCACCAGATCAAAGTAAAAGAAGGAGATATTCAGAAGACGGCGTTTAGAACCAGATATGGACATTACGAGTATGCTGTGATGCCTTTTGGAGTGTCTAATGCGCCGAGAGTGTTTATGGAGTATATGAACCGAATTTTCCATTCTTATTTGGATCAGTTCATTATTGTATTTATTGACGACATATTGATTTATTCTAAGTCTGAGGAAGAGCATGCAGGACATTTGAGAATTGCATTGCAGGTGCTGAAAGATAATAAGTTGTTTGCTAAATTGGCAAAGTGTGAGTTCTGGTTGAAGACAGTGAGTTTATTGAGGCATGTAATATCGGGTGATGGTATATCGGTGGACCCAGCAAAAGTGAGTGCAGTGTTGCAGTGGGAACCGCCGAAGACAGCGACAGAAATTAGAAGCTTTTTGGGTTTGGCAGGGTATTACCGAAGATTTATTGAAGGGTTCTCTAATTTGGCGTTGCCATTGAGACAGTTGACGAGAAAGAACCAAGTTTTTATGTGGGATGCTGCTTGTGAAGAAAGCTTTGAGGAACTGAAAAAGAAATTGACTACGGCACCAGTGTTAGTGTTGCCAACTCCGAGTGAACCGTTTGTGGTGTACTATGATGCGTCTAAGATGGGGTTAGGCGGAGTCCTTATGCAGAATGGTAAAGTGGTGGCGTATGCTTCACGGAAACTGAGGGTGCATGAAAGGAATTACCCTACTCATGATCTCGAATTAGATGCGGTAGTTTTCGTGTTAAAGATCTGGAGGAACTATTTGTATGGTTCCAGATTTGAAGTATTCAGTGACCATAAGAGTATGAAATATCTGTTCGATCAGAAAGAGCTAAATATGAGGCAGAGAAGATGGTTGGAATTCTTGAAAGATTATGATTTTAGCTTGAGTTATCATCCAGGAAAGGCAAATGTTGTAGCAGATGCCTTGAGTAGGAAAACGATGCATATGTCGGCTTTGATGGTGAAAGAGATGGAACTAATTGAGCAGTTCAGAGATTTGAGCATGGTCTGTGAGACTACGGCCGATGGTGTGATGTTGGGCAAGTTGCAGGTGAATAATTATTTCTTGGATTTGATTAAGGAAAACCAAAAGCTAGATGTGAAGTTAGTAGATTTGATGCCTGAAGTGAGAAGTGACTCCGATAGTAATTTTAAGTTGGATAGTGCAGGTGTGTTGAGATTCCGAGGCAGAATTTGTGTACCGGATAATGAGGAATTGAAAAAGTCAATTCTGAGTGAAGGACATCGTAGTAGTTTGAGTATCCATCCGGGAGCTACAAAGATGTACCATGATTTAAGGAAGTTATTTTGGTGGTCAGGTATGAAGAGAGATATAGCTCAATTTGTTTATGCCTGTTTGACATGTCAAAAGTCGAAGGTGGAGCATCAGAGACCTTCTGGATTGATGCAACCGCTAGAAGTTCTAGTTTGGAAATGGGATTGTATAAATATGGATTTTGTTACGGGTTTGTCGAATACGGCAAGAGGATTTGATGCTATTCAGGTAATTGTGAAGCTACATGGTGTTACGTCGAGTATAGTGTTAGAGATCCGAGGTTTACTTTAGAATTTCGGAAGAGTTTGAAGGAAGCTTTGGGTACTAAATTGAAGTTGAGTTCAGCTTATCATCCGCAAACCGATGGTCAGTCAGAGAGGACTATTCAGTTGCTGGAGGATTTGTTGAGAGCTTGTGTGTTGGAAAAGGGTGGTGCGTGGGATACTCATTTACCGTTGATCAAGTTCACGTACAACAACAGTTAAGTTATGGGGATTGTTTGATAAGTATGGAATTTGATATTAATAAGATATGAGTAATATTGGTGGTAATATAATAATTAATGGTAATATTATTATTACTATTATTATTATTATTATGACTATTATTATTAATATTATTATTGCTATTATTATTAGTTATTATTATTATTGGATTAAATAAATAAAATAAGAAGTTAAAGAGGTATTAGGGAGTTTTGGAGAGAGAAAAGAAAGAACACGATAAAAATCAGTTTTAGAACAAAGTGAGAGGGAAGAACAAGAGGAAAAAGGGAAGAAGGCTAGGGCTAACGATTCTTGAAGGTTCTTCGTTAATCGGAGCATTAATCGAGGTAAGGGGGGAGAAACGGGTTAAGATTGGTAAATTGCATGAACAGGGTAGAGGGGATTCCTTAACCCCGTAGGAATTTGGTGAATATGAATGATATATTGAAATGTTGATGATTATTGTTGTTGGTATGATGAATTGTATGTACATTGATGTGTTTATGATCATGGCTGCCATTGATGACTTTGGGTATGTGTTGTTGTGAGAGTGGTGAAGTTCTGAGTAACTTCTGTAGTTCTGATGATGAACATAGGTGTGGGTTCTGGAGTTAAAATTGATAGAAAACGATAGAGTAGTGTTTATTGGTTGTAGTATTGATAGGACTGAAGTTAGAAGTAGAGTGATAGGCTTGAATTTGAGCAAGATAACAGTTCTGTACTGTGAGGATTTTGAGAGATCGTAGAACTCGCTAAGCGAGTAGCTAACGAGTGAGCTAGCGAGCGATTCACTAGGTAGTTCACTTGGCGAGCTAGTAGCGAGTGTTCGCTAGGACTTCGCTAGGCGAGATGGGTAGTGAAGGCTTCCAGTAGCCACTGTCTGCCTTCGCTAGGGAGTTTGCTAGGCGAGCAACTAGCGAGCGTTCGCCAGGGCTTCGCTAAGCGAATGAGCCAGCGAGCGTGACAGAATGTGATTTTGTGTTGTATTGCATTGTGATTCATTTGGTAGGATCCCTTGGGTTGGGACAGGTACAGATGTCGTATTTAGTGGTGAAGAGTATATACTTGGTGAGTAATAGGTGATATTATGTAGTATTGAATTTAATTGAAATAATTAAATTAATGTGTGAGATGTGTATGAGGTATGGTGAGGTGATCAGGGGGATCGTGTTAATTTAATTAAAATAATGGATTGGGGTGTATATGTATATATAATGTATGATGATGTGATCAGGAGGATCATGTGATTTTAACTAAATTAATTAATTGGTGAATAATATGTGTGTATAATTTATGATGATGTGATCAGGAGGATCGTGTGCACTTAGTGTGCTTATGTTATTGTTGTGCATTTGGTGTCGTGCATATCATGGTGTTTTGGTGGGATGAATCATTGCTCAAGAGGAGTGTATGTGATTCATCAGTATTCCTTTGTGGAGAATGGTGAGGGATAGATCATTGCCAAGGAGGGGCGTATGTGATCTATCCGGGGTACGATTGAGTAAACCAATGAGTCTGTACCGCATGCATGGTGTTGAGTTGCATAATTTCATTATTACACGTGTTTGACGTTTGGACAGTAGGTCGTGATTGGTGTAGGTTGGGTGATGTCTATGTGATTACTGCCTGTATTTTCATTTAATTACCGATAGTTTTGATCGTGTTTTCTGACCCCTTTGTTGTTGTTATGGTCTGTGCTTCTTCGGAAGTACAGATAATCCAGGTACTTAGCTAACTTGGATAGTGGTGTCTGAGTCGAGTCTTAGGATGCTCTGATATGTAGCACAGGACTTGGGCGTTATTTGTTTTCATGTTGAACTAGTTTTATTTTCCTGTGACGTATCATGTGGATGAATTTTATTAAGGACTGTTTCATGTAATTGGGCAGGTGGTCGTGAATGTTGATTTAATGAATATTTTTCCGCTGTTTTATTTTGAAAACCTTTTGATAAGGAAATATGAGGAATTATTTGATGTGATATCCCATTTGGTGGAAGAAACTCAGATGTTTATTTGAATTAATCGCATTTTATTTGAACATGGGAAGTGGGGTGTTACAATCATAAGAGCTTAAAGTATTTGGTTGATTAGAAAGAGTTGAATATGAGGCTGAGGAGATGATTGGGACTTCTGAAGGATTATGGTTTTGGTTTGAATTACCATTCGGATAAAGCAAACAGGGTAGCTGATGCATAGACCGTCGATGATGGTAAAAGAGTTAGAACTGATTGAGCAATTTCGTGATATGAGTTTGGTTTGCGAAGAGAATTCTTTTGGAGTTAAGCTTTGTATGTTGAGGCTTACTAGTGGTATTCTTGATGACATTCGAGGAGGTCGGAAATCTGATTTGAGTTGGTAGATCAGTTGAATTTGATGAATCAAAGTCGAAGAGCTGATTTTCGGATTAATAGGAATGGTATCATGAGACGTCGTGATAGAGTTTGCGTTTCAGATATTATTGAGTTGAAAAAGAGTAATTCTTGAGGAAGGACATTTAAGTTGATTGAGTACCCATACCGGTGCTATGAAGAGGTACCAGGATTTAAGGAAATTGTTTTGGTGGCCAGGGATGAAGAAAGAAGTGGTTGAGTTTGTGTATGATGGTTAGACTTGTCAGAAGTTGAAGATTGAACATCAGAGACCGTTGGGTCTCATGCAACCGTTGAATATTTCATAGTGGAAATAGGATATTATTTCCATGGACTTTGTGTCGGGTTTGACGAAGACTGTGAGATGGACATGATTCAATTTGGGTGATTGTGGATAGATTGACTAGATCAGCTCATTTATTACCAATGAGGATTAATCGTTCTATGCTGAAGCTGGATGTGATGTATATTGAGGAAGTTGCGAAGTTGTATAAGATACCGTCGAGTATTGTGTCTGATAGAGATCTGAGATCTTCATCGAGGTTTTGGGAGAGTTTGTAGACGCTTTCGGTACCATGTTGAGATTGAGTTCTGCTTATCATCCGTAAACGGATGGACAGACAAAGAGAACTATCCAGTCTTTAGAGGATTTGCTGAGAGCTCGTGTGTTGGATCAAGGTGGATCGTGGGATAGTCATTTGTTATTGGTTGAGTTTACCTACAGTAACAATTATCATTCTAGTATCGGAATGGCACCGTATGAGGCTTTGTATGGTAGGAGGTGTAGGACTCATTTGTGTTGGTATGAGTCAGGCGAGAGTAATGTACTCGGACTTGAGACTGGGAAGAGACGACTGAAAAGATCAAGATGATCCAAGAAAGACGAAAGCGCCGCAGAGTCGTCAGAAAAGTTAACATGATAAGAGGAGGGAAGCACTTGAGTTTCAAGAGGGGGATCACATGTTGTTGAGAGTTACGCTGGTAACTAGTGTTGGCCGAGCTTTGAAGTCTTGAAAGCTCACACCTTGTTTTGTTGGTCTGTATCAGAGTGGCGCAGCGGAAGCGTGGGAGAAATAGCATGTTAGGATGTTTTACCGCTGTCGCTTGTGAAATTGCATGATGTGTTTCATGTGTCTAAGTTGAGGAAGTACATTCCAGATCTGTCACATACGATTCAGATGGATGATGTACGGGTGGGAGATAATTTGATTGTTGAAGTTTCCAGTTCAGATTGGTGAATGAGGAGTGAAGCTACTGCGAGGTAAAGAGATTGCCTTGGTAAAGGTATTGTGGGGAGGACCAACTGGAGAAAGTTGGATTTGGGAGCGTGGAGATCAGTTGAGGGAGTCGTACCCGACTCTATTTCCTTGAGGTAATTTTTGAGGGCGAAATTTTTTTTTTGTGGGGGAGAGTTGTAACACCCCAAATATTATGGGAATATTTAATTTAATTTATTTAAATGAGAATATTTGCGTTTTGGTGATTTTCGGTGGTTTTGTGGAATATTGGGAATTAATGGAATTTGAGTTATTTATTTTGAATAATAATATGTAATATGAATATATTAATATTATTATTAATTAAAATAAATATAAGTGAAATAAGAGCAAATTGGATAATTAAGAGGAGTTA
Source organism: Lathyrus sativus (assembly GCA_963859935.3). Taxonomy (NCBI): domain Eukaryota; kingdom Viridiplantae; phylum Streptophyta; class Magnoliopsida; order Fabales; family Fabaceae; genus Lathyrus; species Lathyrus sativus. The sequence continues at coordinate 182,333,364 of OZ012740.1, read as the reverse complement.
GTGAGGATAATATGGGAAAAGCCCAATTGTGAGGCCCAAGTCTAGGTTTAACAAAAAGGAAATTGTGATGGAATTATCATTCATTTGTTAGACCGTGAGGAGAATTGAAGTCAGAGCTCTGAGAAGGAAGTTTGGAGGCAAAAGCTTCGGATGATTCCCGAAAATATTTGAGAAGGCTTTGATCGACAATTAATGTATGAGGAGTATTGCCTTCATGATTTTCAATGTGTAAATTCAACGTATTTAAGGTCAATTTAAGGGTTTAAGGGATTTTGGGGTTGATTGTGAGAAAAAGGGATTTTGGCCTTCATGGCCTAAATCTAGTATTGAGATGTTAACCATGGGAATTCATTGGAGTAAAAGGGAAACTAGGCCTTCGTGGCCAAAACTCTGATTTGACATTGGTCTAACCCTGTAGGAAAATTTGATAGTGAGAACTCTGAGGGTTGTGGTGTAGTGATAAGTATTCCTGAGAGTTTGAGGGTAGATATGAGAAATAGTGATCTTTGTCCTTCGTGGCCTAAATCTATTATTAGTGAATCTAACCGTGGTTCGTTGGGGAAAAAGGAAACCTTAGGCCTTCGTGGCCAAAACTATGATTTAAACCTGTCTGACCCTGAAGGGATAGGAATATTAGACAGTGAATAACTCTGATGCCTTTGGGGCAATTGTAGGGAAATTTGTGATTTAGGGCGTAAATATGATACGAGATTGAACTTATATCCCTTAATTTTAAAGGTTTTAGGCATAATCTTAAAATAATGAATAGATGGTTTAATTTTGTTAAAATTGTAAATTTACTTGAGATAATTATAGTGTTGAATGGTTTGTAATTTTATGAATGTTTGGGTTTTTACGCAATCAAAATCGGAGGTCCGGAAGGCCTCCAACGGTGAAAAACGCAGAAAATTGCATGCTATCTGTCACGACTGTCCATGTTTTCGGTCGAAATTGTTTTGGACGTAACTTTTGATCCGTAAGTCTATTTTGACCCCTGTTTGAAGCATTGGAAAGCTAATGAACATGGCTATAACATATTATAAATAATATAATTGATTTTCTAATATTTTTATGAGATTAAATACATGATTGTATGAGGAATTACCATGAGTATAACTATGATTCCGATGACATTAATACATGATTGCATAATGATGATTCCTATGAGTAATGATGATGATCTATGATTATATTTCCATGATATTTTGATGATTATATGATGAACTGATGTATGATGATGATTATTATGATGAGTTATGATGACATGATGTATGATGGTGATTATTATGATGAGCTATGCTGACATGATGTATGATGATGATTATTATGATGAGCTATGATGACATGATGGATGATGATGATTATGATGATGAGCTATGACGTTTGATAATGATGAATATGATGATTGATGATGCACATATGATGTTATTATGAGGATGATTTGTGACGTGTGCATCATGCATTCATGTGCATCCGGACTTCGGTTCAAGACCTCGATTACTTTGGCTTCAATCCCATTGTGTGGATGTGAAGTATTTTGATGTGCTACGGTTCTCTAGTAGAATTGATCCTATTGATGGGGATCTATGGAGGGTTGATGGCCCAGTGTCCATCGCGCTGTGATGCTTGGTACCACATGCATTGAGTCTTGTTGCATTTGCATTTATGAGTCATTTGGAATAACTTATGATGTTTTGGCATTTGAGGCCTATTGAAGGATATCAATGCGTTGAATATGAATATGACGTTGTTTTATATGTTGATTTTTATACATTGATTATTATGAATCAATTTACTCACTCTGCCTGTTTGAATGTTACCTCCACGTGGGTAACGTGCATATGACCAGGTTTAGTCGTGGACGTCGTCGAAGATATTTTTGGACTCTTTGAGTTGTTAGCCTTTTGGTTAACTTAGAGGGCCTTTCTCTGATATGTAACATCGGGTTGGGGTCTTTTGAGTTAAACTATGTTTTATTTAAGTTTATTTTGATTATTTTCCCGTATGAGGAAAACCTTGATTTTTGCCTTTTGAGTTCCGCTGCTTCGTGCAATTTGATGTATTTTGGGAAAACCCGTTGCTTATGGAGCCTTGACCTATTTTGTTGATTTGGGAAATGTACGCCCTTTTGGGTGGCTTTTATTGAATTTAATAATTACTCTGATATCTGTGTTATTTTGTCATAATATTTGTGGGGTAGAAAAGGGTGTTACACTCCTTACTTTTTATCAAACATGAGAGTTGTTCCTCATTGTCTTAGCTTTCCAAAAAGTGCTAGAACTCATCATTCTCATGTGTGAAGCTCTAGTTATGGCTTTCTCAAGTCAAGGGTTTTTTTGGAAACCATATTTTAGGTCATTTACTTCAAAGACCATTTTCATCCATTTCAAGGCCTCTAATCCAAAATCATGCCACATGAAAGTTGTGTCACATTGCTTTAGCTTCATCATGAACTCAAAATCCATAACCTTTGATGAATTTTAAGATCATTTAAGCCATGGTAAACATGAAACTTGAACATTTGGACCTAGAATGATTTTCTTCCAATTCAAGTTTCTAAATGAAGTTATTTTTGAATTTTTAACACCATATCATCATCATATAATGGTCATGCCTATCCTTACCCAATTTGAGCCAATATACAATTCCATTTCAAGGCATTTTTGAACTTTCATGCCATAAAGAGTAATGGTTCAAAATGTTGTGTGAGATCATTTTCAATCACCCAAACCACCATGATTCATTTCCACACACCCTAATTGTCCTAAATTGCTGACGAAGAGGATTGTACATCATGACATACCCGTGTGCACATGAAAATGAGTTTTTTTGGCAAGTTTTGGAAATCAAGTGAATCATACAACATGGGCCTGCATGAGACTCCTTAAGCCCTCATATTTAAGTCAAGGACAAACCCAAAACGCACCAGAGAGCATAACTACAAGGAGGAGTGAGTTTCATCAAGAATTGCACAAAATTTCTCTCTCTTTGAATTGCCTTTCACACTGGGTTTTCCTTTCAACTTTTGCTCATTTCATCATCACACAAGATCAAGGAAGAGATTGGAAGCTTGAGGTTAAAGCTTGCTCAAAGTTTGAAGGGCCAACGGAGCACGTTCGTTAGGTAAACCTCCATGAACTGAATCTCTCATTTTAGGCTTGCATTTAGCAGCATATTGGTTGCATCTGAAGCCCTACCTCGTGTAGGCCATGTTTGGATCATTTCTTTGTCTGTTTGAGATGACTTCAGTTTGAGCATTAAACTTTCGTGGCCTATTTTCACCTAGTTCTAAGAACCTTTTTCAAAAACCATGGCCATATTTGGATTGTACATGAAAAGAGCTTAAAAATGGTAATACAGGTTTTAATTTTTATGGTGGTTTTAGTCTACACCGATAAAACTCACTGGAGAAGACGACTGGAGCTAGGGCTCCGGCGTCTGAGGTGGTGCTGAGGTGTTGAGGTGATCTGGTCGTTGACTTGCACGGGTGGCTTGCGTTGAATCAGACGTGGTAGCCATCTGGATTAATGAAACGGGTTGTTTCATTAATTATGAGTGTGTTTTGGTTTTGGGCCTTGCTTAGTCGTTATCCACGCCCCCATTTTTTGAGCCCAATTGCATTTTAACATGACCTCAGTTCAAACCCAGAATGCTATTGCACCTCCCTTTCCATTTTATTTTCAGTTTATTTTCTTTTTCTTGTAATTTCATTTTTAATCATTTTAAAATAGTTTTATCCTTCACAAAAATACCAAAAAATATGTTTCTGATATTTCAAGGTCTTGAGATATTTTCCTTGATTTTTATTTTATTTTTCATTTATTTTTACTATTTTTAATTGAATTAATTTGTTAAGAGATTTTATGGTTGATACCTTGATTCTAAGTTTGATCTTTGACTTCAAGTGAACTTTCCCTTTGACCAATTTTCCTCTCACACTTAGGTGTTTGATTGAGGTATATTTGAGGGTTGGTTTGAGGTCTTGATTATCATTATTTTGTTGTTCCTAATTGGCTTTTCTTTGTCCCTCGATGGATGCTCGATAAGTGGAATACCATGTCTTGATTGACACAATTGGTGATGCTTTGAGTTGATTCATGACATGATCTTTTGCACACTGATTTTTGATTGATTCGACTTGAATTTGCCAATTTATTTCGATTTTATTTGAGCTTGCTTCTATTTTTGGTGGATGCCTCAAATTCAAAGTGTTTTAACCATGTGTATGCATACAATCCTTGACCTAGTTTTGGGGATATGATCTTGTGTGATCCCTTAAAGACATCTTGAGCCTTGTTAGCTTTTGTTAACATGCTTGAGGTGCTGCCTTGCATGATTGTAGGTCATTTGGATGTGTAATTGGATGTCGGTTTTCTTGCTGTTACAAACTACCCTCCGTGGGTTGCTAACATTGTTCCTGTGCCTAAAAAGGATGGAAAGGTCAAGATGTGCGTCGACTATCGAGATCTGAACAGAGAGAGCCCGAAAGATGATTTCTCGCTCCCCCAAATTGATGCGTTAGTTGATAATACTGCTAAACATTTTGTGTTTTCCTTCATGGATGGCTTCTCTGGGTACAACCAAATCAAAATGGCCCCAGAAGACATGGAGAAAACTACCTTTATCACGCCGTGGGGGACTTTTTGCTGTAAATTTATGCCTTTTGGATTGAATAATGAAGGGGAAACTTACTAGCGAGCGATGGTGACTCTCTTTCATGATATGATTCATCATGAGATCGAGGTTTATGTTGATGACATGATCGCAAAGTCATAGACGGAGGAAGAACATCTGGTTAATCTGTTGAAGTTGTTTGAAAGGTTGAGGAAATTCAGATTGAGGTTGAATCCAAATAAGTGCACTTTCGAAGTAAGGTCAGGGAAGCTATTGGGGTTCATTGTCAGTGAAAGAGGAATCGAGGTAGATCCTACGAAGATAAAAGCAATACAAGAAATTCCTGAGCCAAAAATAGAAAAAGAGGTTCGTGGTTTTCTGGGTAGATTGAACTACATTGCAAGGTTCATATCTCACTTAACAGCCACCTATGAACCAATATTCAAATTTTTAAAGAAAGATCAAGCGGTCGTTTAGAACGAAAATTGTCAAAAGGCATTTGAAAGAATAAAAGAATATTTGCAGGAACCTCCAATACTGATGCCTCCAGTGGCAGGGAGACCTTTGATCATGTACTTGACGGTTCTTGAGAACTCCATAGGTTGTGTACTCGGTCAACATAACGAGACGGGCAGAAAAGAGCATCCTATCTATTATTTGAGTAAGAAGTTCACAGAATGTGAGTCCAGATACTCAATGCTAGAAAAGACATGTTGTGCACTTGCATGAGCAGCCAAGCGCCTAAGGCAGTATACGTTAAATCACATAACCATGTTGATTTTGAAGATTGATCCAATCAAGTATGTGTTTGAAAAGCAGGCGCTTTCTGGAAGAATTTCTAGATGGAAGATGGTTCTGACAGAATACGATATTCAGTATGTTTCCCAAAAAGCCATTAAGGGGAGTGTTTTGTTAGAATATCTCGCAGAGCAGCCGACTGAAGATTACCAACCAATGAAATTTGAGTTTCCTGATGAGGACATAATGTTTTTGAAGATGAAGGATTGTTATGAGCCTTTACCAGACGAAGGTCCCGAAAAAGGCTTGCGATGGAGGATGGTTTTCGACGGTGCTATTAACTCATATGGCAACGGAATCAGGGAAATCATTACAACTCCTCACAGTTCACATATATCGTTTACTACCTGGTTAACGTTTGCCTGCACCAATAATGAAGCTGAATATGAAGCGTGCATCATGGGTATAGAAGAAGCCATTGATTTGAGAATCAAAAACCTTGATGTATATGGTGATTCAGCTTTAGTCGTCAACCAGATCAAAGGAGAGTGGGAAACTCGTCAGCCCAATCTGGTTCCTTACATGCCAGAAGATTGTTGCTTTTCTTTGACAGAGTGGAGTTTTATCATGTGCCAAAGGCCGAAAAACAGATGGAAGATTCTTTGGCAACCTTATCATCGATGTATAAAGTGAATTATTGGAATGAAGCTCCAATGATCACCATCATGCGCCTCAATAGACCGGTGTTCATATTTGCAGTAGAGGAATGAAATCCAATGTGGAAGTTCTAAATACAATGTGGAATGAAATCCAACAGGAGGTGTGTTCAGAAAATAACAGGCCAAGATTGTGGTATATGAGTTGTACATACACTTTGAAAAAAAAGGCAAAACAAAATGCTCACTAAAACAGAACGCAGCTGAACAAGATTCAACATAATACAAATTAAAGTAAGAGGTTGAGCACCAACATATGGAGTGATCAGTAGCAGGACCAATCAAACCAGACCAAAACAAGCTCAAAAATTCCAAACAGATCATGATCATCACGCAAATTGGAGTAATTGCTCAAGAAAAGACCTCCATGACTACAGCTGCCAGCTATATGAACTTAGCATGAACCAAAACTTAAACTTAGCTAACAGTCACAACTCAAATGATTAAACCAAGGAAGCTGACTTAGAAATGAGCAGCACCAATGTATAAGTCTCACATATGGAGCTTGAAGGTGTTGGAGATTAGCAGCCTCAGGGCAAGGACAGATAGACATGCCCTAGTATTCCAATCAGTATCCAGTCATGGATTCAATAACATGCCTTCAACAACAAGTTAAAGAACAAAGTAACAGTCGACTATACAAGACTAAATTGTTGACAGAGGTAACAACTCAATATTGCAAACTTCATAACCTTAAGGCCATATACATTTACGACAAAAATGCAATCTTCATGCTAAACCAACACACACATATCCAAAACATTTTAAATATCAACTTCAAACTCAAGGACCAATGAGAAACATTTCTACACAAAACAAACATGTTGTTGCAAACTTGGTTGCAAGTTGTAAAAGAAACAAAACAGTTTTGGAACCAATCATGACAGTCTTAAATCCATAAACATACTTTGATAAATGAAGTCTATATGATAGATACCAAACAGCCCCAAAACTGTACTCCCAAATTAAATCTATAGTCATGTGACAGTAGTGGGACTGCAAAACAAAAACAGGCCTCTATGTGCTAAATTCAACAACAATGCTTCAACAAACATAAATGCAAAATTTGACGCCAGGACTGAATTGGAGCAGCTGAGGTCAAGTAGGTGTATACAACAGTTCAAAATATGATAGGGAATGATGCTAGCACCTAAGATACTCATGGAATGCACATAACAAGACAATGGACACCAAAATGCAAATTGAATCAAGCATAATGAGGGGGCTGTCATGACAGAAAAATGAGACATATAGAAAAGGATTGATTCATGCACATACAAGTTTTAAAACATATTAGAGGTTCAATGTTTCATGAACTGGCCCAAAACCAATCAAACCAGAAAAAGTGAAGTGTGTGGCAGTGGTTTTCAAAACAATTGCAGCAGCAGGGCACAAACATGATTCAGTTGTGAATCAAAAGTCTTATGTTGATACACATCACACACACACACACCATAAATGTAGATGAGAGTGAGTTACAACTCAGAAAAGATGCACATGACAAGCAAGAAAGATATTGGCATGTTCATGGTTAATTCTAGCTTAAAAATGCAGTTTAAAGGTGAAATGAGAAAGCAGGCAGTCATGGACCAAGCCAATCATCTACACACACTAGAATCAAGCACAATGATGAGTTACAACTCAAAGATTAGGCAAATTGCAAACAGAACAACAAATTGGTATGTTGTGGCAGATTTGGTGTAAAATGCAATTGTGAGTGAAGTTTAAGGATTTGTAAAAACAAGCAAGAATAGATCAACTGAAAATTGGTATGTTGTTGTGAAAAGTGAAAAAAAAACTGTCTTGGCAAGACTTGTGGCAGCAGGTGATTTTTAAAGCAGTGAGTTTTTTTGAAGGAATCAATGTTATGCACATGTCACATATATGCTAAAAGATGAGACCAAGCTCAGAGAATGGTTGAAAACCTTATCAAACAGAAAATAGCACTTTTGGAGCTCATGTCACACAAGACAACTACTTAGAGATGCAGCCAGCAAGTTCATGACAGTTGGGAAGAAATGATAACACATACATGTTTCAAATGAGTAAGGCAATGATATTATGCACATGAATCAAGTAAAAAATGATTGAAACAGAATGTGATGTATTGGTGGTGTCAATGATGTTTGAAATGTAAGTGAAGCAATGACAAGTCAGTTTGAATATTTAAGAAGTTTTTGAGCACATAGGCACCACACACACCCCCAAAATAGGTAAACAAATGAGTCCACAATTTTAAAGTCAAGCAAAAGTGCTCCAAACCAAAAATGACATGTTGAACCAAGTTTGACAGCAAAAATACCTCAAGACAGCCCTAACAGCAAAACTCAATTTCTCACACCTCCACCAAAGCAATCATCATGAGCAAGATCAAACATTAACCAAAGACTTGAGATACAAGAAGTAGCAAGCATAACAACTCAACACCCACTTCATAGTAATGATGGGCAAGAAAGACATGAAAATAGCATAATGTGAAAACAAGGGCCACATTGATTCAAACATGATCAAGGGAAAGGGGGAATCTATGAGTAACTTACAAGTTGAGTCAAACATCACTAATGGGCTAGGACTAACAGGCCTTGGGCAAACATATCAATATTTCAAAGTTGGATCCTAAATTTACCACATGGCCAAAATCTTCACAAACAAGTTAAGCATGACATCAAAGTAAAAACTTGTAACATATCATCCACATATCATTTACAAATGACAAAATATTAACAAAACAAATATCATGACCATGAAACTAGAGTTCTTGACAAAGAAACCACAATAGGGCAGCAATGGTTACATTTTCACAAAATCATCTCAAAATGACAAAACATGATAATGTATGATTAGTAGAGAGTTGGAATGTAACATACCTCTTGTAGACAAGCCTCTAGCAAGCTAAGAAGCTTAGAAACCCAGAGATCCTCCTTTCTTTACAAAGGGACAGAGCTTGCTTCCTCTTGAAGCAACAAACCAACTTTCAAGACAGTTGGAGTTATGTGATTCCCAGCTGGTTTTTTATGGCTTAGACACTTGAGATATGATGTATAGGAGGTGTTAGGAGTGTTAGAATGGTAGGAAGTGGTTCAAGTGAGATTTTGGCTTTCAAAGTGGAAGAAAGTCAAACTATTAGGGTGTGGAGGTTGACTTTTGTGAAAATGATATTTTTGAGAGGTTTTAGTGTATGGACACCTTCTACATCATATTTAGGGATTGTGTGGATGATTTTGAGAGGCTTTGAGATGGTAGAACTGATCTTGAGCAGAGTTTTGCTCAAGAAAGCTTTTTGGTAAAAAAATGGAGGTTTTGAGATTTTGAGATTCTTAAGGAATGAGAAGGAAATGAGAGCTATTGTTTCTCTGGTTTTTTTTTGAGATTGCTCTGGTGTGTTGAATGAAGTAGAGGATGGCTCTATTTATAGGGAAACATGAGGAGAGGGCAGAATTGGAAGTTTGCCTTTTAAGAGGGAAAAATTGGCAAATTGTTCAAATCTTTCAAAAGTGGTTTCTTGGCCTCAATGTAATCAGAAAGCAAGTGGAATTAATGACTGAAGTGAGGCTAAAAGGCTAGGGGTATGGCTGCTGCAAGACTTTCTCACAAAAGTTTCTCTTTCACCTTTTTGATTGTTTTGAATATTATAATGCAACTTGCAATGCCACTTGCCAACTCTTCATTTCCTCATTCTTTTGCATTTTCCAATCAACCAAACCTCTATACATCAGATAAAACATGATTAAAAAATTGGAAATGGCTTAAGTGGCTGAAATTTGAGTTTGTGAAGAATCATCAATGTGGGGCTCAAGTGTTAAAAGCCTATCTTGCCAAATTCATAACTCTCATCTCCTAAGTGCTATGGAGGATTTCTACCATAATTTAGAAATCCCTTAAGTAGCTCTACAACTTTCATGTTTTGGGGATTTCCAAATTCTCAAAGGAGCTTGGCCAAAAAGCCTCTCAAAGTTGCTGAAAAACAAGCTTAAAAGTGAAATTTCTCTAAGTTATTTTCCCTTCTTGAAATGAATTTGATCATAACTCCAAATATATGAATTTTTCTGAACATGGGCCACTTTGAGGCTATTGTAGGATTTGCCAAGAGCTTTCCAATGAGCTTTGAACCACTTCATTTGGATGTGTGGTTGAGGAGTTATGGTTTTGCCCCTTTCAAAACCCTAATTCCCGACTTTTGCAATTACTTCCTAACCCTTGATCCAATGGACATGAAATTTTATGGGGAGGTGCAATATGTCATTAGGAACATTTTTGATTCACATCTTGAAGTCAAATTCCTTATGGTTGGAGAGTTGACCTTTCGGTCAACCGTTCGATTGATCGGTGACTACCGAGTCGACTGTTGACGATCCGGGTGTCTTGAGGCCTTGAATCTTCTTAAATGAACTTCACTAAGCCATATAAGCCTTATGAATCAAGATTGCATCATTAGAACACCTTTCAAAGCAAAAGTCAAACTACAGTTGACTTTTTCCTAATCGAAAACCCTAATCGGGTCTGAGCTGCAATGTCTCAATATTTGGGTGCCAACCTCAAATTGAATTCATATTTGAAGCAATGTAGCATCCTTGGCCTTATTTCATTGGTAATCAATTCAAGACGTCGACTGATCAAACCATTGAAACCTCGACTTTTAACTGTGCGAAAACCCTAATTTCCCCTTTTTGCTTGGATACTGTGCAGATGAACTGGATGATCGTTCCAATCCCACTATGACTTTTGAGATACTCAACAGGCTTTTCCTTTCTCCTTTTTCATGCCCCTTATGAACTCTCTCTGATGATTCTTTGATAACTTTGTGATAACAACACCCACCTGATGGCTCATACTGATGCTTTTGATCAAAAAAAGAGGGGGGGAAATTTAGGGTATGACAGATGCCCCTATCTAATCAGCTTAAACCTAGTAAGACGAACTGCCACGACATTCATTCTTTCGAGGTAGAAGATGATTAGACATAGAAGACCCTGAATTTGTCCGGGAAAGTAAATACTCGGGAATGGGATACTGGATATTTTGCAAAGGTTGCTAACACCAAAAGGATATTAACAGAGAAAACTTGACACCAAAAGGATGACAAGCCTATCACCAAAAGGATGATAGTATACACATAACGCTGCCCTGAAATCAAAAGAAAGTGAGGGTCCTACTGTCAAAAGGACAGTGGAAATCAATGCTAGTCATGACACCAAAAGGATGCCATACCCACCACCAAAAGGATGATAAAGCGAAAACAAGATTAACCCTAACACCAAAAGGATGTAGGGAATCCATTACCAAAAGGATAATGGAAAAAACGCTAGTCATGACATCAAAAGGATATCAGACCCATCACCAAAAGGATGATGGAGCGGAGACGTAGTCAAAACACCAAAAGGATGTTAGACCCATCATCAAAAGGATGATGGAGCGAAACAATATCAACCCTAACAACAAAAGGATGTAGGGAATCCATTACCAAAAGGGTAATGGAACGTATGTTGGTTATGACACCAAAAGGATGCCAGACTCATCATCAAAAGGATGATGGAGCAGAAACAAGATTAGCCCTAGCACCAAAAGGATATAGGGAATCCATTACCCAAAAGGATAATGGAAAATACGCTAGTCATGACATCAAAAGGATGCCAGACCCATCACCAAAAGGATAATGGAGCAGAGACGCTAGTCAAAACACCAAAAGGATGTTAGACCCATCATCAAAAGGATGATGGAGCGAAATAATATCATCCCTAACAACAAAAGGATGTAGGGAATCCATTACCAAAAGGGTAATGGAACGTACGCTGGTTATGACACCAAAAGGATGCCAGACTCATCATCAAAAGGATGATGGAGCAGAAACAAGATTAGCCCTAGAACCAAAAGGATGTAGGGAATCCATTACCCAAAAGGATAATGGAAAATACGCCATTCATGACATCAAAAGGATGCCAGACCCATCACCAAAAGGATAATGGAGCGGAGACGCTAGTCAAAACACCAAAAGGATGTTAGACCCATCATCAAAAGGATGATGGAGCTAAATAATAGCAGCCCTAACAACAAAAGGATGTAGAGAATCCATTACCAAAAGGGTAATGGAACGTACGCTGGTTATGACACCAAAAGGATGCCAGACTCATCATCAAAAGGATGATGGAGCGGAAACAAGATTAGCCCTAGCACCAAAAGGATGTAGGGAATCCATTACCCAAAAGGATAATGGAAAATACGCCAGTCATGACATCAAAAGGATGCCAGACCCATCAACAAAAGGATAATGGAGCGGAGACGCTAGTCAAAACACCAAAAGGATGTTAGACCCATCATCAAAAGGATGATGGAGCGAAATAATATCAGCCCTAACAACAAAAGGATGTAGGGAATCCATTACCAAAAGGATAATGAAAAAAAACGCTGCAAGCTACTATCATAGAGAAGGATGATAATAACTCCCATGAGGAACGCTCATGTTACTTAATGATGTGCCCCTGATCAGGCTGAAACTTCTTTTGATAGACCCACACTTTTTGCAGATAATGCCCCTGACTGGGCTGATGGTTATTTTGAAGCTCTGGATAAGATCCAACCAAAAGTCACACAACTTCGTGGGGAACACCCACAGTCTTGCGGAAAATGCCGCTGACTGGACTAATGATCTTGGAAATCTTCGAGATTGATTTTGGATCTGAGCTTGCTCATGCGAATGTTTGATGACGATAATGTTCCAAAAATGGAAATGCAAATGCAAATGCTGACGCGCGGAGATGCAAGAGCTGGGGAAAGAATGATATGATTCTGGACATGCATATGATGCAAGATGCTTATGCAGTCAGACGCGACGCGTATGATGCATATGATTATGACGGGTAATTGGAAATGCCAGCGCCAACGTGGCTGATTTTGGTAGGTACCAATGCAAGTTGGACTTTAGGTTTAGGTGGGAAGGTAGAGGATAAGCCTGACTTTCTGACATCACCTTTCCATGATGTAATAAAAACTTGGAGGTGTTGATACCTTCAACTCAGGACCATCTTTGCTAGGCTTGACGACCTTGTCAGTCAAGTCGTTTCAAGATTTAGAACGGTGTTCCTATGTACTCTTTAGAATCACGGAGTCGTGGTCACCCCTTAATTACCCTAAAAGAGTGAGTCGTCCCTTAATTCAATCTTACCATAATGTCGTTATATGCAAAAAACCATCATCAAATAAACGAAACTTGCAACCATATGGTAAGAAAAATAAAAAGAACAGAGAAAACTTCGATGAAAGTAATTTTTATTGATGAAAACCCATAAATGGGAAAATTACAAAAGGAGGCAATTCCTAAAAGAGGTAATTGCGTTGAAAGAAATATATAACAGAAACTAAGACAATGTTGGAAACGATTCCTGCCGAGTTTCAAATCCGCTATGGCCCGTATGTCTCTGAAGACCCTTCATGCCTCGCTTATGAATGCAACGATTGAATTGATCTTTCTCAGTCGAGAGCTTGATGATTATGGAGGAGGGTTCGCACGTCTTTTCAATATGCAGTTTTGCCCTTTTCGAATCCCTAACTTTTTCCTAAGCCGCCCTTTCGGGTTTTCAGCTCACCAGGATACTTTTCTTTTTCTTTATTTTTTATTTTTTTATAGTCCCTAATTTTTTCCTGAGCCATTTTTATGGCCCACCAGGACGCCCATTTTTGCGTGGATTTTCTTTTTGGTCCACCGGGTCTATTTTCAGGCATAATATTTTTTAACTGCATCTGAATTTGCAGGGGATGGAAGAACATCACTGTCCATGGTCGAGAGGATCAAGGCTCCTCTGGAGAAAACCTTCTTTACTATGTATGGGCCCTCGTAATTTGGTTCCCATTTGCCCCTTGGATCAACGTGAGTTGGCTGAATTTTCCTCAGTACCAAATCTCCTGCTTGAATATGTCGTGGGCGAACTTTCTTGTCAAAGGCCCTCTTCAACTGTTTCTGGTATAACTGTCCATGACAGATGGCTGTCATGCACTTCTCGTCGATGAGATTAAGCTGGTCGAGTCTGGCCTGTATCCATTCGGCTTCATCTAGCTTGACGTCTGCCAAAATCCTTAAGGAAGGAATCTCTACTTCGATGGGCAATACTGCTTCCATGCCATATACGAGAGAAAACGGGGTTGCCCCTGTGGAAGTGTGCACTGAGGTGCGGTAGCCATGCGGCGCAAATGGCTACATCTCGTGCCAGTCTTTGTAAGTTTTCACCATTTTCTGGATGATTTTCTTGATGTTCTTATTTGCCGCCTCAACAACTCCATTCACTTTGGGGCAATAGGATGTTGAATTGTGGTGTTCAATCTTGAAGCTCTTACACAATTCTTCCATCATCTTATTGTTGAGGTTTGAACCGTTGTCCGTAATGATCTTGTTCGGGATTCTATATCGACAAATAAACTCTTTCTTGATGAAGCGAGTCACTACTTGCTTAGTGACGTTGGCATAAGATGCAGCTTCTACCCACTTTGTGAAGTAGTCGATGGCCACTAGGATGAAACGGTGTCCATTCAAAGCAGTTGGCTTGATGCGTCCAATTAAATCTATACCCCACATGGCGAAAGGCCAAGGCGAAGTTAAAACATTCAGAGGGAGTGGTGAAGTATGAACTTTGTCTGCATAAATTTGGCACTTGTGGAACAACTGGACATGGAGACAACAATCCGTTTCCATTGTCATCCAATAGTATCCCGCCCTCAAAATATTTTTAACCATAGTGTGACCACTAGCATGCGTTCCAAATGATCCCTCGTGCATTTCATTTATGATGCATTCTGCTTCGTGTTTATCCAGGCATCTTAGCAAAAACGAATCATAATTCCGCTTGTAAAACACGTCACCGCTGAGGAAGAACTTCGAGGAGAGCTTTTTGAGGTACTTCTTGTCAGTGATAGTTATGCCTTCTGGATATTCTTGTGTCTCTAGGTACCGCTTGATATCATAGAACCAAGGATGATCATCAACTTTAGGTTCTTCTGCATCAACTGCCAGGAAATAATCGGGTTCGTCCAGATACTCCAGACAGATAGATGGCGCTTCGTTTTCCCATTTGACTTGAAACATGGACGCTAGTGTTGCTAGAGCGTCAGCCAACTGATTTTCCCCTCTGGGAATGTGATGATAAGTGATTTCATCAAAGTATGGGATCAACTTCAAGACTTGATCTTTGTAAGGAATCAGTTTAAGGTCAAGTGTTTCGTATTCCCCTTTAATCTGGCATATGACAAGCGCAGAATCTCCATAGACTTCTAGAATCTTGATCTTATTATCAATGGCAGCTTCAATTCTGAAAATACAAGCTTCGTATTCAGCCATGTTATTAGTACATTTGAAGCATAATCTGGCGGTGAATGGTAGGTGAAAACCAGTTGGAGAAGTGATGACTGCTCCAATTCCACAACCTTTAGCATTTGCGGCACCGTCGAACACGAGCGTCCATCGCGACCCTGGTTCAGGTCCATCATCTGGGCCTGGCATGGTATAGTCTCTAGCAAACATGACATCTTCGTCAGGGAAATCAAAGCGCATGGACTGGTAGTTGTCCATAGGTTGGTGAGCAAGGTAGTCAGAGAGTACACTTCCTTTGATAGCTTTCTGCGTAACATATTGGATGTCATACTCTGTTAATACCATTTGCCAACGAGCCACTCGTCCGGTGAGAGCGGGTTTCTCGAATATGTATTTGACCGGGTCCATCTTGGAGATCAATAAGGTTGTATGGGTGAGCATATATTGTCTCAAGCGTTTTGCTACCTGTTGCACCCTAAAATTTGCCCAACCTTATTCACTTGGTTTATGTTTCAATGTCATTAGCATTTGCATATAGAGTCATGTACATAGGTTACTCATCTGCATAGCATAAGCATAGCAAGTAATACAACAGGGGTACCAATCATTATTCTCATCTCTAGAGGCCTATCAAGAGGTTATTATCCTGATTCAACCTCATTCAAGTCATCAGAAAAGAATTTGGAAGCTATCAAGTCAATGGATCAAGCAGTTCATCTATCTCCTAACTGAGGGTGTCTGAGGATCATCAGAGGAAATGTGAGCTATGAGCCAAGAGCATGAGGTGTGTATGGATGTTATGAAGAGTCTAGAGAATCATTTTTAAGGGGAACCAAGTCATTTGAATGATTGAAGGAGCCTCAGTTGAAGTCAGTCAACTAGGGTCAACACGGGGCCAATTCTAGGTCAAAGAAGTGTTTTGAAGGGCATCAAGGATCATTGGAAGAATGGGGGATTCATTATTTTCTAGGTGGATATGGATATGATGTTATGATAAAGAAAAATCGAGAGGAGTCAAGGATAACTGGAGTTACTAAATTAGGGTTTTATTGTAAAATCCCCTGATTTAGGTCAAACTTCAAAGCAGTGTAACTCAAGATGCAAGCTTCATATGGATTCTTGGTCCACATGAAACTTGTAGAATATCTTCATAGCTTTAATTTTAGTGGTGGAAGACAACAAGGATATTTATAGAACTCAAGTTATGGTCCTTGCAAGTTACAAGTCATCTGAGGTATCTGAAGTTTTGTCTGTGAAAGTGACTTGACTTCCAAGCAATTTTTACCCCTCAAGGAGATTTAAATGAATTTCTGGTCAACATAAGAATTGTTCCTCATTGTCGTAGCTTTCTAAAATGGTATGGTATGCCTTCATATGATTTATGGAACTCTACTTATGGTCTTGGCAAGCAAAGGGTATTTTGGTCATTTGGTGATTACAGGTCATTCATAGCATATGCCTAAAACTCATACAAGGAAGCTTCAAATGGAAAACTTCCCAACATCAAAGTTGTTCAAAATGGGATTTTAAGGCTATAAAAGAAGGTGTGAAAGTTTGAAAAAGCTTGGAGCATGGAATTTTAAAAAGTGGTGAAAATGACTTAAAAAGGCATATAACTTGAAAAAGTTCAAGTTGGAAAATGGTTTGAGAGATCTACAAAGCCAATATGGGTCATCCAATATACCAAATTGATTCCCAACATCATTTTAAAGACATTGGTTCAGCCACATTTTTGAGTTTAGGTTTAAAAATTGGACTTCCTTTGTAAATTTGTTTCTTACATCATAAGGCAACATGGTAAAGCTTAACACAAGGCAAGGAAAACTTGGTTTTTCATGCATACACTCCTAATATCTCATGAGGGGAGATTTTTACTCAAGTTTACCCAAGGTGCAAGCATGATATGATATGATTCAAAATGCCATCAAATGATAAATTCATGAAAGTTCCATAAACTTCTAGATCCCTCTAGGACCAATCTAGAAACTTCTCATTCTGTTAATCCTCTCCTATATAAGGAAATGAAGTTGTTTGTTGTTAGGTTGGTGATTCTAGTTGCTTGCAAACCATACTTTCATCTCATAACTCCAAAATTGCATTTTGATTCCCATCTCTCCCAAACTCCATTGTTTGTGTTAGCTATCATCATCATCATCATTCTCCATTGTTGTGGATTGAAAAGCAAGAAAAAGGCACCTCAAATCGTGGCTGGATCATGAGTTCTTCTCCATCACTCCAAGTGGCGTGAAGCTTCGAATTGGCACTTTCAAGAGGTATAAACACGAGTTCTCTTCACCAGCATCATCACCATCATATAAAGATCATTTGGCACCATTGGCAAGGGCTGAAACAAGGCATAGCAACCATCACCATATCCAATTGGTAAGAATACGTTTTGATTCCAATCACCATGATTAGCCATTGTTAGGGTTTAATGTTAAGTTATATGAGATAGAGACAAGCTAGGGAGCATTTACGACAAGTTTCAGACCATTTCATGAAGTTTCGAAATATGGCATCACTTCTTTCAAGATCAAGAATGGTTGATATATGAAGATTAAAAGCATGTGCTATAGTTTAGTATACTCAGTGTAACATGTAGAACACGTGGCTACAATTATTTTCAAGGTTTGTTACAGTTGCATGTCAAGCTTTCATGGTGGACCCAAGACTTGTGGTGTTCGGTTTGAAGTGTAGAGAAGGTTTCAAGGTTAGCTAGGGCCATGGTTGGATAGAGGGGAAGAAGGAGATCATTTTTGGTCTTTGTTTCGAGTCATTTCATGGAGAGACGAGGACGCTAGGAGTGCTGGAAGAATCATGCATGAAATGGAGGTTGTATGAGACCTAGGGTTTCTAGAGGAAGAAGAAGGCCACGCGCCGTTAGATCTCATGCAATGGTTGACCAAGACTCTCATCGGACGACTCACATTTGATTCAGAATTTGGAGGGAATTTCCACATGAATGAAACGATGTAGTTTCATTAAATGAGCTCTTTGGGCTCTTTTTCTTTTTGCACCCCCCTGATTCTGAAGCCCAACGCATCAACTAGCCCAGCTTTGCTACTTGCACCCCTTCAATTATTTATTTTATTTTCTTTTTCAATTTGCATTTTATTTTACTCATCTTCCAAAATTCATAACTAAATAAATAATGCATGTTTTTTACTCATTCTTTTTTTAATATTTTCCTTAGCATGTCTAGAAAATTAAAAAAATATAAAAATTGCATTTTATATTTTTTTCGCATTTTCCACATATTTTACAAAATAATGCATTCTTTTCCTTAATTCATTTCACACTTGAACTTGTACATTTTTGTTCATGACTTTAGGAATAGATTTTTTGCTCATTCTTTTTGGTGATGTTAAATAATGAATTTTATTACTCTCTGGATTTATTACTAGATTTTTTAGAATAAAATTTGATTAGTTTAGATAATTGAACTTAGGACAGTTTAATTAGGGTTTTTAAGTAGTATACTTGAACTTCAACATTTTATCTTTGGGGTTTTTTGGACAAGTTAGACTATGGGAAGTATATGGGACTTAAGGGTGGTTAAATAGGATCCCCTAGAATTTATATTAGGAATTTATATTACTATATGCTATTTTTGTTGGATTTTTGAATTGATTGATCATTTGTGTGGCTCTTAGGGCATAGTTTGTATTGTTTTGCTTTCTTTTCTTCTCCTTTGGGTGTAGAGCTTTGAAGATTGATTTGAGGACCTTGTGAAGACCTTGTGGATTAAGAACATTGAAGACTCAAGATGGAAGATCAAGTTCAAATTCATTGAAGATGCTGTGTTTGCTAGAAGACTGTTGAAGACTATAGGATTTAGGGTTAGGAAGAGCCTAGTTTAGCAACTTGATTCACAAACATAGATGGCTTTGTTTGCCTCTATCCTTTCTCTATGATTCAAAGTCTCTTTCAAATATCCACCTCCTTCCTTTGGAAGGATCAGTGAATGTATTTGAAAGATAGAACTTTTGAGAGAAAACTTTCTGTTTAATGTTAACAGTTAATGAACCACCCTTGGTAGGTAATTAACTGTCTAACATTCATTCACTTCATCTGGTTGACTGATGTTCATCCTGGAGCCTGAGACTTGAAGAAAAGCCATTGTAGACTGAGGACTGGTGCTCAAGATCTTTGCTTGAAGACTGTGAAGATAGAGACTACTGCTGACGGAAGCTTGTAGTTGATTGGAGGTGACTTGAAGATGGGTATTGATGCGGAGCTGCTGTGGCTGTTTATTTTGCTGTATTTCATTTCTTGATGTATTGATTGGTTTTCCTGACTGTATTGTTTGCTGTTTACCCTGCTGGGTTGAAAGTGAAGTCTGTTCACTTTTGCCTATTGTTTTCTAGGTTCGAGGTTGAGTGGGACTCCATTGCCTCGCTTGTATTGTGGCACTCATGCATTTTACTGTTTACTGTATATATCTGATATTGTTTCTGTTTCCGTCTATCCCCTAGGATCTCTATTTCTCTCTGTGCAAGAGAGAAATATGATAGACATTAGGTCTTAACCCATGCATGATAACATTAGGTTAGTTTTGATTCCCTTTTCAACCCTAGGTTTTTAGAGTTGTTGTTTCTCTTCTTACCTCAAAACAACAGAAAAACACCAATAAAATTTCAAACACAATAAAAGACACTTCTTCCGTGAAAGAATGTGAACTCATCAAGACGTCATTTTTGTCCACTGGGACTGTTAATCAGAAAACCCTTTTTCAGAAGGAATAAAAGCAATCAAGACAGACCTGTGTCTTCCGGGGCCCGAACTACGTTTTCTCTGATCTTTCATGCTGTATGAAAGTACGTAGGCATAGGATACGATATCCTAGCGAGCAACCTTCCCCTCCTTTCCCGTAGGTAGGCGAACTACGTTGACTCTGATTTCTCGTTCCAGGCGAGAATACGTAGGCATAAAGTGCGATACTTTGCCGAGTCATTTTTATTTTCTTTTTAACCCTCGACCTGTAGTTTAGATAGAATAACAATCCATACCCGAAAACAAGCGTGGATCCCGTCGAGTACGACGGACGTGAGGGGTGCTAATACCTTCCCCTTGCGTAACCGACTCCCGAATCCAGGTTTTGGTTGCGACGACCATACCTTTCCCGTGTTGTGCGAGGTTTACTCTGAGCGTTTCCTTTCCCTCCCGTGGGATAAATAACGCACGGTGGCGACTCTTCTGTCAGTCGGCGCCGATTTTCGCAGTAGCGACAGCTGGCGACTCTGCTGGGGATCCAACGTCCCCTGGCTGCTAAGGACTGCGATAGTTCTTATGCATTTGGGATCCAACGTCCCTTAAGAGAGTCAATCCTAACGCTCGTTTTCCCGTCGAGGATTTTGTATGGATTTATATTTCTGACCTTTATTTTCAGCTTTGTATATATGGATTATTATTGTTGTATCTTGGGGTGTGACGGGTGTTCTGATATTGAGTGAGAAGCCGGACCTGGGCTTGAGTGCACCTAGAATTAGAGTAGAGATTAGTTGGCGCCCGCTTGCTTTGCTTGCTTTGGTGTCCCACGAAATCTACACTCAGACGAGGTTCCTCTGGTTGGCCTCCTGCCCCTTCCTTTGGTTGGCGTGGGTTACTGGTTAGTTGAATTGTCGACTCTGGGGACCGATCATTTGGAAGTTGGATAAGTGAGGCCTCTTCAGGATTAGATGATGCCACTCCTTCTGGGAATCGTATCATCAACCCAGAAAGTCTGTGACGCCGACGACCGCATAGGATGCCATACCTTTGTCAGTTACTAGGACATCCACCTGTGAGAGGGTTTGGGGTTATGCAGGTAACTAGACCTTCAGATACCGGTTATTTCTTGATCAGAGATCCTGGGTATTTATGGAGGGTTATGAGGTCTGTCAGAGACCAGTTGGAGATGTGATTTGAGGTCTGCCAGAGACCAGTTGGAGTTATGGTTTGAGATCTGTCAGATACCATTATTGGAGCTTGATTTTAGGTCTATCTGAGGCCAGGGTTTGAGGACTTCTAGAGAATCTATCTGAGACTTCTTGATATGGTCCAGGCTATTCAGCTACGGCAGTTGGCCCCCGTTGCATGTTACTTGCATTGCATTCTGTTTGCATACTCATCATCATTGCATCCCACTAACGTGTGTCTGTGCTACAGGTGCATTTGCATTTCCCTAGTTCTAGTGTCCGGATTCCTAAGTGATTGGTCATGGCCAGCTTAAGAAGGACAGTTGCTTACAAATTGCCTACTCCTGATGTTGTTCCCCTGCTTGGGTTGATCTCTCTGGCTGATGAGGAGGTTCGTAGGAGCTTCAAAATGAGCTATGGAAGACTATTGAGATTGGTGCGCAAACCCACGGAGACAGAGCTAGATAGGCTGTATGCTTTGATGCAATTCTATGATCCCGCATTGAGATGTTTTACGTTTGCTGATTTCATTATAGGGCCTACCATTGAGGAGTATGTGGAGTTTACTGAGTTACCCGTGCAGAACCAGGTTCCATTCATTCATTCGGGCATTAAGCCCAAGCCGGAAGACTTGGCAAAAGCCTTGCATGTGGATGCTTCTGAACTGTTGACTACTGTTTCCCGTGGAGTTCCAGGCTTCTCACTCCAGTTCTTGATCGGTAAAGCTCAAGAGTACGCTAAGAGCGGATGTTGGATTGCCTTCAATGTTGTGCTGGCTCTGTGCATTTACGGCATAATATTGTTTCCCAATGTACCGGATTTTGTGGACTTCGATGCCTTCTACTTGTTTGCCGCTGGTAATCCTGTACCGACCATGCTCGGAGATTTCTACCACTCACTGCATTACAAGAATGAGAAGGGAAGAGGAAAGAATGTTCATTTCTGTGTACCATTGCTGGATATGTGGTTTAATAGCCACCTTCCCCTGAAGGGATCTTTTGTGAAGAGTGCAACCACAGCTAGCTGGTCAGAGCGCCTGATGAGGCTATCTTCTGAAGACGTTGAGTGGTTTGATCGAGACCTACTAGGATCTGAGCTTATATTCAGTTGTTCTGGATACCATAATGTTTCGTTAATAGGGAGGAAAGGGTGTATCAACTACAACCCTTCTCTGTTCGTCCGTCAGTTCGGATATGCGTTGAAGAACCCACCAAAGGAGGAGGAAGTACAGGAATCTCTGTACTTCACCGGAGACGTGAAGGGGGAGTTACTAGCCAAGCTGCAGCATGCCTAGACGCATATTAACCGCAGAGGGAAGCCGTTGTTAGGAAAGAATGACTGTCAGGCCTATGCACCATACAGAGTTTGGGTCCAGGAGAGAGCAAGTCAGTTGCGGATGCCATTCCCAGATGTACCAATCCTTGTTCCTATAGCAGAGCCAATCGCTGTTTCTCGGGAAGCCTACGAGCAAGTTGTGAAAGAAAAAGAAGCCTTGATGAAGATCAATGAAGGGTTAGAGCAAGAGTTAGCCCAGGTACGCAGTGAGAAAAACAAGGTCGTGTATGCTTTCCAACAGCAGATTGAGCTAATGAACAGATTAGGGGATGAGTTGACTGAGGAGAGGAAGAAGCGCGAACGTTTGGGGCAAGAGTTCAGAAGCTCCCATGACATGCTTGAATCCAAGAAGAAAGCGCTTGACATCGCTCACCGAGAGATCTCTTCTTGCAATAAGACTTGGAATGCTACACTCACCAACAATAAGAAGAGGGAAGATAAGTTGAAGCAGCAAATTTCCGACCTCGAAGAGCAGTTGAAGTCCAGCATCAAGAAGTGTGAAGAAGAAGTGATGACCCGGTACAGTCTCCAGAACGCACTGAACAAGGCCATCAAAGGCAGAGATGAAGCCGTGTCTCAGAAGCGTAAACTAGAGGATCGCTTCGGAGACGGGGCATGGGAAGAAACTGCTGAAGACGTGCGCCGTGTTCTTAAGAAGAGAAACCAACTTGTTGAAGGGCTGCTTGATCGACCAAGTCATCCGGAGACCAAGAAATTGCTAGAAGAGTACCAGACTTCTGGGAGGGTTTGATCACTTCATGTAGTAGCTTGTATGCTTTATTTGCATATTACTGACCATCACCAGAATTGTTGGTTGAGGTCATGCTTTCGTATTGTACTCTCAGTGACATTGTATTCCGGGCTTATTGGTTTTTTAGCAATATATGAGGCTTTCTGTGATTCAACTCCGATCTTTGTAATGCCTGCACCGGCACCTTCACACTAGAATCGGGGAATGAATTTCCCTAATGCACAGACACACATTGCATTGCATTCATATTCATATTGCATTACAGGTAATTATTAAACTGTAGCTCATCTCCTGTATCTCTCAGGTCCCCCAGGATTATCGACTGAAGAATTCCCTAGCATTCAACCAGAAGCAGCAGCAAGGAAGTCATGAGTCAGGATCCGACTGAGATGCAAGAGGTGCACGACAACATAATGCGGCTCATACAGGTAATGGAAGCCATGGCCGAGAGTCAGAAACAGTTGGAGAACATGGTGCAGCCTCTGATTGCGTGGGCTGATGATAGGGCTGCCGACTTTGCTCAGCTAGAGAATTAAGGTTTTCTCCCAGGCCGTATACGCCAACTTGTGGGGGTAGCCATCAAACAGGTTCAAGCAGAATTAACGGATGTTCGAGGCCAGCTGGGGCAGTTCACGAAAGATATGCAAGAGTCACGCTCGAATCAAGAGACGCTAGAAGAAGAGAACTGCCGACTGAAGGCACAGATAGGGTTGATGGCTGAAGTATTAAGGAACGTACTCAGGAGAGAAGGAGGGCAAATGTTGGAAGACGCGGCTGGCTTATCTGTTCCTCAGGGGTCTGAAGAACCATTACCCACGCAGGATAGGCTTAAGAGACCCTCTCCACGGTTCAAAGCTCAGGAGTCTCCTCGTCAGCAGTCGCAATTGATTTTGCAGGATAACTCAAGGAGGTGGGGTAAGAGAATGAGGTTTTCTAACAGAGTATTTGATGAGATCCCTGTGGATTATGATCAGCTGGTGCAACTCTTGTTCCAACTTCAACTGGTTGAGCCCCGCATTTTGGTTCCACTGACAGGGCAGCCGCCACCAGACTATGACCTGAACGCCCATTGTGCCTTCCACTCCGGAGCACCGGGGCATAGCATTGCAAACTGCAAAGCTTTTAAGCATAAGATTCAAGATTTGCTGGATGAGAAAATAATTGAGTTTGTACCGGGGGGCATAAAAGTTGCAGGGACTGATATTCCCATTTCTCCGCCAGAGGTTGCAGATGAATCGAGGTATATCCCAGAGCCACTGGAAGCTAAGTCTCCATGTCCACAACAGTTGCCAATGCCAGGGTTGAACTTAAGGATGATAACGCGTGAGCCTAAGGAAACGTCCGAGCAAAGCCAGCAGCCTACAAGACGCCAGTATACGACTCAGCAAAGAATTCGGGAAAAAAAGCCAAGGAGGGTGTTTGAGAAGCCTCCCTCAACGTACGCAGATTTGTTACAGACACTACTAAGCTTGAACTTGGTGGAGAAAAGAACTCTGGCGCCAATAACCGGCACTCTGCCGGATGGCTATGATGCGAGCAGGCACTGTGAATTCCACTCCGGGGCTCCCGGACATGATATTGAAGGTTGCCACACGTTCAAGCATAACGTCCAAGATTTAATCGACAGCAGGGTCATTAACTTCTCTGATAGGGTCCCCAAGGCGGTGCAAGGCCATAGACAAGCGAAAGCCGGGGTCATGAAAAGGTTTCCCAGATTTGATCGGGCCGCTGAAAGAAGATCGAGACAGCAGTAGACTACCCCTGATGATAGCTTCTGAGGATGGTTGACTCGCCGATAGGTCAAAGTGCAGAAAGTCCAGTTCTGAGACACCGACATTTTTCATGTTATCTTGTTCATGTCCGCGCATTCGTAGTTTCTTTTCTGTGTAATTGCAAATTTCGCTCTTAAAACTTGTTGCTTTTCAATTGATATTAATAAACGAAATGAATATGCATGTTTTGAATTAATCCAGTCGTGTTCACTCTTTGTTTTGCTTTAATGCTTAATGCTTGTTTTAGCAGGAATCTGGGGAGGATGACGAAAACAGATGACGAATAATATTCCGATCGTATGCTTTTGGATAAAAAACTTGTTGATGAAATACAGGCATTGTTTCAATCCATAAACACTGGAGATATAAGGAAGGTAATCCCTTGATAACCCCTTTCGAGCCAGTAGTAGGAGGTTCTTTTCGAAAATGAAAAACCCCAAATCTTAACCCGGGGCAGGGTAGGTGTCAGTTAGTTTGACCAAGCGTTCGAATCGTGGAAAGAGTGTCCGGTTGAGGATAAATCACACTTGTATAAGTCGTGCCTAAAGAACCGCAATGGTTAAACCTTGCCGACAAAGAGTGAAACAGTCACATTACTCCACAAGAAGTCAGACAAACCAGTGTCACACGACTTGTTCAAAAAAAAAAGAAAACAAAAAGTGAAAAGAATCAAGAGCCCGCTAAGTCAAAACTTGAAAACAAATGACTTAGGCAAAAACAGGGGCATCCCGCTGGACTGGAAAATCAAAAGAATCTCAAAAGATACTCAGTCCAGGCAAAAGTTAGGGAACGAAAAAAACGAAAGACAAAAAGGATTGTCAAAGAAAAGAACAAATCCTCGAAAAGGACAAAAGTCGTGTGATTCTAAGCACCCAAAGACGAAAAGCAAATGACCGTCACTCAAAAAAGAAAAACGCGTGGTATCCTGAACCATCACTCCTATCATTCCACCTCTAATAGGTGAACACTGAAGTCAGATTAGCTGAACATAGGATTGGAGAACATCACGAAGAATGGGTGGGTCGAAATAAATTTTGAGCCTATATCTTTCCTTGTTAACCGTGAACCTGACCACGTTACAACCCGCAAAAGTCCTAATTGAAACAGGTTTTGTCCGAGGGCATACGTCAGTAAAGATCTCGTCGATTCTGACTCCTAAAAGGGTTCCTCTTACCAGCTTTCATATTGACATTTTGATAATTGATTCATTACATGTCACAAAATTTTTTAGTGAACAGACTTGGGTTTTGAAACTGTCATATGCATTGCGTTTAATATATCTTTTATGCAGAACAACTTGTGTTACCTGCGAGTAAGCGCATGCCGACAGGAAAGATTCCTACAGTGGAAGGTATGATCAGGATAAAATGCAGAATGCCCAAATATTTCGTGAACTGGGGCAAGCTATACTGATTAATTCAGGTAGAGTCGGTCATCCTAGAATCAGTAAATCCGGGGCAGTCAGGTCAAGATTTGGCAAATCTCTCATAGCTATGGGCAGTGCTCCACGACACAGTCGATCAGAGACAAAAGATTGTTGCGAGACCGGGGCATGTCACCCTAGAAGCACGAAAGTTATGTTCTTGAAACACCCCTTCGAGGTCCGAAATGTAGAAGCCGTCCATGTCTGGTCGTCAGGATACAAAGACTGTAGGGTCCATTCCAAAACTGTTGCAGATTCAGGGGCAAGCTGGGCATGTTAGTATCCCCGAAGCGGAGTTCTCTCCTTTCAGCAAGTGTTCTTTCCTCCCAGTAGAACTCGAAGATTAAGACTCTCCCCAGCAGAGTTGGTTGTGGGTCCTGGCATTTATTTTGTCAGGGATACTGTGTAATATCAGTTCACTCTCCAGCAGAAATCCAATCGTACTGTGCACATCTGCTATTCCCCAGCAGAGTTATATTCCCCAGCAGGATGCTACTTCAACAAGGTGTTTGGTTTAAGTTCCTAATTTCCCAGCTGAGTCGACTTCACTCTTACAACATTTATTTTGTTGGAATAATTCTGTAGCACCTGGCTATCCCCAGCGAAGTTGGCATTTTCTTCAGCATTTATTTTGCTGAAGCGGTTCCTGTATCCCAGCAGGTGGGGAGAGCACTTGCTCAAATGAACTACCAAACACTCAAGATCTCGGCATGAGATATTCAATGATAATGTCAGTTTCGGCAGTATTCCCCACAGAGTTACCAAGATAAGTCTCTCTTTATTCCCAAGCAGAGTTATTTGTCATCAAAAGGTTTCATGAACCAGAATTTCAGAAGTGGCATCTGGTAGTTTGGTTTCCAGATATCCCCAGTAGAGTCCGCCTCAAAGTCGCTGTCACGTCAGTGCTAAGAAGTTTGTGGGTCGGGACCAATGAAGAAGTGAGTCCTGACGTGGACAAGTTGTATTTCCCCAGCGGGTCGAAGATGCCTGAGTCCTGACGTGGACAAATCAAGACGAAACATGGGTCCTGACGTGGAACGAAGTTGTTTCCTTACGTGGAAAGATTGAGTCCTTACGTGGACATATCAAGCCAGAGTCCTTACATGGATAGATTGATGACGTATTCATTACGTGGAAAAAGATCATATTCCTTACGTGGAAAGATTGGGGTCCTTACGTGGACAGATTAAGATTGTGTTCCTAACGTGGAAAGATGGAGATTCCTTACGTGGAAAGATTGAGTCCTCACGCGGACATATCAAGATTGATTCCTTACGTGGAAAGATTAGAGTCCTTACGCGGACATATCAAGAGGAGATTCCTAACGTGGAAAGAAGAAGCATTCCTAACGTGGAAAGAAAGATTGATATAGTATTCCTCACGTGGAAAGATTGGGGTTCCTTACGTGGAAAATTTGTGATTCCTAACGTGGAAAAAGAAATAGTCCTTACGTGGACAAAGCAAAAGAAGACGTATTCCTTACGTGGAAGAGTTTGACAAAGCAGAGAAAAGTCACCCCTGACGGGGAAAAGCTATGTATTCCTTACGTGGAAAGGTGAGTCCTAACGTGGACAGTATTATTCCTAACGTGGAACGGTTATTCCTTACGTGGAAAGGTGAGTCCTAACGTGGACAGTGGTATTCCTAACGTGGAAGAGTTTATTCCTAACGTGGAACGGTTATTCCTTACGTGGAAAGGTGAGTCCTAACGTGGAAAGGTGGTATTCCTAACGTGGAAGAGTTTATTCCTAACGTGGACGATTTATCTCTGACGAGAAGGCAGACGAGCCGTCCCCAACAAAGTTGTTGAAGTTTTTTCCGAGTTGACAGCAGATAGAGTCCTGACGTGGACAAGCAAAGGACGAAGTTTACGATGATTCAATCTTTTTCAGGATGATGAGAAGAATCCCCAGCACGGTCGCACGAGATCAGTGGGTTGCCGTAACAGTTAAATTCAGCTGA
Organism: Lathyrus sativus; assembly: GCA_963859935.3. Classification (NCBI taxonomy): domain Eukaryota; kingdom Viridiplantae; phylum Streptophyta; class Magnoliopsida; order Fabales; family Fabaceae; genus Lathyrus; species Lathyrus sativus. The sequence goes on along the minus strand of OZ012740.1, from coordinate 182,304,861 downwards.
TGAATGTCGTTCCCCAAGCAGTGGCGCAGTTTATTTCTGCGATTGGCAAATTTCTGGGTTCCTAGTATTCAACCGTCTCGTGCCGCGAATGTATGAAGGCTCCGGGCTCTTCACCCAATGGGGTCCAAGCCGCTTGAATAGGGGCAGCTGTTGCACCCTAAAATTTGCCCAACCTTATTCACTTGGTTTATGTTTCAATGTCATTAGCATTTGCATATAGAGTCATGTACATAGGTTACTCATCTGCATAGCATAAGCATAGCAAGTCATACAACAGGGGGACCAATCATTATTCTCATCTCTAGAGGCCTATCAAGAGGTTATTATCCTGATTCAACCTCATTCAAGTCATCAGAAAAGAATTTGGAAGCTATCAAGTCAATGGATCAAGCAGTTCATCTATCTCCTAACTGAGGGTGTCTGAGGATCATCAGAGGAAATGTGAGCTATGAGCCAAGAGCATGAGGTGTGTATGGATGTTATGAAGAGTCTAGAGAATCATTTTTGAGGGGAACCAAGTCATTTGAATGATTGCAGGAGCCTCAGTTGAAGTCAGTCAACTAGGGTCAACACGGGGTCAATTCTAGGTCAAAGAAGTGTTTTGAAGGGCATCAAGGATCATTGGAAGAATGGGGGATTCATTATTTGCTAGGTGGATATGGATATGATGTTATGATAAAGAAAAATCGAGAGGAGTCAAGGAGAACTGGAGTTACTAAATTAGGGTTTTATTGTAAAATCCCCTGATTTAGGTCAAACTTCAAAGCAGTGTAACTCAAGATGAAAGCTTCATATGGATTCTTGGTCCACATGAAACTTGTAGAATATCTTCATAGCTTTAATTTGAGTGGTGGAAGACAACAAGGAGATTTATAGAACTCAAGTTATGGTCCTTGCAAGTTACAAGTCATATGAGGTATCTGAAGTTTTGTCTGTGAAAGTGACTTGACTTCCAAGCAATTTTTACCCCTCAAGGAGATTTCAAATGAATTTCTGGTCAACATAAGAATTGTTCCTCATTGTCTTAGATTTCTAAAATGGTATGGTATGCCTTCATATGATTTATGGAACTCTACTTATGGTCTTGGCAAGCAAAGGGTATTTTGGTCATTTGGTGATTACAGGTCATTCATAGCATATGCCTAAAACTCATACAAGGAAGCTTCAAATGGAAAACTTCCCAACATCAAAGTTGTTCAAAATGGGATTTTAAGGCTAGAAAAGAAGGTGTGAAAGTTTGAAAAAGCTTGGAGCATGGAATTTTAAAAAGTGGTGAAAATGACTTAAAAAGGCATATAACTTGAAAAAGTTCAAGTTGGAAAATGGTTTGAGAGATCTAAAAAGCCAATATGGGTCATCCAATATACCAAATTGATTCCCAATATCATTTTAAAGACATTGGTTCAGCCACATGTTTGAGTTTAGGTTTAAAAATTGGACTTCCTTTGTAAATTTGTTTCTTACATCATAAGGCAACATGGTAAAGCTTAACACAAGGCAAGGAAAACTTGGTTTTTCATGCATACACTCCTAATATCTCATGAGGGGAGATTTTTACTCAAGTTTACCCAAGGTGCAAGCATGATATGATATGATTCAAAATGCCATCAAATGATAAATTCATGAAAGTTCCATAAACTTCTAGATCCCTCTAGGACCAATCTAGAAACTTCTCATTCTGTTAATCCTCTCCTATATAAGGAAATGAAGCTGTTTGTTGTTAGGTTGGTGATTCTAGTTGCTTGCAAACCATACTTTCATCTCATAACTCCAAAATTGCATTTTGATTCCCATCTCTCCCAAACTCCATTGTTTGTGTTAGCTATCATCATCATCATCATCATTCTCCATTGTTGTGGATTGAAAAGCAAGAAAAAGGCACCTCAAATCGTGGCTGGATCATGAGTTCTTCTCCATCACTCCAAGTGGCGTGAAGCTTCGAATTGGCACTTTCAAGAGGTATAAACACGAGTTCTCTTCACCAGCATCATCACCATCATATAAAGATCATTTGGCACCATTGGCAAGGGCTGAAACAAGGCATAGCAACCATCACCATATCCAATTGGTAAGAATACGTTTTGATTCCAATCACCATGATTAGCCATTGTTAGGGTTTAATGTTAAGTTATATGAGATAGAGACAAGCTAGGGAGCATTTACGACAAGTTTCAGACCATTTCATGAAGTTTCGAAATATGGCATCACTTCTTTCAAGATCAAGAATGGTTGATATATGAAGATTAAAAGCATGTGCTATAGTTTAGTATACTCAGTGTAACATGTAGAACACGTGGCTACAATTATTTTCAAGGTTTGTTACAGTTGCATGTCAAGCTTTCATGGTGGACCCAAGACTTGTGGTGTTTGGTTTGAAGTGTAGAGAAGGTTTCAAGGTTAGCTAGGGCCATGGTTGGATAGAGGGGAAGAAGGAGATCATTTTTGGTCTTTGTTTCGAGTCATTTCATGGAGAGACGAGGACGCTAGGAGTGCTGGAAGAATCATGCATGAAATGGAGGTTGTATGAGACCTAGGGTTTCTAGAGGAAGAAGAAGGCCACGCGCCGTTAGATCTCATGCAATGGTTGACCAAGACTCTCATCGGACGACTCACATTTGATTCAGAATTTGGAGGGAATTTCCACATGAATGAAACGATGTAGTTTCATTAAATGAGCTCTTTGGGCTCTTTTTCTTTTTGCACCCCCCTGATTCTGAAGCCTAACGCATCAACTAGCCCAGCTTTGCTACTTGCACCCCTTCAATTATTTATTTTATTTTCTTTTTCAATTTGCATTTTATTTTACTCATCTTCCAAAATTCATAACTAAATAAATAATGCATGTTTTTTACTCATTCTTTTTTTAATATTTTCCTTAGCATGTCTAGAAAATTAAAAAAATATAAAAATTGCATTTTATATTTGTTTCGCATTTTCCACATATTTTACAAAATAATGCATTCTTTTCCTTAATTCATTTCACACTTGAACTTGTACATTTTTGTTCATGACTTTAGGAATAGATTTTTTGCTCATTCTTTTTGGTGATGTTAAATAATGAATTGTATTACTCTCTGGATTTATTACTAGATTTTTTAGAATAAAATTTGATTAGTTTAGATAATTGAACTTAGGACAGTTTAATTAGGGTTTTTAAGTAGTATACTTGAACTTCAACATTTTATCTTTGGGGTTTTTTGGACAAGTTAGACTATGGGAAGTATATGGGACTTAAGGGTGGTTAAATAGGATCCCCTAGAATTTATATTAGGAATTTATATTACTATATGCTATTTTTGTTGGATTTTTGAATTGATTGATCATTTGTGTGGCTCTTAGGGCATAGTTTGTATTGTTTTGCTTTCTTTTCTTCTCCTTTGGGTGTAGAGCTTTGAAGATTGATTTGAGGACCTTGTGAAGACCTTGTGGATGAAGCACATTGAAGACTCAAGATGGAAGATCAAGTTCAAATTCATTGAAGATGCTGTGTTTGCTAGAAGACTGTTGAAGACTATAGGATTTAGGGTTAGGAAGAGCCTAGTTTAGCAACTTGATTCACAAACATAGATGGCTTTGTTTGCCTCTATCCTTTCTCTATGATTCAAAGTCTCTTTCAAATATCCACCTCCTTCCTTTGGAAGGATCAGTGAATGTATTTGAAAGATAGAACTTTTGAGAGAAAACTTTCTGTTTAATGTTAACAGTTGATGAACCACCCTTGGTAGGTAATTAACTGTCTAACATTCATTCACTTCATCTGGTTGACTGATGTTCATCCTGGAGCCTGAGACTTGAAGAAAAGCCATTGTAGACTGAGGACTGGTGCTCAAGATCTTTGCTTGAAGACTGTGAAGATAGAGACTGCTGCTGACGGAAGCTTGTAGTTGATTGGAGGTGACTTGAAGATGGGTATTGATGCGGAGCTGCTGTGGCTGTTTATTTTTCTGTATTTCATTTCTTGATGTATTGATTGGTTTTCCTGACTGTATTGTTTGCTGTTTACCCTGCTGGGTTGAAAGTGAAGTCTGTTCACTTTTGCCTATTGTTTTCTAGGTTCGAGGTTGAGTGGGACTCCATTGCCTCACTTGTATTGTGGCATTCATGCATTTTACTGTTTACTGTATATATCTGATATTGTTTCTGTTTCCGTCTATCCCCTAGGATCTCTATTTCTCTCTGTGCAAGAGAGAAATATGATAGACATTAGGTCTTAACCCATGCATGATAACATTAGGTTAGTTTTGATTCCCTTTTCAACCCTAGGTTTTTAGAGTTGTTGTTTCTCTTCTTACCTCAAAACAACAGAAAAACACGAATAAAATTTCAAACACAATAAAAGACACTTCTTCCGTGAAAGAATGTGAACTCATCAAGACGTCATTTTTGTCCGCTGGGACTGTTAATCAGAAAACCCTTTTTCAGAAGGAATAAAAGCAATCAAGACAGACCTGTGTCTTCCGGGGCCCGAACTACGTTTGCTCTGATCTTTCATGCTGTATGAAAGTACGTAGGCATAGGATACGATATCCTAGCGAGCAACCTTCCCCTCCTTTCCCGTAGGTAGGCGAACTACGTTGACTCTGATTTCTCGTTCCAGGCGAGAATACGTAGGCATAAAGTGCGATACTTTGCCGAGTCATTTTTATTTTCATTTTATTTTCTTTTTAACCCTCGACCTATAGTTTAGATAGAATAACAATCCATACCCGAAAACAAGCGTGGATCCCGTCGAGTACGACGGACGTGAGGGGTGCTAATACCTTCCCCTTGCGTAACCGACTCCCGAATCCAGGTTTTGGTTGCGACGACCATACCTTTCCCGTGTTGTGCGAGGTTTACTCTGAGCGTTTCCTTTCCCTCCCGTGGTATAAATAACGCACGGTGGCGACTCTTCTGTCAGCCGGCGCCGATTTTCGCAGTAGCGACACTACCCAAGCCAAGGCACAACATGTCTTCTCGAGCATTGAATACCTGGATTCACAGTCGTTGAACTTCTTGCTGAGGTGATAAATTGCATGCTCTTTTCTACTGGTTTCGTCATGTTAACCCAACACGCATCCCATGGATCCTTCTAGCACAGTCAAGTACATGATTAAGGGTCGTCCGGGTACTGGAGGCATCAAGATCGGTGGTTCTCGTAGATATTCCTTTATTTTCTCAAAGGCTTTATGACAATTATCATTCCACACCACTGCTTGATCCTTTCAAAGTAGTTTGAAGATGGGCTCACAAGTGGCCGTTAGATGAGATATGAACCTAGCGATGTAGTTCAATCTCCCAAGGAAACCCCTGACTTCCTTTTCTGTTTTGGGCGCCGGCATCTCTTGGATAGCTTTGACCTTATCTGGATTGACTTCAATCCCCTTTTGGCTTACAATAAAACCTAGCAGTTTACCAGATCTTACACCAAAAGTGCATTTGTTGGGATTTAATCTCAGCTAGAATTTCCTTAGTCTGGCGAATAACTTTTCCAAGTGGATGAGATGTTCTTCCTCAGTCTGGGATTTTGCAATCATATCGTCTACATAGCACTCAATCTCTTTATGTATCATGTCATGAAAAAGAGTGACCATTGCTCGCTGATATGTCGCGCCTGCATTCTTGAGCCCAAATGGCATGATCTTGTAACAGAAAGTTCCCTATGGGGTGATAAAAGTAGTTTTTTCCATATCTTCGGGCGCTATCTTAATCTGGTTATATCCAGAAAAGCCATCCATGAATGAAAAGACAGAGAACTGGGTTGTGTTGTCTACTAGTACATCAATGTGTGGTAGAGGGAAGTCATCTTTCGGACTTACTCTGTCGAGGTCTCTGTAATTGACACACATTCGCACCTTTCCATCTTTCTTTGGTACTGGGACAATATTCGCTACCCATTGCGAATAGCTGGATACTGCCAGAAAACCAGCGTCTAGTTGCTTCTGCACCTCTTCTTTGATTTTGAAGGACATTTATGGCTTCGTTCTCCTCAACTTTTGCTTCACCGGCGGGCAACCTTCTTTGAGGGGTAACTTGTGCACCACAATATTTTCATCTAGACCAAGCATATCTTCGTAGGACCAAGCAAATACATCGACATACTCTCGAAGAAATATGACTAACTTTGTCTTAATCTCTGACTCCAAAGATGCACCTATTTTGATTTCCTTGACGTCCTCTTCAGTTCCCATGTTGATGATTTCGACCTCTTCTTGATACGGCTGAATGACCTTTGACTCTTGTTTTACCAATCTAGCTAGCTCTTCTGGGAGTCACAATCTTCCTCGTCGTCTTCGTCGGCTTGGTAGATCGGGTTATCAAAATCATATCGGACCATAGCGGGGTCGTTATGGACAGGAACAGAGGAAGATCTGCACGATGAATGACTTCATGCTTTTAAGAAAAGATGAAAGAAAGAGAACAAAACAGAACATTGCCCTTTTAAAAATAATTTTATGTGCAAAAAGTAAAAATGAAAGAAAGAGAGCGTAAAATGGATGCGAAAGTTTTTTTTATTGATGATAAGTTGTGCTTGTAAAAGCCAAAAGCCCTACAACATGATCCATATGCCTTGGGCAGAGCACAGGATTTTTTAGGTAAAATAAAAAACAGGGAATTACTCGTCTACTAGGGTAACTTCAGGGATTTCGACGACTCTCCAATTGCTCAAAGTTTGATTAGGCGTCCTAGGATACACTATGCACAGCTCTTCATGATTTTCAACTTCAGTTTCCAGAAATATGACTTGACCATCGACAAGGTGTCCCCCACTAGTAAAAACCAACGGAGTTGCAAGCCCCTTGCCTCTATCGGTTGTATTCTTCTGCTTGTAACCTAGACCAGCTCCATTTTTGTTAACGGGCAATTCCAACACTCTGCCCCATCCTCGTGGATGTCCTTCCTCCATCACTGTTCTCGCGTCCTTCCAAGTCACTATTGAAGATGCTGGCTTTTCGTAAATCATTTCAACATCGATCACTTCAAAGGCTTGAAACAGGGTCTCATGCACTTCACCTCCTACTTCCACATAGCGGAAAGAAGCTAGATGGCTTACAAGAACATCTTCTTCACCTTCAATGATGACCATCTGATTGTTAATCATAAATTTGATCTTTTGATGCAAAGTTGAAGTTACAGCACCTGCGGAATGAATCCACGGATGACCAAGGAGACAACTATAAGTGGGATATATATCCATTACATAAAATGTAATGATGAAAGTATGAGGTCCAATCTTGATCGGGAGATCCACCTCTCCTACCACCGTTCTCTTAGCTCCATCAAAAGCTTTTACAATAGTATGACTTGGCTTCATCACAAGTCCTTCAATTGACAGCTTGCACAACGAGCTTTTGGGCAACACATTTAGCGATGATCCAGTATCAACAAGTACTCTAAAAAATACGACATCCACACATTCGATAGTAATGAGTAAGGCCTTGTTATGATTCTTACCTTCGGGAGGTAATTCATTATCAATTAAAGCTCAAAATATGGCCTGATGCTATATTCCCCACCACTTCTTCAAACTGCACTACTGATATCTCCTCTGGCACCTGAGCTACCTTTAAGAATTTTAACAGGGCTTCTTGATGGGCTTTTGAACACATTAGTAATGACAGTATGGATATCTTCGAGGGAGTCTAATTGAGCTAGTCAATCACTTTGTAATCACTTTTCTGAATGATTCTTAGAAACTCCTCTACTTCATTGTCTGGGACATCTTTCTGCTTCGATGATTGCCCCTGTTCAATGGTGCTTGGTCTGACAGCATCTCTCCTTGTATTGTCATTGTTGTTGACAGGTGGTGTAGTTGGAGCAAAAATCCGACCACTTCTAGTGACACCACCGGTTCCCACGATGTTCTCTACAGTCTTTTTCTCTCCCAAGACGTCCTTTTCTTCTATCTTCCGCCCGTTGAGAAAGATAGCCTCATCATATAGCCAAGGTACATTATTAGTGCTTTCATATGGAAACAGAGCTGGGGCCGAAATGACAAGCCGGTTCATTGATGGTGGTGACATAGGTATCTCAACTGAATCATATAGGATTTGCAGTGGGATAGAGATCTATCCATACATTTTGTCCCATTCTTCCTCATCACATGGTATGGTTAAGGGTGTACGAGTCAAATTATCCGAAGGAATCCACAGCTCATACCTATCATCATAGGGTATCTCCAACGTTTCAAATGGAATTTCAAGAGTAGCAATTTCTTCAGACATTAACAGTTGTTCTTCTACTAATACACCTTGATCAATCAGGTTTGGGATGCCTTTCTTCAACTCAACACATCCTTGAGATTTGCCTAAACAAACGTGGCAATCAGTTGAACATCCTGGATAAATGTTCTTCAACAGGAGTTTCTCCTTAATAGTGGAAATAGGAGTTCTCAATTTGTCAATATCCGAAATTAATCGGATCCCCTTTGAGTCTTCAATCATGTTTGTTGAGTGATGAGCCGGCATTGGATTGGTTTTGATGTTTGGAGTATTTCGAGTGAAGTTTATCGCCTTTGAATCGATAAGATCTTGTACAAGGTGCTTCAAAGTCTTGCAATTTTCAATGTTATGGCCAGGGGCGCCAGAATGGAACTCACATTTGGCATTGGCGTCATAGCCAAAAGGGAGAACATCTGGGGGATTCCTCATTTCTCTAAGCTGAACAAGGCCTCCTTTCAACAAGAATGGTAGTAGTCTGGCGTAAGTTGACGGAATTGGATAAAATTTTCTTTCTAGTCTCCTTAGCCTTTGCTGACCTTGGTACTGATTTTGTCTTGGTTGATAGGGTTGTTATCGTCTGTTTTGTTGAACAGCGGCTTGACTTGCTGGAATGGACAACGGTTGCGGTGGAGCGACGACAACAACATGGTGATAACCTTGATGAGTTCTGCCTCTATCTGTGAACACAGCACTAGTTTCACCTTCTTTCTTCTTAACGAATCACTGATAAGGTTTCTTGAACCCACTTGAAGACCCGCTAGCATTCTGAATCTTTCATGCCTTCATAAAACTCTCTAACCTTTCACCGGCCGTGAAAAGTTCAGAAAACACTGTAGAGGTTGTGGACGCTAGTCGTTCAAGGATCGGTCCCTGCAGCGTGTTAGAACACAGATTGGTTCTTAATAATATCTCTATGTTTTGATGATAACTATTATGAAATTTTGTAATTAAGAATTATATACTCTAAAATTTGCTTAAGAATGTTTGCTGCAGATATTAAAATAAATATCACTCCAGAAGAAAATCAGATCTGAACATAAGAAATATGCAAGGCTCTGGAGCATCAGAAGCATTCCTTAGAAGATTCTGAACGCTGCCATCAAAAGATTCTGAGTGTTGCCTCCAGAAGGATCTGAAGCAGAAGCTCCAGAAGGATCTGAAGCAGAAGCTCCAGAAGAATCTGAAGAAAGTCAGAAGCATCTGAACCAATGAAGAATTCTGTATAAAGAGTTTTCAAGCATAGTTGCTTCAGAAGACTCTGATAGTACTAACACTGCCAGTACTGAGGATCTGACCAAAAACTCTGCTCTGAACTTATACACGCTAAAAGCACACTTACTGCAAAGACTCTGATTCAGCAAAACTCTGATCAACGTCAAAAGGCTCTGATCAAATTAGACTCTGATGATTCTTGCTAAAAATTATTGAAGAAGAATTCAAAGATTATGTTCGTTGGAATATCCAAACGACTCTTTCCTTATTTATGCTAGACACAAGAACACAGACAAAAAGGATTTCTCTGTGCTTTCTTCTTCTAGGAAAAGGTCACTTGATGTGAAGACAAAAAGGCTCAGACCTTTTGGTACACACTTCTCAACGTAAAATACTCTTGGATCACTGTGCCTATAAAAGCAAGTCTCCACTCATCTTCTTCAGTTGACGCAACACTTGAAAATAATTCATTATCAAAGCTCTCATACAACTCATATATTCTTGCTAGAATTAATTCTTTGTTCATAATCTTAAGTGAAAAATCACAGTTGTGATAAAGCTTTATTAGAAGCATTTTAACACTTGTATTTATTATTACATTTGATTGTTAGAAAACCTTAAGAAGATCCAGTTAGGATCAGTAGTTCTTGAGAAGACTTTGAACAGTTGTTCTTAGTGCTTACTATTGTAATCAGTTGATTAAATAGTGGATTAAGTCCTTGTTTGAGAAAGGCAAATCACTCTAGAAAGGGTGGACTGGAGTAGTTGAGTTCAACGAACCAGGATAAAAATACTTGAGTTTTTACTTTTAAGTTTTTATCTTCATACTTATTCAACCCCCCCCCCCCCCTTCTAAGTATTTTCTCACCTTCAGTTGGCATCAGAGCTCCGGTTCTGTGTGTGCTACCACTTCGCAGTGACAGAAAAGATCCAGTGAGAAAAACTTTGATATATATTTGGTTGTTACTATGGCTGATACTTCAATATCTAACATTAACAACAAATATGAAGAAAGGGACAAAATCAACACTAAACCCCCTATGTTTGATGGGGAGAAATTTGATTATTGGAAAGACAGGATTGAAAGTTTTTTCCTTGGTTATGATGCTGATTTATGGGATTTGGTCATAGATGGATATGTTCATCCCATTGATGGGAATGGCAAGAAAGTAGATAGAAAATCTATGACAGAATCCCAAAAGAAGGAGTTTAGAAATCACCACAAGGCTAGAACAATATTGTTAAATGCAATATCTCACAGTGAGTATGAAAAGATCACAAATAGAGAAACTGCATTTGACATGTTTGAGTCCTTGAAGATGACTCATGAGGGAAACTCTCAAGTCAAGGAAACAAAGGCTCTGGCTCTAATTCAGAAGTATGAAGCCTTCAAGATGGAAGAAGTTGAATTTGTTGAAGCTATGTTCTCCAGATTTCAAATACTTACAGCTGGACTAAAGGTTCTGGATAAAGGATACTCTACTGCTGATCATGTGAAAAAGATCATCAGAAGCTTACCTACCAGATGGAGACCTATGGTGACTGCGCTGAAAATGGCTAAAGATCTAAACAAGATCTCCTTGGAGGAACTAATCAGTTCACTGAGGAGTCATGAAATTGAACTTGAGGAAGATGAACCTCAAAAGAAAGGTAAATCAATTGCTTTAAAATCTAATAAATCTGCTAAAGCATTGCAGGTAATAGAGGAAAGCTCTGAAGAATCCTCATCTGATGATGAAGATGAACTATCCATGTTGTCTAGAAGAATAAACAAACTCTGGAAGCATAAAGGAAAGAAGTTCAGAAACTTCAGGAAGCCTGACCAAAGAAAAGAATCTTCTGGACACAGAAGATCTGGCAAAAAGGAGGTTGTCTGTGGTGCTACTGCGAAAATCGGCGTCGGCTGACAGAAGAGTCGCCACCGTGTGTTATTTATCCCAACGGAGGGAAAGGAAACGCTCGAAGTAAACCTCGCAAAAAACGGGAAAGGTATGGTCGTCGCAACCAAAACCTGGATTCGGGAGTCGGTTACGCAAGGGGAAGGTATTAGCACCCCTCACGTCCGTCGTACTCGACGGGATCCACGCTTGCTTGGTTTGTCTAAAGGATGCAAAAACAATCTATCTACGGCTGCTAAATCTAAACATAAGGGAATTGACTCGATAGAGCGTCGCACTCTATACCTACGTATTCTCAAGAGAGAAAGTCATAGTCAACGTAGTTCGGGAAACTACAGGGAATTGGCTCGCCTAGACTTCGCGTCTTGTGCCTACGTACTTCCACACAGCATGGAAGATCAGAGCTTTCGTAGTTCAGGCTAACTACGGCTAAGCAGGGTGTTCTCACACACAGGAAGTGAGATTAAGTTGGTTTTATAGGTACGGGAACCTATGGGAACTAAAACTACGGTTTGGTCTCAAATGCGCAAGGGCAAGAGAAAAGGATAACAATTAGTCGTCAGCAGGAAAGTCTCGATCGCACAGCAGCGAGAGAACAAAAGGTTAGTTGTTAGTGTGCTCGCTAGGATATCGCATCCTATGCCTACATATTCTCGCTCAGTACGAGAAATCAGAGCAGCTGTAGTTCGGCTACTTTCGGGACCACAACTCAAATCTCGTTTTATTGATATTCTGACAAATGGTTACAATGATTGAAAAATAGGACTAAACTCCTAAAAAAACCTATCCTATGAAAAATCAAATGGAAAATAGTCCCCTAACAAGTGGACTTCTAAAACTACCTCTAAAAAGGGGAAATGAACTCTGAAAAATTGTATCCTAAAAGAAAAATATTAAATCTACAAACTAATATTTTTATACTCTTTTTTTACTATTTTTTCTTCTATTCTTTTTTTCTTCTTTTTTCAATATTCTTTTTCTCATTTCTTTTCATATTTCTTTTTTCTATATTCTTTTTCAAATCTTTTTTCTCAAATATTCTTTTTATATTTCTTTTCAATATTTTCTTTATGCTTTTTCCTCTTCTCTTTTCCTCATATATTTTTTTTATCTAAACTAAAAATATTACAAAAGAAAAAATGATAAAAGAAAATACAAAAGGGAGGGGGGTACAGTCTGTTACAGGGGGTTACAATCAGTAAAAAAAACATTGGTAAAACTGGGCCCAGCCCAACAACTATCCCAACCAAACAAAAAATGGAGGGGTGGGGTGTGAAACGGAGGGAGTAGCAGCCAGCAAAAAACTCGTTGGGCCCAGCCCAGTATTCACCCAAAAAAAACACACAGAGGGGTAATAGGGAATTGAGGGGGTACACATCCAAAAACCAATGCAAATGGGCTTTCAGGCCCAAAGACTCCACGGACCAAACCTCTCACTCATTCTTCCCTCTCACTCATTCTGAAAAAACCCTAGTTCTAACCTCTCTTCTCCCTTCGCTCTCTCAGCCGCCGTTAACACTATTCCTCCCCCTAACTTCATCGTCATCCTCTTTGACTCCACCTCTTCCCTCACCATCTCATACTCTTTCTTCATCCAATCCTTCCAAATGAAAATGAACAAAACAATCCAGATGATTCTTCCTCCGCCGAAGCTTGATGGTGTTGATTCATTCGTCGTGGATCTGAAGGTGTGTTGGACGGATGATCTTGAGTTGCTGGTGAACAGATGAAACTCATGAACACTTCTGGAGACTCGTTGAAGATGCGATGAAGAAATCTTGATGAATGTTCTTTAAGCTTTCTGGGAAAAGGCTTGAAGATTGATGAAGGTTGGAGTGTTTCTGAAAAAGCGTTGAAGTTTGTGAACGTTCTTGAACATTACCGTACAATACGAGGCCGGTTGAACATTTGAGATCTGAAAAACAAACATGACGATCTGTTGATGTTGACGTGGATCTGTGGTGAAGATCCTGGTGAAATCTTTGAAGGCGAGTTGAAGATCATTGATGATCTCAAGAACGCGATGAACGAATATGGAAAACGGCCATGAAGGTGCACAAAGATTCCCGATGAACAACCGATGAAGTATGTTGAAGATTGTCCGGTGGAGTTTGGAAAACGATTACGGTGTGATGATGAAGGTTCGGATGGAGTTCTTGTGGATTTCTGGAGATTCGTGGATGGACGTTGAAGATGTTGATGATGTGGATCTGGATGTTCTTGAAGAACGATGAAGATCTTCGCACTTTCTGGAAAGTCTGGATCTATGATGCTCTTGATGGTGGACGAGCGATGAAGTTCACATGAAGATCATTGATGAAGAGAAGATGCGTTTCTTGGCAAATCTCAGAAGGATCTCGATGATGAACTGAGTTCTGATGAATCTTGAAGCGATGTTGAAGGACGCTCATGAAGATGGCGTGAACACGGTTGAAATTCCTCGAAGAAATCTGGAGAATGTTGTGTGGATCGTGAGCGTGATGAATAGAAGACGAAGATCGTTGCCGGTTTCTGGAAAACGCGAAGAACACGGTGGAGATCTTGGAGGAGAAAGATGAAGAATTCTGGGTTTTTTTAGCTTTCCGGTGAGTTTGACGGCGGTCGGAGTAGGTTAGGAATTGGTTACGGTGGCCGGAAACTGGAGGTTGCGGTGGTTGCATGGCCGGCGACCATGCAGCCGGTGAGGATCAAGTGATGACAAGTGGCATAGGGAGAGCCTGCATGAAGAACGCGTGGAAGGGGAAGTGGGTGAGGTGTCAAATAGAGAGCGTGTGGTGAAAGTGATGTGTTGGCTCTGAGTGATAGTGGAAAATGATCTGGCTCCCTCTGAATTCGCACGCGTGGCAAGAGTTATATATGACACCTGGCAGATACTGGACTTGAACTCTGGGCCTCCAAACTCTCAACTGGGCCCAACGAGAATGATATAACAAAACCCAAAAAAACTGAATTAAAATGGACTAATCAAAGACTGAAAACGAAAATAATGGGAATTAAGGACTAATGAAAATTAAATGGACTAACTACTATTTAATATCTAAACAATTACCCTAATCCTGTTCTAACAATTAAAACCTAATAAAGATCTAATAATGTCTAATTAACAGCTAATATTCCAAAAAACTAATTAAAAGCTACTAAACTATTAATATCTATTTAACAAATATTAATAAAACTAAACTATCATTTATTAATTTCTAATATTCTAAAAAAATCCAATTAATCTCTAAAAAGCTATTAACTTCTACATTAAAAAATAAAATCTATTAAATCTATATCTAAAAACTATTATATTCTAAAAGAAAGTTATTCTAAAGTCTATTTAAAAATAATTTATAAATTCTAAAAAAGATTTTAAAACTATTAAAAATATTAAAAGAAATCTATTTAAATTCTAGAAAATCTATAAAGCCTATTTAAAATCTACAAAAGGCTATTAAATTCTAAAAAATGCAGACAAAGGCAAATAACCAACATAAAAGAGCGTGAGACCAGATCGAAGCAAACAGTAAGCCCGGACACCAAGAATCTTCAAAATCATTGCGTGAGCTGAGAACACCCAGGAAGCGTGCGACTTCCCAAAATAACCTCCGATTACCCGAATCGGTCTGAGATACCCGAAATGCGACAGCAGGGCTGTAATCCCGATATAATCACCATGATTGAGAAAATGCACTATATGCAGTATGTAAATGCTAATGCGAAATGCGTCGAAACATCGAGCCAGATACGGGACCCGGTTGGCAAATTTTAGGGTGCAACAGCTGCCCCTATTCAAGCGGCTTGGACCTGAATGGTTGAAGAGCGCCCAGCCTTTAACCATTCAAAGGTAGATGACGGTTGAATACCAATGAAACCCTGAAATTTTCCAACCGTGGGAATATACTGCAAAACTGCTTGAGGAATAGCCTCCAATGGACTGAAGTTTGGTTGTCACGGCAACAACTGGTCAATTATCTGATAAAAATTTCTCTCCTTTTCAACATCAATCACCTGTGTGACGCCACAAGTATTGGAATAATGCTTCAGAAAGCGAACACCTGGATTCCCATCTTACTTATGGGATCAAACCTTGTCATCTCACAGTTCACGGCGAACTTGAGGACAATTCTCCTGGGGAAATTCTGAATCGACTGCCAGGCACCCATTCTGTCAACAGGTGGCAGCTTCAGAAACTGATATATGTCAATCTTTTTTCAGTGCCGACGTAACAACCAAATGTGAAGAATCACTCCGCTGGGGGAGAAGAGAAGCTTAACCAAACAACTCTACAAGGGAACATACTCGAAAGCCATAAGGTAACCAACCTGGTCTATGTTTCGAAATGCATATGTCTGATAATGATGCAATGTTCCATACGGCATGGAAATGCTATGCGTTTGTTTGAAAATGCGATGCCCCAGACGGCATGGAAATGCTATATGTTTGTATAAATGCTATGACGATATATGCAAATGTAAATGCAGGCTCGAGCTGCCAGAGAACACCAGGTCTGCAACCACTTGGCAAAATAAATGCCGAAGGCAACGTCAACTCCACTGAAGGTAACCTGATATCACAGAATCATCTCAGCAAAATAAATGATGGAAAAGGGAAGGACGGCCCTGCACAGGGATACTCTTTCTAAACCATTGACGACCTGTACTCCGTGGGGATTGACCGAATCGGGGTTGATTGTGCGCAGCACACTGCTGGGAATGCCCCTTCTATCAAGGATATCAATCTTAATCTGCTGAGGATACTCCTGATCCCGCTCTGATACGAGGTAAAATGCAATCTCAACCCTTTCGGGGATAATACATGGCTTCCATCTGCTGAAGAAGAGTAATCCTGATTTAACAACATTCACAAGGAATTCAGACATTAATCGGAAAACTGGTATCCGTCGAGCTTCGTATCGGGGACACATGACGACATGCAAGTCATTGGGAACTACTGTGTCAGATACCTTTAGGTTTCTGTTTTTACTGGTTTAGTATGAACATGGACTATGTACAAAACGGAAGATATGGAAAATACTAGACGAGAACTAGCATTCAAAGGTAGGCTACCAGACGAGAACTGATAGCAAAATAGATTATCGGACGAGAACTGATTTGGTTTGGACATCAGACGGGGCTGACTAGATAACAGGCTGAGGCATAGACAACCAGACGAGAACTGATTGAAAGCTGACGTACACCAGACGAGAACTGGTATAACACATAGGTTAAAACACACGATGACCAGACGAGAACTGGTTACGCAACGACATGTACCAGACAGGAACTGATACAACACTTGAAGAAACGGTGACTAGACGAGAACTGATTACGCGATGACATGTACCAGACGAGAACTGATACAACAATTGAAGAAACGGTGACCAGACGAGAACTGGTTATAATAAAATACACCAGATAGGAACTGATGCTTACAATAACATACACCAGACAGGAACTAATGTTTACGGAAAAGTTGACCATATGATAGCTGGTTAAACGAAGACAGGTACCAGGCGAGAACTGGTATTTACGGAGATGTGGGCCAGACGAGAACTGGTTACCGGTTTGCCAGGCGAGAACTGGACTTTGGAAACGACTGGTTACTGACACGTAACAGGTTTAAACTGTAGGATAACGATCCAACGACAGCAAGGCCTTTTTCGAAATGTTAAGGTTTTTGATAAGGGTAATGACACGATTCCCCGATACTCAACTCCGGCTGGGGATAAACAGACTGGCTTGAATAACTTGCCCCAATCCAACTTTTGGGAATACCTGCTCTGAACAGCTTGCTACGAGACGACCTCAAGAATATTTGCCCCGGTATCTGTACCACAAAAGGATTCAGCCTCAATCAAACAATTGCCAACCCAGTTGGTCTTCACTATTTCCGAAGTGACTTTGCCCCTGAATGAGCGCATAAGCGACTTAACCTGATCTGATTACCCACTGGAAGGTTCTGCTTTCAAATCTCAACATTCTAAATGATTTCCCCTGATTGGGTTTCGAGAAGACTCACTTCTGATCAACCGCTTCTCAAGCATACTTCCCCTGATCAACCAATGCTTCGGGACTTGTCCTCAGACTAACTGATTCTGAACTTACTGGAAGTCAATGCCCCTGATTCATTGGGTTTCACAATATACCATTCTGATTCAGACTGCTGAATTACTCAGTCCTGCTCGATTATTCCCGGTTGGAATTTCCTTCGTGTCAACTACTAACCTGCAAGTAAAACCGTCTATTCACGAATGGTAATCTTAATGCAGTGTTTATGCAGATTTTTGAAGAAATTTGTGTTGTCACTCATTTACATGTCATGATTGAGTGACGAATGAACCAAAGTTCAAACGTAGTGCTTACGTGGTCAGTGAAAAACACAACAAGGATGTGACTAGCAAGTCACGAAGGAGTCAGGTTACTCAACCTTATCGTAATGAGCTTTCAGAATAAACCCTACCTCAATTAGGTCTTTTAAGGGTTGTATCGTGGTCGGGTTCACGGTTCGTGAAGCAAAGGATATTTGGCTCAAATTTTGATTTGTACCCACCCCTTCTACGTGATGATCTCCGATCCTAAGGTTCAGCTACCCTGGCACAAGCGCTCGCCTCTTCGAGAGGTATGTTGAATGGTAAGAACCACAGTTAAGGAACTCACAAGAATTTCGGAGTAACAGTTACTCCTTTTCGTTTTCGGTGTCTGTATACACGACTTTGTGACTTCACGGGATTTTTCTATTGGTATCCTTTCTTTTCCATTCTTTTGATTCCCTAATTTTTGCCTGGACTAACTCCCTTTTGAGTTCTTTTCGTTTTTTCATTTTCTTTTGAAGTCCAGCGGGATGCCCTGATTTTTGCCTAAGTTTTAGCTTTCCAGCTTTTTCTTTCTTTTTACTTAGCGGGCTTTCTTTTTCTTTCTTTTGGAACAAAGTCGTGTGACACTGGTTGTCTTGATCGCTCCGAAAGGATGGTAACCGTCTCACTCCTGATTGGTGAGGTTTACCCATTGTGGTCGACGAGGTACGACCTCTTGAGAGGCATAAACTGTAATTGGTCCTCGAAAGACAACACTCCTCTGTAAGACTTGAATGCTCGGTCAAGCTAACTGACAACTACCCTGCCCCGGGTTAAGATGTGAGGGTTAAAAAAAGTCCGAAAAAACTTCTACTTCCTGGCTCGAAGTGGTTAACAAGGGACTAACTCCTTATTTCTCCAGTGTTTGGGGGATTTGAAACAATGCCTTGTACGTCATCGCTAAGGTTTTATCTAAAAGCATACGATCATCGGTTATGAGTTTAGTTTCGTCATCCTCCCTCCAATCTTTGCTAATCACAGTGATAAAGTGGAGTGAATAAAATGCAAGTGTCAGTGCAATGCAGTAAATGAGCGACTATTACCATTCGAAACAAACAATGTTTAAAAACAAGTAGTAACTAACAGAAAAGAAACTACAAATGCAAATGATATAAAGTCTGAGGACTGCCAATGCTGAGCGCGCCTGCCTGTCTGGACCACTGGCTTTTGCTGGGGAATACTTTCCGAGTCTACGAGCTTAGACAGCTGAGAAGTTAGTATGAACAAACAGAAATCCTTCTCGAAAGGAAATGCAATCTTGGTCGATCAACTGCTGTACCTTCGCCTGAAACGCTTTACAATCTTCAGTTGCATGTCCTGGGGATCCGCCATGATAACCACACTGAATGTGGGGATTGTACCCAGGAAGGTAAGGTTCTGGCACAGGCTTGAGAGCTTTTGGCTCCACCAAAGCGTTCTGAACCAACTGTGGCAAAAGCTGACTGTACGGCACAGGAACTGGGTGGGAAGGACCATTCCTTCGTTCCAAATTGCTACGAGGTCTATTCTGATTCTGACGTTGAGTCTGATAACCTTGACCACGAGTTCGCTGATTTGCAAGGGAAGCGACATAAGACTCCTGATATGGTGCCCCAGGCACAGTGGTCTGTCCAGCATAACAAGGCATAGAAGATACTGATCTCTGAGAAGATGAAAAACCAATAAATTTCACCAATTCATCTCGAGGGTGTTGCACCCTAAAATTTGCTCAACCTAATTCACTTGGTTTATGTTTCAATTGCATTAGCAGTTGCATATAGAGTCATGTACATAGTCTAATCATCTGCATAGCATAGCATAGCAAATCATCCAACAAGGGACCAAGCACTATTCTCATCTCTAGGAGCCTATCAAGAGGTTATTATTCTAATTCAATCTCATTCAAGTCATCAGAAAGAATTTGAAAACTGAGAAGTCAATGGATCAAGCAAGCAATCTATCTCCTATCTGAGGGTATCTGAAGATCATCAAAGAAGTTGTGAGCTGTGAATTGAGCATGGAGAGTATATGGACATCATGGCAGACTTAGAAAGTCATTTGGAGAAGGAGGCAAGTCATTGATGTGGTCACAAGAATTGCAGTTGAAGACAGGCAACTAGGGTTTCATCTGGGTCAACCTTGGGTCAACTCTAGGTCAATTGATTGTTTGAAAGGCATTGAGGTCTATTGGAGAGATGTGGGGTTCATCATTTGACATGTAGAGAAGGATATGGTGTTATGCTAAGAAGAAATCAAGAGAAATCAAGGCGAAGAGGAGTTTCTAAATTAGGGTTTCTATGTAAAATCCCGTGATTTAGGTCAAACTTACAAGCAAGATAAGTCAAAATGCAAGCTTCAAATGGATCCTTGGCCAACATGAAACTTGTAGAGGATATCAAGACCTTTAATTTGAGTGGTGGAAGACATCAAGGATATTTATAGAACTCAAGTTATGGTCCTTGCAAGTTACAGGTCATCTGAGGTATCTGAAATTTTGTCTGTGAAAGGTACTTGTCTTCCAAGCAACTTTTACCACTCAAGGAGATTTCAAATGAATTTATGGTCAACATAAGAATTGTTCCTCATTGTCTTAGCTTTCTAGAATGGTATGGTATGCCTTCATATGATTTGTGGAACTCTACTTATGGTCTTGGCAAGCAAAGGGTATTTTGGTCATTTGAGAATTACAGGTCATTTCAAGCCTATGCCCAAAACTCATACAAGGATGCTTCAAATGGAAAACTTCACAACATCAAACTTTCTCCAAATGACATTTTGAGTCTAGAAAAGTGACCATGAAAGATTGGAAGGGCTCATATCTCAAGGTTTCAAAATTGGTGAATTTAATGAATAAAAAATGACCTAAATTTGAGATTTTTCATATTTTGGCCAAATGGGATGAAATTATAGGTCATTTTGATTGGAAAATTTTTTTTGAGAACATTGGAAAAAGTAGAATTTTGAGTTTGGTTCAAGATTTAGAAGTTATGCATGGTTACTTACAAAAGAAGTTACATAATCCAAATCCAAGGGAAAGTGTGCATGGGAAGTTTCTCCAAGCTTCTAGGGCTTTCTATTCTCATCTATATATTGAATGAAGTAATTCCATGCCATGGTTGGTGATTCATTGTGCTCATAATACCAAGTTTTACTCCAATCTTCCAATTTGCAAAAGCATATCAAACTCTCTCAAATCTCCACCAATTTCCATTTTTCTTGATTTGATCATCATCAACATCATTCATAGATCACAATTCATACAAGAATTTGGCTGAATTGAAGAGAAATCGTGCCATACAACTTCATCATCCAAGGTGCAAGAACTTTGGGATTGCTGAATTCAAGAGGATTGAACAAGAATCTTTGCATACAGAATCAAGATTTGAGTGTGTGGATCAAGTTCAGACCATTGCAAGCATCAGATTCAAGGATTTCCATAGCTGTTTTCATCATCATACCAGGTTGGTTCTCTCATTCGAATTGCATGATTTAGTTAGAATCATAGGGAATTGTTAGTATAGAACTGTTAGGATAGGTTAGAGGATTGATTTCACAAAGTTTGGAGAAGTTTCATGGAGGTTATCAATGGTGCACTAATTCTGTTAGAGCTTAGAACATCAAGGATATGGCCCTATAATCTTGGCTCAATAGTTCAGATTAATCAGCATAAGATGTAGATCATGATAGGGTAAAGATTGGAGAGAATTGAGATGGTTGATGACAGGTGATAATGGTGGAGTCAGCATCTTCCACCTATCGGGTTTGACTGTTAGTTGAGTTTTAGGAGAAATGGTTGGCATGGCTGTGTAGAGGGAAGGGAATGGACCAACTTTGCTTTTCATATCGTGTGATTTCATGGAAGAACAAGGGAGAACAGAGAAATGGAAAACTCGTACATGGTGATGAGATTTTCTGAAACCCTAGGGTTTCAAGGTTGAAGACGACCTTTGGGCCACACGATCAGGATTTTGACCTTGACTTGGTTCTGGATCCAATGGCTGTGGTTTAAAGTTCAAAACGGAGGGAAATTCCAAGGGCAATACGCACCGTTTCATTAATGTTTTCAGGATGGGCTTTGGTTTCAGTTGCTAATCCCACCCCCAGGCATGAGGCCCAATGTGATTTCAACTGGAAATCTTACTTAATGCACCGTTTGCTTTTTTTTTTTAATTTTTGTTGTATTTTTTGAATGCGTTGGGCCCAGACGCGCTTGCTATGTGCGCCCCCCAGTCTGGGCCCGTTTCTCTTTTTTAACTGGTTTTATTACTTGCTGCACCCCTTGCCATTTAATTCACATTTAATTTCTTTCATTTTTTTTAATTTCTTTGAAAATTCATAAAAAATAGAAAAATGCATGATTTTAATTGGTTCTTTTTGCATATTATTCATATTTCTGTCAAGAAAAATATCACATGAAAAATTTGGCATTTCATTTTATTTTAATATTTTTGGCATATTTTTCTTTTAAATAGGTGTAAATAATGTTTAGTTTGATACATGAAATTGTTGATTTTAGTTTGATTAAATGCTTTAATATTTTTGATCCATTCTTTTTAGGTTGATTAGTATAGAATGTTAGCTTGTACATAAAATTTAATTCATAATTTTAAGATGTATCTTTAGGTGATTTGTTTAGGGGTGAATAACATGATCAAAACTAGGGTTTAGGAGATAACATAGGAGAATTAGATCATTTCCCTTAGGAGTTGTAGGTTGAATCTTTGGGGTATGGGACTATAGGGATTATGGGTAGTTAATAGATCCCTTAGAAAATATTAGGATTCCCCTACTGCTATTAGTATACTGCTTATATTTGTTTGACTGTGTGGTGTGCCCTCTCTAGGGGTATTGGGGTTGCTTGGGGATTGGGAGAGCTGAAGACTTGTTGATAAAGGCCATTGGAGATCAAGAGATTGAAGACCAACTTCTAGAGTTGATGAAGAGATCCTTTGCTGGCAGCTGTTGAGGAGTATAGGATTTAGGATCTAGGCAGAGCTCTAGGGTAGAAAGCTTGATTCACAAACATGGAAGGCCTTGTCTGCCTCCATTCTTTCTCTATGATTCAAAGTCTCTTTCAAATATCCACCTCCTTCCTTTGGAAGGATCAGTGAATGTATTTGAAAGATAGAACTTTTGAGGGAAAATTGTCTGTATAATGTTAACAGTTAATGAGCCACCCTTGGTAGGCAGTTGACTGTTTAACATTCCTTTCATCTTGTTGACTGATATTCCTCTTGGAGAATGTGACTTGAAGAAAAGCCATTGCCGACGGAAGACTGATAATGAAGACCTTGCTTGAAGGCTGTGGAGATGGAGACTGAGGCTTACCTGAAGCTTGTAGCTGTTTGGAGATGACTTGAAGACAGATGCTGATGCAGAGCTGCTGTGGCTGTTTATTTTTGGCTGTTCATTTCTGATGTATTGATTGGTTTTCCCTGACTGTATTGTTTGCTGTTTAACCTGTTGGGTTGAAAGTGAATCCTGTTCACTTTTGCCTATTTTTTTCTAGGTTCGAGGTTGACTGGGACTCCCTTGCCTCGCTTGTATTGCTGCATCCATGCATTTTACCGCTTTATTGTATATATGCTATTGTTTCTGTTTCCGTTATTCCCTTAGGATCTCTGTTTCTCTCCGTGCAAGAGAGGAGCATGATAGACATTAGGTCTTAACCCATGCATGATAATATTAGGATAGTTTGATTCCCTTTGCAACCGTAGGTTAGAGTTCTGTCTCTTCTTTCTCAAAACAAACAGAAAAAACACAATAAATATTTCAAACACAATAAAAGACACTTCTTCCGTAAAAGAATGTGAACTCATCAAAACGTCATTTTTGTCCGCTTGGACCAGTAATCAGAAAAACCTTTTTTTCAGAAGGAATAAAAACAATCAAGACAGACCTGTGTCGTACGTGGCCCGAACTACGTTTGCTCTGATCTTTCATGCTGTATGGAAGTACGTAGGCATAGGATGCGATATCCTAGCGAGCAACCTTCCCCTCCTTTCCCATAGGTAGGCGAACTACGTTGGCTCTGATTTCTCGTTCCAGACGGGAATACGTAGGCATAAAGTGCGATACTTTGCCGAGTCAGTTTCTTTTCTTTTTAACCCCTGACCTGTAGAATAGATAGAATAACAATCCATACCCGAAAACAAGCGTGGATCCCGTCGAGTACGACGGACGTGAGGGGTGCTAATACCTTCCCCTTGCGTAACCGACTCCCGAACCCAGGTTTTGGTTGCGATGACCATACCTTTCCCGTCTTTATGGTAGGTTTACTCTGAGCGTTTCCTTTCCCTCCTGTGGGATAAATAACGCACGGTGGCGACTCTTCTGTTCAGCCGACGCTGATTTTCGCAGTAGCGACAGCTGGCGACTCTGTTGGGGATCCAACGTCCCCTGGCGGCTAAGGACTGCGATAGTTCCTTATGCATTTGGGATCCAACGTCCCTTAAGAGAGTCAATCCTAGCGCTTGTTTTCCCGTCGTGGATTTTGTATGGATTTATATTTTTGTCATTTACCTTCAGCTATATTATTGATTATTATTGTTGTATTGGGGTGTGACGGGTGATTCTATGATTGAGAGATAAGTCGGACCTGGGCTTGAGTGCACCTAGAATTAGAGTAGAAAGTAGTGGGCGCGTGCCGGCTTTGCTTTTATTAGTGTCTCATGAAATCTACACTCGGACGAGGTTCTTCTGGTTGGCTTCTTTTTCTACCCTTTGGGTCGAAGGGGTTGTTGGTCAGCTGAATTGTCGACTCTGGGAACCGATCATTTGGAAGTTGGCTAAGTGAGGCCTCTTCAGGATTTGATGATGCCACTCCTTCTGGGAATCGTATCATCAACCCTGAAAATCTGTGACGCCGAAGACCGCATAGGATGCCATACCTTTGTCAGTTACTAGGACACCTACCTGTGAGAGGGTTTGGGGTTGTGCAGGTAACTAGACCTTCAGATACCGGTTATTTCTTGATCTGAGATCCTGGGTATTTATGAAGAGTTTTGAGGTCTGTCAGAGACCAGTTGGAGAGTTATGAGGTCTGTCAGAGACCAGTTGGAGTTATGATTATAGGTCTGTCAGAGACCAGTCAGAGTTATGTTGTGGGGTCTATCAGAGACCAGTGTTGGAGATTTGTTTTGTGGTCTATCTGAGACCAGGGTTTGAGGAATTCTGGAGAGTCTATCTGAGACTTCTTGATATGGTTCAGGCTTTTCAGCAAGGCATTTGGCCCCTGTTGCATGATTACTTGCATTGCATTGTTTGCATACCCATTATCATTGCATCCCATTAACGTGTGTCTGTGTTGCAGGTTCATTTGCATATTCCCTGGTTCTAGTGCCCGGACTTCTGAGTATTGATTATGGCTGGTTTGAGGAAGACAGTTGCGTATAAGCTGCCTACACCTGATATTACTCCTTTGCTTGGTCTGATGTCCCTTGCTGATGAGGAGGTTAGGAGAAGCTTCAGAATGAGTCATGGAAGATTGCTGAGATTAGTCTGCAAGCCAACTGCTGCTGAGATGAATGGGCTGTACACCTTGATGCAATTCTATGACCCGGCATTGAGATGTTTCACATTTGCTGACTTTATTTTGGGGCCTACTATTGAAGAGTATGTGGAGTTTACTGAGCTACCAGTGCAGAACAAGGTTCCCTTTATTCACTCTGCTGCTGAGCCCAAGTTGGAGGACTTAGCTAAGGCCTTGCACATGAACGCTGCTGAATTATTAGTGACTTCTTGGCTTGGGGTTCCAGGTTTCTCCCTTGATTTTCTTGTTGGCAAAGCTCAAGAGTACGCCAGGAACGGATGTTGGGTGGTCTTTAATGCTATCTTGGCTTTATGCATTTACGGAATAGTGTTGTTTCCTAACTTACCCAACTTTGTGGACTTGGACGCGTTCCATCTATTTGCTGCTGGCAACCCGGTGCCCACCTTGATCGGAGACTTCTATCATTCATTGCACTATAAAAATGAAAATAGAAGGGGAAAGGTTGTTTACTGTTGTGCGCCGCTGTTGAACATGTGGTTTAAGAGTCATCTTCCCCTGAAGGGACCTTTTGTGGATAGTGCAACTACAGCTAGCTGGTCAGAGCGTATGATGAGGCTATCTTCCGAAGACATTGAGTGGTTTGATCGAGACTTGCTGGGGTCTGAGCTTATTTTCAGTTTTTCTGGGTACCCTAATGTTCCGTTGATAGGAAGAAAAGGGTGTATCAATTACAACCCTTCTCTGTTCGTTCGTCAGTTCGGATATGCGTTGAAGAACCCACCAAAGGAGGAAGAAGTACAGGAATCTCTGTACTTCACCGGTGATTTGAAGGGAGAGTTACTTGCCAAGATTCAGCATGCCTGGACGCGTATTAACAGAAGAGGGAAGCCACTGTTAGGGAAGAATGACTGTCAGGCATATACACCCTACAAGGTTTAGATCCAGGAGAGAGCAAGGCAGTTACTGATGCCATACCCAGCTGCACCAGTCCCTGTTCATATTCCGATAGAAGAACCAACCACTGTTTCTAGGGAGGTCTACGAGCGAGTTGTTAAAGAAAAAGAAGCCTTGATGAAGATCAATGAAGGGTTAGAGCGAGAGCTAGCCCAGATACGCAGTGAGAAAAACAAGGTTGTGCATGCTTTCCAACAGCAGATCGAGCTAGTAAACAGACTAGGGGCTGAGCTGACTGAAGAGAAGAAAAAGCGCGAACGTCTGGGTCAAGAGTTCAGAAGCTCCCATGACATGCTGGAGTCCAAAAAGAAAGCACTCGACGCAGCACACCGAGAGATCTCTTCTTGCATTAAGACTTGGAATGCTACGCTGACCAACAATAAAAAGAGGGAAGATAAGTTGAAGCAGCAAACTTCTGACCTCGAGGAGAAGTTGAAAGCTAGCATTAAGAAGTATGAAGAAGAAGTGATGACCAGGTACAGTCTCCAGAATGCATTGAACAAGGCCATCAAAGGCAGGAACGAAGTTGTGTCTCAGAAGCGGAAGCTAGAGGATCGCTTCGGAGAAGGGGCATGGGAAGAAACCGCTGGTGATGTGCGACGTGTTCTCAAGAGAAGAAACCAGCTTGTCGAGGGTCTGCTTACCCGACCAAGCCATCCAGAGACCAAGAAGTTGCTAGAAGAGTATCAGGCTTATGAGTGTATTTGATCATTTCATGTATTTGCATAGTGCTGACCATCACCAGGATTGTTGGTTGAGGTCATGCCTTCTTATTGTACTCAGTGATATTGTATTCTTGGCTTATTGGAATTCTCTGCAATATATGAGGCTTTCTATGATTCAGCTTCGATCTTCATATTGCTGGCACTGTCACTGCACTGGCACCTTCACACTAGAATCGGGGAATGCCGTTTCCTAATGCACAGACACATTGCATTGCATTCATATTCATACTGCATTACAGGTGATTATTGGATGATATCTTATTTCCTGCTCTGTACCAGGTCTTTTCAGGATTGAAGATCAGCGCCCACACTGATACTCCACTCGCACCAACTGTCGAAGAATCATGGATCAAATGCAGAATGAGATGCAAGATATGCGCGAGAAGCTAGCGCTCTTCATGCAGACCATGGAGACTATTGCAAAAGGGCAGGAGAATTTGCAAGCTATGGTGCAGCCCCTGTTGGCCAGGAATGCTGGGCTTGGAAATGAGGATCATCAGTCTGTGCGAGTCGACACTGTTCCTGGGGATGGTACTCCCACACCAGTGGCTCCACCTGTAGTCAATATACCTGCTGTCAACGTCAACAACGGTACTGCTGCTGGGAACGGTAACGTTGGAATTGGGAACGAGACTGCTGTCCATAACGTTGGGCTTGGTGATGTCAACTTGGGTGATAATATGGGAGGCAACGGCTTCGGTAATGCTGGATTCGGGTTCAATGACCAAGGATTCGATAATGCTAGGAAATATGGTTTCAATACTCAAGGCTTCGGGCAAGATGGATTTGGTGTGACCAATCAGGGTTACGGTGGATTCGGAAACGGAAATGGCGTTGGGTTAATGACTTTTGGACCTGCTGGAACTGCTCCGGGATACGGCAACAGAGGGCGAGGCCCGATAATGAATCAGATCAGAGCTGGCCATAACAACAGATACGATGGTTATGGAGCTGGGAATGGTATGTGGCAGGAGGATCAGCAGGAGGACGCTTTCTCCGGTGGAGGTTTCGAGGGGCCTATGGATGACTCCCAGAGGATCAGAATGCTAGAAGAGCAGATGAGGGGGGTCGTAAATCAAAGTGCTGTCGGACTGGATATGTCAACAATGGGTCTGGTGCCTGGCTTGAGGGTGCCAATCAAATTCAAAGCTCCTACATTTGACAAGTATAAAGGGGACACCTGTCCGAAAGTGCACGTGCGGTCATATTACAGAAGGATGTCTGCGTATTCAACTGATGAGAGGATGCTAATGCATTTCTTTCAAGATAGTTTGTCGGGCCCTTCCCTAGAGTGGTATATGGGGTTGGAGCCAACGCATATAAAGACATGGAAGCAGCTGGCAGAGGCATTTGTAGCGACTTGGCACCCAACCGGGTCCAATTGCAAGGGCTGTCTCAGAAGAAGGGTGAGAGCTTTAAAGAGTATGCGCAAAGATGGCGCGACATGGCTGCTAGGGTCCGTCCTCCTTTAGAAGACAAGGAAATGAATGACATGTTCATAGGAACATTCACCGGCATGTTTTATGACAAGTTGTTCCACACATCTTTGGCCAGTTTCTCAGACTTAATTCTGATGGGAGAAAAGATTGAAAGTAACATTAAACAGGGAAGATTCCAAGCTGAGGAATCTACTGCATCTGGCAGTAACAGGAAGGCTTTTGGTGGACGCCGTCAGGGCGATGCAAGCGTAGTGTTTGGGGGCCGAGGCAGAGGCAGAGGCAGAGGTCGAAACCAGTATAATCAGCCGCAGCACGTGGCGAGTGTTACTATACTGTTTCAGCAACAACCATTCCAACAACAACCAATGCAACAGCAACAACAGCAACAACAGCCACAGCAGGGGGCACAGCCGGCTCAGCGCAAATTCCAGGGGGGTAAACCAAGGAGAGTGTTTGAAAAGCCTCCTTCAACATATGCAGATTTGTTGCAGACGCTGCTAGGGCTGAACTTGGTAGAGAAGAGAACTCTGGCACCAATAACAGGCACTCCTCCGTATGGTTATGATGCAAGCAGGCACTGTGAATTCCACTCAGGGGCTCCGGGCCACGATGTAGAGGGTTGCCATGCATTCAAACATGTTGTGCAGGATCTATTGGATAGTAAGGCTATCAATTTTGGAACGGCGGGTCCGAATATAGTGCAAAAGCCCATGCCTAATCATGGGGCAAACGCCATTTTAACTGAGGAAGGTTTGAATCTGATTATGAATGTCGATGATCTAAAGACGCCGCTGAGCGAGATAAAGAGCCGATTGTTGCAAGGGGGTGTCTATCATGGGTGCGACGAGTACTGCTTAGAATGTTGGACCCTAGCTGGGGGGTGTGATGATTTAAAGAAAGGTATTCAGGCTTTAATTGATGGAGGCACATTGCAATTTGACCGAGCAGCAATTGAAGAACCTGCAGGGGCATTAGCAGATAAACAGAGTGATGTGGCTACTGTAACGATTCCTCGAAAGACAATCACTATAACGGCACCGGCCCAGCGACCGCCGATCACCATCACTAAGGCCGGACCAATCCCGTACGAGAGCACAAAAGTAGTCCCATGGTCATATGGGTTGGAAGTGTATTGTGACGGAATAAAGATTGATGTTAATAAGCAACCAGCCGAGACTGTAGACAACGTTGTTGGTGCCGGAGGCATGACAAGGAGTGGAAGAATCTTCATCTCGCCTGAGGTAGAGGCCGAAAGACTGGCAAAAGGAAAGGGGAAGATGGTTGAGAATGTCCCAGTGCAGGGGAATGACAAAGAAGCGGCATCGAAAGATGTGGAAGAGTTCATACGCTTGATCCGTAAAAGTGATTATAAGATTGTGGAGCATCTGCAACAGACGCCGTCAAAGATATCTATACTGTCGTTGCTATTGTGTTCTGAAGCTCACAGAAATGCGCTGTTGAAAGTCCTGGATACTTCCTTTGTACCCCAGGATGTTTCCGTGAATCAGTTGGAGGGAGTGTTAGCACATGTAAATGCAGGCCATAGCTTGGGCTTTACTGACTTCGATTTGACCCCGAAGGGGAGAGATCATAATATGGCGCTGCACGTATCTGTGGAGTGTAGAGGATCAGTCATGTCGCATGTACTGGTTGATACCGGATCGTCTTTGAACGTGCTGCCCAAGAAAGCGATGATGAAACTAGATGTCAGAGGAATCCTGTGCACGCCCAGTGACTTGGTGGTTAGGGCATTCGATGGCACGTGAAGAACAGTTTTTGGATCGATAACATTGCCTCTACAGGTGGGGCCGGAGGTTTTCGCGACTGAATTTTATATCATGGACATCCAGCCTGCGTACAGCTGCCTTCTCGGGCGACCCTGGATTCATGGGGCTGGGGCAGTTACGTCTACCTTGCATCAAAAGTTGAAATATATGGTAGGAGATAGCGTGGTCACCGTATGTGGAGAAGAAGACATCCTGGTCAGCCATCTGTCGTCATTTAAATATGTGGAGGTCGATGGAGAGATTCACGAAACACCTTGCCAGGCATTTGAAGGGTTGCGCATCAAGGACAAAGGTCCCGGGCCGAGCAAAGTGGCAGAGGTAGCCGTCTCGTCATATAAGGAAGCTCAAGCTCTAGTAGAGGCGGGAGAAACAAAGGGCTGGGGCAAAGTGCTGGATATTCCTGTAAAGATGGACCGATTCGGGCTGGGATACCAACCGTCATCATCAACACCTGCTGTGGGGGCACCCTGTTTCAGAGGACCCATAACCATCACTGCCAGTGGAGTATGTCATGAGACCGTCAACGCTGCTTCGGAGTCTGACGAAGGAGACAACAATTGCGATATGGACGCCTGGATTCAGCCGAGCGTGCCAGGACAAGGACTCTGCAACTGGTCTATTCAGGAGCTTGTTCCTGTGACTCTTAAACAGTAATGCTTTGTTTTTTTATTGTTGAACAATCTGATGTCTTGCCCGGGGCATCATGATTTGCTTAGGGCTGTGCTGTTATGAACATTGCGTGTTTATCATTAAATAAAAGGCGTTTTTCATGTGATCTCTGTTTTTCTTGTTTTGTATTTTTCAATAAAATGGCAACGTGGTTATTCGCTCTATACGCATTTTGAAGCATTTAACCATTCCTTTTGCAGGATAACATTTTCACATGACATCCTTGAACCACCTATGACTCGTCTCGACTTTGAACACCCGGTATTTCAGGCCGAAGAAGAGGTTGTTGAAGATGGTGACGTTCCCGAAGAATTGTCTTGGTTGGTGAAGCAAGAGGAAAGAGTCATTCTGCCTCATGAAGAGGTCATCGAAATCATTAACCTGGGGTCGGAAGGGGTTGAAAAGAACATTCGTATAGGAGCCGCGCTGCAGAGTGACGTCAAGCGAAGACTGGTTGAAATGCTCAGAGAGTATAGTGATGTGTTCGCTTGGTCGTATGAAGATATGCCAGGGCTTGATACAGATATGGTTATGCACCGTCTGCCGTTGAAAGAAGAATGCCCGCCGGTCAAGCAGAAGCTTCGCAGAACTAGACCCGATATGGCAGTGAAAATTAAAGAAGAGGTTCAAAAACAGTGGGACGCTTGTTTCCTAGCTGTGACAAAATATCCCTCATGGGTCGCTAACATTGTACACGTGCCCAAGAAAGACGGTAAAGTGAGAATGTGCGTAGATTACCGTGACTTAAATAAAGCGAGCCCGAAAGATGATTTTTCGCTTCCTCATATCGATGTGTTAGTTGACAACACTGCTCAGTACTCCGTATTCTCCTTCATGGATGGCTTCTCAGGCTATAATCAGATTAAAATGGCGCCAGAGGACATGGAGAAGACTACTTTCATAACGCCTTGGGGAACATTTTGTTACAAAGTGATGCCCTTCAGATTAAAGAATGCTGGGGCAACGTATCAGCGTGCAATGACGACTCTTTTTCATGACATGATGCATAAAGAGATCGAGGTTTATGTTGATGATATGATTGCCAAATCCCAGACGGAGGAAGAACATTTGGTGAATCTACTGAAATTATTCAAGAGGCTTAGGAAGTTCAGGCTGAGACTGAACCCTAACAAGTGCACCTTCGGGGTGAGATCGGGTAAACTGCTGGGGTTTATCGTGAGCGAAAAAGGAATAGAGGTTGATCCTGCGAAAATAAAAGCAATACAAGAAATGCCGACGCCTAAAACAGAAAAAGAGGCGCGCGGGTTTTTAGGGAGGTTGAACTACATCGCTCGGTTCATATCTCACCTAACAGCTACGTGTGAGCCGTTATTCAAGCTGTTGAAAAAAGACCAGGCTGTAACATGGAATGAAAATTGTCAAAAGGCATTCGATAAAATAAAGCAGTATTTGCAAGAGCCTCCTATTTTGATACCCCCAGTGGCAGGCAGGCCCTTGATTATGTATTTGACAGTTCTTGAGGGAAGCATGGGTTGTGTTCTCGGTCAACATGACGAGACAGGAAGAAAAGAGCATGCGATCTACTACTTGAGTAAGAAATTTACTGAATGTGAATCTCGATATTCAATGCTTGAAAAAACTTGTTGCGCGCTAGCCTGGGCCGCCAAGCGTTTGAGGCAATACATGCTGAATCATACAACCATGATCATCTCGAAGATGGACCCTATCAAATATGTATTCGAAAAGCAGGCGTTGTCAGGGAGAATTGCCCGTTGGCAGATGGTCTTGACTGAATATGACATCCAATATGTCTCGCAAAAAGCTATAAAGGGGAGTGTACTGTCTGAGTATTTGGCTGAGCAGCCTATTGAAGATTACCAATCGATGAGGTTTGATTTTCCTGACGAGGATATCATGTACCTAAAGATGAAAGATTGCGAAGAGTCGTTGCCAGATGAAGGACCAGAATTGGGTTCCAAATGGAAGATGATCTTTGATGGAGCTGTAAACGCTTACGGTAGCGGAATAGGGGCAATCATTACCACTCCACACGGGTCGCACATCCCGTTTACTGCTCGATTGACCTTTGCAGTTACCAATAATGAAGCCGAATACGAAGCTTGTATTATGGGGCTTGAAGAAGCCATTGATTTGCGAATCAAGCATCTGGACGTATACGGAGATTCAGCTCTGGTGGTGAATCAGATAAAAGGGGAATGGGAGACACATCAGCCCAACTTGATATATTACATGAATTATGCAAGGAGATTGTTGCCTTTCTTTGACAAGGTTGAATTGCATCATGTACCGTGAGCGGAGAATCAAATGGCTGACGCCCTGGCCACTTTGTCTTCCATGTACAAAGTCAATTTCTGGAACGAGGCTCCCAGAATCATTATCTCTCGGCTTGACAGACCCGCCTTCGTGTTTGCCATTGACGAAGCATCTGACGACAAACCGTGGTATTTCGATATCCTTAATTTCCTAAAGAATAAAGAGTATCTGGCTGGGGCATCCAGTCAAGATCAGAAGACTCTCAGGAGATTAGCGGGTAATTTTTACTTGAATCTGGATGGTGTCTTGTACAGAAGAAATCACGACTTGGTGTTGTTGCGTTGCGTAGACGAAAAAGAGGCAAAGCTGCTCATGGAGGAAATACACGAGGGTACCTTTGGTACACATGCTGGTGGGCATGCCATGACGAGGAAGCTGCTGCGGGCAGGTTATTTTTGGTTGACTATGGAAACTGATTGTTTCAAGTTTGCGAGGAAATGCCACAAGTGCCAAATCTATGCCGATAAGATTCATGTGCCTCCGAGTCCTCTGAATGTGATGTCATCGCCATGGCCATTCTCGATGTGGGGAATCGATATGATTGGAAAGATCGAGCTGACAGCTTCTAATGGGCACCGGTTCATTCTAGTAGCAATCGATTATTTCACCAAATGGGTGGAAGCGGCGTCTTACGCAAATGTAACTAAGCAGGTGGTGGCCAGGTTCATCAAGAGAGATATCATTTGCCGATACGGAATCCCCGAGCGGATAATTACGGACAAAGGTTCAAACCTGAATAACAAAATGATGAAGGAGCTCTGTCAGAATTTCAAGATCGAACATCACAACTCCTCCCCTTACCGACCCAAGATGAATGGCGCTGTCGAAGCGGCCAACAAGAATATCAAGAAGATCGTTCAAAAGATGGTGGTGACCTATAAGGACTGGCACGAGATGCTACCTTTTGCTTTGCACGGTTATCGTACGACGGTACGCACATCAACCGGGGCAACCCCGTTCTCGTTGGTATACGGAATGGAAGCAGTGCTACCACTGGAAGTCGAAATTCCTTCGATGAGGGTATTGCGAGACGTTCAACTAGATGAGGCAGAATGGGTGAAAAACAGGTTGAACCAATTGAGTTTAATGGATGAGAAGAGGCTAGCTTCTCTAGCATACGGTCGTTTGTACCAGAGCCGAATGAAGAAAGCGTATAATAAGAAGATACATCCTGGGAGCTTTCAGACGGGCGACCTTGTGCTGAAAAGGATTCTCCCGCCGCAGGCAGATCACAGGGGCAAGTGGACCCCTAACTACGAAGGGCCATACGTTGTCAGAAAAGTCTTTTCAGGAGGAGCGTTATTGTTGTCCACCATGGACGGTGAAGACTTTACGTCGCCTGTGAATTCGGACGCAGTTAAAAAATACTTTGCTTGAAATTGACCCGCTGGACAAAAAAAGAGAGTCCAAGCAAAAATGGGGCATCCTGGCGAACCAAAAACAGAATGAAAGGTTCGGGCAAAAGTTAGGGATAAAATTGGAAAAATGTACACCCGCGAAGTTGAAAACCTACACTGGGCGGCTTCGGCAAAAAAGGGTATCCCGGTGAACTGAAAACCCGTAAAGGGCGGTTCACGCAAAAATTAGGGATTTGAAAAGCAAATGACTGCGGCCCGAATTTAATACTGCATTGAGTATTGGTGCGGGAGAATATACTCGAGAGGTCGATTATCAGATACAATCTCTTCAAAAGTGTGGATACCGGGAAAGCATTAGAGTCGGGCGAGTCATAGGAGGATCAGTTCGTGATGTTCGTCTGCATCCCGTTGCCGACATGTGTACAAATTTAATTTGTCATTATATTTATGCTTCTTGTGCATACCTGTATATTTGTCATGTGTAGCTTCCTCTTTTCAGGAGTTACATCCTGTGTACAAAACTCCGCCCATTCAGGGGCCCAATCAATAAAATATGTTATTCAGTATTTGATGCCGATTCTCTACTGTTTTGTACATGATAAACGCCTAGGTTTAATGAAACTAGCATGTGCATAACGTCACTAGCCCTTGCCAACAATTGCTAAAACTTTGGATTAACTGAAAATGATGTCACCAACGCTAACCTGAATAGATTTGGTTGCGTAGACTTGTCTTGTCTTGCTTGTTTTGTTGCAGGGTTCATAGCCGTGAAGTGGACGATCAAAAGGTCGCAATATGGACCAGAAGCTTGTAATAAAAGACTCTATCCCCACGCAGGTCGCAATTCTGAGATAGCAATGCTCCTACTGAAGAAGGATCGAGTTCCCCAGCTAGTCGTAGCTTATCCAAAGGACATTCTCCAACCATGTCATTTATCCTTAGTAGTTTGGCAATTCCAAGATCAAAGGCTGTATTCAGATAGTGTGGTGTCCCCCAGAAGGATTCCTCATCTCAAGCAGAGTGGTTTAGCCGCAGAAGATTAATATTTGTGAACTGTATTCAAACAGTTTACCTTTCCCCGCAGGGTCATTTACTCTCCCCCAGCGGAGTCAGTTGATTTTTCCCCAAGAGAATCGTTCCATCCTCAGTGGAGTTCTCTTTTCAGCAAGTGTTTTCATTCCTCCTAGTGGAACTCAAAGATTAAGACTCTCCCCGGCAGAGTTGGTTGCGCCCTGGCATTTATTTTGTCAGAATACCGTGTGATATCAGTTCACTCCAGCAGAAGTCCAATCACACCGGGCACATCTGCTATTCTCCAGTAGAGTTATACTCCCCAGCAGGGTGTTACTTCAATGAGGTGCTTGGTTTAAGTTCCCAATTCCCCAGCTGAGTCGACTTCACTCTTCCAGCATTTATTTTGCTGGAATATTCTATAGCACCTGGCTACCCCCAGCGGAGTCGGCAGTGTCTTCAGCATTTATTTTGCTAAAGCAGTTTCTGTATCCCAGCAGTTTGAGTCTACATTTGCATTGGCATATAGTGTCATAATTGCATTCACCAAATAAAAGTGTGTAGCATTTCCACGTCGAATGAAGCATGGTGTCATTATCAAACATCTGCATTCTGAAACATAAACCAGGTTGGCTAACTGTTTGTTTCAAGTATTGATCTCTTGCAGGTGGAAGGAGCTCTTGCTCAAATGAATTACCGAACATTCAAGATCTCGACGCGAGACATTCAACGAAAGTATCCGTTTTGGCATTATTCCCCGCCAGAGTTGCCATGATGAATATCTCCTTGTCCCCAAGCAGAGTTATTTGTCATCAAAGGGTTTCATGAATCAGAATTTCAGGGACTGCCGCCGGTTATCAGAACGGGCGTCCGGTAGTTTGGTTTCCAGATGTCCCCAGTAGAGTCCGCCCCAAAGTCGATGTCACGTCAGTGCTAAGAAGTTTATGGTTTGGGACCAGTGAAGAAATGAGTCCTGACGTGGACAATTTCATTGACCAGGTTTTCTTCGTGTTAAAAAGGTGGGTGTCCTAATGTGGACAGTTCTATTTCCCCGAGTTGATAGGAGGTGCTAGTCCTAACGTGGACAGGTTCGATTTCTCAGAATTGATGGAAGGTGGAGTCCTGACGTGGACATTTCCTCAAGTTGACGATATGTGTTAGTCCTAACGTGGACCGATTCGGTTTTTCGGTATTGGTTGAATGTGAAGTCCTGACGTGGACAAAGTTGATTACTCTTCGTGTTGGTGTCCTGATGTGGACCATTTATTTCCCGCAGATATCTTTATTCGTAATAGTGAAAGGTGCGTCCTGACGTGGACAAGGTTATAGTTCTTCGTGATGACAAGACACGCGAGTCCTGACGTGGACAAATTTATTCTTCTTCGTGCTGGCAGAGTATGTGTCCTGACGTGGACAATTTTTTATTTCCCCAGCAAGTCGAAGCAGGTTGAGATGGGAGTCCTGACGTGGACAAGTTTCATTTCCCCAGCGAGTCGAAGGTGCGCGAGTCCTGACGTGGACAGATTTATCTTCCTTCGTGTTGACGCAGCATGAGTCCTGACATGGACAAAGTTTTATTTCCTCAGCAAGTCAAGAAGTGAGTCCTTACGTGGACAAATTAAGATGTGATTCCTTACGTGGAAAGAAGTTGATTCCTTACGTGGAAAAGTGGTATATTCCTTACGTGGAAAGGTTGGATTCCTTACATGGAAAAAAGATGCATTCCTTACGTGGAAAGAAGATTGTATTCCTTACATGGAAAGATCGTATTCCTTACGTGGAAAGATTGGAGTCCTTACGTGGACAAATCAAGATAAAGTGGTTTCCTTACGTGGAAAGAAGATGGTTTCCTTACGTGGAAAGAGGATGGTTTCCTTACGTGGAAAGATGGTTTCCTTACGTGGAAAGAAGTTGATTCCTTACGTGGAAAGATGGTTTTCCTTACGTGGAAAGATTGTATTCCTTACGTGGAAAGATTGGGGTCCTTACGTGGACAGATCAAGATGAGTTGTATTCCTAACGTGGAAAGATGGTTTCCTTACGTGGAAAAGAAAAGATGACTCCTTACGCGGAAAGTTGGTTTCCTTACGTGGAAAGATAGAGGTGATTCCTTACGTGGAAAGATTGTCATTCCTTACGCGGAAAAAAAAGGTTGTGATTCCTTACGTGGAAAGATAGATTGATTCCTGACGTGGAAAGATAGAGGTGATTCCTTACGTGGAAAGAAATTGATTCCTTACGTGGAAAGATTGGATTCCTTACGTGGAAAGAGGTGGGTCCTAACGTGGACGAGGTATTCCTTACGTGGACGATGTAGTCCTAACGTGGACGAAGCCTCAGTCCTAACGTGGACGGTGTTATTCCTAACGTGGAGGAGTTTACTCCTAACGTGGACGATGTATTCATAACCTAGAGAGTTTAGTCCTGACATGGACAGATCCAGACGAAGTCTTAGCCCTAACGTAGACGGTGTTATTCCTAACGTGGAAGGGTTTATTCCTAATGTGGACGGTTTATTTATGATGAAATGCAGACGAATTATCCCCAGCGAAGTTGCCGAGATTTTTCCAGGTTGACGGCATGTGGAGTCCTAACGTGGACAAGTTTAGTTGAGATTTCTTTGTGTTGACAAAACAGGAGTCCTGACGTGGACAAAGTTCTATTCTCGCGGTGATAGAATCTTTTTCAGGCTGATGAAAATGATCCCCCGCACGGTCGCTAAGAGATCAGTGGGTTGCCGCAACAGTTAGATTCAGTTGATGAATGTCGTCCCCAAGTAGTGGCGCAGTTTATTTCTGCGGTTGGCAAATTTCTGGGTTCTTAGTATTCAACCGTCTCGTACCTCGAATGTTTGAAGGCCGTTCTCTCTTCACCCAATCGGGTCCAAGTCGCTTGAATAGGGGCAGCTGTTGCACCCTAAAATTTGCTCAACCTAATTCACTTGGTTTATGTTTCAATTGCATTAGCAGTTGCATATAGAGTCATGTACATAGTCTAATCATCTGCATAGCATAGCATAGCAAATTATCCAACAAGGGACCAAGCACTATTCTCATCTCTAGGAGCCTATCAAGAGGTTATTATTCTAATTCAATCTCATTCAAGTCATCAGAAAGAATTTGAAAACTGAGAAGTCAATGGATCAAGCAAGCAATCTATCTCCTATCTGAGGGTATCTGAAGATCATCAAAGAAGTTGTGAGCTGTGAATTGAGCATGGAGAGTATATGGACATCACGGAAGACTTATAAAGTCATTTGGAGAAGGAGGCAAGTCATTGATGTGGTCACAAGAATTGCAGTTGAAGACAGGCAACTAGGGTTTCATCTGGGTCAACCTTGGGTCAACTCTAGGTCAATTGATTGTTTGAAAGGCATTGAGGTCTATTGGAGAGATGTGGGGTTCATCATTTGACATGTAGAGAAGGATATGGTGTTGTGCTAAGAAGAAATCAAGAGAAATCAAGGAGAAGAGGAGTTTCTAAATTAGGGTTTCTGTGTAAAATCCCCTGATTTAGGTCAAACTTCCAAGCAACATAAGTCAAAATTCAAGCTTCAAATGGATCCTTGGCCGACATGAAACTTGTAGAGGATATCAAGACCTTTAATTTGAGTGGTGGAAGACATCAAGGAGATTTATAGAACTCAAGTTATGGTCCTTGCAAGTTACAGGTCATCTGAGGTATCTGAAATTTTGTCTGTGAAAGTTACTTGTCTTCCATGCAACTTTTACCCCTCAAGGAGATTTCAAATGAATTTCTGGTCAACATAAGAATTGTTCCTCATTGTCTTAGCTTTCTAGAATGGTATGGTATGCCTTCATATGACTTGTGGAACTCTACTTATGGTCTTGGCAAGCAAAGGGTATTTTGGTCATCTGAGAATTACAGGTCATTTCAAGCCTATGCCCAAAACTCATACAAGGAAGCTTCAAATGGAAAACTTCACAACATAAAACTTGCTCCAAATGACATTTTGAGTCTATAAAAGTGACCATGAAAGATTGGAAGGGCTCATAGCTCAAGGTTTCAAAATTGGTGAATTTAATGAATAAAAAATGACCTAAATTTGAGATTTTTCATATTTTGGCCAAATGGGATGAAATTATAGGTCATTTTGATTGGAAAAAATGTTTTGAGAACATTGGCAAAAGTATAATTTTGAGTTTGGTTCAATATTTAGAAGTTATGCATGGTTACTTACAAAAGAAGTTACATAATCCAAATCCAAGGGAAAGTGTGCATGGGAAGTTTCTCCAAGCTTCTAGGGCTTTCTATTCTCATCTATATATTGAATGAAGTAATTCCATGCCATGGTTGGTGATTCATTGTGCTCATAATACCAAGTTTTACTCCAATCTTCCAATTTGCAAAAGCATATCAAACTCTCTCAAATCTCCACCAATTTCCATTTTTCTTGATTTGATCATCATCAACATCATTCATAGATCACAATTCATACAAGAATTTGGCTGAATTGAAGAGAAATCGTGCCATACAACTTCATCATCCAAGGTGCAAGAACTTTGGGATTGCTGAATTCAAGAGGATTGAACAAGAATCTTTGCATACAGAATCAAGATTTGAGTGTGTGGATCAAGTTCAGACCATTGCAAGCATCAGATTCAAGGATTTCCATAGCTGTTTTCATCATCATACCAGGTTGGTTCTCTCATCCGAATTGCATGATTTAGTTAGAATCATAGGGAATTGTTAGTATAGAACTGTTAGGATAGGTTAGAGGATTGATTTCACAAAGTTTGGAGAAGTTTCATGGAGGTTATCAATGGTGCACTAATTCTGTTAGAGCTTAGAACATCAAGGATATGGCCCTATAATCTTGGCTCAGTAGTTCAGATTAATCAGCATAAGATGTAGATCATGATAGGGTAAAGATTGGAGAGAATTGAGATGGTTGATGACAGGTGATAATGGTGGAGTCAGCATCTTCCACCTATCGGGTTTGACTGTTAGTTGAGTTTTAGGAGAAATGGTTGGCATGGCTGTGTAGAGGGA
This sequence comes from Lathyrus sativus, assembly GCA_963859935.3. Lineage (NCBI taxonomy): Eukaryota > Viridiplantae > Streptophyta > Magnoliopsida > Fabales > Fabaceae > Lathyrus > Lathyrus sativus. The sequence continues at coordinate 182,264,491 of OZ012740.1, read as the reverse complement.
AGGGAATGGACCAACTTTGCTTTTCATATCGTGTGATTTCATGGAAGAACAAGGGAGAACAGAGAACTAGAAAACTCGTACATGGTGATGAGATTTTCTGAAACCCTAGGGTTTCAAGGTTGAAGACGACCTTTGGGCCACACGATCAGGATTTTGACCTTGACTTGGTTCTGGATCCAATGGCTGTGGTTTAAAGTTCAAAACGGAGGGAAATTCCAAGGGAAATACGCACCGTTTCATTAATGTTTTCAGGATGGGCTTTGGTTTCAGTTGCTAATCCCACCCCCAAGCATGAGGCCCAATGTGATTTCAACTGGAAATCTTACTTAATGCACCGTTTGCTTTTTTTTTTTAATTTTTGTTGTATTTTTTGAATGCGTTGGGCCCAGACGCGCTTGCTATGCGCGCCCCCCAATCTGGGCCCGTTTCTCTTTTTTAACTGGTTTTATTACTTGCTGCACCCCTTGCCATTTAATTCACATTTAATTTCTTTCATTTTTTTAATTTCTTTGAAAATTCATAAAAAATAGAAAAATGCATGATTTTAATTGGTTCTTTTTGCATATTATTCATATTTCTGTCAAGAAAAATATCACATAAAAAATTTGGCATTTCATTTTATTTTAATATTTTTGGCATATTTTTCTTTTAAATAGGTGTAAATAATGTTTAGTTTGATACATGAAATTGTTGATTTTAGTTTGATTAAATGCTTTAATATTTTTGATCCATTCTTTTTAGGTTGATTAGTATAGAATGTTAGCTTGTACATAAAATTTAATTCATAATTTTAAGATGGATCTTTAGGTGATTTGTTTAGGGGTGAATAACATGATCAAAACTAGGGTTTAGGAGATAACATAGGAGAATTAGATCATTTCCCTTAGGAGTTGTAGGTTGAATCTTTGGGGTATGGGACTATAGGGATTATGGGTAGTTAATAGATCCCTTAGAAAATATTAGGATTCCCCTACTGCTATTAGTATACTGCTTATATTTGTTTGATTGTGTGGTGTGCCCTCTCTAGGGTTATTTCATTTGTCTGTGTGGGGTATTGGGGTTGCTTGGGGATTGGGAGAGCTGAAGACTTGTTGATAAAGGCCATTGGAGATCAAGAGATTGAAGACCAACTTCCAGAGTTGATGAAGAGATCCTTTGCTGGCAGCTGTTGAGGAGTATAGGATTTAGGATCTAGGCAGAGCTCTAGGGTAGAAAGCTTGATTCACAAACATGGAAGGCCTTGTCTGCCTCCATTCTTTCTCTATGATTCAAAGTCTCTTTCAAATATCCACCTCCTTCCTTTGGAAGGATCAGTGAATGTATTTGAAAGATAGAACTTTTGAGGGAAAATTGTCTGTATAATGTTAACAGTTAATGAGCCACCCTTGGTAGGCAGTTGACTGTTTAACATTCCTTTCATCTTGTTGACTGATATTCCTCTTGGAGATTGTGACTTGAAGAAAAGCCATTGCAGACGGAAGACTGATAATGAAGACCTTGCTTGAAGGCTGTGGAGATGGAGACTGAGGCTTACCTGAAGCTTGTAGCTGTTTGGAGATGACTTGAAGACAGATGCTGATGCAGAGCTGCTGTGGCTGTTTATTTTTAGCTGTTCATTTTTGATGTATTGATTGGTTTTCCCTGACTGTATTGTTTGCTGTTTAACCTGTTGGGTTGAAAGTGAATCCTGTTCACTTTTGCCTATTGTTTTCTAGGTTCGAGGTTGAGTGGGACTCCCTTGCCTCGCTTGTATTGCTGCATCCATGCATTTTACCGCTTTATTGTATATATGCTATTGTTTCTGTTTCCGTTATTCCCTTAGGATCTCTATTTCTCTCCGTGCAAGAGAGGAGCATGATAGACATTAGGTCTTAACCCATGCATGATAACATTAGGATAGTTTGATTCCCTTGGCAACCGTAGGTTAGAGTTCTGTCTCTTCTTTCTCAAAACACACAGAAAAAACACTATAAATATTTCAAACACAATAAAAGACACTTCTTCCGTAAAAGAATGTGAACTCATCAAAACGTCATTTTTGTCCGCTTGGACCAGTAATCAGAAAAACCTTTTTTTCAGAAGGAATAAAAACAATCAAGACAGACCTGTGTCGTACGTGGCCCGAACTACGTTTGCTCTGATCTTTCATGCTGTATGGAAGTACGTAGGCATAGGATGCGATATCCTAGCGAGCAACCTTCCCCTCCTTTCCCGTAGGTAGGCGAACTACATTGACTCTGATTTCTCGTTCCAGACGGGAATACGTAGGCATAAAGTGCGATACTTTGCCGAGTCAGTTTCTTTTCTTTTTAACCCCTGACCTGTAGAATAGATAGAATAACAATCCATACCCGAAAACAAGCGTGGATCCCGTCGAGTACGATGGACGTGAGGGGTGCTAATACCTTCCCCTTGCGTAACCGACTCCCGAACCCAGGTTTTGGTTGCAATGACCATACCTTTCCCGTCTTTGCGGTAGGTTTACTCTGAGCGTTTCCTTTCCCTCCTGTGGGATAAATAACGCACGGTGGCGACTCTTTTGTTCAGCCGACGCCGATTTTCGCAGTAGCGACAGAGGGTACCCAACATCTGGCATGATGGCATTGATCACAACTCCCTCTTCATTCTGATAGTCATGAAGAGATTCAGTTTCACTAGCCTGGCTGCTTGAATCAATCTGGATTTTCCCAATCTTTATAGCATTCTCAATACGTTCTCCAACTCCCACTAATTCGGAGAAGTTCAGCGAAACTCCAAGCAATCTCTCAAAGTACGGGCTTTGCAAGGAGTCTACGAACATGCCTGCTAACTCTCGGTCAGGGATCGGTGGTTCCACTCTGGAAGCAAAATCCCTCCATCTCCGAGCATACTTTTTGAAAGGTTCATTGATCCCCATAGACAAAGATTGCAACTCCATGCGAATGGGAGCTATGTCCATATTGTAATCATACCGCTTCAGGAAAGCTCTGGCTAAATCCACCCATGATCGAATCTGATCCTTCTCTAACTGCATATACCAACGTAGAGATGCCCCAATCAAACTGTCCTGAAAACAGTAAATCATCAACTTGTCGTTTTGCACAAACGAAGTCATCTTTCTGCAGAACATCACCAAATGTAGCCTCGGGCAACTATCTCCTTTATACTTTTCAAACTTCGGCGCTCTGAATTTAGGAGGTAACACTAGGTCAGAAACCAAGCACATATCTGAAGCATTGAGACCAACATCGTTCTTAACTTCCAGGGCTTTGACTTGTTCCTCCAATGCGTGCAACCTCTTAGCTTGCACAAGAGCTAATGGATTATTAGTCCTCACTATCGGAACTTCTCTTCGGGAGATCAAACCAGCAGGAATAACATTCTGATAATTCGCGGCATCAGAAGAAGAACGTTCACTTGGGATGACAAACTGTTGGTGCAGATTTTGGCCTCTAACAGAAGTCTGCACAAGTTGAGCTGCAGTAAGGTTATTCACTTGCGGAAAGCCTTCGTCAGACGTGGAATCATACAAAGGATTGGTCATCATAATAAAGCCTGACAAGGCATCAGCAATTTGGAAGTCGTTTCCTGACATGACTATCAGCAACTTTCAACTGACGGCACTGCTTGCTTCTGCTTGATCCATTTCAACCCCTTGGTCGTCTTCTAACAATCCACACTTGCCTCGAACAATCCCCCGAGAATCACCCTCTGAATCAAAACAAAGGCTGGATAAGAGCTTTGGCCAGCTAGAGAAATGCTATGCAATATGATGCAAAGATGCTTATGCAAATGCAATGCAATGCAGCAAACACGGGATCACAGCCCCCACAACACGCTCTGAATACTGCTGTACTGCTGACGGAGATAATCACTCTGAAGCGAAAACCAAAAAACCGGGTCGTCTGGAGGTTAAGTTTCCTACAAAAACCCTCCCACTCACAGGTATGGACCTAATCTGACAAGGTACGGCATCCTATGCGATTGTCAGCGTCACAGACTTTCAAGACTGACGATACGATTCCCAGAAGGAGTGGCATCATCAAGTCCTGAAGAGGCCTCACTTAGCTGACTTCCAATTGATCGGTCCCTAGATTCGACAATCCTCACGTCTGGACTCCCCTCAGATCCTCAGGATCGGAAAGAAGCACCTCAGAGAGATCCTCGTCTGAGCGTGAATTTCGTGGGGAACTTGTGTCTGCTCAACAAACAGGTTCGTCCACTAGGATTTCGTGGGGAACTTGTGTCTGCTCAACACCCAAAAAAGACAAGCAAACAAACGCTAGGATTGACTCTCCTAGGGGACGTTGGATCCCACATGCATGGGGAACTATCGCAGTCCCCAGCAGAGTCGCCAGCTGTCGCTACTGCGAAAATCGGCGTCGGCTGACAGAAGAGTTGCCACCGTGCGTTATTTATCCCAACAGAGGGAAAGGAAACGCTCGAAGTAAACCTCGCAAAAAACGGGAAAGGTATGGTCGTCGCAACCAAAACCTGGATTCGGGAGTCGGTTACGCAAGGGGAAGGTATTAGCACCCCTCACGTCCGTCGTACTCGACGGGATCCATGCTTGCTTGGTTTGTCTAAAGGATGCAAAAACAATCTATCTACGGATGCTAAATCTAAACGGAAGGGAATTGACTCGATAGAGCGTCGCACTCTATGCCTACGTATTCTCAAGAGAGAAAGTCAGAGTCAACGTAGTTCGGGAAACTACAGGGAATTGGCTCGCCAAGACTTCGCGTCTTGTGCCTACGTACTTCCACACAGCATGGAAGATCAGAGCTTTCGTAGTTCAGGCTAACTACGGCTAAGCAGGGTGTTCTCACACACAGGAAGTGAGATTAAGTTGGTTTTACAGGTACGGGAACCTATGGGAACTAAAACTACGGTCTGGTCTCAAATGCGCAAGGGCAAGAGAAAAGGATAACAATCAGTCGTCAGCGGGAAAGTCTCGATCGCACAGCAGCGAGAGAACAAAAGGTTAGTTGTTAGTGTGCTCGCTAGGATATCGCATCCTATGCCTACATATTCTCGCTCAGTACGAGAAATCAGAGCAGCTGTAGTTCGGCTACTTTCGGGACCACAGCTCAAATCTCGTTTTATTGATATTCTGAAAAATGGTTACAATGATTGAAAAATAGGACTAAACTCCTAAAAAAACCTATCCTATGAAAAATCAAATGGAAAATAGTCCCCTAACAAGTGGACTTCTAAAACTACCTCTAAAAAGGGAAAATGAACTCTATGAAAAATTGTATCGTAAAAGAAAAATATTAAATCTACAAACTAATATTTTTATACTCTTTTTTTACTATTTTTTCTTCTATTCTTTTTTTCTTCTTTTTTCAATATTCTTTTTCTCATTTCTTTTCATATTTCTTTTTTCTATATTCTTTTTCAAATCTTTTTTCTCAAATATTCTTTTCTATATTTCTTTTCAATATTTTCTTTATGCTTTTTCCTCTTTTCTTTTCCTCATATATTTTTTTTATCTAAACTAAAAATATTACAAAAGAAAAAATGATAAAAGAAAATACAAAAGGGAGGGGGGTACAGTCTGTTACAGGGGGTTACAATCAGTAAAAAAACATTGGTAAAACTGGGCCCAGCCCAACAACTATCCCAACCAAACAAAAAAATGGAGGGGTGGGGTGTGAAACGGAGGGAGTAGCAGCCAGCAAAAAACTCGTTGGGCCCAGCCCAGTATTCACCCAAAAAAAACACAGAGGGGTAATAGGGAATTTAGGGGGTACACATCCAAAAACCAATGCAAATGGGCTTTCAGGCCCAAAGACTCCACGGACCAAACCTCTCATTCATTCTTCCCTCTCACTCATTCTGAAAAAACCCTAGTTCTAACCTCTCTTCTCCCTTCGCTCTCTCAGCCGCCGTTAACACTATTCCTCCCCCTAACTTCATCGTCATCCTCTTTGACTCCACCTCTTCCCTCACCATCTCATACTCTCTCTTCATCCAATCCTTCCAAATGCAAATGAACAAAACAATCCAGATGATTCTTCCTCCGCCGAAGCTTGATGGTGTTGATTCATTCGTCGTGGATCTGAAGGTGTGTTGGACAGATGATCTTGAGTTGCTGGTGAATAGATGAAACTCATGAACACTTCTGGAGACTCGTTGAAGATGCGATGAAGAAATCTTGATGAATGTTCTTTAAGCTTTCTGGGAAAAGGCTTGAAGATTGATGAAGGTTGGAGTGTTTCTGAAAAAGCGTTGAAGTTTGTGAACGTTCTTGAACATTACCGTACAATACGAGGCCGGTTGAACATTTGAGATCTGAAAAACAAACATGACGATATGTTGATGTTGACGTGGATCTGTGGTGAAGATCCTGGTGAAATCTTTAAAGGCGAGTTGAAGATCATTGATGATCTCAAGAACGCGATGAACGAATATGGAAAACGGCCATGAAGGTGCACAAAGATTCACGATGAACAACCGGTGAAGTTTGTTGAAGATTGTCCGGTGGAGTTTGGAAAACGATTACGGTGTGATGATGAAGGTTCGGATGGAGTTCTTGTGGATTTCTGGAGATTCGTGGATGGACGTTGAAGATGTTGATGATGTGGATCTGGATGTTCCTGAAGAACGATGAAGATCTTCGCACTTTCTGGAAAGTCTGGATCTATGATGCCCTTGATGGTGGACGAGCGATGAAGTTCAAATGAAGATCATTGATGAAGAGAAGATGCGTTTCTTGGCAAATCTCAGAAGGATCTCGATGATGAACTGAGTTCCGATGAATCTTGAAGCGATGTTGAAGGACGCTCATGAAGATGGCGTGAACACGGTTGAAATTCCTCGAAGAAATCTGGAGAATGTTGTGTGGATCGTGAGCGTGATGAATAGAAGACGAAGATCGTTGCCGGTTTCTGGAAAACGCGAAGAACACGGTGGAGATCTTTGAGGAGAAAGATGAAGAATTCTGGGTTTTTTTTAGCTTTCCGGTGAGTTTGACGGCGGTCGGAGTAGGTTAGGAATTGGTTACGGTGGCCGGAAACTGGAGGTTGCGGTGGTTGCATGGCTGGCGGCCATGCAGCCGGTGAGGATCACGTGATGACAAGTGGCATAGGGAGAGCCTGCATGAAGAACGCGTGGAAGGGGAAGTGGGTGAGGTGTCAAATGGAGAGCGTATGGTGAAAGTGATGTGTTGGCTCTGAGTGATAGTGGAAAATGATCTGGCTCCCTCTGAATTCGCACGCGTGGCAAGAGTTATATATGACACCTGGCAGATACTGGACTTGAACCCTGGGCCTCCAAACTCTCAACTGGGCCCAACGAGAATGATATAACAAAACCCAAAAAAACTGAATTAAAATGGACTAATCAAAGACTGAAAACGAAAATAATGGGAATTAAGGACTAATGAAAATTAAATGGACTAACTGCTATTTAATATCTAAACAATTACCCTAATCATGTTCTAACAATTAAAACCTAATAAAGATCTAATAATGTCTAATTAACAGCTAATATTCCAAAAAACTAATTAGAAGCTACTAAACTATTAATATCTATTTAACAAATATTAATAAAACTAAACTATCATTTATTAATTTCTAATATTCTAAAAAAATCCAATTAATCTCTAAAAAGCTATTAACTTCTACATTAAAAAATAAAATCTATTAAATCTATATCTAAAAACTATTATATTCTAAAAGAAAGTTATTCTAAAATCTATTTAAAAACAATTTATAAATTCTAAAAAAGATTTTAAAACTATTAAAAATATTAAAAGAAATCTATTTAAATTCTAGAAAATCTATAAAGCCTATTTAAAATCTACAAAAGGCTATTAAATTCTAAAAAATGCAGACAAAGGCAAATAACCAACATAAAAGAGCGCGAGACCAGATCGAAGCAAACAGTAAACCCGGACACCAAGAATCTTCAAAATCACTGCATGAGCTGAGAACACCCAGGAAGCGCGCGACTTCCCAAAATAACCTCTGATTACCCGAATCGGTCTGAGATACCCGAAATGCGACAGCAGGGCTGTAATCCCGATAAAATCACCATGATTGAGAAAATGCACTATATGCAGTATGTAAATGCTAATGCGAAATGCGTCGAAACATCGAGCCAGATACGGGACCCGGTTGGTCAAATTTTAGGGTGCAACAGTCTGCTATGAATGTAAAGAACCTAGGCATTACAAAAATGAATATCCAAAATTGCTGAAAGAAAAGCCTAAAAGAAAATCTGATAAGAAGAAGAAGGTTCTAATGGCCACCTGGGATGATTCAGATACATCTGAATCTGAATCTGAGTCAGAAGAGGAATGTGCCAACATAGTATTGATGGATGACATAGAAGATCAGGAGGAAGGAATTTTAGGATCTGAATCTGACTCTGACGCTGAAGAGGTAATGGCTAAACTCACTAAAGATGAACTTATCAAAGTGTTATCAGAAGTTCTGAAGAGCTATAACAATATTAAGCTCAAATACAAGAAGCGTCAAAGCAACCTTGTATCTGAGAATAATATTCTCAAATCAGAAGTAGCTGAGCTAAATGAAAAGAACTTAAAATTGAAAAATGATTCTGAATTAGCTCAACAAGACTCTGATTCTGAAACTGAGTCTGAATGCAAAAATATTTTGGAAAAATATGACTACAGTTTTCAGAAGTTTCTTGCTAAAAGCATAGACAGAAGCAAAATGGCTTCTATGATCTATGGAGTCAGCAGAAATAACAGAAAAGGAATTGGATATAAATCTTCCTCTGGAAAGGATTTAAATCCAAAACCTGTTAATAAAAATTATCATCAAGAAGACTCCTTTATATTCCCACTTTAAATTTGGTCACTTGAATGATATTGAAGACACTCGTTCTGAAAAGAACATTCGTGTGTTTAAATCTAAGGCTAGTCAGAATAAACCTTATGTTGAAAAACAGAAGTTTAGACAAAGCTTCAGAACAACTAACCCAAAAGTACCCAAGAAGATTTGGGTACCTAAAAGTAAAATAATTCATGTTGCAGATGTTCTTAGCAGCAAGGTCAGGACGCCAATCATGGTACCTGGACTCTGGATGCTCGCGACACATGACAGGAGAAAGGTCTATGTTCCAAAGTCTGGAGCTTAGATATGGAGGTGATGTGAAATTTGGAGGGAATCAGAAGGGCAAGATTATTGGATCTGGCACTATTGGAAATGGTAAACTTCCCTCTATTACTAATGTTTTACTTGTAGAAGGATTAAAGCATAATCTATTGTCTATAAGTCAATTAAGTGAAAATGATTATGACATAACCTTTAATCAAAAATGTTGTAAAGCTATTAGTCAAAAGGATGGCTCAATCCTATTTAGTGGAAAGAGGAAGAACAACATTTATAAAATAAATCTTTCAGAACTTAAGGTTCAAAATGTTAAATGTCTCTTGTCTGTTAATGAGGAGCAATGGGTCTGGAACAGAAGATTAGGGCATATTAATATGAGACGTATATCTCAGATTAATAAACTTAATCTTGTCAGAGGACTTCCTTATCTGAAGTTCACCTCAGATGCTCTTTGTGAAGCATGTCAAAAAGGGAAGTTTTCAAATTCCTTTTTTAAACCAAAAATTGTTGTTTCTACTTCCAGACCATTAGAATTACTTCATATTGATTTGTTTGGACCAGTGAAAACTGCATCCATCAGAGGCAAGAAGTATGGATTAGTCATTGTTGATGACTATAGTAGATGGACATGGGTAAAGTTCTTAAAACACAAGGATGAGTCACATTCTGTGTTCTTTGACTTCTGCAAACAAGTCCAGAATGAAAAAGATTTCAAAATTATAAAAGTCAGAAGTGATCATGGTGGTGAATTTGAAAACAAATATTTTGAAAAATATTTTAATGAAAATGGCATTGCTCATGATTTTTCCTGTCCTAGAACTCCACAACAAAATGGAGTCGTAGAGAGGAAAAATCGAACTCTGCAAGAAATGGCCAGAACCATGATCAATGAGACTAATCTGGCAAAGCACTTTTGGGCAGAAGCAATCAACACATCCTGTTACATTCAGAACAGAGTGTCTGTAAGACCTCTTCTGGAGAAGACTCCCTATGAACTGTGGAAGAACAGAAAGCCCAACATTTCATATTTTCATCCTTTTGGATGTATTTGCTATATGTTGAATACTAAAGAAAATTTGAACAAGTTTGATTCTAAAGCACAAAAGTGTTTCATGCTTGGGTATTCTGAACGCTCTAAATGCTACAGAGTATACAATACTGGGACACAGATTGTGGAAGAATCTATTCATGTTAGATTTGATGATAAGCTTGGCATTAAAAAGCCAAAGCAGTTTGAAAACTCTGCAGATAGAGAAGTAGTCTTCATAGACTCTGAAGGCTCAGAGGCAGACAAAGCTCAAGTGAAGGAACCAGAAGCAACGCCAGATGCAATTCCTTTGACTTCTCAGATGAACAACTTAAACATTTCTGAAGAATCAACTGTTAGAGGATCATCTTCCAGAATCAAAGCTTCTCATCCAGAGAATGTTATCATTGGAAAGAAGGATGACCCTATCAGAACAAGATCCTTCCTCAGATCATCTGAAGCATCATTATTTTGATTGGTGTCAGTAATTGAACCAACTTCTGTAGATGAAGCTCTGCAAGACAATGATTGGATTATTGCTATGTAAGAAGAGCTAAATCAGTTCACCAGAAATGATGTGTGGGATTTAGTTCCAAGACCAAAAGGATTCAAAATAATTGGAACTAAATGGGTCTTCAGAAATAAGCTTAATGAGAAAGGAGAAGTTGAAAGAAATAAGGCAAGGCTTGTTGCTCAAGGGTACAGCCAACAAGAAGGTATTGATTACACTGAAACTTATGCTCCAGTGGCAAGGTTAGAATCTATACGCCTTCTTATTTCATTTGCTGCACAATATAACATCACTCTATATCAGATGGATGTTAAAAGTGCCTTTCTAAATGGTATTATAGAAGAAGAAGTTTATGTTCACCAACCTCCTGGTTTTGAGAGTGAAAAATTCCCAGAACATGTTTTCAAACTAAAGAAATCTCGGTATGGTTTAAAACAAGCTCCTAGAGCTTGGTATGAGAGATTAAACAATTTTCTTCTGGAGAAAAATTTCATCAGAGGCAAGGTGGACACAACACTCTTTTGTAAAACATTTAAGAAATATCTTCTAATTTGTCAAATATATGTGGATGATATCATATTTGGATCTACCAATACTATGCTGGGAAAGGAGTTTGCTCAATGTATGCAGGCAGAATTTGAAATGAGCATGATGGGAGAATTGAGATTCTTTCTAGGAATTCAAGTCAACCAGACTCCAGAGTGCACTTATATTCATCAGACCAAATATGTTAAAGAACTTCTGAAGAAATTTAACATGACTGATAGTAAGATGGCAAAGACTCCCACACATCCAACTAGTTCACTAGGCAAGGAAGAGGTAAGTAAGAAAGTAGATCAGAAACTCTACAGAGGTATGATAGGATCTCTTCTCTACTTAACTGCTTATTGACCTAACATTTTGTCCAGTGTATGCTTGTGTGCAAGATTCCAATCAGATCCTAGAGAATCACACTTAACAGCTGTTAAGAGGATTCTAAGGTATCTGAAAGGTACTTCTAATGTGGGTTTGTGTTACAGAAAATGTGATGACTTCAAATTAGTTGGATTTTGTGATGCTGACTACGCTGGAGACAGAGTGGAAAGAAAAAGTACTTATGGAAGTTGTCAATTTCAAGGAAGAAATCTAATCTCTTGGTATAGCAAGAAGCAACCCGCAATAGCACTATCAACTACAGAGGCAGAATATATTGCTGCTGTTGGATGTAGTACACAGATGCTCTGGATGAAAAGTCAGCTAGAAGACTATCAGATATTTGAAAGTAACATTTTTATATTCTGTGATAATACTTCTGCTATATGTTTGTCTAAAAACCCCATTTTACACTCTAAGGCAAAACATATAGAAATTAAGCATCATTTCATCAGAGACTATGTTTAGAAGGGAATTATAAACTTAGCCTTTGTTGATACAGATCATCAATGGGAAGATATTTTCACAAAACCCCTTGTTGAAGATAGATTCAAATTTATTCTGAAAAATATTGGTATGGATTTGTGTCCAGAATAATATTTGTCAGAAGCAAATTTTACAGATGATAAATGTTTATCACTCTGAAGTATTTCATCTGTTGCTTATTAGATTTATGTTTATTTGTGTGTATCTGAACTAACCAATCTCAGAGGATCTGAACGTTGGTTAACGTTTCATTTCTCAAGAGAATTCAGAAGCACATGCAAGCAAACATGTGTCACTCTTAATCTGCAAAGATGGCGTGTACACTACTGAAGAGATGTTTGAGGTATGGTTTGAATAGTCAAAATCTTGATTTTCCCCCAATTTGTCAGAATCAATTAATGCTTGAAATGATTTTTATTCTCTTTCATTAATTGACATTAATTGCTATGTGTGAACGTGCTTTGATTGTCTGTTTGTATACCTAATTGTTTTCTATAAATACCACATCTCTCACCACTTTCACACTTTTTACAACTCAAGCAAGTTTATGCATTTCTGTCTTCTTTTCTCTCTTCACAAAAACCCTAAACCTTTGTCAAAATCATCTTCAATGGCAACCTCATCTTCTACAGCAACTCAGTTTTAATCAACCATGGCTGCAGTTACTTCTGCAAATATGGGTGTGGTTCCATACACGACACCTAAAAGGACTTTGTTAACTCCTCTTGACAAACTTGAAGTTCTCTGTGAATCAATGGTGGAATTTGATTCATTAGCTGAAAATGGATTTGAATTTCGTTCAATAGTTGATGCTCAAGGCTGGGTAAAATACTTTGACAGATTATTTGGACCAGTTTACCCTCATCTGGTGAAAGAATTCTGGATACATGCTTCTGTATACCCAAAATTCATCTTGTCTTCTGTTCTGGGTAAGGAGATTATAATTACAGAAGATCTAATCAGGAAACTCATAGGATATGAGGAGACTGATGGAGTATCTCATCTGCCAGCTGGGCGTGTAGACATGGAAGAAGTTTATGAGGAAGTCATGACTGCTAGACAGGCCTCTAACAAGTTTAAAGATCTGAAGCCTGACTACAAAATCTGGGCAAAGATTTTTATGGGATGCATTCATCACAGAAAATCTACAAATTCTCCAGACTATGTGAACAATGAACAACTCTACTTCATGTACTGTTTAAGTCAGAGCACCAAGGTAGATCTTCCTTACATTCTGTTCATGCACTTATGGAATCATATTAATGCTTCAAGAGAATCTGTAAAAGATAAGGGTCAGAAGATCAGAACATGGATTCCCTTTGGAAGGTTAATTTCAAATATTCTGACAGAAAATGGACTGGTGACTGCTCTGTATGCTGCTGGAGTCAAGGAGGAACTTGAATCTATTATTGGGAAACCTCTGAATGCCAAGAGTCTTCAGAGACTAAAAATTGTAGAGGAACTCACATCAGCACCCAAGAAGCTGAATATCTCTGAACTTAGTCAGAAGCAAATTCCAGTTGAAAACTACCCACTGTTCTGTGCTGAAGAACCAAGGGAAATAATTGTGAGGTATATTGATTCTTGCAAGGCAGATGGAACCCCAATTCCTGCTGATATTATAAAAAGAGCAAGGAACCAATGCCTGATGGAGGAAATGAGAACACAAGGAAAAGAGGCCAATCAGAAGCAGAAGAAGTGGCTGTTCAGAAGAAGCCCAAAGTTGCTGACAAGCCACAGAAGCTGATCAAGAGGAAAGCATCTGGAGACGTTCCCTCTGTTCCCACAAAGCGTATCAAGATTAAAGGTACCAAATCTTTTGTATCCTCTTTCAATAAAACTGTTTTAAATGAATCAACATTCAATTCTATTCCAAAACCACCTCCTACTCAGAAACAATCTGTTCCTGCTCCATCTCATATCTCTGTTCCTTCCCCACAAAAATCATCTGATCCTGTTTCCACCACTCCTGTAAAACCTTCTACTAATCAATCATCTGCACCAACACCAACAACAACAACACCAGCAAATCAAACTCCACCACCTATAACAAAATCAACAAAACAATCTGAACAACAACAACAACCAAAAAAACAACCACAACCAGAAAAACCTCAATTAAACAGATCTGAACCTATTGCATCTGCACAAGTTCTTTCTGAAACTATACAATCTAATCAAGTGGCATCTGATCCACCTACATCTGAACCACCTACATCTGCACCTCCATCCAAACTTTCTGAGAATCCATCAGAATCAACCAACCCATCTGAAACCAATATCCCTGAGACAGAGGTTCTAAACGTTACACCTCTCAAAACTGTTTTTGAAGTGTCCTCCACGTCTTAAACTCCAACCACATCCTCAAATTCATCAGAATCTGATATACACCCAGATTTTCTGATATCTCCCTCTCACAGAAATTCTGAAGTTAACCAACCAGAACCACCTGTTTCTTCTGAAATTCTCATTCCCAATCCTATCCCAACACCTAAGCCAAGGACATCTGAGTGTGTACCCTCTGCTTCATGTAAACTGCTTTCATCTGACAAACTTCCCTCTGGTTTCAAATTCAAAAATGTCTACACCAGAATTGAACCATCTGACACGATCACTCCTCTTAAACCCAAACTTACCATCATTCTACCATCTGTTCTTCAAACGTATATTAAACAACTTCCAGAAGTGATTTCATCAGAACCTATTTTATCTGATAAATCTGCATTCACTCCTTACTCTGATACCCCATTTGATGTTGTTTCCTATGCATCAAATGCAAAACCATATATGTCGAATGCTTTAACCAGATCAAAACCTGACAATTCATCTGATCTTCCATTCATACCATTCTACCCTCGTCCTCTGATCACCATTCCAAAATTCACCATTCCACCTTCACCCTAACCCAAGCCAATCACATTGGAAACTTTTCTAAAACCAAAACCTAGGTTGAATGTTGATCATTTATTTACAAGTTTTTTATAAGAAATAGAGATGTATTTAGGCTCTGTACAAAGGAAGTGTTCATCAATAATGGATGCAAATGAATCTGATGCCATTTGGAATGGCTTCATAAACAGATTCAATACTGTAGCATCAAATCTGAAGAACGTATGTTCTGATGATGCGAAGCTCAGATTTGCTGAAACTGCTAGAAGTTTGTTCTGGACTGTTAAAAGATCTGCACCATTGCTTCTTGTCGCTACTGCGAAAATCGGCGCCGGCTATACAGAAGAGTCGCCACCGTGCGTTATTTATCCCACAAGAGGGAAAGGAAACACTCAGAGTAAACCTAACACAAAACGGGAAAGGAATGGTCGTCGTAACCAAATCCTGGATTCGGGAGTCGATTACGCAAGGGGAAGGTATTAGCACCCCTCACGTCCGCCGTACTCGACGGGATCCACGCTTGTTTTCTAGTACGGATTGTTATTCTATCTACTCTACAGGTCTGGGTTAAAAAGAAAAGAAAATGACTCGGCAAAGTATCGCACTTTATGCCTACGTATTCCCGTCTGGAACGAGAAATCAGAGTCAACGTAGTTTGCCTACCTACGGGAAAGGAGGGAAGGTTGCTCGCTAGGATACAGCATCCTATGCCTACATACTTTCATACAGCATGAAAGATCAGAGCAAACGTAGTTCGGGATACTGAAGACACAAGCTTGTCTGACTGTTTTTTATTACCTTCAAAAAGGGTTTTTCTTGGTTAAGAGTCCAAGCGGACAAAAATGACACTTTGATGTTTGTTTTGAATCTTTTACGAAAGAAGTGTTTTTTTAGTTTGTTCGCAATCTCTGACGCACTAGAGACTATGATTTGAGAGTGACTACATCGCGTGTCACCCAAAGGGTACCACACTAAGCAGCCAGACTACTGGAAAGAAGCTCTCCGGCAACCCTTTCTCAAATAGCTTAAGGCTCGTAACGTACGACCTCGATTAACCATATTACCGTATTTTTGAGTTGTTTTGAGATAAGAAGAGAAAGAAGCTCTAAAAAGCCTAGGGTTGAAAAGGGAATAAAAACTAACCTAATGTTGTCATACATGGATAAGAATCCTAATGTCTGTCATAATTCCCTCCTGCACAGAGGAAATCAGAGATCCTAGGGAATAAACAGAAAAGAAAACAGGCAAATACAGTAAAATGCATGCAATGCAGCAATACAAGCGAGGCAAGGGAGTCCTGCTCGACCTCGAACCTGGGAAAACAACAGGAAAAATGAATCATCATTCACCTCAAACCTAGGGGGGCAAGCTGCACAAGCCAACAAACAATACAGAAAACAAAACCCCACAGCAGAGAAGGCAGCCCAAGTAGCAGCACCAAACTCCTACAGCAAACAGCAGCTCTGACAGCAACAACAAGAACCTTCAAGCTTCAAGAAGCTTCAATATCCAACCTCCAGGGAAGAGAAAGCACACTTCAAATAAGGCTCCTCAAACCTAAACAGTCAAGCTCCACAGGTACAAAAAAATCCCAGCTCAAAAGCAACAGTAAACCCTAGCTTCAATACTCCAGCAAGCTTCTGACAGCAAAGTTGACAGTGACAACTCCATCTTCAAGCAACCCTCATGAAAGGCATCTTCAGCATCTTCAAGCTTCAAATAAAGCCCCTATCTTCATGCTCCATCTCCAAGACAGAATCAATTAACAGATCAAGTTGAAATGTTAAGACGCTTAATGACAACCAAAGGGAACCCATAAGCACTCAACATTATAAGAGACAAGTATCCTCAAAGTTCTACTTCTAAAGTATGTCACCCATCCCTCCAAAGGAGGGATGTGAATTCTTTAAAAGGACTTTGTGTCATAGGAATGAATAGGGGCACAAGAAGCTCTCTATGTTTGAAAGAAGAAACAAGTCTATTCTAAAGCTCTTCCTACATAGCCTAATCCCTAAGCTCCTGACAAGCAATCTTCACAAGGAAAAGACCTTCATGACCAAGCCCCAAGCTTTATCTCCAAGCATCTTCAATGCCTCCATAAGCTCCAACAAGTAAAAACCAAGCCCAAAGTACCCCAAGCAAAATAACCAAACCAAACATCCAAGGGGAATACCCACAAACATCACACCAATTGCAAATATCAAGTAAAATTCTAAAACTCATCATAAAATCCTAGGTAAATTCCTAAGGGAACCTAACCCTATACCCAATACCCCATATGAATCCCAAGGCCTAAATCAAACCCTAAGTCCCCAAACTATGCCCTAAACTACAACTAGTTGTGTTAAAACCCTAATTCTAACACCTCACCCATTCACCTCTCAAACTAACCTAAATTTTAATCACAAAAATATGACAAAATTCCTAAAGGTACATGCTTCCCTAATCTAATCAACCTCACAAGAATCACTCCAAAATTTCTCACCAAACTCTCATACTAAATTCAGAAAAATGAAGTATCAAACAAAAGTAAAATAAAAGCATTAAAATTGTAAAATATGCCAGAAAATATAAAATGCATGAAATTAATATTTTTTAATCCTATAAAATTATAGAGACCCTAAGGAAATCAAGGAAAAAAGTCTCATCCTAAAATGATCATTTTTCAATTTATTATGAATTAATCTCTAACCATATGTAAAACATGAAAATAAAAGAAAATAAGAGGAAATTGACAAACAGGCGTGATGAATAGCAATTGATCCAAGTTATAAATCAGGCTGGGCCCAGATGTGGGGTGTGCGTAGCAAGCGAGGCATTAAGCCCAAACCAACTAAAAATAACATCAGAAAAAGAAAGGAAATTGACAAATTCGTGTGTCAAATAGCAATGCATTCACATGTTAATCTCCATTGGGCCTCCAGGTAGGGTGTGGTTAGCAAACTATGCGTTGAGCCCAAAGCCACCAGTTTAATGAAACGGGGCGTTTTGTCCATGTTCAGACTCTCTTCACAAATCGTGGCCGTTGGTGGGTGATCTGAGTCAAAGGTCTTCCTAGATCTAACGGTTCTTCCATCATCTTCTCCATTTCAAATGTTGGTGGGAAGGTGAACAAGACGGTGGCCGGAGGTGGCGCCACCGTCGTCCCCAAATGCCAACACCATGAAACCTCACCAGAATCTACACATGAGTACATCATCTTGCTCATTTTTTCTCCCTGAATCCAACCATGCCCTCCATTCTCATTAAAAACCACTCTATCTCAAAACACGATGAAAAGTTCAGAACATGCTCAATATTCAATCATCACCAAATCTCAAAATTAACAAGCCTATCATCACCTATGCGTTGCACTGAGTAATCCTCACCACCTAAACATGTTCAAACCTCTAAGAACTAAGAGAAACAACCTTCAATAGAAATGGTGTCACCCTAGATTTTGTCTCTAATCATCACTTTTTCCTACCAGAAACGATCCTAGCCATATCTACAATTTATCTATACATTCAAATCCTAACAATTCTACCTAAATCATGTTATAAGATGAAATTTACATACCTGTGAAATAAGCCCATTCAAATCACCATGACTTCATATCTGACCTAGAAACACCATTCTAAGCACATCTCATGTTGAACATTTTTTCATTTGAGGAGTGGAAGATAGAGATTTTGACCTATGTTGAAAAAGGACCTATAATTCAACTTTCCCAAAATACCCCTGGATTGCCAAGATCATAACTTGAGTTCCACAAATCTTATTGAGGACTCCTAGTACTCAAATTAAAGGTAAGATCAAGCCCTACAATTATTATGTTGGCCAAGAATCCATTTGAAAACTCCTTTAGGGGAAAAAGTTGCTTGGAAGTCAAGTGACTTTCACAGATAAATTTCAGTGTCCTCTGGTGACCTGTAACTTGCAAGAACCATAACTTGAGTTCTACAAATCTTATTGAAGACTTCTAGTACTCAAATTAAAGCTATTGAGAAGCTATACAAGTTTCATGTTGGCCAAGTATCCATTTGAAACTTTTATTTTGACTTATGTGGCTTGGAAGTCCAGTGCTATACAGGGGATTTTACCCTAGGAACCCTGTCTCAAACACCTCCAACCACTCTTGATTCTCTTGAACTTGATCTTGATTCATCCATACACATGCTTCAACATATCGATCCATGACTTCCATGACCTATATCTAGGTCTTGATGCCCTTTCTTTGCTCTTCTTGACCTAGGGTTACCTAGATGACCCTACTTGTACACACCTCAACTGTGGTTCTTATGCTTGATACAATGGCTTGTCTAAGTTTCAATAGGGCCCTCTAGGCATCCCATGGGATCCATACACACCTCAAATTCACATTCCCTGTGGATGATCTTCAATACACCTGAAATTAGGAGAGAAATCCACCTGTGGGCACTCAAAACTTCTCAAGACTTCAAATCACTTCTTGATGGCCTGGAAGACTTCTCCTCTTGGATAACACACCTTGCTAAGCTCTTCTTTTGATAGACACCTTGATCCCTTGTTGGAGGCATGCTATGCTATGATATGCAAATGATTAGACTGTGTATATGATGTAACTATGCAAATGAAATGCAATGAAACATAAATCAGGCAAGAAAAGGTTGAGCAAATTTTGGGGTGCAACAGCTGCCCCTATTCAAACGGCTTGGACCCGACTGGGTGAAGAGCGAACGGCCTTCAAACAATCGAGGTACGAGACGGTTGAATACCAAGAAACCCGGAAATTTGCTAACCGCATAAATACTGCACAACTGCTTGGGGAACGACATCCACCAACTGAACCTGGTTGTTACGGCAACAACTGATTCAACGTCTGATAATAACTCTAATTCCAACATCAACCACCTGCGTAACATCGCAGGTGCCGAATGCCTGCGTCCACGACTAGACTAATCTTGTCAACACAAGAAGAGAAGCAGATTTGCCAAATCACAACTAAACACCAATCGGTCCACGTCAGGACTCACATTTCGTCAACCCGAAGAGATATTGTCCACGTCAGGACTCTGCATTCCGTCAACACGGAGAAATCCCGACTCCTCCGCGGGGGATGAGTTAGTCGCCTCCCACCAACACGAGGAGTTCCTATCAATCATAGGCAATAAGATTCGTCGACTTTACCGGGGAAACATTTCTGTCTAATCACAGGAAACTCATCTGCCTATCCATACAGGCAAATCATCTTCCTAAACACAAGAAACTCCATTCGTCTGCTTCATATGGGAAAATCATCTGCCTGAACACTGTTTCCCTTGAAAATCGGAAAACAACCGCTGATCTTCCAAATTTAACTTTGGTGACTCACAGGATCGATCAGATTGATCCTAGGACATGTGCTAAAGTATTCTACGTTTAGAATTAAATTTAAGGTACTTGTAACAACGAATTGGTAAATGTGCTTGTAATGAAAAGGGCTTTGACTGGATATTTTAAAGTGCATAAACTTAAAGGAAACGCTATAAAAGACTTGTAAAAAAAAACTGTTCGAAAAGGGTAAAAGTTTAAAGGGAAGAAGGAATTGGAGTAAAAGATGCAGGAAAGGTAAAAGGCAAAATGTAACACTTGCACAAGTGGTTCGACAGAGGGAATGTAAATGTTGCTGAAATTGTAAAAGACTTTATTGAAAAGTTGGTGATTTTACATAACGTACATTATCCGTGAAAATACTCTTTTCTCACACTCGGGTACTTTGAGTAAATTTGATTGGAGTTACTTTGTACAAATGGTAAAACACACCCAGAAATCTGCCTAACAAATCCCTATTTATAATGCTAGTAATTAACCGCTAATAACTTCCTAGTATCTCCTCAATCTAACAAGTGTCGTTTGCATGTAACCTCCTGCTCTAGAATTCGCCACATGTCTTATGAACCAAAACTCCTCCCTCCAATTTTTGAATTTCAAAACAACGTAGCAATGCCATTTGCGGAATTTCGGTCGAATGACCTCTGACACGGTCGAAATGCTCATAACTTTAGGTTTCTTAATTTTCCTAAGTTATTTCAACCGTTCAAATTTAGAAAAAATTCCTTAGAGGCTGTCGAAACCTCTTTGCCTCATTTAACTTAGACCTTAATTATGTCTTTGTGTTTTAGCAAACCAAGGCAGTGTCAAATTTGGGAGCTAACAAATTGCCCCCAAAGAATGTTCTTTTCGACCTTATTGCAGGAAAAGGACATTTTTTGATAGTACCCCATTCGACACCATCTTTTCGATACTAACCGACCCTTTGGTTTGCCTCTTATCCTTTGGAAGATAAAACAAAAGAAAGAGAAATGTTTATTAAAAACTGCGCCACTTTGCACGCTTCTGACGTCATCATCATGGCAGGTTTCTTGGAACTCACAAAAATTCAGAAAACATCATCACCCTTTTAGCGCCTAGGGGTATAGGTTACAACCACCCCTTACTTCTTCCACTAGGTAGCACACGTGGCCCACTAACTTCACCCACGTAAAATTCTTAATTTTCTGAACCCTTATAAAATCACCAAAGAAATTTTTCATAAGACTTTCTACTCTTTACCACCGCTTGCTCCTCTCCCCTTTGCTGAAGAAACCCCTTTTTTAAACACCAGAAAAATCTCCTTCCTCTCTGGAAATTTCAATCATGGCTGAACAACAGAAGAAAACTCAAACTAGGAGACCATCCTCTTCATCTGCATTACCACCTTTCGCTACTTTGAGCGGACCAAAAATCACGAAGAACCAACAGTTCATCAGGGAACCGTTAGCGGAAGAGAAACGACACATCTACGAATCTCAGGTAATCATCCCCGTTGATGTGGCTGGAAAAACTTTAGCCATGTCTGGCCCATTGTCTCCCTCAAACCTTGATTATTCCACTTTGAGCGACTTTTTCCCTTCCTATCGAAAAACCAAACCTTTAGGGCAAAAAGACGCTAGCAAAATCCCTTCTGATAACCCAGATGACCTTTCTCTCTTCAACGTGGACCTTAAATATTTACATGATGGAGCAAGACTATTTATAGCTACGTCGTGCTTCAAAGATTCTGAACTTTATCTTAACTGGTTGGCGAAAATAGAGAAAGTGAAGACACAGCATTGGAAAGAAATAGGTATTTATGACCTAATCATGCTGTCGAAGGTTGGGCCACCTTATTGTCCGTTAATGTTGGCCTCCTCTTTGTATTTTTGGGACAGTACTCACCACACCTTCCATCTACCCTGTGGAATGGTGACTCCCACATTTTTCGACATGGCTGCTATCGTTTGATTAAAACCATGTGGATTGGTTTATAATCCTGAAATTGATGCACGGGACACCATAGGTTTTGGTAGCACGAAGCATACTTACACCCCCTTTATAAATTATTATCATAAGAAAGACACCGACGTAGTTGAAGACGAGGAGCACATAGCTTTTCTGGCTATGTGGTTGTCTCGCTGCATTTTTTGCACAAAGTCTTTACAGGTGGCGAGGAAGTACCTGACCCTGGCGAATCAGTTACACCTAAAAAAGGACATATGCCTTAGTGAGATGATACTAGCCAGCCTGTATGAGGCTTTGGGAGAAGGCGCTGATAAACTAAGGGATCCAAAAACCCATGGCGCTCTTACAATGGCGGGGCCATTTTGGTTGCTTCAACTATGGCTGAACGCCACTTTCGAACACAGCCTTCCCTTTAAAGGAGAGGTCGACAAAGCCCAGGTATCTGAACGTCGGGTCGAATGGCCACGCTTGGTTCAGTTGACACCAAATAAAGAGGGTCGAAGCCTTCGTGCCAATCTTACCAGCTTCATCCACTTGTTTGCAAAAAGGCATGAATTCACTCCCAGGATGACCCCTTTTGCTCATAGGTTGTATGGCCCTGAATGGTTTACCAGGTCATTTCCTCCAGTTTTACAAAAACAAGAAGCAGAATCAAACCTGATATGGGAGAAATTCTTGACGCCACGCTTGATAGTTCATAAGCTCAACCTTGTCAGAGGACAAGCAATATTAGTCGCTTATCAACCCAACTTGGTGTCGAGGCAATTTGGGTTAATTCAATCATTGCCTAGGTGCTTGTATGATAAGAAATCTCATGTTATTCTTCTCTCTACCAGCTTCAACCCACTTGAGTGTTCGACTCAAATGGCCCGTTACGCCCATAAGTCCCATTTTACTCCAATTTATTTTGAACCCTCTCACCTTTGTACCCCAGACTTTTACAACTGGTGGACCAATCATTACTCCAATAACTTTCTTGATGTTTCGAGTTTTTCACGCTTGATTGACCAAGCTTTTATTGATGTGCAGGAAAAAGTCAAGAAAGGTACGTCTACTCATA
This sequence comes from Lathyrus sativus, assembly GCA_963859935.3. NCBI lineage: Eukaryota > Viridiplantae > Streptophyta > Magnoliopsida > Fabales > Fabaceae > Lathyrus > Lathyrus sativus. The sequence continues at coordinate 182,241,281 of OZ012740.1, read as the reverse complement.
TCAAAGAGATACAAGCTTTCCAGAAGTACTTCAAAACTACCTATCGACCAAATGATGTTAGTCGAACCGTCCGCGAGGCTGCTATCACTTTAAAAGAAAAATTTTCTAAACGAATGGAGAAACTGAAAATCCCCTCATCTATCCCTTATGATAGAAGATATGAGGTTGCTTTTAAACTCTTTCCCCCAAAGACCCCTCGATTACCAACCGCTGATTTTGGCGTGGCTCTTGCCCCTCTATTTCTAGACTGGTTTATCTGTGAGGATAATATAAAAATACTTCGACAGCAGTCGAAGCCTAAAGCGCAACGGGTGGTTCCGACTAAACATACACTTGATACCTTTAGAGGGCACCTTCATATCAGTATCGGAGATGTTCACATCGAGACCGAAATCCTTAAAGGTCATCTCCCTTGGATTTGGCTACCTCTCATGAAGCTTCAACGTTACTAACCTATGTCTTCTATATTTACTTATTCGCAGCTGCTCCCAAAAGAAACACTCCGACAAATAAGACAGAAGGAAAGACCGAAAGTTCAAAGGTAAATTCTTATATGCTCTTATTCACCTGAAGCTTTTCTGTATTTTGCTGATCACTTCGATCTTCCCAGGTTGGCCGCAAACCTCCAACTCCTCAAAAAAGAAGAAAAGTTGCAGCCCAAGTCATCATAGACTCCAACGATGATGGATCTCCTCGTGAAGATGTTCCCCTAAAAAGAAAACGAAGGGTAACTCATGGGCTAGAGAGCGTCGAAACTCCTTCATCTCCTACCAAGATACAGAAACAGAACACGCCTCCTGAATCTCCTGCCAAAGCTCTCACAACAAATGATCCAAATCCTTCTGTCGTTCCCATAGAGAGTGATAACTCTAGTCCGGCTGAGGAAGCCGCAAAGGTATTGTGAAAGAATCTCTGACCTTTCTATATCAAACTCTTGTTTCTTTCATCTCGCATCTCATGAGGTTTATTTTCCCAACTGCAGACTACTACTGAGGCTTCCAAACCTTCGACGCAGCCGTCTCCCTTGCCTACTTATCCATTGAACAGCCAAGGTGAACCCACTTATATTCCTACATCTGATTTGGGCTCTGGTGTGAGTTCTCTTGGTGAAATTAACAAACCTGAATTTTATGCAGCCCCTTCGCCCCTAAAAACTACTACCCAACAATCACAAACTGATGGGTCCGACCATGAGGAAGAGGGAGCTCCTGAGACAATAATCGTGGTAGATGAAGATGAAAACCCCAAACCTGAGGACACCAACCTTGCCACCACAACAAGTTCCCCTCTCGTTCACACAAAACCCGCTACTGACGACGTTGATGCTGACGAAGCCAACGCATGCGAAGACAAAGCCATGCACCAAACTGAGCTAGGTGAGTCAGATGATGAGGAGAAAGAGGCTACCTTGGCTCAAGACCCCACAAGAGTTGCCCCCGTAGAAAGGGAAATAATTACAAACAAAAAGTCTGATGAGCCTGCTTGCATTGATACTACCAAAGTTACTCCCGTCGAGGTGCCACAGGCCATGCCTCTTCAGAGCGAAACTGTCGCTACCGCGAAAATAAGGTGCCGGCAAAACAGAAGAGTCGCCACCTTTCGTTATTTATCCCTCAGAACAGGAAAGGAAACGATCGGAAAAACCTGACGAAAAGGTATAAGACAAGGTCATCGCAACCATTGTCTGGATTCGGGAGTCGGTTACACAAGGGGAAGGTATTAGCACCCCTCACGTCCGTCGTACTCGACGGGATCCACGCTTGTTGTGTTTACTGGACGGTTTGGTTTTATCTATCTACCTATCAAGGCCGGTATAAAAAGAAAAGAAAATGACTCGGCAAAGCGTCGTGCTTTATGCCTACGTATTCTCATCAGAGAATGAGAAATCAGAGTCAACGTAGTTCGACTAATTACGGGTGATGGGGAAGGTGGCTCGCCAATACGTCAGTATTGTGCCTACGTGCTCTCAACAGGTATGAGAGATCAGAGCTTACGTAGTTCGGGATAATACGGGTTACGGCAATTCAGATTCATCTGTTTTATCGAGTAGGGTTAACAAATAGTTCCAGCAGTTTGGTGTACGCAGCTCGACCCTTGGAGACTTAGGCGTTACCGTTTGCGGTAGAACTGGGAGTTAACGACACTCTTTTCTTCAGAAAAGCTTCCTTTGGATTATGGGCCCACGGGGCAAAAAGGTTTGAAGTTCGTTTTCTGTCTTTTACGGAAGAACTGTTTTTTATGGATGTTTGCAACCAATATCGCACTAGAGACTATGACCTGAGAGTGAATGCGTCGCATGTCACCCAAAGGGTGCCATACTAAACATCCAGACTGTTGAAAAGAAACTCTCCAACAATCCTTTCTCAGATAGCTTAAGGCTCGTAACGTACGACATCAGTTAACCTTTATTACTGTATTTTGATTTGTTTGAAGATAAGAAGAGAGAGGGACAACTACGGGGAGACTATCAAGTCCTAATGTTGTCATGCCGAGGATTCATCCTATGGTTGAAGTTTGGAACAGGGATCTCCTAGAAGTTATCATGCATAGGTTTCAACCTAAAGTTCTATCATCACTTCCTTATCAAAGGAAGTGAGATTCCTAGGGGATCATGTCAATGATAAACAGAAACAGATAAAGCATCAGCTTAAACAGTAAACAGTAAACGATTGTAAAATGCATGCAATGCAAGTGAGGGAGGAAATGTGTGTGGGGCATCAGCCTCCACAAGCTCGTCTCAACCTCAAGCCAGATATGAATAACTGCAATCATACAGAAAAATAAAATGCCATCAAGCAAAATAGAATACCTGCAATCATATAGAGGAAATGAAATAAAGTGCCATCAAGCACACACAAACCACATGGGCAAGGGAGCAGGGCTCTATCGAATACCCGCAAGCAAAGCCATGCAGTAACAATACAAGCAGAGGGAGAAACTCAACCTCTAGTGCAATCATGCTCCTAGCTTACATCAGTCTAAATATGAACTTATTCTAATGCGTCAAGCAAATCAAACAAGTCACACCAATACAGTTGCACAGAAAGAAAACAGACGGGAAAGCAGATCCACAGCTCCCACAGCAAAACAATCTTCTGACAGCAGTTCAGTCCTCAGCCTGCAACTGCTCTTCAAAGCTATCATCTCCAATAGCAAGTGTCAACTTGCTTCTTCAAGCTCTTAACACATCAAACATAAGTATCAACTTATCCCTCTTCTTCAAGCCACAACTCCAAAGTAGATTCCACCTTCAGGCTTCAATCCCAATTGCAAGTATCAACTTGTTCCTTCAGGGACTCAATGCATTAAACTCACAAGTATCAACTTGCTTCTTCCTTAAGCTTCAGCTTCTTCATTCCATCTCCAATAGATTCCTCTTATAAGTATCAACTTATTCTTCATCTTCTTCAAGCTTCAGCTCTTTCTTCAATCTCAGCTTGATCTTCTTCACAAGTGTCAACTTGGTCTTCAAGCTTCAGCTCTCTCCTCCTTGCAAGTATCAACTTGCTCTTCAGGCTTCTAAAGATACTCTTTAAACACAAAGAAGTATCAACTCCTCTAGCCTCCTCAATCTTCTAACAAGTAACTCCATCCTCTAGCAAGGGAGAAATATTCATCTAACAAGAGCAAGGTTTGGATGATTGACAGCAGAATGAAGACCAAAGGTCACCACTAAGCATCCTATCATCAGAGAGAGGGACCCTCAAAGGTTCTACCAACATGCAAAGAGCCACACATCCTACCAAAGGAGGGATGAGGCCTTTACAAAGGGACCTTACATCATAGGGAATAATGGAAGTGATCAACATCTTCCATGTTTATGAAGGAAGAGAATCTATCTAGAAGCTCTGCCTACAAACCCTAATCTTAACACCTAATCAACAATACACCAAAAGAAGGGAACTCTTCACATCCAAGCTTCTTCAAGCAATCCATGGTAGCCCAAGCTTGTCTTCAACCTTATCCAAGAGCAAGAGAGACAAAACCCTAATCTAAGGGAACTAAAGAAGTCAATCTAGTTGAATTAGTGCATTAGAATCATCTAAAGTTAGCACTTAAACTAAAATCAAACAAAAATAGTAAACCACATTGTAAATTCCTACAAAAATTCCTAAGGAATCCTAATTCAATCATGAATCTACCCTACAAAAGTCAGAGGTTGAATCATCCATCAAGTTCTAAAAATAAAATCTAAATCACAAGGTATCAACCATAAACCCTAAAAATGGAGCTCTTAAAGTTTCAACCTAAAACTACCACTTATGTTCATCACAAAAATGTGATAAAAATCTAGGGGGATCATGCATATCTATGCTAGCTACATACAAAAATTTAGCTCAAGAATCATCACCAATTAATCACACAAAATTCAGCAAAACAAGGTCTCAACCATAATAATTTTAATCTCAATTAATATGTAAAAATGCATATAAAATCAGAAATTTCATGGAATGTTAATATTTTTTATCTAAAAAAAACTAGATTCAATCATGAATCCATAGCAAAAAGAATGGAATTAATTGCATCATTTTTCAATTATTTATGAATTTTCTAATAACCATGAATAAAATGAAAAATGAAATGAAAATCAAAATAAAATGACAAACGCGTGGTGCAGGTAGCAAAGCCAATCAGTTCATTTTAGGATTGGGCCCAAAAAGGGGGTGTAAGTATCAACTATTGCCTAAGCCCACCCAGAATGCATTAATGAAACGCTGCGTTTCATCTCAACTCAGAAATCCTTCACAACATTTCCTTCACGCGTGGCCATTGGATCTTCATCTGGTCAAATGTCCTACCTTAATCCAAGGGCTCTGGGATCATCTTCAACCTTTTGAATCTCTGAACTCAGTTCACCTGCGCGCTAGAGTCACCGCTGGTGACGTTCTCCGATCAACATTCCACAACCCTAACTCTCTATAGAGTCCACCATTGGCCACGATTTCTTGATGAATCTTGTCCCAAATTTCACAAGGACTCCATTCATGCCCTTAATTCAGTCTAAAACCTCAAGATTCGCAAGAACACAATCTCAACCGAAAATTGGAACAACCCTAATTGGTCACTAATCTCCCAATTTATGATCCAAAAACCTTCCTACATCAATCTACAATGCATCTAACACCCTAATTCCTCTTAATTCTACTTAATTTAAGCCATAGAACAAGAACTGCATACCTGGTAAACTCGAGCAAACAGAGTGGTTGAATCTTCAAATCAACCCTCAAGAACTTGCAGAATCCTTCACTAGCCTCCCACCAAACTTCTGTATGCAATGAAAAGAGTTGAAATGCTCTGGATTCTTGAAACAGATTCTGAGTTGCAGATGAAAAACTTCAATGGCTCTCACACGATTCTTCACCAATCTTGCTCAATTCTGCATCTGGAATCATCCACCAATGCTAGAGCAAGCTTCTGAGATCAAAATCTTAGATTGAAATGGCTTCAATCCTTGTAACCGATTTGGATTTGCAATGGGAAATTTCAAAGTGCAATCTCACTTTCCTCTCTCAATTCTCACCAACCTTCACTCTGAACCACTTCTAAATCATATATAGAACATGTATGGATGATCTAGAAAGTTCTAGATCCCTCTAATGAGAAATTCAATATCTCATGTCATGGAAAGTTCAATCTCATGGTGTGTTCGTAACAGCTCATGTTGGCAGCTTGTATTCACCCTCATTCTCTTCCAATTTCTCTCCTAATGGTATTTTGGATGTGTTTGGATTGAAAGGAACCTTGGTTATGCCTTGAATATTGGTTTGGCAATTGTTACTTAAGATGCAAGTAATCACTTTTCAAAGAAAGTCCTCAAATTAACCCTTAATTCAAAATTGTGGCAATACCAATGTTCTTAAAATATATTTTACAATCAAATTGGTATGTCATATGGCTTGTGTTGCGGTGGAAATAGGATCACAAACTATTAATGAGTTTGAATCGTAATTCAATTCACAACCGCTCTTTGATTTATCCGAAGGAAAAGGTCAAAAAGGGAAAACCTATTTTGCATCGTAAACACAATGCGGGGAAAGATCTAGGGTTCGGGGGTTGGTTAAATTTAGGGAAGGTATTAGCACCCTAAACATCTGTAGTACTCTACAGGAACCTTTTGTTCAAATGTTTACTATTTGCTTTATTTATTTGCTTAAGGTATATGTACAAAGGATTAAAAGTGAGAAAGAAAGGCCTAAGGGGTTAATTCTAAGTTTACTCGGCAAGACATCGCATCTTGTGCCTACGTATCCTTACGGGAGTGGAATCAGAGTAATCGTAGTTCCCCTCAAAAGGGAGGTCAGAGACTTCTTGACTGTGGTCAAGGTCTCAAGGGGAATAAACGCATCTTAAGGACACACTTACATGGAGTTTTGAAACTCCTATTTCTACGTTGAATTGTTAAGTGAATTAGGGTTAGGTTAGGGATTCCGCGGCGGGAAACCCTAAAATGAGCGCGACGGCTCTTTGACCTAATGCTAGGGGTAAAATTGTAATTTTGCCTGCGGCGAGGCATTTGTGAAAATTAGGGTTTGAAGTTGAATGTGTGAAGTTTTACGGACTATTGGCGCGGCGGCCAAACAGTTAGACCTAACCTTCGGATGTGCGTAGTGTGACAGAAATAATAGTGATGAAAGTGTTAGAAATTTAAATCATGCAAGCGGAAGTAAAATGCGGAAAGTAAATGCGATTATTGGTTCGCGAGATTACAACCAGGAAACAGTTACAATTATAAACAAAACATGAGTAAAATAAATAACGGTAAACATAATAAGCTGCAAAACGAACAAACAACGTTAGTGGGCAGAATTAGAAGGAAAACGGATCTAAATTGAATAGGAATTTAATGGTATATATTTTCGGAGAATTTTTAGTTTGTGGAATTTTAATCAAGAAATTAACTCTATAATAATAAATAAAATTTTTTTTTAGTAATTTTCTTACAAAAAGTTTATTATGAAAAAAAGTTAATTGGTTAATTGTTTTTATGAAAAAAGGTCTTTGTCAATGTTTTAAAAAAAGATTTAGTTAGTATATATAAAAAAAAATTGGTTTGATTTAGAAAATAAGTCTTAATTATAAAAAAGGTTTAAATTATAGTTTTAAGAAAAGTTTTATTTTAAGGAGAAAAGGATTTTTTATAAAAAGCATTTTGGTTATTTCTTTAAAAAAAGGGTTTTTTGGTTAATTAAATTTTTTTTAACAAATAATAATAATTATAATTAATAACAATCAGAAAAAAAAATAAATAATATAAAAAAGAAAATGGGTTGGGCCGGTAATCACCTCCGGACCCAACCCGGATTAGCAAACGGGATAACAACATAGCGATGTACTTCAGGGTTTCAAAAACCCTATTCCCTGCGGCGCCGTTCGTAGTTCTCGCTTCATCTTCGTTTGGCCACTTTTCTCTCGCTTTCTCATCTCTAATGGCTACCGTCTTCAAATCCCCACCATATTCTGGCGCCTTTCCTTGAAAAACACACATGGTTAAATATGGAAACGCGGATATCCGTCTTACGTTTTGAAAGTTTTCGCCGATGAAGATCGCGTCGAAAGGCCTATGATGAGTTCTCTGAGGCTTGATGATGGATCGCGGTCTGATTGCCCGCCGGAAGGCGACGGCGATCTTCCGTGGTGGCTTGTTCGCGTTGTTCTTCGCTCTCTCTTCTCTCTCGGCTGTCCCTTCTTTGTTTTCGCCGTTAGCCCGTTAGGGTTTCAACAGGGTGAGTTTGTTCCTTTATATGCCACTCTCTCTAATCTATGGGTTTGAATAAATTTCTGATTTGATTTACCTCTGATTTGATTAACCAACATAATTTCGATTTGATTGGAAATTTGATATGATTTCCTTCCTTTTCTGGGCTTGCTCGAAACTGAGATTGGATTTGATTTGGGATTTATCTCTGATATGTTCTGATTTCCTTTTTCAGATTTGATTTGGACTCATTGCTGATATGGCTTATTTGGTTCGAACTTTCCTATTTGGAGTGTATATTTCTGGTTTGCTTCAATTGGATACGCTTCGAATTGCTTTCAGAAACGGGCTTATTTTGATCTGTTTTGGAACCAAACTTATTTGTGATCTATTTGATTTTCTGGACTTATGAACTGGACATTGAACTGATGCTAACTCGTTTCCTTTGACCCATCTGTTTCTGATATTTCTGATGTAATCTTGTTGTTGGGTTGCTATTTCCCTGGTGACATGCAATTCAGCTCAGTCCACCGTTATCTACCTGATAGGGCTGGACTGCTAGACTCGTATCTCTGTCACTTTTCTGATAGTCTTTTCTGATAGACTGATGCAACTGATATGTAGCTTTTCAGTTCATCTTTTCATCTTTGGTCTTCTGATACAAGTTTACTGACTTTTCTTTTCTTCTTTCAGAGGGAACTGGTGGTGCGGGTACTTCCGGGTCGACGCCGCCGAGAGAGGTCACGCGGTGATGATGACATCTTGTCTGAACTGTTGAAAGAGATGCTACCACTCTTTACCTTCGATTATGTTGCCTTCAATTACGTTGCCTTTGATTTCGGTGATGATGACCTTAGAGTCTGAACCGCTATTGTGTATGTGGCTGCCCCTGTGTGATTAGTGGCTTCGCAATTTGTCGAGAGCTTTGTCCGAAATTACAGTATGCGATTCGATGTTCGGTAGGGAGTTGGTAACGGCTCCGGCTGTGGCTCTCCCGGCCGCTCGAATTTTCATGCCCGATGATGAATAAAAGCTGAGGGCTGAATCCCTGTTCCATCCATTTGATTTTTGATTCATGGTTGGAACTCATTATAATAGTTGACTGGTTTCTTTTGGTCCATCTTGTGGCTTTGGCTTCCATGATCCCTGAACTTGATATGCGAAACAGGTTGCCGTGATCGATGCCTGATGTTTCTTGTGTTTGCTCGGATTTATTACGAAACCATTCTTCGACATAATTTGTGTTGTTTCTGTACTGATACTAGTTGTCTGATGCAGTTTGGTCCAGTTTGTTTTGGATTTAAACTACCACTTGATTTTATTGAACTGATAAGTGGATTGTTTCTTATGCAGTTTAGCTCGGTTCTGGTATGGTTCGCTTTGGTGATCCACTTTCGTTTCGTCCAGTTCGGGTTGTTCTACTGTGGTTTTATGTAGACTGTGATGAGTCTTTCCACTTCAATTCTGTTGGCAGCAACTGAACTCGTGTCTTGGCTTGATTTTACTTGATAGTGCCCCGCAATATTTACTTGACGTGTATCCGTTTGAATCCACAGTTGTGCAAATCATTTCGGCCCGAAAACGCTTCTTTTACCTCTCTTTCTCGGCTGTCTCACAATGAACAGATACTGCCGATCGGTAGCCGAGGTTGAGGTTCGGAAGTGGGAATGGGACGCGGCTTCGGTCGTGCCCTCCCGACACCCAATGATGAAGATTTTCCTGAGGGTGTCCTATTATTTCTTCTAACATTTTCTTCTACTTTTCTTTGTTTTCATTGTGCAGGTAATCGGAAGAATAATGCGTGAAGAACATGGTTGAAGGAAGTCTTTGGAATGATTTAGGATTTTAGGCTCTTTTAGGATAGGAAAATGTAACTTAAAGTCTTTTGTAACTTGTAACCAAAAATATTCATTGAAATGAAATTCAATATTTTCTTCACTCAAATTAAATTCCAGCTTTCATTTGTGCTTTGCATTTGTATGCCTTTGGAATTATGGCTCAACATGAGCTATCAGTATCTCTTCACCTTTACTCTTTCATAAAGATTTAATATCAAATGACCATTTGCCTACATTCAAAACAACCTGATTTAACAACAAATGTATTCAAACTACATTCCACTGATCAAATAATTCCTCAAAAAAAATCCAGCAACACCCAATTATTTTAAATCAAAACTGCGCCTTATTAACAGAAACAGAATCGCTCTGGAACGTCTTAAAATAAACCATAAGCAATGAAGGCCCCAAATCCAATTATGTTTTTGACAACCCTTTCGATCCCAATCAAACCGGATCGACGCCTCGATAATGATCCAACCACATGATAAATAATTGCCTCAGATATGATGGCTCTAATGCCTCAAGACCTAAAGACCACTCTTTTTTCAGAATCCGTCAGGACCTACGTAAAATGACCAAAACGCCTCTGTGGTGATTCCTGAAACAAAACGCACTTATATGACTGGTTAGTGATTAATGGATGCAAAATGAAATGCTATGCGAAATGACTGACTAAATGTAAGGGTAAAATTTGGGGTATTACAGTTGCCCCTATTTAAATAGCTACACCGGATGATTTGAGTGGCGGAGACTCGAGGAATCATGGTGGAGGGATTTAAATATAGATAACCGAAAATTTTGCCCTTATATGTGGCGATATGCAATGCTATGGACCAAACAAGACTAATGCAGGCAGCGCCATGAACATGATATGATGCGTATGCTGGAATGATGAATGCGAAAATGCTGACGAATACGACGACACAGGGACAGACGCTACGAGAAGAACACACTGGGGAAAACGACGCGCTGGGACACAGTACAACACCGGGGAATTCTAAAATGATGGTCAACTGGTGCGAACACGACCAACTGTCTTTTTTTTAGAAAAGGAACGAGATTCTCAAATGGAGGTGGTACCTATGAGACGGCCTCCACTGGGGAATCTAAAAGTAAAACTGGATCATGTACGACTGCAAGATCGATCACAGAATGCTGGAGCATTGAGCAAAGAATAACATCCAAGCTTCTGTAAACTATCTCTCGTGACAGGATCAAACGGACTTTTCGGGAATCCGTAGCAAATATACAGGGTAAAAACCGACTGTATGTCAAAATAAACGGGCTTTGATGGGAAATGCCCTGATAAGCTTCTCGAGGGAGAACTGTCACTTATCGTTGGAAGGGACTTATATGCCAAAACGGATAAGCACTCGAATAAAGAGGTTGCTGCTTATCTGATATATAAATCTTCTCATATTTAAGGTCGGTGCCTGGAATACGTTTCAGATTCTTCTTTTACTAAAGGGTAAAATAAACTTCTTCATACTTCCGAGGACAGCGCGTCGGGTATGATTCCGCTTCTTCTTTTGCTAAAGGGTAAACTGAACTTCCTCATATTTCAAGATTCATGCTCTCCTGAATATGATTCTGCTCCTTCTTTTAATAAAGGGTAAATGAACTTCTTCATTTCAAGGTTTGTTGCTCCCTGAATATGATTCTGTTCCTTCTTTTACTAAAGGGTAAACTGAACTTCCTCATATTTCAAGATTCATGCTCTCCTGAATATGATTCTGTTCAAACCTCCCCATACTTCAAGACGACCAGGAAAATGGAAGCCCAACTGCTCGATGGCCATTTGCTGCGAGTCATAACGAAGATAGGATCAGCTTCTCAGGCGAGAAATGTCGCTTATTTGCAAGAGTGGCAATAATAAGCTTCTCATGTAAGAACTACTTGTAGAAGTGATAACAGATAATGATGATAAGCTTCTCGGCGGAGAACTGCTGCATACCGTTGCTGAAGAATGTTACGATAAGCTTCTTAACCGAGAACTGTTGCTGATCGATTGTAAAATGTTGTGATAAGCTTCTCTTGTGAGAACTGTTGTAGATCGGTTGTAAAATGTTGTACCGATAGGCTTCTCAGGCGAGAACAGTCGCATACCGATGCTGTAAGATGTAGGATTGTTATATCGATAGGCTTCTCAGGCGAGAACAGTCGCATACCGATGATGTAGGATGTACTGATAGATTTTTTAGGCGTGAACCGGTGAGTACCTGTAAAGGATTGTGATTGGTTGTTCTCGAAAGATAGTGCAAAATAAATGCACATCCGGGTACAGTGATAAGCTTCTCGGGCGAGAACAGTCGCATATCTGCCAAGGTATGGTGAAAAATTTTAAACGGTGCAAAATAAATGCACGTCCGGTTGGGCTCGACGACCGACAAGACTGAGATTCAATCTATGATCGAGCTAGAAAGAAGACTGGTGATCAAGACTCCATCGAGGGAGTGAACTCGAAGGGTAAATATCTTATCCTGGCGAGGAAAGATAGCTGAAATAACCGTCATCCACGAGGATCGAGCTCTGTGGGGAAACTGGAAACACATATGTATTTTATGCTTAGGGCTGACAATCTATTTGGAGAGGATGGACGAACCCCAGTTACTCGACGGAAACAACTAATGATGGTGAAACACAATGAACCTGTGAACGCTAATGCATATGTTACTGCGGATGTTAATGTGTATGTAGTTAAATATGCAAGATGTTATGAAATGAGTATGTAATGAGTATGTGAAATGAATATATGAAATAGGCATGTGATGCTTATGCCCCTGTGTATGCTGACGAAACTGACTATAGACGGGACGAGAGATGAAATAAACATCTCGACGGAGATACCTTGCATCCTCTGCAACCAATACGTCAATCATGGGTGAGAAAAAAAAATCAATGGTAGAACCAAATCTGGTTTTAAAGTTCTGAATTCTCTGGGGAGAAGGTAATCTGCTTGGGTATCAGTATCACGTCTTCACATGAGAAGAAAACCTGAGGGACACTTTCGAGTTAACCATGAAAAAGTTGTCAGCTTATAGTCTCTCTGGGGACTGTGATGAGGAAATAGTTTAGGAGCCTGTTGCAACACTGAGATTTACTGGGGAATGAAGGCCGCCGTGAGTAAAACCCATCGGGTGCATGAAGAAAAGTTGTGAAACCACATGATTTTGATCTTGAAGGACCTTGTAGTAGTCGCCATTTGTTTCTTTTAAAAAACACGGTGCCCCAGGATACTTGTGTTATGAGGTATGGTCATCTCAAGAGGATTTTATAGAGAACACGGAGTCTGGTTGCCCCACTGTTTTCAAACTCTTTGAGAGATTCGTCAGATCTGGCCCAAATTAAGTGTGTTACGACGAAATCTTTGAGAAATAGCTCTTAAGAACGTCAGACTCGTGTTGGTAAGCGAACTGGGAAACTGCCTGCCCCTGTTTAGCAGGATCTTCAAGTTCCACGGGTTATGTCCATATGTAAATCTCCAAGATATCAAGCAAAGTCGTCCTGCCTGAAATGCCTATCCTGAGCTTGTCAATGTACACATATATTTGTCTTGAATTTTTGTTTTGAAAAAGATATCGCAATAACTTGTGACCGAAATCACTAGTCAGGATATAAGTTTTAATTATAATGCCAACATGAATTTTTTCTGAGCATAGCTCGTAGGAGTCAGGAAACGTGATCTTGTCGAGTATGCTTTCAACCGAAGACCTACCTCAATTAGGTCTTTTAAAGGTTGTATCGTGGCTCGGTTCACATTTTAAGAAACAAAAGGATAAAGGCTCAAAGTTATATTTGTACTCACCCATTCTTCGTGATGTTCTCCAATCCTAATTCAGTTAATCGGATACGAACGCTCATATCTCAAGCGGATTTGCTATGGTCGAGAACTTATCAAGGATTTGGACATGGCAGTCACTCACCTATTTCTTTTGGCGTTTCGATCACACAACTTTGTTCTTTATAGGGATTCTAAAAAACTATTGGTTTGTTGTTCTTATTCCCTAACTTTTGCCTGGACAATGTATTTTAATCTAACTTTGGAGTCCAGCGGGATGCCCCAGTTTTGCCTAAGTCTCCTTCATAGGTTTTGACTTAGCGGGCTCTTATTTTTTAATATTCTTTTATGCACAAGTCGTGTAAATCTTTTGAAAGGCTCGTGACTGCCCCGCTCCTTAGGTAACCGAGGGATAGTCTTTGTATTGGACTTCTTATGATGCTAAGGATAAATTCTCGAAGGTTTGCTCTTCCTTTTTGAGGATCTAAGCGCTCGATCGGTTTAACTGAAACCTACCCTGCCCCAGGTTAGGATGAAGGTTCTTAAAAAAGAAAGAAAACTCCTACTTCAAGGCTCAAAGGGTTGACTAGGGATTAACATCCTTATATCTCCAGTGTTTGGGAATTGAAACAATGCCTTACATCATCAGCAGGTTTTAATTGAAAGCATACGACAAGAAATCTGACGTTTTAGGTTCATCATCCTCCCCCCAATTCTCCATCAGAACAAGAGATCGGGTAAAGTTGGCATTATGATTTATGAAAACGTTTTTTTTTTTGAATGAGTGAAACGAATGGATTTATTCAAGACAAACATATGCATTGCATTAATCAAAGATAAACAAGTTCGTGCATGCTAAATATGCTTAATCAAAGAGAGATACATATAAATAAACAAATGAACTGTCGGAAAAGTCCTTCTAAATGTTTATGAAATCTTGCATTCAAGAGTAACAGTTTCCTTTGGCGGAGCCTCAATGGAAAGGACGTCTGGTTTATGATCACTGTGAGTCGTCATGGCTTGCCCCAGTTATGCTGGTCACATCTTCAACAGTTTTCAGTCGTTGCTTCAAAATAACTTTCCCAGATTCTTTGTTGATCCCAGTCATATCATCTTAAGGGTTACTGAAATGAAGCGATCTAGGCCTTTGAATAATTACTGGATTCGACTGATTTGCTGAGGGGTCAACACACTTTGCAGAATTTAAGCTTGACAAGCGGGGAACCCCGAGAGGAGTCTCGATCTTCGGCTGAGCATCGCTAAAAGACAACTTCTTCGTTTCTAGCAAATTTCTGAAAAAGTTCTTAAGAGCATAGCAATTCTCTAGATCATGGTCGGGCGCACCCTCATGAAATAAACAATGAGCGGCAGCGTTGTAACCTGCAGGTAACGGATTAGGCGGAGGACCTAAAGCACGGGTGGTAATCAGACCTTGTTGTACCAAATGAGGGTATAACTCAGTGAAAGTTATCGGTATTGGAGGACAAGGCTTATACTGCCTCTTACGGGGATAAGGAACCTGATCCTGTGATTGTTGGTGAACAGGAGCGTTGGGCACTCGTTGACTGTTGACAGGAACTTGCATGGGCGGATAACCGGAAGGTTGTTTATAAACCGGTGCTTGATATACCGGAGCTGACTACACAGGCTGGTATGTAGGAAACTGCTGGTCGAAAGGAGGTGCAACAGTAACTACATAGGGTTGTTGGACATATGGAAACGGATAACCTTGAACATAACTCTGCTGATGTTGCCAAGGTTGAGGAGTAGCTGTTTTGCGGTTCCTCGAACGTGCAGGTCTTTTACCATGGTCGGAGTTAGGAGTTTTGCACTTTGGAGGGGTAGCTCGTCGAACTGGTTGAGCACTAGGAGGCACCAAACCGGATTGAAGACCGTGAGGAGGTACATTCTCGACAGTAACAGCTGGTTGAGATTCCATAGCGGTATTAATAGTCTCAGAAACAACAGTAGACTGAGCGTCCACCTTCACACTAAGAGCTCGTAACATCTCCAAAATCTGCCCTACACTTCCTCGAAGATCTTCGAGTTCATGGATGACACGGTTGATCTCTTGGTTTTGATCTTCCATTCTTTTGAAGGGTCGTATTGATGCAGAGAACTTAGGGTGACAAAACTGGAAGGTGAGAAAACCGCGTATGAGAAACCGGGAGACACATGCAATGCAAAAGTATGATGCTAAAATGTGAATGCAAATGAAGATTTCATGGAATTCAAATATTTACGAAGATTGCGGAATACCAAGGAAACTTTTAATTTATTGAAGACAAATTACAAATAATATTCTTGCAACCGAAATAGCTAAATAAAAGCCTAGAAAATCCTAGGGAAGCATCTTCCACAACTTCAGTGAGCAGACGGAGATCCGGAGGAAAATAAATATTCGTAGAGCCTTCTCTTCTTGTAGGATTGTATCTCATCATTCTTCGACTGAATCTGCTTTTGAAGTTCTTCGTACTCGCTGACCATCACATGGTATTTGTTCTTCCATGCTTCTGTTTCGCGTTGTGATCTCTTCAAAGTGATCTTCAAAGTCTCAGCTTCAGTCATGAAATACTGGACAGGTTCTTCTCTTTGAGGTAAAGGATCTTGGCGAGAGTAGGGCATCTTCAACTTAATAGCTCTTCCTCGGACCCACTGAAGGTATGGTTCCAGGGACACACAAAGAGGTCTTCCCAAACTTTCTTTGTTTTTCCTATGCAGACGATTCCAAGAAGATAGAATCTGATCTTGAAGCTTTTTTTCGTCTTTGAAAAAGATTTTCTCCACATGAATACCTTTAGGCGGTTCCTTCAAGGGGTATCCCAACTGTCGGCGAGCTAAGACTGGATTGTAGCTAATTCCTCCATTGAAACTGAGCAAAGGCACATTGTTGAGGTTTCCACAACTATCAATGATCGATATCCCATCGTACATGCGATTATACCAATCAATATCAGAGTGAGTTAAAGCCATAACTTTTTGCGACCAACGTTCTTGATTAGGGCTCCAGAAAGGACCGGACTTGGGTAAGTGAGAAATAAACCACTTGTATAGTAATGGCACACAACATGTAATCGTTCCTCCACCATGAAAGTTTCGGAGATGTACTGAATGATAAGTATTACCCAATAGTGTTGGAACTGGATTTCTCCTCATGAAGGTCTTGATTGCACTAAGGTCTACAAACCCCTCAAAACTGGGAAAAAATAGCAACCCATAAATAAGCAAAGCAAATATTGTCTCAAAGGCAAACATGTCTTTATGATCGGCATAAAATTGGGCCTTCTTAATTAGGAAGTCCCTGAGAAAACCGGAGGTTCCCCCTTTGCTGATCATATTGTTTTTGACATCGGATATCTTTAGACAAATGGCTTTAGCAATATCTCGTTCTTTAGGGTCTTCCTCCAAGAAAGGGAATGGAGACTTATCCAAGATAGGTAATCCCACCAACTGAGAATACTCTTCTAAGGTAGGTAAAAGCTGATAATCTGGAAAGGTGAAGCAGTGATAATCTGGATCATAAAACTGTAGCAAAGTCGCAAGAAGTCTGTCGTTTACTTGAATCTTCAACAAAGACAATAGCCTTCCATATCTGTCTTGGAACTTTTCTTGATCTTGAACCAAATCTCTTAGCTTCTCTAGGACTTCCAAATTAAAACCCTTAAAAGTAAATTTCAAAGTATGCTTCCTAGAGTGATCCATGGTATCCTGCAATGTTCATAAATAGAGTTTGAATTCCATGAAGTCTTAATGTAATATGATGCTTTATGGATGCAATGCATGAAAACACACAAAGTCCTAGGTTAGAGGTACGTGAGCGGAGTTAAGGTCTACCCATCCCAAAAAGGAGTGTACTATAGGTTAGTCGTACCTGCAGAACGAGGTTCTAAAAAGTGCCCAAAGTCATCAGCCCATCTTTCGGATATTATCAACTTTCCGACTGACTCGGGGGTTAATAATATTCTCAAGAGAACCTCTTTTGAGTGTAGTATCGCGTAGCAACCATTGTGGGACTACTCCCACATAGTTCCCGCACTACGTCCTAAATAAGGCTGAGGTGGTGTAAAGGTACTACGGTCCTCAATATCACGGACTCCAATCGACCATGGAAAAAGTTTTCACGATTACTCGTTCAACCAAACCATTTTCGAAAGGGTCTCAACTGAGCGGTGATTCTCGAATCAACTTGGTCGGGACTCACTCCCTATAAGCCTCATCGAATATATCCCCATCCTATAATAATGTCACTAGTCCGGGCGTAGGACTTATCTCACAATACAAGGAACCATCCCAAAATCAGAGTACAATATATACATGAAAAGTAAAACAAATAGTAATAAATATGAACAAATTAGGGATAACCCTCAAAAGTTAAGAGTCCCCAGTGAAGTCGCCATTTTCTGTTGCGGTGGAAATAGGATCACAAACTATTAATGAGTTTGAATCGCAATTCAATTCACAACCGATCTTTGATTTATCCGAAGGAAAATGTCAAAAAGGGAAAACCTATTTTGCATCGTAAACACAATGCGGGGAAAGATCTAGGGTTCGGGGGTTGGTTAAATTTAGGGAAGGTATTAGCACCCTAAACTTCTGTAGTACTCTACAGGAACCTTTTGTTCAAATGTTTACTATTTGCTTTATTTATTTGCTTAAGGTATATGTACAAAGGATTAAAAGTGAGAAAGAAAGACCTAAGGGGTTAATTCTAAGTTTACTCGGCAAGACATCGCATCTTGTGCCTACGTATCCTTACGGGAGTGGAATCAGAGTAATCGTAGTTCCCCTCAAAAGGGAGGTCAGAGACTTCTTGACTGTGGTCAAGGTCTCAAGGGGAATAAACGCATCTTAAGGACACGCTTACATGGAGTTTTGAAACTCCTATTTCTACGTTGAATTGTTAAGTGAATTAGGGTTAGGTTAGGGATTCCGCGGCGGGAAACCCTAAAATGAGCGCGGCGGCTCTTTGACCTAATGCTAGGGGTAAAATTGTAATTTTGCCTGCGGCGAGGCATTTGTGAAAATTAGGGTTTGAAGTTGAATGTGTGAAGTTTTACGGACTATTGGCGCGGCGGCCAAACAGTTAGACCTAACTTTCGGATGTGCGTAGTGTGACAGAAATAATAGTGATGAAAGTGTTAGAAATTTAAATCATGCAAGCGGAAGTAAAATGCGGAAAGTAAATGCGATTATTGGTTAGCGAGATTACAACCAGGAAACAATTACAATTATAAACAAAACATGAGTAAAATAAATAACGGTAAACATAATAAGCTGCAAAACGAACAAACAACGTTAGTGGGCAGAATTAGAAGGAAAACGGATCAAAATTGAATAGGAATTTAATGGTATATATTTTCGGAGAATTTTTAGTTTGTGGAATTTTAATCAAGAAATTAACTCTATAATAATAAATAAAAATTTTTTTTAGTAATTTTCTTACAAAAAGTTTATTATGAAAAAAAGTTAATTGGTTAATTGTTTTTATGAAAAAAGGTCTTTGTCAATGTTTTAAAAAAAGATTTAGTTAGTATATATAAAAAAAATTGGTTTGATTTAGAAAATAAGTCTTAATTATAAAAAAGGTTTAAATTATAGTTTTAAGAAAAGTTTTATTTTAAGGAGAAAAGGATTTTTTATTAAAAGCATTTTGGTTATTTCTTTAAAAAAAGGGTTTTTTGGTTAATTAAATTTTTTTTAACAAATAATAATAATTATAATTAATAACAATCAGAAAAAAAAATAAATAATATAAAAAAGAAAATGGGTTGGGCCGGTAATCACCTCCGGACCCAACCCGGATTAGCAAACGGGATAACAACATAGCGATGTACTTCAGGGTTTCAAAAACCCTATTCCCTGCGGCGCCGTTCGTAGTTCTCGCTTCATCTTCGTTTGGCCACTTTTCTCTCGCTTTCTCATCTCTAATGGCTACCGTCTTCAAATCCCCACCATATTCTGGCGCCTTTCCCTGAAAAACACACATGGTTAAATATGGAAACGCGGATATCCGTCTTACGTTTTGAAAGTTTTCGCCGATGAAGATCGCGTCGAAAGGCCTATGATGAGTTCTCTGAGGCTTGATGATGGATCGCGGTCTGATTGCCCGCCGGACGGTGACGGCGATCTTCCGTGGTGGCTTGTTCGCGTTGTTCTTCGCTCTCTCTTCTCTCTCGGCTGTCCCTTCTTTGTTTTCGCCGTTAGCCCGTTAGGGTTTCAACAGGGTGAGTTCGTTCCTTTATATACCACTCTCTCTAATCTGTGGGTTTGGATAAATTTCTGATTTGATTTACCTCTAATTTGATTAACCAACATAATTTCGATTTGATTGGAAATTTGATATGATTTCCTTCCTTTTCTGGGCTTGCTCGAAACTGAGATTGGATTTGATTTGGGATTTATCTCTGATATGTTCTGATTTCCTTTTTCAGATTTGATTTGGACTCATTGCTGATATGGCTTATTTGGTTCGAACTTTCCTATTTGGAGTGTATATTTCTGGTTTGCTTCAATTGGATACGCTTCGAATTGCTTTCAGAAACAGGCTTATTTTGATCTGTTTTCAAACCAAACTTATTTGTGATCTATTTGATTTTCTGGACTTATGAACTGGACATTGAACTGATGCTAACTCGTTTCCTTTGACCCATCTGTTTCTGATATTTCTGATGTAATCTTGTTGTTGGGTTGCTATTTCCCTGGTGACATGCAATTCAGCTCAGTCCACCGTTGTCTACCTGATAGGGCTGGACTGCTAGACTCGTATCTCTGTCACTTTTCTGATAGTCTTTTCTGATAGACTGATGCAACTGATATGTAGCTTTTCAGTTCAGCTTTTCATCTTTGGTCTTCTGATACAAGTTTACTGACTTTTCTTTTCTTCTTTCAGAGGGAACTGGTGGTGCGGGTACTGCCGGGTCGACACCGCCGAGAGAGGTCACGCGGTGATGATGACATCTTGTCTGAACTGTTGAAAGAGATGCTACCACTCTTTACCTTCGATTATGTTGCCTTCAATTACGTTGCCTTTGATTTCGGTGATGATGACTTTAGAGTCTGAATCGCTATTGTGTATGTGGCTTCCCCTGTGTGATTAGTGGCCTCGCAATTTGTCGAGAGCTTTGTCCGAAATTACAGTATGCAATTCGATGTTCGGTAGGGAGTTGGTAACGGCTCCGGCTGTGGCTCTCCCGGCCACTCGAATTTTCATGCCCGATGATGAATAAAAGCTTAGGGCTGAATCCCTGTTCCATCCATTTGATTTTTGATTCATGGTCGGAACTTATTATAATAGTTGACTGGTTTCTTTTGGTCCATCTTGTGTCTTTGGCTTCCATGATCCCTGAACTTGATATGCGAAACAGGTTGCCGTGATCGATGCCTGATGTTTCTTGTGTTTGCTCGGATTTATTACGAAACCATTCTTCGACATAATTTGTGTTGTTTCTGTACTGATACTAGTTGTCTGATGCAGTTTGGTCCAGTTTGTTTTGGATTTAAACTACCACTTGATTTTATTGAACTGATAAGTGGATTGTTTCTTATGCAGTTTAGCTCGGTTCTGGTATGGTTCACTTTGGTGATCCACTTTCGTTTCATCCAATTCCGGTTGTTCTACTGTGGTTTTATGTAGACTGTGATGAGTCTTTCCACTTCAATTCTGTTGGCAGCAACTGAACTCGTGTCTTGGCTTGAATTTACTTGATAGTGCCCCGCAATATTTACTTGATGTGTATCCGTTTGAATCCACAGTTGTGCAAATCATTTCGGCCCGAAAACGCTTCTTTTACCTCTCTTTCTCGGCTGTCTCACAATGAAAAGATACTACCGGCCGGTAGCCGAGGTTGAGGTTCGGAAGTGGGAATGGGACGCGGCTTCGGTCGTGCCCTCTCGGCACCCAATGATGAAGATTTTCTGAGGGTGTCCTATTATTTCTTCTAACATTTTCTTCTGCTTTTCTTTGTTTTCATTGTGCAGGTAATCGGAAGAATAATGCTTGAAGAACATGGTTGAAGGAAGTCTTTGGAATGATTTAGGATTTTAGGCTCTTTTAGGATAGGAAAATGTAACTTAAAGTCTTTTGTAACTTGTAACCAAAAATATTCATTGAAATGAAATTCAATATTTTCTTCACTCAAATTAAATTCCAACTTTCATTTGTGCTTTGCATTTGTATGCCTTTGGAATTATGGCTCA
Source organism: Lathyrus sativus (assembly GCA_963859935.3). Taxonomy (NCBI): domain Eukaryota; kingdom Viridiplantae; phylum Streptophyta; class Magnoliopsida; order Fabales; family Fabaceae; genus Lathyrus; species Lathyrus sativus. The sequence continues at coordinate 182,219,770 of OZ012740.1, read as the reverse complement.
ACATGAGCTATCAGTATCTCTTCACCCTTACTCTTTCATAAAGATTTAATATCAAATGACCATTTGCCTACATTCAAAACAACCTGATTTAACAACAAATGTATTCAAACTACATTCCACTGATCAAATAATTCCTCAAAAAAAATCCAGCAACACCCAATTATTTTAAATCAAAACTGCGCCTTATTAACATAAACAGAATCGCTCTGGAACGTCTCAAAATAAACCATAAGCAATGAAGGCCCCAAATCCAATTATGTTTTTGACAACCCTTTCGATCCCAATCAAACCGTATCGACGCCTCGATAATGATCCAACCACATGATAAATAATTGCCTCAGATATGATGGCTCTAATGCCTCAAGACCTAAAGACCACTCTTTTTTCAGAATCCGTCAGGACCTACGTAAAATGACCAAAACGCCTCTATGGTGATTCCTGAAACAAAACGCACTTATATGACTGGTTAGTGATTAATGGATGCAAAATGAAATGCTATGCAAAATGACTGACTAAATGTAAAGGTAAAATTTGGGGTATTACAGCTTGGTTTGGACATGTAGATCAAAAATTCCAATTTCCATCTTTGGTTCATTTGAAATTCATCCTTATTTTAGGCCATTTTTGTGATTTTGAGCTACAAGCAATTCCAACCTCTTGGCTAGCTTTAAAACATCATTTTGAACAAGTTTGATGTTGAACATTTTCCCATTTGAAGCTTGCAAATAGGAGTTATGGCCTTATGATTGAAATGACCTATAATCTCCAAATGACCAAAATACCCTTGACTTGTCAAAGCCATAACTTGAGTTCTACAAATCCTATCAAGGACTTCTAGTACTCTCTAGAAAGCTAAGAGGATAAGGAACAACATTCATGTTGACTAAAAGTTCATAGGAATCATACTTCTAGGGCAAAAGTTTCATGCAAGTTGGACAACTATCAAGCTCCAAATTTACATGCCTCAGATGACCTGTAACTTGTCAAAGTCATAACTTGAGTTCTACAAATCCTATCAGGGACTTCTAGCACTCAAATTAAATCTAAGATCATGCTCTACAACAATCATGTTGTGGGTAAGATGAGACGACAATCACATCTTGAGCTACATGGCCTTGAAGATAGGGGTCAAACTAAGGGATTTTATATTGTCAAGTCTTAGAAACCCTAGCTTGAAACTTCTCAAACTCTTCAATCATGATGAGTTAACCTTGGAATCATCCTTATAACATCTCAATGTATCAATCCATGATCACATGGCTCTTTAATTAGGTCTCATCCTCCTTCAAATCCTCAGTTGACTTAGGGTTGACCCAGTCAAACCCTAGCTGCACCAATCATGGATGAGGCTTCTTATTCTTGCACAATGACCTGTCTAGGCCTCAAAGTGATCTTAAACACTTCTCATGAGCTCTCTCAAGACCTCAAATACAACTTCATGGCCTCAGAATCATCTGATGGCTTTCCACAACTCTCAAGTTAGGAGACCTACCCTCTTGGCTTCAACCACTCTATCTGAGGATCTTTTAACTTCTCTGACAAGGATATCAACCCTTGAACACGTGAATAAGCTTCATGGCTAGCTTCAAACTCTTGTGTAGCTCTTGACTGGTAATCATACCTCTTGATCTCCTGCATACATGTCAATGAAATGCAAATGATAATGCTAACGTGAATGAAATGAAACATAAGCTAGGTAAAGAAATGTTGGGCAAATTTTGGGGTGCAACAGCTGCCCCTATTAAAATGGATTGGACTTGACTGGGTGAGAAGCGAACGACTCTCAAACAATCAAGGTAAAAGACGGTTGAATACCAACAAACCCGTAAATTTGCCAACTGCGCAAGTACACGGTACTCTGATGGGAACAAATCTTCGGAAACTGAAATAATGATTGTACGACAATTAGCTGGAGAAATAATGATTTGAACCTCCGCCAGGATGATTCTCTGGTTTATCTGATATCATGGTGTCTTCAAATCCTCGAGGGATCACTGATCACATGGTAACTGGGGATCTGCCAACCGCACAGGTAAACAATACTTGGATTGGTGGGAACATCTTCGAGATTGAGCATGACAGTCGCACGGCAACTTGCTGGGGGAATCGGTCACACGGTAACCGGTGCAGGGTCTAAGCTCAAATCTCTGTCAGGATGATCATCTGATTTTGCTGTAGATATTCGTCCTCAAGTCATCAAGGGGTCACTAGTCCCTCGGTAACCGGTGATAAATGGTCGATCATGCCGTCAGGCATCAGAATTCCTCGGGACTCATCAGGTCATTGGGAACTTTTTAACAATCAAGTTAATCATGCCATCGAGCATTCACAGAAACTTTCGGGCATCAGCCGGACTTCATCAGTAAGTCTGGGGTTTCGGCACCGCCGCTGGACTTCAATCATCAAGTCTTCAAAGGAAGTTTCAACTTTTCGGTTTAGGACCTGCCGGGGATGGCACATCTCCGCTGGGGGGATTCTGGAGAACTATCAAGTAACTCTGCTTTGGGGATCCAGAAATCATTCTGGGTGAATCAACTCTGCTGAGGTCTTCAAGAATCATCTTGAACAAATAACTCCGTCGGGGATTTCAAGAATCATCCTGAACCAATAACTCTGCTGGAGGCTTCAGGAATCATCCTGAGCAAACGCTCTACCGGGGACTCTAAGCATCAACTTAAGCAACCCTCTCTGGCGACTTCACTGGGGGTTTTAAGAATCATCTTAAGCACACAACTTCGCTGGGGAATTCAAGAATCATCTTGGGCAACCGACTTTGCTGGGGAATTCAAGAATCATCTTGAGCCACTTAACTCTTCCAAGATTTCAGGAATCATCCTGAGCAAACACCATGTCGGGGAACACCTGCAAAACAAGAACGGTAACAACCTAGCTCATGTTTCATATGCATATGTTTGACAATGGCGCAATGCTCCACCCGGTGGAAATGCTACGCGTTCTTTAGGGTAAATGCTATGCAATCATGCAAAATGCTACGGCTCCATCAGCAAAATAAATGCTGAAGGGAGAATCCTCCTGTAAAGGAGAAAGGACCACTCTGGTGGAGGAAGGACTCATCCTGCCAAGGAGAAGAAGTCACACCAATCTCAATTGGACTCCGCCTGGGGAAATGATCTTCAGCCGACTGCCGCAGGGGAACAAAGTTCTACCAGAACCTGAACCTTCTCATCTAGGTGTACGAACCACAACTGTTGAGGAAAACGATGTCAATCGCAGAAATAAACTGCACAGCCTTGGCGGCAAAACTTTCTTGGAGGTAACGACTCCGATGGGGAAATAACGAATCAGCTGTTCAACACTCTACTGAGGAAAACCAATCATGGCCCGCACTGCTTCCAAGGACTCAGCTCTCTTGGGAAACTGCAGACTCGGCTGGGGACATAGGAATCATCCTGCACGCCGGGGAGAATACAACTCTGGGGGGAATTTTAATTCTGCTGGGGACTTCGGTCTGCGCTATCGAGTGCCACACACTTCGGTATATGACTCAGCTAGGGAAGTGACAATCCTTCAGGATACATCTAGTTGGGAAGAGAATCTTCTCTGCCTGGGGAGATACATATCAATGCTTACAATCTTATATTCAAACTCCATGGGGAGGTGCTGCTGAACTTGCTGAGGAGGGAGGAATCATCCTGCTTGGGGAGCGCATACGACGTACTGTCTAGAATATGCTACACCTGTAACAACACAAACAAACAGACAAGATACCCTTCTCAAAGGGACCTATCAAGGTTATCATCTTGTGACGATGTTCAAGTAATTCATTGGTTCAACAATCAGTGGCCTAGGCCAGTAAGTTTATGTATGCGCATTTTATCAAAAACATCGGCGTTCTTTTCGCAAACAAAACAGATAAATGCTAAACAGGCAAACAGAATTGCTGAATAGTACACATTTTATTGATAACGAACCCCTGAATGGGCAAAAATGCTTTACAACAGATGCAAGCTCCTGAAATGAGGAAGCCGTGCAACTATAAAACATAAATATACATCAGTATATACACAAATGTCGGCAACGAGGCGTAGACAAACACCATAAGTTGATCCCTCTATGACCCACTCGACTTCGATACTTCTCCGATGCTTCAGCTTCAGAAGAGATTGATTCAGATAAACGGCCCTCAGGTCTTCCAAACCACTAAATAATGAGAGTCCATACATGGAGCGCAGTCATTTGCTTTTTCAAATCCCTAACTTTTGCCTGAATCGCCCTTTCGGGTTTTCGATTCACCGGGATACCCTTTTTTGCCAAAGCTGCCCTTCCAGGTTTTCGACTTTGCGGGTGTACATTCTTTTCTTTCATATCCCTAATTTTTGCCCGAACCTTTTTTCCTTTTTTATGGTTCACCGGGATGCCCCATTTTTGCCTGGATACTCTTTTTCTTTCTAGAGGGTCGTTCTTTAAGCAAAGTATTTTTTAATTGCGTTCGCGTTCACCGGGGATGCAAAATATTCACCATCCATCGTGGACAACAACAAGGCTCCTCCCGAGAAGACCTTGCTGACAACGTATGGACCTTCGTAATTAGGGGTCCACTTGCCCCGGTGATCGGAGTGTGGAGGAAGAATCTTCTTCAGGACGAGATCACCCGTTTGAAAGCTTCTAGGACGCACCTTCTTATCATAAGCTTTCTTCATTCGGCTTTGGTATAGACGACCGTATGCAATCGATGCTAACCTCTTCTCGTCCATCAGGCTGAGTTGGTTTAGTCGGTTCTTAATCCATTCTGCCTCATCGAGTTTCACGTCAACCAAAACTCGTAAAGAAGGAATCTCAACTTCTAACGGCAGGACAACTTCCATACCGTACACCAGTGAGAAAGGAGTTGCCCCGGTTGATGTCCGTACCGTTGTACGATAACCGTGCAGTGCAAACGGCAACATCTTGTGCCAATCCTTGTAGGTCACAACCATCTTCTGTACAATCTTCTTGATGTTCTTATTGGCCGCTTCAACGACGCCATTCATCTTCGGCCGGTAAGGAGATGAGTTGTGGTGTTCAATCTTGAAACTTTGGCACAGCTCCTTCATCATCTTGTTATTCAGATTCGAACCATTATCAGTAATGATCCGCTCGGGAATTCCGTAACAACAGATGGTGTCCCTCTTTATGAATTTAGCCACCACCTGCTTGGTCACATTAGCATATGAGGCTGCCTCCACCCACTTGGTGAAGTAGTCGATAGCTACTAGAATAAAGCGATGACCGTTAGATGCAGTGGGCTCGATCTTGCCTATCATGTCGATGCCCCACATGGGGAACGGCCACGGGGAGGACATGACATTCAACGGGCACGGCGACACATGAATCTTATCAGCATAAATCTGGCATTTATGACATCTCTTCGCGAATTTAAAGCAATCCGATTCCATCGTCAGCCAGTAATATCCTGCTCTCAGGATCTTCCTTGTCATAGCATGCCCGCCGGCGTGCGTACCAAATGTGCCTTCATGGACTTCTTCCATGAGCATGCTCGCTTCTTTCTCATCTACACATCTGAGTAGCACGAGATCGTGGTTTCTTTTATACAAAACTCCATCAGGATTGAGATAAAAGTTCCCAGACAGCCTCCTCAGAGTCTTCTTATCCTGGGTCGACGCTCCCGCAGGATACTCCTTAGTCATAAGGAAAGTCCGGATATCATGGAACCATGGCTTGCCGTCGGAGGCTTCCTCGATTGCAAAGACGAATGCAGGTCTATCAAGACGAGAAAGGACAATTCTTGGAGCTTCATTCCAAAAATTGACTTTATACATCGAAGCCAACGTGGCTAAGGCATCAGCCATCTGATTTTCATCCCTGGGCACATGATGGAGTTCCACTCGATCAAAGAACGGAAGCAGCCTTCTGGCATAATTCATGTACGACACCAAATTTGTTTGACGAGTCTCCCACTCCCCTTTAATCTGGTTAATCACAAGTGTCGAGTCACCATATACATCTAGGTTCTTGATTCTCAAATCAATCGCTTCTTCTAGACCCATGATGCATGCTTTGTACTCCGCTTTGTTATTGGTGACTGGAAACGTCAGTCTCGCAGTAAACGGGATGTGGGATCCGTGGGGAGTCATGATGATCGCCCCAATGCCACTTCCATAAGAATTAACCGCCCCGTCAAATATCAATTTCCATTGGGATTTCCTGTCTGGCCCCTCGTTGGGCAACGGTTCATCGCAATCCTTCGCTTTAAGAAACATGATATCCTCATCAGGGAATTCAAATTTCATCGGCTGGTAATCTTCGATCGGCTGTTCGGCAAGGTACTCAGACAATACGCTTCCCTTGATGGCCTTATGGGAAACATACTGAATGTCATATTCCGTCAACACCATTTGCCATCTGGCAATCCTGCCCGAAAGCGCTTGCTTCTTGAAGACGTACTTGATCGGATCCATCTTCGAAATTAGCATGGTGGTGTGATTGAGCATGTACTGTCGTAAACGTTTGGCAGCCCAGGCTAGTGCACAACACGTCTTCTCCAGCATCGAGTAACGAGATTCACAGTCCGTGAACTTTTTACTCAAGTAATAAATGGCATGCCCCTTTCTGCCCGTCTCGTCGTGCTGACCGAGAACACACCCCATACTATTCTCCAGAACTGTCAAGTACATGATTAAGGGTCTTCCAGCCACTGGGGGTATCAAGATTGGAGGTTCCTGTAGATACTGTTTTATCTTATCAAATGCCTTCTGGCAATCCTCGTTCTAGATAATCGCCTGATCTTTCTTCAGTAGTTTGAACATCGGTTCGCACATGGCCGTGAGCTGAGAAATAAACCTTGCAATGTAGTTTATTCTGCCCAGGAAACCACGAACATCTTTTTCTGTTTTTGGCGCTGGCATTTCTTGTATCGCTTTAATCTTCGCAGGATCAACCTCGATGCCTCTTTCACTCACGATAAACCCCAGTAGTTTTCCAGACCGTACTCCGAAAGTACATTTGTTAGGATTCAGCCTCAACCTGAACTTCCTAAGCCTCTCAAAAAGCTTCAGCAAATTGACCAGATGTCCTTCCTCCGTTTGAGACTTCGCAATCATGTCATCAACATAGACTTCAATCTCATGATGAATCATATCATGAAACAAAGTAACCATAGCTCGTTGGTAAGTGGCCCCTGCATTCTTTAGACCGAAAGGCATTACCTTGTAGCAAAAGGTTCCCCAGGGTGTAATAAACGTAGTTTTCTCCATGTCCTCCGACGCCATCTTGATCTGATTGTATCCGGAGAAGCCATCCATGAACGAAAATACGGAGAACTGAGCTGTATTGTCGACCAACACATCAATATGAGGCAGCGGGAAATCATCTTTAGGGCTCGCCCTATTCAAGTCCCGATAATCGACGCACATTCGCACCTTACCGTCCTTCTTCGGTACAGGCACTATGTTAGAGACCCACGGAGGGTAAGTAGTGACCGCTAAGAAGCCAGCATCAAGCTGCTTTTGCACTTCTTCTTTGATCTTAACGGCCATATCTGGTCGCGTCCTCCTAAGCTTCTGCTTAACGGGAGGACAATCTTCTCGCAGCGGTAAGTGATGGACCACGATGTCAGTATCAAGTCCGAGCATATCTTCGTATGACCAAGCAAAGACGTCACTATACTCCCTTAGCATCTCGACCAATCTCTGTTTGACATCACTCTGCAATGCAGCCCCTATCCTGACGTTCCTGACCAGTTCTTCAGAACCCAGATTCACAATCTCGATCTCTTCCTCGTGAGGCAGAATAACTTTCTCTTCTTGTTTCAACAAGCGGGCCAACTCTTCGGGAAGGTCTTCGTCTTTATCAACCTCTTCTTCGGCTTGATAGATCGGGAAATCGTTACTCTTTGTCTGTCATTTGGATGATATCCCTGACAGACCAGTTGTTGAGGCTCCCTCCTGGTTTGCTTGGCTGGATCCAAGAGTCCAGATCGCAGTCGTTGTCTTCGCCGTCTTCGGACACCGCGTTGACACTTTCGAATATCACCCCGCCACTGATAAACTGGATCGGCCCTTTACCTCGCGACGCGCTGTGAGAAGAAGAGGCTTCAGCCGTAGGAGACTATCCCAACCCGAACTTTTCTTACTTGTTAGGTATTTCCAGAACCTGCCCCCAGCCTGGGGTAGATCCGGCTTGAACAACGGCCCGGGCTTCCTTGAAGGAGGAGAGAGTCATCTCTGGCTTCTCGGTGATTACAGCAGGAGCTACATTCTTGACTTTAACAGCTTCGAACGCTTGACATAGGGTTTCGTGGATTTCCCCATCCATCTCAACATACTTGAAGGACGACAAATGGCTCACCATTATGTCTTCCTCGCCACATACAGTCACGATGCTACCTCCGACAACATACTTGAGCTTCTGGTGCAACGTGGAGGTCATGGCGCCAACAGAGTGGATTCATAGCCGGCCCAAGAGACAACTGTAGGCAGGCATGATGTCCATAATGTAGAAGACTGCGTCGAATGTTTCCGGCCCGACTTGAATTGGTAATGTCACCTCCCCGAAAACTTGAAGTTTGGTTCCATCGAACGCCTTCACCACCAGATCACTGGGTGTGCCAATCAATCCGCGAGTATCTAACTTCATCAATGCTTTCTTCGGAAGAACATTGAGTGACGACCCCGTGTCCACCAACACGTGAGACATAATCGTTCCCCTACACTTTATCGAGATGTGCAGGGCGCTATTGTGGTTCCTCCCCTTCAGCATCAGCTCCAGGTTAGTAAACCCTAACCCATTTCCAGCATTCACGTGGGCTACGACTCTTTCCAACTGGTTGACCGATATTTCCTGCGGTACATACGTGGCATTCAACACCTTCAGCAGCGCGTTGCGGTGTGCCTCAGAACACAGCAACAAATTCAGGATGGAAATTTTCGAGGGTGTTTGATGGAGATGATCCACGATCTTGTAGTCACTCTTTTTAATCAACCTCATAAACTCTTCGGCGTCTTTAACAAGTAAGTATTTTTCTTCCCCACGAGGGGTTTCTTCAACGACTTTACTCTTTCCTTTATCGGTTACATCCACTTTGTCCGCCACAATCTCAGGTGGAGCAAACACTCTTCCGCTACGAGTGATTCCGCCAATGCCTACTAGGTTATCCACACACGACCCTGACGGTTCCAATTCCAACTTCTGTCTGTTGCAGTAGACATCTGCCCCATAATGCCATGGGACAACATTGGTGCTTTTGAAGGGTATCGGCCCAGCTTTGGTGATGGTAATCGTGGGCGGCCTGGGTGCAGAAATAGTTATCGTCCGACGAGGGATGGTGATGGTGGCAACCTCATCATCTTGCTTCAGCATTACCTCTCCCGATCCGCTTTCAGCCCTTCGGCTAAACTGTAAGATTCCCTCGGTCATCAGACTCTGGATCCCCTCTATCAACTGTTCGCATCCATCAGGACTAGTCGCACAACCCATACATAGTTCTCCACAGCCCGGGAAGTAACCTCTTTTCATTAGCTTGGCTTTAACGAAGCTAAGCGGTGTCTTCAGATCCTTGACGTCAGTCAACAAATCCAAGCCCTCGTCTTCAATAATGGCGTTTACCCCACCTCCCCTATGATTCGGCATAGGGTTCTTCGTGACGTTTGGCACATTATCTGAGAAATTGATGATCTTAGCGTCCACCATGTCCTGCACCTTGTGCTTGAAGGCTTTGCAATTTTCTATCGTATGGCCCGGTGCCCCCGAGTGAAATTCACAAGTCGCATTCGCATCATAACTTGGCGGAGGTGCTCCTGTCAAGGGTGCCAGGGTCCTCTTCTGGATCAACTGTAACTGGAGCAGAGTCTGTAGCAACTGAGCATAAGACATGGGCGGAGTCTCAAGGTGACGGCTCGATAGAGGTGCCCTGTTCTGATACTTTCTGTACCCTTGTTGGTTCGGCTGCTGCTGCTGTGGTTGTTGGACCGCGGGGATGGTTATGCTAGCCACCTACTGGTGCTGGCCCTTGCCTTTCCTTCGAGCGTTAGACACGGAGCTCGTCTCTCCTTCCCGCCTTTTGCCACCATATGGTTTCTTTCCTCCTCCAGCTGAGGATAGATCACCTTGAATTTTCCCCAGTTTGATCCCATTTTCAACGTGCTCACCCGTGATAATGAGATCTGAGAAGCTTCCAGACATACTGCTGACTAATTTCTCATAATAAACCCCTGGGAGGGTGGCTACGAACATTTCCACAAGCTCCCGTTCAACCATCGGCGGCTGAACCCTAGCTACCAATTCATGCCACCGCTGGGCGTACTCCTTGAACCCTTCGTTGTTCCTCTGTGACAGATTCTGCAGTTGGACTCGGTTCAGAGCCAAGTCACTATTATATTGGTAATGATGCACAAATGCTTCAGCAAGTTCCTTCCACGTGCGCACACTGGTAGGTTCCAGACTCATGTACCATTCCAGGGAGGGCCCGGATAGACTGTCCTGAAAGAAGTGCATCAGCAACTTCTCGTATTCAGAGTGAGCCGACATTTTCTGGTAGTATGATCTCAGGTGGACGCGAGGGCAAGTGGTTCCCTTGTACTTTTCAAAGTCAGGTACCTTGAACTTGGGAGGAACCTTGAAATCAGCAATCAGTCCCAACTTGGACATGTCAACACCCATGGTGTTCTGGTTCTCGATATTCCTCATCTTGTCCTCGAGTTCCTTAAACCTTAGCCGTGCTTCAGCAGTCAGCTCCCCTTCAGCACCTCTCTGCTAGAACACATCGTCTTGACGGTCTTCTAACCATGGCTGAGGCCCATACAGATTTCCAACACCCGCATTGTCGTTGCCCAGTCTAACATTGACATTAGCTTCAAAATTCCCATTATCGACGCCAGTCGTATTACCATTGAGCCTCATGTTAGCGATTACATTGCCGTTGGCACTGCCATTCCCCCCGGTCACAGGGACGCCATTCTGAGGAGTTTCAACAGATGGAGGGGTTGGAACAGTCCCACCATGGAGTACACCATTGCTGTCAACCCTTGAAATCAGAGGCTGAACCAAGGTTCTGAGCTGATCCTGGCCGTTGGCGACCACTTGCATGAGCTCCATGATGCGGTCCATCCTTTCTTGGAGTTCTTGAACGTCAGTTTGCATTTGCTCCATAACTCTGGCTTGATTTTCTCTGGTCGGATAGCGGTGGATAGGTCTCTGATCAATCCTGGAACAACCTAAAACAACCTGTATACACAAAAGGGTTAGGAAAAACGACAAAGTGCTCGTTATGCAAATGCTTCATGCAAATGCAAACGTGTGTCTGTGCGTTGGGGATATTTCCCCCGATCCTAGTGCCTGAGTGCCAGTGCTAATAATAAGAAGTCCGAGTCCAGTCATGGAAATAACATCTCATATATATAAAGAAAGCCCATTAAGGCAGTACACAATGTCACTGAGTACAAGCAGAATCAATAACGTGACCTCAACCAACAAGCCTGGTGATGGTCAGCATACAACAATGATCAAAACAAAAGGAATACAAATAGTCAAGCACGGCCACGGGCGCGAAACTCTTCTAACAACCCCTTCGTTTCTGGATGATCAGGCCGAGTGAGCAACCCTTCGACGAGTAACTCCCTTTGCCCAATGGTGTATTGAAGACCTTCAACTGAGTCTTCCCATGCTCCTTCGCCGAAACAATCTTCCAACTTCCGCTTCTTGGATTCAAACGTCAGTTTGCGCTCCTTCAGGTTAGCAAGAGCCTTGTTGAGCTGGCCTTCAGTGGCATATCTGCGAGCGGTTTCTTCATCAAACCTTTTCTCACTAGCCTTCACCAGGGCTTTCAGCTTGGAGATCTGTTGCTTCAGCTTATCCTCCCGTTCTTTCCCGTTGGCTAGGGTAGCCTTCTAGTGCTGGTTAAACTTGGATATTCTCCGGTACGCTTCATCCAAGCATTGCTTCTTAGTGGCCAGTACGTCATTGACAGCTTTGAAGTCCCGACCCAAGCACTCACGCTCACCCATCTGCTTTGTCAAATCCGTCCCTAACTGGTTCACCAGCTCTGTCTGCCTCTTGAAGGAATGGACGGCTTCGCTTCTCTCGCTTCTGAGCTGAGCCAGTTCTTTCTACAGTTCTTCATTTGCCTTTTTCAACTCATCTCTCTCAGCTAACACCTGATTATGCTGCTGAATAGGCACGGTGGTAGGCTCTTCAATCACTGGAGGACTTTTTGGCTGGGCAGGTGGAAACGGCATCCCTATAGCACCTACTCTGGCTCTGATCCAAGTCACATATGGAGCGTAGGCTTGGCTGTTACTTTTCCCTAGCAATGGTTTTCCTCACTTACAGATACCATTCCAAGCGTGCTGAAGCTTAGATGACATATCCCCCTCTAGAAGACCAGTGAGGTACAAATATTCCTGCACCTCTTCATCCTTCGAAGGAGCTCTCAAAGCATAAGCAAACTGTCGGACCAGCAGAGATGGATTATAGTTTATACAGCCCTTCCTGCCTATCAAAGGCACATTCGGAAACCCCCTGCAGCTGAAGATAATCTCGGTGCCCAACCTATCTCTATCAAACCAGGCAATATCCTCCGCTGACAGACTCATCAAACGCTCAGGCCACTCAGCTGTGGCTGCAGACGAAGCAAAAGAACCATTCTCGGGTAGGTGACTATCAAGCCATCTATAGAGTAGGGGCACACAGCACGAGACATTCTTGCCCCTTCGGTTCTCGTTCTTGTAGTGGACGGAATGATAGACATCTCCTATCAAGGTAGGGACTGGATTCCCTGATGCAAAGATGTGGAAGGCGTCGAAGTCTACAAAGTCAGGCATATTGGGGAACAGAATGATGCCATATATGCATAGGGCCAGAATGGCGTTGAACACGACCCAACATCCGTCTTTGGCGCACTGCTGAGATTTTCCCAGTAAGAACTGCAGGGAGAAACCGGGGACCTTGTTCCAACTAGACAAAACCAGCTCGGAGGCATCCAGATGAAGTGAGGGAGCTAGACTAGCCAGGTCAGGCTCAGCATCCATATGAACAAAAGGCATCTGACTATTGATAGGCACACCTAACAAATCAACATACTCCTCTAGTGTGGGTGCGAGAATAAAGTCCGGGAAAGTAAAGCATCTCAAAGGAGGATCGTAGAACTGCAGCAGGGCGTGCAACCCATTCAACTCAAACACAGAAGGTTTACGAACCAAGCTGAGCAGTTTCCCATAAGACTTTCTGAATTCACCTCTCACAGAATCATCTGCCAAAGCAATCAAACCAGTCAGCTGAACAACATCAGGAGTGGGGAGCTTATAGGCTACAGTCTTCCTCAGAGAACCCATAATAGCACAATAGAGGGCAAGAAAACCTGAATCGGGGGAAACGGTACCTGCAACACAGACACACGTTAATGAAATGCGAATGAGTATGCAAAGCAATGTAAAATGCAATCATGCAACAGGAGATCAAGACAACTGTGCTATTGAAGAGATGAAGGTGAAGATTTTGTATCAACAAAACCACAATACTGCTCTGTCAAGAACAACCACTATCTCTGATAATAAGAAAACCCTGATATCGGACCATAAATTCTGCTCTATCAAGAACAAACACATCTGATAATAAGGACCTCTGATACAGGACCATCAATCTGCTCTGTCAAGAACAAACATATCTGATAATAAGGACCTCTGATACAGGACCCTAAATCTGTTCTGTCAAGAATAAATACATCTGATGATAAGAACCTCTGATACCAATAAAACTGATTCACTATCAAGAAAACTAGGTAATCTGAAGGTTAAGGTTTCCTGCAACAAACCCAACCCTGCTCACAGGTATGGACCTATACTGACACAAGTTCGGCATCCTATGCGGTCATCAGCGTCACAGATATTCAAGAGGGGTGACACGATACCCAGAAGGTGTGGCGTCACCATCTCCTGAAGCGGCCTCACTCAGCTGAATTCCAAATGATCGGTCCCCATAGTCGACAATCCTCCAAACCAACAACCCCCTCAACCCAAAGGGTTGAAAAAGAAGTCAACCGGGAGAACCTTGTCTGAGCGTGGATTTCATGAGACACTAGTGCCTGCAAAGGAAGCACGTGCCCACTAATTTCCACAACTAATGCTAAGTACACTCAAGCCTGGGTCTGGCTTCTCACTCATCCGAATGCCCCTCCCACAACAGCACAGATAATCATATCATACTGAAAATAAAGTGCGGGAAATAAAGTGCGATAAATAAACACAACCCAACAAGTAATCATACAAGCGCTAGGATTGACTCTCGCAGGGGACGTTGGATCCCCAAACTGACTCGCATAAGGGACGTTGGATCCCAGGAAACTATCAAGTCCCCAGCAGAGTCGCCAGCTGTCGCTACCGCGAAAATAAGGTGCCGGAAAAATAGAAGAGTCGCCACCTTTCGTTATTTATCCCTCAGAACGGGAAAGGAAATGATCGGAAAAACCTGACGAAAAGGTATAAGACAAGGTCATCGCAACCATTGTCTGGGTTCGGGAGTCGGTTACGCAAGGGGAAGGTATTAGCACCCCTCACGTCCGTCGTACTCGACGGGATCCACGCTTGTTGTGTTTACTAGACGGGTTGGTTTTATCTATCTACCTATCAAGGCGGGTATGAAAAGAAAAGAAAATGACTCGGCAAAGCGTCGTGCTTTATGCCTACGTATTCTCATCAGAGAATGAGAAATCAGAGTCAACGTAGTTCGACTAACTACGGGTGATGGGGAAGGTGGCTCGCCAATACGTCAGTATTGTGCCTACGTACTCTCAACAGGTATGAGAGATCAGAGCTTACGTAGTTCGGGATAATACGGGTTACGGCAATTCAGATTCATCTATTTTATCGAGTAGGGTTAACAAACAGTTCCAGCAGTTTGGTGTACGCAGCTCGACCCTTGGAGACTTAGGCGTTACCGCTTGCGGTAGAACTGGGAGTTAACGACACTCTTTTCTTCAGAAAAGCTTCCTTTGGATTATGGGCCCACGGGGCAAAAAGGTTTGAAGTTCGTTTTCTGTCTTTTACGGAAGAACTGTTTTTTATGGATGTTTGCAACCAATATCGCACTAGAGACTATGACCTGAGAGTGAATGCGTCGCATGTCACCCAAAGGGTGCCATACTAAACATCCAGACTGTTGAAAAGAAACTCTCCAACAATCCTTTCTCAGATAGCTTAAGGCTCGTAACGTACGACGTCAGTTAACCTTTATTACTGTATTTTGATTTGTTTGAAGATAAGAAGAGAGAGGGACAACTACGGGGAGACTATCAAGTCCTAATGTTGTCATGCCGAGGATTCATCCTATGGTTGAAGTTTGAAACAGGGATCTCCTAGAAGTTATCATGCATAGGTTTCAACCTAAAGTTCTATCATCACTTCCTTATCAAAGGAAGTGAGATTCCTAGGGGATCATGTCAATGATAAAAAGAAACAGATAAAGCATAAGCTTAAACAGTAAACAGTAAACGACTGTAAAATGCATGCAATGCAAGTGAGGGAGGAAATGTGTGTGGGGCATCAGCCTCCACAAGCTCGTCTCAACCTCAAGCCAGATATGAATAACTGCAATCATACAGAAAAATAAAATGCCATCAAGCAAAATAGAATACCTGCAATCATACAGAGGAAATGAAATAAAGTGCCATCAAGCACACACAAACCTCATGGGCAAGGGAGCAGGGCTCTATCGAATACCTGCAAGCAAAGCCATGCAGTAACAATACAAGTAGAGGGAGAAACTCAACCTCTAGTGCAATCATGCTCCTAGCTTACATCAGTCTAAATATGAACTTATTCTAATGTGTCAAGCAAATCAAACAAGTCACACCAATACAGTTGCACAGAAAGAAAACAGACGGGAAAGCAGATCCACATCTCCCACAGCAAAACAATCTTCTGACAGCAGTTCAGTCCTCAGCCTGCAACTGCTCTTCAAAGCTATCATCTTCAATAGCAAGTGTCAACTTGCTTCTTCAAGCTCTTAACACATCAAACATAAGTATCAACTTATCCCTCTTCTTCAAGCCTCAGCTCCAAAGTAGATTCCACCTTCAGGCTTCAATCCCAATTGCAAGTATCAACTTGTTCCTTCAGGGACTCAATGCATTAAACTCACAACTATCAACTTGCTTCTTCCTTAAGCTTCAGCTTCTTCATTCCATCTCCAATGGATTCCTCTCATAAGTATCAACTTATTCTTCATCTTCTTCAAGCTTCAGCTCTTTCTTCAATCTCAGCTTGATCTTCTTCACAAGTGTCAACTTGGTCTTCAAGCTTCAGCTCTCTCCTCCTTGCAAGTATCAACTTGCTCTTCAGGCTTCTAAAGATACTCTTTAAACACAAAGAAGTATCAACTCCTCTAGCCTCCTAAATCTTCTAACAAGGAACTCCATCCTCTAGCAAGGGAGAAAGATTCATCTAACAAGAGCAAGGTTTGGATGATTGACAGCAGAATGAAGACCAAAGGTCACCACTAAGCATCCTATCATCAGAGAGCCACACATCCTACCAAAGGAGGTATGAGGCCTTTACAAAGGGACCTTACATCATAGGGAAGAATGGAAGTGATCAACATCTTCCATGTTTATGAAGGAAGAGAATCTATCTAGAAGCTCTGCCTACAAACCCTAATCTTAACACCTAATCAACAATACACCAAAAGAAGGGAACTCTTCACATCCAAGCTTCTTCAAGCAATCCATGGTAGCCCAAGCTTGTCTTCAACCTTATCCAAGAGCAAGAGAGACAAAACCCTAATCTAAGGGAACTAAAGAAGTCAATCTAGTTGAATTAGTGCATTAGAATCATCTAAAGTTAGCACTTAAACTAAAATCAAACAAAAATAGTAAACCACATTGTAAATTCCTACAAAAATTCCTAAGGAATCCTAATTCAATCATGAATCTAACCTACAAAAGTCAGAGGTTGAATCATCCATCAAGTTCTAAAAATAAAATCTAAATCACAAGGTATCAACCATAAACCC
Organism: Lathyrus sativus; assembly: GCA_963859935.3. Taxonomy (NCBI): domain Eukaryota; kingdom Viridiplantae; phylum Streptophyta; class Magnoliopsida; order Fabales; family Fabaceae; genus Lathyrus; species Lathyrus sativus. Next base: position 182,202,811 of record OZ012740.1, on the reverse strand, counting down.
TAAAAATGGAGCTCTTAAAGTTCCAACCTAAAACTACCACTTATGTTCATCACAAAAATGTGAGAAAAATCTAGGGGGATCATGCATATCTATGCTAGCTACATACAAAAATTTAGCTCAAGAATCATCACCAATTAATCACACAAAATTCAGAAAAACAAGGTCTCAACCATAATGATTTTAATCTCAATTAAAATGTAAAAATGCATATAAAATCAGAAAATTCATGGAATATTAATATTTTTTATCTAAAAAAAACTAAATTCAATCATGAATCCATAGCAAAAAGAATGGAATTAATTGCATCATTTTTCAATTATTTATGAATTTTCTAATAACCATGAATAAAATGAAAAATGAAATGAAAATCAAAATAAAATGACAAACGCGTGGTGCAGGTAGCAAAGCCAATCAGTTCATTTTAGGATTGGGCCCGAAAAGGGGGTGTAAGTATCAACTATTGCCTAAGCCCACCCAGAATGCATTAATGAAACGCTGCATTTCATCTCAACTCAGAAATCCTTCACAAGATTTCCTTCACGCGTGGCCATTGGATCTTCATCTGGTCAAAGGTCCTACCTTAATCCAAGGGCTCTGGGATCATCTTCAACCTTTTGAATCTCTGAACTCAGTTCACCTGCGCGCCAGAGTCACCGCCGGTGACGTTCTCCGATCAACATTCCATAACCCTAACTCTCTATAGAGTCCACCATTGGCCACGATTCCTTGATGAATCTTGTCCCAAATTTCACAAAGACTCCATTCATGCCCTTAATTCAGTCTAAAACCTCAAGATTCGCAAGAACACAATCTCAACCGAAAATTGGAACAACCCTAATTGGTCACTAATCTCCCAATTTATGATCCAAAAACCTTCCTACATCAATCTACAATGCATCTAACACCCTAATTCCTCTTAATTCTACTTAATTTAAGCCATAGAACAAGAACTGCATACCTGGTAAACTCGAGCAAACAGAGTGGTTGAATCTTCAAATCAACCCTCAAGAACTTGCAGAATCCTTCACTAGCCTCCCACCAAACTTCTGTATGCAATGAAAAGAGTTGAAATGCTCTGGATTCTTGAAACAGATTCTGAGTTGCAGATGAAAAACTTCAATGGCTCTCACACGATTCTTCACCAATCTTGCTCAATTCTCCATCTGGAATCATCCACCAATGCTAGAGCAAGCTTCTGAGATCAAAATCTTGGATTGAAATGGCTTCAATCCTTGTAACCGATTTGGATTTGCAATGGGAAATTTCAAAGTGCAATCTCACTATCCTATCTCAATTCTCACCAACCTTCACTCTGAACCACTTCTAAATCATATATAGAACATGTATGGATGATCTAGAAAGTTCTATATCCCTCTAATGAGAAATTCAATATCTGATGTCATGGAAAGTTCAATCTCATGGTGTGTTCATAACAGCTCATGTTGGCAGCTTGTATTCACCCTCATTCTCTTACAATTTCTCTCCTAATGGTATTTTGGATGTGTTTGGATTGAAAGGAACCTTGGTTATGCCTTGAATATTGGTTTGGCAATTGTTACTTAAGATGCAAGTAATCACTTTTCAAAGCAAGTCCTCAAATTAACCCTTAATTCAAAATTGTGGCAATACCAATGTTCTTAAAAATTTGTTTTACAATCAAATTGGCATGTCATATGGCTTGGTTTGGACATGTAGATCAAAAATTCCAATTTCCATCTTTGGTTCATTTGAAATTCATCCTTATTTTAGGCCATTTTTGTGATTTTGAGCTACAAGCAATTCCAACCTCTCATGACCTCTTGGCTAGCCTTAAAACATCATTTTGAACAAGTTTTATGTTGAACATTTTCCCATTTGAAGCTTCCAAATAGGAGTTATGGCCTTATGATTGAAATGACCTATAATCTCCAAATGACCAAAATACCCTTGACTTGTCAAAGCCATAACTTGAGTTCTACAAATCCTATCAAGGACTTCTAGTACTCTATAGAAATCTAAGAGGATAAGGAACAACATTCATGTTAACCAAATGTTCATAGGAATCATCATTCTAGGGCAAAAGTTTCATACAAGTTGGACAACTTTCAAGCTCCAAATTCACATGCCTCAGATGACCTGTAACTTGTCAAAGTCATAACTTGAGTTCTACAAATCCTATCAAGGACTTATAAAACTAAAATTAAAGCTAAGATCATGCTCTACAACAATCATGTTGGGGGTAAGATGAAATGACAATCACATCTTGAGCTACATGGCCTTGAAGATAGGGGTCAAACTAGGGGATTTTATACTGTCAAGTCTTAGAAACCCTAGCTTGAAACTTCTCCAACTCTTCAATCAAGATGAGTTAACCTTGGAATCATCCTTATAACATATCAATGTATCAATCCATGATCACATGGCTCTTTAATTAGGTCTCATCCTCCTTCAAATCCTCAGTTGACTTAGGGTTGACCCAGTCAAACCCTAGCTGCACCAATCATGGCTGAGGCTTCTTATTCTTGCACAATGACCTGTCTAGGCCTCAAAGTGATCTTAAACACTTCTCATGAGCTCTCTCAAGACCTCAAATACAACTTCATGGCCTCAGAATCATCTGATGGCTTTCCACAACTCTCAAGTTAGGAGACCTACCCTCTTGGCTTCAACCACTCTATCTGAGGATCTTTTAACTTCTCTGACAAGGATATCAACCCTTGAACACGTGAATAAGCTTCATGGCTAGCTTCAAACTCTTGTGTAGCTCTTGACTGGTAATCATACCTCTTGATCTCCTGCATACATGTCAATGAAATGCAAATGATAATGCTAACGTGAATGAAATGAAACATAAGCTAGGTAAAGAAATGTTGGGCAAATTTTGGGGTGCAACAGAAACGATCCTCTCTAAAGAAGAAATGGTTGCGCTAAAAGAAAGCGACCCTCGTCAATACGTCCAACTACTGTTGCGTAGTCGAGGCAGTTCTTCTAGCAAAACTCGGAGTACTTCGACTTCTGAGGGCCAGGTCTCTAGCAAACCTTCAGATGATATTTTGGCGAAGATCAAAGCCAAAATATTTAAACGAGACCTTTTCATGTTGCTGAAGATGGATTCCGTCACCCACCTATCTTTGAAAACGCTTCTTCAACAGGTGAAACTTGACTCCATATCGCCTGAAGCTGCTAATGTTATTCGAGAGGTGGGCATTTTGATAGATCAAGTCTACAAAGACCTCACGTTGCTGCCCCGCCTCGAAAGTGACATTTCGACGAAATCTGGTTGCGAAGCAGCTGCCTAGACAAGTGCAGCGGAATCTGAACAAAGGATCGAAGAGCTGGAGGAAGAGAAAAAGAAAGACCAACTAGAAATTGCTTCCAGCAAGGAAAATATCGTCTGTTGGAAACGCAAGATCAAGAAACTTAAAGGAAAGATCAAGAAGGAAGAAAAGAAGATTTCTCAACTGTCTTCCAAAGATAATTCAGCCCTTGCTGCTGAACTCGAACATGCTATCACTTTTGCAGAAGAGGCTCGAAACTTAGAAGAAGAAGTTGCCAGATTAACTGATGAAAGGGCCTCGTGCCAACAACGTATCGAGTCTTAGAAGGCGAGCTACCTTAAAATGAAGGCCAATCTTCCTTTCTGATTTACTGATATATTTTAACAGACTATATTTTGCTGGCCTTTGAAGCCATTTTGTTATTGTAACTTATCGCGCCATTTTGGCAAATATTAATACCATTTGTGGCTTTGCTTTATAATTTATGTTATTGTGTTGTTATCTTAACTTCTTGTAGCATAGGCATGTACTTTTTCAAGTACTTACCATTTACTTTTAATATCCTCCTATCTTCGCCCAATTCTTCCACTTCATAGGCTCCATTAAAGAACACCCTTAATACTTGGAAGGGTCCCTCCCACTTTGGGGACCATTTACCCAGTGTCTTGGCCTTTCGATCCATAGGCAAAATGACTCTCCAAACTAAGTCTCCAACTAAAAAGGTTTTTGCTTTAACCTTCTTATTGTATGACTTTTCCACTCTCTTTTTATGCCTTCTCAGCAATTCTAGAGCTTTCAATCTCTCTTCGTCTAAGTCCATGACCTCATCTAGCATCATATCCCAATAGACTTCTCTAGGAATTTCGTGTTGCCTTTGAACCCTAATCGACTGTATGTGGATTTCGACTGGCAACACTGCATCGTGACCAAAGGTCAAACGATATGGGGTGGAGTTGGTTGCCTCTTTGGGTGACGTTCGACATGCCCATAGAACCTGATCCAACACTTTGTGCCAATTCTTTGGCTTGGTTCCTACTTGCTTCTTTATCATGTCAATGACCACTTTATTTGCTGCTTCGACTTGCCCGTTAGCCTGCGCGTAATAAGGGGTCGAAGTTAAGAGTTTGAACCCCATCTCTCTGGCAAAATCCTGCATCTTTCTACCCGTGAAGATCGGCCCTTGATCCGTTGTTATCGTCTCTGGCAGTCCAAACCTAAAGATGATATTTTTCTGAATGAATTCAATCACATCTTCCTGCTCCACTTTAGGTAAAGGCACTGCTTCGATCCACTTGGTAAAGTAATCTACCCCCACTAAGATATACTTTTGGTTTTTTGAGGATGCTGGTCGAATTTCTCCAATCAGATCCAAAGCCCAACCTCTAAACGGCCATGGTTTAATTATGGAATGTAATTCGCTTGCTGGGACTTGTTGTATGCCTGCATGAACTTGACACTCCTGGCACCCCTTGGCGAACTCGATGCAATCTTTCAACATTGTAGGCCAGTACAAACCTTGTCGAAATAACAACCATTTCATTTTATGGCCAACTTGGTGTGCACCACATGCCCCACTATAGACTGTTGACAAAGCCAAGTATGCCTCTGATACACTCAGGCATTTCAGCAAAACTCCTTCAGGGGTTTTTTGAACAATTCGTTGCCCATCAAGACATAACTCAGCGCTCGATATTTTATCTTTCGATCCGAGGCTATTGACGGATTCTGGAGATATTCGACTAAAGACTGTCTCCAGTCATTGTCAAACAATTCTCCGATGGTAAAGACTTCGAAAGTTTCTTCATCCATATATCCAAACTTTGTAGCCTCTAAGTCTGATGGCTTCAACCCAACTGACACTACCTTGCCTCTAGCTTCGATTACTTCCTGCAAGTCTTCCTTCGAGACCCTATATCCCAAGGCAATCTGTGCTAGATCGTTGGCCACTCGGTTCTGTATTCTCGGTATATGTCGAATAGTTGATGTTTTGAAATTTTTAAGCAGCCTATTGGCCACTACGAAGTACATGATGAGATTTTCTTTAACGCATTTGTACTCCTTTGTCAACTGTTTTATCACTAATTCCGAATCGCCCATTATTTCGACCTGGGTTGCCCCCAATTCTAACAAAATTTCAAGTCCAGCTATTAAAGCTTCATATTCAGCCTCGTTGTTGGAACACAACCCTTAGACTTTATACTTGAATTTTGCTGGAATTTTATCTGGCGAAATAATCAACAGACCAATACCCGTGCCATGTTTGTGGCTAGAACCATCGAAGTATAATTTCCATGGTTCCACTTCAACTATATTCAGGGCATTTTCGTTTATAGAGTGGTCGACGATAAAGTCTGCCACTATTTGCCCTTTGACTGCTTTTAGCGGTCTATAAGTTAAAGAATATTCTGTCAATGCCAGTGCCCATTTTCCAATTCGACTGTGCAAAATAGGTTTTGATAACATGTGTTTAATAACAACAAAGTGCGAAGAAACACAAACATCTACTGGTTTAATATATTGCTTTAACTTTGTACATGAGAAATATAAACATAGACATAGCTTTTCGATTTCACTATATCTAGTTTCTGCGTCATTTAAAACTCTACTAAGGTAGTAAATAGCCCTTTCGTCGCCATTCTCATCCTCCTGAGCCAACATGCTCCCTAAAGTTCTATCTGACGCTGCTATGTACAATTGCATGCTCCTGGTTCTACACGGAAGCGAAAGGACTAGGGGATGAGCCAAGTAGTCTTTGATTTTGTCGAAGGCTTCCTGCTGCTCTTTGCCCCACTCGAATTTGTCCCTAGTAATTCGAAGCAAAGGTGAGAAGGCTTGCGTCTTGCCGCTTAAGTTAGAGATGAACCTCCTTAGAAAGTTAATTTTCCCCAGCAACGATTGCAACTCCTTTTTGTTCGACGGTGCTTTGGTTTCTAAAATAGCCTTCGTCTTATTTTGGTTGATTTAGATTCCCTTCTTATGGACAACGAAACCCAAGAAGTCTCCCGCCTGTACACAAAACGCGCACTTCAACAGATTCATTTTGAGGCCGAACTTCCTCATTCTGGCGAACGATTGCCGCAAATGACCTAGATGGCTTTTTCCTGAAACAGATTTCACCACAATATCGTCAATGTATATTTGCATAAAAGATTCGATGAAATCATGGAATATAGAATTCATTGCTCGCTGGTACGTTGCCCTAGCGTTCTTTAGGCCAAATGGCATTACTATCCATTCATAAGTGCCTAAGGCCCCTGGACAATGAAACGCTGTTTTGGGAACGTCATCTTCCGCGATAAAAATCTGGTTATATCCAGAATAACCATCCAACATACTGAGGTATTCATGGCCAACGGCTGAATCAACTAACATTTCTGCCACTGGCATCGAATATTCGTCTTTGGGAGTGGCTGAATTCAAATCTCTGAAATCAATGCACACTCTTAAGGACCCGTTCTTCTTGATGACTGGGACAATGTTGGCCAGCCATTCGACATACCTCGCTGTGCGAATGAATCTGCAACGAAGGAGCCTTTCGATTTCCTCCTTGATCTTCGACATGATCTCTGGAGCAAAACGCCTTGGGCCCTGTTTGACGGGCTTCTTTCCCGGTTTTATCGGTAGTTTATGTTCCACCAAATCTCTTTGCAACCCAGGCATTTCGTCATAGTGTCATACCCTAAATTTGTCCTACCCATTTTCAAATATTTTTGCATTTTTTTCGATTGTTTTTTTATTTTGTATATTTTTTGTAGTATCATATCAGTTAGACACGTGCCCACCCGTAATTGAGCATTTTTTTAAAATTATTCTTTTTTCGCCCAATTAAGGTGTGACACGTGGCCTAAGAACCTTTTTTTGTGAATATTATCTTCTTAAGCTTTTTATATTTTAAAATATTACTAATAATGTTTTTAGTAATTACTTTTTCTTTTTTTATATATATTTCTTTTAACATTTATTTAATGATTATTGTTAATATCTATGTTAGTATATCAATTTAATTTATTTATTTGTTAATATTTTATTTATTAGAGTTATGTTAATATTATAATTATTAGTTTTAAAATTAAATGTAAAAGAAGCAAGAGAGGGTCAGAATTTGAAGGAAAATTGAAGCAGAGGTGGGAGGAGGCCCATTGCATGCGGCCCGTTAAAGTTGTGAGGGATAGGCTTTTGGGGGAGAATAAAAGGGGCAGAAAAAACCCTAGGAGGGGCAACTGTTCATGATCCTTCCCGATGAGACTCTAACGGCGCGATCCATTTTCTTCAAGGCTCATCAATCAAACCCACCTCACTCCAAAACGACCGCCGCCCAGAAATCACCAAACTCTTTCCCTCATCTCAGCTTGTAAACATTAAATCACCATTCTCTCTTCCTCCCTCGCGAAAAAAAACTCCGCCGCACCACCATTTCCATACCTTCTTCACCATCGAACTTCATCTTCCTCTCCCTCATCCGCCTTCTTCCTCATTTTTTTTCCTCCATAACCAACCCTCTCTTCCCTCAATAAACCTTAAGGCTGACCGTCGTAAACCCATCACCATTATTATCGCTCAAACACCAACGAACATATTCAAATCTCACCTTCTGGTTTGAAGTGTATATCATTAGGTTCAACGCCGAAATCACCGAGAGTTTCGCAACAACTCACAATTCCTCTCTTCTTAATCTCTTGAAGTGTCGCCTTCTCTCGGCCCTGTTTTGATCAGTTTCGAAGTGGCGAGAACGTTGCGTAATCGTCAACTTGATGTACGCAGGAAGGAGATGCGGATGCGGTAACTCATCATTACAAATCCAGGGATTTGTACTTGAAGACGCATTTGTTGTTTGAGGAATCGTTGACGACCTTAGTGGTAAAATCTACTGCAACAGCCTCTTAGCTCGGTTTCATGAGATAAAATTTAAAAAAATCGGTATTTTGTTTGTTTCAAAATGATTCCAGCTGGTTTTTGATAAAGGTTTTGTTGTGTTGTTGTCATCATGAGCGTTGTTATTGTTTTCTCATCAATTTCATTCATGAAGTTTGATTTAAGTTTAAATGTCGGTTTGTATTCGTCTGATGAGGTTATTTCTGCTCATATCCTGATGCTTTGATTTGTTTGAATGTAAGTTTCATTTGTTGATTGCAATCAAGTGTTGGTTGTTGATTCACTTTGAGGGTGAATGTACATATCAGGAAGATGAAATGTGTATAGTAGTTTTAATATAGTCTTATGCTAAGAAAATAACTTTATTATAATTTGGGTGTAAATTCATGAGCACTATATGTACTGGGTTGTATTGCCGGCAATATTTTTTGTTATCACAGGTTCTAAATCATGACAGTAGTCTCGATATGAAGTTTCGGTTATGTTGCTTTTTTTATTATTTGCTAGGTGCATTGATATTAGATTGGTGACAGCATCTTGGATTTTTTTTGTATATATGAATTTTGCAATGCTGCAATGCTGTTGTTTATTTTTTGTTTCAAAATTTGATCGTTCGGTGAAGACACAACGACAAATTCAGCACCTTTTCAGTTCAAAACTGGTTCAGGCAACAACTCGAGCAAGCGACGACTCACGTTTTTGGCTTAATGAGGTTAAGTTTTTAATGAAAATTGGTGGATTAGCTTGAATTTTTTTTTGTTTGGATTAATTTTGCTAATTAATTTTTGGTTAACTTGATTATTCAGTTTAGTTGGATAATTTTGATAATTAAATTTTAACCAGCCCAATTAATTGATTATTTAACTTTATTAATCATTTTTAATTAATTTAATTATTTGATTCAATTGAATAATTTTAATGATTAATTTGGATTAACATAATTAAATGATTTAATAAACTTTGATCCATATGACCTTGTTGGATAGGATTGGGTTAAGACCAAAAGCTTACTAAATTCAAGTCAATGTGGTTAGTATGCACTTACGTTTGCGTTGTTTCTTCCTATTCGATAAAAAACGAAAAAAATTAAACTCTTGAAGTTTAGCACTTCTTGAGTTTTCGAATGGATATTGTTAAGGTGTACACCTTAAATAATGTTTTGTTCAACTTTTCGTTCTCTTATTTGGACAAAGAAATATCATAGGAATCTAGCATTCCGTATGATATTTCCGTTTTACATCCAAACATTTTTCAAATGAAAATGGTGTTGTCGAGATCTAGCATCTCGATAATACTCTGATTAATTGGTTGTGAGGCTGACGTCTCATTTATCAAATAATTATCACTTCTCCTAAATCATTTTCAAATTCAAAATTCATTTTCAAATTCAAATTCATATCCTTACCTCATACATTCACAAATCATTTTCATACCCCATTTCATTTCAAATTATTGTCAAAACATCTTTCTCGATTAAAACCTCGAAAGAAGGAGATTCTTGGAATCTAGCATTCTTTGAATTTTCGAGTGAATAGTTCTCGAGGCATGCCCTTTGAGTTGTTATTCACTCAACCTTTCGACTTTTTCAAACTCAAACATTTTCAAACGTATCTTAAGTCGAATGTTCGTACGCATTCGCAACCATCGACATTTCGCACACACTTCACAATTCCTCGTGGTTTCGATATTAGGGGCACCCTTAGGGACTAATATCGTTTCTCACAATCTTAACCCTTGACACGTCGTCAAGTCGGTTTCATTTTTAATTAAATCCTCGACACGTCGTCGAGCCATTTTCAAACCAACTTCCTTTGGCCTCGCATGCCATTTTTTCGATACAATCTTTTCACAAACGTTTTTTTTACGAAAGAGGGATATTCTTAGAATCTAGCATTCTTTGAATATTTGAAGGAGTAACTCTCGAGGCACGCCCTTGAGTGGTTATTAGTTCATTCTTTCGAGTTAAAAACATCCAACTTTTATCTTCAATCTATTCAACTTAATTCCCGAAAGAACTGAGTTCTTGGAATCTCGCATTCTTTGAATTCTTGAGTGACAAGCTCTTAAGGCGCGCTTTTGGGCTGCTTGTCAGTCGCTTTTTTGCTTCAAACTCAACTTCAAACCCAATTCAAACTTCATATTTTCGTGGTTGTTACCACGAACTACGACTGCTCTGATTCTTCATTCTCGTCCGAATGTAAGATACGTAGGCACAAGATTGCGATGATCTTGGCGAGCTACCTCCCCTCCATCTCTCAGTTAACCTCGTCTTTTCGTGGTTGTTACCATGAACTACAGACGCTCTGATTCTTTATTCATTCTAGAATATAAGATACGTAGGCACAAGATTGCGATGATCTTAGCAAGCACATTTCTATCTTCCTCCATTATTCCATCCACTCATTCCCAACCTTTGTTGTAGTCGAACTACGAAGCTCTGATTTCTCATTCTCGTCCGAATGAGCATACGTAGGCACAAGGGCCCCAATCCTTGGCGAGCACCCTATCCTCTAACCACCCATCTCTCCTTAGCGTCTTTAACCTTTTAACCTAACAATTCTACCTTTATAATCGAGAAGAAAAACAAGTAAACCTAAACAACACTCCCCACAATTACCTTAAGAGGTTCCCGTCGAGTACGACGGACGTGAGGGGTGCTGATACCTTCCTCTCACGTAACCGACTCCCGAACCTGGAACTTGGTTGCGACAGCCCTGTTCCTATCCTTTTCTCTTTAAGAGGTTTTCTCGATATTTTCCTCTCCCGTTTATTTGGGAAAAATAAAGTTCGGTGGCGACTCTGTCGAACCGCATTTCTGCGCCTTTCGCGCGAGGGTCGTTTCTCCGAAATGTCTCCGTGATTTTTCGAGGTGCGACAGCTGGCGAGTCTGCTGGGGAAAATTTGCTCAATGCAAAGAGAGAGTCGAGCCTATCTTTTGGTTTGTGAGGAGTGTTTTTTTTCTTCTTATTTTCTTTTTTTCTTCGTGTTTATATATTTGTTCTCTTGTGGATTTTTGTTATCTTGGTTACCTGTTAGTTCTTGGGATGACATCATGAGTAAGTCTCTACGCCCAAGCCTTGGTAAAAGCAGAGAGAACACATAGTTTAGAATTGGTAGTCGAGTAGTGTTAGTCTCCGAGGACTTGCTCCTTGTGGGCCTAGCATGAAAGCTCCTCCAGAGGAGGCCTATTCGTAGATCTTGTTGTAACACAGTTAGCCTGTTGCACGACTTGATTAATGAAGGGTCCGTGATTCTGGGAACCTTTTTGTTATCACCAGTTCCGATATTGGTGGTCGTGTAGTGTTAGTCTCCAAGGACTCACTCCTTGTGCGCCTAGCATGAGGACCCCGCTCAGGAGAGACCCTATCGTCATTATCGTCGTAATACATCCAGCCTGTTGCGCGACGCTAATACAACTAGTGTCCGTGATCCTGGGAACCAAACGTAGAAACTATCCCGTAAGTGGGTTTATGGGTAGAATGTCTAGATCTTCCCGTATAGGACTTACCTGTCAGGTTTCTTTAGTCTGAAATTCTGGTTACCTATCTGTTACAGTTATTAGCTCCAAAATTGTTTGATTGTGATCCTGTGATCCTGGATCTTGTGTCTTGCATTGCATCTTGCATATCATTTGCATTGCATTTCATACATTGTGCATTTTGCATTCCTAGTCCTTCAACAGAATCTTATGTCTTCGTTCCTTCCTCTCCAGTAAATCAAGCTGATTCCTCGACACCAGTACGCAACTAGAGCCAATACAAGACGAATGACGGAGCAGATTCAGCAGGAGCAAGCTTCCTTCAGGGAAGAGTTGGATTCTATGAAAGGAAAGATCGACCAGATCCTCGAAGCCATCCTCGCGGCCAGAAGAGAGGAAGAACAGCGTGAAGCCGCTGCTGTCGTCAACAACAATGGTCAAGGACAGAGGTCTACTGCCATTCCTTTGGTTCCAATTCCAAATCCACATGGGATACCGTTGAACTTCAATAACACAGCCGAAGGAAATACTTCTCAGCCAATCCCAACACCTGGAGTTACTGTTGGAGTTATCCCGCAGGCTCAGCCTACTGTCGTGCAGATCCCAGCTCCCCATACTGAGGATACTCTGATGGATCATTATGACGATGTTCAGAACTATCATGCTGCTATCCCTATTTCCAGTCCTGTTGCCGCTCAGGATTCAGAAGCCATGAAGATGTGTCGGGATCTAGCCGAGAAACTCCGAGCCATGGAGGGGCATAACTCAAATTCCTTCAGTGCTTTGGAATTGTGCTTGGTGCCTGATGTTCTCATTCCTCCCAAGTTTAAGGTGCCCGAATTTTCGAAGTACAAAGGTCTCAGTTGCCCAAACATTCATCTGAAGATGTACTGTCGCAAGATGGCTGCCTACGCTAGAGACGAAAAGCTCATGATCCATTACTTCTAAGACAGCTTGTCTAGGGCATCACTCGAATGGTATATGCAGTTGGAACGTAACAGCGTGCGCACTTGGGCCGAGCTAGCCGATGCATTTGTCAAGCAGTATAAGTACAACACCGATCTTGCTCCGAATCGTACTCAACTTCAGAGTATAACTCAGAAGGATAACGAATCCTTCAATGAGTACGCACAACGATGGAGAGAGCTAGCTGCAAGGGTGCATCCACCTCTTGTTGACCGTGAATTGATTGACATCTTCATGGGTACCTTGCAAGGCCAGTACTACGAAAAACTGATCGGTAGTGTCTCTGCTGGATTCTCTGACTTGCTGATCGTTGGTGAGAGAATTGAAGAAGGGTTGAAGAGTCGAAAGATCCCGGGAGGTTCTAATAGCCAAGCCAATGTCAAGAAGCCTTTCAACGGATACAAGAAGAAAGAGGGCGAGACAAATGCTATCTCTTTGCAGAAAGGGCGAACTTCTCAACAAGCTCCCGCTCCTATGCCTTATCAAGTTCCCTATTATCAGTATCCGTATGTTGCTGATGCGCAATATGCTCCAATGCCTTATCAGCCAGTTGTTCAAGCAGTTCAAGCTCAGATGCCACAGCAACAGGCTCCTCAGCAACAAGCCTACAATCAGCAAGGATATCAGTATCCTCCTCAGCAACAGCAGATGCAAGCTGCTCAACAACAACAAGGTGCTCGCCAACAGCGTCAGCAGAGAATACGGAGGCCAGATAGAGTTTTTGATCGCCTACCAATGACATATGCTAGTATCTTTGCTCAGTTGATGGAGAAAAAGGCTATTGTTCCAAGAGATTTGGCTCCTCCAACTGTCATTCCTGCCGACTACGATGCAAATGCTCATTGTGAGTTTCATAAGGGCGCTCCAGGTCACACCATTGAGGACTGCAGAGCTTTCAAGCACATAATTCAAGACATGATCGACAGGGATGCTATCAACTTTAATGGGAAGTCTCCAAACGTCATCATCAATCCAATGCCGCCGAACCAATAGCGTTATTCAAATCAAATCCAGTCAAGTCAGAGTTCATCCTCCGAAGAAGGCCGTCATGTTGCCATTTCATATTTCGCATTTCTTATGTTTTGTCTTTGTTTGTTTAAGTATCGTATGCTTTGAACAATTGCCATTCGTATTTGGTTTCATTAATGTATCGTTTATGCATGTTTTGAATTAGTTATATCGTATTCACTCATTTTCACTTATCACTGACACATTTGTTCATTTCACACTATCCACTATTGTTTAACATGATTTGAGGGAGGATGATGAAAACAAGATACCCATAATTGCAAACTGTATGCTCTCAGACCGAATTTCGCCAATGATGTACAGGCATTGCTTCAATTCCCCAAACACTGGAGATATAAGGAGTTAATCCCTAGTAAACCACTTCGAGCCTAGAAGTAGTAGTTTCCTTCGGATATTCAAACCTTTACACTCAACCTGGGACAGGGTAGTGTTCAGTTAATCCAACTCCACGCTTGAATCGACAAAGCGAGATCCCAAAGACGTTGGTTCATCAAAGACCCATGCTATGGTAGTCACAACCTTCCCAAAATTCAAAAAATCAAAAATCCTGCTAAGTCAAACACCTCAGAGGGGACTTATGCAAAATCAAGATAATCCCGATGGATCTGATAAGCAAAATCAATCCATGCAAAAGTTAGGGATCAAAAACAAAAACAAAGGAGGACCCCGAAACCCTCAACAAAAACAAAATTCAGTGACCACCCAGATCAAAGGGGCACTGGCGTCCATCAAAATAAAGTGACTGCCACGTCGAGCAAACCTTGAACCTTCAAGCTTACACCGTCCAGACAAGTGTAGAATTAACTGAGCGTAGGATGGGAGATCGTTAAGAAGAAGGGGTGGGTATAAATTATACTTTGAGCCTAACATCCTTTGTTTCACAACCGTGAACCAGACCACGTTACAACCCTCGAAAGACCTAATTGAGACGAGGTTCATTCTGAAAGCATATTGTCGCAAGGTTGCGTAACCTGACTCCTCACACGATTGTTAATCATCAGCATTGGTGTCGTTATCCTTGCAATATCTTCTACACCAATCAAACAACACAACGTTTGGGCTGATGATCCATTCGTCTCACTACCACGACACTTCAATAAAACGATACTTTTTCAAATCTGGCATCAAACTTTGCATTAATATTACCATTTGTGAATGTACAATTTTAATTGCAAAACATTGTTAGGTATTCAAAGACATTTCAACAAAAGGCAATCAAGGAGGAACTTGACTTTCAGTGGCGTACACGAAGCAAGATTATTTTAAAGCCCACAGGCTGGGGCAAATCATTCAATAGCTCGAGCAGGGGAAAACCATTAACAAGTTCAGACTGGGGCAGGACCAAGTTACCCTAATCATCAGGCAGAGCTGCAACCTTCTCTGAAGCAAATTCACAGTAAACCATAAAGTACCCAGATTTGGGGCATCCAGAGTATCTTCGCCTGTGTCAATCATGACGTCTTCAGCAAAACTGTGTGTCGAGGAAGTCAATCCCTCCCACCACCCGAAGTCCAATTCGCATTGGCAACTACCAAAAGTCCACCACGCTGGCATCTCCACCTACATTTCCAATCACCTGTCTGCATCATATGCATCATACGCATTGCATTCATCCTCATAAGTATCCTGCATCATATGCATACCCCAAACATACCATACTTTCCCAAACTCTGGCATCTCCGCGCGTCAGCATTTGCATTTGCACTTCCACTCATATGGAATATCATTTATCATCCAGCATTCATATATGCAAGTCAAGGTCCAGGATCAACTTCGAAGGTTTCCAAGACCATCATCAGCCCAATCAGGGGCATATTCCACAACATCTTCAAAGCAATCACTAGCCCAATCAGGGGCAGTTTTGCAAGATTATGGGTTTGTCCCACGACTTTCAAGAGCTTCAAAGCAATCATCAGCCCAGTCAGGGGCAATCTTCTGCGATTGTGGGTTTCTCCCACAAAATTTCAAAACATTCAAAGCAAGATTCAGCCTAGTCAGGGGCATTCTTTTCAAGACCATGGGTGTTTCCCATGACGTATTTCAACCTCGTGATTGATCAGATCTTCAAATCAACATTCAGCCTAGTCAGGGGCATACCATTCAAGACCGTGGGCGTTCCCCACGAAGTTGTTCAACCTTTTGTTGGGCAAATCCAAAGACCTTAAGTGCAAGATTCAGCCTAGTCAGGGGCATCTTCGGCAAAACCGTGAGCGTTCCTAACGAAGTGGTTCAACCTTTTGTTGACCAAAACAAGACATCAAGACAAACTCAGCCCAGTCAGGGGCATCCTCTTCAGAATTCATGGGCGTAACCATGAAATCATTTCAGCAAAATTATGATCTCTAAGCAAGTCAGTGGTCGTCCCCGCCGATTCATTTCAACCCTATCTTCCTCTTGGGTGTTCCCCAATGAGTTGTACCCAGCAAGCGTGATCGTTGTCAATTGCCTTACTATCATCCTTTTGATGATAGTCGAACTTCGTCGGTTCAACCTAGCCTGCATCCTTTTGGTGTTGGTAAACTTCAAATCTGTGTTGTCCTATAATCCTTTTGGTGATAGCGATCTGTGTGTGTGAGTTTAGCTCCGTCATCCTTTTGGTGGGGGTTTGTCACTTGGATTGGTGACAGATTGTGCGATAGTGTTTTCCCTATCATCCTTTTGGTGGTAGTGGCCGGTGTGAGTTTCGCTCCGTCATCCTTTTGGTGGGGGGTCTGTCACTTGGATTGGTGACAGATTGTGCGATAGTGTTTGCCCTATCATCCTTTTGGTGGTAGTGGCCGGTGTGAGTGTTCTCCCTATCATCCTTTTGGTGGTAGTGGCTGGTGTGAGTTTCGCTCCGTCATCCTTTTGGTGGGGGGTCTGTCACTTGGATTGGTGACAGATTGTGCGATAGTGTTTGCCATATCATCCTTTTGGTGGTAGTGGCCGGTGTGAGTGTTCTCCCTATCATCCTTTTGGTGGTAGTGGCTGGTGTGAGTTTCGCTCCGTCATCCTTTTGGTGGGGGGTCTGTCACTTGGATTAGTGACAGATTGTGCGATAGTGTTCGCCCTATCATCCTTTTGGTGGTAGTGGCCGGTGTGAGTGTTCGCCCTATCATCCTGTTGGTGGTAGTGGCCGGTGTGAGTTTTGCTCCATCATCCTTTTGGTGGGGGGTCTGTCACTTGGATTGGTGACAGATTGTGCGATAGTGTTTGCCCTATCATCCTGTTGGTGGTAGTGGCCGGTGTGTGTTCGCCCTATCATCCTTTTGGTGGTAGTGGCTGGTGTGAGTTTCGCTTCGTCATCCTTTTGGTGGGGGGTCTGTCACTTGGATTGGTGACAGGTGCGATAGTGTTCGCCCTATCATCCTTTTGGTGGTAGTGGCCGGTGTGAGTGTTCGCCCTATCATCCTTTTGGTGGTAGTGGCCGGTGTGAGTTTCGCTCCGTCATCCTTTTGGTGGGGGGTCTGTCACTTGGATTGGTGACAGATTGTGCGATAGTGTTTGCCCTATCATCCTTTTGGTGGTAGTGGCCGGTGTGAGTTTCGCTCCGTCATCCTTTTGGTGGGGGGTCTGTCACTTGGATTGGTGACAGATTATGCGATAGTGTTTGCCCTATCATCCTTTTGGTGGTAGTGGCCGGTGTGAGTTTCGCTCCGTCATCCTTTTGGTGGGGGGTCTGTTACTTGGATTGGTGACAGATTGTGCGATAGTGTTTGCCCTATCATCCTTTTGGTGGTAGTGGCCGGTGTGAGTTTCGCTCCGTCATCCTTTTGGTGGGGGGTCTGCCATAGTCATTAATGTTAGATTGTGTGATGGTGCTTTGCTCTACCATCCTTTTTGGTGGTGGTAGCCGTGTGTGTTTCATTCCATCATCCTTTTGATAATGACGACTTTTTGCCTATTATTCACAGTTTACTCAAGTTGGTTTACATTTTCCAGCATTTTAATTTTCCAGCATCTCTTTTTCTTTCGGACAAATTCAGGGTCTTCTTTATATCTAATCTGCTTTTACCTCAGGAAAACGAACGCTGTAGCAGTTCATTTCCCTAGTTTTAAGCCAATTAGATAGGGGCATCTGTCATACCCTAAATTTGTCCTACCCATTTTCAAATATTTTTGCATTTTTTTCGATTGTTTTTTATTTTGTATATTTTTTATAGTATCATGTCAGTTAGACACATGCCCACCCGTAATTGAGCATTTTTTTAAAATTATTCTTTTTTCGCCCAATTAAGGTGTGACACGTGGCCTAAGAACCTTTTTTTGTGAATATTATCTTCTTAAGCTTTTTATATTTTAAAATATTACTAATAATTTTTTTATTAATTACTTTTTCTTTTTTTATATATATTTCTTTTAACATTTATTTAATGATTATTTTTAATATTTATGTTAGTATATCATTTTAATTTATTTATTTGTTAATATTTTATTTATTAGAGTTATGTTAATATTATAATTATTAGTTTTAAAATTAAATGTAAAAGAAGCAAGAGAGGGTCAGAATTTGAAGGAAAATTGAAGCAGAGGTGGGAGGAGGCCCATTGCATGCGGCCCGTTAAAGTTGTGAGGGATAGGCTTTTGGGGGAGAATAAAAGGGGCAGAAAAAACCCTAGGAGGGGCAACTGTTCATGATCCTTCCCGATGAGACTCTAACGGCGCGATCCATTTTCTTCAAGGCTCATCAATCAAACCCACCTCACTCCAAAACGACCGCCGCCCAGAAATCACCAAACTCTTTCCCTCATCTCAGCTTGTAAACATTAAACCACCATTCTCTCTTCCTCCCTCGCGAAAAAAAACTCCGCCACACCACCATTTCCATACCTTCTTCACCATCGAACTTCATCTTCCTCTCCCTCATCCGCCTTCTTCCTCATTTTTTTTCCTCCATCACCAACCCTCTCTTCCCTCAATAAACCTTAAGGCCGACCGTCGTAAACCCATCACCATTATTATCGCTCAAACACCAACGAACATATTCAAATCTCACCTTCTGGTTTGAAGTGTATATCATTAGGTTCAACGCCGAAATCACCGAGAGTTTCGCAACAACTCACAATTCCTCTCTTCTTAATCTCTTGAAGTGTCGCCTTCTCTCGGCCCTGTTTTGATCAGTTTCGAAGTGGCGAGGACGTTGCGTAATCGTCAACTTGATGTACGCAGGAAGGAGATGTGGATGCGGTAACTCATCATTACAAATCCAGGGATTTGTACTTGAAGACGCATATGTTGTTTGAGGAATCGTTGACGACCTTAGCGGTAAAATCTACTGCAACAGCCTCTTAGCTCGGTTTCATGAGATAAAATTTAAAAAAATCGGTATTTTGTTTGTTTCAAAATGATTCCAGCTGGTTTTTGATAAAGGTTTTGTTGTGTTGTTGTCATCATGAGCGTTGCTATTGTTTTCTCATCAATTTCATTCATGAAGTTTGATTTAAGTTTAAATGTCGGTTTGTATTCGTCTGATGAGGTTGTTTCTGCTCATATCCTGATGCTATGATTTGTTTGAATGTAAGTTTCATTTGTTGATTGCAATCAAGTGTTGGTTGTTGATTCACTTTGAGGGTGAATGTACATATCATGAAGATGAAATGTGTATAGTAGTTTTAATATAGTCTTATGCTAAGAAAATAACTTTATTATAATTTGGGTGTAAATTCATGAGCACTATATGTACTGGGTTGTATTGCCGGCAATATTTTTTGTTATCACAGGTTCTAAATCATGACAGTAGTCTCGATATGAAGTTTCGGTTATGTTGCTTTTTTTTTTATTATTTGCTAGGTGCATTGATATTAGATTGGTGACAGCATCTTGGATTTTTTTTGTATATATGAATTTTGCAATGCTGCAATGCTGTTGTTTATTTTTTGTTTCAAAATTTGATCTTTCGGTGAAGACACAACGACAAATTCAGCACCTTTTCAGTTCAAAACTGGTTCAGGCAACAACTCGAGCAAGCGGCGACTCACATTTTTGGCTTAATGAGGTTATGTTTTTAATGAAAATTGGTGGATTAGCTTGAATTTTTTTTGTTTGGATTAATTTTGCTAATTAATTTTTGGTTAACTTGATTATTCGGTTTAGTTGGATAATTTTGATAATTAAATTTTAACCAGCCCAATTAATTGATTATTTAACTTTATTAATCATTTTTAATTAATTTAATTATTTGATTCAATTGAATAATTTTAATGATTAATTCGGATTAACATAATTAAATGATTTAATAAACTTTGATCCATATGACCTTGTTGGATAGGATTGGGTTAAGACCAAAAGCTTACTAAATTCAAGTCAATGTGGTTAGTATGCACTTACGTTTGCGTTGTTTCTTCCTATTCGATAAAAAACGAAAAAAATTAAACTCTTGAAGTCTAGCACTTCTTGAGTTTTCGAATGGATATTGTTAAGGTGTACACCTTAAATAATGTTTTGTTCAACTTTTCGTTCTCTTATTTGGACAAAGAAATATCATAGGAATCTAGCATTCCGTATGATATTTCCGTTTTACATCCAAACATTTTTCAAATAAAAATGGTGTTGTCGAGATCTAGCATCTCGATAATACTCCGATTAATTGGTTGTGAGGCTGACGTCTCATTTATCAAATAATTATCACTTCTCCTAAATCATTTTCAAATTCAAAATTCATTTTCAAATTCAAATTCATATCCATACCTCATCCATTCACAAATTATTTTCATACCCCATTTCATTTCAAATTATTGTCAAAACATCTTTCTCGATTAAAACCTCGAAAGAATGAGATTCTTGGAATCTAGCATTCTTTGAATTTTCGAGTGAATAGTTCTCGAGGCATGCCCTCTGAGTTGTTATTCACTCAACCTTTCGATTTTTTCAAACTCAAACATTTTCAAACGTATCTTAAGTCGAGTGTTCGTACGCATTCGCAACCATCGACATTTCGCACACACTTCACAATTCCTCGTGGTTTCGATATTAAGGGCACCCTTAGGGACTAATATCATTTCTCACAATCTTAACCCTTGACACGTCGTCAAGTTGGTTTCATTTTTAATCAAATCCTCGACACGTCGTTGAGCCATTTTCAAACCAACTTCCTTTGGCCTCGCATGCCATTTTTTCGATTCAATCTTTTCACAAACGTTTTTTACGAAAGAGGGATATTCTTAGAATCTAGCTTTCTTTGAATATTTGAAGGCGTAACTCTCGAGGCACGCCCTTGAGTGGTTATTAGTTCATTCTTTCGAGTTCAAAACATCAAACTCTTATCTTCAATCTATTCAACTTAATTCCCGAAAGAACTGAGTTCTTGGAACCTCGCATTCTTTGAATTCTTGAGTGACAAGCTCTTAAGGCGCGCTTTTGGGCTGCTTGTCAGTCGCTCTTTTGCTTCAAACTCAACTTCAAACCCAATTCAAACTTCATATTTTCGTGGTTGTTACCACGAACTACGACTGCTCTGATTCTTCATTCTCGTCCGAATGTAAGATACGTAGGCACAAGATTGCGATGATCTTGGCGAGCTACCTCCCCTCCATCTCTCAGTTAACCTCGTCTTTTCGTGGTTGTTACCACGAACTACGGATGCTCTGATTCTATTCATTCTTGAATATAAGATACGTAGGCACAAGATTGCGATGATCTTGGCGAGCACATTTCTATCTTCCTCCATTATTCCATCCACTCATTCCCAACCTTTCTTGTAGTCGAACTACGATGCTCTGATTTCTCATTCTCGTCCGAATGAGCATACGTAGGCACAAGGGCCCCAATCCTTGGCGAGCACCCTATCCTCTAACCACCCATCTCTCCTTAGCGTCTTTAACCTTTTAACCTACCAATTCTACCTTTATAATCGAGAAGAGAAACAAGTAAACCTAAACAACACTCCCCACAATTACCTTAAGAGGTTCCCGTCGAGTACGACGGACGTGAGGGGTGCTGATACCTTCCTCTCACGTAACCGACTCCCAAACCTGGAACTTGGTTGCGACAGCCCTGTTCCTATCCTTTTCGCTTTAAGAGGTTTTCTCGATATTTTCCTCTCCCGTTTATTTGGGAAAAATAAAGATCGGTGGCGACTCTGTCGAACCGCATTTCCGCGCCTTTCGCGCGAGGGTCATTTCTCCGAAATGTCTCCGTGATTTTTCGAGGTGTGACACATAGTCCCAGGCGAAACAATCCTTATACTCCCGGAGCAACTGGATGACTTCGATATTCAGTTGAGGGTCGAGGTTAGCACTAACGTACGTTGGCTTCCTGGTTGGACCCTCTCCTAAATCAATTTCCTTCAATGGATCCTGTGCGAGCATTTTGATGTCGTTCCCCAAAGGATCTCTCTCAAACCCCAGAGGTTCGTCATCATAGATGGCGTCGAGCCTCTGGCTCTCCCGCTGTATTTTGGTGGCTTCTTCAGCCATTTTGTCGTGGGCGGCCATTGAGGCCGTTTGTAATTTAGTCTCAGCCACATAGGCCGAAATTCTTCGCAGCACCGCTGCTTCAGTCATCAAATTCACTGCCCCACCCCGTGGGGTCAACTGGGGCTGCCCCCAGGTATGGGAGTCTCTCCCCAGGTATTTCCATATCCCAACGAAATCCGTCGACAGGGTGGAGGTATAGTGAGTAGTACACCTCGTCATTTGGTGCAAACTCAAAGTCCGCTGGAGCACAAGGGCCAATGCTGGCCAAATGCTTGTCGAATTGGAACTGATCTATTTGCCTTCTTGGCACCCTGAAGTACCCTTGATCAGCTTCAATATTTTCAACTATGCCATCTGGCCTCCAGATGGAAATTCTTTGATGCATTGATGATGGCACTGCTCCAATGCCATGTATCCATTCTCGGCCAAGCAATAAATTGTAGTTGGCCGTGGTTTCGACCACCATAAATACCGTTGGTCTTGTAATTGTTCCGACGGTCACATCCACCTGAATCACCCCCCTGGTGGTTCCTACTTTTCCTTCATAATTCGACAAGACCATATTATGTGGCTTTGTATCAGCGTCATGCTTTCCTATTTTGGTCAGCAAAGAATGTGGCATCAGGTTTACCGTAGCGCCACAATCCACCAGTATTTTGTTGATGGGGATGTTCTCCACTTTTGCTGTAATATACAACGGTTTTAGGTGGGTCCTCATTTCTTCAGTGGGCCGTTCGAAAAAAGCGTTTTGCTCTTCGACATAACCATTGTTCATCACATAATAGCATACAGGTTTATGTGCTGCTATTTCCCACTCAGCGTCTGCGCCTGGTTCTTCGACCTCTAACACCCTATTGAACTCCCGGGGCATCACCGACACCACGTTGACCACCAGGTCCAAAGAATCATCGGAGTCAAAGTTATCTGTCATGTCTTCGTCCCCTTCCGTCGGTCTGTCTTGTTTAGGCAAAAACAACCTTCGCCCAACTGGTAATTTTTCCGCTATCTTCGACTGCTGTTCTTCTTTTCCGGGGGGGTTTGAACTGTTCTTCGACTGATTTTTCTCCGTCTCTTCTCTGAGAGCCTTTCTTCTTCTTTGCTCTCTCCTCCATTGAGACCTGGTCATAGGATTCTTACCCTTATAGTTTTCAGATATGTGCGCTGTTTTTGAGGATTGATATTCCTTGCTGTAAGAGACCGAAGATCCTCGATTCACTTCGAAGCTCTTCCACCTTTGCTGCCCTTGCGCCCTCTCTTCATTAGGCTTCCTCCACTTTCCATCAGCGGAATCGACAACAGGTTTGAAACTGGCGAGCCTGGCACTTGGTGTCCTGATTCGAGGTTCAGAGCGTTGGTCTTCTGTCCTCCTGTGGTAGTTCTTTCGTTGATCAAAACCATGGCTACTTTTGTTCAGACGACGTCGACGTTCTCCCTCTAGCTTCTCTGCTGCTTTTCTATCGAAAATGGCGCTGCACCTGGGGCTTAACATCACGCTCGATCCACTGTCTTTGCATCGATGTAAAAAGCCAATGATTGACTCTTCTGTCTTTGGGTATGCTAACCTGATACACCCCTCATGGTGTTTTTATTCTTTCTCTTCCATGGTCTCTGATGGGTTAATGTTGACCATATTGACTTTGAGCGTCCCGCCTAGCTGCATTCTCTCCAAGCCCTCAGTGGCCTGGTCCATTCTGACGAAATTGTCAGTTGTTTCCTTGGTTACTATGGCGTAACTTGGATGATTTTGAACCCTTAGACTTGACTTGTTATCATTTCGACCAGTATCCTCCTCGACTGTGACTGCAGTATCGTCTAAACCGAAACCCATGACGCATTTCGCCATCACTGGTGCTGAAATGAGGTCCTCAGTAACCTCCATCATATTAACAGAAAACTCAATGCCCTTAGTAGCATCTATCATGTTTGCTTCCATAGGTTCAGCATACGGAGCATCAGTCAATTGCAGCGGATCAACATCCACCTTCATCTGGCCCTTTGCCTTATCTCCAAATTTCAAGCGTCCCTCCTGTATCGCATTCTGGACGAGATCCCTGAAAAGAAAACATTGAGATGTTTTATGACCCAGAAAATTATGGTACTTACAAAAACCTCTCTTTTTCCGCTGCTCTAAGGGCGGTGTTTTAGCACCAGGCGACACTATCATTTGCCCATCTTTTACTAGCAAATCGAAGATTTCATCACATTTCGTGACGTCAAAGGTGTAAGTTTTCTTAGGGAACCTGTCGTTCTTTTCTGATTCGACAAATCCCTTTCCTTGAGGAGGGGCCAGTACTCGACAGGAATATGGAGGACCCTGTTTTAATTCAGCAAGATCGACTTCACTCTCCTCGAAGTAGGGGGACTCTTCGCAGGCCCCTTCTCTACTTTCGTTGAGTTCGACAAAAGCTACTTTCTTGCCTTTGTTAAATCTTGACTTTTCGTCTTTCAGCCTTTCTAGCTGTCGGACTCTGTCGGCCAATTGGGCCATATCTCTTAGATACTGCGTATCTAATTTCTTCCTAATAGAGTAATCTAAACCTCCTGCTGCCATTTCGACCAACTCATGTTCAGGCACTTGTGTGAAACACCTTGCCTTGAGTAGTCGAAACCTATTGAGGTATTCTTCAATTGGCTCTGAAAACTTATGCTTTACACTGGCCAACTCTTTCAAACTAATCTTCGTCTGGCCCATGTAAAACTGTTCATGGAAGAGTCGTTCTAACTGCGTCCAGTTACATATTGTACTTGGTGGTAAAGTGGTAAACCACGTGAAGGCGTTCTTTGTAAGAGAACTTGGGAAGTATTTTATCCTAAGGCTTTCGTCATTGGCTATCTCCCCAGCCTCAATTATATAGCGTGCTACATGTTCAACGGTGGACTCCGTTGTGTCCCCTAAAAACTTAGTGAACTTAGGCACCTTAGTCCTAAGGGGTAATTCCGCTCGAAGGATGTAGTCGACTTTTGGTGAAGTATAATTTGGCCTAGTAAACCCAGTGTTTAGGCCATTTCGAGTCATGATTCTTTCTACCATCGTAGCCAAATTGTTTTCGACCGCGAGGTTGTTGCGTCTTACTTGCTGGACCACATTGTCTGCATCCTGGTTTGGATTAACCATAACTATTTCGAGGTTTCTCTCAACCTGGACTCTAGGAGTTTCGACAACATAAGGGCCTATTCATCCTTGGTTCTCTAAATTGGCTTCTGGCGCCACTCTTGGAATTTGTTGTGGAATATTCTCCACAGGGGCTTGGTTTCTTTCTAACGGAGGTACCCCTATAAATTCAATCAAGCGTGTTAACTGTGTCGCCAGTTGTTGGTTAGCGTGAGTTGTGTCTCGAATTAATGGCTGAAAGATCTCGCCCATAGTCTGGGAGAGGGTTTGAACCATCTGTAAGTTACTCTCATCCATCTGCTGCCTCAAACAGGCAACAAACGTATTGGTTAAATTGGGACCTTGAGTCGAGTAACCTAGACTTAGACTCTGAGGGTTTCGACCAATATTTGAACCAGGTCCTGATCCTTGTAAAGGTGACGCCATTGTATGTTCAAAAAATATTGGGGGCGCATTTTGTAGCCCCTGCATTACATTCGTTGGCATCCCATACGGGGGATTCCTTGGCAACTGCGAAAGACCAAGAGGGGCAAACTGCCTTGACACTGATGGTCCTGCTATTGGAGTTTGGGGATTCGACACTGGTGGCCTAGTATACTCCAGTACGGGTTGTGTGTAAGGCCTAACTATTGTTGTCCCAGATCCTACTGGGGCGACGGTTTGTTCTGACCTTACGGGAGGCGCTACTTGCTCTCCTGTCGATGGTATAGGTGGTGGGACCATGTTGTTACTGGTCCCTTCGCCAGAACCTTGGACTTGTGGGTTAGGATTGTTTGGCTGGTTCGTTTCCGTCGCCATATTCCTAAGGATTGTTCGTCTTTCTTCGTTAGCAGCGGTAATTCTACCACTTCTTAGTAACATATAACGTACTTTCTACGAAGATTATTAAGGCTTGTGAATGAGAACTCTTTGATTCTAAATCGCGGGGAAATTTAGCAGTGTCCCACTGGGCGTTGTCGCTACTGCGAAAATCGGCGCCGGCTGAACAGAAGAGTCGCCACCGTGCGTTATTTATCCCAAAGGAGGGAAAGGAAACGCTCGAGGTAAACCTACCGCAAAACGGGGAAAGGAATGGTCATCGCAACCAAATCCTGGATTCGGGAGTCGGTTACGCAAGGGGAAGGTATTAGCACCCCTCACGTCCGTCGTACTCGACGGGATCCACGCTTGTTTTCTGTCGAAAGGATTGTATTCTATCTACGCTAAAGGTCTGGGGTTAAAAGAAAAGAAAATGACTCGGCAAAGTATCACACTTTATGCCTACGTATTCCCGTCTGGAACGAGAAATCAGAGTCAACGTAGTTCGCCTACCTACGGGAAAGGAGGGGAAGGTTTCTCTCTAGGATATCGCATCCTATGCCTACGTACTTTCATACAGCATGAAAGATCA
Organism: Lathyrus sativus; assembly: GCA_963859935.3. Taxonomy (NCBI): domain Eukaryota; kingdom Viridiplantae; phylum Streptophyta; class Magnoliopsida; order Fabales; family Fabaceae; genus Lathyrus; species Lathyrus sativus. The sequence continues at coordinate 182,176,314 of OZ012740.1, read as the reverse complement.
GAGCAAACGTAGTACGGGCCACGTACGACACAAGTCTGTTTTGATTGTTTTTATTCCTTCTGAAAAAGGGTTTTTCTGATTAACAGTCCAAGCGGACAAAAATGACGTTTTGATGAGTTTACATTCTTTTACGGAAGAAGTGTCTTTTATTGTGTTTGAAATCTTATTGTGTTTTTCTGTTTGTTTTGAGAAAGAAGAGACAAAACTCTAACCTATGGTTGCAAAGGGAATCAAACTAACCTAATGTTATCATGCATGGGTTAAGACCTAATGTCTATCATGTTCCTCTCTTGCGCAGAGAGAAACAGAGATCCTAAGGGATAAACGGAAACAGAAACAATAGCAAATATACAATAAAGCAGTAAAATGCATGGATGCAGCAATACAAGCGAGGCAAGGGAGTCCCACTCAACCTCGAACCTAGAAAACAACAGGCAAAAGCGAACAAAATTCACTTTCAACCTAACAGATTAATGGCAAACAATACAGTCAGGGAAATTCAAACAATACATCAAAAATTATAAACAGCAAAAATCTACAGCAACATCAGCCTTCCTCAACATCTGTCTTCAAGTCATCTTCAAACATCTACAGGCTTCCAGCAAGCATCAGTCTTTATCTTCACAGCCTTCAAGCAAGGTCTTTGTCTTCAATCTTTTAGGGCTTTTCTTCAAGTCTCAATCTCCCAGCTGAGGAACCAATCAAGAGGATGAACTGGGGTGTTAAGCAGTTAGTTGACCACCAAAGGTGGCAAACAGACTGCTAACAACACATAGAATGTTTCTCTCAAGAGTTCTATCTCTTAGACACTATCACCAAGCCTTCCAAAGGAAGGGGGTGAGTGTCCTAGAGAGACTCTGCATCATAGAGAGGGATGGAGGCAAACAAGACCTTCCATGTTTGTGAATCAAGTTGCTATTCTAGAGCTCTGCCTAACTCCTAGATCCTATAACCTTCAACAGCTGCCAGCAAGATATTCTTCATCAACCCTGGAAATTGGTCTTCATTCTCTTAATCTTCAATGGGCTTCATCAGCAAAGTCTTCAGCTCAAACCCAAACCCCAAGCAGGCCCAATACCCCACACAGTCAAACAATAACCCTAGAAAGGGCACACCACACAATCAATCAAATATAAGCAATATACTAATAGTAATAGTAGAATAGGGGAAGCCTAATATTTTCTAAGGGATCTATTCTTTACCCATAATACCCCTATAGTCCCATACCCCAAAATTCAAACTACAACTCCTAAAAGAAATGGTTTATTACACCTATGTTATATCTAAACCCTAATTTTGATTCTCCTAATCACACCTAAACAAACCATCTAAAATTAAATCCTAAAATCATGAATTAAATCCCATATTAAAATTAAAGTCCTAAGTGAAGTACTCTAAAAAGAATGGGTCCAAAATATAAAAGGATCTAGCTAAACTAAAATCAACAAGATCAAGTATTAAACTAAACATCATTTAAAACCTATTTAAAAGAAAAATATACTAAAAATGCAAAAATAAAATAAAATGCTAATTTTATTATATGACAATTTTCTTAACAGATATAAGAAAAAGATGCAAAAACAACCACTTAAAAATATGGAATTTTCAATTTGTTATGATTTTTCAAACAATTAAGAAAAATGAATGAAATTAAAATGATTGGAAATTGGTTAGGGGTGCAATTAGCAATTATTTGCATTGAAAAATGGATGATGGGCCCAGACTGGGGGTGCGCATAGCAAGGCGCGTCTGGGCCCAGCTAATCAGAAAAACACAAAAAGAAAATAAACCAAAAAACGGTGCAGAAAGTAAAAACTCAGTTCATTAGTTTGGGCCTTGGATAAATGGGGGTGTGGCTAGCAGTTGATTAGGCCCAGGGCTTTTAAGTGAAACGCTGAGTTTCACTTACTCAGCATTTCCCTCCGTTTTTTCAATTTTAAATGTTAGCCATTGGATCCGTTTCTAAGTCAAACAATCTAGCCTGATCCAACGGTTGTTGTATCATCTTCTCCAAATGCCACTTAGGGTTTCAGAAATTTGCTTCCATGCACGAATCTTCACCATCATCGTGCTCTCTCATCTCTCAACTAAATGCTCTCATCTAAAAACCAAAACTGCCCTACATCTTCTCCTCTACACAACCATGGTTTCAGTTTTCTCTAAAACTCAATCTAGAGCCAAACCCGATAGGTAGAAGACCTTGGTTCCAACACTTTACACTGAGATCAACCTTGATGATTCTTGCTAACTCTTACACTAATGTGTTCTACATGCTATGCTGATCATTCTAATCTATCTAGCTAAGATAAACATGCCCTAACCTAAGTGTTCTAAGTCAAGACAGTTTTGGTGCTCATGTAAAAACCTCCATGAAATTCAGCCAAACTCTCCAGAATTATTCCTCTAACTACCTAGGTCATTCTTATCCTAACCAACCTACATCATGCTAACTAAATTAAGCCAATTCGATAGAAATACTAACCTAATTGAAAGTTGAAAACAGAGGGATAAAATCACCACTTCAAGCTCAGCAATGCTCCAATGGTAATCAATAGACCAAGATCTTGATTCTGTATGCACTAGTTCTTGCTTAAACCCCTTGGATTCTTGTAACCAATTCCTTTTGAAATTTGGATGATACACTTGGTAGCACACGAATTCTGTTTCAATTCAACCAGATCTTGATAGAAACTTGCTCTATGATGAATGTAGATGATGATAGAATCAAGAATTTTGGAGAATGATGAAGATTTGATAGAGTTTGGAATGAATTTGCAAAATTGAGGAATGAGATGCAACTACGAGTTTCAACCAAAATGAATCACCAACCAATGATTGGATCCACCCTACTCAATATATAGATGCTCATGGAACCCTCTAGAACTTGTTAGAAACTTCTTGTGCACAAATCCCTTGTGTTTTGGCATGTGTAACTTCATACATAAGCAACCAATGATAACTTCCAAATTCTGAACTAAACTCAAAAATCTAATATTGCCAATCATCTAAACACATTCTTTCCAATCAAAATGACCTATAATTTCATCCCATTTGGACATGGTATGAAAAATCTCATTTTTAGGTCACTTTTATTCATTAAATTCACCTTTTAATTGACCAACTTTGGAACCTTGATCTATCAGCATTTCCAAACTCTCATGATCACTTTCCTAGACTCAAAATGTCATTTGGAGCAAGTTTGATGTTGTGAAGTTTTTCATTTGAAGCTTCCTTGTATGAGTTTTGGGCATATGCTTGAAATGACTTGTAATTCTCAAATGACCAAAATACCCTTTGCTTACCAAGGTCATAAGTAGAGTTCCACAAATCAGATGAAGGCATACCATACCTTTCTAGAAAGCTAAGACAATGAGGAACAACTTTCATGTTGACCATAAATCCATTGGAAATATCCTTTAGGGGTAAAAGTCGCTTAGAAGACAAGTAACTTTCACAGACAACATTTCAGATACCCCATATGACCTGTAACTTGCAAGGACCATAAATTGAGTTCTATAAATCTCCTTGATGTCTTCCACCACTCAAATTAAAGGTCTTGAGATCCTCTACAAGTTTCATGTTGGCCAAGGATCCATTTGAAGCTTTCATATTGAATTATCTTTCTTGGAAGTTTGACCTAAATCAGGGGATTTTACACAGGAACCCTAATTTAGAAACTCCTCTTCTTCTTGATTTCTCTTGATTTCTCCTTGGCACAACACCACATACATATCTATATGTCAAATTATGAACCCCATATCTTTTCAATAGGCCTTGATGTCCTTCAATCAATCATTTGACCTAGGGTTGACCCAGGGTTGACCCAGATGAAACCCTAGTTGACTGTCTTCAACTGCAGCTCTTGCAATCTCATCAATGACTTGCCTCTCTTTCAAAATGACTCTCTAGGTCTTCCATGATGTCTGTATACCCTCCATGACCTCAATTCACAGCTCACAACTTCTTTGATGATCTTCAAATACACTCAAGATAGGAGAGAGATCCACTGCTTCATCCACTGACTTCTTAGATTTCAAATTCTTTCTGATGACTTGGCTAAGATTGAATTTGAATAATAACCTCTTGATAGGCTCATAGAGATAAGAATGGTACTTGGTCCTTGTTAAATGACTTGCTATGCTATGCTATGCAAATGATTAGACTATGTACATGACTTTATATGCAAATGCTAATGCAATTGAAACATAAACCAAGTGAAGTAGGTTGAGCAAATTTTAGGGTGCAACAGGCGTGCCATTTTGTTTCCCTTGAAAATCGGAAAACAACCGCTGATCTTCCAAATTTAACTTTGGTGACTCACAGGATCGATCAGATTGATCCTAGGACATGTGCTAAAGTATTTTACGTTTAGAATTAAATTTAAGGTACTTGTAACAACGAATTGGTAAATGTGCTTGTAATGAAAAGGGATAAACTTAAAGGAAATGCTATAAAAGACTTGTAAAAAAAACTGTTCGAAAAGGGTAAAAGTTTAAAGGGAAGAAGGAATTGGAGTAAAAGATGCAGGAAAGGTAAAAGGCAAAATGTAACACTTGCACAAGTGGTTCGACAGAGGGAATGTAAATGTTGCTGAAATTGTAAAAGACTTTATTGAAAAGTTGGTGATTTTACATAACGTACATTCTCCGTGAAAATACTCTTTTCTCACACTCGGGTACTTTGAGTAAATTTGATTGGAGTTACTTTGTACAAATGGTAAAACACACCCAGAAATCTGCCTAACAAAACCCTATTTATAATGCTAGTAATTAACTGCTAATAACTTCCTAGTATCTCCTTGATCTAACAAGTGTCATTTGCACGTAACCTCCTGCTCTAGAATTCCCCACGTGTCTTATGAACCAAAACTCCTCCCTCCAATTTTTGAATTTCAAAACAACGTAGCAATGCCATTTGCGGAATTTCGGTCGAATGACCTCTGACACGGTCGAAATGCTCATAACTTTAGGTTTCTTAATTTTTCTAAGTTATTTCAACCGTTCAACTTTAGAAAAAATTCCTTAGAGGCTGTCGAAACCTCTTTGCCTCATTTAACTTAGACCTTAATTATGTCTTAGTGTTTTAGCAACCCAAGGCAGTGTCGAATTTGGGAGCTAACAAACACAGGAAAGTTCATCCGCCTGCTTCATACGGGAAAATACATCTGCCTGAACACAGGAAAGTTCATCCGCCTGCTTCATACGGGAAAATACATCTGCCTGAACACAGGAAAGTTCATCCGCCTGCTTCATACGGGAAAATACATCTGGCTGAACACAGGAAAGTTCATCCGCCTGCTTCATACGGGAAAATACATCGGCCTGAACACAGGAAAGTTTATCCGCCTGCTTCATACGGGAAAATACATCTGTCTGAAAACAGGAAAGTTCATCCGCCTGCTTCATACGGGAAAATACATCTGCCTGAACACAGGAAAGTTAACTTAGATATAGCTTTTTTGCCTATTCTTTGCAGTAGCTAACTCCACTGGGGATATTCTGAAAATAACTGCCCGACACCCGTTTTGACAATAAGTGACCACTTCTGAAATCTTGATTCATGAAACCCTGAAATGCTGCCGCGACAGCAAACCTGAAGAAAAACACTCCGCTGGTCGGATAAGAGAAATTTCAAACAGTAACTCTGTGGGGAATAATAACAAGAACTGTATCATCGCATGTCTCACGGCGAGACCTCGATCGTCTGGTAATAGATCTGAGTTGTAACTACATACTCCTGCTGAGAAACACACCTGAAAGCAAAAGGTTTAACCAACCTGATTTATGTTCAAAATGCGTATGTTTGACAATGGCGTAATGCTCCATACGACACGGAAATGCTACGCGTTTTTGGGTAGATGCAAACATGATAATATATGCAAATGCAAATGCAGGTTCAGGCTGCTGGGGGAGGCTCTGACAAGCTTGCTTCAACACGGCTGTTGAGGAAAAATACCACCCTGTTGGGGATGAACGGGTATCACAAAGTATTCCGGCAAAATAAATGCCGGAAACACAACCAACTCTGCCGAGGAGAGATTAAACATCGACTTCCGCAGGGAGGAAAGAACAACACCTGCTGGGAAGAGTAACTCAGCTGGGGAAGAAGCGACCCTTCTGGGGGACAGTTGTCTGGGTATAGTTTACAAACTCAGAGCTAACACTCCGCTGGGGATAATCATCCTGACAAAGGCATGACAAATTGTGAGGAGAAAGAAAACCATCTTCTATGGGGATAACCCTTCTGAACCAACTGAGGCTTGGTTAAACACTGCGGGAATCTCCCATGCTGAGGATTGATCCTGCATATATCCGACTCACTGGGGAGCGCAACCTCTGCAGGGGATACTGATTTCGACTTGCTGGGGAATGACATCAACTGGAATCAGGCTCTAGCGTCCAGCGATTTGGCTGGGGAATACAATCCCTGACTGTTTGCTCCAAAGGTAAGAACCCTGCAAAACACAAACGAGACAAAACAGGCCTATATAACAGAATCTATCCGGGTTAGTATCTATGACATTACTTCAGTCAATTCGAAGTTTTAGCAATTATTGGCAAGGGCCAACAGGATTATGCAAGTGCAAGTTTATCAAAAACATCGGCGTCTTTCACAAACAAAACAGTAAAGAACGAGCATCAAGTACTGAATAACATGTTTTATTGATAACAGGCCTATGAATAGACAAAGTTTTGTACACTGGATGCAACTCCTGAAAAGAGGAAGTTACGCACAAGCACACATACATATATGCCCAAGCAGCATAAATAAAGATACAAAACAATATTTGTACACATGTCGGCGACGTGGTACAGACAAACACCATGAGCTGATCTTCCTATGACTCGCCTGACTCTGCGCTTTCCCGGTACTCGATCTTCAGAAGAGATTGTTTTCGGACAGACGGCCTCCAGGTACTCCCAAACCACTAAGCAATGTTGTATCAAATCCGGACCGCAGTCATTTGCTTTTTCAATCCCTAACTTTTGCGTGAACCGCCCTTTGCGGGTTTTCAATTCACCGGGATACCCTTTTCTGCCGAGGTCGCCCTTTTCGGGTTTTCGACTTCACGGGTGTACATTTTTCAATTTTATCCCTAATTTTTGCCCGAACCATTTATTCATTTTTTATGGTTCGCCGGGATGCCCCATTTTTGCCTGGACTCTCTTTTTACTGTCCAGCGGGTCACTTTCAAGCAAAGTATTTTTTAACTGCGTCCGAATTCACAGGAGACGTAAAGTCTTCACCATCCATGGTGGATAGTAGCAAGGCTCCTCCAGAGAAGACTTTTCTGACAACGTAGGGACCTTCCTAATTAGGAGTCCACTTGCCCCTGTGATCTGCTTGGGGTGGGAGAATCTTTTTCAAAACAAGATCACCCGTCTGAAAGCTTCGAGGGTGTACCTTCTTGTCGTAAGCTTTCTTCATTCGGCTCTGATATAACCGACCGTATGCTAAAGAAGCCAGTCTCTTCTCATCTATTAAACTGAGCTGATGCAGTCTATCTTTAATCCATTCTGCCTCGTCAAGTTGGACATCACGTAAAACCCTCAGTGAAGGAATTTCGACCTCTAACGGTAACACTGCCTCCATCCCGTATACCAATGAGAAAGGGGTTGCCCCGGTTGATGTGCGTACCGTGGTACGATAACCGTGCAAAGCGAAAGGTAGCATCTCGTGGCAGTCCTTATATGTCACAACCATCTTCTGGACAATCTTCTTTATGTTCTTATTGGCCGCTTCAACAGCGCCATTCATCTTGGGCCGGTAAGGAGAAGAGTTGTGATGCTCAATCTTAAAATTCTGACACAGCTCTTTCATCATTTTGTTATTCAAATTTGAACTGTTGTCGGTGATAATCCGCTCAGGGATTCCATATCTGCAGATAATATCTCGTTTGATAAATCTGGCTACCACTTGTTTGGTGACATTAGCATATGATGCTGCTTCCACCCATTTGGTGAAGTAATCAATTGCCACCAAGATGAACCGGTGTCCATTGGATGTCGTAGGCTCAATCTTGCCAATCATATCGATTCCCCACATCGAGAAAGGCCACGACGATGACATCACATTCAGAGGACTTGGAGGCACATGGATTTTGTCCGCATAAATCTGGCATTTATGACACCTCTTTGCAAACTTGAAACAATTTGTTTCCATAGTTAGCCAATAATAACCTGCTCGCAGCAATTTTCTCGTCATAGCATGCCCACCAGCATGTGTACCAAATGTACCTTCATGTATCTCTTCCATGAGCAACTTTGCCTCTTTCTCGTCTACACAACGTAGCAACACCAAGTCGTGGTTTCTTTTGTATAGGACACCGTCCGGGTTCAAATAGAAATTGCCAGCCAATCTCCTGAGAGTCTTCTGATCTCGACTGGATGCCCCAGCCGGATACTCCTTGTTCTTCAGGAATTTCTGGATGTCAAAGTACCAGGGTTGACCATCGGGGGCCTCATCAATGGCAAATATGAATGCAGGCCTATCGAGCCGAGAGATGACAATTCGGGGAGCCTCGTTCCAGAAGTTAACTTTATACATTGAAGACAATGTAGCCAAAGCGTCAGCCATTTGATTTTCTGCTCGTGGTACGTGATGCAATTCCACCTTGTCAAAGAAAGGCAACAATCTCCTTGCATAATTCATATATGGTATCAAATTGGGCTGACGTGTCTCCCATCCCCCTTTAATCTGATTCACCACTAGAGCTGAGTCTCCGTACACATCCATATGTTTGATTCGCAAATCAATAGCTTCTTCCAGACCCATGATGCAAGCCTCATATTCAGCCTCATTATTGGTAACAGGAAAGGTCAATCGGGCAGTAAAGGGGATGTGCGACCCCTGAGGAGTAGTGATAATTGCACCTATTCTGCTACCATAGGAATTTACAGCTCCATCAAATACCAACTGCCATTTGGAACCCAATTCTGGTCCTTCGTCTGGCAACGGTTCTTCACAATCTTTCATCTTTAGGTACATGATATCCTCGTCAGGAAAATCAAACCTCATCGATTGGTAGTCCTCCAATGGCTGCTCTACAAGGTACTCGGACAGAACGCTACCTTTAATAGCCTTTTGTGAGACATATTGGATATCGTATTCGGTTAACACCATCTGCCATCGGGCAATTCTTTCGGAGAGTGCTTGCTTCTCAAACACGTATTTGATTGGATCCATCTTTGAAATTAGCAAGGTTGTATGATTCAGCATGTATTGCCTCAAATGTTTGACGGCCCAGGCTAGCGCACAACACGTTTTCTCGAGCATTGAGTATCTGGACTCACAGTCGGTAAACTTCTTACTCAAATAGTAGATCGCATGCTCTTTACGTCCGGTCTCGTCGTGTTGACCGAGAACACAACCCATACTTTCCTCAAGAACCGTCAAATACATAATCAAAGGTCTCCCGGCCACTGGGGGTATCAAAACAGGAGGTTCCTGCAAGTATTCCTTTATCTTGTCGAACGCCTTTTGACAATTTTCATTCCAGGTCAACGCCTGATCCTTTTTCAACAACTTGAATAATGGCTCGCATGTCACAGTTAGGTGAGATATGAACTGGGCGATATAGTTCAACCTCCCTAAAAATCCACGCACTTCTTTTTCTGTTTTAGGCGTCGGCATTTCTTGTATTGCTTTTATTTTTGCAGGATCAACCTATATTCCTTTTTCGCTCACGATAAACCCCAGCAGTTTACCCGATCTCACCCCGAAGGTGCACTTATTAGGGTTCAGTCTCAACCTGAACTTCCTAAGCCTCTTGAACAGTTTCAGCAGATTAACCAAATGCTCCTCCTCCGTCTGGGATTTGGCAATCATATCATCAACATAAACCTCGATCTCTTTGTGCATCATGTCATGAAAGAGAGTCATCATAGCATGTTGATATGTTGCCCCAGCGTTCTTCAATCCGAAGGGCATCACTTTGTAGCAAAATGTTCTCCAGGGAGTAATGAAGGTGGTCTTCTCCATGTCTTCTGGCGTCATTTTGATCTGATTATAGCCCGAGAAGCCGTCCATGAAGGAGAATACAGAGAACTGAGCAGTGTTATCAACCAGCACATCAATGTGAGGAAGTGGAAAGTCATCTTTCGGGCTCGCCCTATTCAAATCACGGTAGTCTACACACATTCGCACTTTACCGTCTTTCTTCGATACTGGTACTATATTAGCGACCCATGACAGATAAGTTGTAACAGCTAAGAAACCAGCATCCCACTGTTTTTGAACTTCCTCCTTGATTTTTACAGCCATGTCCGGTCTGGTTCTCCTGAGTTTCTATTTAACAGGCGGACATTCCTCTCGCAATGGCAGACGGTGCACAACCATGTCCGTATCCAACCCAGGCATATCCTCGTACGACCAAGCAAATACATCACCATACTCTCGCAGTATCTCAATCAGCTTTTGCTTGACGTCACTCTGCAGCGCAGCCCCTATACGGATATTTCTCACAACTTCTTCCGACCCCAAGTTGATAATCTCAATTTCCTCCTGATGAGGCATAATGATTCTCTCTTCCTGTTTCAACAAACGAGTCAGCTCCTCTGGCAGGTCGCTATCCTCAACAATCTCTTCCTCTGCTTGGAATATCGGGTGCCACGTTGCCATTTATTGTTAAAGTAAAAACAAGAAAAACAGGGATCACAATATTTGAATATGAAAAAACGCCTTTATTTCATGATTAAAACAGTGCAATACACATAATCAAGTAGCCCTAATGTAAAATCACTATGCCCCGGGTAGGACATAGGATTGTTCAACAATTGATAAAACAAATCATTACTGTTTAAAAGTCATTGGGACAGTTTCCCGGATGGACCAGTTGCAGAGACTTTGTCCTGGCACGCTTGGCTTGATCCACGCGTCCATATCGCAGTCGCTATCCCCATCTTCGGCATCAGAAATAGCGTTGATAGTCTCAAAGCACACCCCTCTTGGCGTAATCGTGACCGGTCCCTTGAACCTGGGCGCTCCTGAAGAGGACGCTGACGATGTCGGTCGATACCCTAGCCCAAACTTGTCATTCTTCACGGGAATCTCCAGTACCTGCCCCCAGCCTTTAGTCTCACCAGTCTGCACTAAAGCCTGAGCCTCTTTGTAAGATGACACTGCCACATCTGATATTTTGCTGGAACCCTGAGCTTTGTATTTAATTTGCAACCCCTCGAAGGCTTGACAAGGTGTCTCGTGTATTTCTCCGTCAACTTCCACGTATCTGAATGATGACAGGTGACTGACCAAAATATCCTCCTCCCCACAAACGGTAGCGACGCTATCACCCACCATGTATTTCAACTTCTGATGCAATGTGGACGTTACGACCCCTGCAGCATGGATCCATGGGCGCCCGAGAAGACAACTATAAGCTGGATGGATGTCCATGATGTAGAATTCGGTATCAAAAATCTCTGGCCCACCTGCAGCGGTAATGTTATTGACCCAAACACTGACCTTTTCGTCCCGTCAAACGCCCTCACAACCAAATCGCTGGGCGTGCAAATAACTCCCCGTATGTCCAACTTCATCATGGCTTTCTTTGGCAATACGTTCAACGACGATCCAGTATCCACCAATACATGTGACATTACGGTGCCCCAGCATTCCACCGATATATGCAAGGCCATGTTGTGCTCCCGACCCTTGGGTGTTAGGTCAAAATCCGTGAAGCCCAGGCTATGTCCAGCATTGACATGTGCCATTACCCCCTCTAACTGATTTACAGAAACTTCTTGGGGTACGAACGACGTATCCAGAATCTTTAACAAGGCGTTCCGGTGCGCCTCAGAACATAACAACAGCGACAAGATAGAGATCTTCGATGGCGTCTGCTGTAGGTGCTCAACAATTTTGTAGTCACTCTTGCGGATTAGTCTCATGAACTCCTCTACGTCCTTGAGCGACGTGTCCTTTTCTTTCGACTAAGAGGGCCCGTTTTCACTTACTTTAGCTTTACCTTTGGCTAACCTCTCCGCTTCTATTTCAGGTGAGGTAAAGATCCTTCCGCTAAGGGTCATGCCCCCCGTACCAACAACATTATCAACAGTCCCTGTTGGCTGGCTATTCATCACAATCTTCTCGCCGTTGCCATATGCTTCTAATCTGTATGTCCATGGGACAACTGTCGTACTTTCAAAGGGAACAGGCCCTGCTTTGGTAATCGTAATAGTTGGCCGCTGGGCTGGCGCCACTATCGTTATAGTCTTCCTCGGGATCGTCACCGTTGCAATATCATTCTACTCTTCACATAATGCCTCAACAAGCTTCTCAACCGCGGTTCGATCAAATTGCAAGGTCCCTTCGTTGATCATGGCCTGAATGCCCCGCTTCAAATCATTACAACCCTCTGGCTGGGTCCAACACTTTAAACAGTATTCATCACAACCGGGAAATACTCCCCCTATGAGCAACCTGCTTTTCACTTCACTCAATGGTGTCTTCAACTCATTAACATCCAACACCAAGTTCAAATTTTCTTCTGTTAAGATAGCATTTGCCCCATGATTAGGCATGGGCTGTTGTACAATATTGGGCCCCACTTGGCCAAAGTTGATGGCTTTAGTGTCCAACAAGTCCTGAACTTTGTGTTTAAATGCCTGACAAGCTTCTACATCATGCCCGGGCGCCCCGGAATGGAATTCGCACTGCTTGTTAGCATCATATCCATAAGGGAGTACCGGCCCTGTAGGCGGTGCAAAGTCCTCTTTTCAATGAAGTTCAACCCTAGCAGGGTCTGAAGGAGTTCTGCATATGTGGAAGGAGGTGCGTCGAACACTCTTTTCGGTCTCGTATTCTGTATCCTTCTCTGACCGGGATTCTGCCCTTGTTGCTGCTGTGGTTGTTGTTGCTGTTGTGGCTGCCTCTGTTGAGGAAATGGGATAGTAACACTAGCTATCTGTTGAGGCTGAACATACCGATTCCTTCCTCTGCCCCTGCCCCTGCCACCAAACACGACGCTAGTATCACCCTGTCGTCTACCACCGAATGCTTTTCTTGTACCTCCTGCTGAGGTAGACTCACCTGCTTGGAATCTTCCAACTTTGATCCCGTTCTCGATCATCTCCCCCATAAGAATCAAATCTGAGAAACTGCCCAACGACACACTAAACAATTTTTCGTAGAACATCCCCGTAAATGTCCCAATGAACATGTCGTTCATCTCCCTTTCAATTAAAGGAGGATGCACCCTCGCTGCCATATCGCGCCACCTTTGCGCATACTCTTTAAAACTTTCACCGTTTTTCTGTGACAAACCCTGTAATTGGACCCTGTTTGGCGCCAGATCGCTGTTATATTTGTAATGTGTCACGAAAGCATCATCCAACTGCTTCCAGGTTTTAATCTTAGTGGGCTCCAGCCCATATACCATTCAAGCGACGGTCTTGACAAGCTATCCTGAAACAAATGCATGAGCATCCTTTCATCATCCGAATATGCGGACATCCTTCTGTAATAAGAGCGGACGTGGACCTTAGGGCAGGTATCCCCTTTGTATTTGTCAAATGTTGGAGCCTTGAATTTCAACAGCACCCTCAGCCCTGGTACCAACCCCATAGTAGTCATATCTAATCCAGCGGAGTTCTGATCAACCACACCTTTCATCTGCACTTCTAGCATTTTGATCCTCTGAACTGGGTCAATAGGGCCTTCAGGTCCTATACCTCTTCCTGAAAAAGCGTCATCCTGTTGATCCACATTCCAGTCATTGCCATACCCATCGTAACCCATGTGACGGCCAAATCCTTGATGATTGAACACAGGACCCTGTCCTCGGTTGCCGAACCCCAGATTGACCCCAGAAGGTCTAAAGCCATTGTTGAAAGGAAGTGTTCCAGCACCGTTCACATTCACATTACCGAATCCACCATTACCGTAGCCGTACCCCTGGTTGTTGCTGTAACCGTCATTACCGAAGCCTTGATTGTTGAACCCGAAGTTCCCGTCCTGATTGACATTGCCATACCCATTGTTTCTAAATCCAACATTGTCAACGAATCCTTGATCGGCATCCACAGTGTTGCCTTTGTTGTTAACAACATGCCCATCACCACCATTCCCAGTATTGCCGTTACCAGCGCCAGCACCTGCACCAGTACCAGTGTTTCCATTGACACTCACAACATGTGGAGTAACAACTGCCGGTATCTCATTCTCCCGGCGAGGAGTTTCAACAGAAATGTGGTCAGTGTTGCCATTCCCGTTTGCCCGCGCCAGCAGCGACTGCACCAAGGTCTGAAGATTCTCCTGGCCCTTGGCCATGTTCTCCATAGCCTGCATGAACAAAGTCAACTTCTCACGGATTTCCTGCATCTCGACCTGAACTTGATCCATTACTTTCTTGCAGTTGTTTCGGGTTGAGTAGCGGTGGACTCTTCGTTCGTCAATCCTGAAAAACCTGTGAGATGCAGGAAATGAGATACAAACTCAACAAATAACTGGCGATGCAAAAATGAATATGCAGATGCAATATGTGTCTGTGCGTTAGGGAGATCAGCCCCCGATTCTAGTGCCAAAGTGCAGTGTAGTGACAGTGATAGTAACAAGAAGCTCGAAATCCAATCATGGAAAACATCTCATATATTGCTGAAAAGCCCATCGAGTCAGGAATACAATATCACTGAGTGTACAATAGGAAGGCATGACCTCAACCAACAATCCTGGTGATGGCCAGCACAATGCAAATAAAGCATACACATCAATACATAAGATAATCAAGTGCGACCATATGCCTGGTACTCCTCTAACAATCTCTTAGTCTTGGGATGGTTTGGATGAGAAAGCAACCCTTCGACGAGCGAGTCTCTTTGCCTGATAACACGCTGGAGATCACCAATGGATTCCTCCCAAACACCTTCTCCAAAGCAATCTTCTAGCTTCCGCTTCTGGGACGCATACTCTTTCTTGCGCTTGATAACTTTGTTCAAGGCATTCTGGACATCATATCTCCGCATAACCTCTTCTTCAAACTTCTTCTGGCTAGTTTTCAACTGACCTTCCAGCTCAGAGATCTGCAACTTCAGTTTGTCTTCTCTTTCCTTATTGCCGGTCAGCGTGGCATTCCAGGTTTTGTTGAATGCAGAGATCTCCCGATAGGCTATATCAAGTGCTTTCTTCTTAGACTCCAGCATATCATGGGAGCTCTTGAAATCTATCCCCAAACGTTCACGCTTCTTTCGTTGTTCAGTCAGTTCCGTGCCTAGTTGATTCACCAGCTTCGCTTACTGCTCGAAGGAATATACGGCTTCATTCCTTTCGCTCCTGAGTTGCGCTAGCTCTTCTTCCAGCTTCTCGTTGGCTTTCATCAGCTCTTTTTTCTCCTTCACAACCTGTTCATATCTCTCAATAGGCACGGTAGTTGGCTCTTCAATCACGGGGGGAGCAGGAGGTAATGCTGCAGGAAACGGCATCCGCACCTGCTTTGCTCTATCTTCGACCTACACTTTGTACGGAGCATAGGCTTGACAATCATTTTTACCCAACAACGGCTTACCCCTCTTGTGGACATTATTCCAAGCATGCTGAAGATTGGACAATAGTTCTCCCTTCAAATCACCTGTGAAGTACAGAGATTCATGTACTTCTTCCTCTTTTGGCGGGATTTTCAAAGCATAACCGAATTGCCTGATCAACAATGATGGATTGTAGTTAATGCACCCTTTCCTCCCAATCATAGGAACGTTAGGATATCCGGCACAACTGTAGATAATCACAGATCCCAGCAAATCTTTATCAAACCAAAAAATGTCTTCTGAAGAAAGTCCCATCAGATGCTCAGACCAATCCACCGTATCTGCAGACTCAGTGAAGATACCCTTCTTGGGCAGATGACTCTCAAACCACATATACAGCAAAGGCACACAACAAGATACGTTCTTTCCCCTCCTGTTCTCGTTCTTATAATGCAGTGAGTGATAGAAATCTCCAATCAGAGTAGGCACCGGATTGCCTGAAGCAAATATATAGAATGCATCCAAATCAACGAAGTCAGGCATGTTCGGGAACAATACAATGCCATAGATACACAGAGCAAGAATAGCATTAAACACAATCCAACATCCACTCTTGGCATACTCTTGTTCTTTCCTAACCAAGAACTTGAGAGAAAAACCAGACACTCCATTCCACGAGGTTAACAGCAACTCTGAGGAGTCTAAATGCAAGACAACAGCCAAATCCTCCAGCTTGGGCTCAGCACCCATATGAATGAAGGGTACCTTGTTCTGAATAGTCAACTCCAAGATCTCAGCATACTCCTCTAGGGTCGGAGCCAGAATGAAATCAGGGAAAGTAAAACACCTCAGCGGGGGATCATAGAATTGCATCAGCGTGTACAATTCGTTACGTTCATACATGGATGGTTTATAAACCAACCTAAGTAATTTCCCATAACTCTTCCTGAAGCTTCTCTTCACATCATCATCAGCTAGAGATATCAAACCAAGCAAAGAAGTAACATCTGGAGTAGGCAACTTGTATGCCACAGTCTTCTTCAAAGTATCCATAATAGCAGACAGAAAGAGATCCGGGCAACTAGAATCAGAAGTATGAAAATGCACCTGCAGCACATCCACACGTTAATGATATGCAAAATGAGTATGCAACAATGCAATATACAAACATGCAACAGGGATCAAGTGATATATTGCTGAAGAGATCCATCCACAACTCTGTCTCAACAGACCCGCAGTACTGCTCAAACCTGGTCTCAATAGACCCATAACACTGTCCTGATGAAGAGTCTCAAGTAACCACACATACTGATCCAATATCAAGAAAACCGGGTAATTTGGAGGTCAAGTATCCTGCATGCCCCAATCCCTCTCACAGGTAGGTGTCCTATCAACTGACACAAGGTACGACATCCTATGCGGTCGTCGGCGTCACAGACTTTCAAGACTGATGATACGATACCCAAAAGGTGTGGCATCATCACGTCCTGAAGAGGCCTCACTTAGCCAACTTCCAAATGATTGGTCCCCAGAGTCGACAATCCAACTAACCAACAACCCCCTCAACCCAAAGGGTTGAAAAAGAAGTCAACCAGAAGAACCTCGTCCGAGCATGGATTTTGTGGGACACTAGTACATGCAAAGCATGCACGCGCCCACTACTTTCCACAACTAATTCTAGGTGCACTCAAGCCCAGGTCCGGCTTATCTCTCAACAGATCACCCCCTCCCCACAACAGCAATTACAGTATAAAGCTGACAATAAACTGCAGAAAGTAAAGACAGAAATGTAAATCCATACAAAACCCACGACGGGAAAACAAGCGCTAGGACTGACTCGCGTAGGGAACCGTTGGAGTTCCCCAGCAGAGTCGCCAGCTGTCGCTACTGCGAAAATCGGCGCCGGCTATGACAGAAGAGTCGCCACCGTGCGTTATTTATCCCACAAGAGGGAAAGGAAACGCTCAGAATAAACCTAACGCAAAATGGGAAAGGAATGGTCGTCGCAACCAAATCCTGGATTCGGGAGTCGATTACGCAAGGGGAAGGTATTAGCACCCCTCACGTCCGCCGTACTCGACGGGATCCACGCTTGTTTTCTAGTACGGATTGTTATTCTATCTACTCTACAAGTCTGGGTTAAAAAGAAAAGAAAATGACTCGGCAAAGTATCGCACTTTATGCCTACGTATTCCCGTCTGGAACGAGAAATCAAAGTCAACGTAGTTCGCCTACCTACAGGAAAGAAGGGAAGGTTGCTCGCTAGGATACGGCATCCTATGCCTACGTACTTTCATACAGCATGAAAGATCAGAGCAAACGTAGTTCGGGCTACGGAAGACACAAGCTTGTCTGACTGTTTTTTATTACCTTCAAAAAGGGTTTTTCTTGGTTAAGAGTCCAAGCGGACAAAAATGACACTTTGATGTTTGTTTTGAATCTTCTACGAAAGAAGTGTTTTTTTAGTTTGTTTGCAATCTCTGACGCACTAGAGACTATGATTTGAGAGTGACTACGTCGCGTGTCACCCAAAGGTTACCACACTAAGCAGCCAGACTACTGGAAAGAAGCTCTCCAACAACCCTTTCTCAAATAGCTTAAGGCTCGTAACGTACGACCTCGATTAACCTTATTACCGTATTTTTGAGTTGTTTTGAGATAAGAAGAGAAAAAAGCTCTAAAAAGCCTAGGGTTGAAAAGGGAATAAAAACTAACCTAATGTTGTCATGCATGTATAAGAATCCTAATGTCTGTCATAATTCCCTCCTGCACAGAGGAAATCAGAGATCCTAGGGAATAAACAGAAAAGAAAACAGGCAAATACAGTAAAATGCATGCAATGCAGCAATACAAGCGAGGCAAGGGAGTCCTGCTCGACCTCGAACCTGGGAAAACAACAGGAAAAATGAATCATCATTCACCTCAAACCTAGGGGGCAAGCTGCACAAGCCAACAAACAATACAGAAATCAAAACCCCACAGCAGAGGAGGCAGCCCAAGTAGCGGCACAAAACTCCTACAGCAAACAGCAGCTCTGACAGCAACAACAAGAACCTTCAAGCTTCAAGAAGCTTCAATATCCAACCTCCAGGGAAGAGAAAGCACACTTCAAATAAGGCTCCTCAAACCTAAACAGTCAAGCTCCACAGCTACAAAAAAATCCCAGCTCAAAAGCAACAGTAAACCCTAGCTTTAATACTCCAGCAAGCTTCTGACAGCAAAGTTGACAGTGACAACTCCATCTTCAAACAACCCTCATGAAAGGTATCTTCAGCATCTTCAAGCTTCAAATAAAGCCCCTATCTTCATGCTCCATCTCCAAGAGATAATCAATTAACAGATCAAGTTGAAATGTTAAGAAGCTTAATGACAACCAAAGGGAGCCCATAAGCACTCAACATTATAAGAGACAGGTATCCTCAAAGTTCTACTTCTAAAGTATGTCACCCATCCCTCCAAAGGAGGGATGTGAATGCTTTAAAAGGACTTTGTGTCATAGGAATGAATAGGGGCACAGGAAGCTCTCTATGTTTGAAAGAAGAAACAAGTCTATTCTAAAGCTCTTCCTACATAGCCTAATCCCTAAGCTCCTGACAAGCAATCTTCACAAGGAAAAGACCTTCATGACCAAGCCCCAAGCTTTATCTCCAAGCATCTTCAATGCCTCCATAAGCTCCAACAAGCAAAAACCAAGCCCAAATCCCAACCAAAGCACCCCAAGCAAAATAACCAAACCAAACATCCAAGGGGAAAACCCACAAACATCACACCAATTGCAAAAATCAAGTAAAATGCTAAAACTCATCATAAAATCCTATGTAAATTCCTAAGGGAACCTAACCCTATACCCAATACCCCATATGAATCCAAAGGCCTAAATCAAACCCTAAGTCCCCAAACTATGCCCTAAACTACAACTAGTTGTGTTAAAACCCTAATTCTAACACCTCACCCATTCACCTCTCAAACTAACCTAAATTTTAATCACAAAAATATGACAAAATTCCTAAGGGTACATGCTTCCCTAATCTAATCAACCTTACAAGAATCACTCCAAAATTCCTCACCAAACTCTCATATTAAATTCAGAAAAATGAAGTATCAAACAAAAGTAAAATAAAAGCATTAAAATTGTAAAATATGCCAGAAAATATAAAATGCATGAAATTAATATTTTTTAATCCTATAAAATTCTAGAGACCCTAAGGAAATCAGGGAAAAAAGTCTCATCCTAAAATGATCATTTTTCAATTTATTATGAATTAATCTCTAACCATATGTAAAACATGAAAATAAAAGAAAATAAGAGGAAATTGACAAACAGGCGTGATGAATAGCAATTGATCCAAGTTATAAATCAGGCTGGGCCCAGATGTGGGGTGTGCGTATCAAGCGAGGAATTAAGCCCAAACCAACTAAAAATAACATCAGAAAAAGAAAGGAAATTGACAAATTCGTGTGTCAAATAGCAATGCATTCACATGTTAATCTCCATTGGGCCTCCAGGTAGGGTGTGGTTAGCAAACTATGCGTTGAGCCCAAAGCCACCAGTTTAATGAAACGGGGCGTTTTGTCCATGTTCAGACTCTCTTCACAAATGAAAATCAAATCGTGGCCGTTGGTGGGTGATCTGAGTCAAAGGTCTTCCTAGATCTAACGGTTCTTCCATCATCTTCTCCATTTCAAATGTTGGAGGGAAGGTGAACCAGACGGTGGCCGGAGGTGGCGCCACCGTCGTCCCCAAATGCCAACACCATGAAACCTTACCAGAATCTACACATGAGTACATCATCTTGCTCGTTTTTTCTCCCTGAATCCAACCATGCCCTCCATTCTCATTAAAAACCACTTTATCTCAAAACACGATGAAAAGTTCAGAACATGCTCAATATTCAATCATCACCAAATCTCAAAATTAACAAGCCTATCATCACCTATGCGTTGCACTGTGTAATCCTCACCACCTAAACATGTTCAAACCTCCAAGAACTAAGAGAAACAACCTTCAACAGAAATGGTGTCACCCTAGATTTTGTCTCTAATCATCACTTTTCCTACCAGAAACGATCCTAGCCATATCTACAATTTATGTATACATTCAAATCCTAACAATTCTACCTAAATCGTGCTATAAGATGAAATTTACATATCTGTGAAATTTGGGTGAACAGAGCAAGAAAATCTTCAAATCACCCTTCAATCTTCTCCAGACACGATCAATGATGTCTTGTGGAGCTTCTGTATGCACTGAATTGCCTTGAATCCTTCCCAATCACCAAACACGATTTTGATTTGCAATGAAGAAACTCACTTTGCTCTCTCTCTATTATTCAGAGTTCTTGGCCAAAAAAACTAACTGAATTAGTTATGAGGGTTATATAAAATGTGTTAGAATGATCCAGAAAGTTCTGGAATGATCCATGTGAGAAATTCAATTTCTCTTGCACTTGAAAATTTCATGAGAAGCTTGCACATGACAGTTGGTTTTGGCTTGCTTCAGCAGCTTGGTTTTGATCCAATTTCTCTCCAAATGACATTTTGAAATGATTGGTGAGGGTTAGAGCCTTGGTTCTGATCTAAAGAAGTGTTTTGCAAATGTTACTTGTGATGTAAGAAAGCACTTTTCAAAGCAACTCATAAAATAATGGCTCATCTCAAAATTGTGACATTGCCAATGTGTTTGAAATCCAATTTCCATTCAAAATGACTACCCATATGCCATGTTTATGCCTTGCAAGTCAAAAAATCATTCTTCTCTCTCTTGAATCATTTGAAAATTCTCCCTTTTTAGGCCATTTTAGGGCACTTTGTGAAATAAGCCCATTCAACTCACCATGACTTCATATCTGACCTAGAAACACCATTCTAAGCACATCTCATGTTGAACATTTTTTCATTTGAGGAGTGGAAGATAGAGATTTTGAACTATGTTGAAAAAGGACCTATAATTCAACTTTCCCAAAATACCCCTGGATTGCCAAGATCATAACTTGAGTTCCACAAATATTCTTGAGGACTTCTAGTACTCAAATTAAAGGTAAGATCAAGCCCTACAATTCTTATGTTGGCGAGGAATCCATTTGAGAAATCCTTGAGGGGAAAAAGTTGCTTGGAAGTCAAGTGACTTTCATAGATAAATTTCAGTGTCCTCTAGTGACCTATAACTTGCAAGAACCATAACTTGAGTTCTACAAATCTTCTTGAAGACTTCTAGTACTCAAATTAAAGCTATTGAGAAGCTCTACAAGTTTCATGTTGGCCAAGAATCCATTTGAAACTTGTATTTTGACTTATGAGGCTTGGAAGTCCAGTGCTATACAGGGGATTTTACCCTAGGAACCCTGTCTCAAACACCTCCAACCACTCTTGATTCTCTTGAACTTGATCTTGATTCATCCATACAAATGCTTCAACATATCAATCCATGACTTCCATGACCTAGAGCTAGGTCTTGATGCCCTTTCTTTGCTCTTCTTGACCTAGGGTTACCCAGATGACCCTACTTGTACACACCTCAACTGTGGTTCTTGAGCTTGATACAATGGCTTGTCTAAGTTTCAATAGGGCCCTCTAGGCATCCCATGGGATCCATACACACCTCAAATTCACATTCCTTGTGGATGATCTTTAATACACCTCAAATTAGGAGAGAAATCCACCTGTGGGCACTCAAAACTTCTCAAGACTTCAAATCACTTCTTGATGGCCTGGAAGACTTCTCCTCTTGGATAACACACCTTGCTAAGCTCTTCTTTTGATAGACACCTTGATCCCTTGTTGGAGGCATGCTATGCTATGATATGCAAATGATTAGACTGTGTATATGATGTAACTATGCAAATGAAATGCAATGAAACATAAATCAGGCAAGAAAAGGTTGAGCAAATTTTGGGGTGCAACACTTCTTAAAGATGCTCCTTCATCATCAAAAGAGAATACTGAATCTGCATCTGAAGACAACCCTCTGGCTATGAATCTTGTAGAACATCCCTCTGGATCTGCTGCTTCCGACTCCAAATCCCCTATGGAAATTGACTCTGTTCATGCTTCAGAATCTGTCCCACCTTCTTCATCTGAGATCAAGAAAGAGTATCTAGATCTTGAAGATAAGATTGCAGTTCTGGAAGCTGGTCAATCAGAGATTAAGTCATGGATGGCTAAGCAAGATAAGAAGTCTGAAGACATGGCTCAGTGGATGTCCAAACAAGATCAGAAGAATGAAACCATGGCTAAGTGGATGTCAAAACAAGAACAGCCCTCTCTGAGATCACTGATCTGTTGAAGATGATTTTGTCAAAACAATCTTAGTTTATTTTTTTCTGATGTTTACATCTGATGATTGCACATGTACTTGAATATTTTCTGATGTTTGTACTTTCTTCTCTGAATGAATGAATGTCTCAATGTTTTCTCTACATGATTTATCTCGTTTGTTTTTCCTTTTATTTGTTTTTTAAAAGTTCTTACTTTTTGCTTATGACAAAAAGGGGGAGAAAATAGATCTGAACTGTTTAATTAAACTCTACCAGAATGAAACTTCAGACATATCAATTTTATCTAACATAATATCTGAGTATTTCAGAACATTTGATAAGTATACTCTTTGAAACTATGAGACTCCCAGATCATATTTAACTTATCAGACTCTGACTCTGAAACATGCAAGATCAAATGGTTAGAACAATCAAGCTCTAATTCTGAAAAGAATACTCAAGACAAAAAGGGAAGTTTCTATTCCTTATTAATATTTAATTCAGGGGGAGATTCATCATCTCAGGGGGAGTTATACTTATTCTCTTTACAATTAAACAAAATTTCTTATGTTTTTGTCATCATCAAAAAGGGGGAGATTGTTAGAACACAAATTGGTTCTTAATAATATCTCTATGTTTTGATGATAACTATTATGAAATTTTGTAATTAAGAATTATATACTCTAAAATTTGCTTAAGAATGTTTGCTGCAGATATTAAAATAAATATCACTCCAGAAGCAAATCAGATCTGAACATAAGAAATATGCAAGGCTCTGAAGCATCAGAAGCATTCCTTAGAAGATTCTGAACGCTGCCATCAGAAGATTCTGAGTGTTGCCTCCAGAAGGATCTGAAGCAGAAGCTCCAGAAGGATCTGAAGCAGAAGCTCCAGAAGAATCTGAAGAAAGTCAGAAGCATCGGAACCAATGAAGAATTCTGTATGAAGAGTTTTCAAGCATAGTTACTTCAGAAGACTCTGATAGTACTAACACTGCCAGTACTGAGGATCTGACCCAAAACTCTGCTCTGAACTTATACACGCTAAAAGCGCACTTGCTGCAAAGACTCTGATTCAGCAAAACTCTGATCAACGTCAGAAGGCTCTGATCAAATTAGACTCTGATGATTCTTGCTGAAAATTATTGAAGAAGAATTCAAAGATTATGTCCGTTGGAATATCCAAACGAATCTTTCCTTATTTATGCTAGACACAAGAACATAAACAAAAAGGATTTCTCTGTGCTTTCTTCTTCTAGGAAAGGTCACTTGATGTGAAGACAAAAAGGCTCAGACATTTTGGTACACACTTCTCAACGTAAAATACTCTTGGATCACTGTGCCTATAAAAGCAAGTCCCCACTCATCTTCTTCAGTTGACGCAACACTTGAAAAGAATTCATTATCAAAGCTCTCATACAACTCATATATTCTTGCTAGAATTAATTCTTTGTTCTTAATCTTAAGTGAAAAATCACAGTTGTGATAAAGCTTTATCAGAAGCATTTTAACACTTGTATTTATTATTACATTTGATTGTAAGAAACCCTTAAGAAGATCCAGTTAGGATCAGTAGTTCCTGAGAAGACTTTGAACAGTTGTTCTTAGTGCTTACTATTATAATCAGTTGATTAAATAGTGGATTAAGTCCTTGTTTGAGAAAGGCAAATCACTCTAGAAAGGGTGGACTGGAGTAGTTGAGTTCAACGAACTAGGATAAAAATACTTGAGTTTTTACTTCTAATTTTTTATCTTCATACTTATTCAACCCCCCCTTCTAAGTATTTTCTCACCTTCACAGCGTGCCCATAAAAAGGTTTGTCAGCTCTCTTTCTATCAATGGGAGTTGTACCCTTGCAGCTACTCCCCTCCACCTTTGAGCAAAGTCTTTGAACGATTCATTTGGTTTCTGGATTAAATTCTGAAGCTGCATCCAGTTTGGAGCCATGTCAGTGTTGTATTGATAATGTCTCACAAAAGTGTCTGCTAACTCCTTCCAACTTTTCACATTGGATCATTCAAGATGCATGCACCATTCCAAAGAAGCCTCTGTTAAACTATCTTGAAAGAAATGGATTAACATCTTCTCGTCATCGGAATACGCGACCATCTTCCTGCAGTAAGACCTTATATGGGTTCTAGGACAACTGTTACCCCTGTATTTCTCGAAGGTTGGGATCACAAACTTTGGGGGTATCTTAACTCCAGGTACAAGACATATCTCAGCGGCATCTAGTCCCAAAACATCGGGGCCTTGCAGCGACTTTACCATTTCTTGTAAAGCATTGAACCTCTTCTCTAATTCAGCGGTCTGTGGCGCATATGCTTCGCCTGAATTCTCGTAGAAGCCTTCGTGATCATCATAATGACCTGGTGGCGGAATCGTGGTAGCATGAGGATGAGTTGTACCGACTGGGGATGAACTGTGTTGATAGGTGCAGCATTCGCAGATGTAGTATTTTCCCCAACAGGGGTTGGGATGGCGTCGGCAGGAGTTGGAACTGCGCCATCTGTGTTAGGAACTGTACCAGTCAAAATCTGGTTAGCATTCCTCTCTGATGTTTGCCTTATCTCTTCTTGACTTCTGGCCATGTTCTTAATCACCTCCATGAGTTGATTCATTTGCGTCTTCATACCTAGCATCTCATTCCTCAAAGTAGCCTGGTCTTGCTCTAGCTGATCCATGAGTCTTTTCTGATTATTCCTTGTGTTGTACTGATGTTGAGAAGTCAGCTTGCTTTTACTCTCTCTCTCCCTCTCCCTCTCTGAAAGGGTAAGCGGTGTGTAAGATCAGTTTTTAGGGAATGCAAAAAGGAATGATGCGGAAAACGTATGCAATGTTCAAGAGACTTTCGAGTTTTTATGATTATCATTGGTATTATAGAATTATGACTGAATAATAAAGAAATGCACAATTTAGACCAAAAAGCAAACTTTCATTAATTTGAGAGAAAATTCAATACAAACGATTGCTGAATATGCTGAAAATAACAATTCATGTTACAAGAAAGATACTTAATAACTAAAACTCTTTCTTTCGGAGATGTTCTTCAAGCTTTTTTGTCTCGAACATGAATCTTCTAACCATTTGGTCGCAGAGTTGGATGAAGTGGTGAATAGAAGGAGGGATATCATTTCCTTCGAAGTCTTGAATTGCGCTTTCCAACCTCCATGGGATATCTTGAATCATGAGATTGCAATGCTCCACCAGATTTTTATACCTAGTGCGACACATGTCTAAAGTCGACTGGTAGTAACAAATAGAATCCACATGGGTGTCCAACAATTCATTAAGCTGAGCCTCCTTCTCGAGCCACTATGCACTATCCCTTTGCAAGGTTTCGAAACGATTCCTCCATAGAGTAGCTGTTTCTTGAGCGGTCTCTAATTCCAAACATTTGTTGTTCCACATGTCAGGAGTGACATATGAAGCCCTTAATGCTCCTTCCTTGAGTTGTCGCTCGTTTTCCACTAGGGTCAAGGCCTTTCTTAGTTGCTTCTCAAGGTCCTCAATATCAGCTTCGAGATTCTCTCTTGTCTCCTTCTTTTCAGTAGAAGCTAATTCAAAGAAATGCCATGCTCGATCACAAGAAGCCTTGGTATCCTTTAGGCATTGTCGAAGAGTTGTTAATGATGTATCCGCCCCTTCGAAACCCTACTGGTACTTGATTCTCAGGTCTGTTTCCAACTTCAATTTCTTGTTATTCTCGGCCGCTCGGTCTTGTTCAAACTCTACCTTCCTTTTGTACTGGCCATTCTCCACTTTTGCTTGGTGAATTTTAGCCTCGAGTTTCTGATTTTCTTTAGTCAACCTTTCGACCACTAACTTCAGTTTCTCATACACTTCCATAGATACATGGGTGAGAGCAGGAGGTCCTTCTTGCATAGATGGTTCTGAGGACAACGGCAGCAATCTTTCAGCCACTCTGGCAAGCAACCATTGGTTGTATGGTTCTTTAGCCACACAATTCTTTGCCTTCAAGTCTTTCCTCCCTTTTGTATGAATCTTGGCCCATGCTTTAGCAATCTTCCTGGCAAATGCAGGATCTTCTGTTGTGGCAGGCAAAAAGAAGCTTTGAACTTTCTCTGCTTCGGGCTCATCTTCCATAGCATAGCCTAATTGGCGCAATGCCATGACTGGGTTGTAATTGATGCAACCAACCCTACTGACTAGAGGTACATTACCGAACTCCCCACAACTAAAGATAATCTCTACATCATAGTACTCTTGAGAATACCAAGCAATATAATTGGCTCCTAGAGACATAATACGCTGAGACCACTTCAGTTTCTTCTTGTTTTCCACGAACGGTCCACCCTTCGGTAGATGGGAGATGTACCATTTGAATAATAGGTGAGAACAACATTGGATCATTCCAGTCTTCTTTTCACTTCTCCAATGAATAGAGTGGTAGACATCAGCGAGGAGGGTAGGGATATGATTCTTTTTCATGAAGAGAATGATAGCAGCGATGTCTATGAAATTGTCTACATTTGGAAAGAGGACAATCCCATAAATCATTAGAGCAACAACAATACCAAACCTTTCCCAATCTCCCACAGTCTTGTACTGAGCAGCTTTATCTAGTAGAAATTTCAAAGGAAAGCCTTGAACCCCTCCCTTATTGGTTAGTCCCTCTATACGAAGAGTAAGAGCTATGGCAGGAGGCTTTGGTTCTTCTTCCAAGCCAGTGTAAACAGGTTGATTCTTAATCTTGATATTCAAAATGTGAGAATATTCCTCAAGAGTAAGGGCCAAATGATAGTTTTGAAAAGTGAAACATCTGAGAGGCGCATCATAAAACTGAGCCATAGCGAACAGAGCCCAAGTATCGACCTTAGAGTGGATGAGATCAAGCAATTTCCCATACTTCCCCTGAAAGTTAATCTTGATAGCCTTTGGCACGTCAATCAGAATGTCTTGAATTAATTCCAACTTTGGTTCTCTAAACTTGATGGAATTTGTGCTTCTCCTTTTTTGATCAGTCATTGTGTTCACCAATACCTAAGATAATCATAGTCTCTTAAGTCTCTTGATATGCAAAAAATGCTATGCAATGCAAGGTTTTATGAATACACATGATAAAGCACAAAAAAGCGAGATCAAAGTCACAGAACCTGCAAAACAACACAAAAAGGCCTCTCTCCCATTGGGTGGGTAATCTACTGGTTTAGAGAGGGTATCCCAAAGGTTTTAAACAAAGTCCCATGTACTAACCCTCAAAAGTTTCCCATCAGAACGACTACTCGTAAGACGGTAATCCTTTCAAAGGATGAACACAGAGTTATGTTTTAGCGACCCTTGGAATAAGGTTCTAAAAGTCCTCAGAATCGCAGACTCCCAAGTTGGAATAAAAACGCCATTACGATTACTCGTAAGACATAATCATCCCAAAGGGGTCTCATTTGAGCGGTGGGATTCGATCCAACTCAACGAGCCCTAAGTCTCGCAAATCAGAAAGAAACCACCTCCTAATCTTAGTGTATACTAGAAAGCTCGGGTAAAAAGCTTTATCCTCACAAACCAACCCAATAATCCCAACATGTTAGAAAGAACATAATACAAAAAAAAATAAATAAATAAACATATAAATCACACATGCGACAAGCAACTTTGGTTTGGCTTGCTAGGGGTCCCCAACAGAGTCGCCAACTATCGCTACTCGAAAAATGCATCGTGCAATGATGGGGAGGCGAAAAGAAAGGACAAAAGAGTCGCCATCAAACTTTATTTATCCCATGAGGGGAAGGGAAAACATCAAGAAAACCCTAAGAAAGAAATGGATAAGATGGTCTCGCAACCAAGAACGGGTTCGGAAGCCGGTTATGCGAAGGAATGTATTAGCACCGTTCGCATCCATCGTACTCGATGGGAACCATTTATTTGTCGATGTGTGATAATATTTGCTTAAAGATTATGCTAAATGAGTGTGTTCTAGGGGACAAAGAGAAAGTTCAGAAACGGGAAAGAAGAGGTAAAAGGGGGAAGAAAGGACTTTGCGGTCCTTGGCCTACGTATTCTCAACAGATATGAGAAAGTCAGAGTCGACGTAGTTTGGGAAACTACGAGTGATAGGGGGGATTGTGCTCGCCAATACATCGCCGTCTTGTGCCTAAGTATTCTCATCTGGCATGAGAAATCAGAGCAAACGTAGTTCAGGATAAGGTTAACTGATGTTTTTATGGACGATGTTATCGTGCGCATTCTAGCAGTTTAAGTGTATTGTTGTTCGACCATTGGAGACTTAGGCGTTACTTGTTTGCGATAGAATGGATGTAACATATCCTTTTTGAAATATTAATTTTCGCCATGCGAGGCAAGATGTCGCGCTTGATTTATGGAATTGTTTTTAGGGGTGAGATATGTCATCGGTTAGTAACCCCTTGCGGGTAGTACCCAATTCTATATCTCAAAGTTTTCTTATGAAAAGGTGTGGCGAACGTAGCGTCTTCATATTGAAAGACGAGTATCAAGATCACACACACTACAGTGAGTATCCTGACACTCGGAGAGGAAGAAGTCTACACTCAATCCTCTCTCTTTAATTCAATACAAAGAGAGCTTCATTCTCTTATTAAAGTGTTTTTTGGTTTTGAATGGTAAATGCTTCGTGACAATGAACCCTACAGTAAATGTCAAGCATTCGGGATAGGAGAAGGCCTACGCCTAACCACTCCACGACCATTCAAGTTTTTGTTATGAAAATTTTTAGACAAGAAGTGAATTGAGTTATGGTTTGAAACTCATGTCAAAAATGAAAATTAAAATAAAATAAAATAAAAGAAGAAAAATAAATTACACAATAAAATATTAGAAAATGTTTTTTTTGGGATTTTATGACATTTAAAACTATTTTTAAAATAAAATAAAAATTAAAGCAAGAAAATGACTAAAATAAAATAAATAAAGTAAACAAATGGCTAAAAATAAGGAATGCATCACCCAAGGCTTGAACTCAAGACCTTGGGGTCATAGGTGTCGCTACTCGAAAAATGCATCGCGCAACGACGGGGACGCGAAAAGGGATGGACAGAAGAGTCGCCACCGAACTTTATTTATCCCATGAGGGGAAAGGAAAAGAAAACCTAAAGAAAAGGAAGGATAAGATGGTCTCGCAACCATGAATGGGTTCGGAAGCCGGTTATGCGAGGGGAAGGTATTAGCACCCCTCGCATCCATCGTACTCGATGGGAACCATTAGCTTGTCAATGTGTGATTATATATGCTTAAATTTTATGCTGTAAAAGTGTTTTCCAAAGGGTAAAGAAAAAAAGGGTTTAGAAACTAAGAAAGGAGGCAACGGGGAAGAAGAGAGAAAGAATAGACACGATAGGACTTCGCAGTCCTATGCCTATGTATTCTCAATAGACGTGAGAAAATCAGAGTCGACGTAGTTCGGGGAACTACAGATATGGGGGGAAAGTGCTTGGCAAGGATTGTGGCCCTTGTGCCTACGTATGTTTACTTGAACGAAGTAAAGAATCAAAGCAGTCGTAGTTCGGCCTACGGTTTGTTGATATTTTTATGGATGATGCTATCGCGTGCATTCTAGCAGTTTAGGTGTTTTGCTGCTCGCATGTGATGAGACTTATGAGTTACCTGTTTGCGATAGAACGAACGTAACATATCTTTTTTGAAAGATTGATTAGTTTTCGCCATGCGAGGCAAGATGTCACGTTTGATTGGTTGAATTGTTCTTAGGGGCGAGATAAGTCCTTAGATAGTAACCCTTACGGGTAGTACCTAATTCTTTATCTCAAAGTTTTTGTTATTAAAATGGTGTGGCGAACGTAGCGTCTTCGTGTTGAAATACAAGTATCAAGACCTCCCACACTAAAGTGAATATCCTGACACTTGGAGAGGAAGGAGACTACACTCAATCCTCTCTCTTTAATTCAAAAAAGAACTTCATTCTCTTATTAAAGTGTTTTGGTTTTGAATGGTGAGTGCTTTGCAACTGTAAACCCTATGGTAAATGTCAGCACTCGGGAAAGGAGAAGGCCTACGCCTAACCTCTCCACGACCAATCAAGTTTTGTTACGAAAATGAGTTTAAAAATGCACTCGGTGCGTGACCGAGGTTTTAGGTCATAAAGGTTTCGGAGGGGAGTTATGAAAGGAGAGAGATGGTAGATAAAGATAGGTGATGGATAAAGTTGCGCCTTCGTATTGAAAAATGAGTATCAAGACCACTCACACTACAGTGAGTATCTTAACACTCGGAGAGGAAAAAGTCTACACTTAATCCTTTCTTAATATAATTCAACACAAAGAGGAAATGATTTTTATAATTGAAGATGTTTATGAAAATGAATTCAGTATGGGACCGAGGTTTTTAGGAGGAAAATATGTAAGTTCATGGTGGTAACCAAAAGAAAACAGAGGTTTGATATGTTAACCAACACAAAGGAAACACATGTCAATAAATCTCACAAGAAAATTCAGGCATGTTCAAAGGGAAATCAACAACAAGTTAGATAACGATCTTAATAAAGGAACAAATTTCCACATAGACAAATAACAAGTAATATTTTTTCACCACATGAAAATAGACATTAAAACAAATATGTTGCAAAAAGAATGGACCAAAAAGGATGAAAAATAAGAAAGATATAAATTTTTGAAGTTTGGATGAATTAAATGTACAAAACATATTTAATAAGTAAAATTAAAATAAAAGTGCAAGGGGTGGGAGTTGAACCCACGCCCCTCAGCTCACACATGCGCACACAAGGAAAATAAAAAAGAAACAAAAGGGTTGATCCTCCTCAGGGATCGAACCCAGGTCCAGGCGTTGAAAGGCATGTTTAAGAGTAAGTTGCTTACCACTGGGGTGGCTATACATCCGTTGATATAGCCACCCCCATAAACATATAAGGAGTGCTCACAATGATTTTTTGGGAAAATTGGAAGCAAGAACAAGTGAAATGCTAAATATGGTTTGATTCGTAACTTGCTCAATTCTTAATGGATTCAAGTAATATTTTAGTCAAAATTGGGTGTTTTCAAACAAGGAACAAGATGGTCTCATCCAAAATTTGAAATAATCCCTACAACCCAAAACACGATGGCACACGCTAGGAGAAGTTTTGAATTGCATTTTGAGTTCAACAAGCCAAGACAGATGCACTTAATGATTGGAATTGGTTTGAGCAAACTCTAAACATGATAAGGAATGTGTCTCAACAGATAGCTTGTCCAAAAAACATCAAAACCAAATTTTGGTATGTGAATTGCAAATGGTGAAGTTTGAAAAATGCATTTTGTACACCCAAGGATCAAAACAGGTGCTTCTGAGATCAAGCCAATGTGTGTACAAGTTCTAAATACAATGTGGAATGAAATCCAGCAGGAGGTGTGTTCAGAAAATAACAGGCCAAGATTGTGGTATATGAGTTGTACATACACTTTGAAAAAAAGGCAAATCAAAATGCTCACTAAAACAGAATGCAGCTGAACAACATTCAACATAATACAAATTAAAGTAAGAGGTTGAGCACCAACGTATGGAGTGATCAGTAGCAGGACCAATCAAACCAGAACAAAACAAGCTCAAAAATTCCAAACAGATCATGATCATCATGCAAATTGGATTAATTGCTCAAGAAAAGACCTCCATGACTACAGCTGCTAGCTATATGAACTTAGCATGAACCAAAACTTAAACTTAGCTAACAGTCACAACTCAAATGATTAAACCAAGGAAGTTGACTTAGAAATGAGCAGCACCACTGTATAAGTCTCACAGATGGAGCTCGAAGGTGTTAGGGATTAGAAACCTCAGGGCAAGGACAAATAGATATGCCCTAGTATTCTAATCAGTATCCAGTCATGGATTCAATAACATGCCTTCAACAATAAGTTAAATAACAAAGTAACAGTCGACTATACAAGACTAAATTGTTGACAGAGGTAACAACTCAATATTGCAAACTTCATAACCTTAAGGAAATATGCATTTATGACACAAATGCAATCTTCATGCTAAACCAACACACACATATCCAAAACAGTTTAAATATCAATTTCAAACTCAGGGACCAGTGAGAAACATTTCTACACAAAACAAACATGCTATTGCAAACTTGGTTGCAAGTTGTAAAAGAAACAAAACAGTTTTGGAACCAATCATGACAGTCTTAAATCCATAAACATACTTTGATAAATGAAGTCTATATGATAGATACCAACCAGCCCCAAAACTGTACTCCCAAATTAAATCTATAGTCATGTGACAGTAGTGGGACTGCAAAACAAAAACAGGCCTCTATGTGCTAAATTCAACAGCAATGCTTCAACAAACATAAATGCAAAATTTGAAGCCAAGACTGAATTGGAGCAGGTGAGGTCAAGTAGGTGTATACAACAGTTCAAAATATGATAGGAAATGATGCTAGCACCTAAGATACTCATGGAATGCATATAACAAGACAATGGGCACCAAAATGCAAATTGAATCAAGCATAATGAGGGGGCTGTCATGACAGAAAAATGAGACATATAGAAAAGGATTGATTCATGCACATACAAGTTTTAAAACATATTAGAGGTTCAATGTTTCATGAACTGGCCCAAAACCAATCAAACCAGAAAAAGTGAAGTGTGTGGCAGTGGTTTTCAAAACAATTGCAGCAGCAAGGCACAAACATGATTCAGTTGTGAATCAAAAGTCTTATGTTGATAAACATCACACACACACACACACCATAAATGTAGATGGGAGTGAGTTACAACTCAGAAAAGATGCACATGACAAGCAAGAAAGATATTGGCATGTTCATGGTTAATTCTAGCTTAAAAATGCAGTTTAAAGGTGAAATGAGAAAGCAGGAAGTCATGGACCAAGCTAATCATCTACACACACTAGAATCAAGCACAATGACGAGTTACAACTCAAAGATTAGGCAAATTGCAAACAGAACAACAAATTGGTATGTTGTGGCGGATTTGGTGTAAAATGCAATTGTGAGTGAAGTTTGAGGATTTGTAAAAACAAGCAAGAATAGATCAAGTGAAAATTGGCATGTTGTTGTGAAAAGTGAAAAAAAACTGTCTTGGCAAGACTTGTGGTAGCAGGTGATTTTTAAAGCAGTGAGTTTTTTTGAAGGAATCAATGTTATGCACATGTCACATATATGCTAAAAGATGAGACCAAGCTCAGAGAATGGTTGAAAACCTTATCAAACAAAAAATAGCACTTTTGGAGCTCATGTCACACAAGACAACAACTTAGAGATGCAGCCAGCAAGTTCATGACAGTTAGGAAGAAATGATAACACATACATTTTTCAAATGAGTAAGGCAATGATATTATGCACATGAATCAAGTAAAAAATGATTGAAACAGAATGTGATGTATTGGTGGTGTCAATGATGTTTGAAATGTAAGTGAAGCAATGACAAGTCAGTTTGAATATTTAAGAAGTTTTTGAGCACATAGGCACCACACACACCCCCAAAATAGGTAAACAAATGAGTCCACAATTTTAAAGTCAAGCAAAAGTGCTCCAAACCAAAAATGACATGTTGAACCATGTTTGACAGCAAAAATACCTCATGACAACCCTAATAGCAAAACTCAATTTCTCACACCTCCACCAAAGCAATCATCATGAGCAAGATCAAACATTAACCAAAGACTTGAGATACAAGAAGTAGCAAACATAACAACTCAACACCCACTTCATAGTAATGATAGGCAAGAAAGACATGAAAATAGCATAATGTGAAAACAAGGGCCACATTGATTCAAACATGATCAAGGGCAAGGGGGAATCTATGAGTAACTTACAAGTTGAGTCAAACATCACTAATGGGCTAGGACTAACAGGCCTTGGGCAAACATATCAATATTTCAAAGCTGCATCCTAAATTTACCACATGGCCAAAATCTTCACAAACAAGTTAAGCATGACATCAAAGTAAAAACTTGTAACATATCACCCACATATCATTTACAAATGACAAAATATTAACAAAACAAATATCATGACCATGAAACTAGAGTTCTTGACAAAGAAACCACAATGGGGCAGCAATGGTTACATTTTCACAAAATCATCTCAAAATGACAAAACATGATAATGTATGATTAGTAGAGAGTTGGAATGTCACATACCTCTTGTAGACAAGCCTTGAGCAAGCTAAGAAGCTTAGAAACCCAGAGATCCTCCTTTCTTTGCAAAAGGACAGAGCTTGCTTCCTCTTGAAGCAACAAACCAACTTTCAAGACAGTTGGAGTTATATGATTCCCAGCTGGTTTTTTATGGCTTAGACACTTGCGATATGATGTATAAGAGGTTTTAGGAGTGTTAGAATGGTAGGAAGTGGTTCAAGTGAGATTTTGGTTTTTAAAGTGGAAGAAAGTCAAACTATTAGGATGTGGAGGTTGACTTTTGTGAAAATGATATTTTTGAGAGGTTTTAGTTTATGGACACCTTCTACACCATATTTAGGGATTGTGTGGATGATTTTGAGAGGCTTGGAGATGGTAGAATTGGTCTTGAGCCGAGTTTTGCTCAAGACAGCTTTTTGGTAAAAAATGGAGGTTTTGAGATTTTGAGATTCTTAAGGAATGAGAAGGAAATGAGAGCTATTGTTTCTCTAGTTTTTTTGAGATTGCTCTGGTGTGTCGAATGAAGTAGAGGATGGCTCTATTTATAGGGAAACATGAGGAGATGGCAGAATTTGAAGTTTGCCTTTTAAGAGGGAAAAATTGGCAAATTGTTCAAATCTTGCAAAAGTGGTTTCTTGGCCTCAAGGTAATCAGAAAGCAAGTGGAATGAATGACTGAAGTGAGGTTAAAAGGCTAGGGGTAGGGCAGCTACAAGACTTTCTCACAAAAGTTTCTCTTTCACCTTTTTGATTTTTTTGAATATTATAATGCAACTTGCAATGCCACTTGCCAACTCTCCATTTCCTCATTCTTCTGCATTTTCCAATCAACCAAACCTCTATACATCAGATAAAACATGATTAAAAAATTGGGAATGGCTTAAGTGGCTGAAATTTGAGTTTGTGAAGAATCATCAATGTGGGACTCAAGTGTTAAAAGCCCATCTTGCCAAATTCATAACTCTCAGCTCCTAAGGGCTATGGAGGAGTTCTACCACAATTTAGAAAGCCCTTAAGTAGCTCTACAACTTTCATATTTTGTGGATTTCCAAATTCTCAAAGGAGCTTTGCCAAAAAGCCTCTCAAAGTTGCTGAAAAACAAGCTTAAAAGTGAAATTTCTCTAAGTTATTTTCCCTTCTTGAAATGAATTTGATCATAACTCCAAGTATATACATTTTCTGACCATGGACCACTTTGAGGATTTTGTAGGATTTGTCAAGAGCTTTCCAATGAGCTTTGAACCACTTCATTCGGATGTGTGGTTGAGGAGTTATGGTCTTGCCCCTTTCAAAACCCTAATTCCCGACTTTTGCAATTACTTCCTAACCCTTGATCCAATGGCCATGAAATTTTATGGGGACGTGAAATATGTCATTAAGAACATTTTTTATTCACATCTTGAAGTCAAATTCCATATGGTTGGAGAGTTGACTTTTCGGTCAACCGTTCGATCGATCGGTGACTACCGAGTCGACTGTTGACGATCCAGGTGTCTTGAGGCCTTGAATCTTCTTGAATGGACTTCACTAAGCCATATAAGCCTTATGAATCTAGATTGAATCATTAGAACACCTTTCAAAGTAAAAGTCAAACTACAGTTGACTTTTTCCTGATCGAAAACCCTAATCGGGTCTGAGCTGCAATCTTTTCAATATTTGGGTGCCAACCTCAAATTGAATTCATATTTGAAGCAATATAGAATCCTTGACCTTATTTCATTGGTAATCAATTCAAGACGTCGATTGATCAAACCACTGAAACCTCGACTTTTAACTGTGCGAAAACCCTAATTTCCCCTTTTTGCTTGGATACTGTGCAGATGAACTGGATGATCATTCCAATCCCACTATGACTTTTGAGATACTCAACAGGCTTTTCCTTTCTCCTTTTTCATGCCCCTTATGAATTCCCTCTGATGATTTTTCGATAACTTTGTGATAACAACACCCACCTGATGGCTCGTACTGATGCTTTTGATCAAAAAAAGAGGTGGGAAAATTTAGGGTATGACAAGGAAGAAGACTACACTTAATCCTCTCTTTTTAATTCAATACAAATATATTTTATTTCCAAGATGATTTGATGGTATTTTGAGTCGAATCCGGACAATGTAACACTAAACCGTCTTAGCTCGACTTATAAGGGAAGTCAACCTATAAGAGGTCGCATACTAATTTCCGTGCTAAGGACAAGATAGAGAAACGATATTAAGGATCGTTCTCCAATTGAATTGTGTCGCACAGACCAAAACAGAATGGGATATCGTCTTACGGATACAAGACTTCATCGATCCCCACAAGTCAAAATAAAATCGGAAAGATGAAAAGAAGTGAGGAGAGAAAGAAGGTGGTATCGGATCCAACATTATTCATCAATAATTTGACTGGTAATGAATTACGGAAGTCTCTTCATAGACCAAAAAGCGATGAAAATAACCAAAGATGGATAAACGTCGAAAATAGAAAGGAGAAGAGAAAAAGTCGAGAAAACCTAAACCTTGTCTTAATCGCAAATTTTAAGTTAATTTAATCGAAGGGAATCTCTCGCGATCCCAAAGTAAGGAAAATGAACCAAATGGTCATTCTCTTTAGATTTGAAATAACGAAGGTTTCAACATCCTCGAAAATCAACGTTTGACGAATCGGAGACTTCATCGGTTCGAAAATAAAATCGTGATAGAATACGTGGTAAGAAAGAAAAGGGTCTCGGATCCAACGATACTTATCAATATCTTGACTTAGTAATCGATTTATGGAAACTTCGTCATCGACCAAAAAGGTGAAAAATATACAAAGAGAAATTGATTTTGAAAGTGTTTTTGAGAGAATGTACAAGTTAATTGAATATTTACAGGATATGGATAATATACAGAATATATATAATATGTAAAAGAATATAAATGGCTGAAAAATAAAGCACTTAATATTTGATAGAAAGTAAAACAGTTGCAAGATAAAATTAGGCAGTAAAAGAATCATTAATCAAATTAAATATTAATATTTAATAGGATTAATAGCTAAACCAATATTTTTTACATTTTAATATAATTCAAATAATAAAACTACAAAGTGAAAATATTAAAATAAGAGACTAAAATATGTTTTGGCATTTTTTAATAAAATGTAGTACTAAAAATCAAATTTCTTTACATTTTGAATTTACTATAAAAACTTAATAAAACAATAAAACAAAAAAATTAACTATTTCCTTTAGTATTTCAAATATCATGTAAATATTAAAAAAAAACAAATAAAACACCTATTAAAAAAATTAACAACCCATAAAAACTCATACTATCAATAAGTAACAGTAACTTATTTAACATATTAATACAATAATAAATGAATGACACTCCTATACAAAACACAGAACATTAAATTCACTTTATTAATTCTACACATTCCTAACAAGTAGCATGCAACCTCAATCTCTTATTTCTCTCAAATCAAAATAGAAACCAAATAATTATTATGCTGAATTTTTAACACACATTATGCAAAAAAAATTTAACAAGCACGTGCAGAATTTTTTAGCACACATTTTGCAAAAAAAAATATTTATATTATTTACACAATTATTAAACACATTAAAATATACACACCAAATATACACAATATTAACTTTTCAACTCAATTTTACTAGTACATACATATAACACCTATAAATTCTACAGTATAAAACACATTAATACAACACACGACACACATTTTTATATTTTGTTACACCTCACACTTGCTACGATGTATTCACAATATATCCAATTCTTAATAACAAGATCCATTGTAAACACACATACACTTATATGCCTTTTACCAAACAGTGAGCACAACACACAAAAATAAAAAGCTCATATACAACACCCAATGTATGCTCACATATACACGTACACAGCCAACCAAATCAAACTGAAAGGAAATAAAATTAACCAACGAAATGAAGTGCTTTTGTTGCGTTGCTGGAAGGATGCCGAAGTTGTAATGGAAAACGAAGTTGCCGACGACGACAAAGCGAAAAGCAAAGAGACAGTGGCGGTGGAATAAATGTGTTTTTGTTGTTGTTGTGGTTCGATTGAAACGGCGGAAGGAACTCGTAACAGAAATTGTCGGCGAGGAAATGGTGCGGTTGCTGGATGATGAAGATAGAGAAATAGTGGGTTTTTTGGAAATTTCAAAGGTTGAAGCGTGGTTCTTTTGATGTTGGAAAGTTTTTGACAGCAGGTTTGTGAAGAAGAAAATGGTGAAAGGTGGTGGAGAGATTTGCGGATTGTTTAGAGAAGAGAGAAATGGGTTTTCAGTTTTGATGGAAATTGCTGAAATGAAGGCTCTAGGGTTTTGAGGATTTTAGGAAAGTGATGATTGTCGCTACTGCGAAAATCGGCGCCGGCTGAACAGAAGAGTCGCCACCGTGCGTTATTTATCCCACGGGAGGGAAAGGAAACGCTCAGAGTAAACCTCGCACAACACGGGAAAGGTATGATCGTCGCAACCAAAACCTGGATTCGGGAGTCGGTTACGCAAGGGGAAGGTATTAGCACCCCTCACGTCCGTCGTACTCGACGGGATCCACGCTTGTTTTCGGGTACGGATTGTTATTCTGTCTACTCTACAGGTCTGGGGTTAAAGGAAAATAAAATGAAAATAAAATGACTCGGCAAAGTATCGCACTTTATGCCTACGTATTCCCGTCGGAAACGAGAAATCAGAGTCAACGTAGTTCGCCTACCTACGGGAAAGGAGGGGAAGGTTGCTCGCTAGGATATCGCATCCTATGCCTACGTACTTTCATACAGCATGAAAGATCAGAGCAAACGTAGTTCAGGCCACGTACGACACCAGTCTGTCTTGATTGTTTTTATTCCTTCTGAAAAAGGGTTTTCTCTGATTAGCAGTCCAAGCGGACAAAAATGACGTTTTTATTCCTTCTGAACAGACTTCACTTTCAACCCAACAGGGTAAACAGCAAACAATACAGTCAGGAAAACCAATCAATACATCAGAAATGAAATACAGCAGAAAAATAAACAGCCACAGCAGCTCTGCATCAACACCTACCTTCAAGTCATCATCAAACAGCTATAAGCTTCAGGCAAGCAACAATCTCCATCTCCACAGCTTTCCAGCAAGGTCTTGATCATCAATCTTCCATCTGCAATGGCTTTTCTTCCAGTCTCAATCTTCAAGAGGAACATCAATCAACTAGATGAAGTGAATGAATGTTAGACAGTCAATTACCTACCAAGGGTGGTTCATCAACTGTTAACATTATACAGATAATTTTCCCTCAAAAGTTCTATCTTTCAAATACATTCACTGATCCTTCCAAAGGAAGGAGGTGGATATTTGAAAGAGACTTTGAATCATAGAGAAAGGATGGATGCAGACAAGGCACTCCATGTTTGAGAAACAAGCTTTCTAATCTAGAGCTCTGCCTAGCTCCTAAACCCTAATCTCCTCAACAGCTGCCAGCAAGAATCTCCTCTTCAACTCTGGAAGTTGGTCTTCAGTCTCTGGATCTCCAATGGCTTCATCATCATCAGTCTTCAGCTCCCCCAATCCCCAAACAATCCCAGTACCCACACAGACAAACAATAATCCCCAGAGGGCACACCACACCAATCAATCAAATATAGACAGTAATACTAATAGCAGTAGGGGAATCCTAGTGATTTCTAAGGGGATCTAACCTATACCCATAACCCCTATAGTCCATACCCAAAAATCAAATGAAAATTTCCTAAAAGAATTAAACTATCTCACCTAAGTTGATTTAAAACCCTAATTTTGTTCATGTTATTCAAACCTAAACCAATCACCTAAAATTAATTCCTAAAAATATGCACTAAATTGTATGTACAAGCTAACAATGTCTACTAATCAACCTAAAAAGAATGGACTAAAAATATTAAAGCAACTATTAGAACAAAAATCAACAAATTCATGTATGAAATGAAACACCTAAAATAGGCATTTATTTGGAAAATATGGGGAAAATACCAAATAAAAAATAAAATGCAATTTTTATTTTTTATAATTTTCTAGACATCTTGAAGAAATTAATGCCAAAAGAACCATTAAAAAATATGAAATTTATGATTTATTATGATTTTTTGAAAATGCATGAAAATGAAAAGAAATTAAAATGAAATAAAAGGCAGGGGGTATGAAAAGTAAGAAAAACAATGGATACACGTTGGGCCCAGCAAGTTGGGGGGCGCGAAAAGCATTTGAGCCCAGA
The DNA here is from genome assembly GCA_963859935.3 of Lathyrus sativus. Taxonomy (NCBI): domain Eukaryota; kingdom Viridiplantae; phylum Streptophyta; class Magnoliopsida; order Fabales; family Fabaceae; genus Lathyrus; species Lathyrus sativus. The sequence continues at coordinate 182,135,255 of OZ012740.1, read as the reverse complement.
CTGGCTACTAAATCAAACGCTGCGTTTTGAGGATTTAAATTTTCCCTCCGTTTTCAGCATTAAATCGTGGTCGCACGATGAGATGATTAAGTCAAAACCTGGAAATGATCTAATGGCTGAGGGTCATCGTCCCCAACGAGCCCTAGGGTTTTGCAGAATTCTTCTTCCATACACAAACTTCCACTGCTCAGTTCTCCCTCCTCACTCAACCAAACTCCACGATCCCAACACCAAAACTGCTCTACTCTTCACCCTCTACAAGATCCTAACCCTAGATTTTGTTGAATCTCATTGTATAATCGAGCTCGATAGCTGGAAGATCCTGGTACCACTGCATTACACCTGATGTGCATGATCACCAAACTTGCAAATTCTTGTACTAATGTACTCACCACATTGCACTGATTATCCTGAAATAATCTATCATGATTATCATCCCCTAAACTAGGATTTCTTGATCATCAAAGTTTCACCACTCTGTCATCAAACTTCATATAACTCTCTCTAGATCTCAGGAATCAATCCCCTATAGTCTCTAAGCACTTTTATCCTAACCATATGATCTACAACTGAATAAATAAGGAGATTCGAAGGGAAATGCCTACCTTGCAAGTGATGATGGCAGGTGTAGTTGTGCTGCAATTCAAGACTTGTGAACCTCCAATATTGATCTCCAATGGATGCTGATTCTTCTGTTTGCAATGGTTGTGGCTCAAACTTCTTGAATCACCTTATCCCCTTCTTCATGCAAGTTGGAGTGAAAACTTGGATCACACAAACCAGCCACGAGTTTCTCTCAATTTTCTTGGCCAATTACTCTATGATAATGGTGGATGATGATGATAACAGAAATTGAGATGATTGATGAAGCTTAAATGGAGTTTGAAGAGAAAATGCAAATGGGAGTGAAGGAATCAAAGTAGGGTTTGCAAGCTCAAAGAATCACCAACCAATGCACAAATGGCTTCATTTCCTTATATAGATGATGATTAACAGAATGAGAAGCTTCTAGATTGGTCCTAGAGGGATCTAGAAACTTGTGGAAATTTCAAGGAAGTTCTCATTTGATGATATGTTGAATTCTCTTATCACATGCTTGCCCCTTTGTACACTTGTGTTAAAATCTCCTTTCATGAGATATTAGGAGTGTATGTATGCAAAACCAAGCTTTTCCTTGCCTTGTGTTAAGTTTTACCATGTTGCCTTATGATGCAAGAAACAAATTTACAAAGGAAGTCCAATTTTTAGGCCTAAACTCAAAAATGTGGCTGAACCAATGTCTTTAAAATGACGTTGGGAATCAATTTGGTATATTGGATGACCCATATTGGATTTGTAGATCTCTCAAACCAATTTTTTATTTCAACTTTTTCAACTTATATGCCTTTTTTAGGTCATTTTTCACCAACTTTGGTCAAGTATCATTCCATGCATTTCCAAACTTCCATGACTTCTTTTATTGACTTAAAATGGCATTTTGAGCAACTTTTATGTTGGGAAGTTTTTCATTTGAAGCTCCCTTGTATGAGTTTTAGGCATAGGCTAAGAATGACCTGTAATCCTCAGATGACCAAAATACCCTTTGCTTGCCAAGACCATAAGTAGAGTTTCACAAATCATATGAAGGCATACTATACCATTCTAGAAAGATAAGACCATGAGGAACAACTCTTAGGTTTACCAGAAATTCATTTGAAATCTCCTGGAGGAGTAAAAATTGCTTGGAAGTCAAGTCACTTTCACAGACAAAATTTCAGATACCTCAGATGACCTGTAACTTGCAAGGACCATAACTTGAGTTCTATAAATCTCCTTGATGTCTTCCACCACTCAAATTAAAGGTCTTGAGATCCTCTACAAGTTTCATGTTGGCCAAGGATTCATTGGAAGCTTGTATTTTGACTTATCTTGCTTGGAAATTTGACCTAAACTAGAGGATTTTACACAGAAACCCTAATTTAGAAACTCCTCTTCTCCTTTATTTCTCTTGAATTCTTCTTAGCATAACAACATATCCTTATTCTTCATGTCAAATGATAAACCCCACATCTCCTCAATAGCCCTCAATGCCTTTCAATCAGTCAATTGACCTAGAGTTGACCCAAAGTTGACCCAGATGAAACCCTAGTTGACTGTCTTCAACTGCAATACTTGTGACTTCACCAATGACTTATTTCCTTCTCCAAATGACTTTCTAAGTCCTCCAAGATGTCTAGATACCCCCCATGCTCAGCCCACAACTCACACTTTCCTTGATGATCCTCCAATGCCCTCAGATAGGAGATAGACTCAAAGCTTGATCTACTGAACTCTCTGCTTTCAAATTCTTTTCTGATGACTTGAATGAGATTGAATCAGGATAATAACTTCTTGATAGGCCTCTAGAGATGAGAATAATGATTGGTCCCCTGTTGGATGACTTGCTATGCTTATGCTATGCAGATGATTAGACTGTGTACATGACTCTATATGCAAATGCTAATGATATTGAAACATAACCCAAGTGAAGAAAGGTTGGGCAAATTTTAGGGTGCAACAGTTGCCCCTATTCAAGCGACTTGGACCCGATTGGGTGAAGAGCCCGGAGCCTTCAGACATTCGCGGTACGAGGCGGTTGAATACTAAGAACCCGGAAATTTGCCAACCGCAGAAATAAACTGCGCCCCTGCTTGGGGAACGACATTCGTCAGCTGAATCTGACTGTTACGGCAACCAACTGATCCATTAGCGACCGTGCTGGGGATTATTTTCGTCAGCCTGAAGAAGATTCTATCATCGCAGGGATAGAACATTGTCCACGTCAGGACGCCTGCTTCGTCAATTTGGAAAACTTCAACAACTTTGCTGGGGGATGGCTCGTCTGCCTTCTCGTCAGAAATAAATCGTCCACGTTAGGAATAAACTCTTCCACGTTAGGAATAGCACCGTCCATGTTAGGAATAACACCTTTCCACGTAAGGAATAACACCGTCCATGTTAGGAATAACACCTTTCCACGTAAGGAATAACACCGTCCATGTTAGGACTAAGACTTCGTCTGGATCTGTCCGCGTCAGGACTACACTTTCCGCGTTAGGAATACACCTTCTTTCCACGTTAGGAATCAACTCATCTACTCCACGTAAGGAATCAAACCTTTTCCACGTTAGGAATACCTATACCTTTCCACGTCAGGAGTCAATCTCGATATGTCCGCGTAAGGACTCAATCTTTCCACGTAAGGAATGAACTCGTCTTTCCACGTAAGGAAACCGTTTTTCTTCCACGTAAGGAATGCTCTTGATATGTCCACGTAAGGACTCTAATCTTTCCACGTGAGGAATACTACATCAATCTTTCTTTCCATGTTAGGAATGTCATCTTTCCATGTAAGGAACACCTCTTTTCCACGTTAGGAATGCAACTTTCTTTCTACGTAAGGAATCACCATCTCTTCTTCCACGTAAGGAATCATTTTTCTTCCATGTAAGGAATCACCATCTCTTCTTCCACGTAAGGAATACAAACTTTCCCCATAAGGAAAACAATTTGATATGTCCACGTAAGGACTACATCGTCCACGTTAGGACCCACTTTTCCACGTTAGGAATAATAATCTTCTTGATTTGTCCACGTAAGGACTCCATCGTTCCACGTAAGGAACACTCCTTTATCTGTCCACGTAAGGACTCCAACCTTTCCACGTAAGGAAACACTTTTCGTCTTGATTTGTCCACGTTAGGACTCACCACTCAACTTGCTGAGGATAAAAACTTGTCCACGTCAGGACTCATGCACCTTTGACCCACTGGGGAAGTGAGACTTTGTCCACGTCAGGACTCACATCTCAACCTGCTGGAGTAATAGGACCTGTCCACGTCAGGACTTGCGCGTCTTTGACTTGCTGGGGAAATAAACCCCGTCCATGTCAGGATACACACTTTGCCACCAACACGAAGAAGATAAATTTGTCCGCGTCAGAACTCTCGTATCTCGTCATCACAAAGAACTACAAACTTGTCCTCGTCAGGACGCACATTTCACCATCACGAATAAAGCTATCGGCTGGAACCAATTGGTCCACGTCAGGACACCAATACGAAGAGTAACCAATTGGTCCACGTCAGGACTCCAACTTCAATTGATACCGAGAAATCAAATCCGTCCTCGTTAGGACTAACACATATCGTCAAACTGAGGAAATGTCCACGTCAGGACCCCCTCTTCTCTTAGCGCAAAAACCTGTCAATAAACCCGTCCACGTTAGGACTCATCCTTCCATTGGTCCGCAACCTCCTTATCACTGACGTTACAGCAACTTTGAGGCTGACTTTACTGGGGATATTTGGAAGTCAAACTACTGGATGCCTGCTCTAATTACCGACGGTAGCCCCTGAAATTCTGGTTCTTGAAACCTCTTAATTGCTGGCGTAACAACAACTTTGAAGGAAACAATCCGCTGGTCGGACCAGAAAAACTTCAGCAAGAAAACCCTGGCGGGGAGATAAGTAACTCTGCTTGGGGACAAAGAGAAACTTATCCTGCTGACTCTGTGGGGAGTAGTGCCAAAGCTGACACTTCGTTGAATGTCTCGTGCCGAAACTTCGAATGTTATCGATTCACCTGAGCGAGGGCTCTCTCTACCTGCAAGAGAAACAATACTTGAAACAAAAGGTTAGCCATCCAGGTTTATGCTTCAAAATGCATGCGCTTGACAATGATGCACTGTTCCATGGAAATGCTACGCTTTTTCATTTGGTGAATGCAAGTGTGACACTATATGCCAATGCAATTGCAGACTCGAACTGCTGGGTACAGAAACTGCTTCAGCAAAATAAATGCTGAAGATAATGCCAACTCCGATGGGGATAGCCAGATGCTATAGACTCATTCCGTCAAAATAAATGCCGGAAGAGGGAAGTCGACTCAGCTGGGAAATTGGGAACTCGAACCAAAACACCTCGTTGAAGTAATACCCTGATGGGGAACATAACTCTGCTGGAGAATAACAGATGCGCCTGATATGATTGAACTTCTGCTGGAGAGTGAACTGATATCACACGGTATTCTGACAAAATAAATGCCAAGGCACACAACCAACTCTGCCGGGGAGAGTCTTACTCTTCGAGTTCCACTGGGAGGAATGAAAACACTTACTGGAAAGAGAACTCCGCTGGGGACGAAACGATTCTCTTGGGGGAAAATCCGCTGACTCCGCTAGGGGAGAGTAAATGACCCTGCGGGGAAAAGGTAAGATGTCTGAATACAGTTCACAAACATTAATCTTCTGCGGCTAAACCACTCTGCTTGAGATGCACTGTCTGAATACAGCCTTCGATCTAGGAATCGCCAATTCTGCTGGGGAATTCTATCCTTCTTCAGGAAGAACATGCATGACCTGCGTGAGGGTCGAGTCTTTTATTACTGCGGTCTCTTGGTCATCTTCCTCGTACGGCTATGACACCTGCAACAACACAAACAAGACAAGACAAGCCTATGCAACCAAATCGATTCAAGTTAGTGGCGTTATTTTCAGTTAATTCAACGCTTTAGCAATTGTTGGCAAGGGCCAGTGATGTTATACACATGCTAATTTCAGTAAACTTAGGCGTTTTATCATGTACAAAACAGTAAAGAACCGACATCAAATACTGAATAACATATTTTATTGATTAGGCCCCTAAATGGGCGGAATTTTGTACAAGAGATGTAACTCCTGAAAAGAGGAAGCTATGCAAAGCAAATATACAAGTATGCACAGGAAGCATAAATACTTTGACAAACTAAATTGTGTACACATGTCGGCAACGGGATGCAGACGAACACCACGAACTGATCCTCCTATGACTCGTCCAACTTTAACGCTTCTTCGATATCCATACTTCTGAAGAGGTTGTATCTGATAATCGACCCCCTCAGGTATATTCTCCCGCACTGATGCTCACTGCCATATCAAATTCGGACCGCAGTCATTTGCTTTTTCAAATCCCTAACTTTTGCGTGAACCGCCCTTTACGGGTTTTCAGTTCACCGGGATACCCCTTTTTGCCGAAGCCGCCCAGTGTAGGTTTTCAACTTCGTGGGCGTACATTTTTTCAATTTTATCCCTAACTTTTGCCCGAACCTTTCATTCTGTTTTTGGTTCGCCAGGATGCCCCATTTTTTCCTGGACTCTCTTTTTTTGTCCAGCGGGTCAATTTTAAGCAAAGTATTTTTTAACTGCGTCCGAATTCACAGGCGACGTAAAGTCTTCACCGTCCATAGTGGACAACAATAAAGCTCCTCCTGAAAAGACTTTCCTGACAACGTATGGCCCTTCGTAGTTGGGGGTCCACTTGCCCCTGTGATCTGCTTGCGGCGGGAGAATCCTTTTCAGCACAAGGTCGCCCATCTGAAAGCTTCGCGGATGTATCTTCTTATCATATGCTTTCTTCATTCGGCTCTGGTACAAACGACCATATGCTAGAGATGCTAGCCTCTTCTCGTCCATCAAACTCAATTGGTTCAATCTGTCTTTCACCCATTCTGCCTCGTCTAGCTGGACGTCTCGCAATACCCTCAGAGAAGGGATCTCAACTTCCAATGGTAATACCGCTTCCATTCCGTATACTAACGAGAACGGGGTTGCCCCGGTTGATGTGCGTACCGTCGTACGATAACCGTGCAAAGCGAAAGGTAGCATCTCATGCCAATCCTTATAGGTCACCACCATCTTCTGAACGATCTTCTTGATATTCTTATTGGCCGCTTCGACAGCGCCATTCATCTTGGGTCGGTACGGGGAGGAGTTGTGATGTTCGATCTTGAAATTCTGACAGAGCTCCTTCATCATTTTGTTGTTCAGGTTTGAACCGTTGTCCGTGATTATCCGCTCGGGGATCCCATATCGGCAGATGATATCTCTCTTGATGAATCTGGCCACCACTTGCTTCGTTACGTTTGCGTAGGACGCCGCCTCTACCCACTTGGTGAAATAATCGATTGCTACTAGGATGAACCGATGCCCGTTAGAAGCTGTCGGCTCGATCTTTCCAATCATATCGATTCCCCACATCGAGAACGGCCACGACGATGACATCACATTCAGAGGACTTGGAGGCGCATGAATCTTATCAGCATAAATTTGGTACTTGTGGCACTTCCTTGCGAACTTGAAACAGTCAGTTTCCATAGTCAGCCAAAAGTAACCCGCCCGTAGCAGCTTTCTCGTCATAGCATGTCCACCAGCATGCGTACCAAAGGTACCTTCGTGTATTTCCTCCATGAGCAGCTTTGCCTCTCTTTCGTCTACACAACGCAACAGCACCAAGTCGTGGTTTCTTCTGTATAAGACGCCATCTGGATTCAAATAGAAATTACCCGCTAATCTCCTGAGATTCTTCTGATCTTGACCGGATGCCCCATCCGGATACTCTTTATTCTTCAGGAAATTAAGTATATCAAAATACCATGGTTTGTCGTCGGATGCTTCATCAATAGCAAATACGTAAGCCGGTCTGTCAAGCCGAGAGATAATGATTCTGGGGGCCTCGTTCCAGAAGTTGACTTTGTACATGGAAGACAAAGTGGCCAGGGCGTCAGCCATTTGATTTTCTGCTCTCGGTACGTGATGCAACTCTACCTTGTCAAAGAAAGGCAACAATCTCCTTGCATAGTTCATGTAATGTATCAAATTGGGCTGCCGTGTCTCCCATTCCCCTTTTATCTGATTCACCACCAGAGCTGAATCCCCGTATACTTCCAGATGTTTGATTCGCAAATCAATGGCTTCCTCAAGCCCCATTATACAAGCTTCGTATTCGGCTTCATTATTGGTAACGGAAAAGGTCAATCGGGCAGTAAACGGGATGTGCGACCCGTGTGGAGTAGTGATGATTGCCCCTATTCCGCTACCGTAAGCATTCACAGCTCCGTCAAATATCATCTTCCATTTGGAACCCAACTCTGGCCCTTCGTCTGGCAACGGCTCTTCACAATCTTTCATCTTTAGGTGCATGATATCCTCGTCAGGAAAATCAAACCTCATCGATTGGTAATCTTCAATAGGCTGCTCCGCCAGGTACTCAGACAGCACGCTCCCCTTTATAGCCTTTTGCGAGACGTATTGGATGTCATATTCAGTCAAGACCATCTGCCAACGGGCAATTCTTCCTGACAACGCCTGCTTTTCGAATACATATTTGATAGGATCCATCTTCGAGATGAGCATGGTTGTATGATTCAGCATGTATTGCCTCAAACGCTTGGCGGCCCAGGCTAGTGCGCAACAAGTTTTCTCAAGCATTGAGTATCGAGATTCACAATCTGTAAATTTCTTACTCAAGTAGTAGATCGCATGCTCTTTTCTTCCTGTCTCGTCGTGCTGACCGAGAACACAACCCATGCTTCCCTCAAGAACCGTCAAATACATGATCAAGGGTCTCCCTGCCACTGGGGGTATCAAAATAGGAGGCTCCTGCAAATACTGCTTTATTTTATCGAACGCCTTTTGACAATTTTCGTTCCAAGTTACAGCTTGATCTTTCTTCAACAGCTTGAATAATGGTTCACACGTAGCAGTTAGGTGAGATATGAACCCGGCGATGTAGTTCAACCTCCCTAGAAACCCGCGCACCTCTTTTTCTGTTTTAGGCGTCGGCATTTCTTGAATCGCTTTTATTTTGGCAGGATCGACCTCTATTCCTCTTTCGCTTACGATAAACCCCAGCAGCTTACCCGATCTCACCCCGAAGGTGCATTTGTTAGGGTTCAGTCTCAGCCTGAACTTCCTAAGCCTTTTAAATAACTTCAGCAGATTCACCAGATGCTCTTCCTCCGTCTGGGATTTGGCAATCATATCGTCAACATAAACTTCGATCTCTTTATGCATCATATCATGGAAAAGAGTCGTCATCGCACGCTGATATGTTGCCCCAGCATTTTTCAAACCAAAGGGCATCACTTTGTAGCCAAATGTTCCCCAAGGCGTTATGAAAGTGGTCTTCTCCATATCCTCTGGCGCCATTTTAATCTGATTATAGCCTGAAAAGCCATCCATGAAGGAGAATACGGAGTATTGAGCAGTATTATCAACTAGCACGTCAATATGAGGAAGCGGAAAATCGTCTTTTGGGCTTGCTTTATTCAAATCCCTATAATCCACGCACATTCGAACCTTGCCGTCTTTCTTTGGCACTGGTACGATGTTAGCAACCCATGAGGGATATTTTATCACAGCCAGGAAACCAGCGTCCCACTGTTTTTGCACTTCCCCTTTGATCTTCACTGCCATATCTGGTCGAGTTCTGCGGAGCTTTTGTTTGACCGGCGGGCATTCTTCTTTCAGTGGCAGACGGTGCACAACCATATCTGTATCGAGCCCTGGCATATCTTCATACGACCAAGCGAATACATCATTATACTCTCGGAGCATTTCAACCAGTCTTCGCTTGATATCGCTCTGCAGCGCGGCTCCGATACGAATATTCTTCTCAACCCCTTCCGACCCCAAGTTGATAATTTCGATGACCTCGTCGTGAGGCAGAATGGCTCTTTCCTCTTGCTTCACCAACCAAGACAGTTCTTCAGGAACGTCACTATCTTCGACAACCTCTTCTTCGGCCTGAAATACCGAATGCTCAAAGTCGGGACGAGTCATAGGTGGTTCAAGGATGTCATCTGAAAATGTTATCCTGCAAAAGGAATGGTTAAGTGCTTCAAAATGCGTATAAAGCGAATAGCCACGTTGCCATTTTATTGAAAAATATAAGACAAGAAAGACAGAGATTACAGTATTTGCACATGAAAAAACGCCATTTATTTAATGATTAACACGCAATGTTCATAACAACACAGCCCTAAGCAAATCCTGATGCCCCGGGCAAGACATCAGATTATTCAACAATTATTAAAGCAAAGCATTACTGTTTAAGAGTCACAGGAACAAGCTCCTGAATAGACCAGTTGCACAGTCCCTGTCCTGGCGTGCTTGGCTGAATCCAGGCATCCATATCACAGTCGCTGTCTCCTTCGTCAGACTCCGAAGCAGCATTGATGGTTTCATGACATACTCCACTGGCAGAGATGGTTATTGGCCCTCTGAAACGGGGTGCTCCCACAGTGGGTGTTGACGACGACGGCTGGTATCCCAGCCCGAATCGGTCCATCTTCACAGGGATATCCAGCACTTCGCCCCAGCCCGTTGCTTCTCCTGCCTCTACCAGAGCTTGAGCTTCTTTATACGACGAGACGGCTATCTCCGACACTTTGCTCGGCCCGGGACCTTTGTCCTTGATACGCAACCCTTCAAATGCCTGGCAGGGTGTTTCGTGGATCTCTCCGTCGACCTCCACATATTTAAATGACGACAGATGGCTGACCAGGATGTCTTCTTCTCCGCATACGGTGACTACGCTGTCTCCGACCATATATTTCAACTTCTGATGCAGGGTAGACGTGACTGCCCCGGCCCCATGAATCCAGGGTCTTCTGAGCAGGCAGCTATATGCAGGCTGTATATCCATGATATAAAATTCCGTTGCAAATACCTCCGGCCCCACCTGCAGAGGCAATGTTATCGATCCAAAGACTGTTCTTCGCGTGCCATCAAACGCTCTGACTACCAAGTCACTGGGCGTGCACAGGATTCCTCTAACATCTAGCTTCATCATTGCTTTCTTGGGAAGCACATTTAGAGATGATCCGGTGTCGACCAATACATGCGACATTACTGATCCTCTACACTCGACAGATATGTGCAGCGCCATATTATGATCTCTCCCTTTCGGGGTCAAATCGAAGTCGGTAAAGCCTAAGCTGTGGCCTGCATTCACATGTGCCAACACTCCTTCCAGCTGATTCACGGAGACATCTTGAGGGACGAAGGAAGTATCCAGGACTTTCAACAAAGCATTTCTGTGAGCTTTCGAACACAAGAGCAATGACAAGATAGATATCTTGGACGGCGTCTGTTGCAGATGCTCCACAATCTTATAATCACTTTTTCGAATCAAGCGCCTGAACTCTTCTACCTCTTTCGATGCCGTTTCTTTATCGCTTGCTTGCACTGGGACATTCTCAACCATTTTCCCCTTTCCCTTCGCTAGTCTTTCGGCCTCCACTTCAGGCGATATGAAGATCCTACCACTCCTTGTCATACCTCCTGAACCAACAACATTGTCTACAGTCTCGGCTGGCTGCTTATTAACATCAATCTTTATCCCGTCACAATACACCTCCAACCCATATGACCATGGGACTGCTTTTATATTCTCGTACGGGATCGGTCCGACCTTAGTTATGGTGATCGGTGGTCGCTGGACCGGTGCTGCAATAGTGATTGTCTTTCGGGGAATCGTTACAGTGGCCACATCACTCTGATCATCTGCTGTTGCCCCTGCAGGCTCTTCAGTTGTGCTCGGTCAAACTGTAATGTGCCTCCATCAATTAGAGCCTGAATGCCTCTCTTCAAATCATCACACCCCCTAGCTAGGGTCCAGCATTCTAAGCAATACTCGTCACATCCTGGATAAACACCCCCTTGCAACAATCTGCTTTTTATCTCGTTCAGCGGCGTCTTCAAATCGTCGACATTCATAATCAGGTTCAACCCTTCCTCAGTCAGAATGGCGTTCGCCCCATGATTAGGCATGGGTTTCTGCACTATATTCGGACCTGCCGTCCCGAAATTGATAGTCTTATTGTCCAAAAGATCCTGCACAACATGCTTAAAGGCATGGCAACCCTCTATATCGTGGCCCGGAGCCCCAGAATGAAACTCACAGTGCCTGCCTGCATCGTAACCATACGGAGGAGTTCCCGTTATCGGTGCCAGAGTTCTCTTCTCTACCAGGTTCAAACCCAACAATGTCTGTAACAAATCAGCATACGTTGAGGCAGGCTTCTCAAACACTCTTCTTGGTTTACCACCCTGGAATCTTCGCTGAGCCTGCTGCGCCCCCTGCTGTGGCTGCTGCTGCTGCTGTTGCTGTTGCATTGGCTGCTGCTGGAACGGTTGCTGTTGTTGAAGTGGTTGTTGCTGATATGGAATAGTAACACTCGCCACCTGCTGCGGCTGATGATATTGGTTTCGTCCCCTGCCTCGGCCTCGGCCTCCAAACACTGCGCTTGCCTCGCCCTGACGGTGCCCACCAAAAGCCTTCCTATTACTGCCAGATGCAGTTGATTCCTCAGCCTGGAATTTTCCTTGTTTAATGTTACGTTCAATCTTTTCTCCCATCAGAATTAAGTCTGAGAAATTGGCCAGAGATGTATGAAACAGCATGTCATGAAACAAGCCTGTGAATGTGCCGACGAACATGTCATTCATTTCCTTGTCTTCTAAAGGAGGACGGACCCTGGCAGCCATATCGCGCCACCTTTGCGCGTACTCTTTAAAGCTCTCACCCTTCTTCTGCGACAGCCCTGTCAATTGGACCCGGTTGGGTGCCAAGTCGCTATTATACTTGTAGTGAGCTACAAATGCCTCTGCTAATTGCTTCCATGTCTTAATATTGGTTGGCTCCAACCCCATGTACCATTCTAGGGAAGGGCCTGACAAACTATCTTGAAAGAAATGCATTAGCATTCTCTCATCAGTTGAGTATGCAGACATCTTTCTGTAATAAGCCCGTACGTGCACTTTCGGACAGGTGTCCCCTTTATACTTATCAAACGTAGGAGCTTTGAATTTGATTGGCACCCTCAAGCCAGGTACCAGGCCCATTGTTGCCATGTCCAAGCCCACAGCACTTTGGTTCAGGACCCCCCTCATATGCTCTTCTAGCATTCTGATCTTCTGGGAGTTATCCATCGGCCCTTCGAAACCTCCGCCGGAGAAAGCGTCCTCCTGCTGATCTTCCTGCCACATACCATCCCCAACTCCATACCCATCATATCCATTATTGCGGCCAGCTCTAATCTGATTCATCCCCGGACCTCGGCCTCTGTTGCCGTACCCTTGAACACCTCCAGCAGGCCCAAAAGCCATTAACCCAGCGCCGTTTCCATTTCCGAAACCTCCGTAACCCTGATTGGCCACACCATAACCATCTTGCCCAAAGCCTTGAGCATTGAAACCATATTTCCCAGCGTTATCGAATCCCTGATCGTTGAACCCGAATCCAGCATTGCCGAAGCCGTTGCCTCCCATATTATCACCCACGTTGATATCACCAAGCCCAACGTTATGGACAGCCGTCTCGTTCCCAACTCCGACGTTACCGTTCCCAGCAGCGGTAGCGGTGTTGACATTAGCAGCAGGTATATTGACTACAGGTGGAGCCACCAGCGTGGGAGTGTCGACTCGCACAGACTGATGATCCTCATTACCGTGACCAGCATTTCGGGCCAACAGAGGCTGCACCATGGCTTGCAAATTCTCCTGACCTTTTGCAATAGCTTCCATGGTCTGCATAAAGAGAGCTAGCTTCTCGCGCACATCTTGCATCTCGTTCTGCATTTGATCCATGATTCTTCGACAGTTGGTGCGAGTGGAATAGCGGTGCGGGTGCTGATCTGCAATCCTGGAAATACCTGGTACAGAGCAGAAAATGAGACACCATCCAAAGATTACCTGTAATGCAATATGAATATGAATGCAATGCAATGTGTGTCTGTGCATTAGGGAAATTCATTCCCCGATTCTAGTGTGAAGGTGCCGGTGCAATGACAGTGCTAGAAATACAGAGATCGGAGTTGAATCACAGAAGGCCTCGTATATTGCAGAAAAACCAATAAGCCAAGAATACAATGTCACTGAGAGTACAACAAGAAGGCATGACCTCAACCAACAATCCTGGTGATGGTCAGCACTATGCAAATAAAGCATACAAGCTACTACATGAAATGATCAAACACCCCCATAAGTCTGGTATTCTTCTAGCAACTTCTTGGTCTCCGGATGACTTGGTCGAGCGAGCAGTCCTTCAACAAGTTGGTTTCTTTTCTTAAGAACACGTCGCACGTCTTCGGCAGTTTCTTCCCATGCCCCTTCTCCGAAGCGATCCTCTAGTTTACGCTTCTGAGACACAACTTCATCTCTGCCTTTGATGGCCTTGTTTAGTGCATTCTGGAGACTGTACCGGGTCATCACTTCTTCTTCACACTTCTTGATGCTGGACTTCAACTGCCCTTCGAGGTCGGAAATTTGCTGCTTCAACTTATCTTCCCTCTTCTTATTGTTGGTGAGCGTGGCATTCCAGGTCTTATTGCAAGAAGAGATCTCTCGGTGAGCGATGTCAAGCGCTTTCTTCTTGGGTTCAAGCATGTCATGGGAGCTTCTGAACTCTTGCCCCAGACGTTCGCGCTTCTTCCTCTCCTCAGTCAACTCAGCCCCTAATCTGTTCATTAGCTCAATCTGCTGTTGGAAAGCTTGGACGGCCTTGTTTTTCTCGCTGCGTATCTGGGCTAGCTCCTGCTCTAACCCTTCGTTGATTTTCATCAAGGCTTCTTTTTCTTTCACAACTTGCTCGTAGGCCTCCCTAGAAACAGTAGTTGGCTCTGCTACCGGAATAGGAACAAGAACTGGTGCATCTGGAAATGGCATCCTCAACTGACTGGCTCTCTCCTGGATCCAACCTCTGTAAGGTGCATAGGCCTGACAGTCATTCTTCCCTAACAACGGCTTCCCTCTTCGGTTAATACGCGTCCAGGCATGTTGCAGCTTGGCCAATAACTCCCCCTTCAAATCTCCGGTGAAGTACAGAGATTCCTGTACTTCTTCCTCCTTCGGTGGGTTCTTCAGCGCATATCCGAACTGACGGACCAACAGGGATGGGTTGTAGTTGATACACCCTTTTCTTCCTATCAACGACACATTAGGGTACCCAGAACAACTGAATATAAGCTCAGCCCCTAGCAGGTCTCGATCAAACCACTCGACGTATTCGGAAGATAGCCTCATCAGGCGCTCTGACCAGCTAGCGATGGTTGCACTCTCCACAAAAGACCCCTTCATGGGAAGATGACTCTTGAACCACATATTCAACAAGGGAGCACAGCAGTAAACAACCTTTCCCCTTATGTTTTCGTTCTTGTAGTGCAGGGAGTGGTAGAAGTCTCCAATCAACGTTGGCACTGGATTGCCGGCAGCAAATAGATGGAAAGCGTCCAAGTCTACGAAATTGGGCAAGTTAGGGAATAGCACAATTCCATAAATGCATAAAGCCAAGATAGCATTGAAAACCACCCAACATCCGTTCTTGGCATACTCCTGAGCTTTGCCAACCAAGAAATCAAGAGAGAAACCTGAAACCCCAAGCCAAGAAGTCACTAACAGTTCTGCAGCGTCCATATGCAAAGCTTTGGCTAAATCCTCCAACTTAGGCTCAGCAGCAGAGTGAATGAAGGGAACCTTGTTCTGCACAGGTAGCTCAGTAAACTCCACATACTCCTCAATGGTAGGCCCTAGAATGAAGTCAGCAAACATAAAACATCGCAAAGCGGGGTCATAGAACTGCATCAAGGTGTACAGCCCATTCATCTCATCAGCAGTGGGCTTGCAGACTAATCTCAGTAATCTCCCATGACTCATTCTGAAGCCTCTCCTAACCTCCTCATCAGCAAGAGATATCAGACCAAGCAAAGGAGTAATATCAGGTGTAGGCAGCTTATACGCAACTGTTTTCCTCAAACCAGCCATAACCAATACTCAGAAGTCTGGGCACTAGAATCGGAGGATACACAAATGCACCTGCAGCACAGACACACGTTAATGGGATGCAATGATAATGGGTATGCAACAATGCAGTCCAAATAACATGCAACAGGGACCAACTGTCGTAGCTGAATAGCCTGAACCATATCAAGAAGTCTCAGATAGACTCTATAGAAGTCCTCGAACCCTGGTCTCAGATAGACCTGAAACAAAGCTCCGACAATGGCCTCTGACAGACCTCAAACCATAACTCCAACTGGTCTCTGGTAGACCTCAAGTCACATCTCCAACTGGTCTCTGACAGACCTCAGAACCCTCCAACTGGTCTCTGACAGACCTCAGAACTCTCCATAAATACCCAGGATCTCTGATCAAGGAACAAACCGGTAGTCTGAAGGTCTAGTTACCTGCATAACCCCAAACCCTCTCACAGGTGGATGTCCTAGTAACTGACAAAGGTATGGCATCCTATGCGGTCGTCGGCGTCACAGACTTTCAGGGTTGATGATACGATTCCCAGAAGGAGTGGCATCATCAAATCCTGAAGAGGCCTCACTTAGCCAACTTCCAAATGATCGGTTCCCGGAGTCGACAATTCAGCTGACCAACAACCCCTTCGACCCAAAGGGTAGAAAAAGAAGCCAACCAGAAGAACCTCGTCCGAGCGTAGATTTCATGAGACACTAATGCAAGCAAAGCCGGCACGCGCCCACTACTTTCTACTCTAATTCTAGGTGCACTCAAGCCCAGGTCCGGCTTATCTCTCAATCATAGAACCACCCATCACAACCCCCGTACAGCAATAATAATCAATATATATAATGCTGAAAATAAAGGTCAGAAATATATAAATCCATACAAAATTCTCGACGGGAAAACAAGCGTTAGGATTGACTCTCTTAAGGGACGTTGGATCCCAAATGCATAAGAACTATCGCAGTCCTTAGCAGCCAGGGGACGTTGGATCCCCAGCAGAGTCGCCAGCTGTCGCTACTGCGAAAATCGGCGCCGGCTGAACAGAAGAGTCGCCACCGTGCGTTATTTATCCCACGGGAGGGAAAGGAAACGCTCAGAGTAAACCTCGCACAACACGGTAAAGGTATGATCGTTGCAACCAAAACCTGGATTCGAGAGTCGGTTACGCAAGGGGAAGGTATTAGCACCCCTCACGTCCGTCGTACTCGACGGGATCCACGCTTGTTTTCGGGTACGGATTGTTATTCTGTCTACTCTACAGGTCTGGGGTTAAAGGAAAATAAAATGAAAATAAAATGACTCGGCAAAGTATCGCACTTTATGCCTACGTATTCCCGTCGGAAACGAGAAATCAGAGTCAACGTAGTTCGCCTACCTACGGGAAAGGAGGGGAAGGTTGCTCGCTAGGATATCGCATCCTATGCCTACGTACTTTCATACAGCATGAAAGATCAGAGCAAACGTAGTTTGGGCCACGTACGACACCAGTCTGTCTTGATTGTTTTTATTCCTTCTGAAAAAGGGTTTTCTCTGATTAGCAGTCCAAGCGGACAAAAATGACATTTTGATGAGTTCACATTCTTTTACGGAAGAAGTGTTTTTTGTTGTGTTTGAAATCTTATTGTATTTTTCTGTTTGTTTTGAGAAAGAAGAGACAGAACTCTAACTTACAGTTGTGAAGGGAATCAAACTAACCTAATGTTATCATGCATGGGTTAAGACCTAATGTCTATCATGCTCCTCTCCTGCACAGAGAGAAACAGAGATCCTAAGGGAATAGACGGAAACAGAAACAATATCAGATATATACAGTAAAACAGTAAAATGCATGGATGCAACAATACAAGCGAGGCAAGGGAGTCCCACTCAACCTCGAACCTAGAAAACAATAGGCAAAAGTGAACAGACTTCACTTTCAACCCAACAGGGTAAACAGCAAACAATACAGTCAGGAAAACCAATCAATACATCAGAAATGAAATACAGCAGAAAAATAAACAGCCACAGCAGCTCTGCATCAACACCTACCTTCAAGTCATCATCAAACAGCTATAAGCTTTAGGCAAGCATCAATCTCCATCTCCACAGCTTTCCAGCAAGGTCTTGATCATCAATCTTCCATCTGCAATGGCTTTTCTTCCAGTCTCAATCTTCAAGAGGAACATCAATCAACCAGATGAAGTGAATGAATGTTAGACAGTCAATTACCTACCAAGGGTGGTTCATCAACTGTTAACATTATACAGATAATTTTCCCTTAAAAGTTCTATCTTTCAAATACATTCACTGATCCTTCCAAAGGAAGGAGGTGGATATTTGAAAGAGACTTTGAATCATAGAGAAAGGATGGATGCATACAAGGCACTCCATGTTTGAGAAACAAGCTTTCTAATCTAGAGCTCTGCCTAGCTCCTAAACCCTAATCTCCTCAACAGCTGCCAGCAAGAATCTCCTCTTCAACTCTGGAAGTTGGTCTTCAGTCTCTGGATCTCCAATGGCTTCATCATCATCAGTCTTCAGCTCCCCAAATCCCCAAACAATCCCAGTACCCACACAGACAAACAATAATCCCCAAAGGGCACACCACACCAATCAATCAAATATAGACAGTAATACTAATAGCAGTAGGAGAATCCTAGTGATTTCTAAGGGGATCTAACCTATACCCATAACCCCTATAGTCCATACCCAAAAATCAAATGAAAATTTCCTAAAAGAATTAAACTATCTCACCTAAGTTGATTTAAAACCCTAATTTTGTTCATGTTATTCAAACCTAAACCAATCACCTAAAATTAATTCCTAAAAATATGCACTAAATTGTATGTACAAGCTAACAATGTCTACTAATCAACCTAAAAAGAATGGACTAAAAATATTAAAGCAACTATTAGAACAAAAATCAACAAATTCATGTATGAAATGAAACACCTAAAATAGGCATTTATTTGGAAAATATGGGAAAAATACCAAATAAAAAATAAAATGCAATTTTTATTTTTTATAATTTTCTAGACATCTTGAAGAAATTAATGCAAAAAGAACCATTAAAAAAATATGAAATTTATGATTTATTATGATTTTTTTGAAAATGCATGAAAATGAAAAGAAATTAAAATGAAATAAAAGGCAGGGGGTATGAAAAGTAAGAAAAACAATGGATACACGTTGGGCCCAGCAAGTTGGGGGGCACGAAAAGCATTTGAGCCCAGACTGGCTACTAAATCAAACGCTGCGTTTTGAGGATTTAAATTTTCCCTCCGTTTTCAACATTAAATCGTGGCCGCACGACGAGATGATTAAGTCAAAACCTGGAAATGATCTAATGGCTGAGGGTCATCGTCCCCAACGAGCCCTAGGGTTTTGCAGAATTCTTCTTCCATGCACAAACTTCCACTGCTCAGTTCTCCCTCCTCACTCAACCAAACGCCACGATCCCAACACCAAAACTGCTCTACTCTTCACCCTCTACAAGATCCTAACCCTAGATTTTGCTGAATCTCATTGTATAATCGAGCTCGATAGCTGGAAGATCCTGGTACCACTGCATTACACCTGATGTGCATGATCACCAAACTTGCAAATTCTTGTACTAATGTACTCACCACATTGCACTGATTATCCTGAACTAATCTATCATGATTATCATCCCCTAAACTAGGATTTCTTGATCATCAAAGTTTCACCACTCTGTCATCAAACTTCATATAACTCTCTCTAGATCTCAGGAATCAATCCCCTATAGTCTCTAAGCACTTTTATCCTAACCATATGATCTACAACTGAATAAATAAGGAGATTCGAAGGGAAATGCCTACCTTGCAAGTGATGATGGCAGGTGTAGTTGTGCTGCAATTCAAGACTTGTGAACCTCCAATATTGATCTCCAATGGATGCTGATTCTTCTGTTTGCAATGGTTGTGGATCAAACTTCTTGAATCACCTTATCCCCTTCTTCATGCAAGTTGGAGTGAAAACTTGGATCACACAAACCAGCCACGAGTTTCTCTCAATTTTCTTGGCCAATTACTCTATGATAATGGTGGATGATGATGATAACAGAAATTGAGATGATTGATGAAGCTTAAATGGAGTTTGAAGAGAAAATGCAAATGGGAGTGAGGGAATCAAAGTAGGGTTTGCAAGCTCAAAGAATCACCAACCAATGCACAAATGGCTTCATTTCCTTATATAGATGATGATTAACAGAATGAGAAGCTTCTAGATTGGTCCTAGAGGGATCTAGAAACTTGTGGAAATTTCAAGGAAGTTCTCATTTGATGATATGTTGAATTCTCTTATCTCATGCTTGCCCCTTTGTACACTTGTGTTAAAATCTCCTTTCATGAGATATTAGGAGTGTATGTATGCAAAACCAAGCTTTTCCTTGCCTTGTGTTAAGTTTTACCATGTTGCCTTATGATGCAAGAAACAAATTTACAAAGGAAGTCCAATTTTTAGGCCTAAACTCAAAAATGTGGCTGAACCAATGTCTTTAAAATGACGTTGGGAATCAATTTGGTATATTGGATGACCCATATTGGATTTGTAGATCTCTCAAACCAATTTTTTATTTCAACTTTTTCAACTTATATGCCTTTTTTAGGTCATTTTTCACCAACTTTGGTCAAGTCTCATTCCATGCATTTCCAAACTTCCATGACTTCTTTTCTTGACTTAAAATGGCATTTTGAGCAACTTTTATGTTGGGAAGTTTTTCATTTGAAGCTACCTTGTATGAGTTTTAGGCATAGGCTAAGAATGACCTGTAATCCTCAGATGACCAAAATACCCTTTTCTTGCCAAGACCATAAGTAGAGTTTCACAAATCATATGAAGGCATACTATACCATTCTAGAAAGCTAAGACCATTAGGAACAACTCTTATGTTTACCATAAATTCATTTGAAATGTCCTTGAGGAGTAAAAATTGCTTGGAAGTCAAGTCACTTTCACAGACAAAATTTCAGATACCTCAGATGACCTGTAACTTGCAAGGACCATAACTTGAGTTCTATAAATCTCCTTGATGTCTTCCACCACTAAAATTAAAGGTCTTGAGATCCTCTACAAGTTTCATGTTGGCCAAGGATCCATTTGAAGCTTGTATTTTGACTTATCTTGCTTGGAAATTTGACCTAAACTAAGGGATTTTACACAGAAACCCTAATTTAGAAACTCCTCTTCTCCTTTATTTCTCTTGAATTCTTCTTAGCATAACAACATATCCTTATTCTTCATGTCAAATGATAAACCCCACATCTCCTCAATAGCCCTCAATGCCTTTCAATCAGTCAATTGACCTAGAGTTGACCCAAAGTTGACCCAGATGAAACCCTAGTTGACTGTCTTCAACTGCAATACTTGTGACTTCACCAATGACTTATTTCCTTCTCCAAATGACTTTATAAGTCCTCCAAGATGTCTAGATACCCCCCATGCTCAGCCCACAGCTCACACTTTCCTTGATGATCCTCCAATGCCCTCAGATAGGAGATAGACTCAAAGCTTGATCTACTGAACTCTCTGCTTTCAAATTCTTTTCTGATGACTTGAATGAGATTGAATCAGGATAATAACTTCTTGATAGGCCTCTAGAGATGAGAATAATGATTGGTCCCCTGTTGGATGACTTGCTATGCTTATGCTATGCAGATGATTAGACTGTGTACATGACTCTATATGCAAATGCTAATGATATTGAAACATAACCCAAGTGAAGAAAGGTTGGGCAAATTTTAGGGTGCAACAATGATCAATAGTAACTTATATATGGAAAAGCTGACACGTGGCAGCTGTTATTGTTTTCTTTTTTCTTTTTTCTACCTTTTTTCTTTGGTTTAATTAATCTATATAAAAAAAACTGTACTACTTTTATTTTTATAAATGTAATAATAATAAAACCAAATCCTAATCTAACTAATCCTAGTAATATAATATATTCTAATAACTAATTAAATAAGACTAATAACAAAAATACTCTATGCTAAAAATAAAAAAATCTGATAAAATTTATTTCTAATAAAAATAAAAAGAAAACTAATTCTATTTAAAAAACTAGTTTTTAAAAAAAAATCATTTTTAAATAAAACCTATTTAAGCTATTTCCTAAATATTTCTAACAAACCTATATAATAATCCTATTCTAAGTTTCTAATAATAAATAATAAAAAAAAACAATATTTTAAACTTAATTAAATTAAATAAATGCTAATTCTAATTAATGAACAAAAATATGTACAGAATATTTTTATTTTGCAAAGAAAAAAAAAGAAATTAAAAAAGGATTAATATTTTACAAAAAATACCCTTAGGCCACGTGTCACGCTCCCATTGGGCAAAAGAACATAAATTTAAAAACCCCCCAATCAAGGGTGTACACGTGTCTAAATGACATGAAATTAAGTGAAATAAAATAGAATCGAAAACACGAAAATATTTACAAAAAGGGGAGGACAAATTTAGGGTATGACAGATGCCCCTATCTAATCGACTTAAACCTAGTAAGACGAAATGCTACGACATTCATTCTTTCGAGGTAGAAGATGATTAAATATAGAAGACCCTGAATTTGTCCGAAAAAGAGAAAAAGTTTGAGAAGTGATATACAAACAAACCTGACACCCAAAAGGATGTAGGGGGATAAGCTTCTCTGAAGAGATTGCCAGTTATCGTTGATGAAGGATAAGCTTCTTTGAAGAGATTGTCACTTATCGCCGAAGACGGGTAAGCTTCTCCCAAGAGATCGCCACTTATCATTGATGAAGGATAAGCTTCTCTGAAGAGATTGCCACTTATCGCTGAAGACAGATAGTCAAGTTTGATGGAGATAAACCACGGGGGGTCGTCCATGGCTTTACTAAAGATGCCCCTGTATGGGCTAAATGTTGATTTGAAGATCTGATGAACCACGAGGTTGAAATACATCATGCGATACACCCATGGTCTTGAAAAGATGCCCCTGACTGGGCTAAATTTTTCTTTGATATTCTTAAATTTTGTGGGAGGATCCACGATTTTTGCAGATAATACCCCTGACTGGGCTGATGGTTGCTTTGAAGCTCAAAAAGTTGCACAACTTCGTGGGGAACACCCACGGTCTTGCGGAGAATGCCCATGACTGGGCTGATTATGATCTTGGAAATCTTTGAAATTTGACCTGGATCTGAACTCGCATATGCGAATGCTTGATGATAATGATGTTCCATAAATGGAAATGCAAATGCAAATGCTGATGCGCGAAGATGCAAGAGCTGGGGTGAGTATGATATGATTATAGGTATGCATATGATGCAAGATGCTTATGAAGTTGAATGTGATGCGTATGATGCATATGATAATGATGGGTGCAGCCGGGTGATTGGGAATACAGGTGATTGGAAATACAGGTTGGACTTTGGGTTGGAAATACTGGATGAGGGCTGATATTCAGAGGGTAAACCAGATGGAACTGGTTGGCGAAAGGTTAAGCTGTCAAAGGAGGGCTGATTTTGTGGTTTGCCAGATGGGAGCTGGACTTTGAGATGAGGTTTACCAGACAAGAACTGGTGGCAAAAGGTTAAGTTGTCAGACGAGAACTGACTTCTAGGTTTGGTGTCAGACGGGAACTGACTTTGTGGTTTGCCAGACGAGGACTGAACTTTGAAATTGTGTTTGCCAGACGAGAACTGGTTAAACGGAAGGCTAAAGGAAGGGTGACCAGATGGGAGGTGGTTTAAGGGCTGACATGTATCAGAAGGGAATTGGTGTTTAGTGAAGGGTTGACTAGATGGGACTGGTTTGAAGGTAGGCTAAAGGAAGGGTGACCAGATGGGAGCTGGTTCAAAAGCTGACATATACCAGACGGGGCTAGGTATTCAGCAAAGGGTTGACCAAATGGGACTGGTTTGAAGGTTACAAGGTTTTGACAGGTAAGGACTGGATTTTGGAGGTTTGGTTTATTTTGATAGGTTACAGGTTTAGGCTGTGGGATGAAGGATCCAATGACAGCAAGGCCTTTTCGGAAGGTTAAGGTTATTGGGTGAGGTGACGGTACGATTCCCCGACACTCGTTTTGAACTCAACAGTTGCTGATGAGGATGAACTTGCTCGAGAAACTTGCCATGAGATGACCTCGAGATGGCTTGCCCCAGAGATTGTACCATGAAAGGATTCATCGTTTGTTTAACCGACTTTTGGTGGTTGGCTTCAATATACTCTTTGGAGTAGTTTGCTCTTAAAAGAGCGTTGAAGCGACTTAACTTATCCTGATTGAACATTTGAGGGATCTATCCTTAAGTCAAAGAAACTCTGGGTGGCCTGCCCCTGATTGGTATGATTCACTTTTGATCAACCGCTTCTTGAATGATTTGCCCCATAATCAACTGATGCTTGGGGATTTGCCTCAGACTGACTGATTCCGTGCTCTCGGATGTCAATGCCCCAGATCTACAGGGTGACAAGGTATACTTGATTTTGATCCAGACTTCTGAATGATTCAGTCCTGTTTAATTGCTTCGTGTTGGAATTTCCTTGATGCTAACTACTGACTTGTAAATTAAATTATTTATTCATGAATGGTAGTTTTAATGCAAAGTTCATGCAAGTTTTGAAAAAAAAATGTCGTCTATTGAGTGTCGTGATAGTGAGACGAATGGACTGTTAGTCCAAACATTGTGCTAATTTGATTGGTGTGAAAGATATAGCAAGGATAGCGACACCAATGCTGATGATTAGCAAAATTGTGAGGAGTCAGTTTACGCAACCTCGCAATAGTATGCTTTCATAATAAACCTCGCCTCAATTAGGTCTTTCAAGGGTTGTAACATGGTCTGGTTCACGGTTATAAAACAAAGGATATTGGGCTCAAAGTATTATTTGTACCCACCCCTTCTTCTTGATGATCTTCAGTCCTACGTTCAATTAATTCTGCACCTATTTGTCTTGACGGTGTGAGCTTCATGGTTCAAGGTTTGCTTGAAATGATAGCCACCTTATTTTGCTTTTTGAAGGATGTCAGTGACCCTTTAGTTTGACCACTGAATCTTATTTTGTTTTTGCTGAGGGTTTAAGGACCCCTTTTGATTTTGTTTTCGATCCCTAACTTTTGCATGGACTGATTTTGCTTGTCATATCCATCGGGATTGCCTTGATTTTTGCGTAAGTCTCCTTTTGAGGTGCTTGACTTAGCAGGCTTTTGATTTTGTTTGAGGATAGTGTGCGCCATGTCATGGATCATTGATGAACAACCGTTTTCTGGATTTTGCTTTGTTGATTCGAATGTGGGATTGGATTAACCGAGCAACTACCCTACCCCAGGTTGAGTGTTAAGGGTTTGAATATCCAAAGGAAACTCCTACTTCTAGGCTCGAAGTGGTTGAATAGGGATTAACTCCTTATATCTCCGGTGGCGATTTGAAACAATGCCTGTACATCATCGACGAGATTTTGTCTGAAAGTATACAGTTTGCAATTATGGGTGTTTCGTTTTCGTCATCCTCCCTCCAATATTTGCTAAAACAACAGCGATAAAGTGGAATGGATAAAAAATGTATGTGTCTGTGATAAGTGGAAATAATAAGTGAATACGACGTGACTGATTCGGAAGATGCATAATCACTTCATTAATATTACCATTCAAAAATAATAGTGTTTAAAAAGCAAGTAGTAATTAACAGAAAGTAAACTACAAGATGCAAATGATAAAAGCGCCCAAGCACTGCCAATGTTGAGGACGTCTGCCTGTCTGGACCACTGGCTTCTGAAAATGACCCTTGAAATCTTCGAGCTTAGACAGCTGAGAGGTTGACATGGACGACCAAACTTCCTTTTGGAAAGGATATGTACCCTTTGTCGATCAACAGTTGCACTTTGGCTTGAAAGGCTTTGCATTCTTCAGTTGAGTGCCCCATGGATCCTCCATGATATCCACACTGAACATGGGGATTGTACCAAAAAGGGTAAGGTTCTGGCACAGGCTTAAGAGTTTTAGGCTCCACCAATTAGTTTTGAATTAGATGTGGGAGAAGTTGACTGTGCGACATAAGGACCGGATGAAGAGGAGCAGAACTTCTTTCCAAGTTGTTGTTGGGTCTATGCTGATTTTGGTGCTGATTTAGTTGACCCCGGCCATGGGCTCGTTGATTTGCATGAAGAGCGATCCATGATTTGTGGGATGAAGCTTTAGACATCGTTGATTTCCCACGAGGATAACATAGCACTGGTAATGATGTCATTTGATCAGATGAGGGACCATAGAGTTTTGCTGGTACACTACGAGAATACTTAATGTTTGTTATGAGTGCGCTGGTTTCATCCTTCTCTTCCTCATGGAAATCGTCGAAAGATTCAATTTCACTGGCCTGGATGCCTGATGCGTCCTAGAATTATCCGCTTTTGAGGTAGCTTTCGAGGCGCTCTCCTACAATCACAAGGTCAGAGAAGCTTGATGGCGTACAACCTACCATTCTTTCAAGATAAGAGCCATGCAAGCTGTTGATGAACATGTCAATCAGTTCCTTGTCCAAAAGTGGTGGTTGCACCCTTGCTGTGAATTCTCTCCACCGCTGTGCATATCCCTTAAAAGGTTCGTTTTCATTCTGAGATAGGCTTTGCAACTGCATGTGGACGGGAGGAGTGTCCAGATTGAATTGGTAAAACTTTAGAAAAGAGCTGGCTAGGTCCCTCCATGATTGGATATGACTCCTTTCTAAATCTGTGTACCAACTTAATGATGCCCCACTCAGACTTTCTTGAAAACAGTGAATCATCAGCTTATCGCCATGAGTGTAGGGGGTCATTTTTGACAGTACATCACCAAATGACGCATTGGGCAACTATAGCCTGTGTACTTCTCGAAGTTGGACATCTTGAATCTCGGAGGAATCACCAAGTCTAGCACTAGACACATATCAGCAGCATCGAGTCCGGGCATATCAGGCACTTTCATCGCTTGAAGTGTCTTCTTAAGGGCACAAAGCTTTTCTTCCAGGGGATCAGTCAGTGGCATCCTCTAGGATCGAGTAGGAACGTTTACTTGTAGAGGATGGTCATCCGGTGAAAGATCATACAGTGGATTATTCGTCACAGTAAATTCTTGTGGGGGATCAACATTCTGGCGGTCGTTCTCTGGCATAGCTATCTTAGCTTGCTTCGTCTGACTGACCCTTCACGACGTCTATGCTCCTCTTTGCTTCAAACTCTTCACAGCTTTCACAAGTTCAATGGGAGTGTCGGGAAATCAACTGCGGGTTATGAACAAGGATGGGTAAGCTCTTGGCGTTGGTTAGGGAAGAAAATGCAAAATGATGCAGAGATGCTTATGCAAATGCAATGCAATGAGTGCACACGAGAACAGATCCACATCAAGGATTAAAGTTACAAATCTTGCAAGATAACACAACAAGATATCTCTCACCTTGGGTGGGCAATCTATTGGTTTATAAGAGGGTATTCCAAAGGCTTTTAAACAAAGTCCCATGCACTAACCCTCAAAAGTCTTCCATCATAACGATGATTCGTAAGAACACAGAGTTATGTCTTAGTAATCTTCGGAATAAGGTTCTACAAAAGGTCCCCAGAGTCATGGACTTCCAAGTTGGAAATAAAGACGCCATTACGACTACACGTAAGACATAATCATCCCAAACGGGTCTCATCTGAGCGGTGGGATTCGATCCAACTCAACGAGTCCTAAGTCTCGCAAATCAGAAAGAAACCACCTCCTAATCTTAGTGTATGCTCAAAAAGCTCGGGTAGAAAGCTTTTGTTCTTGCAAACAAACCTAAATAAACCCAACAGGTTAGAAAATAAAGCACAAACAAATAAAGCAAATAAAAACACAAACACAACAAACAAACAAGGCTTGGCTTGCTAGGAATCCTCAGCAGAGTCGCCAGCTATCGTTACTCGAAAAATGCATCGTGCAACGACGGGGAGGCGAAAAAGATAGACAGAAGAGTCGCCACCGAACTTTATTTATCCCATGAGGGGAAAGGAAAATATCGAGAAAACCTTAAGAAAGAATGGATAAGATGGTCTCGTAACCAAAGAACGGGTCTGGAAGCCGGTTATGCGAATGGAAGGTATTGGCACCCCTCGCATCCATCATACTCGATGGGAATCATTTGTTTGTCGATGTGTGAATTTATTT
This sequence comes from Lathyrus sativus, assembly GCA_963859935.3. Classification (NCBI taxonomy): domain Eukaryota; kingdom Viridiplantae; phylum Streptophyta; class Magnoliopsida; order Fabales; family Fabaceae; genus Lathyrus; species Lathyrus sativus. The sequence goes on along the minus strand of OZ012740.1, from coordinate 182,107,536 downwards.
GCTTAAATATTATGCTATAAAAGAGTGTTCCACGGGGTAAAAGAAGGGTTTAGAAACAGGGGAAAAAGAGATAATGGGGATGAAAGGAGAAAGAAAAGACTCGGTAGGACTTCGCGGTCCTAGGCCTACGTATTCTCAATAGGTATGAGAAAGTCAGAGTCGACGTAGTTCGGGGAACTACAGATATGGGGGGAATGTGCTCGTCAAGGATTGTGGCCCCTGTGCCTACGTATCTTTACTTATAAGAAGCAAAGAATCAGATCAGCCGCAGTTCGGCCTATGGTTTGCTGGAAAGTTCTGTTAGAAGATGCTATCGTGCGCATTCTAGCAGTTTAGGTGTTTTGCTGCTCGCATGTGAGGAGACTTAAGCGTTACCTGTTTGTGGTAGAACGGACGTAGCATGCCTTTCTGGGAAACGGTGGAAAAGAGAAAAGGGTGATCACTAGGATATTGCAATCCTATGCTTACGTATTCTCAACATGCAAGAGAAATCAGAGCAACGTAGTTCGTGATACTACGGGTAACTGGTGTTTTTGTGGATGATGTTATCGTGCGCATTCTAGCAGTTTAGGTGTTTTGTTGCTCGCATGTGACGAGACTTAGGCATTACCTGTTTGCGGTAGAATGGACGTAACATATCCTTTTTTAAAGACTGGTTTTCGCCATGCAAGGCAAGAAGTCACGTTTGGTTGGTTGAATTGTTTTTTAGGGGCGAGATAGATCCTCGGATAGTAACCCCTTTGCGGGTAGTACCCAATTCTTTATCTCAAAGTTTTGTTATGAAAATGGTGTGGCGAACGTAGCATCTTTGTATTGAAAGACGAGTATCAAGACCACACACACTACAGTGAGTATCCTGAGACTCGGAGAGGAAGAAGTCTACACTTAATCCTCTCTCTTTAATTCAACACGAAGAGAACTTCATTCTCTTATTAAGGATGTTTTTGGTGTTGAATGGTAAGTGCTTTTGCGACTGTAAGCCCTACGGTAAACATCAACACTCGGGATAGGAGACGACTTACGCTTAACCACTCCACGACCATTCAAGTTTTTGTTATGAAAAGAGTTTGAAAATGCACTCGGTACGGGACCGAGGTTTTAGGTGAGAAAGGATGCGGAAGGAAGTTGTGAAAGTGAGAGATAGGTGATGGATAAAGTTGCGTCTTTGTATCGAAAGATGAGTGTCGAGACCACCCACACTACAGTGAATATCCTAATACTCGGAGAAGAAGAAGTCTACACTCAATCCTCTCTCTTTAGCTCGATACAAAGAGAAATCGATTTATTATTGAAAGGTGCACTCGATACGGGACAAAGATTTGAAAATGTACTCGGTACGGGGCCGAGCTTTTAAAATGTACTCGGTACGGGGCCGAGGTTTTAGGAGAGAAGGTGCGAAAAATACAAGCGTCTTCGTATTGAAAGACGAGTATCAAGACCACACACACTACAGTGAGTATCCCGACACTCGGAGAGGAAGAAGTCTACACTTAATCCTCTCTTTTTAATTCAATACAAATAAAATTGATTCTTATTGAAAGTGTTTTGAAAATGCACTCGGTACGGGACCGAGATTTTTTTGGAGAAAAACAGGTGGAAGCGTCTTCGTATTGAAAGATGAGTATCGAAACCACCCACACTACAGTGAGTATCTCGACACTCAAAGAGGAAGAAGACTACACGTAATCCTCTCTTTTTAATTCAATACAAAGAGAATTTAATTTACGGAAAGTGTTTTGAAGATGCACTCGGTACGGGGCCGAGATTTTTTAGGAGAAAAAGGGGTGAAAGCGTCTTCGTATTGAAAGACGAGTATCAAAACCACCCACACTACAGTGAGTATCTCGACACTCGGAGAGAAAGAAGACTACACTTAATCCTCTCTTTTTAATTCAATACAAAGATAATTTATTTCCAAGATGGTTTGATGGTATTTTGAATCGAATCGGGACAATGTAACACTAAACCGTCTTAGCTCGACTTATAAGAAAAGTCAACCTATAAGAGGTTGCGTATTGATTTCCGTGCTAAGGAGAAGATAGAGAAACGATATTGAGGATCGTTCTCCAATTGAATCGTGTCGCACGGACCGAAACAGAATGGGATCTCGTCTTACGGATACAAGACTTCATCGATCACCACAAGCCAAAATAAAATCGGAAAGATGAAAAGAAGTAAGGAGAGAAAGAAGGTGGTATCGGATCCAACATTATTCATCAATAATTTGACTGGTAATGAATTACGGAAGTCTCTTCATAGACCAAAAAGCGACAAATAACCAAAGATGGATAAATATCGAAAATAGAAAGGAGAAGAGAAAAAGTCGGGAAAACTCAAACCTTGTCTTAATCGCAAACTTTAAGTTAATTTAATCGAAGGGAACCTCTCGCGATCCCAAAGTAAGGAAAATGACCCAAATGGTCATTCTCTTTAGATTTGAAATAACGAAGGTTTCAACATCCTCGAAAATCAACGTTTGACGAATCGGAGACTTCATCGGTTCGAAAATAAAAACGTGATAGAATACGTGGTAAGAAAGAAAAGGGTCTCAGATCCAACGATACTTATCAATATCTTGACTTAGTAATCGATTTATGGAAACTTCGTCATCGACCAAAACGGTGAAAAATATACAAAGAGAAATTGGTTTTGAAAGTGTTTTTGAGAGAATGTACAAGTTAATTGAATATTTACAGGATATGGATAATATACAAAATATATATAATATGTAAAAGAATATAAATGGCTGAAAAATAAAGTAGTTAATATTTGACAGAAAGTAAAACAGTTGCAAGATAAAATTAGGCAGTAAAAGAATCATTAATCAAATTAAATATTAATATTTAATAGGATTAATAGCTAAACCAATATTTTTTACATTTTAATATAATTCAAATAATAAAAATACAAAGTGAAAATATTAAAATAAGAGAGTAAAATATTTTTGGCATTTTTTAATAAAATGTAGTACTAAAAATCAAATTTCTTTACATTTTGAATTTACTATAAAAACTTAATAAAACAATAAAACAAAAAAAATTAACTATTTCCTTTAGTATTTCAAATAACATGTAAATATAAAAAAAACAAATAAAACACGTATTAAAAAAAATTAACAACCCATAAAAAGTCATACTATCAATAAGTAACAATAACTTATTTAACATATTAATACAATAATAAATGAATGACACTCCTATACAAAACACAGAACATTAAATTCACTTTATTAATTCTACACATTCCTAACAAGTAGCATGCAACCTCAATCTCTTATTTCTCTCAAATCAAAATAGAAACCAAATAATTATTATGCTGAATTTTTAACACACATTATGCAAAAAAATTTAACAAGCACATGCAGAATTTTTTATCACACATTTTGCAAAAAAACTTATTTATATTATTTACACAATTACTAAACACATTAAAATATACAAACCAAATATACACAATATTAACTTTTCAACTCAATTTTATTAGTACATACATATAACACCTATAAATTCTACAGTATAAAACACATTAATACAACACATGACACACATTTTTATATTTTGTTACACCTCACACTTGTTACTAGATGTATTCACAATATATCCAATTCTTTATAACAAGATCCATTGAAAACACACATACACTTATATGCCTTTTACCAAACAGTGAGCATAACACACAAAAATAAAAAGCTCATATACAACACCCAATGTATGCTCACATATACACGTACACAGCCAACCAAATTAAATAGAAAGGAAATAAAACTAACCAACGAAATGAAGTGCTTTTGTTGCGTTGCTGGAAGGATGCCGAAGTTGTAATTGAAAACGGAGTTGCCGACGACGACAAAGCGAAAAGCAAAGAGATAGTGGCGGTGGAATAAATGTGTTGTTGTTGTTGTGGTTCGATTGAAACGGCGGAAGGAACTCGTAACAGAAATTGTAGGCGAGGAAATGGTGCGGTTGGTGGACGATGAAAATAGAAAAATAGTGGATTTTTTGGAAATTTCGAAGGTCGAAGCGTGGTTCTTTTGATGTTGGAAACTTTTTGACAGCAGGTTTTGTGTTATGGTGAAGAAGAAAATGGTGAATGGTGATGGAGAGATTTGCGGATTATTTAGAGAAGAGAGAATTGGGTTTTCAGTTTTGATAGAAATTGCTGAAATGGAGGCGCTAGGGTTTTGAGGATTTTAGGAAAGTGATGATCAATAGTAACTTATATATGGAAAAGCTGACATGCGGAAGCTGTTATTGTTTTCTTTTTTCTTTTTTCTACCTTTTTTCTTTGGTTTAATTAATCTATATAAAAAAAACTGTACTACTTTTATATTTATAAATGTTATAATAATAAAACCAAATCCTAATCTAACTAATCCTAGTAATATAATTTATTCTAATAACTAATTAAATAAAACTAATAACAAAAAATACTCTATGTTAAAAATAAAAAAATCTGATAAAATTTATTTCTAATAAAAATAAAAAGAAAACTAATTCTATTTGAAAAAACTATTTTTTAAAAAAAATCATTTTTAAATAAAACCTATTTAAACTATTTCCTAAATATTTCTAACAAACCTATATAATAATTCTATTCTAAATTTCTAATAATAAATAATAAAAAAACAATATTTTAAACTTAATTAAATTAAATAAATGCTAATTCTAATTAATGAACAAAAATATGTACAGAATATTTTTATTTTGCAAAGAAAAAAAAAGAAATTAAAAAAGGATTAATATTTTACAAAAAATACCCTTAGGCCACGTGTCACGCTCCCATTGGGTAAAAGAACATAAATTTAAAAAACCCCCAATCAGGGGTGGACACGTGTCTAAATGACATGAAATTAAGCGAAATAAAATAGAATCGAAAATACGAAAATATTTACAAAAAAGGGAGGACAAATTTAGGGTATGACAACAGAGTCTATGTCATTGACTCATTTCCCCAAGCAGAGGTTGGCGCTTGTTGCGGTGAAAATCGGATATCAAGCTATTTTATTAACTTGAATCTTAATTCTTTTACAACCGAACTTTAATTTATCCAAAGGAAAGGTCTAAAGAAAGAAAAACCCTTTTCGCGATGTAACGACAATGCTTAAGAGATTCGGGGATCGGGGGTTGGTTATACCTAGGGAAGGTGTTAGCACCCTAAGCATCTGTAGTATTCTACAGGAACCTTTTGTTTGATTTCTTGCTAAGTTTGTGAAATGTGCTCAGGTTTGAGTTGGGATAAAGGATAAGTAAAGACCTAATGATGGTTTTCTAAGTTTGCTCGCAAAGACATCGCATCTTCTGCCTACGTATCCTAACTAGGATAGAATCAAAGCAATCGTAGTTCACCTCACAAGGGATAAAGAACACTTGATTATGATCAAGGTTCAAAGGGGGAGACAAACATGACAATGTTTGTGTGGAGTTTGACAAAACTCCCTAATTTAGATTGTAACACTCAAAGGGAAAGTAAGAAATCATGACAATGATTCTTACATAGAGTTGACAAACTCTATCCTAGGGTTCTAGTTGGAGAACACTCCTAGTACAGGTGGGTTTCTTAGACTTAAAGCAAATTCTAATGGCTTCTAAACTAAGGTTAAAGTGACTTAACAAAGTCAAGGGAAGAGGGAATGAGCTATCCATGACACAAGGGTCAATGGAAAGACTTTTCCTTTGGAAGGACAGATGGAAGGCAACTAGGATGAGAACTAACAAGTTTCATCACTTGGGGAAAAGAAAACATTTAATCACAGAAATAACATGATGAAGATAAAAGCATGGTGACAACCATTAAATGAACATGTTAAATGTAAACACAAAAGAGGCATTGATGACAATCAAAGCAACTAATCAAGCAAGAAATGTCACGACAGATCAAGCTTAAGTAAATTCCTCAGAGGAAGCAAAATAAACATGGTAACAACCCCAAGACAAAATCCTAATATGTTGACTAACATTAAGGAAAAGAGTGTAAACAAATATCACAACATACACAAGTAAGACAGGAAAAGAAATTCATCAGTATATGCGATAACGATCACAAAACGCAACTAACTTGCAAGTGGTCAAAAGGGGTGAAAATTTAAACAAACATGGAATTGTAAAATATTACATGAAAGTAGGCATAAAAATAAACATAATACAAAAAGAATGGGTTCAAAATGATTAAAAATGGATGAGATGTGATTTTTGGAAGTTTGGTAAAATAATGGTGAAAAATCACAAAAGGGTTGCCCTCCTCAGGGGTCGAACCCAGGCAAGCATGGTACAAGGCGCTTTGGTGACAAGTTGATTACCACTGGGGTGGTTGTACATCAAAGTACAAATGCCACCCCATAAATATATAAGGGATGCTTTCTAGGCAGGCTGGGCCAAAACAAGGAAAAATCAGGATTTGCATTTTCACATGTAACTTCCTCAATTCTTAATGGATTTTTGCAAAATTTTAGTCTAAATCATGTGGAATTAAATGAAGAACATGATGGCATCATTGGTTTTTTGAGATCATGCTTCAAACTGAAAACCCGATAGTACATGCACATTGGTGTTTTGAGATGCATTTTGGGATGAAGCTCATACTACAGCCAGTTTTAAACCAAAACAAACATACATACACACTACAAATATGTTATTGAGTGAGTGTGCGCACAAAATAGATTTGAAAGCAAGCTTTCATGAAAATGGACTGTCAAGTTGCAAGTTGATTTAAATAAAATGCAGGCTGAGGTTCAGTTCTGTTTCTATGTACATTTTGACCAAATTAAACACTTACACATATTGAATACATGCTAGTGGATAAGATTGGACACAAGGTAGGGCTTAAAACTGATTGGTATGAAATGTAGTGTTTAGAATGCAAGTTTGTGTGTGTGAATTGCATGAAGATGTGCAGTTTTAGTTCCAAACACTTTCAGGTTAAACTAACCATATACACACCACACATACATGATATTGAGTAGATTCAAACACAATTTGGAGTTTTAAAAGGACTGTTACAAAGAATGAGGTCTGATTTGCAATTTTGATGTTTATGATGCATGAGGATGTTCAGTTCTTATTCTATGCACATACAAGTCAAGTTAAACATATACACAAGTCACATACATGCTATTGAATGATTTTAAACACCAAGATTGGTTCAAAATGGATTGTTATAAAAAATGGCTTTCTATTTGCAAATTTTGACAAGTATGATGCACAAAGATGTTCATTTCATGTTCAAAGCATAATCAGACCAATTAGATCACACATACACATCATATTCATGGTAACAAGTGAACTTAAACATAAGAAATGGCTCAAAAAAGTCTGTGGTTGAAGATGGTATTCAGGCTGCAGTTTTGGCATTTTGAGGTGTCCATGAAAAGTCAAAAACCAGTTTTATGCATACTTTGGTCAAGTGAATCACATACACACATTACATACATGGTAATGAATGAGAACAAACACAAAAACTAGTCCAAAACAGTCTATGGCAAAAAATGACATTCAAACTGCTCTTTACCACTTTGAGATGCATGAAAAATCCAAAATCAGTTTTAGGCATATTCAAGTCAAATCAATCATGCACACACCTTCCAAGTATACTCACAAATGAGTTCCAACACCAAAATGACTTCAAAACAAGCTGGTATGAAAAATGGTATGCAAGTTGCCTTTTTGGCCATTTGATGAAGTATGAAGGAATTCAACAACAGTTTTATGCACAAATGGATCAAACAGCTCATATACACATATTGAAAACATGTTGATACATGAATTTTAACATAAAGATCAACCACAAAGTCAGTTTAAGTAAAAATGGCAGGTTTGATGCAAAAATAGTTTGGTTTAATGTTGGAGCAGCAGGGTGTTTTTATGAAATGAACATGATGCATTTCAAGTGTAACTCAGTCAATTCTCAATGGTTTTTCAAAAAATTTAGGTCTAAATTGTGTGTTTTCGAATGAGGAACATGATGGCATTATTGGTTTTTCAAGATCAAGTCCCAATTTTAAAACCCGATAGTGTGTGATATGTGAGCATTTGAAATGCATTTTGAAATGAAACTCAAGTTACAACCAATCTCAGATCAAACCAACTATACACACATACCATAAAAATGCTAATGAATGATTTCCAACACAAATTCAGGTTGAAAACAAACTGTTGTGAAAAAAGGTGCTCAAGTTGCAAATGTCATGAGTGTAGATGCATGATGATGTGCAGTTCTCATTCTATGCATATTCTGATCAAGTTAAACATCTACACATATTCTAAACATGATAGTAAGTGTGTTCATACCAAGAAAACAAGCAAACTTTCATCAATGCAAACTTTGACATATGGAATGCTTATGCAAAACTGTTTTGGGACAGCATGAGTGTAATTTCAAAATATAACCTGAAACTTGCAAGATATGGTAAGGTAAAGTATGAGAGGGAGTTTCAAGGTCACATACCTCTTGTAGACAGTCTTGAACAAGTGAAAACACCAAGAAACCCAGAGAACTTCAGTCACCTCCTTGCCTTGAGACTTTTCTTCCTTTTGAAGCAATGTGCAAATGTTGTGACAGTTGGAGAAATAATCTCTACCAATGATCCTCAATGCTTTGGAAAATTGAGATATTATATATATGAAGTGTTTGAGTGATTATAACATCAAGCAAATGCCTAGAACATGATTTGGCTGATTTTGTGCATTGTGGTCAAAGTTGCTTGGTATGGAAGTTGACTTTTTAAATGGTGAGGTTTTTGAATGGTATAAGGGTTTGGGCACCTTCTATATCATATTTAGAGATTGTGTGGATGATTGTGGGTGAGTTTGAATGTAGGGAAATGGTTTTGGCAGCTGTACTATCAAGACAGATTTTGTGGTTTTGGTGATTTTGTGATTTTGGTGAAAATGGAGCAAAGACTGAAAATGGGTGAGCTTTCAACTTCTCTGGTTTTTAGAATCTTTCTGATGCGTGGAATGAGGTGTGGAGTGCCTCTTTTTATAGGCAAATGGGGGTAGTGGGCAGATTTGGAGAATTCCTTCTTAAGAAGGAAAGGTTTTCTTTTTTTGGATCCAATCTTTCAAAAGGGCTTTCTTGGATGATAGGTAAGCTTAAAGTCAAGTGTCATGATGAGTTTAGTGTGTCTAAAGTCAGGCTAGAGAGTGTAGGTTGATGGTTGTTTGCAGAACTTACTTTCCACCTCTTGCTTGTTCATAATTCTTTAATGCAAGTTGCATTTGCAACTTGCAAGCCCACTTGCTAACTTGCCAAATTCAATTCTTCTGCATAACTTTCATATTTCCACACTTCAAAACATTCTCATATTAGATAAAACATGATTCAAAATCTGAGATTGGTCCAATTGATGAAAGAATGGATTTTTGAAACTTTGTCAATGTGGGACTCAAGTGTGAAAACACCAACTTGCCAAATCCATAACTCTCAACTCACAAATGCTATTGAGATGTTCTAGTACTTTTTAGAAAGCCCTCAAATAGCTATAAAACATTTATGTTTTCATGAGTTTCAAATTCTCAAAGGAACTTGGCCAAAAAGCCTCTCAAAGTTGTTAAAAAATGAGCTTAAAAGTCAAATTTTTCTAAGTCATTTTCCCTTCTTGAAATGAATTTGATCATAACTCCAAATCTATGCATTTTCTGATCATGGACCACTTAGGGACTTTTGCAGGAATTGCCAAGAGCTTTCCAATGAGCTTTGAACCAACTCATTTGGATGTGTGGTTAAGGAGTTAGGGTTTAGCCCCTTTCAAAACCCTAATTTCCCGATTTTTCGATTACTCCTTCATCCTTGATCCAATGGTCATGATAATTGATAGGAAAGTGCAATATGACATAAGGATCAATTTTGATTCACACTTTGAAGTCCAATTCTTTAAATTTGAAGAGTTGACTTTTTGGTCAACTATACGATCGATCGGTGACTACCGAGTCGCCTGCTGACACTCTGGACCTCCTGAGACTTTGAAACTTCTTGAATGAACTTTATTAAGATATATGAATTTCATGGACCATGATCCCATCATTAAAACACCTTCCAACACCAAAGTCAAACTACAGTTGACTTTTACTAGTCAAAAACCCTACTCGGGGCTCCTGGACTGCACTGTTCTTGATTCTGGAGTGACAACTTCAAATTGGATTCTCAATTGACATCACATGATACCCTTGACCTTGTTTCATGATTGAATCAACCCAAAATAATGATTGATCACCTTTTTGAAGCTTTGATTTTGACTGTACACAACCCTGATTCATCTGTAACTTGACAAAGACAAACTTGCGCTGGGTTAAGGTTAGATAATTCATGAGTATGCTCCTAAAATGATAATGAGAATATAAGGGGTCAAAATTTGGGGTGCAACAGTTGCCCCTATTTAAATATCTTCACTAGATGGAACTGAGAGATGACAATCCTCGTAGAATCGCAGTGAAAGGTATTTAAATATAGAAAACCAAAAATTGTGTCCCTTAGATCCGATGATACGCAAAGGACAGGCCATGATATGCCATGAATTCTAAATGATGCTGTATGATGCTTGGATGCAAGACATATGCAGATGAAAGAAAAACAAAACAACGAGTAACTACTCATGGGGGCCTGATATTGTGGACTTGACACTAGAGAAAACCGAGGTATAACAATCAATAGTTCAAACATGACTAGTGATAACTGAGAGGATAATTCCACATGAGGATGCAAGAAGTCCAATGAAGATGACAATACTGGGGAAGAGAATACACTTCACCGGGGGAAAAGAGTGACTTTCTACTGGGGAAGTGAAGAACTAGAGACATGAACCTCACTGGGGATTATCAGATAAGGAACTTCCTATAGTGAAGAGTTCAAACGGGATCTTCAGGAATGGAATAGAAACAAGACCAAACACACTGGGGATACTAGTAACGACTAGATCTCTGGGGTTTGACTGGAAAATAAAAGGTTTTATTGGGGATACTAATGTCGCCCAGTTTTAACAAATAGTTCAAACAGTGCTAGTAGCCACTAGACTTCCTGGAGGTAATGGTAACGACCAAACCGTGGTAATAACAAATGAGATTTCTCAAATCCAATCGGTAACACATAGGACTTCAACTGGGGAAATTGGTGACGACCAAATTTCAAGCAATGCCGGTAACCACTGGACTTAAAGGAGATTGGTAACGACCAAGTCCGGGTACCAATGACGATTGGACTTCAAGCAATGCCAGTTATGACTGGGTTTAAAAGGAACATGGTGACGACCAAATCAGGGTATATCAACACATGTGGTTATGAGAATTCTAGCAAGCTACTAGGCTTCAGTTGGGGAGGTTGGTTACGACCAAACCAAAAGATACCAATAACTATTGGATTCCAAGCGATTCCAGTTACGACTGGACTTCACGGGGGAGGTTGGTGACAACCAACAAGATACCAATGACGATTGGATTTCGAGCATCTGCCAGTTACGACTGGACTTAAACGGAAATCAACTAGTAACGACTAGACTTCACAGGGGATTTGTTAGTGACGACTAGACTTCAAAGGGAAAAAGTTGGTAACGACCAAACCAAAATATAATAACGAGTGAAGTTAAGACAATGCCAGTTACGACTGGACTTTAAAGGAAAATATGGTGACGACCAACAAGAACACCAATAACGATTGGATTTCGAACACTGCCAGTTACGAATGGATTTAAAGGAAAAAGGTGGTAACGACCGAATCAAAAGATACCAACGAGTGGAGTTAAGGCAATGCCAGTTACAACTGGACTTTAAAGGAAAATATGGTGACGACCAAAAAGAATACCAATAACGATTGGCTTCTAAAACAATGCCAGTTACAACTAGACTTTAAATGGAAATTCACTAGTAACGACTAGACATTCATGGGGAATCGACAGATAGCACACCGAACCCAAGAGACAAAATGAATCACACTGAACCCAGGCTGAAGGGTGTATGTAGACTTGGAAAATAGCCCTCATCCTAACAGGGGAACAGAGCTTTAAATAAGCTAGTCAGAGATGACAAATTAAATTCAAACAAATGCTCAGAAATCTTCTACTGGGGACGAGTCTTCACATCATCATAAGAAGTTCTGAGAGACAGTCTTCAAGCTTGATAACCACACATGACCAAAGGAAAATCAACAGTTCAACTTGCTTACACTTTACCAGGGAGTGCGATAGGATTGCGTATCAAGGTTTCTGCTACCCTGAGGTTTCGGGGAAGTATGATTTTCCTCGACTCTTTTCCATGAGTTGAAGTTTTTACGTTTGTTAATCTTTTCAAGTTTTATTCAATAATTTGACTCCTATGCTTTCAAAATTATCGTTGATCAACGAACAATATTTTGCATAACAAAGAAAATAAAGGAAATGGTAAATTTGCAAAAGAAAAATTAGCTCAAAACTGATTTTATTCAAGAATGAAATCTTGCAAATGACAAAATTCCATAGAAGTTTTACAAGTGAAAAATGGCAACGTGGACAAGGTTACATTGAATCCCATGACCAAACTATTCCTAAAGACTAAAAACTCCCCAAAATCCTTGCTTCTGACGAGAGCGGCTGGAGTGAGTTCTTGTAGGATCTTCTACGGTAGTGACAACTTATCTGATACAGTGAAACGCCTTTGTCCCTAACTTTTGCCTGGATCGCCCTTTCAGGTTTTCAATCCACCGGGACGTTAATTTTTGCCTAAGCCGCCATTTCGGGTTTTCAACTTAGCGAGCTCTTTTTCTTTTTCTTTTTCTCTCTCTTCTTTTTTTCTTTTTCTTAACCCTAACTTTTGCATAAGCCGTTCTTCTGAGTTTTCGGCTTATCGGGTTCTTTTAGGCGTAATATTTTCGTACTGCATCAGAATTCACTGGATGAGTAAGCTGCTCTCCATCCATGGTTGTGAGAATCAATGAGCCTCTTGAGAAGACTGTTTTCATAACAAATGGGCCGTCATAGTTGGGCATCCACTTTCCTCGTGCGTCTTTATGGACTGGTAAAATCTTCTTGAGTACAAGCTCCCCTTCTCGGAACTCTCGGACGCGAACCTTCTTGTCAAAAGTTCTCTTAATCCTTTTCTGATATAACTGACCATGACACATCGCAGACATGCGCTTCTCATCAATAAGATTCAACTAATTGAACCTTTCCCTTACCCATTCTGCTTCTTCATGCTTGGTTTCCATTATGACTCTCAAAGAAGGTATCTCGACCTCAATAGGAAGTACCGCCTCCATTCCATATACCAAAGAAAACGGGGTTGCCCCTGTTGAAGTGCAGACGGACGTTTTGTACCCATGCAAGGCAAATGGTAGCATCTCATGCCAATCCTTGTAAGTTTTCACCATCTTTTGCAAAATCTTTTTGATGTTTTTATTCGCAACTTCTACAGCTCCATTCATCTTGGGACGGTAAGGAGAGGAATTGTGATGCTCAATTTTTAAGTCGTTGCACAACTCTTTCATGATTTTGTTGTTCAAATTGGTACCATTGTCCGTTATGATTCGGCTCGGAATTCCGTAACAACAGATAATCTCCTTCTTGATAAAACGGGCCACCACTTGTCGAGTAACATTAGTGTAGGATGCAGATTCAACCCACTTTGTGAAATAATCAATAGCAACAAGAATAAATCGGTGTCCGTTAGAAGCTTTTGGCTCAATTGCCCCAATCATATCAATGCCCCACATAGAGAAAGGCCACGGTGATGACAACATATTTAGCAACGTCGGAGGTACATCCATCTTGTCCGCATAAATCTGAAACTTGTGACATTTCCTGGCATATTGAATACAGTCAGTTTCCAAAGTCAACCAGTAATAACTAGCCCTCAAAATCTTCTTGGACATAGCATATCCATTGGCATGAGTGCCAAATATTCTCTCATGAACATCTTGCATTAACAAATCTGCTTCTCGTCTGTCGACACATTTAAGCAGGACCATATCATGATTTCTTTTGTAAAGCACATCATTAATGAGGAAGAACTTGGATGCTAATCGTCTCAGAGTTTTCTTGTCAAGTGACGTAGCATCTGCTGGATACTCTTGTTTTAACAGATAATTCTTGATGTCGTGGAACCAGGGCTTATCATCAGTTTCTTTTTCTACCATCTGACAGTAGGCGGGCTCGGTCTTGCGTTCAATTCGAATGAGAGTGGCATCATTGACATCCCTGACTTTCCACATTGAGGCTAACATGGCTAGGACATCGGCAATGTGATTCTCAGATCTCGGAACATGCTTGAAGGTGATTTCATCAAAATACTCAATCATTTTAACAATGTAGGCTCTATAAGGGATCAAATTCTCATGCCTAGTCTCCCAGTCACCAGTAACTTGATAAATAACCAAATCTGAATCCCCACTGACTTCAAGAAGTTTGATTCTAAGGTCGATGGCTGCTTCGAGGCTGAGAATGCATGCTTCATATTCGGCGATATTGTTCGTACATTCAAAGTCTAATCTGGCTGTGAACGGAGTGTAACCACCTTCCGGATTCATCAGAACGGCACCTACACCGTGCCCACTATAATTTGAGGAACCATCAAACATCATTTTCCACTAAAGACCTGTCTGCGGACCTTCATCGGAACCCAGCTCTTCACAATCTTTTACCAACATAATGTCCTCATCTGGGAAATCAAATTTGAGAGACTCATAATCTTCCACTGGTTGATCTGCAAGATATTCTGACAAAACACTACCCTTGATAGACTTCTGGGCTACATACTGGATGTCGTATTCTGATAATAACATATGCCAATGGGTGAGCCTTCCAGTCTGAGCAGGCTTCACAAAAATATACTTTATCGGATCCATTTTTGAAATCAACAAAGTGGTATGACAAATCATGTACTGCCTCAAGCGTCTAGCAGCCCATGCTAAAGCACAACAAGTTTTCTCCAGAAGTGAATATCGGCTTTCACAATCAGTGAACTTCTTACTCAAATAATAGATAGCATGTTCTTTTCGTCCGGACTCATCCTGCTGACCTAACACACAACCCATTGAATTCTCGAGCACTGTCAAATACATGAAGAGAGGTCTTCCCGGAACAGGAGGTATCAAGATCGGAGGTTCTTGAAGGTAACCCTTGATCTTATCAAACGCTTGCTGACAATCTGAATTCCAAACGACCGTCTGATCCTTGCGTAACAATTTGAAGATGGGCTCGCAAGTAGGAGTCATGTTAGAAATAAACCTGGGTTTCCAAGGAAACTTCTGACTTGATTCTCAGTTTGCGGGGCTGGCATATCTTGAATGGCTCGGACTTTATCTGGATCTACCTCAATTCCTCGGTGACTGACAATGAAACCGAGTAACTTCCCAGATCTTACCCCAAAGGTACACTTGGCTGGATTCAGTCTCAACTGATATTTCCTGAGTCTCTTAAATAATTTCAAAAGATGTTCCAAATGGTTCTCCTCACTCTGAGATTTGGCGATCATGTCGTCAACATATACCTCTATCTCCTTGTGCATCATATCATGAAATAAAGCCACCATGGCTCTTTGATAAGTAGCACCTGCGTTCTTCAGACCGAAAGGCATAACTTTGTAACAGTAAGTCCCCCACAGAGTGATGAAAGTAGTTTTTTCCATGTCATCGGGATCCATCTTAATCTGATTGTAACCGGAGAAACCATCCATAAATGAGAAAACTGCAAAACGAGCCGTATTATCCACCAATGTATCAATATGCGACAAAGGGAAATCATCCTTTGGGATGGCCTTATTTAGATCCCTATAATCCATACACATTCTGACTTTCCCATCCTTTTTCGGTACAGGTACAATATTGGCCACCCATTCGGGGTATTTGGACACTGCTAAGAAACCCACATCAATCTGTTTCTTCACCTCATCTCGAATCTTAAGAGCCATGTCAGGTCTTGTTCTTCGGAGCTTTTGTTTAACCGGTGGGCATTCTAGTCGAAGCGGTAATTTTTGAACCACTATGTCAGTGTCTAAACCCGGCATATCTTGGTATGACCAAGCAAATGCATCCACATACTCTTTCAGAAGCTTCTCTAATTGCTGCTTGACTTCTGCCCCTAGAGTTGCCCCAATCTTGACTTCTTTCTTGTCTTCTTCGGTGCCAAGATTAATGACTTCTACCTGTTCTTTGTAGGGTTGAAGCTCTGTGTACTCATAATGTGCCCATTTTACCAGTTCATCAGGGATTTCAAAATCTTTGTCCTCATCTTCAGCTTGATATATTGGTGAATCAAAGTCAGGAGGAAATGCAAAGTCATAGGATTCAATGGGTTTTAGGACATCACTGCACGTTGGAATGGCTTAATTTATTAAAACACACAAAGACAAATGCAACACACAAAAGAGAAAATTGTTTTGGTTTTTTAAGATTGCCATTTTTCTTTTAAAATGAAAGCAAAAGCAGTAAAGGAAATAACACCAGGAAATTAACAAAATAGTCCATTTTCACTGATTTTCTTGAAAGCACAGGGCCCTTACAAAACATTCCTATAGCCTTGGGCATCGCTATGGAGATTCAAAACAACAACAAGAAAAGAAACACAAACAAATTACTTTAACTCAGGAAAGACCATAGGAATCTCAATAGCTTCCCAGTTGCTCAAGGAAGAGTTGCAATGATACACTAATTGTTCAAGGTATTCATCTTCAAAATCTTCTTCCACAGCACTGACTTGGAATCCTCCACTGATGAATACTTCTTGTATAGTCTTTGGGCGTCCTTTGTCATGTGTCGGTGCTTCATCATGAGTTGGTTTGTAACCCAACCCTTGGTGATCCATCTTTGGCTTCACTTTAATAACCTCTCCCCAACCTGCAGGAGTACCTTCTTCCAGTGTAGACTTGATGCTCTGAGCGGATGCAAAAGATGGACTGCTCTTAGCCACTGTTTCCTCTAACATCACTGCGTTAGCTATCTCGAGTGCCTGAAAGGAAGTTTCTAATGCGCCTTCATCTGCCTCAATATACTTGAATGATGACAGATTGCTCACCATTAGGTCCTCTTCACCGTGTACAATCACCAGTTTGTCATTCACAACAAATTTCATTCTTTGATGTAAAGTGGAAGTCACTGCCCCAGCTGCGTGAATCCATGGTCGTCCCAACAAACAACTATAAGTGGGATTAATGTCCATGACTTGGAATGTGATGTCGAACATATGAGGTCCTATCATGATTGGCAATTCTACCTCTCCGACAACCGTTCTTCTTAAACCGTCAAAAGCCTTTACAATCAACGATGTCGGCTTCATTTCTGCCCCTGCATATGCTAACCTTGCGAGCGACCTTGCAGGCAATACATTCAATGAGGATCCAGTATCGACTAAAACTCGTGCCATTGTGTCTTCCTGGCACCTGACAGATATGTGCAACAAACGGTTGTGATTACGTCCCTCTTTTGGCAACTCTTCATCACTAAAACTCAGGGTGTTACATGCCGTAATATTGGCTATCACTGAGTCAAATTGGCTGAGAGTTATATCTTTTGTCACATGTGTCTGTCTCAATACTTTTTGCAGAGCCTCTCTATGAGCTGGAGAGTTCATCAAGAGAGACAAGATCGATATCTTCGATGGGGTTTGGTGAAGCTGATCAATAACCCTGTAATCACTTTTCCGAATAATCCTTAAGAATTCCTCGTCGTCTCCCTCAGTACTTGGTACCACTTTTTCTTTTGTCGCCGCAGGAGTAACCTCTTTTGGAGTGACTACTGTTATCTTTGGCTGATAGATTTGACCACTACGGGTCATCTTGCTTGTACCTGCAATATTTGTCACGTCCACTTGGTCATCTTTCACTGTCTCTTTTTGACTAACCTTCCCAGATCCTCGGTCTATCACAGTCATGTCATACTTCCATGGAACGGCCTTTGTGCTTTCAAAAGGAAACGATTTTGGTTTCTGAATAATAACCGGTCGAGGTTGATCGATATCCGACTTGCTGAAAACAGGCTTCACACTTTTGTTGGTCATTTTGAACACCGGAACTTTCTCACCTTTCTTTGGTAAATTAAAAACAGGCTCAATTACCGAAACTTCTTCTTTCCTCACCTTGCTACACACTTGCAATACTCCATCATCAATCAATCTTTGTATATCTCCTCGTACCGCATCACACTCTTTAGAATCACTAGAACATTCTTCATAATCATTATGGGTATCCTCTGTCAATCCTGCTTTCAGTAGCTTCTCGTGAAGTAACCTTAACGGAGTCTTGATCTCTGACACACTCCGGACTATCCTTTCATCTGAAACTCCTTCTACCGCATTAACCCCTCCATGATTCGGTAATGGATTACTTTTAACATTAGGGGGTACATCATCAAAAGACAAGATCTTCTTTTCTATTAACTCCCTGACAAGATGTTTTAAGGCAAGACAACCTTCTAAATCATGACTGGCAGCGCCTTCGTGAAAGGCACAATGAGCATTTGGATTATAGTGAGGAGATGTAGTGTCTGGATTTAACGGTCGTGTTGTTACCTATCCTTGCTGCACCAAGGAGGGGTACAACTCTGTGTAAGTCATCGGTATCTGAGGAAGCGGAGGTTTTGTTGTTAGTCTCCGATTCTGGTAGTTCTGTCTGGGTGCCTGAGCTCTAGGATGATGATGTTTCTGATAGGGTGGAGCATTGGGCGCTCGTTGATACCCTTGTTGAATTGGCTGATATACGGGTGCTAGAACTGCCTGATAATTGGGAACAGGATGATTGAAAGCCGGGGTTACAGCCGCCACATATGGTTGTTGGGCATACTGCAACGGATACATTGGTCGTTATTGTTGAGATTGCTGAACATAACTTGGTTGAGGCTGCTGAACAAAGCCTTGCTTGGGTTGCTGGTATTGTTGGTAAGGTTGTCTCCAGGTGCGACTTTTTCTTCCCACGGTTATGGCATTTGTCTCCCCTTCTTTCTTTTTATGAAAATTACTGCTGAACTTCTTGACATTGTTGTTACCGGAACTGCTGGAACCACTAGCCACCTTTCCATTCTTCATTCCTAACTCCACTCTCACCCCCACTGCTACTATATCTGAGAAACTCGCGGTTACACTGCTGATAATCTTCTCATAAAACTCTGGTCTTACCGTATCGACGAACCAATCTGTCAACTCTTTTTCACTCAAAGGAGGTTCTACCTGAGAGGCAGTCTCCCTCCACCGTTGTGCATATTCTTTGAAAGATTTCGAACTCTTTTGCGACATACTCAGTAACTGTCTTCTATGAGGGGCCAAATCCATGTTGTACTTGTAATGCTTTATGAAAGCATCAGCTAAGTCTTGGAAACTGTGAATACGAGACTGATCTAGACTCACATACCATTTAGCAGGAGCTCCTTTCAAACTATCTTGGAAATAATGAATCATTAACTTATCATCTTCTACGTGTGCGGCCATTCTTCGATAATACATAATCAGATGAGTTCGAGGACATGTAGCACTAGAATACTGATCAAAATTGGGAACTTTGAATTTTGGCGGGATTACCAATCCAGACACTAAGCACATATCTCTGGCATCAGTACCAAAGATGTCATTCCCTTCCATTGCTCTGACTTTCCTGCATATGGTTTCTACACTCTCTTTCAACTTTTCATGTCGTCCACTCTCTTCTTCATACCCATCAAGACCTTCATACACTTGTGGAGGGTTATGGAAGACAGGGTGTACTTGGGCTTGAACAGAAGCTGGAGTATATGTAGGAACAGCTTGAGGAAATTCTGCCCCTAGGGGAACTGCTTGTTGGTTGACTGCTGGTGGAGGTACAAAGCCAGGTGGTAACTCGTATGGTGGAACATTTGCAACAGTGACTGCCGTTGGGATCGGCTCCACAGCTATGCCAGTGATTTCAAAAACAACAGTGGCTTGAGTGTCCAACTTTGCACGAATGACCTGTAGGACTTCCATGATCTGCCCCATGCCTCTTCGTAGCTCTCCGAGTTTATTATCAATCCTGTCCACATCCAAATTATGTCCTTCCATTCTTAGGCGAGCTTGGGCTCGGGTATTGTATCGGTGTTGAGGATTCAGTGTGATTCTCTCTGGAGACAAGACAGCGAGATGAGACACAACACAAGAATATGCACATGTAATGCTTATGAATGCAAAAAATACAAAATGCGAAATTTAATCATTCAAGGAATTCAAAGAAATATTTGCAAACATTATAACAATGGGGAAATAAAGCAAATTCAAAGTCTTCATAGATTAATAACTGAGAGTTTTACAACAATGATTCTGAAACTGAAATACAAGTCTTCAATACAGATACATGATGAAATAAAACGGAAAACAAAAGGATCTTAGATCTTCTGGTTGGAGGGCCCTTCGTCTTTTGGCTGATTCTTCTTTCCACCTTGATGGATCAACTCTTGAAGCTCTTCCTTCTCTTGCATAACCCTGAAATACTTATCCCTCCAAGTCTTTCCTTCTTTTTCAGCTTTTGCCAAAGCAGCTTTCAATTCTTCTACGAGAGTAGGTTTGGGTGAGTCAGGCTCAAAGCGAGTATAGAACATCTTCAACGCTGCTTCTTTTACCCATGATAAGTAAGATTCTGAAACAGTAGTGTCATGGTAACCTAGGGCAGTTATTCCCCTCGTGTGGATATGACGCCAAACATACATAATTCGAGCCCTGTAAGCGGGATTCTTCCCCTTTTCAATGTAGAAGCTTCTCAAAATGTCTGGGTCCGATTCATTCTCCATCGGGTGCCCCAACTGTCGACGAGCTAAAATAGGATTATAGCTTATGCAACCATTAACGCTGATAAGTGGTACATTCGGGAAATCCCCACAGCTTTGAATCATGGTAATCCCCCCATACATAGGGTCATACCACTTAATATCTGAATGTTTGAGTAACAACAGCTTTTCTATCCATGAGAGCCCATTCTGCTTATCCCAGAGGGCGGGAATTCTTGGCATGTGCGAAATAAACCACTTGTGCAAGAGAACGGTGCAACACTCAATCTGACCAACTCCATAACGGTTCCTACGGTGGATGGAAAAGTACACATCAGCCAACAAGGTAGGTACATGATTCTTGATTAAGAAAAGGTTGATTGCATTTGCATCTACAAAATCATTAGTAGTCAGGAACAGGAACAATCCGTAAATTAGTAAAACCAGGATGGCCTCAAATGCTTCAGAATTTTTCGACAAGGCATAGCTTTGAGCTTTTTCATACAGGAACATAGCCGGAAATCCATACAAACCTCCTTTAGCAATCATATGAGATCGTACTTCGTCCACCTCCAAATATGCAGCCTCTGCAACTGCTCTTTCATTAGGAGTCCCTTCTCTTCCAGAAAATGGTCTAGGAGTGACGCCTACTCCCATCAGGGCAGAATATTCTTCCAAGGTTGGCAGCAACTGATAATCTGGAAATGTGAAACAGTGATAGGTTGAATCATAGAACTGCACGAGTGCGGACAACATCTCTTCATATACTTGAACTTCTAGCAAAGACAACATATTCCCATACTTCTCTCTGAATGCCTCGGGGTCTTCTACTAAACTTCCCAGTTTCTTCAAGTTCTCCAATTTTGGGCTTCGGAACACAATCTTTGCTTTCTTTCCAGAATCCATCCTATAATATCTGCAAAACAATCTTTAGTTCCTTGAATGATTAATAACTGCGAATGCAAATGCGCAAAGTATCATGGCACTCAGATTCGTAAACATCAAAACATTGTTGATTTAAATTCATTGGATTACAAAATGTTAGTACATCTTACAAAAGTCATAAACAGAAAGCAAAATAAAAGCTAACAAAAAATCCCTAAGAAGGTTTTCCTAACAGCCTTGAGTTGAGCTTCTCAATCTCTCTCTCCATCTGCGCCTTCTCAAGAATGAGCTTGTCCACGATTAACTTCCATGGAGTTGACTGGGGGCTAGAAGAAAATAAATCTTCTTGCGCTTTTCTCTTCTTGCTGGAGAGCACCTCTTCATTCTTAAACTCTAATTGCTTCTAGAGCTCTGCGTTCTCTTCAACAACCACTTGGTACTTGTGCTTCCAAGCGTCTTTGGTTTGTCGTGCTTTGCTCAAAGCAATCTTTAACTTCTCTTCCTCAGACATGAAGATCAAAGTAGGCTCCTCTTTTAAAGCCATAGGTTCTTGTTGAGAGTAGGGCATCTTCAACTCAATGGCTCTCTTTCGAACCCATTGGAGATAAGGTTCCAAAGAGACACAATTAGGCTTTCCCAAGTCCTTCTTTCCTTTCTTGTGCAAATGACCCCAGGCTTTTAAAATCTTCTCTTTCTGCTCTTGATTATTACCTTCTTCTTTAAAGAAAATGTTTTCCACATGAACACTGTTGGGCCTATCTCTTAAAGGGTATCCCAACTGTCGACGGGCGAGGACGAGGCTGTAACTGATTCCTCCATTGGTACCAAGAAGAGGTACATTACCAAAATTCCCACAGCTCTCAATGATCATCATCCCATCATATTCGCGACTATACCAATCAATATCATAGTGCGTGAGAGCCATAATCTTCTGTGACCACCACCCCTTCTTCGGATCCCAAAAGGTGTGGGCTTTAGGCAAGTGTGACGTGAACCATTTGTACAATAAAGGAGCACAACAAGTAATCATCCCTCCTTTGTGAAAATTCCTAAGATGAACAGAGTGATACGCTTCTGCTAGCAGAGTAGGTACAGGGTTTTTCTTCAAGAAAATCTTAATGGCGTTGAGGTCTACAGAGTTTTCAAAGCTGGGAAACAAAAAGATACCATAAATGAGTAATGCAAGAATAGCCTCGAAGGCATCCATACTCAAATGATCGGCGTAGTACTGAGCTTTTTCAACCAAGAATTCTGCACTCAACCCAAAAAATCCTCCTTTTGTGATCATGTTCTTTTGAATATCCACTAATCCCAAACGTGTGGCTTTGGCAAGATCTTGTTCCCTAGGGTCCTTCTCCATGATTGGAAAAGGAGAGTCTTCAAGAATAGGAAAACCAACCAACTGAGAATATTCTTCTAGTGTAGGCACTAACTGATAATCAGGGAAAGTGAAACAGTGATAGAGCGGATCATAAAACTGAAGAAGCGTAGAAAGAAGTCCATTATCCACTTTTATCTTCAATAACAACAACAGCTTCCCATTCCTACTCTGGAAACCCTCTGGATCTGTCACCAAGGTACCCAACCTTCTTAGGTCATCTAGCTTAAAACCTTTGTAAGTGTACTTTAATGTTTTCTTTCTTTCATTATTCATAGTGATCCCTGATGTTTACAAACAAAAAGAATCTGAGTTCCATGAAACTTTATGAGATGATGTTATGAATGCAAGGATGCACAAACACAAGTAAATGCAAAAAGGTCACATATATGCACAAGCACAAGTCTAGGTTTAAAGGTCAAGCGTGGATCCAAGGTCTACCCATCCCCAAAAGGTATGTAGTAGGGGTTTCAAACCTGTAGAATAAGGTTCTAAAATGGTTCCCAGAGTCATTAACCCATCTTTCGGATATTGTCAACTTCCCAAATTACTTGGTAATCGATAATATTCTCAAGAGAGTCTCGTATGAGTGTAGTATCGCGTATCGACTATTTCGAAAATACTTCCTTATAGCCATCGCACTACATCCTAGTAAGGTCAAAGTGAGGTAAAATGTAATCTAAAAGTTCACAGTGTCATGGGCTCCTTCGTTGAATGTAGCATTGTTTTCACGAATACTCGATCAACAGTACTAAACTCTCAAAAAGGGCCTACACTGAGCGGTGTTTTCTCAAGTTAGCTTGGTCGGGAATCAACTCCCTATAAGCCTTCTCAAATATACCACCATCCTATCATAATTACGCTCAAGTCCGGGTATAGGACCATCTCACCACTCAGAGGATCCCAAGATCCAACAAACAAATATACACAAATATACATGTAAAGCAAACTATTCATACATATAACACATAAACAAACAAAATAGGCTAAACCCTCAAGTTTTTTTTTAAAATTCCCCAGTGAAGTCGCCATTTTCTGTTGCGGTAAAAATCGGATATCAAGCTATTATATTAACTTGAATCTTAATTCTTTTACAACCTAACTTTAATTTATCCAAAGGAAAGGTCTAAAGAAAGAAAAACCCTTTTCGCGATGTAACGACAACGCTTAAGAGATTCGGGGATCGGGGGTTGGTTATACCTAGGGAAGGTGTTAGCACCCTAAGCATCTGTAATACTCTACAGGAACCTTTTGTTTGATTGCTTGCTATGTTTGTGAAATGTGCTCAGGTTTGAGTTGGGATAAAGGATAAGTAAAGACCTAATGATGGTTTTCTAAGTTTGCTCACAAAGACATCGCATCTTCTGCCTACGTATCCTAACTAGGATAGAATCAGAGCAATCGTAGTTCACCTCACAAGGGATAAAGAACACTTGATTATGATCAAGGTTTAAAGGGGGAGACAAACATGACAATGTTTGTGTGGAGTTTGACAAAACTCCCTAATTTAGATTGTAACACTGAAAGGGAAAGTAAGAAATCATGACAATGATTCTTACATAGAGTTGACAAACTCTATCCTAGGGTTCTAGCTGGAGAACACTCCTAGTACAGGTGGGTTTCTTAGACTTAAAGCAATGTCTATTGGCTTCTAAACTAAGGTTAAAGTGACTTAACAAAGTCAAGGGAAGAGTGAATGAGCTATCCATGACACAAGGGTCAATGGAAAGACTTTTCCTTTGGAAGGACAGATGGAAGGCAACTAGGATGAGAACTAACAAGTTTCATCACTTGGGGAAAAGAAAACATTTAATCACAGAAATAACATGATGAAGATAAAATCATGGTGACAGCCATTAAATGAACATGTTAAATGTAAACACAAAAGAGGCATTGATGACAATCAAAGCAACTGATCAAGCAAGAAATGTGACGACAAATCAAGCTTAAGTAAATTCCTCAGAGGAAGAAAAATAAACATGGTAACAACCTAAAGACAAAATCCTAATATGTTGACTAACATTAAGTAAAAGAGTGTAAACAAATATCACAACATACACAAGTAAGACAGGAAAAGAAATTCATCAGTATATGCGATAACGATCACAAAACGCAACTAACTTGCATGCGGTAAAAAGCGGTGAAAATTTAAACAAACATGGAATTTTAAAATATTACATGAAAGTAGGCATAAAAATAAACACAATGCAAAAATAATGGGTTCAAAATGATTAAAAATGGATTAGATATGATTTTTGGAAGTTTGGTAAAATAATGGTGAAAAATCACAAAAGGGTTGCCCTCCTCAGGGGTCGAACCCAGGCAAGCATGGTACAAGGCGCTTTGGTGACAGGTTGATTACCACTGGGGTGGCTGTACATCCAATTACAAATGCCACCCCATAAATATATAAGGGATGCTTTCTAGGCAGGCTGGGCCAAAACAAGGAAAAATCAGGATTTGCATTTTCACATGTAACTTCCTCAATTCTTAATGGATTTTTGCAAAATTTTAGTATAAATAATGTGGAATTAAATGAAGAACATGATGGCATCATTGGTTTTTTGAGATCATGCTTCAAACTGAAAACCCGATAGTACATGCACATTGGTGTTTTGAGATGCATTTTGGGATGAAGCTCATACTACAGCCAGTTTTAAACCAAAACAAACATACATACACACTACAAATATGTTATTGAGTGAGTGTGTGCACAAAATAGATTTGAAAGCAAGTTGTCATGAAAATGGACTGTCAAGTTGCAAGTTGATTTGAATAAAATGCAGGCTGAGGTTCAGTTCTGTTTCTATGTACATTTTGACCAAATTAAACACTTACACACATTGAATACATGCTAGTGGATAAGATTGGATACAAGGTAACGTTTAAAACTGACTGGTATGAAATGTAGTGTTTAGAATGCAAGTTTGTGTGTGTGAATTGCATGAAGATGTGCAGTTTTAGTTCCAAACACTTTCAGGTTAAACTAACCATATACACACCACACATACATGATATTGAGTAGATTCAAACACAATTTGGAGTTTTAAAAGGACTGTTACAAAGAATGAGGTCTGATTTGCAATTTTGATGTTTATGATGCATGAGGATGTTCAGTTCTTATTCTATGCACATACAAGTCAAGTTAAACATATACACAAGTCACATACATGATATTGAATGATTTTAAACACCAAGATTGGTTCAAAATGGACTGTTATAAAAAATGGCTTTCTAGTTGCAAAATTTGACAAGTCTGATGCACAAAGATGTTCATTTCATGTTCAAAGCATAATCAGACCAATTAGATCACACATACACATCATATTCATGGTAACAAGTGAACTTAAACATAAGAAATGGCTCAAAACAGTCTGTGGTTAAAGATGGTATTCAGGCTGCAGTTTTGGCATTTTGAGGTGTCCATGAAAAGTCAAAAACCAGTTTTATGCATACTTTGGTCAAGTGAATCACATACACACATTACATACATGGTAATGAATGAGAACAAACACAAAAACCAGTCCAAAATAGTCTATGGCAGAAAATGACATTCAAACTGCTGTTTACCACTTTGAGATGCATGAAAAATCCAAAATCAGTTTTAGGCATATTCATGTCAAATCAATCATGCACACACCTTCCAAGTATACTCACAAATGAGTTCCAACACCAAAATGACTTCAAAACAAGCTGGTATGAAAAATGGTATGCAAGTTTCCTTTTTGGCCATTTGATGAAGTATGAAGGAATTCAACAGCAGTTCTATGCACAAATGGATCAAACAGCTCATATACACATATTGAAAACATGTTGATACATGAATTTGAACATAAAGATCAACCACAAAGTCAGTTTAGGTAAAAATGGCAGGTTTGATGCAAAAACAATTTGGTTTAATGTTGGAGCAGCAAGGTGTTTTTATGAAATGAACATGATGCATTTCAAGTGTAACTCAGTCAATTCTCAATGGTTTTTCACAAAATTTAGGTCTAAATTGTGTGTTTTTGAATGAGGAACATGATGGCATTATTGGTTTTTCAAGATCAAGATCCAATTTTAAAACCCGATAGTCTGTGCTATGTGATCATTTGAAATGCATTTTGAAATGAAACTCAAGTTACAACCAATCTCAGATCAAACCAACTATACACACATACCATAAAAATGCTAATGAATGATTTCCAACACAAATTCAGGTTGAAAACAAACTGTTGTGAAAAAAGGTGCTCAAGTTGCAAATGTCATGAGTGTAGATGCATGATGATGTGCAGTTCTCATTCTATGCATATCCTGATCAAGTTAAACATCTACACATATTCTAAACATGATGGTAAGTGTGTTCATACCAAGAAAACAAGAAAACTTTCATCAATGCAAACTTTGACATATGGAATGCTTATGCAAAACTGTTTTGGGACAGCATGAGTGTAATTTCAAACATAACCTCAAACTTGCAAGATATGGTAAGGTAAAGTATGAGAGGGAGTTTCAAGGTCACATACCTCTTGTAGACATTCTTGAACAAGTGAAAACACCAAGAAACCCAGAGAACTTCAGTCACCTCCTTGCCTTGAGACTTTTCTTCCTTTTGAAGCAATGTGCAAATGTTGTGACAGTTGGAGAAATAAGCTCTACCAATGATCCTCAATGCTTTGGACAGTTTAGATGTTATATATATGAAGTGTTTGAGTGATTAGAACATCAAGTAAAGTTTTAAATGGTGAGGTTTTTGAATGGTCTAAGGGTTTGGGCACCTTCTATATCATATTTAGAGATTGTGTGGATGATTGTGGGTGAGTTTGAATGTAGGGAAATGGTTTTGGCAGCTGTACTATCAAGACAAATTTTGTGGTTTTGGTGATTTTGTGATTTTGGTGAAAATGGAGCAAAGAGTGAAAAAGGGTGAGCTTTCAACTTCTCTGGTTTTTAGAATCTTTCTGATGTGTGGAATGAGGTGGGGAGTGCCTCTATTTATAGGAAAATGGGGGTAGTGGGCAGATTTGGAGATTTCCTTCTTAAGAAGGAAAGGTTTGCTTTTTTTGGATCCAATCTTTCAAAAGGGCTTTCTTGGATGATAGGTAAGCTTAAAGTCAAGTGTCATGATGAGTTTAGTGTGTCTAAAGTCAGGCTAGAGAGTGTAGGTTGATGGCTGTTTACAGAACTTACTTTCCACCTCTTGTTTGTTTATAATTCTTTAATGCAAGTTGCATTTGCAACTTGCAAGCCCACTTGCTAACTTGCCAAATTCAATTCTTCTGCATAACTTTCATATTTCCACACTTCAAAACATTCTCATATCAGATAAAACATGATTCAAAAGCTGAGATTGGTCCAATTGATGAAAGAATGGATTTTTGAAACTTTGTCAATGTGGGACTCAAGTGTGAAAACACCAACTTGCCAAATCCATAACTCTCAACTTACAAATGCTATTGAGATGTTCTAGTACTTTTTAGAAAGCCCTCAAATATCTATAAAAAATTCATGTTTTCATGAGTTTCAAATTCTCAAAGGAACTTGGCCAAAAAGCCTCTCAAATTTGCTAAAAAATGAGCTTAAAAGTCAAATTTTTCTAAGTCATTTTCCCTTCTTGAAATGAATTTGATCATAACTCCAAATCTATGCATTTTCTGATCATGGACCACTTAGGAACTTTTGTAGGACTTGTCAAGAGATTTCCAATGAGCTTTGAACCAACTCAGTTGGATGTGTGGTTAAGGAGTTAGGGTTTAGCCCCTTTCAAAACCCTAATTTCCCGATTTTTCGATTACTCCTTCATCCTTGATCCAATGGTTATGAAAATTGATAGGAAAGTGCAATATGACATAAGGATCATTTTTTATTCACACTTTGAAGTCCAATTCTTTAAATTTGAAGAGTTGACTTTTTGGTCAACCGTACGATCGATCGGTGACTACCGAGTCGCCTGCTGACACTCTGGACCTCCTAAGACTTTGAAACTTCTTGAATGAACTTTATTAAGCTATATGAACTTCATGGACCATGATCCCATCATTAAAACACCTTCCAACACCAAAGTCAAACTACTGTTGACTTTTACCGGTCAAAAACCCTACTCGGGGCTCCTGGACTGCACTGTTCTTGATTCTGGAGTGACAACTTCAAATTGGATTCTCAATTGACATCACATGATACCCTTGACCTTGTTTCATGATTGAATCAAACCAAAATAATGATTGATCACCTTTTTGAAGCTTTGATTTTGACTGTACACAACCCTGATTCATCTGTAACTTGACAAAGACAAACTTGCGCTAGGTTAGGGTTAGATAATTCATGAGTATGATCCTAAAATGATAATGAGAATCTAAGGGGTCAAAATTTGGGGTACAACAGCACTGATTCCCTCAATGAGTATTCCCTAGTGAAGTCGCCATCCGCAGCAGAATCCAGTGGTTATTGGTTATTCTCTAGAGCTAGATTTTGGGATAACTTCCCGATAAATTCTTCTCAATCCCCAATAGAGTGGAATTATTCCCAGCATAGGGGAGCTATTTCCAGTAGATAATAATTTTCTCCAGAAGAGTTCTATTCTGGAAAGCCGTTCAGGGCGTTTTCCTCAACAGAGTTTGTTTGCCGTTTATTTTGGGACCTTTTCTCGGTGGTGCTCCTTTGCATTTGCATTTTGCATAGCATCCTCTCAAATGCGTAGCATTTCCATTTCGTATGGAGCATTATGCCATATTCAAACATATGCATACGAAGCATAGGCCAGGTTGTTACCTTTTATTGCCAAACATCTTTCCAGTAGATAACGGCGTGATTCGTGAGCCCGTGTGGTATCCAGATCCTAGCAAAATCTTTCGTAGATGTTTTCATCTTATCTCTTGCTCCCCAACAGAGTTTGCTGGTTTAAGCTCCTCTTTCCCCAACGGAATTCTCTTTGTCATATTGTGAATCGGTTGATTCTACTTCCAACTTTGCGTTGAGACTAACTAACTTGTGTTAGAAGTTGTCTTTTCCGACTGAGGTCGAGCCTGCTGTTTAGCAGATGTCTTTTTCCGACTAAGTATCGAGCCTGCTGTTTAGCAGATGTTTTAACATGACCTTAGTTCAAAACCATAATGCTACTGCACCTCCCTTTCCATTTTATTTTTATTTTATTTTCTTTTTCTTGCAATTTCATTTTAAATCATTTTAAAATAGTTGTAACCTTCACAAAAATCCCAAAAAATGTGTTTATGATATTTCAAGGTCTTGAGATATTTTCCTTAATTTTTATTTTATTTTTCATTTATTTTTACTATTTTTAATTGAATTAATTTGTTAAGAGATTTTATGGTTGATACCTTGATTCTAAGTTTGATCTTTGACTTCAACTGAACTTTCCCTTTGACCAATTTTCCTCTCACACTTAGGTGTTTGATTGAGGTATATTTGAGGGTTGGTTTGAGGTCTTGATTATCATTATTTTGTTGTTTTTAATTGACTTTTCTTTGTCCCTCGATGGATGCTCGATAAGTGGAACACCATGTCTTGATTGACACAATTGGTGGTGCTTTGAGTTGATTCTTGACATGATCTTTTGCACACTGATTTGTGATTGATTCAACTTGAATTTGCCAATTTATTTCGATTTTATTTGAGCTTGCTTCTATTTTTGGTGGATGCCTCAAATTCAAAGTGTTTTAACCATGTGTATGCATACAATCCTTGACCTAGTTTTGGGGATATGATCTTGTGTGATCCCTTAAAGACCTCTTGAGCCTTGTTAGCTTTTGTTAACATGCTTGAGGTGCTACCTTGCATGATTGTAGGTCATTTGGATGTGTACCTTGTGCCACAAGTTTCATTTGATCATGTCTTTCCACTTAAGTTTGAAGTGTGAGATTGTTGTATGGACTTTGGTCATTCAATTGTGTGTGATCATTCTTGTGTTTTCTTGATAACTTGATTTTGAATTTTAGGATCCTCATTTGAGTTCACTTCTAACCTTGATGGTTATGTACTTGTTCATGATGCTTTGGTGATATTGGTTTCACTTTGAAGGTGAGAAAATTACTTAGAAGGGGGGGGGGGGGGGTTGAATAAGTAAGAATAAAAAACAAAGATTAGAACACAGATATTTTTATCCTGGTTCGTTGAAAACAACTAGTCCAGTCCACCCTCTCAAGAGTGATTTGCCTTTCTCTGTCAAGGACTTAATCCACTATTTTAATCAAACAGATTACAAATAGCAACACCTAAGAACAACCGTTCTTAGTCTTCTCAAGAGTAGCTGATCCCAACTGGATCCTCTTAAGGAAAACCTTTTACAAACAAAGTAACTTTTACAAGAGTAAGAATGCTTCTAATAAGCTGTTATCACAACAGTGATATTTCTCTTAAGTTAAGAATAAAGATAAAGCAAAGTAATATGATTAAGAGCTTTTTGAGATTTGCTTTGAGGAGTGATTTTGCTAGAGATTCGATGCTGAAGAAAATGGAGTGGACTTCTTTATATAGGCACTAAGATCCAAGAAGTCTTGTTACGTTGAAGGCTGTGCAGAAAAGCCTAGAGCCTTTTGTCTTCACATTGGAGGCTGTGCTGAAACAAGCCTGATGCTTTTTGTCTTTACTTGCAGAAAACTTTCCTCAGAATGGAATGCACAGATAAAACCTTTTTGTCTGTGTCCTTGTGTCTAGCACAAAATAGGAAAGAGCTGTTGAGAAACACCAACGTACATATTTAAATCTTCTTCAAAGTAAGTTCAACTTTCAACATTAGAATCTGAATCTTCAGAGTCTTCAGATCACGGATCATCTGGATCATCAGAGTCTTGAAAGTTCTTCAGATTGAGCTGAATCAGAGTATGTGCAGCTTGTGTGCTTGAGCGTGTAAATCCTTCAGAGCAGAGTCTTCTATGCTTTAGAGGCTCCTTCTTCAGAATCTTCAAGAGACAGTAGTCAGATTGTTCTGGGAGCAGTGTTTAGATCTTCACTTAAGATGTTCTTGAACTTATGAAGTCTTTCATACGAACAATGTTCAGATGCAATTTTGCTTTCTTAAGATAATCTTCTTTAGTGCTTGTAGCAAACAATCTAGAACACGTTTAGAGTATATAATTCTTGAATACAAAATTTATAAGTGTTATCATCAAAACATAGAGATATAACTAAGACACAATCTGTGCTCTTACAATCTCCCCCTTTTTGATGATGACAAAACATGAGAAAATTTTGTTCAATAAAGAGTAAGAATTAGAAACTCCCCCTGAGATAAACAATCTCCCCCTGAAATAAATACTACAATAGAATAGAATACTTCCCTTTCTGATTGAGTATATTTTAGATTCAGAGCCTGATGAATGAGTTCAGAGTCAAATCTTGATGCCAGTTGATTGAATAAATGTATTAGAGTAAGATAACAGAGTTGATTGAATACTCAGATTTTCTTTAGAGAATCAGGTTCTGGTTGACACAGTCTCAGGGTAACTTCAATGAATTATGTCAGATATAGCAGTGTAATCTGAAAGACTTAAATTCAAATAAGTTAGTAAAATGTCTGAATTTTAGTTTTGGTAAATGCTTATAGTTGAACACTCAGTTTCTCTTTTTCTCCCCCTTTTTGTCATAATCAAAAAGATTTCAAAGACGGAAGGAAATAAAAAAGAAGCAAATAGGAGCAAAACATGTTAGCATGCAATTAAAACAAAACAAACCAAAGTTCACAGACAAACAGGCAGAGGCCAAAAAACACAAAACACAATAACGATAACCAAACATCAAAAACTCAGTTCAAGTGCAAAACAACAAGTAAAACTAGGTCTGGCGAGAGGCAATGAGGGTCAGAAGCTCTGTCATCTTGGCAGCTGACTCTTCTTGCTTAGACATCCAGGTCTTGATTTCATCGGTTGTTTTCTCTTGCTTGATCATCCAGTCCTTGATATCCTTCACATCATTCACAAGTTCTGAAACCACAGATGAAGACGGAGCAGATGCAGCAGCAGCAGGATTCCCTTCAGAGTGGTTTTCAACAGAAGCTTGTTCAACCATTTCAAAATCAGGAACAACTAGAGGAGCAGCTTCCAATAGTAACACAGGAGGAGGAGGAGGCATGTTCATCAGTGTCACCTTTATTAACTCAGCAAATTTAGTCTTAGCAAGCTTAGAGCATTTTGCTCTAACTTTTAGGGCAGCTTTGTTAAACATCCAGATGAAGCGCTTCCACGCAGTATTCGAAACATTTGGGTCCAAACTAGACATACATACAGCCTTAACACGATCATATTCAGAATCTAACTCCTTTTTGAAAATATCAAACATAGCATTAACACAAGATCCTAAATCTGACTGTTCATTCTGACCAGAGGAAAAAGGATTAGGGGTGTTAGCAGGAGTAGGTTCAGATGGTTGAGGTTGAGGTGTGGGTGGTTGAGATGTGTGGATGACAGATTGAGGTAGTTCAGCTGAATGAGGAGAAGTTTGATTCTCAGATGGATTAGTTTCAGGTGGTTGTGGAATGGTTTGGTTTTCAGCTGTTTGAGTGTCAGAGGGTTGAGCTTCAGATGGTTGTTGAGATGGAGAGTTTGGTGGGGTATGAAACAAAGCAATGTTAAGATGTTTCTTCATAACACTCTCAGAGCGAGCTTGTTTGAGTGATTCTGAATCATAGTCAGATGAATCAGATGAATCAGAGGATTCATCTGAGTGAACAGATGTAGAATAAATTTCAATTGTTTGGTTGAGGGGTGGAATATCAAGAATATTGTCAGAAAGATTTGGATCTTCTGAGGGAATTGCTTGTTCAGAGTGTTCAGTTTGAACAGTCTCTGGATGATTTTGTTCTGAAATAATTGTTTGTGGTTGGGGAGTCTCTAAGTGGGGATTCTCTTGTTGCGACAAAGTTGGTTGTGGATTAGATAGGATTGGTGCTGGAGATGATTGTAAATTTATTGGTTCAGAGGATAGTTGTTCGGATGAGATATTGACAGACTTTCTAGATTTTGAAGTTCTTGGTATGAGGCTTGGAGAGAGTTGTGGTGAAGATAGTGGTGAATGAACAGTAGGAGTAGGATCAGAGGCTAATACCTGTTGAATGGTGTCTCTGATTTCTTCCAGAGTAGCTTCTCTTGGACTGCTTCTGGCCTTCTTTCCTTCTTTCCTCTTCTTTCTTGATGCTTCAGGAGCTTTTCTCTTCTTCTGAACGGATTCTTCGTCAGCCTTCCTCTTACTGCGCCTTTCCTTCATCTGATTAGGCAATTCTTCTCCAGGCTTTTGAACGAGATTAGCAGGTAAAGGGATTCCTTCCTTTAGGCATTCAGTAATGT
Organism: Lathyrus sativus; assembly: GCA_963859935.3. NCBI lineage: Eukaryota > Viridiplantae > Streptophyta > Magnoliopsida > Fabales > Fabaceae > Lathyrus > Lathyrus sativus. The sequence continues at coordinate 182,073,348 of OZ012740.1, read as the reverse complement.
ACAGCCAGACAAATTCCTTAGGTTCATCTGCACTGAACAGTGGAAAATCTTCCACAGGAACTCTTCTACCTTGAATCTCGTCAGAGTTGATCTTCCTGAGTTGTCCTTTCAATTCTGAGATGATTTTCATCCTCTTCAGATTGAGTCCATTAATTTCATAGCAAATGATGTGAGTCAGATCTTCTGTAATCTTCGCATCAGTCAGATGTTGAACCAGCTTGTTCTCAACAAGTATATCAGAAATCAACCTTCCCAGGGGTATCCATGTCCTTACTTTACCAGCTTTCGCCCTTACTTCCTCTCTGGTTTCTTTGACATGAGTTAGTAAATGGCTGAAGATGAGATACGGTAGATCCACTTTGACATTTTTACTAATGCAGTACATAAAATACAAATGTTCAGAACTCACATAATCTGGAGAGTTTGAAGGTTTTCTGTGGAAAAACGTACTCATAAAGACTTTCGCCCAGATCCTATAAATGGGTTTTAAATCTTTAACCTTACTTGACGGCAAACCAGCAATAGTAACTTCTTCATAAACCCTAGCCATATCGATGCGAGAAGAAGCAAGATTTGAAACACCATCAGACTCAGTATAGCTTAACAGTTGTCTGATCAGGTTTTCAGTGATGACTATCTCCACCCCAAGAACCGAAGAATGTATAAACTTGGGACCAGCGCTTGCATGTATCCAAAATTCCTTAACCAGTGTTGGAAAAACAGGACCCATCAGCCTTTCAAAATATTTTTCCCACCCTTGAGCTTTAATGACAGAAATGAGATCAAACCCATTTTCCTTTAAAGAGTCAAGGTCAATGAAGCTTTCACAGAGCACTTCTAGATCAGCCACTGGAGTGAATAAGGTTCGTTCAGGTTCTTTGTACATGATAGTCTTGTTAGGTTTTGCAGCAGTGTTTGAAGTTGACGCCATTGAAGAAGAAGAAAACCTTGGTTTCGGTTTAGGGTTTTGGAAAGGATTGAAAAGGAAGCAGAAACGCATGAATGAAGTGAATGTGGAAAGTGTGATAGAAGTGTGATAGGTGATATATATAGGAAACCAAAAATCAAGCATAGGGCACACAAAAGACACTTACGCACGTTTGGAGAGCATTAAATGAAAAGTAATCATTTCACATTAAATTATGACAGCTGGGGGAAAAACAAGAAAAGTGAGATTTTCAAAGCATTACCTCAAACGTCAAATCAGTTAAGCACTCAATCTTTTCAGAAATTGAATGCCACGTGTTTGCTTTGTTGGCTCATTTGATTTCTCTCACGAAATGAAACGTTTCCAACCTTCAGATCTTCTGAGCTTGTTAGTTCAGAGTTTTACCCAAAACGAAATCATCAAATGAATATAAATGAATAAATAGACAGATGAAATACTTCAGATTATTAAACATTTTGCATCTGAGAGGTTGCCTCTGAGAAATATTACTCTGGACATAAATCCATACAAATATTTTTCAGAATGAACTTAAATCTATCTTCAGCAAGGGATTTTGTGAAAATGTCAGCCCATTGATGATCTGTATCAACAAAGGCTAGATTAATTACACCCTTCTGAACATAGTCTCTGATGAAGTGATGTTTAATTTCTATATGTTTTGCCTTAGAATGCAAGATTGGATTTTTTGACAAACATATAGCAGAAGTATTGTCACAGAAGATTGAAAGATTACTCTCATAGATTTGATAATCTTCTAATTGACTCTTCATCCAGAGCATCTGAGTACAACATCCAGCAGCAGCAATGTATTCTGCCTCTGTAGTTGATAGTGCAATGGTAGGTTGCTTCTTGCTGTACCATGAGATCAGATGACTTCCAAGAAACTGACAGCTTCCAGAAGTGCTTTTACGTTCAACTCTGTCTCCAGCATAGTCAGCATCACAGAATCAACCTAATGAAAATTCATCAGATCTTCTGTAACACAAACCCATGTTAGCAGTACCTTTCAGATACCTCAGAATCCTCTTAACAGCTGTTAAGTGTGATTCTCTAGGATCTGATTGGAATCTAGCACATAAGCAGACACTAAACAGAATATCTGGTCTAGAAGCAGTCAAATATAGAAGAGATCCTATCATACCTCTGTAGAGTTTTTGATCTACCTTCTTACTTACCTCTTCCTTACCTAGAGTGCTTGTAGGATGCATTGGAGTCTTTGCCATTTTGCTATCAACCATGTTGAACTTCTTCAGAAGCTCTTTAACATATTTGGTTTGATGTATGTAGGTGCATTCTGGAGTCTGATTGACTTGGATTCCCAAGAAGAATCTCAATTCTCCCATCATGCTCATTTCAAATTCTTCCTGCATACATTTAGCAAACTCCTTTCCAAGCGTAATATTTGTTGATCCAAAAATAATGTCATCTACATAAATCTGACAAATCAACAGATCTTTCTTAACAGATTTACAGAATAAAGTTGTATCCACTTTTCCTCTGATAAAATTTTTCTTCAGAAGGAAGTTGCTCAACCTCTCATACCAAGCTCTGGGAGCTTGTTTTAATCCATAAAGGGATTTCTTTAATTTGAAAACATGATCTGGAAAGTTTTCACTTTCAAAACCAGGAGGTTGGTGGACATATACTTCTTCTTCTATAATACCATTAAGAAAAGCACTTTTAACATCCATCTGATACAAAGTGATGTTATTCTGTGCAGCAAATGAAATAAGAAGACGAATAGATTCTAACCTTGCCACTGGAGCATATGTCTCAGTGTAATCAATACCTTCTTATTGACTATATCCTTGAGCAACCAGCCTTGCTTTATTTCTTTCTACTTCTCCCTTTTCATTCAGCTTATTCTTGAAGACCCATTTTGTTCCAATGACATTGAATCCTTTAGGTCTAGGAACCAGATCCCAAACTTCATTTCTGGCGAATTGATTCAGCTCTTCTTGCATAGCTATAATCCATTCATTATCTTCCAGAGCCTCATCTACAGATGTTGGTTCTATCATTGACACTAAGCCAAATAAGGAAGATTCAGAAGTTCTGAGATATGATCTTGTCCTTATGGGATCATCTTTCTTTCCAATTATCACATCTTCTGGATGAGAAGCTTTGATTCTGGAAGAAGATCCTCTGACGATTGGTCTTTCAGAAATATGCAAGTTGTTTAGTTGGGAAGTCAAAGGAGTAGCATCGGGGGTTGCGTCAGATTCTTTGTTCTTTGCCTTTTCTGCCTCTGAGCCTTCAGAGTCTGTGAGAATCACTTCTCTATCTGCAGAACTTTCAAACTGCTTTGGCTTTTCAGAGCCAAGCTTATCATCAAATCTGACATGAATAGATTCTTCCACAATCTGTGTTTCAGTATTGAATACTCTGTAGCCTTTAGAGCGTTCAGAATAACCAAGCATGAAACACTTCTGTGCTTTGGAATCAAACTTGTTCAGATTATCTTTAGTATTAAGCATATAACAAATACATCCAAAAGGATGAAAATAAGCAATGTTGGGCTTTCTGTTTCTCCACAATTCATAGGGAGTCTTTTTCAGAAGAGGTCTTACAGACACTCTGTTCTGAATATAACAAGCTGTGTTAATTGCTTCTGCCCAGAAATATTTTGCCAGATTTGTCTCGTTGATCATGGTTCTGGCCATTTCTTGCAATGTTCTATTTTTCCTTTCTACAACTCCATTTTGTTGTGGAGTTCTAGGGCAGGAGAAATCATGTGCAATGCCTTTTTCAGAAAAGTATTTTTCAAAATATTTATTTTCAAATTCTCCACCATGATCACTTCTGACTTTAATAATTTTACAATCTTTTTCAGTCTGGACTTGATTGCAGAAGTCAAAGAACACAGAATGAGACTCGTCCTTGTGTTTTAGAAACTTTACCCATGTCCATCTGCTGTAGTCATCTACAATGACTAACCCATACTTCTTGCCTCTGATGGATGCAGTTTTCACTGGTCCAAACAGATCAATGTGAAGTAATTCCAATGGTCTGGAGGTAGAAACAACATTTTTTGATTTAAAATGAGATTTTGAAAATTTACCTCTTTGACATGCTTCACACAGAGCATCTGAGTTGAACTTCAACTTAGGAAGTCCTCTGACCAGATTGAGTTTATTAATCTGAGATATACGTCTCATATTAATATGCCCCAATCTTCTATGCCAGACCCATTGCTCATCATTCACAGATAAGAGGCATTTTACATTTTGAACTTTAAGTTCTGAAAGGTTAATTTTATAAATGTTGTGTTTCCTCTTTCCATTGAATAGGATAGAACCATCCTTTTGACATACAGCTTTGCAACATTTTTGATTAAAGATGATATCATAACCATTGTCACTTAATTGACTTATGGACAATAGATTATGTTTCAATCCTTCAACTAACAGAACATTAGAAATAGAGGGTAGGTTGCCATTACCTATAGTTCCAGAGCCAATGATCTTGCCCTTCTGGTTCCCTCCAAATTTCACGTCCCCTCCAGATCTAAGTTCCAGACTTTGGAACATAGACCTTTCTCCCGTCATGTGTCGTGAGCATCCAGAGTCCAGGTACCATGATTGGTGTCCTGACTTTGCTGCTAAGGACATCTGCAACAGGGATTATTTTGTCTTTAGGTACCCAGATCTTCTTGGGTCCTTTAGGGTTAGTTGCCTTGTAGGTTTGTCTAAACTTTTGTTTTTCAACATAGTTTTTGTTTAGACTTGCCTTAGATCTAAACACATGAGTATTCTTTTTAGAGCTCGTGTGTTTAATATCATTTAAATGACCAAATTTAAAATTAGAGTATAAAGGAGTTATCTTAATAATCAGATCATCTACAGGTATTGGTCTTACATCTTTTTCAAGAGAAGAAGATTGAAATCCAATTCCCTTTCTTTTATTCCTACTAACTCCATAGATCATAGAAGCCATCTTGCTTCTGTCTATGCTTTTAGTGAGGAACCTCTGAAAACTGGAGTCATATTTTTCCAAAATATTTTCAGATGACTTAGCTTCAGAGTCAGATTCTTGTTGAACAATTTCCAAATCATTTTTTATTTTTAAATTTATTTCTCTCTGCTCAACAAGTTCTGTTTTCAGATTATCAATCTCAGATTCAAGATTGCTTTTCAGCTTCTTGTTCTTGAGTTTGATATTATTGTAGCTTTTCAAGACTTCAGATAACACCTTTATAAGTTCATCTTTGGTAAGTTTGGACATTACCTCTTCAGCATCAGAGTCGGAGTCTGACTCAGATTCAGATGATAATTCTTCATTCTGATCTTCTATTCCAGCCATTAATGCCATGTTGGCACACTCTTCTTCTGCTTCAGATTCAGATTCAGATTCATCTGAATCATCCCAAGTTGCCATAAGAACCTTTTTCTTTTTATCAAACTTTCTCTTGGGTTTCTCCTTGAGAAGTTTGGGGCAGTCATTTTTGTAGTGCCCAGGTTCCTTGCATTCATAGCATGTGACCTCTTTCTTTCCAGATCTTCTGTGTCCAGAAGATTCCTTCCTGTGGTCAGCTTTCCTGAAGTTGTTAAACTTCCTTCCCTTGTGCTTCCAGAGCTTGTTGATTCTTCTGGAAAGCATGGACAGTTCATCTTCTTCTTCAGAAGACGATTCTTCAGAACTTTCTTCTTTTACCTGCAAAGCTTTAACAGGTTTGTTAGATTTTAAAGCTATGGATTTACCTTTATCTTTCTTCTGGGGCTCATCTTCCTCCAGCTCTATTTCATGACTTCTCAAAGAACTGATAAGTTCTTCTAAGGAGATATTATTCAGATCTTTTGCCATCTTCAGTGCAGTCACCATTGGTCTCCATCTGGTGGGAAGACTTCTGATGATCTTCTTGACATGATCTGACGTTGAGTAGCCCTTATCCAGAACTTTCAGACCAGCAGTAAGAATCTGAAATCTAGAAAACATAGTTTCTACATTTTCAGACTCTTCCATTTTAAATGCCTCATACTTCTGTATGAGCGCCAGCGCCTTGGTCTCTTTAACCTGAGAATTTCCCTCATGAGTCATTTTGAGTGACTCAAACATGTCATGAGCAGTATCTCTGTTTGTAATCTTCTCATACTCAGTATGAGAGATTGCATTAAGCAATATAGTTCTGGCTTTGTGGTGATTCTTGAAATCTCTTTTCTGTACTTCAGTCATTGACTTTCTATCAATCTTTTTGCCATCCTCATCAGTAGGATGTTTATATCCATCAATGACCATATCCCAAAGATCAGCATCATACCCGAGGAAAAAACTTTCTATTCTATCTTTCCAATAGTCAAATTTTTCCCCATCAAACATGGGTGGCTTGGTACTGATCCTATCTCCTTCATATTTGTTGTTGCAAGTTGATGTAGCTGTTTCCATAATGACAACAACACAAATATCAAAGTATCTTTCTCACTGGATCTTTAACTGTCACGGTTAAGTGGAGCACACGCAGAACCGGAGCTCTGATGCCAACTGAAGGTGAGAAAATTACTTAGAAGGGGGGGGTTGAATAAGTAAGACTAAAAAACAAAGATTAGAACACAGATATTTTTATCCTGGTTCGTTGAAAACAACTAGTCCAGTCCACCCTCTCAAGAGTGATTTGCCTTTCTCTGTCAAGGACTTAATCCACTATTTTAATCAAACAGATTACAAATAGCAACACCTAAGAACAACCGTTCTTAGTCTTCTCAAGAGCAGCTGATCCCAACTGGATCCTCTTAAGGAAAACCTTTTACAAACAAAGTAACTTTTACAAGAGTAAGAATGCTTCTAATAAGCTGTTATCACAACAGTGATATTTCTCTTAAGTTAAGAATAAAGATAAAGCAAAGTAATATGATTAAGAGCTTTTTGAGATTTTCTTTGAGGAGTGATTTTGCTAGAGATTCGATGCTGAAGAAAATGGAGTGGACTTCTTTATATAGGCACTAAGATCCAAGAAGTCTTGTTACGTTGAAGGCTGTGCAGAAAAGCCTAGAGCCTTTTGTCTTCACATTGGAGGCTGTGCTGAAACAAGCCTGATGCTTTTTGTCTTTACTTGCAGAAAACTTTCCTCAGAATGGAATGCACAGATAAAACCTTTTTGTCTGTGTCCTTGTGTCTAGCACAAAATAGGAAAGAGCTGTTGAGAAACACCAACGTACATATTTAAATCTTCTTCAAAGTAAGTTCAGCTTTCAACATTAGAATCTGAATCTTCAGAGTCTTCAGATCACGGATCATCTGGATCATCAGAGTCTTGAAAGTTCTTCAGATTGAGCTGAATCAGAGTATGTGCAGCTTGTGTGCTTGAGCGTGTAAATCCTTCAGAGCAGAGTCTTCTATGCTTTAGAGGCTCCTTCTTCAGAATCTTCAAGAGACAGTAGTCAGATTGTTCTGGGAGCAGTGTTTAGATCTTCACTTAAGATGTTCTTGAACTTATGAAGTCTTTCATACGAACAATGTTCAGATGCAATTTTGCTTTCTTAAGATAATCTTCTTTAGTGCCTGTAGCAAACAATCTAGAACACGTTTAGAGTATATAATTCTTGAATACAAAATTTATAAGTGTTATCATCAAAACATAGAGATATAACTAAGACACAATCTGTGCTCTTACAGATCATTCTTGTGTTTTCTTGATAACTTGATTTTGAATTTTAGGATCCTCATTTGAGTTCACTTCTAACCTTGATGGTTATGTACTTGTTCATGATGCTTTGGTGATATTGGTTTCACTTTGAGGATGTTATGAACAATTGAACTTCTTTTGAGTTGCTTTTCTTTTATTTGATCATGAGTGAATGTGGGATTGAGATGTTAATGATGTGGCTGTTGCATATACTTGTTTAAGTCTTCTCTTTTGTGACTTGTGTTTGTCCTTGATGATTGCTTCATGTTGCATATTTTGTTTGCTTTTGCATATCCCTTTCATCTTGCATGACCTATTTAAGTCTCCCCTTTTGTTTCATTTATGATTGATTATGCGTTGTGTTTACTTGTGTTTGTTCACATGATCCCTTAGGATTCCTAGTCCCTCTATTTAAGATGGGAGTAGGAGAGACATTAGGCTTTCAATCCTTGCATGATAACATTAGGCAGTTCCCTTTTCTATCCTAACTTTATGACCACCTTGCATGATAACATTAGGGTTTCTTAGTCCCCTTGAGAGTCCTTGTGTCTTCTCTTCTCATCTCAAAACTCTTTCAAGACACCTAATAAAGGATAACAAGTGTTGTACGCTACGAGCTTTAAGTACATGAGGAATGATAAGTGGGGAGGTCTCTCTTCACATTATCTAGAGTGTTTAGCGTATTCCTTTGAGCGATATGCGACGCATTCACTCTTATGTCATAATCTTTAGTGCAACACGAGTTTCAAACTAACTCAATTCACTTCTTCTAAAAAAACACAAACAAAATTCAAACCTTTTCATCCTTCGGGATTGTTTCAAACTTCATTTTCAGAGAAAAACAGAGTGCGTTACTTTTTTGTTCTATCACAAACAGGCATCGTCCCTAACTGCTGGAATGGAGATTTAACATCACTCGCAAAAACACTTAACCAACCTTGTCCCGTAGTTTCCCGAACTACGTTTGCTTTAATTTCTCATACCAGACGAGGATACGTAGGCACAAGACGGAAATGTCTTGGCGAGCAACCTTCCCCCCATCACCCGTAGTTTCCCAAACTACGTTGACTCTGACTTTCCCATTGCACGAGGGAATACGTAGGCATAAGGCAGCGATGTCCTATCGAGTCTGTTCTTTCTCTTCACCCCCGTTTAGCAGTAGCATTAGATAGTTTTCACCCATAGATTAGACAACAAGCATGGATCGCATTGAGTACAACGGACGTGAGGGGTGCTCATACCTTCCCCTTATGTAACCGACTCCTGAACCCTAGATTTGGTTGCGATGACCTTGTCTTTCCCGTTCTCTTAGGTTTTTTTCAATCGTTTCCTTTCCCTCTGTTTGGGATAAATAACGTTCGGTAGCGACTATTATGTTTGTTTGCCGGCACTTTTTCACATTTGCGATAGAGACTATGTGTGGATTACAGACAATTGAACAAGGTGACTATCAAGAATAAGTATCCACTTCCAAGGATTGATGATTTAATGGATTAGTTGGTTGGTGCAAGTGTGTTCAGTAAGATATATTTGAGATCTGGGTATCATCAGATTCATGTGAAGGCTTAAGATATTCAGAAGACTACTTTTAGAACGAGGTATGGTCATTATGAGTATTCTATAATGTCGTTTGGTGTGACTAATGCACCAGGTGTATTTAAGGAGTACATGAACAAGATTTTCCATCTGTATTTGGACAAGTTTATGGTTGTGTTCATCGATGATATTTTGATATATTCGAAGAGTGAAGAGGATCATGCTAAGTATCTAATGATTTTGTTATCAATGTTGAAAGAAACGTTGTATGCTAAACTTTCTAAGTGTGACTTTTAGTTGAAGGAAGTGAGTTTCCTTGGCCATGTGATTTTGAGTAGAGGTATTGTAGTTGATCCTTCGAAGGTTGAAGTTGTATTGCAATGGAAGCTCCGAAATCAATTTTTGAGATTAGAAGTTTTTTTGGTTTGGCAGGTTATTATCGAAAATTCATTGAAGGATTTGCCAAGTTATCTTTGTCGTTGACATAGTTGACTCAGAAGGGTCAAGCTTTTGTGTGGGATGCAAAGTCTGAAGAAAGTTTTTAGAAGCTTAAGTGAAGCTTGACGACAACTCCTGTTTTGATTTTGCCTAATCCGGCAGAACCGTTTGTTGTATATTGTGATACTTTGTTGATGGGATTGGGAGGCGTGTTGATGCAACATCAGCAAGTTGTAGCTTATGCTTCAAGGAAACTTAAAGTGCATGAGAGGAATTATCCAACACATGATTTAGTGTTGGATGTTGTTGTGTTTGTGTTGAAGCTTTGGAGGAATTACTTGTTTGGATCGAGATTTGAGGTGTTTAGTTATCATAAGAGTTTGAAGTATGTATTTGATCAGAAAGAATTGAATGCAAGACATAGGAGATGGTTGGAACTTGTGAAAGACTATGATTTTGGTTTGAATTACCATCAGGGTAAAGCAAACTTTGTAGCTGATGCATTGAGTTGGAAATGATTGAGCAATTTCGAGATATGAGTTTGGTTTGTGAAGAGACTTCTCATGGAGTTAAGCTTGGTATGTTGAATCTTCCTAGTGGTATTCTTGATGAGATTCGAGAAGGTCAGAAATCTGATTTGAGATTGGTGGATCGGTTGACTTTGATCAATCAATGTCGAGGTGGTGATTTTCGAATCGATGAAAATGGCATAATGAGATGTCATGATAGAGTTTGTGTTCCAGATATAGCTGAGCTAAAGAAGAGTATTCTTGAGGAAGGGCGTCGTAATGGATTGAGTATTCATCCGGGTGCTACTAAGATGTATCAGGATTTGAGGAAAGTATTTTAATGGCCTAGTATGAAGAAAGAAATTGTAGAGTTTGTGTATTCTTGTTTGACTTGTCAGAAGTCGAAAATCAAATATCAAAAACTGTCGGGTTTGATGAAACCATTATCTATTACTGATTGGAAATGAGATAGTATATCAATGGATTTTGTGTCTGGTTTACATAAAAAGCCGAGTAATTGTGAGGCTATTTGGGTTATTGGGGATATACTGACCAAATCAGGTCACTTTATTCCAATGAGAATGGTTACCCGTTGGAGAAGTTAGCAAAGTTTTACATTGAGAGGATTGTCAGTTTGCATGGTATTTTGTCTAGCATTGTGTCAGATAGAGATATGAGGTTTACTTTGAGATTTTTGGAGAGTTTGCAAAGTGCCTTGGGTACGAAGTTGCGTTTAATTTCTGCTTATCATCCACAGACAGATGGTCAGACTGAGAGGACGATTCAGTCACTTAAGGATCTTTTGAGAGCTTATGTGTTGGAAAAAGGAGGTTCTTGGGATATATACTTGCCTTTAATATAGTTTACTTATAGCAACAATTTTCATTCAAGTATTGGAATGGCACCGTCTGAGCCTTGTATGGTAGGAGGTGTAGGACGCCATTGTGTTGGTATGAGTCGAGAGACAGTGATGTGGTAGGACCTATGATAGTCCAGCAGACTACTTATAAGATTAAGATGATTTAGGAGAAGATGAAGATTTCTCAGAGTCGTCAGAAGAGTTATCATGACAAGAAAAGGAAAGCACTTGAATTTCAGGAAGGAGATCATATCTTTCTTCGACTTACTCTTGTAACTGGTGTTGGTAGAGCATTGAAGTCGCATAAGTTGGCGTCGTGTTATATTGGTATTTATCATATTTTGCTGAGGATAGGAAAGGGAGCCTATCGGGTTGCCTTACCGTCGTTGCTTGCTAATTGTCGCAACTGCGAAAAAGAGGCCGATAAACAAACAGAAGAGTCGCCACCGAACGTTATTTATCCCATAGAGAGGGAAAGGAAACGATCAAAGAAAACCTAAGAGAAAGGGAAAGACAAGGTCATCGCAACCAAATCTTGGGTTCGGGAGTCGATTACGCAAGGGGAAGGTATGAGCACCCCTCACGTCCGTTGTACTCAACGGGATCCATGCTTGTTGTCTAATCTATGGGTGAAAGCTATCTAAAAGCTACTTCTAAACGGGGGTGAAAGGAAAGAACAAACTCGATAGGACATCATCGCCCTATGCCTACGTATTCCCTCGTGCAATGGGAAAGTCAGAGTAAACGTAGTTCGGAAAACTACAGGTGAAGGGGGGAAGGTTTCTCGCCAAGACATCACCGTCTTGTGCCTACGTATCCTCATCTGGTATGAGAAATCAGAGCAAACATAGTTCTGGGAACTAGACTAAACCACTGGTTGGTTTAAGTGTTTTATGATCAATGTTACATCTCCATTCTAGCAGTTAGGGACGATCCCTGTTTGCGGTAGGACGGAAACATAACACACTCTTTCTAAAAATGAGGTTTGAAGACAATCCCGAAGGATGAAAAATTTTGAACTTGGTTTGTGTTTTTTTAGAATAAGTGAATTGAGTTAGTTTGAAACTCATGTTGCACTAAAGATTATGACATAAGGGCGAATGCGTCGCATATCGCCCAAAGGGCATACGCTAAACACTCTAGATAATGTGAAGAGAGACCTCCCCACTTATCATTCCTCGTGTACTTAAAGCTCGTAACGTACAACACTTGTTATCCTTTATTAGGTGCCTTGAAAGAGTTTTGAGATGAGAGGAAAAGACACAAGGACTCTAAAGGGGACTAAGAAACCCTAATGTTATTATGCAAAGTGGTCCTAAAGTTGGGATAGAAGGGAATTACCTAATGTTATCATGCAAAGGATTGAAAGCCTAATGTCTCTGCTACTCCCATCTTAAACAGAGGGACTAGGAATCCTAAGGGATCATGTGAACAAGCACAAGTAAACACAATGTATAATCAATCACAAATGAAAATAAAGAAAAGACTTAAACAAATATATGCAAGATCGAAAGAGATATGCAAAGACAAACAAAATATGCAATCATGAAGCATTCCTCAAGGACAAACACAAGTCAGACACAAGTTAACAAGATGGAAGACTTAAACAAGTCAAGAAAGATGAGAGCGAATGAGAGAAGCAAGCTCCCACAATCAAATGCCATCAACATCACAAGAAGAGAGGTATTAAACAAAGAAACTCAATCAAATAAATGAGGGGAGAAGTAGAGTGGGGTAGCAACCACATCATGATTGTCTCAACCAAATAACCACTCATGATCAAATAAAGAAAACAACCCATACATTCAAAGGAAGTTCAAAAGTTCACAACATCCCCAAAGTGAAACAAACATCACCAAAGCATCATGAACAAGCACATAACCATCAAGGTCAGAAGTGAACTCAAGTAACATGCCTCAAATTCAAAATCTAGTCATCAAGCAAACACAAGAATGATCAAATCAAATTGGAGGACCAAAGTCCATCCAAACATCTCACACTTCAAACATAACTAGAAAGACATGATCAAATGAGACTTGTGGCACAAGGTATACATCCAAGGGACCTATAAACATGTAAAGCAACACCTCAAATATGTCAACAAGAGTTAACAAGACTCATGAGGTCTTCAGGGGATCACATAAGATCATATCCCAAAACTAGGTTAAGGATTGCATGCATACACATAGTTAAAACACTTGAGTTTGAAGCATCCACCAAAAATAGAAACAAGTCTAAATAAAATCCAAATAAAATGGCAAACTCAAGTTGAACCAATCCAAAATCAGTGTGCAAAAGATCATGGCAAGAGTTGCATCAAAGCACCACCAATCATATCAATCAAGGCAATGTGTTCAACTCGTCGAGCATCCATCGAGGGACAAATAAAACCAATGGAAAACAATTGAAAAGTGATCATCAAGACCTCAAACCAGCCCTCAAATAAGCCTCAATCAAACCCCTGAATATGAGAGGAAAATTGGTCAATGTGGGTGTTCAATTGAAGTCAAAGATCAAGCTTAAATTCAATGTATCAACCATAAAACCACCTCAAATATTAAATCAATTAAAAATACTAAAAATAATTGAAAAATAAAATAAAAATATTGAAAAATATCCTAACGTCCTAAAATGTAAGAAACATATTTTTTTGGGATTTTTGTAAAGCTTAAAACTATTTTAAAATGAATTAAAATGAAAGTGTAATAAAACGAAAATAAAAAAGAAAATCCAAAGCAAGGGATGTGTGAAAGCAAATATGGTTTGAACTGATTTCAAGTGAAAAGCACAAATGGGCCCAAATCTTGGGGGCGTGAATAGCAAGAATCACAAGGCCCAAAGCCATCTGAAGTTTAGTTTTAATGAAACGAATCGTTTAATTAAAACTCGTGGCAGCCACATCAGATTTCAACTCCCACATGCGCAAGTCAAACATGCCACATCAAGAACACCTCAACACATACCTGAGACACCGAAGCCCTAGCTCCGGTCATCTTCCTCGGTGAGCCTCACCAGCGTTGGCCGAAAATCATGATAAAAATCCAAACTCTTGGCATCATTTCGAATCATTTTTCATGTAGAATCCAAATATGGCAATGGTTTTTGAAAAAGGTCTCTCTAACATAAAGAAAACAGGCCATGAAAATTCAATACACAAACTGAAATCAACTCAAACAGACACAATAATGATCCAAACATGGCCTACATGTGGTAGGTATTCAGATGCAGCCAACATGAACCTAAATGCAAGCCTAAAATGGAAGATTCAGTTCAAGGAAAATTACCTAACGGAGCTGCTTCGTTGGCCCTTCAAATGCAACGTAAGCTTCACTCTCAAGCTTCCAATCAAACCCTTATGCTTCAGTGATGATGAAGTGAACCAGAAATGGAATCATAACTAAGTGAGAAGTATGTTTCGAAGAGAGAGAAAAACTCTAAAATTCTTGATGGAACTTGCTATTTTTGCAGCTACTATCCTCCTCCCCTCATTAAGGTTTATTTTACACTTATATATGAGGGCTTAGGGAGACTCATGTAGGCCCATGTTGCGTATTTCACTTGATTTCACAATTTGCCAAAAATAGCAAAAAAAAATGGAGCACAGACGGGTTTGGAGGGCTATGTCTTGCATTCCACTCATCCTTTCTGGCAAGATGGGGGTGGGGAAAGGAAATGTGGTGGTTTGGGTGATTGAAAATGAATTGGTACAAGGTTTTGGACAATTACTTTTTATAGTGCAAAGTTTGAAAAATGGCTTGAAAGTGAAATTCATGTTGGCTCATTTTGGGTAAGAAGTATCATGCACATGATATGATGATCCTAAGGTATCAAAAGTTCAAAAACAATTTCATTTGGTGACTTGAAATGAAGGAAACTCATTATATGTCCAAAAATCAAGTTTTCATGCTCATCATGGCCTAAATGGTCTCATAATTCATCAAATGCCATGGATTTTGAGTTCATGATGAAGTTAAGATCATTTGACACAACTTTCATGTGGCAAGAATTTCGATTAGAGGTCTTGAAGTGGATGAAATTGGTCCTTGAAGTGAATGACCCAAAACTAGGTTTCCAAAAATGCCCTTGACTTGCAAAGACCATAACTAGAGCTCCACATATGAGAATGATGATTTCTATAACTTTTTGGAATGCTAAGACAATGAGGAACAACTCTCATGTTTGATAAAAAATGAGGAAGAGCTTGGTTCCATGTGAAAAATTCCTTGGAAGTCAGCTATCCTTGATTGCCTCTAAATTCTCTTTATCTGGTGACACCAACTTGTAGACACCATAACTTGAGATGTATGAATCCAATGGATGAGTTCTTGTACTCAAAATAAAGCTTGAAAGATGAGGAGCAAATCTCATGTTTGATAGAAAATGAGACAAGACTTGTGTTATAGTGAAATTTATCCTTGAAGTTAGGTACCAAAAGAGGGGATTTTACACCCAGAATCATCTGAAACCCTAATTTAGTATCCTCTTAAACTCTTGAATCTTCTTGACTTAGTCTTAACATGACATTGGAGATGATCTAGGATAACTTCTCATGGCTTCCCAGATCAAGACCCAAGCCTTAGACTCTTTCAAATCCACAATTGACTTTTTGTTGACCATATGAAACCCTAACACTTTCTCCATTGACTGAGGTTCTTGAAGATGATTTGTGTGATCATGGGACTCCTCTAGAGGACCCTCGGGATATGCACTGAGCCATTGAACCACATCTCAATCAAGGAGAAGACCTCATGTGCTTCTACTCATCCTAAAGATAGGAAATGAAACCCACACACAAACTTTCTCCTCTCAAGAAGCTTTGAGACCCAACTCTGATGATGGTGAACTCTTGATGACCTGAAAATGAACCCTTGCTTGAAATTGAACATGAAACTTCTCTCTTGAATGGAATCCACAACCTCTTGATCCCTTGTTTAGAACCAATGCTGTGCACAAATGCAAATGCTAAATGCTACGAAACATAAGCCAAGATAAAAGAAAAGGTTGGCCAAATTTTGAGGTGCTACAGCTGCCCCTATTCAAACGACTTGGACCTGAAGGTATCAAAAGCAACTGCTTTCAAACATTCAAGGTAAAAGGTGATTGAATACAAAAGAACCCAGAAATTTGCCAACCGCGGGATTGTAAACTGTTGAATTTGTCCACCAAAGTGGAAACAGGATCACAGGAGAAATGTATCTGAAATGATAGGAAACAACTACTAACCACAAGTTAGAAAGCCTCGACACGCAGTCGGAACAACAAAAAACTGCTAAACAGAACAAGTTAGACAACCTCGACGCTCAGTCGGAAAAAAAACTGTTAAACAACAGGCTCGACACTCAGTCGAAAAAACAACTGCTAAACAGCAGGCTCGACGCTCAATCGAAAAAAACAACTGCTAACACAAGTTAGACAATCTCAACACAAAGTTGGAACAAATGTTAAACAACAGGCTTGACACTTAGTCGGAAAAAACAACTGTTAAACAACAGGCTCGACACTCGGTCGAAAAAGACATCTGCTAAACAGCAGGCTCGACACAAAGTTGGAAGTAGAATCAACCGATTCACAATTTAACAAAGAGAATTCCACTAGGGAAAGAGGAGCTTAAACAAACAAACTCTGTTGGGGAGCCAAAAGAGAAGATGGAAACATCCATCAATGATTTTGCTGGGGTCTGGATACCACACAGGCTCATGAAATACATCGTTATCTGCTGGAGAGATGTTTGGCAATAAAAGGTAACAACCTAGCTTATGCTTCATACGCATATGTTTAAATATGGCATAATGCTTCATATGAAATGGAAATTCTACACGTTTGGGAGGATGCTATGTAAAATGCAAATGCAAAGGACCACCACCACAAAAAAAAGGTGCCGAAATAAACGGCAAACAACTCTGCGGAGGAAAACGCCCTGAATGGCTTCTTGGAAATAGAACTCTCCTAGGGATAGTTCCACTCTGTTGGGAATAAATTCACTCTACTGGGGATTAAGAATAAGATTCATTGGGAAATCATTCCAAAACCTCGCTCTGAAGAAAACCAATAACCACTGGATTATGCTGCGGACGTCTACCAATACTCATCGAGGGAATCAGCATCAACCTTTGTTTGGGGAATTGAGTCAATGACCTAGACTCTGTGAGGAATTGCACTAGACTTTTCCCACTGCTGGGAGAATAATCCCAATTTAACCTGTTGGGGATAACCTTAATCTTAACCTACTAGGGAGATACTTCTGATCTGACATCATTACCCTGCGGGGATAGAGACATGTCATTGTTGGTGAGACATTCTTGAAACAATTCTCAACGGTGAGAGCCCTGCAAATGACAAACAAACAATGTGTCCTGAATGTAGCAAAGGCTATTTAGGTCATCGTCCATGACATCATTCAAATAAATCATTGTTTCAATTTTAATTAGCAAAGCCCCACAAGTTTATGTATGCAAAGTTTTATCAAAAAACAATCAGGCGTGTTTTTGCAAAGAAAATAGTAAAAGCAAAAACAAAAAAAGAAAGATTTTTGGAGAAAATACTTCATTGATTGAAAATGGCCTGTAAATAGGCAAGTTACATCGGATGTAACTCCTGAAAAGAAAAAGTTGCGCAAAAAGTACAAATTAAAAAGATATACAAATGTCGGCAATATGGAAACAGACAACCACCATGCGTCGCAAAATGTTACATCGCATGACTTTGATGCTTCACCGATGTTTCGCTGTCTGAAGAGACTGAATGATCAACCTTCAGGTTCTCCAAGAATCCAATTGTGCTCACAGTTCGGACGGATACCATAGTCGTTTGCTTTTATATCCTTAACTTTTGCCTGAATCGCCCTTGCAGGTTTTCAATTCAACGAGATACCCATTTTGCCAAAGTCTCCTTTTCAGGTTTTCAACTTTGTGGGTTTATTCTGTTTCTTTTTATCCCTAATTTCTGCCCAAACCTATTCTTTTTATGGTTTGCCGGGATGCCCTATTTTTTTCCTGGATTTTCCTTTTCTGTCCAGCGGGTCTATTTTAAGCAAAGTATTTTTTGACTACGTCTGCGTTCACAGGGGACGTAAAATCTTCACCTTCCATAGTTGACAATAGTAAGGCTCCTCTGGAGAAGACTTTCCTTACTACATATAGACCTTTATAGTTGGGAGTCCATTTGCCCCTGTGATCTGTTTGTGGAGGGAGGATCCTCTTCAACACTAAATCACCTGCCTGGAAATGTCGAGGGCGCACTTTCTGATTGTAGGCCTTCTTCATTCTGCTCTGATATAAACAGCTGTAGGCGATAGCTGCTAATCTCTTCTCATCAATCAGACTAAGTTGATTCAACCTAACCTTCACCCATTCTGCCTCTTCAAGCTTCACATCAACCAACACCCTCAGGGAAGGAATCTCGACTTCTAATGGTAGGACAACTTCCATACCATAAATCAACAAGAAAGAAGTTTCCCCAGTCGATGTACGCACTGAAGTATGATAACCATGTAAAGCAAAGGGCAACATCTCATGCCAATGCTTGTAAGTCACCACCATCTTCTGTACAATCTTCTTGATATTCTTATTGGCTGCCTCAACAACACCATTCATTTTTGGACGGTACGGAGAAGAGTTGTGATGTTCAATCTTAAAACTATGGCACAGTTCCTTCATCATCTTATTGTTCAAATTCAAACCATTATCAGTAATGATTCGTTGTGGCACTCCATAATGGCAGATGATGTCTTCTTGATAAAGCGAGCCACTACCTGTTTGGTTACATTGGAAAAAGAAGCTTCTTCTACCCACTTCGTGAAATAATCGATTTCCACCAAGATAAAGTGGTGCCCATTGGAAGCGGTCGGCTCAATCTTACCAATCATATCAATGTCCCACATAGCAAAGGGCCAAGGAGATGCAAAGACATTCAGAGGACTTGGCGGCATATGCACTTTATCAACATAAATCTGGCATTTATGACACTTCCTGGAGTACTTGAAACAATTAGATTCTATAGTCATCCACTAGTAACATGCTCTCAACAATTTCCTGGACATTGCATGTCTGCCAGCATGTGTTCCAAAGGAACCTTCATGGACTTCTTCCATTAGCAAACTTGCTTCATTTTCGTCCACACACCATAACAATACCAAGTCGAAGTTTCTTCTGTATAACACACCGTCCTTGTTCAGGTAGAAATTTCCCGCCAACCTTCTTAGAGTCTTCTTATCCCGGCTCGATGTCCCAGGCAGATACTCTTGATTCTTGATAAAATTTCAGATATCAAAATACCAAGGCTTCCCATCCGATGCTTCCTCTACTGCAAATATAAAGGTCGGCCTGTCAAGGCGCATGATAGTGATCATTGGAGCTTCATTCCAATAGTTCACTTTATACATCGATGATAAAGTTGCCAAAGCGTATGCCATCTGGTTCTCGGCTCTCGGCACATGATGAAACTCCACCCTGTCAAAGAAAGGCAGCAATATTCTAGCATAGTTCATATAAGGCACCATATTAGGCTAACGGGTTTCCCACTCTCCTTTAATCTGATTGACGACTAAAGCTGAATCACCATATACATCAAGGTTCTTGATTCTTAAATCGATGGCTTCTTATATACCCATGATGCACGATTCATTTTAGCTTCATTATTGGTGCAGGAAAATTTTAGCCGGGCGGTAAACGGTATGTGGGAACCATGGGGAGTTGTAATGATTGCCCCAATTCCGTTGCTATATGAGTTAACAACATCGTCGAAAACCATCTTCCATTGAGAGCTTATTTCAGGACCTTCGTCTGGTAGAGGCTCGTCACAATCCTTCATCTTCAAAAACATTATATCCTCATCAGGAAAATCAAGTTTCATTGGTTGATAATACTAAATTGGCTGCTCTGTAAGATATTCTGACAAAACACTCCCCTTAATAGCTTTCTGGGAAACATATTGAATATCATATTCTGTCAAAACCATCTGCCACCTGGCAATTCTTCCGGAAAGTGTCTGCTTTTCAAACACGTACTTGATTGGATCCATCTTCGAAATCAACCTGGTTGTATGATTTAACATATATTGTCTTAGGCGTTTGGCTGCCCAAGCAAGTGCACAACATGTCTTTTCTAGCATCGAGTACCTGGACTCACATTCTGTGAACTTTTTACTCAGGTAATAGATGGCGTGCTCTTTTCTGCCTGTCTCATCGTGTTGACCGAGTACACAACCCATTGATTTCTCAAGAATCGTCAAGTACATAATCAAAGGTCTTCCTGCCACTGGGGGCATCAGTATCGGAGGCTACTACAAGTATTCTTTAATTCTTTAAAATGCCCTCTGACAATTTTCGTTCCAAACGACTGCTTGGTCTTTCTTTAACAATTTGAACATTGGTTCACAGGTGGCTGTAAGGTGAGATATGAACTTTGTAATGTATTTCAATCTCCCTAGAAAACCACAGACCTCTTTTTCTATTTTTGGCTCAGGCATTTCTTGTATTGCTTTTATCTTCGCAGGATCGACCTCGATTCCTTTTCCACTGACAATGAACCCCAATAGCTTCCCTGACCTCACTCTGAAAGTGCACTTATTTGGATTCAACCTCAATCTGAATTTCCTCAACCTTTCAAACAACTTCAAAACATTAACCAGATGCTCTTTCTCCGTTTGTGACTTTCAATCATGTTAGCAACATACACTTTAATTTCATGATGAATCATATCATGAAAGAGAGTCACCATCACCTGCTGGTAAGTTGCCCCTGCATTTTTCAATCCAAAAGGCATAACTTTGTAGAAAAAGGTCCCTTACGGCGTGATAAAGGTAGTTTTCTCCATGTCCTCTGGGGCCATTTTAATTTGCTTGTACCCAGAGAAGCCATCCATGAAGGAAAACATAGAATATTGGGCAGTATTATCAACTAACACATCAATGTGGGGGAGCGGGAAATCATCTTTCGGGCTCGCTCTATTCAGATCTCGATAGTCGATGCACATCCTGACCTTTCCATCCTTCTTAGGTACAGGAACAATATTGGCGACCCATAGAGGATAGTTTATAACAACAAGAAAACCGGCATCCAATCGCTTATGGACCTCTTCCTTCTTGACTGCCATATCAGGCCTGGTTCTTCTTAGCTTTTGTTTTACAGGTGGATATTCTTCTCAAAGAGGTACACCGTGTACCACTATGTCCGTATCCAGCCCTGACATATCTTCATACGACCAAGCGAAGACGTCTCTATACTCACGGAGCATTTCTACCAGTCTTCTCTTGACATCGCCTTCCAACGCAGCCCCATCCCAACTTTTTTCCTGTTCTCTTCGGTGCCCAGATTGACAAGTTCAATTTCTTCTTGATGAGGCAGAATGACTCTCTCTTCTTGTCTCAATAGTCTGGCAAGCTCTTCAGGTAGGTCATCTTCTTCATCAGTCTCTTCTTTAGCTTGAAAAATGGGATTGTCAAAATCATATCGAGTCATAGCCGAATCTGAATCGGTGGCATCTGAGATGTGAAACCTGCATGATTGATGTTTTATGCTTAAAATGATATGCAAACAAGCACAAACACATTGTCATTTTATTGTCAAAAATAAAAGAAGAAAAATAGAGATCAAAACATTTGAATGCAAACAAACACCTTTCACTAATGATAAAAAAAGAGTTCAAACATAAATAGACAGGGTCCTAAAAAGGAAAGCCATTATGTCCTGGGCGGAACATAGGACCACATATAATCAAAAGCAAAGAAATTACTCTTTAAAAGTAATTGGGACGACTTCCTCCACAGTCCAATTGCACAAGCTCTGACTAGGGACACACGGCTGAATCCAAGCATCCATGTCACAGTCACTATCTCCTTCATCGTCTCCCACAATATTGATCCTATCAAAAATGACTCCATCGCTGGTGAACTGCACCGGTCCTTTGTACGTCAGAGCACTCTGAGAAGATGATGTGTTGTATCCCAAACCAAATTTGTCTTGCTTATTGGGAATGCTGAGGACTTGACCCCACCTCTATGAAGAACCAGACTCTACAACAGCACGAGCTTCTTTAAACGAAGAAATTGAAATTTATGGAGCTCTAAACTCAACAGAAGGGTTTTCCTTAATCTGCACCATTTCAAACGCCTGACACAGTGTTTCATGGATCTCCTCATCCACCTCTACATATTTGAAAGACGACAGGTCACTAACCATGATATCCTCTTCACCACACGCTGTTACAATCTTCCTTTCAACCATATACTTCAGCTTCTGATGCAACGTCGAAGTGACTGCCCCAGCATAATGTATCCATGGTCGACCAAGTAAGCAGCTGTAGGCTGGATGTATATCCATGATGTAGAAAACGGTGTCAAAGATCTCCGGGCCCACCTGAATTGGTAAAGTAACTTCACCAAATACTGACCTTCTAGTCCCATCAAACACTCTCACTACCATATTGCTGGGAGTATAAATCACACCCTGGGTGTCCAGCTTCATCAAAGCTTTCTTGGGAAACACATTAAGTGATGAACCTGTACCAACCAATACATGCGATAGAATAACCCCCCTGCACTCAATGGAGATGTGTAGGGCATGATTATGATTTCTCCCAACGGGAGTTAGATCCAGATCTATGAAACCCAAGCCATTGCCAGCATTAACATGGGCTACTACCCCCTCAAGCTGATTAACATAAATTTATTGCGGTACATAAGCAGTATTAAGAATTCTCAACAAGGAATTCTTATGTGCCTCAGAGCATAACAACAAAGATAAGATCAAGATCTTAGAAGGAGTTTGTTATAAGTGATCTACAATTTTGTAGTCACTCTTGCAGATGAGTGTTGTACCCCAAAATTTGCCCAACCCTTTCTTTACTTGGCTTATGTTTTCATTGCATTGTTATAGCATTTGCATTTGCATATCATTGTTCATTTGTAGGGGATCAAGAGGTGTGCATAGCAAGAGAATGTTTGTCAAAGGTTCCACGCAAGCTTGAGTTCTCATCAAGTCATCATAAGCTGGTCAGAGCTCTTGGAGAAGGTGAATGGACATATATTGTTTATCTTCTATCTTGGAGGCCAATTAAGGATCATCTGAGGATCAAAAGTTCATGGATATGGATATGAGATGTTTTGGAGCTCATTGAGTGCTTTGTGAGCCATTGTGGAGTTTATGCAAGTTGTTATATCATGTGCAAGAGGTTGCAGTCAAAGGATTGCACACCTAGGGTTCCATTTGCCTAGTGCAAGCTTCATTGTGGATTTGAAGGAGATTAAGACTTAGTTCTACGTATTTAGAGTCATGGAAAGTTGTGTTGAGTCATCTAAGATGTTATTTCAAGATCAATTCAAGAAGAATCAAGAGTGTGAGAAGTTACTAAATTAGGGTTTCAGAAGTTTGTCAAGGTAAAATCCCTTATTTAGTGCCTAACTTCAAGACCACATACCTCAAGATACATTTGTAATCTCACTTTGATGCAAATATGAGACTTGTATAGCATGTTCCTAGCTTTATTTTGAGTACTAGAACTCATTCATTGGGTTTCTAGAACTCAAGTTATGATGATGGCAAGTTAGAGGTCTCAGATGAATCATATTTTCAGTCAACAAAAGTCAACCAACTTCTAAGGCACTTTTGATGAACATGAGAGTTGTTCCTCATGATCTTAGCTTTTCAAAAAGTCCTAGAAGTCCTTCATCACATTTGTGGAACTCAAGTTGTGAAGCTTACAAGGCAGGGGTATTTTGGGAAAGTGAGATTGTAGGTCATTTTCATTATAGGTCATTTTCATGATCTTAAGCACTTCAAATGAAACTTTCTCCAACATGAAACTTACTCCAAAGGGTCTCAATTCCATCATGGAACACCAAATTGTCATGAATTTGGCAAAGATTTGGAAATTGGTGAAGAAAACCAAGTGAAATTTGGATTTAAAGTCATGAATTAAATTGATTATGTTTGAGAGCTTTTTCATGCCATATTTGTGCCCATTTTGATTCACATTTGTTCAACAAGCAAGATGCACCAAGAAATTTTGAGGTACAATGTGAAATGCACGTGCAATTCAAGCTTACTTCAAGTAGAAGTTTCACATCAAATATCCACCATTGGATCAAATTAAGGGAATATTTCAATCCACATGATCAAAACAAGGTCCCAACAACTGATCCAAATAAAATTCAAGTGGAATTGGAGGGAATTCATGTATGCATGAGCTTGCATTTCCAACTTTGGGCATTTTCTCAATTCAAGCAAACCAGGCCAAATTGGGCCTCCAAACACTTCTAGATCCATTACATAAGAGCTCCAAATGAAGATTGATCGTTCATTTAGTCATTTTCGTGGAGGGAGAGCCAAATCACAGTTGGAAATTTCAAGAGCAAAGTGAAAAGTGGAAACTGAGATTCAAGCAATTTTAACTCAAATCAACGCAAGAAATATCTTCAGTGAACTTCATTGAGTGATTCTACACGCTTTTGCTCAAGCTCAACTACATTAGAAGCTCCAACAGAGAGGCTCCGTTAGGTATTCTTATTTTCCAAAATTCTCTCATAATGTGGATCAATTCCATGCCCTTTTTGTTGCAATCTGAAGACCTACACTAGTAGGCAAATCTAGATCATTATTTGTGATGTTTGCGATAATTTCAGTTGTGTGCTTGGATTTTGTTTCCTTCGATTTGCTTTATATACGTATGATAAATGAAATCTAAGCTTGGATCCATGATCTACTTGAGTTCCTCTTCAATTTGGTGTATAATTTCGCACGTTTTGATTGAGATTTGAATCTGCAACTCCGGCTGCGTTGCCGGAGAAGATGATCGGAGATTGTTGCTCCGTCGTCTAGTTTTTATGCAGGCGAGCTGACCTGGCTTGCCATGTGTGCGCTTTGAATCTTTGACTGAGTCAGATCAACGGTTGTGATTTGTGCTAACGAGCCAGCGTGTGCATTGACCTGCCACGCATTTAAATGAAACGCACTGTTTCATTGTTGGATTCAGTTTGTTTTGTGTTAGGCTTAGATTACTCTTTGCACCCCCTTCTCATTGTGGCCCATTGAATTGAACAGCTGAAATTGCTATTTGCCACGCTACTTGTTTTTATTTGTTTTTTATTTTATTTGATTTCTGTTCTCATTTTAAATCATTTAAAATACCTCCTAATACCACAAAATTCCACAAAAATATTTTTGAGACACTTTAGGGTGTTAAATAATTTTTGGTAATTTTTATTTTTATTTTCCTTTTATTTTTTAATTAAAATGGAATTAAGTGCTTGGAGTTGTTTTAAATTTATTTTAATTGCTCCTTTCTTGTTCATGCCTAGTTCTTGTTCCAATCTTTCTCTCTAATGATTGAAACTTTTTTCTCATATTAATGATGAGTTCAAGAGTCTCATAGGATTACTTTGGCCTTGGTTTATTTCATTTTGGTTCGACTTTTAAGTCATTTTTGTTGACCCTCGACAACCCTCCTTCAAAGTGGAGCATCCTTGTGAATCAAATTCTTTGATGATGCTTTGAAGTGACTTTGGTTGTGATCTTTTGGCCTCTGGTTGCCAACTCTTTTATGAGCATTTAAGATTTTATTTGGTTATTTTTTAGCCTTATTCCTATTTTTGAAGTAACTTGCAAGTCAAGTTACTTCTAAGGGTGGTTCATATAAGTACTTGACCTAGTTTGATTTGGAAATGACACTTGTGGATCCTTTGAGCTCTCAACTCTTATTGATTCATACTTATAACATGTTGAGGTATTTGAATGCTCATTATAGGTCATAAATGTTTTTGATGCTTGTGTTTGAGTTGCATTCTTTTAGGCTTTCCATTTGAAGTTCAAATGTTGAATGTGTTTAAGACTTAGGTCTTTCTCCATGCCTATTCTTGCAATTCCTTTTTGTGTGTTTGATCTTTGCTTTGTGCATTCTTTCATCTCATCCCTACTTCTTTCCAAGGATCCTTGAGTCTCATTTAAGATGGTTTGATCCCTCCTTTGGAGGTACTTTGAACATGTCATGAATGGTGATCCCTGAGGACTCTTTTGTGCACTTGCTTGATTTCTTGTGTGTGCATTCTTTCTTCCTTCCTTATTTGCATATCTCATATGCAAGCTTGAGGTTGATATGTGCTTGTGGAGGCTACTGCCCCACACTTTGTACCTCCCTCACTTTCATTCTAATTGTGCATTACATGTTTGCATACTTGCATTTTCTTATGCCTTCTTCTTCTTCTTCTTCTTTCTTCTTTGCCATGTTCCCTTAGGACCTCTAATCTCTCTTGTTTAAGAGAGATTATGATAGACCTTAGGCTCGAACCCATGCATGATAACATTAGGTAGCCTTCCCTTTTCATCTCAATCATAGGTACACTTTGCATGAGAACATTAAGTTGAGTCTTAGTCTCCCTTTAGAGTGTCTCTCTCTTCTCATCTTCAAACTTTCTCAAAACATCTAATAAAGGTTAAGGATTCTTGTACGTTACGAGCCTTAAGTACTTGGGAAATGGTGATTGGGGGGCCTCCTCTCAATTTTCTAGAGTGTTTAGCGTATGTCCTTTGGACGATATGCGATGCATTCGCTCCTAGGTCATAGTCTTTAGTACAACATGAATTACAAACAATAATCAATGCACTTATTCTCTAAAAAACACCAAAACAAACTTCAAGCTTTTTATCCTTCGGGATCTTAATTTGGAAAACCATTTTCATAAGGAGAGTTTTGTTAACTCTTGGTTCTACCGTAAACAGGTAACGCCTAAGTCTCCAATGGTCGAGCTGCATACACCTAACTGCTAGAACTATGTTTTAACCCTACCCGGGTAAAACATTTTGAACAAACATGTGGTCTTGTTAGCCCAAACTATGTTTGCTCTGATTTCTCATACTAGATGAGAATATGTAGGCACAAGACGACGATGTCTTGGCGAGCAACCTTCCCCACTTTCACCCATAGTTAGCCAAACTACGTTGACTCTGACTTTCCCATTGCACGAGGGAATACGTAGGCATAGAGCGGCGATGCTCTATTGAGTCCTTTTTATTTTCTTTTGTCCCTGAGCCTGTAGCTAGATAGTAAACACCCTTTTAGATATACAACAAAGCGTGGATCCCGTCGAGTACGACAGACATGAGGGGTGCTCATATCTTCCCCTTGCGTAACCGACTCCCGAAGCCGAGATTTGGTTACGATGATTTGTCTTCTCCCTTTTCTGTAGGTTTTCTCTTATCGTTTCCTTTCCCTCCTTTGGGATAAATAACGAACGGTGGCGACTCTTCTGTCCTTGTCGGCCCCTCTTCATAGCGATGCGACAATGAGTCGCATAAATTCCTCAACATCTTTGACTAAAGAGTCTTGCTCTCCATGTTGTTGACTTTGTTCTGCTATAGCTTTTCCTTTACCTCTATCACTTCTTTCCCTATTGGTCTCCGACAGGGAGAACACTCTACCACTTCTGGTCAAACCTCCGGCTCCAACAACGTTATCGATATATGGTCCTTCAGATGACATCCCTACCTATTCTTGCTTGTAACCATTGCAGAATACCTCTGCCCCATAATTCCATGGGATGGCCTTAGTACTTTCGTAAGGCATTGGTCCAGGTGTAGTGATGATTACCAGGCTAGCCTTGGTGGCGCTGAAATATTAATTGTTCTGTATGGGATTGAAATCGTCACGATTTCATCCCGCTCACTGTCAATTTCTTTCACATCTTCCTCTCCTTCTGTTCTATCAAATTGCAAAATACCCTCATTCATCTAACCCTGAATATGGTTCCTCAGATCAACACAACCTTCTGGGTGCACGGCACATCCTTCACAACCCTTCAGACAACTAGGAAAAACACCCCCTTTCAATAATCTACTCTTCACAAAACTTAGCGGCGTTTTTCAATTCTGCCACATTAGTTATAAAGTTCAACTTTTTACCCTCAATAACGACATTAGCTCTAGCTACCCCATGATTCGGCATTGGGTTTTGATTCACGTTCGGGGTTCCGTTGGTAAAATTAATTGCTTTGGTGTCAAGCAAATCTTGCACCTTATGCTTAAAAGCTTTGCAATTATCAATGTTGTGACCCGGAGCACCAGAATGAAAATCGCACCTTGCATTCGCGTCATAGCCTGGTGGAGGTGCACCTGTAAGCGGTGCTAAAGTCCTTTTTTGGATAAGTTGTAGTTGTAGCAGATGTTGTAGTAGTTGAGAGTATGGCATAGGTGGCGTGTCAAACTGCCTATTGACCGTCCTTCCTCGGTCTTGAAATCGAAGAGGTGCAATAGTTGTTTGCTGAGGTACTGCTAGAATGGTTATGCTAGCAATCTGTGGTCGCTGTTGAGGCTGGTATTACTGTTGACGCTGTGCTCTATTTTTGTTTCTGTTTCTATAAGCTGTAACAACATTTTTGTCTCTTTCTCTTTTCTTTGAATTCCCAAACTTCTTCCTCGCCCCTACTGAGGTAGACCCTTCTCTGCCCTGTATCTTCCCTAACTTTATTCCATTTTCCACCCTTTCTCCTGTTATGATCAAATCAAAAAAACTTCCAGACATATTTCCAATCAACTTCTCATAATATATTCCAGGAAAGGTTGCTACAAACATATCAATAAGCTCTCGCTGCTAGATCCCGCCACCTCTAGGCGTATTCTTTAAACCATTCATTGCTCCTCTGTGAAAGATTCTGTAACTGAACTTTATTTGGCGCCAAGTCACTATTATATTGATAGTGACAGACAAAAGCTTCCCCCAGATCCCTCCAACTTCTTATGTGTGTCGTCTCTAGACCCGTGTACCACTCTAGAGAAAGACCTGATAAGCTATCCTAGAAAAAGTGCATCAACAACTTCTCATCATCTGAATCGGCAGACATCTTCTGATAATAGGACCTGAGATGTAGTCTGGGACAAGTTGTCCCTTTGTACTTATCGAAGTCTGGAACTTTGAATTTTGGGGGAATCTTAACCTCTGGTATCAACCCTAGATTGGACATATCGAGCCCCAAAGAGTTTTGGTTCTTGAGATTCTTCATCTTTTCCTCGATCATCTTAAACTTTTTATCCGCGTCTATCTGAAGGCCCATGCCTAAGTCTCCCATTGATAAAACATTATCCTGCTCGTTTTCGTTCCATTGAGGACCTGCAGCCCCATGTGCAACGCCCGCTGCACCTGTCACATGAGCTCCTGTTTGGTAACCTCCACCTGGAGGAATAACAACAGTGGGAATCACATTAGCCTGAGGAGTGTTACCATCAGCTGGGGGAGGAATGGCAGTAACTCCTCCATGCAAGACCCCACTACCATCCACCCTGGCAATTAGTGGCTGGACCAATGTTCTGAGCTGTTCTTTCCCATTGGCAACTCCCTGCATCATATCCATAAACTGAGTCATTCGATCCCTGAATTCTTGCAACTCTTGTTGTATCTGATACATAACTCTTTGTTGATTCCCACTGGTGGAGTATCTATGAAACATCTGGTCTGCTATCCTGAAAACTGCTGGAAGAAAAACCACACAGAGATAAGGTTAACGGTCCCAAGAACACCTGTCGTGCAAAATGATAATGATGATGCAAAATGCAAGCATGTATGTATGATTCAGGGAGCAATAGATAGGAATCGTAAATCTCTTCTCATAAATAAAATGAGGACAAAATGATAATGATAATGAAAATGCAAGAATGTATGTATGATTCAGGGAGCAAAAGATAGGAATCACAAATCTCTTCTCATAAATAAAATGAGGACAGAAATCAGCTTACGCAACATAATATCAAGGAATCCAAAAGAAAATGATCATACGGCCCCATCCAACAAGCCTGGTGATGGTCTTAATACAAGATAATAACAAGAGAGAAGAAAACTAAAGAGAAAACTACATCAGATAACTCTCCCTTCAGCCACAGTAACGAGTCTAAAACTCCTCTGACAACTCCTTTATATCTGGATGTTTATGCCTCACAACTAACGCCTGAATGAGCAACTCCCTTCTTTTGATAACATCCTTCAAATATTGAGCATAATCCTCCCAAGCATCTTCGAGTCTTGGTTTCTTCAGTTTTGCTCTTATCTTGCATTTCTCAAGCGCTGACTGATTCTCTCGTAACTTGCGATCACTTTCATACCGGCGAGATGATTCCAATGAAGCATTTTCATCTTTAATCCTGAGCTGTGTCTTCAGTATATCAATTTTCTTATGGAGCTCATCCTCTCTTCCTTTGTTGGCGGTTAAAGCAGCATTCCACTAATAACTGAATTTGGATATCTCCAGGCGCGCCCTTTCCAGCTCTTTCTTCTTGTCTTTAAGAACATTACCAGTACTCTTCAAATCTTGACCAATTCGTTCTCACACATGAATCTCTTCAGTCAACTCTTTTCCAATCTTGTTCAAGGTTTCTGTCTTCATCTTGGCCAAATAGGCTGCTTCATTATTTTCGCTCTTTAACTGACTAATCTCCTTCTTCAACTCTTCGTTCTCTTTGCGTAACTCTTCTTTCTCGACCCACATCTTATTATACGTCTGAATATCAACCGTCATAGGTTCTTCAATTATCGAAGGATATAAAGGCTCTGACTGGGAATGGTAACAACATCCTTTCTACCCTCTCCTGGATCCAATCCACATAAGGTCCATAGGCTCTGCAATCACCTTTACCCAAAGAAAATTTTCCTTTGCGGTGGATTCTTCCCCAAGCCTTTTCCAACCTGGCTAAAGTATCACAGTCAACTGCTCCTATGAAATACAGAGATTCCTGTATTTCCTCCTCCTTTGGGGGTTCTTTCAAAGTGTAACCAAATTACCTAACAACAAGAGCAGGATTATAGTTTATACCACCCTTCCTTCCCATTAGAGGAACATTGGGAAAGTTTCCACAAATGAAGATAATCTCCTTACCGAGAAGATCTCTATTAAACCAAAAAATATTCTCAGATGTCAAATCCATGAGTCTTTCTGACCAATTTAATGTGTTTGACATATCAACAAAAGTTCCAGCTTGAGGAAGATGCTCCATAAACCATTTGTAGAGAAGCGGCACACAAAAAGAAACATTCTTTCCTCTTCTATTCTCATTCTTGTAATGTACTGAATGGTATACGTCTCCTAAAAGAGTAGTGTAGCACCCCAAAATTTGCCCTCTGTTTTAACCTTAGTTGGCTTTTGTTTCGTCGCTTTTTGCATAGCATAGCATTTGTTCTCGAGGCAGGGGATCAAGGTTTTCCTGTGGCCCAGGGCTCTTCTTTTTAGCACAAAAGACTGAGCAACGAGCAATAGCAGCTCTGGCATTTATTTTTCCCAGCGGTCGAGCGACCGATTTTATATTTTGTTTTACAGGATTTTTTTAGCTCAGTAGACGGCACTCAGGCTATCTCGAGCATTCTTCGGGTTATAGCATTCAAAGGCAAGTTTTAGAGGCGTATCAGGACCTAGAACAATTGAAAATGGGTAAGTGTGCAGATTTCCCTCCAAAAGGCGTCAAATTCAAAATTTTGAAAGTGTTAATCGATTACACAAATGGTTAACCAATTAACCAAGTCAAAAAGCAAGTCGAATTCAAATATTCAAAGGTGTTAATCGATTAACCATATGGTTAACCGATTAACTAGTGCAGATTTTTCCTCTGCACGTGAATTTTCAAGCCAAGCCACTTTGGGGTCCAATTTTGATCACATGAGAAGTTGATTTTACACTTAGGAAGGATCTAGAACCATTTTGAATTTTGGTTAATTTTATTTTCCCTCCAAATTTCCATTCCTCACTCCAAAGCAATTTGCACAAACCACATTCCAAGCCTCACATTTGGATCCAAACCTAAGGGGTATTTAATTGATTTACTCCAAACCTTATCAAGAAAACTCTCATAATTTCCATTCTCATTTCAGAATTCACTCTCACTCTTTCAATTTTCTCTCAATTTTTCAACTTCCAAAACCCTCACTAAAGCTCTTCTCACATTGAAATCCTTGATTCTCCATTGAAATCATTGATTTCTAAGAGCTAAACCTTCATTCTTGAGCATCATCATCTCAATTTCTTCATCCAATTTTTGTGCAAGCTTGGATCTGAATTTTGAAGTTGCTTTAGAAGTGATTATTTGGTGCATTTTGGCTTAATTGTGATAGATCTTCACTCCTACAACAAGCATACACTTGGATCTTGAAGAATCTCTGGGTTTCTTTCTTGGATCTGCATAATTGGAGTAAATCAACACTAACTGAAGCAACTCTCCGCTTCGTAGATTGGAATTCTTGATCCGATTTTGATTTTGAGCTTATTTGCATAATTAGCACGTGGACCTTCATTTTTGATTGATTTTGCTAATTTGATTCATATGATCTGTAATCTTGCTGGTTTAATGTGTTTACATGTTGTTTAAATCATTGATTGATGGTTTAAGTTAGTGAATAATTGATTATGTGATAATCCGGCTCTTTGGATAAGTGCTTGTGTGCTGAAAATGTTGTTCTGTTGTTGTTTTTCTGCTGTTGACATAGTGTTAATCGGTTAACCGATTGGTTAATCGATTAACCAACACAAATATTCAAATTTTCAAACATTTTTCAATGGTTAATCGATTAACCCAGGGTGTTAACCGATTAACCGTTGCGTATTTCCAAAATTTCAAGCATTTTTCAATGGTTAACCGGTTAACCCCTGGTGTTAATCGATTAACATTGTTCCACTAGGCCTGTTTTGCTGTTTTTCTTGATTTGCTTGGTGCTCACTCACTTCGAATCTTCATAGATCAATATGATGCATTAGGAGTGAGTTGTTTTGGATATATATCGCTGTTCTTGATTGTTTAATCATGATTTTGTCGACATGCGCTTCGTTTTCCACTTGAATGCATGCTTGTGGATGTGGTTCAATGTGATGATCATTTGCTCATGTGCTTTTGCGTGTATTTTCTTTTGGTTTTTTGCATTCCCATTTGCATGCTTGAGGTTGAGATGTGCTTGTGGAGGCTGCTGCCCCACACTTTGTTCCTCCCTCACTTTCATTCTAATTGTGCATTACATGTTTGCATACTTGATTTACCTTGTGTTTTCTTGGCTTCCTTTGCCATGTTCCCTTAGGACCTCTAATCCTTCTTGTTCAAGATGGACTATGATAGACATTAGGTTCAAACCATGCATGCTAACATTAGAGTATATTTCTCCTATTTAATCCAAACTTTAGATCCACTTTGCATGACAACATTAGGACCGAGTTTCCCTCTGACCTTCCATGCGTCTCTCTTCTCATCTCGATACATTCTAACTCATCTAATAAATACGATGAAAATTGTACATTATGAGCCTTAAGCACATGGGAAATGGTGAGTGAGGGGTCTCCCCTTGCTCGTCTAGAGTGTTTAGTGTACGTCCCGTTTGGGGGCGATACGCGACGCATTTGCTCCTATGTCATAGTCTTTAGTGCGACGTGAATCACAAACTGAATTAATTCACTTCACTAAAAAACACAAAAACAAACTTCAAACCTTTTTCCTTCGGGATTAATTTCAAACCTTTTTCGTAAAAAGAGTGTTGTTAAGCTTTGGTTCTACCGCAAACAGGCATCGTCCCTAACTGCTAGAACGAAGGTTTAACTCCTACGTGATTAAAACATTTAATCAACCTGTGATTTTGTGTCAGCCCGAACTACATTTGCTCTGATTTCTCATACCATATGAGAATACATAGGCACAAGACAACGATGTCTTGGCGAGCAACCTTTCCTTCACCTTCACCCGTAGTTGGTCGAACTACGTTGACTCTGACTTTCCTATTGCACGAGGGAATACGTAGGCATAGAGCGGCGATGCTCTATCGAGTCTCTTTTCTTTTCTTTTGTCTTGATCCTGTAGCTTAGATAGATAAACACACCCTTTGATTAGACAACAAGCATGGATCCCGTTGAGTACAACGAACGTGAGGGGTGCTCATACCTTCCCCTTGCGTAACCGACTCCTGAACCCAAGATTTGGTTGCGATGACCTTGTCTTTTCCCTTTTCACCAGGTTTTCCCTGATTGTTTCCTTTCCCTCTCTTTATTCTTTTCGCAGTTGCGAAAGCTGGCGACTCTGCTGGGGACTACAATGGTTCCCTATGCGAGTCAATCCTAGCGCTTGTCTGTTTGCGTCTTTGGGGTGTTTATTTATGTACATATCTGTTGTATATTATTGCATTTGCATTTTATTATCATATTATGCTGCTACGGTGCTGTGGGGTGGGTCGTTCCATTGAGAGATAAGCCAAACCCAGGCTTGAGTATACACACATGATTAGTGTGGAGAGTAGCAGGAGCTTGTGTGGCGTTTGGCCATGCAATAGCTCGTGCGAAATTCACGTTCAGACGAGGTTTTTCTTTGGAGGTACTCTACCCTGCGCGTCTGGTGTAGTTGAGGGAGTATTTACTTAGAGAGACTAACGACTCTGAAGACCGTTCATTGGGAAGTCACCTAAGTGAGGCTGCTTCGTTTGACTATGATGCCAAACTAGAAATGGTGAACGTATCATCGTTTCTCGAAAGTTTGTGATGCTGACAACCCGCATAGGATGCCGTACCTTCCAAGACTAGAACCCACATGTGAGAGGGATGGGTTTTGCAGGAAAATTGACCTCCAACCAACCCGATTTTCTTGTCAGTGCGGAATTTTGATCTTGAATGCTCCGGTTTTCTATTATCTCAGTGTTCTGATTAGAGCAGAGCTATGGTTGTATTCAGTCAACGGCACAACAACAAGCTTGAGCATTGGATACCTTGATCCCATGTTTGCATCTGCATAATCATTATGCATTTAACATTACATGTTTGTGTGTGTTACAGGTTCTCGTCTCTCCCTTGATTCAAGTACTAGTCTTCTGTAGAGATGGAAGTCGGCAGAAAGAGGATTGTTGTGTACAAATTTCCAGCACCTGAGTTGGGACCTTTATTTGGTCTGGTTTCCATGGCTGATCCTGGCGTCCTTGCAACTTTCCAGGAAGATTATGGGGGAATTCTTAAGTTTGTCCGTAAGATCACGAGTTATGAGCATTGAGCTATTCATACCCTGTTACAGTTTTATGATCCACCATTGAGATGCTTCACGTTTTCGGACTATGTGTTGTTTCCTACTTTGGAGGAGTTCGCTTTCATATTGGGTGTTTCGATTCGAAACAAGGTGCCATTCTTCAGTTCTGAGGAAAAACCGGATCTCGAGAAGTTATCCTCCGCTCTTTATTTGAGCGCCTCTGAGTTGGTAGACCATGTTATCAGTAGAAACGGAGTTACTAGCTTTGATTTATCTTTCTTGGTGGACAAAGCTCGAAAGTATGAAGAAAAGGGTTGTTGGGTGATTTTCAGTGCTATCTTGGCTCTGTGTGTCTATGGCATTGTGTTGTTCCCCAATATATCAGACTTTGTGGATTTTGATGCTTTTCATATCTTTGCTTCCAAGAATCCTGTGCCTACTCTTCTGGGGTATTTGTATCATTCGGTGCATTACAAAAATGAGAAGAGAAGAGGAAAATTAGTTTCTTGTTGCGCACCAGTTTGGCACAAGTGGTTTGTTGATCATCTTCCTCGTTCTGGAGCTTTTGTGGATTTAGAGAACTCGTCTGAATGGTCAAAGAGGCTTATGGGTTTAACAGAAAAGGATATTACCTGGTTTAACTGAGGCTTGCTGGGTCGTGAGCTTATCTTTATTTGTGGTAGCTTTCCTAATGTGCCTTTGATGGGGAGGAAAGGCGGCATTAACTATAATCCATCTCTTGCTGTGAGACAGTTCGGTTATGCTTTGAAAGGACCTCCGAAAGAAGAGGAAGTGAAGGAATCTCTGTACTTTACTGGTGTATCAGATCCTTGTATTTCGGCCAAATTTGTGGACGCATGGGGCAAAATTCATAAGAAGGGAAAGCTTTCTTGGGGCAAAGGAGATTGTAGAGCCTATGACCCTTACTTGGAGTGGATCCAGAAGAGAGTTGGGGAGGTTCTATTGTCGTTTCCTGTCAAAGAACCATTGTATCCTTTAGTCATTGAGCAGCCTACTGTCATACCCTAAATTTGTCCTACCCTTTTTAAAAATATTTTCGCATTTTTTGCTCTTATGTCCTTTTATCCTTTGTTTGTTTAATTTCATGTCGTTTAGACATGTGTCCACCCCCGATTGAGCGTTTTTCAAATCTCGATTATTTTGCCCAATGGAAGCGTGACACACGGTCTAAGGGCATTTTTGTAAATTTTATTTCCATTTTTATTTTGCTCTTTTTCTCCTTTTCAAAACATTATTCTTTTTGTACACATTTTTTATTTTACATTTACAATTTTATTTAGTTAATTAATTAGTTTTTTTATTATCATATTTTTAGAATTAGAATAGTTATTTATTTTCCATTTAAATAGTCTTTGATTTTAATAGTTTTTTTAAAAATAGTTTTTTTTTTATATAATCGTTTAGAATAGGATTTAAATTTTAAATAGATTTTTAATTAGTTCTTTTTTGTTAGAATTTTGATAGTTTAATATAGATTTTAATTATTTTTTAGAATATTTTATTTTTCAGAAGATAGTTTTTAAATAGGTTTGTTTTATAGGTTTTGTTAGATTCTTTTTTTTTTTAGAATTTAGTTTAAAGAGTTTTTTTTTTAATTTTATTTAAAAAATAAATAGATAGAATAATTTTTAGTGGAGTTAAATAGAGTTTTTATTTATTTTAATATAGAATTTTAATTTAGTTAGAATTTTTATTAGAAATAATTTTTTTTCTTATTTAAAATAAAAATATATTATTTTTTACAGCATAGAATTAATTTGTTTTTAGAATCATTTTAGTATTAGAATTAATTAGATTTAATTTTGTTTTAGAGATATTTTGGAATTTTAGAATCAAGTTAGTAATATTAGAGATGTTTTAGATTTTAGAATTAAGTTAGTAATGTTAGAGATATTTTAGGATTTTAGAATTAAGTTAGTAATGTTAGAGATATTTTAGATTTTAGAATTAAGTTAGTAATGTTAGAGATATTTTAGGATTTTATAATTAAGTTAGTAATTTTAGAAATATTTTAAAATTTTAGATTTAAGTTAGTAATTTTGGAATTAGAATAGTTATTTATTTTTATTTTTAACATAGAATTTATTTTTTAAACTTTCATTTCAATTAGAGTTTTTTTATTGATTTAGTTTTTAAATAGACTTTTTTAATAGTTTGTAGTTATTTTTTATTAGTTTAGGATTTAATTTTAGATTTTTATTTAAATAGTTTTTGATTTATTTTATTTTATTATTTATTTATTTCTTTATTTTATTTTTAAGTAGTAGCTCATTTAAATGGATGTTATTATTTAATTTTTAATTAGATTATTTGTTTGTTTTTATTAATTTTTTATTTATTAATTAAGTAGTTGATTAGTTTAGTTAAGTTATTATATTAGGATTAGTTTTATGTTTATTATTAATTAGTTTTAGTTATTTAATTAGGAGTTTTTTTTTATATAGTTTGATTTCCAGTAAATTTTAATGAAGTCATTGAGTCAGCATGTTTATTGATCCATTTTAATCATTAACACGGTTCTTATGGTCTTTAATCAAGATTATCAGTGATCCAAAGTCATTAGCCAGGCTGCCATGTGTCAACGTCCTATATATACTATCACTATTCAGTGTCCCCTTCAGAAGGACAACCCTAACTCTAAAACAATCCTAACAACCTCCAAACCCTAGGACACCAACCCTAGCCGCCTGTTCATCTTTCTTCTCCAACTCACCACCTTGTTCAAACCTCTTATCATTTCTGCAAATCATTTCAACATAAACCAACACCTTACCTTCAACACAGACCAGTTCCGAAATCATCACCGTTTCCGGCGAACAACCCACCGATAATCCGTAAATCTCCAATCACCAACCTTCATCTTCTCAGAAAAACAAGCCACCAGAAATAACCACAACCTTCTTCAGATTCAATACTTTCCATTGCCAACAAATCCCAACCAACAATAACTCAAACCCTCACCGTCTTCCTCCATGAACGAATCACCACCAAGCAACCACTTCAACTTCCGTTAAACCATGAACACCCACAAAAAGATCTGAAAAAAGAGAAAAAGAGCGAGATCCGAGAGATTTTGGGAAAGGAGTGTCCGCAGTGAGAATAAGAATGAAAGGCAAGGAGATGGATTGAGACGAAAGTGATACGGAGAAGATCGTGTTTTTGCTGAAAATGTGAATTGGTTTTGATAACAGAGCATTTAAGTTAATTGCTTTTTGTTTTTTTCTTTTTATTATTGTATTTTATTTGGGGATTATTTCCCTGTACTGAAGGTGATGGGTTTTAGGACCCAAATGACTCCTCTCTCTATTCATACTCAGCCCTCTAACTCCTTTCAAACCCTCTGTTTTCTTTTTTATATATATTTATTTTCTTAAACCTTTTTATGTAAATATTAATGTTATTATATTTCTGTTTTGATTTTACTTTTTTGTAAATATATTATTATTTTATATTATGTAAATATGTTATATTGTATATATATATTTTTTATATTATCATATTAGTTAACATATTATATAATATATACTAGTTATTAAATAGCTTTTTGGTTTGTTAATGCAGTTTTATTTTCTTTTAGAACCTTTTTTATGTATATATTAAACCATTTCTTTCTTATTTAAGTTTTAGAACATTTTATATTTTTAAAGATTGAATTTTATTTCTATTTTGTTATTGGGCATTTTTACTTTTTAGGTCGATGACGAGATTACCAACGTTTAACCGTCAAATTATTGGCGTGAAACAAAGGATTCGAGACCACTTTTTTTCTTCCGATTTTATTTCGATTCATTGACCATTAAATTTAATTTCCATATTATTCATATTATTGTTATATTTATCTTAACATATTATTTATTCATATTGTTCATATTATTATTCATATTATCATTTTTTTTTCATATTCATTCACCCATAATCGAAAACACCTAATAAACTATCGAAATCCTAAAAGCCAAATTGCTGGACTGTTGTATCATTAGTTATTTGCAGGTATCTTAACTTTGAGTCGTGCCCGACTTTGCTCAAGGCGTAGTTTAGGACACATTGCACACACACGACTTTCTCTTGGGCTACCTGACAATGAGACCCCTTTATTTCGTGCAATCCCGTGTAAATTACATGTACCCCTCTCCCATTCCGATGTATGTTTCGTATTTCTTTGATTATTAGTTTATCTCCTAGGATCACCCATAAGGACTAGAGCGGGTCAAACTATTTTCAAACTAATTCTCGATTCATCATCGAGCCATTTTCAAACCCTCGTAAGTCGAGTGCTCATACGCATTCGCCATCAACTTATTACAACTCGACCCTTGATGCGTAAGTCAAGTCGGTCTCTTTTTTCAAACCATTTCATTTCCAACACGCTTTG
Organism: Lathyrus sativus; assembly: GCA_963859935.3. Lineage (NCBI taxonomy): Eukaryota > Viridiplantae > Streptophyta > Magnoliopsida > Fabales > Fabaceae > Lathyrus > Lathyrus sativus. The sequence goes on along the minus strand of OZ012740.1, from coordinate 182,034,101 downwards.
CACGCGATAATGAGTCAAACCCTTGATCCAACGTCAAGAGGATTTTCGAAACAAACTATCAATCAACTAATAACTATTCAATCCTTTTCAAGGTGTAAAGAGTGGGTTCAAGTCTTTGATCTTGCTTTCGGTTGTTTGGATGCGAGTTATCTTATTCGTGTGTAAGCAATTGACGCCTTTAAATAACATTAACAACTCGACATTATTCAATCATTTCCAACTCAAACAACTTCCTTTGCGATAAGAAAGAGAGTGTTGCAAGTCTTTGGTTCGCTTTTCCGATTACTTGGGGTCCGAGAAGTCTTTCTTAAGCTTCAAGTAATCGTCATCATTTCAACCTCATCCTTTCAAACACAACTCCTCTTGCGATGAAAAAGAGAGTGTTCCAAGTCTTTGGTTCGCTCTCCCAATTACTTGGGTCCGAGAAGTATTTCTTAAGCTTCAAGTAATTGTCATCATTTCAACTTCACCCTTATTCAAACACCACTTTCTTTTCACGATGAAAAAGAGAGTGTTCCAAGTCTTTGGTTCGCTCTCCGGATTACTTGGGCCCGAGAAGTCTTTCTTAAGCTTCGAGTAATTGTCATCCGTACCCACTTCAAATCCAATTCAATCCCGTTTCTTTTCGTGGTCGTTACCACGAACCACGACTGCTCTGATTCTTCATTCTCGTCCGAATGTAAGATACGTAGGCACAAGATCGTGATGATCTTGGCGAGCACAATCCCCTCCATCTTCCATTTTCCCCCATCATTTCCCGTAGTCGAACTACGACGCTCTGATTTCTCATTCTCGTCCGAATGAGTATACGTAGGCACAAGGGCCCCAATCCTTGGCGAGCACCCTATCCTCTAACCATCCCCTTTCCCCTTTAGCGTCTTTAGCCTTTATAATATCCTTTAGAATTTAGTAGTGAGAAGAGAAGAATTAAGTTTAGCTAACATCCATCACAACTCGAATTAAGAGGTTCCCGTCGAGTACGACGGACGTGAGGGGTGCTAATACCTTCCCCTCGCGTAACCGACTCCCGAACCCAGGAACATTTGGTTGCGACGGCCGTGTTCCTTCCGCGTTTATGAGGTTTTCTCGATATTTTCCTCTCCCGTTCATTCGGGAAAAATAAAGTTCGGTGGCAACTCTGTCGAACCGCAATTTCCGCGCCTTTCGTGCAAGGGTCGTATGTTCGAAACGAATTTTCGAGGTGCGACAGGTGGCGACTCTACTGGGGACTATTGCTACATGCAAGAGAGAGTCAGGCCTATCTTAGTTTGAGTTGTTAGCTTGTTGTTTTTTATTATTTCTTCTCGCTTTCTATTTGTATCCTTGTCTTGGTCACTTGTGCTTGTGGCATTGTGGGGTTGTTCTGCTTGTGGTTATTTTGTGAGATGGCTCTACACCCGAGTCCGAGTATAACCCTAGGATTAGGATGGTGGTTGTGTAGTGGAGACTTGCATGGAGTCTTTCACATTGAGTTGAAGCGAAAACCCCGCTTGGAGTAGATTCCTTGGAGATGTTATTGTTGTGGTGAGTCTTTGCCATGACAATGATGTTTTTGAGCTTGAATCGTTGATCCCAAGGACCATATACTATTTTATCCATGGTGGTTGGTAGTGTTAATTCTATGTGAATTAATACGAACGCCCCAATCAGATGAGATCCCTTGAACGTATTACTTTCTTACAATAATATTTTCAACCTCGATCTATGACTCTGAGAACCTTTTCTAGAATCCGTGTGTCGATGGTTGTGTAGTTGATGCCTTCGAGAAGTCTTTCTCGCGTGGAAGATACGAAAACCTCACCTAGAGGAGATTATTTTGAGGATATTATTGTCATGATGAGGCTTTGTCATGGCAGTAATATCTTTGAAAGATATCCATGACTCTAGGCATCTACCCATTTTAGAATCCTACCCGTGGGGGTTCTTTTGAGCAGTGACTGTGATCCTTGAACCGTTCACCCGACTGAATATCAGAACTGTTTGAATTTGTGATCCTGTGATCCTGGATCTTGCATCTTGCATTGCATATCATTTGCATTGCATCTCATTTGTTGTGCATCTTGCATTCTCCTTCCTTCAACAGCTTCTCATGTTTCTCTTTCCTTCATATCCAGTAAATCAAGTTGAGTCCTCGACACCAGTACGCAACTAGAGCCAATACAAGACGAATGATGGAGCAGATTCAACAAGAGCAAGTTGCCTTCAGAGAAGAGTTGGACACCATCAAAGGAAATATTGACCAGATCCTCGAAGCCATCCTCACGGCCAGAAGAGAGGAAGAACAGCGTGAAGCCGCTGCTGTCGTCAACAACAATGGTCAAGGACAAGGGTCTACTTCCATCCCTTTGGTTCCAATTCCAAATCCTCATGGGATGTCGTTGAACTTCAATAACGCAGCCGAAGGGAACACTTCTCATCCAACCCCAGCGCCCGAAGTTACCATTGGAGTTATCCCGCAGGCCCAGCCTACTGTCGCGCAGATCCCAGCTCCCCATACCAAAGATACTCTGATGGATCATTATGACGACGTTCAGAACTATCACGCTGCTATCCCCATTTCCAGTCCTGTTGCTGCTCAGGATTCAGAAGCCATGAAGATGTGCCGAGATCTAGCCGAGAAACTCTGAGCCATGGAGGGGCACAGTTCAAATTCTTTCAGTGCTTTGGAATTATGCTTGGTGCCTGATGTTGTTATTCCTCCCAAGTTCAAAGTGCCGGAATTTTCAAAGTACAAAGGTCTCAGTTGTCCAAACATTCATCTGAAGATGTATTGTCGCAAGATGGCTGCCTATGCCAGAGACGAAAAGCTCATGATTCATTGCTTCCAAGATAGTTTGTCTGGGGCATCACTCGAATGGTATATGCAGCTGGAACGTAACAGTGTGCGCACTTGTGCTGAGCTAGCTGATGCATTTGTCAAGCAGTATAAGTACAACAACGATCTTGCTCCGAATCGTACTCAACTTCAGAGTATGACTCAGAAAGACAACGAATCCTTCAAGGAGTACGCACAACGATGGAGAGAGCTAGCCGCAAGGGTGCATCCACCTCTTGTTGACCGTGAACTAATTGACATCTTCATGGGTACTTTACAAGGCCAGTACTACGAAAAGCTGATCGGTAGTGTCTCCGCTGGATTTTTTGACTTGGTGATCGTTGGTGAGAGAATTGAAGAAGGGCTGAAGAGTGGAAAGATCCCAGGAGGTTCTAACAACCAGGCCAATGCCAAGAATCCTTTTAATGGATACAAGAAGAAAGAGGGCGAAACAAATGGCATCTCTTTGCAGAAAGGGCAAGCTTCTCAACAAGCTCCCGCTCCTATGCCTTATCAAGTTCCCTATTACCAGTATCCGTATGTTGCTGCTGCACAATGTGCTCCAATGCCTTATCAACCATCTGTTCAAGTAGTGCAAGCTCATATGCCACAACAACAGGCTCCTCAGCAACAGGCCTACAACCAGCAAGGATATCAGTATCCTCCTCATCAACAACAGATGCAAGCTGCTCAACAACAACAAGGTGCTCGCCAACAGCGTCAGCAGAGGACGTGGAAGCCTGATAGAGTATTTGATCGCCTGCCAATGACATATGCTAGTATCTTTGCTCAGTTGATGGAGAAAAAGGCTATTGTTCTGAGAGATTTGGCTCCCCCAACTGTCATTCCTGCCGACTACGATGCAAATGCTCATTGTGAGTTTCATAAGGGCGCTCCAGGTCACACCATTGAGGACTGCAGGGCTTTCAAGCACAAGATCCAAGACATGATCGACAAGGATGCTATCAACTTTAATGGGAAGTCTCCAAATGTTATCAACAATCCAATGCCGCCGGTCAAATAGTGTCATTCCGATCAAGTCCAGTCAAGTCAAAGTTCATCGCCCCGAAGAAAGCCGTCATGTTGCCATTTCATATTCCGCATTTCTTATGTTTTGTCTTTGTTTGTTTAAGTATTATATGCTTTGAACAATTGTCATTCGTATTTGGTTTTCATTAATGTATTGTTTATGCATGTTTTGAATTAGTTATGTCGTATTCACTCATTTTCACTTATCACCGACACATTTATTCATTTCACTCTATTCACTGTTGTTTAGCATGATTTGAAGGAGGATGATGAAAACGAGATACCCATAATTGCAAACTGTATGCTTTCAAACATAATTTCGTCAATGATGTACATGCATTGCTTCAATTCTCCAAACACTGAAGATATAAGGAGTTAATCCCTAGTAAACCACTTTGAGCCTAGGAGTAGCAGTTTCCTTCGGATATTCAAACCTTTTACACTAAACCTGGGGCAGGGTAGTGTTCAGTTAATCCAATCCTGCATTCGAATCAACAAGCAAAATCCAGAAGACGATTGTTCATCGATGACCCATGCTATGGCAGTCACAACCTTCCAACAAAATCCAAAAAAATCAAAAGCCTGCTAAGTCAAACACCTTAAGAGGAGACTTAGGAAAAATCAAGGCAATCCCGATGGATCTGACAAGCAAAATCAATCCATGCAAAAGTTAGGGATCAAAAACAAAAGCAAAAGAGGACCCCGAAACCCTCAACAAAAACAAAATAAGATTCAGTGGCCATTCAATTAGGGTCACTGACACCCATCAAATTAAGGTGACTGCCGCGTCGAGCAAACCTTGAATCTTCAAGCTTACATCATCAAGATAGGTGCATAATTAACTGAACGTAGGACTGGAGACAATTAAGAAGAAGGGTGGGTACAAATCACACTTTGAGCCTAATACCTTTGTTTCATAACCGTGAACCAGACCACGTTACAACCCTCAAAAGACCTAATTGAGACGAGGTTTATTCTGAAAGCATATTATTGCAAGGTTGTGTAACCTGACTCCTCACATGATTGCTAATCATCAGCATTGGTGTCATTATCCTTGCAATATCTTTTACACCAATCAAAGTTAGCACAACGTTTGGGCTAACTGTCCATTCGTCTCACTACCACAACACTTTTAAATAAATGATACTTTTTAAAACTTGCATCGAACTTTGCATTAATTATTACCATTTGTGAATGTATAATTTTAACTGCAAAACAGTGCTAGGTATCCAAAGATATTTCAGCAAGGGGCAATCAAGGAAGAATTTAACTTCTAGTGGCTGACACGAAGCAAGACTACCTCAGAACCCACAGGTTGGGGCAAATCACTCAACAACTCGAGTAAGGGCAAATCATCCGAGTTCAACTTCCATATGTCAGAACTAGTTAATCTGGGGGCGGACCATTGCCATGTTGAAATTGGGGCAAGACCAGGTCATCCCGACCATTAAGTAGAGTTGCAACCTTCTCTGAAGCAAATTCACAATAAATCACCAAGTACCCGGATTCGGGACATCCAAAGCATCTTCGTCTGCTCCAATCATGGCGTCTTTAACAAACTGCGTGTTGAGGAAGTCAATTCCTCCCACCACCCGAAGTCCAATCCGCATTGGCAACTACCAGAGGCCACCATGCTAGCATCTCCACCTGCATTTTCAATTACACATCTGCATCATAAGCATCACATTCAACATCATAAGTATCTTGCATCATATGCATACTCCAATCATATCATACTGCCCCAGCTTTTGCGTCTTCGCGCGTCAGCATTTGCATTCACACCTCCATTCGCTATGGAACATCATTATCATCAAGCATCCACATATGCAAGTCAAGGTCCAAGATCAATTTCGAAGATTTCCAAGATCATCATCAGCCCGGTCAGGGGCATTCTCCGCAAGACTGTGGGTTTCTCCCACAAACTTCAAGAAAACTTCAAAGCAATCATCAGCCCAGTCAGGGGCAATCTTCTGCAATTGTGGGTTTCTCCCACAAAATTCAAAGGATATTCAAAGCAAGATTCAGCCCAGTCAGGGGCATTTTTCAAAGACCATGGGTGTCTCCCATGACGTATTGCAACCTTGTGGTTGATCAGATCTTCAAATCAACATTCAGCCCAGTCAGGGGCATACCATTCAAGACCGTGGGCGTTCCCCACGAAGTTTGTTCAACCTTTTGTTGGGCAAATCCAAGAAGTTCAGTGCAAGATCCAACCTGAGCAGGGACATCTTCAGCAAAACCGTGAGCGTTCCTCATGAAGTTGTTCAACCTTTTATTGAGCAAACCAAGACATCAGGATAAACTCGGCCCAGTCAGGGGCATCCTCTTCAGAGCTCATGGGCATAACCATGAAATCATTTCAACAAAATTATGATCTCTAAACAAGTCAGTGGTCGTCCCCGCTGATTCATTTCAACCCAATCTTCCTCTTGAGTGTTCCCCAATGAGTTGTATCCAGCAAGCGTGACTGTTTTCAATTGCTTTACTATCATAGCCGAACTTCGTCGGTTCAGCCTAGCCTGCATCCTTTTGGTGTTGGTAGCCTTCAATTTGTGTTTTTTCTATCATCCTTTTGGTGATAGCAACCTGTGTGTATGTTTCGCTCTGTCATCCTTTTGGTGGGGGGTCTGTCACTTGGATTGGTGTCAGATTGTGCGATTTTGTTTGTGTGTTTCGCTCCGTCATCCTTTTGGTGGGGGGTCTGTCACTTGGATTGGTGCCAGATTGTGCGAATTTTGTTTGTGTTTGTCTCGCTCCGTCATCCTTTTGGTGGGGGGGTCTGTCACTTGGATTGGTATCAGATTGTGCGATTTTGTTTATGTGTTTCGCTCCGTCATCCTTTTGGTGGGGGGTCTGTCACTTGGATTGGTGCCAGATTGTACGAATTTTGTTTGTGTTTGTCTCGCTCCGTCATCCTTTTGGTGGGGGGTCTGTCACTTGGATTGGTGTCAGATTGTGCGATTTTGTTTGTGTGTTTCGCTCCGTCATCCTTTTGGTGGGGGGTCTGCCACTTGGATTGGTGTCAGATTGTGAGATAGTTTGTTTGTGTTTCACTCCGTCATCCTTTTGGTGGGGGGTCTGTCACTTGGATTGGTGTCAGATTGTGCGATATTTTGTTTGTGTGTGTTTCGCTCCGTCATCCTTTTGGTGGGGGGTCTGTCATCTAGATTGGTGTCAGATCGTGCGATATTATTTGTTGTGTGTGTTTTGCTCCGTCATCCTTTTGGTGGGGAGTTTGTCACTTGGATTGGTGTCAGATTGTGCGATATTTAGTTTGTTTGTGTTTCGCTCCGCCATCCTTTTGGTGGGGGGTCTGTCATAGTCATTAATGATAGATTGTGCGATATTGTTTGTGTGTGAGTTTCGCTCCGTCATCCTTTTGGTGGGGGGGGGGGTCTATCATAGTCATTAATGTCAGATTGTGCGATATTGTTTGGTTTGGGTTTCGCTCCGTCATCCTTTTGGTGGGGGGCCTGTCATCTGGATTGGTGTCAGATTGTGCGATAATGTTTGTCCTATCATCCTTTTGGTGGTAGTGGTCGATGTGAGTTTCGCTCCGTCATCCTTTTGGTGGGGCGTCTGTCATCTAGTTTGGTGTCAGATTGTGCGATAGTGTTTGTCCTATCATCCTTTTGGTGGTAGTGGCCGGTGTGAGTTTTGCTCCGTCATCCTTTTGGTGGGGGGTCTGTCATAGTCATTAATGATAGATTGTGCGATGTTGTTTGGTGTGAGTTTCGCTCCGTCATCCTTTTGGTGGAGGGTCTGTCATAGTCATTAATGATAGATTGTGTGATATTGTTTGGTGTGAGTTTCGCTCCATCATCCTTTTGGTGGGGGGTCTGTCATAGTCATTAATGATAGATTGTGCGATATTGTTTGGTGTGAGTTTCACTCCGTCATCCTTTTGGTGAGGGGTCTGTCATGGCCATTAATGTCAGATTGTGCGAGTGTTTTGCTTTATCATCCTTTTGGTGATAGTAGCCGTGTGTGTTTCGTACCATCATCCTTTTGGTGATGATGACCCTTTTTCAAGTTGCTTACAGTTTACTTCGAGGTTTACATTTTCCAATATTTCAACTCCCAAGCATCTCTTTTCTTTCGGACAAATTCAGGGTTTTCTTCATATCTAATTGACTTCTACCTCGGGAAAATGAACGCTGCAGCAGTTCATTTCCCTAGGTTTAAGCCAATTAGATAGGGGCATCTGTCATACCCTAAATTTGTCCTACCCTTTTTAAAAATATTTTCGCATTTTTTGCTCTTATGTCCTTTTTGCATTGTTTGTTTAATTTTATGTCGTTTAGACATGTGTCCACCCCCGATTGGGCGTTTTCCAAATCTCGATTATTTTGCCCAATGGAAGCGTGACACACGGTCTAAGGGCATTTTTGTAAATTTTATTTCCATTTTTATTTTGCTCTTTTTCTCCTTTTCAAAACATTATTCTTTTTGTACACATTTTTTATTTTACATTTAAAATTTTATTTAGTTAATTAATTAGTTTTTTTATTATCATATTTTTAGAATTAGAATAGTTATTTATTTTCCATTTAAATAGTCTTTGATTTTAATAGTTTTTTTAAAAATAGTTTTTTTTTTATATAATCGTCTAGAATAGGATTTAAATTTTAAATAGATTTTTAATTAGTTCTTTTTTGTTAGAATTTTGATAGTTTAATATAGATTTTAATTATTTTTTAGAATATTTTATTTTTTAGAAGATAGTTTTTAAATAGGTTTGTTTTATAGGTTTTGTTAGATTCTTTTTTTTTTTAGAATTTAGTTTAAATAGTTTTTTTTTAATTTTATTTAAAAAATAAATAGATAGAATAATTTTTAATGGAGTTAAATAGAGTTTTTATTTATTTTAATATAGAATTTTAATTTAGTTAGAATTTTTACTAGAAATAAGTTTTTTTCTTATTTAAAATAGAAATAGATTATTTTTTACTGCATAGAATTAATTTGTTTTTAGAATCATTTTAGTATTAGAATTAATTAGATTTAATTTTGTTTTAGAGATATTTTAGAATTTTAGAATTAAGTTAGTAATATTAGAGATATTTTAGATTTTAGAATTAAGTTAGTAATGTTAGAGATATTTTAGGATTTTAGAATTAAGTTAGTAATGTTAGAGATATTTTAGATTTTAGAATTAAGTTAGTAATGTTAGAGATATTTTAGGATTTTAGAATTAAGTTAGTAATTTTAGAAATATTTTAAAATTTTAGATTTAAGTTAGTAATTTTGGAATTAGAATAGTTATTTATTTTTATTTTTAACATAGAATTTATTTTTTTAACTTTCATTTCAATTAGATTTTTTTTTATTGATTTAGTTTTTAAATAGACTTTTTTAATAGTTTGTAGTTATTTTTTATTAGTTTAGGATTTAATTTTAGATTTTTATTTAAATAGTTTTTTTTATTTATTTTATTTTATTATTTATTTATTTATTTATTTTATTTTTAAGTAGTAGCTCATTTAAATGGATGTTATTATTTAATTTTTAATTAGATTATTTGTTTGTTTTTATTAGTTTTTTATTTATTAATTAAGTAGTTGATTAGTTTAGTTAAGTTATTATATTAGGATTAGTTTTATGTTTATTATTAATTAGTTTTAGTTATTTAATTAGGAGTTTTTTTTATATAGTTTGATTTCCATTAAATTTTAATGAAGTCATTGAGTCAGCATGTTTAATGATCCATTTTAATCATTAACACGGTTCTTATCGGTCTTTAATCAAGATTATCAGTGATCCAAAGTCATTAGCCAGGCTGCCATGTGTCAACGTCCTATATATACTATCACTATTCAGTGTCCCCTTCAGAAGGACAACCTTAACCCTAAAACAATCCTAACAGCCTCCAAACCCTAGGACACCAACCCTAGCCGCCTGTTCATCTTTCTTCTCCAACTCACCACCTTGTTCAAACCTCTCATCATTTCTGCAAATCATTTCAACATAAACAAACACCTTACCTTCAACACATACCAGTTCCGAAATCATCACCGTTTCCGGCGAACAACCCACCGATAATCCGTAAATCTCCAATCACCAACCTTCATCTTCTCAGAAAAACAAGCCACCAGAAATAACCACAACCTTCTTCAGATTCAATACTTTCAATTACCAACAAATCCCAACCAACAATAACTCAAACCCTCACCGTCTTCCTCCATGAACGAATCACCACCAAGCAACCACTTCAACTTTCGTTAAACCATGAACACCCACAAACAGATCTGAAAAAAGAGAAAAAGAGCGAGATCGGAGAGATTTTGGGAAAGGAGTGTCCGCAATGAGAATAAGAATGAAAGGCAAGGAGATGGATTGAGACGAAAGTGATACGGAGAGAGATAGAGTGAGACTGAGTGAAAGTGAATCTGAGAGAGAGGTAAGCGGTTGAAAGAGAAGATCGTGTTTTTGCTGAAAATGTGAATTGGTTTTGATGACAGAGCATTTGAGTTAATTGCTTTTTGTTTTTTTCTTTTTATTATTGTATTTTATTTGGGCATTATTTCCCTGTACTGAAGGTGATGGGTTTTAGGACCCAAATGACTCCTCTCTCTATTCATACTCAACCCCCTAACTCCTTTCAAACCCCCTGTCTGTTTTCTTTTTTATATATATTTATTTTCTTAAACCTTTTTATGTAAATATTATTATTATTATTATATTTCTGTTTTGATTTTATTTTTTTGTAAATATGTTATTATTTTATATTATGTAAATATGTTATATTGTATATATATATTTTTTTTATATTATCATATTAGTTAACATATTATATAATATATACTAGTTATTAAATAGCTTTTTGGTTTGTTAATGCAGTTTTATTTTCTTTTAGAACCTTTTTTATGTATATATTAAACCATTTCTTTCTTATTTAAGTTTTAGAACATTTTATATTTTTAAAGATTGAATATTATTTCTATTTTGTTATTGGGCATTTTTACTTTTTAGGTCGATGACGAGATTACCAATGTTTAACCGTCAAATTATTGGTGTGAAACAAAGGATTCGAGACCACTTTTTTTCTTCCGATTTTATTTCGATTCATTGACCATTAAATTTAATTTCCATATTATTCATATTATTGTTATATTTATCTTAACATATTATTTATTCATATTGTTCATATTATTATTCATATTATCATTTTTTTTCATATTCATTCACCCATAATCGAAAACACCTAATAAACTATCGAAATCCTAAAAGCCAAATTGGTGGACTGTTGTATCATTGGTTATTTGCAGGTATATTAACTTTGAGTCGTGCCCGACTTTGCTCAAGGCGTAGTTTAGGACACAGTGCACACACACGGCTTTCTCTTGGGCTACTTGACAATGAGACCCCTTTATTTCGTGCAATCCCGTGTAAATTACATGTACCCCTCTCCCATTCCGATGTATGTTTCATATTTCTTTGATTATTAGTTTATCTCCTAGGAGCACCCATAAGGACTAGAGTGGGTCGAACTATTTTCAAACTAATTCTCGATTCATCATCGAGCCATTTTCAAACCCTCGTAAGCCGAGTGCTCATACGCATTCACCATCAACCTATTACAACTCGACCCTTGATGCGTAAGTCAAGTCGGTCTCTTTTTTCAAACCATTTCATTTCCAACACGCTTTGCACGCGATAATGAGTCAAACCCTTGATCCAACGTCAAGAGGATTTTCGAAACAAACTATCAATCAACTAATAATTTTTCAATCCTTTTCAAGGTGTAAAGAGTGGGTTCAAGTCTTTGATCTTGCTTTCGGTTGTTTGGATCCGAGTTATCTTATTCGTGTGTAAGCAATTGACGCCTTTAAATAACATTAACAACTCGACATTATTCAATCATTTCCAACTCAAACAACTTCCTTTGCGATGAGAAAGATAGTGTTCCAAGTCTTTGGTTCGCTTTTCCGATTACTTGGGGTCCGAGAAGTCTTTCTTAAGCTTCAAGTAATCGTCATCATTTCAACCTCATCCTTTCAAACACAACTCCTCTTGCGATGAAAAAGAGAGTGTTCCAAGTCTTTGGTTTGCTCTCCCAATTACTTGGGTCCGAGAAGTATTTCTTAAGCTTCAAGTAATTGTCATCATTTCAACTTCACCCTTATTCAAACACCACTTTCTTTTCACGATGAAAAAGAGAGTGTTCCAAGTCTTTGGTTCGCTCTCCGAATTACTTGGGCCCGAGAAGTCTTTCTTAAGCTTCGAGTAATTATCATCCATACCCACTTCAAATCCAATTCAATCCCGTTTCTTTTCATGGTCGTTACCACGAACCACGGATGCTCTGATTCTTCATTCTCATCCGAATGTAAGATACGTAGGCACAAGATCGCGATGATCTTAGCGAGCACAATCCCCTTCATCTTCCATTTTCCCCCATCATTTCCCGTAGTCGAACTACGACGCTCTGATTTCTCATTCTCGTCCGAATGAGTATACGTAGGCACAAGGGCCCCAATCCTTGGCGAGCACCCTATCCTCTAACCATCCCCTTTCCCCTTTAGCGTCTTTAGCCTTTATAATATCCTTTAGCATTTAGTAGTGAGAAGAGAAGAATTATGTTTAGCTAACATCCATCACAACTCGAATTAAGAGGTTCCCGTCGAGTACGACGGACGTGAGGGGTGCTAATACCTTCCCCTCGCGTAATCGACTCCCGAACCCAGGAACATTTGGTTGCGACGGCCGTGTTCCTTCCGCGTTTATGAGGTTTTCTCGATATTTTCCTCTCCCGTTCATTCGGGAAAAATAAAGTTCGGTGGCGACTCTGTCGAACCGCAATTTCCGCGCCTTTCGCGCGAGGGTCGTATGTTCGAAACGAATTTTCGAGGTGCGACACCTACTACGGTCGACATCCTGAGGTATAACAAGCTTTGTTCAGAGAAGGAAGAGATGCACAAAGAGAATGAAGAGTTGAGTCAAGAGATTGGTCAGCTGAAGCATGACAAAGGTGATGTTGTTTATCTGGCCAAGGCAAGGTCAGAGTCATTGATCAAGTTGGATAAAGAACTTGCTGATTAGGTACAAGTGCGAGAGCAGTGGTCTTGATTTAAAAAGCAAATGAAGTGTTCTAAAGCGTAAGAAGGAGGATTTAGATAGAGCGTATATGAAGATATCCAAGTTCGAAGAGCAGTGGAATGCTACTGTGACTGCCAACAAGAGTAGAGAGGATCAGCTTCGTAATAAGGTCGATAAGTTGAAGGTGCAACTCAAGGCTAAGGAGAAAGAGGTATTCACAGAATCGTTCCGCAGATGCATAATTGAGTAGAAATACCAAGAGACTTTATCAGCACTTGAAGAGCTCAAGATACGCGCAGAGGTGAAGAAACCCAGGCTTGAAGATGCGTTTGGCGAAGATGCTTGGGAGGATCATTATCGTTATCTTTAGGATGTGATTTGCAAGAGGAATATCCTCATCAGAGAGTTGGTTGATAGACCAAACCATTCAGACACAAAAGAGATGCTTAAGGAAGCTCAGGACTATGGAAAAGAGCATGGCTACTAGGGAGTTTTATCTTTTGTAGTTTCATTGTTTTTGCATCTTGATCATCACCAGACATGTTGGATGAGATCAATACCTCTTTGTATGCAGATGTTTCTCAGTTGGTTGTATTGGCTCAGCTTTACCTGATATATGGGAAGATTATCGTGGTGTTCTTATCCATCTCTGTTGTTCTTGTTTATTGAAACTAGAATCAAGGGGGAGATATCCCTATAAATACATAGACATGTCTGCATTTTGCATCTTGCATTTTCATTTGCATCGCAGGTGTTCTCAGTGGCCTTCTGTTCCTAACTCTGCTTGGTTTTCTTCAATAACAGGATTGAGGAGTTCAGTTTCCACATGTATTCAACTCGAGGGAATCAGCAAAGAGTAATGGATCAGGTTCAAGCTGAATTGCAGGAAGTCAGACCTCACATGGCTCAATTCATGGAGTTGATGCAGACTGTTACTAGTGGGCAGGAACAATTAAGAACTATGGTCCAACCGTTGATAGCACGGGTTGATGAATAGGGTGTTTTGCACGGAGGAGTTGGTGTTATTCCTCCATTGGTTGGTGGGTCTGTTCCACAGGGTATTCCTACTGTTGTCATGCCTCCGGGCAGAGGTGCTGCGAATGAGACTGGTAATGTTGCTAGTAATGGAAGTGTGTGCGCTGTGCACGGGGCTGCTGGTCCTCATTGGAAAGATAACTAGGATGATGTATTTTCCATGAGAGATATGGAGGGTGGTTTGCCAACCGAAGCTGACCGAAGGTTTAAATTGATTGAGGAGAAGATGAAATCTTTTGAGAATCAGAACTCTTTAGGCCTTGATATGTCTGATCTTGGTCTAGTTCCTGGGGTCAGGATTCCTCGCAAATTCAAGGTGCCCGATTTTGACAAATATAAAGGGACGACCTGTCCAAGAGTGCATATTCGAGCATATTTCAGGAAAATGTCTGCTTTTTCCAATGATGAAAAGCTGCTAATGCATTTTTTTCCAAGACAGTCTAGCAGGGGTGTCATTGGAGTGGTATATGGGACTTGAGAGAACCCATATCCGCAGCTGGAGAGAATTGGCTGAGGCTTTTGTGTGTCACTATCAGTATAATAGTGATCTAGCGCCAAACCGGGTACAATTGCAGAGTTTGTCGCAGAAAAGTAATGAGAGCTTCAAGGAATATGCCCATAGATGGCGAGATCTAGCTGCAAGAGTGCAACCCTTGATGGTAAAAAGGGAGCTAATCGACATGTTCATGGCGTCATTTCCTGTTGTGTATTTTGAGAAGTTGATAGGATACATGTCTGCAGGGTTTTCCGATCTGGTAATGGCTGGCGAGAGATTCGAAAGTGGAATTAAGTCTGGTAAGATTCCGAATGGTGGCGGATCCTCTTCGAGAGGAACAAAGAAGCCGTATTCAGCGAACCCCAAGAGAAGGGAAGGGGATGCAAATGCTATTTGTCACAAGGGTAAAGGTAGAGCTCAGTCCCGTTATAATCAACAGGTTGCTATTGTAGATATCCCGGCCGCAACTCAGCAGCGAGTTAATGTTCCTCGACTTTATAATTCCAAACGCAGAATGGCTGATAGACAGTTCGAGAATCCTCTGATGTCGTATTCTCAGTTGTTACAACATCTGCTGCAATTACAACTGGTCCAGAAGAGGACTTTGGCTCCTCTCACTAGTACACCGCCTCCTGGTTATGATGCAAACGCCAGGTGCGGTTTCCATTCGGGTGCTCCGGGGCATGATATGGACCACTGCAAAGCTTTTAAGCACAAAGTTCAGAATTTTCTTGACTCCAAGGCTATCAACTTCACCAATGACGGGCCTAATGTGAATCAAAACCTGATGCTAAATCATGGGGCAGAAGGGGTTAATGTTGTTATTGAGGGAGAGCAATTAAATCTAGTAACTGATATTGGGGATTTGAAGACTCCATTAAGCTCTGTGAAAGCTAGTTTGTTGAAGAAGGGGGTGTTTCCTGGATGTTCTACTGACTGCTCAGAATGTGAGGTGCAGCCTGAGGGTTGTGATCTTTTGAAGAAGGGTATTCAGAGAATGATTGATGAGGGCTGTTTACAATTTGACAAGGTTGTAAAAGACGATAAGGTGAGTAATGATGGAAGCGAAGTTGCTACGATCTCTATTCCATACCGGACAATCAACATTTCATAGAGGTGGCAATGAAATCCATTTAGATAATATCCATCCAATCCATCCAATAATTTATCCATCCAATCCATCCATAAAACAAAAAATAATTTAATGGATTTGATCCAATCCATCCACTAACTCATATGGATGGATTCAATCCATCCATCTCATTTTATAAATCCATTGGATATTATGTTGTCACTCATTAAATTAAGAATTTTTAAATTAATTTTTTGGATGGATGGATATCCATCCATTAGAAATATGTTAATGGATGGATTGGATGGATTTTATCTTTTAATGGATGGATTGGATTTGATTTTTATTAAGAGAGTTTAGTGGATTGTTAATGGATTAATGGATTGCTTTGATCCATCCATTAATAATCCAATCCATATTCATCCAATCCATCTATTTTGCCACCCCTAACATTTTAGCGCCTGCTAGGCCAGCTCCGGTTATCATTATTGTACCTGGACCTGTACCATACGAGAGCTCTAAAGCCATCCCATGGAACTATGGGGGAGAGGTGTTCTGTAATGGGCAGAGACAGGAATGGACCACACCCATAGATGGAAGTTCGTCAGTTGAGAATATAGTTGGTGCTGGAGGTATTACCAGAAGTGGTAGGATCGTTTCTCCACCTGAGGTTAACATTAATAAGAATGACAAAGGTAAACTTAAGGTCATGATTGAAGAGAATGTCCTGCAACAGGTCGGTACTGATGTTTTTTCGAAGGACCTAGAGGAATTTTGAGACTCATCCGGAAAAGTGACTACAAAACTGTGGATCACTTAAATCAGACCCCTTCGAAAATTTCCATTCTATCATTATTATTGTGTTCGGAGGCACACCGCAACGCTTTGTTGAGAATTTTGAATGCCGCATATGTACCTCAGAAGATCTCTGTCAATCAGCTAGAGGGGGTAGTGGCTCATGTAAATGCCAGTAACAATCTTGGTTTTAATGATCTAGATTTGACTCCTACTAGGAGAAACCATAACCGTGCTTTGCACATATCAGTGGAGTGTAGAGCGTCTTTGATGTCGCATGTCCTGGTCGATACAGGATCATCACTCAATGTGCTTCCGAAGAAGGCATTGATGAAATTGGATACTCGAGGTTTGATATGCACGCCAAGTGATTTGTTTGTGAGGGCTTTCGATGGGTCTAAGAGATCGGTGTTTGGAGAGATTATGATGCCTATTCAGGTAGGGCCAGAGACTTTTGATGCAACTTTTTACATCATGGATATCCAACCAGCATACAGCAGTTTTCTTGGCCGACCTTGGATACATGCTGCAGGAGCAGTCACTTCAACGTTGCATCAGAAGCTGAAAGACATGATGGAAGGGCAAATTGTTACGGTATGCGGTGAAGAAGACATTATGGTCAGTCATTTGTCGTCCTTCAAGTATGTGGAAGTGGATGGGGAGATCCACGAAACACTTTTCCAAACGTTTGAAATAGTTCAAATTCAGGAAAAGTCTCCTATAGAAGCCAAGGGCCCAGAGGTTTCAATGTCGTCGCTCAAGGAAGCTTGTGCTATCGTAGAATCCGGTTCGTCAAAGAAGTGGGCCAAGTTCTTAATGTTCCCGTCAAGAAGGACAAGTTCGGCCTGGGGTACAAACCCTCCAGTTCTTCTCAAAGCATTCCGAGGTACAGGGGACCTGTGTAATTCACCAGCAGTGGTGTGATATTTGACAGGATTAATGTCGTTGGAGATGATGAAGGTGACAGCGATTGTGACATGGATGCCTGGATTCATCCATGTACTCCTGGCCAAAAGCTGTGCAATTGGACTACAGAAGAAGTCATTCATGTTACTACTGCAGAGTAATGTTTATTGTTTTGTTTATGTTCAGTCCTACGTTCTGCCCAAGACAAGGTGACCCAATTTGTGGAGCCCTCTTTCTATTTGCACTTTATCATAAGTACAGGACGTTTTTCGCATTTTGTAATCCCTGTTTTTCTTGTTTTTCTTTTACATTTATATTAAACAGAAAAATGGCAATGTGTTTTGTTTGTTGCATCACAAAATAAACATAAACATCATCATGCAGATCTTTTCTATCAGATACCATTGATTCAAGTTCAGCTATGACTTCGTATGACTTTGATAATCCCATTTATCAAGCGGAAGAAGAGACTGACGAAGACTGTGAACTACCCGAAGAGCTAGCCAGACTTCTCAAGCAAGAGGAAAGGGTCATTGTGCCTCATCATGAGGATATTGAAGTTATCAATCTGGGTATAGAGGATGACAAGAAAGAGGTAAAAGTGGGGGCTGCATTGGAAGACAGTATCAAGAGAAGATTGGTTGAAATGCTCCGCGAGTATAAGGATATCTTCACTTGGTCTTACGAAGACATGCCTGGGATGGATACAGATATTGTGGTACACCGGTTACCTCTCTTTCATGATATGATTCATCATGAGGTTGAATTATATGTTGATGACATGATTGCAAAGTCACAGACGGAGGAAGGACATCTGGTCGATCTTCTAAAACTGTTTGAAAGATTAAGGAAGTTCAAGCTGAGACTTAATCCTAACAAGTGCACCTTCGGAGTGAGATCTGGGAAGTTACTGGGTTTCATTGTCAGTGAAAAGGGAATTGAGGTAGGTCCTGCTAAAATGAGAGTTATACAAGAAATGCCTGAGCCGAGAACAGAAAAAGAGGTTCGTGGTTTTCTGGGGATGTTGAACTACATCGCAAGGTTCATATCTCATATTACAGCCACGTGTGAACCCATATTCAAATTGCTAAGAAAAGATCAAACGGTCAGGTGGAATGAAAATGGCCATAAGGTATTGTCATACCCTAAATTTTTCCTACCCATTTTCAAATATTTTCGTTTTTTTATTTTGCATTGTCTGCTTAATTTCTTGTTATTTAGACATGTGTCCGCTTGCAATTGGTTGTTTTTAAATTTTTATCATTTTTTACCCAATAAAGACATGACACGTGGCCTAAAGTTTCTTATGTAAATATAAATTTTATCTTTAATTTCTTAAACTTTTTCTTGTTACTAATAATATTTTTTAATATTCGATATTGTTTTTGTTTTAGTTTCTTCTATGTATATTTGTTAATATTCATTTAGTTATATTATGTTAATGTTTATTAAGGTTATGTTTAGTTTATATTATATTTGCATGTTTAACCTTAACAAAATACTAACAATAATAGAGAGAAAATAATTAAAAAAAAACAAAAGAGAATTAGGATTGGGCTGGGTGGAAAGCCCATTGGGAGGCTGAGAGGGGAGAGCCTCATCTGGCTTTAAAAGAGGTGGAAACCAGAACCCTAGGGGAGGGGGATACTGTTCATCGTATTTGAAAACGCACAAACGGCCGCCCCAAATTCAAAACCCTAAGGTCACTGTTCACGATCTCTTCAGAATCCCAAAACGGCGCCTCCAAAAACCCTAGAATCCCAATCCACCGATCTCCTCACTCACTCTTTCGCCAACACAATCATCTTCCTCTACCTCCTAACAAAACACCGTCCCAGCAGGGCTCACAAACACGTTTCAAGCAAACAACGTTTTGCAACTCGCACAAAGCAAACCGCTCTGGATCGAGGGACGTGTACCTCTCCGTTCACACTCGTAGTATTGAAGATGCATTTCTCAGAAGCAACAACTCAACACAGACTCGGTATCTCAGTGGCAATATTCTTCGGCGTTTGCGACGACTCGAGCAACGTTGCTCTTTCTCGAGTCCATTTTCGTCGGTTGGTTTTTCTTCCAATTTGAGCCTGTTTGTTTTGCTTATCCTATTTTCACGTTTTCGATATCGTAGAGTAGCTGCTGGATTGTGCGTGTTAATGACGTTGTTAGCTTCCAAGTTATTGATTGTGAAATGATGTTTACGATTCTGAGATAGATTAACAAATGTAAATACCCTATTGTATCACTGAAATTGTTTGTTTGTTTCGGCAATTATTCTGTTTTGATATTCTAATAATCTTGTTCTTCCACTCTATTGTTTCAATTCTGTCTTAACCCTTGACTGCTTATAGTGTTTTGTGGATAATGGTCTTGGCGCTGTTTCGTTGTTGAAATTAATATGGACATATAACAGGGTGCCATTACTGCTGAGTCGTTGGTATATATGTCGTGTTCGTAAATTATGTTTGTCATTTACACACCTTTCAATTATCGATTACAATTCGATTGTATGTTAGAGTGGAATACTGTGGTTCAACATACTGAGTTGGGTAACTGAGTGTTGTTATTCATGACGCCGTGAGAAACTTGTGGGTGATTGTCGAGTTTATTTACGCTTGCAGGTTTTGTTTCGCTTTATGTTTGTTTTAAGATTAGCCACCTCAGATTGTAAATACTACTGAGTTGATAGCAGTACCATAATAGTGTTTGGATAATTTGAGTGTTGGCTGCTAATTGGTCATTTCTGGTTTATGTCGGCTCATTAAGTGTGACTTGGTTTTGTTTATACATTGCTTGCTGAGTTTGTGTCGTATATGTTATTGGCTTGTTTATGGTTGGTAAATTGCTTACTTACAAGGTTTCGATGGTTGCGAATCTCGTTGCGGATTTGAGATTCATTTATTTATAATTAGTTCGGTTAACTTGTATGTTCTGCCGCTATAATGGGGTCTGACTTGGGTCATTATTTTGATACACCGATGTTCTTTATGTTTTACAAGTCGTTATTGAAAAACAATAATATGTGTGAGTTAGAAATTCTATGATATGGTGATGACAAATCAAGGGCAAATATCTGAGTGCTTGTGGTTCAATGTTTGTTATTCGATTTTGTGTTTATAAATCGTGGCTTAGCATAAAGTTTTGGGTTGAATATTGTATCGACTTCACTGTGTTGTTGTTTAAAGAGAGTTGGATTCCGTTTAAATTAGTAAGCATTGTGATGATTTATGCTGCCGTTGTTCGCTTTTGATATCGCATTTGCTGCTGTTTGTTTTGATTATGTTACTACAGTTTGTAATTAATGGAATTACATTGCTGCTAAGATTCAGTTCGAGTTATCATTTCGGTTTTGTTTTGATGGTTAATATCATATTTAGGGATTGAGGTTGTGATAAGGTGTTGAGGATTTATTACTTTTGGTTATCTCAATCATGTTCATACAATGGATGATTATTATTAGTAACAGCATATGCCATGTGAAACTGTAGGCATTGTGTTTACTGTGAGAGCCTTCTTTTTTTTAAAGAAACTATGCGTTACATTTTGGCATGGTATTTCATGTTCTTTTCTTGATTATAGGGCAGACGGCAGGCCTAGGTCTCATGAGACTTAGGTTGAGGTCTTGGATTGTTCAGTAGTATGTTTTATGTTAGAATAATTAATGAATAAGGATAATATTAGCTTAAAGTTAGGTTTTTTATTTTATTTTCTTATTACTAAATTAATTGACAATTAAACTTATATTAATTTTAGATAATTCAAATATGTAGTGTTGACTTTTGCTCTAATGTAAAATTTTCCTAGTCTTGGTTAAATATTAAGTATCTTAATTTATTTTTTTTCTAATATCAAAATATTTTTCTTATTATTATTTTTTTAGACGAAAATAGTGGGCTCTTGGAGTTTAGCACTCCTTGAGTCCATAGACAACTGCTCTTGAGGCGAACGCCCTTGAGTTGTGGTTGTTCCATTTTTCGAATTTCAAAACCGTTTTTCACTCGATTCAATTAAAGCTTCTAAAAGATATTTTTAAATCCACTTATATTAATTAGATATTTTTATAAGAAAATTTCAATTATTCTTTCTTTAAAAAAAATATATTTTTAAATTATTACCAAATAATATTTTAAATATTAAACTTAAAAAAAAACTACTTTATTATTAAAGTTAAAACATTCTTCTAAGATATTAAACTTCTTTTCAAAACAATTAATTATAATTAGCTTTTCTTAAAATCTTTTTTTATAAGCAATTGATTAATTTATTTTTTTTATATGGAAATTAAAACTATTTTCTTGATTAAATTAAACTAGTTTTCTTAATCAAATTTCAAAACACAATTAAATTCTTGGATCTCGCCTTCCTTGAATTTTTAAGCAACCGCTCTCGAGGTGCACACCTTGAGTTGTGACCCTTCCGATCTTATTTTCTAGAATACCTAGCGCGCCTAGTCCGAGTACGCTAATATTTTCAAATTGTTTTCATAATTAAATCACGAAATAATCGAGTTCTTGGAGTTGCGCATTCCTCGAATTTGAGAGTGACTACTATTGAGGCGTACGCCTTGAATGGTGTGTCGTTCGAATTTTCGTTTCTAAAATACCTCATTTAATTATTTGGACAAGTATTTACTGTCCAACAAACATATTTCATAATTAATGGAATGAAAAAGATGTTGTTGGGATCTAGCATTCCAACGATATCCCGACTAATTGGTTACGAGGTCGACGTCTCGTTTATCGAATAGTCGTCATTCCTCCCAAATTTTCAACCCGTCTAACCTCGTTCCTCACCTTCGTGCAATCGAGTCTAAACCCTAGTATGTCTCTAAACCATACGTCAAATCCAAATTATTTTCTTAACTAAATTGCGAAAGAAAGGAATTCTTGGAGTCTCGCATTCCTTGAATTCTTGAGTAACCACTCTTGGGGCGTACGCTTTAGGTTGTGGGCTATTCGACCTTTCGTCTATAAAACATGTGCCATAACTACTTTGACAAATACCACCATTGTCCATTCAAATACACTTTCATAATTAATTGAATGAAAAAGGTGTTGTTGGGATCTCGCATTCCAATGATATCCTGACTAATTGGTTACGAGGCCGACGTCTCGTTTATCGAACAGTTGTCGTTCCTCCTAAACATACCACCTATTTAACCTCGTTTCTCACCCCCGTGTGATTGAATCTAAATCTCCTTCAATTCAAACTCTTTCGTGTCTAAACCTTCCATCAAACATATTTTGAATGAAAAAGGTATCATTGGGATCTAGCATTCCAATGATATCCCGATTAATTGATTGCGAGACTGGCGTCTCGTTTATCGAGTAGTCGTCATTCTCCCTTTAAATACTCAACCAAACTCCTCTTTCTCGCCCATGTGCGATTGAAATATTTCAAACACTAAATTCCTCGCCCTCGTGCGATTTCCAACCAAAATAACTTTTACCAAAGAACATTGTTTATTCCATTCTTCCGCGCATAACAAACTCGTGCTTCAGCCTCCCTTAGCGAGCAGACAAGCTAACGTTTAGCAGTTAGAATGCGACCTAAACACTCGTTCATTCTCAAACCTTTTACCGTAGTTAGCCGAACTACGGCTGCTCTGATTTGTCATTTATAAATGAGAATACGTAGGCACAAGATTGCGATGATCTTGGCGAGCACAATCCCCTCTTTTTCCGTAGTCCCACGAACTACGAATGCTCTGATTTTCCACTTCTTACAAGTGAAGATACGTAGGCACAAGGGCCCCAATCCTTGGCGAGCACCCTATCTTAAAACCACACATTCCCCCTATAGGAGAAACCTTAGAAGAAAACAAACAAGCGTAGATAACTTTATTCTCGAATCGATCAAGATGTTCCCGTTGAGTACAACGGACGTAGAGGGTGCTAATACCTTCCCTCTGCGTAATCGACTCCCGAACCTAGAATATTGGTTGCGATGACCATGTTCTTATCTCTCTAAAGGTTTTATCGATATTTTCCTATTCCTTCCTTGGAATGAATAAAGTTCGGTGGCGACTCTGTTCGAACGTATTTTCCGCGTCCATCGCGAGGATCGTATTTTTCGAGGTACGACAGGTATTTGAAAGAATAAAAGAGTACCTACAGGAACCTTCAATACTCATGCCTCCAGTTGCAGGGAGACCTCTGGTCATGTATCTCACGGTTCTTGAGAATTCAATGGGATGTGTGCTCGGCCAACGAGACGAGTCAGGTAGAAAAGAGCATGCCATCTACTACCTGAGTAAGAAATTCACTGATTGTGAGTCGAGATACTCAATGCTGGAAAAAACATGTTGTGCACTCGCTTGGGATGCTAAGCGTTTGAGACAGTACATGTTAAACCACACAACCCTGTTGATTTCGAAGATGGACCCGATCAAGTACGTCTTTGAAAAACAAGCACTCTTTGGAAGGATTGCCCGGTGGCAGATGGTTTTAACAGAATATGATATTCAGTATGTTTCCCAAAAAGCCATTAAGGGAAGCGTTCTGTCATAATATCTTGCTGAACAGCCAATTGAGGATTATCAGCCAATGAAGTTTGATTTTCCAGATGAAGACGTCATGTTTTTGAGAATGAGAGACTGTGATGAGCCTTTACCTGACGAGGGTCCTGAGATTTGATCCCAGTGGAAACTGTTTTTCAACGGAGCGGTTAATTCATATGGTAATGG
Organism: Lathyrus sativus; assembly: GCA_963859935.3. Taxonomy (NCBI): domain Eukaryota; kingdom Viridiplantae; phylum Streptophyta; class Magnoliopsida; order Fabales; family Fabaceae; genus Lathyrus; species Lathyrus sativus. The sequence goes on along the minus strand of OZ012740.1, from coordinate 182,010,232 downwards.
AATCGGTGCGATCATTACTACTCCTCACGGTTCCCACATACCGTTCACTGCCCGATTGACATTCGCATGCACCAATAATGAAGTAGAATATGAAGCTTGCATTATGGGTTTAGAAGAGGCCATTGATCTGAGGATCAAGAATCTATATGTGTACGGCGATTTAGAGCTAGTCGTTAATCAAATCAAAGGAGAGTGGGAAACTCGTCAGGCCAACCTGGTGCCTTACAAGGACTATGCAAGGAGAATGTTGCCTTTCTTCGATAGAATTGAGTTCCATCATGTGCCAAGAGTTGAGAATCAGATGGCAGATGCCTTGGCCATGCTAGCCTCAATGTACAAAGTGAATTACTAGAATGAAGCTCCAGCTATCACCATCATGCGTCTTGATAGACCCGCTTTTGTGTTTGCAATTGAGAAAGCATCCGATGGAAAGCCATGGTATTTTGATATCAAGCATTTTCTCAAAACTCAGGAATACACATCTGAGGCATCCAGCAAAGATAAGAAGACTTTGAGGAGGTTAGACGGTAATTTCTATCTAAACAAGGATGGTGTGCTCTACATGAGGAACTTTGACATGGTCTTGCTGCGTTGTGTTGATGAACTTGAGGCAAGCCTATTGATAGAGGAAGTCCACGAGGGTTCTTTCGTGAAAATTCTGGCCAGCCCACGATGGATGTTCTAACAGAAGTTATAACATCCACTATGACATTCACTACAGACCTACTATTATGCAGTAATTATAAAGCAGTAAATAAAACAGATGGTTATTGACCCAGTTCAGTGCAACACACTTACATCTGGGGGCTACCAAGCCAGGGATAAATTTCACTATCAGTAGAATTAATTCACAGTCAAACCTCCAGTTTGCACTCCTCACTTAATACCTACCCAATAACAATTTAACCTAGAGACACTCTAGACCTGAGTATACCCACTCACTCCCTACAATCATACAACAGTGATATCCAACCACACTTACAGATTAAACAGTAGTAAGAAGAAACACTTCAACTACACACACCTTGATCTTGCTTCAAAGCTTTGATCAAGTGACACACACTCTTGCTTCACAGCTTCGAGTGATACACAGCCTAGAAACTACCTAACCAATGCAACCAACAGTTGCTTGGATTAAAAGTGTTCCTAAGCCACAATCATGAAGGACAACCACTTCACTTCTAAACCACTATGGTGATTTCTCTGTTTCTCTATCTTCAACAGCTGCCTTCTAGGATTGCTTCTCCTGTTATTTATAGCAGCAGATCAGTCCTTGGGCCTGGGTACATAAATTAGGTTTTATCCATAATAAAACCTCTCTTCAGTATTCTGCACGTTTGCCACTTTAATTAGGTACATATTAGTTCCCCTAGGGCTTCTAAAATGTCTCCTGCATTCCAGCTTGAGCTTCTAATTTGTTTCCTGAGTTCTAGCTACCAGAATAACAAACCTCCACTTGATGTCATACGACCTATGTCATTAGATTGAGTATGACATCCAGCTTAACTTATAGTTAGCTTAGTTAAATTACCCTGCACAGTCCATATTATGAATGTATCAACATCAGACATGACATTCATACATGCACTAATATTTTGCCACAAAGTGCAGCCAATCAAGAGCACTCACAAACTCCCCCTTTGGCAAATTTTTGGCTAAAACACTTTGTACTTACACCAGAGATTTACACACAGCAGAAGACTTAACATAGGCCCTGTCATGCAGGTAAATCACTTGCTGCTCAAGCTCTCGGACTCCTCACAGTTGGCTTTCAGCCCTGTTAACACTCATTTTGTTAGCCACCTGTTAGTTATCATTACAGGTGTCATTCTTTGTTGAGTGAGTAACACACAGAGTTACTCCCCCTCAACTGATGCACATCACTTGAACACTTCTTCAGCAAATAGCCTGCAGTCACACATATGAATCCAGCCTGCTCTGGATGTTATGACCTTTAGGATAACATTCTGAAGTCACACAGTTGTTCTACTCCCCCTGAGTGGATGCACTATGCTAAGGGATACACTATGCTTTTATTATGCTCCTGCACATAGTTCCTAGTTCTAGCATACATGGCATACATATCATATCAGTAAAATCCCAAACAGTTGTTCTCACACACACACATCTCATTAGCAGCACCTGTTAATCACACACATGGTGCATATGCTCAAGTACAGCTCATGACTGTCTAGTTCTTCCATCTGATGTACCTGCTCATGTTTTTATCTAACACTCTCTCCCCCTTTTTAGCTACAAATTAAGATCCAACTAACACATAGCATCACAAATGTACCAATACATATGTTTGGGGTTACATAACAAAACTGCTCATAGAGAGCATCACAAAATATTCATGCTTGAGCAAAGAAAAATTGAACAGCAACACACTTCATCACCAGCAGTAGTCTGAGGCACATACCCAATTCTCAATTTTCTTCATCAGAGGAAGAACTAGAGTCACTGCTATCCAAGTCTGAGAGAGTGATGTCTTGGTTTCCATTATACGAGTCTTCTTCTGGAAGATCCTCATCTAGACCTCGGCGAGCCAGGGGCACGGTGAAACTCTTAACGAGCAATCCTTTCCTGATGATATTGTCAGCAATTTCCCCCATGGATTTGTTCACGTAAGTTGTGCCTTCCCTGTTCATAATTCTCCTCAGTTCTTCTTCAGTGGGAGGGGGATACTTGCGGTTTGGTTTCTCAGCCGAGGGAGGTGGATCTTTGGTGAATTTGGGAGGGGACTTAGACGAAGATCCTTCATGATGCGAGGCCATGTTATTGTCGAGACCGAGGATCTGGAAGATATGCTGAACGGTAATGGGGGCAGAGAGGCACGTTTGTGTGGGATGGAGATTTTTGTTGTTCAAAGACTTTGACTACATTGAAATCCTAAAACTCTCCCGTGCGATTAATTGCTATGCATCCTCATACATGCAGATACCCAACTTCCCTCTAAGATTTTCAAATTAGGCAGCATCTAGAGCCTTTGTAAAGATGTCATCTAGTTGTAGCTCAGTGGACACATGCTCCAAGGAAATCACTTTGTCTTCCACAAGGTCTCTTATGAAGTGATGCCTTATATCAATGTGCTTGGTTCTGCTGTGCTGGATCGGGTTTTTAGAGATGTTAATAGCGCTAAGATTGTCATAGTACAATGTCATGACATCCTGAGTGACATTGTATTCAGTTAACATTTGCTTCATCCAGACCAGCTGAGAACAGCTGCTACCAGCTGCGATGTATTCAGCTTCAGCAGTGGATAATGAGACACAATTTTGCTTCTTGCTGAACCAGGATATTAGGTTGTTACCTAAGAAGAAACATCCACCAGATGTGCTTTTTCTATCATCAGCACTGCCAGCCCAATCTGTATCACAATAACCAGACAAAATAGGGGTACACCCATGAGAGTAGAGTATGCGATAGTCACAGGTTCCATTCACATATTTGAGAATCCTTTTTACTTGGTTCATGTGACTTACTTTAGGCTCTGCTTGATATCTGGCACATACCCCAACAGCAAACGCAATGTCTGGTCTGCTGGCTATTAGATATAGTAGGCTTCCAATCATGCTTCTGTATAGCCTTTGATTAACACTAGTACCATTTTCATCTTTGGTCAACTTTAGATGAGTGGGGGCAGGTGTTCTCTTGTGACTGGCATTGTCCATCCCAAACTTTTTTACTATATTTTTGGTGTATTTACTTTGGGAGAGGAATATGGAGTCTTCCATTTGCTTGACCTGTAGCCCAAGAAAATATGTCAATTCTCCACACATGCTCATTTCAAATCCAGACTGCATGTGACTGAGAAATTGCTTCACCAACCTTTTTGACACTCCACCAAACACTATGACATCTACATAGATCTGAGTAATCATGATTTCTCCACCTTCATTTTTAAGAAACAGAGTCTTATCAATTCCCCCTTTTATGTATCCATTGGTGGTGTGAAACTCAACGAGCCTTTCATACCATGCTCTAGGTGCCTGTTTCAAGCCATACAGATCCTTCCTTAGCTTGTAGACATGGTCTGTCAAGTTAGGGTCCTCAAATCCCTTGTGTTGTGCCACATACACCTCCTCAATTAGATATCCATTTAGAAAAGCACTCTTCACATCCATTTGAAAGAGTTTAAATTTCAGGATGCAGGCAATTCCTAACATCAGCCTGATAGACTCAAGCCTTGCAACTGGTGCAAAGGTTTCATCAAAATCAATTCCTTCAACTTTAGTATATCCCTGTGCCACTAGTCTAGCTTTTTTCTCACTATGATTCCTTCTTCATCTGACTTGTTCTTATAGATCCATTTTGTTCCAATGATATTGGTTCCTTCAAGTCTAGGCACTAGTTCACATACCTCATTCCTCTTTAACTGTTCCAATTCATCTTGCATTGCCTTGATCCAGTATTCATCAGAGAGGGCTTCCTTTACATTTTTGGGTTCAACCTTGGACACAAAACACGAGTTTGAGATGACATCTCTTGCTCTGGTCCTTACTCCACTGTTGAGGTCTCCAATGATCAGGTCTTTGGGATGATCTTTCAGAAGTCTAATAGAAGGTTCCTTGGTGGTTGTATCTGGTTCAGTACTTGGACTTGCTTGGGTGTCTTTAGTCTCCTCTGATGGAGTCTCAACCAATGTTCCCACATCCTCTATGACATTGATTTCATCAATCTGATAATCAATGGTAACATTTATGGATTTCATTAACACTTTAGTTCAGGAGTTATATACTCTGTAAGCTCTGCTGTTGGTAGAATATCCCAAGAATATTCCGTCATCACTTTTGGGATCCATTTTCCTTCTTTGTTCACGATCTGCCAAGATGTAGCATTTTCTTCTAAACACATGAAAATACTTCACATTTGGCTTTCTTCCTTTCCACAGTTCATACGCAATACGTTTTTTCAAGCATTGAGTAACGGGACTCACAATCTGTGAACTTTTTACTCAAATAATAAATCGCATGCTCCTTTCTTCCAGTCTCGTCATGTTGACCGAGAACACAACCCATATTATTCTCAAGAACCGTTAAGTACATGATTAAAGGCCTTCTAGCTACTGGGGGTATCAATATCGGAGGATCCTGCAAGTATTCTTTTATTTTATCAAATGCATTTTGATAATTTTCATTCCAAACAACCGCCTGATCTTTCTTTAACAATTTAAACATTGGTTCACACGTGGCCGTGAGATGAGATATGAATCGAGCAATGTAGTTCAATCTCCCCAGGAAACCACAGACTTCTTTTTCTGTTTTAGGCGCTGGCATGTCTTGTATGGCTTTTATCTTTGCAGGATCGACCTCGATTCCTTTTTCACTGACAATAAACCCCAATAACTTTTTGGACCGAACTCCAAAAGTGCACTTATTTGGATTCAACCTCAATCTGAACTTTCTAAGCCTCTCAAATAGCTTCAACAAGTTAACCAGATGCTCCTCCTCCGTTTGGGATTTAGCAATCATATCGTCAACATAAACCTCAATCTCTTTATGCATCATGTCATGAAAGAGCATTGTCATAGCGCGCTGATATGTTGCTCCTGCGTTCTTCAAGCCAAAAGGCATCACCTTGTAGCAAAACGTTCCCCACGGTGTAATGAATGTTGTTTTCTCCATGTATTCCGATGCCATATTTATCTGATTATAACCCGAGAAACCATCCATGAAGGAAAACACCGAAAATTGAGCAGTATTGTCGACCAATACGTTAATGTGAGGGAGCGGGAAGTCATTCTTAGGGCTCGACTTGTTCAAATCCCGATAATCAACACACATCCGCATGTTACCATCTTTCTTCAGTACAGGTACTATGTTGGCGACCCACGGAGGGTAAGTGGTTACAGCTAAAAATACAGCGTCCCATTGCTTTTGGACCTCTTCTTTGATCTTTACCGCCATATCTAGTCTTGTTCGTTTAAGCTTCTGCTTGACCGGCGGACATTCCTCGTGCAACAGTAAGCGATGAACCACTATGTCGGTATCAAGCCCAGGCATATCCTCGTACAACCAAGCAAAGATGTCACTATACTCTCGAAGCATCTCGATCAGTCTTTGCTTGATATCACTCTGTAACGCGGCCCCTATCCGAACATTTCTGACCACTTCTTCAGAACCTAGATTAATAACCTCAATTTCCTCCTGATGAGGCAGAATGATTTTTTCCTCTTGTTTCAAAAGTCTAGCTAACTCTTCAGGCAAGTCTTCATCCTCATCAATCTCTTATTCAGCTTGATATATCGGTTGATCAAAGTCTAAGCGAGTCATAGGAGGTTCTGAATCGGTGTCATCTGCAATAGGAATCCTGCAATGAAAAATGGTTAAATGTTTCAAACAATTTGCAAACAAGACAAACCACGTTGCCATTTTATACTGAAAAGTGAAAATAAGAAAAACAGAGATCACAAAATTTGAATGAGAAAACGCCCTTTGATTAATTGATAAACAATGTTCATACATAAACAAGTAAGGCCCTGAAATAAAATACCACTATGCCCCGGGTAGGGCATAGGGTAGTACAATAATTGGAAAAACAAAGCATTACTGTTCTGTCGTCACTTGAATGACTTCTTCAATTGACCAGTTGCGTAGGCTCTGTCCCGGAATACACGGCTTGATCCAGGCGTCCATATCACTGTCACTGTCTCCACCTTAATCATCAGAAATGGCACTAATCTTCTCAAAGAAGACACCTCCACTAGTAAATCTGATCGACCCCTTGAACTTTGGCGTGCTTTGTGAAGAAGATGGGCGGTACCGCAGACCGAATTTGTCCTGCTTCTACGGTATATCAATCACCTGCCCCCAGCCTTGGGCTGAACCAGCTTGCACCACAACCTGCGCTTCTTTAAAGGAAGACATAGCCACCTTAGGCTCTTTACTCACAACAGGAGACTTGTCTTTAATCTTGACCGTTTTGAAGGTTTGGCAAAGAGTTTCATGGATCTCTCCATCCACTTCAACATACTTACAGGATGATAAATGGCTGACCATAATATCCTCCTCCCCGCAGTTGTACCCTAAAATTTGCGCACCGGTTTTCTGACTTTGACTGGCTTTTGCTTCGTTTTTCATCTGCATATCATTTAGGTCGCATTTTGCCCGTGTTATCAGCCGGATTGAATTTATCAGGATTTTAGCCACTTTGCTCGCGTTTCAGGCGATCCAAATATTTCAAATAATAAGTTCAGTGTCGAAATCAAGCGAAAGTCGCTCTCCTCTTGATAAATCAGTCCGTGTTGATATTATCGGCACATTTTGGTACTCGTTTGTTTTCCATAGCATTTTTGCATTTTTTATTGCTATTTTGTCTTATTTAATTATTTAGAGTAGTTTTTGTTTTATTTTATTTATTTAGAAATATTTTAAATAGGAATAAATGTTTATAATATGGTTTTTATTTGTAGGTTTATTAATATTAGGATTTATTTGTAAATGGTTTTTATTTAATAGTTTTAGAATTATGTCTTTTTTATTAGATTAAGATTATGTTATTTTTAATTTAGTGTAGATTTTATTTACTAATTAGATTATTATTATTTTATTTTATTATTTACTTAGTTAGATTATTATTATGAGTATTATTTATTATATTAGAAATAGTATTAGCATAGAATGTTTATTAGTTTTTATCATTTGTTTATTTATTAATTAGTTTAAGTAAGTTTATTTTAATTAAATCTGTTTTTTATATTTCATATGCAATATATAGTTATTTGAGCAGTTTGGTTATTGGACGTATCCCCGCCCCAGTGGATGAACATGTGTGTGTTATGCTAAAGGATTGGGGTTTGAATCCCACCCCAGCCCCTTTTGTGTTACGTTTTTTCTTCTTCTTAATTTTAACGTGTATGTAATTAAGTGATGAGCAGTTTTGTTATTGGAAGTATCCCTGCCCCAACAGATGAACTTGTGAGTGTTATAGTGAAAGATGGGGGTTTGAATCCCACCCTGGCCATTCTTTTGTTTCTTTTTCGTTTTGTAATTAATTTTGTTTATATTAAATTTAATTTAATATTTAATCAGGTTTTATTTCATTTATATTAGTTTTTAAGATTTAATTATTTATTTTCTTATTTAGATTAGTTTTTAATTTATGGTTAAACATCATCAGCATTAACAATCTTTAATCATCATTAAGTCTTAACAACCAAGCGCCACTTGTCAAAATCTGGATATAAAACCTACTATTCATCTCCTCCCTCCTCAGGGTCACAACCCTAGCCCCCCAAAGACCTAACCCTAAACCTAGAGGGCACTCTGCAGCCGCCACTCTTCACACCTCCATCTCCTTCCTTTCGAGTTCATCCTTCCTCCTTCATCACCTTCAAACCCAGACCTTCAAACCAGTTTCTTCATCATTATGAACACCAAACTTCACCTCCATCCATCTTCATATAACATCTCCTCCATAACCAAAACCCCAGAACTTCATCGTTTAACAAATCTCACCACCAAAAACCATTAACAAACCTTCATCAAAATCACTGCAAAACCAACCCTCCATCTCTAACGTTTTTCTTCATTCCATTCTACAATCTTCATACCAACCTCTTTCATAAATCATTCTTCAAAATCTGGAAAACCCGGAATCTCATAAACGTCATCAACATTCACCATTAACGTTCAAACCATCATCGTTGGAATCCCATTTCCAACATTCTTTTTTTTTTTTTTTCATTTTCAAAGAGACAGAACAAACTCACCGTAAACCATATCCGCCGAAAACCAACGTTACCCAGTTTGAAAAAACAAGAATCCGTTTCCATCTCAAAACCCTAACCATTTCAATCTCCGCAGCGAAACTTCAAACAGACACCACTCTAAAATCTTCGAAACTCACTCCACTCAAATCACCAGACGAAACCTCAACCATTCTGAAACAAGCCCATCCGCGAAAACTCAAAACTGCAACCTTCTAACTTTTCCATTACAAACGACCAACCCACAAACGAAAACCTGCATAATCTCAACCCCAATCGCAACCCACAACAACTCAAACTTCCAAACCCAGAACAACCAAACAAACAACTCATTTTCGCTCAACTTCACCAAACAAACTTCAGAAAACTCAGATTCATCAACACATCCTCTTTTTCCCCCAACACTCAAAACCCATAACCGTCGAAACCCACCGATTTCCACTCTTCAACCTTCAAAACCACAAAAAATATCAGAACAGAGACGAGCCGTGAGAATGAGAAACAAAAATGAGAGTGAAACAGTGATTGAGACTGCGAAAAATCGAAACAGAGAGAAAGAGAACGAGGCGGAGAGCAAGCGTGAGAAAGCGAGCGAGAGCGGTGAAAGTGGGCGTGTGAATGAGAGTGATTCGGAGACAGAGCACAGTGAACACGAGATGTGCGAAGAAGAAGATATTTTTTTGTTTTTTTATTTTATTTTACTTTTTATTCTTTTTATTTTTTTTCTCTGTTGTTATTTCTATTTAACTGGATGTTGGGCCTTATAGCCTGCGGTGGATTTCGAACCCACACACTCTGTCCTCAACGTTACCCCCCAGTTCTTCTTCTTTCTTTTATTTTTTTAAAAAATATATTATTATTAGTATAAACATTATTTTTCTGTATATATGCTTTTATTACTAATATTTATTATGATACTGTTTTCTGTATATAATATTTTATTATTAGTTTTTAAATTATATATATATATATATATTATAACTTTTTCTTTAGATTATATTTTATTTCTTTAAATAATTTTTATTATTCTTTTATATTAGAGTTTTATATCAGAGTTTTTTTAACTATGTTTCTATATTTTTTATTACTATTTTATATTACAATTTTGTGTTTAGAACTTTATTTTTATCTTCTTTTTACAAGTTGAACATTATATCTTTTTGTAGAAGTTAAATTTCATTTCTCATTTATTATTGGGCATTTTTGCCTTTTGGGTCAATGACGACATTTCCGTAATTCATTACCAGTCAAATTATTGATGAATAATATTGGATTCGAGACCACTTCTTTCTCTCCTCATTTCTTTTCATCTTTCGATTTTATTTTGACTTTTGGTGATCGATGAAGTCTTGTAAGACGAGATCCCACTGTTTTTGGTCCATGTGACATGATTCAATTGGAGAATGATTCTCAATATCATTTCTCTAGCTTGTCTTTGACACGAATATTAATACGCGACCTCTTAAAGTTTGAATTCCCTTATAAGTCGAGCTATGATTGTTTAGCGTCATGTTGGTCCCGATTCAAAGCATTATCAAGGAACAAAAGAGGAGAAGATTGGAATGGAGCTTGCGCACAATGTCAAGGGTCAACGGAACCACTCCGTTCGGTAACATCTTTCTAATTCAAGTCTTTTAATCAATCGCTGAGCGTTGTGAGTTTTAAGCTATAGATACGTAGGAAATGGTGATTGAGGTGTTTCCCCTTAATGGCCTAGAGCGTTTAGCATAGCACCCTTTGGGTGATACGCGACGCATTCGCTCCTGCGCCTTAGGTTCTTGGGTGTGTGTCCCGAGTTCCTTCCCGTTTAGGCGTGTTAAGACTGCTTCCTCTTTTCCCTCTCCCCCGTGCGATCGAAACTCCTTTCTCTCGCATCCTGGCGATTGAGATCCCCCCTCTTGCCTCCGTGCAATAGAGACTCCCTTTTCTCTCGCTTCCGTGCGATCGAGACTATTTTCCGTAGTTAGCTGAACTACGGCTACTCTGATCTCTCATATCTGTTGAGAGTACGTAGGCATAGGATGCGATATCCTAGCAAGCACACTAACAACTAATCTCTCTGTTCTCTCGCTGCCGTGCGATCGGGACTTCCCCGCTGACTACTAATCTTTCCCTTTCTCTTGCCCTAGCGCAATCGAGACCACACTTTCCCTTTCCCCCCTTAGGTAACCTGTACCTTTTAACCAATGACATACTACGTCCGTTCTACCGCAAACAGGTGACGCCTAAGTCTCCAATGGTTGAGCAGCAATACACCTAACCGCTAGAATGCGTGCGCTAGTATCGTCAACCTTTTCTCTCGCCCTGTGCGATCGAGAACACCCTGTTTACCCGTAGTTAGCTTGAACTACGTTTTGCTCTGATTTCTCATACCAGATGAGAATACGTAGGCACAAGACGCAATGTCTTGGCGAGCAATCCCCCCCGCAGTTTCCCGAACTACGTTGACTCTGATTTTCCCATTTCACGAGGGAATACGTAGGCATAGAGCGACGATGCTCTATCGAGTCAGTTCTTTCTTTTCTTTCAGTTCTTTCCGTTCTTTTCAGTTCTTCCGTTTAGCTTTAGCAACCGTAGATAGTTTGTTTTTCACCCATAGACTAGACAACCAGCGTGGATCCCGTCGAGTACGATGGACGTGAGGGGTGCTAATACCTTCCCCTTGTGTAACCGACTCCCGAACCCGAGATTTGGTTGCGATGACCGATCTTATCCCTCTTTTCGTCAGGTTTTCTCTGAGCGTTTCCTTTCCCTCTCTTGGGATAAATAACGCACGGTGGCGACTCTTCTGTCATTGCTGGCCTCGATTTTCGCAGTAGCGACACCCGCATACCGTAACAACGCTACCGCCAACCATGTATTTAAGCTTTTGATGCAGGGTTGATGTAACAACCCCAGCTGAATGAATCCAAAGACGACCCAGTAGACAACTGTAGGCCGGCTGGATATCCATGATGTAAAACACAGCATCAAAGACTTCAGGTCAAACCTGAATCGGCAAAGTTACCTCCCCAAACACAGAACTTCGGGTTCCGTCAAAAGCACGCACCACCAAATCACTTGGCGTGCAAATCAACCTCTTCATATCTAACTTCATCAAGGCCTTCTTTGGAAGAACGTTTAATGACGATCACGTATCCACAAGCACGTGAGACATGACAGTACCTCGGCATTCTATAGATATGTGCAACGCACAATTATGATTTCTGCCTCTGGGTGTCAAATCTAGGTCCGTAAAGCCTAAGCCATTTCCTGCGTTTACGTGCGCCACCACTCCCTCAAGTTGATTAACTGAAATCTCATATGGCACGTAAGCAGTGTTTAGTATTCTCAGCAATGCATTCCTATGCGCCTCAGAGCAAAGGAGCAATGACAGGATGGATATTTTGGAAGGAGTTTGCGGCAAGTGATCGACTATCTTATAGTCGCTTTTCCTAATCAGCCTCATGAATTCCTCCGCGTCTTTCAACAAAGATTCTCTCTCCCCAGATTGTGAAGTCTCCTCCACTACCAGTCTTTTTCCCTTGTCCACCTTATCAACAGTCACTTCAGGCGATGAAAAGACTCGGCCACTACGAGTAATACCTCCGCCTCCCATGAGATTGTCAACTGAACTTGCAGGGGGATCATTCAAGTTTATCTTCTGCCCATTACAATACACTTTGGCTCCGTAGTTCCACGGAATAGCCTTAGTGCTCTCAAACGACATAGGACCTGCTTTGGTGATAGTTATCATTGGCGGCTTTGGTGCATAAATAGTAATAGTCTTATACGGGATGGAGATTGTCGCAATCTCACCCTTTTCTTCAGCCACCAAACCCTCAGATTCTCTTCCAACAGAACAGCCAAATTGTAAAACTCCGTCGTTCATCATCTCCTGAATACAGCTTCTCAACAATCCATATCCTCTTTCAGGATCAACAGAACATTCAACACAGTCCTCAGCACATCCCGAGAAAACACCCCCCTTTAGCAACCTGGCCTTCACAAAGCTTAAGGGTGTTTTCAGTTCATCAACATCCGTCACCAGATTCAACACCTCCTCCTTGAGAATTGCATTAACCCCAACCTACCCGTGATTCAGCATGGGATTCTGCACCACATTGGGAATATCATTAGAAAAATTGATCGCCTTACTGTCAATCATATCTTGCACTTTATGTTTGAAGGCTTTACAATTATCAATGTTATGTCCTGGAGCACCCGAATGAAATTCACAACGAGCATTTGCATTGTACCCAGGTGGAGGAGGTCCGGTCAAGGGAGCCAAAGTCCTTTTCTGAATCAATTGCAGTTGTAGCAAAGCCTGCAATAACTGAGAGTAAGGCATAAGAGGCGCATCAAAATGCCTATTTGCTGCCCGACCTCTATCTTGATATCTGCCATACCCCTGTTGATTTTGTTGCGGTCGTTGTTGTTGTTGTTGTTGCTGACGCTGTTGTTGCTGTGGTTGTTGAACTGCTGGAATAGTGATGCTGGCAATCTGCTGATGTTGCCTATTCTGACCTCTATTTCTTCCCATTGAACTAGATACAACATTAGTATCGCCCTCTCGTCTTTTGTTTCCAAACACCTTCTTGTTTCCTCCTCCTGCCGAGGGCATCTCACCAGCATTAATCTTTCCTAACTTAATTCCATTCTCAACCCTTTCCCCAGTGATTATTAAGTCTGAAAAACTTCCCGACATACTGCTTATAAGCTTTTCATAGTACACTCCTGGTAAAGTAGCAACAAACATATCCACAAGTTCCCGTTCTACCATTGGTGGCTGTACCCTAGAAGCAAGCTCTCGCCACCTGTGGGCATATTCTTTAAAGCATTCACTGCTCTTCTGAGAAAGATTCTGCAACTGAACTCTATTTGGAGCAAGGTCACTGTTGTACTGATAGTGCCTTACAAAAGCTTCGGCTAAGTCTCTCCAGCTACGGACATTAGCGGGCTCCAAGCTCATATACCATTCCAACGAGGGACCGGATAAACTATCCTGGAAGAAGTGCATCAAGAGATTCTCGTCATCAGAATGCGCAGACATCTTGCGATAATAAGACCTCAGATGAACCCTAGGGCAAGTGGTACCCTTGTACTTATCAAAATCTGGGACCTTAAACTTTGGTGGCACTCTCAAGCCTGGGATCAGCCCCAAATTAGACATATCCAGCCCCATAGAGTTTTGGCATTCAAAAGACCTCATCTTCTCTTCGATCATCTTAATCCTCCTGTCAGCCTCAGAAGGTACTTCAACAGTTATAATCCTTGGAGAAAACACATCCTCCTGCCTATTCTCATTCCAAGTGTGGTCCAGGCTACCATGTATGGCACACGTAGTATCGAGACCATAGCCATTTCCATTACCATTACCACCATTAGCAAAACCAACATGATTAAAACCTGTGGCATTTCCAGCACCAGCAGCGTGACCACCCCCTCCAACAGTAGGGATGACTAAAGTTGGCATAGAATTGTCTGCCCGAGGAGTTTTAATATGAGGAGGGTTAGAAGCAATCCCACCGTGTAACACACCATCACTATCCACTCGTGCAATCAGAGGTTGCACTAAAGTCTGAAGTTGCGCCTGGCCACTAGCAACCCCTTGCATGACCTCCATCAGCTGCGCCATACGATTTCTCATCTCTTGCATTTCTACCTGCATCCGATCCATCAGTATTTTATGGTTTCCTCTTGTACCGTACCGGTGAGTTGTCACGTCAGCAATCCTGAAACACTAGTAAACCACTGGAGAAAATAAGGATAACAGTTCCGGTGCACCTGCGAATGCGAGAAAAATTCTAAAATGCAGACATGTATTTATGCAATAGGGACATTTCCCCCTCGATTCTAGTTTCCAGAAAATCATAACAATGGAGAACCCTGCGGACAAGCATAGAATACCAACTCCTCATATATAGATCAAAAGCCATCAGGCAATGTACAAACTACAACTGAGTACAAATAAGGAAAAGACCTCTGCCAACAAGCTTGGCGATGGTCAATACAACAAATAAACAGCAAAAACTGCAACAGAAATAGACAGAACAGGTCAAGCAGGACGACGTGATCGGAAATCCTCTAATAGCCTCAACGTCTCAGGATGATCCGGTCTAGTAAGTAGTCCCCGAATAAGCAAATTCTGCTGGCTAACAGTATGCTGTAGACTATCAACGTGATCCTCCAAAGCCTCTTCCCCGAAACATGCCTCAAGCCTGCGTCTCTTGGAGTCAGCTCTCAACCTGAGATCCTTCAAGTTCGCGATCGCTTCATTCAACCTGTACTCACTGTCTCGTCTAGGTGATGCTTCTGCTGCAATCTCCCCATATTTGGCATTAAGCTGAGCCTTCAGCTTGCTGATCTGAAGTTTTAACCGGTCTTCGCGCTCCTTGTTGTTAGTGAGCGTGGCATTCCATATTGACTCAAACTTGGAAATCCTCAAGTAAGCCTTATCCAACTCTTCCTTCTTGGTAACAAGAACACTGTGAACGACATTCAAGTCTCGGCCTGTGAGCTCTCTGTCATTAGTCTCCTTAGTCAGATCCGTACCCAGTTTGTTCACAAGCTCGGTTTGTCTCCGGAAAGAATGAACTGCATCTATCTTCACATTGCGAAGCTGGACAATCTCTTTCTCCAATTCTTCATTAGCTTTCCTCAATTCTTCCTTCTCAAGCAAAACCTAGTTATACTTCTGAATATCTACTGTAGTAGGCTCTGCAATCTCGAGAGGATGCACAGGCTGAGCAGACGAATATGGCATCATTAGCTCTTTGGCTCTACTTTGAATCCAAACCAAATAGGGAGCGTATGATTGACTATTACTCTTTCCCAAGGCAAGCTTTCCTCTCCTGTGGACATTACTCCAGGCAGGTTCAACTCTAGCTAAGGTATCCCCCTCCAACAAACCAGTGAAATATAGAGATTCCTGTATCTCTTCATCCTTCGGAGGACCTCTTAGTGCATACCCAAACTGTCTAATAACAATGGCCGGGTTATAGTTTATGCAACCTTTCCTTCCGACCAGCGGGACGTTAGGAAAGCTTCCACAACTATAGATAATCTCAATGCCCAATACATCCCTATCAAACCAAACAATGTCTTCGACGGACAAACTCATCAAGCGCTCGGACCATTCCAAAGTACCAGCAGTAGCAGAGAACGGACCAGTCTTGGGAAGGTGGCTCCTGAACCACATATAGAGTAAAGGTGTGCAGCAAGATACACTTTTCCCTCTCCTGTTCTCGTTCTTGTAATGTACGGAATGATAAACATCACCTGACAGAGTAGGTATGGGATTCTTCGAAGAAAAGATATGGAATGCATCCACATCTACTTAATCTGGGATATTCGGGAATAAAAGAATGCCATAAATGCATAGGGAAAATATAGTGCTGAATACCACCCAACAACCCTTCTTAGTAAACTGTCGAGCCTTATCCATAAAAATAGGTAACAGAAACCCTAACATGTCATTCCTACTAGCTAACTTTCCTTTCAACTCAGAGGCATCCACATGTAAGGCTTTAGCAAGTTACGTCAAATCTGGCTCTCCCTCAACATGATAGAATGGTATCTGGTTCAGAATAGGTACTCCCAACATATCAGAATACTCTTCCAATGTAGGCGCCAAAACAAAACTCTGAAAGGTGAAGCCGCGCAATTGAGGATCATAGAATTGCAGCAACGTCTGAAGGCCATTCAATTAATCCAAAGAAGGTTTGCAAACAACACTCAAAAGCCTCCCATAAGACTCTCTGAAATCCTCCATAACCTTCTTGTCAGCTAGAGAAATCAAACTTCGCAGAGTTCTAATATCAGGCGTAGGAAACTTGTAGGCCAAAGTCCTCTTCAAGGGCTCCATGTCAGTAATAAGAGAACAAGATCACTAGAATCGAAGAGGAAATATACACCTGCAACATAAACACATGTTAATGAGATGCAAATGAGAATGCAAATGCAAATGCAAACAGGGGATCAAGACTGTTGTGCTGTTGGTCGAGAAGAAACACCGCTTTGCCTTAACAAGAACAAAGTACCAATAACAGGACCCACTGATAAACAGATTCACACTGTAAAGAACCGGGTATTCTGAAAGCCAAGGTTTCCTGCATAACCCAATCCCACTCACAGGTATGGACCTATCCACAGACAAAGTTTCGACATCCTATGCGTTCATCAGCGTCACAGATTTTCGAAAAATGATGATATGCTTACCATTTCTGGTTTGGCATCATCATCTCGCGAAGAGGCCTCACTTAGCTGAATCACATATGATCGCTCCCCAGAGTCGACAACCCTCAAATCTGAATTTCTCTCAACAGCCCACTGGGCTGGAAAGAAAATCATCAAAGAGAATCTCGTCTGAGAGCAAATTTCATGGGAACTAGTGCATGCCTAACATACAGGTTCACCACTACTTTTCGCTTCTAATACTATGTTTGTACTCAAGCCCAGGTCCGACTTATCTCTCAGTGGAACTTCCCTCCCACAGCACAGTAGTAATGATATATGATGCTAAAAATAAATGCGGGAAATATAAATAAAGAACATATATACAACACCTAAGAATAAACAAACAAGCGCTAGGATTGACTCGCATAGGGAACCAAAGTCCCCAGCAGAGTCGCCAGCTGTCGCAACTGCGAAAAATAACCTGCGGAAAAACAGAAGAGTCACCACTTTCGTTATTTATCCCAAAGAGAGGGAAAGGAAACGATCGGAAAAACCTAAGGAAAAAGGGAAAGACAAGGTCATCGCAACCATGTCTGGATTCGGGAGTCGGTTACGCAAGGGGAAGGTATTAGCACCCCTCACGTTTGTCGTACTCGACGGGATCCACGCATTGTTGTCTATCTAAAAGGGTGTGTTAAAACTACCTAGATAAAGGCTCATGGACAAAAGAAAAAGAAAAGAGAAGTGACTCGGCAGAGCATCGCCGCTCTGTGCCTACGTACTCCCTCGTGCAATGGGAAAGTCAGAGTCAACGTAATTCGACTAACTACGGGTAAAGAAAGGGGGAAGGTTGCTCGCTAAGACGTCGCGTCTTATGCCTACGTACTTTCATCTGGTATGAAAGATCAGAGAAAACGTAGTTCGGGCTAAAAGGACCACAGGTTGGTTCAAAAGTTTTTAGGCCCGAGTAGGGTTAACAAATAGTTCTAGCAGTTGGTGTATGAAGCTCGACCATTAGAGACTTAGGCGTTACCATTTGCGGTAGAACTAGAAGTTAACGAAACTCTTTTATCTGAAAAGATTTTCCTGATTAATATCCTAAAGGATGAAAAAAGATTTGAAGTATTTTTGTGTTTTTTAGAGAAGAAGTGTTTTGGATTTGATTTGTAACTCATGTTGCACTAAAGACTATGATCTAGAAGCGAATGCGTCGTATATCGTCCAAAGGACATATACTAACATTCTAGACAATTGAGAGGCAACCACCCAATCATCATTTCCCAAATAGCTTAAGGCTTGTAGCGTACAACATTTATCATTCTTTATTAAATGTTTTATGAAGGTTTGAAGATGAGAAGAGAAGAAAGGACACTAATGGGAGACTAATCAATCCTAAAAGTTATCATGAAAAGTATACCTAAGGTTGAGATTCAAAAGGGAAATACCTAATGTTATCATGCATGTTTAGGCACCTAATTTCTATCATAACCTCAAGAGGTTAGAGAACTTAGGGGGAGCATGGCAAAGAAAATCAAAGGAAGAAGAAGAAGAATGCATATGCAAATGAAATGATGCATACATTGAATGCACAAGTAGAATGAAAGTGGGAGGAAAATAGTGTGGGGCAGTAGCCTCCACAAGCGCATCTCAACCAAGCATGCATATGTAAATGAAAGAAAAGAAAATAAGAAGAAGAGCACAAGAAGAAATCAAACAAACAAGATCAAACCACAGAAAGGTGCATCAAAAGTGGGATGAAATGACCTACGTCAAGCAACATCAACCACACCACAAAATTAAACCAAAATGAAAAGGTAAAACAAAAACAAAACCAAATGAGGATGGGAGACCAAATGAGGGCAGCAAGGGCCTCATAATAGGTACTCAACCATAAGCATCACAAGCCAAGTGCAAAGAAAGCACAAAAGAGTCCTCAAGGATCCATCATTTTAGGTATACTTCAAGTACCTCCTCAGGAGGGACTAAGATACCTTAAATGAGGTTCCAAAGTCATTTGACATAAAGGAGATGAAAAGAAGAAAGCTCAAAAGCCATAACAAAACAAATCAATAAGAAATGCAAGTAAGAGCACAAAGGAAAAGCACCAAAAGTCAACCCTAAAGTCAACCAACTAGGGGGAAAATGGTCCTAAAAAATTGTTCAACTCATCATGGATATGAGGATCAATTTTCATTCATTGGACCCAAAGGAATTGGGAGAAACAAATAAAAGAACAAGTAATACACAATTTAATTCAATTAAAAACACCTCTAACATTTAATTGTATTTAAAAATGAAAAATAATCTGAAAAATAAAATAAAAAATGTCTAAAAATAATAGACATCTCAAGGTTTGTAAAAATAATTTTTGTGGAATTTTTGGAGTATTGGAGCTATTTTTAATTAATTAAATTCAAACAAGAATAAAAAGAAAATAATAAAGGAAATAAAAGAAAATAAAAAACAAGAAAAACAACACACAGCCATTGGAATGGATTACTGGTCAAGGGATCTGAGGGATGAAGGTGCGCCACGTATGGGCTGAAGGGAAATAAATGAAACGGTGCATTTCATAGAGGGTTCAGTGTGGTTCATTGACTTCAGTCCACCATGAGTCTTAATCCAATGTGTTGGTTTCAAAAGTATGTTGATCCAAAGAACTAAAGCTTTTCACGTAACGAAACCCTAGTCAACCTCTCTCAGACTGAATCACACGCGTCAGATGAGCTTACCTAGTCGAGGGAGTCCACTAGATCTAATGGCTGGGGAGTCATCTCCCTCATTCAAACCTGCAAATGGAGGGAATGCCTCAGGTGGTGGCCGGAGAAGACTCCGATCGTCTTCTCCGGCAAGAGCAACAGTGCTCTGGTCAAAATCTCATCAATTCCAACAAATTTAATATGAAACTTCATCTACAACTCATGAGGAACAAGAATCCAAGGTCAATTTCCATTAATTCCTCACCACAACTTCAAATTGAAATCAAACAAAAATGTGCCTCAAGAACAAAATCTCACCAAACTCAACCAAAATGTCCAGAAATCATCTAGAGGCTACAGAGATTACAGATCAAGCAACAAACAAGCAAAACACCACAAGAATAAGCCATAACAGATCCAAACATTTTTGAGCATCCACCAACAATCAACACAAATGCCAGTTCGTTTTATATATTAATGATCTACATGTTGTCTAGGTCTTAAATATGTAAAAATGGCAATGAATCAATGCATAATCAGAGTGTAAGGTTAAATTGCAAATACCTAGTGGAGAACTTCCACTGAGCCTTCAATTGATGCTTAAGCTTGCAGAAAAATATCCAGAAACGTTCAGTGATCCTTCTTAGAGATGTTTGCAAGCTTGATTTGCCTTGATTCTTGCTAATTCTCCAAATTTGAAATTCAAATTTTCACCACTTTTTCAAAGATGTTATTGAGCAATTAGCCTCCAATTTTCAATTCTGATAATTTGTTCATGATCAAAATCTTATATGTGATGGATCTTGATAGAAATAAAGCCCAATGGCAGCTTGTAGAGCCCAATTGAAAATCCATGGGAATTGATTTTGGATCTCTCTCATATGCACGAAATTCCTTCAAATTTGGCTCCAAAATGCTTCAAAATTCTTGCTGGGAGTGTATGGAATGTGAATGGCTAGGATTTAGCCCTTGTTTAATCTCAATGATTGATGTTTGTTGTGTAACTTCATGATGAAGTAAACTTGGAAATGGCTCACCAAAACATATCAAATTCAAATTCTACTAATGCCAATATGTTTAAAATGTAGTTTGCACGCAAAATATGCATTCATTTACACAAAAATGGTCCAAAGTAAATTAAATCCAATTTCTCCTTTTAAATCCCTTTTTATGAAAATCAATTTAGGAAAACACCATTCTAAGCCAAATTCATGACTTCTCAAGGCTTGGTCAAACAATTGACACCATTTAGAGCATATTTGATGTTGGAAAAATCTTCATTTGAAGTGTGCAAGTTGATGAAATAAACTATAATTTTATGACCTATAATCTTACTTTCCCAAAATACCCCTGACTTGCAAGCCTCATATCTTGAGTTCTACAAATCAGATGAAAGACTTCTAGTACTTTTTGGAAATCTAAGACCAAGACCTACAACTTTCATGTTGTCCAAACGTTAAGGAGAAACATCCTTCCAGGTCAAAAATGGCTTGGAAGTTGGTTGACTTTTGTTGACCAAAATCACATTCATCTGATGACCTGTAACTTGTCTGGATCATAACTTGAGTTCTATAAATCCAATCAAGGACTTCTAGTACTCAAAAGAAAGCTAAGAACATGCTATACAAGTTCCATGTTGGTCAAAAGTTGAGATTAAACTTGTATTTTGAGATAGGTGGTCTTGAAGTTAGGCACTAAATAGGGAATTTTACCCTGAGAACCCTAATTTAGTAACTTCTCACACTCTTGATTCTTGATGAATTGATTTTGAAATGCTATCTCATGTATCCTAACACAACATCCCATTACCATAGAGACTTTGAATTGAGTTTTAATCTCTTCCAATTACACAATTGACTGAGGATTAACCAGATGAAAACCCTAATTGCAACACCTTCAACTGTAACTTTCCACACTTGGTATAAACACTTGGATGAGCTCCAGAATGGCCCTCAAGGCACTCAATGAGCTCTCTAAACATCTTATATCCATAACCATGAATTCACAACCCTCTGATGATCTTGAACTGGCCTTCAAGTTAGGAGCTGACCCACATACATCCATCAATCCTTTCACAAGACCATTGTCCCCTTCTAGATGACTTGATGACCATCCAAACTTGAGTAACGCCCTTTGCTTAGGCTCAACCCTTTGAGTAGACTCCTCTTGCTATAAACAACCTCTTGATCCCCTGTTCAATGAAAAATGCAATGCAATGCAAATGCTAGAAAGAAATGAAATGAAACATAAGCCAAGTTAAGAAAAGGTTGGGCAAATTTTGGGGTGCAACACACCCCCATGGTCGCCAAAAGTTGACTTCGAGGTAACCATAGGAGGTTGTTCTTCGACACCACCTGAAGCAGATGTCGACCCAAGAATTTTGGCCACCTTCGATGGAGGTGGGCCAGTAGGTCCAGATGCCTTGGTAGGTTTCTTTCTCTTTTTCACTAGAACCTCCTCAGGAGATTCATCAGCATCTGAGGCCACAACGATGGGAGAATCCTTCTTGCCTTTCTTAGAAGGAGTCGAAGGTTTGCGCCCAGTCTGAGAAAATAAAAAGAGACGATACAAATGTGAGAAATGAGTCATATAGTAAGAAAAGAGGCAAAGAATATGAGATATACTTGTCTGCCTTCCATTTCCTTGCTACTTTGAGAAGTAGCAGCCCTAGTGGACGGAGCTTTCCTAGAAACAAATGGAAAACAGAAGATGATTTCCAGTTAAATATTAAGAGTTTAATTGCATAATCATAAGTAAAAGACATCAAACCTTCATATATGTCAGATTCAACACGAACGTCCTGAACCCCTATATGAAGATGTCCTTTGAAACTGTCTAAAGTGTGCTTAGTCGGAACCACTCGCCGAGCCTTTGGTTGAGACTGCTGGCGAAGAAGTTTTAAATCATCACTATAGATAAACCAATCTGGAAATGGAGGGGCAAGTGCTACTCCAAAATCAGCAGTAGGCAAGCGAGGGAATTTAGGGGGAAAAAGTTTAAAATCTACTTCATAACGTTTCTCACGAGGAACGGTAGGAAGAATTTTCAAGGTATCCAGTTTTTGCAAAAAGTTTCTTTTTAAAGTAACAGTAGCCTCATGGATGGTTCGACTAAGATCATTTGGTCGATAAACAGTTTCAAAGTATTTCTTGAAAGCTTGAATTTCTTGGATGTGAGCGAGCTTACTCTTCTTCGTCTTGTCCTGCACATCAAGGAAAGCCTGGTCAAGTAGTGAGGAAAAGGTGGTAACATTAAGAAAATGCTCATGATAATGTTTCGACCACCAATGGTGGAAAGAAGTAGTGCATAAAAAAGAATTTTCGAAGAACACAGGAGAAAGCACTCCTCTCTTCGTGCTCAAATCGACGAAGACGTCAGCAATTGTTTCTTCGTCGAAGCTGGCAGTATGAAGGATTACTTGGCCCTTCTTTTTATACAAGCACCTAGGAAAACTTTGAATCAACCCAAATTGACGAGAAACCAAGTTGGGCTGATATGCAATCAAAGATGCTAAACCTCTTCCCAAATTGAGCCTGTTAGCAATAAATCTAGGAATTAAAAAGGCTTCCCAGATTGAAACAGATTCGTCATCACCCTGCCCATGAGGAGTAGGAAATGGACTTTTAAACCATGTAGGGCGAAACTTCCTTGCAGCAAAGGGCGCCATACCAAAAGTAAACTCATGGTGTTTAGAAAACATCAGGATGTAACTAGTGAATGCTCCTTTGATGGTTTCGCCATCATCGTTGGGGTTCAGTTGAACCAAGCGAGGTCCTTCGATGCTTCTCCCCATTATCTCAGCAGAGGTTTCGTCAACTAGACCTTCCTGGGAAGGCTAGCTTCAAACGTGGCATTCAGCCACAACTAAAGCAACCATAGAGGACCATTCAAAGACACAGAATCATGGGCCTCCATGCGCTTCAGTCGAGAAGCTGTTTCACTCAGAGATTTATAAAGGTTCGTCAGAATGAGTTCACTCAAGCAGACACCTTTGTTGCAATGGAGTTGGTTAGCAAGAGGCAGGTATTTTTTTGGCTACCTGCAGAGATTTGGTACAGAACACACATCTCGATAGCCATATGGTGAGAAACGCCACATGTTCCTCATCAGATACATCATCAGTGGTACTGTCGAAATGGTGTTTAATGAAATGCATATAAGTGAGTTTGGAGTTGGGGATATGTACATAATCTTCAGTATCAACGTCAGGTTGGTAGGAGACACCATCAGGACGAAGTCCGGTTATAGCGAGTATATCGAAAAGGGTTGGGGAAACCATCCCACATGGCAGGTGGAAAGTATAGTGCGTATTGTCCCAAAAGTATAAGGATGCCATCAAGAAGTTCAGACAATAAGGAATGTTAGTCTTCGACAGCATTAGAAGGTCATAAATCCCCACAGATTTCCAATGATCAGCCTTAACCTTCTCCATCTTTGCCATCCAAAGGTCAAAGTCTTTAAGAGGACTAACGGCTCTAACTAGTCGAGTACCTTCAGCAAGATATCCAAGGTTGAAAGTTGGCAATAGAGTCTCTTCAACAACATTGGTAAGGGGTGTAGGGAAACTTTTTTGCCCTAACGGCCTGGTTCTCCGGTAAGACGGTAAAAACTCACTCAGCCTTGCGTCAGAAACATCAACCTGTGCCAAAGGACCAGAGAGCGCGTAGGGTTTACCCGAGACAATTAAAGGAATCATTACCTGAAAGTGGTAGATGCTCCTTGCAGCTTCAGAAGTGGGTTGCGGCATACATTGACGGTTCTCCACCAGTTGAGGGCCATCTATGTTCGTGAAAGGAGGAATAGCTTGCTTGGTTTGAGTAACACGTCCCTTCTGGGTTTTCTTCTCTTGAACGGTAGATTGAGAAGATGCCATTGTTGTTAAAAGAAGTGAAATGGTTTTTTTTCTCTGAGATTGGATGAAGAAAAGCTAAAGAAGGATATGGGATGCTTGAGATTCTAGAGAGTGTAAAAAATTCACAAAGTGGTGAAGGGATATATTTATAAGCGTTTAGAAATCCCAAAGGACTTAAATCCACCGTTGAAGACCAGCGGATAGTGGGACATGTGTTTGTTTTTGAAGAGAAGATGTGTATGGGCAGACTGAAAAAATGTACATTTTCAAGACAAAGTAATGATAGAAACAACTAAAAAGAAGTTTAAGAATTTATCATAATGGCATGACGGTGTGGAAGGAAAAGAAATGAACAGTTAACCACTAAAATAAGTAGTGGGTGGTTCAGCCAAAGCGATGCAGAATTAACACACGTCGAAACAGTGAAGGAAAAAATGACCTTCCTACCAAAACTGGCGAAAGGACATTATTTGGGGGCAATTTGTTAGCTCTCAATTTTCGACGCTAGTTGATTTTAGAATCACCTTGAGTAAAACTATGAATTTGAAATATGTTAACCTTTCGACACAATCACAGAACAATCCAAGTCGAAGAGAGGTGGACAAAGCTACTAAAATTTGCCAAGTGCTGAGAAGTGCTCGACAAGGGTCACGCTGAGAAGAACGCGCAGAAGTCACAATCAAAATTGAAGGGAGATATTAAGTGTTCAAAATTCAAACCAAGAGTGGACGAACATGGGAACGATTGAGATAGTGAAAAAGCGCAAAAAGGGACACGTTGTGAAGCCTCAACCGTCATCTAGTAGTTATCGTCTAGTACTATAAATAGTTGTCATTTTTATGTAATAAGGGTGTTCATTCATTTTATACTAGTCACTCCAAACAACTCAAAGTACCCGCGTGTAGAGAAACGAGTTAGCGAGAATGTATGTGATACAACACCAACCCTTTTTCATTAATGCAATTTACTCGCCTTTACCCTTTATGCACCTTTAGCCATTCTGCACTTTAACCTTCAACTTTTACATTTAAACCATTTTACAAGCTTTTCTGTGTTTTAGTTTCAAAGATCCCCTAGTCGAACGTGGAGTTCAGATTAGAGTTATTTTATGCCATTTAACTTTTCTGCCCTTTTAACCTTTCGCCTATTTATTTCCAAAGTTGTTTACCTTCTTGCAATTTAACTTCCAAAGATCTCTGGTCGAACGTGGAGTTCAAAGTAGAATCTTGTGCACATTTATTTTCAAAACACTTTACTTTCTTGCACATTTATCTTCAACGCCATTTACTTTACAAAGACGTTATAGTCGAACACGGAGTTTGATTGTAATCTCTCGCTCTTTACTTTACAACATTTAATTTTAAAAGCTTTTACATTACTGCACTCTTACATTCTTGCTTTTAATCTTCGACGCATTACTTGCTTTCTTTTAAATCTTCAAGTCATCTCACTTTTCAAAAGGTTTCACAGTCGAACGTGGAGTTCAACTTAGGGTCTTTTGTACACTTAGCACATGTTCTAGGATTTAGTATGGTCGATCCTTCAAGTTAGTCAATTTTATCTTAAATTGATAGACCAACGATTGTTTACCAAAATTCACAGTAAACACCAACACGAAGCAACAAAGAAAAAGAAATACAAGAAAGCACTAAGAATTTTACCTGCCACCCATATTTAAACTTGACATCACCCAAACTCAATGAATTGACTATATTAACCTTGCAAATTTTTACATCATTTTTCAAAATCCACTTAGAATTTGCACACATTCCAAAACCTCTAGAGCGATACCAGAAATTTCAAACTTCAATCGAAAATCTTGAAAAAAATAATGTTTTTTTATCGAGAATTTCAAAATCTTCGGGACAATCCTTTAAATTTTTATTCGGAATTTCAGAAATTCCGATATTTTTATATGCATTTTTATCGGAAATTTCAGAATTCGCGATATTTTTTAACATTGTACTGATAATTTCATAATTTCCGGTAGTTAATAAAAGTTGGATTTTTTCCCCGGAAATTTCACAATTTTCGATGATATGTAGAAAAATTCCAAATTAGCGGTAGTTAATTGAATTTTTGCTTTTTTTTTCATTTTGTAGTGAAGTCGAGGGGAAAGGACGACACCGTTGCAGGCATGACCATAAAGAGAGTGCATCCTAGGCTAGGGCTACTAAGGCAGAGTCTTCCCAGGTACGGGCTAGACAAGTAGTTCCATCCAGCTCTCACCAGAAACGATTGGTTGAGCAAGGGTAGTTCCGCGTGCCCCGTAGCACCTGACACTGAGCGGTGAGATTAGATGAGCAGCCCAGAGATGATGTTGAGGATGTTCATGCTCAGGAGGTGCAGGGTAAAGCTGTTCATGTTCCAACGGTCGAGACAAATGCGATACCTGTTGCTAATGAGGTGGCTGATGAGGTGGTCGAGACAGATGCCCCTATTGCTGATGAAGTGGCTGCCACATACCCGATCCCTACTACTAATGCTTATATAGAGGTTACGACTCCTGCTTCGATGAAGTTGTCTGTTCAAAATAATGGAGAGTTCATGGGAGGGCCCATTGGTCAATTTGTGCTTACCGATTATGCTGACCATATGGCATACCAAATATGGCAGGGAGTGGTATATATATTTTATGTTTAACTTTAATTTATTTATTATTGTTCTATGATGTGTTAAAATCAAACCGATAAATTTTTTAAACTTTGTTTGTTAAAGGACCGTCTCCCGCTGAAGGTGACATCCTACAAGTCGAAGATAAACAACTTCCCTAAGAGTCCGATGCCTGAGTAGGTCAAGGGAATTGTACAATATTTCGGTCTTCTCTCATTTGCTGACAGCTCACTCACCATGCTCGATACTTCCATTCTGACTACTTTTGTTGAGCGATGACACAATTGTAAATCTTGCTTTCATCTTTTATTTAGGGAGATGACTATCACTCTAGATGATGTCTCCTCGTTGTTCCATCTCCCCATCGCTGGTAGATTCTTCACCGCTCTTGTTATTAGCTATAAGCTTGCATGTATGGTGGTTGTATGAGATTTGGGAGGTACTGAGGAGGCCGTGCTAATAGAGTTTGATTTTAACAGGGGAGCTCACCTTCGGATGTCTTGGCTTCGGGAGAGGTACCACGAGCTTATGGAGTCACGAATGTATGAGGCTGCTGCTAGGGTGCACATGCTACATCTAGTAACATGTACTTTCTTTACGGATATGTCTCATGTTTATATTGACGCTCGGTACACACTGCTATTTAGTAACCTTGACGATACCAGTTGGACTTAAGGGTTCGCTGCATTGACCATTGATCAATGTACTTTAATATTTCATATTTTACTTTGTGCTAAGATAATTCTATTACTTCTAACATTATTTTCATTACTTTTAATATGCTTTTGAAGTTAAATTTAAATTTCTTTAATTTTATTTATGTTGCTTATTTTCAGAATAAACTATAGACTGATACCTTTTCATTGTGCATATTATAACTTGAGCTACGAGAATCAGATTGACACGTTCGGAAATGTTTTCGAAAGCTAATGCAAAATCTACAATTTTTATATTGAAGTAATAAACCAATTCAGAGTGCAGAGGAGTCAAATCATCATATTTCTTTTCAGACTTAATAAAAATAAATTAGTTAGTTTTGGGCCAACTTATGTATTTCGGGCCGGTGCTCTGAGAGCCCGTTTTTAATATTATTTAAGCTAAACTCAACATTAGAGAAAGTTAGATAATATTTTGGGATTTAGGGAGAGCATTAGGATTATGTGGCCGGATAAACTCCATGGTTAATATACTATTTCATAATTTCATCAAGACTTTGAGGTTATTATTACTCTTGTTAAAAAACATATATTGGTTAACCTCTCTGATGCTAGCCATGGAAGGTCGTAAATGTATATTTGAGGTGTTTGTGATTGGACTAGGATTAATAGTCACCATTGTTGGTGGACCGAGGTTTTGTGGTTTTTATGTTATTCATCGTTGTCATACCCTAATTTTTACCCCTAAGATTCCACTTTCATTTGCATAATTTTCATAACATCCATCACTTCTTGTGTGTGTCTTTTATGCATTGCTAATCCTATGAAAAATACAAAAATATGCTTTGCTTGCTTTGTTTACAAGTTAGAGTTTTGCATCAAGGAGTTCAAGTGGTTGATTAATCAGGGTTTAGTGTGACCCTCAACATCTCAAGCTCCTCAACTCATGTATAGTAATCAAGAGATTCCCTCCATCAATAATCATGTTTGATTTTACATCAATTCAAGTTCATCAAGCCCCAATTCATCATGTGCTCCAAATTAGGGTTTTGGTCAAAGTCAGTTTGCTATTGACTTTTTGACCAAAACATGATCTCATGACTTGGAACATGACTCAAAGGCTTCAAATACATCTTTGTGGACCATTCATGTAATTAAATTGCTCAAGAGGTTTGAGCTATTGATAGTTGAAGAATTTTAATTCAACTAATGAAAAGTCAACAAATGCTCAAAGTCAAAGTTTGACTTTTGACATTTTTGGCCAACCATGGACTTCTCAAGTCAAGAATCATGAAAATGTGGAAAATAATCGAGTTTGATCAAACTAAATCAAGAAAATCAAGGAAAAGATCAAAATTGTCAAAATTAGGGTTTTTGAAATTTCACTAAGTACGAAACATCCATGATCAAGTGACCAACTTTCCAAGGTTGTAATTTCCTCCTCAAGCATCCAATTGAAACACTTGAGGGATGAAATTGAATATGGCATTTGATACTACAAGTTGATAAAAATTTGAATCCAAAAGCTTTCTTGAAGTGGAAGAAATTGAAGTTGAAAGTTGAGGTTTCAAGTTGTTGCAAATCTCAAAACACTTAGAAGTTTTTCTAAGTTTTTAACCTTTCCAAGTGCATGACTTTATGGCCAATTTGTGAATAATCTAAGAATCCAATTGAAACACTTGAGGGATACATTTAAATAGCATAACTCCAAATTCGTCATGGTGGAAAACTTGGTCCAAAAAGCTCTTAACAATTGAGAGAAATTGATTGCCAAAGTCAGGGTTTCACATTGTGGAGAAATGCAAGATTGACCAGATTTTTCTAAGTGTTGAAACTCAGTTTAATTTACACGAGTTTGAGGCCACTTTTGGACACTTTCCAAGTCTTTCCTCAACTTGTCATGAACACCAAACTTGTTCCTTTATGTGCCAACTTCACAAGGATGCCATTTTTGTGCAAATTGACCCCCTACAAATAAGACAAAACCTGCTGCTAACTGTCCATGCTGACCTAGATTTTTGACACTATTTGTTTGGTCAAAACTTGTTCCATAAGCTGTGAGATGATATCAACCGATTTCTGATGCCAAAGCAAGTTTTCCTAACCTAAAAATGAATGCTCAAAATTTCATACAAGTCAAAATCCAAGCGTTAACATATGGTACCTCACTTTGCCATTTTTGTGAAATTGATCATATAAGCCAAATGACAAACCTTAGCTCTGATCAAACCTAACTCCTAACCAAGTTTCAAAACCTCTAGAAATGCAATATGAACCTCA
This sequence comes from Lathyrus sativus, assembly GCA_963859935.3. Classification (NCBI taxonomy): domain Eukaryota; kingdom Viridiplantae; phylum Streptophyta; class Magnoliopsida; order Fabales; family Fabaceae; genus Lathyrus; species Lathyrus sativus. Next base: position 181,980,265 of record OZ012740.1, on the reverse strand, counting down.
TAAAATTAGCAACAAGAAAGAGCATAAAGAACACATTGAACCAAAAACCTCCAAAACTCCATTAAAGCAAAATTTTGAATCTCTCTATCCTTGCATTCTCCTTCCATTTTCTCTTCATAAATACCATCCACACATCATACAAAAGCTTCTGTATGCATTGAAATCCATCTGTAACACCTCCATCACCATATTCTAAACCTCACCTTTTCCATTTACAAGTTAATTTGGTCAGAGCATTTCAGAGGGTTTCAATCAATTCTAATCACATCATTGCAATCATGGGAACTCAAGGAAGCTAGAGAAACTTTCATTTCACTCATGCAAGAGACTCTAGGGGTTTTCTAGTTTTCAATAAAACTCTTGAGATGGAGTTAAAATAAATTAAAACGATGACTATATTTGGATTCCTTGTTAAATTTTGAATAAGATGGTATATTTACATGTTTCATTTGTTTCGTATTTGGAAAAGGTGTGATTTTGAATCATGGAGGGCTAGAGGTTGTAGATGACACTGTTGTTGCACGTGTTTTTCTGTTTTTAATTTTTTTTTTAATATTTTTTATGGGAATACATAGACAGGCCAAAGGGCTATGGCGGAGTGGCTGAGGCATTTTGTGGTGACCTCTAGGGCGTGGGTTTAACACCCAACGCCCCTTTTTTTTTCCTTTTCCTTTTTTCCCTTTTTCTCTTCTATTTCCTCTTTCTTTTCCTCTTTTCTTTTCTTTTTATTTTCATTTAATCTCTTTATTTATTTATTTATTAAATCCAAATATTAAAAAATACAAAAATATTTATTATTTCTTTTGACTATTTATTTTACATCATTTATATTGCGTATTATATATTAAAAACCAAAATATTTTTCCTTTGATTATTTATTTTATTATTTTTATTTTGTTATTAAAAACTCAAAAAATGTATATTTTTATTTATTTTGTCTTGTTTGTCTGTTTCCCATTATTTTATTGTCATGTTTAAAAATCTAAAAAATATAATAACATCTAAGAGAGTATATTAGCAATATTTTAGTTTATAGTGTGTTCTTTGTATCTTGTTCGTGCTTTTAAACGAGAAGCCTAACAATTTTTTAACAAACACTAACACGCACAAATAACCTAACGGTTTCCGTTAAGTACAATGGATGTGAGGGGGTGCTAATACCTTCCCCTTGTGTAATCGACTCTTGAACTCATATATTGGTTGCAATGACCATATCCTCATCTTTCATTTAGGAGTTTTATTCAATATTTTCTCTCTCCCTCTATGGGAATAAATAAATATCGGTGGCGAATCTTTTAAATCCCTCCCGTGAGCGTGCGATTGCGCTTCGCGTGGTTGTTCTCATTTTTCGAGGTTCGGCAGATAGGGACTCTGCTGGGAACATTCCCATCCCTAAGTGAGTCAAGCCTAGTTAGGTTTTGTGTGTGTTTATGTTTGTTTATTTGTTTGGATTTTCTTTTATCATATGTTTTATTGTTTTTATATTCTTATATTGTGATTGAATCTTTGGTACTTGGATTTCTGATTACAAAACCTTGAGGGAAAAACTCTATACCCGAGTTTTGAGTAAAAACATAAGATATAATGATGTTGAGTAATGTGGGTCCACGAGATTTAGATCTCGTTAGGGTCGACGTGAGAACCTCACTTAGAGTAGATCTTTTGAGAATATTGAAGCCCAAAATGTAGTTGTCGTTGGTGTAACACCTTCCTAAACCCCACGGAAAACATATGAATGATCAGAGTAAATTGTCATGCATTTACAAAAGGGTGTCACACCTAAATTCCAAAACATCAAAATCACCTGTCATGCTCATTAACATTTCAATGTGAAATCATGCTTTAAAAAATTTCACTTTGCATGTAGCAGCGGATTCATCTTATAACATGATACCCCTAACGGAAACATCTGTGTTCATCACATAAACCAACATCGTTTGGGCACTAAGGCCAATATCGTAATATCTCAATAATATGAAAACATAGTATATCACTACAATATAAACCAAGCGATCCTAGTGTTACATGACCAAGGCATGACTCGACCCAACATAATCAATTACTAAACAACTATGCCAAAAGCAACCTCGCAACTACAAGTAGGACTACTCCTTGATACCTGCACGATGTCATGTAGGACATCATTCCAGCAGAAGGGTGAGAAATATTATCATAATAACAATGCATATAATCATATATAAATGCACAATTACAGAATACATATATTCCACATTTTCTCACCACAGTTCATTATAATCATCATATACATCACAACATGAGTATAAACAAATATGGATAATTCACTCAAGCATTTTTCATTATGCACACATCCATAATTCTCAATCCTAACAACTCACACACATATGCACACTTTCATACAACAATCACATATACCATAAAACTCATATAAACTCATCAATTCTCACCAATCCCCATATCCATACACAATTAGGATTATTCACCAACTCACAGTTACACACTCACCATTACACATTTACAAACCTCAATTCATCAATTCATGCTTGTAAGCATACTTCCATACAATAATCATGTATTCACAATTCTCATTTACACACGTCATACACATACGCATATTTTCACAATTCTCACTATACTTCATCATAACCCATCATATACTTCATAAAGCATATATACACAAACAAATATGGACAATCATAAAACATGTTTCATCATGCACACATCCGTAATCCAAAATTTCCACCCACAAGCATATTTCATATAGCAATGACATTCATGCTATGTGACTCAATACAATCTTAATGCAAACTCATGCCATGTGGTACCAACACTTGTTATCTTTTTTCGGTTTACATTAAACCGGGTCCACTCTTCTAGACCGATAACCACCAAAAGCCCGTCCTCTAAGCTTTCAAACCCACTCTTCTAGGCTTGGGACAAGTCGCTAGTCTCCACGAAACTAGCAAGCATTGCCTCTTGACTAAATGATGCATATGCAATCAACAACAAAATGCACTTAAGACCGACATCTTAATCTCATGCATTCAAATAATTCCTCTCTTCAAGAATTATAACATGATTGCACACACAACATATTCACATCATTCAAGTATTCATACTTTAAATCATCATATTTATCAAGCAATGCACACATATTCACAATATGTTCTCATGCATTCTTAACACATAAACACAAGCAATGCACACATATTCACAATATGTTCTCATGCACTCTTAACACATAAACACAAGCAATGCACACATATTCACAATATGTTCTCATGCACTCTTAACACATTTTTAATCAACTTAAACAATGTATTACATTTGTCAAAAGACCACAATTCAATTTAATTCAACAATCTAGGATTCACGCCATACGGCTACCCACAACATATATATCACAACATAATCTATGTCTTAAGGTGAAGGGTTAATCATACTAGAATCAGAAAACCAACCTCGGATGGAAACTCCAAGAAAATCAGAATCTGTCATGCTCGCTACCTCGCTCGCTCGGCGAGCCCCTAGCGAGTATTCGCTACTTGTTCGCCCAGCGAACAAGCTCGCGAAGGCAAACAGAAGCTACTGACTTCGTTTGCTACCTCACTCGCTCAGCGAAGGCCTAGTGAACCTTCTCTACCAGCGAACACCACAAAATGCATTCGGCCCAAGTCTGGGACCGTTCGCTACTGGCTCACTACTAGCTCGCTTAGCGAACGTTCGCTACCAGCTCGCTCTGCGAACATGCTAGCGAATGTTTGCGAACAGAATTTTCCACTTACTGTTATCAAATCCAAAACTCACCAATCCATCCAACTTTCACCAAACCAATTCCATTAACCTTAGTATAACATCCCTTGACTATTCTACATCATTTATTTCAGTTTTTACCCGATTAAATCCAATTTTGCCCTAACATGAAGAATGGTGGAAAAACCCCAACAACCCAACCCAATCATACATAACCACACACATTGATCAAATAATAATGTTTCTCACCCTTACCTTGATTAATCGGAAGCTAGAATTCGTTCTTGATGATTTCCAAGCTTTTCCCTTCTTCTTCCTCTTTTCTCCTCTTCCTCTTTCTTTCTCTCCTTTTCCTTCTTTTCTTTCTATCTCTTTTCTTTTCTCTCTATTTTCCTTTTATATCCTTCTATTTTCTTTCCACCATAATTCTTCTCTCAAAATATCTATCCATTCCTTTTCTCACCAAAATATCTCATCTTATCATTAACATAGGGAATATCTATTAAATCCACATTATTCTTCCAAATAGGATAAATCAGTTAAATCCATTAACACATATGAATTAAATAAATCCAATAATCCATTTAAATTAGATAAATCACATAAACCAATTAATTAGTACAATTAATCAATTATGGAAAAATTAGGCTGTTACAACTCTCCCCCACTTTAGGAATTTTCGTCCTAAAAAGTGTTACCTGATTCGAATAACTCTGGATACGACCCTCGCATCCCAAATCCCAAACTACTTCCACTAAAGGAATCCCTTTACCTCGAAGTTGCTTCTCGTTCATCAACCTGAACTAGCAATGTCTCAACAATCAAATCCTCTCTCACTCGTACACCACTCCATCTGAATGAATGCACTTCCTCAACTTAGACACATGAACACATCATGCAATTCCCACAAGTGACAACGGTAAAACAGTCTAACATGCTATTTTCCCCACGCTTCCGCTGCGCCACTCTGATACAGATCAGTAAAACACAATGGGTGTTTCCAAGACCTCAAGCTCGACCAACACCAGTTACTACCATAACTCTCAAAACACGTCCTTTCTTGGATTCCTCTTGATCTTTCCAATCGTCTCTTACACAATCTCAGGTCCGAGTACAACACTCTCACCAGACACACATAAACACAAAGGAATCCTACACCTCCTACCATACAAAGCCTGATACGATGTCATTCCGATAATAGGATGATAGCGATTATCGTAGGTAACTCAATCAGCAACGATTAACTATCCCCTGATCCATCTTGATCCAACACACAAGTTATCAACAATTCTTCTACATACTGGATAGTTCTCTTTGTCCGCCCATCCGCCCACGGATGCTAGATAGAGTCCAACTTCAACACGACACTCAAGGCGTCTACGAACCTTTCCAAAATCTCAATGGAAAACTCAGGTTCCCATCTAACAGAATGATTCATCTTTACTAGTAAGTAACGAGTTACTGTTGTTAATCCATTCTTAACCATCCAAATCGAATCATATTCCTTCAACTTCTTCAGAAAACCCGACACAAAATCCATGGGAATACTATCTCATTCCACTCAAAATAAACAATGGTTGCATCAGGCCCAACAGTCTCTGATGTTCACACTTCGACCTTCAACAAGTCTGATCAGGATATACAATCTCAACCACTTCTCCCTCCATCTATGGCCACCAAAACAATTTCCTCAAATTCGATCACATCTTCATAGCACCTGGATGGATACTCAATCTATCTCAATGTCCTCCTTCCAAAGTACTCTTATCCAACTCATGCTATCTAGAATACAACTCCATCACGACATCTCATAGTACCATTCTCAGCTCTTCGACTTTAATACATTAAACTCTATTAATCTCTTAACTCAAATTAGGATTCCGACCTCCTCGGATCTCATCGAAAATACCAATAGCCAGTCTCAACATACAAAGCTCAATCCCATAAGAAGTCTCTTCACAGATCAAACTCATATCCCGAATTTGCTTAATCAATTTTAACTTCCTTACCATCATTATTGGTATACACAAAACTTCCCAAGTCGATACCTTAGCTACCACGTTGTCTCACTCGAATGGTAATTCAACCCAAAGCCATACTCTTCCAGAAGTCCCTGTTATTTTCTCTATATCATATTCAACTTTTTCAAATCAAACAAATACCTTAAGCTCTTAAGATCATGAACCATCTCAAATCTAAACTAAACAATCGAGGCTTCCAAACTCTGGTACAAACACACAACAACAACCAACTCTAAATCACTTGTCAGATAATTCCCTTATGTACTTTAAGTTGCCTTAAAGCATAACCAAAACTTGCTGATGTTGTTCTTAACATATCTCCCAATCATCTCAATAAAGAATCCCAAAAAACAAAAATTAGTTCTGTTGGATTCGGCGAAACCAACACACGAGCTATTGACAGCTCTCCCAAAAACTCTTGGAACTTTCTTCACAGTAGCATATCACTACTTCTTCTCAAACACTAATAACTCAAGTCCCCGATGCTCAACATGATCCTCTATACTCTTCGAGTAAACCCAAATATCATCGATTACACACCATTGACTTACTCAATTGAGTATGGAAAATCCCAAGCCAAACGAACACTCGATCTGTGAGTTCTGGCGGAAACACGAACCTTGCTGTTCGCACTTATTGCAGCATCCAAACATATTCCATCAATAAATAACTTAATTCCATGTCATTACTTCACCATCTCCTAGAGCATTGTAATAACTCCCAACGCTTCTAATCTTGCATCATTCCGAATTACGGTTCTCCCGTTACGTCAACAATACGAAAACAACGTTTCACACTTAGAAGGCCATTCAACGCATCTTCAACTCTCAAATTGTTTAAAGGTCTAATTATACCAATATTGTATTCCACCTCTTACTTTCTTTAGTGATCACCAGAAGTCACTATCTACCCTTTATATAATAAACCTCACAATCTGTTGTCGTAGCACACATACCAGACACAAGTCTCAAAACTACTCGATCAATTTAATTCCTTGACTTATCCAAACAGACATATGATATGGAGCTCTCATTATCGTACTAGTTCCCGTAACTAAGTCAATCACAACTCCACTTCACGTCCTGGTTGTACATCACTATCTTGTCAGGATAACTTCCAGACAACCACAATTAATCGGCAAACCGCCAACTTCCCACTTTCATTAACACTCAAATTCCCATCAAAATTAAGCATCTCAACACTGTCTTGCGCCGACTCATCAAAACAATTCTTCAACACTTGGCTTAATTCTAAACAATTCACTGCTCACCCCTTCCAAGCTTGCAAGGCACGTCTATCCCATCCAACACAATCCCAACCACTATCAACAAGAGATTAAGGGCGATCAGTTCCTCAATTTGTCAATAGTCAGCCGAAAATCATGATGGGGTATAAACCATCTTTACCAAACTATAATAGTGTTCAACCATACTCTGAGCTACAACTCCACACTTGCAGCATCCTGGAGAAGCACAACCCTCTCTCCCACTTGAATCATTCCCGATTCTGCAGACAAAGGTTAGACAACAAACATGTATCGACAGTGCTTTCACACACATGTCACCTACAAAGGGAACAACCAACATTAGACAACTTGGCCGAATGGATCGACCTGCTCTGATACCACTAAGGTAACACCCTTCTAAACCCCACGGAAAACATATGAATGATCAGAGTAAATTGTCATGCATTTACAAAAGGGTGTCACACCTAAATTCCAAAACATCAAAATCACCTGTCATGCTCATTAACATTACAATGTAAAATCATGCTTTACAAAATTTCGCTTTGCATGTAGAAGCGGATTCATCTTATAACATAATACCCCTAACGGAAACATTCGTGTTCATCACATAAACCAACATCGTTTGGGCACTAAGGCCAACATCATAATATCTCAATAATATGAAAACATAGTATATCACTACAATATAAACCAAGTGATCCCAATGTTACATGACCAGAGCATGACTCGACCCAACATAATCAATTACTAAACAACTACGCCAAAAGCAACCTGGCAACTACAAGCAGTACTACTCCTTGATACCTGCACGATGTCATGTAGGACATCATTCTAGCAGAAGGGTGAGAAATATTATCATAATAACAATGCATATAATCATATATAAATGCACAATTACAGAATACATATATTCCACATTTTCTCACCACAATTCATTATAATCATCATATACATCACAACATGGGTATAAACAAATATGGATAATTCACTCAAGCATTTTTCATTATGCACACATCTATAATTCTCAATCCTAACAACTCACACACATATGCACACTTTCATATAACAATCACATATACCATAAAACTCATATAAACTCATCAATTCTCACAAATCCCCATATCCATACACGATTAGGATTATTCACCAACTCACAGTTACACACTCACCATTACACATTTACAAACCTCAATTCATCAATTCATGCTTGTAAGCATACTTCCATACAATAATCATGTATTCACAATTCTCATTTACACACGTCATACACATACGCATATTTTCACAATTCTCACTATACTTCATCATAACCCATCATATACTTCATAAAGCATATATACACAAACAAATATGGACAATCATAAAACATGTTTCATCATGCACACATCCATAATCCACAATTTCCACACAAGCATATTTCATATAACAATGACATTCATGCTATGTGACTCAATACAATCTTAATGCAAACTCATGCCATGTGGTACCAACACTTGTTATCTTTTTTCGGTTTACATTAAACCGAGTCCACTCTTCTATACCGATAACAACCAAAAGCCCGTCCTCTAAGCTTTCAAACCCACTCTTCTAGGCTTGGGACAAGTCGCTAGTCTCCACGAAACTAGCAAGCATTGCCTCTTGACTAAATAATGCATATGCAATCAACAACAAAATGCACTTAAGACCGACATCTTAATCTCATGCATTCAAATAATTCCTCTCTTCAAGAATTATAACATGATTGCACACACAACATATTCACATCATTCAAGTATTCATACTTTAAATCATCATATTTATCAAGCAATGCACACATATTCGCAATATGTTCTCATGCATTCTTAACACATAAACACAAGCAATGCACACATATTCACAATATGTTCTCATGCACTCTTAACACATAAACACAAGCAATGCACACATATTCACAATATGTTCTCATGCACTCTTAACACATTTTTAATCAACATAAACAGTGTATTACATTTGTCAAAAGACCACAATTCAATTTAATTCAATAATCTAGGATTCACGCCATACGACTACCCACAACATATATATCACAGCATAATCTATGTCTTAAGGTGAAGGGTTAATCATACTAGAATCGGAAAACCAACCTCGGATGGAAACTCCAAGAAAATCACAATCTATCATGCTCGCTACCTCGCTCGCTCGGCGAGCCCCTATTGAGTATTTGCTACTTGTTCGCCCAGCGAACAAGCTCGCGAAGGCAAACAGAAGCTACTGACTTTGTTCGCTACCCCCTTCGCTACCATCGAACACCACAAAATGCATTCTGCCCATGTCTGGGACCGTTCGCTACTGGCTCGCTTAGCGAACGTTCGCTACCAGCTCGCTCTGCGAACATGCTAGCGAATGTTTGCGAACAAAATTTTCCACTTACTGTTATCAAATCTAAAACTCACCAATCCATCCAACTTTCACCAAACCAATTCCATTAACCTTAGTCTAACATCCCTTGACTATTCTACATCATTTATTTCAGTGTTTACCCGATTAAACTTGATTTCTACCGATTAAATCCAATTTTGCCCTAACATGAAAAATGGTGGAAAAACCCCAACAACCCAATCCAATCATACATAACCACACACATTGATCAAATAATAATGTTTCTCACTCTTACCTTGATTAATCGGAAGCTAGAAGTCGTTCTTGATGATTTCCAAGCTTTTCCCTTCTCCTTCCTCTTTTCTCCTCTTCCTCTTTCTTTCTCTCCTTTTCCTTCTTTTCTTTCTATCTCTTTTCTTTTCTCTCTATTTTCCTTTTATATCCTTCTATTTTCTTTCTACTATAATTCTTCTCTCAAAATATCTATCCATTCCTTTTCTCACCAAAATATCTCATCTTATCATTAACATAGAGAATATCCATTAAATCCACATTATTCTTCCAAATAGGATAAATCAGTTAAATCCATTAACACATATGAATTAAATAAATCCAATAGTCCATTTAAATCAGATAAATTACATAAACCAATTAATTAGTATAATTAATCAATTATGGAATAATTGGGCTGTTACAGTTGGCCTCGATGTTTGCATAAAAATCCATGACTCTAAGAACCTTTGTAGAACTTTAAACCCATGGCCTACTAGGAATGATGGTCGTGTAGTTCGGGCCCCCCGAGAGGTAGATCTTGAAGGGTCGGTACAAAGATCTCGCTCAGAGTAGATTGTCTTGATGGAGTTGATGCCCGACACGTAGTTGCCGTTGGCAACAAACATTTGTTTGAATTCGTAACTTTGGGAACCTTGTCTAGAACCAAAGTCGATGGTCGCGTAATGAGGGCCCCTGAGAGGAGATCTCGAAGGGCCGGTATGAAGATCTCATCCATACTAAATTCATTTGATGGAGCGGATGACTAACTTGTAGTTGCCGTGGGCGAAAAACATTCATATGAATCTACGACTCTGTGGTCCCTTTTGAAACCTTAGATCAGAGCCGGTGAGAATGTTGTTTTGGAAAGCAATCAGATTCATCTGTTACCTCGAACCTTTGAACCTGTATACAAAAATATTGCATTCATCTACATACATTACATATGCATAGAAAAAGAAAATAAAGCTCTTAGTTACTTGTTGTTTATCTCAAGAATTTAAGACACCTTGCAAGCAAAATATGTATCCAGAAAGAAGACTTACTTACACATTCAAATACATGAATCTAAAGCTTGACGTCTTGAAGGAATTGAACTCCAAGTTGACTCATCCCATGCATACTGATTTTAAGAAAAAACACGGGAATTTGTTCAGCATCCTAAACGAGACAGTGAGCCCATTTGCCATTATCACTTTGGCTTGTTTCTATGATTCTCCATTGCGTCGTTTCACTTTTTTATGCTTTCAAATTGGCACCCTGTCGTACCTCGAAAAATACGATCCTCGCGATGCGCAAAACTAGGGTTTGCACGATCACTGATTGACTTATGAGAGTCGCCACCAAAATTTATTTATTCCCGTGAAGGGAAAGGGAAAACATCGAGAAAACTCACAGGGAAAAGGATAAATTATGGTCATCTCAACTATATTGGGTTCGGAATTCGGTTATGTAAGGGGAAGGTATAAGCACCCCCTACATCCATTGTACTCGATGGAAACCATCTAACTTGTCTAGGCATGAAAGGTATTTGATATCTCTAAGCTTTCTAAAGGAAAACTGATGATTACTTGAGGGAAAACAACAGTCTTTTATTACTGAGTTTGTCCGAGTTTTGCAACCCAGTGCCTACGTATCCCGGAGGGAATCAAAACTCCGTAATTCTTGTTGAAAATGTTTGGTTTGATGTATGTTTTTTTATGGACGATGCTAGGTGGCACACCCTTTTTGAAAAGTTTTTAAACGGAAAAGCCCGAAGATAAAAAGGTTTGAGATTTATAAGGTGTTTGATTAGGGTTTGAAAAGAGGTTAGAGATAGGAATCACACTAAAGTCTATGACAATAGAAGCGAGTATTTCATACAATTGGTCCAGACATCCCACGTACGAAATACCGTAAGAAGAGGTAAGGAAAAAACTCTGGCTCATCTTTTCCTATGTACTTAAGGCTCATGGCGCATGATACCTATCGTATTTAGTGAAAGATATTTTTGGATTTTTGAGAAAAGATTTTAGTTTTAAGAAGGGAAACTAGCCTAATTCTATAATCCTAAGGTTATGATTAACGGGAAAGACTACGCTAATGTTATCATGCGAAATATTAAAACCTAAAACCTATATCGATTCAACTCATTGAAGCTTAGGTTGAATCCATATCCTAAGGGATCATGGAAATCGAATAATCATCTGAGCATGTCAAATCTTGAGTACCTATCTTATGCATTAATCACGATTCATCAGGGAGCATCACAACTTTAGACCAAGCAATCAAAGTGCTTGAGAAACCATCAAACAATCAATAACCACAATATCATAAACCTCAAAGTAAAATCCAAATAGATAGACTCCATATCTTAATTAGAGATTAATCACAAATAAACTTCAAAAACAAAACAACGTTCTAATCACACCTTAAAATAATTCTAGTTAGTAAGAACAAACTAATTAACGATCAAACAAAATCCTAATTAAAATGTATTATAATTTTATAATCAAAATCTCATAAAAGATTAATTAAAATAAATATTTAACAAAAATCTAGTGATGATTAAAAAAACATTATAGTGTAAAGGCAAACAAATAAGGGTATGTTAGAAAAAATAAAAAATCTATCGGCCATGGGTCATTTGGCCCAACCGATTTGTGTTTTGAATTCATTACTTGAGAAAAAAAAGCATTAGATGTGCCAAAAATCCTGAGCCCACCCGAGTTGTACCAGCCAACATGATATGATGGAACAACAAAACATCATAAGTTCACTCTCTTATCCCTCACCCCCTTGTCTACCACCCCTTCTCTCTTTCTCTCTCATCTCTTTCGCTCAGAATCTCTCTATCGCTTGTTCTCCTTCTTCTTCCTTGCGCATCATTGAAAACCACCTTAAAGTTCACCACACCATGACCTTCTGGCCAACAATTTGTTTCGGTTCGGGGCGAGAATTACATATACCACAACAAAACGGGAGGAATTGAATATGAACTTACCTCGAATGGAATTAAGGTACTGATTCAAATTTTATCGATGCCATAAATTATCGATTTTATCAATTTCAAACTCTTCTTTTCCACATTTCATGTGTTGATGTGATGCGTGTAAGATGGTGTACATGTTGCTGCGAGTGATTGCTGTGTATATGCGTACTTTGATGCTATAATTTTTTCTCTTACTGCTATGCGTGTGTGTTTGAAATATTCTTCATGTTAATAGTGTCTCTATTTCTGATCTATGATGTTGTACATGAATGTTGCTTGTGATCCCTTCATATTTTGCCTTTTCCCTTTTTATACGTGTTGTACCCCAAAATTTGCGCAACCTTTTTTCTTTACTTGGCTTATGTTCTTTAGCATTTGCATTTGCATAGAATTGTCCTTTTGCAGAGGATCAAGGGAGGTGTGCCATTCAAGAGGAGAGTCTCAAGGGTTTCAATCTCAACCAAGAGTGTTTATTCAAGTTATCTGATGCTTACAATCATCAAGAAATGGTCAAAGCTCTCTGAGAGAGAAGATTCACAAGTGTTGCTTACCTCCTATATTGGAGGGCAATTGAGGATCATCAGGGGTTCACAAGGCCATGGTTATGGATAAGAGGTGTATAAGAAACTCTTTGAGTGTTTTTAAGTCATTGTGGATCTTATCTATACATTCATTTCACTTGCAAGAGGTTGCAGTCAAAGGTTGTGCACCTAGGGTTTCATCTGCTTAGTTCAAAGTCAACTGTGGGTTTGAAGGAGTTGGCGACTTGGTTCCAAATTTTTGGAGTCATGGGAAGTCATTTTGAGACATCTTGGATGTCATATCAAGTTTTAATCAAGGAGAATCAAGAGTCTAAGGAGCTACTAAATTAGGGTTTCAGAGGGTTTCAGTGTAAAATCCCCTTCTTTAGTATCCAACCTCAAGGACCATTTATCTCAATATACAAGTTGAATCTCATTTTCTTATAAACATGAGACTTATAGGTCATGTTATAAGATTTCTTTTGAGTACAAGAACTCATCCATTGGGTTTGTGGAACTCAAGTTATGATGCCATCAAGTTATGGGTCTCAGATGAACTTATTTTTTGGTCAACAAAAGTCAACTCACTTCCAAGGCACTTTTGACCTAGAATCATGTTTCTCCTCAACTTTTGATGAACATGAAAGTTATTCCTCATGATCTTAGATTTCCAAAAAGTCCTAGAAGTCCTTGATATCATTTTTGGAACTCAACGGAGTGTCTCCGTTAGGTAATCTTCATTTCAACTTTTCTCTCATGTTAGGCACTGAATTAAGTTCATGTTGGTTGCATTTGAAGCCCTACCTCGTGTAGGCCATGTTTGAATGTTTAATTGTCATGTTTGGTGATGTTATCAGATGTACATTCCAAATTTGTTTCGTTCGATTCTCCTTATTTACGCACAGTTAAGACAAATGAACCATGGATTTGGAACGTACATGAGTTTAGCTTCAATTTGGTATAAGATTTGGCAAGTTTTGTGGTGGTTTGTTGACCTGAACTCCGACTACTTCGCCGGAGAAGACGACCGGAGCAAAGGCTCCGATGTTTGGTTCAAACGCAGGTGAAGGTGAGGTGTACTTGGTTGACCTTTTGACTTGATCAGATGAACGTCCCAGATGCGTTTGACTGGCCTGCGTGGAAATTGACTTCCACGTCAATTAATGAAATGCAGCGTTTTGTGTTTTGCTGAGTGGTTTGGGCCAAAGTTGCTAATCACAGCCCCTGATTGTTGAGCCCATTGGATTACAACGTGTTTTCATTGCTATTTTCACCATTTTCCATTTATTTGTTTTTATTTTCTTTATTTTATTTCTGTTTTGATTTTAATTGATTAAAAATACTTCGAATCATGATAAAATTCAACCAAAAATATTTTCTAACACTTTAATGTGTTATTTAATTTTCATCATTTTTAATTTCATTTTCCATTTATTTTTCAATTTAATTTGAATTTAATGAGTGGAAGTGTTTTTAACTTGTCTTTCGTTTGTTCTTACTTGTTCTTGTTTGATTTTGTTGACCAATTGAAACCACTAACGAATGAGATTTCCTCCTCATTTTGATGATGAGTTGAGGTGTCTTAGAGGATGGTTTTGGTCAATGTTTAGCTTCTTTTTGGTTGACTTTCATTTGCTTTTATTTGACCCTCGACAACCCTTCTTTAAAGTGGAGCACCCTTAGTGGATCAATTCCTTTGGTGATGCTTTGATTGGAATTTGGTTGTATTGCTTTGGCCTCTGGTTGCCAACATCTTTGTGAGCTTTTTGCATTTTATTTGGCTTTTATTGAATCATTTTCCTATTTTTGTTGTACGTTGTAAGTCAAGTCACCCTAGGAATGGTTCACACATACTAGTTGACCTAGTCCTTGTGGGAGATGACCCTTGTGGATCCCATATGCTTCCAACACCTCTTGATTCACATTCTTAACATGTTGAAGTGGCTAGTTGAAAATTTATAGGTCCTAAATTTGGTTGGTTTATGTTGTAAGTTGCATTTGTTTAAGGCTTTCCATTTGATGTTGAATGTTGAAAGTGTTTAGAACCTAGGTTCTTTACCATGCCTCATCTTGCAATTTGTATTGCCTTGATTTCTTCTTTGGTTTTCCAACCTCCCTCTCTTGTTCTCAATTCTGTCCTAGGACCTTGGGGACTCATTCAAGTTGATTTGGTGCTTTTAATTTGTACTTTGAGTTTGACTTGGATGAGAGGCCACTTTGAGAACTTTCTTTTGGTTTCTTTCTTGCATGATCATTGTGATGTTTATGGTTGAGATTTCATTTGATGTTGCTTGCTGACCAAGCCTACCCTCCCATCCTCATCTTGATCATGTCTTCTCCTTTTGCCTTCTTGCATTGCCTTTTTGTTTAGTGATTGATGTGCAAATGGTTGTAGGAATTCTATTTCTCCCATTTCATCTCACTTGAGCTTGAACTTGTTCAAGTTCTTTGGTTTGCATCTCTCATTTGTTTTGCATATTTTTGTTTGCTTGAAGAGGTTGAGATGTGCTTGTGGTGTTTGTTACCCCACACCTTTTTCCTCCCTCTTCATCTTTGTGTTGCATTGCATGTTTGCATATTTTCTTCTTTCTCATTTGTGCTTGCTTTCTTCTTCTTTTTGTCTTCCTTTTCCATTTTCCCTTAGGACCTCTGATCTTTCTTGTTCAAGATGGATTATAATAGACATTAGGTTTGAATCAAAGCATGACAACATTAAGGTAGTCTTCCCTTTTCATCTCAATCATAGGTGTACATTGCATGATAACATTAGGTTGAGTTTAGTCTCCCTTTTAGAGTGTGTCTTCTCTTCTCACCTCAAAACTTCTTCAAAACATCTAATAAAGGATAATGAGTGTTGTACGCTACGAGCCTTAAGCATTTGGGAAATGATGATTGGGGGGCCTCCTCTCAATTGTCTAGAGTGTTTAGCGTATGTCCTTTGGATGATATGTGACGCATTAGCTCATAAGTCATAGTCTTTAGTGCAACATGGATTACAAACACAATTCAATCCACTTCTTCTTCTTAAAAGACTCAAAAACAAACATCAAACTTTTTTCATCCTTCGGGATTAATGGAAAACGTTTTTATAAAGAGAGTTTTGTTAACTCTTTGTTCTATCGCAAACAGGTAACGCCTAAGTCTCCAATGGTCGAGCATCATACACCTAACTGCTAGAACTAAGTTTTAACCCTACTCGGGTAAAACATTTGAACCAACCTGTGGTCGTGTTAGCCCGAACTACGTTTGCTCTGATTTCTCGTACCAGACGAGGATACGTAGGCACAAGACGATGATGTCTTAGCGAGCAACCTTCCCCACTTTCACCCATAGTTTTCCGAACTACGTTGACTCTGACTTTCCCATTGCACGAGGGAGTACGTAGGTGTTGCGGTGGAAATAGGATATCAAATTATTAATTAATTTGAATCACAATTCAATTCACAACTGCTCTTTGATTTATCCGAAGGAAAAGGTCAAAAGAGGGAAAACCTATTTTTGCATCGTAAACACAATACGGGGAGATACCTAGGTAAGGGGTTGGTTAAGCTTAGGGAAGGTATTAGCATCCTAAACTTCTGTAGTACTCTACAAGAACATTTTGTTTATCGTTTACTATTTTGCTTTATTATATTTTAAAGTATATACAAAGGGATTAAAAGTTAAGGGAAAATACCTAAGGGGTTAATTCTAAGTTTACTCGGCAAGACATCGCATCTTGTGCCTACATATCCTGACGGGAATGGAATCAGAGTAATTGTAGTTCCCCTCGAAAGGGAGGTTAGAAACTTCTTGACTATGGTCAAGATTTTAAGGGGAATAAATGTATCTTAAGGACACGCTTATGTGGAGTCTTGAAACTCCTATTTCTACTTAAAACTGTTAATTAGAATTAGGATTGAAATAGGGATTCCACGGTGGAAAACCCTAAAACAGAGTACGACGACTCTTTGACCTAATGCTAGGGTAAATGGTATTTTTGTCCACGGCGGAACACCTAAGCTAATTAGGGTTTTGGAAAATGAAATGCTCAAAGGTGAAGACTATTGACACGGCGGTCAAACGGTTAGACCTAATCCTTCAGAAGAGAATTAACGGAGAAAATAAAAAAATAGTGGAAAATCAATAAACAATAAAAATGTTGAAATAATGTACAAGGGATAAGGATAGGAATGTGAACAGTGATGATAATGTCAGATAATGTACAAGGATAAAATAAATACAAAAGTAAAAGGTTAGTAAACATGTTCATGGACAATCGGGAATGATGTTAGGAATGATTAAGGGATTGATGAATTTAGAAGTTAGGTGGTTAATTATTTTGAGGAATTGAAAATTCACATAATTGAAAAGGAGTTAGAATGGATTAGGATTTTTGGTGAAATTTAGAAAAGTTAGAATTTTAATGATAAAAAAAAAGAAAATTAGATTAGGATTAAATTAAGAGAAAGGTTTGAATTAAAAAAAAAGAAATTTAATAAGTAAAAAAAAGTTAGAATTTTTGAAGATAAAAGAGGTTAGAGCTATTTTAAAAGAAATTAGAATTTTTTTTAAAAAAGTGAGATTTTAATTTAATTCTTTAAAAAAATTAGAATTTTGTTTTCTAAAAAATGTTAGATTTAGTTTTTAAAAAAGTTAGATTTAATTTTAATTAAGTTAGATTTAATTTTTAAAAAGTTAGATTTAGTTTTAAAAAGGTTAAAAAAAGATTTAATTTTTAAGAAAAGTTAGAAGAAAAGATTTAATTTAAAAAAAAAAAGTTAAAAGAAAAAGATTTAATTTTAAAAAAAGTTAATTTTAATTTTAAAAAGAGAAGTGTTAGAACTTTTATTTTAAAGAAAGTTAATAATTAAAAAAAAGATGTTGGTTTTTAAAAAAAAAGATGTTAATTTTAAAAAAGTTTAGATTTAAATAAAAGAGTTAATTTTAATTATTTTTAAAAAAAGTGTTAGTGTTAATTACAAAAGAAAAGGTTAGTAATTAGTTTTAAAAAAAGAAATAAATTTAATTTTAAGAAAAGGGTTAGTGTTTAGTTAGAATTAAGAAAATAAATAAAATAAACAAATAAAAAATATAAATAAAGGAAATGGGTCGGGCCTGAGTTTGCGACGATTTTGTGATGACGGTGATGGTGGACAGATTTTTCTTTTGAGGGTTTTACGGTTGATGGCTTTCGTGGTTTCTGAGGCTATGGGGTTTTGGCCGCAGATGATGATTTTTGATGAAGACTGTAAGAGTCTTTTATGCTTGCCAATCTCCGTTTTGTTGTTCTTGAGGGTCCTTTTTATAGTTGATTTTTAAATCTTTTTCAATCTCAGATTTAATTTGAATATCTCAATCTTTTTTAATCTCGGATTTAATTTGAATAGATTTTTGTGGTGATTTCAGATTTGATCCAATGATGGTGATGCTGATATTTGGATCTAATTTTCTTATGATGATGATATGATATGATTGATTTTATTTAACTCCATCTGTGATTTATTTTGATTGGATTTGATTAAAAAAGTGTTGGGATTTTTGATTAAAAAAGTGTTAAAAATTAAATTTAAAAATGTTAGCAAAGAAAGTTAGAAATTTTAAGAATAAAAAGAATTCGAGGTTTAAGTTTTAAATTAAAAAATAAAATAAATAAGTTAGAGTTTTTTTAAAAAATAAAAAGAAGTTAGAGTTTTAAGTTAAAAAAAAAGAGTTAGAATTTTAAAATAAAAAAAATATTTGAATGTTGATTTAAAATTATTTTAAAAACTATTAGAATTTAATTTTAAAAGGAAGTTAGATCTTAATTAAAAAAAAGAAAAGGGCATTAGAATTTAAAAAAATATTAGAATTTTAATTTGAAAAAGAAAGGTGTTAATTTAATGAAAAAAATATTTAGTTTTAATTTTTAAAAAAAGGTGTTAGAATTTGATTTTTAAAAAAAAGTGTTAGATATTAATTAAAGGTTATATAAAAAAAATGTACTCTTGAAGTAAAGAAAAAAAATTAAATTTTAATCTAAATCCTAAAAGTTAACAAAAAAGGTTAACAAAAAAAAATTAAAATGATTTAAATAAATAAAATAAATAGAAAAAAGGTTAACAAAAAAATATTAGTAAAGTTATAAAAAAAGTTTAATTAAATTATTATTAGTTAAAAAAAAGATTTAAAAAAAGGTTAATTTATTAAGTTAATCAGAATTTAAAAAATAATAAAATAGAAAATGAAAGGGTAAAATTTGGGGTATGACAGTTGCCTCTATTTAAATAACTTCACCGGATGATTTGAGCAACGAAGGCTCGAGAAATCATGGTTAAAGGGATTTAAATACAGATAACCGAAAATTTTGCCCTTAGATGCTGTGATATGCAATGTTATGGACAAAACAGAACAAACTATAATGTTGACAATGCCATGAATCTAACATGATGCGTATGCTGAAATGATAAATGTAAGGATGCAGACGACACGGGGGACTGACGCGACGAACAAACCACACTGGAGAATATCCGAGAGTAACTATTCAACAAGTTCAGGCGTGACCGGATGATACTCTAGGATCAAAAGTAAAACTGAATCTGCACGACTGCAAGATCGATTACAAAATGCTGGAGCATTGAGCAAAGAATAACATCCGAGTTTCTGTAAACTTTCCCTCGTGACAGGATCGAATGGAATTTTCGGGAATCCCTTTAAACGAAGAGATCGAGCGGGATCTTCAGGAATCATTGACAAACATACAGAGAGAAAAAAAAGACATCAGAAATATCCAGAACATTCAGGGAAACATTAAATGTATAGGAAGAGTTTGAAGACGTATCTGGAAGAACATCAGATAAGCAACAAAGGAGTCCTGGAAGAACGTCAGAACAAAAACTCAGTCTGGAAAAACATCAGAAAGAGAACAGACCCGGAAAAACATCGGAGGAGATTATGGAAAACCATCAGAATCGAAGGAAAATCTGGAAAAACATCAGATAAATTCTGGAAGAACATCAAAACAAAGATTCCATCTAGACAACCATCAGAAAGAGGAATAAATTCGGAAAAACATCGGATAGATTCTGGAAAACCATCAGAATCAAAGAGAATATCTGGAAAACCATCAGACAAGTTCTGGAAAACCATCAGAACAAAGACTCAAACTGAAAAACCATCAGAGAGAGACACAAATCCGGGAAAACGTCGGAGAGATTCTGGAAAACCATCAGAATCGAAAGAAGTATCTGGAAAAACCGTCAGATAAGTTCTGGAAGAACATCAGAAAAACACTCGATCTAGAAAACCGTCAGAAAGAGAGGCATATCCGAAAAACCATCAGATAAGAACTGTCATATCTGGAAGAACGTTAGATAGACACGACACAGAATTGTTTGATAGGTGCCAAGTGAGTTGGACTTTGACCACAAGGTAAGAGGTGGATAAAACACGACCTCGGGAAGAATGCAAATGAGGATGAAACACTCATGATATGTATATGTATATGAATTATGCTATGATATATGATCAAATGCAAATGGAGATGTCGACGACAAGGCTCGACTCTGTTGATGAGATGAAAAAAACTAGAGAACTGATTCCTCAACACATACATCACTGTCATTCTGCTAAACTGTATCAAGTTGATAGTCCCTGTAGGAAGGATGAATATCTGCTTGGGGATCCTTCAAGTAAACTGCCCCAAATTAGCCGTTTGTTGTAGATGAGCTGGTAATGCTTCAGCTTGTCTGATTCGTGAAAATGACTGTTTTGCTGTACCCTCAGAAGGCTCGCCTCAGTCCGAGTCTTGAAAAACTTATGGATAAACTAAATCTGATAATGACCTTGCCTTGAACAAATCTTGAACTGATTCTTAGACAGGATGTAAAAGGAACTTGCCCCTGATAGGATCACCGACCAAGTTTCTCATTGTTTGAAAATTCCTTAGAGGAAAGCCAGTTTGCAAACAAACATATTCATACAAACATGGTAATGTAAAGTTCATGCAACTTTTGAAATCAAAATTATTTTTGAAATATGTAAAATATGAGAGTTTTATATCAGAACACGGCGGTTCAAAATACTCAAAGTGTAAAAAAAATGTAATGCCAAAATAATTGATTTGCAAAAATCTTTTGGAGTCAGCTTACGCAACCTTACTGTAGTATGCTTTCAAAATAACCTTGCTTCAATTAGGTCTTTTGAGGGTTGTAACGTGGCCTGGTTCACGGTTTAAGAAACAAAGGATAAAGGCTCAAAATTATTTGTACCCACCCAATCTACGTGATAGTCTTCAGTCCTACACTCAGTTAACTCATATTGAATTCAGGTTCCTACAGGTTAGGAATTGCCCTGATAGTAGCAATGATGGTTCAGAAGTCAAGAGACCTTTGAAAAGGCAGTCACTACTTCCTTAGAAAACTTGGTTGTTTTGAGGATTTTCAGGATAAGGATTTAAATATCTCCTCTTTTTATTATCCCTAACTTTTGCATGAACTGTTTCTTTTGAAGATTACAGTCAGCGGGATGCCCCAGTTTTGCCTAAGCCTCCTTCATAGGTTATGAATTAGCGGGCTTGTTTTATTTATTTATTTATTTATTTTTTATTTATTTATTTTTGAAAGAAAATGATTGCTTGGCCTAATGATCACGGTGAACCATCATCATCTTCTTGGCTTGAAAGACATCTTCGACACTTACTTGCTGTGTACGAAGGAAAAATTATGAATGCAACCTTTATATGAAAGGTGTATTACAGGAACACATCATCAAGTTAACTGAGAACTACCCATCCCCAGGTTAAGATTGCGGTTTTTTTGTAAAGAAAGAAAACTCCAACTTCTAGGCTCGAAGGGGGTGACAAAGGAATAACTTCCTTATTTCTCTAGTGTTTGGGGATTGTAACAATACCTTACATCGTCAACAAAGTTTGATTGAAAGCATACTGACAACAGTTATGGGTATAACATTTTCGTCATCCTCCCTCCAATCTTTGCATATCAAAAATTTGGACAAAGAGTAAATATTTGAAAAATAAACTATAAAAGTGCAAATAATTGAAATCAAAAGTTGCAATGCTCATTTTACTGGTATGAAAGTACAAACATAATTTGAAGGCAAGAAGCTTAAACAAAATAAGGAAAGTACAAACAACAAGGAACAAAAGGCCTAGTGACTAAATTAGTGCAAAGATGAGCCGTCTTGTCTGAAACACTGGCTTTAAGAAGATAATCTGCTGAAGTCGAACTGAAGCTTCACTTTTGATGCACTGGCAGCATTGTAGTCAAAGAAAGGAGTTTGGACAGTCTGGGCAACAATGTAGACCGCATGTATGGTCATGCCTGATTTCAACTCATTGATCTTCGTTTGGATTTCCGCATTATATGTCTCTTGTTCTGACATCTGGCGTCTATAGTTAGCTCTGGTCTGATATCTGTGTCGAGGAATCAGCTTGACGACTCAAAGAGACACTAGAAGACGAGAGGACCGAGAATGAGAAACCGGGGGGAAAATGCAATGTAAAAATGTGATGCTAATTCCATGCAATGGTTTCAAGAATTTCAACGGTCGATTACAAACCTTTTTAGGAAAGCTGGAAAAGTTTTTAGACTTTAAAATGTAAGACCTTTTAAATTTGCAAAGAACTGTTGAATTCCTTGAAACTAGGAATGATATGGTGCTTTATGGATGCAATACACACATACACACAAAGATCCTAGGTTTGAGGAGCAATGAATGGAGTTAAGGTCTACCCTTCCCAGAAGGTATGTACTATAGGATAGTTGTACCTGCAGAACAAGGTTCTAAAGAAGTGCCCAAAGTCATCAGTCTATCTTTCGGATATTATCAACCTTCCGACTGACTCGGGGGCCAATAATATTCTCAAGAGAACCTCTTTTGAGTGTAGTATCGCGTAACACCCATTGTAGGACTATTCCCACACAGTTCCCGCACTACATCCTATATAAGGCCAAGGTGGTGTTAGGGTACTACGGTCCTCAATATCATGGACTCTTGCCGAAAATAGTAAAAGTTTTCACGACTACACTCGTTAAATCAAACCATTTTCGAAAGGGTCTCCACTGAGCAGTGATTCTCGAGTTAGCTTAGTCGGGACTCACCCTCTATAAGCCTCGTCGAATATATCACCATCCTAGAATAATGTCACTCAAGTCCGGGTGTAGGACTTGTCTCACAACACATGGAACAAATCCCCAACCAAGGTACAATATATATACAAATAAATAGTAAATCAAAATAATAAACATGAACAAGTTAGGGATAACCCTCAAAAGTTAGGATCCCCAGTGAAGTCGCCATTTTCGGTTGCGGTGGAAATAGGATATCAAATTATTAATTAATTTGAATCACAATTCAATTCACAACCGCTCTTTGATTTATTCGAAGGAAAAGGTCAAAAGAGGGAAAACCTATTTTTGCATCGTAAACATAATGCAGGGAGATACCTAGGTAAGGGGTTGGTTACGCTTAGGGAAGGTATTAGCATCATAAACTTTTGTAGTACTCTACAGGAACCTTTTGTTAATCGTTTACTATTTTGCTTTATTATATTTTAAAGTATATACAAATGGATTAAAAGTTAAAGGAAAAGACCTAAGGGGTTAATTCTAAGTTTACTCGGCAAGACATCGCATCTTGTGCCTACATATCATAACGGGAATGGAATCAGAGTAATTGTAGTTCCCCTCGAAAGGGAGGTTAGAAACTTCTTGACTATGGTCAAGATTTCAAGGGGAATAAACGTATCTTAAGGACACACTTATTTGGAGTCTTGAAACTCATATTTCTACTTAAAATTGTTATTTAAAGTTAGGATTGAAATAGGGATTCCACGGCGGGAAACCCTAAAACAGAGTACGACGACTCTTTGACCTAATGCTAGGGTAAAATGTATTTTTGTCCACGGCGGAACACCTAGGCTAATTAGGGTTTTGGAAAATGAAATGCTCAAAGGTGAGGACTATTGACACGGCGTTCAAATGGTTAGACCTAATCCTTCGGAAGGGAATTAACGGAGAAAATAAAAAACAGTGGAAAATCAATAAAAAATAAAAATGTTGAAATAATATACAAGGGATAAGGATAGGGGTGTGAACACTGATGATAATGTCAGATAATGTACAAGAATAAAATAAATACAAAAATAAAAGGTTAGTAAACATGTTCATGGACAATCGGGAATGCTGTTAGGAATGATTAAGAGATTGATGAATTTAGAAGTTAGGTGGTTAATTATTTTGAGGAATTGAGAATTCACATAATTGAAAAGGAGTTAGAATGGATTAGGGTTTTTGGTGAAATTTAGAAAAGTTAGAATTTTAATGATAAAAAAAAGAAAATTAGATTAGGATTAAATTAAGAGAAAGGTTTGAATAAAAAGAAGAAATTTAATAAGTAAAAAAAAAATTAGAATTTTTGAAGATAAAAGAGGTTAGAGCTATTTTAAAAGAAATTAGAATTTTAAAGAAAAGTTGATGTTAATTTAAAAAAAAAGTGAGATTTTAATTTAATTATTTAAAAAAATTAGAATTTTGTTTTCTAAAAAAGGTTAGATTTAGTTTTAAAAAAAGTTAGATTAAATTTTAATTAAGTTAGATTTAATTTTTAAAAAGTTAGATTTAATTTTAAAACGGTTAAAAAAATATTTAATTTTTAAAAAAAGTTAGAAGAAAAGATTTAATTTTAATAAAAAGTTTAAAGAAAAAGATTTAATTTTAAAAAAAGTTAATTTTAATTTTAAAAAAAGTTAATTTTAATTTTAAAAAGAAAAGTGTTAGAATTTTTATTTTAAAGAAAGTTAATAATTAAAAAAAAAGAGTGTTGGTTTTAAAAAAAAGATGTTAATTTTAAAAAAGTTTAGATTTAAATAAAAGAGTTAATTTTAATTATTAAAAAAAAGTGTTAGTGTTAATTACAAAAGAAAAGGTTAGTAATTAGTTTTAAAAATAGAAATAAATTTAATTTTAAGAAAAGGGTTAGTGTTTAGTTAGAATTAAGAAAATAAATAAAATAAACAAATAAAAAATATAATTAAAGGAAATGGGTCGGGCCTGAGTTTGCGACGGTTTTTTGATGACGGTGATGGTGGACAAATTTTTCTTTTGAGGGTTTTACGGTTGATGGCTTTCATGGTTTCTGAGGCTATGGGGTTTTGGCCGCAGATGATGATTTTTGATGAAGACTGTAAGAGTCTTTTATGCTTGCCAATCTCCATTTTGTTGTTCTTGAGGGTCCTTTTTATAGTTAATTTTTAAATCTTTTTCAATCTCGGATTTAATTTGAATATCTCAATCTTTTTCAATCTCGGATTTAATTTGAATAGATTTTTGTGGTGATTTCAGATTTGATCCAATGATGGTGATGCTGATATTTCGATCTAATTTTCTTATGATGATGATATGATCTGATTGATTTGATTTAGCTCCATCTGGGATTTATTATGATTGGATTTGATTAAAAAAGTGTTGCGATTTTTGATTAAAAGAGTGTTAGAAATTAAATTTAAAAATGTTAGCAAAGAAAGTTAGAAATTTTAAGAATAAAAAGAATTCGAGGTTTAAGTTTTAAATTAAAAAATAAAATAAATAAGTTAGATTTTTTTTTAAAAAAATAAAAAGAAGTTAGAGTTTTAAGTTTTTTTAAAAAAAGAGTTAGAATTTTAAAATAAAAAAAATTTGAATGTTGATTTAGAATTATTTTAAAAACTGTTAGAATTTAATTTTAAAAGGAAGTTAGATCTTAATTATAAAAAAAGAAAAGGGCATTAGAATTTAAAAAAATATTAGAATTTTAATTTGAAAAAGAAAAGTGTTAATTTAATGAAGAAAAGATTTAGTTTTAACTTTTAAAAAAAGGTGTTAGAATTTGATTTTTTAAAAAAAGGTGTTAGAATTTGATTTTTTTAAAAAAGTGTTAGAAATTAATTAAAGGTTATATAAAAAAATGTACTCTTGAAGTAAAGAAAAAAAAAATTAAATTTTAATCTAAATCCTAAAAGTTAGTAAAAAAGAAATTAAAATGATTTAAATAAATAAAATAAATAGAAAAAAGGTTAACAAAAAATATTAGTAAAGTTATTAAAAAAAGTTTAATTAAATTATTATTAGTTAAAAAAAAGATTTAAGAAAAAGGTTAATTTATTAAGTTAATCAAAATTTAAAAAATAATAGAATAGAAAATGAAAGGTTAAAATTTGGGGTATGACAGTAGGCATAGAGCGACGATGCTCTATCGAGTCTCTTTTCTTTTCCTTTGTCCCTGTGGCCTGTAGCGTAGATAGATTAACACCCTTTAGATAGATAACAAGCATGGATCCCGTCGAGTACGACGGACGTGAGGGGTGCTCATACCTTCCCCTTGCGTAACCGACTCCCGAACCCAAGATTTGGTTGCGATGACATGTCTTTTTCCTTTTTCGTAGGTTTTCTCTGACCGTTTCCTTTCCCTTTCTTTGGGATAAATAACGAACGGTGGCGACTCTTCTGTCCTTGCCGGCTCCTTCTTCGCAGCGATGTGACAGCTGGCGACTCTGCTGGGGATACCTGGTCCCTTATGCGAGTCAATCCTAGCGCTTGTTTGTTTTATCTTTGGGTGTGTAAATATGTGTTGTACTTTATCTGCATTCGCATTTTACTTTCAGCATTGTATATTATCATTATTGTTGTGCTGTTGGGGGGGGGGGAATGTTCCACTGTGAGATAAGCCAAAACCCAGGCTTGAGTACAACCCTAGCATTAGAAGTGGAAAGTAGTGGTGAGCCTGTGTGTTTGGCATGCACTAGTTCCCACAATATTTGCGCTAAGACAAGATTCTCTTTGATGACTACCTTTCCAGTCTGTTTCGGACAGTTGAGAGGTTGTTAAATCTGAGGATTGTCGACTCTGGGGACCTATCATTTGGAAGTCAGCTAAGTGAGACCGCTTCGTTAGACTATGATGCCAAACCAGAAATGGTGAGCGTATCATCGTTTCTCGAAAGTCTATGATGCTGATGACCGCATAGGATGCCAGACCTTATCAGTGATAGGTTCATACCTGTGAGTGGGAAGGGTTATGCAGGAAACTATGACCTCCAACCTACCCAGTTGTCTCGTCAGTATGAACATGTGATTTTGATACAGTGGGTCTTTATGACATTGTTGTGTTCTTGCCAAAGCGAAGCGCTGGTTCTTCTCAGTCAACAGCATATCAACCTTGATCCCCTGTTGCATTTGCATTCTTCATTTTCCTATTAACACTTCCTTCGATTCTAGTGATCTTATTCCTTTCCTGACATGGAGCCTAGCTTGAAGAAGACTGTGGTGTACAAGTTTCCCACTCCTGACATTGGATTTCTACTCAGTTTGATTTCTGTGGATGACAGAAAGGTGATGGAAGACTTCAAGAAATCATATGGGAAGCTTTTGATTTGTGTCTGCAAGCCCTCAGTATATGAGTTGGGTGGTCTCCATACTCTGCTGCAGTTTTATGATCCATAGCTGAGGTGTTTTACTTTTCCAGGTTATGTGTTACTACCTATTTTGGAGGAATTCTCTGTGCTACTTGGAGTTCTTATCTTGGACCAGATGCCTTTCTATCATACTGATGTTGAGCCTGATTTAACTAAGCTTGCTAGTGCCCTTCATTTGGATGCTTCTGGGCTAAAAGGGAAGTTGGTCAAGAGAAATGGAATGCCTGGATTTCCATTATTTTTTCTGGTTGCTAGAGCTCAACACTTTGCGAAGGAGGGTTGTTGGGTTGTGTTTAATGCCATCCTAGCACTGTGCATTTATGGTATCATGTTGTTTCCTAATATTCCAGACTTTGTGGATTTGGATGCCTTCCACATTTTTGATTCAGGGAATCCTGTACCTACGCTTCTGGGAGATGTTTATCATTCTGTGCATTACAAGAATGAGAATCGGAGAGGGAAGAACGTGTCTTGTTGTGTACCTTTGTTGTACAAGTGGTTTGTGAGTCACCTTACCAAGTCCGGTCCTTTTGCTGATACTACAGGTACCTCAGAGTGGTAAGAGAGATTGATGAGCTTGACTTCTGAGAATATCATTTGGTTTGATAGAGATCAGTTGGGTACAGAGATTATCTACAGTTGTGGTGGTTTTCCTAATGTCCCGTTGGTCGGAAGGAAATGATGCATTAACTATAACCCATCCCTTGCAGTGAGGCAGTTTGGGTATACTCTGAAAGAACCTCTGAGAGAAGAAGAAATACAGGAATCTCTGTATTTCACTGGCTTGCTGGAGAATGAGACCTTAACTAGAGTTGGGACAAAATTCACCGCAAAAGGAAAGCTTCTTTGGGGAAGAGTAATAGTAGAGCTTACAATCCTTATGTGACTTGGATTCAGGAGAGAGCTGAGAGGGTGTTGATGCCTTTTCCACCTTGTGAGCCTTTATATCCTCCGATGATTGAGGAGCCTACTACTGTTGATATCCAGAGGTATAATCAGTTGTGGTCTGAAAAAGAGGAGTTGCGTAAGGCAAATGAAGAATTGGAGAAAGAGATTGTTCAGCTCCGAAGCGAAAAGATTGAAGCTACTTATTCCTGTAAGAGGCAAACTGAGTTGGTAAACAAGCTAGGTACAGATCTTACCAAAGAGATTTGCGCTCGTGAGCGTTTGGGTTTAGATTTGAAGGTTGTCAGTGATGTTCTTACTTCTAAGAAGAAGGAGTTGGATAAAGCTTATCTAGAGATTTCCAAGTTTAATGACCAGTGGAATGCTACCCTCACTGTTGCGGTGAGAATCGTGATACCAAGCTATTGATTAACTTGAATCTTTAATTCTTAAATTATAACCGAACTTTAATTTATCCAAAAGAAATGTCTAAAGAAAGAAAAACCCTTTTCGCGATGTAACAACAACGCTAAGAGATTCGGGGATCGGGGGTTGGTTATGCATAGGGTAGGTATTTCACATCCTAAACATCTATAGTACTCTACAGGAACCTTTTGTTTGCATGCTAAGTTTGTTAAATGTTTCCTATGTATTGGTATTGGGTAAAAGGTGTAGGTTAAGACCTAAAGATAGTTCCTAAGTTTGCTCGCAAAGACGTTGCGTCCTCTGCCTACGTATCCTAACTAGGATAGAATCAGAGCAATCGTAGTTCACCTCACTAGGGTTGAAGAACACTTGATTATGATCAAGGTTCAAAGGGGAACAAACATAACAATGTTTGTATAGAGTTTAAGAAAACTCTCTAGATCTATGTTAAACACTAAAAGGGGGAGTAAGTAATCATTGCTATGATTCTTACATAGAGTTTACAAACTCTATCCTAGGGTTCTAATTGATGGAGCACTCCTAGTATAGGTAGGTTTTCTAGACTTACAGCAAAGTCTAATGGTTTGAATGTTATAACTTAACTAAGCTAGGGTTAGGATGACTTCACAAAGTCAAGAGGGGTAAATGAGCTATCCAATGACGCAAGGGTCAAGGGAGAGACTTTTCCTTTGGAAGGAGAGAGGGGAAGACAACTTGGATGGGGACTAGAAAGTTCCATCACTTGGGGAATTAATACTTAACAAAGCAATAAACAAATGAGCAAGATGAAATGAGATTAAGACAAGTAAGCATGCATATTACAATAAGCATATACTTCAAATGATATCAAGGGTTACAACCAATAGTCAATTATCTTAACAAAGATTTGGGGCATATCTTAACAAATATTTGAAGCATGATAAAAGTAACAATCATATGAACAAATCATAATTTGAAAGTAGGCATGTCATAAATTCAAAGCATAGTAAATGTGACAACAATGTACATAGATGACAATCAAACACAATTAAATCAGTTTAAACCTCATAATTTAGGAGGAATTTATGAGAAAAGATTATGGTGAGATCAAAAGGGGTACCCTAACATGTTAACTAACAAGGGGGATAAACATCTTACAAGAAGTTCAATCATGCTCAAAGGAAATTATCAATAAGTAAGATAACGATCTTAGTAAATGAACACATTTCCTCATAGCCAAAGGGCATCACAATTTAAAAAAACATGTAATATTCCCATATCATAAAAATAGACATTATGACAAACATATTACAAAAAGAATGGATCAAAAAGGGTGAAAAATGAGGAAGTTATGAATATTTGAAGATTTGATGAATTATGACAATAAAGCAAACAATTAGAACAAGCAAATATAAAATAAAAGGAAAGGGGCCACACTGGGAATTGAACCCAGGCCCTTTAGTTTGCAAACTCATGGCACCAACCACTAGGCCAATAGCGCGCGTGTGACAAGGAAATGAATAGCAAGAAGAAAAAAGAATGAAGCTTGTTATTTAAATAAAATGCCAAAAAGGTGTCCCAACCAGGGATTGAACCAGGGACCAAAGACAAGATGAGTGACTTAAGGCGCATGCTTCTACCACTGGGGTGGCTATACATCCGTTGATGTAGCCACCCCCATAAGTATATATGGCGCGCTTGGCAAGATTTCATGGAAAGCATGAAAGAGCAAGAACAAGGCAAATTACAAGAAATGCGTTTTGATGTCAACTTGTTCAAATCTTAACCATTTTCACGATATTTTAGTCAAAACTGATTAACTTTTGGTGAGGATTAAGATGGTAACAACCAAATTTTTGAGATCATGCTCATACAGTAAAAATCGAAAGTTTATGCATCTTGTCATTTTGAGATGCAAATTGATGGACATAGTATGTAGCTGATGCAATTTGAGGTTAGGCCAGGCACAAGCAATTTACAAAAGTGATTCTGAATAAGTTCTAACCAGGGTTTTGTTCAAAACAGCCCTGGATCAAAAAAGGGCAAGTGAGTTGCAATGATGGTCATGAGTTGGACACATGCTATTTCAAAGTAAACAAAAGAAAGTGAATTCAAGACCAACATAGGTCTGCTCAGATTTGAAAAAAAAGAGGTCACTCAAGGATTAAATTCAATGAAAAAAACAGTTTCCTTAATAAATCAAAGGAGTGGACACTAAATTGCACATTGGTGAAGTTGTGTTTTGAAGTTTAGTATTTCAATACTGTTAAAACCAACACAGTGGCTGCAACCTATCTAAATGGAAAACACACATGCAAGTTGTGAAGGAGTGAAAACTGGGATTGCTAAAACCTAGGTGCTGACAGTATTTCAACATATCAGTCAACTCACTATGAGCCTTGATAACAACACAACATACATGGATCCCTTACAACCAAGCTAAACCGTACTGGAGGCACGAGGTACTGAGCTGATCCTAGATGAATTCTAGATGACTAAATGCAAACCTGATGAGGATCCTGAATGGCAGATTTCTCAAAGGAATTGTGGATTGCAAAGAGAGCATCAAGACAAAATCTATACTAAGTCACTAAATAACTGACCATAATCCTGGCCTGAGTTCAAATGGTGATGGTTTCTTCTTCTGTAAACTCAGCAAACAAAGACCCTTACTTAATCCTATTACTCCACACCTCCTAGCCTGCCTCAAACATAACAATCATGTAGCCAACTTGAGGCCTTCACAAGTCCTCCCTCATGCAATCAAACTGACTGCACCTGAACCAGTCCACAAATCAAAACAGCAATCCTGGCCATCCACTCACCACAGCCTAAACCAACTTCCTAATCAATGACAAAACACCCCTGGCAGCAATTGAATATGAGATGACAGATTCCTTTCAGAAACAGTTATGGATAAAAGATGGCAATCTTATCCTAACTAACATATATAACCTAGAGTAAGGAGCTCAATGCTTAGCATAACAATGTACTAAATTCCAAAGGTGTGACACTTCTTTTAAAAACAGGCTCCATAAACATGTCTTAATGACAGCTGCTCAACACTTTAAGCAAAGCACAAAAGTTCTTCCAAGAATAATAACCTAGCCTCACCTAGACTGTCAAGAAAAAAAAAGTCCCCAAGGATTTAGCAACTCTGAGGCTAGAACAAATTGAACATGTGTAGGGTTCTGTTGGTAACAGTCTATGACAGTGGCAAAAGGATCAAAAAGTGAGTGAAACCCCCAATTGAGCAAACTTAACTTTAAAAGCAAATAAGCCATAATCTTAAAACTGAATCCACATTCAAGACTGCTCAAAG
Organism: Lathyrus sativus; assembly: GCA_963859935.3. Taxonomy (NCBI): domain Eukaryota; kingdom Viridiplantae; phylum Streptophyta; class Magnoliopsida; order Fabales; family Fabaceae; genus Lathyrus; species Lathyrus sativus. The sequence continues at coordinate 181,948,107 of OZ012740.1, read as the reverse complement.
CACACATGGGATCATAAGGCAAGAAAGAATCAAACAAAATTAACACATTAAGTCAAGCACATATCCAATATTTGTTTTAAAACAGGCCTTGGTCATGAGAAACAGATTTGGCAATCAATCTAAAAAATAGTTTTTTGACAGAAAAAAGCAAGTTCAATCTTAGAGTGGGATGTGGATTAAAAGGTGGCCTTCAAGTTGCCAAATTAGTGAATTGGCTAAAAATAGATTTTGGATTTAAAACAAAAAGGTCATGGTAACAGCCACTTGGCAAGCACTTACCAAGTATGATATGGTTAGAAAACTTGTTAAATCACAGACCAATCCTTATCAACAATCAGATATACCAACATAAAAGGCATTGTGAATAATAGCAAATGAGATACTGCTAGAAATTAGATAAACCAACAGATTTTTAACAGCCAAGGTTATAAACAACATACTTTCAATCAAACAATGAACCAAACAGTAAAAGTACTGATGAGGCATATGAAACATGTTTTGGACATGACACAGATCAAGCTTTTGTTAAGAGAAAATAGAGTAGGATAACAGATCACATACCCTACATTGCAAGCACTAACAGTCCAGCTTTGGTAACTTAAGCAATGTGCATTAATGAATTCAACTTCAAAAACAAACATGAACAACAAGGTATACTATGTACAAAATAAGAACAGATCCAGTTCAAGTTAGACCACCACATAACACAAATCACAACACAGCAAGGCCACTACAAACTGGCCATGAAATCTCTGATAAAACAGCAGTTAACAAGCTACAAGAGATGACAGTCAAAAACTTCGGTATTTCAACATGAGCTGCACATCTCATACACATCATAAATATGGAAAAGAGTGAGTTGCAACTCAGAAAACATGCATCTTGTAAGCAACCAAAAATGTGGTATGCTCATGGTGATTTTGGTGTAGAAATGCAATTATGAGTGTAATTTGTGAAATGCAGTGTGACATCAAACTAGAGTTCCAAGTAGTTTTAGGTCAAACCAAACATGTGCACATACTGTAGGTGTGTTATGGAAATGATTCAAACAAACATGGATGCTAGAAATAAGATAATATGAACAATGGCATTATGATGACAATTAAAACATGATATGATGCAGTTGGTATGTCATGTCAGAATGAATGCAAAAATTGGGCCAGGTAACCTCATACACATCATACATACATAATATCAAGGGTGTCTAAACACCAAGAAGGGTCCAAAACAGATTGAGGTGGGAAATGGCATCCCAACTGCTACTTAGCAACATGACCAAGCATGAACAATTCCAAAATCAGCATAAAGCATATTTGAATAGAAATAGACATATACACATGCTACATATGAGATAACAAATGAGTTTCAACTCATAGACCAACCAAAATGCCAATGCAAAATGGAATCAATATATTGATGCAAACATGTTTGCTCATGCTGTAGTAGCAGAACAATTTTGGCAAGGGTGATGTTCTAGGCAAATCAAAGCATACACACACATTAGAGGCATGATAAGGGACATGATTTAAGGCAACAACCAAACACACTTTCACAAATGCTAAAACTCAACATATGGATCATAACAAAAACAGTGACATTGCAAATTTGATGACAATCAAAGCAAAAATCATGATAATGAAATGAGTTGAATTAGAGATGACTTACCTCTTGTAGACAAACTTGTAAGCAAGCTAAAATGTCAAAGAAAACCAGAGAATGCTTCCACACCACCAAGCCTTGGACTTGCCTTCTTCTTGAAGCAAGGTGCCAATCTTAAGACAGTTTGAGAAACAAGTGTTACCCCTGATTCTTAGGGCTTTGAACAGTTGAGGTAGGATATTTGCAAGGTGTTTGAGTGTTTAGGAACTCAAGAAAATGGCTGGAACAAGTTTTGGCCAGTTTTATGCAATATGGTCAAAGTAGCTTAGCATGAGAGTTGACTTTTGTAAAAATGAGATTTTTGAGAGGTTTGAGTGTATGGACACCTTCTATATGACATTTAAAGATTGTATGGGTGATTGTTAGAGGTTTGGAAGGGATGGAACTGGTCTTGAGCAGGGTTTTGCTCAAGACAATTTTTTTTGTAAAAAATGGAAGTTTTGAAGATTTGGAGATTTCTTGATGAGTGAGAGGAGAGTGAGAGTTGTGGTGTTATGATATTGCTCTGGCGTGTTTTACAGATGGTGAGGATGCCTCTATTTATAGGAGATGTGAGGGTGAGGGCAACCTTTGTCATTTCCATTATTGGAGGGAGATTTGGAAGAAAATCCTTCCAAATCTAGTGGCAGCCATCTTCACATCAATTACAAGGCTCAATGCAAGCAAGGAACATCTGATATGAAGGACTCGAGATGACTTGAAATGAAGCTAGTGAGGTAGGGGACTGCAGCTGCCACATCTTTGGAGAAAAGTTTCTCTTTCCTCCCTTTTAATGATTATTTTAATACCAACTTGCTATAACTTGCCATGCTTATCAAACTAACTCATTTTATGGTTTTCTCCTCATCCACACCTCACATTATCAGTTTGAATTACAATCCAAGGGTTGAGGATAGTCCAAGTTGTGAAAAACTGATTTTTGGGAAGTGTTGGAGTGTGGTTTTAAGTGTTGACAGGCCCAACTTCCATGGTGCATAACGTCCTGCTCAAACATGCTATTGAGGAGTTCTACCACAATTTGGAAAGCCCTTAAGTAGATCTAAAACTTTCATGTTTTGGGAATTTCCAAATTCTTGATGGAACTAGGTTGAAAAACCCTTCAAAGTTATAAAAAAAATCACTTACAAGTGTTAAATAACTTAGAATTTTTCTAAGTTATTTACCCTTCAAAAATGAATTTTGCTATAACTCCAATTATATGCATTTTTTGATCATGGACCACTCTGAGGCTTTTGTAGGATTTGCCAAGAGCTTTCTAATGAGCTTTTAACCACTTCAATTGGATGTGTGGTTGAGGAGTTATGTTCTTGCCCCTTTCGAAACCCTAATTCCCGATTTTTGTAATTACTTCTCAACCCATGATCCAATGGTCATGAAATTTTATGGGAAGGTGTAATATGATATAAGGAACATTTTTCATTCACACCTTGAAGTTAAATTCCTTATTGTTGGAGAGTTGATTTTTTGGTCAACCTTTCGATCGATCGGTGTCTACCGAGTCGCCCGTTGGTGATCCGGACATCCTGAGGACTTGAAACTCTTTGGATGGACTTTAATAAGACATAGGAGATTAATGGACCTTGATCCCACCATTGAAATACTCTTTGAATCAAAAGTCAAGCTACAGTTGACTTTTTCTAATCGAAAACCCTAATCGGGTATCTCAAATTGCACTGTTCTCAATCCCCGGGTGACCACCTCAAATTGCACTCATTCTTGGTCCAATGTATCATCCTTGATCTTGTTTGAAGTTGGATCAATCCAAAACATTGATTGATCAAACCTTTGAAGTTTCAATTTTGACGGTACAGAACCCTGATTCATCTGCATCTTAACAAAGATAAACTGAAAATGGGTTAAGGTTAGTGTTGCACCCTAAAATTTGCTCAACCTTATTCACTTGGTTTATGTTTCAATATCATTAGCATTTGCATATAGAGTCATGTACATAGCCTAACCATCTGCATAGCATAAGCATAACAAGTCATTCAACAGGGGATCAAGCATTCTTCTCATCTCTAGAGGCCTATCCAGAGGTTATTATCCTAATTCAATCTCATTCAAGTCATCAAGAAAGAATTTGAAAGCAGGGAGTTCAGTGGATCAAACACTGAGTATATCTCCTAACTGAGGGTGTCTGAGGATCAACAAGGGAATTATGAGTTGTGAATTGAGAGCATGGGGATTATCTAGACATCTTGGAGGACTTAGAAAGTCATTTGGAGAAGAAAACAAGTTGTTGATGGGATCACAAGAATTGCAGTTGAAGACAGTCAACTAGGGTTTCATCTGGGTCAACCCTAGGTCAACCCTAGGTCAATTGACTGATTGAAAGGCATTAAGGGCTATTGGAGAGATGTGGGGTTCATCATTTGACATGGAGAACAAGGATATGTTGTTATGCTAAGAAGAATTCAAGAGAAATCAAGGAGAAGAGGAGTCTCTAAATTAGGGTTTCTGTGTAAAATCCCCTAGTTTAGGTCAAATTTCCAAGCAAGATAAGTCAAAATGCAAGCTTCAAATGGATCCTTGGCCAACATGGAACTTGTAGAGGATCTCAAGACCTTTAATTTGAGTGGTGGAAGACATCAAGGAGATTTATAGAACTCAAGTTATGGTCCTTGCAAGTTACAGGTCATCTGAGGTATCTGAAATTTTGTCTGCAGAAGTGACTTGACTTCCAAGCAATTTTTACCCCTCAAGGAAATTTCAAATGAATTTCTGGTCAACATAAGAATTGTTCCTCATTGTCTTAGCTTTCTAGAATGGTATGGTATGCCTTCATATGATGTGTGGAACTCAACTTATGGTCTTGGCAAGCAAAGGGTATTTTGGTCATTTGTCAGTTATAGGTCATTTTTAAGCAAAGGCCATATCTCCTATTTCCAAGCCTCAAATGGAAAAACTCAAAACATGAAAGTTGTTCAAAATGTGATTTTAAGTCAAGAAAGAAGGTCATGAATGATTGGAAAAGCTCATAGCATGGAATTGCATGATTGGTCAAAAGATGAACTAAAAAGGGCTTATAAGTTGAAAAAGTTGAATTTGGAAATTGGTTTGGAGGATCTAGAAACCCAAAATAGGTCATCCAATATATCATTTTGATTGGAAACCTCATTTTAAAGACATTGGTTCATCCACATTTTTAAGTTTAAGCTTAAAAATGGGACTTCCTTTGTAAATTTGCTTCTTGCCTCATAAGGTCACATGGCAAAACCCCAAATAAACAAGGAACCAATGGGCAAGCTTGCAAGGTTTTTCAGTTCAATCAAAATACCATCTAAGGAGAATTTCAAAGGAGAAGTGAGGAGTGTGCAAGCTTGAACAAAGAATGGCATATGCTTAGCATGGAATCAAAAATCTCATGAGGTGAGATATCCAATTTCTCATTGGATTGTTCCAGTCCCTTCTAGATCATTCTTACACCATCTATAAGTAATTTGGGATGTGCTCAGATGCAGAGGTTAGAGAGAATTGCTGCAGAAAGAGAGATTGAAATCAAAGTTCTTCCATAGCAAGTCATTTTCCAATTCTTCATTTCTTCTCCATTCTGTTCAATTTCTTGATCTGATCCAATTCTATCATCATCATTGAGTCTGTGACAATCAAAATCAGAGGAAATTCAAGTCCAAATCGTGTTCTTGAGTTTCTGCACATTCAACTGCAAGTCAGATTCTGTTATGGTGATCCAAGCCGTTTGAGGAAGAATCATTGCAAACAGAAGCAAGATACCAATACATTGACTGATCCTGGAATCTTACAAACCTTGAATTGAAGAAAATCGCCTTCTGTTTTCATCATTTTTCCAGGTTGGTACTTTTCTTAATTTGGCTCGAATTAGAGGAAATCTTAGTGAATTGTTAGGGTAGACATACTCTAGGTGGTTAGAGGTTGGTTTCTGGATAGTTTGATGGAATTTGATGAAGATTAATGTGTGTGTGCAATTTCTGTTTGGACATAGAACCCTGTGGATAAGGCTCTAGAACCTTAGGTTGTTAAGGATATTTGATCAGTGTGAGGTCAGGAAGAGTTTGATGCATTAATTTTGTTGATTAGTGGTGATGGATGGGATGAGCATTCTTGGATTTCAGATCGGGTTCGCTGATATAGGTGATATAAATTGATGTGGATGACATGAGTGAATTCAGGATGAAAAATGGATCATGTTAGGCTTTTATTTCGTGAATTTTGATTAAAAATTGAGAGGATTCGAGTGTTGACATTGGAGGTTCCAAGCTTGAGCTTCCATGGAGTTTTGGCTCCAAACTGATTCAAATGGGGAAGATGGATCGTATACCATTGGATGCGCGTGGACCATTGACCAAGGGATCAAATCATGTGGACAAGATTTCGTTTCAGACTGTGAGGACTTGGCTAGCATGTGAAACGCTGCGTTTCACTAATGGTACCGTTCTGGGCCTTGGATCAACATTCCTATGCACACCCCCTTTTGGATAAGCCCAACCATTTCCACGTGATATTGTTGCTTCCTGCACCGAGTTCTTTGTTATTTTTCTGGCATTTTTCCATTTTATTTCCTGAAGCGCATTGGGCCTGGTGATATTATTATTCGCGCCCCCTTTTCCAGCCCACCATGGATTACAACTGCAGCGAACTGCTATTCTCACCCCTCCCATTTATTTCTTCATATTTCTTCTTATTTTCTTTTCACTTTTTCATGCATTTTATAAAAATCACATAAAATTGAAAAATCATTATTTTTTGACAATTCTTTTTACATATTTTTCTTTAGGATGTCTAGAAAATTATAAAAAATAAAAATTGCATTTTATTTTTTATTTGATATTTTTCCCATATTTTCTAAATAAATAACATTTTAATAGTTTCATTTCATGCATGATTTTGTTATTTTTTGTTCTATTAGATGCTTTCATATTTTTTGTTCATTCTTTTTAGGTTATGTAGGTTAGACATCAAACTTGTAGATACAATTTAGTTCCCTTTTTTAGAAATTAATTTTAGGTGCTTAGTGTAGGTGTGAACAACATGGACAAAACTAGGGTTTTAGGTGATGACTTAGGAGAATCAATTCATTTCCCTTAGGACTTAGGGTTTGAATAGTTTAGCTATGGGACTATAGGGGCTATGGGTAGTTATTAGATCCCCTTAGAAAAGTCAGGATTCCCCTACTGCTATTACTCTACTGTATATCTGATTGACTGGTGTGGTGTGCCCTCTGGGGATTGTTGCTTGCTTGTTTGGGTATTGGGTTTGTCTGGGGACCTGGGAGAGCTGAAGACTTAGGAGAGCTGAAGACTTGAGAAGATGAAGGCCACTGGAGATCCAGATGTTGAAGGTCAACTTCCAGAGTTGAAGAGAAGATTCTTGCTAGCAGATGCTGAGGAACTAGGGTTTAGGAGCTAGGCAGAGCTCTAGGTTAGAAAGTTTGTTTCTCAAACATGGATTGCCTTGTCTGCATCCATTCTTCTCTGTGATTCAGAGTCTCTCTAAGACACTCACCCCCTTCCTTTGGAAGGCTTGGTGATAGTGTCTAAGAGATAGAACTCTTGAGAGAAAATGTCTTTTGTGTTAGAAGCAGTCTGTTCACCACCCTTGGTAGTCAACTGATTGCTTAACACCCCAATTCACTCTTGTGACTGATCCCTCATCCTGGAGGTTTGAACTGGAAGAAAAGCCATTGCAGATGGAAGACTGATGATCAAAGCCCTTGCCTGAAGGTCATGAAGATGGAGATTGATGCTTGTTGAAGCCTGTAGCTGATTGGAGATTACTTGAAGCCAGATGTTGATGCAGAGCTGCTGTGGCTGTCTATTTTTGCTGTATTTCATTTCTTGATGTATTGATTGGTTTTCTGGACTGTATTGTTTGCTGTTTACCCTGTTGGGTTGAAGGTGAAGCCTGTTCACTTTTGCCTATTGTTTTCCAGGTTCGAGGTTGAGTGGGACTCCCTTGCCTCGCTTGTACTGTTGCATCCATGCATTTTACTGTTTTACTGTATATATTTGATATTGTTTCTGTTTCTGTCTATTCCCTTAGGATCTCTGTTTCTCACTGTGCAAGAGAGGAGCATGATAGACACTAGGTCTTAACCCATGCATGATAACATTAGGTTAGTTTGTTTCCCTTTGCAACCGTAGGTTAGAGTTCTGTCTCTTTCTTTCTCAAAACAAACAGAAAAACACATAAAGATTTCAAATACAATAAAAGACACTTCTTCCGTAAAAGAATGTGAACTTATCAAAGCGTCATTTTTGTCCGCTGGGACTGTTGATCAGAAAACCTTTTTCAGAAGGAATAAAATCAACCAAGACAAGCTTGTGTCGTACGTGGCCCGAACTACGTTTGCTCTGATCTTTCATGCCGTGTGAAATTACGTAGGCATAGGATGCGATATCCTAGCGAGCAACCTTCCCCTCCTTTCCCGTAGGTAGGCGAACTACGTTGACTCTGATTTCTCGTTCCAGGCGGGAATACGTAGGCATAAAGTGCGATACTTTGCCGAGTCATTTTTATTTTCATTTTATTTTCTTTTTAACCCTCGACCTATAGTTTAGATAGAATAACAATCCATACCCGAAAACAAGCGTGGATCCCGTCGAGTACGACGGACGTGAGGGGTGCTAATACCTTCCCCTTGCGTAACCGACTCCCGAATCCAGGTTTTGGTTGCGACGACCATACCTTTCCCATGTTGTGCGAGGTTTACTCTGAGCGTTTCCTTTCCCTCCCGTGGGACAAATAACGCACGGTGGCGACTCTTCTGTCAGCCGGCGCCGATTTTCGCAGTAGCGACAGCTGGCGACTCTGCTGGGGACAACGTCCCCTGGCTGCTAAGGACTGCGATGGTTCTTATGCATTTGGGATCCAACGTCCCTTGAGAGAGTCAATCCTAGCGCTTGTTTTCCCGTCGAGGATTTTGTATGGAGTTATTTTATATTTCTAACCTTGTATTTTCAGCTTTATATATTGATTATTGTTGCTGTATCTGGGGTGTGACGGGTGTTCTGATATTGAGAGATAAGCCGGACCTGGGCTTGAGTGCACCTAGAATTAGAGTAGAAATTAGTGGGCGCCCGCTTGCTTTGCTTGCTTCGGTGTCCCATGAAATCTACACTCAGACGAGGTTCCTCTGGTTGGCCTCCTGCCCCTTCCTTTGGTTGGCGTGGGTTGCTGGTTAGTTGGATTGTCGACTCTAGGGACCGATCATTTGGAAGTTGGCTAAGTGAGGCCTCTTCAGGAATTGATGATGCCACTCCTTCTGGGAATCGTATCATCAACCCTGAAAGTCTGTGACGCCGACGACCGCATAGGATGCCGTACCTTGTGCCAGTTATAGGGCCACCCACCTGTGAGGGGATTCAGGGTTATGCAGGTAACTAGACCTTCAGACCACCGGTTTGTTGATCAGGATCTTGGATATTTATGGAGGGCTCTAAGGTCTGTCAGAGACCAGTTGGTGTGTTCCGAGGTCTGTCAGAGACTATTTGGAGATGTGTTCTGAGGTCTGTCAGAGACCAGTGGGGGATATGATCTGAGGTCTGCCAGAGACCATTTAGGTTATGATTATGGGGTCTATCAGAGACCAATATTGGAGCTTTGTTTGAGGTATATCTGAGACCAGGGCTTGAGGACTTCTGGGTGGTCTATCTGAGACCTTTCTTGATTGGGTTCAGGCTATTCAACTACAGCTTTGGTCCCTATTGCATGTTACTTGCATTGCATTACTGCATATCCATTACCATTTGCATTTCACTAACGTGTGTCTGTGCTGCAGGTGCATTTGCATTTCCCTAGTTCTAGTGCCCACACTTCTGAGTGTTTGATCATGACTAGCTTAAGGAGAACGGTTGCTTACAAATTGCCTACGCTTGATATTGTTCCTCTACTTGGGTTGATCTCTCTTGCTGATGAGGGTGTTCGTAGGAGCTTCCGGATGAGCTATGGTAGACTACTGAGATTGGTGTGCAAACCTACAGAAGTAGAGTTAGATGGGCTGTATGCTCTGATGCAATTCTACGATCCTGCTTTGAGATGCTTTACGTTCTCTGACTTTATTATGGGACCAACCCTGGAGGAATACGCTGAGTATGTTGAGCTGCCCGTGCAGAACCAGGTTCCATTCATTCATTATGACGCCAAGCCCAAGCCGGAGGACTTGGCAAAAGCTTTGCATATTGATGCTTCTGAACTGGTGACTACTGTTTCCCGTGGAGTTCCAGGCTTCTCATTTCAGTTCTTAGTTGGTAAAGCCCAGGAGTACGCCAAGAGCGGGTGCTGGATTGCTTTCAATGCTGTGTTGGCTTTGTGCATTTATGGCATAGTTTTGTTTCCCAACATACCGGATTTTGTAGACTTTGATGCTTTCTACTTGTTTGCCGCTGGTAATCCTGTACCTACCTTACTCGGAGATCTCTACCACTCACTGCATTACAAGAATGAGAAGGGAAGAGGGAAGAATGTTCATCTGTGTGTGCCCTTGTTGAGTACGTGGTTTGAGAGTCACCTTCCTAAGAGAGGATCTGTTGCAGAGACTACAGTCCCAGTTGGTTGGCCGGAGCGCCTGATGAGGCTATCGTCGGAAGATATGGAGTGGTTTGATAGAGATCTGCTGGGATCCGAGCTTATCTTCAGTTGTTCTGGTTACCCTAATGTCCCACTGATTGGAAGAAAAGGGTGTATCAACTACAACCCATCGTTGTTGGTCCGTCAGTTCGGATATGCGCTGAAGAACCCGCCTCAGGAGGAAGAAGTACAGGAATCTCTGTACTTCACAGGTGACGTGAAGGGGGAGTTATTAGCCAAGTTGCAACATGCCTGGACGCGTATTAACCGCAGAGGGAAGCCGTTGTTAGGAAAGAATGACTGTCAGGCCTATGCACCTTATAGAGTTTGGATTCAGGAGAGGGCTAGTCAGTTGAGGATGTCGTTTCCAGACGCACCAATTCTTGTTCCCATTCCGGTAGCGGAGCCAACTACCGTTTCTAGGGAAGTCTAAGAGCAAGTTGTGAAGGAAAAGGAAGCCTTGGTGAAGATTAATGAAGGGTTAGAGCAAGAGTTAGCCCAGGTACGCAGTGAGAAAAACAAGGCCGTGTATGCTTTCCAACAGCAGATTGAGCTAATGAACAGATTAGGGGCTGAGTTGGCTGAGGAGAGGAAGAAGCGCGAACGTCTGGGGCAAGAGTTCAGAAGCTCCCATGACATGCTGGAAGCCAAAAAGAAGGCGCTCGACGCAGCACACCGAGAAATCTCCTCTTGCAATAAGACTTGGAATGCTACTCTCACCAACAATAAGATGAGAGAAGATAAGCTGAAGCAGCAAATCTCCGACCTCGAAGAGAAGTTGAAGTCTAGCATCAAGAAGTGTGAGGAAGAAGTAATGACCCGGTATAGTGTCCAGCATGCACTGAACAAGGCAATCAAATCCAGAGATGAAGCAGTGTCTCAGAAGCGAAAGCTAGAAGATTGCTTCGGGGAAGCCACATGGGAAGAAACTGCTGAAGACGTACGCCGTGTCCTTAAGAGGAGAAACCAGCTTGTTGAAGGGCTGCTTGATCGACCAAGCCATCCGGAGACCAAGAAGTTGATAGAAGAGTACCAGACTTTCGGGAGGATTTGATCATTTCATATAGTAACTTGTATGCTTTATTTGCATAGTGCTGACCATCACCAGGATTGTTGGTTGAGGTCATGCCTTCTTATTGTACTCTCAGTTATATTGTACTCCGGGCTTATTAATTTTCCCTGCAATATATGAGGCTTTCTATGATTCAGCTCCGATATTCCTATTGTCAACACTGTCACTGCACTGGCACCTTCACACTAGAACTGGGGGAATGAATCACCCTAATGCACAGACACATTGCATTGCATTCATACGCATATTGCATTACAGGTAATTTTTTGAATAAGTGTCTTATGTCCTGCTCTGTACCAGGTACTTTCCAGGATTGCAGATCAACATCCGCACCGCTATTCTACCCGCACCAACTGTCAAAGGATCATGGATCAAATGCAGAACGAGATGCAAGATGTGCGCGAGAAGCTCGCTCTCTTCATGCAGACCATGGAAGCTATTGCGAAAGGGCAGGAGAATTTGCAGGCCATGGTCCAGCCTCTGTTGGCCCGAAACGCTGGTCATGGTAATGAAGATCATCAGTCTGTACGGGTCGATACTGTTCATGGAGACGGCACTCCCACGCCAGTGGCTCCGCCTGTAATCAATACACCTGCTGCTAATGTTAACAACGCTACCGCTGCTGTAAATGGTAACGTCGGGGTTGGAAATGAGACTGCTGTCCATAACGTTGGGCTGGGGGATGTCAATTTGGGTGACAATATGGGAGGCAACGCCTTCGTCAATGCTGGATTCGGATTCAACGATCAGGGGTTCGATAACACTGGGAAGTATGGCTTTAATGCTCAAGGCTTTGGGCAAGACGGTTACGGCGCGACCAATCAGGGTTACGGAGGCTTTGGAAACGGAAACGGTACTGGATTTATGGCTTTTGGTCCTGCTGGAGGTGTTCAAGGGTACGGCAACAGAGGCCGAGGTCCGGGGATGAATCAGATCAGAGCTGGACGTAATAATGGATATGATGGATATGGGGCTGGAAACGGTATGTGGCAAGAAGATCAGCAGGAGGACGCTTTCTCCGGCGGAGGTTTCGAAGGGCCGATGGATGATTCCCAGAAGATCAGAATGCTGGAAGAGCAGATGAGGGGAGTCTTAAACCAAAGTGCTGTGGGATTGGACATGGCAACAATGGGCTTGGTACCTGGTTTAAGGGTGCCAATTAAATTCAAAGCTCCTGCGTTTGACAAGTATAAAGGAGATACGTGTCCAAAAGTGCATGTACGAGCTTATTACAGAAAGATGTCTGCATACTCAACTGATGAAAGAATGCTGATGCATTTCTTTCAGGATAGTCTGTCGGGCCCTTCCCTAGAGTGGTACATGGGGTTGGAGCCAACTGATATCAAGACGTGGAAGCAATTAGCAGAGGCATTTGTAGCCCATTACAAGTATAACAGCGACTTGGCACCCAATCGGGTCCAGTTGGTCGGGCTGTCGCAAAAGAAGGGGGAGAGTTTTAAAGAGTACGCGCAAAGGTGGCGCGATATGGCTGCCAGGGTCCGTCCTCCGGTAGAAGATAAGGAAATGAATGACATGTTTGTCGGCACATTCACAGGTCTGTTTCATGATATGCTGTTTCATACGTCTCTGGCCAGTTTTTCAGACCTAATTCTGATGGGGGAAAAGATTGAACGTAACATCAAGCAAGGAAAGTTCCAAGTCGAGGAATCAACTGCATCCAGCAGTAATAGGAAAGCTTATGGTGGGCGCCGTCAGGGCGAGGCAAGCGCAGTATTTGGAGGCCGAGGCCGAGGCAGGGGACGAAACCAATATCGTCAGCCGCAGCAGGTGGCGAGTGTTACTATCCCATACCAACAAACATCGGTCCAGCAACAACAACCGGTTCAGCAGCAGCCAATGCAACAGCAGCAGCAGCCTCAGCAGGGGGCGCAGTAGGCTCAGCGAAGATTCTAGGGTAATAAACCAAGGAGAGTGTTCGAGAAGCCTCCCTCAACCTACGCCGATTTGTTGCAAACATTGTTGGGATTGAATCTAGTAGAGAAAAGAACTCTGGCACCAATAACGGGAGCTCCCCCATTTGGCTACGATGCAAGCAGACACTGCGAGTTTCATTCTGGAGCCCCGGGTCACGATATAGAAGGTTGCCATGCTTTTAAGCACGTTGTGCAGGATCTTTTGGACAACAAGACTATCAATTTCGGAACGGCAGGTCCGAATATAGTACAGAAGCCCATGCCTAATCATGGGGCTAATGCCATTCTAACTGAGGAAGGGTTGAATCTGATTATGAATGTTGTAGATTTAAAGACGCCGCTGAGCGAGATAAAGAGCCGATTGTTGCAAGGGGGTGTTTACCCGGGATGCGACGAATATTGCTTAGACTGTTGGACCCTACCTGGAGGGTGTGATGATTTGAAGAAGGGCATTCAGGCTTTAATTGATGAAGGTATATTGCAGTTTGATCAAGCAGCCACTGAAGAACCCGCGGGGGCAGTAGCAGATAATCAGAATGATGTGGCTACTGTGACGATTCCTCGGAAGACGATCACTATTGCAGCACCAGCTCAGCGCCCACCGATCACCATAACTAAAGTCGGGCCGATCCCGTACGAAAGCACGAAAGCAGTCCCATGGTCATATGGGTTGGAAGTATATTGTGACGGAATAAAAATTAATGTTAATAAACAGCCAGCCGAGACGGTGGATAACGTTGTCGGCTCAGGAGGCATGACAAGGAGTGGCCGGATCTTTATATCTCCTGAAGTGGAGGCTGAAAGACTAGCGAAAGGAAAAGGGAAAGTGGTTGAAAATGTTCCGGTGCAAGCAAGTGAAAAAGAAGCAGCATCGAAGGATGTAGAAGAGTTCATGCGCTTGATTCGAAAAAGTGATTATAAGATTGTGGAGCATCTGCAGCAGACACCGTCCAAGATATCTATCCTGTCATTGTTGTTGTGTTCGGAAGCTCACAGAAATGCGTTGCTGAAAGTCCTGGATACTTCTTTTGTACCCCAAGACGTCTCCGTAAATCAGCTAGAAGGAGTGTTGGCACATGTGAACGCAGGCCACAGCTTGGGCTTTACCGACTTCGATTTGACCCCAAAGGGGAGAGATCATAATATGGCGCTGTACGTATCTGTCGAGTGTAGAGGATCAGTCATGTCGCATGTACTGGTCGATACCGGATCGTCTTTGAATGTGCTGCCCAAGAAAGCGATGATGAAGCTAGATGTCAGAGGAATCCTGTGCACGCCCAGTGACTTGGTAGTCAGGGCGTTCGATGGTACGCGAAGAACAGTTTTTGGATCGATAACATTGCCTCTACAGGTGGGGCCGAAGGTGTTTGCAACTGAATTTTATATCATGGACATCCAGCCCGCATATAGCTGCCTGCTCGGACGACCCTGGATCCATGGGGCTGGGGCAGTCACGTCAACCCTGCATCAAAAGTTGAAATATATGGTCGGAGACAGCGTGGTCACCGTATGCGGAGAAGAAGACATCCTGGTCAGCCATCTGTCATCATTTAAATATGTAGAGGTCGATGGAGAGATTCACGAAACACCCTGCCAGGCATTTGAAGGGTTGCGTATCAAGGACAAAGGTCCCGGGCCGAGCAAAGCGTCGGAGATATCCGTCTCGTCATATAAGGAAGCTCAAGCTCTGGTAGAGACAGGAGAAACCAAGGGCTGGGGCAAAGTGATGGACATTCCTGTGAAAATGGACCGGTTCGGGCTGGGATACCAACCGTCGTCATCAACACGTGCCGTGGGGGCCCCCCGTTTCAGAAAGCCAATCACCATCTCTGCCAGTGGGGTGTGTCATGAAACTGTCAATGCTGCTTCGGAGTCTGACGAAGGAGACAGTGACTGTGATATGGATGCCTGGATTCAGCCAAGCACGCCAGGACAAGGACTGTGCAACTGGTCTATTCAGGAGCTTGTTCCTGTGACTTTTAAACAGTAATGCTTTGCTTTATTAATTGTTGAATAATCTGATGTCTTGCCCGGGGCATCATGATTTGCTTAGGGCTGTGTTGTTATAAACATTGCGTATTAATCATTAAATAAATGGCGTTTTTTCATGTGCAAACACTGTAATCCCTGTCTTTCTTGTTTTATAGTTTTCAATAAAATGGCAACGTGGTTATTCGCTTTATACGCATTTTGAAGCACTTAACCATTCCTGTTGCAGGATAACATTTTCAGATGACATCCTTGAACCACCTATGACTCGTCCCAATTTTGAGCACCCGGTGTTTCAGGCCGAAGAAGAGGTTGTCGAGGATAGCGACGTTCCTGAAGAACTGTCCTGGTTAGTAAAGCAAGAGGAAAGAGCCATTCTGCCTCACGACGAGGTCATCGAAATTATCAACTTGGGGTCGGAAGGGGTTGAGAAAAACATTCGTATCGGAGCCGCGCTGCAGGATGATATCAAGCGGAGACTGGTTGAAATGCTCCAAGAGTATAGTGATGTATTCGCTTGGTCGTATGAAGATATGCCAGGGCTCGATACAGATATGGTCGTGCATCGCCTGCCACTGAAAGAAGATTGCCCGCCGGTCAAACAAAAGCTTCGCAGAACTCGACCAGATATGGCAATGAAGATCAAAGAGGAGGTTCAGAAACAGTGGGACGCTGGTTTCCTGGCTGTGACAAAGTATCCATCATGGGTTGCTAACATCGTACCAGTGCCAAAGAAAGATGGCAAGGTTCGAATGTGCGTGGATTATAGAGATTTGAATAAAGCAAGCCCAAAAGACGATTTTCCACTTCCTCATATTGACGTGCTAGTCGATAATACTGCTCAATACTCCGTATTCTCCTTCATGGATGGCTTTTCAGGCTATAATCAAATTAAAATGGCGCCAGAGGATATGGAGAAGACTACTTTCATAACGCCTTGGGGAACATTTTGCTACAAAGTGATGCCCTTTGGTTTGAAGAATGCTGGGGCAACATATCAGCGTGCGATGACGACTCTTTTCCATGACATGATGCATAAAGAGATTGAAGTTTATGTTGACGATATGATTGCCAAATCCCAGACGGAGGAAGAGCATCTGGTGAATTTGCTGAAGTTGTTTAAAAGGCTTAGGAAGTTCAGGCTGAGGCTGAATCCTAATAAATGCACCTTCGGGGTAAGATCGGGTAAGCTGCTGGGGTTTATCGTAAGCGAAAGAGGAATAGAGGTTGATCCTGCTAAAATAAAAGCAATTCAAGAAATGCCGACGCCTAAAACAGAGAAAGAGGTGCGCGGGTTTTTAGGGAGGTTGAACTACATTGCCTGGTTCATATCTCACCTAACGGCCACGTGTGAACCGTTATTCAAGCTGTTGAAGAAAGATCAAGCTGTGACGTGGAACGAAAATTGTCAAAAGGCGTTCGATAAAATAAAGCAGTATTTGCAGGAGCCTCCTATTCTAATACCCCCAGTGGCAGGTAGACCCTTGATAATGTATTTGACGGTTCTTGAGGGAAGCATGGGTTGTGTTCTCGGTCAACACGACGAGACGGGGAGGAAAGAGCATGCGATCTATTACCTGAGTAAGAAATTTACAGATTGTGAATCTCGATACTCAATGCTTGAGAAAACTTGTTGCGCGCTAGCCTGGGCCGCCAAGCGTTTGCGGCAGTACATGCTGAATCATACAACCATGCTCATCTCGAAGATGGATCCTATCAAATATGTGTTTGAAAAGCAGGCGTTGTCAGGTAGAATTGCCCATTGGCAGATGGTCTTGACTGAATATGATATTCAATACGTCTCGCAAAAGG
The DNA here is from genome assembly GCA_963859935.3 of Lathyrus sativus. Taxonomy (NCBI): domain Eukaryota; kingdom Viridiplantae; phylum Streptophyta; class Magnoliopsida; order Fabales; family Fabaceae; genus Lathyrus; species Lathyrus sativus. The sequence goes on along the minus strand of OZ012740.1, from coordinate 181,931,097 downwards.
CTATAAAGGGAAGTGTGCTGTCTGAGTATCTGGCGGAGCAGCCTATTGAAGAGTACCAATCGATGAGGTTTGATTTTCCTGACGAGGATATCATGTACCTAAAGATGAAAGATTGTGTAGAGCCGTTGCCAGACGAGGGACCAGAGTTGGGGTCCAAATGGAAGATGATATTTGACGGAGCCGTGAATGCTTACGGTAGCGGAATAGGGGCAATCATCACCACGCCACACGGGTCGCACATCCCATTTACTGCCCGATTGACCTTTGCCGTTACCAACAATGAGGCCGAATACGAAGCTTGTATAATGGGGCTTGAAGAAGCCATTGATTTGCGAATCAAACATCTGGACGTATACGGAGACTCAGCTCTGGTGGTAAATCAGATAAAAGGGGAATGGGAGACACGGCAGCCCAATTTGATACATTACATGAATTATGCAAGGAGATTGTTGCCTTTCTTTGACAAAGTTGAATTGCATCACGTACCGCGGGCAGAAAATCAAATGGCTGACGCCCTTGCCACTTTGTCTTCCATGTACAAGGTCAACTTCTGGAACGAAGCTCCCCGAATCATTATCTCTCGGCTAGACAGGCCAGCTTATGTATTTGCTATTGATGAAGCATCTGATAACAAACCATGGTATTTCGATATCCTTAATTTCCTGAAGAATAAAGAGCATCCGGCTGGGGCGTCCAGTCAAGATCAGAAGACTCTCAGGAGATTAGCGGGTAATTTCTATTTGAACCCGGATGGCGTCTTATACAGAAGGAACCACGATTTGGTGTTGTTGCGTTGTGTAGACGAAAAAGAGGCAAAGCTTCTCATGGAGGAAATTCACGAAGGTACCTTTGGTACGCATGCTGGTGGGCATGCTATGACGAGAAAGCTGCTGAGGGCAGGTTACTTTTGGCTGACGATGGAAACTGATTGTTTCAAGTTCGCGAGGAAGTGCCACAAGTGCCAAATCTATGCTGACAAGATACACGTGCCTCCGAGTCCTCTAAATGTGATGTCATCTCCATGGCCATTCTCGATGTGGGGGATCGATATGATTGGAAAGATCGAGCCGACGGCGTCTAACGGGCATCGGTTCATCCTAGTAGCAATCAATTATTTCACCAAGTGGGTGGAAGCGGCGTCTTACGCAAATGTAACGAAGCAAGTGGTGGCCAGATTCATCAAAAGAGATATCATTTGCCGATATGGGATTCCCGAGCGGATAATCACGGATAATGGTTCAAACCTGAACAACAAAATGATGAAGGAGCTCTGTCAGAATTTCAAGATCGAACATCACAACTCCTCACCTTACCGACCCAAGATGAATGGCGCTGTAGAGGCGGCCAATAAGAATATCAAGAAAATCGTTCAGAAAATGGTGGTGACCTATAAGGATTGGCATGAGATGCTACCTTTCGCTTTGCACGGTTATCGTACGACGGTACGCACATCAACCGGGGCAACTCCATTCTCGTTGGTATACGGAATGGAAGCGGTGCTACCGTTGGAAGTTGAGATCCCTTCTCTGAGGGTATTGCGAGACGTTCAGCTGGACGAGGCCGAATGGGTGAAAGACAGGTTGAATCAATTGAGTTTGATGGATGAGAAGAGGCTAGCTTCTCTAGCATACGGTCGTTTGTACCAGAGCCGAATGAAGAAAGCGTACGACAAGAAGATACATCCGCGAAGCTTTCAGACGGGCGACCTTGTGCTGAAAAGGATTCTCCCGCCGCAAGCACATCACAGGGGCAAGTGGACCCCCAACTACGAAGGGCCATACGTTGTCAGTAAAGTCTTTTCAGGAGGAGCGTTGTTGTTGTCCACCATGGACGGAGAAGACTTCACGTCACCTGTGAATTCGGACGCAGTTAAAAAATACTTTGCTTAAAATAGACCCGCTGGACAGAAAAAGAGAGTCCAGGCAAAAATGGGGCATCCTGGCGAACCAAAAACAGAATGAAAGGTTCGGGCAAAAGTTAGGGATAAAATTGAAAAAATGTACACCCACGAAGTCGAAAACCTACACCGTGCGACTTCGGCAAAAAAGGGTATCCCGGTGAACTGAAAACCCGTAAAGGGCGGTTCACACAAAAGTTAGGGATTTGAAAAGCAAATGACTGCGGTCCGAATTTGATAATTGCAATAAGCATCAATGCGGGAGAATACATTTGAGGAGTCAGTTATCCGATACAATCTTTTCAGAAGTGGGGATACCGGGAAAGTATTAGAGTCAGATGAGTCATAGGAGGATCAGTTCGTGGTGTTCATCTGCATCCCGTTGCCGATATGTGTACAAATTTAAGTTGTCAATATTTATACTTCTTGTGCATACTTGTATACTTGTATATTTGCTTTGTGTAGCTTCCTCATTTCAGGAGTTACATCCCGTGTACAAAACTCCGCCCATTCAGGGGCCCGATCAATAAAACACGTTATTCAGTATTTGACACTGTTCTTTACTGTTTTGTGCATGATTAACGCCCAAGTTTGATGAAACTAGCATGAGTATAACGTCGCTGGCCCTTGCCAACAGTCGCTAAAGCTTTGAATTAACTGAAAATAACGTCACTAACCGGAGTTGATTTGGTTGCATAGGCTTGTCTTGTCTTGTTTGTTGCAGGTTTCATAACCGTACGAGGAAGATGATCGAAAGATTGCAATAACGAAAGACTCAGCCTTCACGCAGGTCATGGAGAAGGATCGAACTCTCTAGCTAGTCGTAGCTTGTGCAAAAAAAGAAAGGATCGACGATTACAAGATCGTAAGGCTGTATTCAGACAGGTTCATCTTTCCCCGCAAGATCAAGACTCTCCCCAGCAGAGTTGGTGGTGGGTCCTGTCATTTATTTTGTCAGGGATACTGTGTAATATCAGTTCACTCTCCAGCAGAAAGTTCGATCATACTGTGCACATCTGCTATTCCCCAGCAAAGTTATATTCCCCAGCAGGGGGTTACCTCAACAGGGTGCTTGGTTTGAGTTCCTAATTTCCCAACAGGGTTGACTTCACCCTTCCAGCATTTATTTTGCTGGCATAATTCTGTAGCATCTGGCTATCCCCGGCGAAGTCGGCATCATCTTCAGCATTTATTTTGCTGAAGCAGTTTCTGTACTCTAGCAGTTCAGGTGGAGAGAACTCTTGCTCAAATGAACTACCAAACATTCAAGATCTCGGCATGAGACATCCAATGATAATGTCAGTTTCGGCCGTATTCCCCACAGAGTTATCAGGATAAGTTTCTCTTTATTCCCAGGCAGAGTTAGTTGTCATCAGGGGTTCCATGAATCAGAATTTCAGAGGCCACCGCCGGTTATCAGAACAGGCGTCTGGTAGTTTGGTTTCCAAATATCCCCAGTAGAGTCCGCCTCAAAGTCGCTGTCACGTCGGTGCTAAGAAGTTTGTGAGTTGGGATCAATGGAGAACTGAGTCCTGACGGGGACAAGATGTATTTTCTCAGCAGAAAAGATGTAGTCCTTACGTGGACAAATCAAGACGAAACATGGGTCCTGACGTGGACGAATCTATTCCTTACGTGGAAAAAGAGGTTTCAGTTCCTTACGTGGAAGAGCAAGTTCATTCCTTACGTGGAAAGATGGGAGTCCTTACGTGGGCAGATTAAAATTGTGATTCCTTACGTGGAAAGGTGGGTCCTAACGTGGACGATGTTCTCCTTACGTGGAAAGACGAGTTTATTCCTGACGTGGAAAGATGAGATTCCTTACGTGGAAAAGAATGGGTTTCCTTACGTGGAAAGATTGAGTCCTCACGCGGACATGTCAAGATTGATTCCTGACGTGGAAAGAAAGAGATTATTCCTGACGTGGAAGAGTTTAGTCCTGACGCGGACAGATCAAAGAAGTTATTCCTAACGTGGAAGAAGAAGATAGATTCCTTACGTGGAAAATTTAGTCCTGACGTGGACGGATTCAGAAGGAGAAGTATGCCTAACGTGGAAAGAAGGCGTGTTCCTTACGTGGAAGAGAAAGAGAAACTTCAGGTCCTTACGTGGAAAGATGGGAGTCCTTACGTGGACAAATCAGAAAAATGGTTCCTTACGGGGAAAGGAGATCGTGTTCCTTACGTGGAAAAGATTGAGTCCTTACGCGGACACATAGGAGGAGGATTCCTTACGTGGAAAGAGCGGAGTCCTTACGTGGATAGATTTAGATGGCATTCCTTACGTGGAAAAATGTAGTCATGATGCGGACAAATCGGAAAGAGTTGGTTTCCTTACGTGGAGAGATTGGGGTCCTTACGTGGACGGATTCAAGAAAAGTTGATTCCTGACGTGGAAGAATGATGTACTCCTTACGTGGAAAGGTGAGTCCTAACGTGGACAGGTTCAGAACCAAAGTTGTATTCCTTACGCGGAAAGATTGGAGTCCTGACGCAGACATATCGAGTTGTACTGGAGTCCTTACATGGACAGATTGATACGGTTCTCCTTACGTGGAAAAAGAAGATTGCATCCTGACGTGGAAAGATGGAAAGTTTAGTCCTGACGTGGACAGATGCAGAAGAGATGATTCCTTACGTGGATGGTGTTATTCCTAACGTGGAAGAGTCTATTCCTAACATGGACGATTTATTGGAATATCCCCCAGCGGAGTTGCCGAGATTTTTCTGGGTTAACAGCAAGTGGAGTCCTAACGTGGACAGGTTCTAGTTGAGATTTCTTCGTATTGATGACAGACAGAGTCCTAATGTGGACAAGCAAGCAATCTGTTATCCCTAGCGTGGTCGTTACGAGATCAGTGAGCGGCTGCAAACAGTCAGATCCAGGCAGTGGATGTCGTTACCCAAACAGGGGTGCAGTTTATTTCTGCGGTTGGCAAATTTCCGGGTTTCTTAGTATTCAACCGTCTCGTACCTCAAATGTTTGAAGGCCGTTCGCTCTTCACCCAATCGGGTCCAAGTCGCTTGAATAGGGGCAGCTGTTGCACCCTAAAATTTGCTCAACCTTATTCACTTGGTTTATGTTTCAATATCATTAGCATTTGCATATAGAGTCATGTACATAGCCTAACCATCTGCATAGCATAAGCATAACAAGTCATTCAACAGGGGATCAAGCATTCTTCTCATCTCTAGAGGCCTATCCAGAGGTTATTATCCTAATTCAATCTCATTCAAGTCATCAAGAAAGAATTTGAAAGCAGGGAGTTCAGTGGATCAAACACTGAGTATATCTCCTAACTGAGGGTGTCTGAGGATCAACAAGGGAATTATGAGTTGTGAATTGAGAGCATGGGGATTATCTAGACATCTTGGAGGACTTAGAAAGTCATTTGGAGAAGAAAACAAGTTGTTGATGGGATCACAAGAATTGCAGTTGAAGACAGTCAACTAGGGTTTCATCTGGGTCAACCCTAGGTCAACCCTAGGTCAATTGACTGATTGAAAGGCATTAAGGGCTATTGGAGAGATGTGGGGTTCATCATTTGACATGGAGAACAAGGATATGTTGTTATGCTAAGAAGAATTCAAGAGAAATCAAGGAGAAGAGGAGTCTCTAAATTAGGGTTTCTGTGTAAAATCCCCTAGTTTAGGTCAAATTTCCAAGCAAGATAAGTCAAAATGAAAGCTTCAAATGGATCCTTGGCCAACATGGAACTTGTAGAGGATCTCAAGACCTTTAATTTGAGTGGTGGAAGACATCAAGGAGATTTATAGAACTCAAGTTATGGTCCTTGCAAGTTACAGGTCATCTGAGGTATCTGAAATTTTGTCTGCAGAAGTGACTTGACTTCCAAGCAATTTTTACCCCTCAAGGAGATTTCAAATGAATTTCTGGTCAACATAAGAATTGTTCCTCATTGTATTAGCTTTCTAGAATGGTATGGTATGCCTTCATATGATGTGTGGAACTCAACTTATGGTCTTGGCAAGCAAAGGGTATTTTGGTCATTTGTCAGTTATAGGTCATTTTTAAGCAAAGGCCATATCTCCTATTTCCAAGCCTCAAATGGAAAAACTCAAAACATGAAAGTTGTTCAAAATGTGATTTTAAGTCAAGAAAGAAGGTCATGAATGATTGGAAAAACTCATAGCATGGAATTGCATGATTGGTCAAAAGATGAACTAAAAAGGGCTTATAAGTTGAAAAAGTTGAATTTGGAAATTGGTTTGGAGGATCTAGAAACCCAAAATAGGTCATCCAATATATCATTTTGATTGGAAACCTCATTTTAAAGACATTGGTTCATCCACATTTTTAAGTTTAAGCTTAAAAATGGGACTTCCTTTGTAAATTTGCTTCTTGCCTCATAAGGTCACATGGCAAAACCCCAAATAAACAAGGAACCAATGGGCAAGCTTGCAAGGTTTTTCAGTTCAATCAAAATACCATCTAAGGAGAATTTCAAAGGAGAAGTGAGGAGTGTGCAAGCTTGAACAAAGAATGGCATATGCTTAGCATGGAATCAAAAATCTCATGAGGTGAGATATCCAATTTCTCATTGGATTGTTCCAGTCCCTTCTAGATCATTCTTACACCATCTATAAGTAATTTGGGATGTGCTCAGATGCAGAGGTTAGAGAGAATTGCTGCAGAAAGAGAGATTGAAATCAAAGTTCTTCCATAGCAAGTCATTTTCCAATTCTTCATTTCTTCTCCATTCTGTTCAATTTCTTGATCTGATCCAATTCTATCATCATCATTGAGTGTGTGACAATCAAAATCAGAGGAAATTCAAGTCCAAATCGTGTTCTTGAGTTTCTGCACATTCAACTGCAAGTCAGATTCTGTTATGGTGATCCAAGCCGTTTGAGGAAGAATCATTGCAAACAGAAGCAAGATACCAATACATTGACTGATCCTGGAATCTTACAAGCCTTGAATTGAAGAAAATCGCCTTCTGTTTTCATCATTTTTCCAGGTTGGTACTTTTCTTAATTTGGCTCGAATTAGAGGAAATCTTAGTGAATTGTTAGGGTAGACATACTCTAGGTGGTTAGAGGTTGGTTTCTGGATAGTTTGATGGAATTTGATGAAGATTAATGTGTGTGTGCAATTTCTGTTTGGACATAGAACCCTGTGGGTAAGGCTCTAGAACCTTAGGTTGTTAAGGATATTTGATCAGTGTGAGGTCAGGAAGAGTTTGATGCATTAATTTTGTTGATTAGTGGTGATGGATGGGATGAGCATTCTTGGATTTCAGATCGGGTTCGCTGATATAGGTGATATAAATTGATGTGGATGACATGAGTGAATTCAGGATGAAAAATGGATCATGTTAGGCTTTTATTTCGTGAATTTTGATTAAAAATTGAGAGGATTCGAGTGTTGACATTGGAGGTTCCAAGCTTGAGCTTCCATGGAGTTTTGGCTCCAAACTGATTCAAATGGGGAAGATGGATCGTATACCATTGGATGCGCGTGGACCATTGACCAAGGGATCAAATCATGTGGACAAGATTTCGTTTCAGACTGTGAGGACTTGGCTAGCATGTGAAACGCTGCGTTTCACTAATGGTACCGTTCTGGGCCTTGGATCAACATTCCTATGCACACCCCCTTTTGGATAAGCCCAACCATTTCCACGTGATATTGTTGCTTCCTGCACCGAGTTCTTTGTTATTTTTCTGGCATTTTTCCATTTTATTTCCTGAAGCACATTGGGCCTGGTGATATTATTATTCGCGCCCCCTTTTCCAGCCCACCATGGATTACAACTGCAGCGAACTGCTATTCTCACCCCTCCCATTTATTTCTTCATATTTCTTCTTATTTTCTTTTCACTTTTTCATGCATTTTATAAAAATCACATAAAATTGAAAAATCATTATTTTTTTACAATTCTTTTTACATATTTTTCTTTAGGATGTCTAGAAAATTATAAAAAATAAAAATTGCATTTTATTTTTTATTTGATATTTTTCCAATATTTTCTAAATAAATAACATTTTAATAGTTTCATTTCATGCATGATTTTGTTATTTTTTGTTCTATTAGATGCTTTCATATTTTTTGTTCATTCTTTTTAGGTTATGTAGGTTAGACATCAAACTTGTAGATACAATTTAGTTCCCTTTTTTAGAAATTAATTTTAGGTGCTTAGTGTAGGTGTGAACAACATGGACAAAACTAGGGTTTTAGGTGATGACTTAGGAGAATCAATTCATTTCCCTTAGGACTTAGGGTTTGAATAGTTTAGCTATGGGACTATAGGGGCTATGGGTAGTTATTAGATACCCTTAGAAAAGTCAGGATTCCCCTACTGCTATTACTCTACTGTATATCTGATTGACTGGTGTGGTGTGCCCTCTGGGGATTGTTGCTTGCTTGTTTGGGTATTGGGTTTGTCTGGGGACCTGGGAGAGCTGAAGACTTAGGAGAGCTGAAGACTTGAGAAGATGAAGGCCACTAGAGATCCAGATGTTGAAGGTCAACTTCCAGAGTTGAAGAGAAGATTCTTGCTAGCAGATGCTGAGGAACTAGGGTTTAGGAGCTAGGCAGAGCTCTAGGTTAGAAAGTTTGTTTCTCAAACATGGATTGCCTTGTCTGCATCCATTCTTCTCTGTGATTCAGAGTCTCTCTAAGACACTCACCCCCTTCCTTTGGAAGGCTTGGTGATAGTGTCTAAGAGATAGAACTCTTGAGAGAAAATGTCTTTTGTGTTAGAAGCAGTCTGTTCACCACCCTTGGTAGTCAACTGATTGCTTAACACCCCAATTCACTCTTGTGACTGATCCCTCATCCTGGAGGTTTGAACTGGAAGAAAAGCCATTGCAGATGGAAGACTGATGATCAAAGCCCTTGCCTGAAGGTCATGAAGATGGAGATTGATGCTTGTTGAAGCCTGTAGCTGATTGGAGATTACTTGAAGCCAGATGTTGATGCAGAGCTGCTGTGGCTGTCTATTTTTGCTGTATTTCATTTCTTGATGTATTGATTGGTTTTCTGGACTGTATTGTTTGCTGTTTACCCTGTTGGGTTGAAGGTGAAGCCTGTTCACTTTTGCCTATTGTTTTCCAGGTTCGAGGTTGAGTGGGACTCCCTTGCCTCGCTTGTACTGTTGCATCCATGCATTTTACTGTTTTACTGTATATATTTGATATTGTTTCTGTTTCTGTCTATTCCCTTAGGATCTCTGTTTCTCACTGTGCAAGAGAGGAGCATGATAGACACTAGGTCTTAACCCATGCATGATAACATTAGGTTAGTTTGTTTCCCTTCGCAACCGTAGGTTAGAGTTCTGTCTCTTTCTTTCTCAAAACAAACAGAAAAACACATAAAGATTTCAAATACAATAAAAGACACTTCTTCCGTAAAAGAATGTGAACTTATCAAAGCGTCATTTTTGTCCGCTGGGACTGTTGATCAGAAAACCTTTTTCAGAAGGAATAAAATCAACCAAGACAAGCTTGTGTCGTACGTGGCCCGAACTACGTTTGCTCTGATCTTTCATGCCGTGTGAAAGTACGTAGGCATAGGATGCGATATCCTAGCGAGCAACCTTCCCCTCCTTTCCCGTAGGTAGGCGAACTACGTTGACTCTGATTTCTCGTTCCAGGCGGGAATACGTAGGCATAAAGTGCGATACTTTGCCGAGTCATTTTTATTTTCATTTTATTTTCTTTTTAACCCTCGACCTATAGTTTAGATAGAATAACAATCCATACCCGAAAACAAGCGTGGATCCCGTCGAGTACGACGGACGTGAGGGGTGCTAATACCTTCCCCTTGCGTAACCGACTCCCGAATCCAGGTTTTGGTTGCGACGACCATACCTTTCCCATGTTGTGCGAGGTTTACTCTGAGCGTTTCCTTTCCCTCCCGTGGGACAAATAACGCACGGTGGCGACTCTTCTGTCAGCCGGCGCCGATTTTTGCAGTAGCGACAGTTAGTTAATCAAGAAAATATGATCCTACAATGATGATGAGGATCTAAGGGGTCAAAATTTGTGGTGCAACAGATGCCCCTATTTAAATATCTTCACTAGATGATAATGAGAGATGACAATCCTCATAGAATCGCAATGAAAGGTATTTAAATATAGCAAACCAGAAATTTTGTCCCTTAGATCCGATGGTATGCAATAGGGCCAATACGAATATGCCATGAATCTAAATGATGTTATATGATGCTTGAATGCTAGACAAATGCAGACACGTGAGCACAGATAAAAGAACGACAAAACGACGAGTAACCACTCACGCGGACTCAACACACTGGGGAAAGATTCCAAGCGAAGTAAGCCAGATAGTTCAGACATGACTAAAGATGCTTGTTCAAGGAAATCTTTCGCACAGGGGACACAGATCCACCAGGGAAGACACATCTTCATCGGGGAAAGGAGATACGAACCTCACTGGGGGAAATCATATGAGGAAGCCCACCGGGGAAGAAGACAATTCTTCACTAGGGAAATGAAAGGAAAGGGGCGTAAACCACATTGGGGAAGAAACCCACTGGGGAAAACTTCGTTGGGGAACAACATCCACTGGGGAAAAGACGGAACGAAGACACGAATGTCACTGGGGATAACCAGATGAGAAATTCCCTATACCGAAGAGTTCAAACAGGATCTTCAAGAAAAGGTTAGAAACAAGACCGGACGTGCCGGGGAAACTAGTATCCACTAGTTCTCCGAGACTCGACTTGGAAAAGCAAAAGCTTCAACTAGGGAGACTGGTGACGACCAGAATAACAAACAGCTTCAAACAGTGCTAGTTTCCACTAGACTTACTGGGGATATGGTGACGACCAAATCAATAACGGTTTCCAAGAAGTGCTAAACAGTACCAGACTTCCTGGGGATATGGTGACGACCAAATCAAAGTTCCAACTACAATTGGGAATTCCAACAATGTTGTTAAAACAACAGGACTCTGGCTGGGGGAAGTTGGTAACAATCAACTTCCGGCACTAATAACGATTAGTTTTCAAACAATGCCAGTAACCACTGGATTTAGAGGGGACTGGTGATAACCAATTTAGGATGTACCAATAACAATTGGTTCTAGATGATGCTAGTAGCAACTAGACTTAACTGGGAATTTTGGTGGCGACCGAGTCTAGGGAGAACAATGACCATTGGATTTTCAAAGAGTTTGGTAACGACCAGATGATAACAATCTGCTTTAAGCGATGCCAATAACTATTGGACTTGGGCTAATTGGTGACGACCAAAGCAGGTATACCAATAACAATTGGTTCTGGATAATGCTAGTAACCACTAGATTTTCCAAACAAGGCTAGTGACCACTAGACTTATAGAGATTTGTAATAACCGAATCAAGGGGTACCAATAACAATTGGGTCTGAGGGTAAGACTAGTAACGACTAGGTTCAGAAAGATTGGTAATAACCGAATCAAACGGGTACCAATAACAATTGGATTCGAAGGTGAGACTGATAATCATTGGACTTTTTAGGGAATTTTGGTGACGACCAACTCCAATGTCAATGACCATTGTTTTTTAGAAGGCAATACTAGTAACCACTAGATTTTTAGCCAGATTGGTGAAAACCGAATCAAAGGGACTCCAATAACAATTGGTTTGCTTTATAACAGAATCAGTAACAATTGGGTTTGGAAAATAGTTGGTAACGACTAAATCAAGATACTGATCATGATTAGTTCTAAACATGTGCTAGTGACCACTAGTTTTTCAAAGTTTGTTGGTGACCACCTTAAATCGAAGATGAAAATTGGTAACAATCCCTTATTTGTGTAAATTGGATATTGCTAGTCACCACTAGCTTCCCCGTGAAAATAAGGAACCCCAGGATGTCGAATTTGAAGCGAACTTTGTAATAACAAGTCAAAGATAAAGGTAATGACCAAAGGATCTCAAAGGCAGGAATGCAAACAAATGCGTATGCTGGCATGATGCTGTATGTAAGACGCAGACCGACCCGTAGGAACAAAATAAAGAGAGAACTCGTCACGTTGAGTTTCAAAATGCCTTAAGTCAGACGACGCTTCCTTCTTTGGTGTAGATAACGATATTTTATCAATAATATCTTCGTAATTCTGCAGAGAAGAATTCTTAGCTTAAGAGCTAGAATTGCTGTCGGACACCTCTAGCTTGGTCAAAGGTAACAACAACTTCCACAACTTCGAGAACTGTGTAATATCATCATATTACCTCTAGAATTTTTCAAACATTTTGTCAAATTATGTTTTCCTTTTTTACAAAACAAGACTTTAAGCTTTTCAAAACACTTTGCTTTCATGAAAATTCTTATTAACAAATAAGTGAAATTGCATAACAAAAATAGCGGATCATAACAATGATTTAGCCAAAAATCTGATTTTATTGATAGACAAGAGCTTTACAAAAGGCAAAGCCTTGGGAATTTTATAAGTTTGAAAAAAAATGGCAACAGAAAAGGTTACAGAATCCCATAATAATCTGGTCCTTCCGACTGCCAGTTCACTTGCGTTGCTGCTTCTGACGAGAACAACAGGCGTTGACCTTTCTTCTAATATTCTGCACAGGACTCTGCCGCAGCGTCCGCCAGCTTTCAAACATTGGGCTTTCATCTTGATGAAGCACTGAAATCCCCTTTCTAGGTATTTCGTTTCAGGCGTAGTATTTTCTCACTGCGTCTGAGTTGATGGGATACTTGAGTTGTTCGCCATCCATAGTTTCGAGAATCAGAGATCCTCCGGAGAAAACAGTCTTTACAACGAAAGGGCCATCATAGTTGGGCATCCACTTGCCACGCATATCTTTTTGAGTTGGCATGATTTTTCTAAGCACAAGCTCTCCTTCCCTATACTCTTTGGGACGAACCTTCTTGTTGAACGCTCTGGTCATCCTTTGTTGATAGATTTGACTGTGACACATGGCCGTCATTCTTTTCTCGTCAATGAGGTTCAACGAATTGAATCTTTCTTTTATCCATTCGTCTTCATCCAGCTTTTCTTCCGCAAAGATCTTCAAGGAAGGTATTTTGACTTTAATGGGTAGCACAACGTCCATCCCATACACTAAGGAAAAGGGAGTTGCCCCTGTCGAAGTGCACACCGATGTTTGGTATCCGTGCAAAGAAAAAGGTAGCATTTTGTGCCAATCTTTGTAAGTTACGACCATTTTTTGTATTATCTTTTTGATGTTTTTGTTTGCAGCTTCAACTGCACCATTCATCTTAGGTCTGTAAGGGGACGAGTTGTGATGTTTGATCTTAAAATCGTCACAAAGTTCCTTCATTGTTTTGTTGTTCAGATTCGACCCGTTGTCAGTGATGATTTGGTTAGGGATACCATATCGGCAGACGATCTCCTTTTTGATGAAGCGTGCAACCACTTGCTTTGTCACGTTTGCATACGACGCTGCTTCCACCCATTTGGTGAAATAATCGATTACGACAAGAATGAAGCGATGGCCATTGGAAGCTTTTGGCTCTATGGCCTCAACCATATCTATGCCCCACATTGCAAAAGGCCAAGGTGATGTCATCACATTGAGAGGATGTGGAGGGACATGCACTTTATCGGCATAAACTTGACATTTATGACACTTTCGAGTGAAGAGTATGCAGTCCGTCTCCAAAGTTAACCAGAAGTAACCTGCTCTTAAGATTTTCTTAGCCATGGTGTGGCCATTCGCATGGGTGCCGAAGGTTCCTTCATGTACTTCGGTCATTATGAGATTCGCCTCGTTTTCATTGACGCATCGAAGTAAGACCATGTCATGATTTCTCTTGTACAAGATACCATTGCTGATGAAGAATTTAGATGACAACCTTCGTATTGCTCTTTTGTCAATTGTGGACGCGTTAGCGGGATACTCTTTATTTTGGAGGAAATTCTTGATATCATGAAACCATGACTTCTCATCAGATTCTTCGTCTATTGCCATGACGTATGCGGGTACTGTCCTTCTTTCGATGCGGATCAGAGGTGCCTCGTTGACAAACTGGACCTTCCACATTGATGCCATCATGGCTAGCGCATCGGCAATGTGATTTTCTGCCCTTGGTACGTGCTTGAAGACAATTTCATCGAAATATTCATCCATCTCTAAAATGTGGGTCTAATAAGGGATCAATTTTTCATCCCTGGTTTCCCATTCTCCTTTGAGTTGGTATATCACCAAAGCAGAATCACCAATTACTTCCAAGATTTTGATGCGGAGATCAATGGCAGCTTCCAACCCTAGGATGCAGGCTTCATACTCTGCTATGTTGTTTGTACATGAGAAACAAAGGCGGGCTGTGACCGCAATGTACCCTCCAGTTGGATTTTTCAGAACAGCTCTGATGCCATGTCCATTTTTGTTTGATGCTCCATCGAACATCATCTCCCAGTGGGATCCCGGCTCGGGACCTTCTTCCGAACCAGGCTCTGGTTTCGTGCGCTGGATATACATCACATCTTCATCAGGAAAATCAAACTTGAGTGGTTGATAATCCTCCATAGGATGCTCTGCGAGGTGTTCCGACAAGACACTTCCTTTGATAGAATTTTGAGCAACATATTGGATATCGTACTCTGATAAGAGCATATGCCATCGGGCTAATCTTCCTGTTTGAGCTGGCTTTTCAAAGATGTACTTGATGGGGTCCATCTTAGAAATCAACATTGTAGTGTGACAAATCATGTATTGCCTCAGACGCTTGGCGGCCCATGCTAACGCACAACAAGCTTTTTCCAGGGGAGAGTAACGACTCTCGCAATCAGTGAACTTCTTGCTTAGATAATAGATTGCGTGTTCTTTCTTCCCTGACTCATCAGTCTGGCCCAAGACACAACCCATTGAATCCTCTAATACTGTCATATACATGAATAAGGGCCTTCCAGGTACCGGAGGAATCAACACTGGAGGTTCTTACAAGTACTGCTTGATTTTCTCGAATGCGGCCTGACAATTTTCATTCCATACCACTGTTTGATCTTTTCGTAACAACTTGAAGATCGGTGTGCAGGTAGGGGTCAGATTGGAGATGAACCTGGAGATGTAATTCAAACGTCCGAGGAAGCCTCTGACTTGTTTCTCAGTTTTGGGAGCAGGCATCTCCTGGATTGCTTTAACCTTGTCAGGGTCTACTTCAATTCCTCGCTGACTAACGATGAAACCAAGTAACTTGTCTGAGCAAACTCCGAAGGTGCATTTTGCTGGATTTAATCTCAATTGATACTTTCGGAGTCTCTCGAATAGCTTTAGTAGATGATCCAAGTGGTCTTCTTCACTTTGGGATTTTGCAATCATATCGTCCACGTACACTTCGATTTCTTTGTGCATCATATCGTGAAAGAGTGTGACCATAGCTCTCTGATATGTCGCCCCTGCGTTCTTCAAACCAAAAGGCATTACCTTATAACAATAGGTGCCTCATGGTGTGATGAAGGTTGTTTTCTCCATGTCATCTGGATCCATTTTTATCTGGTTATAACCAGAAAATCCGTCCATGAACGAGAAAACCGCAAAGCTTGCTGTGTTATCCACCAAAGTATCAATGTGCGGTAGAGGGAAGTCATCCTTCGGACTTGCTTTGTTTAGATCCCTGTAGTCGACGCACATCCTGACCTTGCCATCCTTCTTCGGGACTGGTACAATGTTTGCCACCCATTCTGGATACTTGGATACTGCTAAAAAGCCGGCATCAATTTACTTTTTGACCTCATCTCGGATTTTAAGCGCCATGTCTGGTCTCGACCTGCGAAGCTTTTGTTTGACCGGAGGACATTCTGGCTTCAGGGGGAGCTTGTGCATGACAATGTCGGTATCCAACCCTGGCATATCTTGGTAGGACCAAGCAAATACGTCAACAAAATCTCTGAGGATTGTTATCAGCTTGTTTTTGATTTCTGGCCTTAATGATGCCCCGATCTTTACTTCTCTTTTGTCTTCCTCTGACCCCAAGTTGATGACTTCAGTCTGCTCTTTATGGGGTTGGAGATAAACGTCTTCGTATTCAGCCATTCTCTTCAACTCTTTTAGGACTTCTAACTCTTCGTCATTCTCTTCTTCAGCTTGAAAGAAAAATGAACCGCTAGTAGAAGGATCCGAAGGATCATAGGATTCTGTGGTGGATGGAGGTATTCTGCATGTTTTATTTTGGAACAATTAGACACACACACATACATGCAGATGAAGGGTTGTTTTTTTTTTTTCAAAAAAAATATTGCCATTTTTCTTTTAACACAAAGAGTGAAAATGATGCGCAAAACAAATAGCAAGAGTTTTAACAAAAACACTTTTTCATTAATGATTTTTCAAATTTTGCAAAGTGGCCCAATACAAAATAATTCGCAGGCCTTGGACAAGACTAGGAATTTTTAAAGAAAAACACAAAGCTAACAAGCAGAGTGAATTACTCTAAAGGTAAAAAGATGGGAGCTTCCACATCCTCCCAATTGCGCAACGCTGCTCCTCCTCTAGTTATTAGATGATCCAGATTACCATCTTCATCTTCAGCAATAATGGCATTGACTTGCACGCCGCCACTGGTGAATATCTCTTTTAAAGACTTCTTCTTCATGGTGCTTTCTTCTGGCTCGCCTTCTGGAGTTGGTTTGTAACCCAACCCTTGTCGATCATTCTTGGCTCGAGCATTGACTTCGATGACTTCTCCCCATCCCAATGGGACTCCAGCTTTCAGTGCTGCCTTAATACTTTGAGCAGAGGTAAATGATGGCCCTCGGGTTATGTCTGATTCATCAACTAGAACAGCGTGAGCTATTTCTAGTGCTTGGAAGGCCGTCTCGAGGGAATCTTCATCAGCCTCAATATACCGGAGTGATGACAAGTTGCTCACCATTAAGTCTTCTTCTCCATGGATGATGACCAGCTAGTCATTCACAACAAACTTCATTTTTTGGTGGAGAGTGGAAGTGACAGCGCCGGCTGTGTGAATCCATGGTCTTCCCAATAGACAACTGTAGACCGGATTTATGTCCATCACCTGGAAGGTGACTTTGAAGATTTGTGGTCCAATTAGGATAGGAAGATCAACTTCTCCTATCACGGTTCTCCTGGATCCGTCAAATGCCTTGACTATAAGAGAAGTTGGTCTCATGGTAGCACCTTGATATGCCAGCTTGGCCAAAGGCCTTTTAGGCATTACGTTGAGTGTCGATCCCGTGTCGACAAGAACTCGGGACATTGTATCTTCTTCACATTTGACTGAAACATGTAAAGCACGATTGTGCTTACGCTTCTCAACTATCAGGTCGTTATCATCAAGCTCAAAGTGTTGCAGGCAGTGATATTTGCTACAACAGAGTCAAACTGCCCCACTGTAATATCTTTAGTGACGTGGGCCTGTGTCAGGATTTTGAGCAATGCCTGGCGGTGTGCTGGAGAGCTTAAAAGCAAAGCCATGACCGAGATCTTGGAGGGTGTTTGGTTTAATTGGTCCACCACCCTATAATCACTTCATCGAATAATTCTCAAGAATTCTTCTTCATCGTTCTTGAGACTTTCTTTTCCTCTAACTAAAGATTCTTTGGCGGTGGCTGCCTCTGGAACAGGCTTCTGAGGAACAGGAGTTTTTTGAACGGAAACTGCTGGTGGAGGAGCCTCATTATATGTTCGAGGTTGATAGACGCGACCACTCCGGGTCATTTTGCTTCCACTGGCAATGTTGGCCACACTTACTGGTGTCTTTTCTTTGAAAATCCCCTCACACCATGAATAGTCTTGTTTTGGTGTCACGGCTCTTGGGTGAGGCTTGGATCCTCCCCTCGGCTCAAACCTAGTCTATCCTCTCCCGAATTTCAGGGGTGCATCATCGCGAAATACTGGCCGAACGTTCTTGTAGTTTTTGTTACTGTTATCATCTCTGAATACGGCTCCTTTATTGGGCTCTCCTGGTATGTTGAACACAGGTTCGATGACGGCCACATCTTCTTCCTTTTTTCGGTGGGTGATTTCTATCATTCCCTGTTCAATCATAGCCTGAATGTCCTTTTTCACAGCGTCACAACCCTCAGGATTGAGCATACATTCTTTGCAATCTTCGTGAGATGACTTGAGTGACCATGCCTGAGCGAGGCGTTTGTGTAGGTATGCTAGTGGCACTTTGATCTCACCAACAGTAGTAACTTTCTTGTCTTCTGACCCCTCCCCTTCTTCAGTAATGGCGTTGACTCCACCATGATTTGGAAGAGGGTTGCTCTTAACGTTGGGGAGATTATCTTTAAAGGATAGAATTCTCTTTTCAATTAGTTCACAAACTAGATGCTGAAGGGCGAAGCAACCTTCGAGATCGTGGCCTAGAGCATTCTCATGAAATAGGTAGCGAGCATTTGCATTGTAATAGAACGGGAGTGGATTAGGTGGAACACCTAAATTTCTTGTTTTAACCAACCCTCTTTCTATTAGCATGGGAAACAGATCGGTGTAACTCATTGGGATAGGTTGTATCTTTGGCCTATTTGCTTGATAATTTGCCCTCGGGGCCCTGTTATGAGGTTGTTGACCCTGCGGCTGGTGGTATTGTTGCTGATTATTGATGCAGTAATGTTGCTGATTGCCAGGCTGATACTGGTGCTGATTGCTGAATGCCCCAGGTTGGGGACCATGCTGTGAAGAAGGTTGAAAAACCGGGGTCACTGCCGCCACATATGATGGTTGGTACTGTTGGTGGTGGCTTCGTGAGCCCTGTGCTTTCTTTCCATATGTGATTGCACTCACCTCTCCCTCTTTCTTTTTGTGGAAAGTGTTGACTGGCTTCTTTGCCGTGCTGGCACTTGAGGTAATATTTGGAGTGGTCACTTTTCCACTCTTCAAACCTGCTTCCACCTTGACTCCCACTGCCACAATATCAGAGAAATTTGTTGTAACACTGCTGATCAAACGTTCATAGAATTCTGGTCGAACTGTATCCATAAACCAGTCTGCCAACTCCTTCTCAGTAAGGGGAGGCTCTACTTGTGCTGCAGTTCCGCGCTATCTTTGCGCATACTCCTTGAAGGTTTCAGTATTTTTCTGCGTCATGCTGAGAAGCTGACAGCGGTTGGGAGCTAGGTCCATGTTGTACTTGTACTATTGAATAAAAGCATCTGAAAGGTATTGGAAACTGTGGATTTTAGCTTGATCTAAACCGAGATACCACTTAGCCGAAGCCCCTTTAAGACTATCTTGGAAACAGTGTACTAACAGTTTATCATTTTCAATATGCGGAGCCATCCGCCTACAGTACATGATTAGGTGCACTTTAGGACAAGTGGTCCCCTCATATTTATCGAAGATTGGCATTTTAAATTTCTGCAGAAACACCAATCCAGATACCAGACATAGATCCTTGGCATCAGATCCAAAGACATGATTTCCTTCAATGGCCCTCATCCTTTTGGCCATGATGTCCATCTCCACTCTTAATTTTTCGTGTTTTTCGTCCTCAGCTTCAGATCCATCGGGTATATCAAAGATTGGCTGTTGATTGGCGAAAACTGGCCGTACTGTGGTAGGTCCACCTGCTTGAGTGAAAATAGGGTTTCTGATTGTTGAGTCGAACAAGGGATTGAGACTTGAAGACTGCATGTTGTTGAAAGGTGGCACAAAATCCCGGGACATGCCATAGGGAAACTCTGCTGAAGTAACAGGAGCTATCGTGACATTGGCTACTGTTGTGGAAACTTCAGAGATCACTGTAGGTTGCGTATCCATTTTTGCTTTGATTATGTTGAGGACTTCCATGATCTGGCTGACGTCCCCTTTGATCCCTTCAATGTCATTATCCATTTGATCGAACCTTTGGTCGTTATCTGCCATCTTCTTTTGAGCTTGGGACCGTGTGTTGTATCTGTGGGTACTCAGCGTGACTCCTTATCTCCTTCTGGACAAGAACAAAGGATGAGCTGCGGAACCCAAATGCAGGACTGATGCAGGATGACATGCAAATGTAAACGCGGATGCATAAACCATTCAAGGAAACTCAATTTTTTGTTTACAAACAAAAAGTTAGACCAACATGTAACGGCATGCTTAAAAAGCGTTTTTCATTTGATAGCTAGAAATCTATTACAATAGAGTGGCCTTTGCTAAAGACCTTTCTTACAAGGAAAATGAAAATAAATGCAACAAACAGGATTTCAATCCTTTTTTAGGGAAAGCAGGGAAATGGTGAAACAAAGATCAATCTAACAAGACGATCCTTCTCCTTCTTGGACTCTGACATGAACTTGATCCTGGAGGATAATCTCCCACAGGTCTTCGTTTTCTCTTTGCGCTTTGACCAAAGCGTATCTTAGCTCTTCCCTAGTTGCGGGAACCTCAGGCTCCATGGTTATCTCATAGTCATGAGTGTAGAACATGTTTAAGGCAATTTCTTTTGACCATAGCAGGTACCCCCTGGTGGTTAAACAACTTGCATTCTCCATTGGAGTTAGGCCCAAGAGGTGTGGATCTCTTTGAGCGTATTGAGCATTAGCTTCTAGTTCTTGGTTGCGACCTGTCTCACAGAAGCAAGGCCTCAACAGTTCTGGTTCGGGCTCTGGTCCGGTAGGATACCCATGTTGACGCCGAGCGAGAATAGGATTATAGGTGATCACCCCTTCTATCCCAATGAGAGGCACATTGGGGAAATCTCTGTAGCTAGGAATCATGACTTGGTCACCGATGCTGGTGTCATACCATGTGATATCATGGTGTCTGAGAGTGACGAGTTTAGAAACCCATGCGCTTTTGGTAGGAAGCCTCCAAAGGATATGAGTCCTTGGCAGATGAGAAGTAAACCATCGGTCGAGTAATGCAAGACAGCATGAGAATTGCCCACAATCATACAAGATGAAACGGTGGATGACTACATAAGTGTCAGCCAGTATTGTGTTGACCGGATTTTTGAGGATGAAGAGGCGGATCGCCTCTTCGCTGATGAAGTCGTAACTGCTTGGGAACCGATACAGTCCATATATTAGTAGTGTCAGAATTGCCTCAAAAATGCCCAGGTTTCTGCTTTCATAATGATACTCAGCCATCTCCATTAGAGGTCTGGCATCCATTCCATACCACCCTCCTTTCGCTCTCATCGGTGGTAGGTCTTCCAGCTTGATATGCAGGGCTTTAGCTAAGTCCTTTTTCTTTGGTTTTCCATAAGGGAGCGTAAAAGTCCATGGAATCTTTAAGTAAGCATTATACTCCTCGAGGGTCGGGAGTAGCTGAAAGTCTGGAAACACAAAGTAGTGGTAAGTTGTATGATAGAATTTAACCAAGGCTTACAACATGGGCTCGTCGATCGGAGCGCTTATCAATGGCAATAGGTCCCCATATTTGACTATGAAAGCAACAGGGTTTCGGACAAGTCTCGTTAACATCCTTAGACGGTCCAATCTCAGATCTGGAACCCGAAGCATGTCTCTTCTTACCATGTTGTTGTCTGCAAAGAGAAAAAAAATAAATTTCCTTGAATGGTTAGAAGAAGTGCAAATGCAAATGCAAATGGTTGTCATGGAACTCAGATATTTTCAAACATCAGAAGTCGCCATTTCATTGATTAACAAAACGGATTACAAAACATTGTTTCCCCTTACAAGAGTTTTAAATAACAACTAAATGAATCCTATCAAGGTTCTCCTAGCAGCCTTAGGTTGAGCTTCTCGATCTTTCTTTCCATCTGAGTCTTCTCAAAGATGAGTCTGTCCACAATTATCTTCCATGGATTAGATTGAGGCTCGTAAGGTTCTTCTAGTGCTTTCCTCTTCTTGCAAGAGAGGATTTCTTCATCTTTCAACTGGAGTTGTCTCTGGAACTCCGCATTTTCTTCGACGACTATTTGATACTTGTGCTTCCAAGCTTCTTCATTTTGCTGTGCTTTGACCAAAGCAATTTTCAACTTTTCTTCTTCAGACATGAAGACCAACGGGCGTTCTTCCTTCAAGGCCATAGGCTCTTGCTTAGGATATGGCATCCTTAGTGTGACAGCTCTTTTTCGAACCCATTGGAGGTAAGGTTCCAAAGAGACACAATTGAGTCTTCCAAGATCCTTCTTCCCTTTCTTGTGTAGATGCTTCCAAGCTTCTAGAATTTTCTTCTTTAGTCCTTGACTATCTTCCCCTTCTTTGAAGAAGATACTTTCCACTTGAACACTTTTGGGTTTGTCCTTTAGAGGGTATCCCAATTGTCGGCAAGCGAGTATTAGATTGTAGTTGATCCCTCCATTAATGCTGAGAAGAGGTACATTGCCGAATTCCCCATAATTATCAAAAATCATTGTCCCATCATAATCACGACTATACCAATCAATATCGGAATGGGTAAGAGCCATGATCTTTTGTGATCACCATCCTTTCTTTGGATCCCAAAAAGCGTTGGCTTTGGGCAAGTGTGAAGTGAACCATTTGTACAATAAAGGAGCGCAACAAGTGATCATTCCTCCATTGTGAAAGTTCCTCAGATGAACAAAATGGTATGTGTCTGCTAACAAGGTAGGCACAGGATTCTTCTTCAAGAAAATTTTGATGGCATTGAGGTCCACAAAATTCTCAAAGCTTGGAAACAAGAATATACCATAGATGAGTAAGGCAAGAATAGCCTCGAATGCATCCATGCTTAAATGATCTGCATAATAATGAGCTTTCTCAACCAAGAATTCTGCCTTTAACCCAAAGACTCCTCCTTTTGTAATCAGATTCTTTTTTATATCAACCACTCCCAAACGTGTAGCTTTGGCAATATCTTGCTCTTTAGGGTCCTTCTCCACAATCGGAAAAGGAGAATCTTCAAGAATGGGCAATCCAATTAACTGAGAATACTCTTCTAGCGTGGGCACTAGCTGATAATCAGGAAATGTGAAACAGTGGTAGAGCGGGTCATAAAACTGGAGGAGAGTAGAAAGAAGTCCACTATCCATCTTTATCTTCAAGAGTAGCAACAGCTTCCCATATCGGCTTTGAAATCCCTCTGGATCTGTCACTAAGGTGCTTAACCTTTTCAAATCATCTAGGTTAAAACCCTTGTAAGTGTACTTCAAAGTTTTCTTTCGTTCACTGTTCATGACGACCTCTGATGTTTACAAACAACAAAGTCTGAGTTCCATGAAACCATATGATGATATGATGACATGATGATATGAATGCACAAACACAAGCAAATGCATATGCACACAACACAAGCTTAAGGTTAAGGACAAGCATGAGTCCAAAGGTCTACCCATCCCCAAATATTTGTACTATGGATTGATTGTACCTGCCGAACGGGTTCTACAAAGTTCCCAGAGTCATCAACCCATCTTTCGGATATTACCAACTTACCAAATCACTTGGTAATCGATAATATTCTCAAGAGAATCTCGTCTAAGTGTAGTATCGCGTATCAACTATTTCGGAAATACTTCCTTATAGTCATCGCACTACGTCCTAATAAGGCCAAAGTGGGGTAAAGCGTATTCTAAAAGTCCACAGTGTCATGGGCCCCTTCGTCGAAAGTAGCATTGTTTTCACGAATACTCGATCAACAATACTAAAACTTTCTAGAGGGCCTACAGTGAGCGGTGGCTTCTCAAGTTAGCTTGGTCGGGAATCAACTCCCTATAAGCCTTCTTGAATATACCACCATCCTATCGTAAGTGCACTCGAGTCCGGGTATAGGACCGTCTCACCACTCAAAGCACCCAATACCCAACAATCAAATATATTGACAAATATACATGTTAAGCAAATATTTACAAATATAGCATGCGATTAAATAAAATAGGCTAAACCCTCAAGTCTCTTTATCCCCAGTGAAGTCACCATTTCTGTTGTGGTGAGAATCGTGATACCAAGCTATTGATTAACTTGAATCTTTAATTCTTAAATTACAACCGAACTTTAATTTATCCAAAGGAAAGGTCTAAAGAAAGAAAAACCCTTTTTGCGATGTAACAACAACGCTAAGAGATTCGGGGATCAGGGGTTGGTTATGCATAGGGTAGGTATTTCACATCCTAAACATCTGTAGTACTCTACAGGAACCTTTTGTTTGTTTGCATGCTAAGTTTGTTAAATGTTTTCTATGGATTGGGATTGGGTAAAATGTGTAGGTTAAGACCTAAAGATAGTTTCTAAGTTTGCTCACAAAGACGTTGCGTCCTCTGCCTACGTATCCTAACTAGGATAGAATCAGAGCAATCGTAGTTCACCTTACTAGGGTTGAATAACACTTGATTATGATCAAGGTTCAAAGGGGAACAAACATAACAATGTTTTTATAGAGTTTAAGAAAACTCTCTAGATCTATGTTAAACACTCAAAGGGGGAGTAAGTAATCATTGCTATGATTCTGACATAGAGTTTACAAACTCTATCCTAGGGTTCTGATTGATGGAGCACTCCTAGTATAGGTAGGTTTTCTAGACTTACGGCAAAGTCTAATGGTTTGAATGTTCTAACTTAACTAAGCTAGGGTTAGGATGACTTCACAAAGTCAAGAGGGGTAAATGAGCTATCCAATGACGCAAGGGTCAAGGGAGAGACTTTTCCTTTGGAAGGAGAGAGGGGAAGACAACTTGGATGGGGACTAGAAAGTTCCATCACTTGGGGAATTAATACTTAACAAAGCAATAAACAAATCAGCAAGATGAAATGAGATTAAGACAAGTAAGCATGCATATTACAATAAGCATATACTTCAAATGATATCAAGGGTTACAACCAATAGTCAATTATCTTAACAAAGATTTGGGGCATATCTTAACAAATATTTGAAGCATGATAAAAGTAACAATCGTATGAACAAATCATAATTTGAAAGTAGGCATGTCATAAATTCAAAGCATAGTAAATGTGACAACAATGTACATAGATGACAATCAAACACAATTAAATCAGTTTAAACCTCATAATTTAGGAGGAACTTATGAGACAAGATTATGGTGAGATCAAAAGGGGTACCCTAACATGTTAACTAACAAGGGGGATAAACATCTTACAAGAAGTTCAATCATTCTCAAAGGAAATTATCAACGAGTAAGATAACGATCTTAGTAAATGAACACATTTCCTCATAGCCAAAGGGCATCACAATTTAAAAAAACATGTAATATTCCCATATCATATAAAAATAGACATTATGACGAACATATTGCAAAAAGAATGGATTA
This sequence comes from Lathyrus sativus, assembly GCA_963859935.3. Lineage (NCBI taxonomy): Eukaryota > Viridiplantae > Streptophyta > Magnoliopsida > Fabales > Fabaceae > Lathyrus > Lathyrus sativus. The sequence continues at coordinate 181,906,117 of OZ012740.1, read as the reverse complement.
AAAAGGGTGAAAAATGAGGAAGTTATGAATATTTGAAGATTTGATGAATTATGACAATAAAGCAAACAATTAGAACAAGCAAATATAAAATAAAAGGAAAGGGGCCACACTGGGAATTGAACCCAGACCCTTTAGTTTGCAAACTCATGGCACCAACCACTAGGCCAATAGCGCGCGTGTGACAAGGAAATGAATAGCAAGAAGAAAAAAGAATGAAGCTTGTTATTTAAATAAAATGCCAAAAAGGTGTCCCAACCAAGGATCGAACCAGGGACCAAGGACAAGATGAGTGACTTAAGGCACATGCATCTACTACTGGGGTGGTTATACATTTGTTGATGTAGCCACCCCCATAAGTATATATGGCGCGCTAGGCAAAATTTCTTGGCAAGCATGAAAGAGCAAGAGCAAGGCAAATTACAAGAAATGCGTTTTGATGTCAACTTGTTCAAATCTTAACCATTTTTCACGATATTTTAGTCAAAACTGATTAACTTTTGGTGAGGATTAAGATGGTAACAACCAAATTTTAAGATCATGCTCATACAATAAAAATCAAAAGTTTATGCATCTTGTCATTTTGAGATGCAAATTGATGGACATAGTATGTAGCTGATGCAAATTGATGGACATAGTATGTAGCTGATGCAATTTGAGGTTAGGCCAGGCACAAGCAATTTACAAAAGTGATTCTGAATAAGTTCTAACCAGGGTTTTGTTCAAAACAGCCCTGGATCAAAAAAGGGCAAGTGAGTTGCAATGATGGTCATGAGTTGGACACATGCTATTTCAAAGTAAACAAAAGAAAGTTCAAGACCAACATAGGTCTGCTCAGATTTGAAAAAAAAGAGGTCACTCAAGGATTAAATTCAATGAAAAAAAACAGTTTCCTTAATAAATCAAAGGAGTGGACACCAAATTGCACATTGGTGAAGTTGTGTTTTGAAGTTTAGTATTTCAATACTGTTAAAACCAACACAGTGGCTGCAACCTATCTAAATGGAAAACACACATGCAAGTTGTGAAGGAGTGAAAACTGGGATTGCTAAAACCTAGGTGCTGACAGTATTTCAACATATCAGTCAACTCACTATGATCCTTGATAACAACACAACATATATGGATCCCTTACAACCAAGCTAAACCGTACTGGAGGCACGAGGTACTGAGCTGATCCTAGATGAATCCTAGATGACTAAATGCAAACCTGATGAGGATCCTGAATGGCAGATTTCTCAAAGGAATTGTGGATAGCAAAGAGAGCATCAAGACAAAATCTATACTAAGTCACTAAATAACTGACCACAATCCTGGCCTGAGTTCAAATGGTGATGGTTTCTTCTTCTGTAAACTCAGCAAAAAAAGACCCTTACTTAATCCTATTACTCCACACCTCCTAGCCTGCCTCAAACATAACAGTCATGTAGCCAACTCGAGGCCTTCACAAGTCCTCCCTCATGCAATCAAACTGACTGCACCTGAACCAGTCCACAAATCAAAACAACAATCCTGGCCATCCACTCACCACAGCCTAAACCAACTTCCTAATCAATGACAAAACACCCCTGGCAGCAATTGAATATGAGTTGACAGATTCCTTTCAGAAACAGTTATGGATAAAAGGTTGCAATCTTATCCTAACTAACATACATAACCTACAGTAAGGAGCTCCATGCTTAGCATAACAATGTACTAAATTCCAAAGGTGTGACAGTTCTTTTAAAAACAGGCTCCACAAACATGTCTTAATGACAGCTGCTCAATACTTTAAGCAAAGCACAAAAGTTCTTCCAAGAATAATAACCTAGCCTCAGCTAGACTGTCAAGAAAAAAAAGTCCCCAAGGCTTTAGCAAATCTGAGGCTAGAACAAATTGAACATATGTAGGGTTCTGTTCATAACAGTCCATGACAGTGGCAAAAGGATCAAAAAGTGAGTGAAACCCCCAATTGAGCAAACTTAACTTTAAAAGCAAATAAGCCATAATCTTAAAACTGAATCCACACTCAAGACTGCTCAAAGCACACATGGGATCATAAGTCAAGAAAGAATCAAACAAAATTAACATATTAAGTCAAGCACATATCCAAGATTTGTTTTAAAACAGGCCTTGGTCATGAGAAACAGATTTGGCAATCAATCTAAAAAACAGTTTTTTGACAGAAAAAAGCAAGTTCAATCTTAGAGTGGGATGTGGATGAAAAGGTGGCCTTCAAGTTGCCAAATTAGTGAATTGGCTAAAAATAGATTTTGGATTTAAAACAAAAAGGTCATGGTAACAACCACTTGTTAAGCACTGACCAAGTATGATATGGTTAGAAAACTTGTTAAATCACAGACCAATCCTTATCAACAATCAGATATACCAACACAAAAGGCATTATGAATAATAGCAAATGAGATACTGCTAGAAATCAGATACACCAACAGATTTTTAACAGCCAAGGTTATAAACAACATACTTTCAATCAAACAATGAACCAAACAGTAAAAGTACTGATGAGGCATAGGAAACATGTTTTGATCATGACACAAATCAAGCTTTTGTTAAGAGAAAATAGAGTAGGATAACAGATCACATACCCTATATTGCAAGCACTAACAGTCCAGCTTTGGTAACTTAAGCAATGTGCATTAATGAATTCAACTTCAAAAACAAACATGAACAGCAAGGTATACTATGTACAGAATAAGAACAGATCCAGTTCAAGTTAGACCACCACATAACACAAATCACACCACAACAAGGCCACTACAAACTGGCCATGAAATCTCTGATAAAATAGCAGTTAACAAGCTACAAGAGATGACAGTAAAAAACTTTGGTATTTCAACATGAGCTGCACATCTCATACACATCATAAATATGTAAAAGAGTGAGTTGCAACTCAGAAAACATGCATCTTGTAAGCAACCAAGAATGTGGTATGATCATGGTGATTTTGGTGTAGAAATGCAATTATGAGTGTAATTTGTGAAATGCAGTGTAACATCAAACTAGAGTTCCAAGTAGTTTTAGGTCAAACCAAACATGTGCACATACTGTAGGTGTGTTATGAAAATGATTCAAACAGACATGGATGCTAGAAATAAGATAATATGAACAATGGCATTTTGATGACAATTAAAACATGATATGATGCAGTTGGTATGTCAAGTCAGAATGAATGCAAAAATTGGGCCAGGTAACCTCATACACATCATACATACATAATATCAAGGGTGTCTAAACACCAAGAAGGGTCCAAAACAGATTGAGGTGGGAAATGGCATCCCAACTGCTACTTAGCAACATGACCAAGCATGAACAATTCCAAAATTAGCATAAAGCATATTTGAATAGAAATAGACATATACACATGCTACAGATGAGATAACAAATGAGTTTCAACTCATAGACCAACCAAAATGCCAATGCAAAATGGAATCAATATATTGATGCAAACATGTTTGCTCATGCTGTAGCAACAGAGCAATTTTGGCAAGGGCGATGTTCTAGGCAAATCAAAGCATACACACACATTAGAGGCATGATAAGGGACATGCTTTAAGGCAACAACCAAACACACTTTCACAAATGCTAAAACTCAACATATGGATCATAACAAAAACAGTGACATTGCAAATTTGATGACAATCAAAGCAAAAATCATGATAATGAAATGAGTTGAATTAGAGATGACTTACCTCTTGTAGACAAACTTGTAAGCAAGCTAAAATGTCAAAGAAAACCAGAGAATGCTTCCACACCACCAAGCCTTGGACTTGCCTTCTTCTTGAAGCAAGGTGCCAATCTTAAGACAGTTTGAGAAACAAGTGTTACCCCTGATTCTTAGGGCTTTTAACAGTTGAGGTAGGATATTTGCAAGGTGTTTGAGTGTTTAGGAACTCAAGAAAATGGCTGGAACAAGTTTTGGCCAGTTTTATGCAATATGGTCAAAGTAGCTTAGCATGAGAGTTGACTTTTGTAAAAATTGAGATTTTTGAGAGGTTTGAGTGTATGGACACCTTCTATATGACATTTAAAGATTGTATGGGTGATTGTTAGAGGTTTGGAAGGGACGGAACTGGTCTTGAGCAGGGTTTTGCTCAAGACAGTTTTTTTTTATAAAAAATGGAAGTTTTGAAGATTTGGAGATTTCTTGATGAGTGAGAGGAGAGTGAGAGCTGTGGTGTTATGATATTGCTCTGGTGTGTTTTGCAGATGGTGAGGATGCCTCTATTTATAGGAGATGTGAGGGTGAGGGCAACCTTTGTCATTTCCATTTTTGGAGGGAGATTTGGAAGAAAATCCTTCCAAATCTAGTGGCAGCCATCTTCACATCAGTTACAAGGCTCAATGCAAGCAAGGAACAATTGATATGAAGGACTCGAGATGACTTGAAATGAAGCTAGTGAGGTAGGGGACTGCAGCTGCCACATCTTTGGAGAAAAGTTTCTCTTTCCTCCCTTTTAATGATTATTTTAATACCAACTTGCTACAACTTGCCATGCTTATCAAACTAACTCATTTTCTGGTTTTCTCCTCATCCACACCTCACATTATCAGTTTGAATTACAATCCAAGGGTTGAGGATAGTCCAAGTTGTGAAAAACTGATTTTTGGGAAGTGTTGGAGTGTGGTTTTAAGTGTTGACAGGCCCAACTTCCATGGTGCATAACTTCCTGCTCAAACATGTTATTGAGGAGTTCTACCACAATTTGGAAAGCCCTTAAGTAGCTCTACAACTTTCATGTTTTGGGAATTTCCAAATTCTTGAAGGAACTAGGTTGAAAAACCCTTCAAAGTTCTAAAAAAATCACTTACAAGTGTCAAATAACTTAGAATTTTTCTAAGTTATTTACCCTTCAAAAATGAATTTTGCTATAACTCCAATTCTATACATTTTTTGATCATGGACCACTTTAAGGATTTTGTAGGATTTTTCAAGATCTTTCTAATGAGCTTTGAACTACTTCAATTGGATGTGTGGTTGAGGAGTTATGGTCTTGCCCCTTTCGAAACCCTAATTCCCAATTTTTGTAATTACTTCTCAACCCTTGATCCAATGGTCATGAAATTTTATGGGGAGGTGTAATATGATATAAGGAACATTTTTCATTCACACCTTGAAGTCAAATTCCTTATTGTTGGAGAGTTGACGTTTTGGTCAACCTTTCGATCGATCGGTGTCTACCGAGTCGCCCGTTGGTGATCCGGACATCCTGAGGACTTGAAACTATTTGGATGGACTTTACTAAGCCATAGGAGCTTAATGGACCTTGATCCCACCATTGAAATACTCTTTGAATCAAAGGTCAAGCTACAGTTGACTTTTTCTAATCGAAAACCCTAATCGGGTATCTCAAATTGCACTGTTCTCAATCCCCGGGTGACCACCTCAAATTGCACTCATTCTTGGTCCAATGTATCATCCTTGATATTGTTTGAAGTTGGATCAATCCAAAACATTGATTGATCAAACCTTCGAAGTTTCGATTTTGACGGTACGGAACCCTGATTCATCTGCATCTTAACAAAGATAAACTGAAAATGGGTTAAGGTTAGTTAATCAAGAAAATATGATCCTACAATGATGATGAGGATCTAAGGGGTCAAAATTTAGGGTGCGACACTCACCAATAACAAAGAGCAGGAAGATGGGCTCAAACAACAGATTGTTAAGTTGAAAGCTCAACTCCAAGTGAAGGATGAGAAGATTGCAGCTGAAGCCTCACTCCGACATGACAGTGATTGTAGATTGGATGAAGCGCTTGCAACGTTGGATGATTACAAGTCTAGAGCTGATGTGAAGAGGTGTAAGCTTGAGGAGGCTTTTGGTGAGGGCGCCTGGGAGGATTATGCCCAGGGTTTGCAGACCACTATTAGCCAGAGAGAGCTGCTCATCTAGGGGTTTCTTGTCAGGCCTGACCATTCAGAGACGAAGGAGCTGGTAGAGGATTTCCGGTCTTGTTGTCGTACTTGATTGTATTTCTTTTCAGTTTTTTGTTATGATGTATATATTGACCATCACCAGATCTGTTGGCTGAGGTCATTTTGATTTCATTGTATTGCTGTATCTGACTCTTGGCTCTCATTTTATTTATGAGGAGTTTGCTCTATGCTTATCTGTTAGCTCTCTATTGTCGTGCTTATATGCATTTCCCTAATGCATATATACATGTCTGCATACTGCATCATTTTGCATTTTTGCATCGCAGGTGCTCCGGAACCGTTAACCTTATCTTCGTGGTTTGTTAGTTTGTTTCAGGATTGACAACCAGGCGACTGACCATTACGCCACTTGGGGAAATCAATGTAAGATCATGGAGCAGATGTAAGATGAGATGCAAGAACTCCGGGACAGGATGGCCCAGTTCATGGATTTGATGCAGGGTGTGGCAAATGGCCAATCGCAACTGAGAACTTTGGTGTATCCACTAATTGCAAGAGTTGATGGGAATGGTGTGCTTCACGGGGGAACTGCTGCTAATCCTCCTCGTAATGATGGTGGTATGCCACGTGCTAATACTATTCCTCCAGTTGTTATCCCTACGGGCGGAGGTAATGTAGGTGGAATCCCTATACCTGAGATGGCGTATGTTGTGCATGGCAACAATGTTCCTCAGTGGGATGAAGATCATTAGGAAGATGTGTTCTCCATGCGTGATGTTGGTGTGGGACTTCCGTCTGAGACAGATAAGAGGTTTAAGCTGATCGAAGAGAAGATGCGGAGCTATGAAAATCAGAACTCTATGGGATTGGACATGGCTAATCTGGGGCTGATCCCGGACTTGAAAGTACCTTGGAAGTTCAAAGTTCCTAATTTCGATAAATAAAAAGGCACTACTTGTCCTAGGGTTCATCTGCGTTCCTACTATCGCAAGATGTCCGCCTACTCAGATGATGAAAAGTTGCTTATGCACTTTTTCTAGGACAACCTTTTTGGTCCTTCTTTCGAATGGTACATGAGCTTAGAACCAGTCAACATCCGATGCTGGAGGGATTTTGCTGAGGCCTTCGTTAAGCATTACCAGTACAATAGCGATCTTGCACCAAACAGGGTCCAATTACAGAATCTGTCTCAGAAGAATGGTGAATGCTTCAAAGAGTACGCCCAGAGGTGGCGTGAACTGGCAGCTAGGGTGCAGCCTCCCATGGTGGAAAGGGAGTTAATTGATATGTTTGTTTCCATGTTACCGGGAGTATACTATGAGAAGCTAATCGGTAACATGTCAGGTAGCTTTTCTGATCTGATTATTACTGGGGAGAGAGTTGAGAACGACATTAATCTAGGAAAGATTCAAGCTGGTGAAGGATCCTCAATCAGAGGAGGAAGAAAAACCTTTGGTAACAAAAAGCGAGAAGGAGAAACCAACGCAGTATCTAGTTCCCTGGGAAGAAACAGAAATCAGCGTCAACAATACCATCAACAACAACCTCAGGTTGCAAGTATTACCATACTCGCGGTACCTCAACAACAACAACCACAACAAAATCAACAGAATTATGCTCCTCGTAGATTTCAGGATCGGGGCAGGGCGGTAAATAGGCAGTTTGACGCGCCTTCGATGCCATATTCTCAATTGCTCCAACACTTGTTACAGTTATAGTTAATATAGAAGAGGACTCTGGCTCCTTTGATAGGTGCACCACCTCTTGGTTACGATGCTAATGCTCGATGTGAGTTTCATTTTGGTGCTCCGGGTCACAATATTGACAACTGTAAGGCGTTTAAGCATAAGGTTCAGGATCTCATAGACAATAAGGCTATTAACTTTTCTCACGATGCGCCCAATGTCGTGCAGAACCCCATGCCTAATCATGGGGAAGCTAGGGTCAGTGCTATCCTTGAAGATGAGAGTTGGAATTTGGTGTCGGATGTCGATGAGTTGAAGACGCCGCTGAGTTTCATAAAGAACAAGTTGTTAAGGGGAGGGGTATTCCCAGGTTGTGATGAAGCTTATACTGAATGTTTGAGCCATGCTAAGGGATGTGAGAAGCTGAAAAATCATATTCAGAAGCTGATGAATGATGGTGTCTTGCAATTTGATCGAGTTGCTGAGAAGAAGACTGAGGAATTAGTGGTTGAAGAGAGGGATAAGGTTGCGATAATCTCGATTCCGTACAAGACTATTACTATTTATGCACCTCCGAGGCCGCCAACCATCATCGTTACCAAAGTTGGTCCTATACCATATGAAAGTACTAAGGCGATTCCGTGGAATTATGGAGCCGAAGTATACTGTAACGGACAGAAGCAGGAGTTGAAAAGTTTACCGGTGGATTCTGTGGACAACTTAGTTGGAGCTGGTGGAATTACCCGGAGTGGAAGAGTGTTTTCACCTCCTGAGGCGAATGCTGAAAAGTCAGACAAGGTGAAAGGTAAAGTAGTGGTTGAAGAGACTTCTCAATCTGGTATAAAGGAATCCTTGTTGAAGGAGGCGGAGGAGTTCATGCGCTTGATAAGAAAGAGTGATTACAAGATTGTGGATCACTTACAGCATACTCCGTCCAAGATACCCATTTTGTCCTTGCTATTATGTTCGGAAGCGCATAAGAATGCTTTATTAAGAATCCTGAATACAGCTTATGTGCCACATGAGATATATGTGAATCAACTCGAGGGATTTATGGCACATGTAAATGCAGGTAATGGGCTGGGTTTCACTGATTTGGATTTGACGCCTAAGGGGAGAGAGGAATCATAACTGTGCGCTGCACATATCTATTGAATGCCGAGGGGACGTTCTGTCACATGTGCCTGTTGATACCGGGTCATCTTTAAACGTACTATCGAAGAAAGCGCTGATGAAGTTAGATACCTATGGTATATTGTGTACGCCAAGTGACTTGGTAGTACGAGCTTTTGATGGGACTAGAAGGTCTGTGTTCGGGGAGTTGACTTTGCCAATCCAGGTCGGTCCGGAGGTGTTTGACATTGTGTTCTATATTATTAATATTCAGCCAGCTTATAGCCGTTTGCTGGGACGTCCCTGGATACATTCGGCAGGCGCCGTAACGTCCACATTGCACTAAAAATTAAAGTACATGGTGGGTGGCAGTGTTGTCACTGTTTGCGGGGAAGAAGATATAATGATTAGTCATATGTCTTCATTCAAATACGTCGAGGTTGATGGCGAAATCCACGAGATGTTATGTCAGGCCTTCGAAACTGTGCAAATCAAGGACAAAACACCGGTTATGAGCAAAGCGCCTGAAGTAGCCATGTCACCCTTTAAGGAAGCCTAAGCAGTGGTGAAGGCTGGGGCATCACAAGGTTGAGGGCAAGTGTTGAACATTCCCATCAAGCAAGACAAATTCGGATTGGGATATAACCCATCTTCCTCATCCTAGAGCGCTCCGCGTTATAAGATGCCTGTCCAGTTTACCAGCGGTGGGGTAATCTTTGAGCAGATTAATGCCATATCTGATGAAGACGGTGACAGCGACTGCGACATGGATGCGTGGATTCGGCCATGTACTCCAGGTCAAAGCCTAACCAACTGGTCTGTCAAAGAAATCATCCAAGTGACGACAAAAGAGTAATTATTTGTTTTTCTGATTATTTTATAGCCTTATGTTCAACCCGGAGCATAGCGGTATTTGTCTTTAGGGCCTAATTGTTAATGTTTGAACAATCTTTTTATCAATCAATCAAAGGGCGTTTTTCTATATTCAAATATTGTGATTCTTGTCTTTCTTGTTTTATTTTTAACAATAAAATGGCAATGTGGTTTGTGCTTGTTTGCATATCATTTTAAGCATATAATCATTAGCATTGCAGGTTTCACATTGCAGATGACACCGCTCCAGAGCCGTCTATGACTCGTGAAATTCTGGCAAGCACACAATGGATGTTATCACGGATGTTATGACATCCAATGTAACACAGACTACTGGACTTACTAATAAGCTATAAATGGAAAGCAGTAAATGACACAAGTAATTGTTCACCCAGTTCAGTGTCAACCACACCTACATCTGGGGGATACCAAGCCAGGGAGGAAATTCACTATCAGTAGAATTAATTTAGAGTCAAACAACCCGTTTGCATTCTTCACTTAAGACCTACCCAATGACACTTCAGCCTAGAGACCACTAGACCAGAGTTTCCCACTCACTCCCCCTCAATCACCGCAATGATAATCAATTCACAATTACAATATGAAGACACTCTTCAAAACACACCTTGATCTTGCTTCACAAATTTGATCAAGTGACACAACCCTCTTGCTTAAAAGCTTTAAGTGGCACAATGAACACAACAGTTCATACACACTAAACCAATGCAATTGTACAACTGACAATTGCTTGGCATACAAGTATCCTAAGACACACATGAAGAACCAAAATTCTTCACTCACACAATCCACGTGAAGAACAACCTCTTCACTCACAAGACACACTCTCCAGCCTCTCTCCAGAAGCTCTGCCCTATTAAAAATGATCCTTATGTTGTTTATAGCAATAGACTTGCTTTGGGCCTTGATGGAGAAACTAGGTTTACCTAAGATAAACCTCTTTTCATGAAGCTGCACACTTATTATTAGGTCAGGAGTCTTCTATGTTATCCTCAACAATGCCTGTTATGTCACCTAAAATAACTATGCTTCTTGGATTGTTTCCTGAAGTATAGCCTGAGCTAATAATAGAAAAACAAACCCTGCGCGTCCTGATGTCATACGCTTGATGTCATAACATCCAGCCATGACATTCAGCTTCACTTACTCTTAGCTCTCCCTGCAGAACACTCTTCGTGTATGTCATAACATCAGTTGTGACAATCATACATATAACAATGTTTTGCCATAAAATGCAGCCAATCAAGAACATCTACAAACTCCCCCTTTGGCAAATGTTTGGCTAAAACACTCTGTTACAATATCAGAGATTATAAGCAGCAGAAGTCTAACATATCATGCAGGAAAGCTACTAGCTACACACTATCAGTGTTGTCTACACATACTCACATTGTTAGCTCTCAGGATCAACCTTGTTCATACACAATCTTCTGTTAGTTAACACTACAGATGTCACAATATGTTGAGTAACATTCTGGGTTACTCCCCCTCAACTGATGCACAGCACATCAGTGCACACAACCTGCAGCCAACCTGCAGTCACACAAATTCATCCAGCCTGCTCTGGATTATGGATGTTATGACATTCAGGATGACATCCTGAAGTACACAATCACCTGTGAAGCATAACATCCTATGATACTCCCCCTGAAGAAGTGCACAACCCCTGTAACACACCTGCAACACACTTGTAGTAGCAATTCAGCCAAGTCTTCCACCTGTGAAAGATGCACTTCTCTAACCTGCTGTCACTACCTGCTGTTATCTAACACTCTCTCCCCCTTTTTAGCCAAAAATTAAGATCAAACTAATAGACTAGTATAGATCATAATGAGTAACATTACACATGTTTGAGGTCATTACAAACAAAACTGCTCATGGAGAGCATCACAAATTCAAGTTGTTACAAAAGTCAAAATAAAAACAATGAAATAATCAAACCAACAACACACCATTCTCATCTCAGCAACCAGCAACCTTATCATCCTACTTCTTCTTCAGCAGAGCTGGAACCAATGTCATGAGCATCGGTTGAGACATCCTTGTCACAGTCAGCAGAATCTTCACCTGACATAGCTACACCATCAGCAGTATCTCTTTCTAGACTTTGAATAACTGATTCTAACTTGATCTTTCATGCAGTTCCTGTCCTGATGGTTTCTCCCAATTCCCTACATGTTTTCTTTAATTATGCAATTACCATTATTTTAGAGATCTTGGACCTCTTACTAGAAGTGAAAGCCATATCTGGCACATGTCTTCCTTCAAATAGTTTAAAGTGAAGGGACAGTGCAGGTTCCCTTTTGCTGGCAACATCACTTGAATTCAGGATTCCAGGGTATTGATTGAGTATGATCTCACAAATGAGGGAAGGGAAAGCAATGGGCAGCTTGATAGCACTGGTTGTGGAGTGCTTAACAACTTGATCAAAGATGTATAGACCAAAGTCAAAGTTAACTTTGGTACCTATGGCATGAATGATCTTGCCAAGGCCAACTGCAATGGTGGAAGTATGGTTGGTGTGCAATTCTATGAAGAATGTCATACTTTACACTTAGCAGTGCTGCAGACAACTTTCCTTTGGAAGGCCATGTTTTGACTTGATTTGCAGTGATGATCTTGCAAACCTGGTTGTCTAAAGCAACCAATTCAGTCTCACCATCATTTGCTCGCCCTAGATATCTGTTGATCACAGCAGGAGAGAATTGCACACACTTTCCTCTGGCAAACACTTTCATGAATTCCTTGCTGTTTCTATTCGAGATTGAGTCAGATATGTTTACAATGAACTCCTTTACTAGACCTTCATAGCACTGGGAAAATCCAGTGACTGTCTTGAGCAGTCCAACTTTGTTGATCAGATCCATTACCTCCTTGATCTCTGAGGCATCCTTCCCCAATTCTCTCTCAAGGGCTATCCTCCTTTGGTAGACATATCTCTATTTTGTCACACTGTGAATAGTATGGAAAGAGATATTGTCTAGAGGGGAAGCTGGCATAGAGTTAAGAGTTTTCTTGCATGATGATTTCTTTACATGAAAGATGTTAGGAGCATCTTTCACAACATCACTATCAGAATCAGAGTTACTATCAATAACTTTCCTTTTCTTGGATGCAGCTGATACCTTGCTCCAAGGTTTGGAGGGTCCAACAGGAGTTCTTTTTCTCTGACTTTTGGAATGATTTCCTTCAAGTGCAACTTTTCCTTTCTTGGTCACTAGTTTCCTGGCTATACCAGGAGCAACATTCTTGATGAGTTCATCATCTGATGACACATCTACAACATGATCACCATTTCCAGTAGCTTTATTCATCTCTTCCTTATTATCAGTGCTCTTGGTTTCACCATTATTTTGGCCATCCTCCTGACCTTCCTCCTGTACCATATAGCTATCAAGATTTTCTAGTTTCTCTGTGTTAGGGTTAGTCTTGACAGAGGAAAACTCAGAATAATCCTCATGATTCTCATTAGAGGTTGGGGATGGATCAACCCTAGACAGAGGAATGGTGATTCCATGTACATTATGACCTTCATGGAGGATTTTTGAAACTAGTTCATCGACAGAACTGTTATCATAGGTAGAGGCCTCCATTCTATTATAGTTGTCCATGGATGGTTCAGGATTCTTACCTTCTTGGTCTGCATGCGAAGGAGCTAAAGTTTAGGCTTCACTACCTCTTCCAAAGGCTATGCTTAAAGGAAAGACATCTAGGATATCCTCTAGGGAAATGCTCTTGTGTTGAGCAGAGTCATGCTTGGTAGGGATGGACGTTTGAGACATTGTTGATGACTTTGGCTGTGGAATCAGGGGTTTTTTGTGGTGGTTGTATGAGGCATGCAAGGAGATGAATTTGTATGAGCAACCATAGTGGCACTCTGAGAGTATAAAGGGGCTAGAAGGGTTTGCTTGCAAGAGTGGAGGGAACTTAATATTTTGACCAATCAGAATATGATTAATTTTCAAAATATAATTCCCTATTAATTGCTATAATCTCTTACTACACCAGCTTTCCAAACCACTTCTTTCTTTTTCACTTAGGGTAGTCTGGTGATCCCTTGTGAAACTATTAGTCCTTTGAATGTCAGAGTCCTTAAGCTTTACACTATCTCTTCTAGAGTGAAGTTGGTCATCACTATACACTGTTCTGTTATGAAGAATTGAGTTAATAGTGATGTTACACTAAATGTCACAATATAATATCATAACATTCTGAGTGACACTGATCTCTTGATTCTGGCCATTTTTCATGGTCTCCACCAAATTCCAATATAGCAGGTTCAGATTTCTGTGATGTCCCTTCTTTGGATATGCTATCTTGGCTTGTCTGCCATACTGACATTTACCCCAGTCTCTTCTTTCCTCTAGGATTACTCTTGAATTTCCTCTTACTGCAGTCTTGGATATGATCCGTTCTTTACTCTGAAGATGTCTATCTTTTTCCAGCCACAGTTGATTACTTTTAGACTCCTATAGATAGCAGTTATTCTTAGCTCTGTTCCCCCTCATGACTTCCTCATCTTCTTTATTAGTAACAACACATATCTCCTTAGTGAATTTAACATTAAATCCTTGGTCACAAAGTTGACTGATACTGATAAGATTAACAGTTAGTCCTTTAACCAACATAACATTATCCATCTTTGGAACACCAGAACAATCTAGGTGTCCAGAACCTTTGATTTCTCCTCTAGCTCCATCACCAAATGTTACATGACTTGAGGAATGAGGTTTGATATTTACCAAAAGGCTCTCCATTCCAGTCATGTGTCTAGAGCAGCCACTGTCAAAATACCAATCTTCTTTGGTTGGCATTCTAAGAAAGGTATGAGCTACTAGAGCAACCTCCTTGGCAATCCATTGTTGCTTCTTGACAGGAACTTCCTTCTTGGGTCTAGCATGATGCTATTTCTTGACATGAGCACTCAATTTGGATTTGCCTTGATAAGGATGACTTGGAAAACCATGTAACCTGAAGCAGATGGGTTTGATGTGCCCAAGTTTTCCATAATAGTAACACCTATACCCTTAGAATTTGTTCTTCGTCTGGTGCCAACTTCTTTTCCTTTGACGTTGTGACATTGCTGGTGACATCCATGTTGACCTCTGATTCTCAGTCTTTGGCTTCTTGAACCCCAAGATGGGTTTCTGTTCACCAACAAATCCAGTCCAGACATGTTGCCTGCTGTCTGACCACTCTGTAGAATTTTTTTTAGAGTGTTAGTCCCAGGGTTCAGCATCCTTATGGATTTGGACATTTGATCAAGATTAGATTTCAACAAGTTGGCTTCACTTTTGAGAGACTCTATTGTTGCAAGATGCTCCATCTTCTCAGCCTCTAACTCCCTTATGAGTTTCTTCTGTAGCTCTCCTTGTTGATATAATTCTCCACTTCGGTTGCACAACTTCTTATATGAATCAGCATGTTCATCATAAGTCAGATAATCTTCACTTGAATCACCAACAAATATACATACACTATTCAGAGCAGTGACATGTCTTGCAGACTCATCTTCTGATCCACCCTCAGAATCTCCATCAGACCAAGTGACTGCTGTAGCACCCCAAAATTTGCCTTTCCGTTTTAGCAGCATCTGGCTTTTGTTTCTTTGCATTTTCGCATTTCTGCATTTGCATAGCATTCGTTCTTGAGACACAAGATCAAGGTTCTCCTGTGGTTCAATTTTCATTTTCGGTGCAAGAGGCGAAATATCAAGCATCAGAGTCTCTGGTATTTGTTTTGCCCGACTATCGAGCGACCGATCTTATTTTGTTGTAGGTTGTTTTCAGGACAGGAGACAACATTCAGGCTATCACAAGCATTATCATGGTTATAGCATTCAAGAACAAGTTTCAGACGCTTAACAGAGCTCAAAACGGTTGAAAACAGGCAAATGTGCACATTTCCCTCTAAAAGGCGCCAAATTTAAAATTTTGAAGGTGTTAATCATTTAACCAAATCAAAATCAGGCCAGATTTGAACTTTTGAAAGTGTTAATCGATTAACCAGTGCAGATTTTGCCTCTGCACGTGAATTCTCAAGAGGAGTCACTTTGGGGTCCAATTTTGATCACTTGTGAGTTGATTTTACACCTTGGGAAGGATCTAGAACCATCTTGAATTTTGGTTAATTTCATTTTCCCTCCAAATTCCCATTCCTCATTCCAAACCAAATTTCACAAACCACATTCCAAACCTCTCATTTGGATCCAAACCTAAGGGGTATTTAATTGATCTACTCCAAACCTCACACATCTAATCCTCATAATTTCATTCTCATTTTCAGAATTCATTTCAATTCTCTCAATTTCTCTCCACTTTTCCATTTTTCCAAAACCCTCACCAAAGCTCTTCATGCATGGAATTCTTTGATTCTCCATTGGAATCAATGAATTCTTGAGCTAAAACCTTCATCCATCATCCTCATTGAATCAATTTCTTCATTCAATTTTCGTGCAAACTTGGATCTGAATTTTGAAGTGGTGTTGGAAGAGGTTATTTGGATAATTTGGCTTAATTTTGGTTGATCGTCACTTCTATTACAAGAATTCGCTTGGATCTTGAAGGAATTCCAGATTTCTTGCTTAGATCTACACGTTCGAAGTGAATCAACATTAACCGAAGCAATTCTCCGCTTCGAAGGTTGGAATTCTAGATCCATTGCATTTTTGAGCTTATTTTGCATAATCATGTTGATCTTCATTTTTGATTGATTTGGTTGATTCTTGATCTATATGAAATGTTATGGTGCTGTTTAGATGTGTTTACATCTTGATAGATCACTGTTTTCTGGTTTAATTTCGTGCACAATTGTTTATGAAATCACGTGGATGTTTGCTTAAGTGATAAGTTGCTGAAAAGTGCTTTTCTGTTGCTGTTTTCTGCTATTGGAACAGTGTTAATCGATTAACCTCTGGTGTTAATCGATTACCAGATCAAACATTCAATTTTTCAAGCGTTTTTAGTGGTTAATCAATTAACCCCTGGTGTTAATCGATTAACACTGTTCCAGCAGGTCTGTTTTACTGTTTTTCATGCTTGTTTCGATACTGTTTCATTTCGAATCATCATGAATTAATATGATGCATTAGGAGTGAATTTTTTTGGATATATGCCACTGTTCTTGATTGTTTAATTGTGATTGCTTCGGTGCGCATGTTTGGTTTCCACTTGAGGGCATACTTTCGTAGTTGTCGTTCAAAGTAATGATGTGCTTGCATGTTCATGTTTGCTTGCTTTCTTGCATTTCTTTGCTTTGTGTGCATTCTTTTTGAAGCTTCTTTCTTGCATTAATAAAGTCCGAGATGTGCTTGTGGAGGTATTTACCCCACACTTTTTCCTCCCTTTGCTTGTGTGTTGCATTGCATATGCATCCTTGCATCTTTCATATTATTTTATGCTTCCTTCTTCTTTTGTCTTCCTTTGCCATGTTCCCTTAGGACTTCTAATCTTTCTTGTTCAAGATGGATTATGATAGACATTAGGTTCAAGCCATGCATGCTAACATCAGGGTAGATTTCCACTCTTTAATCCAAACTTTAGGTCCACTTTGCATGACAATATTAGGACCGAGTTTCCGTTAGACCTTCCGTGTGTTTCTCTTCTCATCTCAAAACACGTTATAATTCATTTAATAAGTACGATGAACATTGTACGCTAAGAGCCTTAAGCACATGGGGAATGATGAGTGAGGGGTCTCCTTTCGCTTGTCTAGAGTGTTTAGTGTACGTCCCGTTTGGGACGCGATATGCGACGCATTCGTTCCTATATCATAGTCTTTAGTGCAACATGCATCACAAATCAAACTAATTCACTTCACTAAAAAACAGAAACAAAACCTCAAACCTTTTTTTCCTTCGGGATTGATTGGGAAAACCTTTTTCATAAAAAAGAGTGTTGTTAAGCTTTGGTTCTACCGCAAACAGGTATTGTCCCTAACTGCTAGAACGAAGGTTTAACCATACTCGGTTAAAACACTTAATCAACCTGTGGTTTTGTGTCGCCCGAACTACGTTCACTCTGATTTCTCATACCAGATGAGGATATGTAAGCACAAGACGAAAATGTCTTGGCCAGCAACCTTCCCCGCCTTTCACCCGTAGTTAGCCGAACTACGCTGACTCTGACTTTCTCATTGCACGAGGGAGTACGTAGGCACAGAGCGGCGATGCTCTGCCGAGTCTCTTTTCTTTTCTTTTTGTCCTGTGAGCCTGTAGCATAGATAGATTAAACACACCCTTAGATAGACAACAAGCATGGATCCCGTCGAGTACGACGGACGTGAGGGGTGCTCATACCTTTCCCTTGCGTAACCGACTCCCGAACCCGAGATTTGGTTGCGATGAACTTGTCTTTTCATTTTCATTAGGTTTTCTTCGCTCGTTTCCTTTTCCCTCCCTTTGGGATAAATAACGAACGATGGCGACTCTTCTGTTTTCCGCCGGGTGTTTTTCGCAGTTGCGGCAGCTGGCGACTCTGCTGGGGAATACGATGGTTCCCTATGCGAGTCAGTCCTAGCGCTTGTCTGTTGCGTCTTTGGGTGTTTACTGTTGTGCAGTTATTTTTGCTTTATGTACATTATTTGTTGCATATTATTGCATTTGTATTATGTTGCTGCTGTGGTGTGGGGTGGGTCGTTCCATTGAGAGATAAGCTGAACCCGGGCTTGAGTATACACACAGGAAGCTCATTACCTCATTATAACTTTCATTACAACCTTCATTACAACTTTCATTACAACCTTCATTACAATTTACATTACCTGTTACCACCTCTACAAGCAATTCTCACACGAGAAGCTTATCCTTTCCATCTTGCAAATAAGCGGTATTTCTCGCCTGAGAAGCTTATCCTATCTTCGTTATGACTTGCAGCAAATGGCCGTCTCAATCGAGCAGTTAGGTTTCCATTTTCCTTTTCATCTTGAAGTGCGGGGAGGTTTGAACCGAATCATATTCAAGAGAGCACAGATCTTGAAGTATGAAGAAGTTCATTTTATCCTTTCGTAAAAGAAGGAGCTGAATTGTATTCAGGAGAGTGTGAATCTTGAAGTATGAGGAAGTTCATTTTATCCTTTAGTAAAAGAAGAAGCTGAATCATGTTCTGATCATGGAAGCTTATTCTATCAGATGAGTGACAATTCCCTCCATTGGAGCTTATCAATCAATTTTTCATTTATTATCCACAGATAAGCAGCAGTCTCTTTATTTGAGAGCTTATCCAGTTTGACATATAAGTCCCTTCCGACAATAAGTGGCAGTTCTCTCTCGAGAAAGCTTATCAGGGCATTTCGCATTTAAGACCACTTATTTTGGCATACAGCCGGTTTTACCCTGTATGTTTTTACGGATTCCTAAAAATTCCGTTCGATCCTGTCACGAGGGAGAGTGTCTAGAAGCTCGGATGTTATTCTTTGCTCAATGCTCCAGCATTCTGGTAATCAATCCTACAGTCGTGCATATCCAGTTTTTACTTTTTACTCTAGAGTATCAGCTGGTCACGCCTGGGCCTGTTGAACATTTACTCTCAGATATTCCCAAGTGGAGGTTGTCTCATCGGTGCCATCTCCATTGAGGATCCCGTTCTTACCGTCTCCCTTTTTGAAGGTGACAATTGGTCGTGTTTGCACCAGTTGACCATCACTTCATAATTCCCCAGTGTCGAGCTGTCACCCAGTGCGTCGTATTCCCCAGTGTGGTTCGTTCGTCACGTCTATCCCCTGTTTCGTCGTGTCGTCTGCATCGTTGCATTTACCATTCCATCATACGTTTCATGCTAGATTCATAACCTTGTCAGCATTATCGCTTGTTTTGTCCATAGCATTGCATATCACTGCATCTAAGGGCAAAATTTTCGGTTATCTATATTTAAATCCCTCCACCATGATTTCTCGAGCCTTCGTCGCTCAAATCATCAGGTGAAGCTATTTAAATAGGGGCAACTGTAATACCCCAAAATTTTCTCTAAGATTTGGTCGTTTCATCTCGCATTCCCTTGCATTTTACATTGCATTTAACCAGTCACTAACAGGTTGTGTAGTTGGTTGATTTTTGCTGGAAAATATCATGTGGCGTGCTTACGAAGGGTAAAATGGTCATTCGTCCGCAATTGGCTGTCAATTTGTGAATTTGATCTGTAGTCAGGAAGTCTGAGTCGTTGGATGGTTGATGTGAGTCGGGGCCGCGGTGTAGTTGGAACTATTCGGTCGAGAAAGATTTGAGCTGTTCGAAAATAAATTGATTCAAGTTAGTGGACTGAAGTTTATCCGGAGAATACGATCATTTGAGTTTAATCAGACAGTTGGATTTATCCGGATAAAGTGGCTCATTTGAATGGTCAGAAGATTTAATCGGATGTTATGTTGGAAATGAGATTAATCGGTTAAATTGGAATAATTAGGAATTAATGGAAAAATATAGGATTTCATTTCATTCCTCATTTCATTTTAAATTAATCATATTTTGTCTTATTTTTCATTTTTTATGTTAAAGAAAATTTTCATCTTATTTCTTAATATCATTTGCACTTCATCACTAAATCAATTTTATTGCATTTTCAATTTTTATTATTGCATTTTAAATAATCTTTGTTTTAGTATAAAATATTGTGTCTACTTCATATTTATTTTTATAGCATGTGCTCTCATTTCCATTTTTCTATTTTTAATATTTTTGTTTCATTTTAATTTTAATCTTTCATTTTTATTTGCATCTCAAAAATAAATAATGAATAAATAAATTAAGGAGTTTTATTATTAATAATATTTCTTTACAAAAAATATACAAATAAAATTACAAAAATAATAAAAGTTCCTAAACTCCTAAATTTTTTCCGATTTTCTTCATTCCGATTCCGAGCTTCCGATTTTTCTTTCGAACCTGCAAAATGAGCAAAAGAACAAAATATTATCGATTAGAGTGGGATTCTGACACCCTCATAACATTGTCATCATCGGGTGCGTCGGGGGGTAACGAATTTCTCCGAAACCGACTCCCGACTCCTTTCCGACATTTCGGTAAATCAAGCAATTGCTGTTCTTATTTGAGGCAACCAGAGAGAGAGAGATAAAGAGATAATAAAAAAGTGCTTTTGGAAAAAGTTGGTTTGAAAAGTGCTTAATGGAAAAGCACTTATTTGAAAAAGCGTTTTTCCAGAAAAAAGGGTTTGCCAAACATGGCCTTAACGCTTTTTCCAGAAATTTCTCAGCTTCAACGGATCAAAACAAGGTTCCAAAAAAAACTTGTTTCAAGTCCAAACGCACAACAAACCAGTTCAAACCAGTTCATCCAACCTGTCCAAGAAACTAGTTCAAAGAACGGTTCAACAAACACGTTCGGCACGCGGAAAAAATCACACAAGATCCAACAATGTTTTCGCAACAGATCAAGCCAACAAACCATCCAACGAGCTCAACGGCAACAATCAGCTAACAAGTTAAAAATCTAGAAACCGTAACATCCGAGAGTCCCGCGAGACCGACGTAAAGATTGCCACAAAATGGAACAAATCCAGATCAAAAAGTCCACAAGTAAACCACATATAAAAAGAAGTTCTCAGGTTGAAAACCCCAGAACGGGGACACTTCAGAAGAAGAAGAAGGAGGTTCGGAAGGATTTCGCCTTCATCATCACCTCAAACCGAAAGAAGAAGAAGGAAGAAGTTTTCAGAAAAACTCCAAGTACCACCGCGAACTCCGATCATCATCCTCAGACGAGAAAGGACGTCATCATCGGAAGTCAAAAATCAAACGACCCACAACCAGAAGGCGGCGGCGGAACCTACGAGGGTTCAAACACCAGCCGAGCGCGACTGGTGGCCATTATTAAATAGCAACAACCGTCAATCAGAACTCGTAAGGTTTCGTCACATGGCTATTTATTGTTTTTTTTTGTTCCTTTTCTTTCAGGGAGATTTCAGAGGACGAAGAGGGTATGCGAGAATAAGAACGCAACATGCATCAAGAAAAGAAGAAGTTTTGAAGCTTTTAGAGGGCATGCATGGCCGCCGCGAGCCCAAACGGAGAAGAAGAATGCGCCGTCGGCGCATAAGGAGAGAAAGAAAAGGGTTCACAAAAACCCTAGCTGCAATTATCAGCATAAATACCTCCCCTCTTTCCGTTTTCTATTTTTATTTTATTTTATTTTATTTTTATTTTTGTATTCTGTTTTTCTTCCTTTTTTCTCATTTTCTTATTTTGTATCAGACTATTAATCAAATAGGTTATTTAGTTCAAATTTTCCTTTTTAGTCATTAATTAAAAGAATTAAAACTTAAAATATTTTTTATAATAAAACTTAAAACATTTTTTCTAATAAAAATTAAAACTTAAAACATTTTTTAATTAACTTAAAGCTTTCTTTTAAAATTAAACTTAAATCTCTTTTAATTAAAAAATAAAATCTTTTAAAAAAAAAACAAAAAAAGTTTAATTAAAACTTAAACCTCTTTTTCATAATTTAAATTTAAAATTTCTTTTTCAAAATTAAAAAGTTATATTAACCAAATAAACCCATTTTTTAATTAAACACAAATTTTCCATCATAAAAATTAAAATATTTTCATAATTAAAACCTTAAAATTTAAAAACAAAATTTTCATCATTTAAAACCGACTCTTCTTTGTTAACAAAAATTCCAAAATGAAGAGCTCTTGATGCAGGTCATACAAGTCTCATTCGAGCTTCAGTTAACCCCGTTTAACCTCTGCTGGATAATCCACTATTTTATGCATGTTTCCGAGTTTTTTTCAACTGTAGTTGAGCGAGTAATCGTCGCATTTGGTTATTCTTATTTTTTTAGGATTTTGTAATTTACGCGAGTGATCATCGCAATGCTTTTCTTTACCGCTTTATTTTCGTACTTTAATTCTGTCATGTAATAACTTATCTTTTGCATTTAATTTACCGTTAGCGCCTTCCGAAGGAGTAGGTCTAGCAGTTTGACCTCCGAGTCAATAATCCTAACCTTGATTGTTTCAAAACCCTAATAGCCTAGGTGTCCTACCGTGGACGAAAAGGCCCTTTACCCTAGCATTATGTCAAAGAGTCGCCGTACTCTGTTTTAGGGTTTCCCGCCATGGAACATTTAGTGAACCCTAATTTCAACCCTAATTTAATTGACAATTTCAACGTAGAAATAGGAGTTTCAAGACTCCACGTAAGCGTTTCCCTAAGAAATGCTTATTCCCCATTGAAACCTTGGCCACAGTCAAGACGTTTCTAACCTCCCTTTCAAGGGGAACTACGATTACTCTGATTCTATTCCCTATCCAGGATACGTAGGCACAAGATGTGAATCTTGCCGAGTAAAATTAGGAGTAACCCTTAGGTCTTCTTTAAGTCACTCCATCCTTTAGCTCAGTATATAGTTCAAGCAGATAATAAAATAAATAGTAAAAATAAACAAAAGGTTCATATAGAGTACTATAGAAGTTTATGGTGCTAGTACCTTCCCTAAGCTTAACCAACCCCTTACCTAGGTCTCTCCCCGCTGTTGCACCCCAAAATTTGCCCTCACAATACAAGACTTTGTGTTCCAAGAAGGTTCACAAGGTTCACAAAATTCACAATTGGTCAGAAGAGTTGACAATTCCCTCAGACAATGCACCTCCTAAGCAGTGCATCCAAAACTAGGGTTTTGACTTTAATCAGGCTAAATGGACTTCCAAGACTTCAAGTGAGCTTCATAACATCTTATATGTGTATAAGAACCCCCATGTCAAGTTTCAAGACTTTTCTCAAAAGTTTGCTCAGTCAGATGATCAGATAAGTCAAAAGCAGTCAATGCAGTTAAAAGGTCAAACTGAGGTCAACTGTGGTCAAACCAAAGTCAAACTTCATGATTTTTTTTTTTTTTTTTTGCCAACATCAAAGAGAGGTTGGGTGAGAAATATTATCATAATAACTGTAATACCCCAAATTTTGCCCTAAGATTTGTCGTCGCATTTCATTGCATTTAATCAATTACTAACAAATTTGTGTAGTCGTTTGACTTTTTGCAGGTAAATATCATATGGCATGCATTTTTTTTCTAAAAAGTAAAAATGGCACAATTGGCAGGAGGACATGTGTAAGGAGTTATGAGTGTGAGAGGTTGAGAGTTCGAATCTCACCTTTGTCACTTTTTTTTGTTTTTTATTATTTTTACTCTAAATTTTTCTATCTTTCATTAAAAAAATAACAAAAATAGTTTTTTATTATTATTTAATTATTATTTTCGTATTTTAATTAAATCATTTTTTAAAATATTATTTTTTTCACTTTTTTCTAAATTATTCATAAAAATATCCAAAAAATCATAAAATAAAAAATATTGAAAAAAATTTTGTTCTTTTTATAATATTTTTTATTTTAGGAATCAATAGGATCATTAGTTTTTATTTTAAGTTTATTTTAATTATTTTAAATTATTTAAATTTTATTTTTTCTTAACTAATTATTTAGTTTGGGCTTTAAAATGGGCTTTAGGGACATTATTGACAATTTGGTGTTAACCCTAATTTGTTCCCTATATATACATGTGTTGCCTTGTTGGAAAAGAGGGGAGAGAATGAAAAAAACCTAAGAGGAGTGAGTGCCGTTTGCCGTTATTTAGTTTTCTTCTTCATCCATTACTATTGTTTCTTTTTCTTCATCGTTTACCGTTATTTCTTTTCCTTCATCTATTACTGTTGTTTCTTTTTCTTCATCTTTTACCGTTATTTCTTTTTCTTCATCTATTACCGTTATTTCTTTTTCTTTATCTATTACTGTTACGTTTATATATATATAATTTTTAAATTGTTAGAGTTTATATATATAAGATTTTTGATCGAATTATGTCGATACGATGTTTGCACATTTGTGTGCATGACGCGTGACATTTGTGTTAGTTCGATCTGGTTGCGATGATCGCATTTTTGTGTGAGCAATAATACTATTTTTTGCTTAATTTCTTTTTCTTTGCGATAAATTTTGTTTCGTCCGATTTAGATCTGGTTGCGATGAGCGCATTTCTGCGTTAGCAACATTGTTGGGTTATTTGGCACATTTAAAATTCATTATTGCTTTATTATTATTATTATTATTATTATTATTATTATTATCATTATTTATTATTATTATCATTATTATCATTATTATTACCATTATTATTATTATTGTTATCATTAATTTATTAAAATTTGTTATAATATAAAAATCTGTTTTTTTAAAATAAATAACATTAACATCTTTTCCAAATTAATATGAAAACCTATTATTTTTAAGAAAAACTTTTTTTTTTAGATAAATTTAAAATAATAACTAAAATCTTTTTTTTAAAATAATAACTAGAACCGTTATTTATTTTATTTTATTATTGTTCAATTCAAATTTCATTATCATATTGTATCTGCTCCTCTCATGTAACCTCGCGAACTTAACAATCGCTCTTTAAATTCTGCCTTTAAATTTCTGCTTGCATGGTTTAAATTATGACATTATCTCTCTGTTTGCATGATTCAATTATCTCACGCGTTTACTATTATTTCTGTCACATTACACACATCCGAAGGTTAGGTCTAACTGTTTGGCCGCTGCGCCAATAGTCCGTAAAACTTCACACATTCAATTTCAAATCCTCAAAACTACAAACTACAAACCCTAATTTTCACAAATGCCTCGCCGCAGGCAAAATTACAATTTTACCCTTAGCATTAGGTCAAAGAGCCGCCGCGCTCATTTTAGGGTTTTCCGCCGTGGAATCCCTAATTTAACCCTAATTACAACTTAACATTTCAACGTAGAGATTTGGAGTTTCTACACTCCACGTAAGCGTGTCCTTAAGATGCGTTTATTCCCCTTGAGACCTTGACCACAGTCAAGAAGTTTCTAACCTCCCTATTGAGGGGAACTACGATTACTCTGATTCCACTCCCGTAAGGATACGTAGGCACAAGATGCGATGTCTTGCCGAGTAAACTTAGAATTAACCCCCTTTATTATTTATTATTGCTTATTTATATTTTATTTATCTTTGCTATTTAATTATTTTGCTTATTATTTTGTAATTGTTTCTTGGATGTAAAGTTGTTTAATTATTTAATTATTATTATGGTTGGTAATTAGGGAGTGCAACAACATGTATGTAATATTAAAATAAATTTAGATCACTTTTAAATAAAGATAATTAAAATAAACACGTCACACACGTAAGTCGATTTTAATCGCCGTCTCACTTCCTAAGGATATCCCTCAAGTTGCCTACGAATAATGGTTAAGTGGGGTGTATAAAGCAAGTCCCTCAAATAAAAAAAATCATCAAAGTCCCTTATGGTTGCCTTTACGAATCAAGTCCCTTTCGAAAAATGATGATGGTCCCTTATATGTGCTTATTACATCCCACAATGGCCTTCAAAGTCAAATTGTCCCTCACATACCCCTTAACATCCAAAGTAAGGACTACCTACTCCATTATAGTAGGGATAGTCTTACTAAAGGAAAGAATGAAGAATAAGAAAGACCTTTAAACATTAGGGTAGGTTACTCCTAGGTGCTTGCTCACTTCAAAATTGTTTCGCACTTAAACAAATTTTCAACAAGTTTTCAAACAAGTTCTTAACACATCCTTACATGGATTATTTATTAACTATTCTGAAAATTTTCTATTCACACACTACAATTTCAAAACAATTCAAAAGTGAGCTTAAGTACCTAAGAGCCCATGGATAACCATGGATGAAAAGGATGCTAATACCTTCCCTTTTCATAACCTACCCCCGGACCCAAAATATTCTCTAAGGTCTTTCCTGTTCTTTTATAACCTTTCCTTATGGATAAAATAAAAGTCGGTGGCGACTCTTGCTATCCGCAACATTGTTTAAAGTCAGTTCACCGGGTTACAGAACTGGCGACTCTGCTGGGGATATATTTAAGAGGGGTACCCTTAGGAATTAAGATCACTTTAAATTGTTTGCCTTGTTTGCTTTATTATTATATTGTTGGGGTGCCCTTATGTGTGAAAGGTCCTAACCCGGATCTAGTGTACCTTAGGTAAATGGCAATAGACCAAGGAAACTGTACGACGTATATCGATACGGTTGATCTGGTGGCCATAGTTAGTGCGACTTCGTGGTTGGTGCTTATATTCCTTAAGTTAAGTTGAGGATAATATTGAGGCTGCCATATGTTGTCAATGCACTAACTGACTTTTAGAACCCTAGTTAACTCATCTTGGCCTTTAGAAAGTAGTGAGGTAACCGGCTTTGGTGCAGACTGAAGTTGGTTGACACTCGATACTACGCTCATTGAGATCTTAAACTTGGAGGGTTTTGGTTGGCAAGTAAGTTGCCTTCTGAACAACCACCCTTGTGAAGGATCAATGATATTGAGATCCCTTAGAACCTGGTTACTTTTGTAGGACAGGATGAACCATCTAACTTCAGGGGAGGGTACTTGCCTCTGAACCTCATGCAAGCCTTTAAACCTAGGGCTATGGTGTGACTTGTTTGTGTGTGCCACATGTTTGTGATTGAGCATGACATCATGACATCATCATGCATCATAAGCATATCATTTTCCCTAACCATTTCAAGGACCAAAGGATTTATCTTTGTTCTTTGTTGCAGGTCATGGCTTCTGCTCGTAGAAACACCATCAGGATCAACTTTGTAGGGATACCTGCTAAGCTCAAGGAGTTGGTTTCCCTAGTGCCTGATCATTCCCAGTTCAACAAGAGACATGGTCACTTATTGGATCTAGTTACTTCAGGGCTCAGTGAAGACATGATGAGTGTGCTGTTTCAGTTCTTTGACCCTAAGCACCATTGCTTTACATTTCCTGATTATCAGCTGGTTCCAACCATGGAGGAGTTCTCTAAACTTCTGGGTATACCTGTTCTTGATCAGAAGCCATTCACAGGCTTAGAGAAGGAGCTTAAACCAGAAGTTATTGCTGCAGCTCTACATCTGAAGAAGTCTGACATTGTTCTAGAGAGGAGAAGTGGAGTTAAAGGTATTCTTGCCAAGGTATTAGTGGATAAAGCTCAAATGTTCTTGAAGGCTATGAGCTACGATGCTTTTGAGGAGATCTTAGCCTTATTGATTTATGGCTTAGTGTTGTTCCCCAATCCTGATCAGTTCATAGACGTTCATGCCATCAACATATTCCTGAGTCACAATCCAGTGCCTACCTTACTTGGAGACATCCTACATTCTCTTCACACCCGTACTACAAGGGCAAGAGGAACTTTGATGTGCTGCATACCTTTACTTTCTAGGTGGTTTATTTCTCACCTTCCTCGCTCAGTAATGAAGAATGAGCAAGGGTTCAGATGGTCCAAGAGGATCATGTCACTTTCTCACTCAGACATCCATTGGTGCTCCAGATCTATGGAGAATGTCACCATCATTGACCGTTGTGGGGAGTTTCCTAATGTGCCACTTCTAGGCATAAGAGGAGGCATCACCTACAACCCATCTCTAGCTTTACGACAGTTTGGTTACGCCCGGAGCGATGGTCCACATGACATGTTGATTCAGGGCATTGTGTTTGATTACGACAACGATCTTCAGGGTTACCGTCAGAGATTCATCCGAGCTTGGGGAAAGGTAAACAGGATTGACAGCAAGACACTGGAGCCTAAGTACACTATTCCAATGGAGGCTTATCTCAGATGGGTACGATCTCGTGCTCAGACACTCATGATGCCATATCCTGCCGTCCTACCAGTTACCATGGAACCTGTTGCTGAAGGAGACACAGCTTATACCATCCTTCACCCAGACATGCCTACTGATATGGAAGACTTGCAGAGATCATGGATCCAACTGAAAGAGCAAAGGGATACTTTCGAGGCTCATTACAAGGCAAGCCAAGCAAGGATCCTAGAGCTAACAAAGCTACTTCATGAGGAACGAAACCTCAACTCATACCTCAACACAAAGAGGAAACGTCCATGGGAGACTTAAAACCCCATCTTTTGTACTTATTTCGTTTTCATTTTTTGTAAGCCTAAAAGGCAAAACAAGTTATTACTAATAAAAAGTTACTTTCTTGTTTGTTTAAGCAAATTTAAATCCTGCGGTCCTTGAAAACATTGCATATGCATTCCCATATCATTGCATCACAGGTTTATAATTGTGCACAGGTTTCTCATCTTCTCGCTGTTTATTTCAGCAATGGCTCTTGAACAATCAGTTAAGGATCTCCAGGCACAGAATGCACAGTTCCAAGAGCTGATCCTGAACCTATCCAAGGGGCAGGATGAATTGAAGACACTGCTGGCCAAGAAGACTAAGAAGGCTAGAAGGTCTGCTGGGTTGCTCAACATGGGAAGAAGGTTCAAAGGCCCTGTCAAGACCAAGGAACATGTTGAAGACTATGAATCTGAAGAATCTGAGCAGGAGAGAGGCAGTCTCCACAACACTATGGGGGACTCTGATTCTGAGGCTAACTACTACCATGAGCCTAACGAAGACAAATTCAAGATGCTGGTGGATAGAATGGATGCTATGGAATTACAGAAATCATCTGGGCTGGATTTTGAGGATTTGAGCTTGATATCTGGGGTGGTCATACCCATTGGGTTCAAAGTTCCTACATTTGTTGTCTATGATGGGGTCTCTTGTCCCAAATTGCATCTGAGGTCTTATGTCAGAAGAATTCAACCCCACACTGCTGATAAGAAGTTGTGGATCCATTTCTTTCAAGAGAGTTTATCTGGAGCTCAGCTAGAGTGGTATTATCAGTTGGAGAGTGTCAACATCAGAGATTGGAATGACCTCGCTGAAGCTTTCTACAAGCAGTATCAATACAATGCTGACTTAGCCCCCACTCGCATGCAGCTTCAAAGCATGTCTATGGGTGCCAAAGAAAGCTTTAAGGAGTATGCTCAGAAGTGGAGAGACTTAGCTGGAAGAGTTCAACCCCCTTTGACTGATAGGGAGTTGGTTGATATGTTCATGTGTACGCTGAATGGTCCGTTTTACAGTCATCTCATTGGAAGCTCATCATCTGGCTTCACTGAGTTGATCATGACAGGAGAGCGAGTAGAGAATGGTATCAAGAGTGGTAAGATCCAAGTGGGCACTTCTTCATCAGATGCTGCAAAGAAGCCTCCCACTGGGAAGAAAGAATCTAATGCTGTGTATGGTCAGCCTGATCGTAACAGAAGGCATCAGTCTGTTAGTGCAGTTCATATTTCAAATCCAACTCCTGCAACAACAGAGCAGCCTCAAGGCAACCAACAGAGGGCTAGAAGACAGTTCACGAAGATCAACATGTCGATGGCTCAGGCATTGCAACACTTGTTGAAGGCTGAACTTATTACCCTGAGGGAGGCTCCTCAGAATCCCAATGTTACCTCTCCCAAGTACAATCCCAATGCACGATGTGCATATCATTCAAACTGTCCAGGACATGATACTAATAACTGCTGGGTCTTGAAGAACAAAATTCAGGATATGATTGATGCTGGAGAAATTGAGTTTGATCCACCAGGTACTCCAAATGTGATTACAGCTCCAATGCCAAATCACGAGAAGACTGTCAACGCCATTGATGAAGATATTGATGAAGATCTGCATGTCTATTCAGTTATGGAGTTGAGCACACCATTGTCTGTTATCAAAAAGAGGTTAGTACAAGCTGGGATCTTTCCAGGTTGTCATGAAGATTGTCTATATTGTACCTATAAGCCGGATAGTTGCTTCATTTTGAGAGATGGGATTCAACGTCTCATGGATAAATATACTATAGTGTTTGAAAGAAGACCAGCATCTGTAGAAAGTATGGTGGATCATCTGACTCAGGGTAAGAAGATTGAAGAGGTTGACATGGTTGATAAAGTACCACTAAGAATCACTTCAAAGGGTCCCATTAAAATCACTCATCAGGGCCCAATCAAGATTACTGCTGAAGGTCCTGTGAAAGTTGTTGCTGAAGCCAGAGTAGCTCCTCTGATCATTACCACTCCTGGTCCTATTCCTTATACATCTGACAAAGCTGTGCCTTGGCACTATGGGTCTGATGTTTACATCCATGGTGTCAAGCAGGAGCCTTTACCTGATATGCCTGTTGACATTGATAATATTGCTGGATCTAGCAAGATCACTCGTAGTGGAAGAGTCTTCTCTCCTCCAGTTGCTTCTAAGAGTGCAGTTACTCCTGCTGTTACTTCCACCACTGATGCTCGGGGCAAGGGTCCTGTTATTGAGCCTGTATCTACTGATGTGCCAGCTGCTGATGACCTCTCTAAGCAGATGGAAGAAGTATTGAAAATCATTCGCAAGAGTGATTATGATATTGTTGATCAGCTGGGGCATACTCCCTCAAAGATTTCTATGCTCTCCCTGTTATTATGTTCTGAGGCTCATGCCAAGTCATTGATCAAGTTTCTAAAGATGGCTCATGTACCCAGTGCAATTTCTGTGGACCAGTTTGAGAATTGTGTTGCTCACCTAACCTATGACAACGGGTTAGGATTTTCTGATGCTGACTTGACCCCTGCCAAGAGGGATCATAACAGGGCCTTGCATATTTCAATTGAATGCAGGGGCACTACCTTGTCTCATGTGCTGATAGACAATGGTTCCTCTCTGAATGTGTTACCTAAGGAAGTCCTGAACAAGTTGAGTCCTGAAGATACGGTATTGAAGCCCAGTAATATTGTGGTAAAGGCTTTTGATGGTTCTAGAAGAGTAGTGCATGGGGAAATTGATCTTCCAATCAAGGTTGGCTCTCAGGTGTTCACTGCTACATTCTATGTGATGGATATTCGTCCTTCGTACTCATGTCTGCTTGGTCGTCCCTGGATCCATGGGGCAGGTGCTGTGACCTCCACATTACATCAAAAGTTGAGATATCCGGTGAATGGAAAAGTTGTTACTGTTTTTGGAGAGGAAGAATACTTTGTCAGCCATGTAAACACTTTCAAGTATCTGGAAGTAGAAGGTGAATACATTGAAACTCCATGTCAGTCATTTGAAGTGGTTCCCTGGGCTGTTAAGGATTGTGTGACTCCTCCTGCTGTGAAGAAGGTTCCTGTGGTCATCAGAAACCCTCCAACAATGGCAATGGCCTCCCTCAATGATGCAAAAGTTGTGGTGGAAGAAGGTGGTTGTACTATTTGGGGTCAGCTTCCTGATATTCCATACAAGTCTGACAAGTTTGGTTTGGGTTTCACTGCAGAGTCCCAGAAGGCTGCCCGTCGTGCCCGTGCTGTTCGTATCACCAATCAAGGGGTTATCAATGCTGTGGGAGATCAAGATGAAGACTACAACTTGGAGGCATGGATTTTTCCTACTGTGGGTGCTGGACTCAATAATTGGAAAGCTGAAGATGTTATCCCTATCTCCTTTAGTCGGGAGTAAATACTATTACTGTGTTATGTTTTTAAATTTGTACTTTCAAGCCATGTGCCTTACCCGGGGCACAATGGTGTGCTTGTTACGGGTTGTCATTTCATTTGCATACTTCATTCAATAAAATCAGTGGACGTTTCGTTTTCGTAAATATTGTGTTCCTTGTCTTTCTTTTTCTTTTATTTTTGCTTTATCAGCTATGTGTTCTTACACACACCCACGTCACTAAAATGCAGATCCTCATCCACTCTGGATCCAGTTGATAACAGTTCTACTATTGCCAATTACAATTTCGAGAATCCGATCTATCAAACTGAAGACGGAAACGAGGACGATTGTGAAATACCTGTAGGGCTTGCTAGATTGTTACAACAAGAAGAGAAAGTTATACAGCCACATGAAGATCCAGTCGAAGTTGTGAATCTGGGAACTGAAGAAAACAGAAAAGAGGTCCAGATAGGGGCTGATTTAGAGGACAGTGTCAAGAGCAGGTTGGTTCAGATGCTACGTGACTATGTGGAGATCTTTGCTTGGTCTTATGAAGATATGCCAGGGTTGGATACGGACATTGTGGTTCACCGTTTGCCAGTGAAAGAAGATTGTCGTCCAAAGAAGCAGAAGGTTCGTCGTATGCGTCCTGAAATGTCAGAAAAGATCAAAGCAGAGGTAATGAAACAGTTCAATGCAGGGTTCTTGGCCGTAACTTCTTATCCTCAGTGGGTTGCAAATGTGGTACCAGTTCCTAAGAAAGATGGTAAGGTACGTATGTGTGTAGACTACAGAGATCTGAACAAGGCTAGCCCTAAAGACGACTTTCCACTTCCTCATATCGATATTCTGGTAGACAACACTGCTCAGCATAAGGTATTCTCTTTTATGGATGGTTTCTCTGGTTACAATCAAATCAAGATGGCACCTGAAGATATGGAGAAGACAACATTTGTGACACAGTGGGGCACCTTTTGCTATAAGGTAATGCCATTTGGTTTGAAGAATGCAGGGGCAACATATCAGCGTGCTATGGTGGCTTTGTTTCATGATATGATTCATCATGAGATAGAGGTATATGTGGATGATATGATAGCCAGATCTCAGAATGAAGAGCAACATCTTGATCATCTGCACAAGTTATTTGAGAGGTTGAAGAAATACAAGTTGAGATTGAACCCAAACAAGTGTACTTTTGGAGTTAGATCTGGAAAACTCTTGGGTTTCACTGTCAGTGGAAAAGGTATTGAAGTGGATCCTGCAAAAGTGAAAGCTATACGAGAGATGCCAGCTCCCCGTACTGAGAAGGAGGTTAGAGGTTTCTTGGGACGATTGAACTACATTGCAAGATTTATTTCCCAATTAACTACCATCTGTGAGCCAATCTTCAAGTTGTTGAAGAAAGATCAGGTGATGGAATGGAATGATGAGTGCCAGACTGCCTTTGATGAAATCAAGAGATATTTGCTAGAACCTCCAATTTTAATGCCACCAGTTGATGGAAGACCCTTGATTATGTATTTAACAGTATTAGACAACTCAATGGGGTGTGTATTGGGGCAACATGACGAGTCTGGTCGAAAAGAGCAGGCAATATACTACCTTAGCAAAAAGTTTACCGACTGTGAAACAAGATACTCACTGCTCGAGAAAACTTGTTGTGCTTTGGCATGGGCTGCTCGCCGACTAAGACAGCATATGTTGACCCATACTACCTTATTGATTTCAAAAAATGGATCCAATCAAGTACATATTTGAGAAACCTGCTCTCTCCGGAAGAATTGCAAGATGGCAAATGATCTTGACGGAATATGATATACAGTATACTACTCAGAAGGCCATTAAGGGGAGTGTTGTTGCTGATCATTTGGCTCATCAAGCAGTAGATGATTACCAGTCAATGAATTTTGAGTTCCCTGATGAAGACATTATGTCTGTTACCAAAGAACCTGGACAGTATGACGGACCTGAACAAGGATCCCGATGGACTATGGTTTTTGATGGTGCCTCCAATGCACATGGTAATGGTGTTGGTGTTGTGATTAGTTCCCCTGAAGGTTGTCATACCCCGATTACTGCCAGACTTTGTTTCTATTGTACCAATAACATGGCTGAGTATGAGGCATGTATCATGGGTATGCAAGTTGCTATTGATATGAAGATTCAGTTCCTTGAGAATTATGAAGGATGCAGGCTTGGATGAAGATGAGTGGATTCAGACTCGACTTGACCAGATAAATTTGATTGATGAGAAAAGGTTAGCAGCAGTTTGTCATGGCCAGATGTACCAGAAACGGATGATCAAAGCTTTTAACAAGAAGGTTAAGCCAAAGGTATATCAGGCTGGTGACTTGGTAATCAAGCGTATCATATTACCACAGGGTGATCCTAGGGGCAAGTGGACTCCAACATATGAGGGACCATTTGTAGTCAAGACAGTGTTCTCAGGAGGTGCCATGATACTGACTACAATGGATGGTGAAGACTTCCCACAACCTGTAAACGCAGACATAGTTAAAAAATACTACGCATAAAAAGAGACCCGCTAGGTTGACAGGCCTAGGCAAAAATAAGGGCATCCCGGCAAACCAAAAGGGTTTGGGCAAAAATTAGGGATATATATATAAAAAGATGTACACCCGGCAAGTCGAAAACCTGAAAAGGCGGCTTGGGCAAAAAAGGGTATCCCGGTGGATTGAAAACCTGAAAGGGCAATCCAGGCAAAAGTTAGGGATTAAAGCGTATGACTATGTCTCGTTTGGATCACTCATGAAACTGCAACCAGTTGTACTACTTACTCAAGCTCAAACAGATAAAGCTCAATCCAATCGTTTCCGTCTCAACAGCAAGAAGATGAGATACTTGAGTGGCAATAGTAGAATTGAAACTCAATAGGATTATTTCCCACATAGCTGATTCTTTTTGTAAAACTTCATGACAAAATTCTCTTACTAGGGTTTATGTCTCCGTGTACAAACTTACCCGTGCATGGGTCACTTTTGATATAAATAAATTCCATCTTTTGAATCCAGATTTACTTTTACCCTATTTACATAAGCGAAACGTCCATTGGTTGTGTTTGAATGTATGTATGCCTTTGAATATGATTGATGTTTACCAGAAATGCATGTATGCTTTTAATATGATTGATGTTTACCAGAAATGCATGAAAATGCAGTAATAGTATTTACTAAGGACGAATGAGGGAAGGATTTCAACGAAGCTTCGCCGGTTCATCTTTACAAGACAATTACAAACCATCAGTAGGACTAATCCATTTTCACAAAGTCTAATCTCCCCTGGAATTTATATCCATCTCTTTTATCCTCATACGGATATACGGGAAATTACTTTCCAATAAGGGCACGATGAACGAAGACGGGATGTTATACTTATCCTACTATCAAACGAAAACGAAGGTTATCTATACCCTACTATCCCCAACAACGGGAGGTTATCTATACCATGTTATCCCCAACAACGGGAGGTTATCTATACCTTGTTATCCCCAACAACGGGAGGTTATCTATACCTTGTTATCCCCAACAACGGGAGGTTATCTATACCTTGTTATCCCCAGCAGACGGAGGGTTATATATTCTTCAACAACGAATCGGGATTTATTTTCCTTGGCCAGCAGTTGTTATACAAGGATATCCAGACACTTCCAGCAGTGTCATAGCATACATACATCATTTACATCATACCATAACATATATGTCTATAGTACATTACCTAAGTGCATCATGTCATACATGCATACATAAAGCATAAACTAATGTTGTTATACAGAATACTACCTTGTTTTCAGGTTAATTATCCAACAAACAAGCTTATGATCTTTGGGACTGCTTTATTGTAACCTCAGGGTTACTTTATCCTCCTGATGAGCTTCTTATTACTTTGGGACTGCTTTATTGTAACCTCAGGGTTATTTTATCCTCCTGATAGCCTCTCATGACTTCAAGACTGCTTTAGAGCTACTGATTGCTCTATCCTCCTGAAATCATCCTATTACTTCAAGACTGCTTTAGAGCTATTCATTGCTCTATCCTCATGAGGTCATATTACTACTTCAAGACTGCTTTAGAGCTATTCATTGCTCTATCCTCCTGAAGCCATCTAATTATTTCAAGACTGCTTTAGAGTTATCCATTGCTCTATCCTCCTGAAACTACATTATTATTTCAAGACTGCTTTAGAGCTATCCATTGCTCTATCCTCCTGAAATCATTACTTCAAGACTGCTTTAGAGCTATTGATTGCTCTATCCTCCTGAAGACATATCACATTATTATTTCAAGACTGCTTTAGAGCTTTTGATTGCTCTGTCCTACTGAAGCCATTCTATTACTTCAAGACTGCTTTAGAGCTATTGATTGCTCTATCCTCCTGAAGCCATTATTACTTCAAGACTGCTTTAGAGCTATTGATTGCTCTATCCTCCTGAGGTCAGATTTATCACTTCAAGACTGCTTTAGGGTTATCATTATTGATTGCTCTATCCTCATGAAGACATGCTGTTACATCAGTATTACTCCAGACTCCTGACAGTTCTCATTATACTACTGAAGAACTTTCCCCTAGTGGCATCTTTAAGCCCACTCAATCATGTTCAACCAACCATCAATATCACTCCATGCACTGGTGAGTGCAAATTTTTGGGCTTTTGTGTTCAATCCCCTTCAACCTTCCAGGTTACGACTAGCAAATATACCAATCTAACCCCTCAGGTTTCAGAAAATTGAACAGGGGCAGCTGTTGCACCCCAAAATTTGCCCTCACAATACAAGACTTTGTGTTCCAAGAAGGTTCACAAGGTTCACAAAATTCACAATTGGTCAGAAGAGTTGACAATTCCCTCAGACAATGCACCTCCTAAGCAGTGCATCCAAAACTAGGGTTTTGACTTTAATCAGGCTAAATGGACTTCCAAGACTTCAAGTGAGCTTCATAACATCTTATATGTGTATAAGAACCCCCATGTCAAGTTTCAAGACTTTTCTCAAAAGTTTGCTCAGTCAGATGATCAGATAAGTCAAAAGCAGTCAATGCAGTTAAAAGGTCAAACTGAGGTCAACTGTGGTCAAACCAAAGTCAAACTTCATGATTTTTTTTTTTTTTTTTTTTGCCAACATCAAAGAGAGGTTGGGTGAGAAATATTATCATAATAACTGTAATACCCCAAATTTTGCCCTAAGATTTGTCGTCGCATTTCATTGCATTTAATCAATTACTAACAAATTTGTGTAGTCGTTTGACTTTTTGCAGGTAAATATCATATGGCATGCATTTTTTTTCTAAAAAGTAAAAATGGCACAATTGGCAGGAGGACATGTGTAAGGAGTTATGAGTGTGAGAGGTTGAGAGTTCGAATCTCACCTTTGTCACTTTTTTTTGTTTTTTATTATTTTTACTCTAAATTTTTCTATCTTTCATTAAAAAAATAACAAAAATAGTTTTTTATTATTATTTAATTATTATTTTCGTATTTTAATTAAATCATTTTTTAAAATATTATTTTTTTCACTTTTTTCTAAATTATTCATAAAAATATCCAAAAAATCATAAAATAAAAAATATTGAAAAAAATTTTGTTCTTTTTATAATATTTTTTATTTTAGGAATCAATAGGATCATTAGTTTTTATTTTAAGTTTATTTTAATTATTTTAAATTATTTAAATTTTATTTTTTCTTAACTAATTATTTAGTTTGGGCTTTAAAATGGGCTTTAGGGACATTATTGACAATTTGGTGTTAACCCTAATTTGTTCCCTATATATACATGTGTTGCCTTGTTGGAAAAGAGGGGAGAGAATGAAAAAAACCTAAGAGGAGTGAGTGCCGTTTGCCGTTATTTAGTTTTCTTCTTCATCCATTACTATTGTTTCTTTTTCTTCATCGTTTACCGTTATTTCTTTTCCTTCATCTATTACTGTTGTTTCTTTTTCTTCATCTTTTACCGTTATTTCTTTTTCTTCATCTATTACCGTTATTTCTTTTTCTTTATCTATTACTGTTACGTTTATATATATATAATTTTTAAATTGTTAGAGTTTATATATAAGATTTTTGATCGAATTATGTCGATACGATGTTTGCACATTTGTGTGCATGACGCGTGACATTTGTGTTAGTTCGATCTGGTTGCGATGATCGCATTTTTGTGTGAGCAATAATACTATTTTTTGCTTAATTTCTTTTTCTTTGCGATAAATTTTGTTTCGTCCGATTTAGATCTGGTTGCGATGAGCGCATTTCTGCGTTAGCAACATTGTTGGGTTATTTGGCACATTTAAAATTCATTATTGCTTTATTATTATTATTATTATTATTATTATTATTATTATTATCATTATTTATTATTATTATCATTATTATCATTATTATTACCATTATTATTATTATTGTTATCATTAATTTATTAAAATTTGTTATAATATAAAAATCTGTTTTTTTAAAATAAATAACATTAACATCTTTTCCAAATTAATATGAAAACCTATTATTTTTAAGAAAAACTTTTTTTTTTAGATAAATTTAAAATAATAACTAAAATCTTTTTTTTAAAATAATAACTAGAACCGTTATTTATTTTATTTTATTATTGTTCAATTCAAATTTCATTATCATATTGTATCTGCTCCTCTCATGTAACCTCGCGAACTTAACAATCGCTCTTTAAATTCTGCCTTTAAATTTCTGCTTGCATGGTTTAAATTATGACATTATCTCTCTGTTTGCATGATTCAATTATCTCACGCGTTTACTATTATTTCTGTCACATTACACACATCCGAAGGTTAGGTCTAACTGTTTGGCCGCCGCGCCAATAGTCCGTAAAACTTCACACATTCAATTTCAAATCCTCAAAACTACAAACTACAAACCCTAATTTTCACAAATGCCTCGCCGCAGGCAAAATTACAATTTTACCCTTAGCATTAGGTCAAAGAGCCGCCGCGCTCATTTTAGGGTTTTCCGCCGTGGAATCCCTAATTTAACCCTAATTACAACTTAACATTTCAACGTAGAGATTTGGAGTTTCTACACTCCACGTAAGCGTGTCCTTAAGATGCGTTTATTCCCCTTGAGACCTTGACCACAGTCAAGAAGTTTCTAACCTCCCTATTGAGGGGAACTACGATTACTCTGATTCCACTCCCGTAAGGATACGTAGGCACAAGATGCGATGTCTTGCCGAGTAAACTTAGAATTAACCCCCTTTATTATTTATTATTGCTTATTTATATTTTATTTATCTTTGCTATTTAATTATTTTGCTTATTATTTTGTAATTGTTTCTTGGATGTAAAGTTGTTTAATTATTTAATTATTATTATGGTTGGTAATTAGGGAGTGTAACAACATGTATGTAATATTAAAATAAATTTAGATCACTTTTAAATAAAGATAATTAAAATAAACACGTCACACACGTAAGTCGATTTTAATCGCCGTCTCACTTCCTAAGGATATCCCTCAAGTTGCCTACGAATAATGGTTAAGTGGGGTGTATAAAGCAAGTCCCTCAAATAAAAAAAAATCATCAAAGTCCCTTATGGTTGCCTTTACGAATCAAGTCCCTTTCGAAAAATGATGATGGTCCCTTATATGTGCTTATTACATCCCACAATGGCCTTCAAAGTCAAATTGTCCCTCACATACCCCTTAACATCCAAAGTAAGGACTACCTACTCCATTATAGTAGGGATAGTCTTACTAAAGGAAAGAATGAAGAATAAGAAAGACCTTTAAACATTAGGGTAGGTTACTCCTAGGTGCTTGCTCACTTCAAAATTGTTTCGCACTTAAACAAATTTTCAACAAGTTTTCAAACAAGTTCTTAACACATCCTTACATGGATTATTTATTAACTATTCTGAAAATTTTCTATTCACACACTACAATTTCAAAACAATTCAAAAGTGAGCTTAAGTACCTAAGAGCCCATGGATAACCATGGATGAAAAGGATGCTAATACCTTCCCTTTTCATAACCTACCCCCCGGACCCAAAATATTCTCTAAGGTCTTTCCTGTTCTTTTATAACCTTTCCTTATGGATAAAATAAAAGTCGGTGGCGACTCTTGCTATCCGCAACATTGTTTAAAGTCAGTTCACCGGGTTACACCCGCATTGTGTTTACGATGCAAAAATATGTTTTCCCTCTTTTGACCTTTTCCTTCCGATAAATCAAAGTCGGTTGTGAATCAAAAATTGTGATTCAAACTAATTAATAGTTTGATATCCTATTTCCACCGCAACACTCTTGTTCCAACTTTTGGTCGATGAGGATTTTTCCTGGCAATCCTAACTCTTGGTTAGTAGCTCTTGTTCTGACTTTTAGTCGATGAGGATTTTTCCTGGCAACCCTAACTCTTGGTTAGTAGCTCTTGTTCCGACTTTTGGTCAATGAGGATTTTTCCTGGCAATCCTAACTCTTAGTTAGTAGCTTTTGTTCCGACTTTTGGTCGATGAGGATTTTTCCTAGCAATCCTAACTCTTGGTTAGTAGCTCTTGTTCCGACTTTTGGTCGATGAGGATTTTTTTCCTGGTAATCCTAACTCTTGGTTAGTAGCTCTTGTTCCGACTTTTGGTCGATGAGGACTTTTCCTGGTAATCCTAACTCTTGGTTAGTAGCTCTTGTTCCGACTTTTGGTCGATGAGCATTTTTCCTGGCGATCCTAACTTTTGGTTAGTAGCTTTTGTTCTGACTTTTGGTCGATGATAATCTGTCCTAGTGATTCCTGACTTTTGGTTAGTAGCCTTATTTCCCAACTTTTGGTTGGATGTTATCCCCTGCAGTTGTTATCCCAACATTTGGTTGGTAGTCTGTCGCTTGATTGGATGTTATCCCAACTTCTGGTTGGTAGTCTTCCCTTGTTGATGTTAATCCAACTTTTGGTTGGTAGTTTTCCTTTCCTGGATTTGTTATTCAAACTTTTGGTTGGTAGTCTTCCTTTCCTGGAGTTGTTATTTCAACTTTTGGTGGGTAGATTTGTTATTCCAACTTTTGGCTGGTAGTCCTCCTCTATTCCTCAACAGAGTTGTTATCCCAACTTTTGGTTGGTAATTGGTGACTTGACAGGTGTTTGTTTCCAACTTTTGGTTGGCGGAGTTTTATTGATTTTATTCCAACTTTTGATTGGAAGTCTTTGTTTTGGTTGGTAGATTTGTTATTCCAACGTTTGGTTGGTAGTCCTCCTCTATTCCTCAGCGAAGTTGTTATCCCAATTTTTGGTTGTTAATTCTGGGATGTGTATTCCAAATTTTGGTTGGTAGCCTTGCTCGTTATTCCAACTTTTGGTTGGTAAGGTTTGGTTGACGTTATCCCAACTTTTTGGTTGGTAGTCTTTGATTCCCCAGTAAGGTCGCCATATCCAGCTTGGTCGTCTTTGTTGATGTTATCCCAACTTGTGGTTGGTAATCTTCGTTTCCTGGTTGACGATTCCAACTTTTGGTTGGTAGTCTTTGTTTTGGGTGGATGATTCCAATTTTTATTGGTAGTTTTCAACTATTGGGGGTTGGTACTTTTTTCCCGCAGAGTTTGCCTTTGGTCAGCATTCTGGTGATTCTAACTTTTGGTTGGTAACCTTGTCCTCCAGCTTTTGGGTTGGGGGTTATCCCTTGTGAATTTTTAGTGATTCCGACTTTTGGTTGGTAGCTTGTGGTAGGTTGTGTCCCATCTGATGATTTCAACTTTTGGTTGATAGCTTGGGTTCAACTCCGGTCGGTGTTGTGGTGATTCCAACTCTTGGTGGGTAGTGTTTGGTTTTTGCCCCGGAGAGTAACCTTTATCCCATCTTTTGGATGGTATTGTTCAATTATTATCTTTTGATGGATGTTTATTCCGTGCAGAGTCGTCTGGTTAGTCTACTCTTTCCCCAGTGAAGTCGCCATAAGGTTGTTTGGTTAATATTCTCTTTTGTTCCCCAACAGGGCCGTTATCCCAACTCTTGGTTGGTATCTTGTCGGAGAGTTATTCCAACTTTTGGTTGGTATCCTGTGGTTGTATCCTAACTCTTGGTTGGTATCTTGTGGGAGAGTTATTCTAACTTTTGGTTGGTGTCCTGTGGTTGTATCCCGACTCTTGGTTGGTATCTTGTGGGAGAGTTATTCCAACTTTTGGTTGGTATCCTGTGGTTGTATCCCAACTCTTGGTTGGTATCTTGTGGGAGAGTTATCCCAACTCTTGGTTGGTATTCTTTGGTTGTATCCCAACTTTTCGTTGGTATCCAGGGTTTGCTATCCCAACTCTTGGTTGGTATCCTCAGTTTGTTATTCCAACTTTTGGTTGGTACCCTTCAGTTGTTATCCCAACTCTTGGTTGGTATCTGTTGGTCGTTTCATTCCAACTCTTGATTGGTATCCTTGGAGTTGTATCCCAACTTTTGGTTGGTATCCAGGGTTTTTTATCCCAACTCTTGGTTGGTATCCTCTGTTCGTATTCCAACTCTTGGTTGGTACCCTTCAGTTGTTATACCAACTCTTGGTTGGTATCTATTGGTTGTTTCATCCCAACTTTTGGTTGGTATCCAGGGTTTGTTATCCCAACTCTTTCTTGGTATCCTTGGTTTGTTATCCCAACTCTTGGTTGGTATCCTTTGGTTGTCTATCCCAACTCTTGGTTGGTATCCTTTGGGCATTATCCCCAACTCTTGGTTGGTATCTGGTGTTCGTTATCCCAACTCTTGGTTGGTATCCTTTGATTGATATCCCAACTCTTGGTTGGTATCTTTTGGATGAAGTTCTGTTCATATTGGATTGTTATCCCCAGCATGTCGTATTCCAACTCTTGGTTGGTATTCGCTATTTGGCATCCCCGCAGGGGTGCAAATTTCCGAGTTCTTTTGTATTCAATCACCTTATACCTTGAATGTTTGAAAGCGGATGCTTTTCATCCCTTCAGGTCCAAGTTGTTTGAATAGGGGCAGCTGTACCACCCCAAAATTTGCCTTTCCGCTTTGAGCAGCATCTGGCTTTTGTTTCTTTGCATTTTCGCATTTCTGCATTTGCATAGCATTCGTTCTTGAGACACGGGATCAAGGTTTTCCTGTGGTTCAGTTTTCACTTTTGGTGCAAGAGGCGAAATAGCAAGCATCAGAGTCCTTGGTATTTGTTTTGCCCGGCGATCGAGTGGCCGATCTTATTTTGTTGCAGGTTGTTTCCAGGACAGGAGACAGCATTCAGGCTATCGCAAGAATTCTCATGGTCATAGCATTCAAGAACAAGTTTCAGACGCTTAACAGAGCTCAAAACGGTTGAAAACAGGCAAATATGCCGATTTCCCTCTAAAAGGCGCCAAATTCAAATTTTTGAAGGTGTTAATCGATTAACCAAATCAAAATCAGGCCAGATTTGAACTTTTGAAATTGTTAATCGATTAACCCAAAGTGTTAATCAATTAACCAGTGCAGATTTGGCCTCTACACGTGAATTCTCAAGAGGAGTCACTTTGGGGTCCAATTTTGATCACTTGTGAGTTGATTTTACACCTTGGGAAGGATCTAGAACCATCTTGAATTTTGGTCAATTTCATTTTCCCTCCAAATTCCCATTCCTCATTCCAAACCAAATTTCACAAACCACATTCCAAACCTCTCATTTGGATCCAAACCTAAGGGGTATTTAATTGATCTACTCCAAATCTCACACATCTAATCCTCATAATTTCATTCTCATTATCAGAATTCATTTCAATTCTCTCAAGTTCTCTCAAGTTCTCTCAAGTTCTCTCCACTTTTCCATTTTCCAAAATCCTCACCAAAGCTCTTCATCCATTGAATTCTTTGATTCTCCATTGGAATCAATGAATTCTTGAGCTAAAACCTTCATCCATCATCCTCATTGAATCAATTTCTTCATTCAATTTTTGTGCAAACTTGGATCTGAATTTTGAAGTGGTGTTGGAAGAGGTTATTTGGATAATTTGGCTTTATTTTGGTTGATCGTCACTTCTATTACAAGAATTGGCTTGGATCTTGAAGGAATTTCAGATTTCTTGCTTAGATCTACACGTTCGAAGTGAATCAACATTAACCGAAGCAATTCTCCGCTTCGAAGGTTGGAATTCTAGATCCATTTCATTTTTAAGCTTATTTTGCATAATCATGTTGATCTTCATTTTTGATTGATTTGGTTGATTCTTGATCTATATGAATTGTGATGGTGTTGTTTATATGTATTTACATCTTGATTAGATCACTGTTTTCTGGTTTAATTTCGTGCACAATTGTTTATGAAATCATGTGGATGTTTGCTTAAGTGATAAGTTGCTGAAAAATGCTTTTCTGTTGCTGTTTTCTGTTGTTGGAGCAGTGTTAATCGATTAACCTCTGGTGTTAATCGATTAACCAAATCAAACATTCAATTTTTCAAGCGTTTTTCAGTGGTTAATCGATTAACCCCCAGTGTCGCAACTGCGAAAAACACCCGGCGGAAAACAGAAGAGTTGCCACCTTTCGTTATTTATCCCAAAGAGAGGGAAAGGAAACGATCGGAAAAACCTAACGAAAAAGGAAAAGACAAGGTCATCGCAACCAAGTCCTGGATTCGGGAGTCGGTTACGCAAGGGGAAGGTATTAGCACCCCTCACGTCCGTCGTACTCGACGAGATCCATGCATGTTGTCTATCAAAAAGGGGTGTTTAAACTATCTAGCTACAGGTCTCAGGACAAAAAGAAAAGAAAAGAGAATCGGCAGAGCATCGCCGCTCTGTGCCTACGTATTCCCTCGTGCAATGGGAAAGTCAGAGTTAACGTAGTTCGGCTAACTACGGGTGAAAGGTGGGGAAGGTTGCTCGCCAAGACATCGCGTCTCGTGCCTAAATATTCCCATCTGGTATGAGAAATCAGAGCAAACGTAGTTCGGGCTAACAAGAACACCGGATGGTTCAAAATGTTTTACCCGAGTAGGGTTAAACCTTCGTTCTAGCAGTTAGGGACAATGCCTGTTTGCAGTAGAACCAAAGCTTAACAACACTCTTTTTTATGAAAAAGGTTTCCCATTATTAAGATCCCGAAGGACAAAAAAGGTTTGAACGTGTTTTTGTGTCTTTTAGAGAAGAAGTGTT
This sequence comes from Lathyrus sativus, assembly GCA_963859935.3. Taxonomy (NCBI): domain Eukaryota; kingdom Viridiplantae; phylum Streptophyta; class Magnoliopsida; order Fabales; family Fabaceae; genus Lathyrus; species Lathyrus sativus. Next base: position 181,861,173 of record OZ012740.1, on the reverse strand, counting down.
TTGAGTTTGATTTGTAACTCATGTTGCACTAAAGACTATGACCTAGGAGCGAATGCGTCGCATATCACCCTAAGGGTGTACAGTAGACACTCTAGACAATTGAGAGGCAACCACCCAATCATCATTTCCCAAGTACTTAAGGCTCATAACGCACAACATTCATTAGCCTTTATGACATGTTTTGAAATGCTTTGAAGATGAGAAGAGAAAGGACACACTAAATGAAGACTAACTCGAACCTAAAAGTTGTCATGCAAAGTGGACCTAGAGTTGGGATTAAAAGGGGAAAGTCTACCCTAATGTTGGCATGCATGGTTCAAAACCTAATGTTTATCATAATCATCCTTGAACAAAGAGATTATAGATCCTAAGGGGAGCATGGCAAAGAAAAAGAAGAGAAAAGCAAACGGAAATGCAAGTATGTAAACACGTAATGCACAAGTAGAATGAAGTGAGGGAGGAAAATAGTGTGGGGCAGCAGCCGCCACAAGCGCGTCTCGACCTCAAGCATGCATATGAAAGGCAAGAACATGCAATAAGAGCAATCAAAACATGAACACGCAAGCACATCATCACTTTGAAGAACACATACAACCATGTGCATCCAAGCGGAAAACAAAAAGCGTGTCGGCAAAAGTCCCGATTAAACAAGCGAAACAACGACAAAATGTCCAAAACATTTCACTCCTGATGCATCATATTGATCTACGATGATCCGATGTGAAATGGTACTCGAACAAACAAGAAAAACAGCAAAACAGACCTGCTGGCACTGTGTTAATCGGTTAACACTGGAGGTTAATCGGTTAACCTGTGAAAAATGTTTGAAAATCATGAAATTTGTACGCGTTAATCGGTTAACACCTTGAAAACTTTGAAATTTTTGAATTTTTGAAATGGTTAATCGGTTAACCAAATGTGTTAACTGATTAACATTGTGCCAACAACAAAATAACAGCAACAGAGCAGTATGTTCCGCAAATAAGCACTTATCCAATCAACCAGATGATCGCATAATCACTTAATCACGAAATTAAACCAGCAAATCATGATTCAAACAACATGTAAACAGATTAACACAACCAAATCATGAATCAAACGGATCAAATTAACCAAAACTCAATCAAATATGAAAATCCACATGATTATTCAAATAAGCTAAAAACATATTCGGATCAAGAATTTTCAACCTACTAAGCGGAGATTTGCTCCGGTTAGTGTTGATTCGCTGGAAATAAGCAGATCGAAGCAAGAAAACCGTAGATTCTTCGAGATCCAAGTATGTTCTTGTTGTAGGAGTAAGGATTCACTAAGATCAAGCTAAAATAAGCCAAATAATCACTTCTAAACTCACTTCCAAGTTCAAATCCAATTTGCACAAAAATTGGATGAAGAAATTGATTCAATTGAGAGAACAGATGAAGGTTTAGCTCTTAAAAATCAAGGATTCCAATGAAGAATCAATGATCTCAATGAGAAGAGCTTTGGTGAGGGTTTTGGAGTTGGAAAATTGAGAGAGAATTGAGAAAGAATGGCATCAATTCTGAAAATGAGAGTGAATTGTGAAGATTAGATTGCTTTGGTTTGGAGTGGATCACTTAAATATCACTTAGGCTTGGATCCAAATGTAAGGTTTGGAATATGGTTTGTGAAATTATGGATTGGAATTAGGAATGGGCATTTGGAGGGAAAATGAAATTAACCAAATTTCAAATAGGTTCTAGATCCTTCCCAAAGTGAAAATCAGATTTGCACATGACCAAAATTGGACCCCAAAGTGGTTTGTATTGAAAATTCACGTGCATAGGCAAAATCTGCACCGGTTAATCGATTAACCATATAGGTTAATCGGTTAACACCCTTAAAACTTCAGATCTGACCTGATTTTGACTTGGTTAATCGATTAACCATATTGGTTAATCGTTTAACACCTTCAAATTTTGAATTTTGGCGCCTTTTGGAGGGAAATCTACCCTTTTGTCCGTTTCCAACTGTCTGTTCAACTTCTGAAACTTGCTTTTGAATATCGTAACCATGAAAATGCTTGCAATAGCCTGAATGCTGCTTTCTGAGCTGAAAGTAACCTGTAAAATAAAATAAAATCGGTCGCCCGACCGCTGGTCAAAATAAATGACAGAGCCTCTGATGCTCTCTGTTCAGGTTCATGCACCGAGATGAAAACTGAGCCACGAGAAACCTTGATCCCCTGTCCCAAGAACGAATGCTATGCAAATGCAGAAATGCGAAAATGCAAAGAAACAAAAGCCAGATGCTGCCAAAACGAAAAGGAAAATTTTGGGGTGCTACAGCTGCCCCTATTCAAACAACTTGGACCTGAAGGGAGGAAAAACATCCGCTTTCAAACATTCAAGGTATAAGGTGATTGAATACAAAAGAACCCGGAAATTTGCACCTTGCGGGGATGCAAAAGAGCGAATACCAACAAAGAGTTGGGATATGACATGCTGGGGATAACGATCCAATACGATCTGAATTTCATCCAAGAGATACCAACTTAGGATACCATCCAAGAGTTGGGATAACAAACCCCGGATACCAACCAAGAGCTGGGAAACAACAAAGATACCGACCAAGAGTTGAGATAACAACACTGCTGGGGAACAAAAGAGAAAATCAACCAAGCAAACTGCATCTCGCGGGAAAATAACCTGATGACTTTCCTTCACTGGGGAAAAAGTACACTAACCAGACGACTCCGCACAGGATAAACATCCATCCAAAGACACCATCCAAAAGACGGGATAATACTTACTCTCCAGGGATAACAACCAAGCACCACCAACCAAGAGTTACAACCACCATAACGTTAACCGAAATTTAAATGGCGAGACGACTTCACTGAGGAGGTATACTGACCAAAAGTCGAAATCAACAACCAGAGAACACAGGTTACCAACCAAGAGTCAGAATAACGTCAACAAAATGACCAAACCGGATATTACCACCTTATTAGGGAATCAACGACTACCAACCAACAGTTGGGATAACGAACAGACGTCCAAGACCGACCCTACTGGAGAATCAAAGACTACCAACCAAAAGTTGGAAAACGTCAACCAAACCTTACCAACCAAAAGTTGGGATAACGACTCCGTTGAGGAATAGAGGGGGACTACCAACCAAAAGTTGGAACAACAACCAATCAAACAACAGACCACCAACCAAAAGTTGGGATAACAACTGCAGGGGATAACATCCAACCAAGAGTTGGGAAACAAAGCTACTAACCAAAAGTTAGGATTGCTATGAAAAGATCACCATCGACCAAAAGTCGGAACAAGAGCTACTAACCAAGAGGTAGGATAAAAGCTACTAACCAAGAGTTAGGATAAAAGCTACTAACCAAGAGTTAGGATAAAAGCTACTAACCAAGAGTTAGAATAACAAAGATTGCCAACCAAAAGTTGGAACAAAGACTCTGCGAGGGGAAACTAGAGACTATCAACCAAAGGTTGGGACCAACAACCCATCAAAGGTTAGAATCCCCGACTTTGCTGAGGAAAATAAGGATTTACCACTAAAAGTTGGAATAACATCCAAACGCTCCTGGGTCACCAACCAAGAGTTGGAATAAAATAAATATTATCAACCAAAAGTTGGAATAAGGACTCTGCAGAGGAAATCGAAGATTACCAACCAAAAGTTATAATAACACATCCCAGAAATTACCAACCAAGAGTTGGAAAACCAAACACAATAATCTGGACTACGCTGGGGATTACCAACCAAAGGTTGGGATAACGCACCTAGAACGGGCATGCAATAGAATCAACCGACTCACGACTTGCAAGGAGGGGTTCAAACAGCCGACTCTGTCAAGGAACATCAGTTCACTAACCACTCTGTTGGGGGAGCGACGTCTGACCAACAGACTCGACCAGGGAAGACAACACTCGCAAGCGACTCACCTAGGGAGAACGAAGACATTCAACCAAACGAAATAGCTGAAGAACGAAAAACGTTTAACCAAACGACTGGCTGGGAATATTCCAACAACATGAATAACCCCAAGATCCATCCTGACATGGATAACACGAAAACCCCTTTGAATCAAACAACCTCTATTGAAAAGACACACGGTCTTAAAGGTACCGATCCTGGCTTATGCTTCAGATGCATATGTTTGAAAATGGCGTAATGCTCCATACGAAATGGAAATGCTACGCATTTGGGGAGGATGCTATGCAAAAATGCAAATGCAAAGGAACCACCCCAGAAACATAAATGCTGAAGAAAAACAACCAACTCTGCAGGAGAGAAATAGGACGTACTCGATACTGGGGGACGAATAAACCCTGGATGACCTCCTTATAAAGCACCTCTCGGATACAACCATTCTAAAGAGAACAAAAATCCACTCCGCTGGAATCAAAACTCTGCTGAGGAAAATGCCCTTGATGGCTTCCCGGGAAACAACTTTTATGGGGATCAAATGCCTAGGCTGGGGAAACGCCTGGAACAGCCTTCCAACACTCTAGGGAATAAACACATTCAATCAGGGAGAACCGTTCAAAATACACCCTTACCGGGAAGTAAAGTACTGTTGGGAAATAGCTCCACTCTGCTTGGAAAGAAATCCCACCCTGCTGGAGAATATCAAACACTTCTACTAAAAGCTCCACTCTACCGAGAAATGGATCATGCTTCGCCTAAACTCTGCTTGGGGGAAGAAACCTTGAATACCGATACTACCGGGAAAACACCAGAAAGTCGACTCTGTTGGGGAGAGGACGTCGAAAACGTTGCCTCCGCTAAAGAATAAACACATACTTCTGCTGGCGATACCTAACTTGATAGTGAGACTCTGCGGGTAAGACAAAATCTCTGCTAGGGGAGCAATGAGTCTGTATTATAATTTCAATACCGTGGAGGAACACATCTGCTGGGGAGATCTGCCATCCTGCAATAAAACAAAAGAATGTGCACATGCGAAATGGTTACCTCAGTTACCATTCATGACACTTACCACAGGAGCAAAGTCATTTGCTTTCGTTACGCTCTGTAAAGCCTCCTGTTTTCTCCTGCAATGTTTATCAAAATATCGGACGTTTTTTGCAAACAAAACAGTAAAAGTAAAACAAGAAAGGGAAAGCTCTTTGACTGAAGTGAATACTTTTATTGATAAACGGCCTGTAAATAGGAAAATTACAATTCGGATGCAATTCCTGAAAAGAGGCAATTGCGGAAAAGCAAAAGAATATATACAAATGTCGGTAACGTAGAAACAGACAACCACCATGTGTCAATTCGGCTATGACCTGTATGTCTTCGATGTGCCCCGTGTTTTTCCCTCTTAAAAGACTGACTGGACTGATTCCTTTCCTTCGGGATAACTGCTCGTAAGCTTACAGATCGAATGCGGACTGTGGTCGTTTGCTTTCAAATCCCTAACTTTTGCCTGGATCGCCCTTTCGGGTTTTCAATCCACCGGGATACCCATTTTTGCCAAAGTCTCCTTTTCAGGTTTTCAACTTTGCGGGTTTACATTTTTCCTTTTTGTCCCTAATTTTTGCCCGAACCTTCTCTTTTTCATGGTTCGCCGGGATGCCCCACTTTTGCCTGGACTTTTCTTTTTTTGTCCAGCGGGTCTCTTTAAGCAAAGTATTTTTTAACCGCGTCTACGTTCACAGGGGACGAAAAATCTTCACCATCCATGGTAGATAGTAATAAGGCTCCGCCAGAGAAAACCTTTCTTACCACATACGGACCTTCATAGTTAGGAGTCCAGTTTTCCCTGTGGTCTGTCTGAGGAGGAAGGATCCTCTTCAACACCAAATTACCTGTTTGGAAGCACTGAGGACGCACTTTCTGATCAAAGGCTTTCTTTATCCTACTCTGGTACAACCGGCCATGAGCAATGGCTACCAATCTCTTTTCGTCAATCAAGCTCAACTGATTCAACCTGGTTTGCACCCACTCAGCTTCGTCAAGCTTTACATCCGACAATACCCTTAAAGAAGGAATCTCAACTTCCAATGGCAGGACCACTTCCGTGTCATACACCAGTGAGAAAGGAGTTGCCTCGGTTGATGTACGCATCGAAGTACGATAACCGTGAAGAGCAAAGGGCAACATCTCGTGCCAGTCCTTATAAGTCACTACCATCTTCTGCACAATCTTCTTGATATTCTTGTTAGCTGCCTCAACAGCGCCATTCATCTTCAGACGATATGGAGAAGAATTGTGATGCTCAATCTTAAAACCCTGACACAGTTCCTTCATCATTTTATTATTCAAATTTGAACCATTATCCGTAATGATTCTCTCAGGAATTCCATCACGATAAATGATGTCCTTCTTTATGAATCAGGCTACCACCTGTTTTGTGACATTGGCGTAGGATGCTAATGTCCATTAGAAGCACTCGGCTCAATCTTTCCGATCATATCGATTCCCCATATAGCAAAAGGCCAAGGAGACGTTAACACATTTAGAGGAGCTGGTGGCACATGCACCTTATCCGCATAAATCTGGCATTTATGGCATTTTCTGGCGTATTTGAAGCAATCGGATTCCATAGTCATCCAATAATACCCAGCTCTCAACAATTTTCTAGCCATTGTGTGTCCATTAGCATGAGTACCGAAAGAACCCTCGTGGACTTCCTCCATCAACAAGTTTGCTTCAAGTTCATCAACACAGCGCAGCAAGACCATGTCGAAGTTTCTCCTATAGAGCACATCGTCTTTGTTCAGATAAAAATTACCGGCTAACCACCTCATGGTCCTTTTATCTATGCTAGATGCCCCAGATGGGTATTCCTGAGTCTTGAGAAAATGCTTGATATCAAAATCCCAAGGCTTTCCATCTGATGCTTTCTCAATTGCAAACACAAAAGCAGGTCTATCAAGATGCATAATGGTGATGGCTGGAGATTCATTCCAGAAGTTCACTTTGTACATCGAAGATAGCGTGGCCAAGGCGTCTACCATCTGATTCTCGCTTCTTGGCACGTGATAGAACTCGATTCTGTCAAAGAACGACAACAATCTCCTTGCATAATACTTGTAATGCACCAGGTTGACCTGACGAGTTTCCCACTCTCCTTTGATTTGGTTAACGACTAACCTTGAGTCACCGTACACATCCGAATTCTTGATCCTCATATTAACAGCCTCTTCTAAACCCAATATGCATGCTTCGTACTTGGCTTCATTATTGGTGCAGGCAAAAGTCAATCGGGCAGTGAACGGTATATGAGAACCGTGAGGAGTAGTAATGATAGCTCGATCCCATTGTCATATGAATTAACCGCTCCGTCGAAAACCAGTTTCCATTGAGATCCAATCTCAGGACCCTCGTCAGGTAAAGGCTCATCACAGTCTTTCATCTGGAAAATCAAACTTCATCGGCTGATAATCCTCAATTGGCTGTTCCGCGAGATATTCCGACAGGACGCTTCCCTTAATGGCTTTCTGGGTAACATACTGAATATCGTACTCTGTTAAAACCATTTGCCATCGGGAAATCCTTCCGGAGAGTGCTTGTTTTTCAAAGACGTACTTGATTGGATCCATCTTCGAAACCAACAGGGTTGTGTGGTTTAACATGTACTGTCTCAAACGCTTAGCGGCCCAAGCGAGTGCACAACATGTTTTTTCTAGCATCGAGTATCTTGATTCACAATCAGTGAACTTCTTACTCAGGTAGTAGATGGCATGCTCTTTTCTACCCGACTCGTCTTGTTGACCGAGCACACATCCCATTGAATTCTCAAGAACCGTGAGATACATGATCAGTGGTCTCCCTGCAACTGGAGGTATGAGTATTGGAGGTTCCTGCAGATATTCTTTTATTCTTTCGAACGCCTTCTGGAAATTTTCATTCCACCTGACCATTTGATATTTTCTTAGTAATTCGAATATTGGTTCACAAGTGGTCGTAAGATGAGATATAAACCTTGCAATGTAGTTCAATCTCCCCAGAAAACCACGAACCTCTTTTTCCGTTCTCGGCTCAGGCATATCTTGTATAACTTTTATTTTGGAAGGATCTACTTCAATACCCTTTTCACGGACAATGAAACCCAGTAACTTTCCAGATCTCACCCCGAAGGTACACTTGTTAGGATTCAGCCTCAGCTTGAACTTCCTCAGCCTTTCAAACAATTTCAGAAGATCGACCAGATGTCCCTCCTCCGTCTGTGACTTTGCAATCATGTCATCAACATAGACTTCAACCTCATGATGAATCATATCATGAAATAAAGTGACCATCGTCCGCTGATAAGTTTCCCTTGCATTTTTCAATCCAAAGGGCATCACCTTGTAGCAAAAATTCCCCCATGGTGTGATGAAAGTAGTTTTCTCCATGTTTTCTGGGGCCATCTTGATTTGGTTATACCCAGAGAAGCCATCCATGAATGAAAACACATAATACTGAGCGGTATTATCAACCAACACATCGATATGGGGGAGCGGGAAATCGTCTTTCGGGCTCGCTTTATTCAGATCTCGGTAATCGACGCACATCTGAACCTTTCCATCTTTTTTAGGAACAAGAACGATATTAGCGACCCACGGAGGGTAATTCGTGACAGCAAGAAACCCAACATTCAACTGCTTCTGAACCTCTTCTTTTATCTTGACTTTCATGTCAGGCCTTGTTCGTCTCAACTTCTGCGTGACTGGCGGACATTCTTCTCTGAGAGGTAATCGGTGTACCACAATATTTGTATCCAGCCCAGGCATGTCTTGGTAAGACCAAGCGAAGATATCCTTATACTCACGGAGCATTTCAACCAATCTTCTCTTGACATTGTCTTCCAATGCAGCCCCTACTTTAACCTCTTTCTTATCATCCTCGGTGCCCAGATTGATAATCTCAATATCCTTCTGATGAGGTACAATGACCCTTTCCTCCTGCTCAAGAAGCCTGGCTAACTCTTCGGGTAGTTCACAGTCTTCGTCAGTCTCTTCTTCAGCTTGATAAATGGGATTATCAAAGTCATACGAAGTCATAGCCAAACCTGAATCGATGACATCTGATAGAAAAGACCTGCATGATGATGTTATGTTTATTATGCGATGCAACAAACAAAACACATTGCCATTTTTCTGTTTAATATAAATGCAAAACAAAAACAAGACAAACAGGGATCACAATATTTGAATGTGAAAACGTCCTTTATTTAATGATAAAATGCGAATAACAAGAGGCCCCACAAATTGGGTCACTACGTCTTGGGCAGAACATATGACTAAGCATAATCAAAATAATGAACATTACTCTGCAGTAGTAACATGAATGACTTCTTCGGTAGTCCAGTTGAACAGTTTCTGGCCAGGGGTACATGGACGAATTCAAGCATCCATATCGCAGTCACTGTCACCTTCATCATCTCCAACGACATTAATCCTGTCAAATATCACACCACTGCTGGTGAACTGCACAGGTCCCCTGCACTTCGGAGTGCTCTGAGAAGAACTGGAGGGTTTGTATCCAAGGCCGAACTTGTCCTGCTTAACGGGAACATTAAGAACTTGGCCCCACTTCTGCGATGGACCGGATTCTACGATAGCACGAGCTTCCTTGAGTGATGACATTGAAACCTCTGGGCTCTTGGCTTCTACAGGAGACTTCCCCTGAATCTGAACTGTTTCAAACTCCTGGCAGTGTGTTTCGTGAATCTCCTCATCCACTTCCACTTACTTGAAGGATGACAAGTGGCTAACCATAATATCCTCTTCACCGCATACCATGACTATCTTCCCTTCCACCATATACTTTAACTTTTGATGCAATGTTGAGGTGACTGCTCCTGCAACGTGTATCCAAGGTCGGCCAAGCAAACAGCTGTATGCTGGATGGATATCCATAATGTAGAAAGTCGCATCAAAGATCTCTGGTCCTATCTGAATAGGCAACGTGATCTCCCCAAACACTGATCTCTTGGATCCATCGACATCCCTCACGACAAAATCACTTGGCGTGCATATCTATCCTTGAATGTCCAACTTTATTAACGCCTTATTTGGAAGCACATTGAGGCATGATCCTGTATCAACCAGGACTTGTGACATTAGAGAACCTCTACATTCCAAAGATATATGCAAAACACGGTTATGGTTCCTCCGAGCAGGAGTCAGATCCAAATCAGTAAAACCGAGACCATTACCGGCGTTGACATGAGCTACTACCCCCTCCAATTGATTAATAAAAATCTCCTGGGGTACGTACGCCACATTCAAGATCTTCAATAATGCATTGTGGTGTGCCTCCGAACACAACAATAACGACATGATAGAAATCTTCAAAGGAGTCTAATTTAAGTGATCTACAATCTTGTAGTCACTTTTTCGAATAAGTCTCATAAATTCATCTGCATCCTTCGAAAGATCATCAGCGCCGACCTGTGGTTGGACATTTTCTTCAATCAAGGCCTTTCTTTTCCCTTTGTGATTCTTATCAGCATTAACCTCCGGTGGTGAAAAGACCCTACCACTTCTAGTTATACCTCCGACCCCAACTATATTCTCAACCGACGAACTTCCGTCTGTAGACGCTGTCCATTCCTGCCTTTGCCCATTACAGAACACCTCTCCACCATAATTCCACGGGATAGCTCTAGTGCTCTCGTATGGCACGGGTCCAGGTACAGTAATGATAACCGGAGCTGGCCTAGCAGGCGCTGAAATGTTGATCGTCTGGTATGGAATGGAGATTGTAGCAACTTCGCTTCCATCATTACTCACTTTATCCTCAGCATCTTCTTTCATAATTCTATCAAATTGCAAACAGCCCTTGTCCATCATTCTCTGAATTCCCTCTCTCAAAAGATCGCAACCCTCAGGCTGCGCTTCACACTCTGAGAAGTCAAAAGAACAACCTGGAAACACCCCTTCTTCAACAAGCTAGCCTTCACAAACCCCAACGGAGTCTTCAAATCCCCAACATCAGTTACCCGATTTAGCTTTTCCCCCTCAATAATGGCATTGGCTCCTGCCGCCCCATGATTTGGCATCGGGTTCTGATTCACATTGGGCCCATCGTTGGTGAAGTTGATAGCTTTGGAATCAAGCAGATTTTGGACTTTTTGCATGAAAGCTTTGCAATGGTCAATATCATGGCCCGGGGCGCCTGAGTGAAAATCACAATGAGCATTCGCATCATAGCCAGGAGGCGGTGTACCAGTGAGAGGAGCCAGAGTCGTCTTCTGAACCAATTGTAACTGCAGCAGATGTTGTAACAACTGAGAATACGACATCGGAGGATTCACAAACTGTTTATCAGGCATTCTGCATTTAGCAGCATAAGATCACGGAGCGTTGACTTGTTGCTGAGCTATGGCCGGGATATTTATCGTAGCAACTTGTTGATGATGACGGGATTGAGCTCTACCTTTACCCTTGTGAGAAATAGTGTTTCCGTCCCCTTCCCTTCTCTTAGGGTTCGCTGAATATGGTTTCTTTGTTCCTCCCGAAGAGGATCCACCACCATTTGGAATCTTTCCAAACTTAATCCCACTTTCGATTCTCTCACCAGCAATTACCAGATCAGAAAACTCTGCAGATATGCAGCCTATCAACTTCTCAAAGTACACACCAGGCAGCGAAGCCATGAACGGGTCGATCAACTCTCTTTCAACCATAGAGGGTTGTACCCTTGCAGCTAGATCCCGCCACCTCTGGGCGTATTCCTTGAAGCTCTCAATACTTTTCTGCAATAAACTCTATAATTGTACCCTGTTTGGGGCCAAGTCACTATTATACTGATAATGACGCACAAAAGCTTCGGCCAATTCTCTCCAGCTGCGAATATGGGTTCTCTCAAGTCCCATATACCACTCCAAAGACGCCCCTGCTAGGCTGTCTTGGAAAAAAATGCATTAGCAACTTTTCATCGTTGGAGTAAGCAGACATCTTCCTGAAATACGCCCGAATATGCACTCTTGGATAGGTCGTCCCTTTGTATTTGTCAAAATCGAGCACCTTGAATTTGGGAGGAATTCTGATTCCAGGAACTAGACCAAGATCGAACATATCAAGGCCCAAAGAGTTCTGATTCTCAAAAGATTTCATTTTCTCCTCGATCAGTTTAAACCTGCGGTCAGCTTCAGTCGATAAACCACCCTCCATATCTCTCATGGAAAACACATCATCCTGGTTATCTTCCCAATGAGGGCCAGCAACCCCGTGCATAGTGCACACACTTCCATTACCAGCAACGTTACCATTCTCTTTCGCAGCTCCTCCGCCCGGAGGTATGACAACAGTAGGGACACCCTGTGGGATAGATCCATCGATCGGTGGAGGAATAACACTAGCTCCTCCATGCAAAACGCCCTCTTTGTCAACCCGTGCTATCGACGGCTGGACCAAAGTTCTTAATTGTTCCTTTCCACTAGCAACAGTCTGCATCAACTCCGTGAAATGAGCCATGCGAGCCCTGACTTCCTGCAACTCGGCTTGAACTTGATCCATTACTTTTTACTGATTCCCTCGAGTCGAATACCTGTGAAAACTGAACTCCTCAATCCTGTTACTAAAGAAAACCAAGAAAAGTTAGAAACAGAAGCCACTGAGAGCACCTGCGATGCAAATGAAAATGCCAGATGCAAAAATGCAAACATGTATATATGAAATAGGGAAATCCCCCCCCCCCCGATTCTAGTTCCGAGAATAACAGGACAATGATGGAGAACCCACAGACAAGCATAGAGCAATAACATCATATATAGAGATGAACAGCCAAACAGGCAGCGTACAGGTATAACACTGATTACAAACAGAATGACCTCAACCAACAAGCCTGGTGATGGTCAATACAATAGCAACAACAAGCTATAAGGAAATAAAAGACATCAAGGGCGACGCCAAGCCCGAAACTCCTCTAACAACTCCTGTGTCCCAGGATGATCCAGTCTAGTGAGCAACTCCTGGATGAGTAGCTCTCGCTGGCTAATAGTGCGTTGTAAATCCTCAGCGTATTCTTCACAAGCACCTTCACCAAAGACTTCTTCCAGCCTGCGCCTCTTTGAATCAGCCCTCAACTTGTAGTCCTTCAAGGTCACAAGTGCTTCGTTCAGCCGGCAATCACTATCACGTCTGAGTGAAGCTTTAGTCGAAATCTTCTTATCTTTCACTCTGAGCTGAGCCTTCAGCTTGGCAATCTGTTGTTTCAACCCATCTTCACGTGCTTTGTTGTTGGTGAGAGTTGCATTCCACTGCTTGTTGAACTTAGAGATCTCCAGATAAGCTTTGTCTAATTCTTTTTTCTTGGAAGCGAGAACATCACTAACAGCTTTGAGATCCAAACCCAAATGCTCTCGAGAACTAGTTTGCTTGGTCAAATCCATACCCAATCTATTCACAAGCTCAGTCTGCCTCTTCAAAGAATAAGTTGCTTCATTCTTTTCACTTCGAAGTTAAGCAATCTCTTCTTCCAACTTCTCATTCGTTTTCCGCAACTCTTCTTTTTCAAACCATAACTGATTATACTTCTGAATGTCCACAGTGGTAGGCTCCTCAATCATAAGAGGATACAGAGGCTCAATAGAAGGAAACGGCATCCAGAACTTTGCAGCTCTATCACAAATCCAAGTCAGATAAGGGTCATAGGCTCTATTATTACTTTTCCCCAATAATGCCTTCCCTTTCCTGTGAATACTGCTCCAAGCATGCTTCACTTTGGCTAAGGCATCCCCTTCCATTAATCCAGTGAGATACAGAGACTCCTATATCTCCTCTTCCTTCGGAGGATCTCTCAGCGCGTATCCAAACTACGTAACCAACAAGGATGGGTTATAGTTGATGCATCCTTTCCTTCCGACCAAAGGGACGTTAGGAAATCCACCGCAACTATAGATGATCTCTGTACCGAGCCTATCTCTATCAAACCAGGTAATGTTCTCCGCAGACAAACCCATTAACCTATCCGACCACTCTGAAGTACCAACAGTAGCAACAAACGGATCTGTCTTGGGCATATGACTATCAAACCATCTATACAACAAAGGAACACAACAAGATACATTTTCCCCTCCGGTTCTCATTCTTATGGTGAACAGAATGATAGACGTCGTCTAGCAGTGTGGGTACCGGATTCCCGGAAGCAAATATATAGAAAGCATATGCATCTACAAAATCCGGAAGATAAGGGAACAATATGATACCATAGATGCAAATAGCTAAGATGGCGCTAAACACAATCCAACACCTGTCTTTGACGAACTGCTGAGCCTTATCAACCAGGAAAGGCAAAGGAAAACCAAACATCCCACTCCTTTTGATCATCTTCCCCTTCAACTTTGAAACATCCAAATGCAGTGCAGCAGCGAGCTTAGCCAGATCAGGCTCAACATCAATGTGGTAGAATGACATCTGTTCTAAGACAGGAACACCTAGCAGCTCAGAATACTCCTCTAGGGTAGGTGCCAGAACATAATCCGGAAAAACAAAACACCTCAGCTGTGGGTCATGGAATTGTAGAAGTGTATAAATACCACTGATATCATATGCCAAAAGCCTGCAGATACATCTCAACAATCTCCCATAAGATTGCCTGAAGTCTTCCATCACTTTCCCATCAGCCATGGCAATCAGACTGAGCAAAGAACTAACATCCGGAGTTGGGAACCTGTAGGCTACTGTCCTCTTCAAGGGCTCCATGTCAGAAATAAGGAACAAGATTACTAGAATCGGGGGAGCAATATGCACCTGCAACATAAATACATGTTAATGAGAATGCAGATGAAAATGCACATGCAAATGCAAAAAGGGGATCAAGATTACTGTGTTGTTGATCGAGAAGAACCAACGCTCCGCATTAGCAAAAACACATACTCTGATAATAGGAACCTCTGATACCAAGAACACAGATTCACACTGCAAAGAAAACCGGGTAGTTTGAAAGTCAAGGTTTCCTGCATAACCCAATCCCTCTCACAGGTTATGACCTAGGAGCGAATGCGTCGCATATCACCCTAAGGGTGTACACTAGACACTCTAGACAATTGAGAGGCAACCACCCAATCATCATTTCCCAAGTACTTAAGGCTCGTAACGCACAACATTCAATAGCCTTTATTACGTGTTTTGAAATTATTTGAAGATGAGAAGAGAAAGGACACACTAAAGGGAGACTAACTCGAACCTAAAAGTTGTCATGCAAAGTGGACCTAGAGTTGAGATTAAAAGGGGAAAGTCTACCCTAATGTTGCCATGCATGGTTCAAAACCTAATGTTTATCATAATCATCCTTGAACAAGGAGATTAGAGATCCTAAGGGGAGCATGGCGAAGAAAAAGAAGAGAAAAGCAAACGGAAATGCAAGTATGCAAACACGTAATGCACAAGTAGAATGAAGTGAGGGAGGAAAATAGTGTGGGGCAGCAGCGGCCACAAGCTCGTCTCGACCTCAAGCATGCATATGAAAGGCAAGAACATGCAATAAGAGCAAGCAAAACATGAACATGCAAGCACATCATCACTTTGAACAACACATACAACCATGTGCATCCAAGCGGAAAACAGAAAGCGTGTCGGCGAAAGTCCCGATTAAACAAGCGAAACAGCAACAAAATGTCCAAAACATTTCACTCCTGATGCATCATATTGATCTACGATGATCCGATGTGAAACGGTACTCGAACAAACAAGAAAAACAGCAAAACAGACCTGCTGGCACAATGTTAATCGCTTCACACTGGAGGTTAATCGGTTAACCTGTGAAAAATGTTTGAAAATCATGAAATTTGTACGTGTTAATCGGTTAACACCAGGGCGTTAACCGATTAACACCTTGAAAACTTTGAAAATTTTGAATTTTTGAACTGGTTAATCGGTTAACCAAATGTGTTAACTGATTAACATTGTGCCAACAATAAAAAAACAGCAACAGAGCAGTATGTTCCGCAAATAAGCACTTATCCGATCAACTGGATGATCGCATAATCACTTAATCACGAAATTAAACCAGCAAATCATGATTTAAATAGCATGTAAATAGATTAACACAACCAAATCATGAATCAAACGGATCAAATTAACCAAAACTCAATCAAATATGAAAATCTACATGATTATTCAAATAAGCTAAAAATAGATTCGGATCAAGAATTTCCAACCTACGAAGCGGAGATTTGCTCCGGTTAGTGTTGATTCGCTGGAAATAAGCAGATCGAAGCATGAAAACCATAGATTCTTCGAGATCCAAGTATGTTCTTGTTGTAGGAGTAAGGATTCACCAAGATCCAGCCAAAATAAGCCAAATAATCACTTCTAAACTCACTTCCTAGTTCAAATCCAATTTTGCACAAAAATTGGATGAAGAAATTGATTCAATGGAGAGAATGGATGAAGGTTTAGCTCTTAGAAATCAAGGATTCCAATGAAGAATCAATGATCTCAATGAGAAGAGCTTTGGTGAGGGTTTTGGAGTTGGAAAATTGAGAGAGAATTAAGAAAGAATGAGATCAATTCTGAAAATGAGAGTGAATTGTGAAGATTAGATTGCTTTGGTTTGGAGTGGATCACTTAAATATCACTTAGGCTTGGATCCAAATGTAAGGTTTGGAATATGGTTTGTGAAATTATGGATTGGAATTAGGAATGGGCATTTGGAGGGAAAATGAAATTAACCAAATTTCAAATAGGTTCTAGATCCTTCCCAAAGTGAAAATCAGATTTGCACATGACCATAATTGGACCCCAAAGTGGTTTGTATTGAAAATTCACGTGCAGAGGAAAAATATGCACTGGTTAATCAATTAACCATATAGGTTAATCGGTTAACACCCTCAAAACTTCAGATTTGACCTAATTTTGACTTGGTTAATCGGTTAACACCAAAATTTGAATTTTGGCGCCTTTTGGAGGGAAATCTGCCCTTTTGTCCGTTTCCAACTGTTTGTTCAACTTCTGAAACATGGTTTTGAATATCGTAACCATGAAAATGCTTGCGATAGCCTGAATGCTGCTTTCTGAGCTGAAAGTAACCTGCAAAGTAAAATAAAATCGGTCGCCCGACCGCTGGGCAAAATAAATGCCAGAGCCTCTGATGCTCTCTGTTCAGGTTCATGCACCAAGATGAAAACTGAGCCACAGGAAACCTTGATCCCCTGTCCCAAGAACGAATGCTATGCAAATGCAGAAATAAGAAAATGCAAAGAAACAAAAGCCAGATGCTGCCAAAACGAAAAGGAAAATTTTGGGGTGCTACACCTGGTGTTAATCGATTAACATTGTTCCAGCAGGTCTGTTTTGTTGTTTTTCATGCTTGTTTCGGTACCGTTTCATTTCAAATCATCATGAATTAATATGATGCATTAGGAGTGAAATGTTTTGGATATATGCCACTGTTCTCGATTGATTAATTGTGATTGCTTCGGCGCGCATGTTTGGTTTCCACTTGAGGGCATACTTTCGTAGTTGTCGTTCAAAGTAATGATGTGCTTGCATGTTCATGTTTGCTTGCTTTCTTGCATTTCGTTGCTTTGTGTGCATTATTTTTGCAGCTTCTTTCTTGCATTAATAAAGGTCGAGATGTGCTTGTGGAGGTATTTACCCCACACTTTTTCCTCCCTTTGCTTGTGTGTTGCATTGCATATGCATCCTTGCATCTTTCATATTATTTTATACTTCCTTTTTCTTTTGTCTTCCTTTGCCATGTTCCCTTAGGACTTCTAATCTTTCTTGTTCAAGATGGATTATGATAGACATTAGGTTCAAACCATGCATGCTAACATTAGGGTAGATTTTCCCCTCTTTAATCCAAACTTTAGGTCCACTTTGCATGACAACATTAGGATCGAGTTTCCCTTAGACCTTCCGTGCGTCTCTCTTCTCATCTCAAAACATGTTCTAATTCATTTAATAAGTACGATGAACATTGTATGCTAAGAGCCTTAAGCACATGGGGAATGATGAGTGAGGGGTCTCCTCTCGCTTATCTAGAGTGTTTAGTGTATGTCCCGTTTGGGGGCGTTATACGACGCATTCGTTCCTATGTCATAGTCTTTAGTGCAACGTGCATCACAAATCAAACTAATTCACTTCACTAAAAAACACAAACAAAACCTCAAACCTTTTTTTCCTTCGGGATTGATTGGGAAAACCTTTTTCATAAAAAAAAGTGTTGTTAAGCTTTGGTTCTACCGCAAACAGGCATTGTCCCTAACTGCTAGAATGAAGGTTTAACCCTACTCGATTAAAACACTTAATCAACCTATGGTTTTGTGTCGCCCGAACTACGTTCGCTCTGATTTCTCATACCATATGAGGATACGTAGGCACAAGATGATAATGTCTTGGCGAGCAACCTTCCCCCACCTTTCACCCGTAGTTAGCCGAACTACGCTTACTCTGACTTTCCTATTGCACGAGGGAGTACGTAGGCACAGAGCGGCGATGCTCTGCCGAGTCTCTTTTCTTTTCTTTTTGTCCTGTGAGCCTGTAACATAGATAGATTAAACACACCCTTAGATAGACAACAAGCATGGATCCCGTCGAGTACGATGGACGTGAGGGGTGCTCATACCTTCCCTTTGCGTAACCGACTCCCAAACCTGAGATTTGGTTGTGATGACCTTGTCTGTTCCTTTTCGTTAGGTTTTCTTCGCTTGTTTCCTTTTCCTTCCCTTTGGGATAAATACCAAACGGTGGCGACTCTTCTATTTTTCGCCGGGTGTTTTTCGCAGTTGGGACAGCTGGCAACTCTGCTGGGGAATACGATGGTTCCCTATGCGAGTCAGTCCTAGCGCTTGTCTGTTGCGTCTTTGGGTGTTTACTATTATACAGTTATTTTTGCTTTATGTACATTATCTGTTGTATATTATTGCATTTGTATTATGCTGCTGCTGTGCCGTGGGGTAGGTCGTTCCATTGAGAGATAAGCCGAACCTGGGATTGAGTATACACACAGGATTAGTATGGAGAGTAGCGGGAGCTTGTGTGGCATTTGGCCATGCAATAGCTCGTGCGAAATTCACGTTCAGACGAGGTTTTTCTTTGGAGATATTCCATCTTGCGCGTCCGGTGCAGTTGAGGGAATATTGACTTAGAGAGACTGTCGACTCTGAAGACCGTTCATTTGGGAAGTCAGCTAAGTGAGGCCGCTTCGTTTGACTATGATGACAAACCAAAAATGGTGAACATATCATTGTTTCTCGAAAGTTTGTGACGCTGGAAACCCGCATAGGATGTCGTACCTTTCAATACTAGAACCCACATGTGAGAGGGGATGGGTTTTGCAGGAAAATTAACCTCCAACCTACCCAGTTTTCTTGTCAAAGCGGACCTTTGATCTTTTGATAATGTGGGTTCCTATATGTTGGTATTCTGAGGTTCTGGTATTCTCTCGCCGAAGTGAAGCTATGGTTGTATTCAGTCAACGGCACAGCAGCGAGTTTGAGCATTGGATACCTTGATCCCATGGTTGCATATGCTTAATCATCATGCATTTAACATTGCATGTCTATGTGTTCGAAAGGTTCTCGTCTCTCCTTCGATTCTGGTACTGGTCTTCTGAAGAGAGGGAGAATTGTTGTATACAAGTTTCTGACACCTGAGTTAGGGCCTTTATTTGGTCTGATCTCCATGGCTGAGCCTGAATTGTTGTATACAAGTTTCTGACACCTGAGTTAGGGCCTTTATTTGGTTTGATCTCCATGGTTGAGCCTGGCGTCTTTGAAACCTTCAAGAAGAATCTGACCTGATATAGAAGAAGATTATTGTGGTGTTCGTATCCATCCCTGTTGTTCTTGTTTATTGAAATTGGAATCAAGGGGGAGATCTCCCTGTGAATACATAGACATGTTTACATTTTGCATCCTGCATTCTCATTTGCATCGCAGGTGGTTCTCAGGGGCCTCGTGTTCTTATCTCTACTTGGTTTTCTTAAGTAACAGGATTGAGGAGTTCAGTTTCCACGGATATTCAACTCGAGGGAATCAGCAAAGAGTAATGGATCAGATTCGGGCAGAGTTGAGGGAAGTCCAAAGCCAGATGGGACAATTCATGATGGGCATGCAAGCCTTGCGCCTGGATCAGAAGGCGCATAAGGAGGAGGTTCATCAACTGAAGACTCAGATGAGCCTGATCATAAAAGTGATAAGGAACATGCTAAGAAAGAAGGGTGATCAGGTGCCTGAAGCTGCAACAGTGATGGTTGTCCCACCATTATCTGTGGAACCTCTCCCAAGGCGTGGTGTGCCTCAAGGATCTTCTGCACGACTTGAGTTTCCAGGTTCTCCCCGTCAGCATCTACCTCTTGTTTCCCGAGACAATCTTAAGACTAGGAGGTATGCTCAGAGGACGAAGCAGCCTGACAGAATCTTCAACTAGATCCCTATGACTTATGCTCAGTTGCTGCAACTCTTGTTTCAACTTCAATTGGTTAAACTTCGGACTCTGGCTCCATTTACTGGCGAGCCACCACCAGGCTATGATGCAAGTGCCCGTTGTGATTTCCATTCTGGGGCACCAGGGCATAATGTCGAGAACTGCAAAGCTTTTAAGCACAAAGTTCAGGACTTAATTGATTCAAAGGAAGTTGAGTTCACGCAGGGCGGCGTAAGCGTACCAAGGGGTCCTATCCCATTCGTTGCAAAAAGGGTGGATGTACCTATTCGCTCCCCTGAAGCTGCATCAGGTCAGGAGTATGTCTTGCAACCTGTAGTCTCAGAATCTCCATGCCCACAGCTGTTGCCTATTCCTAGGCCAAGCCTGAGGATGAAAGTACCTGAACAAAGGAAGTCCCCGTACCTCAGACTCAGTCTCCAGATGTTTCAAATGCTCAGAGTCAACAATATTTTGGGTCTTTGTATCAGATATCATTTTCTCGCCAGAGTCAACGGTCATGCAGTCATCAGCCGCGTTAGCATGCCCGACAAAGACCAAAGAAGCCAGAGAGGCATTTCACTCGGTTGCCAATGTCGTACAGTCAGATGTTGCCAGATCTGATCAGAGGTGGTTTGATAGTGCCAAAGAGGATTAACCCAGAGATTCCTCCGTATCCGCCAGGTTTTAATGTCAACGCCCATTGTGAGTACCATGCTGGAGCACAGGGGCATTCAACCGAGGATTGTAAGGTGCTTAAAAGCAAGATTCATACTCTGCTGGTCTCCAATAGGTTTTCAATCACACCTCAGGGAATCCAGATCAGCAATCTTCCTTCGTCCAGCCATGTGGGTTCAGTGGTTAATGTTGTGGAAGAATTTACCGATGGCAGAGGTTCGGAAGAGCATCAGATTGACTTTGACAAGCAATCCTGAAGATGACTGATTCAGCAACAAGTCAAGATTTGAAAGCCCGGTTCCTCGAAGCTGGGAATCTTTGTTTTGTCATGTCATTTCTTTGCATTTGTAGTTTCTTTTCTATTTAAGTGCAAATTTCATGTGTAAAACTTGTTGTTTTCGATTGATAATGATAATGAAATGAATATGCAGGTTTTTGATTAAATCCATTGGTGTTCACTCAATGTTTTTATTGATGTTAAACGCTTGTTTAAGCGGAATCCAGGGAGGATGACGAAATTGAAAGACACGCAAGCTTCCGATTGTATGCTTTTGAATGAAACCTGCTGATGATGTACAAGCATTGATCTGAGGATCAAGAATCTAGATGTGTATGGCGATTTAGCGCTAGTTGTCAATCAGATCAAGGGGGAATGGGAGACCCGACAGCCTAATTTAATACCTTACATGAACTATGCAAGGAGGCTGTTACCTTTTTGTGACTGAATAGAGTTCCACCATGTGCCTAGAGCAGAGAACCAGATGGTAGACGCTCTGGAAATGTTGTCCTCAATGTACAAAGTGAACTATTGGAATGATGCTACAAGAATAGTCATCTCGCACCTTGATAGGCCGACATTCATATTTGCCATTGAGGAAGCTTCTGATGGCAAGCTGTGGTTTTATGATATCCAAAATTTTCTCAAGAACCAAGAATATCTGCCAGGGGCGTCGACCCGGGATAAGAAGTCTCTGAGGAGGTTGGCTGTGAACTTTTATCTAAACCAGGATGGTATACTCTACAAGAGGAATTATGACTTGGTGCTTTTAAGATGCGTGGACGAAAAAGAAGCGAGTCTGCTTAAGGAAGAGGTCCACGAAGGTGCCTATGGTGCACATGCCGGCGGGCAAGCCATGTCTTGAAAGTTGTTACGAGCAGGGTATTATTGGTTGACTATGGAGTCGGATTGCTTCAAGTATGCAAAGAAGTGCCATAAATGCCAAATTTATGCTAACAAGATTCATGTGTCGCCGAGTCCGTTGAATGTCATGGTGTCGCCTTGGCCCTTTTCCATGTGGGGCATCGACATGATAAGCAAGATTGAGCCCACCGCATCTAATGGAAATCGCTTCATCCTGGTAGCCATTGATTACTTCACCAAGTGGGTGGAAGCAGCTTCCTATGCTAATGTCACTAAGCAAGTGGTAGCCTGGTTTATCAAGAAGGACATCATCTGTCGTTACGGAGTGCCTGAGAGAATCATTACTGACAATGGTTTGAATTTGAATAACAAGATGATGAAATAATTGTGCCAGAATTTCAAAATTGAGCATCACAACTCATCTCCCTATAGTCCAAAGATGAACGGCGCTGTTGAGGTGGCCAACAAGAATATCAAGAAGATAGTGTAGAAGATGGTTGTAACTTATAAAGATTGGCACGCGATGTTGCCCTTTCCTTTGCATGGATATCGTACTTCGGTACGTACCTCAACTGGGGAAAGTCCTTTCTCGCTGGTGTATGGTATGGAAGTTGTCCTGCCATTGGAAGTCGAGATTTCTTTTTTGAGAGTCTTGGTCGATGTTAAGCTTGATGAGGCAGAATGGATAAGAAATAGATTGAATTAGCTCACCCTGATGGACGAGAAAAGGCTGGCATCCATTGCATATGGTCGGTTGTATCAGAGCCGGATGAAGAAGGCTTTTGACAAGAAGGTGCGCCCTCGAAGCTTTCAGACAGGCGAGTTAGTATTGAAAAAGATTCTCCCTCGACAAACAGATCACAGGAGCAAATGGACTCCCAACTATGAAGGTCCATATGTCGTGCGAAAGGTTTTCTCTGGAGGAGCCTTACTGTTGTCAATCATGGATGGTGAAGGTTTCACATCCCCTGTGAACGCAAACGCAGTTAAAAAATACTTTGCTTAAAAAGACCCGCTGGAAAGAAAAAAAAGAATATCCAGGAAAAAATGGGGCATCCTGGTGAACCATAAAAAGAATGGGTTGGGGCAAAAGTTAGGATATTAAAGAAAAGATGTAAACCCGCAAAGTTGAAAACCTGAAAAGGCGGCTTTAGCGAAAATGGGTATCCCGGTGAATTGAAAACCCGCAAGGGCGATTCAGGCAAAAGTTAGGAATTTGAAAAGCAAATGACTGCAGTCTGCGTATTGATCTTTAGAGTATAGTGGATTGAGGGAGGACCTGAGGGTTGTTTATCTGAATTAATCTCATCAGAGGACGAAACGTTGGGGAATCATCGAAGTCAGGCGAGTCATAGATGGATCAGCTCATGGTGTTTGTCTGTGCCACATTGCCGACATTCTGTATATTTCTGTGCATTTCTATAAATTTTTGCGCAGCTTCCTCTTTTTAGGGGTTGCATTCGTTGTAAAATCTTCCTATTTACAGGCCTTTGTCAATAAAACGTATACTATTTAGTAAATTGTTTGTTTTGTTTTAGCCTTTACTGTTTTGTTTGCGAAAAACGCCCGATGTTTTGATAAAACTGCGCATACATAAACTTGCAGGCTTTGGCCGATAATCACTAAAAGTTTGATTTATTTGAACAATGTCACGGATGATGACCAAGATAGTTCCCTTTGTGCAGGATATCTTGTTGTTTTTTCATTTGCAGGTTCGTTACCCTCGGGGCAAATTTCCAGAGGTGTATCCCCGATAGAATCACCATTCCCACAGAAAATAGGTGTGTAGTTGAGACTCATTTCTCTCTCCAGCAAAGATTTATTTCTACCAGAAAAGGATGTGCAGGTAGAGGGTGTACACTTCTCCCCAGCAGATTGTTTGTATACATTCATTCCTCGGCAGTTCAAGATTGAATTCTCCAACAGGGTAGAATCATCCCCAGAGGGTGGAGATTAATATCCCTCGTGCAGGTTAAGTATGTGTCCGTATCCCCAGCAGGTTGTAGGTACGCACTTACTCCTCAGTGAGTCGAGATTAGACTTCTTTCCACCAGGCAGGTTGGAACGGTTTTCCCAGCAGCAGAGCAAGTTCAGGATTTTGATTCCCCGCGAGTCCAGGCATATGATTTGGTATCCCCTCAAGGTTTAAAGTGGTGAGTCATTCCCCAAGCAGATATCGAAGAAGTTTCCTCTCATTGTCTAATCCCCAGCGGAGTCAGTGGAGAAGGTTCTCTTCCCCGCAGAGTGAAGTTACTCCTTGAGAAATGTTATTCTTCCTCAACAGGGAATTTGGGATCGGTTTCCCAGTAAATCTTATTCGGTTATCCCTACTGAGTGATCCCTAGCAATTGGATGTAATCTACAGCAGAAGTTGATTCCCCAGCTAGGCAATCCCTGGTAGGTCGGATTTTCGATCTTTAGCAGAGCGGAGTTACTCCCAGATGCGTGTTTTGTACCCTAGAAGGATGTCGATGTTCCAGGAGGCCATGCATTCAGGGATGACTTCTCCGGTAATGCAAAGTTAATCTCAGTGGTTGATTGTTATCCCCGGCAGATTCGTTGATTTCCCTAGTAGGTTAGACTTACCTCCAGCGCTTGGTTGTCTTTCCCCGATCGGGTCGTCTATTCCCCCAAGAGAGTTGTATCTTGGAAGGCCGTTCAGGGCATTTTCTCTCAGTAGGATTTGATTTGATCTCCGGCAGAGTAGAGTTATTGTTTAGCATGTTGTGCTATCTCCCCAGTAGAGTGGATTTGTTCTCCCCAGCCGAGTCGGGTGAGCCCCAAAAGAGTTGTATTTTGGTAGGCCATTCAGGGCATTTTCCCCAGTAGAGTTTGCGTTGATCCCCAGCAGGGTGGATTTTTGTTCTCGTCAGAGCAATATTGTCAAGGAAAGTTCTTTTTCAGAAGGCCATCCAGGGCTTATTTCCTATCATAAGTCCAATCGTAATTGGCATGTTCCATCTCCTCGGCGGAGTTGGCTTTATCCCTTCAGCATTTATTTTGCTGATTCGGTTCCGGTGCATCTGCATTGTGCATAGCATTCTCAAAAACGCGTAGCATTTCCATTTTGTATGGAGCATTACACCATTTTCAAACATATGCATGTGAAACATAAGCCAGGTTGTTAACTCTATGTTTTCAGGTGTATCTCCAACGGATGGTTGACTTGCTTTTTCCCGTTTGGTATCCAGACCATGGCAATTTATATCATATTCTCCAGCCCGTACAGGTATCCAGACCTCAACAAAAGATTCTTGATGGATGTGTTTCATATTATCATGTGCTTCCCACCAGAGTTGCTTGTTTAAGTTTCTCTTTTCCCAACAGAGTTCTCTTTCGGATTTTGAATTGGTAGATTCTCCTCTCAGCTTCGTGTTGAGCTGGCCTTCAGGTTTGATGCCTGTTTTTACTTAACAGATGCCTGAAGGCGATGTCAGATGTTTCTTCTCGGCATCGGGTTGAGCCGGCCTTCGGGTTCGATGCTCGCTTTTATTTAGTGAATGCCTGCTGTTTAGCAGATGTCTTTTCTCAGCTTCAGGTTGAGCCGACCTTCGGGTTCGATGCCTGTTTTTATTTAACAGATGCCTGACGGTGATGTCAGATGTTTCCTCTCAACTTCGTGTTGAGCCGGCCTTCGGGTTTGATGCCTGTTTTTATTTAACAGATGCCTAGCGGCGATGTCAGATGTTTCTTCTCAGCTTCAGATTAAGCTGGCTTTCGGGTTTGATGCTCGCTTTTATTTAGCGAATGCCTGGTGTTTATCAGATATCTTTTCTCAGCTTCGGGTTGAGCCGGCCTTCGGGTTCGATGCCTGTTTTTATTTAACAGATGCCATACGACAATGTCAGATGTTTCTTCTACGCTTCGGGTTGAGCTGGCCTTCGGGTTCAATGCTCGCTTTTATTTAGCGAATGCCTGCTGTTTATCAGATGTCTTTTCTCAGCTTCGAGATGAGCCGGCCTTCGGGTTCGATGCCTATTTTTATTTAGCAGATGCCTGACGGTGATGTCAGATGTTTCTTCTCAGCTTCGGGTTGAGCCGACCTTCGGGTTCAATGCCTATTGTCTCAATAGATGCCTGATGGTGATATCAGATGATCTTTTCTGACTTAGTGTCGTTTCCTGCATTAGCAGATGTTTCTTTCAATTGCGTGTTGAGGTTTTCTGATTGGTAATCAGTCAGTTTGTTGCCGTTGCAACTATCAGCTTCAGTTATTTCCGGAGATTTTTGTTCCAGTAACAGTCTACAGTTTGCTATTGTTGCGGTTGGAAAATTTCTGGGTTCTTTGGTATTCAACCATATTTTACCTTGATTGTTTGTAAGTTGTTCGCTTTTCACCCAGTCAAGTCCAAGTCGCTTGAATAGGGGCAACTGTTGTACCCAAAAATTTGCCCAACCTTTTTTCTTTACTTGGCTTATGTTCTTTAGCATTTGCATTTGCATAGAATTGTCCTTTTGCAGAGGATCAAGGGAGGTGTGCCATTCAAGAGGAGAGTCTCAAGGGTTTCAAGCTCAACCAAGAGTGTTTATTCAAGTTATCGGATGCTTACAATCATCAAGAAGTGGTCAAAGCTCTCTGAGAGAGAAGATTGACAAGTGTTACTTACCTCCTATCTTGGAGGGAAATTGAGGATCATCAGGGGTTCACAAGGCCATGGTTATGGATAAGAGGTGTTTTATAAACTCTTTGAATGTTTTTAATTCATTGTGGAGCTTATCTATACATTCATTTCACTTGCAAGAGCTTGCAGTCAAAGGTTGTGCACCTAGGGTTTCATCTGCTTAGTTCAAAGTCAACTGTGGGTTTGAAGGAGTTGGAGACTTGGTTCCAAGTCTTTGGAGTCATGGGAAGTCATTTTGAGACATCTAGGATGTCATATCAAGTTTAAATCAAGGAGAATCAAGAGTCTAAGGAGTTACTAAATTAGGGTTTTAGAGGGTTTTAGTGTAAAATCCCCTTCTTTAGTATCCAACTTCAAGGACCATTTATCTAAAGATACAAGTTGAATCTCATTTTATTAAAAACATGAGACTTGTAGGGCATGTTCTAATATTTATTTTTAGTACTAGAAATCATCCATTGGGTTTGTGGAACTCAAGTTATGATGCCATCAATTTATGGGTCTCAGATGAACTTATTTTTTGGTTAACAAAAGTCAACTCACTTCCAAGGCAGTTTTGACCTAGAATCATGTTTCTCCTCAACTTTTGATGAACATGAAAGTTATTCCTCATGATCTTAGCATTCCAAAAAGTCCTAGAAGTCCTTGATATCATTTGTGGAACTCAAGTTATGGATCTTGCAAAGCAGGGGTATTTTGGGAAACTTTGATTATAGGCCATTTTGATTATGGGTCATTTACATGCACTTAAGTACTTCAAATGAAACTTCAAACAACATGGAAGTTGCTCCAAATGACTTCAATTACATCATGGAACTCAAGATTGGTGTGAATTATGATTGATCATGGATAATTGGAAGAAAATTCAAGTGAAAATGCAACTTTAAAGGGTGACTCCAATTGAATTGGTTAGAGGTCTTTTTCATGCCATGTTTTGATCCAATTTTGTTCACATTACTTCAACAAGTAAGATGCACCAATTTATTTTGGTCTTTGCTAGCAAAATCACATGGAATTTCAAGTTACTTCGCAAAGAAGTTTGTCTTTCAAACTTACTAAATGGATCACCAACCAAGCCCATTTCAATCCTAATGTAAAGTTCAAGTTGTCAGCTGCAAATCCAAGCTAATTCCATGTGTGTAGCAAGCAGTTTTCACGTATGCATGAGCACATGGCAATTTTTGGGCATTTTGCAAAATCAGCCAAACAAGGCTTCATGGGCCTTCCTTTCTCATCCAAATCTAACATATATAAGTTCCAAATTCATTTGGAGCTCTCAGAAGTGCAATTTCGTGAAGGGGAGAGCAAACTCAGATTTCAAATTTGAGAGAGAAATCCAAAATCGTGAATCAAGACTTAGAGCAATTCAAAGCAAATTGAAGCACGATTCTTCTTCCTCAAGCTAATTGGAGTAGATCTGCACCTTTTAAAGCAAGCAAGCAAGCTGTAGAAGCACCAACGGAGTGTCTCCGTTAGGTAATCTTCATTTCAACTTTTCTCTCATGTTAGGCACTGAATTAAGTTCATGTTGGCTGCATCTGAAGCCCTACCTCGTGTAAGCCATGTTTGAATGTTTAATTGTCATGTTTGGTGAAGTTTTCAGATGTACATTCCAAATTTGTTTCGTTCGATTCTCCTTATTTACGCACAGTTAAGACAAATGAACCATGGATTTGGAACGCACATGAGTTTAGCTTCAATTTGGTATAAGATTTGGCAATTTTGTGGTGGTTTGTTGACCTGAACTCCGGTTACTTCGCCGGAGAAGACGACCGGAGAAAAGGCTCCGGCGTCTGGTTTAAACGCAGGTGAAGGTGAGGTGTACTTGGTTGACCTTTTGACTTGATTAGATGAACGTCCAAGATGCGTTTGACTGGCCTGCGTGGAAATTGACGTGCACGTCAATTAATGAAACACAACGTTTTGTGTTTTGCTGAGTGGTTTGGGCCAAAGCTGCTAATCACACCCCCTGATTGTTGAGCCCATTGGATTACAACGTGTTTTCATTTCTATTTGCACCATTTTATATTTATTTGTTTTTATTTTCTTTATTTTATTTTTGTTTTGATTTTAATTGATTAAAAATACTTCCAATCATGATAAAAATCAATCAAAATTATTTTCTAACACTTTAATGTTTTATTTAATTTTTCATCATTTTTAATTTCATTTTCAATTTATTTTTCAATTTAATTTGAATTTAATGAGTGGAAGTGTTTTTAACTTGTCTTTCGTTTGTTCTTATTTGTTCTTGTTTAATTTTTTTGACCAATTGAAACCACTAATGAATGAGACTTCCTCCTCGTTTTGATGATGAGTTGAGGTGTCTTAGAGGATGGTTTTGGTCAATGTTTAGCTTCTTTTTGGTTGACTTTCATTTGCTTTCATTTGACCCTCGACAACCCTCCTTCAAAGTGGAGCACCCTTAGTGGATCAATTCCTTTGGTGATGCTTTGATTGGACTTTGGTTGTGTTGATTTGGCCTCTGGTTGCCAACATTTTTGTGAGCTTTGTGCATTTTATTTGGCTTTTATTGAATCATTTTCCTATTTTTGGTGTACCTTGCAAGTCAAGTCACCCTAGGAATGGTTCACACATACTAGTTGACCTAGTCCTTGTGGGAGATGACCCTTGTGGATCCCATATGCTTCCAACACCTCTTGATTCATATTCTTAACATGTTGAAGTGTGTGGTTACAAATTTATAGGTCCTAATGTTGGTTGGTTTATGTTGTAAGTTGCATTTGTTTAAGGCTTTCCATTTCATGTTGAATGTTGAAAGTGTTTAGAACTTAGGTTCTTTACCATGCCTCATCTTGCAATTTGTCTTGCCTTGCTTTCTTATTTGGTTTGCCAACCTCCCTATCTTGTTCTCACTTCTGTCCTAGGACCTTGGGGACTCATTCAAGTTGATTGGGTGCTTTTAATTTGCACTTTGAGTTTGACTTGGATGAGAGGCCACTTTGAGAACTTTCTTTTGGTTTCTTTCTTGCATGATCATTATGATGTTTATGGTTGAGATTTTATTTGATGTTGCTTGATTCCCAAGCCTACCCTCCCATCCTCATCTTGATCATGTCTTCTCCTTTTGCCTTCTTGCACTGCCTTTTTGTTTAGTGATTGATGTGCAAATGGTTGTAGGAATTCTATTTCTCCCATTTCATCTCACTTGAGCTTGAACTTGTTCAAGTTCTTTGGTTTGAATCTCTCATTTGTTTTTCATATTTTTGTTTGCTTGAAGAGGTTGAGATGTGTTTGTGTTGGTTGTTACCCCACACCTTTTCCCCCCCTCTTCATCTTTGTGTTGCATTGCATGTTTGCATCTTTTCTTCTTTCTCATTTGTGCTTGCTTTCTTCTTCTTTTTGTCTTCCTTTGCCATGTTCCCTTAGGACCTCTAATCTTTCTTGTTCAAGATGGATTATGATAGACATTAGGTTTTATTCCAAGCATGACAATATTAGGGTAGTCTTCCCTTTTCATCTCAATCATAGGTGTACATTGCATGATAACATTAGGTTGAGTTTAGTCTCCCTTTTATAGTGTGTCTTCTCTTCTCACCTCAAAACTTCTTCAAAAAATATAATAAAGGATAATGAGTGTTGTACTCTATGAGCCTTAAGCATTTGGGAAATGATGATTGGGGGGCCTCCTCTCAATTGTCTAGAGTGTTTAGCGTATGTCCTTTGGACGATATGCGACGCATTCGCTCCTAAGTCATAGTCTTTAGTGCAACATGGATTACAAACACAATTCAATCCACTTCTTCTTCTTAAAAGACTCAAAAACAAACATCGAACTTTTTTCATCCTTCGGGATTAATGGAAAACTTTTTCATAAAGAGAGTTTTGTTAACTTTTGGTTCTACCGCAAACAGTTAACGCCTAAGTCTCCAATGGTCGAGCAACATACACCTAACTGCTAGAACTAAGTTTTAACCCTACTCGGGTAAAACATTTAAACCAACCTGTGGTCGTGTTAGCCCGAACTATGTTTGCTCTAATTTCTCGTACCAGACGAGGATATGTAGGCACAAGATGGTGATGTCTTGGCGAGCAACCTTCCCCACCTTCACCAGTAGTTTTCCAAACTATGTTGACTCTGACTTTCCCATTGCACGAGGGAGTACGTAGGCATAGAGTGGCGATGCTCTATCGAGTCTCTTTTCTTTTCCTTTGTCCTTGTGGCCTGTAGCGTAGATAGATTAACACCCTTTAGATAGATAACAAGCGTGGATCCCGTCGAGTACGACGGACGTGAGGGGTTCTCATACCTTCCCCTTGCGTAACCGACTCCTGAACCCAAGATTTGGTTGCGATGACCTATCTTTTCCATTTTTTGTAGGTTTTCTCTGATCGTTTCCTTTCCCTTTCTTTGGGATAAATAACGAACGATGGCGACTTTTCTGTCCGTGTCGGCACCTTCTTCGTAGCGATGCAACAATACGCCTTAATGAATTTCGAACTTTGATGTCGACATTGAATACAAGGAGATGTTGTTGTTTTTATGTGGTCTTGTGATAAAATCCTTCTATTTTTATCCTGACATATTTGTGAGTGTCTTGGAAAGAAGAAATAAAGGTTGTGATTTCTTGATGCTTGTAATAATGTCGTTTTCATTTTTGTTCGAACACGTCTCAATTTCGTCATTCAATTTGATTTTTCCTTGAATGTTTGATTTAATGGATATGATCCTTCTCGTTGTAAGTTTGTCGTGCTACTTTCTCAGCCTCTCTTGCTCTTGTTTGGAAATGACACAATGCTTCTAACAGGCCAGTAATGTTGTTGTTGTATTTGACAATCTTTGTTGCTTGCACTAGGATCTTTGCTTCGGCCAGAACTGAAATGACTGCTTGGATCCATAATCAATATCAACACCCTTTTGAGGATCTCTACCTGACATGCTTAAGCTTAGGATGAGGGAGATCATAATTTTCCACATGCTTAGGTGACTTATGAGCAACCAAGGAAGCTAACTCATTTTTTCAGCATTACACCACCAAGGCCCGAGTTTCTCGTTTCTTATCAAACATGTTGCCATTTTCTCAGAGACCGAGGATCAAAACATTGTAGTCCCTGAAATGACCATCCAAAAATCCAAACTCCTCCTAATCTTTCTCCTTGAGACTAGGACTTGCTTTATGTAACATGAACTCTTGTAAAATTGTGAATGCAAGAAATGTGGTAGATTGAACTTGTAATTTTTGGATGGATAATGTGATCTTTATGCTTTACATGAATGAGAATTTATTTTGAATTTTATGAATCCCACCATGATTATATTTTTAATTTAATATTAAAGCATGAATTTTGTGCTTGAACTTGGGATGTACAACAATGAATTCTGAAATAAAATTGCACTTTTGTAAAGAGCATGAGTTTTGAAATGCTTTAGCATATTTCTAATTTATCATGAAAATGCTATTATGCCAAACCATTCCTTTGACTTTGTAAATTAAATATTTGGCTGGTGGATGGATCATGATCATGCTATTGATCCAATGTCTTACAAATCTTTATTTTGAACACTTGAATTGGTGAGTTCTTCATGGTGAGATTTGAATCGTTTCCAAAAACTCTTGAATTTTACAACTTGAATGAATCAAGTCATAGCTTGAACATAAACTCTGTAAAATAATGAATCAATTTAATCTTTTCATGAGTCTTGAATTTTGCTTTGAGAACTTCTTGCTTAAACTCGATTCAAGATATTTATCCAAACTTACCACTTCAAAACATATTTATCACAAACTACCAATAAGAAAATCCAAACTCTTTCTCTTAAGATCAAAAGAACTTAAATGATGATCTAAATTCATGAATAAGAACACGGTATTGTTTGACCTTTGTTACCCGTACAATCAAAGATTTAGATGATGATGAACTCGGTATACGAACTGTGCCTTGAGAAATCCTTTGAAAATAAGGATACAACTTATGATGCAACCCACTGCGAAAACCCTAACCAGTCTCCACATGACCATGCTCAACACCAATGGGAAGAAGGCCCTAATCGTCCTTCGGGTATACACTGAAACTTCTGATAAATTCTGAGGAAAATGACCAGCAGAAAACCCTAGGACCCTTTGAATCAGAATCCATTGGTCATGTCTTGAAGCACTTGACTGCGAGAATGAGTACTATCTTTACTCAAAATTAATGCACCTGTACAAACTTGTTAGTTATAATAAGCACGCACACATGATCCTATGACCTAATTCTCAGAAGATCATGACCAAAGGCCAGATGATCTTACAGAGAGAATGTTGAGAAAGGTAGGGCAAATTCGGGGTATGACAGTTGCCCCTATTTAATTAACTTGAACCAGAAGGTATGAATGACAACGGTCTTCGTACATTCCTGTTGGAAGATAATTAAATATAGAAAGACCCCAAATTTTATCCTAAAAGGTGGACATGAAATACAATAATGAAATGTAGAATGGGAAATTAGTGAAAATGAAATAAATGAAGAATAAGTTTATTGGTAAAGCTCTGCACTGGAAAAACTCATAGGAGACTTTTTAGGGTAACCTCTGCTTGAGGAGCAACAAAAGCGAAGATGTTGGGGAAAATCATTATCAACCACGAGGTTGAAGAATGAAATGTCGGGGAATAGAAACTCTATGAGCACATGTGAGGTATTAACTCTTTTTAGAGAAATACTGCCGACTTTGAAATAGGAATGACCAGGGTTTGTTGGTTAATCCTAGATCCTGTTATACTATGTTTGATATGATGTTCCATTTTGGATGGAAATGCCATGCATTGCATGATGCATGAAGATGCATACGAGGATGCAACCGTTGGGGATTTTGATGTATGTAAGAATACAAATGATTTTTTTATGTTGATGATTACAATGACTGTGTTTGATGACAATTTTGTTTGGGAAAAAAATTCTATGCATGTCATGCATGTGACAATGCAAATGATGGAGTATGCTTGAAATAGGTCTCCCTTTGAGGCTGAGACCCTTTTTGTTATCATTGAGGATTAGGTTATGGCAGATGATGCTAATGAGGTGGACTTTATCTCTTTCTGGTTGTTGCCAATAAAGATTGGACTTTGGATATTATTGTGGTTTCCGATAAAGTGGACTTTTGGGTTTACTATGGTTGCCAATATAAGTAGGACTTTTGAGAGGTGCTAAACAATGTTAGACTTTTGAGATGTCCCAAACGAGGTTGGACTTTAACGGTGAACTTCCAGAAGAGAACTGGATTGGAAAGGTAGATTATTAAACAAGAACTTGTGAGAAAAAGTATTTGCCATACGAGAACTTGAACTTTTAAAAGGTTTTCCAGATGAGAACTTTGGACTTTTGAACAATTTTCCATACGGGAACTTGGACCTTTAAAAGGTTTTCCAGATGGAAACTTGGACTTTTAAAAGGTTTTCCAGATAGGAACTTGGACTTTTGGACAATTTTCCAGACGCGAACTTGGACTTTTAAAAGGTTTTCTAGACGGGAACTTGAACTTTTGAATGGTTTGCCAAACGGGAACTTGGAATTTTAAAAGGTTTTCTAGACGGGAAATTGGATTTTTGGACGGTTTTCCAGACATGAACTTGGACTTTTAAAAGGTTTTCTAGACGGGAACTTGGACTTTTGGACGGTTTTCCAGACAAGATGAACTTTAGTGTCAAATCTAGTGTTAAAAGGCTTCGAGATGTCAAATTCATATTGTCGGGTTAGGCCCAATGAATAACATGATATGCACGACTCTACGCATGAGCGTAGTGACATGAATAATGCATGCGAGTGATTTATGCAATGATATGAGGGTTTCCGAAAATTCCCCAGTAGAGGGTAATGGAATGAAATTATTCCTTCTTGTAGCAAGGCTTCTTGTAAAAAGGGAAAATATTATTTGGCGGGGTGATAGCATGATTCCCCGACACTCGTCTTGAACTCAAATATTATCGACAGAGTTTTCTTGAATTTCTTGAAAGCTGGAGAGGACTTGTCTCTCCGTGGCTCATCTTGCCCCAGTCTGGGTCTTTGAAGAATTTTTCTTGAAAGGAAATTGAAAGCAACTGTACCATGAGATGATATCGAGATGGTGTCATACCCCAAGTTTTGACCCTAGATTCCATCATTATTCTAGGAGCATCAATCATTGCATTGCTAACCCTAATATTATTCAAGTTTGTTCTTGTTTGATTTCATCTGAATTAGGGTTTTGGCTCAATGAAACCAAGAGGATCTTTCTTTGACCAGTTAATGTTTTGGATTGATCATAAACCTACTAAGTGTTCTTACACACAGAGACCTTTTTCCATAAAAAAATCAAGTGCAAATTGGTCTTGATACAAGTTCTTTGAAGCTCAACTTCATTTGGTCACCAATTAGGGTTTCATTAGGAAAGGTCAACTGTGCCTTTAACTTTTGATCAAAGAATGATCCCCAGCCTTAGTACATGATTCAATACACTCAAATGCATCCTTGGAATCCATCCATGATGATTTAAAATTTCAAGAATGCAAGATCATTGAAGATCACACAGTTGGATTCATCTGATGCATAAGCTTTATCTTACAAAGTCACCCCTTTGACTTTCTAATTCTTTGGTCAAAATTGAGGTTCTTAAGCCAAATTTCATAAAGACATGTTTGATCGTTGAGTTTTAGCATGAAAAATCAAGATTTGAATGGTTTCTTGCAAAAGGCGCAAAGTTAAAAAAAACTTGAAATTTAAGTATGGAAGAAAAAACCCTAATTTGGTGCCTACTTTGGAAAGTCATAACTTTCAATCCACATATTCATTTTTTGCGTTCCAAAGATCAAATTGAATCCCTCACAACATACTACAACTTTGTAAGTTTGAGTCCATCTCCAAAAAGTTCTTAGATTTTGAGTTATGAAGCCATCAAGTTTGTGAAAAAGTTTTGACACTTCGAGATTTTTCAAGGCAGATTTTGTTCATCAAAAGTACCAAACGTTGGAGTCAGTTTTCACCATGATCCCTTGAGAATCAAGAAATTAATCAAACATGAAAGTTGTAGAGAATGTTTGGTACTTTTCAAAAAGTACAATAACTCCTTCATAACATTTGTGAGCAAGTAGTTTCGAAGAGGAGAAGTTGAGGTCTCAAACTTGATTTCTAGGTTATGACCATGATGATTTTTGTTGCAAAACCATTCCAAAACTTCATGATTTCATTTTGCAGACCTTTTTTCTTGTTAATATTTTTTAAATCAGATAAGTACATATGCTTTTGGTACGTTGTCCAAGTGGTTAAAGCTTTATCTCAAAGATCATTCCATTTTTGACACAAAGTTGACAATGCCATTCTTGTAAAGCTACTTTAATCACAAGTAAACTTGTCTTGACCCCATACATGGTTTCTTCTACAGATATTTGCCTTTGGCAAAGAAGCAAGATCTCAACCACCCTACACTACAATGTACTTGGTCATTGGAACCACAAAACCTCTCAACTAAACCAAATTGCATTTCAACCAAACCAAGTTGTATGAACTTGGATTCTGCAGATCTCTCAAAATCTCCACCTTGCCTCTAAATAGAGAGAGTATCTAAGCCTTTTAGACACACAAAAACATCACTAACTCACTATCAAAACCTCTGCATTCTCCTAGCCAACAAAATTTGCATAAACACTTCAGTTTTGCAAAATCTCCAACCAAACACATTTCTCTCGTGCACTTGGCAAACCAACACCACAAACCTTCTTTAGGTGCCCCTTAGATATTATTCCAACCCTTGGACAAGTTCTGTACACCTCATAACATCATCTACCATAGTTCTTGTTCTTTTTGCAAGAAGGGTCGTGTGGAAATGTTCAAGCAGTTTCTGTTCATTCTCTTTGCTCAAGCACTCTCCAAAGACATCAAGGAGGCTCTTAGGATCTTATTCTTGCTTCTGTAACTCCATTTGAAGAGGCCTTGGACCTTCTCCAAGAGGTAAGCTCTCTTACTCTATAAAATCATGATACATGCATCATCTATTGTTATTTTGTAAGGTTACAATGTAGATATGTTTGTGATAAGTGTGTTGGCATCACTGTTTTTTATGTGTGTTGCTCATATATGAAGTTTAGCATGACATGTTCTCATTTCGGTTGCACTGGTTTTGAGATGAGTGTGTTATGTACCTTTAATTTTAGGGCAAACCAATAGCATATTTAGAATCCTTGAATTTTTCCAAGCAGGATATGGTTTTATTTTATGAAAAAAGATGAAGAAATGAGGGATAAATATTGATGAGAAAATGAAGAAAAATAAGTTGTTATTGTTGTTGTTAGGACTCGAGGAGAGAAAAAGAGAAAAGAAAAAAAGCTGAAGAAAAAAAGGTGAGGTGGAGGTGATGTGGAGGTGACATGATGTTGACCCAGACGTTTTGATGTGTATTTAAAATATATATTTATGGAGTTGATTTAACAAATGGATGAGGGTGTAGCACTGCTTGTCAAGGAGGAGGATCTATGTGTGTTTGCAAGCGCAGGGTCTGGGGTTCGAATCCCCCTCGCCCCAGACCCTTTTGATTTGTTTTATTTTTCAACATTTATGAAACAAGCTTAAAATATAATAAATTGAAATCATTGTTAGTCACACGTGCGCCATAGCTCAACTTGATAGGTTTTGAGTTGTTGAACATGAGGGCGTGGGTTCTAGTCCTGGCTGGGGAAGAAGGTTTATTTTTGGCACTTTTCCTCTTCATTTTTATTCACAACTTCATTGGATCATAACTTGTTCATCCTTTCACCTTTTTGATCCCATCTTTTTGCCATGTACTCATTTTATTGCCTACTTTCTTGTGGTATAAAAATTTCCTTAAAAATATTTATTTTTCTCATACTTTTGTAGGTTCAAAGTGTGTGATATTTTAGGGTTTCCTTAAGACATTTTGTGATTTTTATTGGTGATTCCTTGAATTATTTTGGTGAACATGAGTCGTATGACTGTTTCGTAGCATGTACGAACTTTGTGTGATGTTGTTAACTTGTATCCTTTGGTTTTGACATGATTCCTGGCTTACTTTTATGTATGTTTACATGTTTAAATGCCTTCAATTTTGTTTGCCTATACCATGAACCATTTTGTTCATTTACCTTGACTTTGACGCACATTCTTGAATGATAACCAAGAACCATATCATGCACTTTAGGTTGTCACCAAAGTATTGAGCCATGTACACTTTTGTTTCCACGTTAAGTGATATTTTAACTTACACATGTTTAACTTAACCTTTGTGATGTTCTTACTTCTTTATGACCATGTTTGAACCTTAATATGAATATCTTGAATGTTACCTATTTGTCTTAACATGTTCAACTTGTATCCATGCATAGATATTCAAGTAATGTCTTAACTTGTTCACATGATGTTCAAACTTTAAACTAGTCATCTTTAAGTATGCTCACATGCCATCTCTTGTATTTTTGCATCTTCACCCATATGTTATTGTCATAAACATGTCATTCTTGCTCAAGTAGGCTTGGTTGTTACCTTTTCCATGTGTTAAATTATATTCATGATTAAGTGATGTTTTAACTAATGCATGTTTACTTTGAACTTTGAATGACACCATGATAAGTAATGTCTTGACTTGTGTATGCCTTACCTTATCTTTGAACTTTCATCCATGTTTAAGTATTGTTATAACTTTTACATGTTCAACCTAAACCTTGTCTTCTTTCACATGTTAACTTGAACGTTTGCTTCTATCCATGTTTAAAGTATTGTTATAACTTTCACATGTTAACTTGAACCTTGAGTCTATTCATGATTAAGTGTTATAATAACTTATCCATGTTTGAAATGTTTAAATTGTATTCATGATTAAATGTTGTAATAACTTATCCATGTTTAAAATGTTTAAATTATATTCATGATTAAGTGGTGTTAGTTAACCCTAATGTATGCTTGCTTTGATAATGACCTTAACTTATCACCTATGATGTTTTAGTCTTGTTAGAACTTTATTTCATGATTGTTTAGATGTTGTAACATCTTTGTTTATCTTGGTTGTCACCATGTTGCTTTGAACTTGAATCCTATTTTGAACTTATGACTTTGTCAAGTCTTTAATTTAAATGTTGTCACATTTGTCCTTATGCTTTGATTGTAACCATGTACTTTATCTTTTCAGTTAAAACCATGCTTGAATGTTACTTTGAATACTTTCAATTGATATCATGTTTGAATATCATACTTGTTCATATCATCCATCTTCTCATTTTCTTTTTAACTTTGTTAAGTTATTTCCCCTAAGTGATGTTAGCTTATTAGCTTCTATCTTTAAGTTGCCTCTTTGTTCTTTGATCCAAGGGAAATTCTCTCTATTGAATCAATGTCATAGGTAGCTTAGCATATCCTTCCCTCTCGACCTTGTTAGAGTCATTAGGTCTTTCAACTTAGACTTAGGGTAGAACTTACAACTCTATTGACTTTGTTAAAGTCAAGTAAGTGTTAAGACATAACACTTACCTCCCTTTGAACCTTGATAATAATCAAGTGTTAATTCATACTTAGTGAGGTGAACTATAAATGCTCTGATTCTATCCTTGTAAGGATGTGTAGGCACAAGACTGCGAAGTTTTGGTGAACATACTTATTGACTAAACCTTAGGTTCCTATCTTTCACCCATAAGACCCAAACAAAAAATAATAGAAAATAATCACAAATACTAGCAAGAGGTTCCTATAGAGTACTATAAATGCTTAGGATGCTAACACCTTCCCTAGGTATAACCAACCCCCGAACCCCACAATCTCTTAAGCATTGTTGTTACATTGCAAACTTAGAGCTTTCTACGATCTTTACCTTTTCCCTTGGATAAATCAAAGCTCGGTGGTGAATCTTTAAAAGATTTGTGATTCAAGTTTAATCAATAGCTTGATATCTAATTCTCACTACAACATATGGCTTACCCCAGAATTCCAAGTCGTGAAAGGATTTGTCCTTTAAAGGAAGTTGGAAACAATTGTACCATGAGATCAACTCGAGATGGTTTACCCTAGAATTTTGAGTAATGAAAGGACTATTCTTTGATTAACTAGATCTTGGAGTGATTGGCTTTGATATACTTTTTAGGTAGTCTGCCCCAGAATGAGCGTTGAAGCGACTTAACTTATGCTGACTGAGTATTGAAGGGACTCTCCTTTAATCAAAAGATCCTCTAGGTAGCCTGCCTATAATGGATAGAGTCTTAAGATGATGCTCTTCTGATCAACCTGATTATTAAATGATTTGTCCCATAACCAAGTGATGCTTAGGGACTTGCTCTGGATTGACTGATTCCATAATCATTGGATGTTAATGCCTCTTATCCATGAGGTGATCTTGACTCTGATCAAGTTTGATGAATGATCAAGTGTTCTTTGATTACTCCTTTGTTGGAATTTCCTTGATGTCAAGTGCTGACTTGAAATTAAAACTATTTATTCACAAATGATAATTTTAATGCAATATTAATGCAAGTTTAAAAAAAATCATTTATTGGGACGATGTGATAGTGTGTGATGAATGGACCATTAGTCCAAACGCAATTCTGATTTAGCTAGTGTGTGAAAGATACAACAAGAAGAATATTAGTAAATCTCTAGGAGTCAGATTACGCAACCTTGTTGTAGTATGCTTTCACAATAAACCCTACCTCAATTAGGTCTTTTGAGGATTGTAATGTGGCATGGTTCACGGTTATTAAAACAATGGATATAAGACTCAAATTTTGATTTTAACCCGCCCTTTCTTCGTGCTTAACTCTAGTCCTATGTTCAATTAATTTAACATACATTCGTCTTTCAAGAGAGCTCGATGGTGTAAGAGTGTAAATGAGGATTCTAGATTCGTTTGAAATGGCCGCCACTTTATTTTGATTTTGTCATGGATGTCCGTGACCCTTTTATTTTTTGACATAGTGGTTACTGAATCCTATTTTGCTTTGTTGAGGATTTGAGGACCTCTTTTGATTTTTCTTTTGATCCCTAACTTTTTCTTGGACAAATTTTGTTTTTCCACTTCATCGGGATTGCCCTAATTTTTGCTTAAGTCACCTCTTTGGGTGATCGACTTAGCGGGATTTTTTTTGGGCGGAAGATATGTGACTGCCTAGTTATTGGTCATTGAAGAACATCCGTCATAAAATTTGATTTTTGTACGGTTCCTTCGACACTTTAGGATGTATGTGCAAAATAACATATGACTGGTCCTCAGACGGGATGTTTCATCTTGTAATAAAATGTACAGTCAGATTTAACTGAATAATACCCATGCCTCATGTTAAGCGTAAGGGTTTAGAAATCTGAAGGAAATTTCTACTTCTAGACTCAAAGTGGTTGACTAGGGATTAACTTCTTATCTCTCTAGTTTTTGGGGATTTGAAACAATACATGTATATCATCAGCAGGAGTTTATTCTAGAAGCATACCAACAATAATTATGGGTATTTCATTTTCATCATCCTCCCTCCAATTTTTCTAAAACACCAATTTGATAAAGAAAGTGGACGAGAGGTAAATGGATATATATATATATATATATATATATATATATATATATATATATATATATATATATATATATATATATATATATATATATATATATATATATATATAATATATATATATATATATATATATATATATATATATATATATATATATATATATATATATATATATATATATATATATATATATATATATATATATATATATATAATATATATATATATATATATATATATATATATATATATATATATATATATATATATATATATATATATATATATATATATATATATATATATATATATATATATTATATATATATATATATATATATATATATATATATATATATATATATATATATATAATATATATATATATATATATATATATATATATATATATATATATATATATATATATATATATATATATATATATATATATATATATATATATATATATATATATATATATATATATATATATATATATATATATATATATATATATATATATATATATATATATATATATATATATATATATATATATATATATATATATATATATATATATATATATATATATATATATATATATATATATATATATATATATATATATATATATATATATATATATATATATATATATATATATATATATATATATATATATATATATATATATATATATATATATATATATATATATATATATATATATATATATATATATATATATATATATATATATATATATATATATATATTATATATATATATATATATATATATATATATATATATATATATATATATATAATATATATATATATATATATATATATATATATATATATATATATATATATATATATATATATATATATATATATATATATATATATATATATATATATATATATATATATATATATATATATAAACCTTGTCTTCTTTCACATGTTAACTTGAACGTTTGCTTCTATCCATGTTTAAAGTATTGTTATAACTTTCACATGTTAACTTGAACCTTGAGTCTATTCATGATTAAGTGTTATAATAACTTATCCATGTTTGAAATGTTTAAATTGTATTCATGATTAAATGTTGTAATAACTTATCCATGTTTAAAATGTTTAAATTGTATTCATGATTAAGTGGTGTTAGTTAACCCTAATGTATGCTTGCTTTGATAATAGCCTTAACTTATCATCTATGATGTTTTAGTCTTGTTAGAACTTTATTTCATGATTGTTTAGATGTTGTAACATCTTTGTTTATCTTGGTTGTCACCATGTTGCTTTGAACTTGAATCCTATTTTGAACTTATGACTTTGTCAAGTCTTTAATTTAAATGTTGTCACATTTGTCCTTATGCTTTGAATGTAACCATGTACTTTATCTTTTCAGTTAAAACCATGCTTGAATGTTACTTTGAATACTTTCAATTGATATCATGTTTGAATATCATACTTGTTCATATCATCCATCTTCTCATTTTCTTTTTAACTTTGTTAAGTTATTTCCCCTAAGTGATGTTAGCTTATTAGCTTCTATCTTTAAGTTGCCTCTTTGTTCTTTGATCCAAGGGAAATTCTCTCTATTGAATCAATGTCATAGGTAGCTTAGCATATCCTTCCCTCTCGACCTTGTTAGAGTCATTAGGTCTTTCAACTTAGACTTAGGGTAGAACTTACAACTCTATTGACTTTGTTAAAGTCAAGTAAGTGTTAAGACATAACACTTACCTCCCTTTGAACCTTGATAATAATCAAGTGTTAATTCATACTTAGTGAGGTGAACTATAAATGCTCTGATTCTATCCTTGTAAGGATGTGTAGGCACAAGACTGCGAAGTTTTGGTGAACATACTTATTGACTAAACCTTAGGTTCCTATCTTTCACCCATAAGACCCAAACAAAAAATAATAGAAAATAATCACAAATACTAGCAAGAGGTTCCTATAGAGTACTATAAATGCTTAGGATGCTAACACCTTCCCTAGGTATAACCAACCCCCGAACCCCACAATCTCTTAAGCATTGTTGTTACATTGCAAACTTAGAGCTTTCTACGATCTTTACCCTTTCCCTTGGATAAATCAAAGCTCGGTGGTGAATCTTTAAAAGATTTGTGATTCAAGTTTAATCAATAGCTTGATATCTAATTCTCACTACAACATATGGCTTACCCCAGAATTCCAAGTCGTGAAAGGATTTGTCCTTTAAAGGAAGTTGGAAACAATTGTACCATGAGATCAACTCGAGATGGTTTACCCTAGAATTTTGAGTAATGAAAGGACTATTCTTTGATTAACTAGATCTTGGAGTGATTGGCTTTGATATACTCTTTAGGTAGTCTGCCCCAGAATGAGCGTTGAAGCGACTTAACTTATGCTGACTGAGTATTGAAGGGACTTTCCTTTAATCAAAAGATCCTCTAGGTAGCGTGCCTATAATGGATAGAGTCTTAAGATGATGCTCTTCTGATCAACCTGATTATTAAATGATTTGTCCCATAACCAAGTGATGCTTAGGGACTTGCTCTGGATTGACTGATTCCATAATCATTGGATGTTAATGCCTCTTATCCATGAGGTGATCTTGACTCTGATCAAGTTTGATGAATGATCAAGTGTTCTTTGATTACTCCTTTGTTGGAATTTCCTTGATGTCAAGTGCTGACTTGAAATTAAAACTATTTATTCACAAATGATAATTTTAATGCAATATTAATGCAAGTTTAAAAAAAATCATTTATTGGGATGATGTGATAGTGTGTGATGAATGGACCATTAGTCCAAACGCAATTCTGATTTAGCTAGTGTGTGAAAGATACAACAAGAAGAATATTAGTAAATCTCTAGGAGTCAGATTACGCAACCTTGTTGTAGTATGCTTTCACAATAAACCCTACCTCAATTAGGTCTTTTGAGGATTGTAATGTGGCATGGTTCACGGTTATTAAAACAATGGATATAAGGCTCAAATTTTGATTTTAACCCGCCCTTTCTTCGTGATTAA
Organism: Lathyrus sativus; assembly: GCA_963859935.3. NCBI lineage: Eukaryota > Viridiplantae > Streptophyta > Magnoliopsida > Fabales > Fabaceae > Lathyrus > Lathyrus sativus. The sequence goes on along the minus strand of OZ012740.1, from coordinate 181,816,925 downwards.
CTCTAGTCCTATGTTCAATTAATTTAACATACATTCGTCTTTCAAGAGAGCTCGATGGTGTAAGAGTGTAAATGAGGATTCTAGATTCGTTTGAAATGGCCGCCACTTTATTTTGATTTTGTCATGGATGTCCGTGACCCTTTTATTTTTTGACATAGTGGTTACTGAATCCTATTTTGCTTTGTTGAGGATTTGAGGACCTCTTTTGATTTTTCTTTTGATCCCTAACTTTTTCTTGGACAAATTTTGTTTTTCCACTTCATCGGGATTGCCCTAATTTTTGCTTAAGTCACCTCTTTGGGTGATCGACTTAGCGGGATTTTTTTTGGGGGGAAGATATGTGACTGCCTAGTTATTGGTCATTGAAGAACATCCGTCATAAAATTTGATTTTTGTACGGTTCCTTCGACACTTTAGGATGTATGTGCAAAATAACATATGACTGGTCCTCAGACGGGATGTTTCATCTTGTAATAAAATGTATAGTCAGATTTAACTGAATAATACCCATGCCTCATGTTAAGCGTAAGGGTTTAGAAATCTGAAGGAAATTTCTACTTCTAGACTCAAAGTGGTTGACTAGGGATTAACTTCTTATCTCTCTAGTTTTTGGGGATTTGAAACAATACATGTACATCATCAGCAGGAGTTTATTCTAGAAGCATACCAACAATAATTATGGGTATTTCATTTTCATCATCCTCCCTCCAATTTTTCTAAAACACCAATTTGATAAAGAAAGTGGACGAGAGGTAAATGGATATATATATATATATATATATATATATATATATATATATATGTATATATATATATATATATATATATATATATATATATATATATATATATATATATATATATATATATATATATATATATATATATATATATATATATATATATATATATATATATATATATATATATATATATATATATATATATATATATATATATAAACCTTGTCTTCTTTCACATGTTAACTTGAACGTTTGCTTCTATCCATGTTTAAAGTATTGTTATAACTTTCACATGTTAACTTGAACCTTGAGTCTATTCATGATTAAGTGTTATAATAACTTATCCATGTTTGAAATGTTTAAATTGTATTCATGATTAAATGTTGTAATAACTTATCCATGTTTAAAATGTTTAAATTGTATTCATGATTAAGTGGTGTTAGTTAACCCTAATGTATGCTTGCTTTGATAATGGCCTTAACTTATCATCTATGATGTTTTAGTCTTGTTAGAACTTTATTTCATGATTGTTTAGATGTTGTAACATCTTTGTTTATCTTGGTTGTCACCATGTTGCTTTGAACTTGAATCCTATTTTGAACTTATGACTTTGTCAAGTCTTTAATTTAAATGTTGTCACATTTGTCCTTATGCTTTGAATGTAACCATGTACTTTATCTTTTCAGTTAAAACCATGCTTGAATGTTACTTTGAATACTTTCAATTGATATCATGTTTGAATATCATACTTGTTAATATCATCCATCTTCTCATTTTCTTTTTAACTTTGTTAAGTTATTTCCCCTAAGTGATGTTAGCTTATTAGCTTCTATCTTTAAGTTGCCTCTTTGTTCTTTGATCCAAGGGAAATTCTCTCTATTGAATCAATGTCATAGGTAGCTTAGCATATCCTTCCCTCTCGACCTTGTTAGAGTCATTAGGTCTTTCAACTTAGACTTAGGGTAGAACTTACAACTCTATTGACTTTGTTAAAGTCAAGTAAGTGTTAAGACATAACACTTACCTCCCTTTGAACCTTGATAATAATCAAGTGTTAATTCATACTTAGTGAGGTGAACTATAAATGCTCTGATTCTATCCTTGTAAGGATGTGTAGGCACAAGACTGCGAAGTTTTGGTGAACATACTTATTGACTAAACCTTAGGTTCCTATCTTTCACCCATAAGACCCAAACAAAAAATAATAGAAAATAATCACAAATACTAGCAAGAGGTTCCTATAGAGTACTATAAATGCTTAGGATGCTAACACCTTCCCTAGGTATAACCAACCCCCGAACCCCACAATCTCTTAAGCATTGTTGTTACATTGCAAACTTAGAGCTTTCTACGATCTTTACCCTTTCCCTTGGATAAATCAAAGCTCGGTGGTGAATCTTTAAAAGATTTGTGATTCAAGTTTAATCAATAGCTTGATATCTAATTCTCACTACAACATATGGCTTACCCCAGAATTCCAAGTCGTGAAAGGATTTGTCCTTTAAAGGAAGTTGGAAACAATTGTACCATGAGATCAACTCGAGATGGTTTACCCTAGAATTTTGAGTAATGAAAGGACTATTCTTTGATTAACTAGATCTTGGAGTGATTGGCTTTGATATACTCTTTAGGTAGTCTGCCCCAGAATGAGCGTTGAAGCGACTTAACTTATGCTGACTGAGTATTGAAGGGACTTTCCTTTAATCAAAAGATCCTCTAGGTAGCCTGCCTATAATGGATAGAGTCTTAAGATGATGCTCTTCTGATCAACCTGATTATTAAATGATTTGTCCCATAACCAAGTGATGCTTAGGGACTTGCTCTGGATTGACTGATTCCATAATCATTGGATGTTAATGCCTCTTATCCATGAGGTGATCTTGACTCTGATCAAGTTTGATGAATGATCAAGTCTTCTTTGATTACTCCTTTGTTGGAATTTCCTTGATGTCAAGTGCTGACTTGAAATTAAAACTATTTATTCACAAATGATAATTTTAATGCAATATTAATGCAAGTTTAAAAAAAATCATTTATTGGGATGATGTGATAGTGTGTGATGAATGGACCATTAGTCCAAACGCAATTCTGATTTAGCTAGTGTGTGAAAGATACAACAAGAAGAATATTAGTAAATCTCTAGGAGTCAGATTACGCAACCTTGTTGTAGTATGCTTTCACAATAAACCCTACCTCAATTAGGTCTTTTGAGGATTGTAATGTGGCATGGTTCACGGTTATTAAAACAATGGATATAAGGCTCAAATTTTGATTTTAACCCGCCCTTTCTTCGTGATTAACTCTAGTCCTATGTTCAATTAATTTAACATACATTCGTCTTTCAAGAGAGCTCGATGGTGTAAGAGTGTAAATGAGGATTCTAGATTCGTTTGAAATGGCCGCCACTTTATTTTGATTTTGTCATGGATGTCCGTGACCCTTTTATTTTTTGACATAGTGGTTACTGAATCCTATTTTGCTTTGTTGAGGATTTGAGGACCTCTTTTGATTTTTCTTTTGATCCCTAACTTTTTCTTGGACAAATTTTGTTTTTCCACTTCATCGGGATTGCCCTAATTTTTGCTTAAGTCACCTCTTTGGGTGATCGACTTAGCGGGATTTTTTTGGGGGGGAAGATATGTGACTGCCTAGTTATTGGTCATTGAAGAACATCCGTCATAAAATTTGATTTTTGTACGGTTCCTTCGACACTTTAGGATGTATGTGCAAAATAACATATGACTGGTCCTCAGACGGGATGTTTCATCTTGTAATAAAATGTATAGTCAGATTTAACTGAATAATACCCATGCCTCATGTTAAGCGTAAGGGTTTAGAAATCTGAAGGAAATTTCTACTTCTAGACTCAAAGTGGTTGACTAGGGATTAACTTCTTATCTCTCTAGTTTTTGGGGATTTGAAACAATACATGTACATCATCAGCAGGAGTTTATTCTAGAAGCATACCAACAATAATTATGGGTATTTCATTTTCATCATCCTCCCTCCAATTTTTCTAAAACACCAATTTGATAAAGAAAGTGGACGAGAGGTAAATGGATATATATATATATATATATATATATATATATATATATATATATATATATATATATATATATATATATATATATATATATATATATATATATATATATATATATATATATATATATATATATATATATATATATATATATATATATATATATATATATATATATATATATATATATATATATATATATATATATATATATATATATATATATATATATATATATATATATATATATATATATATATATATATATATATATATATATATATATATATATATATATATATATATATATATATATATATATATATATATATATATATATATATATATATATATATATATATATATATATATATATATATATATATATATATATAAACCTTGTCTTCTTTCACATGTTAACTTGAACGTTTGCTTCTATCCATGTTTAAAGTATTGTTATAACTTTCACATGTTAACTTGAACCTTGAGTCTATTCATGATTAAGTGTTATAATAACTTATCCATGTTTGAAATGTTTAAATTGTATTCATGATTAAATGTTGTAATAACTTATCCATGTTTAAAATGTTTAAATTGTATTCATGATTAAGTGGTGTTAGTTAACCCTAATGTATGCTTGCTTTGATAATGGCCTTAACTTATCATCTATGATGTTTTAGTCTTGTTAGAACTTTATTTCATGATTGTTTAGATGTTGTAACATCTTTGTTTATCTTGGTTGTCACCATGTTGCTTTGAACTTGAATCCTATTTTGAACTTATGACTTTGTCAAGTCTTTAATTTAAATGTTGTCACATTTGTCCTTATGCTTTGAATGTAACCATGTACTTTATCTTTTCAGTTAAAACCATGCTTGAATGTTACTTTGAATACTTTCAATTGATATCATGTTTGAATATCATACTTGTTCATATCATCCATCTTCTCATTTTCTTTTTAACTTTGTTAAGTTATTTCCCCTAAGTGATGTTAGCTTATTAGCTTCAATCTTTAAGTTGCCTCTTTGTTCTTTGATCCAAGGGAAATTCTCTCTATTGAATCAATGTCATAGGTAGCTTAGCACATCCTTCCCTCTCGACCTTGTTAGAGTCATTAGGTCTTTCAACTTAGACTTAGGGTAGAACTTACAACTCTATTGACTTTGTTAAAGTCAAGTAAGTGTTAAGACATAACACTTACCTCCCTTTGAACCTTGATAATAATCAAGTGTTAATTCATAGTTAGTGAGGTGAACTATAAATGCTCTGATTCTATCCTTGTAAGGATGTGTAGGCACAAGACTGCGAAGTTTTGGTGAACATACTTATTGACTAAACCTTAGGTTCCTATCTTTCACCCATAAGACCCAAACAAAAAATAATAGAAAATAATCACAAATACTAGCAAGAGGTTTCTATAGAGTACTATAAATGCTTAGGATGCTAACACCTTCCCTAGGTATAACCAACCCCCGAACCCCACAATCTCTTAAGCATTGTTGTTACATTGCAAACTTAGAGCTTTCTACGATCTTTACCCTTTCCCTTGGATAAATCAAAGCTCGGTGGTGAATCTTTAAAAGATTTGTGATTCAAGTTTAATCAATAGCTTGATATCTAATTCTCACTACAACATATGGCTTACCCCAGAATTCCAAGTCGTGAAAGGATTTGTCCTTTAAAGGAAGTTGGAAACAATTGTACCATGAGATCAACTCGAGATGGTTTACCCTAGAATTTTGAGTAATGAAAGGACTATTCTTTGATTAACTAGATCTTGGAGTGATTGGCTTTGATATACTTTTTAGGTAGTCTGCCCCAGAATGAGCGTTGAAGCGACTTAACTTATGCTGACTGAGTATTGAAGGGACTTTCCTTTAATCAAAAGATCCTCTAGGTAGCCTGCCTATAATGGATAGAGTCTTAAGATGATGCTCTTCTGATCAACCTGATTATTAAATGATTTGTCCCATAACCAAGTGATGCTTAGGGACTTGCTCTGGATTGACTGATTCCATAATCATTGGATGTTAATGCCTCTTATCCATGAGGTGATCTTGACTCTGATCAAGTTTGATGAATGATCAAGTCTTCTTTGATTACTCCTTTGTTGGAATTTCCTTGATGTCAAGTGCTGACTTGAAATTAAAACTATTTATTCACAAATGATAATTTTAATGCAATATTAATGCAAGTTTAAAAAAAATCATTTATTGGGATGATGTGATAGTGTGTGATGAATGGACCATTAGTCCAAACGCAATTCTGATTTAGCTAGTGTGTGAAAGATACAACAAGAAGAATATTAGTAAATCTCTAGGAGTCAGATTACGCAACCTTGTTGTAGTATGCTTTCACAATAAACCCTACCTCAATTAGGTCTTTTGAGGATTGTAATGTGGCATGGTTCACGGTTATTAAAACAATGGATATAAGGCTCAAATTTTCATTTTAACCCGCCCTTTCTTCGTGATTAACTCTAGTCCTATGTTCAATTAATTTAACATACATTCGTCTTTCAAGAGAGCTCGATGGTGTAAGAGTGTAAATGAGGATTCTAGATTCGTTTGAAATGGCCGCCACTTTATTTTGATTTTGTCATGGATGTCCGTGACCCTTTTATTTTTTGACATAGTGGTTACTGAATCCTATTTTGCTTTGTTGAGGATTTGAGGACCTCTTTTGATTTTTCTTTTGATCCCTAACTTTTTCTTGGACAAATTTTGTTTTTCCACTTCATCGGGATTGCCCTAATTTTTGCTTAAGTCACCTCTTTGGGTGATCGACTTAATGGGATTTTTTTGGGGGGGAAGATATGTGACTGCCTAGTTATTGGTCATTGAAGAACATCCGTCATAAAATTTGATTTTTGTACGGTTCCTTCGACACTTTAGGATGTATGTGCAAAATAACATATGACTGGTCCTCAGACGGGATGTTTCATCTTGTAATAAAATGTATAGTCAGATTTAACTGAATAATACCCATGCCTCATGTTAAGCGTAAGGGTTTAGAAATCTGAAGGAAATTTCTACTTCTAGACTCAAAGTGGTTGACTAGGGATTAACTTCTTATCTCTCTAGTTTTTGGGGATTTGAAACAATACATGTACATCATCAACAGGAGTTTATTCTAGAAGCATACCAACAATAATTATGGGTATTTCATTTTCATCATCCTCCCTCCAATTTTTCTAAAACACCAATTTGATAAAGAAAGTGGACGAGAGGTAAATGGATATATATATATATATATATATATATATATATATATATATATATATATATATATATATATATATATATATATATATATATATATATATATATATATATATATATATATATATATATATATATATATATATATATATATATATATATATATATATATATATATATATATATATATATATATATATATATATATATATATATATATATATATATATATATATATATATATATATATATATATATATATATATATATATATATATATATATATATATATATATATATATATATATATATATATATATATATATATATATATATATATATATATATAAATGAGCAAATGCGACATGATTAATTCAAAAAATGCATCATTACTTCATTACTATTACCATTCAAAACAACAATATTTAAAAACCAAGTAGCATTTAACAAGAAAGAAACTACAAATACAAATGATAAAAGCGATCCAATGATTGCTAGTTCCAAGGAGAATGTCTTTCTGTCTAAACCACTGGCTTTAGGGTACTTGATTCACAAGCTTGGTTGACCACTTTGGGACCCAAAGATTGATGTCTTCATCTTCCTCAATGTCAATGGAATGATCTCCAAATTCTTCTTTTTGGACCTCTTCACAAGATGCAAGATTCTTGGACGTGTCACCCAACTCTTCTTTGTCTACACTTGTGTTGGTTGTGACCTCCTCTACTATTGCTTCCGAGTTATCACCAAGACATACATCCATTTCATCTTCCATAGGCCTGACCTTCTCTTTGTGATACATGATCCTAAAAGGTCTTTCACTTTTCTTTTTTCCCAGTATTTGGTTTACACCATCTATGTTTAGGTCTTTTTTCTTGATCAACTTCTGCAGTTTGCTTTGAAAGCTCTAGCATTCATTGACAACATGCCCCATAGTTTCAGTGTGGTACCCACACTCAACATTTGGGTCATCTTCTTCAAAGACTAGGCGTGCATTGTTAATTAGCTCTTGAACTTTATTCTTTAATGACCAAAAGTCTTCAATAAAATGCCCCATCACCCATTTATGGTATTCACACTGCGCATTAGGATCATATCCAGGTGGAAAAGGGGTACGAGTCGGCCCGAGGGATGTGGGTACCACCAATGAACTCTAAATCAGGTACAAAAGCAGTTGTCCATATGGTATAGGAATAAGGTTGAGAATAGGGCGCGACTTAGACTACTTACGGCTTCTCCAATTTAGATTCTAGTGTCCATCATACCCCAAATTTGTCTTACCTTTCTCAGTGTTCTCTCTGTAAGATCATCTGGCCTTTGGCCATGATCTTCTGAGAGTTAGGTCATAGGATCTTGTGGGTGTGCTTATTATACCAAACAGGTTTGTGCAGGAACATTGGTTTCAAATGGAAATGGTATTCGTTCTCACAATCAAATACTTCAAGACGTGACCAATGGATTCTAATTCAAAGGGTCATATGATTTTCCACGGGTTTGAATTTTATGTTTTGTTTCAACTGGTTCTTTCATGAACTATGGAACTAAAGTTTCGAGCATATTTCTATCAAGGTTCATCAAACATCAAGATCACTTTTCCCGAGATTTCTCAGAAGCTTCAGTGTATACCCCAAGGAATTAGGATTTTCTTTCCATTGGTGTTGAACATGGTCATTTAAGGTTTGGTTATGGTTTTCGTGGCAAGTTACATTACAAGTGGTATCTCTATTTCCAGGGATTCCTCAAAACATGGTTCTTGTGTTTAGATCATCATCATCTAAAGAACTGTTTGAATTTTCATCATGGATTCAAGAATGTTTTAAGTGGCATCAAGTTTTTAAGTCAAAGATGGAAGAACATTCGTGTGGGTTTTTCTTGGGATTCAAGTAACAAGTGGATTGTTCAAAACCATTATCCATCTTTCATATCCAAATTCAAATCTTTCTTATCCAATTGTCCAAATTCATAATTTATTCTTAATCCTTCATTATCCATTTTTTCCATAACTATTATCCGCATTTTAAATCCATTTCTTTTCCTAACCATTTTTCTATCTATGCAACTTAAACCATTTTCCATGTCCAAATACATATCAAATATCCAATATTCAATCCATTTTCTAAAGGCTACATCCATTCTTAACCAAAATCCTAAATTCATTTCAAAAATCATAAACCATAAACCATTTGGTGCAAAAAAATCCAATTCAAATTCCATGGTTAGCTTAAGTTCCATAATCATATTTCTTTTTTCCATATCCAAGTACAAATTCAAGATTCAAATGTACAATTTCTAAAGTTTCATTACAAGTCAAGCTAAAAAATACAAAATTCCATGCCAAAATTCAAAAGCTAAAAGTTGCTACATGAGATGCAAGTTCTACAAAATTCCTAAATCCGCAAAACCAAAGTCCCATCGTCATGCTCTTCATCTTGGGTGCAAACCTCTTTGATCATCAAGCCAAAACCGTGTTACTACCAAGTCATTCCATGCCATGCTCATACAACATCAAGTGCATGCATAATATGAAGTCATCAAGAGCATGCACAAAGAAAAACCAGTGAACGTTTTACCACAATTATCACTTGGTACCATGCTAGTCATCAAACTTACATGAGATGTTAAATGAAGATATCACCCAGACTTAAGAATCAATGATATTTTCAAGTTGTTCTTGTGAATTTAGTTTATTTATTCACTTATCAAGACATAAAATTTGGAGACTAATGGAAGCAATAAATTTTAATAACAAGAGAAATAAGTCGTGGAAAGTTTTTTTGAATCATAGTTTTGACAAGGAATTAAAAGCATACATGGAAAAGCACAAATGATCAAGTAGTGGCAGCAATATAAAGACAAGATCAAAGAAGTTTTGGTAAGAATTAAATGTACTCATCAACTTTTCAAACACAATCCCACATAAACTATGAATCATCAAAACCATGTTCCTTGCTTTCCAAAACATCCACAAACATGTTCAATTGAGAATAGAAAGTTTTCAAAACACAATCGTAAAGAATTGGAAAGGACTTAAAATCTCAAGACAGAATATTCTGCACATTCACTGTTGACTTCAAAAATTTTGATCCTACATGAGCATATAAATACACGACACATACATACCAAGAGGGAAAAACAGTAGAGCATATGCAATACCACACACATACAATATCATACTCACACGATTGGAAGAGAGAACCAATATCACATCACCATACATATCAGTACACGTACACGAAACAACCGTAGCATACACACCTCATTCATATTCACACTATTTTGAAGAGAACAACATCAAAAACAAATACAACATTAACACAACTTGAAGAGGCAGTACAAAGAGTATAAAAAAGAAGCATGAATTAAAGAGGAAAATCACAACATCACATACTCACACGAATTGGAAGAAAAGGGAGGAATTGCATCACATACACACCACACGAATGGGAAGAAAAGGGAGGAATTGCATCACATACACACCAGCACGAGGAGGCAGCGGAGAACAACAACAATAATAGAGAAACACATACACAACAGCACTAGCGAAAGAATACTTAGTTTTGTAACATTGACGAAAAGCAACAAAACACATAAGCAAGGTTTGATTTGTACCTTTAATTCTCCCCATGATTATTCAATTTGCTCTTTGCATAATGCGAGTCATAGTAGCTTCGGATTCGTCGTGAACCGAATCAAAATTACTTGATTTACGAACGAGGGAGGGGGCGTTGCGAACGATGCCCACCGTCGTCGGCCAGAAGGCCATGGCGCGGTGGATCCCAGGTGGATCCAGCGAAGCAGTTGTGAGGTTCCGTAGGTTTATGAGGTGAGAGCGTAAGAAAGAGAGATGGCCGAACAAAGAAAAATAAAGTTGCGTGAGAGAAAGCGATGGAAAAGAGAAATAGCAGGCGAGGGAGAGATATGAGAGAGTGAAAATTTGAGAATGCTTTTCAATGTTGTTATCCCAATAGAAGATCCGCTGAGCCCATGGTTTTTTTTTATTTCACTCTTGTTGTTTTTTGACGGGGAAGAATGGGCGTCATACATGAGCCCATGAACTCGTTTTTCTGAAAAAACCTCATCCCTAATTTAGTTTTCCATTTTTTTTTTGTATTTTGCAATTTAGTTTTTCATTTATTTATTTTTTCCTTTTTCAAAATAATAATATGAATTTAAATTTAATTGTTAGATAATAATTAAATTCTTAATTTCGATTAATTGGATTTTTAATTGATTAATTAGAATTCTTAAAATACTAATTGATTTTTCTAATTAATCTTAATTAAAATTTTAATTAATTCTGAGGTCAACTTTGATTACTTATCTGTCAATGTTCTTGTGAAGTTGTGATGTGAATCCTTGTCGATTCTGATTTTCCATGTTCCCTTAAGTTCTTGATTCAATTGTATCTTCGATGAATTGAACCATGATAGACGCGTAGACGTTAGGATAAACTTTTTTGCATGATAACATTAGCGCAGTCTCCCTCTTAATCTTAACCATAGGTCCTTAACACTAGGACAATTTCCTTATAACCTTAACCCTAGGGTAGGTTTTCTTTCCACTTAAAACTAAAAATCTTTTCTCAAAAATTCCAAAAATATTTTAACTAAATACGATACGTATCATGCGCCATGAGCCTTAAGTACATAGGAAAAGATGAGTGAGAGTTTTTCCTTACCTCTTCTTAGGGTATTTCGTATGTGGGACGCCTATACCAATTATAAGAAATACTCGCTCCTATTGCCACAGACTTTAGTGTAATGCCTATCTCTAACTTTTTTCAAACTCTAATAAAACACCTCATAAATCCCAAATCTTTTTTCCTTCGGGCTTTCCGTTTAAAAATATTTTTCGAAAAGGACATACTACTTAGCATTGTCCATAAATAACATATAACAAACAAAAAACATTTTCGACACAAACTACAGAGTTATGATTCCTTCTAGGATACGTAGGCACTGGATTGTAAACTCAGACGAACTCTATAATAAAAATTCTTGTTTTCCCTCAAGTAATCATCCATTTTCCCTTAGCAAGCTTATGGATATCAAACCCTTTTCACGCCTAGACAAATTAGATGGTTCCTATCGAGTACGATGAATGTAGAGAGTGCTAGTATATTCTCCTTACATAATTGACTTTCGAACCAAACATGGTTGCGATGAGCATACCATATCCTTTTTCCCGTGGGTTTTCTCGATATTTTCTCTTTCCCCTCGTGGGAATAAATAAAGTTCTATGGTGACTCTTATAAGTCCATCCGTGGTCGTGCAAACCCTTGTTTTGTGCATTGCAAATATCATATTTTTCGAGGTACGACAGATGATGACTCTACTGGGGAATGGTTCACCCTTAAGCAAGTCAAGCCTAATCTAGGTTTTCTTTGCATGTTTGAGTGTTTGTTTATCTTTCTTACTTGCTTATATTTCTTTTAATTGTTTTCCATATTATGTATATATATGTGGTTCTTGGCATTGTGGAAACATTGATTGTAAACCTTGTGGGAAATGCTTTCTATCCGAGCCTAGAGTGAAAACATAAGATATGTGAGGTTGAGTAGTATGGGGCACCGAGGAGTCCTCTTCGTGTAGTTCCATACGAGAACCTCACTTAGAGTAGATTCTAATGTGAATGTTGGAGACTGTCAAACTTTTGGCATGGACGACCAACATTTTCACCGGGATCCATGAATCTAAGGACCTTTTAGAACCTTAAACCATTTGGCCAAAAACTAGGATTGATGGCCACGTAGTATGGGACACCGAGGTTTACTCCTTGCGTAGTTCTATACAAAGATCTCAATCAGAAGAGATTTTCTTGATGGAGTCGTTTGCTTGGAAATCACTAACATATACAACAAACAGTCAAGGAAGTCCATGACTCTGAGACCTTTTTCTAGAACCCGATGTTGATGGTCACGTAGTATGGGACACCGAGGTGCACTCCTCGTGTAGTTCGATATAAAGACCTCACCTAAAGAGATTCATATGATGAAGTCATCAATCATCATGCTCATGACGTGTTTTATGAGCAATCATATGGATTCATGACTTTGGGGTTCCTTTAAAACTCTAGATCCTACATGGTAAGAACCCTGTGTTCGAGCAATCATCCTTCATTCTTCATCCGTACCTTGGATCCTGTATCTGGGAATAACCTAAAATATGCATTGCATTCATCCGCATATCATTGCATTTAGATTCATCTCATTTGCATTGCATGTCATTCTTCCAACAGAAACTCATTCCATATTTTACCCATCACTCCAGTTGATTTCTCGATACTCATACTGAACTTGTGGTAGTTGTAAGGCATTCGAAGCAAGTCCAATCAGAGATAAAGGAGTATAGAAAACTTGAAAGGCTGATCAGACAAACCAAATTAGAAGTTGTGGTAGCTATGTGAGAGAACAAATTTCAACATGTTGAGGTAGAAAGTCTTGATCCCACATCAGGTTTCACTGTGTCAATTTATCCACTGTACAATCTTTGGCCTAATGATGATCTTCCACAAGTGAACATTCCTACTCAGTCTCAAATGGTGCCATTGAATGATTCTATGAAGGAAAGGTTTTGTGCCCTTGAGAAGGAAGTTCGAGCTATGAAAATGCATGATACACCTGTGCTTGATGTTGTTGATATGTTCCTAGTGCCAGACTTGGTGATTCCTCCTTATGAACAACCAACAATGCCTAGAGTTCTGTACCAGAAACCTTGGACTGCTCCTCATGCAAATCATCAAGTTCATGGTTGAGGACATCAGAATCAGCGTCAGAGTTTGTAACACCCCAAAATTTGCTATCTCTCTTTTGTTAACCTTCTTGGCTTATGCTTCATTTCATTTGCATCTCCATTTATGCATGGCATAGTTTCTAAGGCATGGGATCAAGGGTTTTGGATCTTTCTCAAGAGGAGGATATGGTTCTCAAAGCAAAGTGTAAGGAGATAATCTCAATATCATGTCATTTATTGAGTTACAAAGTCCTTTTATTCATAAAGGAATTCTCAACAACCTCACACAATCATCTGGATTAGGGTTTTCAAGCATTGATCATATCCTCCTACCTTTTGTGCCTGAACTAGGGTTTTGAGCAAAGACCTCTTATGATTGATTCTTGGAGAAAATATTTTTTCTAGGGCTCAATACACATCTCAATGGTTCCCTACATGTATCATGTCTCATCACAAGTCATTGCATAGGCCTCAGTCAATAGAAAGAGAGTTAGGGTTTCATCTGATCAAGAAAGTCAATTGTGGCCTCACAAAGTCAAACTCTTGAGTTTTTGGTCAATCATGGAAATTTCAAGTCATCATAAGTGTTATTATTAATATTGATCAAGAATGGTAAAGGAGAATCATAAAATCAAGAAGGTTGGCAAAATTAGGGTTTTTGTGGAAATTTCACTAAGTATGGAAAATCAGAAATTCTAGCCATCTTGCAAGATTCATAACGTCCTCATCCTTGATCCAAAAGAGGCAAAATTGTAATCAAATTAAAGAGGAAATCATGAACTATAAGTTTGTAGAAGAAAGCAATTCTAAAAGATGTATAAATTAAGAGTTATGGAGAGGTAAAGTTAGGAAAAAGGAGGAATCTAAGTTTCAATACTTAGAATTTTTCTAAAAGTATAGAAATTCAGCTTGAGGAGCATATTTTTATGTCACTTTTTCTTGATGATCCAAGTTCAATATCATTTTATTCTAACATAGAAGTTGTTAAGCATCTTCTAAGCTTTTTAAAGATGTCAAGAACGCATTATTTGGATCCCTAGAGCTCAAGTTATGATGCTCCAAAGTTGGTGTCACAAAGTTGTCAAACTTGGCATGTTTTTAGGCAGATTTTGAAGCTAACTTCAAGGGCAATTTCCATCATGATCCAAGCTTCCTTTCAAAATCTTTTCAACATGAAATTTGTAGAGATTCTTCTAATGTTTCATTTTATGTAAAGATCTCCTCAATTGGAGTAAAACTCCCTAAGTTATGATGTTGTCAAGATGATGGTTCATGATGGATAAATTGTTTTCATAACAATATTTTCATGTTGCCTAACTAGGTTTGTTGAACCAACTTCAAGATGAATTTTCATCACCTTCCAAGTCCCAAATCAATTTCCAATCAACATGAAATTTGTTCTATGTTATTTCCACTTTATGGTGATATCAATTTCAAATTAAGTGAAGCCATTACCATCAAGTTGTGCTCACCTAAAGTGAGGTACATGAAATGTTCACAAGGCATGTTACTTTTATGGTTTTCTTGTCACATTTGATGAACTTCTTATTGCATGATCATGTATGCATCAATATCATATGTACCATCATCAAAAAATTTCCAAAACAAACCAAGCACGTGTCTTCTCTCATGCACCATAATATCTCACTTTTTGTCAAAATTGGAAAGAGAAGTTTGTACAACCAATTTGCCTCACCACTACTCTCTCATGTGTAAGCTTATTTCACAACTTTCATGCCCTCATTCCACTCCAAAAACATCACAAAACAACCAGCTCATGTGTGACACTCGTGCATGATTCTCTCTCGCCTTCTGTAACACCCCCTTTCTATACCCCCAAATAAACAATTAAATCATTTAGGCACTTAATAAGAATTTTCATCAGAGTATAATTAACATATGGTATAAAAGAGGCACGTCACATTATCCAGGAAATTCAAAACACATACAACACCTGCTCATAAAGATTTGCAACAAAGGGCGTAAATCACCACCAAGGAACTTAGTCCTTAAAACCCACACATCAATATTTAGAATAAAAGCGGAAACATCTAAACATTGAATCACTTCATTCATATAAACATCGTATACATCAACAGTTTAATTCAAGTCAAAAGTCATGGTTTAAAAACATTCCAGCAGATACATACACAGATGTATCACAAAAGAACCCAAAAGAATTCCTAACTACCCGGTGCTACATATCAGAGCCAACTGACCAAAAAGAACGAAGCCACGTGATAACGCGAAATCGTATATATATATATATATATATATATATATATATATATATATATATATATATATATATATATATATATATATATATATATATATATATATATATATATATATATATATATATATATATATATATATATATATATATATATATATATATATATATATATATATATATATATATATATATATATATATTGACGTATGATTCAACTAATATTTGACTGGTTTCAATCCGATTTCGGGGTTTTCCATGTTATTTGTCTGATATTTTGCAGGTATTTGAAGATCATGTCCAAACAAAGCAATATGAAGAAAAGAAGCAATTACAGATGAAATATGGACGAAAACCAGATGAAAACAACATGAAAAATAGCAGATGCAAATTTTGCTGTTGTGACGACCGTCACACATCCATGACGACCGTCACACGGGTGACGACCGTCACACACCATGACGACCGTCATGCAGGCAAAAATGCAGAACTTCAGTAAACGTGCAAAAATCAGTTCCAAGTCCCAAAATAATGGAACACTACTTCCTATTTTCTCTGACCCCAAGTCCACCTTCTGCAAGATATAACCGTTAGTATTTCACCTCTATAAAAGGAGAAGGAGGGGAGTGTTGCACCCTAAAATTTGCTCAACCTTATTCACTTGGTTTATGTTTCAATATCATATAGAGTCATGTACATAGCCTAACCATCTGCATAGCATAAGCATAGCAAGTCATTCAACAGGGGACCAGTCATTATTCTCATCTCTAGAGGCCTATCAAGAGGTTATTATCCCAATTCCATCTCATTCAAGTCATCAGAAAAGAATTTGAGAGCAGAGAGTTCTGCAAATCAAGCCTTGAGTCTATCTCCCATCTGAGGGTATCTGGGGATCATAAAGGGGGTTGTGAGCTGTGAATGGGAGGCATGGAGAGCATCTAGACATCATGGGAGGCTTAGAAAGTCATTTGGATAAGAAAACAAGTTGTTGAGGTGATCACAAGAATTGCAGTTGAAGACAGTCAACTAGGGTTTCATCTGGGTCAACCCTAGGTCAACCCTAGGTCAATTGATTGATTTAAAGGCATTAAGGGCTATTGGAGAGATGTGGGGTTCATCATTTGACATGGAGAATAAGGATATGTTGTTATGCTAAGAAGAATTCAAGAGAAATCAAGGAGAAGAGGAGTCTCTAAATTAGGGTTTCTGTGTAAAATCCCCTAGTTTAGGTCAAGTTTCCAAGCAAGATAAGTCAAAATGCAAGCTTCAAATGGATCCTTGGCCAACATGAAACTTGTAGAGGATCTCAAGACCTTTAATTTGAGTGGTGGAAGACATCAAGGAGATTTATAGAACTCAAGTTATGGTCCTTGCAAGTTACAGGTCATCTGAGGTATCTGAAATTTTGTCTGTGAAAGTGACTTGACTTCCAAGCAACTTTTACCCCTCAAGGAGATTTCAAATGAATTTCTGGTCAACATAAGAATTGTTCCTCATTGTCTTATCTTTCTAGAATGGTATGGTATGCCTTCATATGATTTGTGGAACTCTACTTATGGTCTTGGCAAGCAAAAGGGTATTTTGGTCATTTGTGAATTACAGGTCATTCATAGCATATGCTTAAAACTCATACAAGGAAGCTTCAAATGGAAAACTTCCCAACATAAAAGTTGTTCAAAATGGGATTTTAAGGCTAGATAAGATGTTGTGAGAGTTTGAAAAAGCTTGGAGCATGGATATTTTAAAATGGTCAAAAATGAACTAAAAATGGCTTATAAGTTGAAAAAGTTGAATTTGGAAATTGGTTTGGAGGATCTAGAAATCCAAAATAGGTCATCCAATATATCATTTTGATTGGAAACATCATTTTGAGAACATTGGTTCAGATATAATTTTGATTTGAGGATTTAAAATGGCTGATGCTTTGTTAATTTGAAACTTGCATTATAAGTCATCTTTGGAAATTTCAACACAAGGCAAGGAAAAGCATTGTATTTGCTTATATCTCTCCAATATCTCTTATGATGACATTTTAAGGCCATTTTGCAAGACTTAATGCATGGTGCATGAGATATTCAAGTTCCCATCACATGAGATTTTCAATACTTTCTAGATCTTTCTAGATGAATCTAGGAGTTTCCATTGATCATTATAAAAAGAGTGGATCAGGGAGGGTAAAAGGTTGGTGATCATTGTTGATGAGAGGTGAGATTAGAGTGTGAAAAGCAAGATTCTTCCATTGGCAATTTGATCTCAAACTTTCATTCTCTCCAATCTCCATTCATTTCTCCACCACAAACCTATTCTTCTGATCATTGTGATTGAATACATGCTGAGGTAGAAGAAGATCCATGGCAGCTTGAAGCTATTTTGAGGAAATTGCAAGAATTGCATATTGTTGTCAAACTCGAGTTTCAAGCATTGTTCAGTGTTCTTGTTGCATACAGAATTCATCCTTCAAGTCACTGAGCAAATTTCAATCACTGCAAGCATCTGATCCCAAGAGTTGCACACCTGTTTTCACCAATTGCACCAGGTTTGTCTTCTATTCGATTTGCTCAGTTTAGGTAGAATCTTAGGGTTTTGGAAGTGTAGAATGGTTAAGCATAAGTAGATGATTGATTTTGGTAAGTTTGGTTGAGTTTCATGGAGGTTGAGCATGAGGTACCAAATCTGGTAGAGTTTGTAATTGCTAGGATAAGGCACGATAAGGTTATTGGATTAGCATGCTATGATCAGGATGAGTTGTAGATTAGTTTAGGATGAGTTTTGTGGAGAATTGAGGTAGTTGATCACAGGTGACAATGGCGGATCAGAACTGTGATGCTTATCGAATTTGAAAATCTAGGCTGTTATATTGAAAACTATGGATATAGTGATGTTCTGCGTGAGAAGGAGATCAATTTTGGTGTTTATATCTTGGCGTTTCATGGAGAGATTAGGGAGAAAGAAGGATTGGAAGTTCTGTGCATGGAAGGGGAATTTTCAGAAACCCTAGGGCTCGTTGGGGACGATGACCCTCAGCCCTCAGATCCTTCCCAATTGTTGACTTAATCCCCTCATCGTACGGCCACGATTGAATGTTGAAAATGGAGGGAAAATCTAAACATGAAACGCATCGTTTCATTTAAACCCTCTGAGTGGGCTTTGGATCCAATCGCTTTTCACACCCCCTTTTCATTAAGCCCAAAGAATTACGCATGAAAGGACTGCTATTTGCACCGTTTTGCTTTCCATTTTTTCTGGTTTTTTTTAATTCAATTTCTGACTGCGCTGGGCCTTGCATAATCTCTATCTGCACCCCATCTTCTGGCCCACATGGATAAAGCAACTGCGCGCCTTTACTTTCCACACCCCTTCCCATCTATTCTTAATATTTTCATTTTATTTTCTTTTCACTTTTTATACATCTTATAAAAATCATAATAAATAGGAAAATCATCATTTTTAATTCATTCTTTTTGCATATTTTTCTTTAGGATGTCAAGAAAATTATAAAAAATAAAAATTGCATTTTATTTTTTATTTGATATTTTTCCCATATTTTCTAAATAAATGACATTTTAATAGTTTCATTTCATGCATGATTTTGTTATTTTTTGTTCTATCAAATGCTTCAATATTTTTTGTTCATTCTTTTTAGGTTGTTTAGGTTAGACATTAAACTTGTAGATGCAATTTAGTTCCCATCTTTAGAAATTAATTTCAGGTGTTTAGTTTAGGTGAGAACAACATGGATAAAATTAGGGTTTTTTAGGTGATGACTTAGGAGGCTTGATTCTTTCCCTTAGGACTTAGGATTTAACTAGTTTAGTTATGGGACTATAGGGGCTATGGGTAGTTATTAGATCCCCTTAGAAAAGTCAGGATTCCCCTACTGCTATTAATGTACTGTATATATCTGATTGACTGGTGTGGTGTGCCCTCAGGGGATTATTGCTTGTATGTGTGGGTATTGGGATTGTCTGGGAATTTGGGAGAGCTGAAGACTTGAGGAGATGAAAGCCATTGGAGATTCAGATGTTGAAGTCCAACTTCCAGAGTTGAAGAGGAGAATCTTGCTAGCAAATGCTGAGGAGACTAGGGTTTAGGAGCTAGGCAGAGCTCTAGATTAGAAAGCTTGTTTCTCAAACATGGATTGCCTTGTCTGCATCCATTCTTCTCTGTGATTCAGAGCCTCTCTAAGACACTCACCCCCTTCCTTTGGAAGGCTTGGTGATAGTGTCTAAGAGATAGAACTCTTGAGAGAAAATATCTCTTGTGTTAGAAGCAGTCTGTTCACCACCTTTGGTAGTCAACTGATTGCTTAACACCCAATTCACTCTTGTGACTGATCCCTCATCCTGGAGGTTTGAACTTGAAGAAAAGCCATTGCAGATGGAAGGATGATGATCAAAGCCCTTGCCTAAGGGTCATGAAGATGGAGACTGATGCTTGTTGAAACTTGTAGCTGATTGGAGATGACTTGAAGCCAGATGTTGATTCAGAGCTGCTGATGCTGTTTCTTTTGCTGTTGTATTTCATTTCTGATGTATTGATTGGTTTTCTGGACTGTATTGTTTGCTGTTTACCCTGTTGGGTTGAAAGTGAAGTCTGTTCACTTTTGCCTATTGTTTTCTAGGTTCGAGGTTGAGTAGGACTCCCTTGCCTCGCTTGTACTGTTGCATCCATGCATTTTACTGCTTTATTATATCTGTTATTGTTTCTGTTTCTGCCTATCCCGTAGGATCTCTGTTTCTCTCTGTGCAAGAGAGGAGCATGATAGACACTAGGTCTTAACCCATGCATGATAACATTAGGTTAGTTTGTTTCCCTTCGCAACCGTAGGTTAGAGTTCTGTCTCTTCTTCCTCAAAACAAACAGAAAAACACCATAAAGATCTCAAACACAATAAAAGACACTTCTTCCGTAAAAGAATGTAAACTCATCAAGACGTCATTTTTGTCCGCCGAGACTGTTAATCAAGGAAACCTTTTTCAGAAGGAATAAAATCAACCAAGACAGACTTGTGTCGTACGTGGCCCGAACTACGTTTGCTCTGATCTTTCATGCTGTATGAAAGTACGTAGGCATAGGATGCGATATCCTAGCGAGCAACCTTCCCCTCCTTTCCCGTAGGTAGGCGAACTACGTTGACTCTGATTTCTCGTTCCAGACGGGAATACGTAGGCATAAAGTGCGATACTTTGCCGAGTCATTTTATTTTCACTCTCTTTTCTTTTTAACCCCTGACCTGTAGAGTAGATAGAATAACAATCCATACCTGAAAACAAGCGTGGATCCCGTCGAGTACGACGGACGTGAGGGGTGCTAATACCTTCCCCTTGCGTAACCGACTCCCGAATCCAGGTTTTGGTTGCGATGACCATACCTTTCCCGTGTTGTGCGAGGTTTACTCTGAGCGTTTCCTTTCCCTCCCGTGGGATAAATAACGCGCGGTGGCGACTCTTCTGTTCAGCCGGCGCCGATTTTCGCAGTAGCGACAGCTGGCGACTCTGCTGGGGATCCAACGTCCCCTGGCTGCTAAGGACTGCGATGGTTCTTATGCATTTGGGATCCAACGTCCCTTGAGAGAGTCAATCCTAACGCTTGTTTTCCCGTCGAGGATTTTGTATGGAGTTATTTTATATTTCTAACCTTGTATTTTCAGCTTTATATATTGATTATTGTTGCTGTATCTGGGGTGTGACGGGTGTTCTGATATTGAGAGATAAGCCGGACCTGGGCTTGAGTGCGCCTAGAATTAGAGTAGAAATTAGTGGGTGCCCGCTTGCTTTGCTTGCTTTGGTGTCCCATGAAATCTACACTCAGACGAGGTTCCTCTGGTTGGCCTCCTGCCCCTTCCTTTGGTTGGCGTGGGTTGCTGGTTAGTTGGATTGTCGACTCTGGGGACCGATCATTTGGAAGTTGGCTAAGTGAGGCCTCTTCAGGGATTGATGATGCCACTCCTTCTGGGAATCGTATCATCAACCCTGAAAGTCTGTGACGCCGACGACCGCATAGGATGCCGTACCTTGTGCCAGTTATAGGGCCACCCACCTGTGAGGGGATTCAGGGTTATGCAGGTAACTAGACCTTCAGACCACCGGTTTGTTTCTCGATCAGGATCCTGGATATTCATGGAGGGTTCTAAGGTCTGTCAGAGACCAGGTGGAGGTGTGTTCTAAGGTCTGTCAGAGACCAGTTGGTGTGTTCCGAGGTCTGTCAGAGACTAGTGGGAGATGTGATTTGAGGTCTGCCAGAGACCATTCAGGTTATGATTATGGGGTCTGTCAGAGACCAATATTGGAGCTTTGTTTGAGGTATATCTGAGACCAGGGCTTGAGGACTTCTGGATGGTCTATCTGAGACCTTTCTTGATTGGGTTCAGGCTATTCAGCTACAGCTTTGGTCCCTGTTGCATGTTGCTTGCATTGCATCACTGCATATCCATTACCATTTGCATTTCACTAACGTGTGTCTGTGCTGCAGGTGCATTTGCATTTCCCTAGTTCTAGTGCCCAGACTTCTGAGTGTTTGATCATGACTAGCTTAAGAAGAACGGTTGCTTACAAATTGCCTACGCCTGATATTGTTCCTCTACTTGGGTTGATCTCTCTTGCTGATGAGGGTGTTCGTAGGAGCTTCCGGAGGAGCTATGGTAGATTATTGAGATTGGTGTGCAAACCTACAGAGGTAGAGTTAGATGGGCTGTATGCTCTGATGCAATTCTACGACCCTGCTTTGAGGTGCTTTACGTTCTCTGACTTTATTATGGGACCAACCCTGGAGGAATACGCTGAGTATGTTGAGCTGCCCGTGCAGAACCAGGTTCCATTCATTCATTATGACGCCAAGCCCAAGCCGGAGGATTTGGCAAAAGCTTTGCATATTGACGCCTCTGAACTACTGACTACTGTTTCCCGTGGAGTTCCAGGCTTCTCACTCCAATTCTTAGTTGGTAAAGCCCAAGAGTATGCCAAGAGCGGGTGCTGGGTTGCTTTCAATGCTGTGTTGGCCTTGTGCATTTATGGCATAGTACTGTTCCCCAATATACCGGATTTTGTGGACTTCGACGCCTTCTACTTGTTTGCCGCTGGTAATCCTGTACCTACCTTACTCGGAGATCTCTACCACTCACTGCATTACAAGAATGAGAAGGGAAGAGGGAAGAATGTTCATCTGTGTGTACCCTTGTTGAGTATGTGGTTTGAGAGTCACCTTCCTACGAGAGGATCTGTTGCAGAGACTACAGTCCCAGTTGGTTGGCCGGAGCGCCTGATGAGGCTATCGTCGGAAGATATGGAGTGGTTTGATAGAGATCTGCTGGGATCCAAGCTTATCTTCAGTTGTTCTGGTTACCCTAATGTCCCGCTGATTGGAAGAAAAGGGTGTATTAACTACAACCCATCGCTGTTGGTCCGTCAGTTCGGATATGCGCTGAAGAACCTGCCTCAGGAGGAAGAAGTACAGGAATCTCTGTACTTCACAGGTGACGTGAAGGGGGAGTTATTAGCCAAGTTGCAACATGCCTGGACGCGTATTAACCGCAGAGGGAAGCAGTTGTTAGGAAAGAATGATTGTCAGGCCTATGCACCTTATAGAGTTTGGATTCAGGAGAGAGCCCGTCAGTTGAGGATGCCGTTTCCAGATGCACCAATTCTTGTTCCTATTCCGGTAGCGGAGCCAACTACTGTTTCACGGGAAGCCTACGAGCAAGTTGTGAAAGAAAAAGAAGCCTTGATGAAGATCAACGAAGGGTTAGAGCAAGAGCTAGCTCAAGTACGCAGTGAGAAAAACAAGGCTGTATATGCTTTCCAACAACAGATCGAGTTGTTAAACAGATTAGGGGCTGAGTTGACTGAGGAGAGGAAGAAGCGCGAACGTCTGGGGCAAGAGTTCAGAAGCTCCCATGACATGCTGGAAGCCAAAAAGAAGGCGCTCGACGCAGCACACCGAGAAATCTCCTCTTGCAATAAGACTTGGAATGCTACTCTCACCAACAATAAGATGAGAGAAGATAAGCTGAAGCAGCAAATCTCCGACCTCGAAGAGAAGTTGAAGTCTAGCATCAAGAAGTGTGAGGAAGAAGTGATGACCCGGTATAGTGTCCAACATGCACTGAACAAGGCAATCAAATCCAGAGATGAAGCGGTGTCTCAGAAGCGAAAGCTAGAAGATTGCTTCGGGGAAGCCACATGGGAAGAAACTGCTGAAGACGTGCGCCGTGTTCTTAAGAGGAGAAACCAGCTTGTTGAAGGGCTGCTTGATCGACCAAGCCATCCGGAGACCAAGAAGTTGATAGAAGAGTACCAGACTTTTGGGAGGATTTGATCATTTCATATAGTAACTTGTATGCTTTATTTGCATAGTGCTGACCATCACCAGGATTGTTGGTTGAGGTCATGCCTTCTTATTGTACTCTCAGTAATATTGTACTCCGGGCTTATTGATTTTCCCTGCAATATATGAGGCTTTCTATGATTCAGCTCCGATATTCCTATTGTCAACACTGTCACTGCACTGGCACCTTCACACTGGAACTGGGGGAATGGATTTCCCTAATGCACAGACACATTGCATTGCATTCATACTCATATTGCATTACAGGTAATCTTTGAATAGTGTCTTATTTCCTGCTCTGTAACAGGTACTTAACAGGATTGCAGATCAACATCCGCACCGCTATTCTACCCGCACCAACTGTCGAAGGATCATGGATCAAATGCAGAACGAGATGCAAGATGTGCGCGAGAAGCTCGCTCTCTTTATGCAGACCATGGAAGCTATTGCGAAAGGGCAGGAGAATTTGCAGGCCATGGTCCAGCCTCTGTTGGCCCGAAACGCTGGTCATGGTAATGAAGATCATCAGTCTGTACGGGTCGATACTGTTCATGGAGACGGCACTCCCACGCCGGTGGCTCCACCTGTAATCAATACACCTGCTGCTAATGTTAACAACGCTACCGCTGCTGTAAATGGTAACGTCGGAGTTGGAAATGAGACTGCTGTCCATAACGTTGGGCTGGGTGATGTCAATTTGGGAGATAATATGGGAGGCAACGGCTTTGTCAATACTGGATTCGGATTCAACGATCAGGGATTCGATAACACTGGCAAGTATGGCTTTAATGCTCAAGGCTTTGGGCAAGACGGTTATGGCGCGACCAATCAGGGTTACGGAGGCTTTGGAAACGGAAACGGTACTGGATTTATGGCTTTTGGTCCTGCTGGAGGTATTCAAGGGTACGGCAACAGAGGCCGAGGTCCGGGAATGAATCAGATCAGAGCAGGACGTAATAATGGATATGATGGGTATGGGGCTGGAAATGGTATGTGGCAAGAAGATCAGCAGGAGGACGCCTTCTCTGGAGGAGGTTTCGAAGGGCCGATGGATGATTCCCAGAAGATCAGAATGCTGGAAGAGCAGATGAGGGGAGTCCTAAACCAAAGTGCTGTGGGATTGGACATGGCAACAATGGGCTTGGTACCTGGTTAAGGGTGCCAATTAAATTCAAAGCTCCTGCGTTTGACAAGTATAAAGGAGACACATGTCCAAAAGTGCATGTACGAGCTTATTACAGAAAGATGTCTGCATACTCAACTGATGAAAGAATGCTAATGCATTTCTTTCAGGATAGTCTGTCGGGCCCTTCCCTAGAGTGGTACATGGGGCTGGAGCCAACTGATATCAAGACGTGGAAGCAATTAGCAGAGGCATTTGTAGCCCATTACAAGTATAACAGCGACTTGGCACCCAATCGGGTCCAGTTGGCCGGGCTGTCGCAAAAGAAGGGGGAGAGTTTTAAAGAGTACGCGCAAAGGTGGCGCGATATGGCTGCTAGGGTCCGTCCTCCGGTGGAAGATAAGGAAATGAATGACATGTTTGTCGGCACATTCACAGGGCTGTTTCATGACATGCTGTTTCATACGTCTCTGGCCAGTTTTTCAGACCTGATTCTAATGGGAGAAAAGATTGAACGTAACATTAAGCAAGGAAAGTTCCAAGTCGAGGAATCAACTGCATCTGGCAGTAATAGGAAAGCTTATGGTGGGCG
This sequence comes from Lathyrus sativus, assembly GCA_963859935.3. NCBI lineage: Eukaryota > Viridiplantae > Streptophyta > Magnoliopsida > Fabales > Fabaceae > Lathyrus > Lathyrus sativus. The sequence continues at coordinate 181,790,914 of OZ012740.1, read as the reverse complement.
CCGTCAGGGCGAGGCAAGCGCAGTATTTGGAGGCCGAGGCCGAGGCCGAGGCAGGGGACGAAACCAATATCATCAGCCGCAGCAGGTGGCGAGTGTTACTATTCCATATCAGCAACAACCGCTTCAACAACAACAACCACTCCAGCAACAACAACCGGTTCAGCAGCAGCCAATGCAACAGCAGCAGCAGCCTCAGCAGGGGGTACAGCAAGCTCAGCGAAGATTCCAGGGTAATAAACCGAGGAGGGTGTTCGAGAAGCCTCCCTCAACCTATGCAGACTTGTTGCAGACATTGCTAGGATTAAACCTGGTAGAGAAGAGAACTCTGGCACCGATAACGGGGGCTCCCCCGTTTGGTTATGATGCAAGCAGGCACTGTGAGTTTCATTCTGGAGCCCCGGGTCACGATATAGAAGGTTGCCATGCTTTTAAGCATGTTGTGCAGGATCTTTTGGACAATAAGACTATCAATTTCGGAACGGCAGGTCCGAATATAGTGCAGAAACCCATGCCTAATCATGGGGCAAACGCCGTTCTGACTGAGGAAGGTTTGAATCTGATTATGAATGTCGATGATTTGAAGACGCCGCTGAGCGAGATAAAGAGCCGACTATTACAAGGAGGTGTTTACCCAGGATGTAACGAGTATTGCTTAGACTGTTGGACCCTAGCTGGGGGGTGTGAGGATTTGAAGAAAGGCATTCAGGCTTTAATTGATGAGGGCATATTGCAGTTTGACCAAGCGGCAACTGAAGAACCCGCAGGGGCAGTAGCAGATAATCAGAATGATGTGGCCACTGTGACAATTCCTCGGAAGACGATCACTATTGCAGCACCAGCTCAGCGCTCACCGATCACCATAACTAAGGCCGGGCCGATCCCGTACGAAAACACGAAAGCAGTCCCATGGTCATATGGGTTGGAAGTATATTGTGACGGAATAAAAATTGATGTTAATAAACAGCCAGCCGAGACGGTGGATAATGTTGTCGGCTCAGGAGGCATGACAAGGAGTGGCCGGATCTTTATATCTCCTGAAGTGGAGGCTGAAAGACTAGCGAAAGGAAAAGGGAAAGTGGTTGAAAATGTTCCGGTGCAAGCGAGTGAAAAAGAAGCGGCATCGAAGGATGTAGAAGAGTTCATGCGCTTAATTCGAAAAAGTGATTATAAGATTGTGGAGCATCTGCAGCAGACACCGTCCAAAATATCTATCCTGTCATTGCTGTTGTGTTCGGAAGCTCACAGAAATGCTTTGCTGAAAGTCCTGGACACTTCTTTTGTACCCCAAGACGTCTCCGTAAATCAGCTAGAAGGAGTATTGGCACATGTGAATGCAGGCCACAGCTTGGGCTTTACCGATTTTGACTTGACTCCGAAAGGGAGAGATCATAATATGGCACTACACGTATCTGTTGAGTGTAGAGGATCAGTAATGTCGCACGTATTGGTTGACACCGGATCATCTTTGAATGTGCTGCCCAAGAAGGCGATGATGAAGCTGGATGTTAGAGGAATTTTGTGTACACCCAGTGATTTGGTAGTCAGAGCATTTGACGGCACGCGGAGAACAGTCTTTGGATCGATTACCTTGCCTCTGCAAGTGGGGCCGGAAGTGTTTGCAACGGAGTTTTATATCATGGATATACAGCCTGCGTACAGCTGCTAGCTTGGAAGACCCTGGATTCATGGAGCAGGGGCAGTCACGTCCACCCTGCATCAGAAGTTAAAATATATGGTCGGAGACAGCGTAGTCACCGTGTGCGGAGAAGAGGACATCCTGGTCAGCCATCTATCTTCATTTAAATATGTGGAAGTCGACGGAGAGATCCACGAAACGCCCTGCCAGGCATTCGAAGGTTTGCGCATCAAGGACAAGGGTCCCGGGCCGAGCAAAGTGCCGGAGATAGCCGTCTCGTCGTATAAAGAGGCTCAAGCTCTAGTGGAAGCAGGAGAAGCCAAGGGCTGGGGCAAAGTGCTGGACATTCCTGTGAAGATGGACCGGTTCGGGCTGGGGTACCAACCGTCGTCATCAACTCCTTCCGTGGGGGCACCCTGTTTCAGAAGGCCAATCACCATCTCTGCCAGTGGAGTATGTCATGAAACCATCAATGCTGCTTCAGAGTCTGACGAAGGAGACAGCGACTGTGATATGGATGCCTGGATTCAGCCAAGCACGCCAGGACAAGGACTGTGCAACTGGTCTATTCAGGAGCTTGTTCCTTTGACTTTTAAACAGTAATGCTTTGCTTTATTAATTGTTGAACAATCTGATGTCTTGCCCGGGGCATCATGATTTGCTTAGGGCTGTGTTGTTATAAACATTGCGTGTTAATCATTAAATAAATGGCGTTTTTTCATGTGCAAATACTGTAATCCCTGTCTTTCTTGTTTTATATTTTTCAATAAAATGGCAACGTGGTTATTCGCTTTATACGCATTTTGAAGCACTTAACCATTCCTTTTGCAGGATAACATTTTCAGATGACATCCTTGAACCACCTATGACTCGTCCCGACTTTGAGCACCCGGTGTTTCAGGCCGAAGAAGAGGTTGTCGAAGATAGCGACGTTCCTGAAGAACTGTCTTGGTTAGTAAAGCAAGAGGAAAGAGCCATTCTGCCTCACGACGAGGTCATCGAAATTATCAATTTGGGGTCGGAAGGGGTTGAGAAAAACATTCGTATCGGAGCCGCGCTGCAGGATGATATCAAGCGGAGACTGGTTGAAATGCTCCAAGAGTATAGTGATGTATTCGCTTGGTCGTATGAAGATATGCCAGGGCTCGATACAGATATGGTCGTGCATCGCCTGCCACTGAAAGAAGATTGCCCGCCGGTCAAACAAAAGCTTCGCAGAACTCGACCAGATATGGCAATGAAGATCAAAGAGGAGGTTCAGAAACAGTGGGACGCTGGTTTCCTGGCTGTGACGAAGTATCCTTCATGGGTTGCCAACATCGTACCAGTGCCCAAGAAGGATGGCAAGGTTCGAATGTGCGTAGATTATAGAGATTTGAATAAAGCAAGCCCAAAAGACGATTTTCCACTTCCTCACATTGACGTGTTAGTTGATAATACTGCTCAGTACTCCGTATTCTCCTTCATGGATGGCTTTTCAGGCTATAATCAGATTAAAATGGCGCCAGAGGATATGGAGAAGACTACTTTCATAACGCCTTGGGGAACATTTTGTTACAAAGTGATGCCCTTCGGTTTGAAAAATGCTGGGGCAACATATCAGCGTGCGATGACGACTCTTTTTCATGACATGATGCATAAAGAGATCGAAGTTTATGTTGACGATATGATTGCCAAATCCCAGACGGAGGAAGAGCACCTGGTGAATCTGTTGAAGCTATTTAAAAGGCTTAGGAAGTTCAGGCTAAGGCTGAACCCTAATAAATGCACCTTCGGGGTGAGATCGGGTAAACTGCTGGGGTTTATCGTAAGCGAAAGAGGAATAGAGGTCGATCCTGCTAAAATAAAAGTGATTCAAGAAATGCCGACGCCTAAAACAGAGAAAGAGGTGCGCGGGTTTTTAGGGAGGTTGAACTACATTGCCCGGTTCATATCTCACCTAACGGCCACGTGTGAACCGTTATTCAAGCTGTTGAAGAAAGATCAAGCTGTGACGTGGAACGAAAATTGTCAAAAGGCGTTCGATAAAATAAAGCAGTATTTGCAGGAGCCTCCTATTCTGATACCCCCAGTGGCAGGTAGACCCTTGATAATGTATTTGACGGTTCTTGAGGGAAGCATGGGTTGTGTTCTCGGTCAACACGACGAGACGGGGAGGAAAGAGCATGCGATCTATTACCTGAGTAAGAAATTTACAGATTGTGAATCTCGATACTCAATGCTTGAGAAAACTTGTTGCACGCTAGCCTGGGCCGCCAAGCGTTTGAGGCAGTACATGCTGAATCATACAACCATGCTCATCTCGAAGATGGATCCTATCAAATATGTGTTTGAAAAGCAGGCGTTGTCGGGTAGAATTGCCCGTTGGCAGATGGTCTTGACTGAATATGATATTCAATACGTCTCGCAGAAGGCTATAAAGGGGAGTGTGCTGTCTGAGTATCTGGCGGAGCAGCCTATCGAAGAGTACCAATCGATGAGATTTGATTTTCCTGACGAGGATATCATGTACCTAAAGATGAAAGATTGTGAAGAGCCGTTGCCAGACGAGGGACCAGAGTTGGGTTCTAAATGGAAGATGATATTTGACGGAGCTGTGAATGCTTACGGTAGCGGAATAGGGGCAATCATCACTACGCCACACGGGTCGCACATCCCGTTTACTGCCCGATTGACCTTTGCCGTTACCAACAATGAGGCCGAATACGAAGCTTGTATAATGGGGCTTGAAGAAGCCATTGATTTGCGAATCAAACATCTAGACGTATACAGAGACTCAGCTCTGGTGGTGAATCAAATCAAAGGGGAATGGGAGACACGTCAGCCCAATTTGATACATTACATGAATTATGCAAGGAGATTGTTGCCTTTCTTCGACAAGGTGGAATTGCATCATGTACCGCGGGCAGAAAATCAAATGGCTGACGCTCTGGCCACTTTGTCTTCCATGTACAAGGTCAACTTCTGGAACGAAGCTCCCCGAATCATTATCTCTCGGCTTGACAGGCCAGCTTATGTATTTGCTATTGATGAAACATCTGATGGCAAACCATGGTATTTCGATATCCTTAATTTCCTGAAGAATGGAGAGTATCCGGTTGGGGCATCCAGTCAAGATCAGAAGACTCTTAGGAGATTAGCAGGCAATTTCTATTTGAACCCAGATGGCGTCTTATACAGAAGAAACCACGATTTGGTGCTGTTGCGTTGTGTAGACGAAAAAGAGGCAAAGCTTCTCATGGAGGAAATACACGAAGGTACATTTGGTACGCATGCTGGAGGACATGCTATGACGAGAAAACTGCTGCGGGCAGGTTATTTTTGGCTGACTATGGAAACTGACTGTTTCAAGTTTGCGAGGAAGTGCCACAAGTGCCAAGTCTATGCTGATAAGATACATGTGCCTCCAAGTCCCCTCAATGTGATGTCATCGCCTTGGCCATTTTCGATGTGGGGAATCGATATGATTGGAAAGATCGAGCCGACAGCTTCTAACGGGCATCGGTTCATCCTAGTAGCAATCGATTATTTCACCAAGTGGGTGGAAGCGGCGTCTTACGCAAATGTAACTAAGCAAGTGGTGGCCAGATTCATTAAAAGAGATATCATTTGCCGATATGGGATTCCCGAGCGGATAATCACGGACAACGGTTCAAACTTGAACAACAAAATGATGAAGGAGCTTTGTCAGAATTTCAAGATCGAACATCACAACTCCTCCCCTTACCGACCCAAGATGAATGGCGCTGTTGAGGCGGCCAATAAGAATATCAAGAAGATCGTTCAGAAAATGGTGGTGACCTATAAGGATTGGCATGAAATGCTACCTTTTGCTTTGCACGGTTATCGTACGACGGTACGCACATCAACCGGGGCAACCCCGTTCTCGTTGGTATACGAAATGGAAGCGGTATTACCATTGGAAGTTGAGATCCCTTCTCTGAGGGTATTGCGAGATGTTCAGCTAGACGAGGCAGAATGGGTAACAAACAGATTGAACCAGCTGAGCTTAATGGATGAGAAGAGGCTAGCTTCTCTAGCATACGGTCGTTTGTACCAGAGCCGAATGAAGAAAGCGTACGACAAGAAAATACATCCGCGAAGCTTTCAGACGGGCGACCTTGTGCTGAAAAAGATTCTCCCGCCGCAAGCAGATCACAGGGGCAAGTGGACCCCCAACTACGAAGGGCCGTACGTTGTCAGGAAGGTCTTTTCAGGAGGAGCGTTGTTGTTGTCCACCATGGACGGAGAAGAATTTGCGTCACCTGTGAATTCGGACGCAGTTAAAAAATACTTTGCTTGAAATAGACCCGCTGGATAGAAAAAAGAGAGTCCAGGCAAAAATGGGGCATCCTGGCGAACCAAAAACAGAATGAAAGGTTCGGGCAAAAATTAGGGATAAAATTGAAAAAATGTACACCCGCGAAGTTGAAAACCTACACTGGGCGGCTTCGGCAAAAAAGGGTATCCCGGTGAACTGAAAACCCGTAAAGGGCGGCTCACGCAAAAGTTAGGGATTTGAAAAGAAAATGACTGCGGTCCGAATTTGATAATTGCAATAAGCATCAATGCGGGAGAATACATTTGAGGAGCCAGTTATCGGATACAATCTCTTCAGAAGTGGGGATACCGGGAAGGCATTAGGGTCGGACGAGTCATGGGAGGATCAGTTCGTGGTGTTCATCTGCGTCCCGTTGCCGACATGTGTACAAATTTAAGTTGTCAATATTTATGCTTCTTGTGCATACTTGTATACTTGTATATTTGCTTTGTGTAGCTTCCTCATTTCAGGAGTTACATCCCGTGTACAAAACTCCGCCCATTCAGGGGCCCGATCAATAAAATACGTTATTCAGTACTTGACACTGTTCTTTACTGTTTTGTGCATGATTAACGCCTAAGTTTGATGAAACTAGCATGAGTATAACGTCATTGGCCTTAGCCGACAGTTGCTAGAGCTTTGAATTAACTGAAAATAACGTCACTAACCTGAGTTGATTTGGTTGCATAGGCTTGTCTTGTCTTGTTTGTGTTGTTGCAGGTTTCATAACCGTACGAGGAAAATGATCGAAGGATTGCAATAACGAAAGACTCAGCCTTCACGCAGGTCATGCAGGTTCTTCCTGAAGAAGGTTCGAACTCTCCAGCTAGTCGTAGCTTGTGCAAAAGGATTATCCAGCAAAGTCGTTCATCCTCAACAAAATTGACGATTCAGAGATTGTAGGCTGTATGCAGGCAGTGTGGTGTCCCCCAGAAGGATTCCTTATCTCAAGCAGAGTGGTTCAGCCTCAGAAGATTAATATTTCCAAATTGGCGAGCTGTATTCAGGCGGTTTCCCTTTCCCCGCAAGGTCATTTATTCTTCCCCAGAGGAGTCAGTTAATTTTCCCCAAGAGAATCATCCCATCCCCAGCGGAATTCTCTTTTCAGCAAGTGTTCTTTCCTCCCAGTAGAACTCGAAGATCAAGACTCCCCCCAGCAGAGTTGGTGGTGGGTCCTGTCATCTATTTTGTCAGGGATACCGTGTAATATCAAGTCACTCTCCAGCAGAAAGTCCGAGCATACTTGGCATACCTGCTATTCCTCAGCAAAGTTATATTCTCCAGCAGGGGGTTACCTCAACAGGGTGTTTGGTTTGAGCTCCCAACTTCCCAGCATGGTTGACTTCACCCTTCCGGCATTTATTTTGCTGGAATAATTCTGTAGCATCTGGCTATCCCCGGCAGAGTCGGCATTATCCTCAGCGTTTGTTTTGCTGAAGCAGTTCCGGTGCTTTAGCAGTTTAGGTGGAGAGAACTCCTGCTCAAATGAACTACCAAATATTCAAGATCTCGGCGTGAGACATCCAATGATAATATCAGTTCGGCAGTATTCCCCACAGAGTTACTAGGATAAGCTTCTCTTTATTCCCAAGCAGAGCTATTTGTCATCAAGGGGTTTCATGAATCAGAATTTCAGAAATTGCCTCCGGTCATCAGAACAGGCATCCGGTAGTTTGGTTCCCAGATATCCCCAGTAAAGTCCGCCCCAAAGTCGCTGTCACGTCGGTGCTAAGAAGTTTGTGGGTGGGGATTAATGGAGAACTAAGTCCTGACGTGGACAATTTATTCCTATATTGACGGGATTTCTTCAGAAGTGGGCGTCCTAACGTGGACAGGTTTATTTCCCCGGGTTGGTGAAGTGTGTTAGTCCTAACGTGGGCAGATTCGGGTTCTCGAAATTCGTGGAATGGGAGGTCATGACGTTGACAAAAGTGATTACTCTTTGTGTTGGTGTCCTGACGTGGACCAGTTTTTCTCAGCAGTTATCTTTCTTCGTGTTGGCAAAGCATGGGTCCTGATGTGGACAGATCAGACAAAGGCGTGAGTCCTGGCATGGACAAGTCTTATTTCCTCAGCAGGTCAAAGATGCCTGAGTCCTGATGTGGACAAATCAAAACGAAATAGGTGATTCCTAACGTGGAAAGAGTGGAGTCCTTACGTGGACAGATTAAGATGGCATTCCTTACATGGAAAAATGTAGTCATGACGCGGACAAATCGGAAAGAGTTGGTTTCCTTACGCGGAAAGATTGGGGTCCTTACGCGGACAGATTCAAGAAAAGTTGATTCCTGACGTGGAAGAACGATGTACTCCTTACGTGGAAAGTTGAGTCCTGACGTGGACAGGTTCAGAATCGAAGTTATATTCCTTACGTGGAAAGATTGGAGTCCTGACGCGGACATGTCAAGTGGTATTGGAGTCCTTACGGGGACAGATCGATATAGAAAGAAGATTGATTCCTGACGTGGAAAGATGGAAAGTTTAGTCCTGACGTGGACAGATTCAGAAAGGTTGGAGTCCTCACGTGGACAGATTGAGAATTGTATTCCTTACGAAGAAGAAAAGTGGTTTCCTTACGTGGAAAGAAGACGTGATTCCTTACATGGAAGGATGGAGTCCTAACGTGGGCGGGTCCAGACAAGGTTATTCCTAACGTGGAAGAGTGTTATTCCTAACGGGGACGAGTCAGTTTATGGAAAGGTAGACAAATTATTCCCCAGCGGAGTTGCCGATATTTTCTGGGTTAACAGCAAGTGGAGTCCTAACGTGGACAGGTTTTAGTTGAGCTCTCTTCGTGTTGACAGCAGATAGAGTCCTGACGTGGACAAGCAAAGGACGAAGTTTCCGATGATTCAATCTTTTTCAGAATGATGAGAAGAATCCCCAGCACGGTCGTACGAGATCAGCGGGTTGCCGTAACAGTCAGATTCAGCTGATGAATGTCGTTCTCCAAGCAGGAGTGCAGTTTATTTCTGCGGTTGGCAAATTTCCGGTTTCACTGGTATTCAACCGTCTCGTACCGCGAATGTCTGAAGGCTCCGGGCGCTTCACCCAATCGGGTCCAAGTCGCTTGAATAGGGGCAGCTGTTGCACCCTAAAATTTGCTCAACCTTATTCACTTGGTTTATGTTTCAATATCATATAGAGTCATGTACATAGCCTAACCATCTGCATAGCATAAGCATAGCAAGTCATTCAACAGGGGACCAGTCATTATTCTCATCTCTAGAGGCCTATCAAGAGGTTATTATCCCAATTCCATCTCATTCAAGTCATCAGAAAAGAATTTGAGAGCAGAGAGTTCAGCAAATCAAGCCTTGAGTCTATCTCCCATCTGAGGGTATCTGGGGATCATAAAGGGGGTTGTGAGCTGTGAATGGGAGGCATGGAGAGCATCTAGACATCATGGGAGGCTTAGAAAGTCATTTGGAGAAGAAAACAAGTTGTTGAGGTGATCACAAGAATTGCAGTTGAAGACAGTCAACTAGGGTTTCATCTGGGTCAACCCTAGGTCAACCCTAGGTCAATTGATTGATTTAAAGGCACTAAGGGCTATTGGAGAGATGTGGGGTTCATCATTTGACATGGAGAATAAGGATATGTTGTTATGCTAAGAAGAATTCAAGAGAAATCAAGGAGAAGAGGAGTCTCTAAATTAGGGTTTCTGTGTAAAATCCCCTAGTTTAGGTCAAGTTTCCAAGCAAGATAAGTCAAAATGCAAGCTTCAAATGGATCCTTGGCCAACATGAAACTTGTAGAGGATCTCAAGACCTTTAATTTGAGTGGTGGAATACATCAAGGAGATTTATAGAACTCAAGTTATGGTCCTTGCAAGTTACAGGTCATCTGAGGTATCTGAAATTTTGTCTGTGAAAGTGACTTGACTTCCAAGCAACTTTTACCCCTCAAGGAGATTTCAAATGAATTTCTGGTCAACATAAGAATTGTTCCTAATTGTCTTAGCTTTCTATAATGGTATGGTATGCCTTCATATAATTTGTGGAACTCTACTTATGGTCTTGGCAAGCAAAAGGGTATTTTGGTCATTTGTGAATTACAGGTCATTCATAGCATATGCTTAAAACTCATACAAGGAAGCTTCAAATGGAAAACTTCCCAACATCAAAGTTGTTCAAAATGGGATTTTAAGGCTAGATAAGATGTTGTGAGAGTTTGAAAAAGCTTGGAGCATGGATATTTTAAAATGGTCAAAAATGAACTAAAAATGGCTTATAAGTTGAAAAAGTTGAATTTGGAAATTGGTTTGGAGGATCTAGAAATCCAAAATAGGTCATCCAATATATCATTTTGATTGGAAACATCATTTTGAGAACATTGGTTCAGATAGAATTTTGATTTGAGGCTTTAAAATGGGTGATGCTTTGTTAATTTGAAACTTGCATTATAAGTCATCTTTGGAAATTTCAACACAAGGCAAGGAAAAGCATTGTATTTGCTTATATCTCTCCAATATCTCTTATGATGACATTTTAAGGCCATTTTGCAAGACTTAATGCATGGTGCATGAGATATTCAAGTTCCCATCACATGAGATTTTCAATACTTTCTAGATCTTTCTAGATGAATCTAGGAGTTTCCATTGATCATTATAAAAAGAGTGGATCAGGGAGGGTAAAAGGTTGGTGATCATTGTTGATGAGAGGTGAGATTAGAGTGTGAAAAGCAAGATTCTTCCATTGGCAATTTGATCTCAAACTTTCATTCTCTCCAATCTCCATTCATTTCTCCACCACAAACCTATTCTTCTGATCATTGTGATTGAATACATGCTGAGGTAGAAGAAGATCCATGGCAGCTTGAAGCTATTTTGAGGAAATTGCAAGAATTGCATATTGTTGTCCAACTCGAGTTTCAAGCATTGTTCAGTGTTCTTGTTGCATACAGAATTCATCCTTCAAGTCACTGAGCAAATTTCAATCACTGCAAGCATCTGATCCCAAGAGTTGCACACCTGTTTTCACCAATTGCACCAGGTTTGTCTTCTATTCGATTTGCTCGGTTTAGGTAGAATCTTAGGGTTTTGGAAGTGTAGAATGGTTAAGCATAAGTAGATGATTGATTTTGGTAAGTTTGGTTGAGTTTCATGGAGGTTGAGCATGAGGTACCAAATCTGGTAGAGTTTGTAATTGCTAGGATAAGGCACGATAAGGTTATTGGATTAGCATGCTATGATCAGGATGAGTTGTAGATTAGTTTAGGATGAGTTTTGTGGAGAATTGAGGTAGTTGATCACAGGTGACAATGGCGGATCAGAACTGTGATGCTTATCGAATTTGAAAATCTAGGCTGTTATATTGAAAACTATGGATATAGTGATGTTCTGCGTGAGAAGGAGATCAATTTTGGTGTTTATATCTTGGCGTTTCATGGAGAGATTAGGGAGAAAGAAGGATTGGAAGTTCTGTGCATGGAAGGGGAATTTTCAGAAACCCTAGAGCTCGTTGGGGACGATGACCCTCAGCCCTCAGATCCTTCCCAATTGTTGACTTAATCCCCTCATCGTACGGCCACGATTGAATGTTGAAAACGGAGGGAAAATATAAACATGAAACGCATCGTTTCATTTAAACCCTCTGAGTGGGCTTTGGATCCAATCGCTTTTCACACCCCCTTTTCATTAAGCCCAAAGAATTACGCATGAAAGGACTGCTATTTGCACCGTTTTGCTTTCCATTTTTTCTGGGTTTTTTTAATTCAATTTCTGACTGCGCTGGGCCTTGCATAATCTCTATCTGCACCCCATCTTCTGGCCCACATGGATAAAGCAACTGCGCGCCTTTACTTTCCACACCCCTTCCCATCTATTCTTAATATTTTCATTTTATTTTCTTTTCACTTTTTATACATCTTATAAAAATCATAATAAATAGGAAAATCATCATTTTTAATTCATTCTTTTTGCATATTTTTCTTTAGGATGTCAAGAAAATTATAAAAAATAAAAATTGCATTTTATTTTTTATTTGATATTTTCCCCATATTTTCTAAATAAATGACATTTTAATAGTTTCATTTCATGCATGATTTTGTTATTTTTTGTTCTATCAAATGCTTCAATATTTTTTGTTCATTCTTTTTAGGTTGTTTAGGTTAGACATTAAACTTGTAGATGCAATTTAGTTCCCATCTTTAGAAATTAATTTCAGGTGTTTAGTTTAGGTGAGAACAACATGGATAAAATTAGGGTTTTTTAGGTGATGACTTAGGAGGCTTGATTCTTTCCCTTAGGACTTAGGATTTAACTAGTTTAGTTATGGGACTATAGGGGCTATGGGTAGTTATTAGATCCCCTTAGAAAAGTCAGGATTCCCCTACTGCTATTAATGTACTGTATATATCTGATTGACTGGTGTGGTGTGCCCTCAGGGGATTATTGCTTGTATGTGTGGGTATTGGGATTGTCTGGGAATTTGGGAGAGCTGAAGACTTGAGGAGATGAAAGCCATTGGAGATTCAGATGTTGAAGTCCAACTTCCAGAGTTGAAGAGGAGAATCTTGCTAGCAAATGCTGAGGAGACTAGGGTTTAGGAGCTAGGCAGAGCTCTAGATTAGAAAGCTTGTTTCTCAAACATGGATTGCCTTGTCTGCATCCATTCTTCTCTGTGATTCAGAGTCTCTCTAAGACACTCACCCCCTTACTTTGGAAGGCTTGGTGATAGTGTCTAAGAGATAGAACTCTTGAGAGAAAATATCTCTTGTGTTAGAAGCAGTCTGTTCACCACCTTTGGTAGTCAACTGATTGCTTAACACCCAATTCACTCTTGTGACTGATCCCTCATCCTGGAGGTTTGAACTTGAAGAAAAGCCATTGCAGATGGAAGGATGATGATCAAAGCCCTTGCCTAAGGGTCATGAAGATGGAGACTGATGCTTGTTGAAACTTGTAGCTGATTGGAGATGACTTGAAGCCAGATGTTGATTCAGAGCTGCTGATGCTGTTTCTTTTGCTGTTGTATTTCATTTCTGATGTATTGATTGGTTTTCTGGACTGTATTGTTTGCTGTTTACCCTGTTGGGTTGAAAGTGAAGTCTGTTCACTTTTGCCTATTGTTTTCTAGGTTCGAGGTTGAGTAGGACTCCCTTGCCTCGCTTGTACTGTTGCATCCATGCATTTTACTGCTTTATTATATCTGTTATTGTTTCTGTTTCTGCCTATCCCGTAGGATCTCTGTTTCTCTCTGTGCAAGAGAGGAGCATGATAGACACTAGGTCTTAACCCATGCATGATAACATTAGGTTAGTTTGTTTCCCTTCGCAACCGTAGGTTAGAGTTCTGTCTCTTCTTCCTCAAAACAAACAGAAAAACACCATAAAGATCTCAAACACAATAAAAGACACTTCTTCCGTAAAAGAATGTAAACTCATCAAGACGTCATTTTTGTCCGCCGAGACTGTTAATCAAGGAAACCTTTTTCAGAAGGAATAAAATCAACCAAGACAGACTTGTGTCGTACGTGGCCCGAACTACGTTTGCTCTGATCTTTCATGCTGTATGAAAGTACGTAGGCATAGGATGCGATATCCTAGCGAGCAACCTTCCCCTCCTTTCCCGTAGGTAGGCGAACTACGTTGACTCTGATTTCTCGTTCCAGACGGGAATACGTAGGCATAAAGTGCGATACTTTGCCGAGTCATTTTATTTTCACTCTCTTTTCTTTTTAACCCCTGACCTGTAGAGTAGATAGAATAACAATCCATACCTGAAAACAAGCGTGGATCCCGTCGAGTACGACGGACGTGAGGGGTGCTAATACCTTCCCCTTGCGTAACCGACTCCCGAATCCAGGTTTTGGTTGCGATGACCATACCTTTCCCGTGTTGTGCGAGGTTTACTCTGAGCGTTTCCTTTCCCTCCCGTGGGATAAATAACGCGCGGTGGCGACTCTTCTGTTCAGCCGGCGCCAATTTTCGCAGTAGCGACAGGGAGCAGAGAAAGAGAGCCGCATTCAGATAACGAAGTGCTGCCCAAATATTTTCCAGAGCAAATTTAGTTTAAGTCTTGTTTTTGTTTTCCTTTCCTTTTTCCTGTATTCTATTACTGCAATATTCCTTTGTACGCTCTATTGGCTTGAAGACGCAATCCTGCCGCCATCGTTGGGATTTGGCCAAAAGCCAATTGGATACTTTACAGGTTTTTATTATTTCGTTAATTGTAACTTTAATTCCCAGCAGTATGTATGTTCTAAATTTCTGCTTTTACTTACGCTTTACCTGTTCCAAATCCATGTCTAGCTAAACCAGAGTAATCGGTATGTAATAATAATTCAGACGGGATTTGATAATAACCGGTTAAAACCTTTCTTTTTCAAAAGTTGTTTATGGCCTGAGTGTTTAAACTTATTTCCTGAATAAACGTTCGTCGCGACAGCGAGAACTTATTTAAAAGTAGTTTTGCCACGACATTGGGAAATTAATTAAGGTACGAACCAACAAGCGACAGCTGCGGCTAGTACCAGATAGTAAACACTAGGCATTTGTTTTAATAACAGCGAAAGCACTTTAAAATATATTAGAACTTAGAGATTTCCAAAAAGCGATTTTAACCCCGAACGGGATAGCGACAGCATACGTTCCGCCTTAAAGTTGCGACTAGCGTCAACAACCATCGTGAGACGAAGGTCTTTAGATCACTATTTTCTTCTTAAATAAATTCTGAAAATATTTTATATACCGGTAACTTGTCAAATCCCCGAAGAACATAATTATTGCATATCGATTCGCGTAATTATAATTTAAGTAACGTTTTTAGTTCCCTTTAGTAATAGCAATTATTCCCTTAAACATTATCTACCTAGCTAAACATAGTAACTCCCGTGAACACTAGTTTGATTACGAGTCCTTGTGGGATCGATATCTTTTATTACTACGCGATAGACTGTGCACTTGCAGTTAAGTTGTATTAGACATAGAAAGTCGCGATCAAGTTTTTGGCGCCGTTGCCGGGGACCCGTTTAGTCAATAGTGTAACCTTCTGTTACGCCGTATAGACTAGGTTAACTATTTTTATTCTCCCTCTACTCGTTCTTCGATTGTATGCCAAGTACTCGCTCACAAGGCGAAATCTTACAACCTACAATCGCTGAACTAGAGCGCTTCTTACATCTAAGAAGGCGCATCGTCGAATATCAACAAAGACACAACATTCCTGATCTTCTAGCTCATCCTCCAGTTAAAGAAGAAAAGATGGCTGAAGGACCTCAAAACAAACCGCTGAAGGCATACGCTACACCCTCTCAGATGGAGCCTAGAAGTAGCATTGCTGCCCCAGCTATTACTCGAAACGATTTTGAGCTAAAACCCTCATTGCTGTCAACTGTACAACAAAATCAATTATTAGGAAATGCAACTGATGATCCAAATGAACACTTAACGAAGTTTGTACAATACGCAGACACAGTGAAAGCAAATGAAGTAACTCCAGACGCAATAAGACTTCGTCTTTTCCCTTTCTCTCTTAGAGATAGAGCGTGGACATGGTTACAATCCTTACCATCCAACTCCGTTACGACATGGGAACAGTTGAAGAACGTTTTCTTAGCGAGATATTTTCCGCCAAGCAAAACTGCTATGCTTAGAGCTCAAATCAACGGATTTCGACAAAAAGATACTGAATCTCTCTACGAAGCATGGGAAAGGTTCAAAGATATGATGAGAACATGTCCTCACCACGGTCTAGAAGACTGGGTGACGATCTATACTTTCTATAATGGGCTTTTATACAACACCAGATTAACGGTAGACGCCGCGGGCGGTGCACTTATGGATAAGCCATACGACGAAGCCTATCAACTAATCGAAAACAGTCTCAGAACCACTGCCAATGGGGAGGTGAACGCATTCCAGCAGAGAAACCCGCAGCGAAAGGTGGGATGTACGAGATCAGCAGCCTTGAAAAGTTCAACGCTAAAGTAGATGCTCTAGCACAGAAGATCGACAGTCTGACCGTTAACCCCACTGCAACCGTCGCTGCCGTAACTCCAAACTGCGAGTTATGCGGAATCGCCACTCATAATGCGCCCGAGTGCCCATTGTTGGCCGGAATCCCACCAGATCAAGTAAATTACGCTCAAGGAAACCCTTACGCAAATACTTACAACCCAGGATGGAGGAACCACCCAAACTTTTCCTACAAGAACGATAATGCCTTGCAAGCACCAGGTGCTCCGCCAAGATATCAGAAACCAGCTGCTGCCCAGACTGCCCCTAGGAAATCAAACCTCGAGTTGATGATGGAAAAATTCATAGCTACTCAAGCTCAAACGAACAAAGAATTCCTAAATCAAAACATACACACTAGCGAGCAAATTAAACAGCTGACCGGAAAAGTAGACGCTTTAGCCACCCACAATAAAATGCTAGAAACACAGATATCACAAGTGGCTCAACAACAAGCCTCTGCTGCCGCACCAGCTGGAACATTTCCAGGACAGCCCGAACCTAATCCAAAAGGTCACGCAAACGCTGTTATATTAAGAAGTGGGAAAGAATTGGAGGGCCCAACAGACCCTAGGAACGAAGATTTAGTAATGCAACAGAAATCCGATAAACCAGCAGAAAAGGAATCCGAGTTAGAGAAGAAGGAAGACAACGAGAAGGAGGACACCGCAAGTGAAAAAACTCAAGCACCTCCAGCGCCATATAAACCACCGATTCCTTATCCTCAAAGACTAATAAACTCCAAAACTTCAGGGCAGTTTAAGAAATTTGTAGAACTCCTTAAACAGTTGAATATCACTATTCCTTTTACAGAAGCTATCACTCAAATGCCCTCGTATGCTAAATTTATCAAAGAAATCCTATCAAATAAGAGAAAGATCGAGGATAACGAAACAATTATACTTACTGCAGAGTGTAGCGCTATTATTCAAAACCACATGCCTCCTAAATTAAAAGCCCCAGGTAGTTTCTCCATACCCTGTGTCATTGGAAAATTTGTAATAGACAAAGCTTTATGCGATCTAGGAGCCAGTATCAGTGTTATGCCTTTATCTATATGCAAAAAGCTGAATATGGGTGAACTAAGACCAACCAAGATGTCCGTTCAATTAGCTGACCGATCCGTCAAATATCCTGTCGGTATACTGGAAAATGTTCCAGTACGCATAGGACAATTCTATATCCCAACCGATTTCATAATTATGGATATTAAGGAAGATTCAGTTACTCCGATCATCTTAGGAAGACCATTCCTAGCCACCGCCGGAGCTATAATAGACGTAAAGAAAGGTAGGCTAACATTTGAAGTAGGAGAAGAAAAGATAGAGTTCATTCTCACCAAGTTCTTACAAGCACCAGACATAGACGATACCTGCTATTTAGTAGATGTAATTGACGAATGCATAAGAGAACTTGAAAATGAAGAGACCACGTATTCAGAAATAATAAAGATTCAAATACCCGATATTTCTGAAGATGATGATTGGCGTAAACCGTATAAAGACGACAGTCTAAGCGAAAGCTTAGCACTAACCCCAAACCATATGCCAGGTCCGAAGAACCCATCTTTAGAACTTAAAACACTACCCAAAAACCTTAGATATGAATTCCTAGACGATGAACTAAAAAGACTAGTGATAGTCAACGCCGACTTAGGACAACTAGAAACCGCAAAGCTATTAGAAGTCCTAAAGAAGTACCCCACCGCGTTAGGCTATAACATAAGCGATCTAAAAGGTATAAGCCCTTCGATCTGTATGCATCGAATTACAATAGAGGAAGACTGTAAAACCTCTAGAGAGAATCAGAGGAGACTGAACCCCATCCTAAGCACTGTAGTCAAAGACGAAGTAAAGAAATTGCTAGATGCAGGAATCATCTATCCTATCTCCGATAGTGAATGGGTCAGCCCAGTTCATGTCGTACCTAAGAAAGGAGGAGTCACAGTAGTTAAGAACGAAAAAGGTGAATCAATAACAAAAAGAGTCGTGACTGGAAGCAGAATGTGCATTGATTATAGAAAGCTTAACAAAGCCACACGAAAAGATCACTTCCCCTTGCCCTTCATAGACCAAATGTTGGAAAGATTAGCAAAACATTCATATTTCTGCTATCTAGATGGTTATTCAGGATTTTTCCAAATTCCCATTCATCCTGATGACCAAGAAAAGACTACATTCACATGTACTTATGGTACTTTTGCTTACCGCCGAATGTCGTTCGGACTTTGTAATGCTCCAGCGATCTTCCAAAGATGCATGATGGCAATCTTCGCAGATTTCATAGACGACATCATGGAAGTATTTATGGACGATTTCTCAGTATGTGGACAAAGTTTCGAAGGATGCCTACAAAACTTAGAAATGGTATTAGAACGTTGTGTAAAAGTGAACCTCGTCCTAAATTGGGAAAAATGCCATTTTATGGTCCGACAAGGAATAGTTCTAGGACATGTCATATCTAATAAAGGGATTGAGGTCGACAAAGCTAAAATAGAAATTATAAAAGACCTCCAACCTCCAAAATCCGTACGCGAAATACGGATTTTTCTAGGACATGCCGGTTTCTACCGCAGATTTATAAAAGATTTTTCGAAAATCACAAAACCTCTGACCGGCCTGTTGATGAAAGATGCTGAGTTCGTCTTTGACGACGACTGTCTAAAAGCATTCGAAACATTAAAATCGGCCCTTATCACCGCACCGATTATGCAACCACCCGATTGGCGACTACCGTTCAAAATCATGTGCGATGCGAGTGATTATGCTGTAGGCGCAGTTCTGGGACAAAGGAAGGACAAGAAGCTTCATGCCATCTACTACGCCAGTAGAACCTTAGATCCTGCCAAATGAACTACGCTACAACAGAAAAGGAACTTCTAGCAGTTATATTTGCGCTTGACAAATTCCGTTCTTACTTAGTAGGAGCAAAAATTATCATATACACAGACCACGCTGCCATTAGGTACCTAATAAGCAAAAAGGATGCCAAACCAAGATTATTGAGATGGATCCTATTATTATAAGAGTTTGACTTAGAAATTAAAGATAAGAAAGGAACCGAGAACGTAGTTGCAGATCACTTATCCCGAATAGAAGGCATTAAACATGAACCAGTACCGATAAATGACGATTTTCCATACGAACATCTGATAGCCAAATTAGAAAGTGACATGCCTAACTTAATCTCGGAAGATCCAGAACTCGAAAAATCCGTAGAAGTCGTCTATGCCCAAGTCACATTACCTTGGTATGACGACATCGTTAATCACCTAGCCGCAGGCGTGCTTCCACCGGATCTCACTTATCAGCAAAAGAAGAAATTCTTCCACGATCTGAAACACTATTATTGGGACGAACCTCTACTCTTCAAGAGAGGGGCCGACAACATATATCATCGTTGTGTCCCAGAGGAAGAAATAGAAAACATCATTTCCCAATGCCATTCAGCACCATATGGTGGTCATGCCAGTACATCCAAGACGTGCGCTAAGATTCTCCAAGCCGGCCTATTCTGGCCTAACCTCTGGAAAGACGTTCACATCGTTGTGCTAAAATGTGATCGATGCCAACGAACTGGCAACATCTCACGACGCGATGAAATGCCTCAGAAAGGAATCTTAGAGGTAAAAATCTTTGACGTATGGGGAATAGATTTCATGGGACCCTTCCCGTCTTCTTTTGGGAAAAACTACATACTCGTCGCTGTAGAC
This sequence comes from Lathyrus sativus, assembly GCA_963859935.3. NCBI lineage: Eukaryota > Viridiplantae > Streptophyta > Magnoliopsida > Fabales > Fabaceae > Lathyrus > Lathyrus sativus. The sequence goes on along the minus strand of OZ012740.1, from coordinate 181,771,288 downwards.
TATGTGTCTAAATGGATAGAAGCCATTGCCGCTCCAACAAATGACGCACGAGTAGTAATCAAACTCTTCAAAAATACAATCTTTCCTAGATTCGGTGTACCCAGACTCGTCATTAGTGACGGCGGATCACATTTCATATCGCGAATTTTTGACAAACTTCTTTCTAAATATGGAGTCCGACACCGAGTAGCTACACCATATCATCCGCAAACTAGCGGACAAGTAGAGGTCTCGAACAGGGAAATAAAACAAATATTGGAAAAGATTGTCGCATCCTCAAGGAAATATTGGTCATCAAAGCTAAATGAAGCTTTATGGGCTTATAGGACCGCTTTTAAGACACCAATAGGTACTACACCTTTCAAATTAGTTTACGGTAAATCCTGTCATCTCCCTGTAGAATTAGAGCATAAAGCCTTCTGGGCCATTAAGACACTTAATTTCAACTACACTGAGGCAGGAGAGAAACGAATCTTGAACTTACACGAATTAGAAGAACTTAGATTGGACGCTTACGAAAATGCCCGTATCTACAAAGAACGAACTAAGAAATGGCATGATAAACGTTCAGTCTGGAAAAAATTCAGTGTGGGAGACATCATACTTCTATTTAATTCAAGATTGAAACTTTTCCCAGGTAAACTAAAATCTAGGTGGTCTGGACCTTTTGAAGTGACTAAAGTACTTCAAAGTGGAGCTGTTGAAATTACCGATAAGACGAATGCACCGTTTATCGTAAACGGGCAACGTTTAAAACATTATAATAAGAACGAAAACAACCCTCAAGTCAGCAGTATAACATTGCTCAAGCTTCCTGCTCAAACACCCGAATAGCTTGTCACGAAGCTATCGTCAGGCTTTTGACGTTAAAAACAGCGCTTAATGGGAGGCAACCCAATTTTCCCGTATTTCCCTCTTTACTGTATTTCATTCTCATTTTTATTTGAAATCTTACTTTGAAATTTTAACAAAATTTTTAAACTTAAATTGCTACTATTTTTTTTTATTTTTTTGTTTCATTATTTTCTCTTTTATTTAAACTTTGTTTTTATTTCTACCACCTTTTGTTTTTAAAAATTCTGACTTAAAATTTCTGTTTTAAACTTTTCAGGATTTTAAAAGCCTTCAAACCTTCCTCCTGTTTTTCTCTGACTAACCTGCGAGTATGGCCGAGTACGACTTCACAAAGGTTCATTTTCGAGGATTAACTCAAAAGGCAAGATTTGAAACATTAACTAAGAGAGACATAGCCTTAACACTGTATTATGATAAGTCTACCATGGAGAATCTAGGAATTACTGATAGCATTCAATTCCTGTTTAATCAATTAGGCTGGGAGAACACCTCCTTGAAAACCCGTTTTGCTACCTATAAGGACCTCACCTACGAATTCCTAGGTTCCTTCAGGTACTTACCCAACTATGGTTTTGGATCAAACACAGAGCTGATCACCTTTAGGATGTTTGGAATGGACCAAACCCATAGCCGTATGTCATTAGCTAACCTCCTAGGATTTCCTAGCAGACCACATGTGTTCATCAGTGCCGAGGATGACGATCTTGATTTTGAACTAAACCAGTTCTGGGGTAAAATCACAGGCGACTATCACCCTGACCCAAATGGCATGTATAACGATGAGATTCATAACCCCGCTTTCAGATACTTTCATAAGATCCTAGCTCACACCCTTTTCGGAAAGGAAGAAAACATTACTACAGTATCTAAAGAAGAGTTGTTTATCTTGTTCTGTGCTTCTCATGGCCGTCCGGTGAATGTCGTGCCTTTTATGATGAGATCCTTCCTACGCCTCACTCAGGAATCACAATCACCCATTCTAATAGGAGGCCTCGTGACAATGATTGCCCACGAGCTTGGCCTTAGATTCCACCTAAATGCAAGCACTAGTTTTGGCACCGTCCGACCCATGAATACCCAGTTTTGCTTTAACAGGCGCATTTTAAGAACCATGGGACCTAGACCTTACGAGTACCTTATCAATGACAAACCTATCCAGCTATTCACATTGCCAAATCATCAGATGACTAGTATCCATAACAAGGACAATTGGGTTTATGAATTGGGTGAGCCTATGAGACCTCCTTCACCTCAATCCACACCACAGAATTACATGTACGACAGTGATCACATCTCTGAAGCACATGATTATATGTATTATGAGGATGCTGTATCCGAAGCTGAGGTAGACCCTGAGACCCCTCCACATTACAATACCTATTCCTGAAGAAACCACTGACAAAATGGATACTGTTCTGAACCGATTAGACAACTTCGACGCAACTCTGACCACTGTAAGAGAAGAAATAACAAGCATACACATCAAATTATCAGTTTTCATGGGCTTAGTTTGTGACCAGCTCGATTACTACGCCCGGAAGTTTGACGAATTGAAGGCACAAAAGGACTGAGATTTTTGCTTTAGTTTAGTTTATTTTTTCCTGTTTTTCTGTACGCTTTCCATTATTTTTATTTCCGCATTGTTTCATTTCACTTATGTATTACATTAAAAACAATCATTTTAATTAAATGTTATTTCAATTTTATTCATTATTCCCTTATTCTGTTTTTATGTTATCATATGCCTCTTGGCTGATTTATTACATTGCGGTATCAATTACAAGCCTTAAAAACATGTCAAAAGCACCCCTGTAGCAAAATTCTGCGTTCTGCAGAATTTGCTGGTGTGACGACCGTCACAGAAGCATGACGCCCGTCACGCGGGTGACGACCGTCACAGTTGTGTGACGACCGTCACGAGTCCAAAATCTGATATCTGCTATAGCAGAGGTTACGTTTCTTCCCCCACTCCCATCTTATCAACTTCCCATCACCACACATCTAAACCCCATTTCAAAATTTCGTTTTCCCTTCTTACTACATATAATCCCAACTCCCATTTCATCTTCATTAACCAATTTTGTGCAATTTCTCATTCCGCAGAAACCGCATTCTTCCCCAATTCAACAACATCATCCAACCATGGCAAGAAACAATGAAACCCCTGACCTTAGCAATATCAATTTCAGCGAAGGCGACTCCGGCGAGAAACAGAGAGCAAACTACGTAGCCTTCCATCAACGGTCACTACAACCGACCCACTATCCACACATACCATCTCTCACGGAACTCGGCCTCCTTGACGGTGTCACTTGGATGCTCCAGAGAGTCGGCATTTGGCATCTGTGCACAAATCCGCAGCCCACTTACGAACAACTCACCCTTGAGTTCCTCAGTTCGTTCAGTTATTTCACCTCTAGCGGCGACCTTAGCCAACATTCTGGCGCCGCCTGCTTCCGTATGTTCGACACGAACTACCAATTGAATCAAAATCAGATTGCCGACATCCTACATTTCCCTCGCGGTGAAGATGCTCACCGCCGCATTACCGACCAATTTCAACATGAAGCTTTTGCGCTTTGGTCCCAATTGACCGGAATCGATGCCGACAACTGGGATTCTCTGCATGCAACACACATCCACAACCCAGCCATCCGGTATTTCCACAGAGTGCTGAGCAATACCATCTTCGCAAGAGATAGCAACCACAAGGTGAACTCAAAAGAACTTTTCTTTCTCCGCTGCGTGTTCAATTTCGAACCCATCAACGCCGCACCGTTCCTCCTGGCCCACATTCAGGCCAACTGCAACCATGGCTCTAAGCCATTTTACTTTGGTAGGATTGTTACCTCCATTGCACTAGGCCTGAACCTCGGTAACCAACTCCAGAATCTCCATACAATCCCTTAGGTGTTTCTCGACACCGACCATTGCAGAGCTTCTCACCTCATCCGCTCCAGGTCCGATGGCAAATACCATCCGGTCGTGCGTGGCAAAACCATCAGAAGTATCATCATGCCATCACGTACCCGGATGCACCCACAGGATCGTGCCAACTGGCTTCTTGACCCGAATGCCCCTGCTGCTACCGCTGCCCCAACTCAAACCAATACCCAAGGGTCTGTTGACGAAATGCAAGATGAGTTGGACAGAACTGAGCAACCTGAGGCATCACAACCACTTCCTTCTGAAGGCACATCCTACCGTTGTCGCCGCCACCGTCCAGAACCCGACTTCTCTGAAGAAGACCTCCGCCGATCCCTCGACCAACAAACACAGATACTCGCCATGATGCAGCAACAAAATCAGCGAGCAGAGCAATTCTAAGCTTGGCAGAGAACCACGATGCAACAGCTCCAAACTGGCCAGGAAGCCATCACTGAGAACTTGGCAAATCTTACCTTGCAATTCGAAGGACTCCGAGATTATGTCTATCACACCGGAGCTCTGAACTTTGAGGCCCGAGTCGACCAAGCCAGAGGTAGAGGACGAGACAGAGGACGTGACCGAGGCAGAGGCCGTGACTAGTTCTTTCTTTATTTATTTGTTTCCTGTATTTTCAGTTTCCTGTATTTTCATTTCCCTTGTATTTCCCTCTCGCATTCTTTCAAATCAGTGAGGACACTGATTGGGATAGTGTGGGAGCGGAGCGTTTATTTCCCGTTTCCTTGTACTTTCAATTCAGTAATTTCAATTCAAACATTTTCCCACTTTAGCAAATAAAAGCTCTTTTATATGTCTTTTTCCGTTACGCAAATTTCCCCACTTTATTCGACATAAACAAAAATTTTTCAGTTGTTCCTCAAAAGCATCACGAGAATGCGCCAAAGTTCAAACCAAGTTTTGAAACTCCGAGACGAAAATTCTAACAAAACCAGTACCGTCCTGACACCTTAGACCTCCGGTTTATGCGAGTCGGTTTCACTACCTACTTGTACCAAAGTTTCAAGTTTCTACGCAAACTCAGCCCCAAGTAGTTTATACAAGCAGTCAGCACCATCCTAAACACTTCTAAGCGAGAGACCAATGCAAATAAGTGTATGATCTCTATAAAGATGAAAAATCATGAAAAGAAAGCCATATAGCCCGAGTATAGTGACATGTTCCCTCTAAGTTAGGTGTTCCTCACCCGAGCATTTAGCCCAACGGTACAAAAACTCATTGAAAAATCAAGAGTATAAGCTTATGATCAATGAAAAGATCAAAACAGCAATGAGATCATACTCACTAACAGGTTGACTTGCCATGAAAGTGTATGGACAACGGGCTTAATGTGATTGCGTTAGAACAAACAGGGTAAACTTGACGCGAGAACCTTGATACCAAGCTGCAGTAGCATGATTGGGACCGATTTGCATAAAAAGGAGACCTCCGAAGACTTATAGTCCAGTGTCGTCACCGTACTCGTTTTGTTCCTCTTTAGAATCCCGGTTTTTCCCAACTTTCTGAACGAGGAAGCTGCCTCGTGCTTGCCGACTTTTATTCTTCCTGATTTTACTTGAGGACAAGCAAAGATTCAAGCTTAGGGGAGTTTGATAACGCGAAATCGTATATATATATATATATATATATATATATATATATATATATATATATATATATATATATATATATATATATATATATATATATTGACGTATAATTCAACTAATATTTGACTGGTTTCAATCCAATTTTGGGTTTTTCCATGTTATTTGTCTGATATTTTGCAGGTATTTGAAGATCATGTCCAAACAAAGCAATATGAAGAAAAGAAGCAATTACAGATGAAATATGGACGAAAACCAGATGAAAACAACATGAAAAACAGCAGATGCGAATTTTGCTGCTGTGACGACCATCACACATCCATGACGACCGTCACACGGGTGACGACCGTCACACACCATGACGACCGTCATGCAGGCAAAAACGCAGAACTTCAGTAAACGTGCAAAAATCAGTTCCAAGTCCCAAAATAATGGAACACTACTTCCTATTTTCTCTGACCCCAAGTCCTCCTTCTGCAAGATATAATCGTTAGTATTTCACCTCTATAAAAGGAGAAGGAGGGGAGCAGAGAAAGAGAGCCGCATTCAGATAACGAAGTGCTGCCCAAATATTTTCCAGAGCAAATTTAGTTTAAGTCTTGTTTTTGTTTTCCTTTCCTTTTTCCTGTATTCTATTACTGCAATATTCCTTTGTACGCTCTATTGGCTTGAAGACGCAATCCTGCCGCCATCGTTGGGATTTGGCCAAAAGCCAATTGGATACTTTACAGGTTTTTATTATTTCGTTAATTGTAACTTTAATTCCCAGCAGTATGTATGTTCTAAATTTCTGCTTTTACTTACGCTTTACTTGTTCCAAATCCATGTCTAGCTAAACCAGAGTAATCGGTATGTAATAATAATTCAGACGGGATTTGATAATAACCGGTTAAAACCTTTCTTTTTCAAAAGTTGTTTATGGCCTGAGTGTTTAAACTTATTTCCTGAATAAACGTTCGTCGCGACAGCGAGAAATTATTTAAAAGTAGTTTTGCCACAACAGTGGGAAATTAATTAAGGTACGAACCAACAAGCGACAGCTGCGGCTAGGACCAGATAGTAAACACTAGGCATTTGTTTTAATAACAGCGAAAGCACTTTAAAATAGATTAGAACTTAGAGATTTCCAAAAAGCGATTTTAACCCCGAACGGGATAGCGACAGCATACGTTCCGCCTTAAAGTTGCGACTAGCGTCAACAACCATCGTGAGACGAAGGTCTTTAGATCACTATTTTCTTCTTAAATAAATTCTAAAAATATTTTATATACCGGTAACTTGTCAAATCCCCGAAGAACATAATTATTGCATATCGATTCGCGTAATTATAATTTAAGTAACGTTTTTAGTTCCCTTTAGTAATAGCAATTATTCCCTTAAACATTATCTACCTAGCTAAACATAGTAACTCCCGTGAACACTAGTTTGATTACAAGTCCTTGTGGGATCGATATATTTTATTACTACGCGATAGACTGTGCACTTGTAGTTAAGTTGTATTAGACATAGAAAGTCGCGATCACCACGCTTCGCAAAGACCTCCAGCAACCTACTCTGCAATGCCTCATAGAGCATTATAAAATAGCAGAAAGGTGAGAAACATTATCATAACAAACAAGGCATATAATATATATATATATATATATATATATATATATATATATATATATATATATATATATATATATATATATATATATATATATATATATATATATATATATATATATATATATATATATATATATATATATATATATATATATATATATATATATATATATATATATATATATATATATATATATATATATATATATATATATATATCTACGTACACCAACATAGAATACACATACTACTTTTCTCACCGCAATATAACACAATTCAATCATATACATATCACAACACATATATAATTCATCACAAAACATACACAGTTATGTTCATTATACCGATATATCATATGAAGATAATAATGCACTCATAGAGACCGACTCACGACTCTATGCAGATGCAAATGCAGTACCGACTCATTCAGCAGGTTCAATTGAAGAACCAAAGGAACCATCGCTCGTTACCGAAGTAACTCCCTGTCGAGCCTATGATGTTCACACATCGCTCACACCCCACATGGGCACATGATGTTTTAGGATTGCTCACACCCCACAAGGGAACACAATCGTTCTGCGGATTCTCCACGGTGTAAGTTCAGAGTATGCCTAAGAGGGGGGGGGGGTGAATTAGGCTTTAGAAACTTTTTCCGGTTTTTCAAACCTCTTGAATTTTTCTTGGTTAAGATCTTGGTGATGAAAGCAGTAAAAGCAGAAAGAAAAATGAACACGGAGATTTATAGTGGTTCCCTTCACAATCCGAAGGTACTCCACTCCCCTTTCCACATGAAAGAGAGTTTTCACTATAGTTTTAGAAAGTACAACCTATCACACCATCAACCGGTGAGGCCTACAATCTAACAACTAATAAACAACTAGTGTGCAAGAACAACCCTCTTGCAAACACTAACCCTTGTGTCCAACAATTCTGGATCACAAGTCATAATAGAAATAACTTTGTATATTTGTAATTGAGAAAGTGATACAATGATAATATCAATCTAATGATTGATATTCTCCTTTTGATCAAAATCCACTCTTCAATATCAACACAAGTGTTCAAAAATTGGATATGAAATTGTATGAACAATATGAACACTTTTTGAAAATATTTGAAAATATTTGAAAAGTAGTGAATTTGATTCAATGAATATTTTGAAAATTATTGGAGGTTGTTTTTTTTTTTAAATTGAAATATTCAGAATTTATATTAGTCAAAACACCATTTCAAAAAGGTATAATTGAGTAAGAATCAAAACATGAAAAGGTATAATATTCAAACAACATTTGAATTTTAACAGCAACAATTTTTCAAAATTCGTTCAGTGTTAACCGGTTAACCTTATAGGTTAATCGGTTAACACTTGAACATTGGCCCAAAGAATTCAAAAATTAAGGTCGTTAACCGATTAACCATTAACACTGTTAAAACTCAGAAAAATGCTTGAGTTAAAAGTGTTATACCAATTCAAATGATTTTAAAACCATGCAAATGCAATATGTAAATATGATAAGTATTTGAACACTTGTATAACAATTAAAGGAGTGAAAAATGATATACTGAAGCTTGAGTCCTAATCTTGAAAGTTGAATGAACATTTGCACATGATGCTTCTAGTTTTATCTTTGGTGTATATACCCCCACGGGTATATAGTGCAAGCATCTTCATAGTACATATACCCCCACGGGTATATAGTGTAAGAATCTTGATCTTGATCAGATTTGAAAGCTTTGGCTTTTTGCTTGCAATCATGGAATGAGCTTGTCTTTGTTGACATCATCAAAACCTTGAGATTGAAATGTGCTTCTACATTCTCCCCCTTTTTGATGATGACAAACAAGTGCGTCTTGTGCAATATCTTTTGACGATGTTTGTTCTAGGCTTGCTTCTTGTTTCTCCCCTATGTCCAGCAACTCCCCCTATCTAAACAGAGGCAAAAATTCTGCACAGAGAGATATTAGACAACAAGCTCTTCTCCCCCTTTGTCATTAACAAAAAGGAAGGAGCTTTCAAAAACAAACAAAAGCAATATAGGCATACAAGACAGCATATAGTCAAGCACAACATAATAGATCATAATAAAAGTGCAGCAAGCATAGAAATGCAACAAATAGTGTACGGTTACAACTTAAAAACTTAAACAATATCCAAAAAGAAAAACAACAAAAGCAACAGAAACAAATATTTCTTAAACATCTTCATCAGACATATCCACGTCTTCTGCTTCTTCCTCTTCAGTACCTTCATCATCTGCCTCTTCTTCTTCAACAGTCCCGGGGTTGGAAGGATGAGCGGTAAGGATGAGGTTGCAAAGTGAAGCAATTGTCCTGGAGGTTTCTCGGTGACAGTTCATAGATTCCCGATGTTGGGTCATCATGGTAGTATAGAGAAATTCATTTGTAATACCCCCTTCGGGAATGGGATATGCTTGGTTGGAGGCAGATCCTTCGCCTGCATACTTATAAGTGTCGTCAACGTCTTTGATAATACCAGTGTTCTTAACAATGGTGATCTCATTTATCTCATTGGTTGTTGGTTTCATCTTGGTGAACGGTTCCCTGTTAAGGTCCAAATCCGTCAACTCAAGAATTCTTGAAATCAGCCTTGCATAAGGAAGACGTGTCGACAGAGAAAGCTGTTGTTGAAGATGATACATGATTGTCAAAATCCAATTTACCCTTATCTTGTTTTTTATTGCAAAAAGAAGCTGCATTTCCAGGTCATTGATCTGAGCATGATTCGAATCCTTCGGAATCAGCACATAGCAGATTGTGTAATGTAGCATCCGGTCCGAAACCGTCAGATTTTTCGCATAACAGAGCATGTGAGCCGTTCGTTGATTTGCTACAACATTCTCCTTTGGAAACCTGCAGATCTGATAATAGTATTCCATTTTGTCATAGTTAGACCACGGTCCTTCCACGTGGTTAACTCCTTTCCGGAGAAAGTAGCCAGAGGATGGAACTTTCAACTTCGCAACAATATCTGTCAGATTCTCTTTCAAAAAGCAATATCGAACAGTGGTTTCCATAATGTGCTCATCGTCAGCATTCAGATACACAGATAGCTTATTCAAAAATGCTTTAACCAAATCATGATAACAATTTCCAGAATCAGAGGCAAACTTATCTATCTTCTGATATTTGGGCAGAGCAGAAAAATCAAAGGATGAAGCAGGAAAAGCCTTAAGGTTTACGCACTTTACCAGCAGAATGTGACGGACACGAACCTTGAAATCCATCTGGCGTTTCTTGGTTGTCTCCATAGGAATGTTGTCTCCATCTTGTCGCTACTGAGAAAAAACAACCGGCGGAAAAAACAGAAGAGTCGCCACTTTCGTTGTTTATCCCAAAGAGAGGGAAAGGAAACGATCACAAAAACCTAAAGAGAAAGGAAAGACAAGGTCATTGCAACCATGCCTGGGTTCGGGAGTCGGTTACGCAAGGGGAAGGTATTAGCACCCCTCACGTCCGTCGTACTCGACGGGATCCACACATTGTTGTCTAGCTAAAAAGGTGTGTTGAAACTACCTAGCTAAAGGCTTAAGGACAAAAGAAAAAGAAAAGACAAGACTCGACAGAACAATCACTGTTCTGGGCCTACATACTCCCTCGTGCAATGGGAAAGTCAGAGTCAACGTAGTTCGACTAACTACGGATAAAGAAGGGGGGAGGGTTGCTCGCCAATACATCGCGTCTTGTGCCTAAGTACTTTCGTCTCATACGAAAGATCAGAGCGAACATAGTTTGGGCTAAAAGGACCATAGGCTGTTCAAAAGTTTTACCCGAGTAGGGTTAACAAACAGTTCTAGCAGTTGGTGTATGCAGCTCGACCATTGGAGACTTAGGCGTTACCGTTTGCGATATGACTGAAAGTTAACAACACTCTTGTTTATGAAAAAGGTTTTCCTAATTAAGACCCCAAGGGGTGAAAAAGAGTTTGATTTGTTTTTGTGTTTTTTAAGAGAAGAAGTGTTTTGAATTAGAGTGTTCATAATGTACGTTGTAACAAAGTCTAAAACCTAGGATCGAATGCGTCGCATATCGTCCTAAGGACGTATACTAAACACTCTAGGCCATTAAGAGGTAACCACTCAATCACCATTTCCCAAGTACAAGGCTCATGGCACAACACTCATTATATTTATTAAGTGAATTGAAGTTGTTTGAAGATGAGAAGAGAAAGGGGACAAACTAAGGGGGACTAGTCTAAACCCTAAAAGTTGTCATGCAAAGTACACCTAAAGTTGAGTTTGAAAGGGAACTACCTAATGTTATCCTGAATGGTTAGAACCCTAATGTCTATCAGACTCCAACTTAAACAAGAAGGAATGGAAATCCTAAGGGAAGAAACAGACAAAGGAAGAAGAAAGAAACATGCATAAGAATGCAAACATGAAATGCAAACATGGGAGGCAAGGATGCAATGCAAGTGAGGGAGGAAATATGTGTGGGGCTGGAGCCTCCTTAAGCTCATCTCAACCTCAAGCCATAGTATGAATAAATGCAAGAGAAAAGGAGAAGAAATGCAACAAGAGCAAACCACACTAATGCACCAAAGAAGGCAAACAAACAACATTGAAAAGCATGAAAATAAACACATAAACCAACAAGCAATGAACATAATTTTGACCTAAAAATGAACCTACAGCAAGCTCAACATGTCTATAATGTGAAACAAGAAGAGTTGAGAGCTTATTGGATCCATATAAGTCATTTCCAATTCAAACTAGGTCATGTACTTGTGTGAACCTCCCATAGAGGTGACTTAACTTGCAAGTCATCTAAAAAATAGGAAAAAGATTCAAAAATTAACAAATAAAATCCACAAGGAAGCTAATCATATTGGAAAACAGAGGCCAAAAACATAAGGCAAATATCCCCTGAAAGCACCCTCAAAAGAAAAAATCATTAGGAGGTACCACTTTGAAATGGGAGAAATAAGAGCAACAAGAAAAGCCACAAAAGTCAACTCAAAAGTCAACAACCAGCGGCAAAATGGTCCTCAAAAATCCCTCAACTCATGATGAACATGAGGATTGATTTTCACTCATTGAACAGAAAAGAAATGAGAGAAACAAATTAAAGAACAAACAATATTGCAATTTAACTCAACTAAAACAGTCCCAATATTTAATTCATTTTAAAATAGAAAATAAAATCAAAATATCCAGAAAATACTAGACATCTCAAGGTTCACGAAAAATATTTTTGGGGAATTTTTAGGATATTGGAACTATTTTATTTGAATTAAAATGAAACAGCACACAAAGCAAAATTTTAAAACGAAAATGCTAATTAAATAACAAACATGTGGTATGAATAGCAAACAAATCAAGGCAAAAGTGTGGACTGGGCCTCAAAGGGGGTGTGCATAGTGAGGAGGGAATAAGGCCCAACGAAATTCTCTAAAATTCAGCATGCCATGTCATTAAATGAATTTGAGTTATTATATTATATGCAAACACAACAAAATAGAACATGGTAAGGAAAGATCACAGCCACGCGCGAGCTAGACCCCTCCCCCCCGATCGGACGACTATCGACAATCTTCTCCACTCAACTTCGACGGGGCCGGAATTTTTTCCCGGTCATCTTCCTCCTTTTTCCGGCCACCGCGGTTTCCTCTACCAACCATAGCTCCTTCGTTTTTTCACCATTTTTCAATTTCTTTAGATGAAAATTCATCTACTCGCCGAGGGGAACAAGAATCTAGCCTTAGTTTGCATTGAAACCTCACCAATAAAGAGAAAATTGAACAACAAGCTCAGTGCACAAAAACGAAAGTTCATCAAAACTCAATTAATTTTATCCTAACATCATCCTCATGTTATGTAGGTTATAGATCCACGAAAATTGAAGCAAAAACATGCAAAAACAGTTCATACAAAATCAACAAAGTTCGGAGCTCCATTTTTCAAACGTCATGAACATCAACGATTAACATCCAGAAATGATCTACATGGTTCATGGATCACAATGCAACAAAAATGGCGAAGAATCATGGCATATTGAGAGTGTAAGGTTGAATTCAAGTTACCTAGTGGAGAACTTCCACTGAGCCTTCAACAGGTGCTAAAGCTTGAAGAAAATGATCCAAACACGTTCAATGATCCATAATAAAGCTTTTGCAACCTTCAATTTTCCTTGAAATGGAGTAAATATGAGAATTCGAAAATTGAATTTTGCTCACTTTTTTCACTTTGTTCTTGCTCCAATTCTTGCCCAAAACCAATTCTGAAGCTTTGTGAAGGTTGGAAATGTTATATATGATGGACCTTGATCAAAATGAGGCCCAATCTCAGTCCATAAAGTCCAAATGAATTTTCACATTTTCCTCACTTTTCACTCATGGAAGTGCACGAAAATGGCATGAATTTGCCTCCAAAATGCTTCATGTCAACTGCTGGGAGTGTATGGAGTATGAATGATCAAGATTCAGCCCTTGTTTCCAATCCAATGGTTGATTTTAAATGTGTTGCTTCATCATGAAGAAAGCTTGTAAATGGCTCACTTAAACACCTCGAACCAAAATTGTAAAAATGCCAATGTTCTTAAAACATAATTTGCACTCAAAAAAAGTAAAAACTTGCCATGAGAAAGTTTAAAATCAATTAAATCTCAAATTCTCATTTTAGGCCTTCTTTATGAGAAATTCAAATCCCAATTCTTCAATCCAAGCTCCCACCATGACAATAGATGATTTTTTAATTCAAATGGTCCTATTTGGAGCAAGTTTCATGTTGAAAATATTTCCATTTGAAGTGTGCAAGTTGGCGAAATGGACCTATAGTTTTATGACCTATAATCTTACTTTCCCAAAATACCCCTGACTTGTAAACCTCATAACTTGAGTTCTACAAATCAGATGAAAGGCTTCTAGTACAATTTGGAAAGCTAAGATCAAGACCTACAACTTTCATGTTGGCCAAAAGTTGAGGAGAAACATACTTCTAGGTCAAAATTGGCTTGGAAGTTGGTTGACTTTTGTTGACCAAAATCACATCCCTCAGATGACCTGTAACTTGTCTGGATCATAACTTGAGTTCTATAAATCCAATCAAGGACTTCTAGTACTCAAATTAAAGCTAATAACATGTTGTACAAGTTACATGTTGATCAACAGTTGATATCAAACTTGTATCTTGAGATAGGTGGTCTTGAAGTCAGACACTAAATAAGGGATTTTACCCTGATAACCCTAATTTAGTAACTTCTCACACACTTGATCCTTGATGAATTGAACTTGAAATGACATTTCATACATCTTAACACAACATCCCATGACCATAGAGACTTTGAATTGAGTTTTAATCTCCTGCAATTACACAGTTGACTGAGGATTTACCAGATGAAAACCCTAATTGAAACACTTTCAACTGTGGCTTGTTTCACTTGTCACAACAATTTGAATAAGCTCCACAATGACCCTCAAGGCACTCAATGAGCTCTCTCAACATATCATACCCACAATCATGCCTTCACAATCCCCTGATGCTCTTCAATTAGCCTCCAAGTTAGGAGCTGACCCACATACATCCATCCTTTCTTTCATACAACCACTGTCCACTTCCTGATGACTTGATTACCACCCAAACTTGAGTAGAACCCCTTGCTTAGGCTCAACCTTCTGAGTAGACTCTTTTTTCTATGCACAATCTCCTGATCCCCTGTTCAATGCAAATGCTAGAAAGAAATGAAATGAAACATAAACCAAGTTAAGAAAAGGTTAGGCAAATTTTGGGGTGCAACAGCTGCCCCTATTCAAACGACTTGGACCTGAATGTTTGAAAAGCGAACGACTTTCAAACAATCAAGGTAAAAGGCGGTTGAATACCAAAGAACCCGGAAATTTGCCAACCGCAAAAATAAACTGCAAAACACTGATTGGGAACAAATATCCAGAAAAACTGAACGCAGACAGTTGCAACGGGAACCGGCCGACAGATCATCCGATAAAGAACACCTGACATTGCTGTCAGTCAACTGTGTAACACCATAGACATTGAACCCATGGACCGGATCAACATGCACTTGATCCTTTCCATTGTCCAAAACCAGATCAACATGCACTTGATCTTTTCACATCGTCTAAAGTTGGATCAACATGCACTTGATCCATTCACATCGTCTAATGATAGACAGGAAGAAACATAATCCCGAAGGTTCACATAGTCTAATGATAGACAGGAAGAAAAAACAATCCCGAAGGTTCACATCGTCTAATGATAGACAGGAAGAAAAACAATCCCGAAGGTTCACATCGTCTAATGATAGACAGGAAGAAAAACAATCCCGAAGGTTCACATCGTCTAATGATAGACAGGAAGAAAAACAATCCCGAAGGTTCACATCGTCTAATGATAGACAGAAAGAAATATCATATCCAGAACTCATATCGTCTAATGATAGACGAGAGGAATGTCATCTGAATCTCGCATCGTCTAATGATAGACGAGAGGAAACAAAGCCAAATCTCGCATCGTCTACAGAGGAAAATCATAGCCGAATCTCGCATCGTCTAATGATAGACGAGGGGAAACCACATAGACCATGTCAATAAACCTCAAAACCATCCATCAAATTCAGAAAACTTTCGTCTATAGGAATTGATGGAAAAATATCTTCAAAGGGGCCACATCATCAATAAGAACTGACAGGAAGAAACCCACTTTCAAAGAGCCATGTCGTTAATAAGAATCAACAACTAGGAAATCCTAACATTCTTCAAAGAGCCCCGATATCAATAAGAATCGACAGCCAGGAGAAACCCTTCTTGGAATGTCATCTCAACCAATAAACAGAAAGAAAACCAAATCTGAAAAATCGCCTTGAAACCTCGCATCGTCTGAAGATAGACGGAGAGAAAACCATGTCCAAAACTTGCATCGTCTAATGATAGACGAGAGAAAACCATGTCCAAAACTCGCATCGTCTAATGATAGACGAGAGAAAACCATACACAAAGCTCGCATCGTCTAATGATAGACGAGAGGAAAATCATACGCAAAGCTCGCATCATCTAATGACAGACGAGAGAAAACCTGCTGGGGAAACACATCGTCGATAGGAACTGACGGAAAGAAAAACTGCTTGGGGATGTCATCATCAGAGGACTGATGGACAAAATCATAACCAACAGATGATCTGAAATCCGAGTAAACCGATAAGATGTCTGAACAAAGATGCTGGATAAATGCCCCTGCATTGATTGCGAAGTGATTAAAGTTGCCACGGAAGGCTGACAGAAACTGGCTTATGCTTCAAATGTACATGCGTATGTTTGAATATGGCGTAATGCTCCATACGAAATGGAAATGCTACGCATTTTAGGATGAAGTGCAAGTATGATGCAAATATGATAACTATATGCAAAGATGCAAATGCAGGCTCGGGCTGTCGGGGAAAGCTGGACACAGAACATTCCAACAAAATAAATGCTGGAAAGGTGAAGCCAACTCCGCCGGGGATAACCGGATGTGCGAAGTATGATTGGACTCTACCGGGGATAGCTTACACGTGCCAATGATGATTGGGCTTCTACTGGGGAAGACAGGTGAAACTTGACGGTGATTGATTAACATGACTTCCCGATATTCGTCTTGCACTGGAAAGTTAGCTGACCCTGCTTGAACATCCCTGAAGACATAGAGAGGAACAATTCCTACGCTTCCAATTTGTCCCAGCCTGTGGGACCTCTATGGGGATATTCCTCAAGAGGAAATCTGAAATCTCACGCCCTGATGGCTTGATATGCACTTCCTAAACACCTTGGACCTCGGAGAGGTACTTCACATTAATTGCCCCACGGGTAAGGAATAACTTCTGCTCTCTTGGGGTGGCCTGCCCCAGTCTGCAACGACTTTGCCCCTGATTAGTTGATCTGTGGGGAAAGTACTTCTCGAGTACGAGAGATTCATCGAATCTCGACCTGACTGCTTTAGATTAACTGACTTCTGGATGGCTGACTCCCATGATCATTCGATATAACTTGCCCCAATTCGATGGAGTATTCAAGCAATCTGCATTCCATCCTGATCAATCTTTCTACTGTGGAAACTTTCCTGCTGTCAAGCGCTTACTCACAAGTAAAACAAATTGTCCTGCATAAAAGATATATTAAATGCAATGCATATGACAGCTTTCGAAATACAATCTGTTCACTGGAAAAATTATGATATAAAGTGTGTGAAATCGTTTATCAACATGTCAACACTAGTACAACACTGTAAGAGGAATCCTTTTAAGAGTCAGTTTCGATGCGATCTTTACCGAAGTATGCTTTCGAAACAAAGCTGCTTCAATTAGGACTTTTTCAGGTTGTAACTTGGTCAGGTTCACGGTTTACAAGGAAAGGATAAAGGCTCAAAGTTTATTGTAACCCACCCATTCTCCGTGATGTTCTCCAATCCTATACTCAGCTAATTCGACGATACCGCTCACCTCTCAGAGGTTGAATGACCTGTTATGGTTCGGGAAACCACAAGTTTTTATTGGAGTAACACTCACTCGCTTTTTCGTTTTTGGGGTGTCTGAATCACACGACTTATTTTTCATCATCATTCTTTTTTATTTCCCTAACTTTTGCATGGACTGACTCTTTCGAGTTTCTTTTGATTTCAAAGTCCAGCGGGATGCCCTAAGTTTTGCCTAAGTCGCTTATTTTCAAGGTTCGACATAGCGGGCTTTGTTCTCTCTTTTTTCTTTTTTTCTCTTTTTTTCTATTCTTTTTGAACAAATCGTGTGACACTGGTTTGTCTGATTATTTTTTGGGGAATAACGTGATTGTTTCACTCCTTATCGGCAAGGTTTAACCACTGCGGTTCTTTAGGCACGACCTATACATGTGTGATTTATCCTCGAACAGGAACACTCCTATTGCAATTCGAATGCTTGGCCGAACTAACTGACACCTACCCTGCCCCAGGTTAAAATTAGGGTTTTTCGTTTTCAGAAAGAAACTCCTACTACTAGGCTCAAAGGGGTTGGCAAGGGATTATCGTCCTTATATCTCTGGTGTTTGGGAATTGAAACAATGCATGTACATCATCAGCAAGTTTTATTTCAAAAGCATACTTTCGGAAGCTTGCGCGTCTTTAAACTTCGTCATCCTCCCCGGACTCCGCTTAATCAAGCGTATAACATATGTAAAAAGCAATTAGTGAACAAGAATGGATTAAATCAAAACATGCATATTCATTTCATTAATATCAATCAACAGAAACAACAAGTTTTACAAATGAAATTGCACTTTAAACAAAAAAGGGAAATACAAACATAAAGAAATAACAGGATAAAATGAAAATTGCCAGTTTCTGGGAACTGGGCTTTCACACTGATTTGCCGCTGAACCAGCCATCTTCAAAGTTGCCTATTGAAACTATTCTAGCGCCCTTCTAAATCTTTGCCGTCGGTGAATTCTTTCCTGATGCGAACTGCTGAACCCACATGGCAGAACTTGTTGATCCGGATACCCCGAGGTGTGACCGAGAACATATCAGAGTCGAGCAGATCCTGAATCTAGCTTTTAAGCACTTTGTAATTGTCGGTTTAATGCCCCTGCGCCCCGGCATGGTACTCACAGCGGGCATTGACATCAAAGCCTAGAGGATATGGCGGAAACACCACGTCGATATTCTTTGGCACTATCAGTCCTCCCCTGATCAGATCTGGTAGCATTTGACCGTATGTCATGGGCAATCGAGCGAACTGGCTTTCTGGCTTCTTTGGTCTTTGCCTGATGCGCAAACTTGAGCTACAACGATAAGGCTGCTGATTCTAGAGAGAAACTGATGTCTGTTGCAAAGACTGGATAGGTTGTTGACCCTGAACAGTTGAAACACTCGGAGGTTGAGTCTGAGTTACCAATGACTCCTTTTGTTCAGGTGCTTTCATCCTTAAGCTTGATCCAGGAACAGGCAGCAACTGTGGGCAAGGGGATTATGACACCAAGGATTGCAGGATATACTCTTGACCTACTGCAGCTTCAGGAGTGGGAATAAGAGTATCCATCTCTTTTCCATGACAGGGAACAAACTCGCCCGATACCTTCATGCCGCTCGGTGTGAATTCAATTGTCTTCGAATCAATCAGGTCCTGAACCTTATGCTTAAAAGCTTTACAGTTTGCAATGTCGTGCCCTTGTCCTCCAGAGTGGAAATCACAATAAGCGTTGATATCAAAGCCCGGTGGTGGTTGGCCAGTAAATGGATCCAAAGTTTGAGGCTTAACCAACTATAGTTGGAGCAAGAGTTGCACCAACTGAGCATAATCCATGGGGATCTGATCGAAGATTCTATCTTGAGATTTTATCCTTTGACCATATCTTTTAATCCTGAGATTCACTTGAGGAACGGTACGCAGCTGATGACACGGGAACTTCGGAACCTCTGGTTGTGCAGCAGACTTCTGACATACATCACGCTCTGGCGCAGGCTCTGCAGACAGCAGTGGAACAAGCATCTTTGCTGCATCCTCAGGCATTTGATCACCTTCTTTCCTGAGCACGCTCCTTATCACTTCCATGATTAAACCCACTTGCGTTTTCAGCTGTTGATTCTCCTCTATGAGCGCATTCTGATCCAAGCGCAATGCTTGCATGTCCTCAATGAACTGCCTCATCTAGCTCTTGACTTCTCCCAGCTCTGCTTGTACTTGCTCCATGACTTTGCGAGAATTCTCGTGACTATCTGATTATATAACCTGCAACAAACTAGTGAGTACATGAAGTCAGATTAACAGCTCCGAGGTACCTATTACACAAAAACAATATGCAAGATGCAAACAAGCATGCAACAAGGAAACTTCAGAATAGCACCAAGGTAACAAGAAATCCAAGATCCAATCAGGGATAACCATCACACAGATATCACACCATCCAGAAATAATCGAATACAAATAGAGTGACCTCGACCAACAGGCCTGGCGATTGTCAGCATACAGTAATGAACGAAAGCTAATCCCGTAAGCAAAGAAAACAGATGCGACAGTCGGCACAGGAAACCTTCTAGTAACTTCCCTCATATTCAGCCGAGCCTTCAGTTTGAAACTCTTCAGAACACACTTTCAGTGGACCCTTCCATAACAAGAACTGCTGTGGCCTCATGGCTGGATGAAGGGGAATCATTAATCTGAATAACGCCCTGAGGCGTGACGGAAAACTTGTTAGAGTCTAACAGAGTCTGAACTTGGCTCCTAAGCACCTTACAATCATCCGTGGAATGCCCCTGTGCTCCAACATGATACTCACAACGAGCATTGACATCGAAGCCTGGAGGGTATGGCGGGATAATTGGATTAGTCTCTTTTGGCACAACCAGCCCACTTTTAACCAAATCCGGCAATAACTGGCTGTACGACATCGGTAGCTGGGTAAACTGCCTTTCGGGTTTCCTTGGTCTTCGTCGAGCGTGCTGGCGCAGTTGACAACGGTATGACCGTTGACTTTGAATGCTTGAAACGTCCGAAGACTGAATCTGAGATGCTGAAGATTCTGAGATAAGATCACTTCCTTTCTCCCATTCTTCTTGTGAACTGACAACTGATTCATTCTCCTCAACAGAGATAAAGGGATGTCTCTAATCTTCCCATTCTTGATTCCACTCTCAACGCGTTCACCTATTATCACCAAATCAGCAAAGTTTGACATCCCACCGCTGATCAACTTGTCAAAGTAATGGCCCTTCAGAGTATCCAAGAAAATGTCCATCAGTTCTCTATCCTGAAGCGGGGGTTGAACACGAGCAGCGAATTCTCTCCATCTCTGCACATACCCTCTAAAGGATTCATTCTCCGCCTGAGATAAATCCTGCAACTGCATGCGACTGGAAGCCATGTCAAGGTTGTAGTCGTACTGTTTCACAAAGGCATTGGCTAAATCTGACCATGATCGGATACAACCACTCTCCAACTGCATATACCAACTCAACGATGCTCCACTCAGACTGTCCTGGAAGCAGTGAATCATAAGCTGATCATTGTGAACATGTGAGGTCATTTTCCTGCAGAACATCACCAAATGCTGCTTCGAACAACTATCTCCTTTGAACTTCTCAAAATTTTGCATTTTAAACTTCGACGGCATCACAAGATCTGGCACTAAGCACATGCTCGAAGCATTCAAATCGAGAGTATCCTGACTCATCAAGGCATCGAGCTTTTCTTCCAACATTTGACATTTTCCCATAAATTCAACAGTCTTCGGATCTTCAACATTAACCTTTGGAACAGTCCTTTGAGAATCTAACACAGAGAAGGTGAAACTATGATATTTTGTTTCATAGAGAGAGGAAGAATCTCCATTTCTAGCAATGGGATGCTCTTCAACAAGAATCGGCACGGGATGAGCTCAAGCAACACTGTTCACTGGGGTCTTCTGAGTACCGGTCTCTCCTCTAGTCATAGCTGACATGGCTTCCACGAGTTGACTCAACTGATTCTCATCAATTCAAACTCTGCCCTCGTAACAACCAAGTTCTGCTCTCCTGAGTTCATGATCTTTCCAGAAGCTAACTCAAATCCAATACGAATGTCGGGAAATCAACTGACGAAGCATACAAAAGACGGGTAAGCTCCCTGTTCCGGCTGAGGATGGACATGTAAAAAATGAAATGCAAATGCAAACAATGCTAAATGAAAAATGCTAATGCACAAAGGATCAAGACCGCTGTGCTGTAGACTGAGGAAGATCATAGCTCTGCTTCAGCAAGAACATAGCACTGCACCGATAGAAACCAACTGATACCAACAATCCAGATTCAAACTGCAGAGAAGACCGGGTAATCTGAAGGTAAAGGTTTCCTGCATAACCCCAGTCCCACTCACAAGTATGGACCTATTCACTGATACGGTATGGCATCCTATGCGTTCGTCAGCGTCACAGACTTTCAAGAAATGATGATACGTTCACCATTTTTGGTTTGGCATCATTATCTCCCGAAGAGGCCTCACTTAGCTGACTCACAAATGATCGGTTCCCAGAGTCGACAATCCTCAGATCCAACCCCCCGCTGAGCCCTAAGGGCCAGTTGGGAAATCATAAAAGAGAATCTCGTCTGAGTGTGAATTTCATGGGGAACTGTGTCTGCTAAGCAAACAGGCCCCCCACTAGTCTCCACTACTAATGCTTGGTATGTACTCAAGCCCAGGTCCGGCTTATCACTCATCGGAACTCCCCCATTCCCACACCACGGTAGTAATGATATATGATGCGGAAAATAAATGCAGGAAAGTAAATAAAGCACATATATACAACACCCAAAGATAAACACACAAGCGCTAGGATTGACTCACATAGGGAACCAGAGTCCCCAGCAGAGTCGCCAGCTGTCGCTACTGCGAAAAAACATCCGGCGGAAAAAACAGAAGAGTCGCCACTTTCTTTATTTATCCCAAAGAGAGGGAAAGGAAACGATCGCAAAAACCTAAATAGAAAGGAAAGACAAGGTCATCGCAACCATGCCTGGGTTCAGGAGTCGGTTTTGCAAGGGGAAGGTATTAGCACCCCTCACGTCTGTCGTACTCGACGGGATCCACGCATTGTTGTCTAGCTAAAAGGGTGTGTTGAAATTACCTAGCTAAAGGCTTAAGGAAAAAAGAAAAACAAAAGATAGTACTCGACAGAACAATCGCTGTTCTGGGCCTACGTACTCCCTCGTGCAATGGGAAAGTCAGAGTCAACATAGTTCGACTAACTACGGCTAAAGAAGGGGGGAATGTTGCTCGCCAAGACATCGCGTCTTGTGCATACGTACTTTCGTCTGGTACGAAAGATCAGAGCGAACGTAGTTCGGGCTAAAAGGACCATAGGCTGTTCAAAAGTTTTACCCGAGTAGGGTTAACAAATAGTTCTAGCAGTTAGTGTATGCAGCTCGACCATCGGAGACTTAGGCGTTACCGTTTGCGATAGGACTGAAAGTTAACAACACTCTTGTTTATGAAAAAGGTTTTCCTAATTAAGACCCGAAGGGGTGAAAAAGAGTTTGAGTTGTTTTTGTGTTTTTTAAGAGAAGAAGTGTTTTGAATTAGAGTGTTCATAATGTACGTTGTAACAAAGTCTAAAACCTAGGATCGAATGCATCGCATATCGTCCTAAGGACGTATACTAAACACTCTAGGCCATTGAGAGGTAACCACTCAATCACCATTTCCCAAGTACAAGGCTCATGGCACAACACTCATTATATTTATTAAGTGAATTGAAGTTGTTCGAAGATGAGAAGAGAAAGGGGACAAACTAAGGGGGACTAGTCTAAGCCCTAAAAGTTGTCATGCAAAGTACACCTAAAGTTGAGTTTGAAAGGGAACTAACTAATGTTATCCTGCATGGTTAGAACCCTAATGTCTATCACACTCCAACTTAAACAAGAAGGAATGGAAATCCTAAGGTAAGAAACAGACAAAGGAAGAAGAAAGAAACATGCATAAGAATGCAAACATGAAATGCAAACATGGGAGGCAAGGATGCAATGCAAGTGAGGGAGGAAATATGTGTGGGGCTGGAGCCTCCACAAGCTCATCTCAACCTCAAGCCATAGTATTAATAAATGCAAGAGAAAAGGAGAAGAAATGCAACAAGAGCAAACCACACTAATGCACCAAAGAAGGCAAACAAACAACATTAAAAAGCATGAAAATAAACACATAAACCAACAAACAATGAATATAATTTTGACCTAAAAATGAACCTACAGCAATCTCAACATGTCTATAATGTGAAACAAGAAGAGTTGAGAGCTTATTGGATCCATAGAAGTCATTTCCAATTCAAACTAGGTCATGTACTTGTGTGAACCTCCCTTAGAGGTGACTTAACTTGCAAGTCATCTCAAAAATAGGAAAAAGATTCAAAAATTAACAAATAAAATCCACAAGGAAGCTAAACATATTGGAAAACAGAGCCCAAAAACATAAGCCAAATATCCCCTCAAAGCACCCTCAAAAGAAAAAATCATTAGGAGGTACCACTTTGAAATGGGAGAAACAAGAGCAAAAAGAAAAGCCACAAAAGTCAACTCAAAAGTCAACAACCAGAGGCAAAATGGTCCTCAAGAATCCCTCAACTCATGATGAATATGAGGATTGATTTTCACTCATTGAACCAAAAAGAAATGAGAGAAACAAATTAAAGAACAAACAATATTGCAATTTAACTCAACTAAAACAGTCCCAATATTTAATTCATTTTAAAATAGAAAATAAAATCAAAAAATAAAATAAAAATATCCAGAAAATACTAGACATCTCAAGGTTCACGAAAAACATTTTTGGGGAATTTTTAGGATATTGGAACTATTTTATTTGAATTAAAATGAAACAACACACAAAGCAGAGTTTTAAAACGAAAATGCTAATTAAATAACAAACATGTGGTATGAATAGCAAACAAATCAAGGCAAAAGTGTGGACTGGGCCTCAAAGGGCGTGTGCATAGTGAGGAGGGAATAAGGCCCAACGAAATTCTCTAAAATTCAGCATGCCATGTTATTAAATGAATTTGAGTTATTATATTATATGCAAACACAACAAAATAGAACATGGTAAGGAAAGATCACAGCCATCCGCGAGCTAGACCCCCCCGATCGGACGATTATCGGCCATCTTCTCCACTCAACTTCGTCGGCGCCGGAATTTTTTCCCGGTCATCTTCCTCCTTTTTCCGGCCACCACGGTTTCCTCTACCAACCATAGCTCCTTCGTTTTTTCATCATTTTTCAATTTCTTTAGATGAAAATTCATCTACTCGTCGAGGGGAACAAGAATCTAGCCTTAGTTTGCATTGAAACCTCATCAATAAAGAGAAAATCGAACAAAAAGCTCGGTGCACAAAAACAAAAGTTCATCACAACTCAATTAATTTTATCCCAACATCATCCTTATGTTATGTAGGTTATAGATCCATGAAAATTGAAGCAAAAACATGCAAAAATAGTTCATACAAAATCAACAAAGTTCGGAGCTCCATTTTTCAAACGTCATGAACATCAATGATTAACATCCAAAAATGATCTACATGGTTCATGGATCACAATGCAACACAAATGGCGAAGAATCATGGCATATTGAGAGTGTAAGGTTGAATTCAAGTTACCTAGTGGAGAACTTCCACTGAGCCTTCAACAGGTGCTAAAGCTTGAAGAAAACGATCCAAACACGTTCAACGATCCATAATAAAGCTTTTGCAACCTTCAATTTGCCTTGAAATGGAGTAAATCTGAGAATTCGAAAATTGAATTTTGCTCACTTTTTTCACTTTGTTCTTGCTCCAATTCTTGCCCAAAACCAATTCTGAAGCTTTGTGAAGGTTGGAAATGTTATATATGATGGACCTTGATCAAAATGAGGCCCAATCTCAGTCCATATAGTCCAAATGAATTTTCACATTTTCCTCACTTTTCACTCATGGAAGTGCACGAAAATGGCATGAATTTGCCTCCAAAATGCTTCATCTCAACTGTTGGGAGTGTATGGAGTATGAATGATCAAGATTCAGCCCTTGTTTCCAATCCAATGGTTGATTTTAAATGTGTTGCTTCATCATGAAGAAAGCTTGTAAATGACTCACTTAAACACCTCGAACCAAAATTTTAAAAATGCCAATGTTCTTAAAACATGATTTGCACTCAAAAAAAGTACAAACTTGCCTTGAGAAAGTTTAAAATCAATTAAATCTCAAATTCTCATTTTAGGCCTTATTTATGAGAAATTCAAATCCCAATTCTTCAAACCAAGCTCCCACCATGACAAGAGATGATTTGGTAATTCAAATGGCCCTATTTGGAGCAAGTTTCATGTTGAAAAGATTTCCATTTGAACTGTGCATGTTGGCGAAACGGACCTATAATTTTATGACATGTAATTTTACTTTCCCAAAATACCCCTGACTTGTAAACCTCATAACTTGAGTTCTACAAATAAGATGAAAGACTTCTAGTACAATTTGGAAAGCTAAGATCAGGACCTACAACTTTCATGTTGGCCAAAAGTTGAGGATAAACATCTTTCTAGGTCAAAACGGGCTTGGAAGTTGGTTGACTTTTGTTGACCAAAATCACATCCCTCAGATGACCTGTAACTTGTCTGGATCATAACTTGAGTTCTATAAATCCAATCAAGGACTTCTAGTACTCAAATTAAAGCTAAGAACATGCTCTATAAGTTCCATGTTAATCTAAAGTTGATATGAAACTTGTATCTTGAGATAGGTGGTCTTGAAGTCAGACACTAAATAGGGGATTTTACCCTAAGAACCCTAATTTAGTAACTTCTCACACACTTGATCCTTGATGAATTGAACTTGAAATGACATCTAATACATCTTAAAATAACATCCCATGACCATAGAGACTTTGAATTGAGTTTTAATCTCCTTCAATTGCACAACTGACTGAGAATTTACCAGATGAAAACCCTAATTGAAACACTTTCAACTCTGGCTTGTTCCACTTCTCACAACAACTTGAATAAGCTCCACAATGATCCTCAAGGCACTAAATGAGCTATCTAAACATATCATACCCACAATCATGCCTTCACAATCCCCTGATGCTCTTCAATTAGCCTCCAAGTTAGGAGCTGACCCACATACATCCATCCTTTCTTTCATACAACCACTGTCCACTTCCTGATGACTTGATTACCACCCAAACTTGAGTAGAACCCCTTGCTTAGGCTCAACCTTCTGAGTAGACTCTTTTTTCTATGCACAACCTCCTGATCCCCTGTTCAATGCAACATGCCATGCAATGCAAATGCTAGAAAGAAATGAAATGAAACATAAACCAAGTTAAGAAAAGGTTGGGAAAATTTTGGGGGGCAACACATCTGATGCAGAGTCATATTCCGGTAACTTTCCCTTTCCTTTGTGAGACGATGCCATGGATGAAGTTTGAGAGATGCTGAGGGTTCTGGATTCTAAAGTTTTAGTGTTTGATGGAAATGAGAGAGATGGAGGAGAGGGTTTAAAATATGAGGAGTTATTTGAGTGGGTTTTAATGTTGGTTGGAAGTCCAAAAGTGTAGTCAAAGAAGAAGAAGAAGAATTCTTTGGATAGTGATTTGGATGTTCAAGAAAATATCAACCACACATAAATAACACATTTAACACACTTAATTTTCCAAAATTTTAATTAATTTTTCATTTCTGATTTTTGAAAATTTTAACAGTGTTAATCGGTTAACCATATAGGTTAGTCGGTTAACACATTAAAAAAATTAATTTCCAAAATAAAAAGTATCAGTGTGAATCGATTAACCCTATAGGTTAATTGGTTAACACATTAAAAAATTAAGACAGAAGTGAAAAATTAGCAGTGTTAATCGGTTAACCCTATAGGTTAATCGATTAACATACACAAATTTTGGAAAATTGCTAAAAGCATAATGCACAAACATTGGAAAACATACATTATGCATACATAAACCAGAGAAAAGATCATATATCACCTTCATCAAGAATCCCAAGTTCTCGTCGAATTTTGAAGAACGGTTCTTCGCCAATGGTTTGGTAAAGATGTCGGCGAGTTAATTGTGCGTATCGACGAAAGTAACGTCTACATCTCCATTTAGAATGTGATCTCGAAGGAAGTGATGCCGGATATCTATATGCTTTGTCCTTGAATGCATGACCGGGTTCTTTGTAATATTGATGGCACTTGTATTATCACATCGAAGAGGAATGCAACCGAGATCTACACCGTAATCGAGGAGTTGTTGCTTGAGCCACAGAATTTGTGCATAGCAACTTCCTGCTGCAATATATTCCGCTTCGGCTGTACTGAGTGCCACACACGCTTGCTTCATGCAGGCCCATGACACTAATGCATTCCCGAGAATGTGACACGTACCACTCGTGATTTTTCTATCGGTCTTACATCCTGCATAATCAGCGTCAGAATAACCAATTAAAGAACAAGTACTACCTTTTGGATACCATAATCCGACGTTCGTTTTTCCTTTGAGATACTTTATGATTCTCTTCATGGCAGTGAGATGTGATTCCTTCGGACTTGCTTGAAAGCGTGCACACAAACAAACGCTAAACATAATGTCAGGACGACTTGCCGTCAAATATAATAATGAACCGATCATACCTCGATATTTTGTAATATCAATTGGAGTACCAGATTCATCTTGATCAACGTACGTTCCGAATCCCATAGGAGTGGAAATCACCTTGCAACTATCCATATCAAATTTCTTCAACAATTCCTTGCAATACTTGGATTGGTTGAGGAAGATGCCATCCTTTGTTTGCTTGATTTGTAGTCCAAGAAAATAGTTCAATTTTCCCATCATGGACATCTCGAATTCTCCTTGCATCATTAGTGAAAATTCTTCGCAAAGCTCTTTGTTTGTTGTTCCAAAGATGATGTCGTCGACATAGACTTGAACTAATCAGGTGTTACCCTTGATCTTCTTTATGAATAGCGTCTTGTCAACCTTTCCTTTTGTAAATCCCTTTTCACATAAGAAATTGCTAAGGCGGTCATACCATGCTCTTGGTGTTTTTTTCAGTCCGTAGAGTGCCTTTTTCAGTTTGTAAACATGCGAGGGATTCTTGAAGTCTTCAAAACCCGGAGGTTGTTTGACGTAGACTTCTTCATTGATGTATCCATTCAGGAAAGCGCTTTTGACATCCATCTGGAACAACTGAAAATTCATAGAACAAGCGTAAGCAAGTAATAATCTAATTGCTTCTAACCTTGCTACCGGAGCAAACGTTTCATCAAAATCAATTCCTTCCTCCTGGTTGTAGCCTTGTGCGGCCAATCTTGATTTGTTACGAACTATGATCCCATTCTCGTCAAGTTTGTTCTTAAACACCCATCTCGTTCCTATGATGTGCTTATGATCTGGTCTTGGTACAAGACTCCAAGCTTGATTCCTTTCGAATTGATTGAGTTCTTCTTGCATCGCTATAATCGATTGGTCGTCGCCTAAGGCTTCATCAATCTTGGTTGGTTCAATTTGAGACACAAAAGCCATGTTGAGACAAGCATCCTTAAGATTTAGTCGAGTTGCAATGCCTTGGCTAATATCACCAATAACTTTATCTATCGGGTGATCTCTATGCGTTCTCCATTCCTTCGAAAGATCCTGATGTTCTTCAATGATTTGAGTGACATCTTCTTGTGGTATTGCTTGATTATTTGAAGTCTCTCCTTGTTGTTAAGAAGAACCTACTATATCATCATCATCATCCACAATAATATTATCCTCTTTCGAGGGGTTAGTCTCATCAAAAGAAACACGAATGGATTCTTCCATAGTAAGAGTTCTTTTATTAAAAATTCTAAACGCTCTACTAGAAAGAGAGTAACCAAGAAATATACCTTCGTCGGACTTCTCATCAAACTTACCGAGATTGTCCTTATTGTTGTTGAGAATAAAACATTTGCATCCGAATCTGTGGAAAAATGCTTTGTTTAGTTTCCTACCCTTGAACAGCTCATACAGAGTCTTCTTGAGAATTGGTCGAATATTGACACGGTTGCTTACGAAACATGCCGTGCTAACCGCCTCTGCCCAGAAATATTTAGGAAGATTCGAGTCGCTAAGCATTGTTCTAGCAAGCTCTACCAGTGACCTATTCTTCCGTTCTACGACACCGTTCTGTTGAGGAGTCCTTGGTGCGGAAAAGTTGTGAGAAATTCCATGCTCTTCGCAGAAATCTTCAAAGTCTTAATTTAGGAATTCTCCACCATGGTCGCTTCTTATGGAGGCTATGGTGAGTGACTTCTCGTTTTGAATTTGCTTTGCATACTTCTTGAATGCCTTGAAAGCATCATTTTTATGCACTAAAAACAATGTCCATGTGTATCGAGAGAAATCATCAACAATAACTAAAGCATAAATACTACCTCTGAAGCTTTTCGTTCTCGATGGACCAAAGATATCCATGTGCAACAATTAAAGTGATCTTGATGTAGAAACCACTTGCTTGGATTTGAAAGTTGTCTTGGTCTGTTTCCCTTTTTGACATGCATCGCATAACTTATCCTTGATGAATTTTATCTTCGGAAGACCAACAACGAGATCATGCTTTATTAACTTGTTTAAATGCTCCATGTGAATGTGAGCAAATCTTTTATGCCAAAGCCACGCCTCGCTGTTGTTCGCCATAAGACATTTTACCTTCAAGGAAGAGTTATCAAAAGAAATCATAAAAATATTATTAAATCTTTTACCTTTTAGCAAGATGTCATGAGTGACTTCATGTTCTATCAAACATTCATCCTTTGCGAAGTTGATTCGGAACCCTTTGTCACACAATTGACTTATGCTAAGTAGGTTATGTTTAAGGCCTTCCACATAAAGAACGTCTTCGATGATTGTACATGGAGGTGCACCAAAGGTTCCAACTCCAAGAATCTTTCCTTTATTATCATCACCGTAAGTAACGTATCCTTTGGCCTTTAATGATAGACTTGAAAATTTGTTTATATCTCCCGTCATATGCTTCGAACAACCGCTATCAAGATACCATTGATTAGAAGTTGTTTTCAAGCATACCTACAACACAAAATCAAGTAGTGTTAGGTACCCAAATTGCTTTGGATCCTTGATAGTTAGTACCCTTTTCAACCCACACATAATGCCCTTTAGCAACACCAATGTTGCGTACATAGCAAGCATTAGGTGTATGGCCTTTGATTCCACAATAAAAACAAGTAGGTTGAAAATGACTTCTATATCTAGGCACATAATTCTTTTTCTTCACAATTCTTTTCTTTTTATGACTTTGATGCATAGTTTTAGAATTGTTTGCCTTTTCTTTAACAACTTGTTCACTTGCTTTCACAAAAATGGTTTCATTCGTGCTTGATTTGGAAAACTTTGAATATCCTAATCCACTTTTGTCATTAGAATATCTTTGGTGCCTAAGAATTTCCTCCAAGCCAATTTGACCTTTTTCGTATCTTTCTAAAACTCTTTTAAGTTGAACAATTTGAAAAGATAAGGATTCACAATTTTTGCATACAAGACTTTGTTTTTCATCCACCAATTTTTGTTTTTCATTTTCAATATTTTTTATAAAAGCAGTATTTTGTTCTTCTAAAAATGAAATTCTTTTCTTTTGGGATGAGATGCTTTTACACAAAGTCTTGCATTCTTTTAGAAGTTCATCTATGACTTCTTGTGCATCATTATCATAAATAGAAAAATTGTTACTAACCTCATCAATTTCTTCATCGGAATGATGTGACGCCATAAGAGCCATATTTGCACATTCATCGCTTTCCGATTCTGATGATGAACTTATTTCGTTATCGTCCCAAGCAACATAAGCCTTTTTATTTTTGAAATCCTTCTTGCCTTTGAATCCTCCTTTCTTTGCAAGTTTCGGGCAATCCGGCTTTATGTGACCTTGCTTCCCACATTCGTAACATGTGACTTCTTGATTCAATGTGGATGCATCCTTTTTCCTGAAATGTCTATTCTTTTTAGGAAAAGAGGAATTTTTATTATGATTAAAAAACTTACCAAGCTTCTTTACAAGAAGCATGAAATTTTCATCTTCGGAAGTCTCGTCGTCTTTTTCATCCTTTGTGTCAATCTTCAAGGCAATTCTTTTGGACTTCTTTTCTTGACTTTCGTGCTTCTCGAGTCTTCCAAGTTCCAATTCATGCTCTTGAAGTTTGCCAAATAAGGATGCAGATGTCATCGTTGAGAGACTTTTCTTTTCCGAAATAGCGGTCACCTTTGGTTGCCATTCTCTTGTCAAGGATCTTAGAACTTTCAGGTTCAGATCATCATTGGTGAAGGTCTTCTCGAGAGCAATCAAATGATTTGTTTAATGAACGAATCTATTTTGTAAGGCAACAATAGATTCACCAGGCTGCATACGGAACATTTCATATTCTTGACTTAAAATGTTAATTCTTGATATTTTTACTTCAGCGGTTCCTTCATGCGTTTCTACCAAGGTGTCCCAAATCTCTTTTGCCGATCTACACTGTGATACACGGAAGAATTCGTCCATACTAAGAGCGCTTTGGAGTATGTTGATTGCTTTCTTTTCATTAAGAATCTTTTTCTTATCGTCTTTATCATACGTGCTTTTCAACTTTGCGGTTCCAACGCCATTGACCACATTTACTGGATTGTGTGGTCCTTCTTCGATTGCTTCCCATATACCTTCTCCTTGGACTTCAAGATGCGCCTTCTTTCTGATTTTCCAGAAATCGAAATATTCTCCAGAAAATAATGGTTGGTTTGTTACTACTTCCACCGTCTTTGAAAACCGGGTTGGTGCTAGCGGAAGCCATACTGAATTGTAAGTTCATAGTATGCCTAAGAGGGGGGGGGGGGTGAATTAGGCTTTAGAAACTTTTTCCGGTTTTTCAAACCTCTTGAATTTTTCTTGGTTAAGATCTTGGTGATGAAAGCAGTAAAAGCTGAAAGAAAAATGAACACGGAGATTTATAGTGGTTCCCTTCACAATCCAAAGGTACTCCACTCCCCTTTCCACATGAAAGAGAGTTTCCACTATAGTTTTAGAAAGTACAACCTATCACACCATCAACCGGTGAGGCCTACAATCTATCAACTAATCAACAACTAGTGTGCAAGAACAATCCTCTTGCAAATACTAACCCTTGTGTCCAACAATCCTGGATCACAAGTCACAATAGAAATAAATTTGTATATTTGTAATTGAGAAAGTGATACAATTATAATATCAATCTAATGATTGATCTTCTCCTTTTGATCAAAATCCACTCTTCAATATCAACACAAGTGTTCAAAAACTGGATATGAAATTGTATGAACAATATGAACACTTTTTGAAAATATTTGAAAATATTTGAAAAGTAGTGAATTTGATTCAATGAATATTTTGAAAATTATTGGAGGTTGTTTTTTTTAAAATTGAAATATTCAGAATTTATATTAGTCAAAACACCATTTCAAAAAGGTATAATTGAGTAAGAATCAAAACATGAAAAGGTATAATATTCAAACAACATTTGAATTTTAACAGCAACAATTTTTCAAAATTCGTTCAGTGTTAATCGGTTAACCCTATAGGTTAATCGGTTAACACTTTAACGTTGGCCCAAAGAATTCAAGAATTAAGGTCGTTAACCGATTAACCCATATGGTTAATCGGTTAACCCTGTTAAAACTCAGAAAAATGCTTGAGTTAAAAGTGTTATACCAATTCAAATGATTTTAAAACCATGTAAATGCAATATGTAAATATGATAAGTATTTGAACACTTGTATATCAATTAAAGGAGTGAAAAATGATATACCGAAGCTTGAGTCTAAATCTTGAAAGTTGAATGAACATTTGCACATGATGGTTCTGGTTTTATCTTCAGTGTATATTGTAACACCCCACTTCCCAAATTAAATAAAATATAAACATTATAAATAAACATCAGAGTTTTCCCCAAAATAGTGGGATATCACATCACCAAATTTTTATAAAAATACTTTATTAATTATTCTCAAAAATAATACAGCGGAAAACATTATTCCAACATTCTCGGCCATCCGCCAAATTTCGTAAAATCTTTATTATTATAATTCACAAAAAAAAAGTGATACGTCACAGGATTACAACAAGTTTGACATAAAACAATTAAAACACCCATATCCCGTGTTACGTATCAGAGCATCCTAGACTCGACTGACACACCACCATCCAAGCTATCTAAGTACCTGGATTATCTGTACTTCCGGAGAAGCACAGACACAACAACAACCAAGGGGTGAGAAAACATGATCAAAAATATATTGGTAATGTAATACATGTAAACAAGGTAGTAAAACACACCAACACACCAATATTCACCCCAACAACTCCATATAACGAACCTACTGTTCAAATTACAATATAACATATTATAATGCAAATATGCAACTCAACACCATGCATGCGGTACCGACTCATTGGTTCATTCAATCGAACCTGGATAGATCACTTACGCTCCTCCTGAGACATGATCTATCCCCCACCATTCTCCACCAAGGAGTACGGATGAATCACTTACGCTCCTCCTGAGACATGATTCATCCCACCAAAACACCATGATATGCACACACCAATGCATAACTATCATATTTAGGCACACTAAGTGCACACGATCCTCCTGATCATATCATCATACATCAATGCATATATGTGTAGATATATTACACCAACACCATATAAATCAATCAGATAGTAAATAAATTCATACTATAACACCATATATAACCACATCCCAACACCCGGGAACACACGATCCTACTGATCACTACATACATATACGTTAACCAATTGTTCACCAACAATATCAAGGAAAACGAGTACCATCACCAAGTAAACAAGTTCATACTTTATCACCAAGATATAAACACGTCCCACCACTCGGAATACACGATCCTACTGATCACTACACCATGCTCCGCATGATTCATACACCAACTAATTATCCATTTAAATAATTAGTAACGGAAATCACATACTATCACCGAGTACTCACTCTATAACACTCAATCATCTCCCCTATAATCAACAAAGTCCAAGGGCACTACACTCTTAGCGCACACAGTATAACAGCATAAAAAACCCCATTCTGCTACGCTCGCTACACCCTCGCTAGGCGAGCTCCCAGCGAATGCTCGCTACCTGTTCGCTTAGCGAACCTCCTCGCGAAGGCAAACAGAACCTACTAGACTCACTCGCTACCTCACTCGCTAGGCGAGCACCTAGCGAACGCTCGCTGCCTTCTCGCTAAGCGAAGTGCTAGCGAGTTGCCTGCGACTTCTCAAGTTCTCACAGTTCAGAATTCTCACTCTTCTCTGATTCAAGCCTATTCTATAACATCCACTTCCTATACTATCCGTATTACGACCAATGCATATTAGGCTTATCAATCTTCCTATAATTCTACTCCAGATCAACATTACGGCACACTACCGACACTTTAGAGTTACTCTGAACCTTACTCAAACCAAACCAACACCAACAGTCAATCAACAATGGCAACATCAAACATCCGTACATCATCATATACATATTATTCCAAAGTCATCACTTAAACAATCTATCGACACATCAAAAAGGTCACACAGAACTTCCCTAAAACCGTAAACCCAACCTATACGCCAAATTAACCAAAAACAACAATTCACCAACACTCAACATATTTCAATCCATCAACATCAACATAACTCAACAATCAATAGCATGTCAATATAAAACTTCATCAACGATACATTCCTACGGGGTTAAGGAATCCCCACTACCCTATACATGTATATACCATTCCCAATCAAGTTTCTCCCCCCTTACCTTGTTAATCGGTTGATCGATGAAATTCTTCCTGGATTTGGTCTCTTGGCCTCCTCTTTTCTTTCCGTTCTTCGTTCCCTTTTTCCTTCGTTCTTCTCACTTCTCTCGTTCTTTCCTCTTCTCTCTTTCTATCGCTCTTTCTCTCTTCCATCTTTCTATCGTGTTATTTTCTCTAATACTTCCCCCATCCCTTCATATTCTATTTTCCTTTTTATTTCCTATCCCAATAATAATAATAACTAATAAAAATAATATAATAATAATAATAATAATAACTAATAAAAATAACATAATAATAATAATAATAATAATAATAATAATAATAATAATAATAATAATAATAATAATAATAATAATAATATTATTATTATTATCACACCAATTTCCCACGATCTATGGTAATCCCTTTTCTCTCTATTCCAACTTTTCTAATATCTCCTTGCTACCCCTTCATATTTTCTTCCTCACGGTTTCTATCATGACTTTTCATATTTCCATTCTAACTTCCCAATAACCCTTCCACCTCTTATTTTACTTATTTCAACCACTAATATTCCCAATAATAATTCTAATATAATAATTATAATAATCATTATAATAATAATAATAATAATAATAATATAATATAATACTATTATAATATTATAGTAATATTCAACATAATAATAATAATAGTAATACACCCAACAATAATTATAATTATAATAATAATAATAATAATACTAATGATAATAATAACAATTATATTAATACTAATAATAAAATAATATGAATAATAATAATCTTAATATTAATAATACTAATATAATATTACTAATATTAATAATACTAATCATAATAATACTATTAATAATAATAATAATATTATTATTATTATTATCTCACCAAAATAATAATAATAATAATAGTAATAATATTATCATCTCACCAAAATAATAATAATATTAATAATACTAATAAATATAATAATATATAATAATAATACCCCCACCAATATTACTATTATTCATTATATTATCATATTCACACCAAAAATCATAATAATATAATAACTATATTAATAATAATATTATATTCTCCATATTAATAATATTACTACAAATGTTAATAATAATCATAAATATAATAATAATAATAATAATAATAATAATAATAATAATAATAATAATAATATTAATACCACCACCAATATTACTATTATTTCTTATATTATTATAAACTCACCAAATTACCACCAATGATCTCCCATCTCAGGGACACCCACCAAACATCATCAAATACACCCTACCAAAGGGCACATCAACATATAATATTTAAAATAATGATAAAATGACTAAATAATTAAAATGGGTGTTACAACTCTCCCCCACTTTAATTATTTTCGTCCTCGAAAATTATCTGATGGAAATAATTCCGGATACGCTCCCCGCATCTTTTATTCCAATTCTCAGGTCACACTGCCTTCTGCAGCACCTCCCCATACTACTTTCACCAAAGATATCTCCTCCCTTCGGAGTTGTTCCTCGCTCGCCAAAACGAACTAGCAATGCCTCAACAATCGGAATATTTTTCACTTGTACATCATCCACCTGGTTCAATGTACTTTCTCGACTAAGACACATGAAACATATCATGCCAATTCACAACGACAACAGAAAAACAGTCTAACATGTTACTCCTCCCATGCCTCCGCTGCGCCACTCTGATACAACTACAAAACACGTGCGAACTTCTGAGATTTCGAAGCTCGACCAACACCAGTCACCGGCGTGACCCTCAAAATACATATTGCCTCGGATCCTCTCGATCTTCTCAGCCATCTCAAGCATAATCTTCAAGTCTGAGTACAACACTCTCACTCGATTTATTTCAACACAGGAGAGTCCTACACTCCCTATCTCACCAAGCCACATATAGTGCCATTCCGACACTAGGATGGTAACCGTTATTATAGGTAATTCAATCAACGATAATTAATCATCCCACGCTCCACCTTGATCCGACACCCAAGCTCTCACCAATTCTCTACAGACTCAATAGTCCTCTCTGACTGACCATCAGTTTGCGGATGATAGGTCGAACTCAGCTTCAACTTAGTACCCGAAGCTTCCTGTAAGCCCCTCCAAAATCTCAATATAAACCTCAAATTTCCATCTGACACAATATTCGTCAGTATCTCATCCAACTTCACCACTTTCTCAATATGCATCTCGTATATCCTCAACACGGAATAGTTAATCCACTCCTAACAATTCAAATTAAAATTATGTCTTTACAAATTCTTTGGAAATCTCAACACCAATTTCGTGAAAATACTACCTGATTTCCACTCTAGAATATTTATCGACTACATCAGACTCAACAGTCTCTGATGTTCACTCTTCGAATTCCGACAATTCTAACTAGCATATTCCACCTCTCCTTATCCATGGTCTCAAAAACAATCTACTCAAGTTCGGTTACTTCTTCATAGCACCGAGATGGATACTCCATCTACCTCAATGTATTTCTTCACGAGTACTCCTACTCCCTTCAACAACATCTGATATACATACTCTATCATAACACCTCGTGGTATTATTTCCACAAACCCGACAATCCACTCTTCGACTCTAATTTATCAATTTCAACTAATTCACTATTCAACCCAGATTTCTGACTTTCTCGATTCTTCTCAAGGATATCACTAGTCAGATCTTAATAATAAAAGCTTAACTCCATAAGAAGTATCCTTACTCACAAAACGCATATTATGAAATTTCTCAATCAGTTCTAACTCTTTTCACCATCATCTTCGGTATATGCAAATATTTCTAACTCACTGCATCATCTACCATGTTCGCTTTACCCGAATGGTAATTCAACTCGAAGTCGTACTCTTTTCGAAGTCCCAATTATTTCCTATGCCTCATATTTGTCTTATTCAAATTAAACAAACACCTTAAACTCTTAAGATCACCAAACATCTCCGATCTCAGTCTGAACTTTTGAAGACTCCGACTCCAGTACAATCACAATAGTAACCAACTCTAAATCACTGGTCGGATGATTTCTCTTATACACTTCAAGTTGCCTTTTGCATAATTGAAACTCGCTGAAGTTGTCTTTAGCAAATCCCCTAATTATATCAACAAGCATCACAAACACCACAATTAGTTCTATCGGATTCGGCAGAACTTTCCTTACGGAAGTATATCACCGCTCTTTTTCCAACACTGATAACTCCAGTCCCTTATGCTCAACATAATCCTCTATACGCTTCGAATACCTTAAAATATCATTTATTAACACAACCATTGCCTTATATAAATAATTAAAGAAGATCCCATGCCAAGTGGACAAACAAGTTGTGAGTTATAGCGGGAACACATACCGTACCGCCCGTCCTTACCACAAAATTCAAACACACTTCATCAATAAATAGCTTAAATCTATGTCAATACTTCACCATCTCATAGATAATTTGAATAGCTTTCCAACGCTTCGAACCGCGCGTCATTCCGAGTTACGGTTCTCCCGTTACGGCAAAAACACCAGAATAACATTTTCTGCCCAGGACCCCTTCGCCAGGCGAACACCGCAGCGAATATGGACGTTCGCCAGTATGCTCGCCAGGCGAACATGACAGTCCCAAAATCCTCTTTTCGACCGTTACCCGACTTCCGAGTGTCCGATTTCGATTCCGTAAAAAGCTGCGATCTCGGAATTTAACGTACAACAACAATTTTATACTTAGGAAGCCATCCAACACATTTTAAATCTATGAATAATTTAAAACTCAATTACTTCCAATCTCAACAGCAGATCTTTGAGCCTCCTAATACGATAGAACTTTTGACCTTCGTCCCATCCACCACAAGAACTCTACTCGAGATCACATGACCAAGGGACTCACATCCCTCGATCAATTGTTCCATCAAATCATTAACTCTTGGAAGCGAACACCTATCCTTGATAGTCACCCTGTTCACTTATCTATAGTTCACCCAAAGCTTCACAAAACCTTCTATCTGTCTAACCAACAAAATTGGTGCACATTACGGTAGCACACTCAAACAAAAGAACCTCTCTCCTAGAAGGTCTTCAAGTTGACTCTTCAACTTCTCCAATCCCAACGAAAACACACCATATGGAGTCACTAATATCGGACTCGTTCCAACAACAAAGTCAACGTGTGAGCTTTACTTCACACACCGATAGTAAATCACCTACCTCATCCGGAAACCTCCGGCAATCGCAATTAATTGACAAATCCCAATTTTTCTCACTTTCCTTCTCATTCCAAGTTTCAGTCAAAATAGACACTTCAACACCGTCTTACGCCAAATTCCTCAAAATAATCCCTTAAGCACTTAGCTTAACTCAAGACTATACACTGCTCACGCCACCCAAGCTTGCAAGATACGTCTATCCCATCCAACACAATCCCGTCCACTATTAACAAGAGATTAAGGGTGATCAGTTTCTCAATTTGTTAATAGACAGCCGAAATCATGATGGGGTACAAACCATCTTTACCAAACTATAATATCACTCCTCAACACACTAAGCCACCACACTGTAGCTTTTCGGAGAAATACAACTTCTCCCCCACTGGAATCATTCCACTTCTACCAATGAAGTTAACCAACAACATGTACCGACAGTGTTTTTACACACATGTCGCATACCAGGAAACAATAACACTAGACAACATTGGCCGGACGGACCGACCTGCTCTGATACCAATTGTAACACCCCACTTCCCAAATTAAATAAAATATAAACATTATAAATAAACATCAGAGTTTTCCCCAAAATAGTGGGATATCACATCACCAAATTTTTATAAAAATACTTTATTAATTATTCTCAAAAATAATACAGCGGAAAACATTATTCCAACATTCTCGGCCATCCGCCAAATTTCGTAAAATCTTTATTATTATAATTCACAAAAAAAAAAGTGATACGTCACAGGATTACAACAAGTTTGACATAAAACAATTAAAACACCCATATCCCGTGTTACGTATCAGAGCATCCTAGACTCGACTGGCACACCACCATCCAAGCTATCTAAGTACCTGGATTATCTGTACTTCCGGAGAAGCACAGACACAACAACAACCAAGGGGTGAGAAAACATGATCAAAAATAT
The DNA here is from genome assembly GCA_963859935.3 of Lathyrus sativus. NCBI lineage: Eukaryota > Viridiplantae > Streptophyta > Magnoliopsida > Fabales > Fabaceae > Lathyrus > Lathyrus sativus. The sequence continues at coordinate 181,730,863 of OZ012740.1, read as the reverse complement.
ATTGGTAATGTAATACATGTAAACAAGGTAGTAAAACACACCAACACACCAATATTCACCCCAACAACTCCATATAACGAACCTACTGTTCAAATTACAATATAACATATTATAATGCAAATATGCAACTCAACACCATGCATGCGGTACCGACTCATTGGTTCATTCAATCGAACCTGGATAGATCACTTACGCTCCTCCTGAGACATGATCTATCCCCCACCATTCTCCACCAAGGAGTACGGATGAATCACTTACGCTCCTCCTGAGACATGATTCATCCCACCAAAACACCATGATATGCACACACCAATGCATAACTATCATATTTAGGCACACTAAGTGCACACGATCCTCCTGATCATATCATCATACATCAATGCATATATGTGTAGATATATTACACCAACACCATATAAATCAATCAGATAGTAAATAAATTCATACTATAACACCATATATAACCACATCCCAACACCCGGGAACACACGATCCTACTGATCACTACATACATATACGTTAACCAATTGTTCACCAACAATATCAAGGAAAACGAGTACCATCACCAAGTAAACAAGTTCATACTTTATCACCAAGATATAAACACGTCCCACCACTCGGAATACACGATCCTACTGATCACTACACCATGCTCCGCATGATTCATACACCAACTAATTATCCATTTAAATAATTAGTAACGGAAATCACATACTATCACCGAGTACTCACTCTATAACACTCAATCATCTCCCCTATAATCAACAAAGTCCAAGGGCACTACACTCTTAGCACACACAGTATAACAGCATAGAAAAACCCCATTCTGCTACGCTCGCTACACCCTCGCTAGGCGAGCTCCCAGCGAATGCTCGCTACCTGTTCGCTTAGCGAACCTCCTCGCGAAGGCAAACAGAACCTACTAGACTCACTCGCTACCTCACTCGCTAGGCGAGCACCTAGCGAACGCTCGCTGCCTTCTCGCTAAGCGAAGTGCTAGCGAGTTGCCTGCGACTTCTCAAGTTCTCACAGTTCAGAATTCTCACTCTTCTCTGATTCAAGCCTATTCTATAACATCCACTTCCTATACTATCCGTATTACGACCAATGCATATTAGGCTTATCAATCTTCCTATAATTCTACTCCAGATCAACATTACGGCACACTACCGACACTTTAGAGTTACTCTGAACCTTACTCAAACCAAACCAACACTAACAGTCAATCAACAATGGCAACATCAAACATCCGTACATCATCATATACATATTATTCCAAAGTCATCACTTAAACAATCTATCGACACATCAAAAAGGTCACACAGAACTTCCCTAAAACCGTAAACCCAACCTATACGCCAAATTAACCAAAAACAACAATTCACCAACACTCAACATATTTCAATCCATCAACATCAACATAACTCAACAATCAATAGCATGTCAATATAAAACTTCATCAACGATACATTCCTTCGGGGTTAAGGAATCCCCACTACCCTATACATGTATATACCATTCCCAATCAAGTTTCTCCCCCCTTACCTTGTTAATCGGTTGATCGATGAAATTCTTCCTGGATTTGGTCTCTTGGCCTCCTCTTTTCTTTCCGTTCTTCGTTCCCTTTTTCCTTCGTTCTTCTCACTTCTCTCGTTCTTTCCTCTTCTCTCTTTCTATCGCTCTTTCTCTCTTCCATCTTTCTATCATGTTATTTTCTCTAATACTTCCCCCATCCCTTCATATTCTATTTTCCTTTTTATTTCCTATCCCAATAATAATAATAACTAATAAAAATAATATAATAATAATAATAATAATAACTAATAAAAATAACATAATAATAATAATAATAATAATAATAATAATAATAATAATAATAATAATAATAATATTATTATTATTATTATCACACCAATTTCCCACGATCTATGGTAATCCCTTTTCTCTCTATTCCAACTTTTCTAATATCTCCTTGCTACCCCTTCATATTTCCTTCCTCACGGTTTCTATCATGACTTTTCATATTTCCATTCTAACTTCCCAATAACCCTTCCACCTCTTATTTTACTTATTTCAACCACTAATATTCCCAATAATAATTCTAATATAATAATTATAATAATCATTATAATAATAATAATAATAATATAATATAATACTATTATAATATTATAGTAATATTCAACATAATAATAATAATAGTAATACACCCAACAATAATTATAATTATAATAATAATAATAATACTAATGATAATAATAACAATTATATTAATACTAATAATAAAATAATATGAATAATAATAATCTTAATATTAATAATACTAATATAATATTACTAATATTAATAATACTAATCATAATAATACTATTAATAATAATAATAATATTATTATTATTATTATCTCACCAAAATAATAATAATAATAATAGTAATAATATTATTATCTCACCAAAATAATAATAATATTAATAATACTAATAAATATAATAATATATAATAATAATACCCCCACCAATATTACTATTATTCATTATATTATCATATTCACACCAAAAATCATAATAATATAATAACTATATTAATAATAATATTATATTCTCCATATTAATAATATTACTACAAATGTTAATAATAATCATAAATATAATAATAATAATAATAATAATAATAATAATATTAATACTGTAATACCCTAATTTTTACCCCTAAGATCCCACATTGCATTTTCATTTTTTTGCATACACAAACAAGACCATACTTTTTGATTTTTCTTAGGTCCTTTGTTGTTTCATACTTGCTTTATGTTTGTTTCTGTTTACTAACATCTAATCAAAATACTAAAAATATTTTTCAATTTTGTTTGTTTCTTCTTCTTCTCTGTGTGTTTAGGATTTTGCAAGGAGATTAATGGCTAGGACATTCATTCAAGTTTAAATCAGATGGACGTTTGACCTCATCTTGGTCAAACTATCAAGGGTTTGCTTCAACTGTGAATTACCCGCTGTGTGTTCTATGAGAAGTTTGGTCCAGAAATCCAGGGAATTACGTCAAAGATCAAAATGGAAGGTGCAAGTAATGTCCTGGTACATGAGTAGTTGTGTTCATTTTTTATCAGAGGTGAAGGTGGAGAATAGGGCGTGGAAAGTTGATGCTGGAAGTAGATCTATTGATTTAGAGCTGACTACATTATCAAGTGCCAATCATATCAAAATGACTCCAAGTTGACTAGAGTGCTTCAGTCTTCTCTCAGCGGTCATGGACGTGTATCTCTTATTTGCACAGTAACCCCTTCATCAAGTAGCAGCGAAGAGACACATAATGCATTGAAGTTTGCTCACCGGGCAAAGCACATTGAAATACAGATAGCACAAATATTTCTTTCTCGTCATGCCATTTGCTTGAGAAACTTCTAGTGAAATTACTTCCTATACAGTGGCCACATGCTTGTTGTTGTACTTACAGCTATGGCTTGGACAGAAGCGTATGGAGGTTTCAGTTCAGCTCTTGTATGGCTTCTTGTAGTTCACAGTGCCCAAAGAGAAGTTCGAGAACGCCATCACTACTCTGTAGACTGCATTGTAGCCATATATGTGGGAATCCTTCTGTGGAAAATGACAGGTTTTATTTGGTGGTTTGTTTATGCTGATATTGGCCAGGTCGCAAGTGTGTTGAATTATAGCCAGCCAAATAGAACAAATATCCCAGTTGGCGGCGTATACTTCATCGCACGAACGGGCACGGATACTTAGTGGATCTAGTTCATGTTTTGCTGGTGGGAACCGTATGATACTCCTGAATGTACTTCAGAAGGCTATTTTGTCATTAAAAAATTCTAGCGATCCATCTACCCTTGCCTTTGTTGAGGCACTTCTTCAATTCTATCTGCATCATGTGGTTTCAACGTCACCCTCTTTGTCACCGAGCCTCTCCACCTTCAAATTCAAATGCTGTGCAACACAGCCACAGCCGCAGTGTTCTTCACTTCACGACGACGACAACAACGCTCTCCCTCCTTCCGATTACAACAATAACAACAACCATGTTAATGACGACGACGTCGACGACGAACTTATCGATCCTGATGATCCTTTCGATATTACTCAAACTAAGAATGCTTCTCACGAGACTCTTCGCCGTTGGAGACAAGCAGCACTGGGGCTCAATGCTTCCAGGCGTTTTAGATATACACTAGACTTCAAAGGGGAAGAAGAAAAACAGCAAAAGAAGAGCTTAATTAGAACCCATGCACAAGTCATAAGAGCTGCACTGCTTTTTAGATTGGTCGGTAAACGTGAACTAGTGATAAGTCCAGCAGCTACACCCCCACATCAAACTTCAGTTGGTGACTATGGAGTTGGTCTTGAAGAACTTGCTTCGATGTCTAAAGATCAGAATATTTCTGCTTTACAGCAATTAGGAGGGGTTAAAGGTCTTTCAAATTTACTAAAGTCAAATCCAGATAAAGGAATTAGTGGAGATGATGATGATCTACTGAAAAGGAAAAATGCATTTGGAACTAATACGTATCCTCGGAAAAAAGGGAGAAGTTTTTGGAGGTTTTTATGGGAAGCTTGGCAAGATCTGACTCTCATAATATTGATTATAGCAGCTGCAGTGTCATTAGTACTTGGAATAAAAACAGAGGGTTTGGAGGAAGGATGGTATGATGGGGGAAGCATTGCTTTTGCAGTTTTACTTGTTATTGTAGTAACAGCTGTCAGTGATTATCGACAATCTCTGCAATTTCAGAATCTGAATGCAGAGAAACAAAATATACAATTAGAGATCATTAGAAGTGGAAGAACAATTAAAATATCAATATTTGATATTGTTGTTGGTGATGTTATACCCCTTAAAATAGGAGATCAGGTTCCTGCCGACGGAGTATTAATCATAGGTCACTCACTTGCAATTGATGAATCCAGTATGACTGGTGAAAGCAAAATTGTTCATAAGGATCACAAAGCACCTTTTTTTATGTCTGGTTGCAAAGTAGCAGATGGAGTTGGCGTTATGCTGGTAACTGGAGTTGGTATTAATACTGAGTGGGGATTGTTGATGGCAAGTATCTCAGAGGACACTGGAGAAGAGACTCCGTTACAGGTACGTTTAAATGGAGTGGCAACTTTTATCGGTATAGTTGGGCTGAGTGTAGCTATTTTAGTGCTCGCAGTCCTTTTGGGCAGATACTTTTCTGGCCACACAAATGATTTAAATGGAAATCCCGAATTTGTTGCTGGAAGGACTGCCGTTAGTGCTGTAGTTGATGATGTCATCAAAATTTTTACCATTGCAGTCACAATTGTAGTTGTTGCAGTGCCTGAAGGTCTACCTTTGGCTGTTACTTTAACCTTGGCATATTCAATGCGGAAAATGATGGCAGATAAAGCCTTGGTAAGAAGACTGTCAGCCTGCGAAACTATGGGCTCTGCTACTACAATCTGCAGTGATAAGACAGAAACATTAACCTTAAATCAGATGACTGTTGTTGAGGCATATGTTGGGAGGAACAATCTAAATCCACCAGATGACTCTTCAAAGTTTCATCCAGAAGCATTATCCCTGATAAATGAAAGCATTGCACAGAATTCCTCTGGAAATGTTTTTGTGTCTAAGGATAGTGGAGAGGTAGAGGTTTCAGGATCACCAACAGAGAAGGCGATTCTTTCATGGGCAGTCGAGTTGGGTATGAATTTTGATCTTATCAGATCTAGTTCGACAGTTCTTCACGTCTTTCCATTCAATTCCGAGAAAAAACGAGGTGGTGTTGCTCTGAAGCTGGGGGACTCTGGAGTCCATATACACTGGAAAGGAGCTGCAGAAATAGTTCTAGGAGCATGTAACCAATATCTTGATTCAAATGGTCACTTGCAATCCATCGAAGAACAGAAGGCTTTTTTCAAGGAGGCTATTGATGACATGGCTGCTCGCAGCTTGCGTTGCGTTGCCATTGCATACAGATCATATGAATTAGATCAAATTCCATCTAATGAGGAGGGTTTAAACCAATGGTCCTTACCAGAAGATGAGCTTGTTTTGCTTGCTATTGTTGGTATAAAGGATCCTTGTCGCCCTAGTGTCAAAGATGCTGTGAGAGTATGTACGGAAGCCGGTGTTAAGGTACGTATGGTTACCGGAGACAACCTTCAAACCGCGAAGGCAATAGCTCTGGAGTGTGGGATACTAGCTTCAAATGAAGATGCTGTTGAGCCAAATATAATTGAAGGAAAGGTATTTAGGGAGCTATCTGAACAAGAAAGGGAACAGATTGCCAAGAAAATCATGGTGATGGGCAGGTCTTCTCCTAATGACAAGCTTTTGCTTGTGCAAGCACTACGTAAAGGAGGATTCAAATTCTGCATTATGTAATGAAGTTAGTAAGTCTGTTCCCGGCTCAGCTCGGCTTGTTTGTGAAAGACGTAGGAATGCCGCATCTTGGTTTTAATGATTGCACATCGATGGCGGCGTGGAAGCTTCAATATTATCAATGGGAAATGGCGACATCGAGAAGCGGCAGAAAATAGAATTCTGTGGTAGCAGAGCTTTATTTTTTATCCAGACTATTTTCACGTATCTGAGCCATAATCCCAAGCCATGTGAATATAATTCAAGCTGTGAGATTACACTCCAAGCTGACCCCACAAGCTATCCATGTCACTTAAATGAGCTACAAAGAGAAAAATTGCAAAACGACATGTCAAATACCAGCAAAAAATATCACGCACAACACACCTACTTCAAAACGGCAGAAAATTGTCACAAACTGCAAATCATTTTTCACTCATTCTCATCTATAAATAGAATTCATCCCTCACTCTATTCTTCAAGCTTTTCAAGCCAAAAAATCTCTGCTGATTTTCTTCCTCAATTCCTCACTACCAGAAAAACCTTCGTTCATTCTCTTCTCATACTTCATTCCACCAAATTAACTTCAAATCAACCTCAAACACAGATCAATTTCGAACCAGAATTCGTTCAGAAGAAGAAGAGAAGCAAGAAGAAGCTTGGATTGATTTCTTACCTGAGTTTGAAGGTAGATTGAGCTTCACCGTCATTTTCAATCCGTTATCTTTTGTTGTGATTCTCTGAATTGTTGGTACCATTGTGAAGAGCTCTTGATTTCGATTGCAACCGTGTTATTTTTGCATCCCGCCGTTGTGATTTAAGCTAGCATCCATGGCCGTGAATGTTTTCGCGTGTGAGAGCTAGAAGAAGAAGATAACTCTGTTTCGTTTTCTCTTTCTGTTTTTCAATATTACTTTTCTTTTATTTGTTTATTTTTATTTTCTTTTTTTCATTTCTTAACTATGTGGATTTTTCCACATTTTTCTTTTATTATTAAATTTGTATTTTAATTTCATTTCTGAAAAAGCTTTTAAAAAAAATTATTTAAAAATATTTTGATTAAGTGTTGATTGTTTTGGATCTTGATGTTGATAAGATTTCATCAATATCAATGGACTTTGGGTGTTGATTTTATCCACCAAGAGAGGTGATTGATATTGACGATAATTTAATCGATTCGAGATTCAAATTGTGATTTCATTTTCTTTTTTTCTTCTTTTTATTTTTGATCGATGAAATCTATGGATCATAGATTGTTGATTATCAAGGTTGATTAATCTTCATTATTTCAAAACTATGGACGAATAATCATTGAGATAATTCTCCTTACTTTGGAATAGTGATAGATTACCTTTGATTAATTAATTAAAAATCTTGATTATGATGAGATCATTACCTCTTTTCTTTTTGTGTGGCATGTTTTAGGAGAGTGATTTATATATCATTTCTCTAACATGTATTAACACTAACATTTTATTGACCGGCCTCAGATAGTCGTGGTTTCTACATAAACCCGATTACGATTGCTTAACATAGCGCTAAATTGTCCCTTAATCGGAAAATGATCATTCGTGGCTCAAACTTACGTTTAAAAGTCCAAGTATGTTTAGTTGCTTGTCTTAATTCCAATACCTATGAAAATCATTGTTAGGAGGCTTTGATTCTATCAATCCTCTAATGAATTTTCATTAATCTTGGTCTAAGTGCAAGAATTAATCATCATTGATCATATGTTCTAACCACTAACCACTAATTCACTAACAATATCCTTGTTTAATTTTGTTCATATTCTCTTCTTACTCTTTATTTTTTACTTTTATGCTTCCATTTTATCATTACATACCATATCTTTGTTTATGTTTATGTCATTTTTCTTTTGTCCACTTGGACCATACTTTGTTCAAAAACACTAATAAAGGATAAAACATCTAAAAATTTGGTGCTATTAATTTTGTGGTTATACTCTTGGACCATTCTTAGACCTTGGAATTCATGGACATTTTGGACTTAGGATTAGGACTTTCTTCCCTATGCTTGGAGAATTTTGAATCTTAGCCTTTATTTGGCTCGATCACTGGCTTATACTTTAAATCGGATGGAATTCTTTTTGCTTGCTTTGGAGTGTGCTACAAGTCGGTTAGATCTTTCTTACCTCTAGCTCTTATTTTGTTTTTTTAGGATAGTCACTTCATCTCCTCCCCTTCTTAAATTTTCAAAACTTTCTCCCTTTTTCAAAACCTTCTTGGTTTCAAACTTCAAAACCGCTTTCGCAATAAAACCTTGACTTTCGTCAAGTGATTTTTAAACTTTGTTTCTTTCTTAATAAAAGTCAATCAATGTTAATCATGCTTTGACCAATTTCAAAAGACATAAAAAATACAAAAAACTCATCAACTCTTTTTGTGCCTTTATGCACTTTTTCACTTTAAAACTTTTCATAAAGTTTAGACATGATTCATTTCTATAGTTGAGATGTAAATCTCCTATTCCCCATATTATTAAGACTTTGACATTTTCCACGTTGATGTTGAGTGATAGTCTTGTTGATAATCCAAGCAAATCCTCCATCTTTATGTGACGCAGATGTTGTCTTAATACTCGTGGGTGGATAGTCGCAGTTTTCTCCTTGAAATGACGACTTGTTTGGACATCTAAAATCAATCAAAACCAACAAAATTTTGTCATTTGTACCACGAACTACGGGGTTTTGATTCCATATTGCACTTTATGGGTACGTAGGCATGAGACGATAAGTCTCTCCAAACATAAAAATATAAAAAAATAATTCTCTTCTCATCTCCCCAATCTCTTTTCAAACAAACCACTTTCAAACCAAAAAGCGAAAATATTTCAAAGGGCTCCTATAGAGTACTATAGACGTTTTGGGTGCTAACACCTTCCCATTGCGTAACCAACCCCCTTACCCCGATCTCTGTCTCGTGTTCTTATTTTAGAACTCTTTGGTTTTGTTCGCTCTTTTTTTCCTTTCCTTTATTTGGATAAAATAAAAGTGCGGTGGCGACTCTTGTTTTCTTTGAGTTAAGTTAGTCAATAACTTACGCTCACGATTTTTACCACTACAGAAAAGTGGCGACTCTGCTGGGGACTCCAACGGTTCCTAGTGGGTTTCGCCTACTTTGATTTATTTCTTGCTTTCTGTTTGAATTGTTTGTTATTGATTGTTCTGTTTTGGTGCCTGGTAATTTGTGTGGTGAGATAAGTCCTAACCCGGACTTGAGCGCACTTATGATAGGAGGGTGGTATAGTCTTGTTGGCTTACGTGGAGTAGTCCTTACTAAGCTGACTTGAGATCCCCCGCTCGGTGGAGGCCCCTTTGGAAATTACTGATGTCTTACGAGTAGTCGTAATTGATATTACTTTTTCCGACTGGGAGCCTGAGAAGCTGAGGACCTTAGAACCCCTTAACCCATCTTGGCCTTATTAGGACGTGGTGCGGTGGCTGTTCAGGTGTAGACTTGAATTGGTCGTTACGCGATACCACACTCAGATGAGTTTCTCTTGAGAATATTGTTGGCCGACGAGTAGTCGTTTAAGCCGATAATATCCAAAAGATGGAATTATGATTCTGGGAACTTTTTAGAACCTTGTTCTACAGGTGATGATATAACCATAGTACATACCATTGTGGGTTGGTTGATTCTTACCTTTGGCTCCATGCTCGTGCCGAACCTTTGAACCTGTGTGCTTTGTATGTCTTGTTTGTGGGTGTTGCATCTTGCACTCATGCATTCATGAGCATTGTGTTTCAGCTGGTTTTTAAGGATCTCAGAGATTTTCTTTTGCAAACATCGCAGATATTGTTGATTATGGATATTGGAAGGAGAAACACTCAGAAGTACGGTTTTCGGGTTCCTGATCTTACAGAGTTGAGAAAGCTAGTGTCCTTGGTAGATGATCGTTCAGGCTTCTTATCTCGTTATGGGAGACTTTTATTTGTTCTTTCTACCAATATTGAAGACGGAATTCTGAATACCCTTATGCAGTTCTATGATCCTATTTACCGATGCTTCACTTTTCCCGATTATCAGCTCATGCCGACCTTGGAAGAATATGCTTATTTGTTGGGTGTACCGGTTTCTGATAAAGTTCCGTATACTGGTTTGGAGGAAGCTCTTAAGCCTCAAGATATTGCTGAAGCTACCCATTTGACGAAGTCAGATATTGATGCAAATCTAAAGACTAAGGGAGGCCTCAAGGGTTTAACTGCTAAGTTCTTGATTGAGAAGGCTACTTTATTTGCTGACATTGGTCGCACATTGGCGTTTGAGGCTATATTGGCTTTACTCATCTATGGACTAGTCTTGTTTCCTAATATTGATAATTTTGTGGACATTAATGCTATTAGGATTTTCTCGATTGGGAACCCTGTTCCAACTTTGCTTGGTGATACTTATTTTTCCATCCATAGTAGGACTTCTAAGGGAAACGGTACCATTGTTTGCTGTATACCTCTGCTGTATAATTGGTTCGTTTCACACTTACCTCAGACATCTGCTTTTAGGAAAAACAAGGATTGCTTAAGGTGGTCTCAAAGGATTATGTCTCTTACGCATACTGATATCACTTGGTCTTCTTCGGTTTACGATAATGTCCAGATTATTGATAGTTGTGGAGAATTCGCCAATGTTCCTCTTCTTGGAATACAAGGCGGAATTAACTACAACCCGAGTCTAGCTCGCCGTCAGCTGGGTTATATGCTGAAGGATAGGCCTAAGAATATTTTGTTAGAGGGTTTATTCTTTCAAGGAGGGGATGATTCTCTTGGTTTGAGAAGAAGAATGGCTCATGCCTGGACTAAGATTCACAGGTTGGGTAGAGGGGAGCTTGGAAGACAAGTTTGCATTGCTTTAGAACCTTACACGCTTTGGGTGAAGAAGAGGGCTATGGAGCTTAAGATGCCTTACCCTATTGAGAAACCTCTGACTACTGTGATCTCTACGCCACTCCCTACGGCAATCCCTGTTTCTTCTGATGATGTGAAGACACTTCAAGACGCTTTGGCTAAGATGAAGGAAGAGAAAGAGATGTGGGAAAGTAAGTTTCAAGCTTCTGACAAAGAGAAGATAGAATTGCAAAAACAAATGAAGGAGAAAGATGACTTGATAGAGTTACTTGAGCGGCGCGCTGTGAAGAGGCATGCAGAGGATTTATTTTCCTCTACTACTCCATCAGCACATCCTCCTACTTCTGGTGCTTGGAAGGGTATTGTGGATCAGCTTGTGCTAGAGAAGATCACCATGAAGCACAACTATGAGAAAGAGATTAAGAGACTCCGAAGGAGGTATCAGCTTGGATCGTCATCAGATGTTCCTTAGGACCTAGCTTTTTCTTATTTTGATATTATTGTATTTTGTACTTCCAAGTGTAACTTTTTCCAATATTCAATGAAATGAGATGTTTATCAGTATTTCAAGAAGTGTTATTTTTCTTTATGATGTTTGTAATTGCTTTATATCTTAAAGATCCTTGAAAACTGGTTGAAACACCTGCATTTTTGCATTTGCATTCGCATCATCGTGCATTGTGTGTTGCCTTTTCCCAGTTGTCTTATTTGTTTCTTTTGGCCTTCCTTCAGTCAAGCTGTCGCATCACTACAACACTCGGGCTAACTCTAAGAAAAAGATGGATCAGTTGCAACAAGAGAATCGCGAGCTCCGTGAAGAGGTATCAACTCTGAAAGATGGTTTGGAGAGACTGATTGCCGCGATGGAAGCTCTGGTGGCTGCTCAGAATCAGCCACCACTACCTCCTCCTGTCCAAGGAACTGTGATTTCTGAAATCGGATCAACGCCCATTTCTGTGGCCCCGATTAATGCTTCTCAATATCAAATGCCTGTTGGTTTCCCTTGGGGAATGCCTAACAATTATGTGCCAGAGGGATATCGCCCTCCTGTTCCCGAAGGTTCTAGACTCCCTGCTGTCATGGCTGTGCCACCTCCTGTGGTTAATGTTGTTCCTAATGCTGAAGTTCCGGTTGTTCCTACTGTCATACCTGTGCCACCGCCTGTAACTCACGCTATGCCTTATACTGAAGAACAAATTTTCCATACTGCTCCGAGCGAGAGTTTGGATGTTATGGATCGAATAGATGACTTTCAAGATCAGTTTGCTGAAATGCAAAGAGAAATTAGGGCTTTAAGGGGAAAGGAGTTATTTGGAAAGAATGCTCACGAGCTTTGCCTTGTTCCAAATGTGAAGATTCCCGCCAAGTTTAAAGTTCCGGATTTTGAAAAATACAAAGGGAATACTTGTCCTCAAAGTCACTTGATCATGTATGCTAGAAAGATGTCTACCTATACTGACAACCATCAGTTGTTGATCCACTATTTTCAAGATAGTCTTACTGGTGCTGCGCTGAAATGGTATATGGGACTCAATAGTACACAAATCAAGACATTCAATGATCTTTGTGAAGCTTTTGTTCGTCAGTATAAGTATAATCTCGATATGGCGCCAGACCGTGATCAGCTTCGCGCAATGTCTCAAAAAGAGAAAGAAACTTTTAAAGAATATGCGCAAAGATGGCGTGAGATTGCAGCTCAGATAAGCCCTCCGCTTGAAGAGAAAGAAATGACCAAGATTTTTCTGAAGACTCTGGATTCATTTTACTATGAAAGGATGGTTGCGAGCGCTCCTAGTGATTTCACGGAAATGGTTAATATGGGGATGAGATTAGAGGAAGCTGTCCGTGAGGGACGTCTGATAAAAGAAGGAAATTCTGGAAGTACAAAAAAGCCTGGTGTTGGGTTCCCTAAGAAAAAAGAGGGAGAAACTAATGCTATATCTCAGGAAAGGTCTAGAAGACACAGAGTTGTGAACAACAATGGTAGTCGTCGTCAGCAACAAGTAGCATCTGTTATGCCTGTTGTCAGTAACACCCCTACCGCTCAAGCTACTGCAAGTTATCAACCACGTTTCCAAGAGAAGACAACTCAACAAGGTCGTACACAGAGGAAAACACAATTTGATCCCATTCCAATGACGTATACTGAGCTCTTTCCGGCTTTAATAAAGAATAATTTGGTTCAACCTCGTGATCCGCCGGCTGTTCCAACTGAAATTCCATGGTGGTATAAGCCAGATGCTCATTGCGCATTTCATCAAGGTGCCCCGGGACACGATATCGAAAATTGCTATCCTCTGAAGCATGAAGTTGCAAAGCTCGTAAAAAGCGGTATTCTGTCTTTTGAAGATACCAACCCTAATGTGCAATCAAATCCGTTTCCTAAACATGGTAATGCAACTGTTAATATGGTATATGGTTGTCCTGGTACATACCGTATTTTCGACATTCGCTGGATTCGGAGATCGCTTGTTGAAATGCATGCTACTTTGAGTGAGTTACATGATATTGAGCATGATTATGCCGCCTGTTGTATTTGTTCTGTGAACCCTCGAGGGTGTGTGATTGTGAAAAGGGACTTACAAAAGATGATGGATGAGAATTTGATTCAGGTTACTGCAAACAGAAATGAAGTGGAAAACGAGGTAAATGTCATAGTCCCACGTTTCAATATTCCTGAGCGGGTTGTAATTTCTTACAACAGTCAGAAATCTGCTGTGACGCCTTTGGTTATCCGTTTGCCTGGCCCGACGCCGTATGAATCCGATAAAGCTATTCCCTACAAATACAATGCTACTATGTTGGAGGATGGAAAAGAGGTTCCCATTCCTTCTCTTCCCTCAGTTGTGACTATCGCTGATGTCGGACGTGTAACCAGAAGTGGTCGAGTATTTGATAATGTGCCTTCAAAGACAAGTGAAGATACTGGGAGTAAGCAAATTCAGTTAAGGACTACTGTGGAGTCTGGTCAATCAAGTGATGTAAATCAGAAGTCAGATAATGATGAGGTATTGAAATTGATCAAGAAGAGTGAATATAATGTGGTGGATCAATTGTTACATACACCGTCAAAAATATCTGTTCTATCTCTGTTAATGAGCTCTGAGGCCCATCGTGAATCGTTGCAGAAAGTATTGGAACAAGCTTATGTAGATCATGATGTGACTGTTAACCAGTTTGATAGCATTGTTGCCAATATCACTGCGTGTAACAATCTGAGTTTTTGTGATGAAGAGTTGACCGAACATGGAAGAAATCATAATTTGGCTCTCCATATTTCCATGAATTGCCAGGAAGACGCTCTATCCAATGTGCTGGTTGATACTGGGTCATCGTTGAATGTGATGCCAAAATCTACTTTGTCCAGATTATCTTATCAAGGTACTCCTATGAGGTTCAGTGGGGTCATTGTGAAAGCCTTTGATGGATCGAGGAAAACCGTGATTGGAGAGGTTGATCTCCCTATCAAGATTGGTCCATGTTTTTTCCAGATCACTTTTCAAGTCATGGATATTCGTCCTGCTTACAGTTGTCTTCTAGGACGCCCATGGATCCATGAAGCTGGAGCTGTTACTTCGACACTGCATCAAAAGTTAAAATTTGTGCAGAATGGTAAGCTTGTCGTTGTTGGTGGAGAACAGGCTATGTTGGTAAGCAGTTTGTCGTCTTTTTCTTATATCGATGCGGAAGAGGATATTGGAACTCCGTTTCAGGCTCTTTCTGTGGTTGATAAAGCTGTTAAGAAGGATGGGGTGTCCATGTCTTCTTTAAAAGATGCACAACGTGCAGTGGATAATGGCCAAGCTGATGGATGGGGCCAAATCATTGAAGTTGCTGAGAAAAAAGATAGAGCTGGTTTGGGTTTTACATCTGGTTCAACCCAAAAAGAGCTGAAGAGTATTCATGAAGTCTTTCGAAGTGCTGGGTTCATCCATTGCAAAGATCATTCTACAGCTGCAATTCTCGAAGATGACCAAGAGGAAGAAATGCCCAACTTTGTGACACGTGGATTGATATGCCAGAATTGGATCGCTGTTGATGTTCCTACTGTTGTTCATGTTTCAAAGTAATTTGTTTTTGTTTCTTTCAAAAATCCTTTCACTCTGCCCAAGGTGAAAGTGAATTTGTGAGGGCTTTGTTTCAACTTTTATCATCATCAATAAAATGTTTTTCTGTTTATCCATATGTTGTTTTCCTTTTTTGCTTTACTTCTGAAAAATGGTAACATAAAAAACCGAAAAAAAGTATAATAATGTTATAATCACTCTTATCTGCATAATATTTTCATTTTTTTGTTCATATTCTAAAATCAAACATAAAATCATTGTGCAGATTGATTGTTAAACCCATTGGAAACAATGACCATATGCCCCCTCCCAACTTTGAGTTCCCTGTGTTTGAAGCGGAAGAGGAGGATATTGAAGAAATTCCTGATGAGATTTCTCGATTGCTTGAGCACGAGGAGAAGGCCATTCAGCCTCATGAAGAGCCGGTGGAATTGGTTAATCTGGGTTCCGATGATGATAAAAAAGAAGTCAAGATTGGGGCACTGCTTCAGTCAGATGTTAAGAAGAGGATGGTAGAGCTTCTTAGAGAATATGTTGACGTGTTTGCTTGGTCCTATCAAGACATGCCTGGTCTTGATACCGGTATTGTGGAGCACCATTTGCCATTAAAGCCTGAATGTTCACCCGTGAAGCAGAAATTGAGAAGAACTCATCCTGACATGGCAGTGAAGATTAAAGAAGAGGTTCAAAAGCAGATTGATGCTGGTTTTCTTGTGACCGTAGAATATCCTCAATGGGTGGCCAATATCGTGCCTGTTCCAAAGAAAGACGGAAAAGTCCGAATGTGTGTTGACTATAGAGATTTGAATAAAGCAAGTCCAAAAGATGATTTTCCACTACCACACATTGATTTGTTGGTAGATAATACTGCTAAGTTCAATATCTTTTCGTTTATGGATGGATTTTCCGGTTATAATCAAATAAAGATGGCACCTGAGGATATGGAAAAAACAACATTCATTACACCCTGGGGAACATTCTGTTACAGAGTGATGCCCTTCGGTTTAAAAAATGCTGGTGCAACGTACCAGAGAGCTATGACCACCCTGTTCCATGATATGATGCATAAAGAAATTGAGGTATATGTGGATGATATGATTTGTAAGTCGAAGACTGAAGAAGATCATATTAAAAATTTATTGAAGTTGTTTCAACGTTTGAGAAAGTTTAAGCTCCGTCTGAATCCTAATAAATGCACTTTTGGTGTTCGTTCTGGAAAATTGTTAGGCTTTATTGTCAGTCAAAAAGGCATTGAAGTTGATCCTGGTAAAGTTAAAGCTATCCAGGAGATGCCTGCACCCAGAACAGAAAAACAAGTAAGAGGATTCTTGGGACGTTTGAACTATATCTCTCGATTTATATCCAATATGACTGCCACATGTGCACCGATTTTCAAACTTCTCCGCAAAGATCAGGGTTGTGTCTGGACAGAAGATTGTCAGAAAGCTTTCGAAAGAATTAAAGAGTATCTGCTTGAACCTCCTATTTTGTCTCCTCCCGTAGAAGGAAGACCTTTGATCATGTATTTGACCGTGCTAGAAGAGTCTATGGGTTGTGTTCTGGGTCAACAAGATGAATCCGGAAGAAAAGAATTTGCCATTTATTATCTGAGTAAGAAGTTCACTGATTGTGAGTCTCGGTACACGATGCTTGAAAAGACATGTTGTGCTCTAGCTTGGGCTGCCAAGCGCCTCCGTCAGTATATGTTGAATTGTACAACTTGGTTGATATCTAAAATGGATCCAATCAAGTATATCTTTGAAAAGCCTGCTTTAACTGGGAGGATTGCTCGTTGGCAAATGTTGTTATCAGAATATGATATCGAGTATCGAACTCAAAAGGCGATAAAAGGCAGTGTTTTGGCTGATCATTTGGCACACCAGCCAATTGATGATTATCAACCTATTCAGTTTGATTTTCCAGATGAGGATGTGATGTATCTAAAGGTCAAAGATTGTGAGGAACCATTACATGAAGAAGGACCTGAGCCTGGATCTCGTTGGGGTTTGATTTTTGATGGGGCGGTTAATGAATATGGCAGAGGTATTGGTGCAATTATTGTTACTCCTCATGGTTCTCATATTCCTTTCACTGCAAGGTTGGTTTTCAATTGCACAAATAATGCGGCTGAGTATGAAGCGTGTATTATGGGCTTGGAAGAAGCTATCGATTTAAGAATCAAGATTCTTGATGTGTATGGAGATTCAGCTTTAGTGATTAATCAGATTAAAGGGAAATGGGAGACACGTCAACCTGATTTGATTCCTTATCGTGATTATGCAAGAAGGTTGTCAACTTTCTTCAATAAAGTTGAGTTTCACCACATACCAAGAGCAGAGAATCAAATGGCAGATGCTTTAGCGACTTTATCCTCCATGATTGTGGTAAATCATTGGAATGATGTGCCAAAGATTGATGTGATGCGTCTTGATAGACCAGCTCATGTGTTTGTAGTTGAAGAAGTTGTTGATGATAAACCATGGTATTATGATATTAAATGCTTTCTTCAGAATCAAGAGTACCCACTTGGGGCATCCAAGAAGGATAGGAAAACTTTGAGAAGATTGGCTGGTAGTTTCTTCTTGAATGATGATGTGATGTATAAGAGAAATTATGACATGATCTTGCTCAGATGCGTGGATAGACACGAAGCAGATATGTTGATGAAAGAAATTCATGAAGGATCCTTTGGCACCCATGCCAATGGACACGCGATGGCTAAGAAGATGTTAAGGGCAGGTTACTATTGGCTGACAATGGAATCTGACTGTTGTAAATATGTGAAAAAGTGCCATAAATGCCAGATTTATGCTGACAAGATTCATGTGCCTCCAACTCCTCTCAATGTTATCTCTTCTCCATGGCCTTTTTCAATGTGGGGCATTGATATGATTGGAATGATTGAGCCTAAAGCGTCGAACGGACACCGTTTCATATTGGTGGCTATTGACTATTTTACCAAATGGGTTGAAGCGGCATCATATGCAAATGTGACTAAGCAAGTAGTGGTCCGGTTTATCAAGAATCAAATCATCTGTCGGTATGGTGTTCCGAGCAAGATCATCACTGATAATGGGTCGAATTTAAATAACAAGATGATGAAGGAATTATGTGATGAGTTTAAGATTGAGCATCATAATTCTTCTCCTTATAGACCCAAGATGAATGGGGCTGTTGAAGCTGCTAATAAGAATATTAAGAAGATTATTCAAAAGATGGTTGTTACATACAAGGATTGGCATGATATGCTTCCTTTCGCTCTGCATGGGTATCGTACATCCGTTCGCACTTCAACAGGGGAAACCCCTTTTTCTCTTGTTTATGGCATGGAAGCAGTGCTCCCAATAGAGGTTGAAATCCCTTCCATGAGAGTTTTGATGGAAACTGAATTGGCTGAGGCTGAATGGTGTCAAAGTAGATACGACCAGTTGAATCTGATTGAAGAGAAAAGAATGACGGCTTTGTGTCATGGCCAATTATATCAACAAAGAATGAAGAAAGCATTTGATAAGAAGGTTCGACCCCGTGTGTTCAGAGAAGGTGACCTCGTGCTCAAAAAGATCTCGACTTTTACTACTGATTCTAGGGGCAAGTGGACTCCTAATTATGAAGGCCCATATGTTGTTAAGAGAGCCTTCTCTGGCGGTGCATTAATTCTTACAACTATGGATGGAGAAGAGTTCACTCGTCCTGTGAATGCCGATGCAGTCAAGAAATACTTCGCCTAAAAAATAAAAGAACAGCTCGCTAAGTTGAAAACCTGAAAGGGCGGCTTAGGCAAAAATGAGCGTCTCGGTGGATTGAAAACCCGAAAGGGCGGTCCAGGCAAAAATTAGAGACAAAACAGAAATAATCATCCCGGTAGATTGAAAACCCGAGAGGGCAATCTAGGCAAAAGTTAGGGATCATGGCAAGTAACTGCATCTGGCCAGTCTTGATCGTTTGAAGCAACATTTCCTATCAAAGGTTTTTACTTCAGATATTCTCCGCTGAAGTCTCAAGCACAGTTGGAATTCAAAGTTGTTAGGGAGAATAATGGTCATTGTATTTCAATGTAGAACTTTCCATTGTACTTACCATTTTTCAAACTTTGTAATGATCCATGGAGTTACGCCATTTGCGGACTACCATTCTATCAATAGAATTTGGGCCTTTGTCCCTTTGTTTGCAATTCTTATTTTGTTTCTGTTTATAGAATTTCATTTTATTTTTGATAATGATTTTTGAAACAAATGTGAATAATTGATTTAAATTTTGAAAATTATAAAAACATTTTTCTTTGATTTGTGAAAATAAAAGAAAGAATATCAACAGTAATCCCAAGAATGGTAGAATCTTGAAGCGAAAAGCGTAAGTGTTCTCTTCAGCAGGGTTCTTTCTTGCCTCTCTGGTAGAATTTATTGGCAGCTCCCCAGTAGAGTTGTGTTGATGTTTCCCCATTTGAGCTATATTGAGGTCTTTCCAGTAGAGTTGTGTTGATGTTTCCCCATTTGAGCTATATTGAGGTCTCTTCAGTAGAGTTTGCTGATATTCCCTTAGCAGAGTTTTTGTTTCTTTGGATAAACCAGACGAGTGTTGAACGGTTTTCCACAGCAAAGTCTTGATTCAAATGATAGGACAGTTGAGAAATTTGAAGACCACTTCTCCTTGATGTTTTTGCCCAGGCAGAGATTTGTCTTTGATGATTCCTAGCGGAGGTTATGCACATTTGCTCTGGATTATTCCTCAAGTAGAGAACAATGTTGAGAGGTGTTGACATAGCAGTCACCTGTCGGGTTTTCTCTCACCTTGTGATTGGGTGTTGATTTAAAATCCCCCACAGTTTGAATTTTTGCTATGATGTTAACTTCTTATTCCCCTGGCAGGATTGGAAGATTTGTGTTGCTATGTTTTTCTCCAACAGTTTTTTCTCAAAGCGGAGTTCATATTGTTGAATTATTAATGGTTGAAGATTGATCTTTGGGGTCTTTTCCCCAAGAAATATCTCCATTTATTCAGCGAGATTTAAGCCTTGTAGTAGGATTTATTTTCCTTTGATGGCTCTTGTGTATCTCTTGCAGATTTTCTGTTGCTGATCCCCAGCACGATCTCCGATGATATCTCTAATTCGCAGAGATTAGCCGAGTATTTCAGTGGTGTTGTGGTGTTTTGTTCACCCTCTGTTTGCCCTTTTTGTCTGATTTATCAGCATATTCATACTCATTGCATGCGCATTCATTTTGATTGAGCATAGCATGTCTTTGTTGCATTGTGCATCCTGCATTTTTTGTTGGTATTTCCCTTTTCCCGATGTTGTTATCTCGCAAAATGCGTATGTCCTCTCTTCATTAGAATATCGACCTCTAAGCAGAAAATACCTACCATTTTTAATTCCCCACTGAGTTTATGCCTCGTGGAAGATGCTTTGTTTAGCTTTCCTCCCCAGTTTTTTATCTGGATGGAATTGTTCCCCAGTTGAGTTATTTCCTCATTGGGTCGAGTCCTGTTTGACCGTTTCTTTCCAGTTTGTTCCTGGATTGAACTTTGGTCTGTTGCAGCAGTTACTTTAGTTTTCCCTGGGCTGTGGAACCGGGATGACGAGAAGGTATTTTTGAGGATTTATTTTCCTCAGCAGGAATCTGTTATTGATCCCCACCAGAAGGTGAAGATTTGATTTCCCCAGTAGTGTTTTGATAACACTCTCTTGGCAATTAATTATGCAACTTCATGTGGAAGCCTCTTTATTTGAGCAGCTTGTGTAATCTCCAGAAATTTACCTTCGCAATAAATAACATTTCTCTAGTTCATCCTCAACAGAGAAGTTTATTGTGAAATGATGGATCTTTATCCGACCAACTTTTCTGTCAATTGGAATTTCTGTGGAATAACTCCCGATGAGAATTCTATTGCATGGTTCAACCTGCTCGTATCTCTTTTAAAGATTCCTGACAGAGTTGTTAATATCTTTTTCCAACAAATGGTTGTCTCTTTATTTGAGAAGTTTGTTGTGTGTTTGGAGCTGCTCAGTAACAAGTAGTTGATGATATATCTCTTTCTCCTACCCAGTAACAGGTAGTCGAGTATGTTTGTCCTACCCAGTGTCAGGTAGTTGACCTTTTATCTTTTTCTCCTACTCAGTAACAGGTAGTCGAGTCCGTCCTACCCAGTAACAGGTAGTTGACATGTTGTTTACCCTATCCAGTAACCGATAGATGGTAACCCCTTTCATTCAAGTTTATTAATCTCGCTAAACTACTCAGTAACCAGTAGTTGGCGTTGCTTCTTTTCCTACCCAGTAACAGGTAGTTGATATATTTCAACAAGTGGATTACTTTTTACCCAGTAACTGGTAATAAGTAATACATTTCTTTGTTCTCTACCCAGTAACTGGTAGATAACAATTCTCTTGTGTTTTTGCACTTATTTTCTACTCAGTAACCGGTAGAAAGTATTTTACCTATTCTCTTCGGTTCGAATATCTTCGCCCAGTAACTGGCAGTTGGTATCTCTTTCCCCATTGAGTCATTTCCTTTCCCTTATCGGAATAGGATCTTGCTCTTTTGTTTTCTCATGTGGAGTCTCTCTTTTTCTCCCGAGCTTTTGTTTGTCTCCTGTGGCATTGTTTCCCCACAGAAGTCTTATGTTCGCATATCATTAGCATAATCATATCATTTTGTGGTCTCTTAGGGCTAAAAATTGGGTTAATTGTTATATTTAAGTCTCTTCTATCTAGTCGAGACAAAGATGTCAATCTTCATATCTCCGGATAGAAGAATCTTAAATAGGGGCAGCTGTAATACCCTAATTTTTACCCCTAAGATCCCACATTGCATTTTCATTTTTTTGCATACACAAACAAGACCATACTTTTTGATTTTTCTTAGGTCCTTTGTTGTTTCATACTTGCTTTATGTTTGTTTCTGTTTACTAACATCTAATCAAAATACTAAAAATATTTTTCAATTTTGTTTGTTTCTTCTTCTTCTCTGTGTGTTTAGGATTTTGCAAGGAGATTAATGGCTAGGACATTCATTCAAGTTTAAATCAGATGGACGTTTGACCTCATCTTGGTCAAACTATCAAGGGTTTGCTTCAACTGTGAATTACCCGCTGTGTGTTCTATGAGAAGTTTGGTCCAGAAATCCAGGGAATTACGTCAAAGATCAAAATGGAAGGTGCAAGTAATGTCCTGGTACATGAGTAGTTGTGTTCATTTTTTATCAGAGGTGAAGGTGGAGAATAGGGCGTGGAAAGTTGATGCTGGAAGTAGATCTATTGATTTAGAGCTGACTACATTATCAAGTGCCAATCATATCAAAATGACTCCAAGTTGACTAGAGTGCTTCAGTCTTCTCTCAGCGGTCATGGACGTGTATCTCTTATTTGCACAGTAACCCCTTCATCAAGTAGCAGCGAAGAGACACATAATGCATTGAAGTTTGCTCACCGGGCAAAGCACATTGAAATACAGATAGCACAAATATTTCTTTCTCGTCATGCCATTTGCTTGAGAAACTTCTAGTGAAATTACTTCCTATACAGTGGCCACATGCTTGTTGCTGTACTTACAGCTATGGCTTGGACAGAAGCGTATGGAGGTTTCAGTTCAGCTCTTGTATGGCTTCTTGTAGTTCACAGTGCCCAAAGAGAAGTTCGAGAACGCCATCACTACTCTGTAGACTGCATTGTAGCCATATATGTGGGAATCCTTCTGTGGAAAATGACAGGTTTTATTTGGTGGTTTGTTTATGCTGATATTGGCCAGGTCGCAAGTGTGTTGAATTATAGCCATCCAAATAGAACAAATATCCCAGTTGGCGGCGTATACTTCATCGCACGAACGGGCACGGATACTTAGTGGATCTAGTTCATGTTTTGCTGGTGGGAACCGTATGATACTCCTGAATGTACTTCAGAAGGCTATTTTGTCATTAAAAAATTCTAGCGATCCATCTACCCTTGCCTTTGTTGAGGCACTTCTTCAATTCTATCTGCATCATGTGGTTTCAACGTCACCCTCTTTGTCACCGAGCCTCTCCACCTTCAAATTCAAATGCTGTGCAACACAGCCACAGCCGCAGTGTTCTTCACTTCACGACGACGACAACAACGCTCTCCCTCCTTCCGATTACAACAATAACAACAAACATGTTAATGACGACGACGTCGACGACGAACTTATCGATCCTGATGATCCTTTCGATATTACTCAAACTAAGAATGCTTCTCACGAGACTCTTCGCCGTTGGAGACAAGCAGCACTGGGGCTCAATGCTTCCAGGCGTTTTAGATATACACTAGACTTCAAAGGGGAAGAAGAAAAACAGCAAAAGAAGAGCTTAATTAGAACCCATGCACAAGTCATAAGAGCTGCACTGCTTTTTAGATTGGCCGGTGAACGTGAACTAGTGATAAGTCCAGCAGCTACACCCCCACATCAAACTTCAGTTGGTGACTATGGAGTTGGTCTTGAAGAACTTGCTTCGATGTCTAAAGATCAGAATATTTCTGCTTTACAGCAATTAGGAGGGGTTAAAGGTCTTTCAAATTTACTAAAGTCAAATCCAGATAAAGGAATTAGTGGAGATGATGATGATCTACTGAAAAGGAAAAATGCATTTGGAACTAATACGTATCCTCGGAAAAAAGGGAGAAGTTTTTGGAGGTTTTTATGGGAAGCTTGGCAAGATCTGACTCTCATAATATTGATTATAGCAGCTGCAGTGTCATTAGTACTTGGAATAAAAACAGAGGGTTTGGAGGAAGGATGGTATGATGGGGGAAGCATTGCTTTTGCAGTTTTACTTGTTATTGTAGTAACAGCTGTCAGTGATTATCGACAATCTCTGCAATTTCAGAATCTGAATGCAGAGAAACAAAATATACAATTAGAGATCATTAGAAGTGGAAGAACAATTAAAATATCAATATTTGATATTGTTGTTGGTGATGTTATACCCCTTAAAATAGGAGATCAGGTTCCTGCCGACGGAGTATTAATCATAGGTCACTCACTTGCAATTGATGAATCCAGTATGACTGGTGAAAGCAAAATTGTTCATAAGGATCACAAAGCACCTTTTTTTATGTCTGGTTGCAAAGTAGCAGATGGAGTTGGCGTTATGCTGGTAACTGGAGTTGGTATTAATACTGAGTGGGGATTGTTGATGGCAAGTATCTCAGAGGACACTGGAGAAGAGACTCCGTTACAGGTACGTTTAAATGGAGTGGCAACTTTTATCGGTATAGTTGGGCTGAGTGTAGCTATTTTAGTGCTCGCAGTCCTTTTGGGCAGATACTTTTCTGGCCACACAAATGATTTAAATGGAAATCCCGAATTTGTTGCTGGAAGGACTGCCGTTAGTGCTGTAGTTGATGATGTCATCAAAATTTTTACCATTGCAGTCACAATTGTAGTTGTTGCAGTGCCTGAAGGTCTACCTTTGGCTGTTACTTTAACCTTGGCATATTCAATGCGGAAAATGATGGCAGATAAAGCCTTGGTAAGAAGACTGTCAGCCTGCGAAACTATGGGCTCTGCTACTACAATCTGCAGTGATAAGACAGAAACATTAACCTTAAATCAGATGACTGTTGTTGAGGCATATGTTGGGAGGAACAATCTAAATCCACCAGATGACTCTTCAAAGTTTCATCCAGAAGCATTATCCCTGATAAATGAAAGCATTGCACAGAATTCCTCTGGAAATGTTTTTGTGTCTAAGGATAGTGGAGAGGTAGAGGTTTCAGGATCACCAACAGAGAAGGCGATTCTTTCATGGGCAGTCAAGTTGGGTATGAATTTTGATCTTATCAGATCTAGTTCGACAGTTCTTCACGTCTTTCCATTCAATTCCGAGAAAAAACGAGGTGGTGTTGCTCTGAAGCTGGGGGACTCTGGAGTCCATATACACTGGAAAGGAGCTGCAGAAATAGTTCTAGGAGCATGTAACCAATATCTTGATTCAAATGGTCACTTGCAATCCATCGAAGAACAGAAGGCTTTTTTCAAGGAGGCTATTGATGACATGGCTGCTCGCAGCTTGCGTTGCGTTGCCATTGCATACAGATCATATGAATTAGATCAAATTCCATCTAATGAGGAGGGTTTAAACCAATGGTCCTTACCAGAAGATGAGCTTGTTTTGCTTGCTATTGTTGGTATAAAGGATCCTTGTCGCCCTAGTGTCAAAGATGCTGTGAGAGTATGTACGGAAGCCGGTGTTAAGGTACGTATGGTTACCGGAGACAACCTTCAAACCGCGAAGGCAATAGCTCTGGAGTGTGGGATACTAGCTTCAAATGAAGATGCTGTTGAGCCAAATATAATTGAAGGAAAGGTATTTAGGGAGCTATCTGAACAAGAAAGGGAACAGATTGCCAAGAAAATCATGGTGATGGGCAGGTCTTCTCCTAATGACAAGCTTTTGCTTGTGCAAGCACTACGTAAAGGAGGATTCAAATTCTGCATTATGTAATGAAGTTAGTAAGTCTGTTCCCGGCTCAGCTCGGCTTGTTTGTGAAAGACGTAGGAATGCCGCATCTTGGTTTTAATGATTGCACATCGATGGCGGCGTGGAAGCTTCAATATTATCAATGGGAAATGGCGACATCGAGAAGCGGCAGAAAATAGAATTCTGTGGTAGCAGAGCTTTATTTTTTATCCAGACTA
Organism: Lathyrus sativus; assembly: GCA_963859935.3. Lineage (NCBI taxonomy): Eukaryota > Viridiplantae > Streptophyta > Magnoliopsida > Fabales > Fabaceae > Lathyrus > Lathyrus sativus. Next base: position 181,704,933 of record OZ012740.1, on the reverse strand, counting down.
TTTTCACGTATCTGAGCCATAATCCCAAGCCATGTGAATATAATTCAAGCTGTGAGATTACACTCCAAGCTGACCCCACAAGCTATCCATGTCACTTAAATGAGCTACAAAGAGAAAAATTGCAAAACGACATGTCAAATACCAGCAAAAAATATCACGCACAACACACCTACTTCAAAACGGCAGAAAATTCTCACAAACTGCAAATCATTTTTCACTCATTCTCATCTATAAATAGAATTCATCCCTCACTCTATTCTTCAAGCTTTTCAAGCCAAAAAATCTCTGCTGATTTTCTTCCTCAATTCCTCACTACCAGAAAAACCTTCGTTCATTCTCTTCTCATACTTCATTCCACCAAATTAACTTCAAATCAACCTCAAACACAGATCAATTTCGAACCAGAATTCGTTCAGAAGAAGAAGAGAAGCAAGAAGAAGCTTGGATTGATTTCTTACCTGAGTTTGAAGGTAGATTGAGCTTCACCGTCATTTTCGATCCGTTATCTTTTGTTGTGATTCTCTGAATTGTTGGTACCATTGTGAAGAGCTCTTGATTTCGATTGCAACCGTGTTAATTTTGCATCCCGCCGTTGTGATTTAAGCTAGCATCCATGGCCGTGAATGTTTTCGCGTGTGAGAGCTAGAAGAAGAAGATAACTCTGTTTCGTTTTCTCTTTCTGTTTTTCAATATTACTTTTCTTTTATTTGTTTATTTTTATTTTCTTTTTTTCATTTCTTAACTATGTGGATTTTTCCACATTTTTCTTTTATTATTAAATTTGTATTTTAATTTCATTTCTGAAAAAGCTTTTAAAAAAAATTATTTAAAAATATTTTGATTAAGTGTTGATTGTTTTGGATCTTGATGTTGATAAGATTTCATCAATATCAATGGACTTTGGGTGTTGATTTTATCCACCAAGAGAGGTGATTGATATTGACGATAATTTAATCGATTCGAGATTCAAATTGTGATTTCATTTTCTTTTTTTCTTCTTTTTATTTTTGATCGATGAAATCTATGGATCATAGATTGTTGATTATCAAGGTTGATTAATCTTCATTATTTCAAAACTATGGACGAATAATCATTGAGATAATTCTCCTTACTTTGGAATAGTGATAGATTACCTTTGATTAATTAATTAAAAATCTTGATTATGATGAGATCATTACCTCTTTTCTTTTTGTGTGGCATGTTTTAGGAGAGTGATTTATATATCATTTCTCTAACATGTATTAACACTAACATTTTATTGACCGGCCTCAGATAGTCGTGGTTTCTACATAAACCCGATTACGATTGCTTAACATAGCGCTAAATTGTCCCTTAATCGGAAAATGATCATTCGTGGCTCAAACTTACGTTTAAAAGTCCAAGTATGTTTAGTTGCTTGTCTTAATTCCAATACCTATGAAAATCATTGTTAGGAGGCTTTGATTCTATCAATCCTCTAATGAATTTTCATTAATCTTGGTCTAAGTGCAAGAATTAATCATCATTGATCATATGTTCTAACCACTAACCACTAATTCACTAACAATATCCTTGTTTAATTTTGTTCATATTCTCTTCTTACTCTTTATTTTTTACTTTTATGCTTCCATTTTATCATTACATACCATATCTTTGTTTATGTTTATGTCATTTTTCTTTTGTCCACTTGGACCATACTTTGTTCAAAAACACTAATAAAGGATAAAACATCTAAAAATTTGGTGCTATTAATTTTGTGGTTATACTCTTGGACCATTCTTAGACCTTGGACTTCATGGACATTTTGGACTTAGGATTAGGACTTTCTTCCCTATGCTTGGAGAATTTTGAATCTTAGCCTTTATTTGGCTCGATCACTGGCTTATACTTTAAATCGGATGGAATTCTTTTTGCTTGCTTTGGAGTGTGCTACAAGTCGGTTAGATCTTTCTTACCTCTAGCTCTTATTTTGTTTTTTTAGGATAGTCACTTCATCTCCTCCCCTTCTTAAATTTTCAAAACTTTCTCCCTTTTTCAAAACCTTCTTGGTTTCAAACTTCAAAACCGCTTTCGCAATAAAACCTTGACTTTCGTCAAGTGATTTTTAAACTTTGTTTCTTTCTTAATAAAAGTCAATCAATGTTAATCATGCTTTGACCAATTTCAAAAGACATAAAAAATACAAAAAACTCATCAACTCTTTTTGTGCCTTTATGCACTTTTTCACTTTAAAACTTTTCATAAAGTTTAGACATGATTCATTTCTATAGTTGAGATGTAAATCTCCTATTCCCCATATTATTAAGACTTTGACATTTTCCACGTTGATGTTGAGTGATAGTCTTGTTGATAATCCAAGCAAATCCTCCATCTTTATGTGACGCAGATGTTGTCTTAATACTCGTGGGTGGATAGTCGCAGTTTTCTCCTTGAAATGACGACTTGTTTGAACATCTAAAATCAATCAAAACCAACAAAATTTTGTCATTTGTACCACGAACTACGGGGTTTTGATTCCATATTGCACTTTATGGGTACGTAGGCATGAGACGATAAGTCTCTCCAAACACAAAAATATAAAAAAATAATTCTCTTCTCATCTCCCCAATCTCTTTTCAAACAAACCACTTTCAAACCAAAAAGCGAAAATATTTCAAAGGGCTCCTATAGAGTACTATAGACGTTTTGGGTGCTAACACCTTCCCATTGCGTAACCAACCCCCTTACCCCGATCTCTGTCTCGTGTTCTTATTTTAGAACTCTTTGGTTTTGTTCGCTCTTTTTTTCCTTTCCTTTATTTGGATAAAATAAAAGTGCGGTGGCGACTCTTGTTTTCTTTGAGTTAAGTTAGTCAATAACTTACGCTCACGATTTTTACCGCTACAAATACCACCACCAATATTACTATTATTTCTTATATTATTATAAACTCACCAAATTACCACCAATGATCTCCCATCTCAGGGACACCCACCAAACATCATCAAATACACCCTACCAAAGGGCACATCAACATATAATATTTAAAATAATAATAAAATGACTAAATAATTAAAATGGGTGTTACATATATACCCCCACGGGCATATAGTGCAAGCAGCTTCACAGTACATATACCCCCACGGGTATATAGTGTAAGAATCTTGATCTTGATCAGATTTGAAAGCTTTGACTTTTTACTTGCAATCATGGAATGAGCTTGTCTTTGTTGACATTATCAAAACCTTGAGATTGAAATGTGCTTCTACACACGAAATCAAAATAAACTATCGCTCACACCCCACAAGGGCACACGATGTTTCTGCAGATCCTCCTAGGGATCAAGGACAAACCATCGCTCACACCCCGCAAGGGCACACGAGGTTTCTGCAGATCCTACGCAGGATCAGACACACAAGAATGCAATCATGATGCTTCACAAACAAAACGACTCCATATGTTCTTGACATGCATACATATACACCATATATATTCATGTATATTTCATTCAATTCAAACAATTGCCCAACATTGCCAAACGACCACATTTCACACCTCACGATTCACAGTCTAGGATTCACGCCATACGGCTACCCACAACATTTCATATCACACACACAACCATGCATAATAAGAAGAAATAATCACACTTGAATCGGAGAATCAATCATGGAAGTGAAAACACAATAAAATAACACCCTGCTACGCTGGCTACCCTGTTCGCCTAGCGAACTCCCAGCGAGTGCTCGCTACCTGTTCGCCTAGCGAACAAGCTCGCGAGAGAAAACATAAGCCTCTGACTTGCTTCGCTACCACACTCGCTCAGCGAAGGTCTAGCGAGTCACTCGCTACCCCTTTCGCTACCAGCGAAGAACACCACAAACCATTCTGCCCAAGTCTGGGACCGTTCGCTACTGGCTCGCCATAGCGAATGCCCAGCGAATGCTCGCGACCTGCTCGCCTAGCGAACGTGCCAGCGAGGGTCTGCGAACTCAGAATTCCCCACTGTCCAAAACTCATCGAAATCTACCCGATTCAATCCCAACTCGTTTCGGTAGCCTTAGCCCAACATCCCTCGACTAAATCCTACCATTCATTCTCACTCTTAACCGTGAAAACTCGGTTTCTAACGATTTACTCAAATTCGACTTAAAACAGAAAATGAGAAAAACTCTCCCCAATCCAAAAACAAACCAATAGAAACATACATAATCATATACATCGAAAGAATGATAAAGTTTCACACCCTTACCTGACTAATCGAAGCTTAGAAGTTTGATTCTTGATGATTCTAGGTTTTCTCTTCTTTCTCTTCTCTTCTTCTTCTTTCCTTTCTATTTCTTTCTATCTCATTTCTTTTCTCTCTAATTCCACTTATACTCTTTCTATTCTATTTCTCTCAAATATCTACTGATCAAGGATTATCTAAAACACCCTCTAATTAATTCCCCAAAACTCTCCGAATAATAAAATAACATAATAAGCACATATAACATATTCATGTTCAAATTCTACAATTAAAAGAATAATTCAATTACTATAAATTAAAAGACTCAACAAAAATGAGAAATTCAGAATCGGGGCGTTACACCTTCAACTTTTAAATTTGAAAACAAATCACCCTAACAAACTTTTCATTCACTTCTCACGTGCCAAACCTCATATATAACCTCCAAAACCCTAATAATCACCTCACAACTTCATTTTTCTCAAGAATTCAGATCCAAATAGCTCTCTCTCTCTCTCTCTCTCTCTCTCTCTCTCTCTCTCTCTCTCTCTCTCTCTCTCTCTCTCTCTCTCTCTCTCTCTCTCTCTCTCTCTCTCAAGTTTCTCAAGCTGTGCTAGCTTATTCCTCCTAGTTTCCTTTGCTTTCATTGCTTGATCTATCATTTGAGAAGATCTTTGAAGCCATTAGTGGAGTTTCCTGAAGTTTTTTGCTCAAGAACTTGAGGTAGCGGACCTTCTCCACTTAGTAAATTTTCTCAACCTTTTTTCTCTCATTTCATGCGTGTTCTGATTTTACTATTATTGTATTTGAGGTGCTATATCATTGTAGAGCATGTTTGAGTTGTTTTTGTTTTAGTTTAAGAAAGTTTCAGATCATGTATCATTAACTCGTTCCTCGATTTCATCATGTTAAAGTGTTTTAAAATGAATTTTGATGCCAGATTCGTGCTCTCCTTGAATTTTCCTTCAAGATGATGTCCATGTTTTGTGATTTGGTGACGTTTTGATTTTTCTTCAACGGAGAGTTGCTTGAGAAGACGACCGGAGCCCTAGCTTCAGCGTTTGAGGCGACATGCCTGTGTGGGTGGTTTGAATGGTTCATTGTGTACGTGGTGTTGATCTGTGTCCTACGTAAATGCTGCATGGATCCTCTTTTTTGTTCGTTTTTGAAATGTTTGTTGCTCATTTGGACTGGGTCTGGCTTATTTTGTTATTCACACACCTCAGCTTTTGGCCCAATGCGTGTAACACATAAACCTAGCTCAATTCTGAATTACTCTTGCACCCCACCTTGTTCATTTATATTTTATTTTCCATTTTTGTTTTCTTTTTCAATTATGATTTTATTTTGATATTCCAATCACAAGAAAAGTTATTAAAAATATGTTTGATACATTTTAATGTCCTGAGAATTTTTTGATATTTTTATTTTTTTTTCCAATTATTTTTCTATTTTATTTGGAATTAATTTGGGAAGTGGTTTTCCATGTTTACCCTTGAATTAAGGTTTGATTGTTTGATTGCTTTCTTGATCCAATTCTTTTACCATGTTTTCAAACTTTAATTATGAATGTTTGATTGCCTTGATGATGAATCTTTAATTGATTCTTAATCGATCTTAATTGATCCTCGATGCATGCTCGATTAATGACCTACATGAGTTTGTTTGACTTGATCTGGTGATGCATTTATGCAATCCTTTTGGGATCTTTTTCATTCTTAATATTGATTTTATTAAATTTAATTAGATCTTTGGGTCCACATTTATTTGTCCATTTACCTATTTTTGGTTGAATTTTCAATTTAATGATGCTTTGATCATGATTCTTGGATGTTCTTGACCTAGTTTCTTGAGATTGTTTTCTTGTGTGATCCTTTGATGTCAATGACTCTTGTATGCCTTGGTTGACTTTTTTGAGCTTCTGAATTTCATGATTGGATGTTCATTGCATGATTATTTTGCCTTTCTTGCCTCACATGATCATTTGTTTCCTTTTATGGATGACTTTGGTTGATGGTTGTATAGTTTCTTATTCATAATTAAAATGTGATACTTCTTGAACTTGCTTGGTATCTTGGAGTTGATTTTGAATTAAATTATTTAAGTATACTTCTGACCTTCATTTTTTGATGTTCATTACTTGATAATTTGGTCTCTATACCTTGGATGTTTGCCTTTCTTGAAAGAAGATTATGGTTGATGCTTACCTAGTTTTGATGCATGTTTTGAACTTGGTCCTTGATGTTTCTTATTTCTATCCATGAGTTGATGTTTGAATTGATATTCATGTTCATGCTACTTCCTCATCTTGATACCATGCTCTAGCTTTGTTACTTGAACCATTTGTGACTTGTTTTTCATGAGATAATGACTTACAAATGCATAGTCTTTGTTGTGGTTCATGTTGGATGGTGTTGTGCTTCTCTTTATGTCTTTGAAATGAGTTTATCATGATATGGTGTGAGTTTTCAACTTACTTGATTCTTATCTTTCTTGAATCATGTTGTCTATGTATGTTCATTAATGGGATTTGATTATGATTATAAGATAAGTTTTCTTGTGCACTTCTTTGATTGCCTTTGCTTATCTATTTGAACTTGACTGTGTGAATAATTTGATCATGTTTTGTGATGATTGAGATCGTGTATGCTAATTACGCGCTTTATCCATCTTTGATATCTTGATTCATTTGATAAGCATGCTTTGACTTTAACCTTGATGTTTGGCACTTAAGAATTGTTGGTTGATTCTTCTTACCTTGTGTTGCTTTGACATCCTTCTTCTCTTCATCTCTTTTCTTCCCCTCTGAGTTTTGGATTCCTATTGGTTGTTTGAGATTGATTTTTTTAATTTTTACTTATGTTTGATCACACGCTCCCTTAGGGCTCCTAGTTTGAACTTAATTTTTGATTAGGTTCAAAGTAGGATAGACATTAGGCTCTCAATCCTTTGCATGAAAATAATAAGGTAGTCCTTTTTTGACCTCAACCTTAGGTCCATCTTTGTATGATAACATTAGGTAGATTTCCTTTTCTCATCCTCAACTATAGGGCCATATTGCATGACAACATCTAGGTGAGTTTCCCTTAGATTTTTCTCTTTACCCTTTGAGTCTCTGATCGGGAAAATAGCAAGTGTACTATTTTGCCAATGTAGTAATAATGGGGATTTCCCCGAATGTCGATCTCAAGGACTGCTTGACGATATAGAGTTCTGGCTTTATTTTAGCTAAACAAAGCTCTAAGGTTTTTAAAAAAGGTTTTGTTTAATTATAAAAATCTTTTCAAGTGAAAAGGGAAAATTGACTAATTGGCTTAAACAAATATGAGTAACATGCTAGGAAAGGTGTATGATCTGACTTAGTAACAACTCTAAATTAATATGCAACGACTTATTGTAACTACTTAATTACCGATTCTTTAGAATGTTTACTCCTAAGTCCTTAGTGAGAAAACCTTTAGTCGTCTACCCTAATTCCTACATCCATAGAGAGTTATAAGTGAGATTAAGCAATCAATTATCAAGAATTATTCCAGTTCCTATATGGTATCCCTAGTCCTAGGTAATATCTACTATAGGATGATCAAAAGCAAAGCCTTAACAACAGCGGTCCAGCCTAATCATTAACTGTAAATCAAACCTTGTTGGTCCGATAGGGCAAGCGTTAAGAACAACTAGAGATCAAATCAGTTATTAAACAAAGGAAATGTCAGTGCAATAATAATATCAGAGTTATTACATATTCAAATCAGGGACACCTCCCTAGCATTGGGGGTTTAGCTACTCATAATATTCAAAGAAAATACAAAATAAAAACTAGACATTACAAGATTAGAGGGTTCTTGGATCTTCAATGGCTTCCGCTCATAAAAACCTTCAGTTCCCCAATCACCCTGATCTCTCTAATCCTGATAGTGCAATTCTTCTCTGGCCAAAAAGTCATGTTTTCTTTCTCAAAATCTGTCTTAAATACTCCCAAGTCCAACACAGTAATAGGAAAATACTCAAAATACCCATAGGGATCCCAGAGGCCCAAAAAATTAGAAAATTGGAAGATGAAGCGCATCAGCCAACACGGGCGGCCGCGTTGGCTTCCTAGTTATCTGATGCAAAAGCAACCCTGCTCCAGACTTGCTGACACGGGCCGTGTCAGCTGTCACGGGCACCCGTGTCAGCTGTCACGGGCACCCGTGTCAGCCCCCTGTCCAATACTCAGCTTTTTTCATCTTGGTACCATCCTGACACGGGTGTCAGGCCCCTGTTTCACTTTTAAAACTCTTCCGAATTATTGTTGTTTTCTCCGGTTTTTGCTCCGATTCTTCTTGATTGCGTACCTGAACCTAAAAAAATGGAAATACCAAACCAACGGATAAGATGCAATAAAAGGAAATAAAATGCAACTAAACGTATAAGATAATTAACTAAAACTCATGGTAAAATAACGTATAAAAATCACTAATCAAATACCCCCAAACTTAAAATGTTGCTTGACCTTAAGCAACAAGCTTGGATAAACACTTCTCAGATCAACCGGTATAAATCAAATAAAAGACTTGTGACAATCAGGTGTGTTGGTACTCATACGTGAGCCTTTATTCCGATATGCCAAAACTAGTTCTCTTGGTAATTATCCGTTAACTAATGTATTACACAAACACATACCGCGGTAACACCACAGACCTAAATCTACCTTTCAGTCACCTCTCCAACTATGATTTGGGATTAAGTCTTTTCTTCGATTTTTTACCCCTTTCATTCAGATAATCAGATTAAAGCACTTTTGATATTTTCCCTCACATGTATAAGATTGGATCGAGACTTTTTCAAGGCACATTTATTCTTTTTTTTTTCTCTCTCGCGCATTGGTGTTTATTAGTCCACTTTAGGACGACTATAGAGATTCAACCGTTGTTAGGCTAAATAACCGGGTGAGGGTTACCCAACATAGAAGGATCAATTGTATTTACCGTAATTATTCATCAATTTTTTTTGGTGCCATAAGTTATTCTCTAAATCAAATTTGTACATGTGATTCTTCTTAATCATACCAGACCATCACTATGAACTAATCGGGAAATACTTCTGAAACTCAAGTACTATGGACAAATCTACACGCTGGACTCGTTACCTTACTTCGGGAAATCTAGGGTGTTCAGGTTATACCTCAATCTCCAAACTTTCCCAAATTCCCTAGTCTCAACTTTTGTTTCCTCAAACTCTATATAATATCCTGACTACTTCACACATCACAAAATTCATAAGAAAATTTTTTACGGCCCTGATTCGGGGAGAATTCAAAGCGATTTTTAAACAAAAGAAACCAAACACAATTAAAAGGTACTTAAAATGAAAACTCAAAACAGTAAAAACTCCCCCAAACTTGAACTAAACATTGTCCTAAATGTTTTAGAACAGGAATGAGAAAGATGTACTCACAGAGGTCCTTAATGAGAAGTTGGAGGGTCATGCAACACTCTAGCTTGTCCTTGTAAGGTCTCGTTTATTACATGAAATCAAACTAAAATAACAACAAAAAGAAAATGCAAAATTATTAAAAATGTTGGTTGCCTCCCATACAACACTTCGTTTAACGTTGCATGGCTCGACAGATCACACTCAGTTAAGGTGGCATATATGAAATAAAGAACACATCATTTTTTTTTTCTTTTGTTTGGTAGCAATCTGTCATACCCCAAAATTTACCCTTAGATTCTTTGACCCTCTACATATCATCTTAGGTCATTTATCCTTGCATAGCTAACCGTTCTATCAAAGTTTGTTTATTTGCTTTCATTTGTGAAATCAGGATGCAGCAGAAGATTCAGAGGTCATGAAGGCTTTGTGTATGTTCTAGTCCCCTGCAAGTCATGTTGAACTTTTGAAGAGATAGACGAAGGGTGTGTTTTCATTCTTACTGTCCCTCGGCCAATACATGAACAATTTTCTTCAAGATGTATAAGAGATTTCCCAAAGAAGATTAAGTTCCTGCCCATTGGTTCAAAGCATGGTTATTTAAGAACATTGATGAATTGTGTGTTGTTGACCAGTTTGGGGTACTTTGTTTTCAAGAAGGGAGGAAAAATGTATTTTCGTGGTATACATTAAGGCTTCATCAGTTTATATTGTTTTGGATTTGCGATTGATTTGAAAAATTGAGTTTAGTACTATCCCTATCTAAGAAGTTAAATTATTATGGCTTTTCGATCTTAAGAGAAAGGATTGGATTTTTTTTCTCTTGTTGATGTCGGGAGGTTACAAGTTTTTTTTTGAATAAGAACTTTGGATCAAGTTTTTGCTGCGAGATCTCAGAAAGATGAAGATTCATTGTTGATGTCATCGTGAAGTTCATGCCTTAAATGCTAAAATTCGAAGTTTGATTTGAAATTCAAGCAATATGATCAAGGACAAAACTCTTTAAATTCAAGACATATACAAGTTTTGTTCTAAGTCACCGTTTCCAATCTCCAAACTACAAAGTCGAGATTCAAGTCATTATTATTCAAGATTTTATTCAAGAAGTTTAAGATGATAAGTGATGTAGAATTCACTTAAAGTTCAAGGCATATTAGCGCATTTTCTTCACAAAATTCAAGTATTCAAGAAGCAAAATTCAAGTTCAATTTGCAAAGACTTAAATTCTAAATTCATGCCAAATTCAAGGTTCAGAGCTTCATAACTTAAGCCCATTGTATCAAGTCCAAGAGAATTATAACCATGAATAACTTCAAGTTTGAACCTCTAAAATTTCAAGGATCAATTTCTATGAGTTTAATTTACCAAAATGCAAGGATTGAAAGGTTACAAAGCTCAAAAGTGTTAAAAGAATGATTTGCAGTTTCATCACCATTCAAGTACCCAAACTACAAACCATAAGTTGGACTCATAGGGTTCCAAAATGGGTCATTCATACAAGAGAAAATTTTCATAAATGCAAATGTACGAAACTCAAATCAAAATTCAAGATCCAGAGTTGGTACAATTCAAACTCATTTTCAAAATACAAAGCTCAAATTAAATTCAAGAATAACCAAGTCCACAAATTTCATTCAAAATTATGAGTTCATACACAAGTTCAAGTTCAACTTTTATTTTTTATTTCATGACAAGATTACCAATCCTAAGTTAAAAGTATCAAGTAAATCAACAAGTTCAAGGGTAGAAGATTCATGTTACAAATGCTAATCTTAAACTATTCTTCCAAGTATCCAAAATAATGGCGGTGCCTCGAGAAATTCAAGATTTCCTTCCTCATGAATCCATTCTATACAATGTTGAATATTCCATCAAGTTTGAGGAAACCTGAAATTAGAGCAACTTGTCACAAAGATTCAGAACACTGCCAATAAGTAAGAAAATAGAAAAAAAAAACAAATGAGTCCAAATTTCACACCACACATTAATAAGGGAACATGAAGATCAAATTGAAGCTCATAAATTATCAAAATTTAATCACAATAAAACAGTTTGTTTCTTTCCAAAACATGTATCAAACATACTAGACTCAAAAAGGAATAGTTATAATTTGTTTCAGACAAACATCGCCATCAATTACAATTATCTCTAACAAAATCAGGCAAAAAATGGAAACCTAATTAACCGCAGCAGCCAGATATCCTGCATCATAAGAAATCCATGTCATTCATCAAGAGTTTTTTTAAAAATTCAAATTTACAGTATTCCCAAAACACCTATAAACATGGCAGGACAAATTTGGAAAGAAATTCAAGTCTATGTTCATAACAGGGACTGTTTCATTTCCCTTCTAAAAACCAGATTCAACAGACACACAGAGGTGTCTGAGTAAAGATGGAAAGCTTGTGCCATGATTTTACAACCATCAATTGGGTATCACAAATTCAACTTATTTAGACTCTAAAAAAGGGGACACAATCCGAAAGATAAGGGGCAGAAGGAATTGGAAGAAAAAGACGACGAGAAAATAAGAATTCACGAACCTGCTCGCTCAATCCACCATGATCAATTGCGAAGAAGATTCACATCGCCGCGTCATACTCAGTACACCCAGCCTCCGATGCGAATATCATTAAAAGAGAGTTCATCGTCCTCACCACGGGACATACCACCGCTGTTGCAAGCCCATCCATCATTATCCTTTGCGAATCACCCACAGAAATGCCTTAAGTGAAGCAATCTTAGCTCTCCAAACTCATTCATCGCCGTTGAGGTTCAACAAGCTCCACCAGGTATTTTTTGTTCTCTTTTAATGAATTGATTACTGTGTTTAGTCTTGGGTAAGGATTCGACCGTGTCTCGGAAAGTTCGGCTGTGTTGTTGTTTGAAGCAAAAGAAGGATGCTGTGAAGCTATTCTTCCAAGACGCTCGTGCTTGATGATTTCCCCACCTCTTATTTAACTACACATTTCCAAGAAAGGGTCCCCTCACTGCCTGCCATGTCACGCATAACTCTAAGCACCCTTTATCTTAGCATTATGATCGGAGTCGCCGCACTCCATGCAAGAGTCCTGCCATGGACATTCTCTTTTACACCCTTATCCTAGACCTAGGATTGGTGTTGTCGTACTCCGTGTAAGTTCCTCCCATGGATACTTACTCATTTACTATCCTTCATCCTAGCATTAGGATCGGAGCCGCCGTACTCCAGTAAGTGCCTTGCCATGGACACTTACTTATCTCTCCCTTTCAACTTAAACTTAGACTCGGAGTCTCCATACTCCATGTAAGTGTCTCACTATGAACACTTACTTCCCCTTGGAACCTTGACCACAATCAAGAGTTCCTCACCCTCTTTAAGGGGAACTACGAATTCTCTAATTCCATTCCCGTCAAGATACGTAGGCACGAGATGTGACGTCTTGGCGAGCATACTTAGGACTAACCCCTTGAGGTCTCCTTTTAACCATATAACAGATAACACATAACACATAATAAACAAGAGGTTCCTGTAGAGTACTACAGATGCTTAGGATGCTAACACCTTCCCTAGGTATAACCAACCCCTACTCCCGCATTGTTTTATAGTGCAGTTAGGGTTTTTTCGTTCTTTACCCTTTCCTTTGGATAAATCAAAGCTCGGTGGTGAATTTTAAAGATTTGTGATTCAAGTTAATTAATAGCTTGATATCTGATTCTCACTGCAACAGGAATGACGACTTCACCGGGGAGACTAACTTTCGAGGGTTACCCCTAACTTGTTTATTTGTGTTATTTGCTGAATATCTGTTTATATACGTGTGTTTGTGCATCCATACCTTCAAGCATTCATAACATTTCGGTTTCAAGGATTTCAATTGCTTTTCCTTTGCAAATTCAATAAAGATTTCAAAATAAAACTTTTTCAGTTTTTCAAAAACATTTGCAACTCGCTTTTGGATTCCTTGAAATCATTGCATTGCATTACATTCATGTCTTTGCATGTGCACATTCTTCTTGCATTTTCACTCATTCTCGTTGTCTCGTCTTTAGTTCTTTCGCCCTGAATCCTCTACGATCGTACAACACCAAAGCTCAAGCTCGTAGAAGGATGGAGGAACATAAACAAGAACTTGATTATGTCAGCAATGAATTAGAAGACCTACGGGGAAGTGTAGGGCAGATTATAGAGATACTACAGTTTATGCGTGCAAAGATGGATGCTCAACCCACTGTTGTTTCTGAGATTGCTAATACAGTTGTGAATCCTCAGCCAACAATTGTTACTACTGTAAGTGTACCTCCATATGGTCTTCCACCAGGTTTTGTTCTTGCACCTGTTGCAATTCCCATCATTCAACAAGTCCAATAAGTTGTTCCTTTGGTAACTAAAACTCCTCAGGTGATTCCAACATTTGCACCAGTTGCTGTGCATACCCATGTGTAACCATACTTCAATGAGCATCAACCACTATATGATATCCCTGACACGAGGGAAGATGAAGACGAACGTCATGAGAAACTCAGAGAAAATGTGGGAACTATTGATAAAAGATTGAGAATGATTGAAGGAGATCAAATCTTTGGTGCTGCTGCCAGAGAAGTGTGTCTCGTATCTGGTCTGGTTATCCCTCCAAAATTAAAAAATCCTAGCTTTATCATTATGAAAGAGCTACATGCCCAAAGAGTCATATGATAATGTACTATCAATAAATGGCCGCTCATGTTGATAATGACAAGCTAATGATCCACTATTTCCAAGACAGTTTAAAAGGTGCTTCGTCGAAGTGGTATTTGAGTCTGGATCAGTCTCGCATTAAGAGTTTCCAAGATCTATCCGATGCTTTCATAAAACATTACAAATACAATATGGATTTGGCTCATGACTGAAGGAAATTATTGAGTATGTCCCAGAAGAATTCTGAATCATTCAAGGAGTACGCTTAGAGATGGAGAGAGACCACTTCGCAAGTGGAATCTCCTTTGACTGAAAAAGAACTAACTAATTGGTTTGTTGATACTGTTTGTCCTGGATTTTATGAAAGAATGGTTGGAAGTGTGACTACTAATTTTTCTGATATTGTTGCTGTTGGTGTGAAGGTAGAATTGGGTTTGAAGAGTGGAAAAATGTCAAGTACTGCTGGTAGTTCAAGCTCCAACAAAGATCATGCTAAGAAGCCTTCATTTAGCTCTCACAAGAAAAAAGAGGGTGAAACTAACACCATGATATCAAGCAGAAGAAGAAATTAGCCTTGGCAACATCAGCAAAACTATGTTCAATAATAAGGTTACCCTGTCCAGTTTGCTCAACAACCGTATGTGGCTGCTGTTACACCTGCCTTCAATCAACAAGTTCTTGCATATCAGCCTGTGCAACCGGCTCCTATTTTTGAGTTGTCTGTCTATCAACCTCCTCCGGTTTATCAGCCTACTCAAGCTCCATCCAATTATCAATGAGCCCCCAACGCTCCTGCTTATCAATAATTGAAGAATGAAGTACCTCGCCATAATGTTCCTAATAGAAGATAGTACAAGCCTCTGTATCCTCCTATTCCAATGACTTATACTGAGTTGTACCCTTCACTAGTACAACAAGGTTTGATAACTACAAGGGCTCTGGGTCTACCTCCTAATCCGCTACCAGCTAATTACAATCCTAATTCTCATTGTTTGTTTCATGATGGGGCACCTGGTCATGATCTAGAAAATTGTTAAGCTCTCAAGCACCTTGTAAGAGAGTTGATAGAGAAGAAGATTTTGTCTTTTGATGATCCTCAGCCTAATGTTAAAAACAATCCTTTGCCCACCCATGGGTCTATTAATTCTATTAGTGAGGTATCCGACGAGAGCCTAGTTCTTGATGTTTCCTAGATTAAGTCTCCTCTCCGAGTATTCCACTCAAAGCTGTTTGAGGCAAGTTTAGTGAATGTTTATCATGATGATTGTACAGCTTGTGATGCCAATATCAAAGAATGTATGTTGATTCAGAATGATGTTCATAATTTGATCAATGATGGTTTCCAATAAGTAAGTAGTAAATTGAAGAAGGATGAAGTTGTTATGGTTGGGCCCATCTTCAACTTACCAGAACCAGGTGATAAAGTGCTCATTTTTAATTTACCAAAATCAAGTGCTGCAGTACCCATTTTCAGA
Organism: Lathyrus sativus; assembly: GCA_963859935.3. NCBI lineage: Eukaryota > Viridiplantae > Streptophyta > Magnoliopsida > Fabales > Fabaceae > Lathyrus > Lathyrus sativus. The sequence continues at coordinate 181,689,203 of OZ012740.1, read as the reverse complement.
ACACCAAAACCTGTGTTCCACATGCCAGAATCTGCTGTTACTTCTGCAGTTAATCAACCAAAGCCGGTGATAATTAAAAAACCTAGTCCTTTTCACTTCAGAACTCTAAAGTTGTACCTTGGAAGCATGATGTGACCATGATTGACAAAGAATCTGGGAAGATTATTCCGAGGAAAGAATTGGAAAGTGTTAATGAAGATGTGACTAATATAGCTAGGGCAAGCAAGATGACACAAAGTGGTCGCATTTATACTCCCCGTTTTAATGAGGCTCCGCCTAAAGAAACTATTACCATTGTGCCTACCAAAGACAAAGAGAAAGAAGTGGTTACAAATGATGAAGATGCTGAGTTCTTGAGGATCATCAGAAAAAGTGATTAAAAAGTTATTGATCAGCTTCACCAGACTCCCTCTAAAATCTCAATTTTATCTCTATTGAGAATTCACCTGCCCACCGAGCCGCGTTGCAAAAGTTGTTGGCCCAAGCTCATGTCTCCCAAGATATTACTATCGGCCAGTTTGGCAGTGTGATTGCAAATATTACTGACTGTAACACTCGTAGCTTCAGTAATGAGGAGTTACCAAGAGAAGGTTAGAGTCACAATCGTGCTTTACATGTGTCCTGAAATGCCAGGAAGATAACTTATCAAGGGTGCTTGTAGACACTGGTTCTTCTTTAAATGTTTTACCTAAGAGGATTCTTACAAATCTGGCTTACAAAGAGACTTAAATGAGACCTACTTATTTGATAATCAAAGCTTTTGATGGTTCTCGTAGAACTGTAATTGGAGAAGTGGAGCTACCGATCTTAATTGGCCCTCATATATTCAACATCACATTCCAGGTACTGGATATAAAACCCAATTACAGTTGTTTACATGGAAGGTCGTGGATTCATACTTGAAATTCTGGAAAGCACACAATGGATGTTATCACGGATGTTATGACATCCACTGTGACATAGACTACTGTACTTAATAATAAGCTGTAAATGGAAAGTAGTAAATAACACAAGTAATTGTTCACCCAGCTCAGTGTCAACCACACTTACATCTGGGGGCTACCAAGCCAGGGAGGAAATTCACTATCAGTAGAATTAATTTAGAGTCAAAAAATCCCAGTTTGCACTCTTCACTTAAGACCTACCCAATGACACTTCAGCCTAGAGACCACTAGACCTGAGTATACCCACTCACTCCCCCTCAATCACCTCAGTGATATTAATACACAATTACTAAACAGATATGAAGACTCACTTCAAACACACCATGATCTTGCTTCACAGCTTTGATCAAGTGACACACACTCTTGCTTAACAACTTTGAGTGACACAATGAACACACCTGTTCATACACAATAACCAAAAGAATTATACAACATATAATTGCTTGGCATACAAGGAATCCTAAGACTCCTAGACACACGTGAAGAGCAAACCTCTTCACTCACAAACACACTCTCCAATCTCTGCCTTGAAGCTCTCTCTTCAAGCTCTGCTCTATTAGGAATGATCCTTCTGTTATTTATAGCAACAAACTTACTTTGGGCCTTGATGGAGAAACTAGGTTTACCCAAGATAAACCTCTCTTCATGAGCTGCGCACTTATCATCAGGTCAGGAGTCTTCTATGTTATCCTCAACAATGCCTCTTATGTCGCCTAAAATAACTATGCTTCCTGGATTGTTTCCTGAAGTATAGCCTGAGCTAATAATAGAAAAACAAACCATGCACGTCTGATGTCATACGATCAATGTTACAGCATCCAGTCATGACATCCAACTTCACTTACCCTGCATAATACTCTTAGTGTATGTCATAACATTAGTCATGACATTCATATACACTCTAATGTTTTGCCACAAAATGCAGTCAATCAAAAGCATCTATAAACTCCCCCTTTGGCAAATGTTTGGCTAAAACACCCTGTTAACATATCAGATTTTACAAGCAGCAGAAGTCTAACATATAGCCTATCATGCAGGAAAGTTACAAGCTAAGAACTATAAGAGTTGTCTACACAGTTAGCTCTCAGCTTCTCAGGATCAACCTGTTCACACAAAATCATCTGTTAGTCAGCACTACAGGTGTCACAATGTTTTGAGTAACATTCTGGGTTACTCCCCCTCAACTGATGCATACTACATCAGCTGGGCACAACTTGCACAGCTTGCAGTCACACAAATTCATCCAGCCTACTCTGGATGTTATGACATTCAAGATGACATCCTGAGTCACATCACTTCCACATCATTACATTCTATCACCTGTTAGCCTAGACTACAGATGTTACACTCTCTGTGGACCATCCTATGCTACTCCCCCTGAAGATATGCACAACACTTACATTGCCAATCATTCTGCAGACACACACAATACTAGTAGCTTATGCAACTATGTTCCATAAAGGAATACACACACATCTAACATACATTCCTATACTTATTAGGAACTTGTCGCTCGCGCGAAAATAAGGTGCTGGCGTGACAGAAGAGTCGCCACCTTTCGTTATTTATCCCTCAGAACGGGAAAGGAAACGATCGGAAAAACCTGACGAAAAGAGGGTAAGACAAGGTCATCGCAACCGTTGTCTGGGTTCGGGAGTCGGTTACGCAAGGGGAAGGTATTAGCACCCCTCACGTCCGTCGTACTCGATGGGATCCTCTCTTGTTTGTGTTTACTTGGACGGGTTGGTTTTATTCTATCTACCTATCAAGGCTGGCTGAAAAAGAAAAGAAAAATGACTCGGCAAAGCGTCGCGCTTTATGCCTACGTATTCTCATCAGAGAATGAGAAATCAGAGTCAACGTAGTTCGACCTACGAAGGATTATGGGGGAAGGTTGCTCGCCAAGACATCGCCATCTTGTGCCTACGTACTCTCAAGAGGCATGAGAGATCAGAGCTCACGTAGTTCGGGAAACTACGGTTTATTTCCTGTCTTTACGAAAGAAGTGTTTTTTATTGTGTTTGCGATTTCAATCGCACTAGAGACTATGACCTGAGAGTGAATGCGTCGCATGTCACCCAAAGGGTACCATACTAAACTTCCAGACTGTGGAAAAGAAACTCTCCCACAATCCTTCCTCAGATAGCTTAAGGCTCGTAACGTACGAAAGAAACCATTCATGATTACTGTATCTTAAACTGTTTTGAGATGAGAAGAGAACAGGCCCAACTAGGAGGGAGACTATCAAGTTCTACTGTTATCATGTCATGGATTCATCCTATGGTTGAGGTTTGAACAGGGAACTCCTAGAAGTTGTCATGCATAGGTTTCAACCTAAAAGTCTATCATCAAATCCTTATCCAAGGAAATGAGAGTCCTAAGGGATCATGTCAATGATACACCAAAACAGACAAAGCATCAGCTTAACAGTAAAATGCATGCAATGCAAGTGAGGGAGGAAATGTGTGTGGGGCTTCAGCCTCCACAAGCTCATCTCAACCTCAAGCCAGAATGAAATAAAAGTAATCATACTGAAATATAAACAATATGCTATCAAGCAATAAACAGTAAACTGCAATCATACAGATAAAATGAAATGAAATGCCATCAGGCAAACAAACCACATGGGCAAGGGAGCTGGGCTCTACCGAATACCCGCAAGCAAAGCCACACAGTAACAATACAAGCAGAGGGAGCAACTCAACCTCTAATGCCATCATGCTCCTAGATTCTACTTATTCTAGATGAACTTATTCTAATGCAACAGACAAATCAAGCAAAACACACAATACAGAAAAGAAAACAGAAGAAAGCCTCAGCTCCTCCATCAGCAACTCAGTCTTCAGACTTCAGATTACAATTACTTTCCAGGTTTCAACCTTACAACATGAGTTTCAACTCATCTTCTCCCCTAAGCTTCAGCTTCTTGATCAGCTCCACCTTCAGGCTTCACCATCTTCAGGGATCTTCAAGTATCAACTTGATCTTCATGCTCTTCAAGCTTCAGCTGGAATGGCACTATCCAAGGATTCATCCTCTTCAATACTCCTCAATTAAGTCTTCATCTTCATGCTCGGGCTCTGCATCTCTCAAGACAATCAAAACCAGAGAAAATCACTTACTGGATAAGCTGGGGGATATTGAACTGCTTATTTGATCACCAAAGGTGACCTATAAAGGGTTCAATATCAAGGGACTGGTTCCCTCAAAAGTTCTACCTCCTAGGTATAGCACTTATCCCTCCAAAGGAGAGAGGTGTATACCATGGAAGGACTTTGAATCATAGGGAGGAATGGAGGTGAATGATACCATCCATGTTTGAGAAAGAAATTATCTACATCTAAGCTCTTCCTACTCCTAACCCTAAAACAACAAAAAGAAAAGAAGAACAAGCTCTCAAGCTCCTCCATGCATCTTCAAGTCTTCAACCATGCTCCACAATGCTCCGCAATGAGATACCAAGCTCCTCAAGCCAAAGGAAAACTCCAAAGCAAAGCAAACTAAACAAACATGCCCTAAAGGCAACACAAACAGTCAATCAATACAAAAATCAACTAAAAATATCATACTATTATATTAAATCCTAATATAATTTCTAAGGGATCCTACATACCTACCCTTAAGTCCCATATATGCCCCATAGTCTAAATTGTCCTAAAAACCCAAAATCTAAAATTGTTATGGACCTATGTTGAAGTTTTAACCTAATTCTACACTACCTAGAATTACCTAATCAAAACTATCCTAAAAACCATCACAAAAATATGGAATTAATTCAGGGGGAACCTAAGACATACATCTAACTACCCTAAAAAGATTGAACTCAAAATATTAAGGGAACTACCCTAACTAAAATCTACAAATTAAGGTATCAACTTAAAAGAATTAAAAGTGCATTAAAAGAGAAAATATGCAAAAAATATAAAAATAAAATAAAATGGCAATTTTATGATTTTATATTTTTCTAGACAGAAAATGGAAAGTGGGGAAAAAAGTCCCATTAGAGAATATTATTTTTTCTATTTAATATGAATTTTTAAAGTAAAATAAAATTGGAGTAAAAAATAAAAGGAAAAAATGCAATGGGGTGCACCAAGTAATAATATCCAGTTATTTTCATATCTGGGCCCAACATGAGGGGTGTGTATAGGAATACGCTGGGCCCAATGAATTAATTAGAAAAACAAATTAAAATGAAAAGAAAAAAAATAAAATCGCGGTGCAAATAGGAAAGAAATACAGTTGAAATTGGAATTGGGCCACGCTTGGGGGTTTGGATAGCATTGGACTCACTTAAGCCCAGGAACGCGTTTAATGAAACGCAGCGTTCCATGGGTCAGCTCTCCCTCCAATTCGCGTTTGAACATGGACCGCTGGATCTCTTTTCCAGTCAACATTCCACGCGTGATCTGACGGTTGTGGAGTCTTCTTCAACCTTGGGCAACCTAGGGTTTCTGAAACACCATTGAAATACATTCCCATGCACATAACTTCCTCCTCATCGTTCTCCCTCGTCTCTTGACCAAATGCCTCGATGCAAAAACCAAAAGTGCTCAGAATTCCACGTAGAATACAACCATGGCATTGGTTCGAACAGAAATAATCTCTATCAAGCAACCCGAATGGTATAACCACCTTGAACTCAAAATGTCATCAACTTTCGACCTTAACCATACTCTCATTTCTTTACATGAAAATGATCCTTGCATTACACTCATTAAAACCAACCATTAAACTAGCATTATCATTCACTATATAGCATGCTCTAGCTCATCCAAGAATTGGTATCCAATAATGAAACCTCTCCAATCAGTCCCAAACTCATCAAAATGGACCACCTAATTGTCTCTAATAGTTTCACACTAATAATTAACCCTAGCCATGCCTAGAATAGGGTGTAGAAGTGGTTTTGCATATCTTGCTTCTTGAAATGGTAGGTGATGAAGATCTTCAATCCAAGCCTTGTAACTCCTCAAGAATGGTCCTTAGATGATGAATATTCCTCTGCTTGCACAAGATTTGATGTAGAGAACTTGTACTTCAAGATACAATGCAATTTGCCTTCTTGCAAGTTCAATTGGAACTCCTTCAAATCTTCATCAATGGAGTTGCAAATCAATATGAACACACTCAGAAATGTTTATGGAGATGATTTGTGAAGAAAAATGGAATGGTAATGAAGAAGAATATGAAGATTCAATGTAATTTGCAAATGGAGCTTTATGATTTCAATCACTATTCTCTACCACACTCAACACCAACTATCACCAACCTTTCACCAATGGAAGTTGGAAACATTATATAGAGAGGTTTAGAAAAGTCTAGAACCTCCTAGAATCATCTAGTAAGAACTTGAATTTTCCATGATATGGTAATTTGCAATTTCATTCTCACCACATGATATATCATGACAAAACCCTTGCAACTTGGGTAACTAACTTGATTTTATCCCCATATGATATTTTGGATGAGATACAATGCTTATCTCCCTTGTTTATTAAGCTTTTCCTTGTTTTGGTTTGGTATCTTTATGTGCAAGCAAGCAAATTATAAAGCAACCCTATGATGCAAGCCTCAAATCAAAATTGTGGATGAACCATTGTTCTTAAAATGTCATTTGGAGTCAAAATGACCTATCATATGACATGGTTTGGATTTAGAACTTGGGATTTATGATTTTCCATTTCACTTGAATTAACTTATGCCTCATTTTTAGGCCCTTTTTATCACTTTTTGATATGAGCCTTTCCATCATCTCATGACCACCCTACTAGCCTTAAAACATCATTCTAAGCATGTTTGATGTTGAAGATTTTTCCATTTGAAGCTTGGAAGTAGGAGATATGGCCTTATGCTTGAAATGACCTATAACCTCTAAATGACCAAAATGCCCTTGGCTTGTCAAAGCCATAAGTTGAGTTCTACAAATCCTATCAAGGACTTCTAGTACTATCTAGAAATCTAAGAAGATGCTCTTCAACATTCATGTTGACCAAGAGATCATAGGAATCATCCTACTAGGGCAAAAGTTGTCTGCAAGTTGGGTGACTTTCAAGGACCCAGATTCACATACCTCAGATGACCTGTAATTTGTCAAAACCATAACTTGAGCTTTGCAAATCCTATCAAGGACTTCTACCACTCAAATTAAAGCTAAGAATAAGCTCTACAACATTCATGCTGTGGGGAAGATGAGATGACAATCACATCTTGAGCTAAAACTGCCTGGAAGATAGGGATCAAACTAGGGGATTTTACACTGTCAATCCTTAGAAACCCTAGCTTAAAACTTCTCAAACTCCTCAATCATGATGAGTTGTTCTAGGAATAATCCTTATAGTATCTCAATACATCATTCCATGATCACATGGCTCTTGGATTAGGTCTCAACCTTCTCCAGATCATCAGTTGACCTAGGGTTGACCCAGTCAAACCCTAATTCTACCATTCATGGTTGAATCTTCTGAATTCTTGTACAATGACCTCTCTAGGCTTCATGATGGCTTTCAAGACATCTCACAAGCTTTCTCAAAGCTTCAAGTTCATTCTCATAGTCTCAAAATCATTTGAGGAGCACCCACAACTCTCAAGTTATGAAGCACACAACCTTGGTTTCAGCCAATTCCTCTGAGGATCTCTTGAGCTTTCTGATGAAGGTATCAACCTTCAAACACTTGATGGGTAAATAAATGTTGGTCAAATTTTAGGGTGCAACAGCTGCCCCTATTCAAACGGCTTGAACCTGACTGGGTAAGTAGCGAACGACTCTCAGCCAATCAAGGTGCGAGACGGTTGAATACCGGTAAACCCGGAAATTTGCCAACTGCATCTTCGAACACTGAAACACTAGCTGCACGACAACTAGCTGGAGACATACTGATCTGACATCACCGTCAGTTATCCATATTAAATTCTTCTGATATCGCCATCAGACAACCAAACACCCAACATCACCGCTGGAGGACTAGAGAACCCGACATCGCCGTCGAACAACCAAAATACCCAACATCGCCGCTGGGGAACTAAAGAATAATCTGACATCGCCGTCAGAACCAAACATCCCACATCGCCGCTGGAGAACTGAATCACCTGACACCGCCGTCAGAAACAAACAAATATCCAACATCGCCGCTGGGGAAACGAAATCAATCTGACATCGCCGTCATGAACAAACACCCAACATCGCCGCCGGAGGGCAAAGAATCTGAGAAATACCCAACATCGCCGTTGGAAACAAAGAATCTGAGAAGTACCCAACATCGCCGCTGGAAACAAAGAATCTGAGAAATACCCAACATCGCCGCTGGAAAACTAAACTATCTGACATACCCAACATCGCCGCTGGAAAACTGAAGAATCTCTGTCAAAACACCCAACATCGCCGCTGGAGCACTAAATCTGACATCGCCGTCGGACAATCAAAATACCCAACATCGCCGCCGGAGCACTAAATCTGACATCGCCGTCGGACAATCAAAATACCCAACATCGCCGCTGGAGCACTAAATCTGACATCGCCGTCGGACAATCAAAATACCCAACATCGCCGCTGGAGCACTAAATCTGACATCGCCGTCGGACAATCAAAATACCCAACATCTCCGCTGGAGCACTAAATCTGACATCGCCGTCGGACAATCAAAATACCAAACATCGCCGCTGGAAACAAATGCAATCTGACCTCGCCGTCAAAACAAACATCCAACATCGCCGCCGGAAACAAACATAATATGACCTCGCCGTCAAAACAAACATCCAACATCGCCGCCGGAAACAAACATAATCCGACCTCGCCGTCAAAACAAACATACAACATCGCCGCCGGAAACAAACATAATTTGACCTCGCCGTCAAAACAACCATTCAACATCGTCTGACCTCGTCGTCAAGGTGAAGAAACTTCATTGGGGAATTGGTCACACGGTAACCGGTAATACGTAGTCGATCATACCATCAAGCATTCGGAGAAACTGAGAAAACCGCTTCATTAACATGGTCAGACGTCAATCATGGAGTCTTCAAGGGAGATTTCAACTTCGCCGTTGGAAAACCTGCAGGGGATGACGCTTCGCCGCTGAGGAATCTGGAGAACTATCGAGTAACTCCGCTCCGGGGGTCCAGAACTCATTTTGGATAAATCAACTCTGCTGAGGATTTCAAGAATCATCTTGAACAAATAACTCCGTCGGGGACCTTCAAGAATCATCTTGAGCCAGTGACTTCGTTGGGGAGAATGTCAGGAATCATCCTGAGCAACTGATCCTTCGGCGGAACACCTGTAAAACAAGAATGGTAACAACCTAGATCATGTTTATTATGCATATGCTTCGGTGCCATGCTCCACACGGTGGAAATGCTATGCGTTTATGCTACATGCTATGCCATCATGCACAATGATGCGATCCCGTCAGCAAAATAAATGCCGAGGGGGAAATCCTCCTGTCAAGGAGAAAGAACTACTCAAATAGAGGAATCATCCCGCTTAGGAGAACCTGGACATGCCAATATCAATTGGACTCCGTCTGGGGAAATGATCTTCAGTTGACTGCTGCGAGGGAAACAACTTCAATTGATTACTGCAGGGGAACGAAGCTCTACGAGAACCTGGACCTGCTGAGGGCAGACGACGTCAATCGCGAGACTAAACTGCGTGGCTGCCACGGCTACTCTTCTGGGGATGATAAGACTCTGTGGGGATACAACTTCAGCTGCTCAACACTCCACTGGGGAAAACCAGTCATGGTCTGATCAACTTCCAAGGATTCGGCTCTCTTGAACATCTGCAAACTCGGCTGAGGAAGGAGAACTCCTTCTGCTTCACTGGAGAGTGTACGACTCTGATGGAAATACAGCATTAGCTGTTCAACACTCTGCTAGGGAAAATCCATCCACGGTCCCAACTGCTTCACTGGAGAGAGTACGGCTCTGATGAGGAATTTCAATTCTGCTGGGGAAGAAGGAACCATCCGACTTCGGGGGAGAGTACAACTCTGCAGGGGAATACAGCATCTGCCGTTCCAACACTTTACTGGGGAAGAGGGAATCATCCGACTTCGGGAGGGAGTACAACTCTGGTGGGGAATCTCAATTCCGCTGGAGACTTCAGTCTGGCACCATCCGTTGCTGCATACTTCGGCGTACAAGTAGTTTCCTACGAAACCTGCACTTGTGACCCGGTGCGGGGGGGGGGGGGGGGGGGGGGGGTGAACATGAGCTTCGGCGCTTGAACATTTCTATGAAACCTGCACTTGTGACCCGGTGCTGGGGGGAAATCATGCTTCGGCGCGTGACTCAGCTGAGGAGGCGACGTTCCTTCAGGACGCGTCTGCTTGGGGAAGAGAAGGTAACCACCTGGTTCGTGTTTCAATATGCACATGCTGGGAAATGCATGGATGAGTGTAATGCTCCGTGCGAAACGGAAATACTACATTTTTGTTATGCAATCATGCAAGGATATGCCCCAGCAAAATAAATGCTGGGAAGAGAAACCAACCTCTCGGGGAGAGTAACCACTCTGCTGAGGAAAAAACTACCCTTCAGGGAAACCGCCACCTGCGCCAATCTCAACCGGGCTTAAACCTTGGGACGACGGGCTCCTCCGGGAAACACAGCACATCAGGCTGAGCAACACACCACCCTCTGCTACTCTGCACGGGGAAAGCGATAAATGCCCTGAACGGCTCTCTGGGAAACGACCCTTCTGGGAAACATAGCCTTCAGGCTACAAGACACTCATGTCATTAAGTCCTCAAACTTACGGGGATAAACAAACTTCAGCTTGCTGGACAATCCTTTAGGATCTGCTTGGGGGAACACTTCATCCGCCAACCATGGCTATGCCCGGCTGGGGATATCAATCTACCTGCCTGCTGCTGGGGAAGTGCTATCCTCTTGCTGGGGAAAAGGGCTACACTCTGTTGACGATATCAATCTTGACACGCTGAGGATAACTCTTGCACACGTCTCCCGGAGACTGACCCTTCTGGGTAACACTTGCTGGGTAAATAAGTCTGATGAGGAATACCTGTGTATCAACACTGCTGGGGATATCAATCCTTAGCTACTCATGGTACAACTCTGTTGGAGATGTGCTGATCCTATCAAGGAAACACCTCTAAGATAACAATCGATCACTGAACTTGAATCTCACTTCACCGAGGAAGACAACCCGGAACGGTCTTTTTTGAACACCTTAAGTCCTTATAGGGTACGAAGCAATCTGCTGAGAAACAACTCTTCTCGGGCTGACATCAAAATCTACCCGTCTCGAGATTACTCAATGAGGGAATCACCGTCGACCTCTGCTTGAGGAATGAGTCAATGACCTAGACTCGGAGGGAAAGGGAGTCACACTCGGACTCTGTGGGGATACAACATTGCATCAGTCCCACTGCTGGGGAAATAAACCCAAATCTATCGGTCAGGGAAAGCTTTAGTCTCAACCTACTTAGGAAAGAGTAGCATATTAGGCTGATCAATGTTCAATGCTTGGGATGGCCATACTCTGCCGGGAATATCAATCAAACCCTGCTGAGGATAATCTTGATCCTACTCTGATAAGGGATGAATGCCATCTCAATTTGTTGTAGTCTCAAACTGCACAGGGGAAACAATCTCAAACTGTACATCTCTGCTGAGAAACAATCCTGATTCAACAACGTCAACACAGGGAATACAAACTACCAATCACGGAGCCAAGTAACAGGTTAGGCTGTAGGATAACAATCCAATGACAGCGAGGCTTCTTTAGAAGGCTCAGGTTTTGGCAGGGTAACGACACGATTCTCCGACACTCAACTCTTGCTGGGGTGAACAAACTCATTTGAACAACTTGCCCCAGTACAATTCAACTTGCCCCAATCCGACTTTTGGGAATAATCATTCTGAACAGAAAGCAGGTGGCAACAAGACAATCTTCAGATGTCTTGCCCCAATATCTATACAACGGAAGGATTCATCCTCCATCAATCAACTCTCAGCATGGTTGGCTTCAATATCTCTGAAGTAGTTTGCCCCTGAATGAGCGATGAGCGACTCAACACGCCCTGAGTGAACACTGGAGGGATCTGCCCTCAAATCACGAGAATTCTAGATAGCTGCCCCCGATTGGGTCTCGAGGAGGTCAACTTCTGGTCAACTGCCTCTTGAATAAACTGTCCCATAATCAACCGATACTCCGGGACTTGTCCTCAGACAAACTGATTCCAAACTCACAGGAAGTCAATGCCCCAAATTCACAGGGCTTCGCAGCATACCATTCTGATCCAGACTTCTGACGATTCAGTCCTGATTGACTATTCTCTGTTGGAGTTCCTTCGTATCAACTACTGATCTGCAATTAAAATTGTTTATTCACGAATGGTAATTTTAATGCAGTGTTCATGCAGATTTTGAAAAAAATGATGCTGTCACTCATTTACGTGTCATGTTAGTGAGTGACGAATGAACCAGAGTTCAAACGTAGTGCTGACTTAATCAGTGAAAAATACAACAAGGATATGATTAGCAAATCATGTAGGAGTCAGGTTACTCAACCTTATCGTAATGCGCTTTCAGAATAAACCCTGCCTCAATTAGGTCTTTTAAGGGTTGTATCGTGGTCGGGTTCACGGTTCGTGAAACAAAGGATATTCGGCTCAAATTATGATTTGTACCCACCCCTTCTACGTGATGATCCCCGATCCTAAAGTTCAGTTAACTTGGGTCGAGCGCTTGCCTCTTCGAGAGGTATGTTGAATATTGGGAACAACTGGTTAAAGAACTCACAAGGTGTTTCGGAGTGACAGTTACTCCTTCTTCGTTTCGGTGTCTGTATCTACACGACTTCGTCCTTGTTCGAGGATTTTTCTTTCTTATAATCCTTTCTTTTTCATTCTTTTGATTCCCTAATTTTTGCCTGGACTGACTCTTCAGAGTTCTTTTCGATTTTTTCTTTTGAAGTCCAGCGGGATGCCCTGATTTTTGCCTAAGTATTTGCTTTCCAGCTTTTTCTTTTTTTTACTTAGCGGGCTTTTTTATTCCTTTTTTCAAGTCGTGCGACACTGGCTGTCTGGATTTATCCGAGAGGCTTGTAACTGTCTCACTCCTGATTGGTGAGGTTTAACCATTGTGGTTGATGAGGTACGACCTCTGGAGAGGAATACGATGTGATTGGTCCTCGAAGGACAACACTCCTCTATAATACTTGAACGCTCGATCAAGCTAACTGACAACTACCCTGCCCCGGGTTAAGATGTGAGGGTTCGAAAGTCCGAAAGAAACTCCTACTTCTCGGCTCGAAGCGGTTAACAAGGGATTCTCTTCCTTATCTCTCCGGTGTTTAGGGGATTTGAAACAATGCCTTGTACGTCATCGGCAAGGTTTTATCTGAAAGCATACGATCATTGGTTATGAGTATTCAGTTTCATCATCCTCCCTCCAATCTTTGCTAATCATAGTGATAAAGTGGAGTAAATAAAATGCAAGTGTCAGTGCAATGTAGTAAATGAGCGACAACAACATGATTGATTCAGAAAAATGCATAGTCACTTTATTAACATTACCATTCGAAACATACAATGTTTAACAGCAAGTAGTAACTAACAGAAAAGAAACTACAAATGCAAATGATAAAAAAAAGTCCGAGGACTGCCAATGCTGAGGACGTCTGCCTGTCTGGACCACTGGCTTTTGGAAATAACCCTCTGAATCTGCAAGCTCAGACAGCTGAGAGGCTGTCACGCACAACCAAAACTCCTTCAGGAAAGGAAATGCACCCTTTGTCGATCAACTGTTGCACTTTCGCCCGAAAAGCCTTGCAATCTTCAGTTGAATGCCCCGGAGATCCACCATGGTAACCACACTGAGCATGGGGATTGTACCCTGGAGGGTAAGGCTCTGGCACGGGCTTGAGATCTTTAGGATACACCAACGAGCTCTGAATAAGACATGGCAGAATCTGGCTGAGTGGCACTGGAACATGGTGAAGGGGATCATTCCTTCTTTCCAGGTGGTTGCGAGGCCTCTTTCGATTCTGGTGCTGGTATTCTTTCCGCCAAGGAGCAAGAGGTCGTCGTTTCTGAATGGCAACGGCCCCTTGTTTAGGCGCTTGCATCCTTGAACTTGATCCAGGTAGAAACTGCGAGCGAGACGATTCAGCCACCAAAAGTCGCGGGACATATTCAAGATCTTTCTCAGCTTCAGGCAAAGGAGTGGAATCATTCACCTCTTTTGCAGGGTACGGGATAAACTTTCCCGATGCTCTCATGCCGCCCGGCACAAACCTAATTGTCCTTGAATCAATAAGGTCTTGAATATTATTCTTGAAAGCCTTACATGTTTCAACATGGTGCCCCGGTGCTCCTGAGTGGAAATCACAATGTGCGCTGAGATCAAAGTCTGGTGACACGTCATCCGGTGGATCCAAAGTCCGAAGCTTGAGAACATGGTTCTGAACCAACAGTGGCAACAGCTGGGCATAACTCACAGGTATTGGGTCCACAGCTCTATCAAGTAGCTTCTTTTTTTGATTATGACCTTCAGGGTTATTCTGAGATGCCTGGCGCGGCTGCTGACGAGACAGGTCTTGAGCTTCATGCTGTGTAGAGGATCCATGAGGTCCACTTGGCTTCAGCAGAGGTGGCACTAACGGCAATGGAGGAAGCACTTTGGTCTCCACCTCGGGTGCTTGACCACTATCCTTTTTTAGCATACTTCTCACCACTCCCATGAGAAAGCTCAACTGATTCTGCAGCTGCTGATTCTCTTCTCTGAGTACTTGCTGGTCCAGGCGCACTGCCTGTATGTCATTCATGACCTGCCCCAGCTGGCTTTGGATTTTCCCCAACTCAGCTTGTACCTGCTCCATTAGTCTGAGTTGCTCGATTCTGGGTCAAACCTGCAAACACAAGGGTTAGAAGACAAGCCCCGGCTTCTGCCATGCAATATGAATTATGCTAATGCCATGGGTGTCTGTACGTTTAGGAGATCACCCCTGATTCTGGTGTCAACGTGCCAACATAGTGTCAATGCATTGATAAGACTGGATCCATTCATGGAAGAAAATATCTCATATTGCTCGGGATACCAGAATCAGGGTACGAAATGCGCCTGCAACACAGACACCTGCTAATGGAATGCAAAATGAATATGCAAACTAATGCAAAATGCAGTCATGCAATAATATATCCAGGTAACTGTTGTTGTGGAGATTTTGTATCAACAAAACCACGACCACTGATGAGAAGAAAACCCCGGAGTAGGACAACAAATTTGATCCGCCAAGAACAACCATCTGATAGGACCATATACAGGATCAAAATTCTGCTCTGAGAACAAATGTCTGATAATAAGGACCTCGAATGTATGATCAAGAAATATCTCAAAAATCTGCTCTATCAAGAACAAACATACAGCTGCTGATGAGATCTTCAGACCCCACTCAAAAATCTGCTCTATCAAGAACAAACAACATCTGCTGATGAGATCTTCAGACCCCACTCAAAATCTGCTCTATCAAGAACAAACAACATCTGCTGATGAGATCTTCAGACCCCAAAACTGCTCTATCAAGAACAAACCACTGATGATAATACTCTGATCAAACCTGCTCTATCAAGAACAGACATACACCTGATGATAAGACCCTCTGATCAAAACCTGCTCTATCAAGAACAGACATACACCTGACCTGCTCTATCAAGAACAGACAAATCTGCAACTGAGAAACCCTGGTACCAACATAACTGATCCGCTGTCAAGAAAACCAGGTAGTCTGAAGGTCAAAGTTTCCTGCAATAAACCCAATCCCGCTCACAGGTATGGACCTAAACTGACTCAAGGTACGGCATCCTATGCGTTCATCAGCGTCACAGACTTTCAAGAGGGGTGATACGGTACCCAGAAGGTGTGGCATCACCAGCTC
This sequence comes from Lathyrus sativus, assembly GCA_963859935.3. Classification (NCBI taxonomy): domain Eukaryota; kingdom Viridiplantae; phylum Streptophyta; class Magnoliopsida; order Fabales; family Fabaceae; genus Lathyrus; species Lathyrus sativus. Next base: position 181,673,357 of record OZ012740.1, on the reverse strand, counting down.
ATGAAGCGGCCTCACTTAGCTGAATCACAAATGATCGGTCCCCAGAGTCGACAATCCACCAAACCAGCAACCCTCTCAACCCAAAGGGTTGAAAGTGAAGCCAACCGGATGAACCTCGTCTGAGCATGGATTTCATGAGACACTAGTGCCTGCAAAGCAAGCACGCACCCACTAATTTCCACTCTAAGTCTATGGTGCACTCAAGCCTGGGTCTGGCTTCTCACTCATCAGAACTCCCATCCCACAACAGCACAAATAATCATATTATACTGAAAATAAAATGCGGGAAATAAAGTGCGAGAAGTAAAATGCGATAAATAAACGCAACCCAGCAGGTAAACATACAAGCGTTAGGAAAGACTCTCACAGGGGACGTCGGATCCCCAAACTGACTCGCTTTCGGGACGTTGGATCCCTAGGAAACTATCAGCATATATCCCCAGCAGAGTCGCCAGCTGTCGCTCGCGCGAAAATAAGGTGCCGGCATGACAGAAGAGTCGCCACCTTTCGTTATTTATCCCTCAGAACGGGAAAGGAAACGATCAGAAAAACCTGACGAAAAGAGGGTAAGACAAGGTCATCGCAACCGTTGTCTGGGTTCGGGAGTCGGTTACGCAAGGGGAAGGTATTATCACCCCTCACGTCCGTCGTACTCGACGGGATCCTCGCTTGTTTGTGTTTACTTGGACGTGTTGGTTTTATTCTATCTACCTATCAAGGTTGGCTGAAAAAGAAAAGAAAAATGACTCGGCAAAGCGCTGCGCTTTATGCCTACGTATTCTCATCAGAGAAGGAGAAATCAGAGTCAACGTAGTTCGACCTACGAAGGATTATGGGGGAAGGTTGCTCGCCAAGACATCGCCATCTTGTGCCTACGTACTCTCAACAGGCATGAGAGATCAGAGCTCACGTAGTTCGGGAAACTACGGTTTATTTCCTGTCTTTACGAAAGAAGTGTTTTTTATTGTGTTTGCGATTTCAATCGCACTAGAGACTATGACCTGAGAGTGAATGCGTCGCATGTCACCCAAAGGGTACCATACTAAACATCCAGACTGTGGAAAAGAAACTCTCCCACAATCCTTCCTCAGATAGCTTAAGGCTCGTAACGTACGAAAGAAACCATTCATGATTACTGTATCTTGAACTGTTTTGAGATGAGAAGAGAACAGGCCCAACTAGGAGGGAGACTATCAAGTCCTATTGTTATCATGCCATGGATTCATCCTATGGTTGAGGTTTGAACAGGGAACTCCTAGAAGTTGTCATGCATAGGTTTCAACTTAAAAGTCTATCATCAAATCCTTATCCAAGGAAATGAGAGTCCTAAGGGATCATGTCAATAATACACCAAAACAGACAAAGCATCAGCTTAACAGTAAAATGCATGCAATGCAAGTGAGGGAGGAAATGTGTGTGGGGCTTCAGCCTCCACAAGCTCATCTCAACCTCAAGCCAGAATGAAATAACAGTAATCATACTGAAATATAAACAATATTCTATTAAGCAATAAACAGTAAACTGCAATCATACAGATAAAATGAAATGAAATGCCATCAGGCAAACAAACCACATGGGCAAGGGAGCTGGGCTCCACCGAATACCCGCAAGCAAAGCCACACAGTAACAATACAAGCAGAGGGAGCAACTCAACCTCTAATGCCATCATGCTCATAGATTCTACTTATTCTAGATGAACTTATTCTAATGCAACATACAAATCAAGCAAAACACACAATACAGAAAAGAAAACAGAAGAAAGCCTCAGCTCCTCCAGCAGCAACTCAGTCTTCAGACTTTAGATTACAATTGCTTTCCAGGTTTCAACCTTACAACATGAGTTTCAACTCATCTTCTCCCCTAAGCTTCAGCTTCTTGATCAGCTCCACCTTCAGGCTTCACCATCTTCAGGGATCTTCAAGTATCAACTTGATCTTCATGCTCTTCAAGCTTCAGCTGGAATGGCACTATCCAAGGATTCATCCTCTTCAATACTCCTCAATGAAGTCTTCATCTTCATGCTCGGGCTCTGCATCTCTCAAGACAATCAAAACCAGAGAAAATCACTTACTGGATAAGCTGGGGGATATTGAACTGCTTATTTGATCTCCAAAGGTGACCTATAAAGGGTTCAATATCAAGGGACTGGTTCCCTCAAAAGTTCTACCTCCTAGGTATAGCACTTATCCCTCCAAAGGAGATAGGTGTATACCATGGAAGGACTTTGAATCATAGGGAGGAATGGAGGTGAATGATACCATCCATGTTTGAGAAAGAAATTATCTACATCTAAGCTCTTCCTACTCCTAACCCTAAAACAACAAAAAGAAAAGAAGAACAAGCTCTCAAGCTCCTCCATGCATCTTCAAGTCTTCAACCATGCTCCACAATGCTCCGCAATGAGATACCAAGCTCCTCAAGCCAAAGGGAAACTCCAAAGCAAAGCAAACTAAACAAACATGCCCTAAAGGCAACACAAACAGTCAATCAATACAAAAATCAACTAAAAATATCATACTATTATATTAAATCCTAATATAATTTCTAAGGGATCCTACATACCTACCCTTAAGTCCCATATATGCCCCATAGTCTAAATTGTCCTAAAAACCCAAAATCTAAAATTGTTATGGACCTATGTTGAAGTTTTAACCTAATTCTACACTACCTAGAATTACCTAATCAAAACTATCCTAAAAACCATCACAAAAATATGGAATTAATTCAGGGGGAACCTAAGACATACATCTAACTACCCTAAAAAGATTGAACTCAAAATATTAATGGCAATTTTATGATTTTATACTTTTCTAGACAGAAAATGGAAAGTGGGGAAAAAATTCCCATTAGAGAATATTATTTTTTCTATTTAATATGAATTTTTAAAGTAAAATAAAATTGGAGTAAAAAATAAAAGGAAAAAATGCAATGGGGTGCACCAAGTAATAATATCCAGTTATTTTCATATCTGGGCCCAACATGAGGGGTGCGTATAGGAATACGCTGGGCCCAATGAATTAATCAGAAAAACAAATTAAAATGAAAAGAAAAAAAATAAAATCGCGGTGCAAATAGGAAAGAAATACAGTTGAAATTGGAATTGGGCCACACTTGGGGGTTTGGATAGCATTGGACTCACTTAAGCCCAGGAACGCGTTTAATGAAACGCAGCGTTCCATGGGTCAGCTCTCCCTCCAATTCGCGTTTGAACATGGACCGCTGGATCTCTTTTCCAGTCAACATTCCACGCGTGATCTGACGGTTGTGGAGTCTTCTTCAACCTTGGGCAACCTAGGGTTTCTGAAACACCATTGAAATACATTCCCATGCACATAACTTCCTCCTCATCGTTCTCCCTCGTCTCTTGACCAAATGCCTCGATGCAAAAACCAAAATTGCTCAGAATTCCACGTAGAATACAACCATGGCATTGGTTCGAACAAAAATAACCTCTATCAAGCAACCCGAATGGTATAACCACCTTGAACTCAAAATGTCATCAACTTTCGACCTTAACCATACTCTCATTTCTTTACATGAAAATGATCCTTGCATTACACTCATTAAAACCAACCATTAAACTAGCATTATCATTCACTATATAGCATGCTCTAGCTCATCCAAGAATTGGTATCCAATAATGAAACCTCTCCAATCAGTCCCAAACTCATCAAAATGGACCACCTAATTGTCTCTAATAGTTTCACACTAATAATTAACCCTAGCCATGCCTAGAATAGGGTGTAGAAGTGGTTTTGCATATCTTGCTTCTTGAAATGGTAGGTGATGAAGATCTTCAATCCAAGCCTTGTAACTCCTCAAGAATGGTCCTTAGATGATGAATATTCCTCTGCTTGCACAAGATTTGATGTAGAGAACTTGTACTTCAAGATACAATGCAATTTGCCTTCTTGCAAGTTCAATTGGAACTCCTTCAAATCTTCATCAATGGAGTTGCAAATCAATATGAACACACTCAGAAATGTTTATGGAGATGATTTGTGAAGAAAAATGGAATGGTAATGAAGAAGAATATGAAGATTCAATGTAATTTGCAAATGGAGCTTTATGATTTCAATCACTATTCTCTACCACACTCAACACCAACTATCACCAACCTTTCACCAATGGAAGTTGGAAACATTATATAGAGAGGTTTAGAAAAGTCTAGAACCTCCTAGAATCATCTAGTAAGAACTTGAATTTTCCATGATATGGTAATTTGCATTTTCATTCTCACCACATGATATATCATGACAAAACCCTTGTAACTTGGGTAACTAACTTGATTTTATCCCCATATGATATTTTGGATGAGATACAATGCTTATCTCCCTTGTTTATTAAGCTTTTCCTTGTTTTGGTTTGGTATCTTCATGTGCAAGCAAGCAAATTATAAAGCAACCCTATGATGCAAGCCTCAAATCAAAATTGTGGCTGAACCATTGTTCTTAAAATGTCATTTGGAGTCAAAATGACCTATCATATGACATGGTTTGGATTTAGAACTTGGGATTTATGATTTTCCATTTCACTTGAATTAACTTATGCCTCATTTTTAGGCCCTTTTTATCACTTTTTGATATGAGCCTTTCCAACATCTCATGACTACCCTACTAGCCTTAAAACATCATTCTAAGCAATTTTGATGTTGAAGATTTTTCTATTTTAAGCTTGGAAGTAGGAGATATGGCCTTATGCTTGAAATGACCTATAACCTCCAAATGACCAAAATGCCCTTGGCTTGTCAAAGCCATAAGTTGAGTTCTACAAATCCTATCAAGGACTTCTAGTACTCTATAGAAATCTAAGACGATGCTCTTCAACATTCATGTTGACCAAGAGATCATAGGAATCATCCTACTAGGGCAAAAGTTGTCTGCAAGTTGGGTGACTTTCAAGGACCCAGATTCACATACCTCAGATGACCTGTAATTTGTCAAAACCATAACTTGAGCTATGCAAATCCTATCAAGGACTTCTACCACTCAAATTAAATCTAAGAACAAGCTCTACAACATTCATGCTGTGGGGAAGATGAGATGACAATCACATCTTGAGCTAAAACTGCCTGGAAGATAGGGATCAAACTAGGGGATTTTACACTGTCAATCCTTAGAAACCCTAGCTTAAAACTACTCAAACTCCTCAATCATGATGAGTTGGTCTAGGAATAATCCTTATAGTATCTCAATACATCATTCCATGATCACATGGCTCTTGGATTATGTCTCAACCTTCTCCAGATCATCAGTTGACCTAGGGTTGACCCAGTCAAACCCATGGTTGAATCTTCTGAATTCTTGTACAATGACCTCTCTAGGCTTCATGATGGCTTTCAAGACATCTCACAAGCTTTCTCAAAGCTTCAAGTTCATTCTCATAGTCTCAGAATCATCTGAGGAGCACCCACAACTCTCAAGTTATGAAGCACACAACCTTGGTTTCAACCAATTCCTCTAAGGATCTCTTGAGCTTTCTGATGAAGGTATCAACCTTCAAACACTTGATGGGTAAATAAATGTTGGTCAAATTTTAGGGTGCAACAGAACTCACACATCACTAACAGCACCAGCTGTTATCACACCTGCAACACACTTGTAGCAACAATTCACCCAAGTGTTCCCCCTGTGAAAGATACACTTCTCTAACCTGTTGTCACTACCTGCTGTTATCTAACACTCTCGCCCCCTTTTTAGCCACAAATTAAGATCAAACTGATAACATATTATAGATCATAATGAGTGACATTACATATGTTTGGGGTCATTACAAACAAAAACTTCTCATGGAGAGCATCAGACATTTAAGCTGTAACAAAAAACAAAAACAATGAAATACTCAAACCAGCAACACATGTCATTAGCTCAGCAACCAACAAACTGAGCCCTACAGCAATCTATCAGCCCATATTATTCATCTTCCTCAGAGGAACTGGAATCACTGTCATCTGAATCTGACAGTGAGATGTCCTTATTGATGTCATCAGGATCGTCCTCTGGCATATCAGAATTGTGAGGTGGATCCCTGCGAGCCAGGGGAATGGTGATGCCCCGAAAGGGAAGTCCTTTCTTGAGTACATCATCGACAATTTCCCCAATGGATTTGTCCATGTATACCGAGCCTTCCCTGTTTCTAATTCGCCTAAGTTCTTCAGCAGTGGAAGGAGCATACTTGCTCTTGGGTTCTTCAGCAGTGGGAGGGGCATCTTTTAAGGATTTGGGAGGGGTCTTGGATGAATAGGCATCATGATGGAAGGACATCTTGTTGCGGAGTGCAGACTGAGAATTCTGTAGAGTGGAGGAGACAGAGAAAATTGTATATGCAGTGATGTAGCACGTTTGCATGGAATGGAGAGTTTTTATGGTCAAGGTCGTGGACTGCATTGAAGTTTTAAAACTCTCACATGCCAGTAATTGCTATGAGTCCTCATACATGCAAATACCCAATTTTCCTCTTAGATTCTCAAATTGAGCAGTATCTAGAGCCTTTGTAAAGATTTCAGCTAGCTGTAGTTCAGTGGACACATGTTCCAAGGAAATCACTTTGTCTTCCACAAGGTCTCTTATGAAGTGATGTCTTATATCTATGTGCTTAGTTTTGTTATGCTGTATTGGGCATGACATCCTGAGTGACATTGTATTCAGTTAACATTTGCTTCATCTAGACCAGCTGAGAACAACTACTACCAGCTGCTCTGTATTCAGCTTCAGCAGTGGATAATGAGACACAATTTTGCTTTTTGCTGAACCAAGATATAAGGTTGTTCCCTAAAAAGAAGCATCCACCAGAGGTGCTTTTTCTATCATCAGCACTTCTAGCCTAGTCAGCATCACATTATCCAGATAATGTAGGATCACACCCATGAGAGTAGAGTATACCATAGTCACAGGTTCCATTCACATATTTTAAAATTCTTTTGACTTGATTTATGTGACTTACCTTAGCACACACACCAACTGCAAAGGCAATATCAGGTATGCTGGCTGTTAAATACAGAAGGCTGCCAATCATGCTTCTGTACAAGCTTTGATCAACACTAGTCCCACTTTCATCTTTTGAAAACTTCAGATGAGTAGGTGCTGATGTTCTTTTGTGACCAGCATTATCCAAGCCAAAATTTTTGACTATGCTTTTGGTATACTTACTTTGGGAGAGAAATATAGACTCCTCCATTTGCTTGACTTGCAACCCAAGAAAGTAAGTTAGTTCTCCATACAAACTCATCTCAAACTCAGATTGCATCTGATTGACAAATTGTTTAACCAATTTCTCAGACATTCCACCAAAGACTATGTCATCCACATAGATTTAAGCAATCATGAGTTTTCCATCCTCATTTTTCACAAAGAGGCTCTTGTCTATTCCTCCTTTCCTGTATCCACGGGTAGTAAGAAACTCAGTCAATCTTTCATACCAAGCCATAGGAGCTTGCTTCAATCCATATAGAGCATTCTTTAACTTGTACACATGGTTTGGTAAATTAGGTTCATCAAATCCCTTGGGTTGTTCTACATACACTTCCTCATTTAAGTATCCATTTAGGAAGGCACTTTTTACATCCATCTGGAATAGTTTGAACTTCAGAATGCAGGCAATACCTAACAAAAGCCTGATTGATTCTAGCCTTACAACAGGTTCAAAAGTTTCATCAAAATTAATTCCTTCTACTTGAGTGTAGCCCTGTGCCACCAATTTAGCCTTGTTTCTGATGATAACTCCTTGTTTATCTGACTTGTTCTTGTAAATCCACTTGGTTCCAATGATGTTAGTTCCTTCTGGTCTTGGAACCAATTCCCACACTTTATGCCTTTCAAACTATTCCAACTCATCTTGCATAGCCTTGATCCAATATTCATCACTTAAGGCCTCCTTTACATTTTTGGGTTCAATTTTGGATACAAAGCATGAATTTGAGATGATTTCTCTAGCTCGGGTCCTTACACCACTGGTGGGGTATCCAATGATAAGATCTTTGGGATGATCTTTCAGAATCCTGATAGAGGGATCTTTGTTGGGAGTTTCTGATTCAGAATCTGGCTGTCCATTTTGAACCTCTTCAGTATTGACCATGTCCTCTGTAACACCCTCTTTCTATACCCCCAAATAATAAAATAAATCATTTAGGCACATATAAAAATTCATTTATCAGAGTATATTAAAACATGGTATAAAAGAGGAATGTCACATTAAGCTTGAAATTAAAACACATACAACACCTGCTCAACAAGATATGCAACAGTGGGGTAACTTTCAAAACAGAGGAACTTAGTCCTTACACCCACATCTCAATATTTAGAATAAAAGTGGAAAAATCTAAATATTTAATCACTTCAAACATATATATATATATATATATATATATATATATATATATATATATATATATATATATATATATATATATATATATATATATATATATATATATATATATATATATATATATATATATATATATATATATATATATATATATATATATATATATATATATATATATATATATATATATATATATATATATATATATATATATATATATATATATATATATATATATATATATATATATATATATATATATATATATATATATATATATATATATATATATATATATATATATATATATATATATATATATATATATATATATATATATATATATATATATATATATATATATATATATATATATATATATATATATATATATATATATATATATATATATATATATATATATATATATAAAATATATATATACACATATCATTCAGTTTGATTCACATCATCATTCAACATGTTTTCATAAATATTCATCAGCAGATACATATACAACATATCACAAAAGAATTCTACACAATCCTAGCTACCCAGTGCTACATATCAGAGCCAACCGACCAAAAAGAATGAAGCCACGCTTCACAAAAAGACCTCCAACAATCCTACTCTACAATGCCTCATAGAGCATCATAAAACAGCAGAAGGGTGAGAAATATTATCATAATAATCAATGCATATATATATATATATATATATATATATATATATATATATATATATATATATATATATATATATATATATATATATATATATATATATATATATATATATATATATATATATATATATATATATATATATATATATATATATATATATATATATATATATATATATATATATATATATATATATATATATATATATATATATATATATATATATATATATATATATATACAAGCATAGGATACACATAGTCCACATTTATCACCACAATCATCACAATACAATCATATATACATCGCAACATATATATAATTCACCAAGCATATTCATCATGTATATTTTCACCATTCATTCATATACACCACAATGCATATTTTCATAACTAAGCATATTCATCAATCATGCTTCTACAATTCACATCATTTTCACATAAACATTTACAATTATGTTTATTCACCAATACACAATTCATGATGATAAATGTAACTCATAGAGACCGACTTACGACTCTATGCAGATGCACATGCGGTACCGACTCATTCAGTAGGTTCAATTGAAGAACCAAATGGAACCATCGCTCATTACCGAAGTAACTCCCCATCGGGCCTACGATGTTCACCCATCGCTCATACCCCACATGGGCACACGATGTTTCAGGATTGCTCACACCCCACACGGGCACACAATCCGATTGCTCACACCCCACAAGGGCACATAATCGTTCAGCAGATTCTACACGGAATAAATTTACCCATTGCTCACACCCCACATGGGCACACAATGTGTAAGGATTGCTCACACCCCACAAGGGCACACAATCGTTCAGCTGATTCACCGAGGAATCAATCAGCACAAGAATGTATATCATGATGCTTCACATGCAAAATGACTTCATACACTTCTTGAAATGCATACATATACATAATGCTTTCATGCATTTTACTCATACAATTCTCATACAATCATCATACATTCACAATGCACTTTCCATATTGTATTCATCATTTATCACATTCTATCGCATACAATCAATTATGTATTCACAATATCATGCCAAACGGCCACATTTCACACTTCACAATTCACAATCTAGGATTCACGCCATACGACTACCCACATCACATCTTATCACAATAGTACACAAACTATACATTTCAGATAAGGATTAAACACAATCGAACCAAACAATCAACATTGGATGGAAAACACAAGAAATGAAAAAAATGTTGTCACACTCGCTGACCTTCGCCTAGCGAAGCATTTAGCGAATGCTCGCTGCTTCACTCTCCTGGCAAAGACAGGAGTAGCTACTGGAAGTATTCGCTATCTCATTCGCTGGGTTTCGCCTGGCGAACCCTCTCGCCACCTCCTTCGCTTGGCAAACACGCCAGCGAAGGCTGATCTTGGCTACTGGAAGGGTTCACTGCCCACTCGCAAAATCCATTTTCTCACAAAATATCTAACTTAACATTAAATACTAAATGTCTAAAATACCCTCCAATCTATTTTCCCCGAAAACTCTCCAAATCGGTAAAATAGCCCAATATGCAAACATAACATATTAACACATAAATTCCACAATTGAAATAATAATCATCCAAATAAATCAAAAGACTCAACAAAAATGGGAAATCAGAATCGGGGCGTTACATCCTCAGCAGGTGTCTCAAGGAATGTTTCAACATCCTTAATGACATTGGTTTCTTCATGCTGATCATCAATGATAACATTAATGGATTCCATCAAGACTTTTGTTCTGGTGTTGTATGCTCTATACGCTCTGCTGTTGATAGAGTATCCCAGGAAAATGCCTTCATCATTGTTGGGATCCATTTTCCTCCTTTGTTCTTGATCTGTCAAGATGTAACACTTGCTCCCAAAAACATGAAAATACTTCACTGTTGGCTTCCTTCCTTTCCACATTTCATATAGGGTGGAAGAAGTTCCTTTTCTCAAGGTCACTCTGTTGTGAACATAGCAGGCTGTGTTCATAGCCTCAACCCAAAAATGCATAGATAATTTCTTTGCATGAATCATGGCCCTAACAGATTCTTGGATAGTCATGTTTTTCCTTTCCACTACTCCATTTTTCGGAGGAGTAATAGGGGAGGAACTCATGACTGATCCCTTCAGATGAGCAGAAATCAGCAAATTTGGAGTTTTCAAACTCCTTACCATGACCACTTCTGATCCTGACCACACCACATTCCTTTTCTCTTTGAAGTCTGATACACAGCTCTTTCAATACTTCAAATACATCTTATTTTTCTCAGATGAAGCTTATCCAGGTGAATCTGGAGTAGTCATCAACAACTACATAGGCATACCTTTTTCCACCAAGACTTTCTACTTGCATTGGCCCCATCAAGTGCATGTGCAATAGTTCCAGAACTCTGGAGGTAGTCAAATGTCCAACCCTTGGATGAGATGTCTTGGTTTGCTTTACTACTTGACATTCACCACATACCTTTCCTTCATAAATAGTTAGTTTTTGAATTCCTCTCACAACCTTCTTGGAGATGATCTTCTTCATTCCTCTTAGATGAAGGTGCCCAAGTTTTTGATGCCACAACTTTACCTCCTTTTCTTCTCTGGCCATAGAGCATGTTGTGGATCTACTAGAGTCCTTAGGCTCCCATAAGTAACAGTTGCCTTTAGATCTAGACCCCTTCATTACTTCTTCATTATCACCATTGGTGATCGCACATTCTTCTTCAGTGAATTTCACACTTAGTCCTTGATCACAGAGCTGACTAATGCTGATCAAGTTGGCAGTCAGTCCTTTCACTAGCAATACATTGTCCAGGTTAGGTACTCCACGAAAGTCTAGTTCCCAACGTCTTTGATCTCTCCTTTTGCTCCATCACCAAAAGTCACATAACTAGTGGAATGAGGTTTGATGTCCACCAAAAGATTATTTATTCCAGTCATGTGCTTAGAACAACCACTATCAAAGTACCAGTCTTCTTTAGTTGACACTCTTAGAGAGGTGTGAGCTATCAGACCAACCTCATTTTCCACCCATTGTTGCGTTTTGGCAGGAGCACTTTGATGAGTGTGGCTAGGATATCCATGCAGTTTGAAGCAAAAAGGTTTTAGGTGACCAAATTTTCCACAGTAATGACACCTCCACCTTTGGAACTTTCTTCTTGTCTGCTTCATGTTCTTGTTCCTCTGATGTTGTGACATTGGTCGTGACATCTGGTTTGACGTCTGATTTTCAGACTCTGGTCTCTTGAACCCCAAGATGGGTTTTTATTCACCAACAAACCCCAGTTCAGACATGTCTCCTGCTATCTGACCACTCTGTAGAATTTTTTCAAGAGTGCCAGTCCAAGGGTTTAACATCCTGATTGATTTTGATATCTGCTCAAGTTTATAATTCAATAGGCTAACCTCACTATTGAGTGAGTCTATTGTTGCAAGATGTTCCTTCTTCTCAGCCTCCAACTTCTTAATGATTCCTTTTTGATTTTCTCCTTGTTGGCATACCTCTGCACTTCTGAAACACAGTTGTTTGTATGAAGATGCAAGCTCATCAAAAGTCAGCTCATCCTAACTTGAGTTATCATCAGATGTGCATACACTGTTTAGAACAATGACATGCTTGGCAGACTCCTTTTATGATCCACTTTCAGAGTCTCCATCAGACCAAGTTACATTTAGGCCTCTCTTCTGTTTCTTTAGATAGGTGGGGCATTCAGTTCTAATATGTCCATATCCCTCACATTCAAGGCATTGACCTACTTTGCCTTGATTGAGCTTTTCTGCAGGCTTAGCTCTTCTGCTAATGTCAGATGGGATGAAATTGTCACTAGCTCTACCCTTCTTATCTACCCTTTTCATGAGTCTGTTGAATTGTCTCCCAAGCATAGCTACAGCTTCTGAGAGATTCTTCTTGCTTTCATCATTGTCTTCATCTGAGACCTCTGCTGTATTTGATACAAGAGCTATGCTTTGGTTCTTTTTCTCCACAACCTGATCACATATTCCCATTTCAAAAGTTTGGAGAGACCCAATGAGTTCCTCACCTTCATAATGCATATGTATTGAGCTTATTCAATGGCAGTGACTTTCATGGCAAACCTTTTAGGTAAAGACTTGAGAATTTTCCTCACAAGCTTTTCTTCAGACATTTTTTCTCCCAAAGCTCCTGAGGTGTTTGCAATTTCAAGAATATTCATGTAGAATTCATGAATAGTCTCATCATCCTTCATCCTCATACTTTCAAACTTGGTGGTCAACATTTGAAGTCTTGACATCTTGACTTTAGAGGTTCCCTCGTGAGTTGTTTTGAGAGTATCCCAAACCTCTTTAGCTAGCTCACAATGATGCACCAGTTTGAAGATGTTCTTGTCTATTCCATTGAATAAAGCATTCAAAGCTTTAGAATTCCCAAGAGCCAAGGCTTCTTGCTTTTTGGTCCATTCTTCTTCAGGTATAAGTACAGACACTCCATATTTATCAGTCTTCACTGGATGTTCCCAGCCAGAGTTTGCAGCTCTCCATGCCTTGCTATCTAGAGACCTCAAGAATGCAATCATCCTAGGTTTCCAATAGTCATAATTAGAGCCATCCAGAATTGATGGTCTATTTGTGAATCCTATGTCTTTATCCATAGTACCAGAATTTATCTTTCCTAAATCTCACCTAGAAAATAACAGGCAGGGTGTCTGCTCTGATGTCAATTGAAATTCTGGCAAGCACACGATGGATGTTATCACTGATGTTATGACATCCACTGTGACATATACTACTATACTTAATAATAAGCTATAAATGGAAAGCAGTCAATAACACAAGTAATTGTTCACCCAGTTCAGTGTCAACCACACTTACATCTGGGGGCTACCAAGCCAGGGAGGAAATTCACTATCCGTAGAATTAATTCAGAGTCAAACAATCCCAGTTTGCACTCTTCACTTAAGACCTACCCAATAACACTTCAGCCTAGAGACCACTAGACCTGAGTATACCCACTCACTCCTCAATCACCTCAGTGATATCAATACACAATTACTAAACAGATATGAAGACTCACTTCAAACACACCTTGATCTTGCTTTATAGCTTTGATCAAGTGACACACACTCTTGCTTAACAGCATTGAGTGACACAATGAACACACCTGTTCATATAAAATAACCAAAGCAATTATACAACATACAATTGCTTGGCACACAAGGAATCCTAATACTCCTAGACACACGTGAAGAGCAAACCTCTTCACTCACAAACACACTCTCCAATCTCTGTCTTGAAGCTCTCTCTTCAAGCTCTGCTCTATTAGGAATGATCCTTCTGTTATTTATAGCAACAGACTTGCTTTGGGCCTTGATGGAGAAACTAGGTTTACCCAAGATAAACCTCTCTTCATGAAGCTGCGCACTTATCATCAGGTCAGGAGTCTTCTATGTTATCCTCAACAATGCCTCTTATGTCGCCTAAAATAACTATGCTTCCTGGATTGTTTCCTGAAGTATAGCCTGAGCTAATAACAGAAAAACAAACCCTGCGCGTTTGATGTCATACGATCAATGTTACAACATCCAGTCATGACATCCAACTTCACTTACCCTGCAGAGTACTCTTAGCGTATGTCATAACATCAGTCATGACATTCATATACACTCTAATGTTTTGCCATAAAATGCAGCCAATCAAAAGCATCTACAATACTGTTGGTGCTGTAACTTCAACATTACATCAGAAGATGAAATTTGTGATTGATGATAAGTTGGTAATTATGCATGGGGAGGAAGATTTTATGGTAAGTAACTTGTCTTCATTCTGTTATATAGAGGATGACAAATATGTTTTGGAAACTTCTTTCCAAGCACTCGAGATAGCCAACGCTGTCCTGTTGGAGGTCAAAAAGCCAGTGGGCAAGAGTAATCCATCTTTCGCATCTTTCAAGAGTACATGATCAACAATTGAAGGAGGTGTACCCGAAGGTTGGGGAGAGGTGATAAATGTCAAGACAAAGATAAACTGTCACATGTTGGGTTACAAACCAACTAACGATAAAGCTTCTACATCCATCAAAGGTCGCCCGAAGACTATCCAAGAAGTTTTTGTCAGTGGAGGTTTACAAATCAATACTGTGGGGGATAATAATGAGGACGAAGACTTGAGAAATCTGGTATTCAAGTGTGATACAGCTCTTGACATTTGGGAAACAGTAGAGATCCCTGTGTTTTTTCCCTCGTCAAAGTAATTTATTGTCTTCTGTTTGTTGTTTTCAAAAAATCCATAGCTATGCCCAAGGCTACTGGACTATTTTTTAGGGCCACCTTTTTACTTTCAAATGATTATCAATAAATGCATTTTGTTAAATTCTTGTTGTTTCATTTACTGCTTTTCACTTTTAGCTTTAAAAGAAATTGGAAATCTTCTAAAACTAGAAAAAAGGAACATTTTCTCTTGCATTTTTTTGTGCCTTTAATAAAATAAGTCATTCTAAATGTGTAGAATAATCCCAAACCACGTTGAATCCGACGACCCTACTTTCACTCCTAACTTTGATTCGCCCATTTATTAAGACGAAGATGAGGGCGAGGAAGATTTTGAAGTTCCCACTGAACTGGCAAGACTGGTTGAGTATGAGCAAGAGCAGGTAGATTTGATTAATCTTGGTACCAATGAAGAAAAGAAAGAGATCAAGATTGGTACAACATTTTGGGAAGATGCCAAGTAGAGATTCGTCAAGCTTCTAGAGGAATATGTTGATGTGTTTGCATGGTCGTATTAAGATATGCCTGGTTTAGACACTGATATTGTTGTTCACAAGTTGCCACTTAAACCAGAGTACCCACCTGTAAAGCAGAAACTTCGAAGAACAAGACCCGACACGGCTTTGAATATTCGAGATGAGGTTAAGAAACAACTTGATGCAGGTTTTCTAACAGTTGCAAAGTATCCTGAATGGGTAGCCAACATTGTTCCAGTGCCCAAAAAAAGATGGTAAAGTCAGAATGTGTGTAGTCTATAGGGATTTGAACAAAGCAAGCCCAAAAGATGATTTCCCTCTACCGCATATTGATACACTTGTGGATAATACAACTCGTTTCATAATTTTCTCTTTTTTGGATGGCTTCTCCGATTATAATAAGACTAAAATGGATCCTGCTGATAGAGAAAAGACTACGTTCATTACTCCTTGGGGAACCTTTTGTTATAAAGTTATGCCTTTCAGTCTGAAGAATGCAGGGGCAACATATCAAAGAGCGATGGTCAGCCTCTTTTATGACATGATGCATAAAGAGATCGAGGTGTATGTTGATGATATGATTGCGAAGTCCCAAAGTGAGGAAGACCATTTGGATCATCTATTGAAACTGTTTGAACGACTCAGGAAATACTAGTTGAAACTAAATCCAGCTAAGTGTACTTTTGGTGTTAGATCCAGAAAGTTACTCAGATTTATCGTCAGCCAATGAGGAATAAAAGTGGATCCTGATAAAGTCCGAGCCATTCGAGAAATGTTCGCTCCACAAACTGAAACACAAGTCAGAGGTTTTCTTGGACGCATGAATTATATCTTCAGATTCATTTCTAATATGACTGCTACCTGTGAGCCAATATTCAAGTTACTCTGCAAGGGTCAGGCCATTGGTTGGAATTTTGATTATCAGCAAGCATTTGAGAAGATCAAGGGTTATTTACAAGAGCCTCCTATCTTGATTCCTCCTGTTCTTGGAAGACCACTCTTCATGTATCTAACTGTTCTTGAGAAGTCTATGGGTTGCGTATTGGGCCAACACGATGAGTCTGGACGAAAAGAATATGCCATCTACTACTTGAGCAAGAAGTTTACTAATTGTGAAAGCCGATATTCACTTTTGGAAAATACTTGTTGTGCTTTAGCATGGGCTGCTAGGCGTTTCAGGCAATACATGATCTGTCACACTACTTTGTTGATCTCCAAAATGGATCCAATAAAGTATATTTTTGAGAAGCCCACTCAGACTGGAAGACTTGTGTTGCACCCTAAAATTTGCTCAACCTACTTCACTTGGTTTATGTTTCAATTGCATTAGCATTTGCATATTAGTTCATGTACATAATTAATTCATCTGCATAGCATAGCATGGGCAAGCTATCCAACAAGGGACCAAATGCAATTCTTATCCTTATGGACATATCAAGAGGGTCTTATTCAAATTCAATCTTAGCCAAGTCATCAGAAAGAAATTGAAATCTAAGAAGTTAGTGGACCAGGCAGTGGATCTATCTCCTATCTTAAGGGTATTTGAAGATCATCAAAGAAGTTGTGAGCAAGGAGTTGAGGCCATGGAAGGTATATAGACATCATGGAAGACCTAGAGAGTCATTTTGAAAGTGAGACAAGTCATTGGTGTGATTGCAAGAGCTGCAGTTGAAGACAGTCAACTAGGGTCTCATCTGGGTCAACCCTAGGTCAAATGCTTGGTTGAAGGTCATCAAGGTCTATTTGAAAGATGTGGGGTTCATAATTTGACATGTAGATATGGATGTGGTGTTGTTCCAAGGAGAAATCAAGAGAAATCAAGAAGAAGAGGAGTTTCTAAATTAGGGTTTCTGTGTAAAATCCCCTGATTTAGGTCAAACTTCCAAGTAAGATGATTAAAATTGAAAGCTTCAAATGGATCCTTGGCCAACATGAAACTTGTAGAGGATCTCAAGACCTTTAATTTGAGTGGTGGAAGGCATCAAGAAGATTTATAGAACTCAAGTTATGGTCCTTGCAAGTTACAGGTCATCTGAGGACACTGAAATTTGTCTGTGAAAGTTACTTGTCTTCCAAGCAACTTTTACCCCTCAAGGAGCTTTCAAATGAATTTCTGGACAACACGAAAGTTGTTCCTCATGATCTTAGCTTTCAATAAAGGTATGGTATTCCTTCATATGATTTGTGGAACTCTACTTATGTCTTTGGCAAGGAAAGGGTATTTTGGTCATTTGGCAGTTATAGGTCATTTCAAGCATATGGCCATATCTCCTACTTCCAAGCCTCAAATGAAACAATGTTCAACATCAAAGTTGTTCCAAATGACATTTTGAGTCTAGAAAAGTGGTCATGGGAGTTGGCAAATGCTCATAGCTCAAGGTTGCAAATTTGGTCAAATAAAGGTGAATTTAATGAATAAAAGTGACTTAAAAAATGAGATTTTGCAATACTTGTCCAAATGGGATGAAATTATAGGTCATTTTGATTGGAATTAATGTTTTGAGAACATTGGCAATAGTGTATTTTTGAGCTTAGTTCAAAATTTGAGAGTTATCATGGCTTGCTTATGATTAAAGTAACATATGCCAAATCACAAGGGATTTGTGTACAAGAAACTTCCAGCAATTTCTAGATGATTCCATGGGCATCTATATAAACCCTAGAGCTGATCCATGAAGGGGTTTCACTTCATTTTGATCCAAAACACATAGTTTCACTCTCTCTTGCATTTTTGCAAATTCATTCAAACTCTCCCAATTCTTCATCATTCTGCAGAATTATTGATCCTACCATACTCCATGATCATCACTGATCACATCCCAAGCAAGATCTGGTTGAATTGAAGCCATAATCGTGTGCTGCAAATTTTCACATCCAAGTTGCAAGAACAATCAGTTACAAGAATTCTGAGCATCTGAGCAAGAACAAGTGCATACAGAACCAAGATCCATAGCCATTGATCAAGTCTAGAGCATTGCTAGCTGTAAATCCAAGAGTTCATCCATCTGTTTTCAGTTTTGCACCAGGTTGGATTTTCTTTCGAATTGACCTAGAATAGATAGCATGATGTAGATTGGTTAGGATAAGCATAACCTAGGTAGTTAGATGAACAATTCTGGAGATTTTGACTGAATTTGGTGAAGGTTGACATTGGAGTACACCAACTGTTTGGACTTAGAACTCTCTTAATATTGAGTGTTAGCATTAGTTATTTGGCTTAGGGTAATCAGTGATCCAAGGTGAGTATTTTGATAACAAGAAACTGGAAAAACAAGAAGTTGAAAGTTGGAGTATCCATGGAGGGGGAGCTATCGGGTTCGGTGTTTGAGGAGTTTTTAATGCAAACTGGATCCATGGCTGTGCTCAGGGGAAGGAGTGGATCATTTTTGGTCTTTGCGGATTTGAATTTCATTGAGAGACGAAGGAGAACGAGGTGAGGGAAGTATGGTTCGTAGGAGCTTCGTGCATGGAGTTCATGTCCAAACCCTAAGTTTCATTGGAGAAGATGACATGGTTACCGTCGGATGCAAACAAGACCATTGACTGGCAGTTTAATCTAGTGGCTCACATTTAATTGAGAAATGGAGGGAAGCTGAGTTTAATGAAACTCAGCGTTTCACTAATAGTCAGTCTGGGCTTTAATTGAATGATTTTCTTTCAACACCCCCCACGCGAGCCCAACCAAGAATTGAACTGAATCCTGTTACTTTTTGCACCATCAGTTTCTTTATTTTCTCTTGATTTTCGCAATTAATTCTGATTGTTTACTGGGCTTAGCACCAATTGATAGTCACACCCCACATGAGGCCCATCCTGGATATTACACTGGAAAAGATCACTACCTACACCGCACGTTTCTCATTTTTTTGTTGATTTATTTATTTGTTTTTTTCTGAATTGGTCTGGGCCTAAACAACAATGCTACGCGCACCTCCAGCACAAGCCCACCAGCAATTTACTTGTGATATCATTGCTGCTTGCACCCCCTGGGCTTCTTGCTTTTATTTTGTTTTTAATTCATTTTCTCATCATTTTATAAAATCCATATTAAATCAAAAAATGAGAATTTTGACACGAGAGTTTTTGCAATAGTTTAACATAGACTTGAAGAAAATTAAAATGATTAAAAAATATTAGTTTAGCTATTTTTTCTATTTTTGCTTATATTTTACATTTTAATTGTTTTTAAATAGATATAGTTTGTATATAGTTTTTGTAGAATTTCTTTTAGGTGGTTCTCATGATCTTTTTAGGCCAAATTTTTTAGTATAACTAGATACATATATTAGGTGCCTCCTTGATTTTTATACCAATTTTTTAGGATTTATTTTAGATAGTTTAGTTAGAAAACATTAGGCTAATCTTTTAGGGTTGTGAACATAACATTAGGTATGCAAAGCAAGTTTCTTTTGGGTTTCTTTAGGACAAATTAAATGATGGGACTATAGGGGTATTGAGGGTAAGTAATGGATCCCTTAGAAAATGTTAGACTTCCCCTATTCTATTATTACTACTAGTATATTTCTTGTAATTGATTGATTGTGTGGTGTGCCCTCTCTAGGGTCATTTGTTTGATTGTGTGGGGTATTGGGCCTGCTTGGGGTTTGGGTTTGAGCTGAAGACTTTGCTGATGAAGCCCATTGAAGACTAAGAGAATGAAGATCAATTTCCAGAGTTGAGGAAGAGTATATATTGCTGGCAGCTGTTGAAGGAGTATAGGATTTATGAGTTAGGTAGAGCTCTAGAATAGACACTTGATTCACAAATATGGAAGGTCTTGTTTGCCTCCATTCTTTCTCTATGATTCAAAGTCTCTTTTAAATACTCACCTCCTTCCTTTGGAAGGATTAGTGAATGTATTTAAAAGATAGAACTTTTGAGAGAAAACTGTCTGTATCATGTTAACAGTCAGTAGGCCACCCTTGGTAGGAAACTGACTGCTTAACATCCAATTCATCTTGTTGACTGCTGCTCATCTTGGAGAGTGAGACTTGAAGAAAAGCCATTGATAGATTGAAGACAGAGACCTTGCTTGAAGGCTTGAAGATGAAGACTGATGCTTGCTTGAAGCTTGTAGATGGTTGAAGATGACTTGAAGACAGATGTTGATGAAGACTGCTGTTTGCTGTTTATTTTTTGCTGTTTATAATTTTTGATGTATTGTTTGAATTTCCCTGACTGTATTGTGTGCCATTTAATCTGTTAGGTTGAAAGCGAATTTTGTTCGCTTTTACCTGTTGTTTTCTAGGTTCGAGGTTGAGTGGGACTCCCTTGCCTCGCTTGTATTGCTGCATCCATGCATTTTATTGCTTTATTGTATATATGCTATTGTTTCTGTTTCCGTCTATTCCTTTAGGATCTCTGTTTCTCTCTGTGCAAGAGAGGAACATGATAGACATTAGGTGTTCATCCATGCATGATAACATTAGGTTAGTTTGATTCCCTTTTCAACCATAGGTTAGAGTTCTGTCTCTTCTTTCTCAAAAACAAACAGAAAAACACAATAAAATTCCAAACACAATAAAAGACACTTCTTCCATAAAAGAATGTGAACTCATCAAAACGTCAATTTTTGTCCGCTTGGACCAGTAATCAAAAAACCCTTTTTTAGAAGGAGATAAAAACAATCAAGACAGACTTGTGTCGTACGTGGCCCGAACTACGTTTGCTCTGATCTTTCATGCTGTATGAAAGTACGTAGGCATAGGATGCGATATCCTAGCGAGCAACCTTCCCCTCCTTTCCAGTAGGTAGGTGAACTACGTTGACTCTGATTTCTCGTTTCAGACGGGAATACGTAGGCATAAAGTGCGATACTTTGCCGAGTCGTTTTATTTTCTTTTAACCCCAGACCTGTAGAATAGATAGAATACCAATCCGTACTAGAAAACAAGCGTGGATCCCGTCGAGTACGATGGACGTGAGGGGTGCTAATACCTTCCCCTTGCATAACCGACTCCCGAATCCAGGATTTGGTTGCGATGACCATTCCTTTCCCGTCTTTGCGGTAGGTTTACTTCGAGCGTTTCCTTTCCCTCCTTTGGGATAAATAACGCACGGTGGCGACTCTTCTGTTCAGCCGGCGCCGATTTTCGCAGTAGCGACAGCTGGCGACTCTGCTAGGGATCCAACGTACCCTGGCTGCTAAGGACTGCGATAGTTCCTTATGCATTTGGGATCCAACGTCCCTTAAGCGAGTCAATCCTAGCGCTTGTTTTCCCGTCGAGGATTTTGTATGGATTTACTTTTTCTGTCCTTTACTTTCAGCATTATATTATTGTTATTATTGCTGTATTGGGGTGTTACGGGTGTTCTATGATTGAGAGATAAGTCGGACCTGGGCTTGAGTGCACTTAGAATTAGAGTAGAAAGTAGTGGGCGCGTGCCGGCTTTGCTTGCATTAGTGTCCCACGAAATCTACACTCGGACGAGGTTCTTCTGGTTGACTTCTTTTTTTACCCTTTGGGTCAAAGGGGTTGTTGGTTAGTTGGATTGTCGACTCCGGGAACCGATCATTTGGAAGTTGGCTAAGTGAGGCCTCTTCAGGATTTGATGATGCCACTCCTTCTGGGAATCGTATCATCAACCCTGAAAGTCTGTGACGCCGACGACCGCATAGGATGCCATACCATTGTCAGTTACTAGGACACCTACCTGTGAGAGGGTTTGGGGCTATGCAGGTAACTAGACCTTCAGATACCGGTTTGTTTCTTGATCTGAGATCCTGGGTATTTATGGACAGTTGGGAGGTCTATCAGAGACCAGTCAGAGTTATGATATGAGGTCTATCAGAGACCAGTTGGAGTTATGATATGAGGTCTATCAGAGACCAGTTGGAGTTATGTTATGGGGTCTATCAGAGACCAGTGTTGGAGCTTTGTATTGGGTCTGTCCAAGACCAGGGTTTGAGGAATTCTGGAGGGTCTATCTGAGACTTATGATGTGGTTCGGGCTTCTCAGCCATGGCATTTGGTCCCTGTTGCATCTATTTGCATTGCATTGTTCGCATAACCATTATCATGTGCATTTCATTAACGTGTGTCTGTGCTGCAGGTGCATTTGCATATTCCCTGATTCTAGTGCCCGGACTTCTGCTTATTGATCAAGGCTGGTTTGAGAAAGACAGTTGCGTACAAGTTACCTACACCGGACATTACTCCCCTACTTGGTCTGATGTCCCTTGCTGATGAGGAGGTTAGGAGAAGTTTCAGGATGAGTCATGGAAGATTGTTGAGACTGGTCTGCAAGCCAACTGCTGTTGAGATGAATGGGTTGTACACCTTGATGCAATTCTATGACCCTGCATTGAGATGTTTCACGTTTGCTGACTTTATTTTGGGGCCTACAATGGAGGAATACGCGAAGTTTATCGAGCTGCCGGTGCAAAATAAGGTTCCTTTCATCCATCGTGACGCTAAGCCCCAGCTGGAGGACTTAGCTAAGGCCTTGCACATGAACGCTTCTGAACTATTAGTGACTTCTTGTCTTGGGGTTCCAGGTTTCTCCCTCGATTTTCTGGTTGGCAAAGCTCAAGAGCACGCCTAGAGCGGGTGCTGGATAGTCTTTAATGCTATCTTGGCTCTGTGCATCTACGGAATAGTGTTGTTTCCCAACTTACCCAATTTTGTGGACTTGGACGCCTTTCATCTGTTTGCTGCTGGCAACCCGGTACCCACTTTGATTGGAGATCTCTATCATTCATTGCACTACAAAAATGAAAATAGAAGAGGAAAGACTGTTTACTGTTGTGCGCCGCTGTTGAACACGTGGTTTAAGAGCCACCTCCCCCTAAGGGGACCTTTTGTAGATAGTGCAACTACAGCTGACTGGCCAGAGCGCCTGATGAGACTATCTTCTGAAGACATCGAGTGGTTTGACCGAGACTTGCTGGGGTCGGAGCTTATTTTCAATTGTTCTGGGTATCCTAATGTTCCTTTGATAGGAAGGAAAGGGTCATCAATTATAACCCATCTCTGTTCGTTTGCCAGTTCGGATACGCGTTGAAGAACCCACCTAGGGAGGAAGAAGTACAGGAATCTCTGTACTTCACCGGTGATTTGAATGGAGAGTTACTAGCTAAGCTCCAGCACGCATGGATGCGTATCAGCAGAAGAGGGAAACCACTGTTGGGGAAGAATGATTGTCAGGCTTATGTACCATACAAAGTTTGGATCCAAGAGAGAGCAAGACAGTTGCTGATGCCATTTCCAGCTGCACCAGTCCCTGTTCATATTCCGGTGGAGGAACCAACCACTGTTACTATGGAGGTCTACGAGCGAGTTGTAAAATAAAAGGAAGCCTTGATGAAGATCAATGAAGGGTTAGAAAAGGAACTAGCTCAGATGCGTAGTGAGAAGAACAAGGCTGTGCGTTCTTTCCAACAGCAGATTGAATTAGTAAACAGGCTAGGTGCTGAATTGACTGAAGAGAAAAAGAAGCGCGAACGCCTGGGGAAAGAATTCAGAAGCTCAGGAGTCCAAAAAGAAAGCACTCGATGCCGCCCACCGGGAAATCTCTTCTTGTAACTAAACGTGGAATGCTACGCTAACCAACAACAAAAAGAGGGAAGACAAATTGAAGCAACAAATTTCTGAACTCGAAGAACAGTTGAAGGCTAGCACTAAGAAGTATGAAGAAGAGGTAATGGCCAGATATAGTCTCCAGAATGCATTAAACAAGGCCATCGAAGGAAAGAAAGAAGTTGTGTCTCAGAAGCGGAAGCTAGAGGATCGCTTCGGAGAAGGGGCATGGGAGGAATCCGCTGGTGATTTGCGACGTGTTCTCAAGCGAAGAGATCTACTTGTTGAGGGTCTGCTTACCCGACCAAGTCATCCAGAGACTAAGAAGTTATTAGAAGAGTACCAGGCATATGGGAGCACTTGACCGTTTCATGTATTAATGTGTACGCTTTATTTGCATTGTGCTGACCATCACCAGGGTTGTTGGCTGAGGTCATGCCTTCTTATTGTACATGCATTGATATTGTATTCTTGGCTTGATGGATTTCTCTGCAATATATGAGGTGTTTTCTATGATTCGGCTCTGACCTTCGTATTGCTGTCACTGTCGCCGCACTGGCACATTCGCACTAGAATCGGGGAATGAATTTCCCTAATGCACAGACACATATTGCATTGCATTCACATTCATATTGCATTACAGGTGATTATTAAGCGGTATCTCATTTCTTGCACTGTACCAGGTCTTTTCAGGATTGAAAGTCAGCGCCCGCACCGATACTCCACTCGCACCACTGTAGAAGAGTTATGGATCAAATGCAGAATGAAATGCAGGACATTCGTGAGAAGCTGGCGCTATTCATGCAGACAATGGAGACCATTGCGAAAGGTCAGGAGAATTTGCAAGCTTTCGTGCAGCCTTTGTTGGTGAGAAATGCTGGGAACGAAAATGAAGACCATAATTCTGTGCGAGTTGACACTATTCACGGGGATGGTACTCCCACACCGGTAGCTCCACCTGTGGTAAACATACCTGCTGTCAATGTGAACAACGGCGCTGTCGCCGAGAACGGTAATGTTGGAATCGGTAACGAGACTGTCGTCAACAACGCGGGATTCAGAGATGTCAACCTGGGTGATAATATGGGAGGTAATGGCTTCGGTAATAATGGATTCCGCTTCAATGACCAGGGGTTTGATCATGCTGGGAAGTACGGCTTCAACGCTCAAGGTTTCGGACAGGACGGATTTGGTATGACTAATCAGGGTTATGGTGGATTCAGAAATGGAAATGGTGCCGGGATAATGTCTTTTGGACCTGCCGGAGTCGCTCCGGGGTATGGTAACAGGGGGCGAGGCCCTGTAATGAATCAGACTAGAGTTGGCCGTAACAACGGGTACGATGGATACGGAACTGGGAACAGTAATTGGCTAGAAGATCATCAAGAGGATGCTTTCTCCGGTGGAGGTTTCGAAGGTCCTATGGATGACTCTCAGAGAATCAAGATGCTCGAGGAGCAGATGAAGGGGGTCGTGAATCAAAGCGTTGTTGGCTTAGATATGACCACAATGGGTCTAGTGCCTGGCCTGAGGGTACCAATAAAATTCAAAGCTCCCACATTCGACAAATATAAGGGGGATACCTGTCCAAAGGTGCATGTGCGGTCATACTACAGAAGGATGTCGGCGTATTCAAACGATGAGAGGATGCTGATGCATTTCTTTCAAGATAGCTTGTCTGGTCCTTCCCTTGAATGGTATATGAGGTTGTAGCCAACGCAGATAAAGACATGGAAGCAGCTGGCTGAAGCGTTTGTGGCTCACTATAAGTACAACAGTGACTTGGCACCCAACCGGGTCCAATTGCAGGGATTGTCCCAGAAGAAGGGCGAGAGCTTCAAAGAGTATGCGCAGAGATGGCGCGACATGGCTGCTCGAGTTCATCCTCCTTTGGAGGACAAAGAAATGAATGATATGTTCATAGGAACATTTACCGGTATGTTTTATGACAAGTTGTTTCATACTTCTTTGGGCAGTTTCTCAGACTTAATCCTGATGGGAGAGAAGATTGAAAGCAACATTAAACAGGGAAGATTCCAGGCTGAGGAATCCACTTCAGTTGGCAGTAACAGGAGGGCCTTCGGTGGGCGCCGTCAAGGTGATGCAAGTGCAGTGTTTGGGGGCCGAGGCCGGGGCAGAGGGCAAAACCGGTACAATCAGCAGCCGCAGCAGGTGGCAAGTGTCACTATTCCATTTCAGCAACAACCAATACAACAACAGCAACAGCAGCCACAACAGGGGGTACATCCTGCCCAGCGCAGAATCCAGGGGGGCAAACTAAGGAGGGTGTTTGAAACGCCTCCTTCAACGTATGCCGAATTGCTACAGACGTTACTAGGCTTGAACTTGGTGGAAAAAAGGACTATGGCGCCAATAACAGGCACTCCTCCGTACGGTTTCGACGCAAACAAGCACTGTGAATTCCACTCCGGGGCTCCTGGCCACGACATAGAGGGTTGCCACGCGTTCAAGCATGTGGTGCAGGATCTATTGGATAGTAAGGCTATCAATTTTGGACAGGCAGGTCCGAACATAGTACAAAAGCCCATGCCCAATCATGGGGCAAATGCTATTTTAACCGAGGAGGGTTTGAATTTGATTATGAATGTTGATGACCTAAAGACACCATTGTGTGAGATAAAGAGCAGGTTATTGCAAGGAGGTGTGTATCCGGGCTGCGATGAGTTTTGTTTAGAGTGTTGGACCCAAGCTGGGGGTTGTGCTGAATTGAAGAAGGGTATTCAGACCTTAATAGATGGAGGCACATTGCAATTCGACAGAACGGCAGTTGAGGAACCTGCAGAGGTATCAGCAGACGAGCAAAGTGATGTAGCTACTGTGACGATTCCCCGAAAAACAATAACTATAACGGCGCCAGCCAGGCGACCGCCTATCACTATCACCAAGGCAGGACCAATCCCTTATGAGAGCACTAAGGCAGTACCCTGGACTTATGGGTTGGAAGTGTACTGTGATGGGGTGAAAATTGATGTTAGTAAGCAGCCAGGTGAGGTTGTAGACAATGTCGTCGGCACCGGAGGGATGACGAGAAGTGGGAGAATTTTTATATCGCCTGAGGTAGAGGCCGGACGACTGGCGAAAGGAAAAGGAAAGATGAATGAGAATGTCCCTATGCAGAGGAACAAGAAAGAAACGTCATTGAAGGAGGTGGAAGAGTTTATGCGCCTTATTCGTAAGAGCGATTATAAGATTGTTGAGCACCTTCAACAGACGCCGTCAAAGATATCCATATTGTCGTTGCTATTGTGTTTCGAAGCTCACAGAAATGCATTGTTGAAAGTTCTGGATACGTCCTTCGTACCCCAAGATGTTTCCGTGAATCAGCTAGAGGGGGTGTTGGCGCATGTGAACGTAGGCCATAGCTTGGGATTTACAGACTTTGATTTGACCCCGAAGGGGAGAGAGCATAACATGGCGTTGCACGTCTCAGTTGAGTGTAAGGGCTCAGTCATGTCTCATGTACTGGTAGATACCGGATCGTCCTTAAACATGCTGCCCAAGAAAGCAATGATGAAACTGGACGTCAGAGGAATCCTGTGTACGCCTAGTGATTTGGTGGTCAGGGCATTTGATGGTACGCGAAGAACAGTTTTTGGATCCATAACGTTACCTCTACAGGTGGGGCCGGAGGTTTTCGAAACTGAATTTTACATTATGGACATCCAACCAGCATACAGCTGCCTTCTCGGACGACCCTGGATCCATGGTGCTGGGTGTTGCACCCTAAAATTTGCTCAACCTTATTCATTTGGTTTATGTTTCAATATCATTAGCATTTGCATATAGAGTCATGCACATAGTCAAATCATCTGCATAGCATAGCATAGCAAGTTATCCAACAAGGGACCAAGCACTATTCTCATCTCTATGAGCCTATCTAGAGGTTATTATTCTAATTCAATCTCATTCAAGTCATCAGAAAGAATTTGAAAGCTAAAGAAGTTTGTGGATCAAGCAGTGCATCTATCTCCTATCTAAGGGTATCTGAGGATCAAAGCAGTTGTGAGCTGTGAATTGAAGGCATGGAGAGTATCTAGACATCATGGAAGACTTAGAAAGTCAATTGGAGAAGGAGGCAAGTCATTGATATGATCACAAGAGTTGCAGTTGAAGACAGTCAACTAGGGTTTCATCTGGGTCAACTCTAGGTCAACCCTAGATCAATTGATTGATTGAAAAGCATTAAGGTCTATTGGAGAGATGTGGGGTTAATCATTTGACATTTGGAGAAGGATATGGTGACATGCTAAGAAGAAATCAAGAGAAATCAAGGAGAAGAGGAGTTTCTAAATTAGGGTTTCTGTGTAAAATCCCCTAATTTAGGTCAAATTTCCAAGCAAGATAAGTCAAAATGCAAGCTTCAAATGGATCCTTGGCCAACATGAAGCTTGTAGAGGATCTCAAGAACTTTAATTTGAGTGGTGGAATACATCAAGGAGATTTATAGAACTCAAGTTATGGTCCTTGCAAGTTACAGGTCATCTGAGGTATCTGAAATTTTATCTGTGAAAGTTACTTGTCTTCCAAGCAACTTTTACTCCTCAAGGAGATTTCAAATGAATTTCTGGTCAACATAAGAGTTGTTCCTAATTGTCTTAGCTTTCTACAATGGTATGGTATGCCTTCATATGATTTGTGGAAATCTACTTATGGTCTTGGAAAGCAAAGGGTATTTTGGTCATCTGAGAATTACAGGTCATTTCAAGCCTATGCCCAAAACTCATACAAGGAAGCTTAAAATGGGAAATTTCACAACATCAAACTTTCTCCAAATTACATTTTGAGTCTATAAAAGTGACCATGAAAGATTGGAAAGGCTCATAGCACAAGGTTTCAAAATTGGTGAATTTAATGAATGAAAAATGACCTAAAATTGAGATTTTTCATACTTTGGCCAAATGAGGTGAAATTATAGGTCATTTTGATTGGAAAAAATGTTTTAGGAACATTGTCAAAAGTAGAATTTTGAGTTTGGTTCAAGAATTGAAAGATATGCATGGTTACTTACAAATGAAATTACATAATCCAAATCCAAGGGAAAGTGTGCATGGGAAGTTTCTCCAAGCTTCTAGGACTTTCTATTATCATCTATATATTGAATTGAAGAGCTCCATGCCATGGTTGGTGAATCAATTTGTTCAAAACACAAGTTATACACAATTCTTCCATTTTTGCAAAATCAATTCAAACTCCATCAAATCTTCACCAATTTCCATTTTTCTTGATTTGATCATCATCAACATCTTCCATAGATCAGAATTCACATCAAGATTGGTTAGAATTGAGGAGAAATCGTGCCATACAATTCCATCATCCAAGGAGCAAGATTTTGGTGATTGCAAGATTCAAGAACTAGGAGCAAGATCCATTGCATACAGAATTCATAATCAAGTTCACTGATCAACTTCCAATCATTACAAGCATCAGATCCAAGGATTTTAGCACCTGTTTTCATCATTTTGCACCAGGTAAGTTTCCTCTTCGAATTGACTATTTTAGGTAGAATCATAGTGATTTGTTAGCATAGAATGGTTAGGCATAGTTAGGTGATTAATTTTGGTGAGTTTGAAGAAGTTTCATGAAGGTTGATCATAGTGCACCAAATCTGTTAGAGATCATAACATCAAGAATATGGCACGAGAATCTTAGGTTTGTAGCTTAATTTGTACAGCATGAAATGTAGATTAGGCTAGGGTAAAGATTGGCAAGAATTGGAAGAGTTGATATCAGGTGATCATGGTGGAACCAAGCTGTTATACTCATCGGGTTCAATTGTTGGTTGAGTTTTAGAAGAAGATCATGGTATGGTTGTGTAGAGGGGAAGAAGTAGATCACTTTTGGTCTTGGAATCGTGTGAATTCATGGAGAGTTGAAGGAGAACAGAGAGGTATAAACTCGTGCATGGGAGAAGAGAATTTCAGAAACCCTAGGGTTTCTAAGGTTGAAGACGATGGACAACCGTTGGATGACCACTTTGACTTGGACCAAGGATCTGATCGTATGGCTCACGTTTAAAATGAGACTTGGAGGGAGACCCTGGGTGCTAAACGCACCGTTTCACTTATTCTTTCTGATGGGCTCGAATATCCTTGCTAATAACACCCCTCAAATGCAGGCCCAAACCATAATGAACTGGAAATTTCGCTATTTGCACCGTTTCATCTTTTTTATTTTTTGTTATATTTTCTGAGTGCATTGGGCCCAGACGCGCTTGCTATGCGCGCCCCCCAGTCTGGGCCCATCTCTTAATTTCAATTGGTTTTAGTTGCTCCCTGCACCCCATTTCCAATTAACTCATTTAATTTCTTTCATTTTATTTTAATTCTTTGAAAATTCATAAAAAATTGGAAAATGCATGATTTTAATTGGTTCTTTTTGCATATTATTCATATTTCTGTCAAGAAAAATATCCCATAAAAAAATTCCAATTTCATTTTGTTTTTATATTTTTAGCATATTTTTCTTTTAAATAGGATTAAATAGTGTTTAGTTTGATGCATGAATTTGGTGATTTTAGTTTGATTAAATGCTTTTACATTTTTAATCCATTCTTTTTAGGTTGATTAGTGTAGAATGTTAGCTTGTATATAAAATTTAGTTCACAATTTTAGAATTTAGTTTTAGGTGATTTGTTTAGAGGTGAATAACATGATCAAAACTAGGGTTTAGGAGATAACATAGGAGAATTAAATCATTTCCCTTAGGAATTGTAGTTTGAATTTTTGGGGTATGGGACTATAGGGATTATGGGTAGTTATTAGATCCCTTAGAAATTACTAGGATTCCCCTACTGCTATTAGTACTGTCTGTATTTGTTTGACTGTGTGGTGTGCCCTCTCTGGGGTTATTTTCATTTGTCTGTGTGGGGTATTGGGTTTGCTTGGGGATTGGGAGAGCTGAAGACTGTGATGATGAAGGCCATTGGAGATCAGAGATTGAAGTCCAACTTCCAGAGTTGATGAGGAGCATCCTTTGCTAGCAGCTGTTGAGGAGTATAGGGTTTAGGAGTTAGGCAGAGCCCTAGAGTAGAAAGCTTGTTTCACAAACATGGAAGGCCTTGTCTGCCTCCATTCCTTCTCTATGATTCAAAGTCTCTTTCAAATATCCACCTCCTTCCTTTGGAAGGATCAGTGAATGTATTTGAAAGATAGAACTTTTGAGAGAAAAGTGTCTGCATAATGTTAACAGTTAATGAGCCACCCTTGGTAGGCATTTGACTGTTTAACATTTAGTTCATCTTGTTGGCTGATATTCCTCTTGGAGTTTGAGACTTGAAGAAAAGCCATTGCAGATGGAAGACTGATAATCAAGACCTTGCTTGAAGGCTGTGGAGATGAAGACTGAGGCATTGCTTGAAGTTTGTAGCTGTTGATGATTACTTGAAGACAGAAGTTGATGAAGAGCTGTTGTGGCTGTTTATTTTTGCTGTTTATTTTTGATGTATTGATTGGTTTTCCATGACTGTATTGTTTGCTGTTTAACCTGTTGGGTTGAAAGTGAATTCTGTTCACTTTTGCCTATTGTTTTCTAGGTTCGAGGTTGAGTGGGACTCCCTTGCCTCGCTTGTATTGCTGCATCCATGCATTTTACTGCTTTATTATATATCTGTTGTTTCTGTTTCCGTCTATTCCCTTAGGATATCTGTTTCTCTCTGCGCAAGAGAGGAGCATGATAGACATTAGGTCTTAACCCATGCATGATAACATTAGGTTAGTTTGATTCCCCTTGCAACCGTAGGTTAGAGTTCTGTCTCTTCTTTCTCAAAACAAACAGAGAAAACACAATAAGATTTCAAACACAATAAAAGACACTTCTTCCGTAAAAGAATGTGAACTCATCAAGACGTCATTTTTGTCCGCTTGGACTGTTAATCAGAAAACCCTTTTTCAGAAAGAATAAAAACAATCAAGACAGACCTGTGTCGTACGTGGCCCGAACTACGTTTGCTCTGATCTTCCATGCTGTGTGGAAGTACGTAGGCATAGGATGCAGTGTCCTAGCGAGCAACCTTCCCCTCCTTTCCAGTAGGTAGGCGAACTACGTTGACTCTGATTTCTCGTTCCAGACGGGAATACCTAGGCATAAAGTGCGATACTTTGCCGAGTCATTTTATTTTCTTTTAACCCCTGACCTGTAGTTTAGATAGAATAACAATCCATGCCCGAAAACAAGCGTGGATCCCGTCGAGTACGACGGACGTGAGGGGTGCTAATACCTTCCCCTTGCGTAACCGACTCCCGAATCCAGGTTTTGGTTGCGACGACCATACCTTTCCCCGTCTTCGCGGTAGGTTTACTCTGAGCGTTTCCTTTCCCTCCCGTGGGATAAATAACGCACGGTGGCGACTCCTCTGTTCAGCCGGCGCCGATTTTCGCAGTAGCGACAGCTGGCGACTCTGCTGGGGATCCAACGTCCCCTGGCTGCTAAGGACTGCGATAGTTCCTTATGCATTTGGGATCCAACGTCCCTTAAGAGAGTCAATCCTAACGCTTGTTTTCCCGTCGAGGATTTTGTATGGATTTATATTTCTGTCATTTACTTTCAAGCATTATATTATTTATTATTATTGCTGTATTGGGGTGTGACGGGTGGTTCTGTGATTGAGAGATAAGCCGGACCTGGGCTTGAGTGCACCTAGAATTAGAGTAGAAAGTAGTGGGCGCGTGCCGGCTTTGCTTGCATTAGTGTCTCATGAAATCTACACTCGGACGAGGTTCTTCTGGTTGGCTTCTTTTTCTACCCTTTGGGTCGAAGGGGTTGTTGGTCAGCTGAATTGTCGACTCCGGGAACCGATCATTTGGAAGTTGGCTAAGTGAGGCCTCTTCAGGAATTGATGATGCCACTCCTTCTGGGAATCGTATCATCAACCCTAAAAGTCTGTGACGCCAACGACCGCATAGGATGCCGTACCTTGTGTCAGTTACTAGGACATCCACCTGTGAGAGGGTTTGGGGTTATGCAGGTAACTAGACCTTCAGACTACTGGTTTGTTTCTCGATCTGAGATCCTGAGTATTTATGGAGAGTTCTGAGGTCTGTCAAAGACCAGTTGGAGAGTTCTGAGGTCTGTCAGAGACCAGTTGGAGATATGATATGAGGTCTGCCAGAGACCAGTTGGAGATATGATAGGAGGTCTGCCAGAGACCAGTTCGAGTTATGTTTTGAGGTCTATCAGAGACCAGTGTTAGAGATTCATGTTGGGTCTATCTGAGACCAGGGTTTGAGGAGTTCCAGAGGGTCTATCTGAGACTTGTTAATATGGTTCAGGCTTCTCAGCTACGGCACTTGGTCCCTGTTGCATGTTGCTTGCATTGCATTATTTGCATAATCATTATCATTGCATCCCATTAACGTGTGTCTGTGCTGCAGGTTCATTTGCATATTCCCTGGTTCTAGTGCCCGGACTTCTGAGTATTGATCATGGCTGGATTGAGGAAGACAGTTGCGTATAAGCTTCCTACACCTGATATTACTCCTTTACTTGGTCTGATGTCTCTCGCTGATGAGGAGGTTAGGAGAAGCTTCAGAATGAGTCATGGAAGGCTGCTGAGATTAGTCTGCAAGCCCACTGCTGATGAGATGAATGGGCTGTACACCTTGATGCAATTCTATGACCCCGCATTGAGATGTTTCACGTTCGCTGACTTTATTCTGGGGCCTACCATTGAAGAGTATGTAGAGTTTACTGAGCTACCAGTACATAACAGGGTTCCCTTTATTCACTCTGCTGCTGAGCCCAAGTTGGAGGACTTAGCTAAGGCCTTGCACATGAACGCTGCTGAATTGTTAGTGACTTCTTGGCTTGGGGTTCCAGGTTTCTCCCTTGACTTTCTGGTGGGCAAAGCTCAAGAGTATGCTAAGAGCGGATGTTGGGCGGTCTTTAATGCTATCTTGGCTTTATGCATTTACGGAATAGTGCTGTTTCCTAACTTGCCCAACTTTGTGGACTTGGACGCTTTCCATCTGTTTGCTGCTGGCAACCCGGTGCCCACCCTGATCGGGGACTTCTATCACTCGCTGCACTACAAAAATGAAAACAGAAGGGGAAAGGTTGTTTACTGCTGTGCACCGTTGTTGAACATGTGGTTCAAGAGCCATCTTCCCCTGAAGGGACATTTTGTGGATAGTGCAACTACAGCTGACTGGCCAGAGCGTATGATGAGGTTGTCTTCTGAAGACATTGAGTGGTTTGATCAAGACTTGCTGGGGTCGGAGCTTATTTTCAGTTGTTCTGGGTACCCTAATGTTCCGTTGATAGGAAGAAAGGGGTGTATCAACTACAACCCTTCTCTGTTTATTCTCCAGTTCGGATATGCGTTGAAGAACCCACCTCAGGAGGAAGAAGTACAGGAATCTCTGTACTTCACCGGTGATTTGAAGGGAGAGTTGTTAGCCAAGCTGCAGCATGCATGGACGCGTATTAACAGAATGGGGAAGCCGCTGTTAGGGAAGAACGATTGTCAGGCTTATGCACCCTATAAAGTTTGGATCCAGGAGAGAGCCAGACAGATATTGATGCCATTTCCAGCTGCGCCAGTCCCCGTTCATATTTCGGTGGAAGAGCCAACTACTGTTACTAGGGAGGCCTACGAGCAAGTTGTTAAAGAAAAAGAAGCCTTGATGAAGATCAATGAAGGGTTAGAGCAAGAGCTGGCCCAGATACGCAGTGAGAAAAACAAGGCTGTACGTTCTCTCCAGCAGCAGATCGAACTAGTAAACAGGCTAGGCGCTGAGTTGACTGAGGAGAAAAAGAAGCGCGAACGTCTGGGGCAAGAGTTCAGAAGCTCCCATGACATGCTGGAATCCAAAAAGAAAGCACTCGATGCCGCTCACCGGGAGATCTCTTCTTGCAATAAGACTTGGAATGCTACGCTCACCAACAATAAAAAGAGGGAAGATAAATTGAAGCAGCAAATTTCTGACCTCGAGGAGCAGTTGAAGGCTAGCATTAAGAAGTATGAAGAAGAGGTGATGACCAGGTACAGTCTCCAGAATGCATTGAACAAAGCCATCGAAGGCAGGAACGAAGCTGTGTCTCAGAAGCGAAAGCTAGAGGATCGCTTCGGAGAAGGGGCATGGGAGGAAACAGCTGGTGACGTGCGACGTGTTCTTAAGAGAAGAAACCAGCTTGTCGAAGGGCTGCTTACCCGACCAGGTCATCCAGAGACCAAGAAGTTAATAGAAGAGTACCGGGCTTATGGGAGTACTTGATCATTTCATGTATTAACTTGTATGCTTTATTTGCATAGTGCTGACCATCACCAGGATTGTTGGTTGAGGTCATGCCTTCTTATTGTACTCAATGATATTGTATTCTTGGCTTATTGGATTTCTCTGCAATATATGAGGCTTTCTATGATTCAGCTCCGATCTTCGTATTGCTAGCACTGTCACCACACTGGCACCTTCACACTAGAATCGGGGAATGAATTTCCCTAATGCACAGACACACATTGCATTGCATTCATGTTCATATCGCATTACAGGTAATTATTGGATGGTATCTTATTTCCAGCTCTGTACCAGGTCTTTTTCAGGATTGCAGATCAGCGCCCGCACCGCTACTCCACTCGCACCAACTGTCGAAGAATCATGGATCAAATGCAGAACGAGATGCAAGATATGCGCGAGAAGCTAGCGCTCTTTATGCAGACCATAGAGACTATTGCAAAAGGTCAGGAGAATTTGCAAGCCATGGTGCAGCCTCTGTTGGCAAGGAATTCTGGGCATGGAAATGAGGATCATCAGTCTGTGCGAGTCGACAATGTTCATGGGGATGGTACTCCCACACCAGTGGCTCCGCCTGTAGTCAATATACCTGCTGCCAATGTCAACAACGGTACTGCTGCTGGGAACGGTAACGTTGGAATTGGGAACGAGACTGCCGTCCATAACGTTGGGCTTGGTGATGTCAACTTGGGTGATAATATGGGAGGCAATGGCTTCGGTAATGCTGGATTCGGATTCAATGACTAGGGATTCGATAATGCTGGGAAATATGGTTTCAATGCTCAAGGCTTTGGGAAGGACGGTTTTGGCGTGACTAATCAGGGTTACGGAGGATTCGGAAATGGAAACGGCGCTGGGTTAATGGCTTTTGGACCTGCTGGAGTTGCTCCGGGGTACGGCAACAGGGGGCGAGGCCCGGTGATGAATCAGATTAGAGTTGGCCGTAACAATGGATACGATGGGTATGGAGCTGGGAATGGTATGTGGCAGGAAGATCAGCAAGAGGACGCTTTCTCTGGTGGAGGTTTCGAAGGACCGATGGATGACTCCCAGAGGATCAGAATGCTAGAAGAGCAGATGAGGGGGGTCGTAAATCAAAGTGCTGTGGGCTTAGACATGTCAACAATGGGTCTGGTACCTGGCTTAAGGGTGCCAATCAAATTCAAAGCTCCTACATTTGATAAGTATAAAGGGGACACTTGTCCAAAAGTGCACGTGCGGTCATATTACAGAAGAATGTCTGCGTATTCAACTGATGAGAGAATGCTAATGCATTTTTTTCAAGATAGCTTGTCAGGTCCGTCCCTCGAGTGGTATATGGGGTTGGAGCCAACGCACATAAAGACATGGAAGCAGCTGGCAGAGGCATTCGTAGCTCACTATAAGTATAACAGCGACTTGGCACCCAACCGGGTCCAATTGCAAGGGCTGTCTCAGAAGAAGGGTGAGAGCTTTAAAGAGTATGCGCAAAGATGGCGCGACATGGCTGCTAGGGTCCGTCCTCCTTTAGAAGACAAGGAAATGAATGACATGTTTATAGGCACATTCACCGGCATGTTTTATGACAAGTTGTTTCACACATCTTTGGCCAGTTTCTCAGACTTAATCCTGATGGGAGAAAAGATTGAAAGCAACATTAAACAGGGAAGATTCCAAGATGAGGAATCTATTGCATCTGGCAGTAATAAAAAGGCTTTTGGTGGGCGCCGTCAGGGCGATGCAAGCGTAGTGTTTGGAGGCCGAGGCAGAGGCCGGGGCAGAGGTCGAAACTAATATAATCAGCCGCAGCAGGTGGCGAGTGTTACTATACCGTTTCAGCAACAACCAATGCAACAACAACAGCAACAGCAGCCGCAGCAGGGGGCACAGCCTGCCCAACGCAGATTCCAGGGGGGTAAACCAAGGAGAGTGTTTGAGAAGCCGCCTTCAACTTATGCTGATTTGTTACAGACGTTGTTAGGGTTGAACTTGGTAGAGAAGCGAACTCTGGCACCAATAACAGGTACTCCTCCGTACGGCTATGATGCAAGCCGGCACTGTGAATTCCACTCTAGGGCCCCGGGCCATGATGCAGAGGGTTGCCATGCGTTTAAGCATGTTGTGCAGGATTTATTGGATAGCAAAGCTATCAATTTTGGAACGGCAGGTTCGAATATAGTGCAGAAGCCCATGCCTAACCATGGGGCAAACGCCATTCTGACTGAGGAGGGTTTGAATTTGATTATGAATGTGGATGACCTCAAGACGCCGCTGAGCGAGATAAAGAGCAGATTGTTACAAGGGGGTGTCTATCCTGGGTGCGACGAGTATTGTTTAGAATGCTGGACCCTAGCTGGCGGGTGTGATGATTTAAAGAAAGGTATTCAGGCTTTAATAGATGGCGGCACATTGCAGTTTGACCGAGCAGCAATTGAAGAGCCTGCAGGGGCATTGGCAGATAATCAAAGTGATGTGGCCACTGTTACGATTCCTCGAAAGACAATCACTATCACAGCACCGGTTCAGTGACCGCCAATCACCATAACTAAGGCCAGACCAATCCCATACGAGAGCACAAAGGCAGTCCCTTGGTCATATGGGTTGGAAGTGTATTGTGACGGAGTGAAAATCGATGTTAATAAGCAGCCAGCCGAGACTGTAGATAACGTTGTTGGTACAGGAGGTATGACAAGGAGTGGTAGGATCTTCATATCGCCTGAGGTAGAGGCCGAAAGATTAGCGAAGGGAAAGGGAAAGATGGTTGAGAATGTCCCAGTGCAGGGGGAATGGAAAAGAAGCAGCATCGAAGGATGTAGAAGAATTCATGCGCTTGATCCGTAAAAGTGATTATAAGATTGTGGAGCATCTGCAACAGACGCCGTCCAAGATATCTATCCTGTCGTTGCTATTGTGCTCTGAAGCTCACAGAAATGCTTTGTTGAAGGTCTTGGATACTTCCTTTGTGCCCCAAGATGTTTCCGTAAATCAGCTGGAGGGAGTGTTAGCGCATGTAAATGCAGGCCATAGCTTGGGCTTTACAGACTTCGACTTGACCCCTAAGGGGAGGGAGCACAATATGGCGTTGCACGTATCTGTCGAGTGTAGAGGATCAGTCATGTCGCATGTACTGGTCGATATCAGATCGTCTTTGAATGTGCTGCCCAAGAAAGCGATGATGAAACTGGATGTCAGAGGAATCTTGTGCACGCCCAGTGACTTGGTGGTCAGGGCATTTGATGGCACGCGGAGAACAGTTTTTGGATCGATAACATTGCCTCTATAGGTGGGGCCGGAGGTTTTCGCGACTGAATTTTATATCATGGACATCCAGCCTGCATATAGCTGCCTCCTCGGAAGACCTTGGATCCATGGGGCTGGGGCAGTCACGTCTACCCTGCATCAAAAGTTGAAATATATGGTCGGAGACAGCGTGGTTACTGTGTGCGGAGAAGAAGACATCCTGGTCAGCCATCTGTCGTCATTTAAATATGTGGAGGTCGACGGAGAGATTCACGAAACACCCTGCCAGACATTTGAAGGGTTGCGCATCAAGGACAAAGGTCCCGGGCTGAGCAAAGTGTCGGAGATAGCCGTCTCGTCATATAAAGAAGCTCAAGCTCTGGTAGAGACTGGTGAGGCAAAGGGCTGGGGTAAAGTGCTGGATATTCCTGTGAAGATGGATCGATTCGGGTTGGGATATCGACCGTCGTCATCAACACCTGCTGTGGGGGCACCCCGTTTCAGAGGACCAATAACCATCACTGCTAGTGGAGTATGTCATGAGACCATCAACGCTGCTTCAGAGTCCGACGAAGGAGACAGCGACTGTGATATGGATTCCTGGATTCAGCCAAGCACGCCAGGACAGGGATTGTGCAACTGGTCTATTCAGGAGCTTGTTCCTGTGACTCTTAAACAATAATGCTTTGTTTTTAATTGTTGAACAATCTGGTGTCTTGCCCGGGGCATCATGATTTGCTTAGGGCTGTGCTGTTATGAACATTGCGTGTTTATCATTAAATAAAAGGCGTTTTTCATGTGCAAATATTGAGATCTCTGTTTTTCCTGTTTTGTAGTTTTCAATAAAATGGCAACGTAGTTATTCGCTTTATACGCATTTTGAAGCATTTAACCATTCCTTTTGCAGGATAACATTTTCAGATGACATCCTTGAACCACCTATGACTCGTCCCGACATTGAACACCCGGTATTTCAGGCCGAAGAAGAGGTTGTTGAAGATGGTGATGTTCCTGAAGAACTGTCCTGGTTGGTGAAGCAAGAGGAAAGAGTCATTCTGCCTCACGAAGAGATCATCGAAATCATTAACCTGGGGTCGGAAGGGGTTGAAAAGAATATTCGTATAGGAGCCGCGCTGCAGAACGACGTCAAGCGAAGACTGGTTGAAATGCTCAGAGAGTATAGTGATGTATTCGCTTGGTCGTATGAAGACATGCCAGGGCTCGATACAGATATGGTTGTGCACCGTCTGCCGTTGAAAGAAGAATGCCCGCCGGTCAAGCAAAAGCTTCGCAGAACTAGACCCGATATGGTAGTGAAGATTAAAGAAGAGGTTCAAAAACAGTGGGATGCTGGTTTCCTAGCTGTGACAAAATATCCCTCATGGGTCGCTAACATTGTACCAGTGCCAAAGAAAGACAGTAAGGTGAGAATGTGTGTAGATTACCGTGACTTGAATAAAGCGAGCCCGAAAGACGATTTTCCACTTCCGCATATCGATGTGCTAGTTGACAACACTGCTCAATACTCCGTATTCTCCTTCATGGATGGCTTCTCAGGCTATAACCAGATCAAAATGGCGCCAGAGGACATGGAGAAGACTACTTTCATAACGCCTTGGGGAACATTTTGTTATAAAGTGATGCCCTTTGGGTTGAAGAATGCTGGGGCAACGTATCAGCGTGCAATGACGACTCTTTTTCATGATATGATGCATAAAGAGATCGAAGTTTATGTTGACGATATGATTGCCAAATCCCAGACGGAGGAAGAGCATTTGGTGAATTTGCTGAAGTTATTCAAAAGGCTTAGGAAGTTCAGGCTGAGACTGAACCCTAACAAGTGCACCTTCGGGGTGAGATCGGGTAAACTGCTGGGGTTTATCGTGAGTAAAAAAGGAATAGAGGTCGATCCTGCTAAAATAAAAGCAATTCAAGAGATGCCGACGCCTAAAACAGAGAAAGAGGTGCGCGGGTTTTTAGGGAGGTTGAACTACATCGCTCGGTTCATATCTCACCTAACTGCTACGTGTGAACCATTGTTCAAGCTGTTGAAAAAAGATCAAGCTGTAACGTGGAACGAAAATTGTCAAAAGGCGTTCGACAAAATAAAGCAGTATTTGCAGGAGCCTCCTATTTTGATACCTCCAGTGGCAGGGAGACCCTTGATTATGTATTTGACAGTTCTTGAGGGAAGCATGGGTTGTGTTCTCGGTCAACACGACGAGACAGGAAGAAAAGAGCATGCAATCTACTACTTGAGTAAGAAATTTACTGAATGTGAATCTCGATATTTAATGCTTGAAAAAACTTGTTGCGCGCTAGCCTGGGCCGCCAAGCGTTTGAGGCAATACATGCTGAATCATACTACCATGCTCATCTCGAAGATGGATCCTATCAAATATGTATTCGAAAAGCAGGCGTTGTCAGGGAGAATTGCCCGTTGGCAGATGGTGTTGACTGAATATGACATCCAGTATGTCTCGCAAAAGGCTATAAAGGGGAGTGTGCTGTCTGAGTACTTGGCGGAGCAGCCTATTGAAGATTACCAATCGATGAGGTTTGATTTTCCTGACGAGGATATCATGTACCTAAAGATGAAAGATTGTGAAGAGCCGTTGCCAGACGAAGGACCAGAGTTGGGTTCCAAGTGGAAGTTGATCTTTGACGGAGCTGTAAATGCCTACGGTAGCGGAATAGGGGCAATCATCACCACTCCACACGGGTCGCACATCCCGTTTACTGCTCGATTGACCTTTGCAGTTACCAATAATGAAGCCAAATACGAAGCTTGTATTATGGGGCTTGAAGAAGCCATTGATTTGCGAATCAAGAATCTGGACGTCTACGGAGATTCAGCTCTGGTGATAAATCAAATAAAAGGAGAATGGGAGACACGTCAGCCCAATTTAATACATTACATGAACTATGCGAGGAGATTGTTGCCTTTCTTTAACAAGGTTGAATTGCATCATGTACCGCGAGCAGAAAATCAAATGGCTGACGCCCTGGCCACTTTGTCTTCCATGTACAAAGTCAACTTCTGGAACGAGGCTCCTAGAATTATTATCTCTCGGCTTGACAGACCTGCCTTCATATTTGCTATTGAGGAGGCATCCGATGATAAACCATGGTATTTTGATATCCTTAATTTCCTGAAGAATAAAGAGTATCCGACTGGGGCATCCAGTCAAGATCAGAAGACTCTTAGGAGATTAGCGGGTAATTTCTATTTGAATCCGGATGGTGTCTTATACAGATGAAATCACGACTTGGTACTGCTACGTTGTGTGGATGAAAAAGAGGCAAAGCTGCTCATAGAGGAAATACATGAAGGTACATTTGGTACGCATGTTGGTGGGCATGCTATGACGAGGAAGCTGCTGCGGGCAGGTTATTTTTGGCTGACTATGGAAACTGATTGTTTCAAGTTTGCGAGGAAGTGCCACAAGTGCCAAATCTACGCTGATAAGATCCACGTGCCTCCGAGTCCTCTGAATGTGATGTCATCGCCATGGCCATTTTCGATGTGGGGAATCGATATGATTGGAAAGATCGAGCCGACGGCTTCTAACGGGCACCGGTTCATTCTAGTAGCAATCGATTACTTCACCAAGTGGGTGGAAGCGGCGTCTTACGCAAATGTAACTAAGCAGGTGGTGGCCAGATTCATCAAGAGAGATATCATTTGCAGATACGGAATCCCCGAACGGATAATCACTGACAACGGTTCAAACCTGAACAACAAAATGATGAAGGAGCTTTGTCAGAATTTCAAGATCGAACATCACAACTCCTCCCCTTACCGACCCAAGATTAATGGCGCTGTTGAAGCGGCCAATAAGAATATAAAGAAGATCGTTCAGAAAATGGTGGTGACCTATAAGGATTGGCATGAGATGCTACCTTTCGCTTTGCACAGTTATCG
This sequence comes from Lathyrus sativus, assembly GCA_963859935.3. NCBI lineage: Eukaryota > Viridiplantae > Streptophyta > Magnoliopsida > Fabales > Fabaceae > Lathyrus > Lathyrus sativus. The sequence continues at coordinate 181,630,715 of OZ012740.1, read as the reverse complement.
TACGACAGTACGCACATCAACCGGGGCAACCCCGTTCTCGCTGGTATACGGAATGGAAGCAGTCCTACCGTTGGAAGTTGAGATCAATTCTCTGAGAGTATTGCGAGACGTTCAAGTAGATGAGGCAGAATGGGTGAAAGACAGGTTGAACCAACTGAGTTTAATGGATGAGAAGAGGCTAGCTTCTCTAGCATACGGTAGTTTGTACCAGAGCCGAATGAAGAAAGCATATGATAAGAAGATACATCCTCAGAGCATTCAGACGGGCGACCTTGTGTTGAAAAGGATTCTCCCACCGCAGGCAGATCACAGGGGCAAGTGGACCCCCAATTACGAAGGGCCATACGTTGTCAGAAAAGTCTTTTCAGGAGGAGCGTTATTGTTGTCCACCATGGACGGTGAAGACTTTGCGTCGCCTGTAAATTCGGACGCAGTTAAAAAATACTTTGCTTAAAATTGACCCGCTGGACAGAAAAAAGAGAGTCCAGGCAAAAATGGGGCATCCTGGCGAACCAAAAACAGAATGAAAGGTTCGGGCAAAAGTTAGGGATAAAATTGAAAAAATGTACACCCGCGAAGTTGAAAACCTACACTGGGCGGCTTCGGCAAAAAAGGGTATTCCGGTGAACTGAAAACCCGTAAAGGGCGGTTCACGCAAAAGTTAGGGATTTGAAAAGCAAATGACTGCGGGCCGAATTTGATACTGCATTTTTGAGCATTGGTGCGGGAGAATATACTCGAGTGGTCGATTATCAGATACAATCTCTTTGGAAGTGTGGATACCGGGGAAAAACATTGGAGTCGGGTGAGTCATAGGAGGATCAGTTCGTGATGTTCGTCTGCATCCCGTTGCCGACATGTGTACAACTTTAATTTGTCAATATATTTATGCTTCTTGTGCATACCTGTATATTTGTCGGGCGTAGCTTCCTCTTTTCAGGAGTTACATCCCGTGTACAAAACTCCGCCCATTCAGGGGCCCAATAAATAAAATATGTTATTCAGTATTTGATGCTGGTTCTTTACTATTTTGTGCATAATAAACGCCTAGGTTTTATGAAACTAGCATGTGCATAACGTCACTGGCCCTTGCCAACAATTGCTAAAACTTTGAATTAACTGAAAATGAGGTCACTAACACTAACCTGAATAGATTTGGTTGTGTAGACTTGTCTTGTTGTGTTTGTGGTGTTGCAGGGTTCATAGCCGCATGAAGAGGGCGATCAAAAGAGTGCAGTATGGATCAGAAGCTCGTAACAAAAGACTCGATTCCCACCCAGGTCATGCCTGTTTCTTCCTGAAGAAGGATCGAATTCCCCAGCTAGTCGTAGCTTATCCGAAGAACATTCTCCAGTCAGATCGTTTATCCTCAGCAAAGTTTGGCAAGTCCAAGATTGTAGACCGTATTCAGACAGTATATCTCAAGCAGAGTGGTTTAGCCGCAGAAGATTAATATTGGTGAGCGGTATTCAGGCAGTTTACCCTTCCCCGCAGGGTCATTTACGCTCCCCCAGCGGAGTCAGTTGATTTTCCCCAAGAGAATCGTTTCGCCCCCAGTGGAGTTCTCTTTTCAGCAAGTGTTTTCATTCCTCCCAGTGGAACTCAAAGATTAAGACTCTCCCCGGCAGAGTTGGCTGTGTTTCCTGGCATTTATTTTGTCAAAACACCGTGTGATATCCGTTCACTCTCCAGAAGAAGTCCAAGCATATTGGGTTCAGCTGCTATTTCTCAGCAGAGTTATATTCCCCAGCAGGGTGTTACTTCAGTGAGGTGCTTGGTTAAGTTCCCAATTTCCCAGCTGAGTCGACTTCATTCTTTCAGCATTTATTTTGCTGGAATAATTCTGTAGCACCTGGCTATCCCCAGCGGAGTCGGCATTGTCTTCGGCATTTATGCTGCTGAAGCGGTTTCCTGTATCCCATCAGTTCGAGTCTGCATTCGCATCAGCATATAGTGTCATATTTGCATCTACCAAATAAAAGCACGCGTAGCATTTCCATGTCGAATGGAGCATTGCGTCATTATCAAACATACGCATTTTTGAAACATGAACCAGGTGGGCTAACCGTTTGTTTCAAGTATTGCTCTCTTGCAGGTGGAAGGAGCTCTTGCTCAAATGAATTACTAAACATTCGAGGTCTCGACGTGAGACAGTCAACGAAAATGTCAGCTGTGGCATTTTTCCCCATAGAGTTATCATGATGAAGTTCTTTTTGTCTCCGAACAGAGATATTTGTGTAAATTTCTCTTGTTTTCCCCGCCAGAGTTAGTAGGCAAAATATCTCCTTGTCCCCAAGCAAAGTTATTTGTCATCAAAGGGTTTCGTGAATCAGAATTTCAGAGGCTGCCGCCGGTTATCAGAATAGGCGTCCGGTAGTTTGGTTGTCAAATATCCCCAATGCCTCAAAGTCGCTGTCGTGTCAGTGTTAAGAAGTTTGTGGGTTGGTACCAATGGAGAAATGAGTCCTGATGTGGATAATTTTATTGACAGGTTTTCTTTGTGCTAGAGAAATGGGTGTCCTAACGTGGACAGATTTATTTCCCCGGGCTGATAGGAGGTGCTAGTCCTAACGTGGACAGGTTCGATTTCTTAGAATTGATGGAAGGTGGAGTCCTGACGTGGACATTTCCTCAAGTTGACGATATGTGTTAGTCCTAACATGGACAGATTCGAGTTCTCGGTATTGATTGAGTGTGGAGTCCTGACGTGGACAAGATTGATTACTCTTCGTGTTGGTGTCCTGACGTGAATCATTTATTTCCAGCAGATATTTCTCTTCGTAATGGTGAAATGCGCGTCCTGACGTGGACAAGTTTATAGTTCTTCGTGATGACAAGATGCGAGAGTCCTGACGTGGACAAAATTTATCCTTCTTCGTGTTGTTGGCGAAGTGTGTGTCCTGACGTGGACAAGTTTCATTTCCCCAGCAAGTCGAAGGTGCACAAGTCCTAACGTGGACAAAGTTATCTTCCTTCATGTTGACGCAGCATGAGTCCTGACATGGACAAAATTTTATTTCCTCAGCAAGTCGAGTGTGGAGTCCTTACGCGGACAAATCACGACTATATATGGTTTCCTTACGTGGAAAGATAGATTGATTCCTGACGTGGAAAGATTGTGATTCCTTACGTGGAAAGATTGGAGTCCTTACGTGGACAGATAAAGAAGTATTCCTTACGTGGAAAGATTGGAGTCCTTACGTGGATAGATCAAGTTGGTTTCCTTACGTGGAAAGAAGATTGATTCCTTACGTGGAAAGAGGTGTTCCTTACGTGGAAAGAAGAAGTTCATTCCTTACGTGGAAGAACGATGTATTCCTTACGTGGAAAGTGTAGTCCTGACGTGGACAGATTCAGAAAAGAAGTTGGTTTCCTTACGTGGAAAGATGTGATTCCTTACGTGGATAGTTTAGTCCTGACGTGGACAGATCCAGACGAAGTCTTAGTCCTAACGTGGACGGTGTTATTCCTAACGTGGAAGAGTTTATTCCTAACGTGGACGATTTATTTTTGATGAAATGCAGACGAATTATCCCCAGCGAAGTCGCCGAGGTTTTCCGGGTTGACAGCAGATGGAGTCCTAACGTGGACAAGTTTAGTTGGGACATCTTCGATGAGAGAATTTTCCAGGCTGATGAAGATAATCCCCAGCACGAGATCAGTGGATTGCTGTAAACAGTCAGATTCAGTTGGTGAATGTCGTTCCCCAAGCAGTGGTGCAGTTTACTTCTGCGGTTGGCAAATTTCCGGGTTCTTAGTATTCAACCATCTTGCACCTCGAATGTTTGAAGGTCGTTCGCTCTTCGCCCAATCGGGTCCAAGTCGCTTGAATAGGGGCAGCTGTTGCACCCTAAAATTTGCTCAACCTTATTCATTTGGTTTATGTTTCAATATCATTAGCATTTGCATATAGAGTCATGCACATAGTCAAATCATCTGCATAGCATAGCATAGCAAGTTATCCAACAAGGGACCAAGCACTATTCTCATCTCTATGAGCCTATCTAGAGGTTATTATTCTAATTCAATCTCATTCAAGTCATCAGAAAGAATTTGAAAGCTAAAGAAGTTTGTGGATCAAGCAGTGCATCTATCTCCTATCTGAGGGTATCTGAGGATCAAAGCAGTTGTGAGCTGTGAATTGAAGGCATGGAGAGTATCTAGACATCATGGAAGACTTAGAAAGTCAATTGGAGAAGGAGGCAAGTCATTGATATGATCACAAGAGTTGCAGTTGAAGACAGTCAACTAGGGTTTCATCTGGGTCAACTCTAGGTCAACCCTAGATCAATTGATTGATTGAAAAGCATTAAGGTCTATTGGAGAGATCTGGGGTTCATCATTTGACATGTGGAGAAGGATATGGTGACATGCTAAGAATAAATCAAGAGAAATCAAGGAGAAGAGGAGTTTCTAAATTAGGGTTTCTGTGTAAAATCCCCTAATTTAGGTCAAATTTCCAAGCAAGATAAGTCAAAATGCAAGCTTCAAATGGATCCTTGGCCAACATTAAGCTTGTATAGGATCTCAATACCTTTAATTTGAGTGGTGGAAGACATCAAGGAGATTTATAGAACTCAAGTTATGGTCCTTGCAAGTTACAGGTCATCTGAGGTATCTGAAATTTTGTCTGTGAAAGTTACTTGTCTTCCAAGCAACGTTTACCCCTCAAGGAGATTTCAAATGAATTTATGGTCAACATAAGAGTTGTTCCTAATTGTCTTAGATTTCTATAATGGTATGGTATGCCTTCATATGATTTGTGGAACTCTACTTATGGTCTTGGCAAGCAAAGGGTATTTTGGTCATCTGAGAATTACAGGTCATTTCAAGCCTATGCCCAAAACTCATACAAGGAAGCTTCAAATGGAAAATTTCACAACATCAAACTTGCTCCAAATGACATTTTTAGTCTATAAAAGTGACCGTTAAAGATTGGAAAGGCTCATAGCACAAGGTTTCAAAATTGGTGAATTTAATGAATGAAAAATGACCTAAAATTGAGATTTTTCATACTTTGGCCAAATGAGGTGAAATTATAGGTCATTTTGATTGGAGAAAATGTTTTAGGAACATTGGCAAAAGTAGAATTTTGATTTTGGTTCAAGAATTGAAAGATATGCATGGTTACTTAAAAATGAAGTTACATAATCCAAATCAAAGGGAAAGTGTGCATGGGAAGTTTCTCCAAGCTTCTAGGACTTTCTATTATCATCTATATATTGAATTGAAGAGCTCCATGCCATGGTTGGTGAATCACTTTGTTCAAAACACAAGTTATACACAATTCTTCCATTTTTGCAAAATCAATTCAAACTCCATCAAATCTTCACCAATTTCCATTTTTCTTGATTTGATCATCATCAACATCTTCCATAGATCAGAATTCACATCAAGATTGGTTAGAATTGAGGAAAACTCATGCCATACAATTCCATCATCCAAGGAGCAAGATTTTGGTGATTTCAAGATTCAAGAACTAGGAGCAAGATCCATTGCATACAGAATTCATAATCAAGTTCACTGATCAACTTCCAATCATTACAAGCATCAGATCCAAGGATTTTAGCACCTGTTTTCATCATTTTGCACCAGGTAAGTTTCCTCTTCGAATTGACTGTTTTAGGTAGAATCATAGTGATTTGTTAGCATAAAATGGTTAGGCATAGTTAGGTGATTAATTTTGGTGAGTTTGAAGAAGTTTCATGAAGGTTGATCATAGTGCACCAAATCTGTTAGAGATCATAACATCAAGAATATGGCACGAGAATCTTAGGTTTGTAGCTTAATTTGTTCAGCATGAAATGTAGATTAGGCTATGGTAAAGATTGGCAAGAATTGGAAGAGTTGATATCAGGTGATCATGGTGGAACCAAGCTGTTATACTCATCGGGTTCAATTGTTGGTTGAGTTTTAGAAGAAGATCATGGTATGGCTGTGTAGAGGGGAAGAAGTAGATCACTTTTGGTCTTGGAATCGTGTGAATTCATGGAGAGTTGAAGGAGAACAGAGAGGTATAAACTCGTGCATGGGAGAAGAGAATTTCAGAAACCCTAGGGTTTCTAAGGTTGAAGACGATGGACAACCGTTGGATGACCACTTTGACTTGGACCAAGGATCTGATCGTATGGCTCACGTTTAAAATGAGACTTGGAGGGAGACCCTGGGTGCTAAACGCACCGTTTCACTTATTCTTTCTGATGGGCTCGAATATCCTTGCTAATAACACCCCTCAAATGCAGGCCCAAACCATAATGAACTGGAAATTTCGCTATTTGCACCGTTTCATCTTTTTTATTTTTTGTTATATTTTCTGAGTGCATTGGGCCCAGACGCGCTTGCTATGCGCGCCCCCCAGTCTGGGCCCATCTCTTAATTTCAATTGGTTTTAGTTGCTCCCTGCACCCCATTTCCAATTAACTCATTTAATTTCTTTCATTTTATTTTAATTCTTTGAAAATTCATAAAAAATTGGAAAATGCATGATTTTAATTGGTTCTTTTTGCATATTATTCATATTTCTGTCAAGACAAATATCCCATAAAAAAATTCCAATTTCATTTTGTTTTTATATTTTTAGCATATTTTTCTTTTAAATAGGATTAAATAGTGTTTAGTTTGATGCATGAATTTGGTGATTTTAGTTTGATTAAATGCTTTTACATTTTTAATCCATTCTTTTTAGGTTGATTAGTATAGAATGTTAGCTTGTATATAAAATTTAGTTCACAATTTTAGAATTTAGTTTTAGGTGATTTGTTTAGAGGTGAATAACATGATCAAAACTAGGGTTTAGGAGATAACATAGGAGAATTAAATCATTTCCCTTAGGAATTGTAGTTTGAATTTTTGGGGTATGGGACTATAGGGATTATGGGTAGTTATTAGATCCCTTAGAAATTACTAGGATTCCCCTACTGCTATTAGTACTGTCTGTATTTGTTTGACTGTGTGGTGTGCCCTCTCTGGGGTTATTTTCATTTGTCTGTGTGGGGTATTGGGTTTGCTTGGGGATTGGGAGAGCTGAAGACTGTGATGATGAAGGCCATTGGAGATCAGAGATTGAAGTCCAACTTCCAGAGTTGATGAGGAGCATCCTTTGCTAGCAGCTGTTGAGGAGTATAGGGTTTAGGAGTTAGGCAGAGCCCTAGAGTAGAAAGCTTGTTTCACAAACATGGAAGGCCTTGTCTGCCTCCATTCCTTCTCTATGATTCAAAGTCTCTTTCAAATATCCACCTCCTTCCTTTGGAAGGATCAGTGAATGTATTTGAAAGATAGAACTTTTGAGAGAAAAGTGTCTGCATAATGTTAATAGTTAATGAGCCACCCTTGGTAGGCATTTGACTGTTTAACATTTAGTTCATCTTGTTGGCTGATATTCCTCTTGGAGTTTGAGACTTGAAGAAAAGCCATTGCAGATGGAAGACTGATAATCAAGACCTTGCTTGAAGGCTGTGGAGATGAAGACTGAGGCATTGCTTGAAGTTTGTAGCTGTTGATGATTACTTGAAGACAGAAATTGATGAAGAGCTGCTGTGGCTGTTTATTTTTGCTGTTTATTTCTGATGTATTAATTGGTTTTCCCTGACTGTATTGTTTGTTGTTTAACCTGTTGGGTTGAAAGTTTGTTGTTTAACCTGTTGGGTTGAAAGTGAATTCTGTTCACTTTTGCCTATTGTTTTCTAGGTTCGAGGTTGAGTGGGACTCCCTTGCCTCGCTTGTATTGCTGCATCCATGCATTTTACTGCTTTATTATATATCTGTTGTTTCTGTTTCCGTCTATTCCCTTAGGATCTCTGTTTCTCTCTGCGCAAGAGAGGAGCATGATAGACATTAGGTCTTAACCCATGCATGATAACATTAGGTTAGTTTGATTCCCCTCGCAACCGTAGGTTAGAGTTCTGTCTCTTCTTTCTCAAAACAAACAGAAAAAACACAATAAGATTTCAAACACAATAAAAGACACTTCTTCCGTAAAAGAATGTGAACTCATCAAGACGTCATTTTTGTCCGCTTGGACTGTTAATCAGAAAACCCTTTTTCAGAAGGAATAAAAACAATCAAGACAGACCTGTGTCGTACGTGGCCCGAACTACGTTTGCTCTGATCTTCCATGCTGTGTGGAAGTACGTAGGCATAGGATGCAGTGTCCTAGCGAGCAACCTTCCCCTCCTTTCCAGTAGGTAGGCGAACTACGTTGACTCTGATTTCTCGTTCCAGACGGGAATACGTAGGCATAAAGTGCGATACTTTGCCGAGTCATTTTATTTTCTTTTAACCCCTGACCTGTAGTTTAGATAGAATAACAATCCATGCCCGAAAACAAGCATGGATCCCGTCGAGTACGACGGACGTGAGGGGTGCTAATACCTTCCCCTTGCGTAACCGACTCCCGAATCCAGGTTTTGGTTGCGACAACCATACCTTTCCCCGTCTTTGCGGTAGGTTTACTCTGAGCGTTTCCTTTCCCTCCCGTGGGATAAATAATGCACGGTGGCGACTCTTCTGTTCAGCCGGCGCCGATTTTCGCAGTAGCGACACTGGGGCAGTCACATCTACCTTGCACCAAAAGCTGAAATACATGGTAGGGGACAGTGTGGTCACAGTCTGTGGAGAAGAAGATATATTGGTTAGCCATCTGTCATCATTCAAGTATGTAGAAGTCGACGGCGAGATTCATGAAACACCCTGTCAAGCCTTTGAAGGGTTGCGCATCAAAGACAAAGGTCCCGAGCCGAGTAAAGCGTCAGAGGTGGCCGTCTCGTCATACAAGGAAGCTCAGGCTCTAGTGGAGACTGGCGAGACAAAGGGCTGGGGCAAGGTTCTGGATATTCTCGTGAAGATGGACAGATTTGGGCTGGGATATCAACCGTCATCATCAACGCCTGCTGCAGAGGCACCCCGTTTCAAAGGACCGATAACAATCACCGCTAGTGGAGTGTATCACGAGGCCATCAACGCTGTTTCAGATTCCGAAGAAGGAGACAGTGATTGCGACATGGACGCCTGGATTCACCCGAGCGTGCCAGGACAAGGATTATGCAATTGGTCTATTCAGGAGATTGTTCCTGTGACTCACAAACAGTAATACTTTGTTTTCTTAATTGTTGAACAATCTGGTGCCTTACCCGGGGCATCGTGATTTTGCTTAGGACCGTGCTGTTATGTACATTGCGTTGTTTAATCATTAAATAAAAGGCGTTTTTTCATGTACAAATATTGCGATCTCTGTTTTTCCTATTTTGTGTTTTACAATAAAATGGCAACGTGGTTATTCGCTTTATACGCATTTTGAAGCATTTAACCATTCCTTTTGCAGGATAACATTTTCAGATGACATCATTGAACCGCCTATGACTCGTTTCGACTTTGAGCACCCGGTATTTCAGGCCGAAGGAGAGATTGTTGAAGATGGCGACGTTCCCGAAGAATTGTCTTGGTTGGTAAAGCAAGAAGAGCGAGTCATTCTGCCTCATGAGGAGGTCATTGAAATTATTAACCTGGGGTCGGAAGGGGTTGAAAAGAACATTCGTATAGGAGTCGCGCTGCAGAGCGACGTCAAGCGAAGACTGGTTGAAATGCTCAGAGAGTACAGTGATGTGTTCGCTTGGTCGTACGAAGACATGCCTGGGCTTGATATAGATATGGTTGTGCACCGTCTGCCGCTAAAAGAAGAATGCCCGCCGGTTAAGCAGAAGCTTCGCAGAACTAGGCCAGATATGGCAGTGAAAATTAAAGAGGAGGTTCAAAAACAGTGGGGTGCTGGTTTCCTAGCTGTTACAAAATATCCCTCATGGGTCGCTAATATTGTACCAGTGCCAAAGAAAGACGGTAAAGTGAGAATGTGTGTAGATTACCGTGATTTGAATAAAGCAAGCCCGAAAGATGATTTCCCGCTTCCTCACATCGATGTGCTGGTTGACAACACTGCTCAATTCTCCGTATTCTCCTTCATGGATGGCTTCTCGGGCTATAATCAGATTAAGATGGCACCAGAAGACATGGAGAAGACTACTTTCATAACACCTTGGGGAACATTTTGTTACAAAGTGATGCCCTTCGGATTGAAGAATGCTGGGGCAACGTATCAGCGTGCAATGACGACTCTTTTCCATGATATGATGCATAAGGAGATCGAGGTTTATGTCGATGATATGATTGCCAAATCCCAGACAGAGGAAGAGCATTTGGTGAATTTGCTGAAGTTATTCAAAAGGCTTAGGAAGTTCAGGCTGAGACTGAACCCTAACAAGTGCACCTTCGGGGTGAGATCGGGTAAACTGTTGGGGTTTATCGTGAGTGAAAGAGGAATAGAGGTTGATCCTGCAAAAATAAAAGCAATACAAGAGATGCCGATGCCTAGAACAGAGAAAGAGGTGCGCGGGTTTTTAGGGAGGTTGAACTACATCGCTCGGTTTATATCTCACCTGACATCTACGTGTGCACCGTTATTCAAGCTGTTGAAAAAAGACCAAGTTGTAACGTGGAATGAAAATTGTCAAAAGGCGTTCGATAAAATAAAACAGTGTTTGCAGGAGCCTCCTATTTTCATACCCCCAGTGGCAGGGAGACCCTTGATTATGTATTTGACAGTTCTTGAGGGAAGTATGGGTTGTGTTCTCGGTCAACACGACGAGACTAGGCGTAAAGAGCATGCGATCTACTACTTGAGTAAGAAGTTTACCGAATGTGAATCTCGATATTCAATGCTTGAAAAAACTTGTTTCGCGCCAGCCTGGTCCGCCAAGCGTTTGAGGCAATACATGCTGAATCATACAACCATGCTCATCTCGAAGATGGATCCTATCAAATATGTATTCGAAAAGCAGGCACTATCGGGGAGAATTTCCCGTTGGCAGATGATTTTGACCGAATATGACATCCAGTATGTCTCGCAGAAGGCTATAAAGGGGAGCGTATTATCTGAGTACTTGGCAGAGCAGCCTATTGAGGACTACCAATCGAGGAGGTTTGATTTTCCTGACGAGGATATCATGTACTTAAAGATGAAAGATTGTGAAGAACCGTTACCAGACGAAGGACCAGAATTGGGCTCCAAATGGAAGTTGATCTTCGACGGAGCTGTAAATGCCTACGGTAGCGGAATAGGGGCAATCATCACTACTCCACACGGGTCGCACATCCCGTTTACTGCTCGATTGACCTTTCCAGTTACCAATAATGAAGCCGAATACGAAGCCTGCATCATGGGGCTTGAAGAAGCCATTGATTTGCGAATCAAAAATCTAGATGTATACGGAGACTCAGCTCTGGTAGTGAATCAAATAAAAGGAGAATGGGAGACACGTCAGCCTAATCTGATATCGTACATGAATTATGCAAGGAGATTGTTGCCTTTCTTTGACAAGGTTGAATTGCATCATGTACCGCGAGCAGAGAATCAGATGGCTGACGCCCTGGCCACTTTGTCTTCCATGTATGAAGTCAACTTCTGGAATGAGGCTCTCAGAATTGTTATCTCTCGGCTTGACAGACCCGCCTTCGTGTTTTCCATTGACGAAGCATCTGATGATAAACCGTGGTATTTTGATATCCTTCATTTCCTGAAAAAAAAAAAGAGTATCCGGCTAGGGCATCCAGTCATGATCAGAAGACTCTCAGGAGATTGGCGGGTAACTTCTATCTGAATCCGGACGGTGTCCTGTACAAGCGAAATCACGACTTGGTGCTACTACGTTGTGTAGATGAGAAAGAGGCGAAGCTGCTCATGGAGGAAATACATGAGGGTACATTTGGTACGCATGCTGGTGGGCATGCTATGACGAGGAAGCTGCTGCGGGCAGGTTATTATTGGCTGACTATGGAAACTGATTGTTTCAAGTTTGCGAAGAGGTGTCATAAGTGCCAAATCTATGCAGATAAGATCCATGTGCCTCCGAGTCCTCTGAACGTGATGTCGTCGCCATGGCCATTCTCGATGTGGGGAATCGATATGATTGGAAAGATCGAGCCGACTGCTTCTAACGGGCATCGGTTCATTCTGGTAGCAATCGATTACTTCACCAAGTGGGTGGAAGCGGCATCTTATGCGAATGTGACCAAACAGGTGGTAGCCAGATTCATCAAGAGAGATATCATTTGCAGATATGGGATCCCCGAGCGGATAATTACTGACAACGGTTCGAACCTGAATAACAAAATGATGAAGGAGCTGTGTCAGAGTTTTAAGATCGAGCATCACAACTCCTCCCCTTATCGACCCAAGATGAATGGCGTTGTTGAAGTGGCCAATAAGAATATAAAGAAGATTGTTCAGAAGATGGTGGTGACCTATAAGGATTGGCGCGAGATGCTACCTTTTGCTTTGCACGGTTATCGTACGATGGTACGCACATCAACCGGGGCAACCCCGTTCTCGTTGGTATATGGAATGGAAGCAGTGTTACCACTGGAAGTTGAGATTCCTTCCCTGAGAGTATTACGAGATGTCCAACTAGACGAGGCAGAATGGGTGAAAGACAGGTTGAACCAGCTGAGTTTAATGGATGAGAAGAGGCTAGCTTCTCTAGCATACGGTCGTTTGTACCAGAGCCGAATGAAGAAAGCATATGATAAGAAGATACATCCTCGGAGCTTTCAGACGGGCGACCTTGTGCTAAAGAGGATTCTCCCGCCACAGGCAGATCACAGGGGCAAATGGACCCCCAACTACGAAGGGCCATACGTTGTCAGAAAAGTCTTTTCAGGAGGGGCTTTATTGTTGTCCACCATGGACGGTGAAGACTTTACGTCGCCTGTGAATTCGGACGCAGTTAAAAAATACTTTGCTTGAAATTGACCCGCTGGACAGAAAAAAAAAGAGAGTCCAGGCAAAAATGGGGCATCCTGGCGAACCAAAAACAGAATGAAAGGTTCGGGAAAAAATTAGGGATAAAATTGAAAAAGTGTACACCCGCGAAGTTGAAAACCTACACTGGGCGGCTTCGACAAAAAAGGGTATCCCGGTGAACTGAAAACCCGTAAAGGGCGGTTCACGCAAAAGTTAGGGATTTGAAAAGCAAATGACTGCGGTCCGAATTTGATACTGCGGTGCGCATTAGTGCGGGAGAATATACCTGAGGGGGCGATTATCGGATACAATCTCTTCGGAAGTGTGAATACCGGGAAAGCACTAGAGTCAGGCGAGTCATAGGAGGATTAGTTCATGATGTTCGTCTGCATCCCGTTGCCGACATGTGTACAAATTTGATTTGTCATTTATGCTTCTTATGCATGCTTGTATATTTGTTGTGCGTAGCTTCCTCTTTTCAGGAGTTACATCCCGTGTACAAAACTCCGCCCATTTAGGGGCCCAATCAATAAAACATGTTATTCAGTATTTGATACTGGTTCTTTACTGTTTTGTACATGATAAACGCCTAGGATTAATAAAACTAGCAAGTGTATAACGTCGCTGGCCCTTGCCAATAATTGCTAAAACTTTGAATTAACTGAAAATAATGTCACTAACACTAACCTGAATAGATTTGGTTGCATAGACTTGTCTTATCTTGCAGGGTTCGTAGCCGTATGAAGTGGACGATCAAAAGATGGCAGTACTGACCAGAAGCTCGTAACGAAAGACTCGATCCCTACGCAGGTCGCGCTTCTGAGATGACAATGTCCCTTACTAAAGAAGGATCAAATTCCCCAGCTAGTCGTAGCTTATCCAAAGGATATTCTCCAGCAAGGTCGTTTATCCTCAGCAGAATTAATGATTCCCAGATCAAAGGCTGTATTCAGACAGTGCGGTGTCCCCTAACAGGATTCCCCCATCCCGAGCGGAGTGGTTTAGCCTCAGAAGATTAACATTTCCAATTCGTGAGCTGTACTTAGACAGTTTACCCTTCCCAGAAGGGTCATTTACTCTCCCCCAGCGGAGTCAGTTGATTTTCCCCAAGAGAATCGTTTCATCCCCGGCGGAGTTCTCTTTCCAGCAAGTGTTTTCTTTCCTCCCAGTGGAACTCGAAGAGCAAAACTCTTTCCGGCAGAGTTGGCTGTGTGTCCTGGCATTTATTTTGCCGGAATACCGTGTGATACCCGTTCACTCCCCAGCAAAAAGTCCAATCATGATTGGCGCATTCAGTTATTCCTCAGTGAAGCGGGCTTCACCCTTCCAGCATTTATTTTGCTGGAATAATTCTGTAACGCCCGGTTACCCCCAGCGGAGTTGGCATTATCTTCAGCATTTATTTTGCTGAAGCGGTTTTCTGTATCCCGGCAGTTCGAGCCTGCATCTGCATTGGCATATAGTGTCATATTTGCATTTACCAAATAAAAATGCGTAGCATTTCCATGTCGAATGGAGCATTACGCCATTGTCAAACATATGCATGTTGAAACATAAACTAGGTTGGTTAACCGTTTGTTTTCAAGTATTGTTTCCCATGCAGGTGGAGAGAGCTCTTGCTCAAATTAATTACCAAACATTCAAGATCTCAGCGTGAGACATGTAATGATAATGTCAGTTGTGGCATTATTCCCCACAGAGTTGCTTGTTTAAAGTTTCTCTTACCCCTCCAGCGGAGTATTTCTTCAAGGTCGTTGTTGTGACAGCATCAGAAGATTTCGTGAATCGATCTTTCGAAGTTATCTGGCAGTGTGGATTCCGAAAATCCCCAGTATAGTCCTTATCAGACTTGCTGCCATGTCAGCACTGAAAATTGGAAGACTAGACACATATTGTGTGATTGATGGAGCTAGCTGCTGCAAAGATAGGCAGAAAAGCTGTATCAGAGTTATTTTCCCGTAGTGGTGGCGGAGTTATTTTCCCGCAGTGGTGGCGGAGTTATTTCCCGTAGTGGTGGCAGAGTTATTTCCCGTAGTGGTGACGGAGTTATTTCCCGCAGTGGTGGCGGAGTTATTTTCCCGCAGTGGTGGCGGAGTTATTTTCCCGTAGTGGTGGCGGAGTTATTTTCCCGCAGTGGTGGCGGAGTTATTTCCCGTAGTGGTGACGGAGTTATTTCCCGCAGTGGTGGCGGAGTTATTTCCCGTAGTGGTGACGGAGTTATTTTCCCGTAGTGGTGGCGGAGTTATTTTCCCGTAGTGGTGACGGAGTTATTTTCCCGCAATGGTGGCGGAGTTATTTTCCCGCAGTGGTGGCGGAGTTATTTTCCCGTAGTGGTGGCGGAGTTATTTTCCCGCGGTGGTGGCGGAGTTATTTCCCGTAGTGGTGACAGAGTTATTTCCCGCAGTGGTGGCGGAGTTATTTCCCGCAGTGGTGGCGGAGTTATTTTCCCGTAGTGGTGACGGAGTTATGTCCCGCAGTGGTGGCGGAGTTATTTTCCCGTAGTGGTGACGGAGTTATTTCCCGCAGTGGTGGCGGAGCTATTTTCCCATAATGGTGACGGAATTATTTTCCCGCAGTGGTGGCGGAGTTATTTCCCGTAGTGGTGACAGAGTTATTTTCCCGTAGTGGTGACGGAGTTATTTCCCGCAGTGGTGGCGGAGTTATTTCCTGTAGTAATGATAAAGTAGTACCCGTAGCGATGGCGGTGTTGTTATTTTTCCAGATTATCTTCCCGCAGTGGTGGCGGAGTGATGACGGTGTTATTTTTCTGTAATGGTGACAGAGTGATTTTCCTGTATCGTTGGCAGGGTCATGTTGTGTTGACGGAAGTACTTCCCCAGTGAAGTCGTCCAGGTTATTCAAGTATTGACAAGATATTGTTGAAATCAGATTTGTAGAAAATGTTCCCCAAACAGTCGTGCAGTTTATTTCAGCGGTTGGCAAATTTCCGGGTTCTTAGTATTCAACCGTCTCGTACCTCGAATGTTTGAAGGTCGTTCGCGCTTCACCTAGTCGGGTACAAGTCGCTTGAATAGGGGCAGCTGTTGCACCCTAAAATTTGCTCAACCTACTTCACTTGGTTTATGTTTCAATTGCATTAGCATTTGCATATTAGGTCATGTACATAATTAATTCATCTGCATAGCATAGCATGGGCAAGCTATCCAACAAGGGACCAAATGCAATTCTTATCCTTATGGGCATATTAAGAGGGTCTTATTCAAATTCAATCTTAGCCAAGTCATCAGAAAGAAATTGAAATCTAAGAAGTTAGTGGACCAGGCAGTGGATCTATCTCCTATATTGAGGGTATTTGAAGATCATCAAAGAAGTTGTGAGCAAGGAGTTGAGGCCATGGAAGGTATATAGACATCATGGAAGACCTAGAGAGTCATTTTGAAAGTGAGACAAGTCATTGGTGTGATTGCAAGAGCTGCAGTTGAAGACAGTCAATTAGGGTCTCATCTGGGTCAACCCTGGATCAACCCTAGGTCAAATGCTTGGTTGAAGGTCATCAAGGTCTATTTGAAAGATGTGGGGTTCATCATTTGACATGTAGATATGGATGTGGTGTTGTGCCAAGGAGAAATCAAGAGAAATCAAGAAGAACAGGAGTTTCTAAATTAGGGTTTCTGTGTAAAATCCCCTGATTTAGGTCAAACTTCCAAGCAAGATAATTCAAAATGCAAGCTTCAAATGGATCCTTGGCCAACATGAAACTTGTAGAGGATCTCAAGACCTTTAATTTTAGTGGTGGAAGGCATCAAGAAGATTTATAGAACTCATGTTATGGTCCTTGCAAATTACAGGTCACCTGAGGACACTGAAATTTGTCTGTGAAAGTTAGTTATCTTCCAAGCAACGTTTACCCCTCAAGGAGCTTTCAAATGGATTTCTGGCCAAAATGAAATTTGTTCCTCATGATCTTAGCTTTCTAGAAAGGTATGGTATTCCTTCATCTGATTTGTGGAACTCTACTTATGTCTTTGGCAAGGAAAGGGTATTTTGGTCATTTGGCAGTTATAGGTCATTTCAAGCATATGGCCATATCTCCTACTTCCAAGCCTCAAATGAAAAAATGTTCAACATCAAAGTTGTTCCAAATGACATTTTGAGTCTAGAAAAGTGGCCATGGGAGTTGGAAAATGCTCATAGCTCAAGGTTGCAAATTTGGTCAAATAAAGGTGAATTTAATGAATAAAAGTGACTTAAAAAATGAGATTTTGCAATACTTGTCCAAATGGGATGAAATTATAGGTCATTTTGATTGGAATTAATGTTTTGAGAACATTGGCAATAGTGGATTTTTGAGCTTAGTTCAAAATTTGAGAGTTATCATGGCTTGCTTATGATTAAAGTAACATATGCCAAATCACAAGGGATTTGTGTACAAGAAACTTCCAGCAATTTCTAGATGATTCCATGGGCATCTATATAAACCCTAGAGCTGATCCATGAAGGGGTTGCACTTCATTTTGATCCAAAACACATAGTTTCACTCTCTCTTGCATTTTTGCAAATTCATTCAAACTCTCCCAATTCTTCATCATTCTGCAGAATTATTGATCCTACCATACTCCATGATCATCACTGATCACATCCCAAGCAAGATCTGGTTGAATTGAAGCCATAATCGTGTGCTGCAAATTTTCACATCCAAGTTGCAAGAAGAATCAGTTACAAGAATTCAGAGCATCTGAGAAAGAACAAGTGCATACAGAACCAAGATCCATAGCCATTGATCAAGTCTAGAGCATTGCTAGCTGTAAATCCAAGAGTTCATCCATCTGTTTTCAGTTTTGCACCAGGTTGGTTTTTCTTTCGAATTGACCTAGAATAGATAGCATGATGTAGATTGGTTAGGATAAGCATAACCTAGGTAGTTAGATGAACAATTCTGGAGATTTTTACTGAATTTGGTGAAGGTTGACATTGGAGTACACCAACTGTTTGGACTTAGAACTCTCTTAATATTGAGTGTTAGCATTAGTTATTTGGCTTAGGGTAATCAGTGATCCAAGGTGAGTATTTTGATAACAAGAAACTGGAAAAACAAGAAGTTGAAAGTTGGAGTATCCATGGAGGGGGAGCTATCGGGTTCGGTGTTTGAGGAGTTTTTAATGCAAACTGGATCCATGGTTGTGCTCAGGGGAAGGAGTGGATCATTTTTGGTCTTTGCGGATTTGAATTTCATTGAGAGACGAAGGAGAACGAGGTGAGGGAAGTCTGGTTCGTAGGAGCTTCGTGCATGGAGTTCATGTCCAAACCCTAAGTTTCATTGGAGAAGATGACATGGTTACCGTCGGATGCAAACAAGACCATTGACTGGCAGTTTAATCTAGTGGCTCACATTTAATTGAGAAATGGAGGGAAGCTGAGTTTAATGAAACTCAGCGTTTCACTAATAGTCAGTCTGGGCTTTAATTGAATGATTTTCTTTCAACACCCCCCACGCGAGCCCAACCAAGAATTGAACTGAATCCTGTTACTTTTTGCACCATCAGTTTCTTTATTTTCTCTTGATTTTCGCAATTAATTCTGATTGTTTACTGGGCTTAGCACCAATTGATAGTCACACCCCACATGAGGCCCATCCTGGATATTACACTGGAAAAGATCACTACCTACACCGCGCGTTTCCCATTTTTTTGTTGATTTATTTATTTGTTTTTTTTCTGAATTGGTCTGGGCCTAAACAACAATGCTACGCGCACCGCCAGCACAAGCCCACCAGCAATTTACTTGTGATATCACTGCTGCTTGCACCCCCCTGGGCTTCTTGCTTTTATTTTGTTTTTAATTCATTTTCTCATCATTTTATAAAATCCATATTAAATCAAAAAATGAGAATTTTGACATGAGAGTTTTTGCAATAGTTTAACATAGACTTGAAGAAAATTAAAATGATTAAAAAATATTAGTTTAGCTATTTTTTCTATTTTTGCTTATATTTTACATTTTAATTGTTTTTAAATAGATATAGTTTGTATATAGTTTTTGTAGAATTTCTTTTAGGTGGTTCTCATGATCTTTTTAGGCCAAATTTTTTTGTATAACTAGATACATATATTAGGTGCCCCCTTGATTTTTATACCAATTTTTTAGGATTTATTTTAGATAGTTTAGTTAGAAAACATTAGGCTAATCTTTTAGGGTTGTGAACATAACATTAGGTATGCAAAGCAAGTTTCTTTTGGGTTTCTTTAGGACAAATTAAATGATGGGACTATAGGGGTATTGAGGGTAAGCAATGGATCCCTTAGAAAATGTTAGACTTCCCCTATTCTATTATTACTACTAGTATATTTCTTGTAATTGATTGATTGTGTGGTGTGCCCTCTCTAGGGTCATTTGTTTGATTGTGTGGGGTATTGGGCCTGCTTGGGGTTTGGGTTTGAGCTGAAGACTTTGCTGATGAAGCCCATTGAAGACTAAGAGAATGAAGATCAATTTCCAGAGTTGAGGAAGAGTATATCTTGCTGGCAGCTGTTGAAGGAGTATAGGATTTAGGAGTTAGGTAGAGCTCTAGAATAGACACTTGATTCACAAATATGGAAGGTCTTGTTTGCCTCCATTCTTTCTCTATGATTCAAAGTCTCTTTTAAATACCCACCTCCTTCCTTTGGAAGGATTAGTGAATGTATTTAAAAGATAGAACTTTTGAGAGAAAACTGTCTGTATCATGTTAACAGTCAGTAGGCCACCCTTGGTAGGCAACTGAATGCTTAACATCCAATTCATCTTGTTGACTGCTGCTCATCTTGGAGAGTGAGACTTGAAGAAAAGCCATTGATAGATTGAAGACAGAGACCTTGCTTAAAGGCTTGAAGATGAAGATTGATGCTTGCTTGAAGCTTGTAGATGGTTGAAGATGACTTGAAGACAGATGTTGATGAAGACTGCTGTTTGCTGTTTATTTTTTGCTGTTTATAATTTTTGATGTATTGTTTGAATTTCCCTGACTGTATTGTGTGCCATTTAATCTGTTAGGTTGAAAGCGAATTTTGTTCGCTTTTTCCTGTTGTTTTCTAGGTTCGAGGTTGAGTGGGACTCCCTTGCCTCGCTTGTATTGTTGCATCCATGCATTTTATTGCTTTATTGTATATATGCTATTGTTTCTGTTTCCGTCTATTCCCTTAGGATCTCTGTTTCTCTCTGTGCAAGAGAGGAACATGATAGACATTAGGTGTTCATCCATGCATGATAACATTAGGTTAGTTTGATTCCCTTTTCAACCATAGGTTAGAGTTCTGTCTCTTCTTTCTCAAAAACAAACAGAAAAACACAATAAAATTCCAAACACAATAAAAGACACTTCTTCCGTAAAAGAATGTGAACTCATCAAAACGTCAATTTTTGTCCGCTTGGACCAGTAATCAAAAAACCCTTTTTTAGAAGGAGATAAAAACAATCAAGACAGACTTGTGTCGTACGTGGCCCGAACTATGTTTGCTCTGATCTTTCATGCTGTATGAAAGTACGTAGGCATAGGATGCGATATCCTAGCGAGCAACCTTCCCCTCCTTTCCAGTAGGTAGGTGAACTACATTGACTCTGATTTCTCGTTTCAGACGGGAATACGTAGGCATAAAGTGCGATACTTTGCCGAGTCGTTTTATTTTCTTTTAACCCCAGACCTGTAGAATAGATAGAATACCAATCCGTACTAGAAAACAAGCGTGGATCCCGTCGAGTACGACAGACGTGAGGGGTGCTAATACCTTCCCCTTGCGTAACCGACTCCCGAATCCAGGATTTGGTTGCGATGACCATTCCTTTCCCGTCTTTGCGGTAGGTTTACTTTGAGCGTTTCCTTTCCCTCCTTTGGGATAAATAACGCACGGTGGCGACTCTTCTGTTCAGCCGGCGCCGATTTTCGCAGTAGCGACAGCTGGCGACTCTGCTGGGGATCCAACGTCC
This sequence comes from Lathyrus sativus, assembly GCA_963859935.3. Taxonomy (NCBI): domain Eukaryota; kingdom Viridiplantae; phylum Streptophyta; class Magnoliopsida; order Fabales; family Fabaceae; genus Lathyrus; species Lathyrus sativus. Next base: position 181,610,005 of record OZ012740.1, on the reverse strand, counting down.
CCTGGCTGCTAAGGACTGCGATAGTTCCTTATGCATTTGGGATCCAACGTCCCTTAAGCGATTCAATCCTAGCGCTTGTTTTCCCGTCGAGGATTTTGTATGGATTTACTTTTTCTGTCCTTTACTTTCAGCATTATATTATTGTTATTATTGCTGTATTGGGCTGTTACGGGTGTTCTATGATTGAGAGATAATCCGGACCTGGGCTTGAGTACACTTAGAATTAGAGTAGAAAGTAGTGGGCGCGTGTCGGCTTTGCTTGCATTAGTGTCCCACAAAATCTACACTCGGACGAGGTTCTTCTGGTTGACTTCTTTTTCTACCCTTTGGGTCGAAGGGGTTGTTGGTTAGTTGGATTGTCGACTCCGGGAACCGATCATTTGGAAGTTGGCTAAGTGAGGTCTCTTCAGGATTTGATGATGCCACTCCTTCTGGGAATCGTATCATCAACCCTGAAAGTCTGTGACGCCGACGACCGCATAGGATGCCATACCATTGTCAGTTACTAGGACACCTACCTGTGAGAGGGTTTGGGGCTATGCAGGTAACTAGACCTTCAGATACCGGTTTGTTTCTTGATTTGAGATCCTGGGTATTTATGGACAGTTGAGAGGTCTATCAGAGACCAGTCAGAGTTATGATATGAGGTCTATCAGAGACCAGTGTTGGAGCTTTGTATTGGGTCTGTCCAAGACCAGGGTTTGAGGAATTCTGGAGGGTCTATCTGAGACTTATGATGTGGTTCGGGCTTCTCAGCCATGGCATTTGGTCCCTGTTGCATCTATTTGCATTGCATTGTTCGCATAACCATTATCATGTGCATTTCATTAACGTGTGTCTGTGCTGCAGGTGCATTTGCATATTCCCTAATTCTAGTGCCCGGACTTCTGCTTATTGATCATGGCTGGTTTGAGAAAGACAGTTGCGTACAAGTTACCTACACCGGACATTACTCCCCTACTTGTTCTGATGTCCCTTGCTGATGAGTAGGTTAGGAGAAGTTTCAGGATGAGTCATGGAAGATTGTTGAGACTGGTCTGCAAGCCAACTGCTGTTGAGATGAATGGGTTGTACACCTTGATGCAATTCTATGACCCTGCATTGAGATGTTTCACGTTTGCTGACTTCATTTTGGGGCCTACCATGGAGGAATACGCGGAGTTTATCGAGCTGCCGGTGCAAAATAAGGTTCCTTTCATCCATCGTGACGCTAAGCCCCAGCTGGAGGACTTAGCTAAGGCCTTGCACATGAACGCTTCTGAACTATTAGTGACTTCTTGGCTTGGGGTTCTAGGTTTCTCCCTCGATTTTCTGGTTGGCAAAGCTCAAGAGTACGCCAAGAGCGGGTGCTGGATAGTCTTTAATGCTATCTTGGCTCTGTGCATCTACGGAATAGTGTTGTTTCCTAACTTACCCAATTTTGTGGACTTGGACGCCTTTCATCTGTTTGCTGCTGGCAACCTGGTACCCACTTTGATTGGAGATCTCTATCATTCATTGCTCTACAAAAATGAAAATAGAAGAGGAAAGACTGTTTACTGTTGTGCGCCACTGTTGAACACGTGGTTTAAGAGCCACCTCCCCCTAAAGGGACCTTTTGTAGATAGTGCAACTACAGCTGACTGGCCAGAGCGCCTGATGAGACTATCTTCTGAAGACATCGAGTGGTTTGACCGAGACTTGCTGGGGTCGTAGCTTATTTTCAATTGTTCTGGGTATCCTAATGTTCCTTTGATAGGAAGGAAAGGGTGCATCAATTATAACCCATCTTTGTTCGTTCGCCAGTTCGGATACGCGTTGAAGAACCCACCTAGGGAGGAAGAAGTACAGGAATCTCTGTACTTCACCGGTGATTTGAATGGAGAGTTACTAGCTAAGCTCCAGCACGCATGGATGCGTATCAGCAGAAGAGGGAAACCACTGTTGGGGAAGAATGATTTTCAGGCTTATGTACCATACAAAGTTTGGATCCAAGAGAGAGCAAGACAGTTGCTGATGCCATTTCCAGCTGCACCAGTCCCTGTTCATATTCCGGTGGAGGAACCAACCACTGTTACTATGGAGGTCTACGAGCGAGTTGTAAAAGAAAAGGAAGCCTTGATGAAGATCAATGAAGGGTTAGAAAAGGAACTGGCTCAGATGCGTAGTGAGAAGAACAAGGCTGTGCATTCTTTCCAACAGCAGATTGAATTAGTAAACAGGCTAGGTGCTGAATTGACTGAAGAGAAAAAGAAGCGCGAACGCCTGGGGAAAGAATTCAGAAGCTCTCATGATATGTTGGAGTCCAAAAAGAAAGCACTCGATGCCGCCCACCGGGAAATCTCTTCTTGTAACAAAACATGGAATGCTACACTAACCAACAACAAAAAGAGGGAAGACAAATTGAAGCAGCAAATTTCTGAACTCGAAGAACAGTTGAAGGCTAGCACTAAGAAGTATGAAGAAGAGGTAATGGCCAGATATAGTCTCCAGAATGCATTAAACAAGGCCATCGAAGGCAAGAAAGAAGCTGTGTCTTAGAAGCGGAAGCTAGAGGATCGCTTCGGAGAAGGGGCATGGGAGGAATCCGCTGGTGATTTGCGACGTGTTCTCAAGCGAAGAGATCTACTTGTTGAGGGTCTGCTTACCCGACCAAGTCATCCAGAGACTAAGAAGTTATTAGAAGAGTACCAGGCATATGGGAGCACTTGACCGTTTCATGTATTAATGTGTACGCTTTATTTGCATTGTGCTGACCATCACCAGGGTTGTTGGCTGAGGTCATGCCTTCTTATTGTACACGCATTGATATTTTATTCTTGGCTTGATGGATTTCTCTGCAATATATGAGGTGTTTTCTATGATTCGGCTCCGACCTTCGTATTGCTGTCACTGTCGCCGCACTGGCACATTCGCACTAGAATCGGGGAATGATTTTCCCTAATGCACAGACACATATTGCATTGCATTCACATTCATATTGCATTACAGGTGATTATTGAGCGGTATCTCATTTCTTGCACTGTACCAGGTCTTTTCAGGATTGAAAGTCAGCGCCCGCACCGATACTCCACTCGCACCAACTGTAGAAGAGTTATGGATCAAATGCAGGACATGCGTGAGAAGCTGGCGCTATTCATGCAGACAATGGAGACCATTGCGAAAGGCCAGGAGAATTTGCAAGCTTTGGTGCAGCCTTTGTTGGTGAGAAATGCTGGGCACGGAAATGAAGACCATAATTCTGTGCGAGTTGACACTATTCACGGGGATGGTACTCCCACACCGGTAGCTCCACCTGTGGTAAACATACCTGTGTCAATGTGAACAACGGCGCTGCCGCCGGGAACGGTAATGTTGGAATCGGTAACGAGACTGTCGTCAACAACGTGGGATTCGGAGATGTCAACCTGGGTGATAATATGGGAGGTAATGGCTTCGGTAATAATGGATTCGGCTTCAATGACCAGGGGTTTGATCATGCTGGGAAGTACGGCTTCAACGCTCAAGGTTTCGGACAGGACGGATTTGGTATGACTAATCAGGGTTATGGCAGATTCGGAAATGGAAATGGTGTCGGGATAATGTCTTTTGGACCTGCCGGAGTCGCTCCGGGGTATGGTAACAGGGGGCGAGGCCCTGTAATGAATCAGACTAGAGTTGGCCGTAACAACGGGTACGATGGATACGAACTGGGAACGGTAATTGGCTAGAAGATCAGCAAGAGGATGCTTTCTCCGGTGGAGGTTTCGAAGGTCCTATGGATGACTCTCAGAGAATCAAGATGCTCGAGGAGCAGATGAAGGGGGTCGTGAATCAAAGCGCTGTTGGCTTAGATATGACCACAATGGGTCTAGTGCCTGGCCTGAGGGTACCAATAAAATTCAAAGCTCCCACATTCGACAAATATAAGGGGGATACCTGTCCAAAGGTGCACGTGCGGTCATACTACAGAAGGATGTCGGCGTATTCAAACGATGAGAGGATGCTGATGCATTTCTTTCAAGATAGCTTGTCTGGTCCTTCCCTTGAATGGTATATGGGGTTGGAGTCAACACAGATAAAGACATGGAAGCAGCTGGCTGAAGCGTTTGTGGCTCACTATAAGTACAACAGTGACTTGGCACCCAACCGGGTCCAATTGCAGGGATTGTCCCAGAAGAAGGGCGAGAGCTTCAAAGAGTATGCGCAGAGATGGCGCGACATGGCGGCTCGAGTTCATCCTCCAAAGGAGGACAAAGAAATGAATGATATGTTCATAGGAACATTTATCGGTATGTTTTATGACAAGTTGTTTCATACTTCTTTGGGCAGTTTCTCAGACTTAATCCTGATGGGAGAGAAGATTGAAAGCAACATTAAACAGGGAAGATTCCAGGCTGAGGAATCCATTTCAGTTGGCAGTAACAGGAGGGCCTTCGGTGGGCGCCGTCAAGGTGATGCAAGTGCAGTGTTTGGGGGCCGAGGCCGAGGCCGGGGCAGAGGGCAAAACCAGTACAATCAGCAGCCGCAGCAGGTGGCAAGTGTCACTATTCCATTTCAGCAACAACCAATACAACAACAGCAACAGCAGCCACAACAGGGGGTACATCCTGCCCAGCGCAGAATCCAGGGGGGCAAACCAAGGAGGGTGTTTGAAACGCCTCCTTCAACGTATGCCGAATTGCTACAGACGTTACTGGGCTTGAACTTGGTGGAAAAAAGGACTATGGCGCCAATAACAGGCACTCCTCCGTACGGTTTCGACGCGAACAAGCACTGTGAATTCCACTCCGGGGCTCCTGGCCACGACATAGAGGGTTGCCACGCGTTCAAGCATGTGGTGCAGGATCTATTGGATAGTAAGGCTATCAATTTTGGACAGGCAGGTCCGAACATAGTACAAAAGCCCATGCCCAATCATGGGGCAAATGCTATTTTAACCGAGGAGGGTTTGAATTTGATTATGAATGTTGATGACCTAAAGACACCGTTGTGTGAGATAAAGAGCAGGTTATTGCAAGGAGGTGTGTATCCGGGCTGCGATGAGTTTTGTTTAGAGTGTTGGACCCAAGCTGGGGGTTGTGCTGAATTGAAGAAGGGTATTCAGACCTTAATAGATGGAGGCACATTGCAATTCGACAGAACGGCAGTTGAGGAACCTGCAGAGGTATCAGCAGACGAGCAAAGTGATGTAGCTACTGTGATGATTCCCCGAAAAACAATAACTATAACGGCGCCAGCCAGGCGACCGCCTATCACTATCACCAAGGCAGGACCAATCCCTTATGAGAGCACTAAGGCAGTACCCTGTACTTATGGGTTGGAAGTGTACTGTGATGGGGTGAAAATTGATGTTAGTAAGCAGCCAGGTGAGGTTGTAGACAATGTCGTCGACACCGGAGGGATGACGAGAAGTGGGAGAATTTTTATATCGCCTGAGGTAGAGGCCGAACGACTGGCGAAAGGAAAAGGAAAGATGAATGAGAATGTCCCTGTGCAGAGGAACGAGAAAGAAACGTCATTGAAGGAGGTGGAAGAGTTTATGCGCCTTATTCGTAAGAGCGATTATAAGATTGTTGAGCACCTTCAACAGACGCCGTCAAAGATATCCATATTGTCGTTGCTATTGTGTTTCGAAGCTCACAGAAATGCATTGTTGAAAGTTCTGGATACGTCCTTCGTACCCCAAGATGTTTCCGTGAATCAGCTAGAAGGGGTGTTGGCGCATGTGAACGCATGCCATAGCTTGGGATTTACAGACTTTGATTTGACCCCGAAGGGGAGAGAGCATAACATGGCGTTGCACGTCTCAGTTGAGTGTAGGGGCTCAGTCATGTCTCATGTACTGGTAGATACCGGATCGTCCTTAAACATGCTGCCCAAGAAAGCAATGATGAAACTGGACGTCAGAGGAATCCTGTGTACGCCTAGTGATTTGGTGGTCAGGGCATTTGATGGTACGCGAAGAACAGTTTTTGGATCCATAACGTTACCTCTACAGGTGGGGCCGGAGGTTTTCGAAACTGAATTTTACATTATGGACATCCAACCAGCATACAGCTGCATTCTCGGACGACCCTGGATCCATGGTGCTGGGGCAGTCACATCTACCTTGCACCAAAAGCTGAAATACATGGTAGGGGACAGTGTGGTCACAGTCTGTGGAGAAGAAGATATATTGGTTAGCCATCTGTCATCATTCAAGTATGTAGAAGTAACGACGAGATTCATGAAACACCCTGTCAAGCCTTTGAAGGGTTGCGCATCAAAGACAAAGGTCCCGGGCCGAGTAAAGCATCAGAGGTGGCCGTCACGTCATACAAGGAAGCTCAGGCTCTAGTGGAGACTGGCGAGACAAAGGGCTGGGGCAAGGTTCTGGATATTCCCGTGAAGATGGACAGATTTGGGCTGGGATATCAACCGTCGTCATCAACGCCTGCTGCAGAGGCACCCCGTTTCAAAGGACCGATAACAATCACCGCTAGTGGAGTGTATCACGAGGCCATCAACGCTGTTTCAGATTCCGAAGAAGGAGACAGTGATTGCGACATGGACGCCTGGATTCAACCGAGCGTGCCAGGACAAGGATTATGCAATTGGTCTATTCAGGAGATTGTTCCTGTGACTCACAAACAGTAATACTTTGTTTTCTTAATTGTTGAACAATCTTGTGCCTTACCCGGGGCATCGTGATTTTGCTTAGGGTCGTGCTGTTATGTACATTGCGTTGTTTAATCATTAAATAAAAGGCGTTTTTTCATGTACAAATATTGCGATCTCTGTTTTTCCTGTTTTGTGTTTTATAATAAAATGGCAACGTGGTTATTCGCTTTATACGCATTTTGAAGCATTTAACCATTCCTTTTGCAGGATAACATTTTCAAATGACATCATTGAACCTCCTATGACTCGTTTCGACTTTGAGCACCCGGTATTTCAGGCCGAAGGAGAGATTGTTGAAGATGGCGACGTTCCCGAAGAATTGTCTTGGTTGGTAAAGCAAGAAGGTCATTGAAATTATTAACCTGGGGTCGGAAGGGGTTGAAAAGAACATTCGTATAGGAGCCGCGCTGCAGAGCGACGTCAAGCGAAGACTGGTTGAAATGCTCAGAGAGTACAGTGATGTGTTCGCTTGGTCGTACGAAGACATGCCTGGGCTTGATACAGATATGGTTGTGCACCGTCTGCCGCTAAAAGAAGAATGCCCGCTGGTTAAGCAGAAGCTTCGTAGAACTAGGCCAGATATGGCAGTGAAAATTAAAGAGGAGGTTCAAAAACAGTGGGGTGCTGGTTTCCTAGCTGTTACAAAATATCCCTCATGGGTCGCTAATATTGTACCAGTGCCAAAGAAAGACGGTAAAGTGAGAATGTGTGTAGATTACCGTGATTTGAATAAAGCAAGCCCGAAAGATGATTTCCCGCTTCCTCACATCGATGTGCTGGTTGACAACACTGCTCAATTCTCCGTATTCTCCTTCATGGATGGCTTCTCGGGCTATAATCAGATTAAGATGGCACCAGAAGACATGGAGAAGACTACTTTCATAACACCTTGGGGAACATTTTGTTACAAAGTGATGCCCTTCGGATTGAAGAATGCTGGGGCAACGTATCAGCGTGCAATGACGACTCTTTTCCATGATATGATGCATAAGGAGATCGAGGTTTATGTCGATGATATGATTGCCAAATCCCAGACGGAGGAAGAGCATTTGGTGAATTTGCTGAAGTTATTCAAAAGGCTTAGGAAGTTCAGGCTGAGACTGAACCCTAACAAGTGCACCTTCGGGGTGAGATCGGGTAAACTGTTGGGGTTTATCGTGAGTGAAAGAGGAATAGAGGTTGATCCTGCAAAAATAAAAGCAATACAAGAGATGCCGACGCCTAGAACAGAGAAAGAGGTGCGCGGGTTTTTAGGGAGGTTGAACTACATCGCTCGGTTCATATCTCACCTGACAGCTACGTGTGAGCCGTTATTCAAGCTGTTGAAAAAAGACCAAGCTGTAACGTGGAATGAAAATTGTCAAAAGGCGTTCGATAAAATAAAACAGTATTTGCAGGAGCCTCCTATTTTGATACCCCCAGTGGCAGGGAGACCCTTGATTATGTATTTGACAGTTCTTGAGGGAAGTATGGGTTGTGTTCTCGGTCAACACGACGAGACTAGGCGTAAAGAGCATGCGATCTACTACTTGAGTAAGAAGTTTACCGAATGTGAATCTCGATATTCAATGCTTGAAAAAACTTGTTGCGCGCTAGCCTGGGCCGCCAAGCGTTTGAGGCAATACATGCTGAATCATACAACCATGCTCATCTCGAAGATGGATCCTATCAAATATGTATTGGAAAAGCAGGCACTATCGGGGAGAATTGCCCGTTGGCAGATGATTTTGGCAGAGCAGCCTATTGAGGACTACCAATCGAGGAGGTTTGATTTTCCTGACGAGGATATCATGTACTTAAAGATGAAAGATTGTGAAGAACCGTTGCCAGACGAAGGACCAGAATTGGGCTCCAAATGGAAGTTGATCTTCGACGGAGCTGTAAACGCCTACGGTAGCGGAATAGGGGCAATCATCACTACTCCACACGGGTCGCACATCCCGTTTACTGCTCGATTGACCTTTCCAGTTACCAATAATGAAGCCGAATACGAAGCCTGCATCATGGGGCTTGAAGAAGCCATTGATTTGCGAATCAAAAATCTGGATGTATACGGAGACTCAGCTCTGGTAGTGAATCAAATAAAAGGAGAATGGGAGACACGTCAGCCTAATCTGATATCGTACATGAATTATGCAAGGAGATTGTTGCCTTTCTTTGACAAGGTTGAATTGCATCATGTACCGCGAGCAGAGAATCAGATGGCTGACGCCCTGGCCACTTTGTCTTCCATGTATAAAGTCAACTTCTGGAATGAGGCTCCCAGAATTGTTATCTCTCGGCTTGACAGACCCGCCTTCGTGTTTATTTTGATAAACCGTGGTATTTTGATATCCTTAATTTCCTGAAAAATAAAGAGTATCCGGCTAGGGCATCCAGTCATGATCAGAAGACTCTCAGGAGATTGGCGGGTAACTTCTATCTGAATCCGGACGGTGTCCTGTACAAGCGAAATCACGACTTGGTGCTACTACGTTGTGTAGATGAGAAAGAGGCGAAGCTGCTCATGGAGGAAATACATGAGGGTACATTTGGTACGCATGCTGGTGGGCATGCTATGACGAGGAAGCTGCTGCGGGAAGGTTATTATTGGCTGACTATGGAAACTGATTGTTTCAAGTTTGCGAAGAGGTGTCATAAGTGCCAAATCTATGCAGATAAGATCCATGTGCCTCCGAGTCCTCTGAACGTGATGTCGTCGCCATGGCCATTCTCGATGTGGGGAATCGATATGATTGGAAAGATCGAGCCGACTGCTTCTAACGGGCATCGGTTCATTCTGGTAGCAATCGATTACTTCACCAAGTGGGTGGAAGCGACATCTTATGCGAATGTGACCAAACAGGTGTGTCGCTACTGCGAAAATCGGCGCCGGCTGACAGAAGAGTCGCCACCGTGCGTTATTTATCCCAACGGAGGGAAAGGAAACGCTCGAAGTAAACCTCGCAAAAAACGGGGAAAGGTATGGTCATCGCAACCAAAAGCTGGGTTCGGGAGTCGGTTACGCAAGGGGAAGGTATTAGCACCCCTCACGTCCGTCGTACTCGACGGGATCCACGCTTGCTTGGGTTGTCTAAAGGATACAAAACAATTTATCTACGGCTGCTAAATCTAAACGGAAGGGAATTGACTCGATAGAGCGTCGCACTCTATGCCTACGTATTCTCAAGAGAGAAAGTCAGAGTCAACGTAGTTCGGGACTACAGGGAAAATTGGCTCGCCAAGACCTCGCGTCTTGTGCCTACGTACTTCCACACTGCATGGAAGATCAGAGCTTTACGTAGTTCAGGCTAACTACGGCTAAACAAGGGAGTTCTCACACAGCAGTGAGAAAAACAACTGGTTTCACAGGGTCGGGAACCTATGGGCAAAACTATGGCTTGGTCTCAAATGCACTCGGGCAAGAGAGAAAAAGGGTTACAATTAATCGTCAGCGGGAAAGTCTCGATCGCACAGCAGCGAGAGAACAACAGGTTAGTCGTTAGTGTGCTCGCTAGGACATCGCATCCCATGCCTACATATCCTCGTCTGGTACGAGAAATCAGAGCAGCTGTAGTTCGGCTACTTCGGGACCACAGCTCAAATCTCATTTTATTAACATTCTGAAAAATGATTACAATGCTTGCATACTGAAAATAAATCTCCTAGGAAATACTATCCTATCCTATTCTAAAAAAATCGAATGAAAAAGTCCCCTAACAAGTGGGCTTCTAAACTATCCTAAAATCGTAAAATAATCTCTATGAAAATATATCCTAAAAGAAAATGCACTCTAAAAAATATTAAGTCTATACTAATATTTTTTCCCTTTTTTCTTCTTTTCTTTTCAACTATTTTTTTTCCTTTCTTTCAAAGTATTTTTCATATTTTTCTATTTATTTTTCACTATATTTTTCTCTTTATTTTTCTCTATTTTTTCTATTCACTTTTCTTTTTCTTTCTCTTTTTTCAAATTCTTTTTCTATTATTTTTTTCATAATATTCTTTTCAATAACTTCTTTTTTCTTTATGGTATTTTTTCTTTTCTTCTTCTCTTTTTTTTCTTTATTCTATTTCTTAAGATCTTTGAACAAAAGAAAAATAAAATAAAAAAATACAAACAAAAGGGGAGGGGGTACACAGCTTACAGGGGGGTGTTAGTAATACAAACAATAAAAGAAAGCCAAAGGCCCAGCCCAGTCCACACTGCCCACACGCAGGAGGGGTGAGGAAGAAATTATGGAGGTGTAGATAGACCCCTCGTTGGGTCTGAAGCCCAATGCCTACCAAAAAATACAGGATCTGAGGCTGCCAAAAAAATGGGGGTGTAAACTGCCAAAAAAAACATTGGGCTTCGAGGCCCAAAACCCCCTGGGTCCAACATCCTCCTTCACTCCCTTTCCACCCGAAACCCTAATTTTCCCCTAATCCTTCTCTCCTTCCTCCGCCGCCGTAAACCTCTTTCGTCCTCCCTGAAGCTTTGTTCGAAACCCACGAACACCTCCCTTCTCCAACGAACACACAAACACAGTCCCCCAAATATTGATAATGCTTAGGGTACTTCTCGACGGTGAGAAGCTACGTGGAGTGCTAACAGATTCGTCGCTCATTTGAAGTTGACGATCTTGGATAGAATTTGCTCTTGGAGTTCTTTGCTGGGAATCTGATGATGTTTGTTTGATGAAGTGTTGAACGATGAGGCTCTTGCATGTTCTGAAGCGTGAAGAACAATGAAGATCGTTAAACCAACATGATGATCTTTGTATGGATCTGGAAGAATCTTCTGGAGGGACTTGAAGGCTTATGGTTGGAGTCTGGGTTCTTAATGATGAAAGGCATTTCTGGTGGAAGATCCGGACGAAGCTCATGACGGATTTGAAGATCTTGAAGGTTGATCTTGGATCTGGACCGAGTTCGTGTTGTTGCTTGATGAAGAAACAATGAAGAACTTTCTGAAAATCGTACGAAGTTGACGACTAGATGATTGGTGAAGATTGTTGCATGTTTCTTATGGTTGAGATTCGAGTACGCATGTTCTTGAAGTTGCGTTCTGGAGATTTGTGTTGTTCTTCTGGAAAATCATTGATGAGCTCTGGGAAACCTGGATGAACACACGATGATGATGAAGATCTTGTTGCAACTTGTTTCTGGAAATTATGGCTGATGCATGTTCATGAAGAACAATGAAGTTCTGGAGATTTGTTCTCCGGCGAGATTGATGGTGATCGGTGGGATGACCGGAGATTGGATGAGAAAGATGAAGGTTGGAGGTTGATGATGGAGGTTTCTGGGTTTTTTGCGTTTCTGGTGACATTCACGGTGGCCGCCGGCCATGCATGCCGGCCGGTGGGGTTTCCCGGTGGGGCATTGGTGGTGTGACGCGTGGCCAGGGATGGTGGAGGAAGTTAGTGCATGGCCTCCACGTGTGGACTGGCGTGGCAGTGAGAGAGAAGTGGGTTTGCGTGAGGTGGCGTGATTCTGAAGGAGAACGTGGGGCCTTCTTTTTTGCTACACGTGGCGCTGCTTGCTTTATACTGCTGGCGCTTCTGGATCGTTCTGGAAACTTCCAGAAATGGCTGGAAAATGCTGGACAAAACTGGACGAACTGGGCTGCGAAAATGGACTTCTGCACTGATGATATGGGCCCAACGAAATATGATAACAAAACTTCAAAAAAAAACCTGCATTATAATGGATTAAAAAGCTAATGAAAAATGAATTAAACCTAATCCTAATTAACTATTAAAAATTCAATTAACTAAACTGAACATTAAAACTACTCTAATTAATTTCTATAAATCCTAATAAATTCTAAAAAACTATATTATCTATTAAACTCTATTTACTAATAAAAGAAAAAAAATCTATTATTATTCTATATCTAAAATTAAAAACATTTAATTTCTATTAACAAAAACTATTTATTTAATAAGAAAAAAAATCTATATCAAAAAAGATTAAAAAGCTATTAAAACTATTAAAAATCCTAAAAAATCCTAAAAAATCTATTAACTCCTAAAATGATTAAAAATCTATTTAAAAAGAATTAAAACTATTAAAAATCCTATTAAATCCTAAAAATAGCCAATAAAATCCAGAAAAATCTCAATAATTCCCAGAGGAACAAAATAAGCACCGAACGACAAATAACACTGCGAGAGCGCACCAAAATAGCCGGTAAAAATAAACGGGCACCGAAATATCCCAAAAATACGATTCTATCTATTCAAACTGATAAAAACCACCTGAGACGCGAGACGAGAGCTGTGATCCCTGATAAAATCAAAACAAATGAAAAATGCATTGTATGCGATATGCAGATGCGAATGCGATTATGCGTCGAAACCTCGAGCCAGATACGAGACCCGGTTGGCCAAATTTTGGGGTGCAACAGCTGCCCCTATTCAAGCGGCTTGGACCTGACTGGGTGAGAAGCGAACGGCTCTCAACCAATCAAGGTGCGAGACGGTTGAATACCGGTAAACCCAAAAATTTGCCAACTGCTCAACTTGTGATACTGGAATAATAGCTGCACGGCAACTATCTGGAGAAATACTGATCTGACATCGCCATTAGTCATCCACATTAACTTCTTCTGACATTGCCTTCAGACAACCACAATACCCAGCATCGCCGCTGGAAGACTAAACCTGACAAAAATACCCCGCATCGCCGCTGGAGAATTAAATCTGCATCACCTAACATCGCCGTCAGAAGACTGGATAAACTTGACATGCCCAACATCGCCGCTGGAAAACTGAATCTGACATCACCGTCGGAAACAAACATCCTCTTAGAGACACTCGACATCGCCGTCGTACAAACATCATCTCTGCTGGGGATTTAAAGAGTCTGACCTCGCCGTCAAACGTTCAACCTCGCCGTCAAACACAAACCTTCAACCTCGCCGTCGAACAAACATAATCTGACCTCGCCGTCAAACAAATCATAATCTGACCTCGCCGTCAAACAAATCATAATCTGACCTCGCCGTCAAAACACAATCTGACCTCGCCGTCAAATCCAAACGTTCAACCTCGCCGTCGAACAAACATCCAACCTCGCCGTCGGACAAAATATGATATGACCTCGCCGTCAAATCCAAACGTTCAACCTCGCCGTCGAACAAACATCCAACCTCGCCGCCGGACAAAATATGATCTGACCTCGCCGTCAAATCCAAACGTTCAACCTCGCCGTCGAACAAACATCCAACCTCGCCGCCGGACAAAATACAACGCTGAATCAACTCTGACCTGGGGTTCACCCCTGGTAAATGGAACAAAAGGTACACTTGCGTATTTGAAACTACTCCGCTGGGAATGAGAGACTTACCCGAGCACACTCTGATCTGGGGCTCACCCTCAGAACCATAACAAACATCGGAATACTACTGCAAACTGCCTGCCGTAGAACTTCAACATCAAAGATATATGAAACCCTGGCCCCTGGCCATTTCCAGCTTCAGCTAGAAAGAATCTTCAAGTATTTCTGAAGATAGATGGAACCCTGGCCCCTGGCCACTCCAGATCCGCTGGAGAATCTTCAAGTTCTTCTGAAGAAAGATGAAACCCTGCCCGTCGGCTATTCCAGCTTCAGCTAGAAACAACATCCTTGGCCTTCAAGGATGTGAACCTTGCCCGTCGGCAACTCTGCGGGAGGTATCTTCGACTTCAGTCTAAAGAAATGGTCCTTGGCCTTCAAGGATACATGGATCTGCCTTCAGGCAACTCCACCTCTGCTATAGAGCATCCGTGACTTCAGTCAGGGATGTACTTCGGCCTTCAGTCCGAAAAAATGAATCCTAGGTCATTCATGACCTTGGGGATAACCTTGCCCTTAGGCACCTTCGCTTCAGCTTGGGAAATCTGTGACTTCAGTCAGAGAAATGGTATCCTGAGCCATTCATGACTCTACGGGGATTCAAATACTTTGCCTTCAGGCAAAACTCCGCTTCAGCTGGAGAAACATCTTCGACTTCAGTCAGAAGGAAAACTATCCACTTGATCGCAATCAATCATCTCCTCAGGACAACTGTCTTGGTCCTCAGACCAACACAGATCACCTTGAATACATCTACAAACTTTGGAACCTTGTCTTCAGCCACACGTTGATTCATCAACAAGGACATCTGAGCTCACAGGAACCTTCTGATATCGCCTTCAGGCACTTACGAAATCCATCTTCAGATTAGACATCGTTGTTGGAGCAAACATTCTGTTGGGATTCCAGGAATCTTCCTGGGCAACTCTTGCTGGGGACGCTATTGGGGAGCTCAAGACTCATCTTGGGCAAACAACTCGGGAAGCTGCACTGAGGTCTTAAGAATCATCTAAAGCATACGGCTCTGTTGAGGAATTCAAGAATCGCCTTGAACTGAAGACTTCGCTGGGGATCTCAAAAATCATCTTGAGCGAGCGACTGTGGGGATTACACCGGGGTCTTTAAGAATCATCTCAAGAAAACGACCTCGCTGGAGAGAATATCAGGAATCGTCCTGAGCAACTGGTCTCTTGGTGGAACACCTGTAAAGCAAGAATGATAGTAACCTAGATCATGCTTATGATGCGTATGCTTCTGCGCCATGCCCCACACGGTGGGAATGATATGCGTTTATGCTAAATGCTATGCAATCATGCAATGCTATGCAATGTTAAATGCTATGCAGTGATGCACAATGATGCAATCCCGTCAGCAAAATAAATGCCGAAGGGGAATTCTCCTGTCAAGGAGAAAGAACTACTCAGGTAGAGGAATCATCCTGCTGGGGAGAACGTGGACACGCCAATATCAATCGGGCTCTGTCTGGGGAATTGATCTTCCTCGGACTGCTGCATGGAAAACAACTTCAGCTGATTTCTGCAGGGGACGAAGCTCTACGAGAACCCGAACCTGCTGAAGGAAAGCGATGTCAATCGCGGGAGTGAACTGCGTGGCCGTCTCGGCTAATCTTCTGGGGATGACAACTCTGTGGGGAGGCAACTTCAGCTGCAACACTCCACTGGGGAAAACCCGAGCTTCGGTACCCGAATACTTCTATGAAATCTGCACTTGTGACCCGGTGCTGGGGAAAGAATTCTGCTTCGGTGACTTTACTGGGGAAAGAAAACAACTCTGCTTGGGGATGCTTCCTTCAAACCATTGACAACTGATTGTACTCTGCGGGGATTGACCCGAACTGGGGTTGATTGTGCGCAGCACACTGCTGGAAATGCCCCTACTATCAAGGATGTCGATCTTAATCTGCTGAGGATCCTTCTGATCCTACTCTGATACGGGGTAAAATACGATCTCGACTCTTCCGGGGATAATAAGCCACTTTCATCTGCTGAAGAGTGGCAATTCTGATTTAACAACATCCACAAGGAATTCAAACATTACTCGGAGCGCTGGCATCCGTCGAGCTTCGTATCGGGGAACATGACAACTTGCGAGTCATTGGGAAATACTGTGTCAGATACCTTTAGTTTTTTTGTTTTTCTGGTTTAGAATAAACGTGGATTATGTACACAGTGGGAGATATAAGAAATACTAGACGAGAACTAGCATTCAAGGTGGACTACCAAACGAGAGCCGATAGCGAAACATGTTAGGTTGTCAAACGAGAACTGACTTACGGGTTCTGGATATCAGACGGGAATTGATTTGGTTTGGACATCAGACGGGCTGACTGGATAACAGACTGAGGTATAGGCAACCAGGCGAGAACTGGCTGAAAGCTGACGTACACCAGATGAGAACTGGTATAACACATAGGTTAAAACACACGATGATCAGACGAGAACTGGTTACGCGACGACATGTACCAGACGAAAACTGATACAACACTGGAAGAAATGGCGACCAGACGAGAACTGGTTACAATAAACTGCACCAGACGGGAACTGATGCTTACAATAAACTGCACCAGGCGGGAACTGATGCTTACAGAAGGGTGGGCCAGACGAGAACTGGTTACCGGTTTACCAGGCAAGAACTGGATTTTGGAAGTGACTGGTTACTGACACGCAACAAGTTTAGACTGCAGGATAATGATCCAACGACAACACGGCTTTTTCCTTATTTGAAAGGTTCAGTTTTTTGATAAGGGTATTGACATGATTCCCCGATACTCAACTCCGGCTGGGGATAAACAGGCTGGTTTGAACAACTTGCCCCAGTGCACTCAGCTAGGGATAAAAGACTGGCTTAAACAACTTACCCTAGTACAATTCCTGAGATTACCGCTCTGAATAGCTTGCTACGAGACGACTTCGAGAATATTTGCCCCGGTATCTGTACAACAACAGCATTCAATCTCCATTAGACACCTATCACCCTGACTGGTTTCATCATTTCTGAACTGACTTGCCCCTGAATGAGCGTTCTAGCGACTTAACCCGATCTGATTATCCACTGGAAGTATCTGTTTTCAAATCTCAACGCTCTGTATAATTGCCCCTGATTGGCTCTCGAGAAGACTCACTTCTGATCAACTGCTTCTCAAATAAGCTGCCCCTGATCGACTGAAGCTTCGGGACTTGTCCTCAGACTGACTGATACTGAACTTACTGGAGGTCAATGCCCCTGATTCACTAAGCTTCACAACATACACCATTCTGGTTCAGACTGCTGAATTATTCGGTCCTGCTTGACGATTCCCTGGTGGAATTTCTTTCATGCCAACTACTAACCTGCAATTAAAATTGTTTGTTCACGAATGGTAATCTTAATGCAGTGGTTATGCAGATTTTGAAAAAAATTGAGCTGTCACTCATTTACATGCATATGATTGTGAGTGACGAATGAACGAGAGTTCAAACATAGTGCTTACGTGGTCAGTGAAAATACAACAAGGATGTGACTAGCAAGTCAAGAAGGAGTCAGGTTACTCAGCCTTATCGTAATGCTCTTCAGACTAACCTTACCTCAATTAGGTTTTTTAAGGGTTGTATCGTGGTCGGGTTCACGGTTCGTGAAACAAAGGATATTTGGCTCAAATTTTGATTTGTACCCACCCCTTCTACGTGATGATCTCCGATCCTAAGGTTCAGTTAACCTGGCACAAGCGCTCGCCTCTTCGAGAGGTATGCTGAATGGTAAGGACCATAGCTAAGGAATTCACAATGCTTTTCTTCTAGAGCGATAGTTACTCCTTCTTCGCTTTCGGTGTCTGTGTACACGACTTTGTGACTTGCTGGGGAAAATTTTCTTTTTAATCCCTCTTTTCCATTCTTTTGATTCCCTAATTTTTGCCTGGACTGACTCATTTTGAGTTCTTTTCGATTTTTTTCCTTTTTGAAGTCCAGCGGGATGCCCTAATTTTTGCCTAAGTATTAGCTTTCTCAGCTTTTCTTTCTTTTTACTTAGCGGGCTTTCTTTCTTCTTTCTTTTGGAACAAAGTCATGTGACACTGGTTGTCTTGATTGCTCCGAAAGGATTGTAACTGTCTCACTCTTGATTGATGAGGTTTGACCTCTTGAAAGGTATAAACCGATTGGTCCTTGAAAGACAACACTCCTCTGTAAGACTTGAACGCTCGGTCAAGCTAACTGACAACTACCCTGTCCCGGGTTAAGATGTGAGGGTTTAAAAGTCCGAAAGAAACTCCTACTTCTCGGCTCGAAGTGGTTAACAAGGGACTAACTCCTTATATCTCCAGTGTTTGGGGGAATTTGAAACAATGCCTTGTACGTCATCGGTAAGGTCTTATCTGAAAGCATACGATCGTCGGTTATGAGTTTAGTTTCGTCATCCTCCCTCCAATCTTTGCTAGTCACAATGATAAAGCGGAGTGAAATAAATGCAAGTGTCAGTGCAATGCAGTAAATGAGCGACAGCGACATGATTAATTCAGAAAAATGCATAGTCACTTTATTATTATCACCATTCGAAACATACAATGTTTAAACACAAGTAGTAACTAACAAAAAAGAAACTACAAATGCAAATGATATAAAGTCTGAGGACTGCAAATGCTGAGGCGCCCGCCTGTCTGAATCACTGGCTTTTGCTGGGGAATATCTTCCGAATCTACGAGCTCAGACAGCTGAGGGGTTGTCATGCACAACCAAAACTCCATCTGGAAAGGAAATACACCCTTGGTTGATCAATTGTTGCACTTTCGCCTGGAAAGCCTTGCAATCTTCAGTTGAATGCCCTGGAGATCCACCATGATAACCACACTGAGCGTGGGGATTGTATCCTGGAGGGTAAGGCTCTGGCACGGGCTTGAGAGCTTTCGGTTCCACCAAAGAATTCTGAATCAAACGCGGAAGAATCTGGCTATACGGCACAGGTACTGGATGGAAGGGAGCGTTCCTTCGTTCCAAGTTGTTGCGAGGTCGATTCTGATTCTGACGCTGATTCTGATAACCTCGACCATGAGTTCGCTGCTTTGCAATGGAAGCGACACAAGATTCCTGATAGGGTGCCCCAGGCACGGCTGTCTGTCCAGAATAACGAGGCACAGAAGATACTGACCGCTGAGAAGACGGAGAACCAACAGATTTCACCGATTCGACTTTAGGATATCCAACATCTGTCAGGACCGCATTGATCATAGTTTCATCTTCAGATTGAGAGCTGTAGAGAGATTCAGTTTCACCGGCCTGACCTCTTGAAACATTCGGGATTCTTCCAGTCTTTACACCATACTCGATGCGCTCTCCCGTTCTTACCAACTCAGAGAAATTTGGTGCGGTTTCAAACATTCTTTCGAAGTACGGGCTCTGCAAGGAGTTTACGAACATGCCTTTCAGCTCTTGGTCTAGGAGCGGTGGTTGCACTCTACCAGCAAATTCTCTCCATCTCTGAACATACTTTCTGAAAGATTCATTGTTCCCTTGAGACAATTCTTGCAGTTGCACGCGAGTAGGAGCTTCGTCAAGATTATAGTCGTACTGCTTCAGAAAGGCATTGGCAAGGTCCATCCATGATCGGATATGATCATACTCTAACTGCATATACCAACTCAGAGGTGCCCTAGTCAGACTATCTTGAAAGCAATGAATCATCAGCTTGTCGTTGTGCACAAATGAAGTCATTCTTCGGCAGAACATCACCAAATGTTGCTTCGGGCAACTATCTCCTTTGTACTTTTCAAAACTCGGCATTCTGAACTTCGGAGGTAACACTAGGCCAGGAACCATACACATATCTACAGCACTAGGAGTAACAGCGTCTTTACCTTTCAAGGCTTTGAATCTCTCATCTAATGCATGAAACCTTTCAGCATACACGGGAGTTAATGGGTCTTCATTCTTTGCTGTCGGGACCTCTCTTCGGGGCTTTGGCACAGGGAAGGCAAAACCCTGGTAGTCTGAGACATCAACAGAAGGAGAACGTTCACCTCGGGCAACAAACTGCTCATGCAGACCTTGGTCTTCAACAGATGGCTGCACAAGCTGAGCTGCAGTAAGGTTGTTTACTTGCGGAAAGTCTTCGTCGTGCGGAGATCCATACAGAGGATTGGACGTCACGGTGAATCCTGACAAGGTATACACAAACTGGAAGCTGCTCTCTGACATAGCTACCAACAACTATCAGCTGACTTCACTGCTTGACTCTGATCAAATCTGCTTCCACCCCTTGGTCGTCTTCAACACTCACCTTCAGAATCAAAATAACGGCTGGATAAGAGCTCTGACTAGCTGGCGAATGGTATGCAATATGATGCGAAGATGCCTATGCAAATGCAATGTAATGCAACAAACACGGGATCACAGCCCCCCACACGATCTAAATACTGCTGCACTGCTGACGGAGTACGGTTGCTCTGAAGAGAAGACCAGAATAACGGGTAGGTTGGAAGTCAAGTTTCCTGCACAAAAAAACCCCCACTCACAGGTGTGGACCTATATCTGATAAGGTACGGCATCCTATGCGGTCGTCAGCGTCACAGACTTTCAGAACTGACGATACGATTCCCAGAAGGAGTGGCATCATCGAGTCCTGAAGAGGCCTCACTTAGCTAACTTCCAAATGATCGGTTCCCAGAGTCGACAATCCTCACGTCTGGACTCCCCTCAGATCCTCAGGACCGGAAAGGAGCACCTCTGCGAGAACCTCGTCTGAGCGCAGATTTTCGTAGGAAACTGTGCCTGCTCAGCAGACAGGTTCGTCTACTACTTCTCCGCAACTATATCTAGGTGTATACTCAAGCCCAGGTCCGGCTTATCTCAATCATAGAACACCCGTAACACCCCAACAGCAACAGATAATATCGATAAATAAGCACCAAATAGACAAGCAAACAAGCGCTAGGATTGACTCTCTCTTAGGGGACGTTGGATCCCACATGCATAAGGACTATCCTCCTTCCCCAGCAGAGTCGCCAGCTGTCGCTACTGCGAAAATCGACGCCGGCTGACAGAAGAGTCGCCACCGTGCGTTATTTATCCCAACGGAGGGAAAGGAAACGCTCGAAGTAAACCTCGCAAAAAACGGGGAAAGGTATGGTCATCGCAACCAAAACCTGGGTTCGGGAGTCGGTTACGCAAGGGGAAGGTATTAGCACCCCTCACGTCCGTCGTACTCGACGGGATCCACGCTTGCTTGGGTTGTCTAAAGGATGCAAAACAATTTATCTACGGCTGCTAAATCTAAACGGAAGGGAATTGACTCGATAGAGCGTCGCACTCTATGCCTACGTATTCTCAAGAGAGAAAGTCAGAGTCAACGTAGTTCGGGACTACAGGGAAAATTGGCTCGCCAAGACCTCGCGTCTTGTGCCTACGTACTTCCACACTGCATGGAAGATCAGAGCTTTACGTAGTTCAGGCTAACTACGGATAAACAAGGGAGTTCTCACACAGCAGTGAGAAAAACAACTGGTTTCACAGGGTCGGGAACCTATGGGCAAAACTATGGCTTGGTCTCAAATGCACTCGGGCAAGAGAGAAAAAGGGTTACAATTAATCGTCAGCGGAAAAGTCTCGATCGCACAGCAGCGAGAGAACAACAGGTTAGTCGTTAGTGTGCTTGCTAGGACATCGCATCCCATGCCTACATATCCTCGTCTGGTACGAGAAATCAGAGCAGCTGTAGTTCGGCTACTTCGGGACCACAGCTCAAATCTCATTTTATTAACATTCTGAAAAATGATTACAATGCTTGCATACTGAAAATAAATCTCCTAGGAAATACTATCCTATCCTATTCTAAAAAAATCGAATGAAAAAGTCCCCTAACAAGTGGACTTCTAAACTATTCTAAAATCGTAAAATAATCTCTATGAAAATATATCCTAAAAGAAAATGCACTCTAAAAAATATTAAGTCTATACTAATATTTTTTCCCTTTTTTCTTCTTTTCTTTTCAACTATTTTTTTTCCTTTCTTTCAAAGTATTTTTCATATTTTTCTATTTATTTTTCACTATATTTTTCTCTTTATTTTTCTCTATTTTTTCTATTCACTTTTCTTTTTCTTTCTCTTTTTTCAAATTCTTTTTCTATTATTTTTTTCATAATATTCTTTTCAATAACTTCTTTTTTCTTTATGGTATTTTTTCTTTTCTTCTTCTCTTTTTTTACTTTATTCTATTTCTTAAGATCTTTGAACAAAATAAAAATAAAATAAAAAAATACAAACAAAAGGGGAGGGGGTACACAGCTTACAGGGGGGTGTTAGTAATACAAACAATAAAAGAAAGCCAAAGGCCCAGCCCAGTCCACACTGCCCACACGCAGGAGGGGTGAGGAAGAAGTTATGGAGGTGTAGATAGACCCCTCGTTGGGCCTGAAGCCCAATGCCTACCAAAAAATACAGGATCTGAGGCTGCCAAAAAAATGGGGGTGTAAACTGCCAAAAAAAACATTGGGCTTCGAGGCCCAAAACCCCCTGGGTCCAACATCCTCCTTCACTCCCTTTCCACCTGAAACCCTAATTTTCCCCTAATCCTTCTCTCCTTCCTCCGCCGCCGTAAACCTCCTTCGTCCTCCCTGAAGCTTTGTTCGAAACCCACGAACACCTCCCTTCTCCAACGAACACACAAACACAGTCCCCCAAATATTGATGATGCTTAGGGTACTTCTCGACGGTGAGAAGCTACGTGGAGTGCTAACAGATTCGTCGCTCATTTGAAGTTGACGATCTTGGATAGAATTTGCTCTTGGAGTTCTTTGCTGGGAATCTGATGATGTTTGTTTGATGAAGTGTTGAACGATGAGGCTCTTGCATGTTCTGAAGCGTGAAGAACAATGAAGATCGTTAAACCAACATGATGATCTTTGTATGGATCTGGAAGAATCTTCTGGAGGGACTTGAAGGCTTATGGTTGGAGTCTGGGTTCTTAATGATGAAAGGCATTTCTGGTGGAAGATCCGGACGAAGCTCATGACGGATTTGAAGATCTTGAAGGTTTATCTTGGATCTGGACCGAGTTCGTGTTGTTGCTTGATGAAGAAACGATGAAGAACTTTCTGGAAATCGTACGAAGTTGACGACTAGATGATTGGTGAAGATTGTTGCATGTTTCTTATGGTTGAGATTCGAGTACGCATGTTCTTGAAGTTGCGTTCTGGAGATTTGTGTTGTTCTTCTGGAAAATCATTGATGAGCTCTGGGAAACCTGGATGAACACACGATGATGATGAAGATCTTGTTGCAACTTGTTTCTGGAAATTATGGCTGATGCATGTTCATGAAGAACAATGAAGTTCTGGAGATTTGTTCTCCGGCGAGATTGATGGTGATCGGTGGGATGACCGGAGATTGGATGAGAAAGATGAAGGTTGGAGGTTGATGATGGAGGTTTCTGGGTTTTTTGCGTTTCTGGTGACATTCACGGTGGCCGCCGGCCATGCATGCCGGCCGGTGGGGTTTCCCGGTGGGGCATTGGTGGTGTGACGCGTGGCCAGGGATGGTGGAGGAAGTTAGTGCATGGCCTCCACGTGTGGACTGGCGTGGCAGTGAGAGAGAAGTGGGTTTGCGTGAGGTGGCGTGATTCTGAAGGAGAACGTGGGGCCTTCTTTTTTGCTACACGTGGCGCTGCTTGCTTTATACTGCTGGCGCTTCTGGATCGTTCTGGAAACTTCCAGAAATGGCTGGAAAATGCTGGACAAAACTGGACGAACTGGGCTGCGAAAATGGACTTCTGCACTGATGATATGGGCCCAACGAAATATGATAACAAAACTTCAAAAAAAAACCTGCATTATAATGGATTAAAAAGCTAATGAAAAATGAATTAAACCTAATCCTAATTAACTATTAAAAATTCAATTAACTAAACTGAACATTAAAACTACTCTAATTAATTTCTATAAATCCTAATAAATTCTAAAAAACTATATTATCTATTAAACTCTATTTACTAATAAAAGAAAAAAAATCTATTATTATTCTATATCTAAAATTAAAAACATTTAATTTCTATTAACAAAAACTATTTATTTAATAAGAAAAAAAATCTATATCAAAAAAGATTAAAAAGCTATTAAAACTATTAAAAATCCTATTAATATTCTAAAAATTCCTAAAAAATCCTAAAAAATCTATTAACTCCTAAAATGATTAAAAATCTATTTAAAAAGAATTAAAACTATTAAAAATCCTATTAAATCCTAAAAATAGCCAATAAAATCCAGAAAAATCTCAATAATTCCCAGAGGAACAAAATAAGCACCGAACGACAAATAACACTGCGAGAGCGCACCAAAATAGCCGGTAAAAATAAACGGGCACCGAAATATCCCAAAAATACGATTCTATCTATTCAAACTGATAAAAACCACCTGAGACGCGAGACGAGAGCTGTGATCCCTGATAAAATCAAAACAAATGAAAAATGCATTGTATGCGATATGCAGATGCGAATGCGATTATGCGTCGAAACCTCGAGCCAGATACGAGACCCGGTTGGTCAAATTTTGGGGTGCAACAATGTGGTAGCCAGATTCATCAAGAGAGATATCATTTGCAGATATGGGAT
This sequence comes from Lathyrus sativus, assembly GCA_963859935.3. Taxonomy (NCBI): domain Eukaryota; kingdom Viridiplantae; phylum Streptophyta; class Magnoliopsida; order Fabales; family Fabaceae; genus Lathyrus; species Lathyrus sativus. The sequence continues at coordinate 181,585,492 of OZ012740.1, read as the reverse complement.
CCCCGAGCGGATAATTACTGACAACGGTTCGAACCTGAATAACAAAATGATGAAGGAGCTGTGTCAGAGTTTTAAGATCGAGCATCACAACTCCTCCCCTTATCGACCCAAGATGAATGGCGCTGTTGAAGCGGCCAATAAGAATATAAAGAAGATTCTTCAGAAGATGGTGGTGACCTATAAGGATTGGCACGAGATGCTACCTTTTGCTTTGCACGGTTATCGTACGACGGTACGCACATCAACCGGGGCAACCCCGTTCTCGTTGGTATATGGAATGGAAGCAGTGTTACCACTGGAAGTTGAGATTCCTTCCCTGAGAGTATTACGAGATGTCCAACTAGACGAGGCAGAATGGGTGAAAGACAGGTTGAACCAGCTGAGTTTAATGGATGAGAAGAGGCTAGCTTCTCTAGCATACGGTCGTTTGTACCAGAGCCGAATGAAGAAAGCATATGATAAGAAGATACATCCTCGGAGCTTTCAGACGGGCGACCTTGTGCTAAAGAGGATTCTCCCGCCACAGGCAGATCACAGGGGCAAATGGACCCCCAACTACGAAGGGCCATACGTTGTCAGAAAAGTCTTTTCATGAGGGGCTTTATTGTTGTCCACCATGGACGGTGAAGACTTTACGTCGCATGTGAATTCGGACGCAGTTAAAAAATACTTTGCTTGAAATTGACCCGCTGGACAGGAAAAAAAAAGAGAGTCCAGGCAAAAATGGGGCATCCTGGCGAACCAAAAACAGAATGAAAGGTTCGGGCAAAAATTAGGGATAAAATTGAAAAAGTTTACACCCGCGAAGTTGAAAACCTACACTGGGCGGCTTCGGCAAAAAAGGGTATCCCGGTGAACTGAAAACCCGTAAAGGGCGGTTCACGCAAAAGTTAGGGATTTGAAAAGCAAATGACTGCGGTCCGAATTTGATACTGCGGTGCGCATTGGTGCGGGAGAATATACCTGAGGGGGCGATTATCGGATACAATCTCTTCGGAAGTGTGAATACCGGGAAAGCACTAGAGTCAGGCGAGTCATAGGAGGATTAGTTCATGATGTTCGTCTGCATCCCGTTGCCGACATGTGTACAAATTTGATTTGTCATTTATGCTTCTTATGCATGCTTGTATATTTGTTGTGCGTAGCTTCCTCTTTTCAGGAGTTACATCCCGTGTACAAAACTCCGCCCATTTAGGGGCCCAATCAATAAAACATGTTATTCAGTATTTGATACTGGTTCTTTACTGTTTTGTACATGATAAACGCCTAGGATTAATAAAACTAGCAAGTGTATAACGTCGCTGGCCCTTGCCAATAATTGCTAAAACTTTGAATTAACTGAAAATAATGTCACTAACACTAACCTGAATAGATTTGGTTGCATAGACTTGTCTTGTCTTGCAGGGTTCGTAGCCGTATGAAGTGGACGATCAAAAGATGGCAGTACTGACTAGAAGCTCATAACGAAAGACTCGATCCCTACGCAGGTCGCGCTTCTGAGATGACAATGTCCCTTACTAAAGAAGGATCAAATTCCCCAGCTAGTCGTAGCTTATCCAAAGGATATTCTCCAGCAAGGTCGTGTATCCTCAGCAGAATTAATGATTCCCAGATCAAAGGCTGTATTCAGACAGTGCGGTGTCCCCCAACAGGATTCCCCCATCCCGAGCGGAGTGGTTTAGCCTCAGAAGATTAACATTTCCAATTCGTGAGCTGTACTTAGACAGTTTACCCTTCCCAGAAGGGTCATTTACTCTCCCCCAGCGGAGTCAGTTGATTTTCCCCAAGAGAATCGTTTCATCCCCGACGGAGTTCTCTTTCCAGCAAGTGTTTTCTTTCCTCCCAGTGGAACTCGAAGAGCAAAACTCTTTCCGGCAGAGTTGGCTGTGTGTCCTGGCATTTATTTTGCCGGAATACCGTGTGATACCCGTTCACTCCCCAGCAAAAAGTCCAATCATGATTGGCGCATTCAGTTATTCCTCAGTGAAGCGGGCTTCACCCTTCCAGCATTTATTTTGCTGGAATAATTCTGTAACGCCCGGTTACCCCCAGCGGAGTTGGCATTATCTTCAGCATTTATTTTGCTGAAGCGGTTTTCTGTATCCCGACAGTTCGAGCTTGCATCTGCATTGGCATATAGTGTCATATTTGCATCTACCAAATAAAAACGCGTAGCAGTTCCATGTCGAATGGAGCATTACGCCATTGTCAAACATATGCATGTTGAAACATAAACTAGGTTGGTTAACCGTTTGTTTTCAAGTATTGTTTCCCATGCAGGTGGAGAGAGCTCTTGCTCAAATTAATTACCAAACATTCAAGATCGCGGCGTGAGACATGTAATGATAATGTCAGTTGTGGCATTATTCCCCACAGAGTTGCTTGTTTAAAGTTTCTCTTACCCCTCCAGCGGAGTATTTCTTCAAGGTCGTTGTTGTGACAGCATCAGAAGATTTCGTGAATCGATCTTTCGAAGTTATCTGGCAGTGTGGATTCAGAAAATCCCCAGTATAGTCCTTATCAGATTTGCTGCCATGTCAGCACTGAAAATTGGAAGACTAGACACATATTGTGTGATTGATGGAGCTAGCTGCTGCAAAGATAGGCAGAAAAGTTGTATCAGAGTTATTTTCCCGTAGTGGTGGCGGAGTTATTTTCCCGCAGTGGTGGCGGAGTTATTTCCCGTAGTGGTGGCGGAGTTATTTCCCGTAGTGGTGACGGAGTTATTTCCCGCAGTGGTGGCAGAGTTATTTTCCCACAGTGGTGGCGGAGTTATTTTCCCGTAGTGGTGGCGGAGTTATTTTCCCGCAGTGGTGGCAGAGTTATTTCCCGTAGTGGTGACGGAGTTATTTCTCGCAGTGGTGGCGGAGTTATTTCCCGTAGTGGTGACGGAGTTATTTTCCCGTAGTAGTGGCGGAGTTATTTTCCCGTAGTGGTGACGGAGTTATTTTCCCGCAATGGTGGCGGAGTTATTTTCCCGCAGTGGTGGCGGAGTTATTTTCCCGTAGTGGTGGCGGAGTTATTTCCCGTAGTGGTGATAGAGTTATTTCCCGCAGTGGTGGCGGAGTTATTTCCCGCAGTGGTGGCAGAGTTATTTTCCCGTAGTGGTGACGGAGTTATGTCCCGCAGTGGTGGCGGAGTTATTTTGAAAGTTAGACAAGTCATTGGTGTGATTGCAAGAGCTGCAGTTGAAGACAGTCAACTAGGGTCTCATCTGGGTCAACCCTGGGTCAACCCTAGGTCAAATGCTTGGTTGAAGGTCATCAAGGTCTATTTGAAAGATGTGGGGTTCATCATTTGACATGTAGATATGGATGTGGTGTTGTGCCAAGGAGAAATCAAGAGAAATCAAGAAGAAGAGGAGTTTCTAAATTAGGGTTTCTGTGTAAAATCCCCTGATTTAGGTCAAACTTCCAAGCAAGATAATTCAAAATTCAAGCTTCAAATGGATCCTTGGCCAACATGAAACTTGTAGAGGATCTCAAGACCTTTAATTTTAGTGGTGGAAGGCATCAAGAATATTTATAGAACTCAAGTTATGGTCCTTGCAAGTTACAGGTCATCTGAGGACACTGAAATTTGTCTGTGAAAGTTACTTGTCTTCCAAGCAACGTTTACCCCTCAAGGAGCTTTCAAATGGATTTCTGGCCAACATGAAATTTGTTCCTCATGATCTTAGCTTTCTAGAAAGGTATGGTATTCCTTCATCTGATTTGTGGAACTCTACTTATGTCTTTGGCAAGGAAAGGGTATTTTGGTCATTTGGCAGTTATAGGTCATTTCAAGCATATGGCCATATCTCCTACTTCCAAGCCTCAAATGAAAAAATGTTCAACATCAAAGTTGTTCCAAATGACATTTTGAGTCTAGAAAAGTGGTCATGGGAGTTGGAAAATGCTCATAGCTCAAGGTTGCAAATTTGGTCAAATAAAGGTGAATTTAATGAATAAAAGTGACTTAAAAAATGAGATTTTGCAATACTTGTCCAAATGGGATGAAATTATAGGTCATTTTGATTGGAATTAATGTTTTGAGAACATTGGCAATAGTGGATTTTTGAGCTTAGTTCAAAATTTGAGAGTTATCATGGCTTGCTTATGATTAAAGTAACATATGCCAAATCACAAGGGATTTGTGTACAAGAAACTTCCAGCAATTTCTAGATGATTCCATGGGCATCTATATAAACCCTAGAGCTGATCCATGAAGGGGTTGCACTTCATTTTGATCCAAAACACATAGTTTCACTCTCTCTTGCATTTTTGCAAATTCATTCAAACTCTCCCAATTCTTCATCATTCTGCAGAATTATTGATCCTACCATACTCCATGATCATCACTGATCACATCCCAAGCAAGATCTGGTTGAATTGAAGCCATAATCGTGTGCTGCAAATTTTCACATCCAAGTTGCAAGAAGAATCAGTTACAAGAATTCAGAGCATCTGAGAAAGAACAAGTGCATACAGAACCAAGATCCATAGCCATTGATCAAGTCTAGAGCATTGCTAGCTGTAAATCCAAGAGTTCATCCATCTGTTTTCAGTTTTGCACCAGGTTGGTTTTTCTTTCGAATTGACCTAGAATAGATAGCATGATGTAGATTGGTTAGGATAAGCATAACCTAGGTAGTTAGATGAACAATTCTGGAGATTTTGACTGAATTTGGTGAAGGTTGACATTGGAGTACACCAACTGTTTGGACTTAGAACTCTCTTAATATTGAGTGTTAGCATTAGTTATTTGGCTTAGGGTAATTAGTGATCCAAGGTGAGTATTTTGATAACAAGAAACTGGAAAAACAAGAAGTTGAAAGTTGGAGTATCCATGGAGGGGGAGCTATCGGGTTCGGTGTTTGAGGAGTTTTTAATGCAAACTGGATCAATGGCTGTGCTCAGGGGAAGGAGTGGATCATTTTTGGTCTTTACGGATTTGAATTTCATTGAGAGACGAAGGAGAACGAGGTGAGGGAAGTCTGGTTCGTAGGAGCTTCGTGCATGGAGTTCATGTCCAAACCCTAAGTTTCATTGGAGAAGATGACATGGTTACCTTCGGATGCAAACAAGACCATTGACTGGCAGTTTAATCTAGTGGCTCACATTTAATTGAGAAATAGAGGGAAGCTGAGTTTAATGAAACTCAGCGTTTCACTAATAGTCAGTCTGGGCTTTAATTGAATGATTTTCTTTCAACACCCCCCACGCGAGCCCAACCAAGAATTGAACTGAATCCTGTTACTTTTTGCACCATCAGTTTCTTTATTTTCTCTTGATTTTCGCAATTAATTCTGATTGTTTACTGGGCTTAGCACCAATTGATAGTCACACCCCACATGAGGCCCATCCTGGATATTACACTGGAAAAGATCACTACCTACACCGCGCGTTTCCCATTTTTTTGTTGATTTATTTATTTGTTTTTTTTTGAATTGGTCTGGGCCTAAACAACAATGCTACGCGCACCTCCAGCACAAGCCCACCAGCAATTTACTTGTGATATCACTGCTGCTTGCACCCCCCTGGGCTTCTTGCTTTTATTTTGTTTTTAATTCATTTTCTCATCATTTTATAAAATCCATATTAAATCAAAAAATGAGAATTTTGACATGAGAGTTTTTGCAATAGTTTAAGATAGACTTGAAGAAAATTAAAATGATTAAAAAATATTAGTTTAGCTATTTTTTTCTATTTTTGCTTATATTTTACATTTTAATTGTTTTTAAATAGATATAGTTTGTATATAGTTTTTGTAGAATTTCTTTTAGGTGGTTCTCATGATCTTTTTAGGCCAAATTTTTTAGTATAACTAGATACATATATTAGGCGCCCCCTTGATTTTTATACCAATTTTTTAGGATTTATTTTAGATAGTTTAGTTAGAAAACATTAGGCTAATCTTTTAGGGTTGTGAACATAACATTAGGTATGCAAAGCAAGTTTCTTTTGGGTTTCTTTAGAACAAATTAAATGATGGGACTATAGGGGTATTGAGGGTAAGTAATGGATCCCTTAGAAAATGTTAGACTTCCCCTATTCTATTATTACTACTAGTATATTTCTTGTAATTGATTGATTGTGTGGTGTGCCCTCTCTAGGGTCATTTGTTTGATTGTGTGGGGTATTGGGCCTGCTTGGGGTTTGGGTTTGAGCTGAAGACTTTGCTGATGAAGCCCATCGAAGACTAAGAGAATGAAGATCAATTTCCAGAGTTGAGGAAGAGTATATCTTGCTGGCAGCTGTTGAAGGAGTATAGGATTTAGGAGTTAGGTAGAGCTCTAGAATAGACACTTGATTCACAAATATGGAAGGTCTTGTTTGCCTCCATTCTTTCTCTATGATTCAAAGTCTCTTTTAAATACCCACCTCCTTCCTTTGGAAGGATTAGTGAATGTATTTAAAAGATAGAACTTTTGAGAGAAAACTGTCTATATCATGTTAACAGTCAGTAGGCCACCCTTGGCAGGCAACTGACTGCTTAACATCCAATTCATCTTGTTGACTGCTGCTCATCTTGGAGAGTGAGACTTGAAGAAAAGCCATTGATAGATTGAAGATAGAGACCTTGCTTGAAGGCTTGAAGATGAAGACTGATGCTTGCTTGAAGCTTGTAGATGGTTGAAGATGACTTGAAGACAGATGTTGATGAAGACTGCTGTTTGCTGTTTATTTTTTGCTGTTTATAATTTTTGATGTATTGTTTGAATTTCCCTGACTGTATTGTGTGCCATTTAATCTGTTAGGTTGAAAGCGAATTTTGTTCGCTTTTGCCTGTTGTTTTCTAGGTTCGAGGTTGAGTGGGACTCCCTTGCCTCGCTTGTATTGCTGCATCCATGCATTTTATTGCTTTATTGTATATATGCTATTGTTTCTGTTTCCGTCTATTCCTTTAGGATCTCTGTTTCTCTCTATGCAAGAGAGGAACATGATATACATTAGGTGTTCATCCATGCATGATAACATTAGGTTAGTTTGATTCCCTTTTCAACCATAGGTTAGAGTTCTGTCTCTTCTTTCTCAAAAACAAACAGAAAAACACAATAAAATTCCAAACACAATAAAAGACACTTCTTCCGTAAAAGAATGTGAACTCATCAAAACGTCAATTTTTGTCCGCTTGGACCAGTAATCAAAAAACCCTTTTTTAGAAGGAGATAAAAACAATCAAGACAGACTTGTGTCGTACGTGGCCCGAACTACGTTTGCTCTGATCTTTCATGCTGTATGAAAGTACGTAGGCATAGGATGCGATATCCTAGTGAGCAACCTTCCCCTCCTTTCCAGTAGGTAGGTGAACTACGTTGACTCTGATTTCTCGTTTCAGACGGGAATACGTAGGCATAAAGTGCGATACTTTGCCGAGTCGTTTTATTTTCTTTTAACCCCATACCTGTAGAATAGATAGAATACCAATCCGTACTAGAAAACAAGCGTGGATCCCGTCGAGTACGACGGACGTGAGGGGTGCTAATACCTTCCCCTTGCGTAACCGACTCCCGAATCCAGGATTTGGTTGCGATGACCATTCCTTTCCCGTCTTTGCGGTAGGTTTACTTCGAGCGTTTCCTTTCCCTCCTTTGGGATAAATAACGCACGGTGGCGACTCTTCTGTTCAGCCGGCGCCGATTTTTGCAGTAGCGACAACTTGCCCATTGGAACATGTTGTTATCCGAATATGTCATATAATATGTGACTCAAAAAGCTATTAAAGGAAGTATCTTGTCAGATTACTTAGTAGACCAACCGGTTGAAGATTATGAGCCTTTAAAGTTTGACTTTCCCGACGAAGATATTATGTTGGTAAAGAAAGACTACGAAGAGTCAGGTCTTGATGAAGGTCCCGAGCCAGGTTCCCGTTGGAAGATGATGTTTGATGGTTCTTCTAATTACAGTGGGCATGACATAGGTGTCGTCTTGATGAATCCTAATGGAGGTTATACCTCTTTCACAACAAGGTTAGATTTTGAATGTACAAACAATATTGCCGATTACGAAGCATGCATTCTAGGTCTTGAAGCAGCTATTGACCTCCGAATCAAAATTCTTGAAGTGAGTGGAGATTCAGCATTGGTGGTCTACCATGTCAAGGGAGAATGGGAGACACGAGATGAAAAGTTAATCCCATATAGAGCTTACATTATTAAAATGATTGATTACTTTGATGAGATCACTTTCAAACATGTCCCGAGGACTGAAAATCATATTACCGATGCTTTAGCCATGTTAGCCTCAATGTGGAAGGTCAGGTTTGTTAATGAAGCACCACTCATTCGAGTTGAGTGCAAGACTGAGCCTGCCTACTATCAACTAGTTGAAGAAGGAACTGATGACAAACCATGGTTCCACGACATTAAGAATTATCTGCAAAACCAAGAGATTCGGGCGATGCTACAACTCATGACAAAAAGACTCTGAGAAGATTAGCATCCAAGTTCTTCGTCAGCAATTGGGTGTTATATAAAAGAAACCATGATATGGTCCTGCTTAGATGCGTTGACAAATGTGAGGCAGACATGTTACTTCGAGAAATTCATGAAGGAACGTTTGGAACTCACACTAATAGATATGCTATGTCTAAGAAAATTATAAGAGCTGGATATTACTAGTTAACTATGGAATCCGATTGCATCCAATATGCCAGAAGATGCCATAAGTGCCAAATTTATGCTGATAAGGTGCACGTGCCTCCAACGCTATTGAATGTTTTATCATCACCGTGGCCTTTCCCAATGTGGTGCATTGACATGATTGGGGCTATCGAACCTAAAGCTTCCAACGGCCACTGATTCATTTTAGTTGCCATTGACCATTTCACAAAATAGGTAGAAGCTGCTTCTTATGCGAACGTAACCAAGCAAGTAGTTGCCCGCTTCATCAAGAACAGATTATCTGCCGTTACAGAATTCCAAGCCGAATCATAGCAGATAATGAGACTAATTTGAACAATAAAACCATGAAGGAGTTGTGTGAAATTTTCAAGATTGCACACCATAATTCTTCTCCTTACCGTCCTAAAATGAATGGAGCTGTTGAAGCTGCAAATAAAAACATCAAGAAAATCCTGCAAGAGATGGTAAAGACTTATAATGATTGGCATGAAATGCTACCATTTGCTTTGCACGAATGCAGAACTTCAGTGCGAAGTTCAACACGGGCAACCCCTTTCTCATTGGTGTATGGAATGGATGCGGTCGTTCCTATTGAAGTAGAGATACCGTCCATGAGGGTGTTGATGGAAACCAAGCTTGACGAAGAAGAATGGGTCTAAGAAAGGTTTGACCAGTTGAACCTTATAGATGAGAAGCACATGACTACAATGTGCCATGGTCAGTTGTACCAGAAACGGATGAAGAGGGCATTTGACAAGAAGTTCCGAATCTGAGAATTCCGAGAAGGAGAGCTTGTACTTAAGAAGATATTGCCAATTCATAAAGACGTGTGTGGGAAATGGATTCCCAATCATGAAGGTCCATTTGTTGTAAAGTCAGTCTTCTCAGGAGGATCATTAATTCTTACAACAATGGATGGTGAAGAGCTTGCACATCCTATAAACTCTGATGCATTCCGAAAATATTATGCCTAAAAAAAGCCCGCTAAGTCGAAAACCTGAAAAAGAATTTTGGCAACAACGGGTATCCTGGTGGATCATAACCTATGAAGGAGATCTAGGAAAAATTATGGATGAAAATAAAAATAATAAGAGCTCGCTAAGCTGAAAACCCGAAAGGGCAGTTTAGGCAAAAATGAGTGTCTCAGTGGATTGAAAACCCGAAAGGGCGGTCCAGGAAAAACTTAGGGAGAAAAGGCATTTCACTACATCAGATGACGTTCACCATTGCAGAAGATCAAAACAGAAGTTCAATCCAACCGCTCTCGTCAGAAGCAGGATTTTGGGTAATCTTAGTTATTAGGGTCAGTGGGTGTTGTTTGATTCAATTTAACCTTTCCCCTATTACCAATTTCAATTGTAATACTCCATGAAGATTTTCCATTAACAAGCTACCATTCTTCAATAAAATCAGACTTGTTGCCTATTCAATTTTGCCATTTTTAAGCTTTCTCTATTTCTTTTTGTTATGCAAAATGTTATTTGTTAATAATAACTTTGAGAGTGAAAAGTTTTCAAATTTAAAACAATTTTTTTGAAAACACATTTGAAAAAGATACAAAGTTGCTTTGACCTGTGGATAGATCTGAAGGAAATCGTTGTCCCCTAGGAAGTCTTAATGTTGTAGAAGCACTTTTAGACCATTTTCAGCAAAATTCCCATTGAATTATAAACTGGCAACACCCTTGGGCCGATCCCATGATCATAAGTGATTTTCAAGACTACAGAGAATCCCCTAGTGTCCACCAAGTGATACATGTTTATTGATATTGAGGATCCGCTCCCTAATGGAATCATCTCTGTTCCTCACTGAAGTTACTATACCTTCTCCAGTAAGCTGCCTTGGCTCCATACTTCCCGATGAAGTGGATATCTATTTTATTCCCTACGAAGTCTCAAATCATGAATAACTCTTTCCAATGGATATTTTCTTCAACAAAGAAATCATATTCATGATGGCAATCCCTCAGGTGAAGTCATGATATCATATCCCCAAATGGAATATGTTTCCCAGAGAAGTTTTAAAACCTTGAAGCAGGACTATGGTTCCACCTGTGACTTTCTATCTATCTCGATAGATATATCCTTCTTGGAGAGGTTGGCTGATGTTGCGGTGAGAATCGAATATCAAGCTATTGAATTAACTTGAATCACAAATCATGAAGTTCACCACCGAGCTTTAATTTATCCAAAGGAAAGGGTAAATATCGAAGCAAACCCTAAGTGTGCCATGTAACAACACAACTAAGAGATCTAAGGTTCGGGGGTTGGTTATACCTAGGGAAGGTGTTAGCATCCTAAGTATCTGTAGTACTCTAGAGGAACCTCTTGTTAGTATTTGTGTTATGCTAAAGTTGCTTGCTAATGGAAAAGTGCTAAGATAAAGATCTAAAGATAATAAAAAAAAATTCTAAAATGGAATGATAAAATCGACTAAAAAAACACGATTAATGATGAAATGAAATGTTTAACTAAAAAAATGCAAAAATGGTTGACTTAAAATGATATGAAATGATCAAAGGATCTGAGGATAAAATTTGGCGTATGACAGTTACCCCTATTTAAATATTTTCACCGGATGACATGAGCGATGAAAATCCTCGTGAAATCATGGTGAAAGGTATCTAAATACAGATAACCGAAAAGTTTTCCCTTAGATGCAATGCTGACATGCCATGAACCCTAGCATAATGAAAATGATGGAGTACTAAATGCAAAAAATGCAGACGAGAATGAAAGCAAACAGGGATAGAGATAATACAATGAGTAACCACTCACTAGGGAGAGGCAGCAACACCAGGGAAGCAACAATCATCATCCATGAATGGAACTAGATGGAAAAGAGTCACAATATTCAGAAGATCATTGAATGAGGTGAGGAGATTTCTGGGAAATATATTAGGGACAAAGAAACAAACATCAGAGACATTCGGAAAAACATTGAATGAACTCTGAAACACGCCAGAGATACTCGGAAAAAAATTGAATAAACTCTGGGACACATCCAAAAAAGCATTGGATGAAGAAAGGGAACAAACCTGAAAACAATCAATGGCCGTTAACCAAAGTCAAAAACAATTTGAAGACATCTAGAAGAGCTTCAGATGAAGACAAAGGTTCTGAAGGTACATCTGAAACATTTATAAAAACATTAAATGTATGGGAAAATATTTGAAGACATATCTGGAAGAACATCAAATAAACAACAAAGGAGTTCTGGAAGAACATCAGAACAAAAAGTCATATCCAGAAAAGCATCAGATAGACACAAAGGGGGTTCTGGAAGAACATCAGAACAAAAGTCATATCCAGAAAAGCATCAGATAGACACAAAAGGGCTCAGGAAAAAACATCAGAAGCAAAAGTCATATCTGGAAAAACATTAGATAGACACAAAAGGAGTTCTAGAAGAACATCAGAACAAAAGTCATATTCGGAAAAGTATCAAATAGACACAAAGGGGCTCTGGAAAAACATCAGAACAAAATACATATCCAAAAAAGCATCAGATAGGTACAAAGGAGTTTTTGGGAAAATATCAGATCCGAGACTCAATCTGGAAAAACATCAGAGAGAGACAAACAAGGGTGGCATCCAAGAGTGGCATTGGATAAAAAGATACCAGACATCCAATACTGGCTTTGAATGAAAGGTATAAACACAATATCTGAGAATAGTATTGGATGTAAGATAAGGACAAACATATCCAGAAAAACAATCAGATAAGAAAAATGTCATAACTGGAAGAACGTCAGATAGACACGACAAATCTGTTTGGTAGGTGCCAAGTGAGTTGGACTTTGACCACAAGGTAAGACATGGATAACAACACGACATTGGGAGAAATACGAATGAGAATGAAACACTCATGTTATGCATATGTATATAAATTATGCTATGATATATGATCAAATGCAGATGCAGACGTCGACGACATGGCTCGACTCTTTTGGTGAGATCATAAGACTGGAAGACTGATTCCTCAACACGGAGATCACTTTCATTCTACTTGGGGACTAAAGATGCTACTGCTAGGCACATCTCTACCACAATGGTAAACTGTATCAAGTTGATGATCCTTGGAGGAAGGATTGAGAGCTCCTTGGGGATTCTTCAAGTAAACTTCCCCAGATTAGCTGACTATTATAGATGAGATGGTAATTTCTTTAGCTTATCTGATTCTGTAGATGATTGCGTTACTGTGCCCCCGGAAGGTCTGCCCCAGTCTGAGTCTTGAAAAATCTTTTGGATAAACCAAATCTGAGAAGACCTTTCTCTGAACAAATATTTAAGTGTTTCTCAACAGGACGTGAAAGGAACCTGATAGGATCAACTGACCAAGTTTCTCAATTTTTTGAAAATTCCTTGAGAGGAAAGCTAATTTGCAAACAAAAGTTTTCATACAAACATGGTAATGCAAATTTCGTGCAACTTTTGAAATCAAAAATCACTTTTGAAATATGCAAAGTATAAGAGTTTCATATCATAACGCTGCGTTTCAAAATACTCAAAGTGTAAAGCAAAGGTGTAATGCCAAAGTAATTGATTTGCAAAAATATTTTGGTGTCGGCTTATGCAACCTTGTTGTAGTATACTTTCAAAATAACCTTGCTTCAATTAGGTATTTTGAGGGTTGTAACATGGTCTGGTTCATGGTTTAAGAAACAAAGGATAAAGCCTCAAAATTTATTTGTACCCACCTGATCCACGTGATGATCTTCAGTCCTACGCTTAGTTAACTCATACTATTCGCTCAGGTTCCCATAGGTTGGAAATTACACTGATGATAGCTATGATGATGGTTCAGAAGTCAAAAGACTTTTTGAAAAGGCAGTCACTGCTTCTTTATAACATTTGGTTATTTTGACATTAAGGATTTACAGGGTAAATGGTTTAAAGATCTCCTCTTTTATTATCCCTAACTTTTGCCTGAACTGTTTCTTGTAAAGATTACAGTCAGCGAGATGCCCCAGTTTTGCCTAAGTCTCCTTTATAGGTTTTGACTTAGCAGGCTTTTTATTTTGATGATCCTTTTTTGAAAGAAAGAGACTACCTGACTTAATGACTACGGTGAACCATCATCGAATTTTATCTTGAAAAACATCTTCAACACTTGTTTGCTGTGTGAAGGGAGAATTATGGATGCCCCCTTTATATGAAAGGTGTCTTATATGAACACATAACCGAGTTAACTGAGATCTATCCATCCCAAGGTTAAGATTGCGGTTTTTTTGTAAAGAAATAAACTCCAACTTCTAGGCTCAAAGGGATTGACAAGGGAATACCTTTCTTATTTCTCCAGTTTTTGGGAGTTGAAACAATGCCTTACATCGTCAGCAATGTTTGATTAAAAGCATACTGACAGCAGTTATGGGTATAACATTTTCATCATCCTCCCTCAAATATTTGTATAATAAAAAATTTGGACAAGGAGTAAATATTTGAAAGATAAAGCATAAAAGTGCAAATAATTGACAAAATGAATTGAAATCAAATGTTACAATGCTCATTTCATTAATATGAAAGTACAAACACTAATTAAAAGCAAACAGCTTAAAAAAATGGAGGAAAGTACAAACAACGAGAAACAAAAGGCCTAGTGACTAATCAGTAACAAAGATGAGCCGTCCTGTCTAAAACACTAGCGTTTAAGAAGATAGTCTGTTGAAGTCGGACTGAAGCTTCACTTTTGATGTGCTGGCAAGGGATTGTTCTGGACATTCAGATGACTATCCTTAAAATCAAGGATTCCAGTTCTAACCAACTCACACACTCTGGCTTTCAGTGCATAACAATGCTCCAAGTCGTGGCGTGAGGCGCCCTCATAAAATGCACAGCGGAGATCAGCTCTAAATCCAGCTGGAAGAGGATTAGGTAGAGGTTGTAGAGTCCTTGTAGTGATCAGTCCTTGTTGAACCAGGTCAGGATAAAGTTCTGTATATGTCATGGGAATAGGATCAAATTGATTCCTATTCCAATACTGGTTCTGTCCAACAACTGGATGTTGAGGAATCTGAGCTGGTCGTGGAGTAGCAATAGTAGCAACAACATGATAATCAACATACTAAGGTCTAGGATTTCTTTTCACCATTAGAAGATTCCCATAGGATTTCCTTCTCACCTCAGTCATGACAGCATTAGTCTAATACTCTCTATTCTTCTGGAAATTCCCATAGGATTTCTTTGCACCATTAGAAGATTCAGCGGCTTTGGATACTTTACCATTTTTCAGTCCTTCTTCTAACCTTTGGCCAATAGTTACCAAATATATAAAGCTTGAAGAGACGCTCCCAATCATCTTCTCCCTAGAAAGGGGACAAAGTATCCATGAACATTCTGATTAGCTCCTTCTCTGCTAGAGGGGGTTCAACATGGGAAGCTACCTCTCTCCAACGTTGAGCATATTCCTTGAACGACTCTCTTTCATTCTGAGACATATTTTGAAGTTGACAGTGATCAGGAGCCATGTCTAGATTGTATTTGTATTGCCTCATGAAAGAGTTGGCGAGATCGTGGAAGCAGTGGAAACTGTTATGCTCTAAGTTCATATACCACTTGAGAGAGGCACCACTCAAACTGTCCTGAAAGCAGTGGATGAGCAGCTTCTGATTGTTGGTGTAAGCTGTCATCCTTCGTAAGTACATGAATAGATGGGCTCTTGGACATGAGTGACCCTTATATTTCATGCACTCGGGATTCTTGAACTTAGCAAGCATAACAAGGCCAGAAACTAGGCACATATTGTCTACATCTATGTTGAAGAAGTCAGTACCCTCAACGACTTTGAGTCTCTTATTGCCCCTATTCAAACGACTTGGACCCGACTGGGTGAAGAGCGAACGGCCTTCAAACATTCGAGGTACGAGACGGTTGAATACTAAGAACCCGGAAATTTGCCAACCGCAGAAATAAACTGCACAACTGTTTGGGGGACAAAATCCATCACTTGAACCTGATTGTTACGGTAACAACTGATCAACCACCTGATACCGATCTGATTTCAACACTAACCATCTGTACAACATCAAACTTGTCAATATATGAATAACCTGGACAAATTCACTGGGGAAGTACTTCTGTTAACAAAACATGACCCTGCCAACGATACAGGAAAATAACCCCGCCATCACTACGGGAAATCACTCCGCCACCACTACGGGAAATAATCTGGGAAAATAACACCGCCATCGCTACGGGTAATACCTCTGTCACCACTACAGAAAAATAACACCGCCATCGCTACGAGAAATAACACCACCATCACTACGGAAAAATAACACCGCCATCGCTACAGGTAATAACTCTGCCACCACTATGGGAAAATAACTCCGCCACCACTACGGGACAATAACACCGCCATCACTACGGGTAATAACTCCGCCACCACTACGGGAAGATAACACCGCCACCACTGCGGGAAATACTCCGCCATCACTACGGGAAGATACCACCGCCACCACTACGGGAAATAACTCCGCCACCACTACGGGAAATAACTCCGTCACCACTACGGGAAATAACTCTGATACGGCTTCTCTGCCTATCTTTGCAGCAGCTAGCTCCATCAATCACATGGGTAACACAATATGAGTCTAGTCTTCCAATTTTCAGTACTGACGTGGTAGCAAATCTGAGAAGGACTCTACTGGGGATTTTCTGAATCCACACTGCCAGGCAACTTCCAAAAATCGATTCACGAAATCTTTTGATAACGACCTAACAACAACCTTGAAGAAATACTCCGCTGGAGGGGTAAGAGAAACTTAAACAAGCAACTCTGTGGGGAATAATGCCAAAACTGACATTATCATTACATGTCTCACTCCGAGATCTTGAATGTTTGGTAATTAATTTGAGCAAGAGCTCCCTCCACCTGCAAGGGAAACAACACTAGAAAACAAAAGGTTAACCAACCTGGCTTATGTTTCAAAATGCATATGTTTGACAATGGCGTAATGCTCCATTCGACATGGAAATGCTACGCGTTTTTTATTTGGTGGATGCAAATATGACACTATATGCCGATGCAAATGCAGGCTCGAACTGCTGGGATAGCTCTAACAAGCTTGCTTCCTCAATCTTGGCCGTCGAGGACAAATATCACCTTGTTGGGGAGTGAACGGGTATCACACGGTATTCCGGCAAAATAAATGCCAGGACACACAACCAACTTTGTCGGGAAGAGTTTTAACCTTCGAGTTCCACTGGGAGGAAAGAAAACACTTGCTGAAAAGAGAGAACTCCACTGGGGACGAAACGACCCTCTTGGGGAAAATCAACTGTCTCCGCTGAGGGAGAGTAAATGACCCTACTGGGAAGGGGATCTCTACTGGGAAGAGTAGACTGTCTGGGTACAGCTCACAAGTTGGAAATATTAATCTTCTGAGGCTAAACCACTCTGCTCGGGATGGGGGATCCTTTTGGGGGACACCACACTGTCTGAATACAGCCTTCGATCTTGGAATCGTCAATTCTGCTGAGGGTAAACGACTTTGCTGGAGAATGTCCTTCGGATAAGCTACGACTAGCTGGGGAATTTGATCCTTCTTTAGTAAGGAACATTGTCATTTCAGCTTCAGGGAATGAAGCGCGACCTGCGTGGAGATTCACTTCACGTAACGATCAAGCCTTTCCGTTACGAGCTTCTGGTTAGGGCAACATGAACTCTATTCCTTCTCGGAAATTTGCCCCGTAAATACCAACATGCCCCCAGTCCGAGCATTTCGTCTGGAAAGGAAAGGCTAGCCATAGTGCTACTCACAATACCTTGCCCCTGAATCGGCACCAACCTTCTGATAAGGACTCTTCGATCTCTGTACCCTGACGGTTAGATCTGAACTGTTTCTGCACGTCAAACCCCAAAAGAATGTCCCAACAACATCTTTTGTTTTTAGGGTGATCTGCCCCAGTCTTGCAATAATCTTTTGCCCCTAATCGACTGATTCGTGGAGTAGTGCCCATAGCTGTGAGAGATTTGCCAAATCTTGACCTAAATGCCCCAGATTAACTGATTCTCGACCGTATGACTTTACTGGGGATAACCGACCGTGCCCCGTATGGTTGGACTTCTGTACATCCGTGGTGGGTCATACACGCCTGATGCTGGACAATATCCTGCCTGAATTCACGGCTTCTAGTAGAAGGGTCACGATTTCCCACCATTCGTCTCAAACTTGAATATTGGCTGAATCCGCTCCAGTAGCTCTGAGTAACTCTGTTGTAGAAAAACAGTTCTTTCGCCTCTGTTATGCCCCCGCCTGCAGGAACCTCTGTGGGATAGTCTGAAAATCTATACCCTGATGGTTTGATATGAACTTCCCCAGCGTTCTGAACTTCCGCGAGATACTTCGAATCAGACATCTCTCGAATAAAGACATGCCCCTGTCTGCAATGACTTTTCCTTAATCTGGTTCTCGGAAAAACCCACTCTGAACCGAAAGCAGCTTGCTACAATACGACCTTGCGATGGCTTACCCCGGTGTTTGCACGACAAAAGGATTCCCTCAATTCAACAACTATCAACATAGTGACTTGCCCCTGAACGAGCGTTGAGCGACTTAACCTGCCCTGATCAAACATAGCATTCTGGATAGCTGCCCCTGATTGGCTCTCGAGAAGATTCGCTTCTGATCAACTGCTTCTCAAGTAAGCTGCCCCATAATCAACCGATGCTTCGAGACTTTTCCTCAGACTAATTGATTCCGAACTCACTGGAAATCAATGCCCCAGATTTACAGGGTTTCACAATATACACCATTCTGATCCAGACTGTTGAATTATTCAATCCTGTTCGAATATTCCCTGTTGGAATTTCCTTCCTGTCAACTACCGACCTGCAAGTAAAATTGTTCAGTCCCGAATGGTAATTTTAATGCAGTGTTCATGCAAATTTTTGAAAAAAGTTGTGCTGTCACTCATTTACATGTCATGATTGTGAGTGACGAATGAACCAATAGTTCAAACGCAGTGCTGATTTGATCAGTGAAAAAAAATACAACAAGGATATGATTAGCAAATCATGAAGGAGTCAGGTTACTCAACCTTATCGTAATGCGCTTTCAGAATAAACCCTGCCTCAATTAGGTCTTTTAAGGGTTGTATCGTGGTCGGGTTCACGGTTCGTGAAACAAAGGATATTTGGCTCAAATTATGTTTTGTACCCACCCCTTCTACGTGATGATCTCCGATCCTAAAGTTCAGTTAACGTGGCTCGAGCGCTCACCTCTTCGAGAGACATGTTGCATGGTAGGGACCATGGCTAAGGAACTCACAAGGTTTCAGAGTGACAGTTACCCCTTTTTCGTTTTCGGTGTCTGTATACACGACTTTGTGACTTGTTCGAGGATTTCTCTTTTTATATCCTTTCTTTTCGTTCTTTCGATTCCCTAACTTTTGCCTGGACTGACTCCCTTTGAGTTCTTTTCGATTTTTTCTTTTGAAGTCCAGCGGGATGCCCTAATTTTTGCCTAAGTATTAGCTTTCCAGCTTTTTCTTTTTCTTTTTACTTAGCGGGCTTTCTTTTTCTTTTTTTTTTCTTGGAACAAAGTTGTGTGACACTGATTGTCTTGATTGCTCCGAAAGGATTGTAACTATCTCACTCCTGGTTGGTGAGGTTTAACCATTGTGGTTGGCAATATACGACCTTTTGAGAGGTATAAACTGATTGGTCCTCGAAAAGCAACACTCCTCTGTAAGACTTGAACACTCGGTCAAGCTAACTGACAACTACCCTTATACCTCCTGGCTCGAAATGGTTAACAAGGGACTAACTCCTTATATCTCCAGTGTCTAGGGGATTTGAAACAATGCCTTGTACGTCATCGGCAAGGTTTTATCTGAAAGCATACGATCATCGGTTATGAGTATTCAGTTTCGTCATCCTCCCTCCAATCGTTGCTAATCATAGTGATAAAGTGGAGTAAATAAAATGCAATTGTCAATGCAATGCAATAAATGAGCGACAGCGACATGATTAATTCAAAAAAATGCATAGTCATTTTACCAATCTTACCATTCGAAAACAAACAATGTTTAATAGCGAGTAGTAACTAACAGAAAAGAAACTACAAATGCAAATGATAAAAAGTTCGAGGACTGCCAATGCTGAGGGCGCCCGCCTGTCTGGACCACTGGCTTCTTGAAAAGGACCCTCTGAATCTGCGAGCTCAAATAGCTGAGAGGTTGGCATGAACAACCAAAACTCCTTATGGAAAGGAAATGTACTCTTGGTCGATCAACTGTTGTACTTTTGCCTGAAAAGCTTTACAATCTTCAGTTGAATGCCCCGGGGATCCGCCATGGTAACCACTCCGAACGTGGGGATTGTACCCAGGAGGGTAAGGCTCTGGAACATTCTTAAGAGCTTTAGGTTCCACCAAAGAAATATGGATCAAAGATGGCAGAATTTGGCTATACGGCATAGGCACTGGGTGGGAAGGAGCATTCCTTCGTTCCAAGTTGTCACGAGGTCTGTTCTGATTCTGGCGCTGATTTCGATAACCTCGGCCACGAGTTCGCTGATTTGCAAGAGAAGTGACATAACGTTCCTGATAGGGTGCCCCAGGCACAGTGGTCTGTCCAGCATAACAAGGTACAGGAGATACTGATCCAACAGATTTCACCACTCCATCTCGAGGATATCCAACATCTGACATGATTGCATTGATCACAACTCCTTCTTCAGTCTGACAGTCATAAAGAGATTCAGCTTCACTAGCCTGACTGTTTGACGTAACTCCAAGCATTCTTTTGAGGTACGGGCTCTCCAGGGAGTGTACAAACATGCTCATTAACTCTCGGTCTAGGAGCGGCGGCTTCACTCTGGCAGCAAATTCTCTCCATCTCTGAACATACTTCCTGAAAGGTTCATCGTTCCTTTGAGACAATTCTTACAACTGCATGCGACTAGGAGCCACGTCTAGATTATAATCGCACTGCTTCAGCAAAGCTCTGGCTAAACCCACCATGATCGGATCTGATTACTCTCTATTGCATATACCAACTCAAAGATGCCCCAGTCAGACTATCCTGGAAGCAGTGAATCATTAGCTTGTCGTCTTGCACAAATGAAGTCATTCCCCGGTAGAACATCACTAAATGTTGCTTCGGACAGCTATCTCCTCTGTACTTTTCAAACCTCGGTGCTCTTGAACTTTGGAGGCAATACAAGACCTGGCACCAAACACATGCCTGCAGCATTCAGATCAAGAGTGTTCTTATTCACCAGGGCAACAATCTGATCTTCCAACGCCTGAAGTCTTCTCATCTCCTCAACAGTCAATGGGTTCTGAATATCAACCTGTGGAACAACTCTTGGAGGTGGCAAAATCCTTGGAGAATCTGGCGTAGAGAAAGTGAAATTGTGATACTCTGCGTCATTGAAAGAATATGGACCTCTGACAGGGGTTTGCACTGGTTGAGCAACATTGTTCATCTGAGCTCTTTGACCATTGTTTCCTCCCCCATTTATAGCTGTGACGGCTTCCATGATCTGACTCACCTGGTACTTCAACAATTCAAACTCCGCCCGAGTAACAACCAAGTTCTGCTCTCCTGAAGCCATGATCTATCCCCATGCTAACTCAAGTCCAATGCGAATGTCGGGAAATCAACTGATGAAGCGGACAAAAACGGGTAAGCTCCCTGTTCCGATGAATATGCAAAATGAAATGCAAATGCAAACAGTCATGCAAAATGCAAAATGCACACACAAGGGACCAAATGCCCCTGACTGAGAAGTCCAATCCACCATACTGGTCTTAGTCAGACCCATAACACTGCTCGAACCTGGTGTCAGCAAATCAAAACGGTACTCGAACCTGGTCTCCAACAGACCTCATAATGCTGTCTTCAAATATCACTGAATCTCAATCAAGAAAACCGGTAATCTGGAGGTCAAGTTACCTGCATGCCCCAACCCCTCTCACAGGTAGGTGTCCTAATAACTGACACAAAGTATGGCATCCTATGCGGTCGTTGGCGTCACAGACTTTCAGGGTTGATGATACGATTCCCAGAAGGAGTGGCATCATCAAATCCAAAAGAGGCCTCACTTAGCCAACTTCCAATTGATCGGTTCCCAGAGTCGACAATCCAACTAACCAGCAACCCATGCCACCCAAAGGGTGGGACAAGAGGCCAACCAGAAGAACCTCGTCTGAGTGTGAATTTTGCGGGACACTAGGACATGCAAAGCATGTGCGCGCCCGCTACTTTCCATTCTAATTCAAGTATGCTCAAGCCCAGGTCCAGCTTATCTCTCAATCATAGAACCCCCTCATACCCACAACAATAATAACAGTAATATAATGCTGAATGTAAAATACAGAAAAAGTAAATCCATACAAAATCCTCGACGGGAAAACAAGCGCTAGGATTGACTCGCGTAGGGAACCGTTGGAGTCCCCAGCAGAGTCGCCAGCTATCGCTACTGCGAAAATCGGCGCCGGCTGAACAAAAGAGTCGCCACCGTGCGTTATTTATCCCAAAGGAGGGAAAGGAAACGCTCGAAGTAAACCTACCGCAAAGACGGGAAAGGAATGGTCATCGCAACCAAATCCTGGATTCGGGAGTCGGTTACGCAAGGGGAAGGTATTAGCACCCCTCACGTCCGTTGTACTCGACGGGATCCACGCTTGTTTTCTAGTACGGATTGTTATTCTATCTACTCTACAGGTCTGGGGTTAAAAGAAAATAAAATGACTCGGCAAAGTATCGCACTTTATGCCTACGTATTCCCGTCTGGAACGAGAAATCAGAGTCAACGTAGTTCGCCTACCTACGGGAAAGGAGGGGAAGGTTGCTCGTTAGGATATCGCATCCTATGCCTACGTACTTTCATACAGCATGAAAGATCAGAGCAAACGTAGTTCGGGCCACGCACGACACAAGTCTGTCTTGATTATCTTTTTTTATCCTTCTGAAAAAGGTTTTTCTGATTATGGGTCCAAGCGGACAAAAATGACGTTTTTGATTGGTTTACAGTCTTTTACGCAAGAACTATTTTTTATTGTGTTTGAAATGTTTATTGTGTTTTTCTGATTGTTTTGAGAAAGAAGAGACAGCAACTCTAAAACCTATGGTTAAAAAAGGGAATCAAAATCTAACCTAATGTTGTCATGCATGGGTTAAATCCTAATGTCTGTCATATTTCTCTCTTGCGCAGAGAGAAACAGAGATCCTAAGGGGATAAACGGAAAAAACAACAGCATATATACAGTAAGGCAGTAAAATGCATGAATGCAGCAATACAAGCGAGGCAAGGGAGTCCCACTCGACCTCGAACCTAGAAAATAACAGGCAAAGTGAAACAACTTCACTTCAACCTCAAGGGGAAAATCATCAAACAATACAGTCAAGAAACTCAAACAATACATCACCAGGTCTAAACAACACCAACAGCTCTAAACAGCAAAACCTGACAACACAAGATTCTTCTTCTATCAGTCTTCAAGGCGAGGGACTTCATCTTCAATCTTCAAAGATTCTTCAAAGCAAGCTCTCCTAGATGAGTAATAATTCACAAGATGATTTGGGATGTTAAACAGTCAGTTAACCACCAAAGGTGGCATACAGACTGTTAACAAAATACAGACTGTTTCTCTCAAAAGTTCTATCTCTTATATACTGTTACTAAGCCTTCCAAAGGAAGGAGGTGAGTATCAAAGAGAGACTTTGAATCATAGAGAAGAATGGAGGCAACAGAAGCCATCCATATTTGTGAAGAAATTTTCTATTCTAAGGCTCTCTCTAGCTCCTAGGTCCTAGGTCTTCAATCCACTCCAAGCAAGCAAACAATCTTCAGCAAGCTTTGATCTTCAACTTCAACTTTGTCTTCAATATGCTTCATCATCATGCTCTTCAAACCAAGCCCACACCCCAAGAAAAGCCCAATAAGCCCATACAAACAAAATAAACCCCAAAAGGGCACACCAAACAAGCATACAATTGCAAAATATACTAAAAATATTAATATAGTAGGGAAAATTCTAATATTATTTCTAGGGGATCTACTAAACCTACCCTTAATACCCATATATGCCCCATAGCCTAACTTGTCCTAAAAAACCCAAAATCTAAAGTTATTGTGGACCTATGTTGAAGTTTAACCTAATTCTACACAACCTAGAATTATCTAATCAAAACTATCCTAAACATCATCACAAAAATATGGAATTAATCCAGGGGGAGCCTAAAACATATATCTAACTAACCTAAAAAGATTGACCTAAAAATCTAAAGGGAACTACCTAAACTAAAATCTACAAAATCATGTATCCTTATAAAAGAATTAAAATGCAATTAAAATGAAAAATATGCAAAAAATATTAAAATGCTTGATATGGAAAATGTTTTTATTTTATAATTTTCTTGACAAAAATATGAAAAGGGAGAAAAAACTCCCATTAAAAAATATTGATTTTTCTATTTAATATGAATTTCTAAAGTTTGAGAAAAAATGGAAAGAAATAAAATGAAAAATATGAACATGGGTGCAGGAAGTATTAATATTCAGTTCAATATGCTGATGGGCCCAGACTGGGGGGTCTGAATAGAAATGCGCCTAGGCCCAACATTTAACCAGAAAACAATTGAAAAACATAAAAGAAAATGAAAAAAAAACGCGGTGCAAAAAGAAACAGATTATAGTGCATTTTGGATTTGGGCCTGAAAAGGGGGTGGCAAAAGCATTGATTCACTAAGCCCAGGATGGCGTTTTAATGAAACGCCGCGTTTCATACGCGCTGGCTTCCCTCCACAATTCAAATCAAATGCGAGCCATTGGATCCGTTCTTTGGTCAATTGGTCAGCATGCATCTGACGGTCGCGAAGTCATCTTCAACCTTGGATTAGGGTTTTGAAGAAACACCATTAAAACCAGAGCTCCATGCACAGAACTTCTACCAACTCGTTCTCCCTCATTTCAGCATCAATTTTCAAAGTTTAAAACACAAAGTTGATTAGAATTTCTCCCTGAATACGGCTATGGCATTGGTTCTCATTGAAACACTCTCTATTATCCAAACCGAATGTGAAACTCCATGGATCTCAAAATATCATCAACCTTCGACTTCAACCAAACTCTCATTTCTTTACATCAGAATGAACCTCACATTACACTAATCAAAATCAGCCATTAAACTAGCATTAACACTCATTATTTCGCACGATCTTGCTCATCCAAGAATTGGCATCCATAGTTGAAACTTCACCAAATGCTCCCAAACTCATCATACATGGTCACCTAATTGTCTCTAACAAGTCTACACTAATAAATTACCCTAGCCATGCCTAGATAAGGGTGTAGAAATGCTTTTGCAAACCTGGTTCTTGGATATGGTAGATGATGTAGATCTTCAATTCAAAGCTTGAAACTCTTCAAGAACACTCCTTGGATGATGAATCTTCTTCTGTTTGCAAAAGATTGGATGTAGCAAGCTTGTATCCTTGAATTAGAATGTGATTTGCTTTCTTGCAATTTCCAATGGAACACCTTCAATTCTCCATCAATGGAGCTTCAACTCAGCATGAACACACTCAGCAAGATCTATGGAGAAGGTTTGTGGAGAAAAAATGGATTGCAATGAAGAAGAATCAAGAGCTTGAATGTGATTTGCAATGGAGAAATTTTTGTTTTCACTCTCTCTTTTCTACACCAATTAACACCAACCTTGCATTTGAGCAAGTTGGAAACATTATATAGAATGGTTTAGAAACCTCTAGAACCATCTAGGATCATCTAATGAGAACTTCATCTTTTCATGTCATGGTATTTTGCATTTTCATTTCTCACCACATGGTATCTCATGCCAAATGCCTTGCAACCTTGGTAACCAACTTGATTTTATCCCCACATGATATTTTGGATGAGATACAATGCATAACCAATGTGTTTGTTAAGTTTTTCCTTGTTTTGGTTTGGTACCTTAATATGCAAGTAATCAAATTCCAAAGCAGCCCTATGATCCAAGCCTCAAATCAAAATTGTGGCTGAACCATTGTTCTTAGAATGTAATTTGGAGCCAAAATGACCTATTATATGACATGGTTTGGATTTATAACTTGGGATTTATGATTTTCAACTTCACTTGAATTAACTTATGCCTCATTTTTAGGCCATTTTTATCACTTTTTGATATGAGCCCTTTCAACATCTCATGACCTCCCTAATAGCCTTAAAACATCATTCTAAGAAAGTTTGATGTTGAAGATTTTTCCATTAGAGGCTTGGAAATAGGAGATATGGCCTTATGCTTGAAATGACTTATAACCTCCAAATGACCAAAATGCCTTTGGCTTACCAAGATCATAAGTAGAGCTCCACAAATCAGATTGAGGCATACCATACCTTTCTAGAAAGCTAAGATCATGGGGAACAACTTTCATGTTGGCCAAAAATCCATTTGAAAACTCCTTAAGGGGAAAAAGTTGCTTAGAAGTCAAGTAACATTCACAGACAAATTTCAGATGCCTCTGATGACCTGTAACTTGCAAGAACCATAACTTGAGTTCTATAAATCTCCTTGATGCCCTCCACCACTCAAATTAAAGGTCTTGAGATACTATACAAGTTTTATGTTGGCCAAGGATCCATTTGAGACTTGCATTTTGAATTACTTTGCTTGGAAGTTTGACCTAAATCAGGGAATTTTACTCAGAAACCCTAATTTAGAAACTTCTCTTCTTCTTGATTTCTTGTGATTTCTCCTTGGCACAACACCACATCCATATCCACATATCAAATGATGAATCCCACATCCTCCAAATAGGACTTGATGCCCTTCAATCAAGCATTTGACCTAGGGTTGACCCAGGGTTGACCCAGATGACACCCTAGTTGACTGTCTTCAACTGTAGCTCTTGCAACCACACCAATAACTTGTCTTACTTTCAAAATGACCCTCTAGGTCTTCCATGATGTCTACACACATTCCATGCCTCAGTCCACAACTCATAACTTCTCTGATGATCTTCACATACCCTCAAGATAGGAGAGAAACCCACTGCTTGGCCTTTAAACGTCCCAAAGCTTCAATTTCTTTCTTGGTGATTTGAATAGGCTTGAATCTTGATAAGAGCCTCTTGAATAAATTCCTTGAGATGAAAAATAGCACTTGATCCCTTGTCAGATGACTTGTTATGCTATGCTATGCAAATGATTAGACTATGTACATGACTTTTTATGCAAATGACAATGCAATTGAAACATAAACCAAGTGAAGTTGGTTGAGCAAATTTTAGGGTGCAACACTTATCTATGATCTAAAACTGTTCACGGAAAACCTCATGCTCAACAAAATCTTCAT
The DNA here is from genome assembly GCA_963859935.3 of Lathyrus sativus. Taxonomy (NCBI): domain Eukaryota; kingdom Viridiplantae; phylum Streptophyta; class Magnoliopsida; order Fabales; family Fabaceae; genus Lathyrus; species Lathyrus sativus. The sequence continues at coordinate 181,558,583 of OZ012740.1, read as the reverse complement.
GGTCTTCCCCTTGATCACTGGTAGCATTATACTCATAGAGGGGATTCTCAAAGGGAGCTCGGAAAGTCTGGGTAACAGTATGGACCACAGGTCTGGGCTTCACAAAGATGGGAGCTTGAAAAACTAGCCTGACAGTCTGACCAATCATAGCAGCAGATGCAAGGGGTGGGGAGTAGTTGTGTGGTAAACCAAACTCTAGCCAAGTTGAAGGTGGCATTTGAACAGGAGTAGTTGTGCGGTAAACCAAATTCTATGTTGTTGTAGCAGGGAAATTTGTAAGTATAAGCTATTGATTAACTTAACTCCAGAAATACAAGAGTCGCCATCACACTTTTATTTTATCCAAAAAGGAAAGGAAAAAGAGCGAACAAAACCAAAGAGTTCTAAAACAAGAACAAACGAAACAGAGATCGGGGGTAAGGGGGTTGGTTACGTGATGGGAAAGTGTTAGCACCCAAAAAGTCTATAGTACTCTATAGGAGCCCTTTGAAATATTTACGCTTTTTGGCTTGAAAATGGTTTGTTTGAAAAGAGATTGGAGATATGAGAAGAGAATTGTTTTTTTAAGATTTTTGTGTTTGGAGAGACTTGTCGCCTCATGCCTACGTACCCACAAGGTGAAATATAGGATCAAAACCCTGTAGTTCATGGTACAAATAACGAAATAGGTTTGTTATTATTAGTTTTAAGTGAAAAGACAAGTCGTCATTTCCAAGTGAATAATTCCGCTTAAAGAGATGACTCATGTCTAGACTTATGGAAAAGTTTTTGAAAGAAAGTGCATAAGGCACAAAAGTCTTGGATGAGTTTGAATGTTTTTTATGTCTTTTGAAAAGAGTCAAAGTATGGTTAGCATTGATTGACATTTATTGAATAAAAAGAAGTTTGAAAAAAAGGCACTTGACAAAAGTCAAGGTTTTGTGGTGAAAGCGGTTTGAAGTTTGAAAGCAAGAAGGTTTTGAAAAAGGGAGAAGGTTTTGAAAATTAAAGAAGGGAAGGAGATGAAGTGACTACCCTAGAAAGAAAAATAAAAGCTAGAGATAAGAAGGATCTAACCAACTTGTAGCACACTCCATAGAAAGCCAAAAGAATTCCATCCATCTTTAGCATAAGAAAATGAACAAGCCAAATAAAGGCAAAGGTCCATAATACTCCAAGCAAAGGGAAAGAGACCTAATTCTAAGTCCAAGGGTCCAAGAATAGTCCAAGAGCATAGCCATAAAGTTAAGAGCACCGTGTTTTTAGAGGTTTAGTCCTTTATTAATGCTTTGAACAAGATATGGTTCAAGTGGACAAAAGAAAAATGGTGGAAACATAAACATGTGTCCAACAGACAAAGGAAAAATAACAAAAGCATAAACGAAAATATGATATGAGATGATAAGCATAAAGATAAAAGAGAGATAGGGAGCAAGAAGGAAACATAAATAAAGTTAGTACAATGATATGGTTAGTGAGTTAGTAATTAGTCGTTAAAGCAAATGATCAACGACGGTTAATTCTTGCACTTAGACCAAGGTTAATAAAAACTCATTAGAGGATTGATAAGACCAAAGCCTCCTAACAACAAGTTTCATAGATGATGGACTTAAGACAAATAATCAATCCTACTTGAGCTTTCAAACATAAGTTTGAGCCATGAATGATCATTTTCCGATTACGGGACAATGTAGCGCTATGTTAAGCAATCGTAATCGGGTTTATGTAGAAACCATGACTATCTGAGGCCGGTCAATAACAATATTAGTTCTAATGCATGCTAGAGAAGTGATATATAGATCACTCTCCGAAAGCAATACCACACAAAAAGAAAAGAGGTAACGATCTCATCTTCATTAAGAACTTGAAATAAGTTCAAACGATATCGAAGATTTTCATTGATTCAATGAAAAAGAGAAGAGGAGTGGGAATGCCAAATTGAATTACAAGTTCAAGATCATTCCATCTTTAAGTTCATCCACTCATCTGAGTGGATTAAAGCACTAAACATATTATTAACTCAAAGCACCTAAAATGAATTGAACAATTCACTTTAAAGTTAGATTTGAATTGATGAATGTTTATCCAACTTCATCTACACCCTAAGTCCAATGAATTTAAAGAGGAAAATGACTTTAAAAGTGTATTTCAAGGCCAAAACCAAAAGGAATGAAAGAAGAAGAAGTGAGAACCAAAACAGTCCCAAAACAAAGCAAAAAAACACATTCTGCAGTAGTGTAATCGATTGCACAAAGAGTGCAATCGATTGCACAACAGAAAATCAACAATCCTGGGCAAAAAAACACTGTGCAATCGATTGCACAAATACTGCAATCAATTGCACACTGGCAGACAACACTAAAATCAGCATTTGCAAGGAAAAACCATGATCAATCATTTCTTCAAACATCTCTTGATCAAGGATGCAATTGAGTACGAAAATTCAAGTAAAATAACAACAAATAGCATCAATGGAATGCAATTTGCAAGATCCAAAGATCAAGCAACAAGAATTAACAATAGATCACATTGTGGAAGATGGATCAAGCACAACAATGGTGGAATAAGGGTTTACCACTTCAAATCTGAAAATTCTTCAAATCAAACTCCACAAACACCACTTCAAAGCTTTGATCTATAAGAATTGAGGATGAAAAAGTGGATGGATGAAGGTTTAGCTCAAAGATTAGTAAATTCTAGTGATGAACTTGCTAATCTTTCAAATGGAGAAAGAGCTTTGGTGAATTTGGTAATTGAAGAAAATTGAAAGTCAAGAAAGAGTTTGACAAGGTAATTTTGGCTATCTAAAGCTTGAGAAATGAGAGAAATGAGGCCTCTATTTATAGGATTTAGGCTTGGAAAATTTGGTTTGGGAACAAAATTAGGCTTGGAATTTGAATTTGGAGGGAAATTCAAGATCAAAGGGTGATTAGTGAAAGTGTATGGTGGGAATTAATTGTGATGAGGTAGTGAAATTATTTTTGGGTGATCTAGAATATTCTCAAATGATGAAATTGGTGCCAAATGCTTCAAAATTTGAATAATGCTGATTTTGTCCAATTCTGTCCTTGTGCAATCGATTGCACTGTAGTGCGAATAGATTGCACTGCTGAAAACTTCAAAATCTAGGTAAAGTATGCAGGGTACAATCAATTGGACCAATAGTGCAATCGATTGCACAGTTGAAAAACTTGAAATATGCCTTGTTGGCTGGATTGTGATGGCTCTGGCTTGATTCTTTTGCTTGTCAAAGAAGGCATGGAAATAAACACATGAACTTTGAAGTCTCTTGAATAAAAGTCAATTAAATCTTGGGATACTCTTGATCAGATGAATTTGAATTGTTTATGGATCAACTTCGACTTTTTTCAGATGAAACTCATTTGAGCTGAGGGACTGATATTTGATATCTTTGATCCAAATTCTTCCTGAAAAAGTTAGTAAAGGAAAAACAAACATTTTTTTGGATTTTAATCAATGGTTAGTAAACATAAGCGAATGAAGCCAAATAAGAAGCACACAGATGCTTGGTGATCCCTGCAAGGCATAAACCCAAAGGCAGAAGGGATAGAGGAACCAAAGCATGATCTTGTTTGTGGTATGAAATGCGAAGATGCAAAAAATGAGATGCAGGAAATCTTTGGGGTAAATATTAGGGTATTACAGTTGTGTAATTCTTACTCTAATATCTTGCGTCTATAGTTAGCTCTAGTCCAATATCGGTGTCGATGAATCAGCTTGATGACTCAGAGGTACACTGTAAGATAGAAACAACTGGACAAGAGTTATTGGACAAACAGAGGTATGCGATTAACCATGCTAAGATGCAAAATGCAATGAAATGCGATGCAAGATAGGATGCAAAACACACATAACATGATCAAAGGTTCGAGATCACAACATGAGGTCTGGATGAAGACCCAACCAAAGTCATCGACCCATCTTTCGGATATTATCGACACACAAACTACTTGGAAATTAATAATATTCTCAAGAGAGTCTCGTCTGAGTGTAGTATCGCGTATCAACTACTTCGGGACTACTCCCTCATAGTCACCGTACTATGTCCTAAAAGGCCAAGTGGGAGTAAAATGTAACTAAAAGTCCTCAGTGTCATAGACTCCTAGGTTGAAAGTAGTAATGTTTTCACGAATACTCGTTCAACAAAACTACTCCCAAGAAGGCCTCCACTGAGCAATGGTTTCTCAAGTCAGCTTGGTCGGGAATCAAATCCATATAAGCCTTGTTGAATACCACCTTCCTATCATAGGTGTGTCACAACTGCGAAAAACACCCGACAGAAAATAGAAGAGTCGCCACCTTTCATTATTTATCCCAAGGAGAGGGAAAGGAAATGATCGGAAAAACCTAACGAAAAATGGAAAAGACGAGGTCATCGCAACCAAGTCCTAGATTCGGGAGTCGGTTACGCAAGGGGAAGGTATTAACACCCCTCACGTTCGTCGTACTCGATGGGATCCATGCATGTTATCTATCTAAAGGTGTGTTTAAACTATCTACGCTACAGGCTCACAGGACAAAAAAGAAAAGAAAAGAGACTCGGCAGAGCATCGCCGCTCTGGGCCTACGTACTCCCTCGTGCAATAGGAAAGTCAGAGTCAACGTAGTTCGGCTAACTACGGGCGAAAAGGGGGGAAGATTTCTCGCCGAGACATCGTCGTCTCGTGCCTACGTATTCTCGTCTGGTACGAGAAATCAGAGCAAATATAGTTCGGGCTAATAAGAACACCGGTTTGTTCGTCTGTTTTTACCCGAGTAAGGTTAACAGGTAGTTCCAGTAGTTAGGGACGACGCCTGTTTGCGGTAGAACTAAGGGTTAACAACACTCTTGTTTATGAAAATGGTTTTCTGTTATTAAGATCCCGAAGGATGAAAAAGATTTGAAGTGTTTTTGTGGTTTTTAGAGAAGAAGTGTTTTGAATTTGATTTGTAACTCATGTTGCACTAAAGACTATGACCTAGGAGCGAATGCGTCGCATATCACCCAAATAGTGTACACTAAACACTCTAGGCCATTGAGAGAAAGCCCCCCAATCACCATTTCCCAAGTAGCTTAAGGCTCGTAGTCAACACTTGTTATTCTTTATTATATGTTTTGAAGGTGTTTGAAGATGAGAAGAGAAAGGACACACTAAAGGGAGACTAACTCAAACCTAAAGGTTGTCATGCAAAGTGGACCTAGAGTTGGGATACAAAAGGGGACTACCTAATGTTAGCATGCATAGTTCGAATCCTAATGTCTATAACCAACCTTAAACAAGGAAGATTTAATCCTATAGGAACATGGCAAGGAAAGACAAAAAGGAGAAAACATAATGGAATGCAACATGCAAATACATAAATGCACACTTAGAATGGTGGGAGGGAGGAAAAAGTGTGTGGGGCAGCAGCCGCCACAAGCTCGTCTCAACCTCAACAGCGATGCAAACATGGAAAGGAAAGCCAAAGATGAAAATGAACGAACATGTAAAGAGTCGTCACTTTGAACCACATCCATAAGTATGCATCCAAGTGGAAAATGAACACAAATGTCAACACAATCATGATCAATCAAACAAAAACAGTGACAAACATAAAAACATTTCACTTTTAATGCATCATATCAATTTATGAAGATTCGAAGTGAAATGGTGTGCAAACAATCAAACAAAGCAGCAAAACAGGCCTGCCAGCACAGTGTTAATCGGTTAACACAGGAGGTTAATCGATTAACCTGTGAAAAATAGTTGAAAATCTAGAAACTCGTTCATGTTAATCGATTAACCCCAGGGGTTAATCGGTTAACACCTTGAAAATGTTTGAAAACTTTGAAATTTGAATTGGTTAATCGGTTAACGCCAAAGGTTAACCGATTAACACTGTGCTGACAGCAGAAAACAGCAAACCAGAATCACTTTTCAACAGCTTATCATTTCTCCAAACATACCAATGATCACATAATCAATTATGCATGAAATTAAATCAGAATGCAGTGATTTAAACAAGATGTAAACACATCTAAACAACACCATCACAATCCACAATGGATCAAAATCAATTAAAATCAATCAAAGATGAAAATCAACATTATTATGCAAATAAGCTCATAAATTAAATCGGATCAGAAATCTAACCTACAAAGCGGAGGATTGCTTTGGTTAATGTTGATTCAACCTTAATTGAATAGATCCAAGCAAGAAAATCTGGAAAACCTCAAGATCCAAGATAATCCTTGTAGTAAAGATGGAGATCCTTCAATATTAAGCCAAATTACTTCAAATAATCACTTCTAACTTCACTTCAAATTTCAGATCTGAATTTGCACGAAAATTGAATGAAGAAACTGATCCAATGGAGATGATGGATGAAGGTTTAGCTCTTAGAAATCAATGATTCCAATGGAGAATCAAGGATTTTAAGTAGTAAAGAGCTTTGGTGAAGGTTTTGGTTATGGAGGGAATTTGGAGAATTGAGAGAGAAATGAGATCAATTCTAAAATGAGAGTGAAAAATGAAGGTTAGAATGAGTGTGGTTTGGAGTGAATCACTAAGTATCCTTTTAGCTTGGATCCAAAGCATGGTTTGGAATATGGTTTGGAAATTTTGGAATGGAATTAGGAGTGGGAGTTTGGAGGGAATTCAATTAATTTGAAAACTAATCCAAATTCCAAAATGGTTCTGGATCCTTCCCAAGTGTAAAAATGAATTTCCATGTGACCAAAATTGGACCCCAAATGGCTCTGCACTGAAAAATCGCGTACAGAGGCAAAAATTGCATTGGTTAATCGGTTAACCATATGCGTTAACCGATTAACACCTTTGAATTTTTGAATCTGGGCTGATTTTTCACTGGTTAGTCAGTTAACCCCCAGGGTTAATCGATTAACACCTTCAAAATTTTGAATTTGGCGCCTTTTGGAGGGAAACCTGCCCGTTTGCCCGTTTCTTGCTGTTTTGAACCCTGTTAAGCTTCTGGAATATGTTTTTGAATGATGTAACCATGAGAATGCTTGCGATAGCCTGAATGCTACTTTCTTAGCTAAGAATAACCTGCAAAATAGAATCAGTCGCCTGACCGTTGGGAAAAATAAATGTTGTCTGATACTCGTTGCTTTGATTGCTTGCACTGAGAGTGAATTATGAGCCACAAGAAAACCTCAATCCCCCGTCTCAGGAACAAATGTTATGCAATGCAGAAATGCGAAAATGCAAAAATTAAACAAAAGCCAAGCCAAGAAAAGGTTGGGCAAATTTTGGGGTGCAATAAGGTGCACTCAAGTCCGGGTATATGACTTATCCTCACCACTCAAAGTAACAACCGCGCATATAGAAAAACCTAGGCACAAACAGATATATGTACAAATATATACAAATATACAATTATACAAGCAATCAAACATATAAAAAACACAAATACAAACAAGGTGGGCTTAACCCTCTTAGGGGATGTCCCTAGTGAAGTCTCCATTTCTGTCACGGTGAGAATCGAATATCAAGCTATTGAATTAACTTGAATCACAAATCATGAAGTTCACCACCGAGCTTTGATTTATCCAAAGGAAAGGGTAAAGATCGAAGAAAACCCTAAGTGTGCCATGTAACAACACAACTAAGAGATCTAAAGTCCGGGGGTTGGTTATACCTAGCGAAGGTGTTAGCATCCTAAGTATATGTAGTACTCTGCAGGAACCTCTTGTTAGTATTTGTGTTATGCTAAAGTTGTTTGCTAAGGGAAAAATGCTAAGGTAAAGATCTAAAGTATATACAAAGTATGCTATGTTGCAACAACACAATATAGCTTGGTTTATGGTACATAGTGCAGAATTTTGGAGGGTTATGGTGTGATGTAGTAGCAGGCCCGCAGGGCATTTTGTGTAGAAGTTGGAGGAAACTAGACCTTGACATAGTAGGCATAATAAAATAACAAAATAGTAACAACAATAATAATAAATAATAATAATAATAATAATAAAAAATAATAAAATAATAATAATGATAATAATAAAATTAATAGAAAAATAAATAAATAAATAGAAATAAATAAATAACTAATAATAAACAAAAATAATAAATAAATAATAACAAATAAAATAAAATAAATAATAATAAAATTAAAAACTAATAATAAGTAAATATAATAAATAAATAAAAATAATAGTGATAATAATAACAAATAAATTAACACTAAAATAGTAATCTAAAAGTAATAATAAAAAAAGATTGTAAATTAAAAACTTAATTAACTTAGTAAAATTAAACTAATTTAATTAATTTAATATGTAACTAAAATATGAATTAAATTAAAGTCAAAACAAAATTAGAAATAACAAAAAAAACTATACTAAAATATAAACTAAATTAAAATGACTACTAAAATAGAAATAACTAAAAAAAACTATATTAAAATATAAACTAAGTTAAAAATAACTACTAAAAACTATATTAAAATAAAAACTAGATTGAAAAATAAACTAAATTAAAATAAAAATAAAAATTAGGAAATAACCAAAAAAGAGAAAGATATAGTAACAATACAAACTAAATTAAAAACTAAATCAATTCTTAATAATACTTAAGATAATAAAAAAAAAATTCTAAAATGGAATGATAAAATCGACTAAAGAAAACACGATTAATGATGAAATGAAATGTTTAACTAAAAAAATGCAAAAATGGGATATGACAGTTGAGTATCCTCGTCAAGATGTTTATTTCATCTCCAGCTTAATTCTACTTGTTGTGTTTTGTCAGTATAAGCATAAGCATAAGCATGAAATTCATTCATATAGACATACATTAGCGCATGAGCATGTTTGCTACCTTGTTGTCTTTATTCGTTTACTTTGGCTGTGTTTATCACCGAGTAACTGGGCTTGTCTCTTCTCTCCAAGTAGAGTTGTTAACCTTAGGCAGAAAACGCCCATACTTTCTAAATTCCCCACAGAGTTCAACCCTCGTGGATGATGGTTATTTCAATCATATTTTCCATGCTTGGATAAGACAAATCTCCATTCGAGTTCATTCCTCAATAGTTAGTCTTGTTTGATCGTTTCCTTCTAGCTTGTTCCTAAATTGAACTTTGATCCCTGGAGATTATGTTTTTAAACCTAATTTAGGTCGCCGATGTAACACCCCCTTTCTATACCCCAAATAAACAAATAAATCATTTAACACGTAATAAAATTTCATCAGAGTATAAATAAGACATGGCATAAAAGAGATATGTCACATCATCACGAATTTAAAATACAACACCTGCTTGATAAAAGACATGCAACAATGGGGTAGTTCAACAGAGGAACTTAGTCCTTACACCCACATCTCAATATTTAGAATTAAAGTGGAAAATCTAAACATTGAATCATTTAAAACATATAATCATATAAATACATATCATTCAATTTGTTTCATCACATCATTCATGTTTACATAAACATTTACCACCAGATACATATACAAAATGTATCCCAAAAGAATATTATACAATCCTAACTACCCGGTGCTACATATCAGAGCATAACCGACCAAAAGAATGAAGCTATACTTCACAAAAGACTTCCACCAAAGCTAATCTGCAATGCCTCATAGAGCATTATAAAACAGCAGAAGAGTGAGAAATATTATCATAATAATCAATGCATATAATTATATATATATATATATATATATATATATATATATATATATATATATATATATATATATATATATATATATATATATATATATATATATATATATATATATATATATATATATATATATATATATATATATATATATATATATATATATATATATATATATATATATATATATATATATATATATATACACACACACAAGCATAGAATACACATATTCCGCATTTCTCACCACAATTCATTCATAACTCATCATACATTTCACGACATGTTTAAACACACATGGGTAATCACAAAACATGTTCATCATGCACATATCCATAGTTCTCAACTCAACAATCCACACACAAGCATATTTCATATAACAATGATATCTATGCCCTGTGACCCAACACAACTCAATGCAACTCATGCCATGTGGTACCAACACTTGTTATCATTTTTCGGTTTTTACACTTAAACCGGGTCCACTCTTCTAGACCGATAACAACAAAAGCCCGTCCTCTAAGCTTTCAAACCCACTCTTCTAGGCTTGGGACAAGTCACTAGTCTCCACGAAACTAGCAAACATTGCCTCTTGACTAAATGATGCATATGCAATCAACCACAAAATGCACTTAAGACCGTTCTCGCATCTTAATCTCATGCATTCTCAATAATTCATCACATAAGAATTATAACATGATTGCACACACAACATATTTTACATGATCAAAGTATTCATACTTTAAATCATCATCACCATATTATCAAGAAATGCACACATATTCACTAATATGTTCTCATGCATTATTCACATACAATTACAAGCAATGCACACATATTCACAATATGTTCTCATGCATTATTAATAACATCGTGCCAACGACTACGAATGCAATCACAATCATCATGCACTTTTAATCAATTTAAACAATGCATATATTTTCAAAAGACAACATTTCATAATTGATTCCACAATCTAGGATTCACGCCATACGGCTACCCACAACATATCACACCATAACACACAACTATTCATTCCAATAAGGATCGAACACAATCGAACCAAACAATCAACATCGGACGGAATCACAAAGAAAATGAAATGTTGTCACGCTCGCTGGCTTGCTTGCCTAGCGAGTCCCTAGCGAATACTTCGCTATCTGTTCGCCTAGCAAACAAGCTCACGAAGGCAAACATAAGCTACTGACTTCGTTCGCTTCCTACTCGTTGCAACTAGGTCCTAGAGAATCCTTCGCTACCTCAGTCCCACCAGCGAACCAGATCAAATACATTCTGCCTAAGTCTGGGATCACTCGCTAACTTGCTCGCCTAGCGAGTGGCTAGCGAATGCTCGTGACCTGTTCGCCTAGCGAAGGTGCTAGCGAACGTCTGCGAACTCAAAAACTCTCATTATCATCAATCCTCAACTCTTCACAAAATCAACCGATTCTCACCAACCCAGTTCCGATAGTCTTAGTCTAACATCCCTCGACTAAACTACACACTTTATTCTCGATTCCAACCGTTAAAACCTTGATTCTACCGATTAAACTCATTATGCCCTAGAATGGAAAATGGAGAAAACATCCAAACAATCCAAACCAATCATACATAATCATAGACATTGATAAAATAACAACATTTCACACCTTTAACTTGATTAAATCGGAAGCTAGGAGTTGTTCTTGATGATTCCAAGCTTTTCCTTCTTCTCCTTCTCTTTTCTCCTCTTCTCCTTTCTTTCTCTTCTTTTCTCTTATGTTTCTATCTTTTCCTTTTCTTTCCTCTTTTCCTTATATTCCTTCCATTCTATTTCCTTCCATAAATTCTCATCTCAAATATCTACCAATAATTAAAACAATCCAAATAAACCAATTAATTAACATGAATAATTAATTATTGAAAAATTAGGCTGTTACAACCCTCCCCCACTTCCGGAATTTTCGTCCCCGAAAATGTTACTTGATTCAAACAGCTCTAGATAAGACTCCCTCATCTGACTCTCAAGTTCCCAAGTCACATTTCCACCAGCCGGTCCTCCCCAAGCGACCTTCACCAAAGCAATCTCTTTGCCTCAAAGTTGCTTCAACTACGGATCCTCTATCCGCATAGGTGATGTCTCTACAGTCAGGTTATCTCTCACCTGCACATCATCTACTTGAACTACATGAGATGGATCCACAATGTATTTCCTCAACTGAGATACATGGAACACGTCATGGAGATTAGCAAGAGACGGTGGTAAAGCAACACGATAGGCTACCTCCCCTATCCTCTGCAAAATCTAATAAGGACCAATAAAACACGGTGTCAACTTACGCGACTTCAATGCCCTACCAACACCAGTCGACGGAGTAACCCGAAGAAACATGTGATCTCCCTCCTGAAATTCAAGTGTTTTCCTCCTCTTGTCATGATAACTCTTCTGACGACTCTGAGAAATCTTTATCTTCTCTTGGATCATCTTAATCTTAACGGTAGTCTGTTGGACTATCTCGGGTCCAACCACATCCTACACCGTCTATCATACAATGCTTCAAACGGTGCCATACCAATACTCGAATGAAAACTGTTGTTGTAAGTAAATTCAATCAAAGGTAAGTAGCTATCCCAAGCTCCTCCCTTCTCCAACACACAAGCTCTCAAAAGATACTCAAGTGATTGAATCGTTCTCTCTTTCTGACCATCGATCTGCGGATGATAAGCTGAACTCAAACGCAACTTCATACCCAAAGCACTTTGCGAACTCTCCCAAAATATCGAAGTAAACCTCGGATCTCTATCTGACACAATGCTAGACGGAATACCATGCAAACTGACAATCCTATCAATGTACAGCTTTGCCAACGTCTCCAACGGGTAATCCATTCGCATAGGAATAAAGTGAGCAGATTTGGTCAATCTATCCACAATAACCCAAATAGCCTCAAAGTTACTCGGCGTCCTCGGTAAACCAGATACAAAATCCATAGAAATGCTATCCCATTTCCACTCAGGAATAAACAACGGTTTCATCAAACCCGACGGTTTCTGATGCTCAATCTTTGACTTCTGACAAGTCAAACAAGAATACACAAACTCGACAATATCCTTCTTCATACGAGGCCACCAAAACACTTTCCTCAAATCTTGATACATCTTAGTAGCACCCAAATGAATACTCAATCTTAGTAGCACCCAAATGAATACTCAATCCACTACGATGCCCTTCTTCAAGAATACTCTTCTTCAGCTCAATAACATCAGGAACACAAACTATATCATGACACCTCATGATACCATTTTCATCAATCCAAAAATCACCACCTTGACCTTGATTGATCAAAGTCAACCGATCAACTAAACTCAAATCAGATTTCTGTCCTTCTCGAATCTCGTCCAGAATACCACTAGTAAGCTTTAACATACCCAACTTAACTCCATATGTAGTCTTCTCACACACCAAACTCAAATCACGAAATTGCTGAATCAATTCCAACTCTTTCACCATCATCATCGACATATGCAACGATTTCCTACTCAAAGCATCAGCTACCACATTCGCTTTACCCGGATGGTAATTTAAACCAAAATCATAATCTTTCAGAAGTTCTAACCATCTCCTCTACCTTGCATTTAATTCTTTCTGATCGAAGAGATACTTCAAACTCTTATGATTACTAAATACCTCAAATCTCAAACCAAACAAATAATGCCTCCAAAGTTTTAGCACAAATACAATGACGGCCAACTCTAGGTCATGCGTCGGATAATTCTTCTCATGCACTTTGAGTTGCCTCGAAGCATAAGCTATAACTTGTTTATCTTGCATCAACACACCTCCGAAACCCATCAAAGAAGCATCACAATACACAACAAACCGTTATGTCGGATTTGGCAAAATCAAAATAGGAGCCGTCGTCAATCTTCTCTTAAGCTCTTGAAAACTTCCTTCACACTTCGCATCCCACACAAAAGCTTAACTTTTCCTAGTCAACTGCGTCAACGGAAATGATAACTTAGCAAATTCTTTAATGAATTTCCGACAATATCCCGCCAAACCAAGAAAACTTCTAATCTCAAAAACTGATTTCGGAGTCTCCCATTGCGATACCGCTTCAATCTTCGACAGATCAACTGCAATACCTCTACTCGAAATCACATGACCAAGGAAACTCACTTCCTTCAACCAAAATTCACACTTAGAGAGTTTAGCGTATAACTGCTTCTCTTTCAATACAGATAACACAATCCTCAGATGCTCGGCATGTTCTTCTTCACTCTTCAAATAAATCAAAATATCATCAATGAACACGACCACAAACTTGTCCAAATAAGGATGGAAAATCCTATTCATGTACTCCATAAATACACTTGGTGCATTGGTCACACCAAATGGCATCACAGAATACTCATAATGTCCATACCTTGTTCTAAAAGCAGTCTTCTGAATATCCTCAGCCTTCACACGAATCTGATGATACCCATATCTCAAATCTATCTTACTGAACACACTCACACCAACCAACTGATCCATCAGATCATCAATCCTTGGAAGTGGATACTTATTCTTGATAGTCACCTTGTTCAATTGTCTGTAATCCACACAGAGTCTCATGGAACCTTCTTTCTTCTTAACCAACAACACGGGTGCACCCCAAGGCGACACACTCGGACGAATAAACCTTTTCTCAAGTAGATCTTCAAGTTGACTCTTCAACTCTTTCAATTCCGATGCAGACATACGATATGGAGCCATCAATATCAGACTAGTTCCAGGAATTAAGTCGATCACAAACTCCATTTCTCGTTCTGGCGGTAAATCTATTATCTCCTCAGGAAAAACTTCCGGAAAGTTACGGACAATTGGTAAAGCATCAATTGTTACACTTTCACCAATGCTCACCATTGCCATTAACAAAAATACCTTAGCACCATCTTGCAGTGATTCCTTCACTTGCTTAGCAGTCATAAACAAATCTCTTTCATCATCCTCAGGTTCCAGAAAAATAACCGTTTTGTCAAAACAGTTAATATAGACACGATTGAATTCCAACCAATTCATCCCAAGAATAACATCAAGTTGATCTAAGTGAAGACACACTAAATCAACTCCAAAGTCTTTACCAAAAATACTCAACGGATAATTCAAACACACATATGGGGTAGTTACCGAACCCATAGCAGGAGTATCAATAACCATACCTCCACTCATAACGGACAACTCAAGACTTAATCTCTTAACAGAATCAAAGGAAATAAAATAATGCGTAGCCCTAGTATCAATTATAGCGATCAAAGGTATACCATTAATGAAGCACGTACCTCGGATCAATCGATCTTCACTAGCAGTCTCCGATCCTGATAAAGCAAACACCTTCCCATTCCCTTGAGTCTTCTTCGGCTTGTCACACTTGGTACTAATGTGCCCTTGCTCACCACAGTTGTAGCAAGTCACGTTCGCATCACTTCTGCACTCAAGAGCTTTATGACCTGGCTTCCCACACTTGAAACACTTCATCCCAACATTCTTGCACTCAGGAGCATGATGTCCTACTTCACCGCAATTATAACATCTCACCGGGGTGGAAGCTCTTCCTCCACTCGGCTTCTTGCCGTAACCAGCTTTCTGTTTCCCCTTATCCGCAGGAGTCACATACGACTTTCCTCTAAATTGACCTTTTCCTTTCTTGTCACTTAAACTCTTGTAGTGGCTAGACCGAGCCCTACTATCTTCATCATAAATTCTACTCTTGTTCACTAACTCAGAGAATCGCCTAATCTCCTGATAACCAACAACTTGCTTGATTTCAGGCCTCAAACCATTCACAAACTTAAGACACTTGGATCTCTCAGCATTAGCAGTGTTATAATGAGGACAAAACTTAATCAATTCCTCAAACCTTGCGGCATTACTCGGCCACAGTTGAGTTACCCTGCTTCAGCTCAAAAGGAATTCAATCTCCTTCTTACCACACACATCTTCTAGAAAATACTTCTCCAGAAACGCCTCTCTAAAAACATTCCAAGTAACCACAATCTCATCCTCTTCAAACCTTTGGCGAGTGTTACCCCACCAGTCCTCAGCTTCCTCTTCAAGCATATGAGTGCCAAACTGCACCCTCTGCGCATCCGAACAGTTCATGACTCGAAAGATCTTCTCAATCGCTTTCAGCCATACTTTGTGCTTTGTCAAGTTCACGGGTTCCCTTGAAAATCGGTGGATTGTTCCTTTGGAACCTTCCCAAAGCACAAAACTCATCATCAGCGTTATTCCCAACATTCACATTGGCTTGAGGATTCTGCCCAATCGCTCCAGCCAACCTCGTTAACGCCTCAACAATCGCTTCATCATTCATGCCTACAACCATTGTTCTTGATTCCCACAACAAATCCCCGTTAGAACAACCATATGGACAGTGCTAAACACATATACCAAATGCATAAGGGAATGAACACCCCCTTTCTATACCCCAAATAAGCAAATAAATCATTTAACACGTAATAAAATTTCATCAGAGTATAAATAAAACATGGTATAAAAGAGATATGTCACATAATCATGAATTTAACATACAACACTTGCTTAATAAAAGACATGCAACAGTGGGGTAGTTCAACAGAGGAACTTAGTCCTTACAACCACATCTCAATATTTAGAATTAAAGCGGAAAATCTAAACATTGAATCATTTAAAACATGTAATCATATAAATACATATCATTCAGTTTGTTTCATCACATCATTCATGTTTACATAAACATTTACCACCAGATACATATAAAAAATGTATCCCATAAGATATTATACAATCCTAACTACCCGGTGCTACATATCAGAGCATAACCGACCAAAAGAATGAAGCTATACTTCACAAAAGACTTCCATCAAAGCTAATCTGCAATGCCTCATAGAGCATTATAAAACAGCAGAAGGGTGAGAAATATTATCATACTAATCAATGCATATAATTATATATATATATATATATATATATATATATATATATATATATATATATATATATATATATATATATATATATATATATATATATATATATATATATATATATATATATATATATATATATATATATATATATATATATATATATATATATATATATATATATATATATATATATATATATATATATATATATATATATATATATATATATATATATATATATATATATATATATATATATATATATATATATATATATATATATATATATATATATATATATATATATATATATATATATATATATATATATATATATATATATATATATATATATATATATATATATATATATATATATATATATATATATATATATATATATATATATATATATATATATATATATATATATATATATATATATATATATATATATATATATATATATATATATATATATATATATATATATATATATATATATATATATATATATATATATATATATATATATATATATATATATATATATATATATATATATATATATATATATATATATATATATACACAAGCATAGAATACACATATTCCGCATTTCTCACCACAATTCATTCATAACTCATCATACATTTCACAACATATTTAAACACACATGGATAATCATAAAACATGTTCATCATGCACATATCCATAGTTCTCAACTCAATAATCCATACACAAGCATATTTCATATAACAATGATATCTATGCCATGTGACCCAACACAACTCAATGCAACTCATGCCATGTGGTACCAACAATTGTTATCATTTTTCGGTTTTTACACTTAAACTGGGTCCACTCTTCTAGACCGATAACAACAAAAGCCCGTCCTCTAAGCTTTCAAACCCACTCTTCTAGGCTTGGGACAAGTCACTAGTCTCCACGAAACTAGCAAACATTGCCTCTTGACTAAATAATGCATATGCAATCAACCACAAAATGCACTTAAGACCGTTCTCGCATC
The DNA here is from genome assembly GCA_963859935.3 of Lathyrus sativus. NCBI lineage: Eukaryota > Viridiplantae > Streptophyta > Magnoliopsida > Fabales > Fabaceae > Lathyrus > Lathyrus sativus. The sequence continues at coordinate 181,541,013 of OZ012740.1, read as the reverse complement.
TTAATCTCATGCATTCTCAATAATTCATCACATCAGAATTATAACATGATTGCACACACAACATATTTTACATGATCAAAGTATTCATACTTTAAATCATCATCACCATATTATCAAGAAATGCACACATATTCACTAATATGTTCTCATGCATTATTCACATACAATTACAAGCAATGCACACATATTCACAATATGTTCTCATGCATTATTAATAACATCGTGCCAACGACTACGAATGCAATCACAATCATCATGCAATTTTAATCAATTTAAACAATGCATATATTGTCAAAAGACCACATTTTATAATTGATTCCACAATCTAGGATTCACGCCATACGGCTACCCACAACATATCACACCATAGCAGACAACTATTCATTCCAATAAGGATCGAACACAATCGAACCAAACAATTAACATCGGACGGAATCACAAAGAAAATGAAATGCTATCACGCTTGCTAGCTTGCTCGCCTAGCAAGTCCCTAACGAATACTTCGCTATCTGTTCGCCTAGCGAAGAAGCTCGCGAAGGCAAACATAAGCTACTGACTTCGTTCGCTTCCTACTCGCTGCAGCGAGGTCCTAGCGAATCCTTCGCTACCTCAGTCGCCATCAGCGAACCAGATCAAATACATTTTGCCTAAGTCTGGGATCACTCGCTAACTTGCTCGCCTAGCGAGTGGCTAGCGAATGCTCGCGACCTGTTCGCCTAGAGAAGTTGCTAGCGAACTCAAAAACTCTCACTGTCATCAATCCTTAACTATTCACAAAATCAACCGATTCTCACCAACCCAGTTCCGATAGTCTTAGTCTAACATCCCTCAACTAAACTACACACTTTATTCTCGATTCCAACCGTTAAAACCTTGATTCTACCGATTAAACTCATTATGCCCTAGAATGGAAAATGGAGAAAACATCCAAACAATCCAAACCAATCATACATAATCATAGACATTGATAAAATAACAACATTTCACACCCTTACCTTGATTAAATCGGAAGCTAGGAGTTGTTCTTGATGATTCCATGCTTTTCCTTCTTCTCCTTCTCTTTTCTCCTCTTCTCCTTTCTTTCTCTTCTTTTCTCTTATATTTCTATCTTTTCCTTTTCTTTCCTCTTTTCCTTATATTCCTTCCATTCTATTTCCTTCCATAAATTCTCCTATCAAATATCTACCAATAATTAAAACAATCCAAATAAACTAATTAATTAACATGAATAATTAATTATTGAAAAATTGGGCTGTTATAGTCGAACCTAGTCCACGTGTGCATTTATTTTGCATTATATACCTCAAGAAGAATCTTTCACAAATCTTCATTATTGATAAGTGGCAGTCTCTCTTGAGAAGCTTATCTTTTTACTTTATGCTCAGATAAATGGCAGTCTCACATGAGAAGCTTATCATTTTATCATCTTACCTTACCGATAAGTGGCAGTCTCATTTGAGAAGCTTATCATTTTCACCTGATGAGTGGCAGTCTCTGTCTTTGAGAAGCTTATCATTTCTTTATTTCCAAACATAGGTGGCTGTCTCCCCTGAGAAGCTTGTTTTCCTTTTGAAATTTTTTAATAAGTGGCAGTCTCTCTTGAGAAGCTTATCTAGTTTCGTTATTTCCAACAATAAGCGGCAGTCTCTCCCGAGAAGCTTATTATTTTATCCTTTAGTCAGATAAGTGACAGTCTCATTCGAGAAGCTTATCCCTTGTTATCTTTGTCAGATAAGCGGTCGTCTCTCTAGAGAAGCTTATCAATTTTATCCTAATAATGATAGGCAACAGTCTTTCCTGAGAAGCTTATCATTCTTTACCCATTTTCCGACAAGTGGCAGTCTCTTTTGAGAAGCTTATCAGGGTGTTCCCTATGAAGTCCAATTAGTTTGGCATACAGAAGAGTTTAGTTACCCTGTATCTTTCCTGATGTTTCCTGAAGATCCCGTTTGATCTCTTCGTTTAAGGAATTTCCAGAAGCTTGGATGTTATTTCTTGATTGAATACTCCAACATTTGTTTGCACGATCCTACTTCCATAAGGATCCTACTTTATCTTTCGTCCTAGAGTGTCAACTGGTCATGCCTGAACCTGTTGGTCAACTACTCTGGATATTCCCCAATGGAGGTCGTCTTTTCGGTTCTACCTCTAATGAGAATCTTTTGTCTTTCTTTCTAAAGTGTCATCTGGTCTTGCTTGAACCTGTTGATCCATCACTTTAGATTTCCCCAGTTTGTTTCGTTTCCTCAGTGTGTTATCATCCCCAGTGAGTGGTTACTCATTGTGTTGGCCTTATCCTTGTTTGCTTTCGTTTCGTCTGTATTTTGCATTTATCATTCCATCATTTTCATCATATTAGAGTTCATTGCATGCCAGTATTTTTAGAATAAGTATCTTTTGTCCATAGCATTGCATCTAAGGGAAAAAATTTTGATTATCTATATTTAAATACCTTTCACCATGATTTCATGAAGATTTTCATCGCTCATTGTTGCACCACAAAATTTGCCCAACCTTTTCTTAACTTGGTTTATGTTTCATTTCATTTCTTTCTAGCATTTGCATTGCATAGCATATTTCATTGAACAGGGGATCAAGAGGTTGTGCATAGCAAGGGGAGTCTACTCAGAGGTTTGAGCCTAAGCAAGGGGTGTTACTCAAGTTTGAATGGTCAGTAGTCTTGTGAAAGAATTGATGGATGTATGTGGGTCAGCTCCTAACTTGGAGGCCAGTTCAAGATCATCAGAGGGTTGTGAATTCATGATTATGGATATGGGATGTTAAGAGAGCTCATTGAGTGCTTTGAGAGCCATGTTGGAGTTTATTCAAGTTGTTGTGTGATGTGAAAGAAGCCACAATCAAGAATGTTGCATCTAGGGTTTTCATCTGGTTAATCCTCAGTCAACTGTGAACTTGAAGGAGATTAAAACTCAATTCCAAGTCTATATGGTCATGGGATGTTGTGTTGAGATGTCTAGTATATCATTTCAAGATCAATTCATCAAGAATCAAGAGTGTGAGAAGTTACTAAATTAGGGTTCTTAGTGTAAACTCCCCTATTTAGTGACTAACTTCAAGACCACCTATCTCAAGATGCAAGTCTCATCTCAACTTTTGACCAACAGGAAACTTGTAGAGCATGTTCTTAGCTTTATTTTGAGTACTAGAAGTCCTTGATTGGATTTATAGAACTCAATTTATGACACAGACAAGGTACAGGTCATCAGATGAATGTGATTTTGGTCTACAAAAGTCAACCAACTTCCAAGCCATTTTTGACCTAGAAGGATGTTTCTCCTCAACTTTTGGTGGTCATGAAAGTTGTAGGTCATGGTCTTAGCTTTCCAAAGAGTACTAGAAGTAATTCATCTGATTTGTAGAACTCAAGTTATGAGACTTGCAAGTCAGGGGTATTTTGGGAAAGTGAGATTATAGGTCATAAAATTATAGGTCCATTTCACCTACTTGCACACCTCAAATGAAGATTTTTCCAACATCAAATGTGCTCCAAATGGTGTCAATTGTTCAACCAAGCCTTGAGAAGTCATGAATTTGGCTTGGAATGGTGAATTCCCAAAGTGATTTTCATGGAAAAAGCTTTAAAATGAGAAAATTGGATTTAATTCATTATGGATCATTTTTTTGCAAGTAGATACATATTTTGAGTGCAAACTATATTTAAAACACAATGGCAATGATAGAATTTGAATTTGGTGAGTTTTGATGAGCCATTTTCAAGCTTTCTTCAAGCTTAAGTCACACTTGTAATATCAACCATTAAGATCAAACAAGGATTAAATCCCAGCCATTCACACTCCTCATGTTACCAGCAGATGGTTTGAGTCATTTTGGAGCCAAATTGGAAGGAATTTCGTGCACATGGCCAAAGTGAAAAACTCAAATTCCATGGATTTCAATTGGGCTCTAGGGACTGCCATTGGGCTTTATTCCTTTCCAAATCCATTGCATATAAGCTTTCCATCATTCACAAATCATCAGAGCTCGTTTTGGAAGCAGAATTGAAGGAGTAGTATTTGAAAAAAGTGAAGAACAAGTGAAATACGATTTTTGAGATTTAGCAAGATTTAAGCAAAATTAAAGGTTGCAAAGGCTTCATTGAAGATCATTGAATGTTTCTGGATACTTTTCTTCAAGCTTAAGCATCAATTGAAGGCTCAGTGGAAGTTCTCCACTAGGTATTTTCAAATCAACCTTACTCTCTGAATATGCCATGATTCTCTGCCATTTTTGCATATTTGAGACCTAGACAACATGTAGATCATTAATCACTAAAACGAACTGGCATTTGTGATGATTGTTGGATGAAGCTCAAAACTGTTTTGATCTGGTATGTCTTGTTCTTGTGATGTTTTACTTAATTGTTGATGGATCCATGATCGCCATAACCTGTAGTTGATTTATGGACAAAATTGAGTGAGTTTGGTGAACTTTTGTTCTTGATGCACAAATCTGTTTGTCTTCGATTTGAATTTGTTATGAAGAATTATGGAAAACTAGCCATGGATTCGTGATCCTCGTGAGTTTTATATCAATTTCCATATAGGATTTTTTGAGTTTGGTCAGGTTTTGCATATGTGCACTGTTCCCCTCGCCGGAGAAGACGACCGAAGTCTTCTCCGGCCACCACTGAGCTTCCCTTCATCTCTCGGGTTTGAATTGGAGAAGATGATCTCCTAGCCACAAGATCTGGCTGACTTCCTTGACCTTGTATGTTAATCTGACGCGTGAGATTTGTTTTCATTAGGTTGACTAGGGTTTTGCATACGTGCAAGGTATAGATCCTAGGATGTGTTTACTTTTGGAATGGATGCCCAGGATTAAGACTCACCGTGTGCGTGAGTCAACTAATCACACCTGATCCCCAGTGAAACACGTCGTTTCACTTAAATCCCCCAGCGCTTGCGTTGCACGCTCTAGGCCCTTAGATCTGTTGACTGGTAGTTAGATCCTTTGGCTGTGTTTATTTCTTGCATTTTCTTTTTTCTTTTATTCATTTTATTATTTTATTTTATTCTTGTTTGAATTTAATTCATTAAAAATATCTCCAATGTTCTAAAAAATTCACAAAAATATTTTTTACAAACCTTGAGATGTCTATTATTTTTAGACAATTTTTATTTTATTTTTCAGATTATTTTTATTTTTTTAATATAATAAAACATTGGAGGTGTTTTTAAATGAATTATATTGTGACATGGTTTGTTCTTTATTTTGTTTCTCTCATTCCTTTTTGATCCAATGAATGGAAATTGATCCTCATATCCATGATGAGTTTAACAATTTTTGAGGACCATTTTGCCCCTGGTTGGTTGACTTTATGGTTGACTTTTGGTGTTTTTCTTTTGACCCTCGATTCTCCCATTTCAAAGTGGTACATCTTGAATATTATTTTCTTTTGATGGTGCTTTGAGGGGATATTTTCTTTGAGCTTTTGGCCTCTGTTTGCCAACATGTTTAGTTACCTTGTGTATTTTATTTGATCATTTTTGAACCATTTTCCTATTTTTGAGGTAACTTGCAAGTCAAGTTACCTCCAAGGGAGGTTCACACATGTACCTTGACCTAGTTTGACTTGGATATGATATTTTTGGATCCTTTGAACTCTCAATGCCTCTTGTATCATGTTCCTAACATGTTAAGGATGATGTTTGTTCAATTTTAGGTCATGATATGGTTTCTTCCTTGTTCATTTGTTTGTTTTATTTTGAGCTTTCTATTATGGTTTCAAGGTGAAGTATGCTTGCACTCTCTTATGTTTTGTTTGCATTTCCTTTTAGTGTGATTTGCTATTGCTTTTGAGCTTTCTTCTCTTCATCTCACTTCTGTCCAATGACTTTGGAACCTCATTTAAGGTATCTTAGTCCCTCCTGAGGAGGTACTTGAAGTATACCTAAAATGATGGATCCTTGAGGACTCTTTTGTGCTTCCTTTGCACTTGGTTTGTGATGCTCATGGTTGAGTACCTATTATGAGGCCCTTGCTGCCCTCATTTGGTCTCCCATCCTCACTTGGTTTTGGGTTTTGTTTTACTTTTCATTTGGTTTAGTTTTGGTGATGTGGTTGATGTTGTTTGACTTAGGTCATTTCATCTCACTTTTGGTGCATCTTTGTGTGGTTTGTTCTTGTTTGATTGATTTCTTCTTGTGCTCTTCTTCTTATTTTCTTTTCTTGCATTTCCATATGCATTCTTGGTTGAGATGAGCTTGTGGAGGCTACTGCCCCACACTATTTTCCTCCCACTTTCATTCTATTTGTGCATCTTATTTTTGCATCTTCATTTGCATATGCATTCTTCTTCTTCTTCTTCTTCTTCTTCTTATTCTTTTGCTTTTCTTTGCCATGCTCCCCATAAGTTCTCTAACCTCTTGAGGTTATGATAGACATTAGGTTCCTAACCATGCATGATAACATTAGGTAGTTCCCTTTTGAATCTCAACTTTAGATCCACTTTGCATGATAACTTTTAGGATTGATTAGTCTCCCATTAGTGTTCCCTCTTCTCTTCTCATCTTCAAACATTCATAAAACACTTAATAAAGGATGACAAGTGTCGTACGCTACAAGCCTTAAGCTATTTGGGAAATGATGATTGGGTGGTTGCCTCTCAATTGTATAGAATGTTAGTATATGTCCTTTGGACGATGTACGACGCATTCGCTCCTGAGTCATAGTCTTTAGTGCAACATGAGTTACAAATCAAGTTCAAAACACCTCTTCTCTAAAAAACACAAAAACACTTCAAACCTTTTTCATCCCTTGGGATTCTTAATCAGGAAAATCTTTTCAGATAAAAGAGTGTCGTTAACTTTTAGTTCTACCGCAAACGGTAACGCCTAAGTCTCCAATGGTCGAGCTGCATACACCAACTGCTAGAACTACTTGTTAACCCTACTCGGGCCTAAAAACTTTTGAACCAACCTATGGTCCTTTTATCCCGAACTATGTTTGCTCTGATCTTTCATACCAGATGAAAGTACATAGGCACAAGATGCGATGTCTTGGCGAGCAATCTTCCCCCTTCTTTACCCGTAGTTGGTCGAACTACGTGGATTCTGACTTTCCCATTGCACGAGGGAGTACGTAGGCACAGAGCGGCGATGCTCTGCCGAGTCAGTCCTTTTTTTCTTCTCCTTTGTCCATAAGCCTTTAGAGTAGACAGTTTACACACCCTTTTTAGATAGACAACAATGCGTGGATCCCGTCGAGTACGGCGGATGTGAGGGGTGCTAATACCTTCCCCTTGCGTAACCGACTCCCGAATCCAGACATGGTTGCGATGACCTTGTCTTTCCCTTCCTTGTTAGGTTTTTCCGATTGTTTCCTTTCCCTCTCTTTGGGATAAATAACGAAAGTGGCGAATCTTCTGTTTTTTCCGCTGGTTGTTTTTCGCAGTTGCGACAGCTGGCGACTCTGCTGGGGATTCTGGTTCCCTATGCGAGTCAATCCTAGCGCTTGTCTGTTTATGTTTGGGTGTTGTATGTATGTGCTTTATTTACTTTCGCATTTTACTTTCCCGCATTTATTTTCCGCATCATATATCATTATTGTTGTGCTGTGGGGAGGGAAGTTCCACTGAGTGATAAGCCGAACCTGGGCTTGAGTACAAACATAGTATTAGAAGCGAAAAGTAGTGGTGAACCTGTATGTTAGGCATGCACTAGTTCCCACGAACTTTACGCTCAGACGAGATTCTCTTTGATGACTTTCTTTCCAGCCCAGTGGGCCGTTGAGAGAATTTCAGAATTGAGGGTTGTCGACTCTGGGAGCCGATCATTTGTGAGTCAGCTAAGTGAGGCCTCTTCAGGAGGTGATGATGCCAAACCAGAAATGGTGAACGTATCATCATTTCTTGAAAGTCTGTGACGCTGACGAACGCATAGGATGCCATACCATATTAGTGAATAGGTCCATACCTGTGAGTGGGACTGGGGTTATGCAGGAAACTTGTACCTTCAGATTACCCGGTTTTCTCTACGGTTTGAATCTGAATTATTGGTATCAGTTGGTTTCTATCGAAGTGGTGCTATGTTCTTGCTGAAGCAGAGCTCTGATCTTTCTCAATCTACAGCATAGCAGTCTTGATCGCTTGTGTGTGCATTTAGCATTGTTTGCATTTGCATTTCATTTTTGCATATCCATCCTCAGCCGGAACAAGGAGCTTACCCGTCTTTTGTCTGCTTCGTCAGTTGATTTCCCGATATTCGTATTGGGCTTGAGTTAGCTCCTGGAATAATCATGAACTCAGCAGAGCAGAATCAGGTTGTTATGAGGGCCGAGTTTGAATTGATGAAGAATCAGTTGAGACAACTCGTGGAAGCCATGTCAGCTATGACTAGAGGAGAGGCCGATATTCAGAAGACTCCAGTGAATAATGATGTTCAAGCTTAGCATATGCCAGTTCCTGTTGAAGAGCATCCCATTGCCAGAGATAGAGATTCATATTCTCCTCATGACATAGAATATCAGAGTTTTACTTTCCCTGTGCCAGATTCTCAGAGGACTGTTCCAGAGACTAATGCTGAGGACCCGCAAACTGTTGAATTTATGGGATAATGTTAATTGTTGGAAGAAAAGCTGGATGCCCTGATGGGTCAGGATACTCTTAATCTGAGTGTTGCGAGCATGTGTCTGGTGCCCGGTCTTGTGATGTCGCCGAAGTTTAAAATGCCAAATTTTGAGAAGTTCAAAGGAGATAGTTGTCCGGAGCAGCATCTGGTAATGTTTTGTAGGAGAATGACCTCACATGTTCACAATGATCAACTTATGATTCACTGTTTCCAGGACAGTCTGAGTGGAGCATCTTTGAGTTGGTATATGCAGTTGGAGAGTGGTTGTATCCGATCATGGTCAGATTTAGCCAATGCCTTTGTGAAGCAATACAATTACAATCTCAACATAGCTCCTAGTCGCGTGCAGTTGCAAGAATTATCTCAGGCGGACAGTGAATCCTTCAGAGGATATGTGTAGAGATGGAGAGAGTTAGCTGCTCGTGTTCAACCTTCACTTCAGGATAGAGAGTTAGTGGATATATTCTTGGGTACCTTGAAAGGCCATTACTTTGACAAGTTGATTAGTGGTGGAATGTCAAACTTTGCTGACTTGGTGATAATGGGTGAACGTGTTGAGAGTGGACTCAAGAGCGGAAAGTTTCGAAACATCCCTTATATCTCAGTTGAGGAGAATGAGTCAATTGTGTGTTCTCAGGGAGAATGGGAAAGAGGAAGTGATGTTATTTCAGAATCTCCTATATCTCAAGTTCAGTTTTCAGATACCTCGAGTGTTCAGAGTCAGCATTCTGTTGGGTCTGTGTATTAGGTATCTGTCTCTCATAAGAGTCAACAATCTTACCATCGTCAACCGCGTTAGCACGCCAGATGAAGACCCAGGAAGCCAGAAAGGCATTTTACTCAGCTGCCGGTATCGTATAGTCAGTTGTTGCCGGGTTTGATCGGGGGTGGGTTGATAGTACCGAAGAAGATTAATCCAGAGATCCCGCCATATCCGCCAGGCTTCGATGTCAGCGCCCACTGTGAGTACCATGCTGGGGCACAGGGGCATTCAACGGAGGATTGTAAAGTGCTTAGGAGTCAGGTTCAGGCTTTGCTGGATTCCAACAAGATCTCAGTCACGTCTCAGGGTGTTCAAACCAATGATCCTCTCTTTTCTAGCCAAGAGGGTGTATTAGCTCATGTCTCGGAGGAGTTTATCGAGAGTATTTGTTCAGAAGAGTATCAAACCGAAGACTCAGTTGAGGGTTGTAGCCTTGTATAGGATTTGTTCATTACTGTATGCTGACCCTCTCCAGGCTTGTTGGTCGAGGTCACTCTGTCTGTATTCAGTTACTCCTGTGTGGTGAATATATGCGTGATAGTTATCCCTGTTTGGGTCTTGGGTTCCTTTTTTCCTTGGTGCTATTCTGAAATTTCTCTGTTGCATGCTTGTTTGCATCTTGCATATTATTTTTGTGTAACAGGTACCTCGGAGCTGTTAATTTGACTTTATATACTCCACTAGTTTGTTGTAGGTTATACAATCAGTTACAGGAATCCTCGCAAAGTTATAGAGCGAGTTCAAGCAGAGCTGAGAGAAGTCAAGAGCCAGATGGGGCAGTTCATTGCGAACATGCAAGCGTTGCACTTGGATCAGAATGCGCTTAGAGAGGAAAATCAGCAGTTGAAAACTCAGGTGGGCTTAATCATGGAAGTGATAAGAAACATACTCAGGAAAGAAGGTGATCAAATGCCTGAGGCTGCAGCAAGGATGCTTGTTCCACTTTTGTCTGTGGAGCCTATCCCAGAGCGAAATGTGTGTCAGAAGTCTATTGCACAACTGGAGGTTCCAAAATTTTCGTGCCATCAGCTGCGTCCCGTTTCTCAGGAGAATACCAGGATTAGAAGATATGGTCAAAGGGTAAAATCTCAAGATAGAATCTTCGATCAGATCCCCATGGATTATGCTCAGTTGGTGCAACTCTTGCTCCAACTCCACTTGGTTAAGCCTCGGACTTTGGATCCACTTACTGGCCAACCACCACAGGGCTTTGATATCAATGCTTACTGTGATTTCCACTCTAGGGGACAGGGGCACGACGTCGCGAACTGTAAAGCTTTTAAGCATAAGGTTCAGGACCTGATTGATTCGAAGACAATTGAGTTCGAGCCGGGTGACATGAAGGTATCATGCGAATTTGCTCCCTGACGTGAAAAAGAGATGGATATTTCTATTCCCATTCCTAAAGCTGCAGTAGGTCAAGAGTATATCCTACAATCTTTGGTGTCAGAATCCCCCTGCCCACAGTTGCTGCCTGTTCCTGGGTCAGGTTTAAGGATGAAAGCGCCTGAGCAAGGAGAGTCCTCAAGAGTCCAAGCCCAGTCGCCAGATGTTTCTGCTGTTCAGAGTCCACGACCTTTTGAGTCGTCGCAGCAGAATTACTGTCGCCAAATTCAGAGTAGGCCTCGCAGCAACAATTTGAAAAGAAGGAGTGCTCCTCGGCGTCCAGTGCCTATGCTACATCGCTCGTCTGATTGAGTTTGAAGACTTCAAGGGTCGCATCTCCCTAAGCAGCTAATTAGTGTGGAAGCCCAGTTCCCAGAAGCTGGAAATTTTCGTTTTATCCTGTTGTTTCTTTATGTTTGTAATTTCTCTCCTGTTTAAAGTGCAATCTCATTTGTAAAACTTGTTGTTCTCAATTGATATTAATGAAATGAATATGCATGTTTTGATTAAATCCATTTGTGTTCACTAATTGCTTTTTACAGATGTTATACGCTTGTTTAAGCAGCGTCCGGGGAGGATGACGAGGTTTAAAGACACGCAAGCTTCCGAAAGTATGCTTTTGAAATAAAACTTGCTGATGATGTGCAGGCATTGTTTCAAATTCCCAAACACCGGAGATATAAGGATGATAATCCCTTGTCAACCCCTTTGAGCCTAGTAGTAGGAGTTTCTTTATGAAAATGAAAAACCTTAAATCTTAACCTGGGGCAGGGTAGGTGTCAGCTAATTGGACCGATCATCCAAATTGCAATAGGAGTGTTCCCGTTCGAGGATAAATCACACCTGTTTAGGTCGTGCCTAAAAAACCACAGTGGTTAAACCTTGCCGATAAAAGAGTGAAACAGTCACGTTATTCCCCAAAGAGTCAGACAAGCCGGTGTCACACGATTTGTTCAAGAATAAAAAAAAAGAAAGAAAAGAATCATTAGAAAAGCCTGCTAAGTCGAATCTTGGAAACAAGCGACTTAGGCAAAAAATAAGGCATCCCGCTGGACTTTGAAATCAAAAGAAGCTCAAAAGAGCCAGTCCAGGCAAAAGTTAGGGAAATATTAAAAAAATGATGATGAAAAGCAAGTCGTGTGATTCAGGCACCAAAGACGGAAAGTGAGTGACTGTCACTCTACAAACTTGTGGTTTCCCGAACCATCACTCCTATCCTTCAACCTTTGAAAGGTGAGTGCTAGCGTTGAATTAGCTGAATATAGGATTGGAGAACATCAAGGAGAACTGGTGGGTTAAAATAAACTTTGAGCCTTTATCCTTTCCATGTAAACCGTGAACCTGACCAAGTTACAACCTGAAAAAGTCCTAATTGAAGCAGGTTTGTTTCGAACGCATACTTTGGTAAAGATCGCATCGAAACTGACTCCTAAAAGGATTTCTCTTACAGCGTTGTACTAATGTTGACATGTTGATAAATGATTTATTCACTTTATGTCACAATTTTTCCAGTGAACAGATTGGATTTCAAAAGTTGTCATATGCATTGCATTTAATATATCTTTTATGCAGGACAACTTGTTTTACTTGCGATTAAGCGCCTGATAGCAGGAAAGTTTCCACAGTGGAAAGATTGATTATGATAGAATGCGGAATGCCTGAATACTCCATCGAACTGGGGCAAGTTATATTAAATGATCATAGCATGGGAGTCAGCCATCTAAAAGTCATTTAATCTGAAGCAGTCAAGTCGAGAGTCAGCGAATCTCTCGGAGCCAAGAAGCACTTTCCCCACAGGTCAGCCAATCCGGGGCAAAGTCATTGTAAGACTGGGGCACGCCACCCTAAGAGCATAGAAGTCATTTCTCGTCCGTGGGGAAATTAATATGAAGCACCTCTCTGAGGTTCAAGGTGTCTAAGCAAGCATATCAAGCCATCAGGCCATGAGATTTTAGACTTCCTTTCGAGGAATATCCCCACAGAGATCCCACGAGCTGGGGCAACTCGGAAACGAAGGAAATGTTATTCTCCAGAGCTACTCAGAGCTGCTTAGGAAGGTTTTAAAAAAAGACCTCGCAAGTGCAAGACGAATGTCAGGAAGTCATGTTACTATCCCTTGACCCTTTAGCCAAAAATCTTTGAGTTCAGACAGGGTATTTTTCTAGCATCAGTTGTACCCGATCCTTTGCAAATCCAATTCCCTTTGGTACGCCGGAAGACTTCGTCTGTTCTCTCCAGCAAAAGTCCAATCTTCATTGGCACGTATGAGCTATCTCCAGTAGAGTCCAATCATACTTGGCATATCCAGTTATCCCCAGCGGAGTTGGCTTCACCTTTCCAGCATTTATGTTGCTGGAATGTTCTGTTGTTTCCAATTTTCCTCGGCGGCCCGAGCCTGCATTTGCATCTTTGCATATAGTTATCATATTTGCATCATCCTTGCATTTCATCCTCAAATGCGTGGCATTTCCATTTCGTATGGAACATTACACCATATTCAAACATAAGCATATGCATTCGAAGCATAAGCCAATTTCTGTTAGCCTTCCGTGGCAACTTGAATCACTTCACAATCAATACAGGGGCATTTATCCAGCAGCTTTGTTCAAATAGCTTATCGGTTTACTAGGATTTCATATCATCCGACGGTTATGCTTTATCCATCAGACCTCTGATGATGACATCCCCAAGCAGAGTTTCTTTGTCCATCAGTCCTCGGATGCCGACAATTTCTCTTTCCGTCAATCCCTATTGACGATGTGGTTCTCCGAGTAGATTTCATTTCCGTCAATTCCTATTGGCGACGTGTTCCCCCAGCAGGTTTTTCTCTCCGTCTATTTTGAGACGATGTAAGCTTCGGATATGGTTTTCTCTCCGTCTATCCTTAGACGACGTGAGCTTCAGACGTGGTTTTCTTTCCGCTTATTGGATGAGATGGCGTTTTAGGAGGGTTTTCGTGCTGTCAATTCCTATTGATGTTGTGACTCTTTGAAGAATGATTGGTTTCCCTTGTTGGAAATTCCTATTAACGACATGGCTCTTTGAAGACGGTTTTCTTTCTGTCAATCCCTATTGCCGATGTGGCCCTTTGAAGATATTTTCTTTCCATCAACTCTTATGGACGAAAGAATTCTGCAACTCGACGAACGGTTTTAAAGTGCAGTTTTAGTGTCTTCCCGTCTACCATTAGACGATGTGAGTATTTGGAGTCTTTCTGTCTACCATTAGACGATGTGAGTATTGTTTCTGTCTATCCATGGACAACACGGACGTGTTTGGAGTCTTTTCGTCTACCATTAGACGATGTGAGTATTTGGAGTCTTCCCGTCTACTTTTAGACGAGGTGAGTATTATTCTCTTCCTGAGGTGAAGCTACCAACTGCGTGTTGATCTAGCCTTTATTTTTAATGTTTGTGGCATTACACAGATGACTGGCAACGATGTCATGTGTTCTTTATTGGATGATCAGTCAGCTGGTTGCCGTTGCAACTGTCTTCTTTCAGTTTTTCTGGATATTTGTTCCCCAATCAGAGTGTTGCAGTTTATTTCTGCGGTTGGCAAATTTCCGGGTTATTTGGTATTCAACCGTCTTTTACCTTGATTGTTTGAAATCTGTTCTCTTTTCATCCATTCAGGTCCAAGTCGTTTGAATAGGGGCAGCTGTTGCACCCCAAAATTTGCCCAACCTTTTCTTAACTTGGTTTATGTTTCATTTCATTTCTTTCTAGCATTTGCATTGCATAGTGTCGGTACCGCGAAAATAAGGTGCCGGCAAAACAGAAGAGTCGCCACCTTTCGTTATTTATCCCACAGAAAGGGAAAGGAAACGATCGGAAAAACCTGACGAAAAGGTATAAGACAAGGTCATTGCAAACATTGTCTGGGTTCGGGAGTCGGTTACGCTAGGGGAAGGTATTAGCACCCCTCACGTCCATCGTACTCGATGGGATCCACGCTTGTTGTGTTTATCTGACAGGTTGGTTTATCTATCTATGCTAAAAGGTTGGTCTTAAAAGAAAAGAAAAATGACTCGGGAGAACACAGCAGTTCTATGCCTACGTATTCCCGTCTGGAACGAGAAATCAGAGTCAACGTAGTTCGCCTAACTACGGGTTACGGGGGAAGGTTGCTCGCCGAGATATCACATCTCGTGCCTACGTACTTTCACACGGCGCGAAAGATCAGAGCAAACGTAGTTCGGGACAACACGAGACACATGTTTGTCTTTTTTATCTGAGTAGGGTTAACAGACGGTTCCAGCAGTTGGTGTATGCAGCTCGCTCGAAGGAGACTTAGGCGTTTACCGTTTGCGGTAGAACCAGGAGTTAACAAAACTCTCCTTATGAAAATGGTTTCCAAGGATTAAAGGTCCAAGAGGACAAAAAGATGTTTGATCTTTGTTTTCTGTTTTTTAGAAGAAGTATCTTTTATGGATGTTTGCAACTAATATCGCACTAGAGACTATGACCTGAGAGTGAATGCGTCATATGTCACCCAAAGGGTGTCATACTAAACATCCAAGCTGTTGAAAAGAAACTCTCCAACAACCCTTTCTCAAGTAGCTTAAGGCTCGTAGCGTATGACATCAATTAACCTTTATTATTGTATTTTGATTTGTTTGAATATGAGAAGAGAAAGGACGCACTAAAGGGGAACTAATCCAATCCTAAAGTTGTCATGCAAAGTTGATCCTATGATTGAGGTTAGAAGGGAACTACCAAATGTTATCATGCATGGTTAGAACCCTAATGTCTGTCATAACTTCTCTTGAACAAGAGAAGTCAGAGTTCCTAGGGGAACATGGCAAAGGAAAGCAACAACAAAAGCATAACTGTAAAGAAACAACTGTAAGTAAAATGCATGCAATGCAACAATACAAGTAGAAGGAGCCAAACTCAACTTCTAGAGCAAGCAAGCCAGAGGCAACTCACAACACAGGTAAGGGAGACAACACTCAACCTTAAACCAACAAGCAAAGCCAAGCAATAACAGTCAAGCAGAGGGAGACAGACTCAATCTCTAATGCAGACAAGCAAAGGGAGAAACTCAACCTTTAGGATGCTCTTAGGCCTAGAAACATCTACATGAGGCCTAGTCTAATGCAACACACCAAACAGTCACACAAGCAACTTCATAGCAATTAGAAAACACAGCAAACAAAATAGCAGACAAGCAGCTCAACAGCAAAGTAGATTAACAGCAGAACAAATAAACAGTCTGCAATCAACTTCAAGTCCAAGCCATCTTCAAGAGTAGACTTCATCTTCAAGCTTCAAATGACCCACCAAGAGAGATGATAACATCGGGATTATTGCATGATGATGGGAAGCATGATGGAAACCAAGGGAATCCACCATGGCACTCAACCATACATCTGAGATAGGCATCCTCAATGGTTCTACCTCTTGTGATATGCCACACATCCTTCCAAAGGAGGGATGAGGCTTCCACATAGGGACCTTGAATCATGGGATGAGAATGGAAAGCAATCAAGGCAATCCATGTTTATTTGAAGAAAGAGAAATCAAACTAAAGCTCTTCCTAAACCCTAATTGATTAAGCTACAAGAAAGCTAATAAAAGGAGGTCTAAACACCAAAACCAAACACCACAATCAAGCAAACAGAAGCCTCCATATGTCTACAACACTATCCAAGAGGAATGGAAAATTTATCTTAGGCTATGGGCCACCATTGAGGTCATTCTAAAGGAGAAGTCATGTTATGAGCACATTAAACTAGCCTAAGTTTTAAATCTATTTAAAATACCAAATCTACTTCTAAAATCCTAGAAAATTTCTAAGGAAACCTACATGTGTTATGTATTTATAGTAGGAAGACCAAGGATTGAATCTAAAGGGAAAGCCACTAAAGAAATCCTAAATCACAAAGTGTCAAATGGGAACCCTAAAATGGAAGGTCATGGGAACCTAATCCAAAACAAAACCTAAAGTTATCTAAAAAATATGAAATAAATCCTAAGGGATCATACATCTCTATGCTAATCTCACTCATATTCCATAACAATTGATCATACAAAAATCAACAAGAAAATGAGAAAATATGCCAAATTTAAGGAATTAAACAAAATTCAAAAAATCATATTAAATTGAAAATTGCATGAAAATAAAACCTAAACATGTCAAAAAAAAACAGAAATAAAATCCAGAGCATGCAGATATTTTTATTTTATTTTTCTGATCAATAATGGAAGTATTATGAATTTAAAATGACAAAGAGATTAAAATAAAATCAAAAATCAATTAAAGAAAATAAAAGCTGAGAATTAATCAGGACAGTTGGATCAATGGACTTAGTATGCTAATCTAAAGGCTATCGACACGCCAGCGTATTAATAAAGCGCAACGTTTTGGCTTAGTCAAAGTCCAACTCTGAGGACAAATTACAAGCGTACGATGGAGAGACTTAGTCTTCGTTTTCCAATGATCCAAGGGCCAGGGCTCATCGTCCTCATTTAAAACTTCAGATGGAGGGAATATTTTCAGGCGAACCAAACGGTGGTCCGGTGGCCGCGCCACCGTCTTCTCCGGTGAGGCACTAGTTGCAGGTCATCCAAACACAGCAAACCTTACATCAATCTTCTCCAATTTTCATGCTGATTCCAAATATCATATCCATTTCTCCTAAATCCTCATGAACTTTAAAACACGATCACAAACAGAAAATGCATCAAGTTCTTGATCATCACCAATCTCACAATTAAGGTTATGAATCTCTTCCTCATTCTTCATAGATCATCATGAACTATCTAGATCAAGCTAACACCTCAAAATCAGGCCAATTCGAATCCAAACAGAAATCATGTTGCATCTTGGATCACCTCTATACTTCAAAATTTCTATCCTAAAACCATCTGATAATCTTCCTAATGCTTAACCACAAATCAAATTATGCTAGATCATCCTAGAATCAGTGCAGTTTTGAAATGTACATACCTGGTTTGTAGCTTTGAATTGAGGCACTTCCACTGTGATTCAAGCTTCCAGATGATGCAGAATCGTTCCTTGATGAAGGATAAAGATGATAGAATCCAAGAATTGCCTTGATTTGCTCTAGAATTGAAATTCGATTTCTCACTTGAAGCTTGAACTGCAATCTTTGGCTCTAGCCCAAAATAACCACCAACCTTGATCCTAACTTCTTTCTGAACTTATATAGAGTGAATTTGAGTGATTTGGAGGCCCATTGGAGGCCCAAACAGTGAGATCCAATTTCCACTTTTCCTTCAAAATTTCAACTATGGTGTACACGAATTTCCCTCAATTCCTTCTCCATGAACCTTCTCATGCCTTGCTTGTGAACTGTGGAGAGTGTATGGATCAAATTGAGAGCTTGTTTGCATCATATGACCAACCTTTGATGTGTTACTTATTCATGAAGTAACAAAGTGAAATGTCATGAAATATTCCCCAAATGAATTTTCTAATATTTCCATTGTGCTCCAAATGAATTTTCTGATCAAAATGAGCACTCATTCGCATTGGTTTGAACACATATGAATTAACTTGGATTTTTTCACTTAAAGGCCTTTAAATTCCCCTTTTGTCAAATTTCTTCACAAAAAGTCCTACCCTAAGCCAAATCAAAGCCTCATGGATACATGGTTGATCTAGAAATCCCATTTTGAGCAAGTTTTATGTTGGACAAAACTTCATTTGAAGTGTGCAAGATAGTGAAAATGACCTATAATGCCAAATGACCTATAATCTCACTTTCCCAAAATACCCCTAACTTGTAAACCTCATAACTTGAGTTCTACAAATCATATGAAAGACTTCTAGTACAATTTGGAAAGCTAAGATCAAGACCTACAACTTTCATGCTGGCAAAAAGTTGATGAGAAACATCCTTCTAGGTAAAAAGTTCCTTGGAAGTTGGTTGACTTTTGCAGACAAATTTCACATTCATCTGATGACCTGTAACTTGTCTGGATCATAACTTGAGTTCTATAAATCCGATGGAGGACTTCTAGTACTCAAATTAAAGATACGAGCATGCTATACAAGTTTCATGTTTGCCAAAAGTTGAGATGAGACTTGTATCTTGAGATAAGTGGTCTTAAAGTTAGGCACTAAATAAGGGATTTTACCCTGAGAACCCTAGTTTAGCAACTCCTCACACTTTGAATTCTTCTTGGTTTGATCTTGGGATATCACCTCATGTATCTCAACACAACTTTCCATGGTTACAAAGACTTAGAAATATGTTTTGATCCTCTTCAATTGCACAGTTGACTTAGGGTTACTCAGATGAAAACCCTAATTGCAACACCCTCAACTATGTCTCTTCACCCTTGGCATAATGATTTAATTGAGCTCCACCATGACCCTCAAGACACTCCATGAGATCTACCCACACTCTATCCATGATCAAGGCTTCACAACCCATTGATGGTCTTCAATTGGTCCTCAGGTTAGGAGATGAACCCTATACAAGCAACCAAACTTCTCAAGAACACAACCCTCTTCCTGATGACTTTGGTGACTTCTCAAGCTTGAGTAAAACCTCTAGATAGGCTCCTCTTGATATAACCCACACTTGATCCCCTGCTAAATGAATAATGCTATGTTATGCAAATGCTAGACCAATGCAATGCTAATGTAATGAAACAAAAGCCAAGTAAGAAAAGGTTAGGCAAATTTTGGTGTGCAACAGCTGCCCCTATTCAAGTGGCTTGAACCTGAATGGATGAAAAGCGAACGACATTCAGAAAATCAAGGTAAAAGACGGTTGAATACCAAAGAACCCAGAAATTTTCCAACCAAGGAAATAAACTGCACAAACTGCTTGGGGAACAAAATCCAGACAATTGAATCCGGTCGTCACGGCAACAACTGATTAACCATCTGATACAGAACCTGATTACAACATCAACCACCTGTGTGACGCCACAGGCATTGAATCCAAACAAACAAACTTCAAATATACGCTACAGTAAGCGGGCGCCGAGCCACAGGACCATATCAAAATATTATCCTTGATCTTCCTGAAGGAAAATTGCGATCTAAACGCAGCGGAAAACAAAATTTTCCTTTAGTGATCCTTACGAATGAGCATGGTCAGTGATAGAATCGTTACCTCTTTGTGGCGATTCAGATCTTTGATGCAGCGATCACAAGCGTTGATGAAGTGCAACGCCTCTACTCAGTCCACACGAACAACTTCCGGTCACAGTGCTAGCTGCTTACGAACGGAATTATTTGAGTGAGAAAAGAGAATCAAAAACGAAATTGCATCAAGTGAAAGCTTCATCACAAGGGTTCCTTTTATAGACTCTCTTGTGGGCTGCGGGCTAAAACCCAATTCACATGATCCATAATAATATTATATATTATTATAATAACTATTATTATAATAAATATATTTATTTTATTATTATTTTATAACCATTATAAAATAACAATAATTATTATTATATTATCTGAATTTCTACTTTTCACTTAAGTGCACCGTACCTTACGGTGTTCCTTTGATTTCTCTATCTCTCATCAAACTGTCCTTATGTGTGTGACCCTGTAGGATTTCGTAACGTTGGTAATTATATTAAATTATATATTTAACATAATAAACAGTAAGCGGTATCTAGCAACACATCACTGCTACCCAAGTCACGAAAATGTCATGTGATCTGACAAAACCTTTTTCGTGATA
The DNA here is from genome assembly GCA_963859935.3 of Lathyrus sativus. Lineage (NCBI taxonomy): Eukaryota > Viridiplantae > Streptophyta > Magnoliopsida > Fabales > Fabaceae > Lathyrus > Lathyrus sativus. Next base: position 181,520,606 of record OZ012740.1, on the reverse strand, counting down.
ATATATGTTTGTACAATTACCCTTTTGCCCCTATGTCTATATTGAACACAAGGCATACACTGTGTCATCCTTGTCCAGTTCAATATTGGGCCCTTAGACATTTCTCCTGTTATGCAGGATTGGCAAATTCCATCTAGGACACTCATGTCCCTCAGCATGCTTCGTGGAGTGCCCATCAACTGTCTTTATGATCATCCAGTTACGGATAATGTTTGATCAGCAATAAAGCACCCGACTCTACATCTAGGGTCCATAGTGGTTTCAGGTCGAAGGGTGGTAATACACCATTATCACCATGAGAATAACTTATGACACTTTGCATAACATACTATGTAGTATTCTCATAGCGGGTCAATCCGGTATAAATATTACTCCTAATATTTATACCTATGTCAAGACTTGATAACTCTTTATCCATGATCCATGAGATGTGATCATCAATCTATCTTCATAATAGTCTCAATGCTTTTAATGTTATCCCACTTTGCAATAAAGCTTGACTACGGATATTTTAAGAATAATGTCTTTATGTTTAATGGGATCTCATGATTAAGTCACACTTAACATTTCATTAAACAAACTAACTATTCTAGGGACTTTATTATTCTGAAAGACAAACATAATAAAGAAATGCCTTTTATTATTAAACGAATAATCCGATACAAGTACCAAAAAGTATTGGCCTCTAGGGCTTACACCAACACTTCCATCTCCGAAGAACCGAGCAAAGCACTACGTAAAATTGTGAATCGTCAGTATCTTTGACCTTCCATTTCTGCAGAAACGGGCATACGCTAAATAAAAGCGCGGACCATCAGTATCTTTGACCTTCCATTTCCGCAGAAATGGGCATACACTAAATAAAAGTGCGTACCGTCAATATCTCTGACCTTCCATTTCCGCAGAAACGGGCATACACTAAATAAAAGTACGTACCGTCAATATCTCTGACCTTCCATTTCCGTAGAAACGGGCATACACTAAATAAAAGTGCGTACCGTCAATATCTCTGACCTTCCATTTCCACAGAAACGGGCATACACTGAATAAAAGTGCGAACAGTCAATATCTCTAACCTTCCATTTCCGTAAAAACGGGCATACACTAAATAAAAGTTCGAATTGTCAATATCTCTGACCTTCCATTTCCGTAGAAACGGGCATACACTAAATAACAGTGCGAACTGTCAATATCTCTGACCTTCCATTTCCGCAGAAACGGGCATACACTAAATAACAGTGCGTACTGAGCATCCGACGACTTGAACAAACAACTCTGCGGGGAAACTTATGACGTCAGCTGCCAGACATCCATCTTGAACCCAAAATGGGTAACAACTTCGAAGGTATAATCATGAAGCCTTTTAGTGCTGACGTAACAGCAATCTGAGGAAAACTCTACTGGGGAAATTCTGGCGTCAACTGCCAGAGACTTACCTTGGAAAAAGGTAATGACTTCAAAGGTATAATCCATGAAATCTTTCCCTTTAAAACGCTGACGTAACAGCAATCTGAGGAAAACTTCGCTGGGGAAGAAGAGAAACTTAACCAAGCAACTCTGATGAGCACACATGATAGGACGAACGTTATCATCACATATCTCATGCCAAAAATTCGCATACTCAAAAACCATCCTGAACAAGAATTCCAATTATCTGCAGGAAAAAACACTTGAAAACAAAGAGGTAACCGACCCGACTTATGTTTCAAATGCATATGTTTGAAAATGGCGTAATGTTCCATACTGCATGGAAATGCTATGCGTTTGAGTAGATACTATGCATGATGCAAATGCAAAGAGGCGTTCCGGAAAAATAAATGCTGGAGGAACGAAGCCAAACTTCCGTTGGGGGAAGAAACAATCCTGCTGGGGATATCTTGACAAATCTGGAGTTACGAACTCTACTGAGGATGGTCAACCTATTGGAGGAAGGACAACCTGCTGGAGAACAGAAAGAACAATCCTGCGCGGGGATGATCTTTTCAAACCACTAACAACCTGGTTATATCCTGGGAGGTCCTTCACTGGGGATTAAATGTACACACGACCAACTGTCGGGGATGCACATTACTGCCTGACTGCTTACTAGCTCCCATCCAACTCTTATGGGGATAGAAATGCGACTTCCATCTGCTGGGGAGGAATAAGCTCACTTAGAGCCTGCTCCTACGTTAAAGGACTCCGACTGGGGAACATGATCCCTTGGCTGTTTTCTTCGAAGGTAACGGCCCTGCAAAATATGGACGAAACAGGACAATTCTACACAAAAGGAACTATCTTGGTCAGTATCCGTGACAATTGTTAAGTTAATTCAAAGTTTTAACAATTATTGGCCGAGGCCTGCAAGTTTATGCACGTGCAAGTTTATCAAAAACATCGGCGTTTTCCACAAACAAAACAGTAGAAGTTAAAACAAACATCAAGTACTAAATAGTATGCGTTTATTGATAACGTGCCTGTAAATAGGCAAAGTTTTTATAATGGATGCAACTCCTGAAAAGAGGAAGTTAGAACACAAATACAAATATGTACAGATGCACAAAGAAATTTGTATACATGTCGGCAACGTGGTACATACAAACACCATGAGCTGATCCTCCTATGACTCGCCTGACCTCGACGCTTTCCCGATACTCCGTCCTCAGAAGAAATTGACTTGGATAATCGACCCTCAGATACTCCTAAACCACTAAGCGATGCAGTATCAAACTCGGACTGCAGTCGTTTGCTTTTTCAATCCCTAACTTTTGCCTGAATCGCCATTTGCGGGTTTTCAATTCACCGGGATACCCTTTTTTGCCGAAGTCTCCTTTTCAGGTTTTCGACTTCGCAGGTGTACATCTTTTCAATTTTATCCCTAATTTTTACCCTAACCTTTTTCTTCTTTCTTTTTTGGTTCGCCGGGATGCCCCATTTTTTCCTAGACTTTCTTTTTTCTGTCCAGCGGGTCTCTTTAAGCAAAGTATTTTTTAACTGCGCCCGAGTTCACAGGGGATGTAAAATCTTCGCCATCCATGGTGGACAACAGTAAGGCTCCTCTAGAGAAGACCTTTCGAACGATATATGGACCTTCATAGTTGGGAGTCCATTTTCCCCTGTGATCTGATTGTGGTGGGAGAATCTTCTTCAGTACAAGATCACCCGTCTAAAAGCTTCGAGGGCGCACCTTCTTGTCGTAAGCTTTCTTCATCCGACTATGTTATAACCGACCATATGCGATAGATGCAAGTCTCTTCTCATCCATCAAACTGAGCTGATTCAGTCTATTCTTTATCCACTCTGCCTCGTCAAGTTGGACATCGAGCAAAACTCTCAAAGAAGGAATCTCAACTTTCAATGCTAGGACAACCTCCATACCATACACCAGTGAGAAAGGTGTTGCCCCAGTTGATGTACGTACCGTCGTACGATAACCGTGCAAAGCAAAGGGCAACATCTCGTGCCAGTCTTTGTATGTCACAACCATCTTCTGAACTATCTTCTTGATGTTCTTATTAGCCGCTTCGATAGCGCCATGCATCTTGGGCCGATAGGGAGATGAGTTGTGATGCTCAATCTTGAAATTCTGGCACAATTCCTTCATCATCTTATTATTCATGTTCGAACCATTATCAGTAATGATTCTTTCGGGAATGCCGTAACGACAGATGATGTCCTTTTTGATAAACCAGGCTACTACTTTCTTGGTAACATTAGCATAAGACGCTGCTTCGACCCATTTGGTGAAGTAATCGATAGCTACCAAGATGAACCGGTGTCCGTTGGATGCAGTAGGCTCAATTTTGCCAATCATATCAATGCCCCACATGGAGAAAGGCCACGGGGACGCCATAACATTCAAAGGGCTCGGCGGCATATGAATCTTGTCTGCATAAATCTGGCATTTATGGCATTTCTTCGCAAACTTGAAGCAATCTCTTTCCATCGTTAACCAATAATACCCTGCTCGTAATAGCTTTCAAGACATAGCATGTCCGCCGGCATGTGTGCCAAAGGTACCCTCGTGGACCTCCTCCATAAGCAGATTAGCTTCTTTCTCATCCACACATCACAATAGCACCAAATCATGGTTTCTCCTGTACAGAACACCATCTGGATTCAAGTAGAAGTTGCCAGCCAATCTCCTAAGAGTCTTCTTATCGCGGCTGGATGCCCCAGTCGGATACTCTTAGTTCTTTAGGAAATTCTGGATATCAAAATACCATGGTTTTCCATCAGAAGCTTCCTCAATGGCGAATATGAAAGCGGGCCTATCAAGGCGAGAGATAACTATCCTGGGAGCCTCATTCCAGAAGTTAACTTTGTACATTGAAGACAATGTCGCAAGAGCGTTAGCCATCTGATTTTCTGCCCGTGGCACATGGTGAAATTCTACTCTGTCAAAGAAAGGCAACAACCTCCTTGCATAATTCATGTACGGTATCAGATTAGGCTGACGAGTCTCCCATTCTCCCTTGATCTGGTTCACGACTATCGCGGAGTCTCCTTACATATCAAGATTTTTAATCCTCAAATCAAAAGCCTCCTCGAGACCCATGATACACGTCTCATATTTGGCCTCATTATTGGTAACTGGAAATGTCAATCTGGCAGTGAACGGGATGTGCATCCTATAGGGAGTCGTAATGATTGCCCCAATTCCACTTTCGTATGAATTAACAGCCCCGTCAAATATCAATTGCCATTGGGAACTCCGTTCAGGACCCTCACCATGCAATGGCTCCTCGCAGTCTTTCATCTTTAAGTACATGATATCCTCGTCAGGAAAATCAAACTTCATTGGCTGGTAATCATCGATTGGCTGCTCGGCCAGGTACTCTGACAGTATGCTACCTTTGATAGCCTTTTGCGAAACATACTGTATATCGTACTCTGTCAGTGCCATCTGCCATCGGGCAATCCTTCCAGAAAGTGCCTGCTTTTTGAAGACATATTTAATCGGATCCATCTTCGAAATCAGCATGGTTGTATGATTTAGCATGTATTGTCTCAGACGTTTGGCAGCCCAAGCAAGTGCATAACACGTCTTTTCGAGCATCGAGTAACGGGATTCACAATCTGTGAACTTTTTACTCAAGTAATAGATCGCATGCTCTTTCCGTCCAGTCTCATCATGTTGACCGAGAAAACAACCCATGCTGTTCTCAAGAACCGTCAAGTACATAATCAGTGGTCTTCCGGCTACTGGGGGTATCAATATTGGAGGTTCCTGCAAGTACTCTTTTATTTTCTCAAACGCCTTTTGACAATTTTCATCCCAGACAATCACCTGATCTTTTTTCAACAGTTTAAACATCGGTTCACACGTGGCTGTAAGGTGAGATATGAACCGGGCAATATAGTTCAACCTCCCCAAAAAGCCACAAACCTCTTTCTCTGTTTTTGGAGCTTGTTATACCCCAAATTTTGACCCTTTAGATTCTCATTATCATTTTTAGAAGCATGATCATGAATTATCTAACCCTAAATCAGTGCAAGTTCATTATTGTCAAGTTACAGATGAATCAGGGTTTTCGCACCAACAAATTCAAAACAACCAAGGAATGATCAACCAATGATTTGGGCCAATTCAATCATGGAATGAAATCAAAGATAATATCAAAGTCAAATGAGAAGTTAATTTGAAGAAATCATTTCAGAATCAAGAACAGTGCAGTCAGGAGGCCCCGATTAGGGTTTTTAACTAGTGAAAAGTCAACTGTGGTTTGACTTTGATGTTGGAAGATGTTTTAATGGTGGGATTGAGGTCCATGAAGTTCATATAGCTTATTAAAGACCATTCAAGAAGTATCAAAGTCTCAGGATATCCAGAACGTCAACAGGCGACTCAGTCGGCACCGATCGATCGTACGGTTGACCGAAAAGTCAACTCCTCAAATTTTGAGAATTGGAATCCAAGTTGTGAATCAAAGTTGTTCCTTATGTCATAATGGACTTGCATATCAATTTTCATGATCATTGGATCAAGGATGAGAGAATAATCGAGAAATCGGGAAATTAGGGTTTTGAAAAGGGCTAAACCATAACTCCTTAACCACACATCCAATTGAGTTGGTTCTAGTCTCATTTGAAAGCTCTTGACAAGCTCTACAAAAGTGTCCTAGTGGTCCATGGTCAGAAAACGCTTAGTTTTTGAGTTAGAGAAGAAAACATTACAAGAGGAGGAAAAAGACTTAGAAAATTCTAAGTGTTTTGTACTAAGGAACCCTAAAATCAGCCAACTTCAAGGGGATTTTTCACCTAGTTTCAAATAGAACCAAGACTTCTGGTCAACATGAAAGTTTTAGTACTATGTGAGGGCTTTCTAAAAAGTACAAGTACATCTCAAGGTGATTTATGAGCTGAGAGATACATGTGTTCAAAGTTGTTGTTTTGTCACTTTAGTCCCACATTGGCCAATTTTGCAAAAGCACCTCTCCCACCCAAGTGGGCCAATTTTAACTTGCCAAACTCATGTTACCTGATATATTGAACATCTCAAGCATGTTAGAACAGAAAGATTGCATAGAATTAGCATGGAATTAAAGTTGTGAAGTTCATTGCCAAAGTTGCCATTTTTTACTTTTCCAAGCATGAGGTGTAAAGCAAATCTACTCCAGCCACTCTATCAAGCCTCTAGCCTGCATTTTATCAGTAAAAACATCAATGTAACTTGCCCCTTTGAGTGAAAAGAACAGCCAAAGGATCAGAAAAGCAAGGCAAGTTGGATGGTGGGTGAAAAATATCAAAGATAACTTCATGTTTAAGCAAAGTTCTCAAGCAAGCACCTCCTTGCATTTTGCTATAAAAAGGGACCTCATACCCCTCATTCAAGGCATCAATATCATTCTGAAAACCTGAGAAATCAAGCTCCCTTACTACATCTCACTCTTGCTTGCAATTTGCAAAATTCTCCAAAGTTATCAAGTTAAGCCAAAATTCTGCATTTTGCAATTTCACTACCACATCAATTTCCATCAATTCCAACACCCTAAAAACCATCCACACACCTTCTAAATAACATATAGAAGGTGTACAATCCATCAAACCACCAAAAAACTCAAGAAATCAAAAAGTCAACTTGCTCACCAAGTTACTTTGACCAAAGCTACAAAAATCTCCAAATCTTGCTCCAATCCTTTTCTTGAGGGTTTGATCACTCATACACCTCAAAAATAACATATATCAACTGTCCAAGCACTTATCAATCATCAGAAACTCAAATCTTGTCACTTGGCACCATAAGTGCATTGTTACTTAAAGTTGAAGAAAGACTCAAAAGCAAGAAAGTCAGATAAAAGACCTCTGGGTTTCTCAGCTATTTTGGCATATTCAAGAGGATCTTCAACAGGTATGTAGCATATATATATCATTTCTTGCATTATCCTTCCATGACTTCGCATTTTGAGTACTTGTGTGAATCTTAGAGTTATGAATATATGTTGATTTCCATGATGTTTGGTGAGTATCCTGTGAATATCAGCATGAGCATGTAAACTTATCCTTGTCATATCAATATGATTCATTTAAAATGTTTGAGGCCAATACCATAAGTTTGCTGTCATGAAGGATTTAGTGTCAAATCTGTTATGTATTAGTTGACATCCTTGAATTTGCTTATTGCTAAGCTGTTGGATTTATTGTATTAATGCTGTCCTGACCTGAAAATCAAAAACCTGATGCTGATGTACCATTGTTTGTCCTGCTGTAACTTACTTTGAACATAACACTATGTTTGCAATTCATGAAAAAAACATGTTTGATCTCCAAAGAAGATATCCATAGTAGGTTTTGTTTCACCAATTTTGAGAAAGGTTAGTCCTAATCCTTAATACTGCTGTTTGAATTGGCTCTAGTAGGATATTCCCCTCTGCTGCTAGTAGAGCAGTTTTGTTTAAGCATGAACATGACCAATTTGCTATGAACCTTTCTTGCAACATCAGGACAACATAATTGTTAACAAACCTGTATTTTGATTAAGCAACAATATTGTGTTAATGTAGTCAAGACAAAGTTTCATTTGCATCAAAATCTGTTTGAATAATCATTTGCATCAAAACCAGGATTTGTACATTCATGATATAGCAAGGAAGATTCATCTTGACATAGGTAGTTTAAGCCTCAACTTTGTTTGGTTTCAATGTCAAGATTGAGAGTTTTATTTTACTTGCATTCTGCTGATATTAGCTAGCAAATCTTGTTACAACATGTTATCCTTCATACTTTGCTTCATACACCAAAACTATCACTTTTTGCACAACACATGACAGATTTGTTTTCTTCACTTTAACATGTTTCAATGAACATTCTAAGTATGCTTGTATGCTTACCTGGCTGTTTTGTACATAGCATCAAAATTCACATTTTGTCACAAAAGGTTTCAAACACGCATCAAGCCACAACATTGTCACTTTTTGCATAACACATGATATGATTGCTTTCCTCATTTCAACATGTTTGTGTGAACAATTTAAGCACGTCTACATGATTGCTTTGCTGTTTTATGCCTTATACCAAGTTTTCACATGATGACACCAAAGATTCAAAATACACCAAGTCACTCAAAATGTGTTTTTGGCACCTACTTGTTTTTTCACTAAAACAACATGACACACACCTCATGTGACTCATTTGTAACATGTTAGGACCCTGGTTTCATGAAGAAAAACACTGCACCAAGAATTCACTCATGAACTGCTCTTATTTTTAACATGCTTGCATATGCTATACCAGATCTGGAACCATTGATTTTCTTTGAGATTTTTGTGATATGACAGATTAATATGATCATTTGTGACATGTATGAGTGACTGGTTTGGATTGATTTGAGTTGTAACTCAGAATTGCAGTTTTCACACTTCAACACATCACACTTACATCACAAATGCCACATTTTGAACCAAACTGTTTTGAACTTCCTTGCTTGATCAAACATGACTTATATCACATGTATGAAGTGTCTGCACACTTAAACCAATCAGTTTGTGCTTGAAATGAGATTTGAACACCATTATGCATCTTTACCTTGACAATTTGTATGTGATATGGCACTCTTCATAGCAAGTTGCTTCCTTGAGGTTCTAGTGTTTAGCTCATCTTCTTATCATGTATGTATGCTGTGTGAATGATTAGAATGACTTGAATTGGCCTTGAACTGCATCTGCTCATCATCATGCATTTTGGTTATCTTTTTGTAAATTGACATACCATTTTCCATACCAGTTTGTGGATGTTTGATTATCTTTGAAATCTTTGGGTTATAACAGCTTGGTATAATCATATGTGACATGTATAAATGAACCAAATCATTGAAACTGACTTGAGCATCAACTTGTATCATCTCATATGCATAACATGTATCAAAATGCAATTTGAAAACCAAATAGGTACACACTTGTTCCAGTTTGGATTTTATCACTTACACACACTTAATGACATATACTGAAGGTGTTTAGATGGTTGGCATGACCCTTGATCACTTTAAATTTAAAAATCACTGTTATGCATTATTGCTTTTATGTTCATTTGCAAATAGAATGTGATTTTCCAATATCTGTGCATCCTGGCCTTGAGCATGTTTCCATTAGGTTATATATCATATGAATGATGTGTATGTGAGTTTAGTTGGCATTTAACATGATTGTGTGAAGCTGTCCATGACATTTTGCAATTCTTGAAGCATAACAAACACCCTATCGGGTTTTCCAGTAGAAAAATGATTTTCAAAAACCAACACCACCATCCTCTTCCTCATGATTTTCTACCCCAAAAGCATATAAAGTTTGTGAAAAAAGACCAAAAATTGAGGAAGTTATGACCATTTTGCAAATCCATAGAAACCATAGTTTTGCCCAGCCATGAATGAAGATATACATCATATATTTATTGTTTCACTTTAATTAACGGATGTATGGCTGCCCCAGCGGTTGAAACTTGTGCGCGTATTGTACTTGGCATGGGTTCGATCCTTGGTGATAACCTTTGTTGCCACTTTTTCTCATTTTTCACATGAAACTTCAAAAAATCATAACTCTCTCATTTTTTATCATTTTTCACCCATTCTTTTTTCATTGTGTTTGTTTTAATGTTTAATTTCATGTCATAATTTTATTTTCCATGTTTGATTAATTTTTCACCATGTTGGACTATGTGCAACTTGTCATATTGACAAGTACTAACCCTAGTTGTTGCAGATGAAAGTTTAAAGGGTTCCACTTGTTTTTCTTTGTGAAAATTGATTGTTCTCATGCCTATACATGTTAGCCAATATGATAGGATTTTTACTTTGAATTATTATCATGCTCAGTTCATCTTTTTGTTAATTATACTCCAGGTGCGATCTGTCGTCACAATTTTTCGTACTAATCATCTGCTTTGATTGTCATCATTGCTTTTTCATCCTTAAATATTTTTCATTGGTTGTCACCATGAATGCTTTAGTATAATGTTTGCATTTATTTTATCCCCAAGTGATGGAGCTTGTTAGCTTTCATCCAGTTGCCCACTATCTCTCCCTCCAAAGGAAGGTCTGTCCACTTGACTGTCAATGTCTTGGACCAAAATCTTAACCCTTTTGACTTTGTTAAGTCACTTCAACCCTAGTTTAGAAACCTTTAGACTTTTCTTGAAGTCTAAGAAACCCACCCATACTAGGAGTGTTCTTCAACTAGAACCCTAGGAAAGAGTTCGTCAACTCTGTGTAAGAATCATCGTCATGACTTCTTACCTCCCCTGCAACTTAGCTTAGGGAGTTTTGTCAAACTCCACACAAACATTGTCATGTTTGTTCCCCTTTGAACTTTGATCATCATCAAGTGTTCTTTTCCCTTGTGAGGTGAACTACGATTGCTCTGATTCTATCCTAGTCAGGATACGTAGGCAGAAGGTGTGATGCCTTTGCGAGCAAACTTAGAAAACCACTTAGGCCTTTTTATTTATTTTATCTCAATTCCAAATCCTTAAACCATTAGTGCACAATTCACAAACTTAGCAATTAATTAAACAAAAGGTTCATGTAGAGTACTACAGATATTTAGGGTGCTAATACCTTCCCTAGATATAACCAACCCCCGAATCCCCGAATCTCTTAAGCGTTGTCGTTACATCCCGAAAAAGGTTCTTTCTTTCTTTAGACCTATCCTTTGGATAAATTAAAGTCCGGTTGTAAAAAGAAATACGGTTCAAGTTAATTAAATAGCTTGATATCAAATTTTCACCGCAACAACGCTGGCATTTCTTGTATCGCTTTTATCTTTGCAGGATCAACCTCAATTCCTCTTTCACTAACAATGAACCCCAATAGCTTTCCAGATCTCACCCCGAAGGTGCACTTATTAGGATTCAGCCTCAGCCTGAATTTCCTAAGCCTCTCAAACAATTTCAGAAGATTCACCAGATGCTCTTCCTCCGTCTGGGATTTGGCAATCATATCGTCAACATAGACCTCAATCTCTTTATGCATCATGTCATGAAAGAGTGTCGTCATAGCACGCTGATATGTTGCCCCAGCGTTCTTCAAACCAAAGGGCATCACTTTGTAGCAGAACGTTCCCCACGGGGTAATGAAAGTTGTTTTCTCCATATCCTCCGGCGCCATCTTAATCTGATTATAGCCCGAAAAGTCGTCCATGAAGGAAAACACAGAGAATTGAGCAGTATTGTCGACTAATACGTCAATATGAGGAAGCAGGAAGTCATCCTTAGGGCTCGCCTTGTTCAGATCCCGATAGTCAATGCACATCTGCACCTTACCATATTTCTTTGGTACAGTTACTATATTGGCGACCCAAGGAGGGTAAGTTGTAACAGCTAGAAAACCAGCGTTCCACTATTTTTGTACTTCCTCTTTAATCTTTACGGCCATATCTGGTTTCGTTCTTCTGCGCTTCTGCTTGACCAGCGGACATTCCTCATGCAATGGCAAGCAGTGGACCACAATATCAGTGTCTAACCCAGGCATATCATCATAAGACCAAGCAAAGATGTCACTATACTCTTGAAGCATCTCGACAAGTCTCTACTTGATATTGCTTTGCAGTGCAGCCCATATCCGGACATTCCTGACAACTTCTTCCGAACCCAAATTAACGACCTCAATATCCTCCTGATGAGGCAGAATGATTTTCTCTTCTTGTCTCAAAAGTCGAGTCAGCTCTTCTGGTAAGTCGTCGTCCTCAACAATCTCTTCCTCGACCTGAAGTATCGGATGCTCAAAGTCGAAGCGAGTCATAGGGAATTCTTGATCGGTGTCATCTGAAATATGGATCCTGCAAGAGAAAGGGTTAAATGCTTCAAATTATATGCAAACGAAGCATACAACCACATTGCCATTTTATTGTTAAAAATAAAAATAGAAAAACAGGGATCACAACATTTTCATGAGAAAAACGCCTTTATTTGATGATTAAAGCAAAGCATACACATAAACAAGTAGGCCCTGAAATAAAATCACTATGCCCCGGGTAGGACATAGGATTGTACAATAATCGAAAAAACAAGGCATTATTGTCTCGTCGTCACTTGAATAAAGTCCTGAATAAACCAGTTGCATAGGCTTTGTCCTGGCTCACTGGGCTTGATCCATGAATCCATGTCACAGTCGCTATCTCCATCTTCACTGCCAGACACAACATTAACCGTTTCAAAACTGACTCCTCCTGGAGTAAACACAATCGGCCCCTTGAACTTTGGCGCGCTCTGTGATGAAGATGACGACGACGGGAAATAACCCAAGCCAAATTTATCCTGCTTAACAGGAATCTCCAGAACTTGACCCCAACCTTTAGTTTCCTCGGCCTAAACTACCGCTTGGGCTTCTCTGTACGAAGACATAGCCACCTCTGGCCCATTGTTGATGACAGGAGATTTGTCTTTGATCTGCACCCCTTCAAAGGCTTGGCACAATGTCTCATGGATCTCACCATCCACTTCGACATATTTGAATGATGATAGGTGACTTACCAGGATATCTTCCTCCCCACATACGGTGACAATGCTACCACCGACCATATACTTAAGCTTTTGGTGCAACGTAGACGTTACATCCCCTGCAAAGTGAATCCAAGGTCGTCCGAGTAAAAAGCTATAAGTTGGCTGGATATCCATAATATAAAACACAGTATCAAACACCTTTGGACCGACCTGGATTGACAAAGTCAATTCTCCAAACACGGACCTTCTAGTCCCGTCGAAAGCTCTCACTACCAAGTCACTTGGCGTGCATATTATACCTTGGGTATCTAGCTTCAAAAGTGCCTTCTTGGGCAAAACATTCAGGGATGAACCAATATCAACGAGGACGTGAGACATCACAGTGCCCCTACACTCAACCGAAATATGCAACGCGCTATTATGGTTGCGGCCCCTGGGTGTCAAATCAAAATCTGTAAAGCCAAGGCCATGCCCCGCGTTCACGTGTGCAATCACTCCTTCGAGCTGATTCATGGATATCTCCTGAGGTACATAAGCAGTGTCAAGAGCTTTCAGCAAAGCGTTCCGATGGGCCTCGGAACAAAGCAACAATGACAAAATCGAGATTTTGGAAGGCGTCTGCTGCAGATGATCGACAATTTTATAATCACTCTTCCGAATTAATCTCATAAATTCTTCCACATCTTTAGTCAAAGCCTCTCTCTCCTTCTCCTGAGAAGGTCCTTCGTCATTGACTTTACCTTTCCCTTTGGCAATTCTCTCAGCTTCTACTTCTGGTGATGCAAAAAATCTACTGCTGCGGGTTATGCCCCCTGCCCCCACAAGGTTATCAACTGACCCTACCGACGGGATTGTCAGGTTAATCTTTTCTCCATTGCAGTAAACTCCCGCCCCATAGTTCCAAGGAATGGCTTTAGTACTTTCATATGGAATGGGTCCAGCTTTGGTTATAGTGATAGTCGGCCTCTTGGGAGGCGCCGATATCGTGACAGTCTTAAACGGGATCGTAACCGTTGCAACTTCGCCCTGCTTTTCAGCTATTGCCTCAACAGGCTTTTCTTCAGCAGTACGGTCGAATTGCAGCGTACCCTCATCAATCAACCCTTGAATACCTTTTCTTAAGTTATCACAACCCTCAGGCCGGGCCAAACAGTCAACATAATCTGTATCACAACCAGGGAACACTCCCCCTTTCAGCAACCTGCTTTTTACACAGCCCAGAGGCGTCTTCAGTTCATCCACAGTCATGACCAAGTTCAGACTAGTATCTTCCAAGATTGCACCCACCTGTGCAGACCCATGAGACGGCATCAGATTTTTCTCAATATTGGGTGCCTCATTACCAAAGTTTATAGCCTTGCTATCTATCAAATCCTGCACCTTGTACTTGAATGCTTGACAATTCTCTATGCTATGAATGGGTGCCCCGGAGTGGAATTCACAATGTGCATTAACATCGTAACCAAAAGGAGGCGTGCCCTTCGGCGGAGCTAGCGTCCTTTTCTCAACAAGCTGCAATTGTAACAGAGTTTGAAAAAGCTGAGCATACGGTAGTGGAGGCACATCAAATACTCTTTTCACGGCCCTATCCCGACCTTGGTACCTTTGCTAAGCAGTATTCTGTTGTCCATGTTGCTGTTGTGGCTGTGGTTGTTGCTGTTGGGGTACGAGAATTGTCACACTGGCGACCTGCTGCCTGTGCCAATTCTGACTTCTATCCCTTCTCCGATCACTACATACCGAATTAGTGTCTCCCTGCTTTTTATTTCCGAATACTTTTTTACCACCTCCAGCTGAGGTTGATTCTCCTGCTTGAATCTTACCGATCTTGACGTTGTTCTCTATACGTTCCCCCAAGAGTATCATCTTAGAAAAATTAGCTGTCGTACAATTGATAAGCCTGTCATAATACAACCCAGAGAAAGTGCCCACAAAAATATCCACCAACTCACGCTCTACCATGGGTGGGTGCACCCTAGCTGCGAGCTCACGCCACCTCTAGGCGTACTCTTTAAAACTCTTGCCATTCTTCTGAGAAAGATTTTGGAGTTGGACCATGTTCGGCGCAAGGTCGCTGTTATATTGGTAATGCTTTACAAAGGCTTCCGCCAACTCTTTCCAGCTACCAATCTGAGTGGGCTCTAACCCCATATACCATTCAAGTGACGGGCCAGATAAGCTATCTTTGAAAAAATGCATCAGCATCTTTTCATCCTCAGAATATGCGGACATTCTCCGATAATAAGACCGTACATGAACTCTTGGGCAAGTGTCCCCCTTATACTTGTCGAAAGTAGGCGCTTTGAACTTGAGTGGCACCCTCTAGCCCGGAACCAACCCCATATTAGCCATGTCCAACCCCGTGGAATTCTGATTGGCAAGATTCCTCATTATTTCCTCCAACATCTTGAACCTTCGGTCATTGTCAGTGGGCATCTTGAGATCCCTGCCTGGCGGAGGGAAAGCATCTTCTTGACGATCCTCGCCCCAATGAGAATCCCCATTATCATACCCAGCGTAAGCAGCATTCAGACCAAAGCCATTCTGATTGAACCTGGGACCATACCCCATATTACCAAAACCCTGATTGCCAGCACCCGGCCCAAAACCAGTGTTGTAAGTACCCACTCTGACACCATTGTTGCTTGCGTTGCCAAAACCTGCGTTACCAAAGCCCTGATTGCCATAACCCTGATTGCCACCACCAAAACCAGCATTGCCAACACCAATACCCACACCAGTGTTTCCAGCACCAACACCAAAACCAGCATTCCCAGTTCCAACATTATCGTTGGTTGCCACATGTCCGTTACCATTACCAGTCACATTCCCATTCTCAGCTCTATTACCGTTCTCAGTAGTGTTGAGGACAACCACTGGTACAGCATCACCCGCCAGGGGAGTCTCGCCATGAGGAGGATCAGTAGCAACCCCGCCATGTAGCACACTGTTACCATCGACTCGTGCAATCAGAGGCTGCACCAGAGTCTGAAGCTGCTCTTGTCCCTTGGCCACAGTTTCCATCACTTGCATGAACTACGCCATCCTGTCGCGCATCTCCTGCATCTCAGTTTGCATTTGATCTATAGCTTTCTTGCAGTTACTTCTTGTAGAGTAGCGATGAATTCACTGATCGGTAATCCTGAAACCTGCATCGACAAAGGGTTAGGAAACAGCTCAATGTACCTGCTATGCAAATGATTTATGCAAATGCAAACGTGTGTCTGTGCTTTAGGGAGATTTCTCCCCCGATTCTAGTGCCAGACTGCCAGTGCTGATAATAAGAAGTCCGGATCCAGTCACTGAAATAACATCTCATATATAAATGGCCCAACAAGGCAGCAGTACAATGTCAATGAGTACATGGAGAATCAACAACATGACCTCGACCAACAAGCCTGGTGATGGTCAGCCTACAACAAAGATCAGAAAAAATACAAAGGGTTACAAAGATAGTCAAGTGCGACAACGGGCGCGAAACTCTTTTAGAAACTCCATCGTTTTGGGATGACCAGGCCGAGTGAGTAACCCTTCGACCAACAACTCCCTCTGCATAATGGTGCACTGGAGACCTTCAACAGAATCTTCCCACGCTCCCTGGCCAAAGAAATCTTCTAACCTTCGCTTCTTAGACTCGAACATCTGCTTGCGATCTTTCAGGTTAGCGATAGCCTTGTTTAGCATGTCTTCAGTGGCATACCTGCGAGCAGTTTCCTCATCGAACCTCTTCTCGCTGGCCTTCACTTGAGCCTTCAATTTGGAGATCTGCTGTTTCAGTTTGTCCTCCCTCTCTTTGTTGCTGGCTATAGTGGCATTCCACTGCTGGTTGAATTTGGATATTCTCCGGTATGCCTCATCCAGATTCTGCTTCTTGGTGGCAAGCACATCATTGACAGATTTGAAGTCCAAACCTAAACGTTCACGATCAGCTATCTGTTTGGTCAAGCCCGTGCCTAACCGGTTCACCAGTTCTGTCTGCTTTTTAAAGGAGTGGACGACTTCATTTCTCTCGCTTCTGAGTTGTACCAGCTCTTTCTCCAACTCTTTGTTGGCCTTTTTCAGCTCTTCCTTCTCAGCTAACACCTCATTATACTGTTGAATAGACACTGTAGTAGGCTCTTCAACCACTGGAGGGCACTCTTGCTTAGCAAGTGGAAAAGGCATCCCTATTTTCTCTTCCCTACTCTTAATCCAGGTTACATAAGGAGCATAAGCTTGGCTATTGCTCTTGCCCAACAATGATTTTCCTCGCTTGCTGACGTCATTCCAGGCATGTTGAAGCTTGCCTAACATGTCCCCCTCTAGGAGCCCTGTGAGGTACAGAGATTCCTGCACCTCTTTGTCTTTTGGCGGACCTCTCAAAGCATATGCAAACTGTCTGACAAGTAGAGAGGGGTTGTAGTTGATGCACCCTTTTCTTCCAATCAAAGGCACATTCGGAAAACCACTGCAGCTGAATATGACTTCAGTACCTAACATATCTCGATCAAACCAAACAATGCTCTCTACTGATAAACCCATCAAGTGCTCAGACCACTCAGTTGTGGCTGCAGATGAAGCAAAGAGACCCTTCTTAGGCAGGTGACTATCAAACCAACGGTAGAGTAAGGGCACACAGCATGATACATTCTTACCCCTTCTATTTTCGTTCTTGTAATGGACGGAATGATACACATCGCCAATCAAGGTAGGAACTGGATTCCCTGACGCAAAGATATGGAAGGCATCTAAGTCTATAAAGTCCGGCATGTCAGGAAACAAGATGATGCCATATATGCAGAGGGCAAGAATAACGTTGAATACGATCCAACAACCGTCTTTAGCACACTGTTGGGATTTCCCAACTAGAAACTGCAGAGAAAATCCAGGAACCCCGTTCCAACTGGACAGGAGCAACTCAGAGGCCTCCAGATGAAGAGCAAGAGCTAGATTAGCCAGATTAGGTTAGCATCCATGTGAACAAATGGCATCTGATTCTTAATAGGTACACCCAACAACTCAGCATACTCCTCTAATGTAGGTGCAAGAATGAAGTCCGGAAAAGTGAAGCATCTCATAGGAGGGTCATAGAACTGTAGCAAGGCATACAACCCATTCAACTCATATACCGAAGGCTTACGAATAAGACTGAGCAGCTTCCCATAAGGTTTCCTGAATTCCCCTCTCACTGTATCATCTGCCAAGGCAATCAAACTGGACAACAAAGCAACATATGGAGTAAGGAGCTTTTAGGCTACATTCTTCTTCAGAGATCCCATGCTAGCACAACAGAAGGCAAGAAAACCGGAACCGGGGGATAATGTATGCACCTGCACCACAGACACACGTTAATGATATGAAAATGAGTATGCAAAATGCAAAATGCAAACATGCAACAGGGGATCAAGGTTGTGCTGTTGAGGAGACCGAGGCTCTGTTCCAACACAATCACAACATAACTCTGGTAGCACAACCCTGAAGAGGACCAATAATTAGGCACTGGCGAGAACAACAATATCTCTGATCATAAGAACCCTCTGAACCCAACAATACTGATTCACTGTTAAGAAAACCAGGTAGTCTGAAGGTTAAGGTTTCCTGCAATAACACGACCCCGCTCACAGGTATGAACCTAATCACTGATCAGGTACGACATCCTATGCGTTTCCCAGCGTCACATACTTTCAAGAAACGATGATACGATACCCAGAAGGTGTGGCATCATCATCTCTTGAAGTGGCCTCACTCAGCTGAGTCACAAATGATCGGTCCCCAGAGTCAACAATCCTCCAAACCAACAACCCCTTAAGCCCAAAGAGCCGGAAAAGAAGTCAACCAGAAGAATCTCGTCTGAGCGTGGATTTCGTGAGACACTGGTACCTGCAAAGCAAGCATGCACCCACTACATTCCACAACTAATGCTAGGTATACACTCAAGCCTGGGTCTGGCTTATCACTCATCAGAGCCCCTTCCCGCAACAACAAAATAATGATATCATACTGAAAATAAAATGCGGAAAGTAAAATGCGATAAATAAAACCCAACAGGTAAACACGCAAGCGCTAGGATTGACTCGCATAGGGAACCAGCGTCCCAAGCAGAGTCGCCAGTTGTCGCTACCGCGAAAATAAGGTGCCAGCAAAACAGAAGAGTTTCCACCTTTCTTTATTTATCCCACAGAAAGGGAAAGGAAGCGATCGGAAAAAACATGACGAAAAGGTATAAGACAAGGTCATTGCAACCATTGTCTGGGTTCGGGAGTCGGTGACGCAAGAGGAAGGTATTATCACCCCTCACGTCCATCGTACTCGATGGGATCCACACTTGGTGTGTTTATCTGACGGGTTGGTTTATCTATCTACGCTAAAAGGTTGGTCTGAAAAGAAAAGAAAAATGACTCGGCAGAACACAACAGTTCTATGCCTACGTATTCCCGTCTGGAACGAGAAATCAGAGTCAACGTAGTTCTCCTAACTACGGGTTACGGGAGAAGGTTGCTCGCCGAGATATCGCATCTCGTGCCTACGTACTTTCACACGGCGCGAAAAATCAGAGCAAACGTAGTTCGGGACAACACGAGACACAGGTTTGTCTTTTTTATCCGAGTAGGGTTAACAGACGGTTCCAGCAGTTGGTGTATGCAGCTCGCTCGAAGGAGACTTAGGCGTTTATCGTTTGCGGTAGAACCGGGAGTTAACAAAACTCTCATTATGAAAATGTTTTCCAAGGATTAAAGGTCCAAGAGGACAAAAAGATGTTTGATCTTTGTTTTCTGTTTTTTAGAAGAAGTGTCTTTTATGGATGTTTGCAACTAATATCGCACTAGAGACTATGACCTGAGAGCGAATGCGTCGCATGTCACCCAAAGGGTGCCATACTAAACATCCAAGTTGTTGAAAAAAAACTCTCCAACAACCCTTTCTCAAGTAGCTTAAGGCTCGTAGCGTACGACATCAATTAACCTTTATTATTGTATTTTGATTTGTTTGAAGATGAGACGAGAAAGGACGCACTAAAGGGGAACTAATCCAATCCTAAAGTTGTCATGCAAAGTTGATCCTATGATTGAGGTTAGAAAGGAACTACCTAATGTTATCATGCATGGTTAGAACCCTAATGTCTGTCATAACTTCTCTTGAACAGGAGAAGTCAGAGTTCCTAGGGGAACATGGCAAAGGAAAGCAACAACAAAAGCATAACTGTAAAGAAACAACTGTAAGTAAAATGCATGCAATGCAACAATACAAGTAGAAAAAGCCAAACTCAACTTCTAGAGCAAGCAAGCCAGAGGCAACACACAACACAGGTAAGGGAGACAACACTCAACCTTAAACCAGCAAGCAAAGCCAAGCAATAACAGTCAAGCAGAGGAAGACAGGCTCAACCTCTAATGCAGACAAGCAAAGGGAGCAACTCAACCTTTAGGATGCTCTTAGGCCTATAAACATCTACATGAGGCCTAGTCTAATGCAACACACCAAACAGTCACACAAGCAACAACACAGCAATCAGAAAACACAGCAAACAAAATAACAGACAAGCAGCTCAACAGCAAAGCAGATTTACAGCAGAACAAACAAACAGTCTGCAATAAACTTCAAGTCCAAGCCATCTTCAAGAGTAGACTTCATCTTCAAGCTTCAA
This sequence comes from Lathyrus sativus, assembly GCA_963859935.3. Classification (NCBI taxonomy): domain Eukaryota; kingdom Viridiplantae; phylum Streptophyta; class Magnoliopsida; order Fabales; family Fabaceae; genus Lathyrus; species Lathyrus sativus. Next base: position 181,500,073 of record OZ012740.1, on the reverse strand, counting down.
ATGATCCACCAAGAGAGATGATAACATCAGGATTATTTCATGATGATGGGAAGCATGATGGAAACCAAGGGAATCCACCATGGCACTCAACCATACATCTGAGATAGGCATCCTCAAAGGTTCTACCTCTTGTGATATGCCACACATCCTTCCAAAGGAGGGATGAGGCTTCCATATAGGGACCTTGAATCATGGGATGAGAATGGAAAGCAATCAAGGCAATCCATGTTTATTTGAAGAAAGAGAAATCAAACTAAAGCTCTTCCTAAACCCTAATTGATTAAGCTACAAGAAAGCTACTAAAAGGAGGTCTAAAAACCAAAACCAAACACCACAATCAAGCAAACAGAAACCTCCATATGTCTACAACACTATCCAAGAGGAATGGAAAATTTATCTTATGCTATGGGCCACCATTGAGGTCATTCTAAAGGAGAAGTCATGTTATGAGCACATTAAACTTGCCTAAGTTTTAAATCTATTTAAAATACCAAATCTACTTCTAAAATCCTAGAAAATTTCTAAGGGGACCTACATGTGTTATGCATCTATAGTAGGAAGACCAGGGATTGAATCTAAAGGGAAAGCCACTAAAGAAATCCTAAATCACAAAGTGTCAAATGGGAACCCTAAAATGGAAGGTCATGGGAACCTAATCCAAAACAGAACCTAAAGTTCTCTAAAAAATATGAAATAAATACTAAGGGATCATGCATCTTTATGCTAGTAGCCAGCCAAAAATCTCACTCAAATTCCATACCAATTGATCATACAAAAATCAGCAAGAAAATGAGAAAATATGCCAAATTTAAGGAATTAAACAAAATGCAAAAAATCATATTAAATAGAAAATTGCATGAAAATAAAACCTAAACATGTCAAAAAATCAGAAATAAAATCCAGAGCATGCACATATTTTTATTTTATTTTTCTGATCAATAATGGAATTATTATGAATTTAAAATGACAAAGCAATTAAAATAAAATAAAAAATCAATTAAAGAAAATAAAAGCTGAGAATTAATCAGGACAGTTGGATCAATGGACTTAGTATGCTAATCTAAAGGCTATCCATACGCCAACGCATTAATGAAGCGCAGCGTTTTGGCTTAGTCAAAGTCCAACTCTGAGGACAAATTACAAGCGTACGATGGAGAGACTTAGTCTTCGTTTTCCAATGATCCAAGGGCCAGGGCTCATCGTCCTCATTTAAAACTTCAGATGGAGGGACGATTTTTAGGAGAACCAGACGGTGGTCGCGGCGCCACCGTCTTCTCCGGTGAGGCACTAGTTGCAGGTCATCCAAACACAATAAACCTTACATAAATCTTCTCCAATTTTCATGCTGATTCCAAATATCATATCTATTTCTCCTAAATCCTCATGAATTTTTAAAACACGATCACAAACAGAAATGCATCAAGTTCTTGATCATCACCAATCTCACAATTAAGGTTATGGATCTCTTCCTCATTCTTCATAGATCATCATGAACTATCTAGATCAAGCTAACACCTCAAAATCAGGCCAATTTGAATCCAAACAGAAATCATGTTGCATCTTGGATCACCTCTAAACTTCCAAATTTCTATCCTAAAACCATCTGGTCATCTTCCTAATGCTTAACGACAGATCAAATTATGCTAGATCGTCCTAGAATCAGTGCAGTTTTGAAATGTACATACCCGGTTTGTAGCTTTGAATTGAGGCACTTCCACTGTGATTCAAGCTTCCAGATGATGCAGAATCGTTCCTTGATGAAGGATAAAGATGATAGAATCCAAGAATTGCCTTGATTTGCTCTAGAATTGAAATTCTATTTCTCACTTGAAGCTTGAAAATTCACTCTTCAATCTCTGACTCTAGCACGAAATAACCACCAACCTTGATCCTAACTTCTTTCTGAACTTATATAGAGTGAATTTGGGTGATTTGGAGGCCCATTGGAGGCCCAAACAGTGAGATCCAATTTCCACTTTTCCTTCAAAATTTCAACTATGTGTACACGAATTTCCCTCAATTCCTTCTCCAAGAAGCTTCTCATGCCTTGCTTGTGAACTGTGGAGAGTGTATGGATCAAATTGAGAGCTTGTTTGCATCATATGACCAACCTTTGATGTGTTACTTATTCATGAAGTAACAAAGTGAAATGTCATGAAATATGCCCCAAATGAATTTTCTAATATTGCCATTGTGCTCCAAATGATTTTTCTGATCAAAATGAGCACTCATTTGCATTGGTTTGAACACATATGAATTACTTTGGATTTTTTCACTTAAAGGCCTTTAAATTCCCCTTTTGTCAAATTTCTTCACACCAAGTCCTATCCTAAGCCAAATCAAAGCCTCATGGATACATGGTTAACCTAGAAATCCCATTTTGAGCATGTTTTGTGTTGGACAAAACTTCGTTTGAAATGTGCAAGATAGTGAAAATGACCTAGAATGCCAAATGACCTATAATCTCACTTTCCCAAAATACCCCTGACTTGTAAACCTCATAACTTGAGTTCTACACATCAGATGAAAGACTTCTAGTACAATTTGGAAAGCTAAGATCAATACCTACAAGTTTCATGTTGGCAAAAAGTTGAGGAGAAACATCCTTCTAGGTCAAACGTTCCTTGGAAGTTGGTTGACTTTTGCAGACAAATTTCACATTCATCTGATGACCTGTAACTTGTCTGGATCATAACTTGAGTTCTAGAAATCCAATGGAGGACTTCTAGTACTCAAATTAAAGTTAAGAGCATGCTATACAAGTTTCATGTTGGCCAAAAGTTGATATGAAACTTGTATCTTGAGATAAGTGGTCTTGACGTTAGGCACTAAATAGGGGATTTTACCCTGAGAACCCTAGTTTAGCAACTCCTCACACTTTGAATTCTTCTTGGATTGATCTTGGAATATCACCTCATGTCATCAATCCTTAACTCTTCACAAAATCAACTAATTCTCACCAACCCAGTTCCGATAGTCTTAGTCTAACATCCCTCGACTAAACTACACACTTTATTCTCGATTCCAACCGTTAAAACCTTGATTCTACCGATTAAACTCATTATGCCCTAGAATGGAAAATGGAGAAAACATCCAAACAATCCAAACCAATCATACATAATCATAGACATTGATAAAATAACGCCATTACACACCTTTACCTTGATTAAATCGGAAGCTAGGATTTGTTCTTGATGATTTCAAGCTTTTCCTTCTTCTCCTTCTCTTTTCTCCTCTTCTCCTTTCTTTCTCTTCTTTTCTCTTATGTTTCTATCTTTTCCTTTTCTTTCCTCTTTTCCTTACATTCCTTCCATTCTATTTCCTTCCATAAATTCTCCTCTCAAATATCTACCAATAATTAAAACAATCCAAATAAACCAATTAATTAACATGAATAATTAATTATTGAAAAATTGGGTTGTTATAGCCGAACCTAGTCCATGTGTGCATTTATTTTGCATTATATACCTCAAGAAGAATCTTTCACAAAACTTCATTATTGATAAGTGGCAGTCTCTCTTGAGAAGCTTATCTTTTTACTTTATGCTCAGATAAGTGGCAGTCTCACATGAGAAGCTTATCATTTTATCATTTTACCTTACCGATAAGTGGCAGTCTCATTTGAGAAGCTTATCATTTTCACCTGATGAGTGACAGTCTCTGTCTTTGAGAAGCTTATCATTTCATTATTTCCAAACACAGGTGGCTGTCTCCCCTGAGAAGCTTGTTTTCCTTTTGAAATTTTTTGATAAGTGGCAGTCTCTCTTGAGAAGCTTATCTAGTTTCGTTATTTCCAACAATAAGCGGAAGTCTCTCCCGAGAAGCTTATTATTTTATCCTTTAGTCAGATAAGTGACAGTCTCATTCGAGAAGCTTATCCCTTGTTATCTTTGTCAGATAAGCGATCGTCTCTCTAGAGAAGCTTATCAATTTTATCCTAATAATGATAGGCAACAGTCTCTCCTGAGAAGCTTATCATTCTTTACCCATTTTCTAACAAGTGGCAGTCTCGTTTGAGAAGCTTATCAGGGTGTTCCCTATGAAGTCCAATTATTTTGGCATACAGAAGAGTTTAGTTACCCTGTATCTTTCCTGATTTTCCTGAAGATCCCGTTTGATCTCTTCGTTTAAGGAATTTCCAGAAGCTTGGATGTTATTTCCTGATTGAATACTCTAACATTTGTTTGCATGATCCTACTTCCATAAGGATCCTACTTTATCTTTTGTCCTAGAGTGTCAACTGGTCATGCCTGAACCTGTTGGTCAACTACTCTGGATATTCCCCAATGGAGGTCGTCTTTTTGGTTCTACCTCTAATGAGAATCTTTTGTCTTTCTTTCTAAAGTGTCAGCTGGTCATGCTTGAACCTGTTGATCCATCACTTTAGATTTCCCCAGTTTGTTTCGTTTCCTCAGTGTGTTATCATCCCCAGTGAGTGGTTACTCATTGTGTCGGCCTTATCCTTGTTTGCTTTCGTTTCGTCTGTATTTTGCATTTAACACTCCATCATTTTCATCATATTAGAGTTCATTGCATGCCATTATTTTTAGAATAAGTCTCTTTTGTCCATAGCATTGCATCTAAGGGAAAAAATTTCGGTTATCTATATTTAAATACCTTTCACCATGATTTCATGAAGATTTTCATCGCTCATTGTTGCACCCCAAAATTTGTCCAACCTTTTCTTAACTTGGTTTATGTTTCATTTCATTTCTTTCTATCATTTGCATTGCATAGCATATTTCATTGAACAGGGGATCAAGAGGTTGTGCATAGCAAGGGGATTCTACTCAGTGGTTTGAGCCTAAGCAAGGGGTGTTACTCTAGTTTGAATGGTCAGTAGTCTTGTGAAAGAATTGATGGATGTATGTGGGTCAGCTCCTAACTTGGAGGCCAGTTCAAGATCATCAGAGGGTTGTGAATTCATGATTATGGATATGGGATGTTAAGAGAGCTCATTGAGTGCTTTGAGAGCCATGTTGGAGTTTATTCAAGTTGCTGTGTGATGTGCAAGAAGCCACAGTCAAGAATGTTGCATCTAGGGTTTTCATCTGGTTAATCCTCAGTCAACTGTGAATTTGAAGGAGATTAAAACTCAATTCCAAGTCTTTATGGTAATGGGACGTTGTGTTGAGATGTCTAGTATATCATTTCAAGATCAATTTATCAAGAATCAAGAGTGTGAGAAGTTACTAAATTAGGGTTCTCAGTGTAAACTCCCCTATTTAGTGACTAACTTCAAGACCACCTATCTCAAGATACAAGTCTCATCTCAACTTTTGACCAAAAGGAAACTTGTAGAGCATGTTCTTAGCTTTTTTTTGAGTACTAGAAGTCCTTGATTGGATTTATAGAACTCAATTCATGATACAGACAAGTTACAGGTCATCAGATGAATGTGATTTTGGTCTACAAAAGTCAACCAACTTCCAAGCCATTTTTGACCTAGAAGGATGTTTCTCCTCAACTTTTGGTGGTCATTAAAGTTGTAGGTCATGGTCTTAGCTTTCCAAAGAGTACTAGAAGTCTTTCATCTGATTTGTAGAACTCAAGTTATGAGACTTGCAAGTCCGGGGTATTTTGGGAAAGTGAGATTATAGGTCATAAAATTATAGGTCCATTTCACCTACTTGCACACCTCAAATGAAGATTTTTCCAACATCAAAAGTGCTCCAACTGGTGTCAATTGTTCAACCAAGCCTTGAGAAGTCATGAATTTGGCTTGGAATGGTGAATTCCCAAAGTGATTTTCATGGAAAAAGCTTTAAAATGAGAAAATTGGATTTAATTCATTATGGATCATTTTTTTCAAGTAGTTACATATTTTGAGTGAAAACTATATTTAAAACACAATGGCAATGATAGAATTTGAATTTGGTGAGTTTTGATGAGCCAGTTTCAAGCTTTCTTCAAGCTTAAGTCACACTTGTAATATCAACCATTGAGATCAAACAAGGATTAAATCCCAGCCATTCACACTCCTCATGTTACCAATAGATGGTTTGAGTCATTTTGGAGCCAAATTGGAAGGAATTTCGTGCACATGGCCAAAGTGAAAAACTCAAATTCCATGGATTTCAATTGGGCTATAGGGACTGCCATTGGGATTTATTCCTTTCCAAATCCATTGCATATAAGCTTTCCATCATTCACAAATCATCAGAGCTCGTTTTGGAAGCAGAATTGAAGGAGTAGTATTTGAAAAAAGTGAAGAACAAGTGAAATACGATTTTTGAGATTTAGCAAGATTTAAGCAAAATTAAAGGTTGCAAAGGCTTCATTGAAGATCACTGAACGTTTCTAGATACTTTTCTTCAAGCTTAAGCATTAATTGAAGGCTCAGTGGAAGATCTCCACTAGGTATTTTCAAATCAACCTTACTCTCTGAATATGCCATGATTCTCTGCCATTTTTGCATATTTGAGACCTAGACAACATGTAGATCATTAATCACTAAAACGAACTGGCATTTGTGATGATTGTTGGATGAAGCTCAAAACTGTTTTGATCTAGTATGGCTTGTTCTTGTGATGTTTTTCTTAATTGTTGATGGATCCATGATCTCCATAACCTGTAGTTGATTTATGGACAAAATTGAGTGAGTTTGGTGAACTTTTGTTCTTGATGCACAAATCTGTTTGTCTTCGATTTGATTTGTCATGAAGAATTAAGGAAAACTAGCCATGGATTCGTGATCCTCATGAGTTGTAAATCAATTTAAATATAGGATTTGTTGAGTTTGGTCAGGTTTTGCATCTGTGCACTGTTCCCCTCGCCAGAGAGGACGACCAGAGTCTTCTCTGGCCACCACTGAGCTTCCCTCCATCTCTCAGGTTTGAATTGGAGAAGATGATCTCCTAGCCACAAGATCTGGCTGACTTCCTTGACCTTGTATGTTAATCTGACGCATGATATTTGTTTTCATTAGGTTGACTAGGGTTTTGCATACGTGGCAAGGTATAGATCCTAGGATGTGTTTACTTTTGGAATGGATGCCCAGGATTAAGACTCACCGTGTGCGTGAGTCAACTAACCACACCTGATCCCCAGTGAAACGCGTCGTTTCACTTAAATCCCCCAGCGCTTGCGTGGCACGCTCTAGGCCCTTAGATTTGTTGACTGGTAGTTAGATCCTTTGGCTGTGTTTATTTCTTGCATTTTCTTTTTTCTTTTATTCATTTTATTATTTTCTTTTATTCTTGTTTGAATTTAATTTATTAAAAATATCTCCAATGTTCTAAATATTCACAAAAATATTTTTTACAAACCTTGAGATGTCTATTATTTTTAGACAATTTTGATTTTATTTTTCAGATTATTTTTCTTTTTTTAATATAATTAAACATTGGAGGTGTTTTTAAATGAATTAAATTGTGACATGGTTTGTTCTTTATTTTGTTTCTCTCATTCCTTTTTGATTCAATGAATGAAAATTGATCCTCATATCCATGATGAGTTGAACAATTTTTGAGGACCATTTTTCCTCTGGTTGGTTGACTTTAGGGTTGACTTTTGGTGTTTTTCTTTTGCCCCTTGATTCTCCCATTTCAAAGTGGTACATCTTGAATATTATTTTCTTTTCATGGTGCTTTGAGGGGATATTTGCTTTGAGCTTTTGGCCTCTGTTTACCAACATGTTTAGTTACATTGTGCATTTTGTTTGATCATTTTTGAACCATTTTCCTATTTTTGAGGTAACTTGCAAGTCAAGTTACCTCCAAGGGAGGTTCACACATGTACCTTGACCTAGTTTGACTTGGATATGACATTTTTGGATCCTTTGAACTCTCAATGCCTCTTGTATCATGTTTCTAACATGTTAAGGATGATGTTTGTTCAATTTTAGGTCATGATATGGTTTCTTCCTTATTCATTTGTTTGTTTTCTTTTGAGCTTTCTATTATGGTTTCAAGGTGAAGTATGCTTGCACTCTCTTATGTTTTGTTTGCATTTCCTTTTGGTGTGATTTGCTATTGCTTTTGAGCTTTCTTCTCTTCATCTCCCTTCTGTCCAATGACTTTGGGACCTCATTTAAGGTATCTTAGTCCCTCTTGAGGAGGTACTTGAAGTATACCTAAAATGATGGATCCTTGAGGACTCTTTTGTGCTTCCTTTGCACTTGGTTTGTGATGCTCATGGTTGAGTACCTATTATGAGGCCCTTGCTGCCCTCATTTGGTCTCCCATCCTCACTTGGTTTTGGGTTTTGTTTTACTTTTCATTTGGTTTAGTTTTGGTGATGTGGTTGATGTTGTTTGACTTAGGTCATTTCATCTCACTTTTGGTGCATCTTTGTGTGGTTTGTTCTTGTTTGATTGATTTATTCTTGTGCTCTTCTTCTTATTTTCTTTTCTTGCATTTCCATATGCATTCTTGGTTGAGATGAGCTTGTGGAGGCTACTTCCCCACACTATTTTCCTCCCACTTTCATTTTATTTGTGCATCTTATGTTTGCATCTTCATTTGCATATGCATTCTTCTTCTTCTTCTTCTTCTTCTTCTTCTTCTTCTTCTTCTTCTTCTTCTTCTTCTTCTTCTTCTGCTTTTCTTTGCCATGCTCCCCATAAGTTCTCTAACCTCTTGAGGTTATGATAGACATTAGGTGCCTAACCATGCATGATAACATTAGGTATTTCCCTTTTGAATCTCAACTTTAGGTCCACTTTACATGATAACTTTTAGGATTGATTAGTCTCCCATTAGTGTTCCCTCTTCTCTTCTCATCTTCAAACATTCATAAAACACTTAATAAAGGATGACAAGTGTCGTACGGTACAAGCCTTAAGCTATTTGGGAAATGATGATTGGGTGGTTTCCTCTCAATTGTCTAGAATGTTAGTATATGTCCTTTGGACGATATACGACGCATTCGCTCCTGAGTCATAGTCTTTAGTGCAACATGAGTTACAAATCAAGTTCAAAACACCTCTCCTCTAAAAAACACAAAAACACTTCAAACCTTTTTCATCCCTCGGGATTCGTAATCAGGAAAATCTTTTCAGATAAAAGAGTGTCGTTAACTTTTAGTTCTACCGCAAACGGTAACGCCTAAGTCTCCAATGGTCGAGCTGCATACACCAACTGCTAGAACTACTTGTTAACCCTACTCGGGCCTAAAAACTTTTGAACCAACCTGTGGTCCTTTTAGCCCGAACTACGTTTGCTCTGATCTTTCATACCAGATGAAAGTACAAAGGTATAAGACGCGATGTCTTGCCGAGCAACCTTCCCCCTTCTTTACCCGTAGTTGGTCGAACTACGTTGACTCTGACTTCCCATTGCACGAGGGAGTACGTAGGCACAGAGCAGCGATGCTCTGCCGAGTCAGTCCTTTTTTTCTTCTCCTTTGTCCATAAGCCTTTAGCGTAGATAGTTTACACACACTTTTTAGATAGACAACAATGCGTGGATCCCGTCGAGTACGGCGGACGTGAGGGGTGCTAATACCTTCCCCTTGCATAACCGACTCCCGAATCCAGACATGGTTGTGATGACCTTGTCTTTCCCTTCCTCGTTAGGTTTTTCCGATTGTTTCCTTTCCCTCTCTTTGGGATAAATAACGAAAGTGGCGACTCTTCTGTTTTTTCCGCCGGTTGTTTTTCGTAGTTGCGACAGCTAGCGACTCTGCTGGGGACTCTGGTTCCCTATGCGAGTCAATCCTAGCGCTTGTCTGTTTATGTTTGGGTGTTGTATGTATGTGCTTTATTTACTTTCGCATTTTACTTTCCCGCATTTATTTTCCGCATCATATATCATTATTGTTGTGTTGTGGGGAGGGAAGTTCCACTGAGTGATAAGCCGGACCTGGGCTTGAGTACAAACATAGTATTAGAAGTGAAAAGTAGTGGTGAACCTGTATGTTAGGCATGCACTAGTTCCCACGAAATTTGCGCTCAGATGAGATTCTCTTTGATGACTTTCTTTCCTTCCCAGTGGGCCGTTGAGAGAATTTTATATTTGAGGGTTGTCGACTCTGGGAACCGATTATTTGTGAGTCAGCTAAGTGAGGCTTCTTCAGGAGGTGATGATGCCAAACCAGAAATGATGAACGTATCATCATTTCTTGAAAGTCTGTGACGCTGATGAACGCATAGGATGCCATACCGTATCAGTGAATAGGTCCATACCTATGAGTGGGACTGGGGTTATGCAGGAAACTTCTACCTTCAGATTACCCGGTTTTCTCTACGGTTTGAATCTGAATTATTGGTATCAGTTGGTTTCTATCGAAGCGGTGCTATGTTCTTGCTGAAGCAGAGCTCTGATCTTTCTCAATCTATAGCATAACAGTCTTGATCCCTTGTGTGTGCATTTAGCATTATTTTCATTTGAATTTCATTTTTTCATATCCATCCTCAGCCGGAACAGGGAGCTTACCCGTCTTTTGTCTGCTTCGCCAGTTGATTTCCAGACATTCGTATTAGGCTTGAGTTAGCTCTTGGAAGAATCATGAACTCAGCAGAGCAGAATCAGGTTGTTACGAGGGCCGAGTTTGAATTGATGAAGAATCAGTTGAGACAACTCGTGGAAGCCATGTCAGCTATGACTAGAGGAGAGGCCGGTATTCAGAGGACTCCAGTGAACAATGATGTTCAAGCTCAGCATGTGCTAGTTCCTGTTAAAGAGCATCCCATTTCCAGAGATAGAGATTCATCTTCTCCTCATCATACAGAATATCAGAGTTTTATTTTCCCTGTGCCAGATTCTCAGAGGACTTTTCCAGAGACTAATGCTGAGGACCCGCAGACTGTTGAATTTATGGGAAAATGTCAACTGTTGGAAGAAAAGCTGGATGCCCTGATGGGTCAGGATACTCTTAATTTGAATGCTGCGAGCATGTGTCTGGTGCCCGGTCATGTGATGCTGCCGAAGTTTAAAATGCCAAATTTTGAGATGTTCAAAGGAGATAGTTGTCCGGAGCAGCATCTGGTAATGTTTTGTAGGAGAATGACTTCACATGTTCATAATGATCAACTTATGATTCACTGTTTCCAGGACAGTCTGAGTGGAGCATCGTTGAGTTGGTATATGCAGTTGGAGAGTGGTTGTGTCCGATCATGGTCAGATTTAGCCAATGCCTTTGTGAAGCAATACAATTACAATCTCAACATGGCTCCTAGTCGCATGCAGTTGCAAGAATTATCTCAGGTGGACAGTGAATCCTTCAGAGGATATGTGCAGAGATGGAGAGAGTTAGCTGCTCGTGTTCAACCTTCACTTCAGGATAGAGAGTTAGTGGATATATTCTTGGGTACCTTGAAAGGCCATTACTTTGACAAGTTGATTAGTGGTGGAATGTCAAACTTTGCTGACTTGGTGATAATGGGTGAACATGTTAAGAGTGGACTCAAGAGCGGAAAGTTTCAAAACATCCCATATATCTCAGTTGAGGAGAATGAGTCAGTTGTGTGTTCTCAGGGAGAATGGGAAAGAGGAAGTGATGTTCTTTCAGAATCTCCTATATCTCAAGTTCAGTTTTCAGATACCTCGAGTGTTCAGAGTCAGCACTCTGTTGGGTCTGTGTATCAGGTATCTGTCTCTCACCAGAGTCAACAATCTTACCATCATCAACCGCGTCAGCACGCCAAACGAAGACCCCGGAAGCCAGAAAGGCATTTTACTCAGCTGGCGGTATCGTATAGTCAGTTGTTGCCGGGTTTGATCAGGGGTGGGTTGATAGTACCGAAGAAGATTAATCCAGAGATCCCGCCATATCCGCCAGGCTTCGATGTCAGCGCCCACTGTGAGTACCATGCTGGGGCACATGGGCATTCAACGGAGGATTGTAAAGTGCTTAGGAGCCAGGTTCAGGCTTTGCTGGATTCCAACAAGATCTCAGTCACGTCTCAGGGTGTTCAAACCAATGATCCTCACTTTTCTAGCCAAGAGGGTGTATCAGCTCATGTTTCGGAGGAGTTTATCGAGAGTATTTGTTCAGAAGAGTATCAAACCGAAGACTCAGTTGATGGTTGTAGCCTTGTATAGGATTCGTTCATTACTGTATGCTGACCCTCGCCAGGCTTGTTGGCCGAGGTCACTCTGTCTGTATTCAGTTACTCCTGTGTGGTGAATATATGCGTGATGGTTATCCCTGTTTGGGTCTTGGGTTCCTTTTTGCCTTGGTGCTATTCTGAAATTTCCCTGTTGCATGCTTGTTTGCATCTTGCATATTATTTTTGTGTAACAGGTACCACAGAGCTGTTAATCTGATTTTATATACTCCACTAGTTTGTTGCAGGTTATACAATCAGTTACAGGAATCCTCGCAAAGTTATGGAGCGAGTTCAAGCAGAGCTGAGAGAAGTCAAGAGCCAGATGGGGCAGTTCATTGCGAACATGCAAGTGTTGCGCTTGGATCAAAATGCGCTCAGAGAGGAAAACCAGCAGTTGAAAACTCAGGTGGGCTTAATCATGGAAGTGATAAAAAATGTACTCAGGAAAGAAGGTGATCAAATGCCTGAGGCTGCAGTAAGGATGCTTGTTCCACTTCTGTCTGTGGAGCCTATTGTCGCTACCGCGAAAATAAGGTGCCGGCAAAACAGAAGAGTCGCCACCTTTCGTTATTTATCCCTCAGAGCGGGAAAGGAAACGATCAGAAAAACCTGACGAAAAGGTATAAGACAAGGTCATCGCAACCATTGTCTGGGTTCGGGAGTCGGTTACGCAAGGGGAAGGTATTAGCACCCCTCACGTCCATCGTACTCGATGGATCCACGCTTGTTGTGTTTGTCTGACGGGTTGGTTTTATCTATCTACCTATCAAGGCTGGCTTAAAAAAGAAAAGAAAATGACTCGGCAAAGCGTCGCGCTTTATGCCTACGTATTCTCATCAGAGAATGAGAAATCAGAGTCAACGTAGTTCGGCTAACTACGGGTTACAGGGAAGGTGGCTCGCCAATACGTCAGTATTGTGCCTACGTGCTTTCAACAGGTATGAGAGATCAGAGCTTACGTAGTTCAGGCTAATACAGATTGCGGGGATTCAGATTCATCTGTTTTTTCGAGTAGGGTTAACAAACAGTTCCAGCAGTTTGGTGTACGCAGCTCGACCCTTGGAGACTTAGGCGTTACCGTTTGCGGTAGAACTGGGAGTTAATGACACTCTTTTCTTCAGAAAAGCTTCCTTTGACTTATGGGCCCACGGGGCAAAAAGATTTGACGTTTGTTTTCTGTCTTTTATGGAAGAACTGTTTTTTAGTTGTCTGTAGTTTGTACAACACTAGAGACTATGACCTGGGAACGAATGCGTCGCATATCGTCCAAAGGACGTATACTAATCATTCTAGACGATTGAGAGGAGGCCGCTCAATTAACATTACCCAAGTAGCTTAAGGCTCATAAGCGCTTATACTAACTTGCCTTTATTACGTTTTTTTACTATTGTTTGAGATGAGAAGAGAGAACAGGCTCAACTAAGGGGAGACTATCACGTCCTAATGTTGTCATGCCAAGGATTCATCCTATAGTTGAAGTTTGAAACAGGGATCTCCTAGAAGTTATCATGCATAGGTTTCAACCTAAAGTTCTAATCATCACTTCCTTATCAAAGGAAGTGAGATTCCTAGGGGATCATGTCAATGATGAACAGAAACAGATAAAGCATCAGCTGAAACAGTAAACAGTAAACGACTGTAAAATGCATGCAATGCAAGTGAGGGAGGAAAGGTGTGTGGGGGCATCAGCCTCCACAAGCTCGTCTCGACCTCAAGCCAGATATGAATAACTACAATCATAAAGGAAAATAAAATGCCATCAAGCAAATCACAAACCACATAGGCAAGGGAGCAGGGCTCTACCGAATACCCGCAAGCAAAGCCATACAGTAAAAATACAAGCAGAGGGAGCAACTCAACCTCTAATGCAATCATGCTCCTAGCTTAACACAATCTAAACATGAACTTATTCTAATGCATCAAGCAAATCACACTAGTCACATCAATACAGTTGCACAGAAAGCAAATAGACAGAAAAGAAAGCAGATCAACAGCTTCCACAGCTTCACAGCAAAGTAATCCTTCTGACAGCAGTTCAGTCCTCAGTCTGTAACTGTTCTTTAAGGCTTTCATCTTCAACAGCAAGTGTCAACTTGCTTCTTCAAGCTTTCAATGCATCAAACACAAATATCAACTTGTTCTTCTTGATCTTCAACCTTCAGCTCTTAATTTGATCTCCTTCACACAAGTGTCAACTTGTTCCTCTTGATCTTCAAGCTCCTAACAAGGAACTCCATCCTCTAGCATCTTCAATCTTCTAGCAGGGAACTTCATCCTCTAACAAGGGAGAGATATTCATCTAACAAGAGTAAGGTGGGGATAGGGAGAAGCAAAGTGAAGACCAAAGGTCACCTCTAAGCGCTCCACCATCAAGGAAAGGAACCCTCAAAGGTTCTACCAACTTGTGAAGAGCCACACATCCTATCAAGGGAGGGATGAGGCCTTCTCAAGGGGACCTTACATCATAGGGAGGAATGGAAGTGATCAACATCTTCCATGTTTCATGAAGGAAGGAGGTCTATTCTAAGGGATCTCCCTAAACCCTAATCCTTAACCCTAAACAAACTACACCAAAAGGGGAGCAATCTTCAAGTCCAAGCTCCACCATGTATTCCACAGCAGCCCACACAAGTCTTCATCATCATCCAAGAGCAAGAGAAACAAAACCCTATTCTAAGGGAACTAATGAAGTCATTCTATTTGAATTAGCAAGTTAGGATCACCTAAAACCTAGTATTAAAGTTAATTCTACCTAAAATACTAAAATCAATTATAAAATCCTACAAAACTAACTATGGGAACCTATGTCAATCATGACTCTACCATGTTAATTCCAGAGATCAAATCATCCAATAAGACCTAGAAATAAACTCTAGACAACAAGGTACTAAACTTAAACCCTAAAAGGGAGCACCTAAAGTTTCAACCTAAAAACAACACCTAATTTCATCACAAAAATGTGAGAAAAATACTATGGGAGAATACATGTCTAAGCTAATCACACACAAAAAATCAAGCCAAAACTCATCACCAAGTGATCACACTAAAATCATCAAACAGAGGTATCAACCATGGAAATTTTATTATCAAATAAAATGTAAAAAATGCACAAAAATTGAAAATGCATGATTTTCCTAATATTTTTATTCAATAAAATTCTAGATTCAATCATGAATCAGGGGAAAAAACCTGGAATTAGTTGACCTATTTTTCTATTTTTTTATGAATTATTGTCAAACTAACATGAAATGATGAAATTAAAAGAAAACAAAAGAAATTAATAAACTTGCGTGCCAAATAGCAATTAAAGTCAGTTCAAATCCTGGGTTGGGCCAGATGAGGGGGGTGGATATCAATCCAAGCGCTAGGCCCATTCAATTTAGTTAAGTGAAACGGTGCGTATTGGCTTCAGTCAATAGTCAGACTTTCCAAAGCAATCGTGGCCGTCTATTTGGATTACTTTGTCAAGTCTCCAGGATGATCCAAGGCTTGCAGTGCATCTTCTTCATTCATATGTTCAGATGGAGGGAATTTACAGACGGTGGCCTGAGCAGTGGCGCCACCGTCTTCTCCGGTGAAGACCAACACACAGTTCATCAAAAATTACAAAATGATACATCATCTTGTCCAATTTTTCATGCTGATCATGAATCCAACCTTAGAATAATCTAAATCTCCATGGATTTTCAAACCCGATAGCTATTCCAAAATACACCTCAATCTTGAATCTCATCAGAACTTCAATTAAATGCACAGAAATGATCCTGATCTCATGGTGATCATCTTACCCTATCCAATCTTGATTATCAATCCCAGAATTGCAAGAATTCAACTTCAACAAAAAATGATCCAAACCTAACTTGTCTCTAATTCCCAAATTGATCATCTCAAATCCATCTATACATCATCCAGATCCTAACCACCTATAGATTTCTATCTATCTCCTCCTAGATTATGCACAAAAACGAAATGTACCAACCTGTGTTCAGAGGTGTAACAGAAGAGGTTCTTGATCACTTCAGCCTCCAAGATGATGCAGATACACTCCAAAACTCCTTCTAAAGCTAATGCAATCTTCAATTTCCCTTGATTTGTCCTGAAACTTAGGATTCGATTTCAACTTGCAGCTCTGAATTTTCAATGGCTCTCTCTGCTACCAGGTTCAAATCCTTCCAAAAAAATGGCTGAACACACTTACCAACTTATATAGAACTCATTAGAATCATCTAGAACTTTCTCAAAGCTTCAGAATGAGAAATTGGATTTTCAAATTCTCTCCAAAATCTCACTTACACCAGTCATGATTCCCACTCTGTTTTGGCTTTAGCAAGCTTGCATTCAACTTCTCATGAGATTTTGAACATGAATGGTGGTGATTCTCCCCTTGTTTCAATCCAATGGCTTATGTATGTCATGTTACTTCATCATGAAGAAACAAAGAAAAAGGGCATGATATTGTACTCAAATCAAATATCTAATATTGCCAACATTTCTAAAATGCTTTTTCCATTCAAAAAATGATATTACTTTGCTTCATTTGCACACAAAATGATTTATTTGAATTTTTGGTCATTTAATTCATTTTAATCCTTCCTTTTTCACAACTTCTTGAACCAAGTCTCTCTTTGAGTCATTTCAATATCTCCTTAATACATGGTCAAGGTTAAAACCCCATTTTGAGCAACTTTCAAGTTGAACCAAATTTCATTTGAGATGTCTAACTTGGTGAAAATGACCCATAACCAAAAATGACCTATAATCATAACTTCCCTAAATACCCTTGACTTGTCAAAGCCATAACTTGAGTTCTACAAATCCTATCAAGGACTTCTAGTACTCTCTATAAATCTAAGAGAATAAGGAACAACATTCATGTTGACCAAAAGTTCATAGGAATCATCCTTCTTGGGCAAAAGTTTCATGCAAGTTGGTTAACTTTCAAGCTCCAAATTCACATACCTCAGATGACTTGTAACTTGTCTGGCTCATAACCTGAGTTCTATAAACCCTATCAAGGACTTCTAGTACTCAAATTAAAGCTAAGCTCATGCCCTACAACAATCATGTTGAGGTCAAGATGAGATGACAATCATATCTTGAGTTAATTTCCTTGAAGATAGGGGTCACACTAGGAGATTTTACACTGTCAAGTCTTAGAAACCCTAGCTTGAAACTTCTCAAACTCTTCAATCATGAGGAGTTAACCTTGGAATCATTCTTAGAACATCTCAATGTATCAATCCATGATCACATGGCCCTTGGATTAGGTTTCAACCTTCTTCAAATCCTCAGTTGAATTAGGGTTGACCTAGTCAAACCCTAGTTGCACCACTCATGGTTGAGCCTTCTTAATCTTGCACAATGACCTGTCTAGGCCTCAAAGTGATCTTCAACACTTCTCATGAGCTCTCTCAAGACCTCCAGTCTATCCTCATAACCTAAGAATCATCTGATGGCTTCCTACAACTCTCAAGTTAGGAGACACACCCTCTTAGCTTCAATCACTCTCCCTGAGGATCTTTTAACTTCTCTGACAAGGATATCTACCCTTGAGCACTTGAATAACCTTCTTAGATAGCTTCATAGTCTTGTATAGCTCTTGATTGGTAATCATACCTCTTGATCTCCTGCATACATGTCAATGAAATGCAAATGATAATGCTAATGTGAATGAAATGAAACATAAGCTAGGTGAAGAAATGTTGGGCAAATTTTGGGGTGCAACAGCTGCCCCTATTCAAACGGCTTGGACATGACTGGGTGTGAAGCGAACGGCTCTCAAACAATCAAGGTAAAAGACGATTGAATACCAACAAACCCGGAAATTTGCCAACTGCACAAGTACACGGTACTCTGATGGGACAAATCTTCGGAAACTGAAATAATAGTTGCACGACAACTAGCTGGAGAAATACTGATCTGAATCCCCGTCAGGATGATCCTCTGATTTATCTGATATCATTGCGTCCTCAAATCATTGAGGGATCACTGGTTACACGGTAATGGGTGACTTTCCAACCACGCACAGGTAAACGATACTCTGATTGTTAGGAACATCTTCAAAACTGAACATGAAAGTTGCGCGGCAACTTGCTAGGGAATCAGTCACACGGTAACCGGTGAAGGGTCTAATCTCAAATCTCTGTCAGGATGATCATCTGATTTTGCTGTAGGTCTTCGTCCTCAAGTCATCAAGGGGTCACCGGTCGCACAATAACTGGTAATGGATGGTTGATCATGCCGTCAGGCATTCTGCGTCATAGCAGAAGAATTCCTCGGGACTCATCAGGTCATTAGGAACTTTTTAACAATCAAGTTATTTACACCATCGGGCATTCAAAGAAATTTTCGGTCGTCATCCGGACTTCGTCAGCAAATCTGAAATTGAATCCCTGGTCAATCATGAACCAAGTAGGGATATGTAAATTTCTGCTATCAGGCACCCCGCGTCAGCTAGGAGAACTACTTCGACCTCGTAGTTGGACTTCATCGGTAAGTCAGGAAATGGGATCCTTAGTCATTCACGGATCAACTAAGGATATACAATCTTTTGCCGTCAGGCACCCTGCGTCAGCTAGGCAAACTGCTTCGCCATCGCAGCTGGACTTCATCAGTAAGTCTTCAAATGGAATCCTTAATCAATCCCGAACCAATAAGGATATACATTCTTTTGCCGTCAGGCACTCCGCGTCAGCTGGGAGAACTGCTTTGACCTTGCAGTTAGACTTCATCATTAAGTCAGGGGTTTTGGCACCGCTGCTGGACTTCAATCATCAAGTCTTCAAGGAAATTTCAACTTCTCTGTTTAAAAACTGCTGGGGATGACACATATCCGCTGGGGATTCTGGAGAACTATCAAGTAACTCTGCTTCAGGGATCCAGAGATCATTTCGGGAGAATCAACTTTGCTGAGGACTTCAAGAATCATCTTGGACAAATAACTCCGCCGGGGACTTCAAGGATCACCCTGAACCAATAACTCTGCTGGATATTTCAGGAATCATCCTGCGCAAACACTCTGCCGGGGACTCCAAGCATCAACTTGAGCAACCAACTCTGGCGACTTCACTGGGGATTTTAAGAATCATCTTAATCAAACAACTTCGCTGGGGAATTCAAGAATCATCTTGAGCAAACCATCCTGCGGAGGAACATCTGCAAAACAAGAACGGTAACGACCTAGCTCATGTTTCGTATGCGTATGCTTTGACAATGGCGCAATGCTCCACACGGTGGAAATGCTACACATTTTTTTTAGGGTAAATGGTATGCAATCATGCAAGATGCTACGACCCCATCAGCAAAATAAATGTTGAAGGGAAAATCCTCCTGTCAAGGAGAAAGAACCACTCTGGTGGAGGAAGGACTCATCCTGCCGAGGAGAAGAAGTCACACCAATCTCAATTGGATTCCACCTGGGGAAATGATCTTCAGTTGACTGCTGCAGGGGAATAAAGTTCTACGAGAACCTAACCCGCTCAACCATGTATTCAAACCACAAACTGTGGAAAACGATGTCAATCGCAGAAATAAACTGCACGGCCTTCGCGGCTAACACTTTCCTGGAGATAACGACTCTGGTGGGGAAATACAACACCAGCTATTCAACACTCTACTGGGGAAAAACCAGTCATGGCCCAAACAACTTCCAAGGACTCGACTCTCTTGGGGATTTTCCAACTCGGTTGGGGAAGAAGGAATCCTCCTGCTTGCTGGGGGGAAAGTACACCTCTGTGGGGAATTTCAATTCCGCTGGGGACTTCAGTCTTGAACCCTCAAGGTTGAACACTTGCGAATAGTCTTCTACGAGAAAACTGCATATTGATCCAGTGCTGGGAATGAACACACGCTTCAGTGCCTGACTTAGCTGGGGAGATGACGATCCTTCAGGATACATCTGATTGGGGAGAATCTTCTCTGCTTGGGGAAACATACGGCGTACTGCCTGGAATATGCCATACCTGCAACAACACAAACAAACAGACAAGATGCCTTTCTCAAAGGGACCTATCAAGGTTATCATCTTGCGACGATGTTCAAGTAATTCATTGTTTCAACAATCCGCGGCCTAGGCCAGTAAGTTTATGTATGCGCATTTTATCGAAAACATCGGCGTCCTTTTCCGCAAACAAAACAGATAAATGCTAAACAAGCAAATAGAATTGCTGAATAGTATATATTTTATTGATAACGAATCCCTGAATGGGCAAAAATGTTTTACAACAGATGCAAGCTCCTGGAATGAGGAAGCTGCGCAAGCATAAAAACATAAATATACATCAGTATATACACAAATGTCGGCAATGCGGCATAGACGAACACCATGAGTTGATCCCTGTATGACCCACTCGACTTCGATATTTCTCCGACGCTTCAGCTTCAAAAGAGACTGATTCAGATAAACGGCCCTCAGGTCTTCCAAACCACTAAACAATGAAAGTCCACACGCGGAATGCAGTCATTTGCTTTTTCAAATCCCTAACTTTTGCCTGAATCGCCCTTTCGGGTTTTCGATTCACCGAGATGCCCTTTTTTGCCAAAGTCTCCTTTCCAAGTTTTCGACTTTGCGGGTGTACGTTCTTTTCATTTATATCCCTAATTTTTGCCCGAACTTTTTTCCTTTTTATGGTTCGCCGGGATGCCCCATTTTTGCCTAGATATTCTTTTTCTTTCCAGCGGGTCATTTTTTAAGCAAAGTATCTTTTAACTGCGTCCGCGTTCACCGGGGATGCAAAGTCTTCGCCATCCATCGTGGATAACAACAAGGCTCCTCCCGAAAAGACCTTGCTGACGATGTACGGACCTTCGTAATTGGGAGTCCACTTGCCCCGGTGATCAGAGTGTGGAGGAAGAATCTTCTTCAGGATGAGATCACCCGTCTGAAAGCTTCTAGGACGCACCTTCTTATCGTAAGCTTTCTTCATTCGGCTTTGGTACAGACGACCATATGCAATCGATGCTAACCTCTTCTCGTCCATCAGGCTGAGTTGGTTTAGTCGGTTCTTAATCCATTCTGCCTCGTCGAGTTTTACGTCAACAAAAACTCGTAAAGAAGGAATCTCAACTTCTAACGGTAGGACAGCTTCCATACTGTACACCAGTGAGAAAGGAGTTGCCCCGGTTGATGTACGTACCGTCGTACAATAACCGTGTAGTGCAAATGGCAACATCTCGTGCCAGTTTTTATAGGTCACAACCATCTTCTGTACAATCTTCTTGATGTTCTTATTGGCCGCTTCAACAGCGCCGTTCATCTTCGGCCGGTAAGGAGATGAGTTGTGGTGTTCAATCTTGAAACTCTGGCATAGCTCCTTCATCATCTTGTTATTCAAATTCGAACCATTATTAGTAATGATCCGCTCGGGAATTCCGTATCGACAGATGATGTCCCTCTTTATGAATTTAGCCACCACCTGCTTGGTCACTGTCGCTACTGCGAAAATCGGCGCCGACTGACAGAAGAGTCGCCACCGTGCGTTATTTATCCCTCAGAGCGGGAAAGGAAATGCTCGAAGTAAACCTCGCAAAAAACGGGGAAAAGGTATGGTCATCGCAACCAAAACCTGGGTTCGGGAGTCGGTTACGCAAGGGGAAGGTATTAGCACCCCTCACGTCCGTCGTACTCGACGGGATCCACGCTTGCTTGGGTTGTCTACTGGATGCAAAACAATCTATCTACGGCTGCTAAATCTAAACGGAAGAGAATTGACTCGATAGAGCGTCGCACTCTATGCCTACGTATTCTCAAGAGAGAAAGTCAGAGTCAACGTAGTTCGGGACTACAGGGAAAATGGCTCGCCAAGACCTCGCGTCTTGTGCCTACGTACTTCCACACTGCATGGAAGATCAGAGCTTTACGTAGTTCAGGCTAACTACGGCTAAACAAACATTCTCACACAGCAGTGAGAAAAACAACTGGTTTCACAGGGTCGGGAACCTATGGGCAAAGCTATGGCTTGGTCTCAAATGCACTCGGGCAAGAGAGAAAAAAGGGTTACAATTAGTCGTCAGCGGGAAAGTCTCGATCGCACAGCCGCGAGAGAACAGAAAGTCAGCGTTAGTGTGCTCGCTAGGATATCGCATCCTATGCCTACATATTCTCGTCTGGTACGAGAAATCAGAGCAGCTGTAGTTCGGCTACTATCGGGACCACAGCTCAAATCTCGTTTTATTGATATCTGAAAAATGGTTACAATGAGTGAATACTGAAAAATAAACTCCTAGGAAACGCTATCCTATTCTATCCTAAAAAATTGAATGGAACATAGCCCCCTAACAAATGGGCTTCTAAACTATCCTAAAATCGTAAAATAACCTCTATGACAATATATCCTAAAAGAAAATGCACTCTAAAAAATATTAAGTCTATACTAATATTTTTTCTCTTTTCTTTTCAACTATTTTCTCCTCTTTTCTTTCAACACATTTTTCCATATTTTTCTATGTATTTTTTCACAATATTTTCTCTCCTTTTTCAATATATTTTTCTCTTTATTTTTCTCTATTTTTTCATATTTCTTTTTATTATTCTTTTTTTCAATATGTTTTTTCTAATATCCTTTTTCAAATATAATCTTTTTCTCCCTATATTTCTTTTCTTTTTCTCAATATACTTTTTCTTTTTCTTTTTCATATGAAATACTATATACAAAAAATAAAAAGAAAATAAAAATAAGGGGAGGGGGGTACCCAGTCCAGCTGGGGATTGTACAAGCAGAACAAAATAAAAAAACAGATAAGTTGGGCCCAGCCCATTCTCTTTCAAAAAGACACGGAGGGGGGTGTGATGCTGAACTGGGAGTGTGCAAGGAATTCCAATGGGCTTAGGCCCAGACTCCATCACCCAGAAAAAAACGGGGGAAGGTGTAGGGACCCAAAAAAATGATTGGGCCTGAGGCCCACGACCCAACCTTCTCCTCCCTCTCTTCACTCTCAGAACAACCGAAACCCTAATCTTCTTTCTTTCTTCACTGCGCCGCCGTCCACACTGTTCACTCTCTGAACCACCTCCGTCTCTGAACTTTCTCCTTTCAAACCACTCAAACTCTCCACCATTCTCTCCTCTCTCCGCTCAAACAGAAGAAATACCAACAGAAATTAGGAAGGTTCGTTGAAGACGTTTCCTGTTCTTGATGAGAAATATGGATGCTCTGAAAAAACACAACGCCGGAGACGAAGGTCGTCGAAGATCTTCGTAGATCATGACTCTCAACGATGAGCGTCGTCATTGATTCTTGATGGTTCATTCAACATTTGATGAAGATCGATGACGCTTCGGTAGCTTCTGGAACTTTGAATCTTGAAGGATGAAGGCATTGATGATTTGAAGAACTTTCTGGAAATCGTCTGAAGTTGATGACTGGACTATGATTCTTTGGATGTTTGTGGTGATTGAAGACGATGTTGGTGTGTTCTTGAGGGATGAACGATGAAGATCCATCGCGTTTCTGGAAATCTGGAGGAGCTTTGATGAATCTGATGGACACCGGACGAACGATGATGATGAATATTCATCGTTCTGATGAATTTCTGGAGATGCTTCTTGAGGGCGTTCTTGATACATGCATGGACGATTTCTGGAATTTTGTTCTTGTTGATTGGAAAGAAGATGAAGATTAATGGCTGGTGATTGATGAACTTCTGGGAGTTGGAACAAGGACCTGATGAATCTATGAATGAAAAGTATGAACTCGGTGGTGATGGACACAGATTAATGGAGGTTGACGATTACTGATGAAGATTGAAGATGGATGGTTTGGATGTTGATCGGAAGTTGGGTGAGGTTGAAGGAGAAGGGTTGAGGGTCGGATTCTGGGTAGAAGTTGATTTTCCGGTGAGGGATGCGGTGGCCGCCGGCCATGTAGGCCGGCCGGTGACGTTTGCCGGTGAAGAATGGTGGAGGGACGCATGGTGGACGCGTGTAGGGGTGAGTGGGGTGAGAGAGTGCATGTGTTGCACGTGGCGTGGGCGTGGCACGGAGAGAGAGGACTGAGGGCGACGTGGCGTGATGTAGTGTGTGAAGTGTGGGGTCTCGTGGGGCCAGCCCCTGTGCAACACGTGGCGAGGGGTATTTATAAGACTGAGTCTTTGGACGCTTCTGGAAGCTTCTGGAATGCGCTGGAGAGTGCTGGACTGAACTTGGACGAACTGGGCCATGCTGAAGTGAATTTGGATATGGGCCCAAAACGAAAAACAGACAAAAACCACCCAAAAAACTGAAATGAACTAACATGATTAAAATTTGGATTAAATAGAAATGATTAATGGATTAAACCTAATTAACTAACCTAATTAACATCTAATATTCTAAAATCTGTTAATTTTCTATAATATCTATATATAAAAAAAAACAACTATATTAAATTCTATGAAAAAACTATATTATTTATTAAACTCTATTTACTAATAAAAGAAAAAGTCTACTATTATTCTATATCTAAAATTAAAACATTAAACTTCTATTAACAAAAACTACCTATTTATTATTCTAAAAAGAAAATGCTATTTATTTATTAAGGAAAAAAAAAGATTAAAAGGCTATTAAAACTATTAAAAAAATCCTATTAATATTCTAAAAATGAAAAATGCTATTTATTTCTATAAAATTCTAAAAACTTTTAAAACCTATTAATATTCTATAAAATGCTAAAAAATGACTTAAATCTATTTAAACCCTAAAAATAGCCAATAAAATCCAGAAAAATCACAATAATTCCCAGAGGAACCAAATAAGCACCGAACGATACATAACACCGCGAGAGCGCACCAAAATAGCCGGTAAAAATAAACGGGCACCGAAATATCCCAAAAATACGATTCTGCCTATCTAAACTGATAAAAAACACCTGAGACGCGAGACGAGAGCTGTGATCCCGATAAAACCAAAACAAATGAAAAGTGCACTGTATGCGATATGCAGATGCGAATGCGGTTATGCGTCGAAACATCGAGCCCGATACGAGACCCGGTTGGTCAAATTTTGGGGTGCAACAGCTGCCCCTATTCAAGCGACTTCGACCTGAATGGGTGAAGAGCGCTCAGCCTTCAAACATTCAAGGTAGATGACGGTTGAATACAAATGGAACCCTGAAATTTGCCAACCGCAAGAATATACTGCAAAACTGCTTGAGGAATAGCTTCCAATAACTGAAGTTTGGTTGTCACGGCAACAACTGATCAATTTTCTGATAAATTTTCTTCTCCTTTTCAACACCTGTGTGACGCCACAAGTATTGAAATAATGCTTCGGAAAGCAAACACCTTCCCATCTGTTATGGGATCTTTCTGTCGACTCATGGTTCACAGTGAACCTGAGGAAACTCTCCTGGGGAATTCTGAATTGAACTGCCTGGCACCTATTTTGACGAAGGGGGCAGCTTCAGAAGTCTGATATATGTCAATCTTCGTTGTTGTTGTTGTTTTTTTTCCTAATGCTGACGTAACAACCAAATATGAAGAATCACTCCGCTGGGGGAGACGAGAAGCTTAACCACACCACTCGGCAGGTGAACAAATTCGAAATCCAATAGGTAACCATCCTGGTCCATGTTTCGACATGCGTATGTTTAAGACTGATGCAATGCCCTATATGATATGTAAATGCTATACATTCTGTTTGAAAATGCAATGCCCAGACGGCATGGAAATGCTATATGTTTGTATAAATGCTATGACTATATATGCAAATGCTAATGCAAGCTCTAGCTGCCAGAGAACACCAGGTCTGAAAACCACTTGGCAAAATAAATGCCGAAGATAACGTCAACTCTGCTGGGGATGAACTGAAGTCACAGAATTATCCCAGCAAAATAAATGCTGGAAACAGGAAACCAAATCCGCTGGGGATAGCCGTCCTGCCGGAGAAATGGAAAAGCAGCCCTGCTTGGCGACTTCACTGGGGAAAGAAAAACAACTTTGCTCGGGGATGCTCTCTTCAAACATTGGCAACTGATTGTACTCTGCGGGGATTGACCCAACTGGGATTGATTGCGCGCAGCACACTGCTGGAAATGCCCCTTCTATAAAGGATACCAATTTTAATCTGCTGAGGATACTCCTGATCCTACTCTGATACGGGGTAAAAGACAATCTCGGCTCTTCCGGGGATAATAAGCAACTTTCATCTGCTGAAGAGTGGCAATTCCGATTTAACGATATCCACAAGGAATTCAAACATTACTCGGAGCGCTGGCATCCGTCGAGCTTCGTATCGGGGAACATGACAACATGCGGGTCATTGGGAAATACTGTGTCAGATACCTTTAGGTTTTTTTGTTTTTCTGGTTTAGGATAAACATGAATTATGTACATAGTGGAATGGAAAATACTAGACGAGAACTAGCATTCAAAGGAAGACTACCAGACGAGAACTGATAGGTGAGGTAAATTGAACAAACATTGATTTTTGTGTTTTTGAACATCAGACGGGGCTGACTGGATGACAGACTGAGGCATAGACAACCAGGCGAGAACTGGCTGAAAGCTGACGTACACCAGACGAGAGTTGGTATAACACATAGGTTAAAACATACAATGATCAGACGAGAACTGATTACGCGATGACATGTACCAGGCGAGAACTGATACAACACTTGAAGAAACGGTGACCAGGCGAGAACTGGTTACAATAAAATGCACCAGACGAGAACTGATGCTTACAATAAACTGCACCAGGCGGGAACTGATGCTTACGGAAGGGTGGGCCAGACGAGAACTGGTTACCGGTTTGCCAGGCGAGAACTGGACTTTGGGAATGACTGGTTACTGACACGCAACAGGTTTAAACTGCAGGATAATGATCCAGTGACAACACGGCTCTTTGCAGAATGTTAAGGTTTTTGATAAGGGTAATGTCATGATTCCCCGATACTCGACTCCGGCTGGGGATAAACAGACTGGTTTGAACAACTTGCCCCAATACACTCAGCTGGGGATAAAAAGACTGGCTTGAACAACTTGCCCCAGTACAATTCCTGAGATTACCGCTCTGAATAGCTTGCTACGAGAAGACTTCGAGAAAATTTTCCCCGACATCTGCACGACAAAAGAATTCAATCTCCAATTAAACACCTAACAACCCAGTTGATTTCAACATTCTCTGTGATGACTTGCCCCTGAATGAGCGTTTTAGCGACTTAACCCGATCTGATTATCCACTGGAAGTATCTGCTTTCAAATCTCAGCATTCTGCATAATTGCCCCTGATTGGCTCTCGAGAAAACTCATTCTGATCAACTGCTTCTCAAAGAAACTGCCCCTGATCAACTGAAGCTTCGGGACTTGTCCTCAGACTGACTGATTCCGAACTTACTGGAAGATAATGCCCCTGATTCACTAGGCTTCACAACATACACCATTCTGATTCAGATTGCTGAATTACTCAGTCCTGCTCGATTATTCCCTGGTGGAATTTCTTTCATGCCAACTACTAACCTGCGATTAGAATCGTCTGTCTACGAATGGTAATCTTAATGCAGCAGTTATGCAGATTTTGAAAAAATTTGAGCTGTCACTCATTTACATGCATGATTATGAGTGACGAATGAAACACAGTTCAAACGTAGTGCTTACATGGTCAGTGAAAATACAACAAGGATGTGACTAGAAAGTCAAGAAGGAGTCAGGTTACTCAACCTTATCGCAATGCGCTTCAGAATAAACCCTACCTCAATTAGGTCTTTTAAGGGTTGTATCGTGGTCGGGTTCACGGTTCGTGAAACAAAGGATATTTGGCCCAAATTTTGATTTGTACCCACCCCTTCTACGCGATGATCTCCGATCCTAAGGTTCAGTTAACTTGGCACAAGCGCTCGCCTCTTTGAGAGGTATGGTTGAACTGGTAAGACCCACAGTTAAGGAACCCATAAAGCTTTTCTTCTAGAGTGATAGTTACTCCTTCTTCGCTTTCGGTGTCTGTGTACACGACTTTGTGATTTGCTGGGGAAAATTTTCTTTTGATCCCTCTTTTTCATTCTTTTGATTCCCTAATTTTTGCCTGGACTGACTCATTTTGAGTTCTTTTCGATTTTTCTTTTTGAAGTCCAGCGGGATGCCCTAATTTTTGCCTAAGTATTAGCTTTCCTAGCTTTTTCTTTCTTTCTACTTAGCGGGCTTTCGTTCTTCTTTCTTTTGGAACAAAGTCGTGTGGCACTGGTTGTCTTGATTGCTCCGAAAGGATTGTAACTGTCTCACTCCTGATTGGTGAGGTTTGACCTCTTGAAAGGTATAAACTGATTGGTCCTTAACAGACAACACTCCTCTGCAAGACTTGAATGCTCGGTCAAGCTAACTGACAACTACCCTGCCCCGGGTTAAGATGTGAGGGTTTAGAAAAATCCGAAAAAACTTCTACTTCCTGGCTCGAAGTGGTTAACAAGGGACTAACTCCTTATATCTCCAGTGTTTAGGGGAATTTGAAACAATGCCTTGTACGTCATCGGTACGGTCTTATCTGAAAGCATACAATCATTGGTTATGAGTTTCAGTTTCGTCATCCTCCCATCTAATCTTTGCTAGTCACAGCGATAAAGTGGAGTGAATAAAATGCAAGTGTCAGTGCAATGCAGTAAATGAGCGACAACGACATGATTAATTCAGAAAAATGCATAGTCACTTTATTATTATCACCATTCGAAACATACAATGCTTAAAAGCAAGTAGTAACTAACAGAAAAGAAACTACAAATGCAAATGATATGAAAAAGTCTGAGAACTGCCAATGCTGAGGCGCCTGCCTGTCTGAACCACTGGCTTCTGCTGGGGAATACTTTCCGAATCTACGAGCTTAGACAGCTGAGCGGTTAGGATGAACAAACAGAAATCTTTCCCGAAAGGAAATGCGATCCTGGTCAATCAACTGCTGTACCTTCGCCTGAAATGCTTTACAATCTTCCGTTTTAATGCCCCGGTGAGCCACCATGATAACCACACTGAACGTGGGGATTGTACCCAGGAGGGTAAGGCTCTGGCACGGGCTTGAGAGCTTTTGGTTCCACCAAAGACTTCTGGATCAAAGATGGTAGCAACTGGCTATACGGCATCGGCACTGGGTGAGAAGGACCATTCCTTCGTTCCAAGTTGTTGCGCGGTCTGTTCTGACTCTGACACTGATTCTGATAGCCTCGGCCACGAGTTCGCTGATTTGCAATGGAAGCGACATAAGGTTCCTGATATGGTGCCCCAGGCACGACTGTCTGTTCAGTATAACATGCCACGGGAGGTACTGATCTCTGATAAGATGATGAACCAACAAAATTCACTGATTCGCTTCGAGGATATTCAACTTTTGGCACGACTGAGTTGATCACAACTTCTTCTTCACTCTGATAGTCACAAGGGTATTCAGTTTCACCAGCTTGATCATATGAAGTAATCTGAATTTTCCCCATTCTTATGGAGTACTCGAGGCGTTCTCCTAATGCTACCACGTCAGAGAAACTTGCCGGAATCCCGAGCAATCTTTTGAAGTACGGATATTGTAGGGAATCTACAAACATGCTTGCCAGCTCTTGGTCTAACAGCGGTGGACGCACTCTAGCAGCAAATTCTCTCCATCTCTGAGCATACTTCCTGATAGGTTCATTCTCCTTTTGAGACAACTCTTGCAAATGCATGCGATAGGGAGCTATGTCCAGGTTATAATCGTACTGCTTCAGAAAAGCTCTGGCTAAATCCATCCATGACTAAATCTGAGTTCTCTCTAACTGCATATACCACCTCAAAGATGCCCCAGTCAGACTATCTTGAAAGCAATGGATCATCAATTTGTCATCTCGTGCAAACGCAGTCATTCTTCGACAGAACATCATCAAATGCAGCTTCGGACAGCTATCTCCCGTGTACTTCTCAAATTTCGGTGCTTTGAACTTGTAAGGCAACACCAGGTCAGGAACCAAACACATGCCTACAGCATCCAGGTTAACAGCATCTTTGACTTTCAAAGCTTTCATTTGCTCTTCCAACACTCGGAGTCTTCTACTATCGTCAAGAGCTCTTGGATTTACCATCCCAGCCGTTGGAATATCTCTTCGGTAATTCATCACAGGGAAAGCAACACCTTGATAGTTAACAGGAGGAAAACGCTCATTCTGGGCAACAAACTGCTCATGTCGACCTCAGTTCTCAACAGAAGGCTGTACAACTTGGTCTGCAGCAACGTTGTTCACTTGCGGGAAGTCTTCCATAGAATCATACAGAGGGTTGGACGCCATAGTGAACCCTGTCAGGGTATTAGGAGACTGGAAATTGCCTTCAGACATAGCTACCAATGGTCTTCAGCTGACTTCAATGCTTGATTCTGCTCAAATCTACTCAACCCCTAGGTCGGTCTTCTGACAATCAACAGCTGCTCAATCCAAATTCCGGGTAATCACCTTCAAGAAACAAAGGCTGGATCAGAACTCTGGCTAGTTGGAGGATGATATGCAATATGATGCAACACTGATATGCACATGATATGCAAAATGCAGCACACACGGGACCACAGCCCCCACATAATCTCTGAATACTGCTACACTGCTGACGGAGACGTTCTCTGAAGAGAAGACCAAAATAACGGGTAGGTTGGAAGTCAAGTTTCCTGCACAAACCCCCCCCCCCCCCCCCCACTCACAGGTATGGACCTATATCTGACAAGGTACGACATCCTATGCGGTCGTCAGCGTCACAGACTTTCATGAGGAATGATACGATTCCCAGAAGGAGTGGCATCGTCATCTCATGAAGAGGCCTCACTTAGCTAACTTCCAAATGATCGGTTCCCAGAGTCGACAATCCTCACGTCTGGACTCCCCTCAGATCCTCAGGACCGGAAAGGAGCACCTCTGCGAGAACCTCGTCTGAGTGCAGATTTTCGTAGGGAACTGTGCCTGCTCAGCAGACAGGTTCGTCTACTACTTCTCTGCAACTATATCTAGGTGCATACTCATACTCAAGCCCAGGTCCGGCTTATCTCTCAATCATAGAACACCCGTAACACCCCAACAGCAACAGATAATATCGATAAATAAGCCCCAAATAGACAAGCAAACAAGCGCTAGGATTGACTCTCTTAAGGGACGTTGAATCCCAAAATTGACTCGCTTTCGGGACGTTGGATCCCTAGGAAACTATCAAGTCCCCAGCAGAGTCGCCAGCTGTCGCTACTGCAAAAATCGGCGCCGGCTGACAGAAGAGTCGCCACCGTGCGTTATTTATCCCTCAGAGCGGGAAAGGAAACGCTCGAAGTAAACCTCGCAAAAAATGGGGAAAAGGTATGGTCATCGCAACCAAAACCTGGGTTCGGGAGTCGGTTACGCAAGGGGAAGGTATTAGCACCCCTCACGTCCGTCGTACTCGACGGGATCCACGCTTGCTTGGGTTGTCTACTGGATGCAAAACAATCTATCTACAGCTACTAAATCTAAACGGAAGAGAATTGACTCGATAGAGCGTCGCACTCTATGCCTACGTATTCTCAAGAGAGAAAGTCAGAGTCAACGTAGTTCGGGACTACAGGGAAAATGGCTCGCCAAGACCTCGCGTCTTGTGCCTACGTACTTCCACACTGCATGGAAGATCAGAGCTTTACGTAGTTCAGGCTAACTACGGCTAAACAAACATTCTCACACAGCAGTGAGAAAAACAACTGGTTTCACAGGGTCGGGAATCTATGGGCAAAGCTATGGCTTGGTCTCAAATGCACTCGGGCAAGAGAGAAAAAAGGGTTACAATTAGTCGTCAGCGGGAAAGTCTCGATCGCATAGCCGCGAGAGAACAGAAAGTCAGTCGTTAGTGTGCTCGCTAGGATATCGCATCCTATGCCTACATATTCTCGTCTGGTACGAGAAATCAGAGCAGCTGTAGTTCGGCTACTATCGGGACCACAACTCAAATCTCGTTTTATTGATATCTGAAAAATGGTTACAATGAGTGAATACTGAAAAATAAACTCCTAGGAAACGCTATCCTATTCTATCCTAAAAAATTGAATGGAACATAGCCCCCTAACAAATGGGCTTCTAAACTATCCTAAAATCGTAAAATAACCTCTATGACAATATATCCTAAAAGAAAATGCACTCTAAAAAATATTAAGTCTATACTAATATTTTTTCTCTTTTCTTTTCAACTATTTTCTCCTCTTTTCTTTCAACACATTTTTCCATATTTTTCTATGTATTTTTTCACAATATTTTCTCTCCTTTTTCAATATATTTTTCTCTTTATTTTTCTCTATTTTTTCATATTTCTTTTTATTATTCTTTTTTTCAATATGTTTTTTCTAATATCCTTTTTCAAATATAATCTTTTTCTCCCTATATTTCTTTTCTTTTTCTCAATATACTTTTTCTTTTTCTTTTTCATATGAAATACTATATACAAAAAATAAAAAGAAAAGAAAAATAAGGGGAGGGGGGTACCCAGTCCAGCTGGGGATTGTACAAGCAGAACAAAATAAAAAAACAGATAAGTTGGGCCCAGCCCATTCTCTTTCAAAAAGACACGGAGGGGGGTGTGATGCTGAACTGGGAGTGTGCAAGGAATTCCAATGGGCTTAGGCCCAGACTCCATCACCCAGAAAAAAACGGGGGAAGGTGTAGGGACCCAAAAAAATGATTGGGCCTGAGGCCCACGACCCAACCTTCTCCTCCCTCTCTTCACTCTCAGAACAACCGAAACCCTAATCTTCTTTCTTTCTTCACTGCGCCGCCGTCCACACTGTTCACTCTCTGAACCACCTCCGTCTCTGAACTTTCTCCTTTCAAACCACTCAAACTCTCCACCATTCTCTCCTCTCTCCGCTCAAACAGAAGAAATACCAACAGAAATTAGGAAGGTTCGTTGAAGACGTTTCCTGTTCTTGATGAGAAATATGGATGCTCTGAAAAAACACAACGCCGGAGACGAAGGTCGTCGAAGATCTTCGTAGATCATGACTCTCAACGATGAGCGTCGTCATTGATTCTTGATGGTTCATTCAACATTTGATGAAGATCGATGACGCTTCGGTAGCTTCTGGAACTTTGAATCTTGAAGGATGAAGGCATTGATGATTTGAAGAACTTTCTGGAAATCGTCTGAAGTTGATGACTGGACTATGATTCTTTGGATGTTTGTGGTGATTGAAGACGATGTTGGTGTGTTCTTGAGGGATGAACGATGAAGATCCATCGCGTTTCTGGAAATCTGGAGGAGCTTTGATGAATCTGATGGACACCGGACGAACGATGATGATGAATATTCATCGTTCTGATGAATTTCTGGAGATGCTTCTTGAGGGCGTTCTTGATACATGCATGGACGATTTCTGGAATTTTGTTCTTGTTGATTGGAAAGAAGATGAAGATTAATGGCTGGTGATTGATGAACTTCTGGGAGTTGGAACAAGGACCTGATGAATCTATGAATGAAAAGTATGAACTCGGTGGTGATGGACACAGATTAATGGAGGTTGACGATTACTGATGAAGATTGAAGATGGATGGTTTGGATGTTGATCGGAAGTTGGGTGAGGTTGAAGGAGAAGGGTTGAGGGTCGGATTCTGGGTAGAAGTTGATTTTCTGGTGAGGGATGCGGTGGCCGCCGGCCATGTAGGCCGGCCGGTGACGTTCGCCGGTGAAGAATGGTGGAGGGACGCATGGTGGACGCGTGTAGGGGTGAGTGGGGTGAGAGAGTGCATGTGTTGCACGTGGCGTGGGCGTGGCACGGAGAGAGAGGACTGAGGGCGACGTGGCGTGATGTAGTGTGTGAAGTGTGGGGTCTCGTGGGGCCAGCCCCTGTGCAACACGTGGCGAGGGGTATTTATAAGACTGAGTCTTTGGACGCTTCTGGAAGCTTCTAGAATGCACTGGAGAGTGCTGGACTGAACTTGGACGAACTGGGCCATGCTGAAGTGAATTTGGATATGGGCCCAAAACGAAAAACAGACAAAAACCACCCAAAAAACTGAAATGAACTAACATGATTAAAATTTGGATTAAATGGAAATGATTAATGGATTAAACCTAATTAACTAACCTAATTAACATCTAATATTCTAAAATCTGTTAATTTTCTATAATATCTATATATAAAAAAAAACAACTATATTAAATTCTATGAAAAAACTATATTATTTATTAAACTCTATTTACTAATAAAAGAAAAAGTCTACTATTATTCTATATCTAAAATTAAAACATTAAACTTCTATTAACAAAAACTACCTATTTATTATTCTAAAAAGAAAATGCTATTTATTTATTAAGGAAAAAAAAGATTAAAAGGCTATTAAAACTATTAAAAAAATCCTATTAATATTCTAAAAATGAAAAATGCTATTTATTTCTATAAAATTCTAAAAACTTTTAAAACCTATTAATATTCTATAAAATTCTAAAAACTTTTAAAACCTATTAATATTCTATAAAATGCTAAAAAATGACTTAAATCTATTTAAACCCTAAAAATAGCCAATAAAATCCAGAAAAATCACAATAATTCCCAGAGGAACCAAATAAGCACCGAACGACACATAACACCGCGAGAGCGCACCAAAATAGCCGGTAAAAATAAACGGGCACCGAAATATCCCAAAAATACGATTCTGCCTATCTAAATTGATAAAAAACACCTGAGACGCGAGACGAGAGCTGTGATCCCGATAAAACCAAAACAAATGAAAAGTGCACTGTATGCGATATGCAGATGCGAATGCGGTTATGCGTCGAAACATCGAGCCCGATACGAGACCCGGTTGGTCAAATTTTGGGGTGCAACAGTCACGTTAGCATACGAGGCTGCCCCCACCCACTTGGTGAAGTAGTCGATGGCTACTAAAATGAAGCGATGACCTTTAGATGCAGTGGGCCAATCTTGCCTATCATGTCGATGCCCCACATGGAGAACGGCCACGGGGAGGACATGACATTCAACGGGCACGACGACACATGAATTTTATCAGCATAAACCTGGCATTTATGACATCTCTTTGCGAATTTGAATCAATCCGACTCCATCGTCAGCCAGTAATACCCTGCCCTCAGGATCTTTCTTGTCATAGCATGCCCGCCAACGTGCGTACCAAATGTGCCTTCATGGACTTCTTCCATTAGCATACTCGCTTCTTTCTCATCTACACATCTGAGTAGCACGAGATCGTGGTTTCTTTTATACAGAACTCCATTAGGATTGAGATAGAAATTTCCAGACAGCCTCCTCAGAGTCTTCTTATCCTGGGTTGACGCTCCCGCAGGATACTCCTTAGTCATAAGGAAAGTCTGGATGTCATGGAACCATGGCTTGCCGTCGGAGGCTTCCTCGATCACAAAGACGAATGCAGGACTATCAAGACGAGAGAGGACAATCCTTGGAGCTTCGTTCCAAAATTTGACTTTGTACATTGAACCCAACGTGGCTAGGGCATTAGCCATCTGATTTTCAGCTCGGGGCACATGATGGAGTTCCACTCGATCGAAGAACGGAAGCAGCCTTCTGGCATAATTCATGTACGACACCAAATTCGATTGACGAGTCTCCCACTCCCCTTTAATCTGGTTAATCACAAGTGTCGAGTCACCATATATATCTAGGTTCTTGATTCTCAAATCAATCGCTTCTTCTAGACCCATGATGCATGCTTCGTATTCTGCTTCATTATTGGTGACAGGAAACGTCAGTCTAGCAGTGAATGGGATGTGGGATCCATGGGGAGTCGTGATGATTGCCCCAATTCCACTTTCGTAAGAATTAACCGCCCCATCAAATATCAATTTCCATTGGGATTTCCTATCTGGACCCTCGTCGGGCAACGGTTCATCGCAATCTTTCACCTTGAGAAACATGATATCCTCATCAGGGAATTCAAATTTCATCGGTTGATAATTCTCGATCGGTTGTTCGGCAAGGTACTCAGACAATACGCTCCCCATAATGTCCTTCTGGGAAACGTAGTGAATGTCATATTCCGTCAACACCATTTGCCATCTGGCAATCCTGCCCGAAAGCGCTTGTTTCTTGAAGACATACTTGATCGGATCCATCTTCGAAATTAGCATGGTTGTGTGGTTGAGCATGTATTGTCGTAAATGTTTGGCAGCCCAAGCTAGTGCGCAAAACGTCTTCTCCAGCATCGAGTAACGAGACTCACAATCTGTGAACTTTTTACTCAAATAGTAAATGGCATGCTCCTTTCTGCCCGTCTCGTCGTGCTGACCGAGGACACACCCCATACTATTCTCAAGAACTGTCAAGTACATGATTAGGGGTCTTCCGGCCACTGGAGGTATCAAGATCGGAGGTTCCTGTAGATACTGTTTTATCTTATCAAATGCCTTCTGGAAATCCTCGTTCCAGATAATCGCCTGATCTTTTTTCAGTAGTTTGAACATCGGTTCACACGTGGCCGTGAGCTGAGAGATAAACGTTGCAATGTAGTTTATTCTGCCCAAGAAACCACGAACTTCTTTTTCAGTTTTTGGCACTAGCATTTCTTGTATTGCTTTTATCTTTGCAGGATCAACCTCGATGCCTCTTTCACTCACGATAAACCCTAGTAGTTTTCCTGACCGTACTCCGAAAGTACACTTGTTAGGATTCAGCCTCAACCTGAACTTCCTAAGCCTCTCAAAAAGCTTCAGCAAATTGACCAGATGTCCCTCCTCCGTTTGGGACTTCGCAATCATGTCATCAACATAGACTTCAATCTCATGATGAATCATGTCATGAAACAAAGTAACCATCGCTCTTTGGTAAGTGGCCCCTGCGTTCTTCAGACCAAAAGGTATTACCTTGTAGCAAAATGTTCCCCAAGGTGTAATAAACGTCGTTTTCTCCATGTCCTCCGGCGCCATCTTGATCTGATTGTAGCCGGAGAAGCCATCCATGAACGAAAACACGGAGAACTGAGTTGTATTGTCGACCAACACATCAATATGAGGGAGCGGGAAATCATCTTTAGGGCTCGCCCTATTCAAATCCCGATAATCGACGCACATTCGTACCTTACCGTCCTTCTTCGGTACAGGCACTATGTTGGCGACCCACGGAGGGTAAGTAGTGACCGCTAAGAAGCCAGCATCAAGCTGCTTCTGCACTTCTTCTTTGATCTTAACGGCCATATTTGGTCGCGTCCTCCTAAGCTTCTGCTTAACAGGAGGACAATCTTCTCGCAGCGGCAAGTGATGGACCACGATGTCAGTGTCAAGTCCGGGCATATCTTCGTATGACCAAGCAAAGACGTCACTATACTCTCGAAGCATCTCGACTAATCTCTGCTTGACATCACTCTGCAATGCAGCCCCTATCCTGACGTTCCTGACCAGTTCTTCAGAACCCAAATTCACAATCTCAATCTCTTCCTCGTGAGGCAGAATAACTTTCTCTTCTTTTTTCAACAAGCGGGCCAACTCTTCGGGAAGGTCTTCGTCTTCATCAATCTCTTCTTCGGCTTGATAGATCGGGCAATCGAAGTTGAAGTGAGTCTTAGAAGGTTCAGATTCGATGTCATCTGCTATATGGATCCTGCAATAACAAGGGTTAAGCTTAAAACAAGGATATGCAGGTTAGCACAAACCCTATTGCCATTTTATTGTTTTTCAAAACAAATATAAAACAAGAATAACAGAGATCACAACATTTGAATGCGAAGAAAAACGCCTTTTGATTTATTGGTAAAATGCATGTACATAATCAAACAAGGCCCTGACAATAAAACCACTATGCCCCGGGTAGGACATAGGGTTGTACAATAATTGGAGAAAGTAAATCATTACTCTTTGCCTGTCACTTGGATGGTATCCTTGATGGACCAGTTGTTGAGGCTCTGGCCTGGTTTGCTTGGCTGGATCCAGGAATCCAGGTTGCAATCGCTATCTCCGCCGTCTTCAGACACTATGTTGACACTTTCAAATATCACCCCGCCACTGGTAAACTGGATCGGCCCTTTACCTCGCGACGCACTGTGAGAAGAGGAGGCTTCAGCCGTAGGAGAGTATCCTAACCCAAACTTGTCCTGTTTGTTAGGTATTTCTAGAACCTGCCTCCAGCCTGGGGTAGATCCGGCTTAAACAACGGCCCAGGCTTCCTTGAAGGAAGAGAGATTCATCTCTGGTTTCTCACTCATCACTGAAGTCACGTCTTTGACCTTAACAGCTTCGAAGGCCTGACATAGGGTTTCGTGGATCTCCCCATCCATCTCAACGTATTTGAAGGACGACAAATGGCTCACCATTATATCTTCCTCGCCACATACAGTTACAATGCTGCCCCCTACAACATACTTGAGCTTCTGGTGCAGCGTGGAGGTCACGGCACCAGCAGAATGGATCCATGGTCAGCCTAAGAGACAGCTGTAGGATGGCATGATGTCTATAATGTAGAAGACTGCGTTGAAAGTTTCCGGCCCAACTTGGATTGGCAGAGTTACCTCTCGAAAGACATGACGCTTGGTTCCATCGAAAGCCTTCACAACCAGATCGCTGGGTGTGCAAATCAATCCTCGAGTATCTAACTTCATCAATGCCTTCTTCGGGAGAATATTGAGTGAAGACCCAGTGTCCACCAACACGTGGGACATAACTGTTCCCCTACACTCTATCTAGATGTGCAGGGCGTTGTTGTGGTTTCTTCCCTTCGACGTCAGCTCCAGGTCAGTGAACCCTAACCCGTTTCCAGCATTCACGTGGGCTACTACCCCTTCCAACTGGTTGACCGAGATTTCCTGCGGCACATACGTGGCATTCAAGACCTTTAACAGCGCGTTGCGATGTGACTCCGAACACAGCAACAAATTCAGGATGGAAATTTTCGAGGGTGTTTGATGGAGGTGATCAATGATCTTGTAATCACTCTTCTTGATCAACCTCATGAACTCTTCAGCGTCCTTTACAAGTAAGTCCTTCTCTACCCAACGAGGGGTTTCCTCAACGACTTTACTCTTTCCCTTATCGGTTTCCTCGGCTTTGTCTGCTTTGTCCACCACAATATCAGGTGGAGCAAATACTCTTCCGCTTCGCGTGATTCCGCCAATACCTACTAGGTTATCCACCGACTGCCCAGAGGGTTCTAGTTCCAACTTCTGTCCGTTACAGTAGACGTCTGCCCCATAGTGCCACGGGACAGCATTGGTGCTTTCAAAAGGTATTGGCCCAGCCTTGGTGATGGTAATTATGGGCGGCCTGGGTGCAGAAATGGTTATCGTCTGGCGAGGGATGGTGATGGTGGCAACCTCATCATCCTACTTCAGCATTACCTCTCCCGATCTACATTCGGCCCTTCGGCTAAACTACAAGATTCCTTCGGTCATCAGACTCTGAATCCCCTCTATCAACTGTTCACATCCATCAGGACGAGTCGCACAGCCCATACACAATTCTCCACAGCCCGGAAAGAAGCCTCTCTTCATCATCTTGGCTTTAACGAAGCTAAGCGGTGTCTTCAGATCCTTGACATCAGTCAACACATCTAAATCATCTTCTTCAATAATGGCATTCACCCCACCTCCCTTATGGTTCGGCATAGGATTCTTTATGACATTCGACACATTATCTGAGAAATTGATGATCTTAGCATCCACCATATCTTGCACCTTGTGCTTGAAGGCTTTGCAGTTTTCTATCGTGTGGCCGGGTGCCCCTGAGTGAAAATCACATGTTGCATTCGCATCATAACCCTGCGGAGGTGCCCCTGTCAAGGGAGCCAGGGTTCTTTTCTGGACTAGCTGTAACTGAAGCAGAGTTTGTAATAGCTGAGCATAAGACATGGGCGGCGTTTCAAGGTGTCAACTTGACAGAGGTGCCTTGTTTTGATACCTTTTGTATCCTTGCTGATTTGGCTGCTGCTGCGGCTGCTGCTGTGGCTGGGGTTGTTGGACAGCAGGGATGGTTATGCTAGCCACCTGTTGGCGCTGGCCCTTACCTTTCCTTCGAGCGTTAGACACGGTGCTCGTCTCTCTTTCACGCCTTTTGTTACCGTATGGTTTCTTTCCTCCTTCAGCTGAGGATAGACCACCTCCTTGAATCTTCCCCAATTTGATCCCATTTTCCACGTGCTCGCCAGTAATGATGAGATCTGAGAAACTTCCTGACATACCGTTGACCAACTTCTCGTAATAGACCCCCGGGAGAGTGGCAACAAACATTTCAACAAGCTCTCGTTCAACCATCGGCGGCTGAACTCTAGCTGCTAATTCACGCCATCGCTGGGCGTATTCTTTGAACCCCTCGTTGTTCCTCTGTGACAAGTTCTGCAGTTGAACCCGGTTCGGAGCCAAGTCACTGTTATACTGATAATGGTGTACAAAAGCCTCAACCAGTTCCTTCCACGTGCGCACACTGGTGGGTTCCAAACCCGTGTACCCTTCCAAGGATGGCCCGGACAAGCTATCCTGAAAGAAGTGCATCAGCAGCTTCTCGTCTTCAGAGTGAGCGGACATCTTTTGATAGTACGAACTTAAGTGGACACGAGGGCAAGTGGTACCCTTGTATTTCTCAAAGTCGGGTACCTTGAATTTAGGAGGCACGTTGAAATCAGAAATCAATCCCAATTTAGTCATGTCGACACCCATAGTGTTCTGGTTCTCGAAATTCCTCATTTTGTCCTCGAGTGCCTTAAACCTCAGACGTGCTTCAGCAGTCAGTTCTCCTTCAGCACTCCTCTGTGAGAACAAATCTTCTTGACGATCTTCTAGCCATGGTTGAGGCCCATACAAATTTCCAGCACCTGTGTTGCCGTTGCCCAGTCCAGTGTTGCCATTAGCTTCAAAGTTTCCATTACCGACGCCAGTCGTATTACCATTGAGCCCGATGTTAGTGATCACATTTCCGTTACCACTTCCATTCCCCCCATTCACGGGGATGCCACCCAGAGGAGTTTCAATAGGAGGAGGGGTCGGAACACTCCCACTATAAAGCACACCGTTGCTGTCAACCTTTGAGATCAGAGGCTGGACCAATGTTCTGAGCTGGTCTTGGCCGTTGGCGACCACTTGCATGAGCTCCATGAAGCGGTCCATCCTCTCTCGGAGTTCCTGGACGTCAGTTTTCACTTGTTCCATTGCTCTAGCTTGATTCGCTCTGGTCGGATAGCGGTGGATTGGTCTTCGATCAATCCTGGAACAACCTGCATACACAAAGGGTTAGAAGAAAAAACGACAAGGTGCTCGTTATGCAGATGCTTCATGCAAATGCAAACGTATGTCTGTGCCTTGGGGAGATCCCCCCGATCCTAGTTTCCGAGACAAATAAAGTCTATGATCCAATCATGGAAAAGAAATCCTCATATATTCATCTGAAAATCCCTCTCGGGTAGCGTACAACTGTAATCACATACAACTGGGGCAATAAGGCATGACCCCAACCAACAAACCTGGCGGTGATCAGCATATCAATGCATAGAATGTACAAAGAAAATACAAAAATATCAGGTGCGGCCACGGGCACGAAAATCTTCTAACAACTTCTTTGTAGCGGGATGATCTGGCTGAGTAAGCAAACCCTGGATTAGCAGGTCCCTCTGCCCGATGATATCTGGGAGGTTCTCGGCAACGCTCCTAGAAATACCTTCTTCAGAATTGTCCTCGACTCTTCTCCTTTTAGCATCAGCTCGGAGTTGAGAATCTTGCAAATCCGCCTCGGCATCAGCCAATCTATATTGGACCTCCCGTCGCAGTGAGGCTTCAGCCTCTGTCTTCTCGTCTTTCACCATAATTTGAGCTTCTAGCTCGGCTACTCGCTGCTTCAGTTTTTCTTCCCGCTCTTTGTACTTGGCTATGGTGTTGCTCCAGACCCTTTCGTATTGGGTTAGCTTCTGGTACACTCTGTCCAGATCCTATTTCTTGGTTGTCAACACGCCATGCACTGACTTCAAGTCCAACCCCAGACATTCCCTAGCATCAGTTTCCTTGGTCAGGTTGGAACCTAGACGGTTGATCATCTCAGTCTGCTTCTTGCAGGTATAAACGGCTTCTCTATTCTCTTTCTGAAGTTGAGCGATCTCCTTCTCCAACTCTTCGTTGGCTTTTCGTAGCTCTTCCTTCTCTTGGAGTACCTGGTTGAATTTCTGAATATCAACTGTAGTAGGCTCTTTGTACACGGGAGCACACAATGGTTCTACAGCAGGAAACGACATTAGAAACTTGGCGGCTCTCTCTCGAAACCAAGTCACGTACGGATCAAAGGCCTTGTTGTTGCTTTTTCTCAGCAAGACTTTCCCCTTTCGGTGAATTTTACTCCAAGCATTTTGTACCTTGACCAAAGTGTCGCCTTCAAGTAACCCTGTGAGATACAGAGATTCCTGTATCTCTTCCTCTCCAGGAGGGCCTCGTAGTGCATACCCGAATTGTCGAACCAGCGGAGATGGATTGTAGTTGATACATCCATTCCTTCCGACCAGGGGGACGTTCGGAAAGCCACCGCAGCTATACACAATATCTTTGCCCAGTAGATCTCTATCAAACCAGATAATATTATCAGCAGTCAAACCTATCAACCGTGCGGACCAGGGTGAAGACTCAGCAGAATCAATGAACGGCCCTGACTTAGGAAGATGGCTAGAAAACCACTTATACAGTAAGGGAGCACAACATGCCACGTTCTTCCCCTTTCTGTTCTCATTCTTGCTGTGAACTGAATGGTAGACATCTCCGAGGAGAGTGGGCACTGGATTCCCGGAGGCAAATATGTGGCAAGCATCCATGCTTATGAAGTCCGGATGACTCAGGAATAGCACGATCCCATAAGTGCAAAGGGCTAAGAAGGCATTGAATACATCCCAGCGACCCTTCTCGACAAACTTTCGGGCTTTTTCCATCAGGAAATGCAAAAGGAAACCATGAACTTCAATCTTTCTGG
Organism: Lathyrus sativus; assembly: GCA_963859935.3. Classification (NCBI taxonomy): domain Eukaryota; kingdom Viridiplantae; phylum Streptophyta; class Magnoliopsida; order Fabales; family Fabaceae; genus Lathyrus; species Lathyrus sativus. Next base: position 181,457,274 of record OZ012740.1, on the reverse strand, counting down.
ATACCATCCCTTCCAATTCAGACTCATCTACATGAAGAGCGTTCGTCAGCTTACTCAATTTGGGTTCACCCTCAACATGGTAATAAGGCATTTGATTCAACAAAGGCACCCCCAACAGGTCAGAGTACTCCTCCAAGGTCGGAGCTAGGACATAGTCTGGAAACACAAAGCATCTGAGCTGCGGGTCGTAGAACTGTAGCAGGGCGTAAAGGCCATTCAGCTCGTATGTAGGAAGCTTATACACAATACTCAGCAGTCTCCCATAACTCTGTCTGAAACTCTCCATCACTGTCTTATCAGCCAAAGAAATCAAAGCTCGCAATTCTCGGATGTCAGGTGTTGGTAGCTTGTAAGCCACAGTCTTCTTCAGAGATGCCATATCTACCATGAGGATCAAGATCACTAGAACCAGGGGAGGAATATGCACCTGAAACACAAACACACGTTAATGACATGCAAATGAGGATGCAAATAATGCAAAATGTAATCATGCAGCAGGAGATCAAGATGACTGTGCTGTTGAGAAGATGAAGGCTCTGTATCAACAAAACCACAACACTGCTCTGTCAAGAACAACCCTATCTCTGATGAGAAGAAACTCCTGATACCAGACCATAAACCTGTTCTGTCAAGAACACACGTGTCCGATGATGAGAACCTCAAATACCAACAAAACTGATTGACTGTCAAGAAAACCAGGTAGTATGAAGGTTTAGGTTTCCTGCAATAACCCGACCCTGCTCACAGGTATGGACCTAATCACGGAAAAGGTTCGGCACCCTATGCGGTCATCAGCGTCACAGACTTTCATGTAATGACGATACGATACCCAGGAGGTGTGGCATCATCATCTCTTGAAGTGGCCTCACTTAGCTGAATTCCAAGTGATCGGTTCCCAGAGTCGACAATCCTCAGATCCAATAACCCCTCGAGTCCAAAGGACCAATAGGAAGCCATCAAAGAGAACCTCGTCTCAGTGTGGATTACATGGGAATAGATGCAAGCAAAGCAAGCACGTCCTCCACTAATCCACTCTAATACTATGTAGCTCTCAAGCCTGGGTCTGGCTTCTCACTCATCAGAATGCCCCTCCCACAACAATGCAGATAATCATATCATACTAGAAATAAAGTGCAGGAAATAAAATGAGATAAATAAACACAACCCAACAAGTAATCATACAAGCGCTAGGATTGACTCTCGCAGGGGACGTTGGATCTCCAAATTGAATCGCATAAGGGACGTTGGATCCCAGGAAACTATCAAGTCCCCAGCAGAGTCGCCACCTTTCGTTATTTATCCCTCAGAGCGGGAAAGGAAACGATCGGAAAAACCTGATGAAAAGGTATAAGACAAGGTCATCGCAACCATTGTCTGGGTTCGGGACTCGGTTACGCAAGGGGAAGGTATTAGCACCCCTCACGTCCATCGTACTCGATGGGATCCACGCTTGTTGTGTTTATCTGACGGGTTGGTTTTATCTATCTACCTATCAAGGCTGGCTTAAAAAAGAAAAGAAAATGACTCGGCAAAGCGTCGCGCTTTATGCCTACGTATTCTCATCAGAGAATGAGAAATCAGAGTCAACGTAGTTCGGCTAACTACAGGTTACGGGGAAGGTGGCTCGCCAATACATCAGTATTGTGCCTATGTGCTTTCAACAGGTATGAGAGATCAGAGCTTACGTAGTTCAGGCTAATACAGATTGCGGGGATTCATATTCATCTGTTTTTTCGAGTAGGGTTAACAAACAGTTCCAGCAGTTTGCTGTACGCAGCTCGACCCTTGGAGACTTAGGCGTTACCGTTTGCGGTAAAACTGGGAGTTAATGACACTCTTTTCTTCAAAAAAGCTTCCTTTGACTTATGGGCCCTCGGGGAAAAAAGATTTGAAGTTTGTTTTATGTATTTTACAGAAGAACTATTTTTTAGTTGTCTGTAGTTCGTACAACACTAGAGACTATGAACTGGGAACGAATGCGTCGCATATCGTCCAAAGGACGTATACTAATCATTCTAGACAATTGAGAGGAGGCCGCTCAATTATCATTACCCAAGTAGCTTAAGGCTCATAACGCGCTTATACTAACTTGCCTTTATTACGTTTTTTACTGTTGTTTGAGATGAGAAGAGAGAACAGGCTCAACTAAGGGGAGACTATCACGTCCTAATGTTGTCATGCCAAGGATTCATCCTATGGTTGAAGTTTGAAACAGGGATCTCCTAGAAGCTATCATGCATAGGTTTCAACCTAAAGTTCTAATCATCACTTCCTTATCAAAGGAAGTGAGATTCCTAGGGGATCATGTCAATGATGAACAAAAACAGATAAAGCATCAACTCAAACAGTAAACAGTAAGCGACTGTAAAATGCATGCAATGCAAGTGAGGGAGGAAAGGTGTGTGGGGGCATCAGCCTCCACAAGCTCGTCTCGACCTCAAGCCAGATATGAATAACTGCAATCATAAAGGAAAATAAAATGCCATCAAGCAAATCACAAACCACATAGGCAAGGGAGCAGGGCTCTACCGAATACCCGCAAGCAAAGCCATACAGTAAAAATACAAGCAGATGGAGCAACTCAACCTCTAATGCAATCATGCTCCAAGCTTAACACAATCTAAACATGAACTTATTCTAATGCTTCAAGCAAATCACACAAGTCACATCAATACAGTTGCACAGAAAGCAAACAGACAGGAAAGAAAGCAGATCAACAGCTTCCACAACTTCACAGCAAAGTAATCCTTCTGACAGCAGTTCAGTCCTCAGTCTGTAACTGATCTTCAAGGCTTTCATCTTCAACAGCAAGTGTCAACTTGCTTCTTCAAGCTTTCAATGCATCAAACACAAATATCAACTTGTTCTTCTTGATCTTCAAGCTTCAGCTCTTAATTTGATCTCCTTCACACAAGTGTCAACTTGTTCCTCTTGATCTTCAAGCTCCTAACAAGGAACTCCATCCTCTAGCATCTTCAATCTTCTAGCAGGGAAATCCATCCTCTAACAAGGGAGAGAGATTCATCTAACAAGAGTAAGGTGGGGATAGGGAGAAGCAAAGTGAAGACCAAAGGTCACCTCTAAGCACTCCACCATCAAGGAAAGGAACCCTCAAAGGTTCTACCAACTTGTGAAGAGCCACACATCCTACCAAAGGAGGGATGAGGCCTTCTTAAGGGGACATTACATCATAGGGTAGAATGGAAGTGATCAACATCTTCCATGTTTCATGAAGGAAGAAGGTCTATTCTAAGGGATCTCCCTAAACCCTAATCCTTAACCCTAAACAAACTACACCAAAAGGGGAGCAATCTTCAAGTCCAAGCTCCACCATGTATTCCACAGCAGCCCACACAAGTCTTCATCATCATCCAAGAGCAAGAGAAACAAAACCCTATTCTAAGGGAACTAATGAAGTCATTCTAGTTGAATTAACAAGTTAGGATCACCTAAAACCTAGTATTAAAGTTAATTCTACCTAAAATACTAAAATCAATTATAAAATCCTACAAAACTAACTATGGGAACCTATGTCAATCATGACTCTACCATGTTAATTCCAGAGATCAAATCATCCAATAAGACCTAGAAATAAACTCTAGACTACAAGGTACTAAACTTAAACCCTAAAAGGGAGCACCTAAAGTTTCAACCTAAAAACAACACCTAATTTCATCACAAAAATGTGAGAAAAATACTATGGGAGCATACATGTCTAAGCTAATCACACACAAAAAATCAATCCAAAACTCATCACCAAGGGATCACACTAAAATCATCAAACAGAGGTATCAACCATGGCAATTTTATTATCAAATAAAATGTAAAAAATGCACAAAAACTGAAAATGCATTATTTTCCTAATATTTTTATGCAATAAAATTCTAGATTTAATCATGAATCAGGGGGAAAAAACCTGGAATTAATTGACCTATTTTTCTATTTTTTATGAATTATTGTCAAACTAACATGAAATGATGAAATTAAAAGAAAACAAAAGAAATTAATAAACTTGCGTGCCAAATAGCAATTAAAGTCAGTTCAAATCCTGGGTTGGGCCAGATGGGGGGTATGGATATCAATCCAAGTGCTAGGCCCATTCAATTCAGTTAAGTGAAACAGTGCGTATTGGCTTCAGTCAATAGTTAGACTTTCCAAAGCAATCGTGGCTGTCTATTTGGATTACTTGGTCAAGTCTCCAGGATGATCCAACGCCTGCAGTGCATCTTCTTCATTCAAATGTTCAGATGGAGGGAATTTACAGACGAAGGCCTGAGCATTGGAGCCAACGTCTTCTCCGGTGAAGACCAACACACAATTCATCAAAAATTACAAAATGATACATCATCTTGTCCAATTTTTCATGCTGATCATGAATCCAACCTTAGAATCATCTAAATCTCCATGGATTTTCAAACCCGATAGCTATTCCAAAATACACCTCAATCTTGAATCTCATCAGAACTTCAATTAAATGCACATAAATGATCCTTATCTCATGGTGATCATCTTACCCTATCCAATCTTGATTATCAATCCCAGAATTGCAAGAATTCAACTTCAACAGAAAATGATCCACATCCTAACTTGTCTCTAATTCCCAAATTGATCATCTCAAATCCATCTATACATCATCCAGATCCTAACCACCTATAGATTTCTATCTATCTCCTCCTATATTATGCACAAAAACGAAATGTACCAACCTGTGTTCAGAGGTGTAACAGAAGAGGTTCTTGATCACTTCAGCCTCTAAGATGATGCAGATACACTCCAAAACTCCTTCTAAAGCTAATGCAATCTTCAATTTCCCTTGATTTGGCCTGAAACTCAGAATTCGATTTCAACTTGCAGCTCTGAATTTTCAATGGCTCTCTCTGCTACCAGCTTCAAATCCTTCCAAAAAAATGGCTGAACACACTTACCAACTTATATAGAACTCATTAGAATCATCTAGAACTTTCTCAAAGCTTCAGAATGAGAAATTGGATTTTCAAATTCTCTCCAAAATCTCACTTACACCAGTCACGATTCCCACTCTGTTTTGGCTTTAGCAAGCTTGCATTCAACTTCTCATGAGATTTTGAACATGAATGGTGGTGATTCTCCCCTTGTTTCAATCTAATGGCTTATGTATGTCATGTTTCTTCATCATGAAGAAACAAAGAAAAAGGGCATGATATTGTACTCAAATCAAAATTCTAATATTGCCAAAGTTTCTAAAATGCTTTTTCCATTCAAAAAATGATATTACTTTGCTTCATTTGCACACAAAATGATTTATTTGAATTTTTGGTCATTTAATTCATTTTAATCCTTCCTTTTTCACAACTTCTTGAACCAAGTCTCTCCTTGAGCCATTTCAATGTCTCCTTGATACATGGTCAAGGTTAAAACCCCATTTTGAGCAACTTTCAAGTTGAACAAAATTTCATTTGAGATGTCTAAGTTGGTGAAAATGACCCATAACCAAAAATGACCTATAATCATAACTTCCCAAAATACCCTTGACTTGTCAAAGCCATAACTTGAGTTCTACAAGTCCTATCAAGGACTTATAGTACTCTATAGAAATCTAAGAGAATAAGGAACAACATTCATGTTGACCAAAAGTTCATAGGAATCATCCTTATTGGGAAAACGTTTCATGTAAGTTGGGTAACTTTCAAGCTCCAAATTCACATACCTCAGATGACTTGTAACTTGTCTGGCTCACAACTTGAGTTCTATAAATCCTATCAAGGACTTCTAGTACTCAAATTAAATCTAAGCGCATTCCCTACAACAATAATGTTGGGGTCAAGATGAGATGACAATCATATCTTGAGTTAAATTGCCTTGAAGATAGGGGTCACACTAGGGGATTTTACACTGTCAAGTCTTAGAAACCCTAGCTTTAAACTTCTCAAAATCTTCAATCATGAGGAGTTAACCTTGGAATCATTCTTAGAACATCTCAATGTATCAATCCATGATCACATGGCCCTTGGATTAGGTCTCAACCTTCTTCAAATCCTCAGTTGACTTAGGGTTGACCTAGTCAAACCCTAGCTGCACCACTCATGGCTGAGCCTTCTTAATCTTGCACAATGACCTGCCTAGGCCTCAAAGTGATCTTCAACACTTCTCATGAGCTCTCTCAAGACCTCTAGTCTATCCTCATGACCTCAGAATCATATTATGGCTTCCCGCAACTCTCAAGTTAGGAGACACACACTCTTAGCTTCAATCACTCTCCCTGAGGATCTTTTAACTTCTCTGACAAGGATATATACCCTTGAGCACTTGAATAACCTTCTTAGATAGCTTCATAGTCTTGTATAGCTCTTGATTGGTAATCATACCTCTTGATCTCCTGCATACATGTCAATGAAATGCAAATGATAATGCTAATGTGAATGAAATGAAACATAAGCTAGGTGAAGAAATGTTGGGCAAATTTTAGGGTGCAACACCTATCCCAGAGCGAAATGTGTGTCAGAACTCTGTTGCACAGCCGGAGGTTCCGAAACTTTCGTGCCATCAGCTGCGTCCCGTTTCTCAAGATAATACCAGGATTAGAAGATATGGTCAAAGGGTAAAATCTCAAGATAGAATCTTCGATCAGATCCCCATGGATTATGCTCAGTTGGCGCAACTCTTGCTCCAACTCAAGTTGGTTAAGCCTCGGACTTTGGCTCCACTTACTGGCCAACCACCATCGGGCTTTGATATCAATGCTTACTGTGATTTCCACTCTGGGGGACAGGGGCACGACGTCACGAACTGTAAAGCTTTTAAGCATAAGGTTCAGGACCTGATTGATTCGAAGACAATTGAGTTCATGCCGGGTGGCATGGAGGTATCAGGCGAATTTTCTCCCTGTCGTGAAAAAGAGATGGATATTTCTATTCCCATTCCTAAAGCTGCAGTAGGTCAAGAGTATATCCTACAATCTTTGGTGTCAGAATCCCCCTGCCTACAGTTGCTGCCTGTTCCTGGGTCAGGTTTAAGGATGAAAGCGCCTGAGCAAGGAGAGTCCTCAAGAGTCCAAGCCCAGTCACCGAATGTTTTTGCTGTTCAGAGTCCACGACCTTTTGAGTCATCACAGCAGAATTACTGTCGCCAAATTCAGAGTAGGCCCCGCAACAACAATTTGAAAAGAAGAAGTGCTCTTCGGCGTCTAGTGGCTATGCTACATCGCTCGTCTGATTGAGTTTGAAGACTTCAAGGGTTGCATCTCCCTAAGCAGCCAATTAGTGTGGAAGCCCAGTTCCCAGAAGCTGGAAATTTTCGTTTTATCCTGTTGTTTCTTTATGTTTGTAATTTCTCTCCTGTTTAAAGTGCAATCTCATTTGTAAAACTTGTTGTTCTCAATTGATATTAATGAAATGAATATGCATGTTTTGATTAAATCCATTTGTGTTCACTAATTTCTTTTTACAGATGTTATACGCTTGTTTAAGCAGAGTCCGGGGAGGATGACGAGGTTTAAAGATGCGCAAGCTTCCGAAAGTATGCTTTTGAAATAAAACTTGCTGATGATGTGCAGGCATTGTTTCAAATTCCCAAACACCGGAGATATAAGGATGATAATCCCTTGTCAACCCCTTTGAGCCTAGTAGTAGGAGTTTCTTTATGAAAATGAAAAACCTTAAATCTTAACCTGGGGCAGGGTAGGTGTCAGCTGCCGCTACTGCGAAAATCGGCACCGGCTAAATAGAAGAGTCGCCACCGTGCATTATTTATCCCAAGGAAGGGAAAGGAAACGCTCGAAGTAAATCTAACGCAAAGACGGGAAAGGAATGGTCATCGCAACCAAATCCTGGATTCGGGAGTCGGTTACGCAAGGGGAAGGTATTAGCACCCCTCACGTCCGTCGTAATCGACGGGATCCACGCTTGTTTTCTAGTACGGATTGTTATTCTATCTATTCTACAGGTCTGGGGTTAAAAGAAAAGAAAATGACTCAGCAAAGTATCGCACTTTATGCCTACGTATTCCCGTCTGGAACGAGAAATCAGAGTCAACGTAGTTCGCCTACCTACGGGAAAGGAGGGGAAGGTTGCTCGCTAGGATATCGCATCCTATGCCTACGTACTCTCATACAACATGAAAGATCAGAGCAAACGTAGTTCGGGCCACGGGAGACACAAGCTTGTCTGAATGTTTTTATCTCCTTATGAAAGGGTTTTTCCTGATTAAGGGTCCAAGCGGACAAAAATGACACTTTGATGTTTGTTTTTCAGTCTTTTACGCAAGAACTGTCTTTTATGATGTTTGCTATCTCTGACGCACTAGAGACTATGATTTGAGGGTGACTACGTCGTATGTCACCCTAAGGGTAACACACTAAGCAATCAGGTTACTGAAGAGTGACCCTCCAGCAACCTTTCTCAAATAGCTTAAGGCTCGTAGCGTACGACATCGATTATCCTTATTACTGTGTTTTGAATTGTTCTGAGATAGAAGAGAAAGAAGTCTAAAAAACCTAGGGTTAGAAATGGGAATCAAAAATACCCTAATGTTATCATGCATGGATTAACACCTAATGTCTGTCATAATTCCCTCCTGCACAGAGGAAATCAGAGATCCTAGGGGATAATCGGAAAAGAAACAGCAGATATACAGTAAACAGTAAAATGCATGAGATGCAGCAAAACAAGCGAGGCAAGGAAATCCCACTCAACCTCGAACCTGAGAAAACAATAGGCACAGTAAAACAGCTTCACTTCAAACCTAAGGGAAAATCAACAGACAATACAACAAAGGAAAAAACACACCCAACACTAGCTCAGACAGCAACACCAACTTCTACAGCAAGTAATTTAAACAGCACTAGCTATGGCAGCTACAGTTGATTAACAGCAAAAGGTTGGCAGTAACAACTTCAAACAAGATCCCATCTTCACTCTCCAATGATATTCAAGCTTCAGACAAGATCTTATCTCCAATAATCTTCAGCTTTAGCAAGCACTGAACCTCAACAAACAAACAGCTTCAATTGGCAGCAAAACCCTAGCCTTCAACAGATATCCAGCTTTGACAGGTACAAGCTTCATCTTCAACACTCCTCAATGCACCTCTTATCTTCAATAGGTCTTCAACTTCAATGCAGACACTCACAGGAGAGAATCAACTAACAGATGAGGTTGTAATGTTAAGATGCTTAATGATAACCCAGGGAAATCATTAAGATCTTAACACAACAAGTGAAAGGTATCCTCAAGGTTCTACCCAATCAAAACATGCTCCACATCCCTCCTAAGGAGAGATGGAACTCTTTTAGGGGACCTTGTTTCATAGGATGGAATAGAGGCACCAGAAGCTCTCCATGTTTGACAGAAGAAATCAGTCTACTCTAGAGCTCTCCCTATATTTCCTATCTCCTAAGTCTTCATCAAACAATCTTCAAGCATAAGCAACTTAATATCCAAGCATCATTATTTGTCTTCAATCATCCTAAAAGTCTTTATACAATCCTCAAGCCAAGCACAAGCCCCAACACCCAAAGAAAAGGCCCAAAACTCAACAAACAAAGCAACTTCCCAAGAGGGAAACACACCAATATCAATCAACTTGCAAAAATCAAATAAAATGGAAAAACTCATCATAAAATCCTAGATTAATTTCTAAGGGACCCTAACTATGTACCCTATACCCCACATAAACCCTAAGGCCTAAATCAAACTAAAAACCCAAGAACTATGTGTTGAAATGCACCTATGTCAAGTTGAAACCCTAATTCTAGCACCCTAAAGTTTGATGTTCAAAACTAACTAAAATTAAATCACAAAAATGTGATAAAATTCCAGGGGGAACCTAATACTATAATATAACTATAGAAAAAAGAATGGCATCAAAAATCAAAGTGAAATGATCATACTAAATTCAGCAAATAACATGTATCAAATGAAAATGAAATAAAATCTATTAAAAGTAAAAATAAACCAAAAAATATAAAAATGCATGAAATGACCTTTTTTGTTATTTTATAATTTTCTTGATGTTTTTATGAAAATAGGGAAAAAAGTCCCATGCAAAAATGTTAATTTTCCAATTAGTTATGATTTTTTAAAGAACTTAAAATAATGTGTAAAATAAAAGAAATATGAGAAAATGTAAAAACATGTGTGTCAAATAGTAATAAAAATCAATGTAAAAACTAAATGGGCCCAGAGAGGGGGTGGGGATAGCAGCGCGCCTAAGCCCAATATCATTCAGAAAATTAAGTGGAAAATAGAAAGAAAAATGAAAAAAAACGTGGTGTAAAAAGCAATGAATATTAGTATGTTTCTTGGATGGGCCTCTAGAGGGGGTGTGGATAGAATGTTTTCAAACTAAGCCCATTGCTTCGTTTTAATGAAACGCAGTGTTTCCTCTCTCAGACTCCTCCTTCACAAAAATAAAACACGCGTGGCCGTTGGATCTTGATTCCAGTCAAAGTCTCGTTCTAATCTAAGGGTGCAGAGGTTGTCTTCTTCATTTGAACATGCCTGGAGGGAAAACACCATGGAAACACAGAGCTTGCAACTTCATCTTCCCCAATTCGCATCTCTCTGATTCTCCATCAAAACTCAAGATTAAAAACCCTAACTTGATCCATTTTTCACAAGGAATCTAACCATGGTAATTGAATACATTGAAACATTCTCCTTCTCCAAACACGATGTAAATCTCAAAAATCCCTCAAGAACCAAATCTCACCAAACATGAAATTGGATAGCCTAAACTATTCACCATGCTTCACTGATCATTTCTAACCATCAAACTATGATTATACCATTAATAACAACAAGATATGAGCATGAACAGATTTTGTGTCACTCACTTAATTGTCTCTAAATCGATCCTAAAGCTACCAGAAAGCTTCATATGATCATCTACAATCATTCTAACCTAACAAAATCTATTGAAACTACTTAAATTAAGCTGTGGATTGAAAAGTACATACCTGCAAAATCTTGATGCACAGAGGTATGAAACATTCAAATCAAGCTTTGGGAACTTCCAGACACCTTCAATGAGTCATAATATTGCTTCTGTATGCAAAAGAAATGGTTGAATTCTCTTGAATCTTGGAACCCGATAGTGAGTTGCAGATGAGGATTTCCAATTGCAAGAACACGATTTCTCCACCAACTTGCTTGGAACTTGATCTGGAAACACTCACCAATGCTAGAGCAAGTTTTTTAGATCAAAAGAATGGCTTGAATGTGGTTGAAACTTGTAACTGAATTCTGTTTTGCACATGGAAGTTTCAAATTGCAATCTCACAAATCTCTCCCAATTCTCTCTAACTCTTGCTCTGAACCTCTTCTGAATCTTATATAGAATGTGTTTGAGGACTCTAGAAAGTTCTAGATTGATCCAATGAGAACTTCCCCATCTCATGTCATGAGATCTCATGTCATGCTATGCACTCACACCATCTCATGATTTTGGCTTGCAATGCACTTGATCTGAGTTTAAATTCTCTCCAAATGAGATATTGGAGGTGTATGGATGGAAAGGAGCCTTGCATTTGCTTGGAAGTATGGTTTTGCAATTGTGCCTTATGATTCAAGTAACCCATTTACAAAGCAAGTCCTAAAAATAATACTCAATTCAAAATTGTGGCAATGTAAATGTTCTCAAAATGCATTTTACAATCAAATTGATATGTCATATGGCTTGGTTTGGATGTGTAGATCAAAAACCCTAATTTCCAACTTTGGTTCATTTAAAATATACCTTCATTTCTAGGCCATTTTGGTGACTTTATGAAGAAAGCCATTTCAAACTCTAATGACCTCTTATCTAGCCTAAAAACATCATTTTGAACACATCTCATGTTGAACATTTTTTCATTTGAGGAGTGGAAGATGGAGATTTGGACCTATGTTGAAAAATGACCTGTAATTAAACTTTCCCAAAATACCTCTGGGTTGCCAAGACCATAACTTGAGTTCCATAAATCCCCTTGAGGACTTATAGTACTCAAATTAAATCTAAGATCAAGATATACAACTCTTATGTTGGCCAAGAATCCATTTGAAAACTCCTTGATGGGCAAAAGTTGCTTGGAAGTCAAGTGACTTTCACAGATAAATTTCAGTGTCCTCTGAGGACCCATAACTTGCAAGAACCATAACTTGAGTTCTATAAATCTCCTTGAATACTTCTAGTACTAAAATTAAAGCTATTGAGATATTCTACAAGTTTCATGTTGACCAAGAATTCATTTGAAACTTGAATTTTGACTTATCTGGCTTGGAAGTTAGGCCTAAATTAGGGTTTTTTACACTGAAACCCTAATTTAGTAACTCCTCTTCTTCTTGATTCTCTTTGATTTATCCTTGGTACAACACCACACATATATACACATATCAATTCATGAATCCCACATACTTCAACTAAGCCTTGATGCTCTTCAATCATTCATTTGACCTAGGGTTGACCTAGATGAAACCCTAGTTAACTGCACTTCAACTCTGGCTCTTGTACTTGTATCAATGACTTGTCGCATCTTCAAAATGACCCTCTAGGTCTTCCATGATCTTTGTGCACATTCCATACCCTCAGTTCATGGCTCACACACTCATTGATGATCTTCAACCCCTCAAGATTAGGAGAGAAATCCACTGGTTGACCCTCAAGCTTCAACTCATTTCTTGATTACTTGGATGGTCTTGAACTTGAATAAAACCCCTTGATGTGCCTCTTTCTGATAAGAATGGCACTTGATCCCTTGTTAGATGCCTTGTTATGCTATGATATGCAAATGAATAGACTATGTACATGACTTATTATGCAAATGACAATGCAATTGAAACATAACCCAGGTGAAATAGGTTGAGAAAATTTTAGGGTGCAACATCAGCTAATTGGACCGAGCATCCAAATTGCAATAGGAGTGTTCCTGTTCGAGGATAAATCACACCTGTTTAGGTCGTGCCTAAAAAACCGCAGTGGTTAAACCTTGCCGATAAAAGAGTGAAACAGTCACGTTATTCCCCAAAGAGTCAGACAAGCCGGTGCCACACGATTTGTTCAAGAATAAAAATAAAAAAAAAGAATCATTAGAAAAGCCTGCTAAGTCGAATCTTGGAAAATAGCGACTTAGGAAAAAATTAAGGCATCCCGCTGGACTTTGAAATCAAAAGAATCTCAAAAGAGCCAGTCCAGGAAAAAGTTAGGGAAATATTAAAAAAAATGATGATGAAAAACAAGTCGTGTGATTCAGGCACTAAAGACGGAAAGTGAGTGACTGTCACTCTAAAAACTTGTGGTTTCTCGAACCATCACTCCTGTCCTTCAACCTTTGAAAGGTGAGTGCTAGTGTTGAATTAGCTGAATATAGGATTGGACACATCAAGGAGAACGGGTGGGTTAAAATAAACTTTGAGCCTTTATCCTTTCCTTGTAAACCGTGAACCTGACCAAGTTACAACCTGAAAAAGTCCTAATTGATGTAGGTTTGTTTCGAAAGCATACTTCGGTAAAGATCGCATCGAAATTGACTCCTAAAAGGATTTCTCTTTGTTGCACCCTAAAATTTGACCAACCGGTTCCCATATCTGGTTTATGTTTCAACGCATTTTGCATTCGCATTTGCATACTGCATACATGGCATTTTCCTCAGTCAGATTGATTTTTATCGGGATTGCAGCCCCTGGCATTTCAGGCAGTACAGGACGGTCAGAATAAAAGTCTGTTGAGAATTGGTGTTTGTTCCCTGTGTTTTCAGGCCATATCGGTGCCCAGGTTTCGCTACGGTTGTGCAATTGGGTTTTATTCGATTTAATCGGCTTCCTGACATTTTTAAGATTTTTCTGTCATTTTTCTGGATTTTTAATGCATTTAAATGGATTTTTCTGGATTTAATAGATTTTTTAATAGTTTTTTAGAGTTTTAAATAGATTTTCTTTTCTTTTTTAGATATTTATTAGATTTTAAGTTTTTAGATATTATTTTCCTTTTAATAGTTTTTAAAAATAGATATAAATAGATATTATCTTTTCTTAAATGAGAATAGATTTTTAAAAGATAGATATTAATGTTTTTAGATGTTATTAGATTTTAATTGTTTTTCAAAATTAATAGAATAGTAAAAAAAAGGGGATTAATTGTTTTAGATTTTTTAGAGTTTATTTTATTTGTTTTTCAGATTTAATTAGATTTTTTTAAAAATAGTTTTAGGTATTAAATAGTTTTTTGATTTTTTAATAGGGTAATTAGGTTTTATTTTTTTAATTTTCGTTTTATTTTAATTAGGGTTTTATGATTAATTTTTTTGTTAGTTAATTAGTCTAATTGTCATTTGGTTTAGTTAATTGGGTCTTTAATCAGATTATCCATTGGGCCAATTATCCAGTATCCACGAAATCAAGTCCAGGTCCAAATTTTCTGCCACTTGTCCTTTAAATAGCTTCGCCACGCGTGTGGGCCAGGATTAGCCACATCATTTCCATAATCCCTCAGACTTTGCCACCTAGCAACCCCACTCATCCTCTCCGCACACACGCGTCCTCCATGCGTGGCTCACCACCCCCACGTGTCTCCTCCTAGAACCCTCATCTGCATGCGTTGTGACACATGTCCCTCACCGTTCTCCCTCACCGGCCGGCCATGCATTCGCCGCACCGGCCACCACAACTTCTCGCCGGAGCTCTAACCGTCGCCTGAAACCACCAAAAACACCAGAATCTTCCTCTTCTCCGATCCAAATTCATCACTCCTTCATAGCATTTTCCAGAAAACCCTTCCAAACTTCATCTTCCTCACCGATCCACCGATCCATCTTCATCAACATTCCCAGAACATCTTCAGGTTCTTCATCAACAATCGTCGATTCTTCACCGATTCACCATAACCTTCATCATTTTTCCAGAAATCTTCAAACTCTCCTCAAGAACCTTCATCGCTCCCATCGATTTTTTTTCCAGATTCCTTCATCAATCTATGTTCATCCTCCTTCAACTATCATCAAGAACATTTAACGCCATCTCCAGAAATCCACAGTGATATTCATCGTGCCTTGATCGATCTCCGTGAATCTTCAAGAAATCCGTCAAAGCTCCTCCAATGTTCATCAAGCTTCCCAGATCGTGATTCATAGGAGCTACAAGCCGTTGTTCATCGTCTTCGAGATCTCCAGATCCTCCAACCTTCAGCAAGGGTTTCCAGAAGTTGCTTCAAGGATCTTCGTCGAGCTTTGTTCCAAGAATGCAACCGCCACCGTAGGGTTTCATTTCAGACTTCATCCAAGATCCAGAACCTTCCACGGTTGAGTCATTCATCCAGGTTTTGCTTCGATCTTTTCTGACTTTAGCAGTTTGTTTTTTAGGTTGTAGAACTAGGCAAAGAGATATGAACAGGGCATTCTTTGTGAGATGAATTAGGAGGATAGTTTGGGAATGGAGAGAGTTTTGGAGAGGGTTTCAGAGAGAACGGTGCTAGGGTTGTGCTTGGGGACGATGAACAGTGACATTGGAAGGGAAAATGAGAGGAGTTTTTAGGGTTAGTTTTGCTGAGGTTGTGAATGGGTTAATTTCGGGCTTTAGGCCCAGTTGCATAGAATACTGACCATACTCCCATTGTTTCTCGTAACACCCCCTCCCTCTTGTGTAATGTGTTCTGGGCCTTAGGCCCCGTTGCTGCTTACACCCCCTAGTTTGGGGCCCAACATGAATGCAAAGCGAATCTATTGACATTCGCACCCCCCCCTGGTTTTTTGTTTTGTGTGGTTTTTCTGAATCAGACTGGGCCCAGCGCATTGCTGGCTGCACCCCCCTTTTCTGGGCCCAGTGTAGTTCTAAAGTCTAATAACTGCTTTTGCCACCCCCCCTGTTTTTTATTTTTAATTGAATTTTCTTTGTTCATATCATTTGCATATAGTTTACCAAATAATTCATATAAAATCCAAAAGTAATCATTTTGACATGGGATTTTTTTCCCTCATTTTAATAATTGTCTCAAGAAAATTGTGAAAAAATAAAAATATTATTTTAGGCACTTTTCCATTTGTGGTGAATTTTCACATTTAATTGCTTTTATTTTCATTTTGTTTGTACATATGATTTGGTGAATTTTGTTTAGTCATTTAAATTCATATTTTGATTCCATTCCTTTTGTCTTAGCTAGATTAGAAGTCTAGGTTCCCTTAGAGATTTATTCCACATTTTTTGGATTAATCTTGATTAGTTTTGATTAGAAAATATTAGGGTGATAGTTTTAGGGTTCAAACTCAACATAGGTGCATTATAACATTTTATTTTGGGGTTTTTAGCATGAATTAGGTTATGGGAAATATAGGGTATGTAGGGTAGATGTAGAAATACCCTTAGAATTAATATTAGAATTTTAACTACTATTTTACTATTTTTAGTATGTTTTACAAATGGAGTGTTTGTTTGGTGTTCCCACTTGGGGTTTTTAATTGTGTGCTTGGGCTTCTGGGATTTTCTATGGGGTATGGGGGCTTGGCTAGAGCTTGTGGAGCATGAAGACATCAAAGAAGAGAAGATGATAATCAAATGTTGAAGCCTGAAGATTGTTTGAGCTTGGAGTTGATTGAAGACATAGGAAATAATAGGAATAAGCAGAGCCTTAGAATAGACTGATTTTTTTACAAACATGGATAGCTTCATGTGCTTCCATTCCTCTATATGACATAAAGTCCCTCTAGGGTATTCACCTCTCTCCTTTGGAGGGATAAGTGGCCTTACCTTAGAGGTAGAACTTTGAGAGAATCATTCTTCTATAATGTTAAACTATTTGTAGGCTTCCTTTGGTAGTCAATGAACTGTTCAACATTCAACTCATCTTGTTAAGTGACTATCATCTAGGAGTGCTTACCTTGAAGAAAGAAGCCATTGAAGATAGAGATGAAGATCAAAGATTGACAAAGATGAAGGTTATTCATGTCAAAACTGTGCAGCTGTTAGAGCTAGGGTTTACTGCTGTTTGGAGCTATCTGTTGTCTGATGCTGTCAACTGTTTGAGATTCTGTGCTTGCTTGAGCTTGGGTAATTTCTTGGAGATGGAAGCTTGTTGTAGCTTGGGTATCATTGGAGTTCGACTTTGGGGTTCATTGGAAGATTGTTGTTTTTTTCAGAGCTGCTGCTGTAGGAGCTGGGGGGCTGTCAGAGCTGGGTTTGGGTTCTTCTATTTTCTTTGCTGTATTGTTTGTTAATTTTCCCCTTAGGTTAAAGTGAAGTTGTTTCACTTTGCCTATTGTTTTCTAGGTTCGAGGTTGAGTGGGACTCCCTTGCCTCGCTTGTATTGCTGCATTCATGCATTTTACTGCTTTATTGTATATATGTTGTTTCGTTTCCGTTTATCCCCTAAGATCTCTGTTTCTCTCTGCGCAAGAGAGAAATATGATAGACATTAGGCTCTCATCCATGCATGACAACATTAGGATAGTTTTGATTCCCATTTTAACCCTAGGTTTTAGAGTTCTTTCTCTTCTCATCTCAAAACAATCAAAAAACACAATAAACATTTCAAACACAATAAAAAACAGTTCTTGCGTAAAAGACTGGAAACCAATCAAAGGTGTTATTTTTGTCCGCTTGGACCCGTAATCAGGAGAAAACCTTTTTTAGAAGGATAAAAGACAACAGACAAATTTGTGTCTTCCGTAGCCCGAACTACGTTTGCTCTGATCTTTCATGCTGTATGAAAGTACATAGGCATAGGATGCGATATCCTAGCGAGCAACCTTCCCATCCTTTCTCGTAGGTAGGCGAACTACGTTGACTCTGATTTCTCGTCCCAGACGGGAATACGTAGGCATAAAATGTGATACTTTGCCGAGTCATTTTCTTTTCTTTTAACCTCAGACCTGTAGAATAGATAGAATAACAATCGGTACCAGAAAACAAGCATGGATCCCGTCGAGTACGACGGACGTGAGGGGTGCTAATACCTTCCCCTTGCGTAACCGACTCCCGAATCCAAGATTTGGTTGCGACGACCATTCCTTTCCCGTCTTTGCAGTAGGTTTACTCTGAGCGTTTCCTTTCCCTCCTTCGGGATAAATAATGCACGGTGGCGACTCTTCTGTTCAGCCGGCGCCGATTTTCGCAGTAGCGCCAGCTGGCGACTCTGCTGGGGACTACGATGGTTCCTTATGCATTTGGGATCCAACGTCCCTTAAGAGAGTCAATACTAGCGCTTGTTTTCCCGTCGTGGATTTTGTATGGATTTACGTTTCTGTATTTTACATTCAGCATTATTTTATTGTGATTATTGCTGTGGGTATGAGGGGGTTCTATGATTGAGAGATAAGCCGGACCTGGGCTTGAGTGCACCTAGAATTAGAGTGGAAATTAGTGGGCGCGTGCATGCTTTGCATGTACTAGTTTCTCATGAAATCCACGCTCAGACGAGGTTCTCCCGGTTGACTTCTTTTTCAACCATTTGGGTTGAGGGGGTTGTTGGTTTGGAGGATTGTCGACTCTGGTGACCGATCATTTGGAAGTTGGCTAAGTGAGGCCTCTTCAGGACATGATGATGCCACACCTTCTGGGTATCATATCATCCGTCTTGAAATTCTGTGACGCCAACGACCGCATAGGATGCCGTACCTTGTGTCAGTTATTAGGACACCTACCTGTGAGAGGGGTTGGGACATGCAGGTAACTTGACCTCCAGATTACCGGTTTTCTTGATTGAGATTCAGTGGTGTGATATTTGAGGACAGTGTTATTGGGTCTGTCAGAGACCAGGTTGGAGCATCGTGGATGGTCTTGAGCAGTTTGTGGGTCTATTTGAGGCCAATATTGTGGATTGAGCTTCTCAGCCAGGGGTTGTGATCCCGTATTTGCTGCATATTGCATTGCATTTGCATAAACATGTTTGCATCATATTGCATATCATTCTCCAGCTAGCCAGAGCTCTTATCCAGCCGTTGCTTTGATTCTGAGGGTAATTCTCTGGTGATTGGTCTGAGCAAGTGTTGATTGGTAGAAGACGACCAATGGGTTGAAATAGATTGGGGCAGAATTGAGCAGTGAAGTCAGCTGAAGGTTGTTGGTAGCTATGTCAGAGAGCCACTTCCGGTTTGTTGATACCTTGTTAGGGTTCACTGCGACGTCCAATCCTTTGTATGGTTCCCTGCATGACGAAGACTTCCCGCAAGTGAACCACCTTACTGCAGACCAGTTTGTGCAACCTCCCGTCAGGGACCGAGATCGACGTGAGCAGTTTGTTGTCAGCAATGAACGACCTCCTCTTATCAACAGTCAAGGTGGTGTCCCCCCTATGGCGAATATCCGAAGAGAGATCCCAGTAGCAAGGACTGAAGACCCAAGAGCTCTTGAGTATGATACACGGCTCCGAGTGTTGGAAGAAGGGGTGAAAGCCTTGAAAGTCAAAGATGTTGTTAACCTGAATGCTGCAAACATGTGTTTGTTTCCTGGCCTGGTGTTACCTCCGAAGTTCAAAGCACCGAGATTTGAGAAGTACAGAGGGGATTGCTGTCCGAAGCAAAATTGGGTGATGTTCTGCCGAAGAATGACTTCGTTTGTGCAAGACGACAAGTTGATGATTCACTGCTTTCAGGATAGTCTGACTGGGGCATCTCTGAGTTGTTATATGCAGTTAGAGAGCGATCAGATCCGATCATGGGTGGGTTTAGCCAGAGCTTTGCTGAAGCAGTACGATTATAATCTAGACATGGCTCCTAGTCGCATGCAGTTGCAAGAATTGTCTCAAAGGAACGATGAACCTTTCAGGAAGTATGTTCAGAGATGGAGAGAATTTGCTGCCAGAGTGAAGTCGCCGCTCCTAGACCGAGAGTTAATGAGCATGTTTGTAAACTCCCTGGAGAGCCCGTACCTCGAAAGAATGCTTGGAGTTACGTCAAATTTTTCTGACTTGATTTGGGGAACGCATTGAGCATGCCATAAAAATAGGGAAAATTCAGATTATTTCAAACGGTCAGGCTAGTGAAACTGAATCTCTCTATGATTATCAGAACTGAAGAAGGAGTTGTGATCAATGCCCTCATGCCAGATGCTGAGTATCCTCGAGGTGAATCGGTGAAATCTGTGGGTTCTTCATTCTGTGTCTTGTTATGCTGTATAGACAACTGTGCCTGGGGCACCCTATTCAGAACTTTATGTCGCTCCTCTTGCAAATCAGCGGACTCGTGGCCGAGGTTATCAGAATCAGCGCCAGAATCAGAACGGACCTCGTAACGACTTGGAACGGAGGAATGCTCCTTCCCATCCAGTGCCTATACCGTGTAGCCAGTTGCGGCCATCTTTGATCCAGAATTCTTTGGCGAAACTTATAGCTCTTAAGCCTGTGCCAGAACCTTACCCTCCTAGGTACAATCCCCACGTTCAGTGTAGTTACCATGGCGGATCCCCGGGGCACTCAACTGAAGATTGCAAAGCTTTTTAGGCGATAGTATAACAGTCGATCGACCAAGAGTGCATTTCCTTTCCAGAAGGAGTTTTGTCTGTACACACCTACCTCTCAGCTGTCTGAGCTCGCAGATTCAGAGGGTTTATTTTCGAGAAGCCAGTGGTCCAGACAGGCCGACACCCTCAGCATTGGCAGTCTTTGGGCTGTTATCATTTGCATTTGTAGTGTCTTTTCTGTTAGTTACTACTTGCTGTTAAACATTGTTTGTTTCGAATGGTAATATTGATAAAGTGACTATGCATTTTTCTGAATTAATCATGTCGCTGTCGCTCATTTACAGCATTGCACTGACATTTGCATTTTATTTACTCCACTTCGTCACTATGATTAGCAAAGACTGGAGGGAGGATGACGAAACTGAATACTCATAACTGATGATCGTATGCTTTCAGATAAAACCTTGCCGATGACGTACAAGGCATTGTTTCAAATCCCCTAAACACTGGAGATATAAGGAGTTAATCCCTTGTTAACCACTTCGAGCCAGGAAGTAGAAGTTTTTCGGACTTTTAAACCCTCACATCTTAACCCGGGGTAGGGTAGTTGTCAGTTAACTTGACTGAGCGTTCAAGTCTTATAGAGGAGTGTTGCCTTTCGAGGACCAGTCACAGTTTATGCCTCTCAAGAGGTAGTATCTCCTCGACCACCAATGGTTAAAACTCACCAATCAGGAGTAAGACAGTTGCAATCCTTTCAGAGCAATCAAGACAACCAGTGTCACACGACTTTGTTCCAAGAGAAAAAAGAAAGAATAAGAGAGCCCGCTAAGTAAAAAGAAAAAGAAAAAGCTGGAAAGCTAATACTTAGGCAAAAATTAGGGCATCCCGCTGGACTTCAAAAGAAAAAATCGAAAAGAACTCAAAGGGAGTCAGTCCAGGCAAAAGTTAGGGAATCAAAAGAACGAAAAGAAAGGATATAAAAAGAAAAATCCTCGAACAAGGACAAAGTCGTGTGGATACAGACACCGAAAACGGGAAAGGAGTAATTGTCATTCCGAAAGAGCCTTGTGAATTCCTTAACTATGGTTCTTACCAGTCAACATACCCCTCGAAGAGGCGAGCGCTCGAGCCAGGTTAACTGAACTTTAGGATCGGAGATCATCACGTAGAAGGGGTGGGTACAAATCATAATTTGAGCCAATTATCCTTGGTTTCACGAACCGTGAACCCGACCACGATACAACCCTTAAAAGACCTAATTGAGGCAAGGTTTATTTTGAAGGTGCATTACGGTAAGGTTGAGTAACCTGACTCCCTCTTGATTTGCTAGTCATATCCTTGTTGTATTTTTCACTGATCACGTAAGCACTACGTTTGAACTTTGGTTCATTCGTCACTCACAATCATGACACGTAAATGAGTGACAGCACATTTTTTTTCAAAATTTTCATGAACACTGCATTAAAATTACCATTCGGGACTGAACAATTTTACTTGCAGGTTGATAGTTGACAGGAAGGAAATTCCACTAGGGAATAATCAAACAGGACTGAATAATTCAGCAGTCTGGACCAGAATGGTGTATGTTGTGAAATCCCGCGAATCCGGAGCATTGACTTTCAGTGAGTTCAGAATTAGTCGGTCTGAGGACCAGTCCCGAAGCATCGATTGATTACGGGGCAATTTACTTGAGAAGCAGTTGATCAGAAGCGAATCTTCTCGAGAGCCAATCAGGGGTAGTTATCCAGAATGCTATGTTTGATCAGGGCAGGTTAAGTCGCTCAACGCTCGTTCAGGGGCAAGTCACTATGTTGATAGTTGTTGAATTGAGGGAATCCTTTTGTCGTGCAAACACCGGGGTAAGCCATCACAAGGTCGTATTGTAGCAAGGTGCTTTCGGTTCAGAGTGGGTTTTTCCAAGAACCAGATTAAGGCAAAGTCATTGCAGACAGGGGCATGCCGTCCTAAGAGCGCAGGGGTTATTCTTTATTCGAGAGTCATTAGATTCGAAGTATCTCGTTGAAGTTCAGAATACTGGGGCAGTTCATATCAAACCATCAGGGTACATATTTTCAGACTATCCCACAGAGGTTCCTGCAGGCCGGGGCATAACAGAGGCGAAAGAATTGTTCTTCTCAGTGTCATCAAAGTTACTCAGAGCTACTTGAGCAGATTCAGCCAATCTTCAAGTTTGAGACAAATATCGGGAAATCGTGTTGCCATCCATTGACCCTTCTACTAGAAGTCGTGAATTCAGACAGGGTATTGTCCAGCATCAGGAGTGTATGACCTATCACGGATGTACAGAAGCCCCATCCTACTTGGCACGTTCGGTTATCCCCAATAAATTCGTACATTCGAGAATCAGTTAATCTGGGGCAATTAGGTCGAGATTTGGCAAATCTCTCGCAGCTATGGGCACTGCTCCACGAGTCAGTCGATCAGGGGCAAAAGATTGTTGCAAGACCGGGGCAGATCACCCTAAAAACAAAAGATGTTGTTGGGACTTTCTTTTGGGTTTAACGTGCAGAAACAGTTCAGATCTAACCGTCAGGATACAGAGATCGAAGAGTCCTTATCAGAAAGTTGGTGCCGATTCAGGGGCAAGGTATTGTGAGTAGCACTATGGCTAGCCTTTCCTTTCCAGACGAATTGCTCAGACTGGGGCATGTTGGTATTTTTGGGGCAAATTTCCGAGAAGGAATATAGTTCATGTTGCCCTAACCAGAGGCTTTTGATGAAAGACTTGATCCTTATGTGAGATGAATCCCCACGCAGGTCGCACTTCATTTCCCTAAGCTGAGATAACAGTGTTCTTTACTAAAAGAAGGATCAATTTCACCAGCTAGTCGCAGCTATCCCCAAAGGATATTCTCCAGAAGGTAAAGATTAATGCTCGCCGCAGGATGTCTATCCTCAGTCCCGAGTATGTAAACTGTAGCCAGATGGTTTACTTTTCCCAGCAGGGTCATTTACCCTCAGCAGAATTTGATAACTCCGAAGTTCGTAAGACAGTGGTGGTTCTCCAAAAGGATTCCTTATCCCCAGCGGAGTCGTTTAGTTTTCAGAGAGTTGTAAACTGTGCAGACAGTTATTATTCCTAGTAGTTTGTTTATTTTCCCCCAGTGGAGTCACTCCCTGTTTCCAGCGGAGTTGGTTAATATTCCCCGAGAGAGTCGTTTCTTCCCCAGCGGAGTCTTCTCTCCCCAGCAGGTGTTATTCTTTCCTCCCAGTGGAAATCGAAGGTTTAAAGCTCTCCCCGACAGAGTTGGTTGTATGTCCTGGCATTTATTTTGCCGGAATACTTGGTGATACCCGGTCATTCCCCAGCATGGTGGTATTTGTCCTCAGCAGCCGTTGTTGATGAAGCAAGCTTATCAGAGCTGTTCCCAGCAGCCGGAACCTGCATTCGCATTTGCATGCATTATCATATTTGCATCTACCCAAACGCGTAGCATTTCCATGCTGTATGGAGCATTACGCCATTGTCAAACATACGCATTTTGAAACATAAGTCAGGTTGGTTAACCTTTTGCTTTCAGGTATGTTTCTCAACAGGAGTATGGAGTTCTAAAGCTCAGATGTCTTTTCAGATAATCAAAGTCTTGCCGTGAGACGTATGATGATGTGATTCAGTTTATTATCATCCCCAAAGAGTTACTGATTCAGGTTTTCTCGTATCCGATCAGCGGAATGTTTTATCAAGTTTGTTGCTGCAGTAGCATCTCAGGGTTCCATGAATCAAAATTTCAGAAGTGTTCGCTTGTTGTCAGAACGGGTGTCGGTCATAGGTTTTCAGGATATCCCCAGCTGTGTTGATAGAGTTTTTTCGTGTTGACGAATTATTTCTCTGTGTTGACAGAATATGGAGTCCTGTTGAGGACCAAGATTGATTTCTCCGTGTTGACGGAATATGGAGTCCTGATGAGGACAACTTATGCCTATGTTGATTGGATTTTTTCGTGTTGACGAATTATTTCTCTGTGTTGACAGAATATGGAGTCCTGTTGAGGACGAAGATTGATCTCTCCGTGGTGACGGAATATGGAGTCCTGTTGAGGACGAAGTTTGCTTTCTCCGTGTTGATGGAATAGGGAGTCCTGATGAGGACAAGTTATGCCTATGTTGATAGGATTTTTCTGTGTTGACAGAATATAGAGTCCTGTGGAGGACCAGGATGGATCTCTCCGTGTTGACGGAATATGGAGTCCTGTTGAGGACGAAGTTTGATTTCTCAGTGTTGACGGAATATGGAGTCCTGTTGAGGACGAAGATTGATCTCTCCGTGGTGACGGAATATGGAGTCCTGTTGAGGACGAAGTTTTCTTTCTCCGTGTTGATGGAATATGGAGTCATGATGAGGACAAGTTATGCCTATGTTGATAGGATTTCTCCGTGTTGACGGAATATAGAGTCCTGTGGAGGACCGAGATTGATTTCCCCGTGTTGACGGAATATGGAGTCCTGATGAGAACAATCTATGCCTATGATGATACAATTTATTCGTGTTGATGAATTATTTCCCCATGTTGACGGAATATGGAGCCCTGATGAGGACAATTTATGCCTATGTTGATAGGATTTATTCGTGTTGACGAATTACTCTCTCTGTGTTGACGGAATGTGCTTCCTGATGAGGACAATTTATGCTTATGTGGATAGGATTTCTTCGTGTTGACGAAATGTGAGTTTAGAACTGTACAAGAATGGTATTCCTATGATGATAGGGTTTATTCATGTTGATGAATCTATTTTCCTCGTGTTGACGAGACGTGAGGTCTGACATAGATAATATATTTCTATGTTAATAAGAGTTCTTGTGGTGATAAGACGTAAATAAGACTTTATTGCCTATGCTGATAGGATATCCTTATGTTCATGAGATGCAGACAACTCATCCCCAACGAAGTCGCCGTGATTTCTCCGTGTTGACGGAATGAGGATTCCTGATGAGGACAAGTTGTATTTCTCCATGTTAACGGAATATGGAGTCCTGTTGAGGACGAAACGAGATTTCTCCGTGTTGACGGAATGTGGAGTCCTGCTGAAGACAAGTTTGAAAGGTCCTGATGAGGGCAAGTTTTATTCCTATGATGATAGGATTTATTCGTGATGACGAACTTATGGCTTTTCGTGTTGACGAAATTTAAAGGCAATTGCGGATAAGTTTTTCCTGTGATGATGGGATCTTTACTCGTGTGGATGAATTTGTTTCTCTTCTTGTGTTGACAAGTTTAGTCCAGTTGTGGACAGAGGTGTTTTTGCAAAGATAGTTCAGTACCCGTGGTGTTACATGGGTGGTGATAGTCAAAATCAGAGTTATTCTCCGACGAACAATCAGGTTCACTCGACGAATGTCGTTCCCCCAAGCAGTGGCACAGTTTATTTCAGCGGTTGGCAAATTTCAGGGTATTTTGGTATTCAACCGTCTCGTACCTCGAATGTTTGAAGGTCATTCGCTCTTCACCCAGTCGGGTCCAAGCCTCTTGAATAGGGGCAGCTGTTGCACCCTAAAATTTGACCAACCGGTTCCCATATCTGGTTTATGTTTCAACGCATTTTGCATTCGCATTTGCATACTGCATACATGGCATTTTCCTCAGTCAGATTGATTTTTATCGGGATTGCAGCCCCTGGCGTTTCAGGCAGGTCAGAATAAAAGTCTGTTGAGAATTGGTGTTCGTTCCCTGTGTTTTCAGGCCATATCGGTGCCCGGGTTCCGCTACGGTTGCGCAATTGGGTTTTATTCGATTTAATCGGTTTCCTGGCATTTTTAGGATTTTTCTGTCATTTTTCTGGATTTTTAATGCATTTAAATGGATTTTTCTGGATTTAATAGATTTTTTAATAGTTTTTTAGAGTTTTAAATAGATTTTCTTTTCTTTTTTAGAGATTTATTAGATTTTAAGTTTTTAGATATTATTTTCCTTTTAATAGTTTTTAAAAATAGATATAAATAGATATTATCTTTTCTTAAATGAGAATAGATTTT
This sequence comes from Lathyrus sativus, assembly GCA_963859935.3. Taxonomy (NCBI): domain Eukaryota; kingdom Viridiplantae; phylum Streptophyta; class Magnoliopsida; order Fabales; family Fabaceae; genus Lathyrus; species Lathyrus sativus. The sequence continues at coordinate 181,430,943 of OZ012740.1, read as the reverse complement.
TAAAAGATAGATATTAATGTTTTTAGATGTTATTATATTTTAATTGTTTTTCAAAATTAATAGAATAGTAAAAAAAAAAGGGGATTAATTGTTTTAGATTTTTTAGAGTTTATTTTATTTGTTTTTCAGATTTAATTAGATTTTTTTAAAAATAGTTTTAGGTATTAAATAGTTTTTTGATTTTTTAATAGGGTAATTAGGTTTTATTTTTTTAATTTTCGTTTTATTTTAATTAGGGTTTTATGATTAATTTTTTTGTTAGTTAATTAGTCTAATTGTCATTTGGTTTAGTTAATTGGGTCTTTAATCAGATTATCCATTGGGCCAATTATCCAGTATCCACGAAATCAAGTCCAGGTCCAAATTTTCTGCCACTTGTCCTTTAAATAGCTTCGCCACGCGTGTGGGCCAGGATTAGCCACATCATTTCCACAATCCCTCAGACTTTGCCACCTAGCAACCCCACTCACCCTCTCCGCACACACGCGTCCTCCATGCGTGGCTCACCACCCCCACGTGTCTCCTCCCAGAACCCTCATCTGCATGCGTCGTGACACATGTCCCTTACCGTTCTCCCTCACCGGCCGGCCATGCAACCGCCGCGCCGGCCACCACAACTTCTCGCCGGAGCTCTAACCGTCGCCTAAAACCGCCAAAAACACCAGAATCTTCCTCTTCTCCGATCCAAATTCATCACTCCTTCATAGCATTTTTCCAGAAAACCCTTCCAAACTTCATCTTCCTCACCGATCCACTGATCCATCTTCATCAACATTCCCAGAACATCTTCAGGTTCTTCATTAACAATCATCGATTCTTCACCGATTCACCATAACCTTCATCATTTTTCCAGAAATTTTCAAACTCTCCTCAAGAACCTTCATCGCTCCCATCGATTTTTTTTTCCAGATTCCTTCATCAATCTATGTTCATCCTCCTTCAACTCTCATCAAGAACATTTAACGCCATCTCCAGAAATCCACAGTGATATTCATCGCGCCTTGATTGATCTCCGTGAATCTTCAAGAAATCCGTCAAAGCTCCTCCAATGTTCATCAAGCTTCCCAGATCGTGATTTATAGGAGCTTCAAGCCGTTGTTCATCGTCTTCGAGATCTCCAAATCCTCCAACCTTCAGCAAGGGTTTCCAGAAGTTGCTTCAAGGATCTTCGTCGAGCTTTGTTCCAAGAATGCAACCGCCGCCGTAGGGTTTCATTTCAGACTTCATCCAAGATCCAGAACCTTCCACGGTTGAGTCATTCATCCAGGTTTTGCTTCGATCTTTTCTGACTTTAGCAGTTTGTTTTTTAGGTTGTAGAACTAGGCAAAGAGATATGAACGGGGCATTCTTTGTGAGATGAATTAGGAGGATAGTTTGGGAATGGAGAGAGTTTTGGAGAGGGTTTCAGAGAGAACGGCGCTAGGGTTGTGCTTGGGGACGATGAACAGTGACATTGGAAGGGAGAATGAGAGGAGTTTTTAGGGTTAGTTTTGCTGAGGTTGTGAATGGGTTAATTTCGGGCTTTAGGCCCAGTTGCATAGAATACTGACCATACTCCCATTGTTTCTCGTAACACCCCCTCCCTCTTGTGTAATGTGTTCTGGGCCTTAGGCCCCGTTGCTACTTACACCCCCTAGTTTGGGGCCCAACATGAATGCAAAGCGAATCTGTTGACATTCGCACCCCCCTGGTTTTTTGTTTTGTGTGGTTTTTCTGAATCAGACTGGGCCCAGCGCATTGCTGGCTGCACCCCCCTTTTCTGGGCCCAGTGTAGTTCTAAAGTCTAATAACTGCTTTTGCCACCCCCCTGTTTTTTATTTTTAATTGAATTTTCTTTGTTCATATCATTTGCATATAGTTTACCAAATAATTCATATAAAATCCAAAAATAGTCATTTTGACATGGGATTTTTTCCCTCATTTTAATAATTGTCTCAAGAAAATTGTAAAAAAATAAAAATATTATTTTAGGCAATTTTCCATTTATGGTGAATTTTCACATTTAATTGCTTTTATTTTCATTTTGTTTGTACATATGATTTGGTGAATTTTGTTTAGTCATTTAAATTCATATTTTGATTCCATTCCTTTTGTCTTAGCTAGATTAGAAGTCTAGGTTCCCTTAGAGATTTATTCCACATTTTGTGGATTAATCTTGATTAGTTTTGATTAGAAAATATTAGGGTGATAGTTTTAGGGTTCAAACTCAACATAGGTGCATTATAACATTTTATTTTGGGGTTTTTAGCATGAATTAGGTTATGGGACATATAGGGTATGTAGGGTAGATGTAGAAATCCCCTTAGAATTAATCTTAGAATTTTAACTACTATTTTACTATTTTTAGTATGTTTTACAAATGGAGTGTTTGTTTGGTGTTCCCACTTGGGGTTTTTAATTGTGTGCTTGGGCTTCTGGGCTTTTCTATGGGGTATGGGGGCTTGGCTAGAGCTTGTGGAGCATGAAGACATCAAAGAAGAGAAGATGATAATCAAATGTTGAAGCCTGAAGATTGTTTGAGCTTGGAGTTGATTGAAGACATAGGAAATAATAGGAATAAGCAGAGCCTTAGAATAGACTGATTTTTTTTACAAACATGGATAGCTTCATGTGCTTCCATTCCTCTATATGACATAAAGTCCCTCTAGGGTATTCACCTCTCTCCTTTGGAGGGATAAGTGGCCTTACCTTAGAGGTAGAACTTTGAGAGAATCATTCTTCTATAATGTTAAACTGTTTGTAGGCTTCCTTTGGTAGTCAATGAACTGTTCAACATTCAACTCATCTTGTTAAGTGACTATCATCTAGGAGTGCTTAACTTGAAGAAAGAAGCCATTGAAGATAGAGATGAAGATCAAAGATTGACAAAGATGAAGGTTATTCATGTCAAAACTGTGCAGCTGTTAGAGCTAGGGTTTACTGCTGTTTGGAGCTATCTGCTGTCTGATGCTGTCAACTGTTTGAGATTTTGTGCTTTCTTGAGCTTGGGTAATTTCTTGGAGATGGAAGCTTGTTGTAGCTTGGGTATCATTGGAGTTCGACTTTTGGGTTCATTGGAAGATTGCTGTTTTTTTCAGAGCTGCTGCTGTAGGAGCTGGGGGGCTGTCAGAGCTGGGTTTGGGTTCTTCTATTTTCTTTGCTGTATTGTTTGTTAATTTTCCCCTTAGGTTAAAGTGAAGTTGTTTCACTTTGCCTATTGTTTTCTAGGTTTGAGGTTGAGTGGGACTCCCTTGCCTCGCTTGTATTGCGGCATTCATGCATTTTACTGCTTTACTGTATATATGCTGTTTCGTTTCCGTTTATCCCCTAAGATCTCTGGTTCTCTCTGCGCAAGAGAGAAATATGACAGACATTAGGCTCTCATCCATGCATGACAACATTAGGATAGTTTTGATTCCCATTTTAACCCTAGGTTTTAGAGTTCTTTCTCTTCTCATCTCAAAACAATCAAAAAACACAATAAACATTTCAAACACAATAAAAAACAGTTCTTGCGTAAAAGACTGGAAACCAATCAAAGGTGTCATTTTTGTCCGCTTGGACCCGTAATCAGGAGAAAACCTTTTTCAGAAGGATAAAAAACAACAGACAAATCTGTGTCTTCCGTAGCCCGAACTACGTTTGCTCTGATCTTTCATGCTGTATGAAAGTACGTAGGCATATGATGTGATATCCTAGCGAGCAACCTTCCCCTCCTTTCCCGTAGGTAGGCGAACTACGTTGACTCTGATTTCTCGTCCCAGACGGGAATACGTAGGCATAAAGTGTGATACTTTGCCGAGTCATTTTCTTTTCTTTTAACCTCAGACCTGTAGAATAGATAGAATAACAATCCGTACCAGAAAACAAGCGTGGATCCCGTCAAGTACGACAGACGTGAGGGGTGCTAATACCTTCCCCTTGCGTAACCGACTCCCGAATCCAGGATTTGGTTGCGACGACCATTCCTTTCTCGTCTTTGCGGTAGGTTTACTCTGAGCGTTTCCTTTCCCTCCTTCGAGATAAATAACGCACGGTGGCGACTCTTCTGTTCAGCCGGCGCCGATTTTCGCAGTAGCACCACTCTTACAGCGTTGTACTAATGTTGACATGTTGATAAATGATTTATTCACTTTATGTCACAATTTTTCCAATGAACAGATTGGATTTTAAAAGCTGTCATATGCATTGCATTTAATATATCTTTTATGCAGGACAACTTGTTTTACTTGCGAGTAAGCGCCTGATAGCAGGAAAGTTTCCACAGTGGAAAGATTGATCAGGATAGAATGCAGAATGCCTGAATACTCCATCGAACTGGGGAAAGTTATATTAAATGATCATAGCATGGGAGTCAGCCATCTAAAAGTCAGTTAATCTGAAGCAGTCAAGTCGAGAGTCGGCGAATCTCTTGGAGCCAAGAAGCACTTTCCCCACGGGTCAGCCAATCAGGGGCAAAGTCATTGTAAGACTGGGGCACGCCACCCTAAGAGCGTAGAAGTCATTTCTCGTCCTTGGGGCAATTAATATGAAGCACCTCTCTGAGGTTCAAGGTGTCTAGGCAGTGCATATTAAGCCATCAGGGCATGATATTTTAGACTTCCTTTCGAGGAATATCCCCACAGAGATCCCACGAGCTGGGGTAACTCGGAAACGAAGGAACTGTTATTCTCCAGAGCTACTCAGAGCTGCTTAGGCAGGTTTTAAAAAAAGACCTCGCAAGTGCAAGACGAATGTCGGGAAGTCATGTTACTATCCCTTGACCCTTTAGCCAAAAATCTTTGAGTACAAACAGGGTATTTTTCCAGCATCAGTCGTACCTGATCCTTTGCAAATCCAATTCCCTTTGGTACGCTGGAAGACTTCGTCTGTTCTCTCCAGCAAAAGTCCAATCGTCATTGGCATGCATGAGCTATCTCCGGTAGAGTCCAATCATACTTGGCATATCCGATTATCCCCAGCGGAGTTGGCTTCACCTTTCTAGCATTTATGTTGCTGGAACGTTCTGTTGTTTCCAATTTTCCCCGGCGGCCCGAGCCTGCATTTGCATCTTTGCATATAGTTATCATATTTGCATCATCCTTGCATTTCATCCTCAAATGCGTAGCATTTCCATTTCGTATGGAACATTACGCCATATTCAAACATACGCATATGCATTCGAAGCATAAGCCAGTTTCTGTTAGCCTTCTGTGGCAACTTGAATCACTTCGCAATCAATACAGGGGAATTTATCCAGCAGCTTTGTACAGACAGCTTATCGGTTTACTCGGATTTCAGATCATCCGACGGTTATGCTTTGTCCATCAGTCCTCTGATGATGACATCCCCAAGCAGAGTTTCTTTGTCGATCAGTCCTCGGATGCCGACAGTTTCTCTTTCCGTTAATCCCTATTGACGATGTGGTTCTCCGAGCAGATTTCATTTCTGTCAATTCCTATTGGCGACGTGTTCCCCCAACAGGTTTTTCTCTCCGTCTATTCTGAGACGATGTAAGCTTCGGATATGGTTTTCTCTCCGTCTATCCTTAGACGACGTGAGCTTCAGACGTGGTTTTCTTTCCGCTTATTGGATGAAATGGCGTTTTAGGATGGTTTTCGTGCAGTCAATTCCTATTGACGTTGTGACTCTTTGAAGAATGATTGGTTTCCCTTGTTGGAAATTCCTATTGACGACATGGCTCTTTGAAGATGGTTTTCTTTCTGTCAATCCCTATTACCGATGTGGCCCTTTTAAAATATTTTCTTTCCATCAACTCTTATGGACGAATGAATTCTGCAACTCGACGAACGGTTTTGAAGTGCATTTTTGGTGTCTTCCCGTCTACCATTAGACAATGTGAGTATTTGGAGTCTTTCTGTCTACCATTAGACAATGTGAGTATTGTTTCTGTCTATCCGTGGACAGCGCGGACGTATTTGGAGTCTTTCTGTCTACCATTAGACGATGTGAGTATTTGGAGTCTTCCCGTCTACTTTTAGACGAGGTGAGTATTATTCTCTTCCTGAGGTGAAGCTACCAACTGCGTGTTGATCTAGCCTTTGGTTTTAATGTCCGTGGCATTACACAGATGACTGGCAACAATGTCAGGTGTTCTTTATTGGATGATCAGTCAGCTGGTTGCCGTTGCAACTGTCTGCTTTCAGTTTTTCTGGATATTTGTTTCCCAATCAGAGTGTTGCAGTTTATTTCTGCGGTTGGCAAATTTCCGGGTTATTTGGTATTCAACCGTATTTTACCTTGATTGTTTGAAATCCGTTCTCTTTTCATCCATTTAGGTCCAAGTCGTTTGAATAGGGGCAGCTGTTGCACCCCAAAATTTGTCCAACCTTTTCTTAACTTGGTTTATGTTTCATTTCATTTCTTTCTAGCATTTGCATTGCAAAGTGTCGCTACCGCGAAAATAAGGTGCCGGAAAAACAGAAGAGTCACCACCTTTCGTTATTTATCCCATAGAAAGGGAAAGGAAACGATCGGAAAAAACCTGACGAAAAGGTATAAGACAAGGTCATTGCAATCATTGTCTGGGTTCGGGAGTCAGTTACGCAAGGGGAAGGTAATAGCACCCCTCACGTCCATCGTACTCGATGGGATCCACGCTTGTTATGTTTATCTGACGGGTTGGTTTATCTATCTACGCTAAAAGGTTGGTCTGAAAAGAAAAGAAAAATGACTCGGCAGAACACAGCAGTTCTATGCCTACGTATTCCCGTCTGGAATGAGAAATCAGAGTCAACGTAGTTCGCCTAACTACGGGTTACGGGGGAAGGTTTCTCGCCGAGATATCACATCTCGTGCCTACGTACTTTCACACGGCGCGAAAGATCAGAGCAAACATAGTTCGGGACAACACGAGACACATGTTTGTCTTTTTTATCCGAGTAGGGTTAACAGACGGTTCCAGCAATTGGTGTATGCAGCTCGCTCGAAGGAGACTTAGGCATTTATCGTTTGCGGTAGAACCGGGAGTTAACAAAACTCTCCTTATGAAAATGGTTTCCAAGGATTAAAGGTCCAAGAGGCCAAAAAGATGTTTGATCTTTGTTTTCTGTTTTTTAGAAGAAGTATCTTTTATGGATGTTTGCAACTAATAACGCACTAGAGACTATGACCTGAGAGTGAATGCGTCGCATGTCACCTAAAGGGTGCCATACTAAACATCCAAGCTGTTGAAAAGAAACTTTCCAACAACCCTTTCTCAAGTAGCTTAAGGCTCGTAGCATACGACATCAATTAACCTTTATTATTGTATTTTGATTTGTTTGAAGATGAGAAGAGAAAGGACGCACTAAAGGGGAACTAATCCAATCCTAAAGTTGTCATGCAAAGTTGATCCTATGATTGAGGTTAGAAGGGAACTACCTAATGTTATCATGCATGGTTAGAACCCTAATGTCTGTCATAACTTCTCTTGAACAAGAGAAGTCAGAGTTCCTAGGGGAACATGGCAAAGGAAAGCAACAGCAAAAGTATAACTGTAAAGAAACAATTGTAAGTAAAATGCATGCAATGCAACAATACAAGCAGAAGGAGCCAAACTCAACTTCTAGAGCAAGCAAGCTAGAGGCAACACACAACACAGGTAAGGGAGACAAGACTCAACCTTAAACCAGCAAGCAAAGCCAAGCAATAACAGTCAAGCAGAGGGAGACAGACTCAGCATCTAATGCAGAGAAGAAAAGGGAGCAACTCAACCTTTAGGATGCTCTTAGGCCTAGAAACATCTACCTGAGGCCTAGTCTAATGCAACACACCAAACAGTCACACAAGCAACAGCACAGCAATCAGAAAACACAGCAAACAAAATAGCAGACAAGCAGCTCAACAGCAAAGCAGATTTACAGCAGAACAAACAAACAGTCTGCAATCAACTTCAAGTCCAAGCCATCTTCAAGAGTAGACTTCATCTTCAAGCTTCAAATGATCCACCAAGAGAGATGATAACATCATGATTATTGCATGATGATGGGAAGCATGATGGCACTCAACCATACATCTGAGATAGGCATCCTCAAAGGTTCTACCTCTTGTAATATGCCACACATCCTTCCAAATGAGGGATGAGGCTTCCACATAGGGACCTTGAATCAGGGGATGAGAATGGAAAGCAATCAAGGCAATCCATGTTTATTTGAAGAAAGAAAAATCAAACTAAAGCTCTTCTTAAACGCTAATTGATTAAGCTACAAGAAAGCTACTAAAAGGAGGTCTAAACACCAAAACCAAATACCACAATCGATAAAACAGAAGCCTCCATATGTCTACAACACTATCCAAGAGGAATGGAAAATTTATCTTATGCTATGGGCCACCATTGAGGTCATTCTAAAGGAGAAGTCATGTTATGAGCACATTAAACTAGCCTAAGTTTTAAATCTATTTAAAATACCAAATCTACTTCTAAAATCCTAGAAAATTTCTAAGGGAACCTACATGTGTTATGTATCTATAGTAGGAAGACCAGGGATTGAATCTAAAGGGAAAGCCACTAAAGAAATCCTAAATCACAAAGTGTCAAATGGGAACCCTAAAATGGAAGGTCATGGGAACCTAATCCAAAACAGAACCTAAAGTTATCTAAAAAATATGAAATAAATCCTAAGGGATCATGCATCTCTATGCTAGTAGCCAGCCAAAAATCTCACTCAAATTGCATACCAATTGATCATACAAAAATCAACAAGAAAATGAGAAAATATGCCAAATTTAAGGAATTAAACAAAATGCAAAAAATCATATTAAATTGAAAATTGCATGAAAATAAAACCTAAACATGTCAAAAAATCATAAATAAAATCCAGAGCATGCACATATTTTTATTTTATTTTTCTGATCAATAATGGAATTATTATGAATTTAAAATGACAAAGCAATTAAAATAAAATCAAAAATCAATTAAAGAAAATAAAAGCTGAGAATTAATCAGGACAGTTGGATCAATGGACTTAGTATGCTAATCTAAAGACTATCCACACGCCAACGCATTAATAAAGCGCAACGTTTTGGCTTAGTCAAAGTCCAACTCTGAGGACAAATTACAAGTGTACGATGGAGAGACTTAGTCTTCGTTTTCCAATGATCCAAGGGCCAGGGCTCATCGTCCTCATTTAAAACTTCAGATGGAGGGAAGATTTTCAGGCGAACCAGACGGTGGTCTGGTGGCCGCGCCACCGTCTTCTCCGGTGAGGCACTAGTTGCAGGTCATCCAAACATAACAAACCTTACATCAATCTTCTCCAATTTTCATGCTGATTCCAAATATCATATCCATTTCTCCTAAATCCTCATGAATTTTAAAACACGATCACAAACAGAAAATGCATCAAGTTCTTGATCATCACCAATCTCAAAATTAAGGTTATGGATCTCTTCCTCATTCTTCATAGGTCATCATGAACTATCTAGATCAAGCTAACACCTCAAAATCAGGCCAATTCGAATCCAAACAGAAATCATGTTGCATCTTGGATCACCTCTAAACTTCCAAATTTCTATCCTAAAACCATCTGATCATCTTCCTAATGCTTAACCACAGATCAAATTATGCTAGATCGTCCTATAATCAGTGCAGTTTTGAAATGTACATACCTGGTTTGTAGCTTTGAATTGAGGCACTTCCACTGTGATTCAAGCTTCCAGATGATGCAGAATCGTTTCTTGATGAAGGATAAAGATGATAGAATCCAATAATTGCCTTGATTTGCTCTAGAATTGAAAATTGATTTCTCACTTGAAGCTTGAAATTCACTCTGTAATCTCTGGCTCTAGCACGAAATAACCACCAACCTTGATCCTAACTTCTTTCTGAACTTATATAGAGTAAATTTGGGTGATTTGGAGGCCCATTGGAGGCCCAAACAGTGAGATCCAATTTCCACTTCTCCTTGAAAATTTCAACTATGGTGTACACGAATTTCCCTCAATTCCTTCTCCAAGAAGCTTCTCATGCCTTGCTTGTGAACTGTGGAGAGTGTATGGATCAAATTGAGAGCTTGTTTGCATCATATGACCAACCTTTGATGTGTTACTTATTCATGAAGTAACAAAGTGAAATGTCATGAAATATTCCCCAAATGAATTTTCTAATATTGCCATTGTGCTCCAAATGATTTTTCTGATCAAAATGAGCACTCATTTGCATTGGTTCCTTGGAAGTTGGTTGACCTTTGCAGACAAATTTCACATTCATCTGATGACCTGTAACTTGTCTGGATCATAACTTGAGTTCTATAAATCCGATGGAAGACTTCTAGTACTCAAATTAAAGCTACGAGCATGCTATACAAGTTTCATGCTGGCCAAAAGTTGAGATGAAACTTGTATCTTGAGATAAGTGGTCTTGAAGTTAGGCATTAAATAGGGGATTTTACCTTGAGAACCCTAGTTTAGCAACTCCTCACACTTTGAATTCTTCTTGGATTGATCTTGGAATATCACCTCATGTATCTCAACACAACTTTCCATGGTCACAAAGACTTAGAAATAGGTTTTGATCCTCTTCAATTGCACAGTTGACTTAGGGTTACTCAGATGAAAACCCTAATTGCAACACCCTCAACTGTGTCTCTTCACCCTTGGCATAATGATTTGATTGAGCTCCACGATGACCCTCAAGACACTCCATGAGCTCTATCCACACTCTATCCATGATCAAGGCTTCACAACCCACTGATGGTCTTCAATTGGTCCTCAGGTTAGGAGATGAACCCTATACAAGCAACCAAACTTCTCAAGAACACAACCCTCTTCCTGATGACTTTGATGACTTCTCAAGCTTGAGTAAAACCTCTAGATAGGCTCCTCTTGATATAACCCACACTTGATCCCCTGTTAAATGAATAATTCTATGCTATGCAAATGCTAGACCAATGCAATGCTAATGCAATGAAACAAAAGCCAAGTAAGAAAAGGTTAGGCAAATTTTGGGGTGCAACAGCTGCCCCTATTCAAGCGGCTTGAACCTGACTAGATGAAAAGCAAATGAATTTTAGGCAATCAAGGTAAAAGACGGTTGAATACCAAAGAACTCGGAAATTTGCCAACCAAGGAAATAAACTGCACAAACTGCTTGGGGAACAAAATCCAGACAATTGAATCCGGTCGTCACAGCAACAACTGATTAACCATCTGATACAGAACCTGATTACAACATCAACCACCTGTGTGACACCACAGGCATTAAATCCAAACAAACAAACTTTAAATATACGCTACAGTAAGCAGGCGCCGAGCCACAGGACCATATCAAAATATTATCCTTGATCTTCCATCTCCGAAGAACCGAGCAAAGCACTACGTAATATTGTGAATCGTCAGTATCTTTGACCTTCCATTTCCGTAGAAACGGGCATACGCTAAATAAAAGCGTGGACCGTCAATATCTTTGATCTTCCATTTCCGCAGAAACGGGCATACACTAAATAAAAGTGCGTACCGTTAATATCTCTGACCTTCCATTTCCGCAAAAACGGACATACACTAAATAAAAGTGTGTACCATCAATATCTCTGACCTTCCATTTCCGCAGAAATGGGCATACACTAAATAAAAGTGCGTACCGTCAATATCTCTGACCTTCCATTTCCGCAGAAACGGGCATACACTAAATAAAAGTGCGTACCGTCAATATCTCTGACCTTCCATTTCCGCAGAAACGGGCATACACTGAATAAAAGTGCGAACAGTCAATATCTCTGACCTTCCATTTCCGCAGTAATGGGCATACACTAAATAAAAGTGTGAACTGTCAATATCTCTGACCTTCCATTTCCGTAGAAACGGGCATACACTAAATAACAGTGCGAACTGTCAATATCTCTGACCTTCCATTTCCGCAGAAACGGACATACACTAAATAGTAGTGCGTACTGAGCATCCGAAGACTTGAACAAACAACTCCGCGGGGAAACATCTGACGTCAGCTGCCAGACATCCATCTTGAACCCAAAATGGGTGACAACTTCGAAGGTATAATCATGAAGCCTTTTAGTGCTGACGTAACAGTAATCCGAGGAAAACTCTACTGGGGAAATTCTGGCGTCAACTGCCAGACACTTACCTTGGCAAAAGGTAATGACTTCAAAGGTATAATCCATGAAATCTTTCCCTTTAAAACGCTGACGTAACAACAATCTGAGGAAAAATTCGCTGGGCAAGAAGAGAAACTTAACCAAGCAACTCTGATGAGCACATATGATAGGACGAACGTTATCATCACATATCTCATGCCAAAAATTCGCATACTCGAAAACCATCCTGAACAAGAATTCCAATTACCTGCAGGGAAAAACACTTGAAAACAAAGAGGTAACCGACCCGGCTTATGTTTCAAAATGCATATGTTTGAAAATGGCGTAATGTTCCATACGACATGGAAATGCTACGCGTTTGGGTAGATGCTATGCACGATGCAAATGTAAAGAGGCGTTCCGGCAAAATAAATGTCGGAGGAACGAAGTCAAACTTCCGCTAGGGGAAGAAACAATCCTGCTGGGGATATCTCGACAAATCCGAAGTTACGAACTCTGCTAAGGATGGTCAACCTATTGGAGGAAGGACAACCTGCTGGAGAACAGAAAGAACAATCCTGCGCGGGGATGATCTTTTCAAACCACTGACAACCTGGTTATATCCTGGGAGGTCTTTCACTGGGGATTAAATGTACACACGACCAACTGACGGGGATGCACATTACTGCCTGACTGCTTACTAGCTCGCATCCAACTCTTATGGGGATAGAAATGCGACTTCCATCTGCTGGGGAGGAACAAGGTCACTTAGAGCCTGCTCCTATGTTAAGGGACTCCGACTGGGGAACACGATCCCTTGGCTGTTTGCTTCGAAGGTAACGACCCTGCAAAATATGGACGAAACAGGACAATTCTACACAAAAGGAACTATCTTGGTCAGTATCCGTGATAATTGTTTAGTTAATTCAAAGTTTTAACAATTATTGGCTGAGGCCTGCAAGTTTATGCACGTGCAAGTTTATCAAAAACATCGGCGTTTTCCACAAACAAAACAGTAGAAGTTAAAACAAACATCAAGTACTGAATAGTATGAGTTTATTGATAACAGGCCTGTAAATAGGCAAAGTTTTTACAATGGATGCAACTCCTGAAAAGAGGAAGTTACAACACAAATACAAATATGTACAGATGCACAAAGAAATTTGTATACATGTCGGCAATGTGGTACAGACAAACACCATGAGCTGATCCTCCTATGACTCGCCTGACCTCGACGCTTTCCCGATACTCCGTCCTCGGAAAAAATTGACTTGGATAATCGACCCTCGGGTACTCCCAAACCACTAAGCAATGCAGTATCAAACTCGGACCACATTCGTTTGCTTTTTTAATCCCTAATGTTTGCCTGAATCGCCCTTTGCGGGTTTTCAATTCATCGGGATACCCTTTTTTGCCGAAGTCGCCTTTTCAGGTTTTCGACTTCGCGGGTGTACATCTTTTCAATTTTATCCCTAATTTTTGCCCGAACCTTATTCTTCTTTCTTTTTTGGTTCGCCGGGATGCCCTATTTTTGCCTGGACTTTCTTTTTTCTGTCCAGCGGGTCTCTTTAAGCAAAGTATTTTTTTAACTGCGTCCGAGTTCACAGGGGATGTAAAATCTTCACCATCCATGGTGGACAACAGTAAGGCTCCTCTGGAGAAGACCTTTCGAACGATATATGGACCTTCATAGTTGGGAGTCCATTTGCCCCTGTGATCTGATTGTGGTGGGAGAATCTTCTTCAGTACAAGATCACCCGTCTAAAAGCTTCGAGGGCGCACCTTCTTGTCGTAAACTTTCTTCATCCAGCTCTGGTATAACCGACCATATGCGATAGATGCAAGTCTCTTCCCATCCATCAAACTAAGCTGATTCAGTTTATTCTTTATCCATTCTGCCTCGTCAAGTTGGACATCGAGCAAAACTCTCAAAGAAGGAATCTCAACTTTCAATGGTAGGACAGCCTCCATACCATACACCGGTGAGAAAGGTGTTGCCCCAGTTGATGTGCGTACCGCTGTACGATAACCGTGCAAAGTGAAGGGCAACATCTCGTGCCAGTCTTTGTATGTCACAACCATCTTCTGAACTATCTTCTTGATGTTCTTATTGGCCGCTTCGACAGTGCCATTCATCTTGGGCCGATAGGGAGATGAGTTGTGATGCTCAATCTTGAAATTCTGGCACAATTCCTTCATCATCTTATTATTCAAGTTCGAACCATTGTCAGTAATGATTCTTTCGAGAATGTCGTAACGATAGATGATGTCCTTTTTGATAAACCGGGCTACTACTTGCTTGGTAACATTAGCGTAAGACGCTGCTTCGACCCATTTGGTGAAGTAATTGATAGCTACCAAGATGAACCGGTGTTCGTTGGATGCAGTGGGCTCAATTTTGCCAATCATATCAATGCCCCACATGGAGAAAGGCCACGGGGACGCCATAACATTCAAAGGGCTCGGCGGCACATGAATCTTGTCTGCATAAATCTGGCATTTATGGAATTTCTTCGCAAACTTGAAGCAATATCTTTCCATCGTTAGCCAATAATACCCTGCTCGTAATAACTTTCGAGACGTAGCATGTCCGCCGGCATGCGTGCCAAAGGTACCCTCGTGGACCTCCTCCATAAGCAGATTAGCTTCTTTCTCATCCACACATCGCAATAGCACCAAATCATGGTTTCTCCTGTACAGAACACCATCTGGATTCAAGTAGAAGTTGCCAGCCAATCTCCTAAGAGTCTTCTTATCGCGGTTGGATGCCCCAGTCGAATAATCTTGGTTCTTTAGGAAATTCTGGATATCAAAATACCACGGCTTGCCATCGAAAGCTTCCTCAATGGCGAATATGAAAGCGGGCCTATCAAGGCGAGAGATAACTATCCTGGGAGCCTCGTTCCAGAAGTTAACTTTGTACATTAAAGACAATGTCGCAAGAGCGTCTGCCATCTGATTTTCTGCCCATGGCACATGGTGAAATTCTACTCTGTCAAAGAAAGGCAACAACCTCCTTGCATAATTCATGTACAGTATCAGATTAGGCTGACGAGTTCCCATTCTCCCTTGATCTGGTTCAAGACTAGCGCGGAGTCTCCATACACATCAAGATTTTTAATCCTAAATTCAATAGCCTCCTCAAGACCCATGATACACGCCTCATATTCGGCCTCATTATTGGTAACTGGAAATGTCAATCTGATAGTGAACGGGATGTACGTCCCATGGGGAGTCGTAATGATTGCCCCAATTCCACTTCCGTATGAATTAACAGCCCCGTCAAATATCAATTGCCATTGGGAACTCCGTTCAGGACCCTCACCATGCAATGGCTCCTCGCAGTCTTTCATCTTTAAGTACATGATATCCTCGTCAGGAAAATCAAACTTCATTGGTTGGTAATCATCGATTGGCTGCTCGGCCAGGTACTCTGACAGTATTCTACCTTTGATAGCCTTTTGCGAAACATACTGTATATCGTACTCTTTCAGTACCATCTGCCATCGGGCAATCCTTCCAGAAAGTGCATGCTTTTCGAAGACATATTTGATCGGATCCATCTTTGAAATCAGCATGGTTGTATGATTTAGCATGTATTGTCTCAGACGTTTGGCAGCCCAAGCAAGTGCACAACACGTCTTTTCGAGCATCGAGTAACGAGATTCACAATTTGTGAACTTTTTACTCAAGTAATAGATCGCATGCTCTTTCCGTCCAGTCTCTTCATGTTGACCGAGAACACAACCCATGCTGTTCTCAAGAACCGGTACATGATCAATGGTCTTCCAGCTATTGGGGGTATCAATATTGGAGGTTCCTGCAAGTACTCTTTTATTTTCTCAAACGCCTTTTGACAATTTTCATCCCAGACAATCGCCTGATCTTTTTTCAACAGTTTAAACATCGGTTCACACGTGGCTGTAAGGTGAGATATGAACCGGGCAATATAGTTCAACCTCCCCAAAAAGCCACGAACCTCTTTCTCTGTTTTTGGCGCTGGCATTTCTTGTATCGCTTTTATCTTTGCATGATCAACCTCAATTCCTCTTTCACTAACAATGAAACCCAACATATTTCCACATCTCACCCCGAAGGTGCACTTATTAGGATTCAACCTCAGCCTGAATTTCCTAAGCCTCTCAAACAATTTCAGAAGATTCACCAGATGCTCTTCCTCCGTCTAGGATTTGGCAATCATATCGTCAACATAGACCTCAATCTCTTTATGCATCATGTCATGAAAGAGTGTCGTCATAGCACGCTGATATGTTGCCTCAACGTTCTTCAAACCAAAGGGCATCACTTTGTAGCAGAATGTTCCCCACGGGGTAATGAAAGTTGTTTTCTCCATATCCTCTGGCGCCATCTTAATCTGATTATAGCCCGAAAAGTCGTCCATGAAGGAAAACACAGAGAATTGAGCAGTATTGTCGACCAATACGTCAATATGAGGAAGCGAGAAGTCATCCTTAGGGCTCGCCTTGTTTAGATCCCAATAGTCAACGCACATCCGCACCTTACCATCTTTCTTTGGTACAGGTACTATATTGGTGACCCAAGGAGGGTAAGTTGTAACAGCTAGAAAACCAGCGTCCCACTGTTTCTGTACTTCCTCTTTAATCTTTACGACCATATCTGGTTTCATTCTTCTGAGCTTCTGCTTGACCGACGGACATTCCTCACGCAATGGCAAGCGGTGGACCATAATATCAGTGTCTAACCCAGGCATATCATCATAAGACCAAGCAAAGATGTCACTATACTCTCGAAGCATCTCGGCAAGTCTCTGCTTGATATTGCTTTGCAGCGCAGCCCCTATCCGGACATTCCTGACAACTTCTTCCGAACCCAAATTAACGACCTCAATATCCTCCTAATGAGGCAGAATGATTTTCTCTTCTTGTCTCAAAAGTCAAGTCAGCTCTTCTGGTAAGTCATCGTCCTCAACAATCTCTTCCTCGGCTTGAAGTATCGGATGCTCAAAGTCGAAGCGAGTCATAGGGAGCTCTTGATCTGTGTCATCTGAAATATGGATCTTGCAAGAGAAAGGGTTAAATGCTTCAAATGATATGCAAACGAAGCATACAACCACATTGCCATTTTATTGTTAAAAAAAAAAAGAAAAACAGGGATCACAACATTTGCATGAGAAAAACGCCTTTATTTGATGATTAAAGCAAAGCATACACATAAACAAGTAGGCCCTGAAATAAAATCACTATGCCCCGGGTAGGACATAGGATTGTACAATAATCGAAAAAACAAGGGATTACTGTTTCGTCGTCACTTGAATAAAGTCCTGAAAAGACCAGTTGCATAGGCTTTTTCCTGGCTCGCTGGGCTTGATCCATGAATCCATGTCATAGTTGCTATCTCCATCTTCACTATCAGACATAACATTAACCGTTTCAAAACTGACTCCTCCTGGAGTAAACACAATCGGCCCCTTGAACTTTGGCGCGCTCTGTGATGAAGATGTCGACAACAGGCAATAACCCAAGCCAAATTTATCCTGCTTAATAGGAATCTCCAGAACTTGACCCCAACCTTTAGTTTCCCCGACCTGAACTACCGCTTGGGCTTCTCTGTACGAAGACATAGCCACCTCTGGCTCATTGTTGATGACAGGAGATTGTCTCTGATCTGCACCCCTTCAAAGGCTTGGCACAATGTCTCATGGATCTCACCGTCCACTTCGACATATTTGAATGATGACAGGTGACTTACCAGGATATCTTCCTCCCCACATACGGTGACAATGCTACCACTGACCATATACTTAAGCTCTTGGTGCAACGTAGACGTTACAGCCCCTGCAGAGTGAATCCAAGGTCGTCTAAGAAAACAACTATAAGCTGGCTGGATATCCATAATATAAAACACATTATCAAACAACTCTGGACCGACCTGGATTGGCAAAGTCAATTCTCCAAACACGGACCTTCTAGTCCCGTCGAAAGCTCTCACTACCAAGTCACTTGGCGTGCATATTATACCTCGGGTATCTAGCTTCAAAAGTGCCTTCTTGGGCAAAACATTCAGGGACGAACCAGTGTCAACGAGGACGTGAGACATCACAGTGCCCCTACACTCAACTGAAATATGCAACGCGCTATTATGGTTGCGGCCCCTGGGTGTCAAATCAAAATCTGTAAAGCCAAGGCCATGCCCCGCGTTCACGTGTGCAATCACTCCTTCGAGCTGATTCACGGATATCTCCTGTGGTACATAAGCAGCGTCAAGAGCTTTCTGCAAAGCATCCCGATGGGCCTCGGAACAAAGTAACAATGACAAAATCGAGATTTTGGAAGGCGTCTGCTGCAGATGATCGACAATTTTATAATCACTCTTCTGAATTAATCTCATAAATTCTTCCACATCTTTAGTCAAAGCCTCTCTCTCCTTCTCCTGAAAAGGTCCTTCTTCATTGACTTTACCTTTCCTTTTGGCAATTCTCTCATCTTCTACTTCTGGTGACGCAAAAAATCTACCGCTGCGGGTTATGCCCCCTGCCCCCACAAGGTTATCAACTGACCCTACCGGCGGGATTGTCAGGTTAATCTTTTCTCCATTGCAGTAAACTCCCGCCCCATAGTTCCAAGGGATGGCTTTAGTACTTTCATATGGAATGGGTCCAGCTTTGGTTATAGTGATAGTCGGCCTCTTGGGAGGCGTCGATATCGTGACAGTCTTAAACAGGATCGTAACCGTTGCAACTTCGCCCGGCTTTTCAACTATTGCCTCAACAGGCTTCTCTTCAGCAGTACGGTCGAATTGCAGCATACCCTCATCAATCAGCCCTTGAATACCTTTTCTTAAGTTATCACAACCCTCAGGCCGGGCCAAACAGTCAACACAATATGTATCACAACCAGGGAACGCTCCCCCTTTCAGCAACCTGCTTTTTACACAACCCAGAGGCGTCTTCAGTTCATCCACATTCATGACCAAGTTTAGACTGGTATCTTCCAAGATTGCACCCACCTGTGCAGACCCATGAGACGGCATCAGATTTTTCTCAATATTGGGTGCCTCATTACCAAAGTTTATAGCCTTGCTATCTATCAAATCTTGCACCTTGTGCTTCAATGCTTGACAATTCTCTATGCTATGACCGGGTGCCCCGGAGTGGAATCCACAATGTGCATTAGCATCGTAACCAAAAGGAGGCGTGCCTTTCGGCGGAGCTAGCGTCCTTTTCTCAACAAGCTGCAATTGTAACAGAGTTTGAAAAAGCTGAGCATACGGTAGTGGAGGCACATCAAATACTCTTTTCACAGCTCTATCCCGACCTTAGTACCTTTGCTGAGCAGTATTCTGTTGTCCCTGTTGCTGCTGTGGCTGTGGTTGTTGCTGTTGGGGTACGGGAATTGTCACACTGGCGACCTGCTGCCTGCGCAAATTCTGACTTCTATCCCTTCTCCGATCACTACATACCGAATTAGTGTCTCCCTGCTTTTTATTTCTGAATACTTTTTTACCACCTCCAGCTGAGGTTGATTCTCCTGCTTGAATCTTACTGATCTTGACGTCGTTCTCTATACGTTCCCCCAAGAGTATCATCTCAGAAAAATTAGCCGTCGTACAATTGATAAGCCTGTCATAATACAACCCAGAGAAAGTGCCCACAAAAATATTCACCAACTCACGCTCTACCATGGGTGGGTGCACCCTAGCTGCGAGCTCACGCCACCTCTGGGCGTACTCTTTAAAACTCTCGCCATTCTTCTGAGAAAGATTTTGGAGTTGGACCCTGTTCGGCGCAAGGTCGCTGTTATATTGGTAATGCTTTATAAAGGCTTCCGCCAACTCTTTCCAGCTACCAATCTGAGTGGGCTCTAACCCCATATACCATTCAAGTGACGAGCCAGACAAGCTATCTTGGAAAAAATGCATCAGCATCTTTTCGTCCTCAGAATAGGCGGACATTCTCCGATAATAAGACCGTACATGAACTCTCGGGCAAGTGTCCCCCTTATACTTGTCGAAAGTAGGCGCTTTGAACTTGAGCGACACCCTCAAGCCAGGAACCAACCCCATATTAGCCATGTCCAACCCCGTGGAATTCTGATTGGCAAGATTCCTCATTTGTTCCTCCAACATCTTGAACCTTTGGTCATTGTCAGTGGGCATCTCGAGATCCCTTCCTGGTGGAGGGGAAAGCATCTTCTTGACGATCCTCGCCCCAATGAGAATCCCAATTATCATACCCAACGTAAGCAGCATTCGGACCAAAGCCATTCTGATTGAACCTGGGACCATACCTCATATTACCAAAACCCTGATTGCCAGCACCCGGCCCAAAACCAGCGTTGTAAGCACCCACTCCAACACCATTGTTGCTTGTGTTGCCAAAACCTGCGTTACCAAAGCCCTGATTGCCATAACCCTGATTGCCACCACCAAAACCAGCATTGCCAACACCAATACCCACACCAGTGTTTCCAGCACCAACACCAAAACCAGCATTCCCAGTTCCAACATTGTCGTTGGTTGCCACATGTCCGTTACCATTACCAGTTACATTCCCATTCCCAGCTCTATTACCGTTCTCAGTAGTGTTAAGGACAACCACCGGTACAACATCACCCGCCAGGGGAGTCTCTCCATGAGGAGGATCAGTAGCAACCCCGCCATGTAGCACACCGTTACCATCGACTCGTGCAATCAGAGGCTGCACCAGAGTCTGAAGCTGCTCTTGGCCCTTGGCCACAGTTTCTGTCACTTGCATGAACTGCGCCATCATGTCGCGCATCTCCTGCATCTCAGTTTGCATTTGATCCATAGCTTTCTTGCAGTTACTTCTTGTAGAGTAGCGATGAATTCGCTAATCGGCAATCCTGAAATCTGCATCGACAAAGGGTTAGGAAACAGCTCAATGTACCTGCTATGCAAATGATTTATGCAAATGCAAACGTGTGTCTGTGCTTTAGGGAGATTTCTCCCCTGATTCTAGTGCCAGAGTGCCAGTGCTAATAATAAGAAGTCCGGATCCAGTCACTGAAATAACATCTCATATATAAATGGCCCAACAAGGCAGCAGTACAATGTCAATGAGTACATGGAGAATCAACAGCATGACCTCGACCAACAAGCCTAGTGATGGTCAGCCTACAGCAAAGATCAGAAAAATACAAAGGGTTACAAAGATAGTCAAGTGTGACAACGGGCGCGAAACTCTTCTAGCAACTCCTTCGTTTTGGGATGATCAGGCCGAATGAGTAACCCTTCGACCAAAAACTCCCTCTGCATAATGGTGCACTGGAGACCTTCAACAGAATCTTGCCACGCTCCCTGGCCAAAGCAATCTTCTAACCTTCGCTTTTTAGACTCAAACATCTGCTTGCGATCTTTCAGGTTAGCGATAGCCTTGTTTAGCATGTCTTCAGTGGCATACCTGCAAGCAGTTTCCTCATCGAACCTCTTCTCGCTGGCCTTCGCTTGAGCCTTCAATTTGGAGATCTGCTATTTCAGTTTGTCCTCCCTCTCTTTGTTGCTGGCTATAGTGGCATTCCACTGCTGGTTGAATTTGGATATTCTCCGATATGCCTCATCCAGATTCTGTTTCTTGGTGGCAAGCACATCGTTGACAGATTTGAAGTCCAAACCCAAACTTTCACGATCAGCTATCTGTTTGGTCAAGTCCGTGCCTAACCGGTTCACCAGTACTGTCTTCTTTTTAAAGGAGTGGACGACTTCGTTTCTCTCGCTTCTGACTTGTACCAGCTCTTTCTCCAACTCTTCGTTGGCCTTTTTCAGCTCTTCCTTCTCAGCTAACACCTGATTATACTGCTGAATAGACACTGTAGTAGGCTCTTCAACCACTGGAGGGCACTCTTGCTTAACAGGTGGAAAAGGCATCCCTATTGTCTCTGCCCTGCTCTTAATCCAGGTTACATAAGGAGCATAAGCTTGGCTATTGCTCTTTCCCAACAATGATTTTCCTCGCTTGCTGGCGTCATTCCAGGCATGGTGAAGCTTGGCTAACATGTCCCTCTCTAGGAGCCCTGTGAGGTATAGAGATTCCTGCACCTCTTCGTCTTTTGGCGGACCTCTCAAAGCATATGTAAACTGTCTGACAAGTAGAGAGGGGTTGTAGTTGATGCACCATTTTCTTCCAATCAAAGGAACATTCGGAAAACCACTGCAGCTGAATATGACTTCAGTACCTAACATATCTCGATCAAACCAAACAATGCTCTCTGCTGATAAACCCATCAAGCGCTCAGACCACTCAGTTGTGGCTGCAGATGAAGCAAAGAAACCCTTCTTGGGCAGGTGACTATCAAACCATCTGTAGAGTAAGGGCACACAACATGATACATTCTTACCCCTTCTATTTTTGTTCTTGTAATGGACAGAATGATACATATCGCCAATCAAGGTAGGAACTGAATTCCCTGACGCAAAGATATGGAAGGCATCAAAGTCTATAGAGTCCGGCATGTTGGGAAACAGGATGATGCCATATATGCAGAGGGCAAGAATAGCGTTGAATACGATCCAACAACCGTCTTTAGCACACTGTTGGGCTTTCCCAACTAGAAACTGCAGAGAAAATCCAGGAACCCCGTTCCAACTGGACAAAAGCAACTCAGAGGCCTCCAGATGAAGAGCAAGAGCTAGATTAGCCAGATTAGGCTTGGCATCCATGTGAACAAATGGCATCTGATTCTTAATAGGTACACCCAACAACTCAGCATACTCCTCAAATGTAGGTGCAAGAATGAAGTCCGGAAAAGTGAAGCATCTCATAGGAGGGTCATAGAACTGTAGCAAGGCATACAACCCATTCAACTCATATACCGAAGGCTTACGAACCAGACTGAGCAGCTTCCCATAAAATTTCCTGAATTCCCCTCTCATTGTATCATCTGCCAAGGCAATCAAACTGGACAACAAAGCAACATCTGGAGTAGGGAGTTTGTAGGCTACATTCTTCTTCAGAGATCCCATGCTAGCACAACAGAAGGCAAGAAAACCGGAACCGTGGGATAATGTATGCACCTACACCACAGACACACGTTAATGATATGAAAATGAGTATGCAAAATTGAAAATGCAAACATGCAACAGGGGATCAAGGTTGTGTTGTTGAGGATACCGAGGCTCTGTTCCAATACAATCACAACACATCTCTGGTAGCACAACCCTGAAGAGGACCAATAATTAGGCACTGGCGAGAACAACCATATCTCTGATGATAAGAACCCTCTGAACCCAACAATACTGATTCACTACCAAGAAAACCAAGTAGTCTAAAGGTTAAGGTTTCCTGCAATAACCTGGCCCCGCTCACAGGTATGAACCTAATCACTAATCAGGTGCGGCATCCTATGCGTTTCCCAGCGTCACAAACTTTCAAGAAACAATGATACGATACCCAGAAGGTGTGGCATCATCATCTCTTGAAGTGGCCTCACTCAGCTGAGTCACAAATGATCGGTCCCCAGAGTCGACAATCTTCCAAACCAACAACCCCTCAAGCCCAAAGGGCCGGAAAAGAAGCCAACCGGGAGAATCTCGTCTGAGCGTGGATTTCGTGAGACACTAGGACCTGCAAAGCAAGCACGCACCCACTATTTTCCACAACTAATGCTAGGTATACACTCAAGCCTGGGTCTGGCTTATCACTCATCAGAGCCCCTTCCCACAACAGCACAATAATGATATCATACTGAAAATAAAATGCGGAAAGTAAAGTGCGATAAATAAAACCCAACAGGTAAACACGCAAGCGCTAGGATTGAATCGCACAGGGAACCAGCGTCCCCAGCAGAGTCGCCAGCTGTCGCTACCGCGGAAATAAGGTGCCGGCAAAACAGAAGAGTCGCCACCTTTCGTTATTTATCCCACAGAAAGGGAAAGGAAACGATCGGAAAAAACATGACGAAAAGGTATAAGACAAGGTCATTGCAACCATTGTTTGGGTTCGGGAGTCGGTTACGCAAGGGGAAGGTATTAGCACCCCTCACGTAGATCGTACTCGATGGGATCCACGCTTGTTGTGTTTATCTGACGCGTTGGTTTATCTATCTACGCTAAAAAGTTGGTCTGAAAAGAAAAGAAAAATGACTCGGTAGAACACAACAGTTCTATGCCTACGTATTCCCGTCTGGAACGAGAAATCAGAGTCAACGTAGTTCGCCTAACTACGGGTTACAGGGAAAGGTTGCTCGCCGAGATATCGCATCTCGTACCTACGTACTTTCACACGGCGTGAAAGATCAGAGCAAACATAGTTCAGGACAACACGAGACACAGGTTTGTCTTTTTTATCCGAGTAGGGTTAACAGACGGTTCCAGCAGTTGGTGTATGCAGCTCGCTCAAAGGAGACTTAGGCGTTTACCGTTTGCGGTAGAACCGGGAGTTAACAAAACTCTCCTTATGAAAATGGTTTCCAAGGATTAAAGGTCCAAGAGGACAAAAAGATGTTTGATCTTTGTTTTCTGTTTTTTAGAAGAAGTATCTTTTATGGATGTTTGCAACTAATGTTCGCATGTCACCCAAAGGGTGCCATACTAAACATCCAAGCTGTTGAAAACAAACTCTCCAACAACCCTTTCTCAAGTAGCTTAAGGCTCGTAGCGTACGACATCAATTAACCTTTATTGCTGTATTTTGATTTGTTTGAAGATGAGAAGAGAAAGGACGAACTAAAGGGGAACTAATCCAATCCTAAAGTTGTCATGCAAAGTTGATCCTATCCTAAAGTTGTCATGAAAATTTGATCCTATTATTGAGGTTAGAGGGGAACTACCTAATGTTATCATGCATGGTTAGAACCCTAATGTCTGTCATAACTTCTCTTGAACAAGAGAAGTCAGAGTTCCTAGGGGAACATGGCAAAGGAAAGCAACAGCAAAAGCATAACTGTAAAGAAACAACTGTAAGTAAAATGCATGCAATGCAACAATACAAGCAGAAGGAGCCAAACTCAACTTCTAGAGCAAGCAAGCCAGAGGCAACACACAACACAGGTAAGGGAGACAACACTCAACCTTAAACCAGCAAGCAAAGCCAAGCAATAACAGTCAAGCAGAGGGAGACAGGCTCAACCTCTAATGCAGACAAGCAAAGGGAGCAACTCAACCTTTAGGATGCTCTTAGGCCTAGAAACATCTACATGAGGCCTAGTCTAATGCAACACACCAAACAGTCACACAAGCAACAGCACAGCAATCAGAAAACACAGCAAACAAAATAACAGACAAGCAGCTCAACAGCAAAGCAGATTTACAGCAGAACAAACAAACAGTCTGCAATCAACTTCAAGTCCAAGCCATCTTCAAGAGTAGACTTCATCTTCAAGCTTCAAATGATCCACCAAGAGAGATGATAACATCATGATTATTGCATGATGATGGGAAGCATGATGGAAACCAAGGGAATCCACCATGGCACTCAACCATACATCTGAGATAGGCATCCTCAAAGGTTCTACCTCTTGTGATATGCCACACATCCTTCCAAAGGAGGGATGAGGCTTCCATATAGGGACCTTGAATCATGGGATGAGAATGGAAAGCAATCAAGGAAATCCATGTTTATTTGAAGAAAGAGAAATCAAACTAAAGCTCTTCCTAAACCCTAATTGATTAAGCTACAAGAAAGCTACTAAAAGGAGGTCTAAAAACCAAAACCAAACACCACAATCAAGCAAACAGAAGCCTCCATATGTCTACAACACTATCCAAGAGGAATGGAAAATTTATCTTATGCTATGGGCCACCATTGAGGTCATTCTAAAGGAGAAGTCATGTTATGAGCACATTAAACTTGCCTAAGTTTTAAATCTATTTAAAATACCAAATCTACTTCTAAAATCCTAGAAAATTTATAAGGGGACCTACATGTGTTGTGCATCTATAGTAGGAAGACCAGGGATTGAATCTAAAGGGAAAGCCACTAAAGAAATCCTAAATCACAAAGTGTCAAATGGGAACCCTAAAATGGAAGGTCATGGGAACCTAATCCAAAACAGAACCTAAAGTTATCTAAAAAATATGAAATAAATACTAAGGGATCATGCATCTTTATGCTAGTAGCCAGCCAAAAATCTCACTCAAATTCCATACCAATTGATCATACAAAAATCAGCAAGAAAATGAGAAAATATACCAAATTTAAGGAATTAAACAAAATGCAAAAAATCATATTAAATTGAAAATTGCATGAAAATAAAACCTAAACATGTCAAAAAATCAGAAATAAAATCCAGAGCATGCACATATTTTTATTTTATTTTTCTGATCAATAATGGAATTATTATGAATTTAAAATGACAAAGCAATTAAAATAAAATCAAAAATCAATTAAAGAAAATAAAAGCTGAGAATTAATCAGGACAGTTGGATCAATGGACTTAGTATGCTAATCTAAAGGCTATCCATACGCCAACGCATTAATGAAGCGCAGCGTTTTGGCTTAGTCAAAGTCCAACTCTGAGGACAAATTACAAGCGTACGATGGAGAGACTTAGTCTTCGTTTTCCAATGATCCAAGGGCCAGGGCTCATCGTCCTCATTTAAAACTTCAGATGGAGGGACGATTTTTAGGCGAACCAGACGGTGGTCCGGTCGCTGCGCCACCGTCTTCTCCGGTGAGGCACTAGTTGCAGGTCATCCAAACACAATAAACCTTACATCAATCTTCTCCAATTTTCATGCTGATTCCAAATATCATATCTATTTCTCCTAAATCCTCATGAATTTTTAAAACACGATCACAAACAGAAATGCATCAAGTTCTTGATCATCACCAATCTCACAATTAAGGTTATGAATCTCTTCCTCATTCTTCATAGATCATCATGAACTATCTAGATCAAGCTAACACCTCAAAATCAGGCCAATTTGAATCCAAACAGAAATCATGTTGCATCTTGGATCACCTCTAAACTTCCAAATTTCTATCCTAAAACCATTTGATTATCTTCCTAATGCTTAACGACAGATCAAATTATGCTAGATCGTCCTAGAATCAGTGCAGTTTTGAAATGTACATACCTGGTTTGTAGCTTTGAATTGAGGCACTTCCACTGTGATTCAAGCTTCTTAATGCCTTGATTTGCTCTAGAATTGAAATTCGATTTCTCACTTGAAGCTTGAAAATTCACTCTGCAATCTCTGGCTCTAGCACGAAATAACCACCAACCTTGATCCTAACTTCTTTCTGAACTTATATAAAGTGAATTTTGGTGATTTGGAGGCCCATTGGAGGCCCAAACAGTGAGATCCAATTTCCACTTTTCCTTCAAAATTTCAACTATGTGTACACGAATTTCCCTCAATTCCTTCTCCAAGAAGCTTCTCATGCCTTCCTTGTGAACTGTGGAGAGTGTATGGATCAAATTGAGAGCTTGTTTGCATCATATGACCAACCTTTGATGTGTTACTTATTCATGAAGTAACAAAGTGAAATGTCATGAAATATGCCCCAAATGAATTTTCTAATATTGCCATTGTGCTCCAAATGATTTTTCTGATCAAAATGAGCACTCATTTGCATTGGTTTGAACACATATGAATTACTTTGGATTTTTTCACTTAAAGGCCTTTAAATTCCCCTTTTGTCAAATTTCTTCACACCAAGTCCTACCCTAAGCCAAATCAAAGCCTCATGGATACATGGTTGACCTAGAAATCCCATTTTGAGTAAGTTTTCTATTGGATAAAACTTCATTTGAAGTGTGCCAGATAGTGAAAATGACCTATAATGCCAAATGACCTATAATCTCACTTTCCCAAAATACCCCTGACTTGTAAACCTCATAACTTGAGTTCTACAAATCCGATGAAAGACTTCTAGTACAATTTGGAAAGCTAAGATCAAGACCTACAACTTTCGTGTTGGCTAAAAGTTGAGGAGAAACATCCTTCTAGGTCAAAAGTTCCTTGGAAGTTGGTTGACTTTTGCAGACAAATTTCACATTCATCTGATGACCTGTAAATTGTCTAGATCATAACTTGAGTTCTATAAATCCAATGGTGGACTTCTAGTTCTCAAATTAAAGCTAAGAGCATGCTCTACAAGTTTCATGTTGGCCAAAAGTTGAGATGAAACTTGTATCTTGAGATAAGTGGTCTTGAAGTTAGGCACTAAATAAGGGATTTTACCCTAAGAACCCTAGTTTAGCAACTCCTCACACTTTGAATTCTTCTTGGATTAATCTTGGAATATCACCTCATGTATCTCAACACAACTTTCCATGGTTACAGAGACTTAGAAATAGGTTTTGATCGTCTTCAATTGCACAGTTGACTTAGGGTTACTTAGATGAAAACCCTAATTGCAACACCCTCAACTGTGTCTCTTCACCCTTGGCATAATGATTTGATTGAGCTCCACCATGACCCTCAAGACACTCCATGAGCTCTATCCACACTCTATCCATGATCAAGGCTTCAAAACCCACTGATGGTCTTCAATTGGTCCTCAGGTTAGGAGATGAACCCTATACAAGCAACCAAACTTCTCAAGAACACAACCTTTTTCCTGATGACTTTGGTGACTTCTCAAGCTTGAGTAAAACCTCTAGATAGGCTCCTCTTGATATAACCCACACTTGATCCCCTGCTAAATGAATAATGCTATGCTATACAAATGCTAGACCAATGTAATGCTAATGCAATGAAACAAAAGCCAAGTAAGAAAAGGTTAGGCAAATTTTGGGGTGCAACACATAACATATTTCATTGAACAGGGGATCAAGAGGTTCTGCATAACAAGAGGAGTCTACTCAGAGGTTTGAGCCTAAGAAAAGGGTGTTACTCAAGTTTGAATGGTCATCAAGTCATCTAGAAGTGGTTAATAGTCTTGTGAAAGAATTGATGGATGTATGTGGGTCAGCTCCTAACTTAGAGGCCAGTTCAAGATCATCAGAGGGTTTTGAATTCATGATTATGGATATGGGATGTTAAGAGAGCTGATTGACTGCTTTGAGAGCCATGTTGGAGTTTATTCAAGTTGCTATGTGATGTGAAAGAAGCCACAGTCAAGAATGTTGCATCTAGGGTTTTCATCTGGTTAATCCTCAGTCAATTGTGAATTTGAAGGAGATTAAAACTCAATTCCAAGTCTCTATGGTCATGGGATGTTGTGTTGAGATGTCTAGTATATCATTTCAAGATCAATTCATCAAGAATCAAGAGTGTGAGAAGTTACTAAATTAGGGTTCTCAGTGTAAACTCCTCTATTTAGTGACTAACTTCAAGACCACCTATCTCAATATACAAGTCTCATCTCAACTTTTGACCAACAAGAAACTTGTAGAGCATGTTCTTAGCTTTCTTTTGAGTACTAGAAGCCTTTGATTGGATTTATAGAACTCAATTTATGATACAGACAAGTTACAGGTCATCAGATGAATGTGATTTTAGTCTACAAAAGTCAACCAACTTCCAAGCCATTTTTGACCTAGAAGGATGTTTCTACTCAACTTTTTGTGGTCATGAAAGTTGTAGGTCATGGTCTTAGCTTTCCAAAGAGTACTAGAAGTCTTTCATCTGATTTGTAGAACTCAAGTTATGAGACTTGCAAGTCAGGGGTATTTTGGGAAAGTGAGATTATAGGTCATAAAATTATAGGTCCATTTCACCTACTTGCACACCTCAAGTGAAGATTTTTCCAACATCAAATGTGCTCCAAATGGTGTCAATTGTTCAACCAAGCCTTAAGAAGTCATGTATTTGGCTTGGAATGGTGAATTCCCAAAGTGATTTTCATGGAAAAAGCTTTAAAATGAGAAAATTGGATTTAATTCATTATGGATCATTTTTGTACAAGTAGATACATATTTTGAGTGCAAACTATATTTAAAACACAATGGCAATGATAGAATTTGAATTTGGTGAGTTTTGATGAGCCATTTTCAAGCTTTCTTCAAGCTTAAGTCACACTTGTAATATCAACCATTGAGATCAAACAAGGATTAAATCCAAGCCATTCACACTCCTCATGTTACCAGCAGATGGTTTGAGTCATTTTGGAGCCAAATTGGAAGGAATTTTGTGCACATGACCAAAGTGAAAAACTCAAATTCCATGGATTTCAATTGGGCTCTAGGGACTGCCATTGGGCTTTATTCCTTTCCAAATCCATTGCATATAAGCTTTCCATCATTCACAAATCATCAGAGCTCGTTTTGGAAGCAGAATTGAAGGAGTAGTATTTGAAAAAAGTGAAGAACAAGTGAAATACGATTTTTGAGATTTAGCAAGATTTAAGCAAAATTAAGGGTTGCAAAGGCTTCATTGAAGATCATTGAACGTTTCTGGATACTTTTCTTCAAGCTTAAGCATCAATTGAAGGCTCAGTGGAAGTTCTCCACTAGGTATTTTCAAATCAACCTTACTCTCTGAATATGCCATGATTCTCTGCCATTTTTGCATATTTGAGACCTAGACAACATGTAGATCATTAATCACTAAAACGAACTGGCATTTGTGATGATTGTTGGATGAAGCTCAAAACTGTTTTGATCTGGTATGGCTTGTTCTTGTGATGTTTTGCTTAATTGTTGATGGATCCATGATCTCCATAACCTGTAGTTGATTTATGGACAAAATTGAGTGAGTTTGGTGAACTTTTGTTCTTGATGCACAAATTTGTTTGTCTTCGATTTGAATTTGTTATGAAGAATTAAGGAAAACTAGCCATGGATTCGTGATCCTCGTGAGTTGTAGATCAATTTCCATATAGGATTTGTTGAGTTTGGTCAGGTTTTGCATCTGTGCACTGTTCCCCTCACCGGAAAAGACGACCGGAGTCTTCTCCGGCCACCACTGAGCTTCCCTTCATCTCTCAGGTTTGAATTGGAGAAGATGATCTCCTAGCCACACGATCTGGATGACTTCCTTGACCTTGTGTGATAATCTGACGCGTGAGATTTGTTTTCATTAGGTTGACTAGGGTTTTGCATACGTGGCAAGGTATAGATCCTAGGATGTGTTTACTTTTGGAATGGATGCCCAGGATTAAGACTCACCGTGTGCGTGAGTCAACTAACCACACCTGATCCCCAGTGAAACGCGTCGTTTCACTTAAATCCCCCAGCGCTTGCATGGCGCGCTCTAGGCCCTTAGATCTGTTGACTGGTAGTTAGATCCTTTGGCTGTGTTTATTTCTTGCATTTTCTTTTTTCTTTTATTCATTTTATTATTTTCTTTTATTCTTGTTTGAATTTAATTCATTAAAAATATTTCCAATGTTCTAAAAAATTCACAAAAATATTTTTTACAAACCTTGAGATATCTATTATTTTTAGACAATTTTGATTTTATTTTTCAGATTATTTTTCTTTTTTTAATATAATTAAACATTGTAGGTGTTTTTAAATGAATTAAATTGTGACATGGTTTATTCTTTATTTTGTTTCTCTCATTCCTTTTTGATCCAATGAATGAAAATTGATCCTCATATCCATGATGAGTTGAACAATTTTTTAGGACCATTTTGCCCCTGGTTGGATGACTTTAGGGTTGACTTTTGGTATTTTTCTTTTGACCCTCAATTCTCCCATTTCAAAGTGGTACATCTTGAATATTATTTTCTTTTGATGGTGCTTTGAGGGGATATTTGCTTTCAGCTTTGGGCCTCTGTTTGCCAACATGTTTAATTACCTTGTGCATTTTATTTGATCATTTTTTAACCATTTTCCTATTTTTGAGGTAACTTGCAAGTCAAGTTACCTCCAAGGGAGGTTCACACATGTACCTTAACCTAGTTTGACTTGGATATGACATTTTTGGATCCTTTGAACTCTCAATGCCTCTTGTATCATGTTGCTAACATGTTAAGGATGATGTTTGTTCAATTTTAGGTCATGATATGGTTTCTTCCTTGTTCATTTGTTTGTTTTCTTTTAAGCTTTCTATTATGGTTTCAAGGTGAAGTATGCTTGCACTCTCTTATGTTTTGTTTGCATTTCCTTTTGGTGTGATTTGCTATTGCTTTTGAGCTTTCTTCTCTTCATCTCCCTTATGTCCAATGACTTTGGAACCTAATTTAAGGTATCTTAGTCCCTCCTGAGGAGGTACTTGAAG
This sequence comes from Lathyrus sativus, assembly GCA_963859935.3. Classification (NCBI taxonomy): domain Eukaryota; kingdom Viridiplantae; phylum Streptophyta; class Magnoliopsida; order Fabales; family Fabaceae; genus Lathyrus; species Lathyrus sativus. The sequence goes on along the minus strand of OZ012740.1, from coordinate 181,398,907 downwards.
TATACCTAAAATGATGGATCCTTGAGGACTCTTTTGTGCTTCCTTTGCACTTGGTTTGTGATGCTCATGGTTGAGTACCTATTATGAGGCCCTTGCTGCCCTCATTTGGTCTCCCATCCTCACTTGGTTTTGGGTTTTGTTTTACTTTTCATTTGGTTTAGTTTTGGTGATGTGGTTGATGTTGTTTGACTTAGGTCATTTCATCTCACTTTTGGTGCATCTTTGTGTGGTTTGTTCTTGTTTGATTGATTTCTTCTTGTGCTCTTCTTCTTATTTTCTTTTCTTGCATTTCCATATGCATGCTTGGTTGAGATGAGCTTGTGGAGGCTACTGCCCCACACTATTTTCCTCCCACTTTCATTCTATTTGTGCATCTTATGTTTGCATCTTCATTTGCATATGCATTCTTCTTCTTCTTTTGCTTTTCTTTGCCATGCTCCCCATAAGTTCTCTAACCTCTTGAGGTTATGATAGACATTAGGTGCCTAACCATGCATGATAACATTAGGTAGTTCCCTTTTGAATCTCAACTTTAGGTCCACTTTGCATGATAACTTTTAGGATTAATTAGTCTCCCATTAGTGTTCCCTCTTCTCTTCTCATCTTCAAACATTCATAAAACACTTAATAAAGGATGAAAAGTGTCGTACGCTACAAGCCTTAATCTATTTGGGAAATGATGATTGGGTGGTTGCCTCTCAATTGTCTAGAATGTTAGTATATGTCCTTTGGACAATATACGACGCATTCGCTCCTGAGTCATAGTCTTTAGTGCAACATGAGTTACAAATCAAGTTCAAAACACTTCTTCTCTAAAAAACACAAAAACAATTCAAACCTTTTTCATCCCTCGATATTCTTAATCAGGAAAATCTTTTCAGATAAAAGAGTGTCGTTAACTTTTAGTTCTACCGCAAACGTTAACGCCTAAGTCTCCAATGGTCGAGCTGCATACACCAACTGCTAGAACTACTTGTTAACCCTACTCAGGCCTAAAAACTTTTGAACCAACCTGTGGTCCTTTTAGCCCGAACTACGTTTGCTCTGATCTTTCATACCAGATGAAAGTACGTAGGCACAAGACGCGATGTATTGGTGGGCAACCTTCCCCCTTCTTTACCCGTAGTTGGTCGAACTACGTTGACTCTGACTTTCCCATTGCACGAGGGAGTATGTAGGCACAGAGCGGCGATGCTATGCCGAGTCAGTCCTTTTTTTCTTCTCCTTTGTCCATAAGCCTTTAGCGTAGATAGTTTACACACTCTTTTTAGATAGACAACAATGCGTGGATCCCGTCGAGTACGGCGGACGTGAGGGGTGCTAATACCTTCCCCTTGCGTAACCGACTCTCGAATCCACACATGGTTGCGATGACCTTGTATTTCCCTTCCTCGTTAGGTTTTTCTGATCATTTCCTTTCCCTATCTTTGGGATAAATAACGAAAGTGGCGACTCTTCTGTTTTTTTCGCCGGTTATTTTTCGCAGTTGCGAAACTCGTGTCATTCGGTGAAGATATTTAAATAGGCGCAACTGTCATACCTCAAATTTTATCCTTAGATTCTTTGACCCTCTACATATCATTTTAGGTCATTTATCCTTGCATAGTTAACCGTTCTATCATACTTTGTTTGTTTGCTTTCATTTGTGAAATCAGGATGCAGCAGAAGATTCAGTGGTCATGAAGGCTTTGTGTGTGTCCCAGTCCCCTGCAAGTCATGTTGAGCTTTTGAAGAGATAGAGGAAGGGTGTGTTTTCATTCTTACAGTCCCTCGACCAATACATGACCAATTTTCTTCAAGATGTATCAGAGATTTCCAAAGAAGATTAAGTTCATGCCCATTGGTTCGAAGTATGGTTATTTAAGTACGTTGATGAATTGTGTGTTGTTGACCAGTTTGGGGTACTTTGTTTTCAAGAAGGGAGGAAAAATGTATTTTCGTGGTATAGATTAAGGCTTCATCAGTTTAGATTGTTTTGGATTTGCGATTAATTTGAAGAATTGAGTTTAGTACTATCCTTATCTAAGAAGTTAAATTATTATGGCTTTTTGATCTTAAGAGAAAGGATTGGATTTTTTTCTCTTGTTGATGTCGGGAGGTTACAAGTTTTTTTTTTAATAAGAACTTTGGACTAAGTTTTCGCAGCGAGATCTCAGAAAGATGAAGATTCATTGTTAATTTCATCGTGAAGTTCATGCCTTAAATGCTAAAATTCGAAGTTTGATTACAAATTCAAGCAATATGATCAAGGACCAAACTCTTTAAATTCAAGACATATACAAGTTTTTTTCTAAGTCACTATTTCCAATCTCCAAAATACAAAGTCGAGATTCAAGTCATTATTATTCAAGCTTTTATTCAAGAAGTTTAAGATGATAAGTGATGTAAAATTCACTTAAAGTTCAAGGCATATTAGTGCATTTTCTTCACAAAATTCAAGTATTCAAGAAGCAAAATTCAAGTTCAATTTGTAAAGACTTAAATTCTAAATTCATGCCAAATTCAAGGTTCAAAGCTTCATAACTTAAGCCCATTGTATCAAGTCCAAGAGAATTCTAACCATGAATAACTTCATGTTTGAACCTCTAAAATTTCAAGGATCAATTTCTATGAGTTTAATTTACCAAAATGAAAGGATTGAAAGGTTACAAAGCTCAAAAGTGTTAAAAGAATGATTTGCAATTTCATCACCATTCAAGTACCCAAACTACAAGCCATAAGTTGGATTCATATGGTTCCAAAAGGGGTCCTTCATACAAGAGAAAATTTTCATAAATGCAAATGTACAAAACTCAAATCAAAATCCAAGATCCAGAGTCGGTACAATTCAAAATCATTTCTAAAATACAAAGCTCAAATTAAATTCAAGAATAACCAAGACCACAAATTTCATTCAAAATTATGAGTCCATACACAAGTTCAAGTTCAACTTTTGTTTTTTCTTTCATAACAAGATTACCAATCATAAGTTAAAAGTATCAAGTAAATCAACAAGTTCAAGGGTAGAAGATTCATGTTACAAATCCTAATCTAAAACTATTCTTCCAAGTATCCAAAACAATGGCGGTGCCTCGAGAAATTCAAGTTTTCCTTCCTCATGAATCCATCCTATACAATGTTGAATATCCCGTCAAGTTTGACGAAACCTGAAATTAGAGCAACTTCTCACAAAGATTCAGGACACTGCCAATAAATAAGAAAATATAAAAAAATAAATGAGGACAAATTTCACACCACACATTAATAAGGGAATATGAAGATCAAATTGAAACTCATAAATTATCAAAATTTAATCACAATAAAATAGTTTGTTTCTTTCCAAAATATGTATCAAACATACTAGACTAAAAAAAGAATAGTTAGAATTTGTTTCAGACAAACATCACCATTAATTACAATTATCTCCAACAAAATTAGGCAAAAAAATGGAAACCTAATTAACCGCATCAGCCAGATATCCTGCATCATAAGAAATCCATGCCATTCATCAAGAGTTTTTTTTAAAAATACAAATTTACAGTATTCCTAAAACACCTATGAACATGTCAGGACAAATTTGGAAAGAAATTCAAGTTTGTGTTTTTAACAAGGACTGTTTCGTTTCCCTTCTAAAAACCAGATTCAACAGACACACAGAGGTGTCAGAGTAAAGATGGAAAGCTTGTTCCATGATTTTACAACCATCAATAGGGTATCACAAATTCAACTCATTTAGACTCTATAAAAGGGGCCATAATCCGAAAGATAAGGGGCGGAAAAAAACTCCCAAAATCACAAACATTCCACAGTATCACCAAACACTTACTATTTCCTGGATAGTATCAGAAGGAATTGGAAGAAAAATACGACGAGAAAATAAGAATTCACGAGCCCATCCATCATTATCCTTTGCGAATCGCCCAAAGAAACGCCTTAAGTGAAGCGATCTTAGCTCTCCGGACTCATTCATCGCCATTGAGGTTCAATAAGCTCCATCACGTATTTTTTGTTCTCTTTTAATGAATTTATTACTGTGTTTAGTCTCGAGTAAGGATTCGAACATGTCTCGGAGAGTTTGGTTGTGTTGTTGTTTAAAGTAGAAGAAGGATGTTGTGAAGCTCTTCTGCCAAGACGCTCGTGCTTGATGATTGTTGTAACACCCTTTTCTACCCCGCAATTAAAAAGCACATTTATTCAAAGTCATCAGATTAAAATGTTAAACTCAACAATAAATCACCTCAAAAGGCGTACATTTCTCAAAGCTCAAAATAAGTCAATGCTCCGTGTATAACGGGTTTTCCCAAAAGATATCAAAATTTTCTCAATGACAGTGGAACTCACAAGGCATATTCCAAAGTTTTCCTTATACTGAAAAGGTAATCAAAATAACTCAATAAAACATAGCTCGACTCAAAGACCCCAACCTGATGTTACACTATCAGAGCAAGACCCTCTAAGTTGACCAAAGGCCAACAACTCAAAACTTCAAAAGTCTTCATCGGCATCTGCGGCTAAACCTGGTCATCTGCACGTTACCCACATGGAGGTAACATTCAAACAGACAGGGCGAGTAAAACGATTCATAATAATCAATGTATGAAAATCAACATATAAAATGACGTCATAGTCATATGCAACATCATCATATTCATCAATAGGCCTCCAAGGCCACAATATCATAAATTATTCCAAATCACTCACAAATGTGAATGCAACAAGACTCAATGCATTTGGTACCAATCATCACAGCACGATGGACACTAGGCCGTCAACCCTCCATAGATCCCCATCAATAGAATTGATTCTACTAGAGAACTAGAGCACATCAAAACACTTCACATCCGCACAGTGGGATTGAAGCCAAAGTAATCGAGGTCCTGAACAGAAGTCCGGATGCACATGAATGTATGATGCACACGTCATAAATCATCCTCATAATAACATCATAGGTGCATCATCATTCATCATAATCATCATCATCAAAATCATATCAACATAGCTCATCATAATAATCATCATCATACGTCATGTCATCGTAGCTCATCATAATAATCATCATCATACATCATGTTATCATAGCTCATCATAATAATCATCATCATCAAAATCATCGTCATCATCATATACACATCACATAGAACTCACAGCCATACTCGTGTTAATTCATCATATTATCACATATTAATCACATAGAATTCATAATTATACTCATGGTAATCATCATATTATCGCATATTAATCACATGGAATTCATAATTATACTCATGGTAATCATCATATTATCTCATATTAATCACATGGAATTCCCAGTTATACTCACGCTAATTCATCACAGAAATCACATAATCAAACATCAAGGCATCGCTGTACGCAATCAACATTCGCGAAACTCTGCTACGTTTGCTGACATGTTTGCTAGGCGAGTCTGGGGCGAGTTTCTTCACTATGCGAAGGATTCTTCGCTATGCGAAGGATTCTTCGCTAGGTAAGTCTGGGAACAACATTGTTCGTTGTGCGAAGCATTCTTCGCTAGGCGAACAGTGCAATGACAGCAAATTCTGCTACACACCAGAACTTAATTCAACCCAAAAGTCCACACGATTCACTTCCCCAATACCCCCAAACCATTCCTAAATCATCCCTAAGGTCTTACGGCAATAAAGGCACAAAACCTACGGTTCATTAGGCCAATCCCGTATCACATTCATGCCCTAAATCACAAATTCCTTACAATTACCCTGAAGGCATCAGAGTTACTCACCATCTAATATTCTTATCCCTTCAGGGTTAGACAAATAACAAATCATGGTTTTGGCCACGAAGGCCTAACTTTCCCTTTTCTCCAATAAATTCCACGGTTAGATTCACAAATAATAGATTTAGGCCACAAAGGCCAAAGATCACTAATTCCCATATCCATCCTCACAACCCTTAAACCTTAAATTGACCTTAAATATATTGAAAGTTACACATGGAAAATCATGAAGGTAATACTCCCTATACCTTAATTGTCGATCAAAGCCTTCTCAAATCTTTCAGGGAACCTTTCGAAGCTTTTGCCTCCAATTCTCCTCCTCAGAGCTCTGGCCTCAAATCTCTTCACGGTCTAACAAATGAATCATAATCCCTTCATAATTTCCTTTTTGTTAAACCTAGCCTTGGGCCTCACAAATGGGCTTTTCCCAAAATACCCTCACTAACTCCTCTTAATTGTCCAAATTGCCCTTATTCAGCTTATATTTATTTTAATTAATAATAATATTAATATATCCATATTATATACTATTAATTAAATAAATAACCCAAAAATGTATAATTCTCCATATTCCACAAAACCACCAAAAATCACCAAAATGCGAATATTCTCATTTAAATAAAATAATTTAAATATTTCAATTTAATTTGGGGTGTTACAATTGCCCCACCTCTTATTTACACTACACATTTCCAAGAAAGGGTCCCCTTGCTGACTGCCATGTCACGCATAACTCTAAGCACCCTTTACCTTAGCATTATGATCGGAGTCGCCGAACTTCATGCAAGAGTCCTGCCATGGACATTCTCTTTTACACCCTCATCCTAGCCCTAGGATTGGAGTTGCCGTACTCCGTGTAAGTTCCTGCCATGGACACTTACTCATTTACTACCCTTCATCCTAGCCTTAGGATCGGAGTCACCATACTCCATGTAAGTGCCCTGCCATGGACACTTACTTATCTCTCCCTTTCAACTTAAACTTAGACTCAGAGTCGCCGCACTCCATGTAAGTGTCTCACTATGAACACTTACTTCCCCTTGGAACCTTGACCACAGTCAAGAGTTCCTCACCCTCTTTGAGGGGAACTACGAATGCTCTGATTCCATTCCCGTCAAGATACGTAGGCACGAGATGCAACGTCTTGGCGAGCATACTTAGGACTAACCCCTTGAGGTCTCCTTTTAACCATATAACAGATAACAAATAACACATAATAAACAAGAGGTTCCTGTAGAGTAATACATATGCTTAGGATGCTAACACCTTCCCTAGGTATAACCAACCCCCGAACCTTAGATCTTCCTCATTGTTTTTACGGTGCAATTAGGTTTTTTTTCGTTCTTTACCCTTTCCTTTGGATAAATCAAAGCTTGGTGGTGAATTTTAAAGATTTGCGATTCAAGTTAATTAATAGCTTGATATTCGATTCTCACCACAACATAATCCCATGAACTTGAGGTATTGATGATGTTGCTTCCACATCAGTTTCAGTGGGACTTTTATGAACAAGGCATAAATGAAGTCTAATACTTTGTCAATTTCTTGTCTTTCATCTGCATGTTAAAATAATTTTTAGGGATACTATTTTCTTGAAGATTTTCTTGTTGGATGTCTACATCTATACAATTTTTTACATGTGTATTTTCATCCAGCATTAGATCATCTTCAAGTTGCCTTCTTTCTTCTTCCTCATATTTCTTGTTTACCTCATATTCTTCTATTTCTAATTTATCTGCTTCGTCTGACGTCATGCTTTGTTCTTCTTCTTTCACACATTCTTCTTCCAACCTAAACTCTCGCCAAATAAATTTATCTGGAGAAAAGTTAGCTTCCATACATTCATTCAGAAGGATTCTTAACTCCCTTCGATATGCTTTAAAAATTTTGGTCGCCTCTTCTAGAGTGATTCCCGAATCAGGCGACCAACATGCAGAAGATACATGTGGCAATGTATAAAAAAAATTCATAACTACACAACTCAGAAACTTTATTAGTTGCACGATATGGAAGAATTCATGAAGCAACAATAAACTGATTTTTTTTATAAAATAAAATAAAAATAAAATAAGAATAAATTTTAGTTGCGGAGCCAAAAACTTCATCGGGAAAATAGCAAGTGTACTATTTTGCCAATGTAGTAATAATGGGGATTTCCCCGAATGTCGATCTCAAGGACTGCTTGATGATATAGAGTTCTGGTTTCATTTTAGTTAAACAAAAGCTCTAAGGTTTTTAAAAAATGTTTTGTTTAATTATAAAAATCTTTTCAAGTGAAAAGGTAAAATTGACTAATTGGCTTAAACAAATATGAGTAACATGCTAGGGAAGGTGTATGATCTGACTCAGTAACAACTCTAAATGAAAATGCAACGACTTATTGTAACTACTTAATTACCGATTCTTTAGAATGTTTACTCCTAAGTTCTTAGTGAAAAAAGCCTTTAATCGTCTACCCTAATTCCTACGTCCATAGAGAATTATAAGTGAGATTAAGCAATTAATTATCAAGAATTATTCTGGTTCCTATAGGGTATCTCTAGTCCTAAGTGATATCTACTATAGGATGATCAAAAGCAAAGCCTTAACAAATCAAACCCTGTTGGCCCGACAGGGCAAGCGTTAAGAATAGCTAGAGATCAAATCAGTTATTAAACAAAGGAAATGTCAGTGCAATAATAATATCATAGTTATTACAGATTCAAATGAGGGACACCTCCCTAGCATTAGAGGTTTAGCTACTCATAATTTTCAAAGAAAGTACAAAATAAAAACTAGACATTACAAGATAAGAGGGTTTTTTGATCTTCAACGGCTTCCGCTCATAAAAACCTTCAGGTCCCCAATCACCTTGATCTCTCTAATCCTAATAGTGCAATTCTTATTTGGCCAAAAAAGTCTTGTTTTCCTTCTCAAAATCTGTCTTAAATACTCTCAGGTCTAACACAGTAATAGGAAAATACCCAAAATACCCATAGGGATCACAGAGGCCTAAAAAATCAGAAAATTGGAAGATGAAGCGCATCAGCCAACACAGGCCATGTTGGCTCTCTGGTGTCGTACCTCAAAAAAGCACGATCTTTCACGAATGGTTGCGGAAAACAGAGTCGCCACCGAACTTTATTTATCCCAAAGAGGGAAATGAAAATATCGATAAAACCTTTAGGGAAAGAACATGGGCATCACAACCAAGTTCTAGGTTCGAAATTCGGTTATGTGAGGGGAAGGTATTAGCACCCCCTCGTCCATTGTACTCAATGGGAACCTCTTGATTTGATTTGTGAGAAAATGTTAGGTCAGTTTGTTTGTTTTCTTCTAAAGGAATAAAGCGAAAAGGTAAAAAGAGTTTAGATTGCTTAGGGAAAATGGGTGATTTTTATTAGGGTGCTTGCCAAGGATTAGGGCCCTTGTGCCTACGTACCTTCACTAGAAAGAAGTGAAGAATCAGAGTGTCCATAGTTTGTGGGACTACGGGAGAAAATAGAGCAGGCTGCTCGCTAGGATCTCGCAATCCTATGCCTACGTATTCTCATTGACCCATGAGAAATCCGAGCTTCCATAGTTCGGACTACGGATGTTGGTTTGATATTTTCGAAAGATACTCAATCGCATTCGATAGAAAATATTACTCTACCCAAACGGGTGAGGAGAGGAAGCTTGCATCACTTTGAATGGATTTCCATATATTAACATTCATGGGAAACACGCTACTTATCTCGACTCAAATAGGTTATGGACGAAGCAATATTTTGCGTCGTTCTCAAGACATCATCTCTCACACTTATGAAAAGGTTTGACGGTACGAGAAGTTGAATTAATGTATTGATGTTTTGATGACGATTACCTGAAGCTTAAGAAAGGCTCCTTGGGCCCAAGTAATCGGGAGAGTGGGTCAAAGACTTGACTTTCTCTCTTTTCCATCTCGAAAAGAAGTCGTGTTTGGAAAGTGTTTTGAACAACGGAAAATAGTTAAAGTATTTTAACCAGATGAGGATTACTTGAAGCTTAAGAAAGGCTCCTCGAACCCAAGTAATCGGGAGAGTGGGTCAAAGACTTGACCCTCTTTCTTTTTCATCTTATATTATGAAAGAGTTTTGATATAGCTAGAGTAAGTTACGGTTGACGATTACTCGAAGCTTAAGAAAAGCGTCTCAGGACCAAGTAATCGAGAGAGTGGGTCAAAGACTTGAATCTCTCTCTTTTTCATTTAAGTATTGAGGAAATTGGTCTAATTTTACTTATTATATTGTAAATGTTTTAAAGAAGACAATTGTTCGAACTTAAGAAAGACTCCTCGGGCCCAAACAATTGAGGAGAGGAATCGAAGACTCCATTTCAACTCCCTTTTCATCTCTTATTGACATTGTGTTTAAGTGTTAATTATGTTGATTAAGTTGAATTTGATAAAATACTCGATGTTGGTCGAGGCTTAAATTCACGTATGGAAAAGTTAATGATTTGAACTAAATAGTAAGGAGGTCCTTAACATATACGGTAAGATCGATGGCGAGACAGGAGCTTTCGACTTACAAAGTGAAAAAAGGCTCTATGTGAATCGAGAGATTATTTTAGAAATGGTTTGAGAAACAAAAGACTAAATGAACATTATCATGGTACTAACATATCACATAAGAAAGTCGCGCAACAAAATAAATAAATCGGAAAATACACAACCAAACTAACTAAAAAACACACGAAAATATTAACTAAATTAAATATGAATGTTTAATAAAATTAATTAATAATTTTATTAATTAACATTAAATAAATATATTTAAAGTAATTGGCCATACACATTTTTTTAATATAATTTTATAAATTAAACAAATAGTGATAAAAAAATGAAACAAAATAAAATAAAAGCCTAAAAGATAGGCTTATACAAAAAGAAAATAGCAAAAGAAGGGTGTATTCTAAAAAATTAATAGGCCCCAAAGCCTCATGAAGCCCAAGAGCTGGAGGACTTACATGTGCCTCAGTCTATACGAGTTGATCATCACAAAAGATCTGAGTCGTTGGATCTAACAGTCAATGATCTTGATCGGATCCAAATGCCAACAATGGAAGGTGTATGGTGGAAGGCCCCAGGATGACACGCAGGGGAACACACAGAAACATGATGGATTTCAAATGACGATGACAAATGTCACCGTCCTCCTAAGACAACTCAACACAAAAAAAAAAAAGAAGAAAGCTGGCAAATGGAATACAAAGTAACAATTAAAAAATAACATTTCCCTTAATGTCTCAAACAAAATCCCTCCTTCTCTCAAACAACACTTGTCGGAAACTACAAAAAGCTCGTCGGAGAAGACAAAGTGCGGCAAATAACATCGTCTTCTCTAGAAAGAGTCCCTCTTCTCGCTTTCCCCTAAACATCAACCCCCACCCAAATTTTGTCTTAAATGAGAATCTAAAACTAATCTCAACGAAAACCTAAACAAAAGAGCCAAATCAACGACTCCTTGTTCTAAACCCTAAAGAAAAATTTCTATGTATCAAGCGCAAGCGAGCGGTGACAAAGCAAAGAGAAGACCTACGAAGGAGAAAGCAAACCCACGCGAATACGAATAGGAGTAGGAAAAAAGATCTACCTTTGAAGCTCTCCCGACTCAGGTACAACTTTTCCACTTCGTTCCTTTTCCCTCTCCTTCTCTATCTTCTATTATTATGTTGTTTTGTTGTTGTCAATACTCAGATTAGGGTTCTAAGTAGTCGTTCTAGGGTTTCTCTTGATGTGTAGAAAAAACCCATTTTTCTTTTTTTTCCCTCCCCTTTCCCTTCTGAAATTCGTTGCTATTTATACCCCTAAAATTAGGGTTAGCAGACATCCTTGTTACAACTTCTGAAAAAACTCCCTGCTATGGCTGTTTTTGTCTATTATAATTTTTCTTTTTTTTTTTTCCGTTTTGGTGTTAACATGTTATACCGTGAACTTCCTGTCATTGCCGTGTTTTACCATTTTTTGCTAATATGAACGTGTGGTCCCAATCCTTTCTTGCTTTCTACTCTGAAATTTACTTGTTGCTACTCAACTTTTTATGCCGAAAATTAGATGCGTATCTTGAATTTGGTACTTATTTGAATTGGGCTCTTGGTTTTAGATTACAAATTATTCTAGACAACATGAATTAGGATTTGTAGCATGACTTGAATCTTGGCTTACTATAACATTGACATGTATTGGTTTTCCTTTGCACCCTAAATCTGAATTTGGCCCTTTCATTCAAGTGTGGAAAATCATTATATCAAACAGACACTCAGCTGTGAACTTATGGTGATAACACAACACGCACTCTCCGCGCTTACAATAACATCCACACATTTTTCGCCAATAAATACTTAATTCCATGTCACTACTTTCCCATCACGTAGAGCACTGTAATATCTTCCAACGCTTCTAATCTTGCGTCATTCCGAATTACGGTTTTCCGTTACGACAAAATCAAGGAAACAACCCTTCCACACTTAAAGGTCATCCAATACCTCTCCAACTCTTGAAATACTTAAGGGTCCAATTATACCAACCATGTATTCCACATCTCATTTCCTTTAGTAATCACTAGAAGTCATTATCCACCCTTATACTCAACTCCACAATCTGTTGCCGTAGCACACACACCAGACATAATTCTCAACACTACTCAATCAATTTAATTCTTCGACTGTCCAAACAGATATAATTAGTCGGCAAAACTGCCATCTTCCCACTTTCATTAGCACCCCGAATTTCCATCAAAATTAACCATCTCCTCACTGTCTCGTGCCGACTCATCAACACACTTCTTAAGCACCTGGCTTAGCTCCAAACAATTCTCTGCTCACGCCACCTAAGCTTGCAAGACACGTCCATCCCATCCAACAGAACTCCAACTACTATCAACAAGAGATTCAGGGTGATCAGTTCCTCAATTTGTCAATAGGCAGCTGAAAATCATGATGGAGTATAGACTATCTTTACCAAACCACAAGAGTGTTAACCACCCACTGAGCCACAACTTCTACACCTGCAGCATCTTGGAGAAGCACAACTTCTCCCCCACTTTAGATCATTCCCACTTCTCCAGACAAGGTTAAGCAACAACATGTATCGACAGTGTTTTCACACACATGTCGCATACAAGGGAACAAATAACATTAGACAACTTGGCCGAACGGACCGACCTGCTCTGATACCACTATTGTAACACCCCCTTCTATACCCCAAATAAATGCATATAAAACAATTAAGCACATACAAATTATCAGAGTAAAAAGGTTTTATAATAAGGTATAAAAGAAGAATGCCACAACTCCACCAATAAAACACTTTCACATTTTTGCTCCATAAAAATATGTAACATTTTCGTAGTTTTAGAAATCACATTTCAACATTTAATTTAAGCGGAAGATAACATCATTTAATCAGTTAGATTACAAAACCCCATCAGCTGATACATCGCAATGTATCACAAAAGAATGACTATACTAGTCTAACTACCCGGTGTTACATATCAGAGCAGCAGACTCAAAAGAATGAAGACTAATCTTCACAAAAGGACTCCAGCATCCTAATCTGCAATGCCTCATAGAGCATTATAAAACAGCAGAAGGGTGAGAAATATTACCATAATAATCAAAGCATAAAATCATGTATACATAGGTATCATATAATTAACTCCCTATTTCTCACCACAATTCAACTCATAGTCATTTACATCGTCACTTACATTTATATACAATGTGAATATTCACCAAGCATTTTACATCATGCATACATCCACAATTCCACAATCTTAACATTCTCACGTAAGCATCTCTTCATGCACGCTTCATAAGTATTCAACAAACATCTCATTCACATGCATACTTCATATATCAATGACATTATACAATGTGACTCAACAACTCAATGCAACTCAATGCAATGCGGTATCGACTCTCGTTATCTTTTTCCGGTTTTTACATTAAACCGGGTCCACACTTCTAGACCGATAACCCGTTATCTTTTTTCGGTTTTTACATTAAACCGGGTCCACACTTCTAGACCAATAACCACAAAGGCCCGTCCTCTAAGCCTTCAAACCCACACTTCTAGGTTTGGGACAAGCCACTAGTTTCCACGAAACTAACAGACATTGCCTCTTGACTAAATGATGCATGTACAATCAATCACAACAAATGCACTTAAGACCGACATCTTAATCTCATGCATTTACATAATTCATCACTTCAAGAATTACACAATGATTGCACATACAACATATATCACACAACATTCATCAATGTATTCATAATTCAACACTATCACCACATTATCACTCACAATGCACACATATCCATGATATGTTCTCATGCATTCTTCACAGTTATCAAACAATGCACACATGTCCACGATATGTTCTCATGCATTATTCACATTTAATCACATACATACAATATGCATTTACAACATCTATCAAGCAATGCACACATATCCATGACATTTATGCTATTACCACGTCATCAGACAATGCACACATATCCACGATATGTTCCCATGCATTTCTCACAATGATTAACGATGCACACATATCCACGATATGTTCCCATGCATCTCTCACAATTACTAACCGATGCACACATATCCACGATATGTTCCCATGCATCCCTCACAATTATTAATGATGCACACATATCCACGATATGTTCCCATGCATTAACACCACAATCGCATACATATATGCACTCACAATTCATTAGACGATACACATACATTTCTCATTGTATTCCCATGTATCTCTAATTATCACAACAATCAAGGTATTCTCATTACAATACCAATCATACAATTATAAGTTATGCACACATATTCAAAATGTTCTCATGCATACTCATTACATAATTGTATACACATCAAGCATTCGCAAATTCATTAAATAATACACACATAATCACTTATTATGTTCACATGTATTTTAACCGATTACAATTAATCCTTCATATCACAACTCTAGGATTCACGCCCGAAGGCTACCCACAACACATGTTATCACAATAGATCATATCTATATTCATATCATAAGGTATCCACCTATGTGAAAAAACTAAACCATCTCCACATGATCAACACAGCAAAAGAAAAATGCTGTCAAACTCGCCCACATTCGCCTGGCGAGACCCCGCAGCGAACCTTCGCCTGACCTTCGCCTGGCGAACCCTTTCAGTGAACACTCGCTAGGCTTCGCCTGGAGAGAATTCCCAGCGAGCCCAAGTCAGTAGCTACTGACTTCATTCGCCAGCACCTTCGCTGGGCGAACCTTCGCTAACAACCCTTCGCCTGGCGAACCCGCCAGCGAAGTCCACTGGGACTTAAATATAATTACTCGCCAGCATTCGCTAGGCTTCGCCTGGCGAAGCTTCGCCTTCGCTCGCCTGGCGAGAGCCAGCGAACCTGCGCAGAACAGAACCCTATTCTGTTCCTCCTCCACAATCCACCATCATCCAACTTCTCACACAACAAAATTAGTACAAACAGCATCAATACATGTTACCCGACTATTCTACGGCATTATTACTCAGTTCCAACCGATTAAATCATCAATCTACCGATTATTCAACATTTTGCCCTAAATGAAAAGTGATGAAAAACATCCACAAACCCAAACCCAACATACATAATAGCATACAATGATTAAATAGCAATGTTTCTCACCCTTACCTCGATTAATCGGAGCTTCGAAATTGGTTCTTGAAGATTCTCCAAGCTTTTCCCCTTTTTCCTCTTCATTTCTCCTCTTCTTCTTTCTTTCTCTTTTCTTTCTTTCTTTCTATCTTTCTCTTTCTCTCCAATCCTCTTTTTACATCCTTTTATTTCTTTTCTCTTTTCCTTCCTCTCTATTATTTTCTTTCCATTCCATTTCTCTCTTCACAATTATCTCATTTTATCATTAATTGGAAAATATCTACTAAGCCCACCTTATTCCACCAAATAGAATAAATTAGTTAAATCCATTAACTCATATTAAATAAATCTCATAACTTATTTAAATCAGATAAACCACCTAAACCAATCCATTAGTACAATTAATCAGTTATTGAAAATTGGGCTGTTACAACTCTCCCCCACTTTAGGAATTTTCGTCCTTGAAAATGTTATCTGATCCAAACAACTCTGGATACGACTCTCACATTCCAATCCTTCCAAATCCAATTCTCCCATAACTACTTCCACCAAAGGAATCTCTATACTTCGAAGTTGTTTCTTATCAACAACTAGAACTAGCCACGCCTCCGAAGTCAAATTCTCTCTCACTTGTACATCATCCACCTGAATCAATGTACCTCTTCAACTTAGACATATGAACACCTCATGCAATCCTCTCAAGCGACAGCGGTAAAACAGTCTAACATGCTATCCGCCTCACGCTTCCGCTGCGCTACTCTGATACAGATCAACAAAACACTGGGTGCTCACGAGACTTCAAGCTCGACCAACACCAATTATTACCGTAACTCTCAAAACACGGCCTTACTTGGATTCTTTGATCGTTTCCATCGTCCCTTGCACGGTCTTTGATCCGAGTACAACACTCCCGTTGGACATGCAACAACACAAGGGAGTCATACCCTCTTACCCAACGAACTTCATACGATGTTGTTTCCGATACGAAATGGCAACAGTTATTGCAGGCAACTCCATCAACGACAATTAACTACCCTTAGATCCATCTTGGTCCAACACACAAGCTCTCAACGAGTCCTCTTCATACTGGATAGTTTTCTTCGTTTGTCCATGCCATTCACGGACGCTAGTCAGAGTTCATCTTCAACATGGCACCCAACCACTTTCGCAATCTTTCCCATAATCTTAACGAAAAACTTGAGTTCCCATCTAACAGAATGATTCATCTTCACTGGTAGGCAACGAGTTACTCTTGTTAATCCATTCTTAACTGTCCAAATCGAATCATACTTCCTCAAATTCATCAGAAAACCCAGCACAAAGCCCATGGGAATACTATCCCATCCCACTCGAAATACTCAACAGTTGTATCAGATCCAACCATCTCTAATGTCCACACTTCAATTCCCAGCAAGTCTAATCAACATATACAAACTCAATCAATTCCTTCTCCATCTATGGCTATCCAACACTATTTCTCAAATTCGGTCGCATCTTCCTAGTACCTGCACGGATACTCCATCTTTCTCGATGTACTTCTCCCTGAGTACTCTTATCCAACTCACACTATTCAGAATACACACTTCATCACGACATCTCACAGTACCATTTCCCTTAATCCGAAAATAAGCCCTCTGAATTTTAACTATTAAATTCAATTAATCTATCAACTCAACTCAGAATTTCCGATTTCCTCGAACCTCATCAGAATACCAAAAGTCACTCTCAACATCCAAGGCTCAACTCCATAAGAAGTCTCTTCACAGGCCGAACTCATATCTGAATTTGCTTAATCAGTTCTAACTTCCTTACCATCTTCATTAGTGTATACCAAAATTCCCGATTCGATATCTTAGCTACCACTTGGTCTCATCCGAATGGTAATTTAACCAAAACCATACTCCTTCAGGAGTTCCAATTACTTCTCTGTCTCATATTTGACTCTCTCTCAAATAAAACAAATACCTTAAGGTCAGTAACCATCTCAAATCTCAACTAAACAATTGAGGCTTCCAACTCCGGTACAAACACACAACAGCAACCCACTCCAAATTACTTGTCAGATAATCCCTCTCTGTACTTTATATTGCCTTCAAGCATAACCAAAACTCATTAATGTTGTACTTAACACATCTCTTAATCATATCAACAAAGTATCTCAAAACACAACGACAATCCTGTTGGACTTGGCAAAACCAATACACGAACTGTTGACAGCTTTCTCAAAACTCTTTGAACTTCCTTCACAGTAGTACATCACTACCTCTTCCCCAATACTAATAACTCAAGTTCCCGACGCTCAACGTGAACCCCTATACTCTCCGAACATATCCAAACACCATCGGTTACATAACCATTGACTCTCTCAATCAAGTGTGGAAAATCATTATATCAAACAGACACTCAGCTGTGAACTTATGGTGATAACACAACACGCACTCTCCGCGCTTACCATAACATCCACACATTTTTCGCCAATAAATGTTTAATTCCATGTCACTACTTTCCCATCACGTAGAGCACTGTAATATCTTCCAACGCTTCTAATCTTGCGTCATTCCGAATTACGGTTTTCCGTTACGACAAAATCAAGGAAACAACCCTTCCACACTTAAAGGTCATCCAATACCTCTCCAACTCTTGAAATACTTAAGGGTCCAATTATACCAACCATGTATTCCACATCTCATTTCCTTTAGTAATCACTAGAAGTCATTATCCACCCTTATACTCAACTCCACAATCTGTTGCCGTAGCACACACACCAGACATAATTCTCAACACTACTCAATCAATTTAATTCTTCGACTGTCCAAACAGATATAATTAGTCGGCAAAACTGCCATCTTCCCACTTTCATTAGCACCCCGAATTTCCATCAAAATTAACCATCTCCTCACTGTCTCGTGCCGACTCATCAATACACTTCTTAAGCACCTGGCTTAGCTCCAAACAATTCTCTGCTCACGCCACCTAAGCTTGCAAGACACGTCCATCCCATCCAACAGAACTCCAACTACTATCAACAAGAGATTCAGGGTGATCAGTTCCTCAATTTGTCAATAGGCAGCTAAAAATCATGATGGAGTATAGACTATCTTTACCAAACCACAAGAGTGTTAACCACCCACTGAGCCACAACTTCTACACCTGCAGCATCTTGGAGAAGCACAACTTCTCCCCCACTTTAGATCATTCCCACTTCTCCAAACAAGGTTAAGCAACAACATGTATCGACAGTGTTTTCACACACATGTCGCATACAAGGGAACAAATAACATTAGACAACTTGGCCGAACGGACCGACCTGCTCTGATACCACTATTGTAACACCCCCTTCTATACCCCAAATAAATGCATATAAAACAATTAAGCACATACAAATTATCAGAGTAAAAAGGTTTTATAATAAGGTATAAAAGAAGAATGCCACAACTCCACCAATAAAACACTTTCACATTTTTGCTCCATAAAAATATGTAACATTTTCGTAGTTTTAGAAATCACATTTCAACATTTAATTTAAGCGGAAGATAACATCATTTAATCAGTTAGATTACAAAACCCCATCAGCTGATACATCGCAATGTATCACAAAAGAATGACTATACTAGTCTAACTACCCGGTGTTACATATCAGAGCAGCAGACTCAAAAGAATGAAGACTAATCTTCACAAAAGGACTCCAGCATCCTAATCTGCAATGCCTCATAGAGCATTATAAAACAGCAGAAGGGTGAGAAATATTACCATAATAATCAAAGCATAAAATCATGTATACATAGGTATCATATAATTAACTCCCTATTTCTCACCACAATTCAACTCATAGTCATTTACATCGTCACTTACATTTATATACAATGTGAATATTCACCAAGCATTTTACATCATGCATACATCCACAATTCCACAATCTTAACATTCTCACGTAAGCATCTCTTCATGCACGCTTCATAAGTATTCAACAAACATCTCATTCACATGCATACTTCATATATCAATGACATTATACAATGTGACTCAACAACTCAATGCAACTCAATGCAATGCGGTATCGACTCTCGTTATCTTTTTCCGGTTTTTACATTAAACCGGGTCCACACTTCTAGACCGATAACCCGTTATCTTTTTTCGGTTTTTACATTAAACCGGGTCCACACTTCTAGACCAATAACCACAAAGGCCCGTCCTCTAAGCCTTCAAACCCACACTTCTAGGTTTGGGACAAGCCACTAGTTTCCACGAAACTAACAGACATTGCCTCTTGACTAAATGATGCATGTACAATCAATCACAACAAATGCACTTAAGACCGACATCTTAATCTCATGCATTTACATAATTCATCACTTCAAGAATTACACAATGATTGCACATACAACATATATCACACAACATTCATCAAATTATTCATAATTCAACACTATCACCACATTATCACTCACAATGCACACATATCCATGATATGTTCTCATGCATTCTTCACAGTTATCAAACAATGCACACATGTCCACGATATGTTCTCATGCATTATTCACATTTAATCACATACATACAATATGCATTTACAACATCTATCAAGCAATGCACACATATCCATGACATTTATGCTATTACCATGTCATCAGACAATGCATACATATCCACGATATGTTCCCATGCATTTCGCACAATGATTAACGATGCACACATATCCACGATATGTTCCCATGCATCTCTCACAATTACTAACCGATGCACACATATCCACGATATGTTCCCATGCATCCCTCACAATTATTAACGATGCACACATATCCACGATATGTTCCCATGCATTAACACCACAATCGCATACATATATGCACTCACAATTCATTAGACGATACACATACATTTCTCATTGTATTCCCATGTATCTCTAATTATCACAACAATCAAGGTATTCTCATTACAATACCAATCATACAATTATAAGTTATGCACACATATTCAAAATGTTCTCATGCATACTCATTACATATTTGTATACACATCAAGCATTTGCAAATTCATTAAATAATACACACATAATCACTTATTATGTTCACATGTATTTTAACCGATTACAATTAATCCTTCATATCACAACTCTAGGATTCACGCCCGAAGGCTACCCACAACACATGTTATCACAATAGATCATATCTATATTCATATCATAAGGTATCCACCTATGTGAAACAACCAAACCATCTCCACATGATCAACACAGCAAAAGAAAAATGTTGTCAAACTCGCCCACATTCGCCTGGCGAGACCTGTAACACTCATTTTAATTATTTAGTCATTTTACTATTATTTTAAATATTATATGTTGATGTACCCTTTGGTAGGGTGTATTTGGTGATGTTTGGTGGGTGTCCCTGAGATGGGAGGATCATTGGTGGTAATTTGGTGAGTTTATAATAATATAAGAAATAATAGTAATATTGGTGGTGGTATTATTATTATTATTATTATTATTATTATTATTATTATTATTATTATTATTATTATTATTAGTATTATTATATTTATTATTATTATTAATATTTGTAGTAATATTATTAATATGGAGAATATAATATTATTAATAATATAGTTATTATATTATTATGATTTTTGGTGTGAATATGATAATATAATGAATAATAGTAATATTGGTGGGGGTATTATTATTATTATTATTATATATTATTATATTTATTAGTATTATTAATATTATTATTATTATTTTGGTGAGATAATAATATTATTACTATTATTATTATTATTATTATTATTTTGGTGAGATAATAATAATAATATTATTATTATTATTATTATTATTAATAGTATTATTATGATTAGTATTATTAATATTAGTAATATTATATTAGTATTATTAATATTAAGATTATTATTATTAATATTATTTTATTATTAGTATTAATATAATTGTTATTATTATCATTAGTATTATTATTATTATTATTATAATTATTGTTGGGTGTATTACTATTATTATTATTATGTTGAATATTACTATAATATTACAATAGTATTATATTATTATTATTATTATTATTATTATTATTATTATTATTATTATTATTATTATTATTATTATTATTATTATAATTATTATTATTATTAGAATTATTATTGGGAATATTAGTGGTTGGAATAAGTAAAATAAGAAGTGGAAGGGTTATGGGAAAGTTAGAATGGAAATATGAAAAGGCACGATAGAAACCGTGAGAAGGGAAATTGGGAGAATAGAGAAGAGCGAAGAACAAAGAGAAAGGGAAAAGGCTAGGGATGAAGAATCTTGGAGGAATTTATCACCGATCAGAATAATTATCCAGGTAAGGGGGGAGAAACTTGATTGGGATGGTATATATACATGTATAGGGTAGAGGGGATTCCTTAACCCCGTAGGAAAATGTCGATCTATGAAGTTTTATATTGGCATGCTTGTTATTGTTGTTGCTAATGATAAATTGATGCATGATATTGATGAATTGTTGATTGGTATTGGTGAATTTGGTATATATATATTATGGTGATATTAGTGAGATTATATGTTGTTACTGCAGTGTTGATAATAACTATGAATAGAGTTTTGGTGAGATTTTGTGTTGTTATTGTAGCGTTGGTAATGACCATGATTATAAATTTGGGAAAATTATGTGTTGTTCCCTGTGATGTTGTTAGTGACTCTGGTTAGGACCTTGGTGAGATTCAGAGTAACTCTAAAGTTTAGGTAATGTACCGTAATGTTGGTTCTAGAGTAGGAAGTATATGATAATTGGTAAGTATAATGGTGTGTTTGTGTTTGATGATAACTAGTAATTGATAGCGATGGAGTATAGGTCAATGTTGATGAATTGTTGTTTTTGGTTAATTTGGCGTATAGGTTGGGTTTAAGGTTTTTAGGGAGATTCTGTGTGACCTTTTAAGGCATCGGTAGAATGTTTAAGCAATGACTTTGGGAATAAGATTTAGGAACCGATTTAGTTACGGTAATGTACAAGGTTGGTACTAGAGTAGGCTGAGAATTTGAGTTGAGATGATAAGTTTGATTTGGCCTAGAATAGTACTGCAGAACTGTGGGGAAGTTGGTGAATCGCAGCATTCGCTGGGCTTCGCCTGGCGAGTGTTGGTGAAGCTTCGCCTAGCGAATGCCAGCGAGCGTAGCAGAACCAGAATGTGACTTTGGTGATGTTTGGCCTTGAGCATTGGTCTGGGGTGATCTTTCTGGCCTTGATGCATTGTAAGGATGATGAGTGTGGGATCTAACCTGTGTACTGGGTGATAGTACTCATTTCCCTTAATATTGTTGGTGGACAATTAGTTAACGTATATGTATGTAGTGATCAGTAGGATCGTGTGTTCCCGGGTGTTGGGATGTGGTTATATATGGTGTTATAGTATGAATTTGTTTACTATCTGATTGATTTATATGGTGTTGGTGTAATATATCTACACATATATGCATTGATGTATGATGATATGATCAGGAGGATCGTGTGCACTTAGTGTGCCTAATTATGATAGTTGTGCATTGGTGGATGCATATCATGGTGTTTTGGTGGGATGAATCATGTCTCAGGAGGAGCGTAAGTGATTCATCCGTACTCCTTTGTGGAGAATGGTGGGGGATAGATCATGTCTCAGGAGGAGCGTAAGTGATCTATCCAGGTTCGATTGAATGAACCAATGAGTCGGTACCGCATGCATGGTGTTGAGTTGCATATTTGCATTATAATATGTTATATTGTAATTTGAACAGTAGGTTCGTTATATGGAGTTGTTGGGGTGAATATTGGTGTGTTGGTGTGTTTTACTACCTTGTTTACATGTATTACATTACCAATATATTTTTGATCATGTTTTCTCACCCCTTGGTTGTTGTTGTGTCTGTGCTTCTCCGGAAGTACAGATAATCCAGGTACTTAGATAGCTTGGATGGTGGTGTATCAGTCGAGTCTAGGATGCTCTGATACGTAACACGGGATATGGGTGTTTTAATTGTTTTATGTCAAACTTGTTGTAATCCTGTGACGTATCACTTTTTTTGTGAATTATAATAATAAAGTATTTTTATAAAAATTTGGTGATGTGATATCCCACTATTTTGGTGAAAACTCTGATGTTTATTTATAATGTTTATATTTTATTTAATTTGGGAAGTGGGGTGTTACAAGACCCCGCAGCGAACCTTCGCCTGACCTTCGCCTGGCGAACCCTCTCAGTGAACACTCGCTAGGCTTCGCCTGGCGAGACTTCCCAGCGAGCCCAAGTCAGTAGCTACTGACTTCATTCGCCACCATTCGCCAGCACCTTCGCTGGGCGAACCTTCGCTAACAACCCTTCGCCTGGCGAACCCGCCAGCGAAGTCCACTGGGACTTAAATATAATTACTCGCCAGCATTCTCTAGGCTTCGCCTGGCGAAGCTTCGCCTTCGCTCGCCTGGCGAGAGCCAGCGAACCTGCGCAGAACAGAACCCTATTCTGTTCCTCCTCCACAATCCACCATCATCCAACTTCTCACACAACAAAATCAGTACAAACAGCATCAATACATGTTACCCGACTATTCTACGGCATTATTACTCAGTTCCAACCGATTAAATCATCAATCTACCGATTATTCAACATTTTGCCCTAAATGAAAAGTGATGAAAAACATCCACAAACCCAAACCCAACATACATAATAGCATACAATGATTAAATAGCAATGTTTCTCACCCTTACCTCAATTAATCGGAGCTTCGAAATTGGTTCTTGAAGATTCTCCAAGCTTTTCCCCTTTTTCCTCTTCATTTCTCCTTTTCTTCTTTCTTTCTCTTTTCTTTCTTTCTTTCTATCTTTCTCTTTCTCTCCAATCCTCTTTTTACATCCTTTTATTTCTTTTCTCTTTTCCTTCCTCTCTATTATTTTCTTTCCATTCCATTTCTCTCTTCACAATTATCTCATTTTATCATTAATTGGAAAATATCTACTAAGCCCACCTTATTCCACCAAATAGAATAAATTAGTTAAATCCATTAACTCATATTAAATAAATCTCATAACTTATTTAAATCAGATAAACCACCTAAACCAATCCATTAGTACAATTAATCAGTTATTGAAAATTGGGCTGTTACAACTCTCCCCCACTTTAGGAATTTTCGTCCTTGAAAATGTTATCTGATCCAAACAACTCTGGATACGACTCTCACATTCCAATCCTTCCAAATCCAATTCTCCCATAACTACTTCCACCAAAGGAATCTCTATACTTCGAAGTTGTTTCTTATCAACAACTAGAACTAGCCACGCCTCCGAAGTCAAATTCTCTCTCACTTGTACATCATCCACCTGAATCAATGTACCTCTTCAACTTAGACATATGAACACCTCATGCAATCCTCTCAAGCGACAGCGGTAAAACAGTCTAACATGCTATCCGCCTCACGCTTCCGCTGCGCTACTCTGATACAGATCAACAAAACACTGGGTGCTCACGAGACTTCAAGCTCGACCAACACCAATTATTACCGTAACTCTCAAAACACGGCCTTACTTGGATTCTTTGATCGTTTCCATCGTCCCTTGCACGGTCTTTGATCCGAGTACAACACTCCCGTTGGACATGCAACAACACAAGGGAGTCATACCCTCTTACCCAACGAACTTCATACGATGTTGTTTCCGATACGAAATGGCAACAGTTATTGCAGGCAACTCCATCAACGACAATTAACTACCCTTAGATCCATCTTGGTCCAACACACAAGCTCTCAACGAGTCCTCTTCATACTGGATAGTTTTCTTCGTTTGTCCATGCCATTCACGGACGCTAGTCAGAGTTCATCTTCAACATGGCACCCAACCACTTTCGCAATCTTTCCCATAATCTTAACGAAAAACTTGAGTTCCCATCTAACAGAATGATTCATCTTCACTGGTAGGCAACGAGTTACTCTTGTTAATCCATTCTTAACTGTCCAAATCGAATCATACTTCCTCAAATTCATCAGAAAACCCAGCACAAAGCCCATGGGAATACTATCCCATCCCACTCGAAATACTCAACAGTTGCATCAGATCCAACCATCTCTAATGTCCACACTTCAATTCCCAGCAAGTCTAATCAACATATACAAACTCAATCAATTCCTTCTCCATCTATGGCTATCCAACACTATTTCTCAAATTCGGTCGCATCTTCCTAGTACCTGCACGGATACTCCATCTTTCTCGATGTACTTCTCCCTGAGTACTCTTATCCAACTCACACTATTCAGAATACACACTTCATCACGACATCTCACAGTACCATTTCCCTTAATCCGAAAATAAGCCCTCTGAATTTTAACTATTAAATTCAATTAATCTATCAACTCAACTCAGAATTTCCGATTTCCTCGAACCTCATCAGAATACCAAAAGTCACTCTCAACATCCAAGGCTCAACTCCATAAGAAGTCTCTTCACAGGCCGAACTCATATCTGAATTTGCTTAATCAGTTCTAACTTCCTTACCATCTTCATTAGTGTATACCAAAATTCCCGATTCGATATCTTAGCTACCACTTGGTCTCATCCGAATGGTAATTTAACCAAAACCAAACTCCTTCAGGAGTTCCAATTACTTCTCTGTCTCATATTTGACTCTCTCTCAAATAAAACAAATACCTTAAGGTCAGTAACCATCTCAAATCTCAACTAAACAATTGAGGCTTCCAACTCCGGTACAAACACACAACAGCAACCCACTCCAAATTACTTGTCAGATAATCCCTCTCTGTACTTTATATTGCCTTCAAGCATAACCAAAACTCATTAATGTTGTACTTAACACATCTCTTAATCATATCAACAAAGTATCTCAAAACACAACGACAATCCTGTCGGACTTGGCAAAACCAATACACGAACTGTTGACAGCTTTCTCAAAACTCTTTGAACTTCCTTCACAGTAGTACATCACTGCCTCTTCCCCAATACTAATAACTCAAGTTCCCGACGCTCAACATGAACCCCTATACTCTCCGAACATATCCAAACACCATCGATTACATAACCATTGACTCTCTCAATCAAGTGTGGAAAATCATTATATCAAACAGACACTCAGCTGTGAACTTATGGTGATAACACAACACGCACTCTCCGCGCTTACCATAACATCCACACATTTTTCGCCAATAAATAATTAATTCCATGTCACTACTTTCCCATCACGTAGAGCACTGTAATATCTTCCAACGCTTCTAATCTTGCGTCATTCCGAATTACGGTTTTCCGTTACGACAAAATCAAGGAAACAACCCTTCCACACTTAAAGGTCATCCAATACCTCTCCAACTCTTGAAATACTTAAGGGTCCAATTATACCAACCATGTATTCCACATCTCATTTCCTTTAGTAATCACTAGAAGTCATTATCCACCCTTATACTCAACTCCACAATCTGTTGCCGTAGCACACACACCAGACATAATTCTCAACACTACTCAATCAATTTAATTCTTCGACTGTCCAAACAGATATAATTAGTCGGCAAAACCGCCATCTTCCCACTTTCATTAGCACCCCGAATTTCCATCAAAATTAACCATCTCCTCACTGTCTCGTGCCGACTCATCAACACACTTCTTAAGCACCTGGCTTAGCTCCAAACAATTCTCTGCTCACGCCACCTAAGCTTGCAAGACACGTCCATCCCATCCAACAGAACTCCAACTACTATCAACAAGAGATTAAGGGTGATCAGTTCCTCAATTTGTCAATAGGCAGCTGAAAATCATGATGGAGTATAGACTATCTTTACCAAACCACAAGAGTGTTAACCACCCACTGAGCCACAACTTCTACACCTGCAGCATCTTGGAGAAGCACAACTTCTCCCCCACTTTAGATCATTCCCACTTCTCCAGACAAGGTTAAGCAACAACATGTATCGACAGTGTTTTCACACACATGTCGCATACAAGGGAACAAATAACATTAGACAACTTGGCCGAACGGACCGACCTGCTCTGATACCACTATTGTTACACCCCCTTCTATACCCCAAATAAATGCATATAAAACAATTAAGCACATACAAATTATCAGAGTAAAAAGGTTTTATAATAAGGTATAAAAGAAGAATGCCACAACTCCACCAATAAAACACTTTCACATTTTTGCTCCATAAAAATATGTAACATTTTCGTAGTTTTAGAAATCACATTTCAACATTTAATTTAAGCGGAAGATAACATCATTTAATCAGTTAGATTACAAAACCCCATCAGCTGATACATCGCAATGTATCACAAAAGAATGACTATACTAGTCTAACTACCCGGTGTTACATATCAGAGCAGCAGACTCAAAAGAATGAAGACTAATCTTCACAAAAGGACTCCAGCATCCTAATCTGCAATGCCTCATAGAGCATTATAAAACAGCAGAAGGGTGAGAAATATTACCATAATAATCAAAGCATAAAATCATGTATACATAGGTATCATATAATTAACTCCCTATTTCTCACCACAATTCAACTCATAGTCATTTACATCGTCACTTACATTTATATACAATGTGAATATTCACCAAGCATTTTACATCATGCATACATCCACAATTCCACAATCTTAACATTCTCACGTAAGCATCTCTTCATGCACACTTCATAAGTATTCAACAAACATCTCATTCACATGCATACTTCATATATCAATGACATTATACAATGTGACTCAACAACTCAATGCAACTCAATGCAATGCGGTACCGACTCTCGTTACTTTTTTCGGTTTTTACATTAAACCGGGTCCACACTTCTAGACCGATAACCCGTTATCTTTTTTCGGTTTTTACATTAAACCGGGTCCACACTTCTAGACCGATAACCACAAAGGCCCGTCCTCTAAGCCTTCAAACCCACACTTCTAGGTTTGGGACAAGCCACTAGTTTCCACGAAACTAACAGACATTGCCTCTTGACTAAATGATGCATGTACAATCAATCACAACAAATGCACTTAAGACCGACATCTTAATCTCATGCATTTACATAATTCATCACTTCAAGAATTACACAATGATTGCACATACAACATATATCACACAACATTCATCAATGTATTCATAATTCAACACTATCACCACATTATCACTCACAATGCACACATATCCATGATATGTTCTCATGCATTCTTCACAGTTATCAAACAATGCACACATGTCCACGATATGTTCTCATGCATTATTCACATTTAATCACATACATACAATATGCATTTACAACATCTATCAAGCAATGCACACATATCCATGACATTTATGCTATTACCACGTCATCAGACAATGCACACATATCCACGATATGTTCCCATGCATTTCTCACAATGATTAACGATGCACACATATCCACGATATGTTCCCATGCATCTCTCACAATTACTAACGATGCACACATATCCACGATATGTTCCCATGCATCCCTCACAATTATTAACGATGCACACATATCCACGATATGTTCCCATGCATTAACACCACAATCGCATACATATATGCACTCACAATTCATTAGACGATACACACACATTTCTCATTGTATTCCCATGTATCTCTAATTATCACAACAATCAAGGTATTCTCATTACAATACCAATCATACAATTATAAGTTATGCACACATATTCAAAATGTTCTCATGCATACTCATTACATAATTGTATACACATCAAGCATTTGCAAATTCATTAAATAATACACACATAATCACTTATTATGTTCACATGTATTTTAACCGATTACAATTAATCCTTCATATCACAACTCTAGGATTCACGCCCGAAGGCTACCCACAACACATGTTATCACAATAGATCATATCTATATTCATATCATAAGGTATCCACCTATGTGAAACAACCAAACCATCTCCACATGATCAACACAGCAAAAGAAAAATGCTGTCAAACTCGCCCACATTCGCCTGGCGAGACCCCGCAGCGAACCTTCGCCTGACCTTCGCCTGGCGAACCCTCTCAGCGAACACTCGCTAGGCTTCGCCTGGCGAGACTTCCCAGCGAGCCCAAGTCAGTAGCTACTGACTTCATTCGCCACCATTCGCCAGCACCTTCGCTGGGCGAACCTTCGCTAACAACCCTTCGCCTGGCGAACCCGCCAGCGAAGTCCACTGGGACTTAAATATAATTACTCGCCAGCATTCGCTAGGCTTCGCCTGGCGAAGCTTCGCCTTCGCTCGCCTGGCGAGAGCCAGCGAACCTGCGCAGAACAGAACCCTATTTTGTTCCTCCTCCACAATCCACCATCATCCAACTTCTCACACAACAAAATCAGTACAAACAGCATCAATACATGTTACCCGACTATTCTACGGCATTATTACTCAGTTCCAACCGATTAAATCATCAATCTACCGATTATTCAACATTTTGCCCTAAATGAAAAGTGATGAAAACATCCACAAACCCAAACCCAACATACATAATAGCATACAATGATTAAATAGCAATGTTTCTCACCCTTACCTCGATTAATCGGAGCTTCGAAATTGGTTCTTGAAGATTCTCCAAGCTTTTCCCCTTTTTCCTCTTCATTTCTCCTCTTCTTCTTTCTTTCTCTTTTCTTTCTTTCTTTCTATCTTTCTCTTTCTCTCCAATCCTCTTTTTACATCCTTTTATTTCTTTTCTCTTTTCCTTCCTCTCTATTATTTTCTTTCCATTCCATTTCTCTCTTCACAATTATCTCATTTTATCATTAATTGGAAAATATCTACTAAGCCCACCTTATTCCACCAAATAGAATAAATTAGTTAAATCCATTAACTCATATTAAATAAATCTCATAACTTATTTAAATCAGATAAACCACCTAAACCAGTCCATTAGTACAATTAATCCGTTATTGAAAATTGGGCTGTTACATTCCCCATTGTCTTAGCTTTCAAAAAAGTGCTACAAATCATCATTCTGATGTGTAGAGCTCAAGTTATGGTCTTCACAAGTCAAGGGTATTTTTGGAAATTTCATTGTAGGTCATTCACTTCAAAGACCATTTTCATGAACTTCAAGACCTCAAATCCAAATTTGTGCCACATGAAAGTTGTGTCACATTGCCTTAACCTTATCATGAACTCAATTTCCATAGTATTTGGTGATTTATGTGATCATTTGAACCATAATGAGCATAAAAAGTGGATTTTTGGACACGGTTTGAATTCCTTGCATTTCAAGTCATCAAATGAAGTTATCTTTGAACTTTTGGCCCCATTCTAATATCATTACGTGACCATGATGCTCTTTACCTCTTTTGAGCCAACATAGAATCATGTTTCATGCCATTTTTCAAACTTTCATGCCTTAATAAGTAATGGTACAAACTTGGTGTGAACTCATTTTTCTCTCACTCAAATCACCAACATTCATTTTGACACACCTTAATTGTCCTAAAATGCTGACCAAAAGACCTACACAAGAGGCCATAACCCGTGTGTACATAAAATGGAATTTTTGGCAAGATTGGAAAATCAAGTGATATAAATCATTATGGGCCTGTATGGGATTCACTAGGCCTTCATATTTAAACCATAATTGAACCCTAATTGCTCAGAAGAGAGGTTGTTGTGCAGAGAAGAGAGTTTCCATCAAAAATACATAAAACTTTCTCTTCTTCGAATTGGTTTTTTCATGAGTTTCCATTCAAACCATTGCTCAATTCATCATCACTGAGGATCAAGGAAGAGATTAGAAGCATCAGAGCAAAGCTTGCAAGGAGTTTGAAGAGCCAACAAAGCAGCTCTGTTAGGTAAACTTCTATGACTTGAAACTCTCATGTTAGGCACTGATTTAGGGTCATAACTGGTGCATCTGAAGCCCTACTTCATGTATGCAATGTTTGGATAGTTTTTATGCCTGTTTGAAATTATTTTAGTGTGTGCACTAAAAATTCGTGGCTTAATTTCTTTGTGGTTCATGGACCTTTTTCAAAAAACAAGAGTGGAATCATGTTTTGTTTGAGGAGAGCTTTTAAATGGTACCATGGGTTTCAATTTTTATGTTGATTTTTGAAGTGCTCTGGTGAAGCTCGCTTGAGAAGACGACCAGAGCTAGGGCTCTGGCGTCCAGGCTTGAGCTGAGGTGGCTGGGTATGTGGCAGTTTGACCTTGCACGTGTGTGATTTGAATCTGAGTTGGCATCTGACTTGTTTAAATGAAACACAACGTTTCATTTTGGAAGCCAAATTTATTTGATCTGGGCTTAGTGATTTTGATAATCACACCCCTCTTTTGGAGGCCCATCAGCGTGCACAACTAAACTCAGTTTAATCCCTTTTGCTTGGTGCACCCCTCTCTCATGTTTTATTTTATTTTTATTTCTTTTTCTTGCAATTTCAATTTTAATCATTTAAGAATAGTTTTAAGCTTTATAAAAATCCCAAAAAATGCTTTTCCGATATTTTAATATGTTGAGATTATTTTCCATATTTTTATTTTATTTTTCAATTATTTTTAGTATTTTTAATTGAATTAATATTTAAAGAGGTTTTACGGTTTATACCTTGTTGTGAACTTGATCATTGACCACAATTTAAATATCCCCTAGGACCAAATTTCCTCTCACACTTAGGTGATTGATTGAGGTATATTTGAGGGCTGGTTTGAGGTCTTGATGATCATTTTTCAATTGTTTCTCATTGGTTTTTTATGAACCCTCGATGCTTGCTCGACAAGTTGAACACATTGCCTTGATTGATATGATTGGTGATGCCTTGTTGCATTTCTTGCCACAATCTTTTGCATAATGATTTTTAATTGTTTCAACTTGATTTGGGTATTTTATTTAGGCTTTCTTCTATTTTTGGTGTGTGCTTCAAATTCAAGTTGTTTTAGCCATGCGTATGCATACAATTCTTGACCTAGTTTTGGGATATGATCATGAGTGATCCCTTGAGCACCTCTTAAGCCTTGTTATCTTTTATTAACATGCTTTAGGTGCTGCCTTGTATGTTTATAGGTCAATTGCATGTGTACCTTGTGCCACAAGTTTCATTTGGATCATGTCTTTCCACTTGTTTGAAGTGTGAGATGTTTAGATGGACTTTGGTCCTCTAATTGAACTTGATCATTCTTGTATTTGCCTTCCTTTTTTATTTTGAATTTAAGGTATCCCATTTGAGTTTCACTTCTGACCTTGATGGTTGTGGACTTTTTCATGGTGCTTTGGTGATTTTGGTTTCACTTTGAAGAATGCTATGAACATTTAAGCCTCACTTGCTTTGTTTGTTTGCATTGTTTTACTTGATCATGTATAAGTGTTTGGTTGAGTTGATTATGATATGGTTGCTTCCCTACACTCTTTCCTCCCTCACTTCTTTGATTTGTGCTTTTGTGTTTAGCACCTTTCTTCTTATGATGATTGATGGCATTTGATTGTAGGAGCTTGTTTCTCTCATTTCCTCTCATCTCTTGTTGACTTGTTTAAGTCTTTCATCCTTGTGACTTGTACTTGTTTGGTTTCATTTTTTCATGTTTGCATTTGTGTTTACATTTCATATTTGTTTCCATTTTGCATTGACTTGTTTAAGTCTTTCATTTCCTTTTCATCTGTGATTGATTTAGCATTGTGTTTATTTGTGCTTCTTGCCATGATCCCTTAGAATTCCTAGTCCCTCTGTTTAAGATGGGAGTAGGAGAGACATTAGGCTTTCAATCATTTGCATGATAACATTAGGTAGTATCCCTTTTCATCCCAACTTTAGGGTCACTTTGCATGATAACATTAGGGTTTCTTAGTTCCCTTTAGAGTCCTTGTGTCTTCTCTTCTCATCTCAGAATCTCTTAAGACACTTAATAAAGAAAGACAATTGTTGTATGCTACGAGCCTTAAGTATATAAGGAATGATGAGTGGGGGGTCTCTTCTCACATTGTCTAGAGTGTTTAGCGTATGCCCTTTGGGCGATATGCGACACATTCGCTCTTATGTCATAGTCTTTAGTGCAACATGAGTTTCAAACTAACTCAATTCACTTCTTCTTATAAAAATACAAAACAAAAATTCAAACCTTTTCATCCTTTGGGATTGTTTCAAACCTAATTTTCAGAAAGAGTATGTTACATTTCCGTTCTACCGCAAACAGGCATCGTCCCTAACTGCTGGAGTTGAAACGTAACATTACTCATAAAACACTTGAACCAACTAGTGGTCTAGTTTTCCCGAACTACGTTTGCTCTGATTTCTCATACCAGATGAGGATACGTAGGCACAAGACAGTGATGTCTTGGCGAGCAACCTTCCCCCCATCACCCGTAGTTTCTCGAATTACGTTGACTCTGACTTTCCCATTGCACGAGGGAATACATAGGCATAAGGCGGCGATGTCCTATCGAGTCTGTTCTTTCCGTTCACCCCTGTTTAGCAGTAGTTTTTAGATATTTTTCACCCAGAGATTAGACAACAAGCATGGATCCCGTTGAGTACAACGGACATGAGGGGATGACCTTGTTAGCCAATGATTCCTTTTAACCAAAACCCTAATACAGTTGAACACAAGATAGAAGGAGGTGATCAATGCTTATAACTTTGCTTCAAGTGGTTGTGAGACATGTTTTGATGATGAGAGGACCTTGTGGCTTGAGAATACCACAAGATTGAGAATGAACCCTCGCTTGAGCTTTGAGGATGAAGCTCTTCTCTTGAGTGTTGAGCAAGATACCTTGATCCCCTGCCTAGAACCAATGCTATGCACCAATGACAATGAAAAATGATATGAAACATAAGCCGAGATATTAAGAAAAAGGGTGGGAAAATTTTAGGGTGCTACAGCTGCCCCTATTCAAACAACTTGGACCTGAAAGGATGATAACAACGGTTTACAGACCTTCAAGGTACAGGGAGGTTGAATACCAAAATAACTCAGAAATTTGCAACCTACGAGGATGTATAAAGTAAAGAAATTTGCAACCTACGATAATATCTTTCAATCATAACCTACTGGGGTTAAGTGTACACCGTTGCTGGTGAAATACTTCTGATCTGAAGATAAGACTCTACAGGGAAGACAAAATCTCTAATGTGGGTAGACAACGAGTCTTCGGCTGAACAAATGCCTGATTGCATATCAATACCCTGTCTGATGTAGTCAACTTCTGAACACTCTCTATGGAGTACAAATCAAATTGGATGGGGAACACAAAACCCTAAATTGCTGCTAAGGGAAGAATGATTCACCATGCGTTGCTGATACTGTCGGAACTTCACCGTTGGGAAGAAAAGCTCTAATGGGGAAGAGGATCATGTCATCCTGCAAACAAACAATAACCAATAGGATGTTCTATATGTGAAATGGATACCTCGGTTACCATTCCTGACACCTATTGCTCAAGAAAAAACATTGTTTTCAATATGCTCTGTAAAGCCCCAATGTTTTCACATGTAATGTTTATTAAAATATAAGATATTTTCACAAACAAAACAATAAAAGTAAAACCAAAAGTTAAAAGCTCTTGGAGTGAAATGGATACTTTATTGATTGAATGGTCTATAAATAGGCAAGTTACAATTGGATGCAATTCCTGAAAAGAGATAATTGCACAAAAAGTACAAAAAGAAATATACAAAAATGTCAGCAATGTGGAAACAGATAACCACCATGTGTTGATTCAGCCATGACCTGTATGTCTTGAATGTTCACAAATGCTTCTCCTTCTGAAAAGACTGACTGAGCTAACTCATATCCTTCAGGATCTCCATATACCATGATGAATTCATAGATCGAACACAGACCGCAGTTGTTTACTTTCAAATCCCTAACTTTTGCATGGATCGCCCTTGCGGGTTTTCAATACACTGAGATACCCATTTTTTCCAAAGTCGCCTTTTTAGGTTTTCAACTTTGCAGGTATATTATTTTTTCTTTTATCCCTAATATTTGCCCGAGCCTTTCATTTTATGGTTCGCTGGGATGCCCCATTTTTTCCTGGACCTTTCTTTTTCTGTCTAGTGGGTCTATTTTAAGCAAAGTATTTTTTGACTACATCTGTGTTCACAGGGGACGTAAAGTTTTCACCATCTATAGTAGATAGTAATAAGGCTCCACCAGAGAAAACCTTTCTTACCACATACAGACCTTCATAGTTTGAATTCAATTTGCCCATGTGATCTGTCGGAGGTGGAAGGATCCTTTTCAAAACCAAGTCACATGTTTGGAAGCACTGAAGACACACTTTCTGATCAAAGGCTTTCTTCATCCTGCTTTGGTACAACCGGCCATGAGCAATGGTTGCCAGTGTCTTTTCATCAATAAGACTTAGCTAATTCAACCTAGCTTGCACTCATTCAACTTCGTTAAGCTTCACATCAACCAACACTCTCAAAGAAGGAATCTTAACTTCCAATGGTAGGACTGCTTCAGTATCATACACTAGTGAGAAAGGAGTTACCCCTATTGATGTACGTACCGAAGCACGATAACTGTGTAGAATAAAGGGCAACATCTCATGCCGATCCTTATAGGTTACCACCATCTTCTGCACAATCTTCTTAATGTTCTTATTTGCTACCTCGACAACGTCATTCATCTTCGGACGGTATGAAGAAGAACTGTGGTGTTCAATCTTGAAACTCTGGCACAGTTCTATCATCATCTTGTTGTTCAAATTTGAACCATTATCAGTATCGATTCTCTCTAGGATTCCATAACGACAGATGATGTCCTTCTTTATGAATCGAGCAACTACCTTTCTAGTGACATTAGCAAAGGAAGCTACCTCTACCCACTTCGTAAAGTAATTGATAGCAACCAGAATGAAATGATGCCCATTGGAAGCAGTCAGCTTAATTTTTTCAATCATATCAATGCCCCACATTGCAAAGGGCCAAGGAGATGTCAACACGTTCAGAGGGTTAGGTGGCACATACACCTTGTCAGCATAAACCTGGCATTAATGTCACTTTCTGTCATATTTGAAACAATCAGCTTCCATAGTCATCCAATAATACCCAGCTCTCAACAATTTTCTGGCCATTGCATGTCCACTAGCATGAGTACCAAAGGAACCCTCGTGAACCTCTTCCATCAACAGGTTTGCTTCGTGTTCATCCACACAACGTAACAAGACCATGTCAAAATTTCTTCTATACAATACATCATCTTTATTCAAGTAGAAGTTTCTTGAAAGCCTCCTCAGAGTCTTCTTATCTTTGCTAGATGCCCCAGGTGGGTACTTTTGAGTCTTGAGAAAGTGCTTGATGTCAAAATATCAGGGCTTTCCATCTGAAGGCTTTTCAACAGCAAACATAAAGGTAGGTCTGTCAAGACGCATGATGGTGATTACTAGAGCTTCATTCTAGAAATTCACTTTGTACATTGACGATAACATTGCCAAGGCGTCTTCCATCTGATTCTCAGCCTTAGGCACATGATGAAACTCAACTCTGTCGAAGAAGGGTAGTAGTCTTCTAGCATAGTTCTTGTATAGAACCAAATTGGCCTGGCGATTTTCCCATTCTCCTTTGATCTGATTAACGACTAGCACTGAATCACCATATACATCGATATTCTTGATCCTTAGATCAATGGCCTCTTCCAAACCCATAATGCACGCTTCATATTCTGCTTCGTTATTAGTGCAAGCAAACGTCAATCGAGCAGTGAACAGTATATGAGAACTGTGAGGATTTGTAATGATTGCCCCAATTCCTTTGCCATAAGAGTTAACAGCAACGTTGAAAACCAACTTCCACTGAGATCCAATTTTAGGACCCTCGCCAAACAAAGGCTCATCACAGTCTTTCATCTTCAGAAACATGATGTCTTCATCTAGAAATTCAAACTTCATCGGCTGATAGTCTCCGATTGGTAGTTCAACAAGATATTCTGAAAGAACACTTCCCTTAATGGCTTTTTAGGAAACATATTGGATATCATATTATGTCAGAAGAGGCCTCCCTTCTACTAGAGGCATTAATATTGGAGGTTCCTGCAATACGTACTTGATCGGATCCATCTTCGATATCAATTGGGTTGTGTGGTTTAACATGTATTGTTTCAAGCGCTTAGCTGCCCAAGCGAGTGCATAACATGTTTTTTCTAGCATTGAGTACCTCGACTCGCAATCAGTGATTTCTTACTCATGTAGTAGATAGCATGTTCTTTCCTACCTGTCTCGTCGTGTTGATAGAGCACACATCCCATTGAATTCTCAAGAACCTTTAAATACATGATCAGAGGTCTCCCTTCTACTAGAGGCATTAGTATTGGAGGTTCCTGCAAATACTCTTTTATCTTTTCAAAAGCCTTTTTTAAATTCTCATTCTAAACGACTGCCTGATCTTTCCTTAGTAATTTGAATATAGCCTGGCAAGTGGCTGTAAAGTGAGAAACGAACCTTGCAACGTAGTTCAATCTCCCTAGGAAACCATAAACCTCTTTTTCCGTCCTCGGTTCAGGAATTTCTTGAATAGCTTTGATCTTTGCGGGATCTACCTCAATTCCCATTTCACTAACAATGAAACCTAGCAGCTTTCCAGATCTCACCCCGAAGGTGCACTTATTGGGATTCAACCTCAGCTTGAATTTCCTCAATCTTTCAAATAGCTTCAGAAGATTAACCAAATGTCCTTCCTCCATCTGTGAGTTTGTAATAATGTTATCCACATAGACTTCAATCTTTTGATGAATCATATCATGAAAGAGAGTCACCATCGCCCACTGATAGGTTGCCCCAACATTTTTCAATCCAAAGGGCATCACCTTATAACAAACATTTCCCCATGGTGTAATGAAAATAGTTTTCTCCATGTCCTCTGGGGCCATCTTGATTTGGTTATACCCATAGAAGCCATCCATGAAGGAAAACACAGAGTATTGAACATTGTTATCGACCAACACATCAATGTGGGGGAGTGGGAAATCATCTTTGGGGCTTGCTCTATTCAGATCTATGTAATCAACGCACATCTTGACCTTTCCGTCTTTCTTGGGTACATGAACAATGTTAGCGACCCATGGAGGATAATTTTTGACAACAAGAAAACCAACGTCCAACTGTTTTTGAACCTCTTCTTTAATCTTACCTACCATGTCAGGCCTCGTCCTTCTCAACTTCTGTTTCACTGGTGGACATTCTTCTCGGTAAGGCAACCGATGTACCACTATATCTGTATCTATCCCGGGCATGTCTTGGTAAGACCAAGCGAAGATATCCATATACTCGTGGAGCATCTCAATCAATCTTCTTTTGACATTATCTTCCAAAGCGTCCCATATTGTGACTTCTTTCTTTTCATCCTCAGTGCCCAAATTGGCGACTTCAATATCCTTCTGATGAGGAAGAATGACCCTTTCCTCCTACTCCAAAAGTCTGGATAATTCCTTAGGTAGGTCACAGTCTTCGTCAGTCTCTTCTTCAGCTTGATAGATAGGATTATCAAATTCATACTGAGCCATAGCCGAATCAGAATCGATGGTATCTGATATAAAAGACCTGCATGATTGATTTTTTATGTTTATTATGAAATGAAAACGAACACAAACACATTGTCATTTTCCTGTTAATAAAATGTAAAAACAAAAAAGGAAAAACATGGATCAAAATATTTGAATGCAAAAGACGTCCTTTATTTATGATGATGTTGAAAATAACAAAGGGACCCTACAGA
Organism: Lathyrus sativus; assembly: GCA_963859935.3. Lineage (NCBI taxonomy): Eukaryota > Viridiplantae > Streptophyta > Magnoliopsida > Fabales > Fabaceae > Lathyrus > Lathyrus sativus. The sequence goes on along the minus strand of OZ012740.1, from coordinate 181,359,863 downwards.
ATGAGTCACTACGTCTTGGGAAGAATGTAGGACTGGACATAATTAAAAATAAATGAAAATTACTCTTCGGTGGTAACTTGAATGATCTTCTTGATGGTCCGACTGCGCAACTTCTGGCCAGGAATGCAAGGACGGATCCAAGCATCCATGTCGCAGTCGCTAATCCCCTTCACTGTCCCCTATGGCATGAATTATGTCAAAAATGACTCCATCACTAGTGAATCTGATAGGTCCCTTGTATGTTGGAGGGTCTTGAGAAGGATTGGAGGGCTTGTACCCTAGACCGAATTTATCTTATTTGACAGGAACATCAAGCACTTGGCCCCACCTCTGGGAAGTTCCATACTCAGCAATAGCGCGGGCTTCCTTGAAAGATGACATTGAAACCTTTGGGCCTTTGACTTCGATAGGAGGCTTCTCCTGAATTTGTACAGCTTTGAAGGCTTGACATAGCGTTTTGTAGATCTCCCTATCCACCTCTACATACTTGAAAGATGACAACTGACTAAACATTATATCTTCTTCCCCACATACTGTAACAACCTTTCCTTCCATCATGTATTTCAGCTTTTGATGCAAAGTTGATGTAACTGCTCCCACAACATGTATCCATGGTCGGCCAAGCAAGCAACAATTTGTCGGTTGGATATCCATTATATAGAATGTTGCATCAAAAACCTCCGGTCCCACCTGAATTGGCATAGTAATCTCTCCAAAAACAATCCTTTTTTAGCCATCAAATGCTCTCACTACCAAATCACTTGGTGTACAAATCAACCCTTGGGTGTCCAACTTCATTAATGCCTTCTTTGGCAGCACATTCAGCGACGATCATGTGTCAACCAGGACATGTGACAATAATGATCCTCTGCACTCCATGGAAATGTGCAAAGCATGGTTGTGATTTCTCCTAGCAGGAGTTAAATCTAGTTCAGTGAAACCTAAGCCATTGCCATCATTGATGTGCACCACTACCCCTTCCAATTGATTAACTGAAATTCCCTGCGGTATACTGAACTCAAGATCCTCAATAAGGCATTATGGTGCGCCTTTGAACATAACAACAAAGGCAGAATAAGATCCACAATCTTGTAGTCAGTCTTACGAATTAGCCTCATAAACTCCTCAGCATCTTTAGAAAAAGAATCACTACCAGCATGCTACTGCACATCCTCTTCAACCACTTCTATCCCTTTCCCTTTATCATTCTTATCAATATTAACTTTAGGCAGAGAAAATACCCTTCCACTCTGAGTGATCCCTCCTGCACTAACTATGTTTTCAATAGTAGAACCACCATATGACAAACTTATCACCTCTTGCTTCTGGCCGTTACAGAACACTTCTGCCCCATAGTTCCATGGGATGACTTTGGTTCTCTCATACGGCACGGGTCCTAGAACAATAATGATCACCAACGCTGGCCTAGCGGGTGCTGAAGTATTTATGGCTCGGTAAGGAATTGAAATCGTGGCGATATATCTTCCATCATTACTAACCCTGTCATCAACATCCTCCCCAACAACTCTATCAAATTTTAAATAACCATCATTAATCATCTTCTGGATACCATTTTTAAAAGACCACATCCCTCGGGTTACAATTCACACTATGAACAATCAGCAGAACATCTTGGAAACACTCCTTTTTTCAACAACCTGTCCTTTACGAAAGTTAAAGGTGTCTTCAATTTCTCAACGTCAGTTATCAGATTCAATCTCTCCCCATCAATTACAACATTTTTTTTGGCCACACCATGATTTGGCATTGGATTCTGGTTCACATTGGGACCCTCGTTGTGATGATACATAATTCACGTAAAGGACCCTCAAGGTGTGTGTTGAGCCATAGAACCATGTTTTAACCAAAGGATTAGCCACAAATGCCTTTTGACTAAAACCCTAATCCAGTTGCACATAAGATATGAGAGGTGATCAATGCTTATAACTTTGCTTCAAGTGGTTGTGAGACATGTCTTGATGATGAAAGGACCTTATGGCTTGAGAATACCACAAGATTGAGAATGAACCCATGCTTGAGCTTTGAGGATGAAGCTCTTCTCTTGAGTGTTGAACAAGATACCTTGACCCCCTGCCTAGAACCAATGTTATGCACCAATGACAATACAAAATGATATGAAACATAAGCCAAGCTATTAAGAAAAAGAGTGGGCAAATTTTGGGGTGTTACTACATGCTGTATTACATTCTGGACGAGAGGCAAGTTGATGAAGTAAGGATCATTTTTTATGAGATCCAAGGTCCATTCTAGTTTAGTTTTTCTAGGTTTGATTATGGGCCTTTGCACTCAGGCGGGTGTCTCGATACCTGACGTGGTGCATAAGACCATTAAAGGCGTCATGACTGGTATTTAGATTCAGAACCACTATTTTCCCAAAATTGATGCACAACCACCACCACCACCACCACCAGAGCAGCCAATACCACCGCAGTAGCACTCAAAGGTTCCTCTAGTTAGTCAGGCTTATGATGAGCATGTGGCATGCATGTATACTTGGGATATGTACATGGCTCATCAGAGAGCTTTCAGTTTTTTACATTGATATATGCGTGCTTTACATTTGCAGATTCAAGAGCCGAATGTAGATTATCCCTTCCCTTCTTCAGAGGAGTTTAGTCCTTTTGTTGATATGCCTGAGGACAAGCCATTTCATTTTTTGAGGGAGCAGGTTCTGCAGGAGCAAACGCAGGTACCCCAGGAGGGCACAACTCAGATGCTGCTGACACTTAGGGTGATGATGATGATGATGATGACAGTGGAGAGACCGATTGGGAGATGAACTCCTCTTCTAGTAACGAGGAGTAGTCTGATGATGGGTTTAATCTGATTTATTTTTTATTATTATGTTTTATGTTTGATTTGTTAACACTTTTTTTATTTTATGTTTTCTTGTTCCTTTTGGAGATTTTGTACCATCCTGTTAAGGATGAGGTTTTGTGAACTTATTTTGATTGTACCATGTTTTGGGTGTTGCGTTTTATTTTATGATAAGTATGTTTTACTATGTTGAAATTTTTTTGTTGTTGTTTGTAATCGATTAACACTTTTGCACTAGCAAAATAGTAATCGATTAACCTTGTATTTTTTAGCAAAATTTGCCTGTTTTAAAAGGGTTAATCGACTAACATTTTTGCACAGGCAAAGTGTTAATCGATTAACACTGCTCTAGAAGGCCATTTTTGTGCATTTTTCATGTATGTTTGGCATTTATTTCTCTTTCAATTCCCATAGATTGAAATGTTTGATTTTTATGGATGTTTTTACTTCTGATTGAAGCATGCTTGTGCATTTTCCGATGCCCGATTTTATCGATTTCATATTTGTTTGCACTTTTGGCATTATATGATCATGTTCATTTTGGCCTAATCTTTGATCGCATGATTACTTGGTTTGTGATGCATGCAAATTGACTTTGGTACTATTTTACACTTCTATTCATGTTTGCATTAATATTTACTCCCCTTGGAAATAATCTTATTCTTGTATAATCAATAATTCCCTTTTTGCTCTAACGTTTTTTCATTCCTTTGGAAAATTATTAGCATATCTTTGCCCTTTGATTAATTAATTGAAACTTTGTTTCGATTAGTCGATATTCCCTTTTCTCCTTCTTTGGATTTTCTTGAGCTTTGTCCTCTCTTTTCCCTCACAAAGTTAAAGATTCGCAACGCATTGGAGCACTGTACAAATTTTGCATTGTTGTTCTGTCCGTTTTGTTTCTTGCACCATGCTTTGGTGTTAGAGAAGGAATGAGTGGAAAATTCCTACACTCATTCTGAATATTTTGGGTAGGGGACGAATGACCTTGTGCCTGGAATAGTCGCCCCTATCTCCTTACTGTGGTTTCCCTGCTCCTCAAGTCGAGTCAATCTTTGATCACTTGCACCCTTATCTCCTCTTCATAAGTAGCCTTCTCCTTTTTTTTTTACCTTTTCTCTTGTGGCCAATTCATCCTTGGTTTCCCTTGAGATTTGTTACTCAACTCCTTTTTCTTAATTGATCAACCGTCCTTCGATTAAGACCAATTCTCTCCTTCCCAGCAAAGTCAATCCTTTTTCTTCGGTTAAACAGTCTTCCTATTAAACCCTAGTCCCCACTGAAATTTGCAACCTTTTCTCAGTTCTCTTTCTTTCCTACCTCATTTAGCACTGCGTGTCAGTTAAACACCAGTCTCCTTTTTCTCAGTTAATCATAGTCTATAAGTTAATACTGAGATTTCTTGGAGTTAATCGCCTTCTTCCAGCTAATCACCTAATCTTTGGTTGGTCACAGTCTGCCCGTTAAAACCAAATTTTCTTTGGGTTAATCACATTCTCTTAGTTAATCACCTGCCTTTTGGTTAGTCACAGTCAGTCTGTTTGAACCAATTCCCTTTTATCTTTTTTTGAGTTAATAACCTTCTCTTGGTTAATCACTCATTCTTTTCGGTTGATCACAGTCTGCCTGTTAAACACCGAACCACCTGCAGTTAGCAACCATTCTTTGGCTTAATTACATCCAACTTTGGGTTAGTAACATTTGTTCGGTTCGAATACCCTTTCCTTTGGTCGAGTATTCTTTGTTCAAGTAGCGTACCATACTTTAGGTCACAACCTTTGCTTGGTTCCACACCCGTCTTTTGGTTGATCACCGTCTATTAGTTAAAACCATCTATTTTCCTTGTTTAACCGCTGTTTATCAATTAATATACCGTGGTCCCCTCGGAGTTAACACATTTCTTTGGTTCATTACTCTCTTTCTCCTGGTTCTTCGCAGTCCATCTGTTGACACCAACCTTTTGGCTTTCCCCACATAATTTTTTCTTGTTTTTCTTTGGTTAATCATTGCTTTTCAGTTAATGTACCGAGTTCTCTATAGATCTTACCTTTTATCTTGATTCTTGTCTTTTTCCCCCGACCACGTCTGATGCACCCCAAAATTTGACCAACATTTATTTACCAAGCTTGTGTTCACTAGCATGATCATCTGCTTCTCATTGATGTGTGTGCAGTAGATCAAGAGGTATGGTTACCCAGCAAGAGTTGTATGAGACTATGAAGCTAGCCAAGAAAGTTGTTCAAGTGTTCAAAGGTCGATATCTTTGTCAGAAAACTCAAGAGATCCTCAGAGAGATTGGTTGAAACCAAGGTTGTGTGTCTCATAACTTGAGAGTTGTGGGAGCCCCTCAGATGATTCTGAGACTATGAGGATGGACTTGAAGCTTTGAGAAAGCTTATGAGATGTCTTGAAAGCCATCATGAAGCCTAGAGAGGTCATTGTACAAGAATTCAGAAGACTCAGCCATGAGTGGTGGAATTAGGGTTTGACTGGGTCAACCCTAGGTCAACTAATGATTTGGAGAGGGTTGAGACCTAATCAAAGAGCCATGTGATCATGGAATGATGCATTGAGATGCTATAAGGATGATTCCTAGACCAACTCATCATGGTTGAGGAGTTTGAGAAGTTTCAAGCTAGGGTTTCTAAGGCTTGGCAGTGTAAAATCCCCTAGTTTGATCCCAATCTTCAAGGAAGTTTAGCTCAAGATGTGATTGTCATCTCATCTTCCCCATAACATGAATGTTGTAGAGCTTGATCTTAGCTTTAATTTGAGTACTAGAAGTCCTTGATAGGATTTGTAGAGCTCAAGTTATGACTTTGACAAGTTACAGGTCATCTGAGGTATGTGAATCTGGGTCCTTGAAAGTCACCCAACTTGCATCCAACGTTTTCCCTAATAGGATGATTCCTATGAATTCTTGGTCAACATGAATGTTGTATATCATATTCTTAGCTTTCTAGATAGTACTATAAGTCCTTGATAGGATTTGTAGAACTCAAGTTATGGCTTTGACAAGTCAAGGGCATTTTGGTCATTTGGATATTATAGGTCATTTCAAGCATAAGGCCATATCTCCTATTTCCAAGCTTCAAATGGAAAAATCTTCAACATCAAAATTGCTTAGAATGATGTCTTAAGGCTAATAGGAAGGTCATGAGATGTTGAAAAGGCTTGTATCAAAAAGTGATGAAAATGACCTAAAATGGAGGCATAAGTTAAATAAGTTGAAATTGGAAATTGGAAATCCCAAGTTACACATCCAAACCATGTCATATAATAGGTCATTTTGACTCTAAAAGACATTCTAAAAACAATGGTTCAGCCACAATTTTGATTTGAGGCCTATATCATGGGGCTGCTTTGGAAAGGGCTTGCTTGCATCTTAAGGCACAAAGGCAAAACTTAAGAAAACTCAATGAACAAGCTAGCTATGCATTCTAACACCTCAGAAATCTCATCTAAGGAGATTTTCAAAGGAGATACAAGAGCTGTAACAAAAGAAGCTTGAGCTGCTATGTGTGTGGCTTGATTTTCAAATTATCATGGCATGAGATATTCATTTTATCATTGGAGTGTTCCAGAAGGTTCTGGACAGTTCCTACAAGTTCTATAAGATGATTAGAACTTGCTCAAAGCAGAGGTTGGTGAGAGTAGAGGGTAGAGAGTGAGATAGCATATTGTTTCTTCCATTACAAGCAAGAAATCAAATTCCACATTCTTCTTCAATTCCTTTGATTCTTTCAATCCTAACCAATTCCATTCATCATCTTGAGTGTGTACACATTGATTTGAGAGAAAATTCATGAAGATTGGAAGAAGTGGTATGTGAAAATTGCAAGAAACAAGTGATCATCGAATCTGGAAGTACAAGCTTCTTCCACCCAAGTTTTTGCAAACAGAAGCAATATAATCAACCAAGGAAGGATTCTGGAGACTTACAAGGCTGGAGGAGAGGATTTGATACTACTGCCATACAAGAAACACCAGGTTTGCAAATTCTCTACCACACCCTAATTTATGCATTGCTAGGTTAGTTTATTAGTGTAGAAAGGTTAGAGACACATAGGTGATGATTTCTGGAGAGTTAGAGAGTAATTGATGAAGATTGAGTTATGGACACCTTTTCTTTGATGATCAAGAACTCGTGATATAGTTAGATATAATACATGTTTGATAGCTTATTTTCACCAGTGAAGTGTGGTGATCATTTTAGTACCAAGGAATCCAAGGTTGGTTGAAGTCGAGGACTGAGTGTACTTTGGATTCACCATCGGGTTTGTTGTTAGAGGAGGTTTCAGTGTAATCTAAGGCTATGGTCGTGATCGGCGTGAAAAATGGAGCATGCTAGTGTGTCGAATTGTTGAATTTGAGCAAGAAATGAGAAAGCACGAATGGAGGGAAGTTTGTGTATGGAGCTCTGCTTCCATGGAATATTGCAGCAAACCCTAGTTGGAGGTTAGTGGTGAGTTTAGAAGCGTTGGATTCAGGGAGACCCGTTGACTGGGAAGTGATCTGACGGACAGGATTTAAACTTGTGAGACAAAGAGGGAAAGACAGATAGAATGAAACGTAGCGTTTCATTAAATCCAAGCTTTTGGGCTTAGTAAAGAAACCATTATCCCCACCCCCAATCCTGGCCCATTGTGAAAATTAACTGAATTTTGTTGCTTTTTACACCGTTTCATTTTCTATTTTCTTTATATTTTCTGATTTAATTTCTGATTGAATTGGGCCTAGCACGCATGACTAACTGCACCCCCACTCTGAGCCCATTGATGATTTGAACTGTCCATAGTTGCTATCTGCACCACATCATTTCATATTTTAATTTCTTTTTCTCCATTTTATGTTAACCTTTGAAAAATCATAATAAATAGGAAATTGATGATTTTTGCATGGGAACTTTTTCTCCCACTTCTTGTTCATGTTCAGAAAATTATCAAATAAAAATATTTGCATTTTTAGCATTTTTTGTATATTTTCTATTTTAATTGCTTTTTTTAATTCTTTTATGTTGATACATGGTTTTGTAGAATTTTGTTTAGCTAGTTCCCTTAGTATTTTTAGGCCATTCTTTTTAGGATAGTTAGATTAGGACTTTAGCTCCCCCCTGGATTTATTCCATAATTTTGTGATGAATTTTAGGTTAGCTTTGCTTAGATGATTTTAGGTTGTGTAGAATTAGGTTAATCCTTAACATAGGTCCACAATAACACTAGAATTTTGGGTTTCTAGGTCAAGATAGACATTGGGACATATAAGGGTATTAAGGGTAGGTATATAGGATCTCTTAGAGATTATATTAGGTTTTAATATAGTAGTATACTATTTTTGGATGATTTTTGTAGTTGATGATTGTTTGTGTTGCCCTTGTGGGCTTGCATTTTTTTTTGCTTTGCTTGGTGGGCTTGGAGAGCTTGGTATTGCTTTGAGGAGCATTGAGGAGCATAGTAGGAGCATTGAGGAGCGTTGAGGAGCTTGAGAGCTTGATCTTGTTTGTTTTGTTGATTGTTTTAGGTTTAGGGATTAGGAAGAACTTAGACCTAGTTAACTTCTTTCTTAAACATGGATGGTATCTGTCACCTCCATTCCTCCCTATGATTCAAAGTCCTTCCATGGTATACACCTCTCTCCTTTGGAGGGATAAGTGATGGTACCTAGGCAGTAGAACTTTTGAGGGAACCATTCATTTGATGTTGAACCCTTATAGGTCACCTTTGGTGGTCAATAAGCAGTTTAATACCCCCAGCTTATCCAGTTAAGTGATTTCCTCTGGTTTGAATATCTTGAGAGATGTTAAGCTTGAGTGTGAAGATGAAGACTTCTTTGAAGAGTATGGAAGAGGATGAATCCTTGAGTATTGTCATTCCAGCTGAAGCTTGAAGAGCAACATGAGCAAGTTGATACTTGAAGACCCATGAAGATCCAGTAAAGACTGAAGGATGAAGTTGATACTTCTAAGTGATTGAGATTACTCTAAGCAGCTGAAGCTTGCAAGAAGAGAAGACCAAGTTGAAACTGGGAGAGCTTGAAAGCTTGAAGACTAAGTTGATACTTAGGAAGAGGATTCAATTGAGATTGATTCTGAAGAGCTGAAGCTTGAAGAACAAAGGAAGTTGATACCTACTTTAAAAGCTTGAAGATCCTGAAGGAATCAAGTTTGTTACTTGTGGTTAATAGTGAAGCCTGAAGGTGGAACTGACCAAGGAGCTGAAGCTCAGAGAAGATAAGTTGAAACTTATGTTGAAGGGTTGAAACCTGGAAAAGCAAATTGATATTTGTCAAGAGTAATTGAAGTCTGAAGACTGAGTTGCTATTGGAAGAGCTGAAGCTTGAAGTTGAGAGAGGAGTTGATCTGCTTTCCTTCCTGTTTTCTTTTCTGTATTGATGTGTTTTGTTTGACTTGCTTGATGCATTAGAATAAGTTCATATCTAGAATAGGTAGAATCTAGGAGCATGATTGCACTAGAGGTTGAGTTGCTCCCTCTGCTTGTATTGTTACTGAGTGGCTTTGCTTGCGGGTATTCGGTAGAGCCCAGCTCCCTTGCCCATGTGGTTTGCTTGCCTGATGGCATTTTATTTCATTTCTTCTGTATGATTGCAGTTTACTGTATATTGCTTGATAGCATGTTATTTATTTCAGTATGATTACTGTTATCCATTCTGGCTTGAGGTTGAGATGAGCTTGTGGAGGCTGAAGCCCCACACACATTTCCTCCCTCACTTGCATTGCATGCATTTTACCGTTTAAGCTGATGCTTTGTCTGTGTTGGTGTATCATTGACATGATCCCTTAGGACTCTCATTTCCTTTGATAAGGAATTGATGATAGAACTTTAGGTTGAAACCTATGCATGACAACTTCTAGAAGTTCCCTGTTCAAACCTCAACCATAGGATGAATCCTTGGCATGACAACAGTAGGACTTGATAGTCTCCCTCCTAGTTGGGCCTGTTCTCTTCTCATCTCAAAACAGTTTAAGATACAGTAATCATGAATGATTTCTTTCGTACGTTACGAGCCTTAAGCTATCTGAGAAAGGATTGCGGGAGAGTTTCTTTTCCACAGTCTGGATGTTTAGTATGGTACCCTTTGGGTGACATGCGACGCATTCACTCTCAGGTCATAGTCTCTAGTGCGATTGAAATTGCAAACACAATAAAAAACACTTCTTTCGTAAAAGACAGGAAATAAACCGTAGTTTCCCGAACTACGTAAGCTCTGATCCCTCATACCTGTTGAGAGTACATAGGCACAATACTGATGTATTGGCGAGCTACCTTCCCCCATAACCCGTCGTAGGTCGAACTACGTTGACTCTGATTTCTCGTTCTCTGATGAGAATACGTAGGCATAAAGTGCGACGCTTTGCCGAGTCAATTTTCTTTTCTGTTTAAGCCAGTCTTGATAGGTAGATAGATAAAACCAACTCGTCCAGTAATCACAACAAGCGTGGATCCCGTCGAGCACGACGGACGTGAGGGGTGCTAATACCTTCCCCTTGCGTAACCGACTCCCGAACCCAGACAATGGTTGCGATGACCCTGTCTTACCCTTTTTCGTCAGGTTTTTCCGATCGTTTCCTTTCCCGCTCTGAGGGATAAATAACGAAAGGTGGCGACTCTTCTGTTGTGCCGGCACCTTATTTTCGCGCAAGCGACAGCTGGCGACTCTGCTGGGGACTCCAACGGTTCCCTATGCGAGTCAATCCTAGCGCTTGTATGATTACCTGTTGGGTTGCATTTATTTATCGCATTTTACTTCTCGCACTTTACTTCCCGCCTTTTATTTCCAGTATGATATGATTATCTGTGCTGTTGTGGGAGGGGCATTCCGATGAGTGAGAAGCCAGACCCAGGCTTGAGTGCACCATAGACTTAGAGTGGAAATTAGTGGGCGCGTGCTTGCTTTGCAGGCACTAGTGTCTCATGAAATCCACGCTCAGACGAGGTTCTCCCGATTGGCTTCTCTTTCAACCCTTTGGGTTGAGACGGTTGCTGGTTTGGTGGATTGTCGACTCTGGGGACCGATCATTTGTGATTAAGCCGAGTGAGGCCGCTTCATGAGCTGGTGATGCCACACCTTCTGGGTATCGTATCACCCCTCTTGAATGTCTGTGACGCTGATGAACGCATAGGATGCCGAACTTGAGTCAGTTTAGGTCCATACCTGTGAGCGGGGTTGGGTTTATTGCAGGAAACTTTGACCTTCAGGCCACCTGGTTTTCTTGACAGCAAATCAGTTTTGTTGGATCAGAGGATCTTATCATCAGATGTTTATTTGTTCTTGATAGAGCAGGTTTTGATCAGAGGATCTTATCATCAGATGTGTATTTGTTCTTGATAGAGCAGGTTTTGATCAGAGGATCTTATCATCAGTTGTTTGTTCTTGATAAAGCAGATTTTTGATTGGGGTCTGAAGATCTCATCAGCAGATGTTGTTTGTTCTTGATAGAGCAAATTTTTGATTTGGGGTCTGAAGATCTCATCAGCAGATGTTGTTTGTTCTTGATAGAGCAGATTTTTGATTGGGGTCTGAAGATCTCATCAGCAGCTGTATGTTTGTTCTTGATAGAGCGGATTTTTGATTGGGGTCTGAAGACCTCATCAGCAGATATTTCTTGATCCTACATCCGAGGTCCTTATCATCAGACATTTGTTCTTGACAGAGCAGAATTATGATCCTGTGTATATGGCCCTATCAGATGGTTGTTCTTGACAGAGTAGATTTGTGGTCCGATACCAGGGTTTTCTTCTTGTCAGATGCAGTGGTTGTTCTTGATAGAGCAAGATTATGGTTCTGTTGATACAGAATCTCCACAGCAGTTGCCCTGATCTCTGATTGCATGATTGCTTTTTGCATTAGTTTGCATATTCATTTGCATTTCATTAATGTGTGTCTGTGTTGCAGGTACCGTTTTCCCCGATCCAGGGTTTCTTGCCTCCTATTGTTATGGGCTCTTTGAGGAAGACTGTGGCTTACAAGTTCCCTGCCCCCGATGTGGTTAAGTTGACTGGTTTGATAGCTTTAGCAGATGATTCTGTAAGGGATGAGTTCATAAAATCTTACGGCCGGTTGCTCAGTTTGGTTCATAAACCTTCTGTGTTCGAGTTGAATAGGTTGCATGCTCTGCTGCAGTTCTACGACCCTCCGCTGAGATGTTTCACTTTTCAGGACTTCTTTCTCGCACCTACGCTGGAAGAGTATGCTGATTTTCTAGGGGTTCCTATCAAGAGGCAGATGCCTTTTGTTCATATGGATGCTGAGCCTGATCTGGCTGGTTTAGCTCCTTCACTTCATCTGGACGCCTCCGAGTTAGTATTGACTAGTTGGAACAAGGTTCCTGGGTTCTCCTTGCAGTTTCTAGTGGGTAAGGCTCAGCAGTGTGCCAAAGACGGATGTTGGGTCGCGCTCAATGCCATCCTCGCTCTATGCATATACGGCATCATTCTGTTCCCCAATATGCCCGATTTTGTAGACTTTGATGCATTTCATATCTTCGCTTCATGGAATCCAGTCCCTACCTTGATAGGAGATGTATACCATTCTATCCACTACAAAAACGAGAACAGGAGGGGGAAGAATGTCTCGTGCTACGTACCCTTGCTGTACAAATGGCTTGATAGCCATCTGCCCAAGAGGGGTCCTTTTGTCTCGTCTGCAGCCACAGCTGAGTGGTCCGAGTGTCTGATGAGTTTATCTGCAGAGGATATTGACTGGTTCGACAGAGATAGGTTGGGTACTGAGGTGATCTTCAGTTGCAGCGGGTTTCCAAACGTGCCTTTGATAGGCAGGAAGGGCTGTATAAACTACAATCCATCGTTGCTGGTTCGACAGTTCGCGTATGCTTTGAGAGCTCCGCCGAAGGATGAAGAGGTACAGGAATCTCTGTACCTCACTGGTCTTCTAGAGGGGGATCTGTTGTCCAAGCTTTAGCTCGCGTGGAATGGTATCAGTAAGCAAGGAAATCCATTGCTGGGGAAAAGCAACAATCAAGCCTACCCTCCGTATGTAACTTGGATCAGAGCCAGGGCCGATGCTATAGGGATGCCGTTTCCTCATGCCAAGCCAGAAAGCCCTCCAACGATTGAAGAGCCTACTACTGTGCCCATTCAGCAGCATAACCAGGTGTTAGCGGAGCGAGATGAATTGAAGCGGGCGAATGAGGAACTGGAGAAGGAATTGGCTCAGCTCCGAAGCGAGAGGAACAAAGTCGTTCATTCTTTCAAAAGGCAGACAAAGTTGGTGAACCAGCTGGGTACAGACCTGACTAAGCAGATAGCCGAGCGTGAATGCATGGGTCGAGACTTCAAAGCTGTCAACGACGTACTGGCTACGAAGAAGCAGCACTTGGACGAAGCATATCGAAGGATATCTAAGTTCAACCAGCACTGGAAGGCTTCCCTGGCCACCAGGAAAGAGCGGGAGGATAAGCTGATGCTACAGATCTCCAAGCTGGAAGCCCAGGTGAAGGACAGTGAGAAGAGGTTTGATGAAGAAACCGCCCGCAGATACGCCGCCGAAGGCCAGCTCAACAAAGCTCTCGCTAACCTGAAGGAGCGCAAGCTGACGTTTGAGTCCAAGAAGCGGAAATTAGAAGATTGCTTCGGCGAAGGAGCATGGGAAGGTTCGGTCGAAGGACTTCAGTATACCATTGTGCAGAGGGAATTACTCGTCGAGGGGTTGCTCACTCTGCCAGATCATCCAGAGACGAAGGAGTTGTTAGAAGAGTATCGCGCCCGTGGTCGTACTTGACTATTTGTATTCCTTTTGTTTTTGATCATTGTTGTATGCTGACCATCACCAGGCTTGTTGGCTGAGGTCACGCTGTTGATTCATCTTGTACTCGCTGATGCTATGTACTGCCTTGATAGGCTTTCCTTATATATGAGATTGTTGTTTCCATGATTGGACCCGGACTTCTTCTTATTATTATTATCAGCACTGGCACTCAGGCACTAGGATCGGGGGAGATATCCCTAACACATAGACACACGCATGCATTTGCATGAAGCATTTGCATGACGAGCATTTTGTTGTTTTTCCTAACCCTTCTGTGTTTAACAGGTTTTTCAGGTTTACAGGTTGTCCCAGGTTGTTTCCGGTGGTTCCAGGATTGATCAGAGACTAATTCACCGTTATCCGACTAGAGCTAATTAGACCAGGATCATGGATCAAGTGCAAACTGATGTTCAGGAGCTCCGCGAAAGGATGGATCGCTTCATGGAGCTCATGCAAGTGGTCGCCAATGGCCAGGACCAGCTCAGAACTTTGGTCCAGCCTTTGATCTCCAGGGTTGATAGCAACGGTGTGCTCCACGGTGGGACCGTGCCTACTCCTCCACCAGTTGAAACTCCGCAGAATGGTGTCCCCGTGGCCGGGGGCAACGACAGTGCTAATGGCAATGTGATGGCCAACATCGGACTCAATATGACGGGCGTCGGTAATGGGAGTCTGGGAGCTAATGTCAATATCGGGCCGGGCAAAGGCAATGCAGGCGTCGGGAATCTGTTTGTGCCTCAGCCATGGCTAGAGGATCGTCAGGATGATGTGTTCTCTCAGAAGGGTGCTGAAGGGGAGCTGAATGCTGAAACGCGGCTTAGATTCAAGGCACTTGAAGACAAGATGAGAGATATCGAGAATCAGAATACTTTAGGCGTTGATATGTCCAAGTTGGGGTTAATTGCTGATTTCAAGGTACCTCGTAAATTCAGGGTACCTGAATTTGAGAAATATAAGGGGACCACTTGCCCTCGTGTCCACCTGAGATCATACTACAGGAAGATGTCTGCTCATTCCGAAGACGAGAAGTTGCTGATGCACTTCTTCCAAGACAGTCTTTCCGGGCCATCCCTCGAGTGGTACATGGGTCTGGAGCCCACTAGTGTGCGCACGTGGAAGGATCTCGCTGAAGCATTTGTGCACCACTACCAATACAATATCGACTTGGCCCCGAACCGAGTTCAGCTGCAGAATCTGTCGCAGAGGAACAATGAAGGGTTTAAGGAGTACGCCCAGCGGTGGCGTGAGTTGGCAGCCAGGGTTCAGCCGCTGATGGTCGAACGAGAGCTCGTGCAGATGTTTGTAGCTACCCTCCAAGGGGTTTACTATAAGAAGTTAGTCAGCGGTATGTCTGGGACGTTCTCAGCTCTCATTATCATGGGCGAGCACGTCGAGAATGGGATCAAGATCGGGAAAATTCAAGGTGAGTCATCCTCAGCCGGAGGAGGCGGAAAGAAACCCTATGCTGGTAAAAGGCGAGAAGGAGAAGCGAGCGCTGTGACTAACGCTCGAAGGAAGGGCAAAGGCCCTCAGCAGCAAGTGGCCAGTATAAATATCCCGACAGCTCCGCAGCAGCAGCAACAACCGAATCAACAGGGATATAGAAAGTACCAGAATCGGGCATCTTTGGCAAACCGTCACTTCGAGGCCCCGCCCATGTCGTACGCGCAACTCTTGCAGACTTTGCTTCAGCTACAGTTGGTCCAGAAGAGGACGATGGCTCCCTTGACAGGGGCACCTCCACCAGGGTACGACGCAAATGCCACTTGCGATTTCCACTCAGGGGCACCAGGCCACACAATCGAGAACTGCAAAGCCTTCAAGCACAAGGTGCAGGACTTGGTGGATGCCAAGATCATTAACTTCTCCGATAATGTGCCCAATGTCACGAAGAATCCTATGCCGAATCATAGGGGAGGCGGAGTGAACGCCATTATCAAAGACGAGAGTGCAGATTTGTTGACTGACGTCAGAGATCTAAGGACGCCACTTAGCTTCGTTAAAGCTAAGTTGCTGAAAAAAGGATTCTTTCCAGGATGCGGAGAGTTATGTATGGACTGTGCCACACGTTCTGATGGATGTGAGCAGTTGGTCGAGGGAATTCAATGTCTGATGACTGAGGGGATTCTGCAGTTTAGCCGGAGGGCTGAGAGTGGATCAGGAGAGGTAGTGCTGAAGCAGGCCGATGAAGTCGCCACCATCACCATCCCTCGCCGGCCGATAACTATTTTGGCGCCCAGACCGCCTACAATTACTATCACCAAAGCTGGGTCGATACCCTTCGAGAGCACTAACGCCGTTCCGTGGCATTATGGGGCTGAAGTCTACTGCAACAGACAGAGGTTGGAGCTAGAGCCGTATGGGTCGACTGTGGAGAATCTTGCGGGTATCAGTGGTATTACTCGTAGCGGAAGAGTGTTTGCACCGCTAGAGGTCGTAGCGGATAAAGCGGTCAGAGCTGATGCGGCCGATAAAGGCAAAGGTAAAGTCGTCGAAGAAACCCCGCGTGGGGTAGAAACAGACTTGCTTGTTAAAGATGCCGAGGAGTTTATGCGGTTGATTAAAAAGAGCGACTACAAGATTGTAGATCATCTCCACCAGACGCCCTCGAAGATTTCCATTCTGAACTTGTTGCTGTGTTCTGAAGCACACCGCAACGCGCTGCTGAAGGTGTTGAACGCCGCATACGTACCGCAAGAAATATCGGTGAATCAGCTAGAGGAGGTTGTAGCCTACGTAAATGCTGGGAATGGGCTAGGGTTCACAGACTTAGAGCTGACGCCAAAAGGGAGGAATCATAATAGCGCCCTGCACATCTCGATAGAGTGTAGGGGCACAATCATGTCGCACGTGCTGGTGGACACGGGTTCGTCGCTTAATGTTCTTCCGAAGAAGGCGTTAATGAAGTTGGATACTCGTGGAGTGATCTGCACACCCAGTGATCTGGTTGTGAAGGCGTTCGACGGAACTAAACGCCACGTTTTCGGGGAGGTGACCCTGCCGATCCAAGTCGGTCCGGAAACGTTCAACGCGGTCTTCTATATTATGGACATCATGCCTGCCTACAGTTGCCTCTTGGGCCGGCCGTGGATCCATGCTGCTGGTGCCGTGACCTCCACGTTGCACCAGAAGCTCAAATATGCTGTCGGAGGAAGCATCGTAACCGTGTGTGGCGAGGAAGACATAATGGTGAGCCATTTGTCGTCCTTCAAGTATGTGAAAATGGATGGTGAAATCCATGAAACTCTATGCCAAGCATTCGAAGCTGTCAAAGTGAAGGACGTAACTCCGGTGGTCGCTGAAAAGCCAGAGATGAATCTCTCCTCGTTCAAGGAAGCTCGGGTCGTTGTCCAAGCCGGATCTACCCCAGGTTGGGGGCGAATTTTGGAGATACCCAACAAGCAGGATAAGTTTGGGTTGGGATATTCTCCTGGAGCTGAAGCTTCCTCTTCGTCTAGCAGTGCGTCTCGAGGTAAAGGGCCGATCCAATTTACCAGTGGCGGAGTGATTTTCGAAAGCATCAACGCGGTGTCTGAAGACAGTGGGGATAGCGATTGTGACCTCGACTCTTGGATTCAGCCAAGCAAGCCGGGCGAGAGCCTCAACAATTGGACCATCAAGGATACCATCCAGATGACAAGTGAAGAGTAATGATTTACTTTTTCCAATCATTGTACAACCCTATGTCCTACCCGGGGTATAGCGGTTTTATTGTCAGGGCCTTGTTGGATTATGTACATGCATTTTATTAATAAATCAAAGGCGTTTTCTTCGTATTCAAATATTGTGATCTCTGTTATTCCTGTTTTATATTTGTTTTGAAAAACAGTAAAATGGCAATGGGGTTTGTGCTAACCTGCGCATCCTTATTTTAAACTTAACCCTTGTTATTGCAGGATCCACATAACAGATGACATCGACTCTGGACCTTCTACGGCTCACTTCGACTTCGATTGCCCGATCTATCAAGCCGAAGAAGAGATTGATGAAGATGAAGACCTTCCTGAAGAGTTGGCCCGCTTGTTGAAACAAGAGGAGAAAGTTATTCTGCCTCATGAGGAGGAGATCGAAATCGTGAACCTGGGTTCTGAAAAGCTCGTCAGAAATGTCAGGATAGGGGCCGCATTGCAGAGTGATGTCAAGCAGAGATTGGTCGAGATGCTAAGAGAGTATAGTGACGTCTTTGCTTGGTCATACGAAGACATGCCCAGACTTGACACGGACATCGTGATCCACCACTTGCCGCTACGAGAAGATTGCCCTCCCGTTAAGTAGAAGCTTAGGAGGACGAGACCAGATATGGCCGTTAAGATCAAGGAAGAAGTGCAAAAACAGCTTGATGCTGGCTTCTTAGCGGTCACCACTTACCCTCTGTGGGTCGCCAACATAGTGCCTGTATCGAAGAAGGACGGTAAGGTGCGAATGTGCGTCGATTATCGGGATTTAAATAGGGCGAGCCCTAAAGATGATTTCCCGTTGCCTCATATCGATGTGTTGGTCGACAACACATCCCAGTTCTCCGTGTTTTCGTTCATGGATGGCTTCTTCGGTTACAATCAGATCAAGATGGCGCCGGAGGACATGGAGAAAACGACGTTTATCACTCCCTGGGGAACATTTTGCTATAAGGTAATGCCTTTCGGTCTGAAGAACGCAGGGGCCACTTACCAACGAGCAATGGTAACTTTGTTTCATGACATGATTCATCATGAGATTGAGGTCTATGTTGATGACATGATTGCGAAGTCCCAAACGGAGGAAGGGCATCTGGTCAATTTATTGAAGCTTTTTGAGAGGCTTAGGAAGTTCAGTTTGAGGCTGAATCCTAATAAATGTACTTTCGGAGTACGGTCCAGAAAGTTAATGGGGTTTATCGTGAGTGAACGAGGCATCGAGGTTGATCCTGCGAAAATAAAAACCATACAAGAAATGCCAGTGCCGAAAACAGAAAAAGAAGTTCGTAGGTTCTTGGGAAGAATAAACTACATTGCCAGGTTTATCTCTCAGCTCTCGGCCACGTGGGAACCGATGTTCAAGCTTTTAAAGAAAGATCAGGCGATTACTTGGAATGAGGATTGCCAGAAGGCATTTGATAAGATAAAGCAGTATCTCCAAGAACCTCCAATCTTGATACCCCCAGTGGCTGGACGACCATTAATCATGTACTTGACGGTTCTTGAGAATAGTATGGGGTGTGTTCTCGGTCAGCACGACGAGTCGGGCAGAAAAGAGCATGCCATTTACTACTTGAGTAAAAAGTTCACTGACTGTGAATCTCGATACTCGATGTTGGAGAAGACGTGTTGTGCACTAGCCTGGGCTGCCAAACGTTTACGACAGTACATGCTCACTCACACCACCATGCTAATTTTGAAGATGGATCCGATCAAGTACGTCTTCGAGAAGCAGGCTCTTTCGGGCAGGATTGCCAGATGGAAAATGGTGTTAACGGAATATGATATTCAGTACGTGTCCCAGAAGGCCATCAAGGGAAGCGTATTGTCTGATTACCTTGCCGAACAGCCGATCGAGGATTACCAGCCGATGAAATTTGAATTCCCTGATGAGGATATTATGTTTCTCAAAGCGAAGGATTGCGATGAGCCGTTGCCCGACGAGGGGCCAGATAGGAAAGCCCAGTGGAAATTGATATTTGACGGGGCGGTTAATTCCTACGGAAGTGGCATAGGGGCGATTATCACGACTCCCCACGGATCCCATATCCCGTTTACTGCGAGACTGACGTTTCCAGTCACCAATAATGAAGCGGAGTATGAAGCATGCATCATGGGTCTAGAAGAGGCAATTGATTTGAGAATCAAGAATCTAGACGTATATGGTGACTCAGCGCTTGTGATCAACCAGATTAAAGGGGAGTGGGAGACTCGTCAATCGAATTTGGTGCCGTACATGAACTATTCCAGAAGGCTACTTCCGTTCTTTGATCGAGTGGAACTCCGTCATGTGCCCAGAGCAGAGAATCAAATGGCTGATGCCTTAGCCACGTTGGCTTCAATGTATAAAGTCAATTTTTGGAATGAGGCTCCAAGAATTGTCCTTTCGCGTCTTGATAGACCTGCATTCGTCTTTGCAATCGAGGAAGCCGCCGATGGCAAGCCATGGTTCCATGACATCCAGACTTTCCTTATGACTAAGGAGTATCCCGCGGGTGCGTCAACCCAGGATAAGAAGACTCTGAGGAGGCTGTCTGGCAATTTTTATCTCAATCCTGATGGAGTGTTGTATAAAAGAAACCACGATCTCGTGCTACTCAGATGTGTAGATGAGAAAGAGGCAAGTATGCTCATGGAAGAAGTCCACGAGGGCACATTTGGTACGCACGCCGATGGGCATGCTATGACGAGAAAGATCCTGAGAGCAAGATACTACTGGCTGACAATGGAGTCGGATTGCTTCAAGTTCGCGAAGAGATGTCATAAATACCAGATTTATGCTGATAAAGTTCATGTGTCGCCGTGCCCGTTGAATGTCATGTCTTCCCCGTGGCCGTTCTCCAGGTGGGGCATCGACATGATAGGCAAGATCGAGCCCACTGCATCTAACGGTCATCGCTTCATTCTAGTAGCTATCGGCTACTTCACCAAGTGGGTGGAGGCAGCCTCGTATGCTAATGTGACCAAGCAGGTAGTGGCTAAATTCATAAAGAGGGACATCATCTGTCGTTACGGAATTCCCGAGCGGATCATTACGGATAATGGTTCGAATCTGAATAACAAGATGATGAAGGAGCTGTGCCAGAGTTTCAAGATCGAACACCACAACTCATCTCCTTACCGGCCGAAGATGAATGGCGCCGTTGAAGCGGCCAACAAGAACATAAAGAAGATTGTTCAGAAGATGGTTGTGACCTACAAAGATTGGCACGAGATGCTGCCATTTGCACTGCACGGTTATCGTACGACGGTACGTACGTCAACCGGGGCAACTCCTTTCTCCTTGGTGTACGGTATGGAAGCTGTCCTACCGTTAGAAGTGGAGATCCCTTCTTTGCGAGTTTTGGTTGATGTGAAACTCGACGAGGCAGAATGGATTACGAACCGACTGAACTAACTCATCCTGATGGACGAGAAGAGGTTAGCATTGATTGCGTTTGGTCGTCTGTACCAAAGCCGAATGAAGAAAGCTTATGATAAGAAGGTGCGTCCTAGAAGCTTTCAGACGGGTGATCTCGTCCTGAAGAAGATTCTTCCTCCACACTCCGATCACCGGGGCAAGTGGACTCTGAATTACGAAGGTCCGTATGTCGTCAGCAAGGTCTTCTCAGGAGGAGCTTTGTTGTTATCCATGATGGATGGTGAAGATTTTGCATCCTCGGTGAACGCGGACGCAGTTAAAAAAATACTTTGCTTGAAAGTGACCCGCTGGACAAAAAAAAAAGAGAGTCCAGGCAAAAATGGGGCATCCCGGCGAACCAAAAACAGAATAAAAGGTTCGGGCAAAAATTAGGGATATAAATTGAAAAAATGTACACCCGCGAAGTCGAAAACCTACACTGAGCGGCTTCGGCAAAAAAGGGTATCCCGGTGAACTGAAAACCCGCAAAGGGCGGTTCACGCAAAAGTTAGGGATTTGAAAAAGCAAATGACTGCGTTCCGCGTGTGGACTTTCTTTGTTTAGTGGTTTGGAAGACCTGAGGGCCGTTTATCTGAATCAATCTCTTCCGAAGCTAAAGCGTCGGAGAAGTATCGAAGTCGAGTGAGTCATAGAGGGATCAACTCATGGTGTTCGTCTACGCCTTGTTGCCGACATTTGTATATACTGATGTTTTATTTTTGTGCGGCTTCCTCATTCCAGGAGCTTGCCTCTGTGGTAAAACATTTTTACCCATTCAGGGGTTCATTATCAATAAAAAGCATACTATTCAGCAATTCTGTTTGTCTGTTTAGCGTTTATCTGTTTTGTTTGCGAAAAAGAACGCCGATGTTTTTGATAAAATGTGCATACATAAACTTACTGGCCTAGGCCACTGATTGTTGAAACAATGAATTACTTGAACATTGTCACGAGATAATAACCTTGATAGGTCCCTTTGAGAAGGGTATCTTGTCTGTTTGTTTGTGTTGTTACAGGTGTAGCATATTCCAGACAGTGTGTCATGCGCATCCCGAAGAAGGATGATTCCTCCTTCTCCAGCAGAGTCCAGTAGCCTCTCCCCGCAGAGTCTGAACGCGAGATAATGAGCATTGATATGTCTCCCCAGGCAGAGATGATTCTCTCTCCAACCAGATGCGTCCTGAAGGAACGTCATCTCCTCAGCTGAGTCAGGCGCCGAAGCGCGTGTCCATCCCCCAGCACCGGGTCGCAAGTGCAGGTTTCAGAGGAAACTATTCGTTCACTGAAGTGTGCAGCAACTGATAGTCCAGACTGAAGTCTCCAGCGGAATTGAAATTCCCCACCAGAGTCGTACTCTCCCCCGAAGTCGGATGATTCCTTCTTCCCCAGCGGAATTGAGATTCCCCCCCAAAGTCGTACTCCCCAGCTAAGCAGAATGATTTCTCCTTCCTTGGCCGAGTTTGCAGATACCCAAGAGAGCCGAATCCTTGGAAGCTGCTCAAGCCATGATTGGTTCTCCCTAGTGGAAGGTTGAACAGCTGATGTTGTTTCCCCACAGAGTCGTTATCTCCAAGGAAGTAGCCATGAAGGCCACGCAGGTTATTCCCGCGATTGACATCACTTTGTCTCAGCAGGTCCAGGTTCCTGTAGAGCTTCGTTCCCCCGCAGCAATCAACTGAAGTTGTTTCCCCCGCAGCAGTCAACTGAAGTTTTGCCCCCTGCGGAGTCCAATTGAGATTGGCGTGACAGTGTTCTCCTCAGCAGGATGATTCCTCTATCTGAGTAGTTCTTTCTCCTTGACAGAAGGATTCCCCCTTCGGCATTTATTTTGCTGACGGGATCGCATCATATTGCATGATTGCATATCATTTATCATAAACGCATAGCATTTCCACCGTGTGGAGCATTGCGCCATTGCCGAAGCATATGCATAATAAACATGATCTAGGTTGTTATCGTTCTTGTTTTGCAGGTGTTCCACCGCAGAATCGATTGCTCAGGATGACATTCTCCCCAACGAAGCCGCTTGCTCAAGATGATTCTTGAGGTCCCCAGCGAAGTCTTCGGTTCAAGATGATTCTTGAATTCCCCAGCAGGGTCGTTTGCTTAAGATGATTCTTAAGATCCCCAGTGCAGTCCCCAGTAAAGGTTGCCCAGGATGATTCCTGAAATCCCCAACAGAGTGTTCGCTCAGGATGATTCCTGAAATCTCTAGAATGGTTATCGGTCCAGGATGATTCTTGAAATCCCCGGCGGAGTTATTTGTCCAAGACGATTCTTGAAGTCCTCAGCAGAGTTGATTCATCCAGAATGATTTCTGGATCCCCGAAGCGGAGTTACTTGATAGTTCTCCAGAATCCCCAGCGGAGGGGCGTTATCCCCAACAGGTTTTTGAACGGCGAAGTTGAAACCTCCCTTGAAGACTCCATGATTGAAGTCTGACCGTGTTAATGAAGCAGTTCTCTCAGCTGATGCGGAGTGCCTGATGGCAGAGGTTTAGATATTCCCAGTTGGCTCATGATTGACCAAGAATTCTATTCCCGACTTGCTGATGAAGTCCGGCTGATGCCCGACAGATGTCTTTGAATGCCTGATGGCATGATTAACCTGATGGTTGAAGTCTGGATGATGCCCGACAGATGTCTTGGAATGCCTGATGGCATGATCAACCTGATGGTTGAAGTCCGGCTGATGTCCGACAGATGTCTTTGAATGCCTGATGGCATGATCAACCTGATGGTTGAAGTCCGACTGATGCCCGACAGATGTCTTTGAATGCCTGATGGCATGATCAACCTGATGGTTGAAGTCCGGCTGATGCTCCACAGTTTCTTTAAATGCCTGATGGTTGAGGTTCGGCTGATGCCCGATAGTGCTCTTTGAATGCCTGATGGCATGATCGACTATGTATTACCAGTTACCGTGTGACCAATTCTCCAGCTAGTTGTCGTGCAGCTATTATTTCAGTGTTCGAAGATTTGTTCCCGTCAGAGTATCGTGTACTTGTGCAGTTGGCAAATTTCCGGGTTTATCGGTATTCAACTGTCTCGCACCTTGATTGGCTGAGAGCCGTTCGCTCCTCACCCAGTCAGGTTCAAGCCGTTTGAATAGGGGCAGCTGTTGCACCCCAAAATTTGACCAACATTTATTTACCAAGCTTGTGTTCACTAGCATGATCATCTGCTTCTCATTGATGTGTGTGCAGTAGATCAAGAGGTATGGTTACCCAGCAAGAGTTATATGAGACTATGAAGATATCCAAGAAAGTTGTTCAAGTGTTCAAAGGTTGATATCTTTGTCAGAAAACTCAAGAGATCCTCGGAGAGATTGGTTGAAACCAAGGTTGTGTGTCTCATAACTTGAGAGTTGTGGGAGCCCCTCAGATGATTCTGAGACTATGAGGATGGACTTGAAGCTTTGAGAAAGCTTATGAGATGTCTTGAAAGCCATCATGAAGCCTAGAGAGGTCATTGTACAAGAATTCAGAAGACTCAGCCATGAGTGGTGGAATTAGGGTTTGACTGGGTCAACCCTAGGTCAACTGATGATTTGGAGAGGGTTGAGACCTAATCAAAGAGCCATGTGATCATAGAATGATGCATTGAGATGCTATAAGGATGATTCCTAGACCAACTCATCATGATTGAGGAGTTTGAGAAGTTTCAAGCTAGGGTTTCTAAGGCTTGGCAGTGTAAAATCCCCTAGTTTGATCCCTATCTTCAAGGCAGTTTAGCTCAAGATGTGATTGTCATCTCATCTTCCCCATAACATGAATGTTGTAGAGATTTCTCTTAGATTTAATTTGAGTACTAGAAGTCCTTGATAGGATTTGTAGAGCTCAAGTTATGACTTTGACAAGTTACAGGTCATCTGAGGTATGTGAATCTGGGTCCTTGAAAGTCACCCAACTTGCATCCAACTTTTGACCTAATAGGATGATTCCTATGAATTCTTGGTCAACATGAATGTTTTAGAGCATATTCTTAGATTTCTATAGAGTACTAGAAGTCCTTGATAGGATTTGTAGAACTCAAGTTATGGCTTTGACAAGTCAAGGGCATTTTGGTCATTTGGATATTATAGGTCATTTCAAGCATAAGGCCATATCTCCTATTTCCAAGCTTCAAATGGAAAAATCTTCAACATCAAACTTTCTTAGAATGATGTTTTAAGGCTATTAGGGAGGTCATGAGATGTTGAAAAGGCTTGTATCAAAAAGTGATGAAAATGACCTAAAATGGAGGCATAAGTTAAATAAGTTGAAATTGGAAATTGGAAATCCCAAGTTACACATCCAAACCATGTCATATAATAGGTCATTTTGACTCTAAAAGACATTCTAAAAACAATGGTTCAGCCACAATTTTGATTTGAGGCCTAGATCATGGGGCTGCTTTGGAAAGGGCTTGCTTGCATCTTAAGGCACAAAGGCAAAACTTAAGAAAACTCAATGAACAAGCTAGCTATGCATTCTAACACCTCAGAAATCTCATCTAAGGAGATTTTCAAAGGAGATACAAGAGCTGTAACAAAAGAAGCTTAAGCTGCTATGTGTGTGGCTTGATTTTCAAATTATCATGGCATGAGATATTCATTTTATCATTGGAGTGTTCCAGAAGGTTCTAGACAGTTCCTACAAGTTCTATAAGATGATTAGAACTTGCTCAAAGCAGAGGTTGGTGAGAGTAGAGGGTAGAGAGTAAGATAGCATATTGTTTCTTCCATTACAAGCAAGAAATCAAATTCCACATTCTTCTTCAATTCCTTTGATTCTTTCAATCCTAACCAATTCCATTCATCATCTTGAGTGTGTACACATTGATTTGAGAGAAAATTCATGAAGATTGGAAGAAGTGGTATGTGAAAATTGCAAGAAACAAGTGATCATCGAATCTGGAAGTACAAGCTTCTTCCACCCAAGTTTTTGCAAACAGAAGCAATATAATCAACCAAGGAAGGATTCTGGAGACTTACAAGGCTGGAGGAGAGGATTTGATACTACTGCCATACAAGAAACACCAGGTTTGCAAATTCTCTACCACACCCTAATTTATGCATTGCTAGGTTAGTTTATTAGTGTAGAAAGGTTAGAGACACATAGGTGATGATTTCTGGAGAGTTAGAGAGTAATTGATGAAGATTGAGTTATGGACACCTTTTCTTTGATGATCAAGAACTCGTGATATAGTTAGATATAATACATGTATGATAGCTTATTTTCACCAGTGAAGTGTGGTGATCATTTTAGTACCAAGGAATCCAAGGTTGGTTGAAGTCGAGGACTGAGTGTACTTTGGATTCACCATCGGGTTTGTTGTTAGAAGAGGTTTCAGTGTAATCTAAGGCTATGGTCGTGATCGGCGTGAAAAATGGAGCATGCTAGTGTGTCGAATTGTTGAATTTGAGCAAGAAATGAGAAAGCAAGAATGGAGGGAAGTTTGTGTATGGAGCTCTGCTTCCATGGAATATTGCAGCAAACCCTAGTTGGAGGTTAGTGGTGAGTTTAGAAGCGTTGGATTCAGGGAGACCCGTTGACTGGGAAGTGATCTGACGGACAGGATTTAAACTTGTGAGACAAAGAGGGAAAGACAGATAGAATGAAACGTAGCGTTTCATTAAATCCAAGCTTTTGGGCTTAGTAAAGAAACCACTATCCCCACCCCCAATCCTGGCCCATTGTGAAAATTAACTGAATTTTGTTGCTTTTTACACCGTTTCATTTTCTATTTTCTTTATATTTTCTGATTTAATTTCTGATTGAATTGGGCCTAGCACGCATGACTAACTGCAACCCCACTCTGAGCCCATTGATGATTTGAACTGTCCATAGTTGCTATCTGCACCACATCATTTCATATTTTAATTTCTTTTTCTCCATTTTATGTTAATCTTTGAAAAATCATAATAAATAGGAAATTAATGATTTTTGCATGGGAATTTTTTCTCCCACTTCTTGTTCATGTCCAGAAAATTATCAAATAAAAATATTTGCATTTCATGCATTTTTAGAATTTTTTGTATATTTTCTATTTTAATTGCTTTTTTTAATTCTTTTATGTTGATACAAGGTTTTGTAGAATTTTGTTTAGCTAGTTCCCTTAGTATTTTTAGGCCATTCTTTTTAGGATAGTTAGATTAGGACTTTAGCTCCCCCCTGGATTTATTCCATAAATTTGTGATGAATTTTAGGTTAGCTTTGCTTAGATGATTTTAGGTTGTGTAGAATTAGGTTAATCCTTAACATAGGTCCACAATAACACTAGAATTTTGGGTTTCTAGGTCAAGATAGACATTGGGACATATAAGGGTATTAAGGGTAGGTATATAGGATCCCTTAGAGATTATATTAGGTTTTAATATAGTAGTATACTATTTTTGGATGATTTTTGTAGTTGATGATTGTTTGTGTTGCCCTTGTGGGCTTGCATTTTTGTTTGCTTTGCTTGGTGGGCTTGGAGAGCTTGGTATTGCTTTGAGGAGCATTGAGGAGCATAGTAGGAGCATTGAGGAGCATTGAGGAGCTTGAGAGCTTGATCTTGTTTGTTTTGTTGATTGTTTTAGGGTTAGGGATTAGGAAGAGCTTAGACCTAGTTAACTTCTTTCTTAAACATGGATGGTATCTATCACCTCCATTCCTCCCTATGATTCAAAGTCCTTCCATGGTATACACCTCTCTCCTTTGGAGGGATAAGTGATGGTACCTAGGCAGTAGAACTTTTGAGGGAACCATTCATTTGATGTTGAACCCTTATAGGTCACCTTTGGTGGTCAATAAGCAGTTTAACACCCCCAGCTTATCCAGTTAAGTGATTTCCTCTGGTTTGAATATCTTGAGAGATGTTAAGCTTGAGTGTGAAGATGAAGACTTCTTTGAAGAGTATGGAAGAGGATGAATCCTTGAGTATTGCCATTCCAGTTGAAGCTTGAAGAGCAACATGAGCAAGTTGATACTTGAAGACCCATGAAGATCCAGTAAAGACTGAAGGATGAAGTTGATACTTCTAAGTGATTGAGATTACTCTAAGCAGATGAAGCTTGCAAGAAGAGAAGACCAAGTTGAGACTGGGAGAGCTTGAAATCTTGAAGACTAAGTTGATACTTAGGAAGAGGATTCAATTGAGATTGATTCTGAATAGCTGAAGCTTGAAGAACAAAGGAAGTTGATACCTACTTTAAAAGCTTGAAGATCCTGAAGGAATCAAGTTTGTTACTTGTGGTTAATAGTGAAGCCTGAAGGTGGAACTGACCAAGGAGCTGAAGCTCAAAGAAGATAAGTTGAAACTTATGTTGAAGGGTTGAAACCTGGAAAAGCAAATTGATATTTGTCAAGAGTGATTGAAGTCTGAAGACTAAGTTGCTGTTGGAAGAGCTGAAGCTTGAAGTTGAGAGAGGAGTTGATCTGCTTTCCTTCCTGTTTTCTTTTCTGTATTGATGTGTTTTGTTTGACTTGCTTGATGCATTAGAATAAGTTCATATCTCGAATAGGTATAATCTAGGAGCATGATTGCACTAGAGGTTGAGTTGCTCCCTCTGCTTGTATTGTTACTGAGTGGCTTTGCTTGCGGGTATTCGGTAGAGCGCAGCTCCCTTGCCCATGTGGTTTGCTTGCCTGATGGCATTTTATTTCATTTCTTCTGTATGATTGCAGTTTACTGTATATTGCTTGATAGCATGTTGTTTATTTCAGTATGATTACTGTTATCCATTCTGGCTTGAGGTTGAGATGAGCTTGTGGAGGCTGAAGCCCCACACACATTTCCTCCCTCACTTGCATTGCATGCATTTTACCATTTAAGCTGATGCTTTGTCTGTGTTGGTGTATCATTGACATGATCCCTTAGGACTCTCATTTCCTTTGATAAGGAATTGATGATAGAACTTTAGGTTGAAACCTATGCATGACAACTTCTAGGAGTTCCCTGTTCAAACCTCAACTATAGGATGAATCCTTGGCATGACAACAGTAGGACTTGATAGTCTCCCTCCTAGTTGGGCCTGTTCTCTTCTCATCTCAAAACAGTTTAAGATACAGTAATCATGAATGATTTCTTTCGTACGTTACGAGCCTTAAGCTATCTGAGAAAGGATTGTGGGAGAGTTTCTTTTCCACAGTCTGGATGTTTAGTATGGTACCCTTTGGGTGACATGCGACGCATTCACTCTCAGGTCATAGTCTCTAGTGCGATTGAAATTGCAAACACAATAAAAAACACTTCTTTCGTAAAAGACAGGAAATAAACCGTAGTTTCCCGAACTACGTAAGCTCTGATCCCTCATACCTGTTGAGAGTACGTAGGCACAATACTGATGTATTGGCGAGCTACCTTCCCCCAGAACCCGTTGTAGGTCGAACTACGTTGACTCTGATTTCTCGTTCTCTGATGAGAATATGTAGGCATAAAGTGCGACGCTTTGCCGAGTCAATTTTCTTTTCTGTTTAAGCCATCCTTGATAGGTAGATAGATAAAACCAACCCGTCCAGTAATCACAACAAGCGTGGATCCCGTCGAGTACGACGGACGTGAGGGGTGCTAATACCTTCCCCTTGCGTAACCGACTCCCGAACCCAGACAATGGTTGCGATGACCTTGTCTTACCCTTTTTCGTCAGGTTTTTCCGATCATTTCCTTTACCGCTCTGAGGGATAAATAACGAAAGGTGGCGACTCTTTTGTTGTGCCGACACCTTATTTTCGCGCAAGCGACAACGTCGTCATCCTTTTGTTCTCTCCCTGGTGGAGTCATCTATATTCTTCAGTGTTCCCCAGTGGAGCTATCACTTCTCTTTTGAGCTCGTTAGTAGAGTTATCTTTCTTTTCTCTCTTGGTTTTGACATCATTCCTCTTGCATTCCCCAGTTGGGTTTAGCTTTTCTCTTTTCGTTCTTGGCTTTGACGCCGTCTCTTTTTCATTCTTTTTTAGCGTTGGTTCCTTGAACTACGTAGGCTCTGATTTCCTTATTGCACAATGAGGGTAGGTAGGCACAAGATTACAAAATCTTGGCGAGCCACCTGCCTCCATCTTCTTCCATTCTTTTGTCTCTCTGTTTCACCCGGTTCATCTCTTTTTTCCTGATTCCTTTAACTACGGAGCTCTGACTTACTCATAGCACTATGAGGGTACATAGGCACGAGGGCCCTAATCCTCTGCGAGCACGTTATTTATTTATTTCTTTTCTTTCTTTTTCTTTCTCCTTTCCTTTATTTTTAGTTAGAAGCCTTTAGATAGATAACCCATACAATCTTAGAATCAAGTGAAATGGTTCCCGTCGGGTACGACAAATGCTTAAGGTGCTAGTACCTTCCTTTTGCATAATCGACCCCCTTTTCTGTTTCTCTTCCCTTGGGTTTTATCGATATTTTCCCCGTGCTTTGGAACTAAATAAATTTTAGTGGTGAATTTGTTGTATCTTTGAGTGTGTGATTCACTCAGGGATAATCCCTCTAGCTTTAGCTGGCGACTCTGCTGGGGAGTCCTTGCGCTTGCAAGTTGGGGTCTCACCTAGTTTTGTTTACTTTTTTTGCTTGTTTGGGTGTTTATCTTTATGCTTTACTTGCTTTATCTTTTTGTTATTTACCGCATTTCTTTATTACTTTAAATATTCATATGCTGCATATTCTGGATATCTGCTATATTCTGCTGTTGTTGGGATGGATAGATATTATTGGAGAGATAACTCCTAACACCGGGCTTGAGCATACACATAGGATAGAATGTGGATAGTCATGACGTCTGCATTTTGAGCGTTGAGTTGTCACGAGAGCCACATCCCAGATAATGATTCGCTTGAGAATACTTCTGTCTTGCGAGAATTCCTTATGGAGGGGGTTTTCACTTGAGTCCTATGGTTTGGGAGACCTTTCTAGGGACCACCTTGTTGTGTCTAGATCACACTTGTGAGAGGGATATGGGTTTTTGCAGGAAACCAAGACTCTTCATACTTTTTGTTCTCTCGCGCACGTCAGATTTTTGCACCGACACAGAATTATATGCAGATATTCAGCTTCTATAGATTTGATTGTTCGAATTGTGCTTGGCTACGTGATTCTTGTGTTGTATGCCATTTCATCATAACCATTAACATTTTTTGCATGTGCATTTTCTGATTATTCGAGAGTTTATTCTTTGTTGGCATAGTCATAGACGATGACTACTAGTTGTAGGGGTATCTTCAGTTACAAATTTGTGGAGCCTAAACTAAAGACTTTGAGGGGTTAGGCAACTCGTATGGTTTAAGATAACAGGGGTGTTTTCAGAGATGATTTTGGAAATCTTTTGGCCTTTCTCAACATTGAAGTCAACATTATTGTTATTCATACACTTGCTCAGTTCTATGACCCGCCACTGAGGTGTTTCACATTTGAGGATTATCAGTTAGCACCTACACTTGAGGAGTACTCTCATATCTTGGGGGTTGAGATCAAGAGTCAGGTTCCTTTCATTTACACCAGCAGCTGTTCGAAGTTTCCTCTTATTGTTGAAGCTCTTGGCCTTAGTAAGAAGGATGTGGAAGATAATCTCAAGACTAAAGGAAAGGGTATTCGAGAGTTTTCTTCGAAGTTTCTAGTAGACAAGGTCGTATCTTTTGTCGTAGCTGGAAATTGGAAGGCTTTTAACATCATGCTTTCTTTACTGATATATGGGATCGTCTTGTTTCCGAACATGTAGGATATTATTGATCAGGTTGCCATCAGTATATTCTTCTCCAGGAATCCAGTTCCTACACTTCTTGTTGATACCTATTATTCTATTCATTCGAGGAATGAAAAGAAGAAAGGAATTATTGTATGTTGTGCTCTTATGTTGTATCAATGGTTCATGTCTTATCTTCCGCAGAAGGGTCTTTTATGAAGAATAGTGGGAATCTCAAGTGGTCTCAGAGGATCATGTCTCTGACTACTGATGACATCTCTTGGTATTCTCGAGCCTACGATTGTACCAATATCATTCTTCGTTGCGGTAAATTCTCCAATGCACCTATCTTGAGTACAAAGGGTAGAATTAATTACAAACTGAAGCTTGCCTTCCATCACTTGGGATATTTGATGCTTGATAGACGAGATCCTGAGGTAGTGGAAGAGTTCATCTTTCATGAAGGGGTTGATGACATAGGTTTATAGAAGAGATTCAGTGCTACATGGGTACATATTTAATGCGAAGGTAGAGATGAGTTGGGTAAGAAGAATTGCATTGCAAAAGAAGCTTACACTTAATGGGTCAAGGAACGAGTTCGAGCGACCTTGCTACCAATTCCTTTCGAGCCTTCCCTGAATGTCAAGCTTCTTGAACTTGACATTGTTCCTCCTTTATAAGTCGATAAGCTCAAGCAGACTATTGAGACCTTGAAGAAGTAGAATGTTGATCTTCGTCTCAACCTTGATAGAGTCACATCCGAGAAGGAGAGTTTACAGATATATCTTTTCTAGAAGAGAGAACTCGTGTGTAAAGAGGTGGAGTTTGAGCAGAACAAGCGCAAGAGAGTAGGTGATTCTTTGAAGAGCACTTACGACAGACTTTCCTCGAAGAAGAGACAACAGTATCAAGCCCATAAGGATGATTTGAGCTACAAGAAGCAACCTGCAGATCTTCGTGCAAAGTTATCAGAGTACAAGACAAAGCTGCAGAGTGAGCATGATCGTGCTGACCAGTTGACAAAAGACCTTTCTCAATGTCAAGCCGAGCTTGAAAAAGTATTCGGTGATATTCAGAAGCTCTAGGATTAGGTACATCGGAGTCGAGAGGAGATTAGTTAGTCTCACTTAGAGTGTACTCATTGGGAGCATCAGAGTCGCCATCTGCAAGTCCTATTGGATAAGAAAGAGGCATTTCTCAAGGATCTTCTTCAGGGACCTAATCATTCTTTATGGCACAACCTCATGAAGGATGCGAAGTATTGGAGTGAGAGGCATGGTCGTCTAGCCAGATTTGCTGAGCATGCACTGGAAGATCTACTAGGGTTATTGAGGGATGCATATGCTGATGTGTTGTTGTACCAAACTTTTTAGACTGTCTTTCATTTCTTGTCTATTTGTAGGGTTGTCTTTGATAGGATTCATGCTGATCTTGTTGTATCCCAAAAGGCAGATATTTGATTTGTATTTGAGCTTGTACTTCTTTACCTCATGGATTGAATGAAGAGCTTTTCCTTGCCAATTCATTTTTATGCCTTTACTTATATGCTTTATGATTATTGCTAACAAAGATAATGCTCATGAATTCTTGGAATTTAAAACTTTATTTTTGCATACATAGAATTTAATCATACTCATAAGCATGTCCTTCATCCAGAAAACCTACATGCTTACACTGTCCATCTCCGCCTTGTAGCAAGATGATGACTTGATATCGCTATTTTACTCGCTCAAACAAGTCCAAGATCATGACTGATATTGAACAAGAGAACGCCGCCTACAAGGAGACTTTGGCTCAGTTTCAGGGTCGAATGGATCAGTTCCAGACTAACATGGATGTTATTATGGAGTTCCTTCGTGCTCATAAGGATGCCGTTTCTACTACTTCTGTTGTTGCAACTGTTACCGATGCTACTATTGTCACTCCTGTGGTGATTCCTACTCCTGTCGTTGCTTCTTCTCCTGCTATTGTCGAAGCGCCAACTGAGAATATTGTTCAACCTTCTGTCAACTTACTTTCTGCTCAACCTAGTTTGAATAGAATGCCTGCTGCTTTCCCATGAGGAATGCCTCCGAATTTCACACCTCAGGTTGCCAGTGGTAGTGCTTTCGTTCTGTATCAAACTTTTGTTGCACCCATGCCCAATGGTAATTCTGTTGCTTTCCCGTGGGGCATACCTACTCCGATTCCACCTCTCGTGGTGAATCATAATGATCACGAGATTCCTTAGACACAGATTTTCCAGAATCTTGTGTCCACTGATGTTGAAATTCCTGACGAAGACGAGCATGTGTATAGGATTCCTCCTATTCATGTTTCGGTTTTGTCTCAGCCTGCCCAAACTATGGTTCAGAATGTTCATACTGGAATGCCCTACCCTTGGGGCATCTTCTGCTGCTACTGTACTTCCTACCGGTTATCCGTATGGTTTTTAGATGAGTCAGAATGCTGCTCAGATGGTGAATTCTGGGTTGGTATATTCGTCTCAGTTTGCTTCTCCGCAGATACCTGCTCCAGCCGCATCACAACTTCTAAATACTCAGGCTCTTGTCAGACCTGCCGATCATAACAGACCTGCTGAGTATAGATTGTTGGATGAGAGAATCCGGGATATCGAACGTTATTCTACTTTTGGCATGGAAGCCAACGACTTGTGTTTGGTTCCCAATGTTGTGCTGGCGCAGAAATTCAAGATTCCAGAGCTACCAAAGTATAAAGGTTTGAGTTGTCCTTGCAGTCATGTGACCATGTACTATAGGAAGATGGCATCTTATATTGACAACAATGAATTGCTAGTTCTTTGCTTCCAAGATAGCTAGTATGAAGCTTCTTTAGATTGGTATATGCATTTGGAACGTAGCAAGATTCGCTTGTGGAGATACCTATCAGAAGAATTCTTGAAGCAATACAAGTATAATATCGATTTAGCTCCTACTAGATTATAGTTACAAAATCAATCGCAACATACAATTGAAACATTCAAAGAATATGAACAAAGGTGGCACGAGATGGCTTCTCATGTGCGACCTGCTATTTCTGACAATGAGTTGGTTGACATTTTCATGGGCACATTTCAAGGGTTGTACTATGAGAAAATGGTGGGTAGTTCTTCATCAAACTTTGCTGATATCGTGTCTATTGGTGAAAGAATTGAGAATGGGTTGAAAATTGGTAAGATTGTTGGTACAACTAGTCAACAACCAACCAAGAAACCTCAGAGCAGTCATTCCAAGAAGAAAAAAGGTGGAGCAAATGCTGTAATGGCAAAAGCCTCTCCTCAGTATCAGGTTCCTATGGTTCCCATGTTGTATTATCCTTTTCCTTATGTTGTTGCTGCTTAGTACCAACAACATCTGTATTAGTATCATCCTTAAGTTCAGAATTCTCAGAATCAACAACAACCTCAACAGTCTTAACAAAACAACAAAAATCACCATCATAACAAACAGAATAACAACAATCAAAACAACCGTAAGCGGATGGATTTTGATGGAACTCTGGTTCCTTATACAAAGTTGTTTCCTTATCTAATTCATCAAGGGGCAATTGTTCCCAAATAAATTGCATTTGCAGTTCCTCATTTTGGTCCTAAGCATATTCTGAATGCATCATGTGCTTACCATGCTGGATAAATAGAACATGCTACCGAATATTTCATTGTTCTCAAGGCCAAAGTTCAAGAGCATTCGACCAGAAAATCCTGACATTTTTCTGAAGAGCATCCTAATATATAAACTAACCCCTTGCCTACTCGTGGTGAACCTATGGTTAATATGATTGAGGATGGTCAAGGGGCTAAGTTGATCAGAGACGTCGATGAAATGAAAACTCTGATGACTATAGTGATTAAGATGTTGAAAGAGCAAGGGTTATTGAAAGGTCTTCATGGAAAGTGCCAGATTTGTGATGATAATCCCAATTAGTGTCGGAAGATGAAAGGATGCATTCAAATTTTGGTGAACTGAGGTGCAGTTCAGTTTTCCAGATCCAAGTCTATGGAAGAGGTAGCTATTATCGAACCGTTCATGATCGTGTATTGGAAGGTTCCTGTGGAAGATCCTAAAAAGAAGATACATCCTATCACGGTATGTGTTCCTAAGCCATTCGCGTATCAGAATTCAAAAGAGGTTCCTTTGAAGTATGGTTCAACCGTGTTCTTTGGGGGTCGAGAAATTTAGTTTTCAAAATCTGAAATTGTCAACGTAACTGCCACTAGACAGATGACTCGTAGTGGGCGATTGTTTTCTCCGAAGGTCGTATCTAAGCTAGTGCAAGTTCCAACCATTGTTCCTCCTAAGGAGAAGTCTGCTTCAACAACCCCTGTTGTGCAACAAGGGGCATCAACTACTGCATCAGTTCTAGTCACTCCGTCTATGGATGTTACCAAGGGAAAAGAAGTCATGGATGATCAAGAGTTTCTCAAGCTGATCAAGAAGAGTGACTTTAAGATTGTGGATCAACTAGGGCAAACTCCATCGAGGATTTCTATCTTGTCGTTGCTCATGAGCTCGCCTGCGCATATATCAGCTTTGTTGAAAGTTTTAAACATTGCTCATGTGATGCACGACTTTCCTGTAGAACAGTTTGACGATGTCGTCGCAAATATAACTTCTAGCCGGTACTTGGGTTTCAACGAATCAGAGTTTCCTCCTGAAGGTACTGCTCATAATAGAGCCTTGCATATCTCAATAACATGTATGAACTCTTTGCTATCTCGTGTTCTTGTGGATACCGGTTCTTCTCTCAATGTGATGCCTAAGGGCACATTGAGCCAGTTATTGATAGAAGGGAGCGAGATGAGACCAAGTGCTTTAATTGTCAAAGCTCTCGAGGGTTCTCGAAGGCAAGTCATTGGCGAAGTAGATTTACCCATTAAAGTCAGACCACATTTGTATACCATTACTTTCCAAGTGATGGATATCATTCCTAAAATTCATGTTTGAAGATCAGATGGTCATCGTTTGTGGTGAAGAAGATTTGCTAGTAAGTGAGCTATCATCCTTCCGATATGTCGAGATTGATGAAGGCATAGCTGAAGTTCCGCTGCAATGTCTTGAGTTTAAAGATGTCAGCTCCGCTTCTGTTAATTCTGGTAGATTATCGAAACTGGCCATGTCATCTGTCAAGAGTGCTAAAAAGACCATTGAAAGAGGTTTTTTGCTTGGCTGGGGGCAAATCCTCAATGTGGTTGAAAAGCATGATTGCTTTAGATTGGGCTACCATCCTGATCAACAAGCTAGTTCACACACTCATCAGAAGAGCAGCGCGATCAAGTTCACAAGTGCTGGATTCCAAGAGGGGATATAGTGTCAGGTATTGACAATTTAGGTCCTAGCAACCAAAGTGCAAGCTTTGCAGGCAAGTGTCTGCCAGATGTTAAGCTCAACAATTGGACATCTAGTGTGATTCCCGTGGTTTTTCCCATAAACATGTAATGCATTTTATTTTCTTGTTCCCTCGTCCTCGCCTAAGACGAGTGGATAGCTTGTAAGGGCCTCGTGCTTTTTAAACATTATGTGATCAATAAATAAAATATTTTTTGCATTCAAATCATGCTCTTGTTTCTTTCTTTATTTTAATTTTCACAAATAAATAAATGGCAAAGTTTCCTTTATTTTTCACCTTTCAAATAGCTCATTCGAAACATAATTCATAAACATGCAGAACAAATAATTAAATTGATAATAACTTGGCAAACATCCACTGTAATTTAGGGATTCCAATTAACCAAGCCGAAGAACATGGTGAGGAAGATTGTTAATTACCGGCTAAACTAGCAAGGCTCCTTGAGCATGAGCAGAAAGAGATCCAGCCACACAAAGAGCCAGTGGAAGTTATCAATCTTTGTACTGATGATGTCAGAAGGGAAGTTAAGATTGGGGCATCCCTTGCTAAGCATGTACACTTCGAGTTTGTCAAGTTATTGAAAGAGTATGTTGATATTTTTGCTTGGTCTTATCAAGATATGCCTGGGTTAGATACCAACATCGTTAAACATCACTTGCCACTCATGCCTAATTGTCCTCATATCAAGCAGAAGCTTAGAAGGACTATACTTGACATGGCACTTAAAATCAAAGAAGAGGTAAAGAAATAGTTTGATGCTGGGTTCCTAGCCACTTTCGAATATGCTGAATGGATTGCCAACATCATCCCAGTTCCGAAGAAAGATGGGAAAGT
The DNA here is from genome assembly GCA_963859935.3 of Lathyrus sativus. NCBI lineage: Eukaryota > Viridiplantae > Streptophyta > Magnoliopsida > Fabales > Fabaceae > Lathyrus > Lathyrus sativus. The sequence continues at coordinate 181,322,356 of OZ012740.1, read as the reverse complement.
CCGAATGTATATAGATTATCGAGATCCCAATAAGGCAAGTCTGAAAAATGATTTTCCTCTTCCTCATATTGATGTTTTGGTAGACAACATCGCGCAGTTCTCTGTCTGTTCTTTCATGGACGGTTTTTCCAGATATAATTAAATCAAGATGTCACCAGCCGATATGGAGAAAACTACTTTCATCACACCTTGGGATACATATTGCTACAAAGTCATGCCATTTGGTCTAAAGAACGTAGGAGAAACATACCAACGCGCCATGACAACCCTTTTTCACGATATGATCCATAAAAAGGTTGAGGTTTATGTGGACGATATGATTGCCAAATCCAGAACGGAAAATGATCATTTGGACCATTTGAAAAAGCTATTTGACAAACTCCAAAAGTTTAGATTGCGGTTGAATTCGAAAAAGTGCACCTTTGGAGTTCGATCTGGGAAACTTTTGGGCTTTATTGTGAGTCAGAAGGGCATTAAAGTTGATCCTGACAAGGTTCGGGCAATTCAGAACATGCCGCCTCCCAAAACAGAAAAAGAAGTCTATGGCTTTCTGGGCCGACTTAATTACATTTCCAGATTCATTTCGCATCTGACGGCTACCTGCAAACCAATATTCAAATTTCATAGAAAAATCAATCGGTTGAATGGAATAATGATTGTCAAGAAGCTTTTGACAAGATAAAAAAATATTTGCAAGAGCCATCGATCTTAGTACCTCCGGTTCCTAGTAGGCCTTTAATCATGTATCTCACTGTTCTCAATGAATCAATGGGATGTGTATTACGTTAGCATGATGACACTGGTAGAAAATAACATGTAATTTACTATCTGAGCAAGAAGTTCAATGATTGTGAGACCAGATACTCAATATAGGAGAAAACTTGATGTGCTCTGACTTGGGCTGCTCGACGCCTAAGACAATACATGATTTGCCATACTACTTTATTGGTATCCAAGATGGATCCGATAAAGTACATTTTTGAAAAGTCTGCTATCTCTGGACGAATTGCTCAGTGGCAAATATTGTTGACTGAGTATGACATCCAACATGTTACCTAGAAAGCAATAAAAGGGAGCGTCTTATATGACTACCTTGCTCATCAACCTATAGAAGGTTATGAACAGATGAAGTTTGACTTTCCCGATGAAGATGTTATGTTCATTAGAGATTATGAACTCCAGACCCTGATATAGTACCCAAACCAACGACACGATGGACACTCGTGTTCGATGGTGCTTCCAATTCTAAAGGTCGTGGAATTGGTGCTACCCTCATATCTCCAACATGTTTTCATCTTCCCTTCACCACCAGATTATGCTTTGAATGCACCAAAATATGGCTGAATACGAAGCATGAATCTATGATATTGAAGTGTCAATTGACATGAGAATTAAATTTCTTGAGGTCTATGGAGATTCTGCTCTGGTGATTAGCCAAGTTAGAGGAAACTTTGTGACTCGGGATTCCAAGATGGTTTCGTACCAAAAGTACATCGCGAAATTGAGTTCCTATTTTGATGATATCTTTTATCAACATATTCATAAGGAAGAAAATCATCTAGCTGATGCTCTTTCCACCCTAGCATCCATGTTCAAAGTCAAGTGGAAGAACGAAGCTCCTTCTATCCGCATTGATCATTTGAACGAACCAGTACACTGCTTAGTAATCAAGGACGAGTCTGACGAAAAGCCTTGGTTCTACGACATCAAAAGATATTTGGAAAAACAAGAATATCCCGAGGGTATCACTATCACTGATAAGAAAGCTCTCAAGAGGCTTTGCGCCAAGTACTTCTTGAGGTGGTGGTGTACTATACAAGAGGAATTATGATTTTGTGTTGCTCAGATGCGTGGATAGACGCGAAGTAGACGCAATCATAAGGTCCATACATGAAGGTTGTGAGGGTGTACATGCCAAAGGGCCTGCTATGGCTAAGAAGATCCTTCGAGCTGGGTATTACTGGACAACAATGGAGGTAGATTGTTACAACTTTTCCAAAATATGTCACCAGTGCCATATCTACGGTAACAAGATCCACGTGCCACCAACTCCATTGAATGTTTTGAATTCTCCTTGGCCCTTCTCTATGTGGGGTATTAATATGATTGGAATGATCGAGTCGAAGACTTCCAACGGTCATCGCTTCATTCTAGTTGCTATAGATTATTTCACCAAGTGGGTTGAAGTTGCTTCTTATGCAAATGTTACACGCCAAGTGGTTGCCAGATTTATCAAGAAAGAGATAATCTGTCGCTATGGTATTCCTAGCAACATTATCACTAACAATGCAAGCAATCTTAATAACAAGATGATGGAGGAGCTGTGTCAAGTTTTCAAGATCGACCACCACAACTCTTCATCATATCGACCCAAGATGAATGGTGTCGTCGAAGCAGCAAACAAAAATATCAAGAGGATTGTCCAGAAGATGGTCAAGACTTACAAGGATTGGCATGAAATACATACCTTTGCATTGCACGGCTACAAAACTTCAGTTCGTACTTCTACTGAGGCAACTTTGTATTCGCTTGTGTATGGTATGGAGGTTGTTCTACCTATGAAATCGAAATTCCCTTGCTCAGAGTCATCATGGAAGCAGAGCTTGATGAAGTCGAATGGGCTCAATTCAGATACAACCAGCTAAATCTCATCGAAGAAAAGCGCCTGACCGCCGTTTGTCGCGGTCAATTATGTTTTTCCCGTTCATTCGGGTCAACGCGGCAAGTGGTCTCCTAATTACAAAGGACCTTTTGTTGTCAAGAAAGCCTTCTCAGGCAGAGCCCTGATCCTCACCACCATGGATGCGGAGAAGTTGCCACATCTCATGAACTTCGATACAGTCAAAAAATATTATGCCTGAAAAAAGTGATGAATAAAAAGCCCGCTACATTGGCATCCGCAAGGGAAATCTAGGCAAAAACGGGCGTCTCGATGGACCAAAAAAATAAATATCCATGCAAAAGTTAGGAACAAAACAGAAAAATAATAAAAGCCCGCTAAGTTGAAAACCCGAAAGGGCGACTTAGGAAAAAATGGGTATCCCGGTGGACGAAAAGAATAGAAAATGTCTAGGCAAAAAATAGGGATAAAGGTATTTGACTGTGAACACTTGAGTCGTCTTCATCATAGCTAGACCTCAGACGATAAGTCAAATCATCATCAACTGACGCACAATGCTGGAACCTAGACTGACAGGGGATGGTAGCCAATGTTGTAATCAATGCAAAGTTAAATTTCCCATTGCCATTTACTTTGTTTCTCAATATTTTGTAAATTTCCTCATCAAGGATTTTTATATCCATGTACACATCTTATGTACAAAAGCTTTTACATTCAATACAATTTACCTTTTGATTTCTCATTTGTCTCTTTTCAGTATTTTGTTTGCAAATTGAACAATTATTTGTGATCACATAATGCTATAAAGCATTGAGAATAACAAAAAGCTAAAATTAACCAGGATAGCATTATGCATTGCATGCTTTACCGAAAACCATCAAGGGAAGATTGGTAGTTTTCCTTTGCAAACTTGATCTCTAGTGAGCAATATCATCGTTGGTTGAGAAGGCTGTTTGATTTCCCAAGCAAATACCAGTGTGTTTCTTCAGAAAGGTTGATTACATTTCCTCTCCCCAGCCGAGTTGTAATTTTACCAACAGGCATCAAATTGGTTCTTTTGAAAGATTTATCTTTCATATACTCAACAGAGCCTATCCCCTAAGCAGAGACTTATTTTCTTTTCCCTAGTAAGAGCAGAATTTCTCGCAACATCCCCAACTGACCGAGGTTGTCATTCCCCAACAGTGATGATGCTTCGTTTTGTTTTAATCATCCTGACTTGTTCTTCCCTATGAAGAGTCGGTTAGTTGAAGATCAACCATGTTTCCTTCATTCTCTAGCCAGAGCCAGCTATGGTTAGAAATTTCGTTCCTCTCGAGCAGCAGTGTTGGTGATATCCTGAACGTCTGGTTTCTCTAGGCTCTTTCGTCAGAAGCGGGTCATCATTCGAGGATCTCTTTTTCCCTGCCAATGATGTCGAGTTCGTTTTTCTACAAGCTTTGTTTTCCACACAACATTTAAACCTTTGCCACTGCATAACTTGTTATCAAGCATCATGTGACTGTTGAGCATCATAGCATATGCATCATATCATACTTCCTTTTTGACTAATTTATCTCCTCAGCAGATCTCAGCCAAACTTTCCTCTTGAGTAATCTCTTTGCTTTTTCCATCAGTCGTTGCCAGCCAAATCTTTCGAGCTACTATTTTATTTAATCCTCTTCCACCTCGAATAATCAAAGAGCTAGCACAATTCAAACATTTAGGTCCAAGAAGATTAAATAGGGGCAGTTGTCGTAGCCCGAAATTTGACCTCCCCTTTTTTCTTTTGCATAAGCATCTGCATTTGCATCACTGGCACACGCCTTCGCTTTTTCTCTGTGATCTTTATTGTAGGAAAATTTAGGCTTTTCGAGTCCGGTTAATCACATCCTCCCAAACATATCACAATATCAAAACAAGCACAAAATAAAGGTTTCTATACTTATTCATCAGAGCAAGAGGTCGAAAATCAGAGCCACGACCATAACATCATTTTCAAGTAAAATTGGGAAAGTTTTAGCCTGGTTAATCGATTAACCATTTGCTAGTGCAAATGGGTTAATCGATTAACCCTTGCAAATTTTGCATAATTTGCTGCATTTTCAGGAAAGCAACTTCCACTTCTCATTTTTAGGGTCTACATTGTTCTAGCATTGTGTGGAACATTCTAGACAACTCTAGATACTTTAAGACATTTCTAAACACTTCAAGGCATTTGCTCCAATACATTAATCTGGATTGAGACCACCATGTTGCTTCATTTCCAAGCATGTGAGCCCTTAGATTCAAGTTTGCATTGGGATGGTTACCGAGTCAACTACCTAACTAACTGAGTCAACCTCCAACTTAGTGAGTTAATACTAACTAACTCCAAGGCTAGTTCCCAGGCTACATTCAAAGCTCACTCCGAACCTAGCAACTCCGAGGCAAAACTCTATATAAGAAAATCATCACCATTTCACAAGGATCCTCAATCATTCTCCCAAGTTTTCACACTTTATCACTCTCAATTCTCTCTCATTCTCTCTGAATTTTCTGCAACTTTTACTCATAATCTTCTTCACTTTAATCCCAAACCACACTAGAGCTCAAAACCTCCATTAAAGAGTATCAACTTCTTCATTAGAAGTTCTTTCTCTTGAGCTTATCCATCATTTTCTTGCTAATTCTTCTTGCTTTCTTGGAGTTTTATTGCATTTGAATTCATCTCAAGTGATTACTTCAAGCTTATTCGGTGTAATTTCAGTTTTGTAGTTTTCGTAAGAATTTGCTCGGTTTCGCTACGGTTCGATTGCAAATGTTGTTTTCTATGGATTTCTTTGAGTAGCTTCATCAATCTTTATTTGCAACAACATCCAAGGCAAATCTCAGCGTTGTAGGTTGGTTATTTCTCAGTCTTTTCACTATTTTGATCGTTACCGTACCGATTGCGATGTAGTTTCAACATTTTTCTCGTTTGAGAATTGATTATGCCATGATTTAATCTTCATTCTTGACGTGCTAATTGATTCCATAAGTGATTATTTACTATTTTTGTACTTGATTTTCGTGCAATATTGTTTGCCCTAACATGTGAATGATTGCACAAATCAAAATTGGACAAAAGTGCTTTTGAAAAATCATATTTCAGCTCTGTTCTAGTGTTAATTGATTAACACTTTTGCACTAGAAAAGTGTTAATCAATTAACCTTGGACTTTTAAGCAAAATCTTCCTGTTTTAAAAGGGTTAACCGATTAACAATTTTGCACAGGCAAAATGTTAATCGATTAACACTGCTCTAGAAGGCCATTTTTGTGCATTTTTAATGTATGTTTGGTATTTCTTTCTCTTTCAACTCTCATGGATTGATATGTTGGATGTTTTTGAATGTTTGAACTTTTGATTGAAGCATGCTTGTGCATTTTCCAATGCCTGCTTTTATCGATTTCACATTTGTTTGGATTTTTGGAATTATATGATCATGTTCATTTTTACCTAATCTTTGATCGCATGATTACTTGGTTTGTGATGCATGCAAATTAACTTTGGTACTATTTTACACTTCCATTCATGTTTGCATTAAGATTTATTCCCCTTAGGAATAATCTTAATCTTGTATAATCAATAATTTTCCTTTTTTCTTTAACAATTTTTCATTCCTTTGGAAAATTGTTAGCATATCTTTGCCCTTTGATTAATTAATCGAAACTTTGTTTCGATTAGTCGATCTTCTCTTTTCTCCTCCTTTGGATCTTCTTGAGCTTTGTCCTCTCTTTTCGCTCGTGGAGTTGAAGATTCGCAACGCATTAGAGCACTATACAAATTTTGCGTCGTTGTGTTGTCCGTTTTGTTTCTTGCATCGCATTTTGGTGTTAGAGAAGGAATGCGAGTGGAGAATTCTTACACTCATTCTGACTATTTTGGGTAGGGGACAAATGACCCTGTTCCTAGAATAGTCGCCTCTATCTCCTTACCGTGGTTTCCCTATTTCTCCAGTCGAGTTAATCTTTGATCACTTGTACCCTTATCTCCTCTTCGGAAGTAGCCTTCTGCTTTGTTTCCCTTTTCTCTTGTGGCCAATCCATCCTTGGTTTCCCTTGAGATTTATTACTCAATTCCTTTTTCTTGGTTGATCAACCGTCCTTCAGTTAAGACCAATTCTCTCCTTCCCAGCAAAGTCAATCCTTTTTCTTCGGTTAAACAGTCTTCCTGTTAAACCCTAGGCCCCACCGGAGTTTGCAACCTTTTCTCGGTTCTCTTTCTTTCCTGCCTGGTTTACCATTGTCTGTCAGTTAAACAACAGTCTCCTTTTCCTCAGTTAATCATAGTCTGTCTGTTAATACTGAGCTTTCTTTGGGTTAATATCCTTCTTCTAGCTAATCACCCAATCTTTGGTTGCTCACGGTCTGCTCGTTAAAACCAGGTTTTCTTTGGGTTAATCACCTTCTCTTGGTTAATCACCCGCCTTTTGGTCAATCACAATCCATTTTTTTGAACCAATTCCCTTATCCTAAGTTAACCATAGTCCGCCTGTTAAGATACTGAGCTTCTTTTGAGTTAATCACCTTCTCTTGGTTAATCACTCATTCTTTTTGGTTGATCACAATTCGTCTGTTAAACACCAAACCACCTGCAGTTAGCAACCTTTCCTTGGTTCAAATACTGCCAGCTTTGGGTTAGTAACCTTTGTCCGGTTTGAATACCCTTTCCTTTGGTCGAGTACTGTTTATTTAGTTAGCGTACCATACTTTGGGTCACAACCTTTGCTTGGTTCCACACCTTTCTTTTGGTTGATCACCGTCTACCGGTTAAAACCAAGTCATTTACTTGGTTAACCACTGTTTATCAGTTAATATATCGTGATCCGTTCGAAATTAACTCCTTTCTTTGGTTCATTACTCTCTTTCTCATGGTTCTTCGCAGTCCGTCTGTTGACACCAACCTTTTGGCTTACCCCACAAAATCTTTCTCTTGTTGTTCTTTGGTTAATCACTGCTTGTCAGTTAATGTACCGAGTTCTATGTAGATCTTACCTTTTATCTCGATTCTTGTCTTTTTTCTCTGACCACATCGCCATCCTTTTGTTGTCTCCCTGGTGGAGTCATCTCTATTCTTCAGTGTTCCCTAGTGGAGCTATCATTTTTCTTTTGAGTTCCTCAGCAGAGTTATATTTCTTTTCTCTCTTAGTTTTGACACCATTCCTCTTGCATTCCCCAGTTGGGTCTCACTTTCCTCTTTTTGTTCTTGGCTTTGACACCGCCTCTTTTTCCTTCTTTTTTAGCATTGGTTCCCCGAACTATGTAGGCTCTGATTTCCTCATTGCACTATGAGGGTACATAGTGTCGCTACTGCGAAAATCGGCGCCGGCTATGACAGAAGAGTCGCCACCGTGCGTTATTTATCCCAACGGAGGGAAAGGAAACGCTCAGAGAAAACCTAACGCAAAGAGGGAAAGGAATGGTCGTCGCAACCAAATCCTGGATTCGGGAGTCGATTATGCAAGGGGAAGGTATTAGCACCCCTCACGTCCGTTGTACTCGACGGGATCCACGCTTGTTTTCTGGTACGGATCGTATTCTATCTACTCTATAGGTCAAGGGTTAAAAAGAAAAGAAAATGACTCGGCAAAGTATCGCACTTTATGCCTACGTATTCCCGTCTGGAACGAGAAATCAGAGTCAACGTAGTTCGCCTACCTACGGGAAAGGAGGGGAAGGTTGCTCGCTAGGATACGGCATCCTATGCCTACGTACTTTCATACAGCATGAAAGATCAGAGCAAACGTAGTTCGGGATACGGAAGACACAAGCTTGTCTGACTGTTTTTTATTACCTTCAAAAAGGGTTTTTCTTGATTAAGAGTCCAAGCGGACAAAAATGACACTCTGATGTTTGTTTTGAATCTTTTACGAAAGAAGTGTTTTTAGTTTGTTTGCAATCTCTGACGCACTAGAGACTATGATTTGAGAGTGACTACGTCGCGTGTCACCCAAAGGGTGCCACACTAAGCAGCCAGATTACTGGAAAGAAGCTATCCATCAACCCTTTCTCAAATAGCTTAAGGCTCGTAACGTACGACATCGATTAACCTTATTACTGTATTTTTGAGTTGTTTCGAGATAAGAAGAGAAAGAAGCTCTAAAAAGCCTAGGGTTGAAAAAGGAATAAAAACTAACCTAATGTTGTCATGCATGGATAAGAATCCTAATGTCTGTCATAATTCCCTCCTGCACAGAGGAAATCAGAGATCCTAGGGGATAAACAGAAAAGAAAGCAAGCAAATACAGTAAAATGCATGCAATGCAGCAATACAAGCGAGGCAAGGGAGTCTCACTCAACCTTGAACCTGGGAAAACAATAGGCAAAGTGAATCAACATTCACCTCAAACCTCAGGGGGAAAGCTATACAAGCCAACAAACAATACAGAAAACAAAACCCAAAGGAGGCAGCCCAAGCAGCAGCACCAAACTCCTACAACAGCTCTGACAGCAAAGTTGACAGTAACATAACTCCATCTCCAAGCAGATCTTATGAAAGGCATCTTCAACATCTTAGATCTTCATCCCCAAGCTCTAGCAAGCTCCACCAAGAAATATTGGTTATTGAGATCAATTTATAATGAATAGGAACCAGTGAAAACCAAAGGAAATCACTAGAAACCATCATCTGCAAAGAAGGGTATCCTCAAAAGTTCTACTCTTTAAGGTATACCACTCATCCCTCCAAGGGAGAGATGGGGCTTCCTTAAGAGGACTTTGAATCATAGGATAGGATGGAAGCAAACAAAGCATTCCATGTTTGAGGCAAGAAATGAACTAAGTCTAAAAAGCTCTTCCTAAAACCCTAATTTCCTAAGCTCCTAAAAAAGTTCCTAAAAGAGAACAAAGCTTCAACTCCAAGCTCCACCCTTCAAGCCCCAGCAGCTACAAGATGTCCAAAAGTTCCTCCAGAAAGGTACCCAAGCAAAACCAGCTCCAAAGCCATCAACACAACAAAACAAGGCAAGGCACCAAAGATGGAACACCACAAGCACAAGCAACTTGAAAAATCTATTAAAAATAGAAAAATAAGTTGTAAAATTCTAAGCAATTTCCTAGGGGAACATGCATGGATTAAAATTCTAAATTTCAAATATTGAGGCCTAAATCAATTTCTAGGTCCACTAAACAATTCCTAAAGTGAAGTAGGTCAAGGGTATCCACCAATTTGGGAAGGTTCTAATCATCAACCCTAAGTCAGAACCTAATCACATCTAAAAAATCTACAAAAAATCCTAAGGGAGCATACAAGTGTTATCTACAACATACTAAAAGATCTAACCAAAATTCAATACCAAATGGGAGAACAAAATTCCACAAAATAGATGATCAAATATGCAAATAAAAGAAATCATATAAAAATAAGAAAAATCAAATAAAAATTGAAAAATGGGAGGAAATGAGATTTATTAATTTCAAAAAATCACAAATAAATTCAAGATCATTGAGGTATTTTAAAAATATTTTTTGGATCAAAATTGGATTTAATATGGATTTTAGAAATCAAATGAAATAAAATAAATCCAAAAAGAATAAAAAGAAAATAAAAAGCTGAATTAAATGAGGGCCATCAGATGGAGAGACTGGTAAGCGCATCTGAGAGTCATAAGCATGTCCACGTGAGGAGTGACTGGGATCTGCGTGGCATCCAGTCAGCTGCCACTTCAATTAATGAAGTGCAGCGTTTTGACTCAAACTTCAGCCTCAATCTAAGCCATACGATCAGCATAACAAGTCCACGAATTAGCCAGATCCAACGCACATGGTTCATCGTCCTCATTCAAACTTATGATGGAGGGAACACTATTCAGGTGGCCGGATAAGACTTCCGGTTGTCTTCTCCGGTGAGCAAGCACTCACAGTCAACCAAAAACCACAATCCTCATATCAATCTTACTCTGAAAATCACCAGGATCACGAATATCATCTCCAAATCTCTTAACTCTCAATGGAAATTAAAACACGAAGCAATCTTCAGAAGGTGTCACAATTTCAATCCTCACCATTCGCAAAATTGAAACCATAGAAATGATCACCATCCTTCAGTGATCATCACGAGCTATATATCTTGATTTGAAACCTTAAGATCGTGCATAACCGTCTCCAAACAGAAAATGATCATCAAACCTAATTGTCACTAATCAACTCCAAACCAAACCAAAAACGTTCCCTAATCATCCTAGGTCCTAACCACATGCAAGAATCTACCTAGTTCAACCTAGATTATGAGGAAATTTGGAAGTTACAAACCTGTAAAAAGCTCACTAACAGAAGCACTTGGAGCACGATTCAATCTCCAAGATGATCCAGACACCTTCAAGGATGCAAGGGGAAGCTTCTCCAACCTTCAATTTAGCTTGATTGTGCCTTGAATTCCAAAACCGATTCTGGCTTGGAGCTTAGAAAATTCACTTGCAATCTTCACTCTCTCCATGAATTCTGCACCAAAACCAATCTTAACTCATTCTAGAACTTAAATATGAAGTGTTTGTGGACTTTTGCAATCCAATTCAGGCCCAATTCGGTTGATCCAAAATTCTGTCATGGCCATGAAAGTCCAATGCTACAGTCACGATTCTGAGCTCTCAGCTTGCTCTAGAATGTTCTAACCAATTGCAAATTGATCATGGAGTATGTTTGGATAGATAGTTCATCCTGAAATGCCTTGTTTTTTTGTTTTGGGATTGTAACTTGTAAATGAAGATTCACTTTACAAAGCAAGTCATGAAATTAGGGCTCATCTCAAAATTGTGCCAATGTCATTGTGTTTAGAATGCAATTTCTGGTCAAAATGACTACTCACATGACCTGTTTAGGACCTACAACTCAAAAAATGATTTTTCCCTCTTTTGAATCATTTGAAAAATCCTTCTTTTAGGCCATTTTGAAGCACTTTGTGAAATAATCCACTTCAAACTACCATGAATCCCTATCTAACCTAAAAACATCCTTTTAAACACATTTCATGTTGAACAATTTTTCATTTGAGGAGTGGAAGATGGAGATTTTGACCTATGTTGAAAAAGGACCTATAATTCAACTTTCCCAAAATACCCCTGGATTGCCAAGATCATAACTTGAGTTCCACAAATCCTCTTGAGGACTTATAGTACTCAAATTAAAGCCAAGATCAAGACCTACAACTCTTATGTTGGCCAAAAATCCATTTGAAAACTCCTTGAGGGGCAAAAGTTGCTTGGAAGTCAAGTGACTTTCATAGATAAATTTCAGTGTCCTCTGGTGACTTGTAATTTGCAAAGACCATAACTTGAGTTCTACAAATCTTCTTGAAGACTTCTAGTACTAAAATTAAAGGTATTGAGAAGCTCTACAAGTTTCATGTTGGCCAAAGATCCATTTGAAACTTGTATTTTGACTTATGTGGATTTGAAGTTAGGCACTAAACAGGGGATTTTACACTAAAACCCTAATTTAGCAACTTCCCACATTCTTGATCTTTCTTTGCTTAATCTTGGCACAACACCACACATGTATCAACATACCAATTCATAAACCCCATGACCTCAAGGTAGGCTTTGATGCTCTCCAATTACTCAATTGACCTAGGGTTGGCCCAGATGAAACCCTAATTGACTGCACCTCAACTGTGGCTCTTGTACTTGAATCAATGACTTGAATCAACTCCAACATGGCCCTCTAGGCATTCCATGAGATCCATACACACCTCAAATTCACATTCTATGCTTCTCATCTCACTGATGATTCTCAACATTCCTCAAGATAGGAGCAAAACCCACATGTAGGCACTCAAACATTCTCAAGACTTCAAATCACTTCTTGATGGCCTGGATGACTTCTCATCTTGGATAACACACCTTGCTAGGCTCTTCTCTTAATAGACACCCTGATCCCTTGTTGGATGCATGCTATGCTATGATAGGCAAATGATTAAGCTATGTACATGATGTAACTATGCAAATGAAATGCAATGAAACATAAATCAGGCAAGAAAAGGTTAAGCAAATTTTGGGGTGCAACAGCTGCCCCTATTCAAACGGCTTGGACCCGACTGGGTGAAGAGCGAACAGCCTTCAAATAATCGAGGTACGAGACGGTTGAATACCAAGAGACCCGGAAATTTTCTAACCGCAGAAATAAACTGCACAACTGCTTGGGGAACGACATCCGCCCATTGAATTTGGTTGTTACGGCAACAACTGATTCAACGTCTGATAATAACTCTGATTTCAGCATCAACCACCTGTGTAACGCCACAGGTACTGAACACTTTTTGCGAAAACACCTCCATCCACAACTTGACTATCCTTGTCAACACAAGTAGAGAAACAAATTCGTCAACACGAATAGAGATTTCGTCGTCACAGGAATAACCTTGTCCACATCTGGACCTAAATTTCGTCAAATCAAGAATAAACACCAATCTGTCCACGTCAGGACTCATATTTTGTCAACCCGAAGAAATCTCAACAGCACAGGAATAGAACTTTGTCCATGTTAGGAAGCTACATTCCGTCAATACGAAGAGATCCTGGCTACTCCGCTGGGGATGAGTTGCCCGCCTCTTACCAACACGAGGAGGTCCTATCAATCATAGGCAATAAATTTGTTGACTTCACTGGGAAATATTTCTGTCCAATCACAGGAAACTCCATCCGCCTATCCATATGGGAAAACCATCTGTCTAATCACAGGAAACTTCATTCGTCTATCCATACGGGAACATCATCTGTCTAAACACAGGGAACTTCATCCGCCTATCCATACGGGAAAATCATCTGCCTAAACACAGGAAACTTCATCCGCCTATCCATACGGGAACACCATCTGTCTAAACACAGGAAACTTCATCCGCCTATCCATACGGGAAAATCATCTATCTAAACACAGGAAACTCTGCTTATCTTTGCAGTAGCTAACTCCGTTGGGCCCAACCCACAATCGACTTTGAGGAGGACTCTACTGGGGATAATAATATTCCGTCAACACGAAGAAATCACGACGACTTCATTGGGGATCGAATTCTTCCACCCAATAGTAATTCAATTCTGTCAATCGTACTGGACAATAACTCCGCCTTATCTTTGCAGTAACCAAACCCACTGGGGATGCTCTGCAATTAACTACCAGGCACCTATTTCGACAACAGGCGACAACTCATGAAATTTTGATTATGAAACCCTGTGATGCTGACGGAACAGCAAATTGGAAAACACTCCGCTGGCCGGATAAGAGAAACTTCAACAAGCAACTCTGTGGGGAAAAATCTGGCAACAACTCCAAAGTATACTTGTGAAGCTATTCCATGCGGACAAAACTTTCGGACAACAACTCCAAAGTCTAATCATGAAGTTGTTGTAATGCTGAAGAACTCCAAAGTCTAATTATGAAGTCGTTTGATGTTGACGACAACTCTAAGGTCTAATTATGAAGCCGTGTAACGCTGACGTAACAGCCACTAGAAGAAAACTATGCCGACCTCCAAAGTCAAATCATGAAGTCTGCAATGCTGACATAACAGCTACGCGAGGAAAATCCGCTAGGGAATTGCTAACAATAACTCCAAAGTCTAGTTATGAAGCTGTTTAACACTGACAATAACTCCAAGGTCGAATTATGAAGCCGTATAAACTGATAATAACTCCAAGGTCTAATTATGAAGCCGTATAAACTGATAATAACTCCAAGGTCTAATTATGAAGCCATCCACTGCTGCTAACAACTTCAAAGTCTAATTATGAAGCAGTGACACCAAGTAACGATTTCAGTCGTCTGATCGCTGAAATCCCCCCCAACAACAACTTCAAAGTCAAATCATGAAGCCTTATAGCGCTGATGTAACGAACTTCAAAGTCTAGTTATGAAGTCGTGCAATGCTGACGTAACAGCAATTCCAGGAAACTCCATTGAACTTCAAAGTCAAATCATGAAGCCCTCTAGACTCCTTCCGAGGAAATTCTAACAACAACTTCAAAGTCTAATTATGAAGCCATTGTAACAGTGATAACGTCTCCAACGTCTAATTATGGAGCATCCCACGCTGACGAACTTCAAAGTCGAGTTACGAAGCCGTAACAACAAGAAATGACTTCAACCGCCTAATCGCTGAAATCTCTCTTTAAAATGCTGACAACAACTCCAAAGTCAAATCGCGAAGCCTTGACAACAAGTAATGACTTCAACCGTCTAATCGCTGAAATCTCTCTTTTACAACCACTTCAAAGTCTATTCATGAAGCCGTTGACTGCTGAAAGCAACCTCAAAATTATGAAGCCTGACAACAACTTCAAAGTCAAATTATGAAGCCATGTCATGATGGTAACAAATTCAAAGTCTAATTATGAAGCCGTAAAATGCTGACATAACAAACTTCAAAGTCTAATGATGAAGCCATAACAGCAAACTGGGGAGAACTCTGTCGGGGAAATTCTGACGTCAACTGCCAGACATTCATCTTGACGACGAGTAATGACTCCAGATGTCTAATCTCTGAAATCTTTTTCTTAAAAGCTAACGTGACAGCAACCCGAGGGAACACTCCACTGGGGAATTTTTGACAACAACTCCAAAGTCCAATTATGAAGCCGTGTAAAGAACACTCCGCTGAGGAAGAAGAGAAGTTAATCAAACACCTCTGATAAGGGAACATATGGCGGGACGAACTTTATCATCACATATCTCATGCCACAAATCTGAATATCTGAAAACGATCCTGAACAAGAATTCCAATTACCTGCAGGGAAGAACACCTGAAAACAAAGAGGTAGCCAACCTGACTTATGCTTCAAAATGCGTACGTTTGAAAGTGGCGTAATGCTCCGTACGACACGGAAATGCTACGCGTTTGAATAGATGCAAATTTGACGATATATGCAAATGCAAATGCAGGCTCAAGCTGCTGGGGAAACTCTGGTAATGTTGTCTCAACAACATGAATGCTGAGGATAAACCAACTCCGCTGGGGAGAACAAGTATCATAAGGTATTCTGGAAAGATAAATGCCGGAAACACAACCAACTCTGCCGGGGAGAGATTAAACATCAATTTCCACTGGGAGGAAAGAACAAACACCCTGCTGGTGAACAAACTTAACCGGGGAAGAAGCGACACTTCTGGGCAAAGCACACTGTCTGGGCACAGTTTACACATTTAGAGTTACCACTCTGCTGAGGATCAACATCCTGTCAATGGCATGACGACCTGTGGGGAGAAGGGAAACCGTCCTCCGGGTATAATCCTTATGAATCAACAACTTGGTTAAACTCTGCGGGAACCTCCTGTTGCACCCTAAAATTTGCTCAACCTATTTCACTTGGTTTATGTTTCAATTGCATTGGCATTTTGCATAATAAGTCATGTATATAGTCTAATCATTTGCATAACATAACATAACAAGGCATCTAACAAGGGATCTAGAGCCATTTTCATCAGAAAGAGGCCCATCAAGGGGTTTTATTCAAGTTCAAGACCATCCAAGTAATCAAGAAATGAGTTGAAGCTTTGAGAAGTTTGAAGGTCAACCAGTGGATTTCTCTCTCAATCTTGGGGATATGTTGAAGATCATCAATGCGTGTGTGAGCCATGGAAGGTGCACAAATATCATGGAAGACATAGAGGGTCATTTTGAAGATGAGACAAGTCATTGATCCAAGTACAAGAGCCAGAGTTGAAGTACAGTCAACTAGGGTTTCATCTGGGTCAACCCTAGGTCAACCCTAGGTCAACTGAGTGATTGAAGAGCATCAAGGCTTAATTGAAAGGTGTGGGATTCATGAATTGATATGTGTATACATGTGTGGTGTTGTGCCAAGGAGAAATCAAAAGGAATCAAGAAGAAGAGGAGTTACTAACTTAGGGTTTCAGTGTAAAAACCCTAATTTAGGCCTAACTTCCAAGCCAGATAAGTCAAAATTCAAGCTTCAAATGAATTCTTGGTCAACATGAAACTTGTAGAGAATCTCAATAGCTTTAATATGAGTACTAGAAGTATTCAAGGATATTTATAGAACTCAAGTTATGGTTCTTGCAAGTTATGGGTCCCCAGAGGACATTGAAATTTATCTGTGAAAGTCACTTGACTCCCAAGCAACTTTTTCCCATCAAGGAGTTTTCAAATGGATTCTTGGTCAACATAAGAGTTGTATATATTGATCTTAGATTTAATTTGAGTACTATAAGTCCTCAAGAGGATTTGTAGAATTCAAGTTATGGTCTTGGCAACCCAGGGGTATTTTGGGGAAGTTGAATTACAGGTCATTTTTCAACATAGGTCCAAATCTCCATCTTCCACTCCTCAAATGAAAAAATGTTCAACATGAGATGTGTTCAAAATGAATTGCAAGCCAAAACATGAGATGGTATGTGCATACACCTCCAATATCTCATTTGGAGAGAATTTAAACTCATAACCAAGTGAATTGCAAGCCAAAACATGAGATGGTATGTGCATAGCATAAGAAGAGATTTTCATGACATGAGAAGTTAATTTTCTCCTTGGATCAATCTAGAACTTTCTAGGGTCTTCAAATACATTCTATATATACTTGTGAAGAGGTTCAAAGCAAGAGTTGGTGATTCATTTGTGCAAAAACCATAGATTGACATTGGAGTTTGGAAGAGAAAAAGTGAGAGATCAAAGCATTTTCAAGAGTTATCAAGAATTTAATCTTCTCCAACAAACTTCAACAAAGGTTTTCCACACTTTTTGGCAAGAAAAAACGAGCTCCAACTACTCCGTTTCGACGCTCCGAAGCCGGTATGTGAAATTTAACTTAATTCATTTTCGTTCTTTTTTTTCTGTTTTAATAGCTGTTTGGATTAATTGCATTAAAAATAGTAAAAATGATCGAAAAAATATGAGATTTTTTTCTGTAGATCTTGATTTTATTAAGAAACTGTAGGAGTTGAGGTTGAAATTTTAGGATTTTATTTGAATTAGTTAAGAATTTTCTTTTGTGCTAATATCCATTGTTATGCATAATTGATATTGCTGTTTGTTTAATTTTGTTGTCTTTGATGCTTTATGCTTTTGAGCTGATTCATTCGATATGATTTAGAAGACATCCATAGGTTTCCCCAGGAATTTTCTTAGAATTTGTAAAATTGATTAGATTCTGTTTTAGGTGTGTAGTTTAGAGCCTTCCCAAATAATGGTTTCCCATGACCAAATTTAATTTAGTAATTGTTTAGATGACCTAGATATTGATTTAGGTCCTGATTCTGAAATTTTAGAATGTTCAAACATGCATGTTCACATAGGAATTTTATTAGAATTTTAAAATTTAATTTGCTATTTTTTTTGGGTTTTGCAAATGATTGTTGCTTTCGGTGTTCTCTCTTGAGTGCTTTGCCTTATTTGGAGCGTTTGGTGGACTTGGGGCTTGAAGAATTTGGATTCCTTTTTAGAGGAGCTTCTGGACATGATGAAGATGCTTTGTCTAGAAGAGTGGGGATTGGAGTGGAGCTTTCTTTCTCTTTTAAGTTTGTTTTAGGAGTTGGTAGAATTAGGCTTTTAGGGAGAGCTTTTGTAGAATTAGTTCATTTCTTCCATCAAACATAGAATGCATTGTTTGCTTCTATTCTATCCTATGATGCAAAGTCCTCTTAGGGAAGTTCCATATCTCCTTAGGAGGGAAGTGGGGCATACCCTAGAGAGTAGAACTTTTGAGGATACACTTCCACTTCGATGTTGGTTCTTGTTGAATTCCTTTGGTTTTCAGCAAGTATGCCAACATTGCAACTTAATCTTGATGACAAATCTCTTCTTGGAGTGTGCTTGCTAAAGCTTGGAGATGAAGATTGAAGAAGCTTGAAGATGGAATCTAGCTCAAAGATAAGACCTTTGCTGTCATTTCAACTTTGCTGTTCAGAGCGTGTTGTTGCTGTTTGTTGTAGGAGTTTGTTGCTGCTGCCTGGGCTGCCTCCTCTGTATCTTTTGTTTTTCTCTGTATTGTCTGTTGGCTTGTGCTGCTTGCCCTTTAGGCTTGAAGTGAATTTGATTCACTTTGCCTGTTGCTTTCTTAGGTTCGAGGTTGAGTGGGACTCCCTTGCCTTGCTTGTTTTGCTGCATCTCATGCATACTTACTGTTTATTGTATTTTTGTTGTTTCTTTTCCGTTTATCCCCTAGGATCTCTGATTTCCTCTGTGCAGGAGGGAATTATGACAGACATTAGGTTGTAATCCATGTATGATAACATTAGGGTAGTTTTGATTCCCTTTCAAACCCTAGGATTTTTTAGACTTCTTTCTCTTCTATCTCAGAACAATTCAAAACACAGTAATAAGGATAATCGATGTCGTACGCTACGAGCCTTAAGCTATTTGAGAAAGGTTGTTGGAGGGTCACTCTTCAGTAACCTGATTGCTTAGTGTGTCATCCTTAGGGTGACATACGACGTAGTCACCCTCAAATCATAGTCTCTAGTGCGTCAGAGATTGCAAACATCATAAAAGACAGTTCTTGCGTAAAAGACTGATAACAAACATCAAAGTGTCATTTTTGTCCGCTTGGACTCTTAATCAGGAAAAACCCTTTCATAAGGAGATAAAAAACATTCAGACAAGCTTGTGTCTTTCGTAGCCCGAACTACGTTTGCTCTGATCTTTCATGCTATATGAAATTACGTAGGCATAGGATGCGATATCCTAGCGAGCAACCTTTCTATACCCCCAAATTAATATATTTAAATCAATTAGGCACTTAGAAAATTTATTTCATCAGAGTTTAATTAAAACATGGTATATAAGAGGCGCATCACATTATCATGAAATTAAACACATACGATACCTGCTCAAAATAGATATGCAACAATGGGTAACCCACATCTCAATATTTAGAATAAAAGCGGAAACATCCAAATATTGAATCGATTCACATACATAAAAGTATATACAACCATCAGTTAATTCATGCTTTACAACATATCCACAGCAGATACATACACATATGTATCACAAAAGAATCAAAACAAAATAGCTCCAAAAGAGTCAAAAGCTTCCTAACTACCCATATGTTACATATCAGAGCCATTGACCAAAAAGAATGAAGACATCGCTTCACAAAAAGAACCTCCAGCTTCCTACTCTGCAATGCCTCATAGAGCATTATAAAACAGCAGAAGGGTGAGAAACAATATCATAACAGTTAATGCATAAAATTATATATATACATATACTCATAATTATACAAGTTATACTCAAATTATGTTCTCACCACATTAAGCATATACAGTTAATCATGTCTCTAAACTTGCTCATAAACATTCACTATATGCTCCTCCAAACAATCATATATAACATACACAGTTATATTCATACAATTAATGCATCATACACAGATGACTCATGCAACCCATAGAGACCGACACACGACTCTATGCAGATGCAAATGCGGTACCGACTCATTTCAACAGATTCTCTAAGGAATCGAGTATTCAGCAGATTCTCCATGGAATCAAGTACTCAGCAGATTCTCCACGGAATCAAATATTCATCAGATTCTCCACGGAATCGAATATTCAGCAGATTCTCCACGGAATCAAGTACTCAGCAGATTCTCCACGGAATCAAATACTCTAGCCAATCCTCCAAGGGATTATATGTTATGACCGATTCTCCGAGGAATCATACAATGCAATCGATTCTCCAAGGAATCACACAATGCAACCGATTCTCCAAGGAATCTAATGTAACCATCGTATCATACGAGGTTCTGCAAATCCTCCGAGGGATCATTCAACACAAAAATGCATACTAAGATGCTACACAATGCTAATCCTCCGAGGGATCGATCAACACAGAATGCATACTATGTTCACAAACATACTCATTGCATTTATCACATACATCGCATATATCCATCATGCATTCACATTATGCACTATTTCACACATGGTTTACACACATATCAGCCTATCAATGCGTTGCTATTCAATTCAAGCAAATACACAAGATTATCAAACGTTCAAGATTCACCATTGGCTCCACAATCTAGGATTCACGCCTTTCGGCCACCCACAGCACGACATGTCAAAACAGTTCACACATCAATCATTCATATAGGCATTAATCATAATTGAATCAACCAAACATCATGCTATGAACAAAACAGCAAAACAAATAACACTGCCAGGTTCTCCAACCTTCGCCTGGCGAAGCCACGCAGCGAATGCTCGCTGGCCTTCGCCTGGCGAACTTCCCAGCGAAGTCCACTGGGAGTAATTCTGGAATTACTCGCTGAGGCTCGCTACACACTCGCCTGGCGAACCTTCGCCAACTAACCTCGCCTGGCGAACTTGCCAGCGAATACATGGTGTTAGCTTCTGACTTGCTTCGCTACAGCTCGCTGGACTTCGCATGGCGAAGCTTCGCTGCCATTCGCCTGGCGAGCCTGCGAAGACAAAACTTCCATGGCTTCTCCAAAGCCCAAACTCCACACAACCAACCGATTAAATCCAAACCAGTCTCAGTGGCACAACCCAACCATCACCCGACTAAACTACATCGTCTAATCTGAGTTCTAACCGATTAAAACCTCACTCTACTCACCAAACCAACTTTTAACCTAAGTGGGAAAAGAGTAGAAACTCTACAAAATCCAAACACATACACATACAATCATATACATTAAGAGATGATAGAGTTTCACACCCTTACCGATCGATTGCAAGCCTTGGTGATGATCCCTTGATGATTCTAGGTTTTCCTCTCCACTTTCTCTTCTCTTTCTCTTCTCTTCTTTTCTTTCTCTTGTTTTTCTTCTTATGTTACTATCTTTCTTTCTTTTCCTCTCTTATTCTATTTCTATCTCTATTTCTTTCCTCTCAAATTCTTTCCAACACTTACCAATCAATTCTCACACTAAGTTGCTAAATGTCTAAAATGCCCTTTTTACTCTAATTCCCCGAAAACTCTCTGAATCGGTAAAAATAGATAAAATAAGCAAACACCACATAGCAATATATAATTTCTCAATTTAAAACAAACATCAATTAAATAAATTAAAAGACTCAACAATTAATGGGAATTCAGAATCGGGGCGTTACAACTCTCCCCCACTTTAGAAATTTTCGTCCTCGAAAATATTACCTTATTCAAACAACTTAGGGTGCGATTCTCGCATCTTGCTCTCCAACTCCCAAGTCATGTTGCCTTCCGCGGCACCTCCCCAGGACACTTTCACAAGCGCAATATCCTTGCCTCTTAGTTTCTTAACTTCGCGGTCCAAAATACTAACCGGTAAAAATTCAACTGTAAGGTTATCTCTTACTTCAACTTCATCCATTGGGATAACGTGTGACAGATCCGGAACATACTTCCGAAGTTGCGAGACATGGAATACATCATGCAAATTCGAAAGGTTCGGAGGTAACGCCACACGATAAGCCACAACACCAACTCGTGCGACAATCTGATACGGGCCAATAAAACGAGAAGTCAACTTTCTCGACTTCAAAGCACGACCCACACCCGTAACCGGTGTAACTCTCAAAAACACATGGTCGCCCTCTTGAAACTCGAGATCCTTTCTCCTTTTATCATGATAACTTTTCTGTCTACTCTGAGAAGCTCTCATCTTTTCCCGAATAAATTTCACCTTTTCCGTCGTTTGCTGTACCATTTCCGGACCAACTACCGACTTTTCACCTGACTCATGCCAACACAGAGGTGTTCGACATCTCCGACCATATAAAGCCTCAAATGGCGCCATACCAATACTCGAATGGAAACTGTTATTATAGGTGAACTCAATCAACGCTAAATAACCGTCCCACGCACCACCTTGTTCAAGCACACAAGCACGCAACAAATCTTCTAACGATTGAATCGTCCTCTCGGTCTGACCATCTGTTTGCGGATGATATGCCGAACTCAATCTCAACTTAGAACCCAAGGCACCTTGCAAACTCTCCCAAAATCTTTAAGTAAATCTAGGATCTCTATCCGACACAATACTCTTAGGAACTCCATGAAGCTTCACAATAGTGCCAACATAAATCTCGGCCAACCTTTCCAAAGAATAAGTAATATCAATCGGGATAAAGTGAGCCAATTTAGTAAGCCTATCAACAATCACCCAAATAGAATTATGTCCTCTTTGCGTATTCGGCAATCCCGTAACAAAATCCATCGATATACTATCCCATTTCCATTCTGGAATATCCAACAGTTGCATCAAGCCACTAGGCTTCCGATGCTCCACCTTAGACTTCTGGCAAGTCAAACACGAGTACACAAAACGAGCAACATCGCTTTTCAATCCAGACCACCAAAAGATCTTCTTCAAATCCTGATACATCTTATTCGCTCCCGGATGAATACTCAAGTTACTCTGATGTCCCTCTTCCAATATCATCTTTTTCAAATCCGCATCATCGGGAATACAAATACGACCTCGAAACCTCAAAACTCCTAATTCATCAACTTTGAAATCTTCATTTCCATTCGTCATCAAATCCACAAATTTCAAATCCAACTTTTGCTTTTCACACACCGTAGCAAGGAAATCATTCGTGACATGCAACATACCAAGCTTCACACTACTCGGCGTTATCTCACAAACCAAACTCAAATCTCTAAAGTTCTCCAAGAGTTCCCACTCTCTAACCATCAAAGTAGACACGTGCAACGACTTCCGACTTAAGGCATCGGCTACCACATTCGCTTTACCCGGATGATAATTTAAACCAAAATCATAGTCCTTCAAAAGTTCTAGCCATCTCCTTTGCCTCATATTCAATTCTTTTTGATCAAACAAATACTTCAAACTCTTGTGATCGCTAAAAACTTCAAATCTTGCACCATATAGATAGTGCCTCCAAATTTTCAAAACGAACACTACGGCTGCTAACTCCAAATCATGAGTAGGATAATTCTTTTCATGTACTCTCAACTGTCTAGAAGCATACGCCACGACCTTCCCATCTTGCATCAATACACCACCCAATCCTGACAAAGAAGCATCGCAATAAACCACAAAAGGTTCCGTAGGATTCGGCAAAATCAAAACTGGCGCTGTCGTTAACCTTCTCTTTAATTCCATGAAACTCTCTTCACAATTAACATCCCAAATAAAATCCTTTCCTTTACAAGTCAACTGCGTTAACGGAAGTGCTAACTTTGAAAATCCTTCGATAAACCTCCGGTAGTAACCGGCCAAGCCCAAAAAGCTTCGAATTTCCGTAACCGATCTTGGAGTCTCCCATTGCATTACCGCATCGATCTTGGATGGATCCACACTAATACCATCTCTGGAAATAATATGTCCAAGAAAACTCACCTCCGACAACCAAAACTCACACTTAGACAACTTTGCGTACAATTTCTTCTCTTTCAAAATCCGCAACACAATCCTTAAATGTTCTTCGTGTTCCTCTCGAGACTTAGAATAAATCAAAATGTCATCGATAAACACTACCACAAAACGATCCAAATGCTCATGGAAAATACGGTTCATATATTCCATGAAAACACCCGGCGCATTAGAAACTCCGAATGGAATCACCGTATACTCATAGTGACCATATCGTGTTCTAAAAGCCGTCTTCGAAATATCTTCTTCCTTAACCCGAATCTGGTGATAACCGGATCTCAAATCAATCTTACTAAAAACACGGGCTCCAACCAATTGATCCAGCAAATCATCAATTCTTGGAAGCGGATACTTGTTCTTAATTGTCACCTTATTCAACTGCCGATAATCAATACACAATCGCATACTACCATCCTTCTTCTTTACCAACAATACCGGCGCACCCCAAGGAGAAACACTTGGTCTTACAAATCTCTTATCCAACAAATCATTCAACTGCTTCTTCAGTTCCACCAACTCCGATGCCGACATCCGATACGGGGCCATCGAAATCGATCTAGTACCCGGAACTAGATCAATAGAAAATTCAACCTCTCTCTTTGGCGGCACACCCGCAACATCTTCCGGAAACACTTCAGGAAATTCACAAACCACAGGAAACACGTCGAGCTCAACTTTGCTCTCCACCGACAACGACGCAAACAAACCAAACAACTGAGCTTCGTCCGCTAAAAGTTTCTTCAACTCTTTAGTGGAAAGAAAACTCTCGTTTTCACCATCTTCCAAAGAAGGAAACCTTACTAACTTGTGATAGCAATCCAGATGAACTCTATTAAATTGCAACCAGTTCATACCCAAGATTACGTCCAAACCTTCCAACGGCAAACACACTAAATCCATAACGAAGTCCTTACCATACATGGTCAAAGGACAACTTGCACACACACCAAAGAAGTAGTTACCGACCCCGAAGCGGGAGTCCCAATAACCATACCACTACTCAAAGAAACCATACACAAATCCAACCGCTTAGCACACGCAAGAGAAATGAACGAGTGAGTCGCTCTAGTATCAATAATAGCAACTAAAGGCATATCATTAATAAAGCATGTACCTTTAATCAAACGATCCGCCGCATTAGTAGCGTCTGAACCTGCTAATGCGAAAACTTTTCCGCCCGTCGGAGCTTGCTTCGGTTTGGTACAATTCGGGCTAATGTAACCCACCTCGCCACAATTAAAACACTTCACAACATTCTTTCTACACTCTGCTGCATCATGTCCAAGGAGCCCACAGTTGGAACACTTCGCCTTAAACTTTCCACAATCATAAGACTTGTGGCCCATCACGCCACACATAAAGCATTTGATCGCACTGGAACCTCCTCCGGGTCTCCTATCAAAGTTTCCCCTATGTTTGCCCTTCTCCGCAGGCGTCACATAAGGTCCGCTTCGTACTTGCTGCTTCCCTCTCCTCTCGCTCAAACCCCTATAATGAGTAGAACGAGCTCTACTGTCTTCTTCATAAATCCTACAGCACTCGGTCAAATCCAAAAATCTCGTATCCTTTGATAACCCACCGCTTGCTTTATCTCAGGACGCAAGCCATTCTCATACTTGATACATTTGGAAAATTCCGCCGTAACCGCATCATAGTGAGGGTGAAACTTCACTAACTCAGTAAACTTAGCGGTGTAGTCCACCACCGACATATTACCTTGTTTCAATGCCAGAAATTCCATTTCTCTCTTCCCTTTAACACTTTCGGGATAATACTTCCTTAGAAACTCAGTACGAAATAAATCCCACGTAATCTCCTCATCGTCGACCTCAATAACTTGCCTCACGCTGACCCACCAGTCATCAGCCTCTTCTCTCAGCATGTGAGTCCCTAGTCTCACCTTGTTCCCTTCAGCACAATCCATCACCCTAAAGATCCTCTCAATTTCCTTTAACCATATCTGAGCACCATCCGGATCAAATCTCCCTTTGAACACCGGTGGTTGGTTCTTCCTGAACTCATCATTCGCATTCACGTTAGGTGCACCCTGCACAGCTCTGGCCATAGCCTCTAACGCTGCTGCCATAGCATTGTCATTACGACCTGCCATATTCTGAGGATTCCCAAAAATAACAACAAGGTTAAACAAGCGTTCAACCAACACAACAAGACAGACACGACTGACTCAACACTGGCTCTGATACCACTTAATGTAACACCCCCTTTCTATACCCCCAAATTAATACATTTAAATCAATTAAGCACTTAGAAAATTTATTTCATCAGAGTTTAATTAAAACATGGTATATAAGAGGCACATCACATTATCATGAAATTAAACACATACGATACCTGCTCAAAATAGATATGCAACAATGGGTAACCCACATCTCAATATTTAGAATAAAAGCGGAAACATCCAAATATTGAATCGATTCACATACATAAAAGTATATACAACCATCAGTTAATTCATGCTTTACAACATATCCACAGCAGATACATACACATATGTATCACAAAAGAATCAAAACAAAATAGATCCAAAAGAGTCAAAAGCTTCCTAACTACCCAGATGTTACATATCAGAGCCATTGACCAAAAAGAATGAAGACATCGCTTCACAAAAAGAACCTCCAGCTTCCTACTCTGCAATGCCTCATAGAGCATTATAAAACAGCAGAAGGGTGAGAAACAATATCATAACAGTTAATGCATAAAATTGTATATATACATATACTCATAATTATACAAGTTATACTCAAATTATGTTCTCACCATATTAAGCATATACAATTAATCATGTCTCTAAACTTGCTCATAAACATTCACTATATGCTCCTCCAAACAATCATATATAACATACACAGTTATATTCATACAACTAATGCATCATACACAGATGACTCATGCAACCCATAGAGACCGACACACGACTCTATGCAGATGCAAATGCGGTACCGACTCATTTCAACAGATTCTCTAAGGAATCGAGTATTCAGCAGATTCTCCACGGAATCAAGTACTCAGCAGATTCTCCACGGAATCAAATATTCATCAGATTCTCCACGGAATCGAATATTCAGCAGATTCTCCATGGAATCAAGTACTAAGCAGATTCTCCACGGAATCAAATACTCTAGCCAATCCTCTAAGGGATTACATGTTATGACCGATTCTCCGAGGAATCATACAATGCAACCGATTCTCCAAGGAATCACACAATGCAACCGATTCTCCAAGGAATCTAATGTAACCATCGTATCATACGAGGTTCTGCAAATCCTCCGAGGGATCATTCAACACAAAAATGCATACTAAGATGCTACACAATGCTAATCCTCCGAGGGATCGATCAACACAGAATGCATACTATGTTCACAAACATACTCATTGCATTTATCACATACATCGCATATATCCATCATGCATTCACATTATGCACTATTTCACACATGGTTTACACACATATCAGCCTATCAATGCGTTGCTATTCAATTCAAGCAAATACACAAGATTATCAAACGTTCAAGATTCACCATTGGCTCCACAATCTAGGATTCACGCCTTTCAGCCACCCACAGCACGACATGTCAAAACAGTTCACACATCAATCATTCATATAGGCATTAATCATAATTGAATCAACCAAACATCATGCTATGAACAAAACAGCAAAACAAATAACACTGCCAGGTTCGCCAACCTTCGCCTGGCGAAGCCACACAGCGAATGCTCGCTGGCCTTCGCCTGGCGAACTTCCCAGCGAAGTCCACTGGGAGTAATTCTGGAATTACCCGCTGAGGCTCGCTACACACTCGCCTGGCGAACCTTCGCCAACTAACCTCGCCTGGCGAACTTGCCAGCGAATACAGGGTGTTAGCTTCTGACTTGCTTCGCTACAGCTCGCTAGACTTTGCCTGGCGAAGCTTCGCTGCCATTCTCCTAGCGAGCCTGCGAAGACAGAACTTCCATGGCTGCTCCAAAGCCCAAACTCCACACAACCAACCGATTAAATCCAAACCAGTCTCAGTGGCACAACCCAACCATCACCCGACTAAACTACATCGTCTAATCCGAGTTCTAACCGATTAAAACCTCACTCTACTCACCAAACCAACTTCTAACCTAAGTGGGGAAAGAGTAGAAACTCTACAAAATCCAAACACATACACATACAATCATATACATTAAGAGATGATAGAGTTTCACACCCTTACCGATCGATTGCAAGCCTTGGTGATGATCCCTTGATGATTCTAGGTTTTCCTCTCCACTTTCTCTTCTCTTTCTCTTCTCTTCTTTTCTTTCTCTTGTTTTTCTTCTTATGTTACTATCTTTCTTTATTTTCCTCTCTTATTCTACTTCTATCTCTATTTCTTTCCTCTCAAATTATTTCCAACACTTACCAATCAATTCTCACACTAAGTTGCTAAATGTCTAAAATGCCCTTTTTACTCTAATTCCCCGAAAACTCTCCGAATCGGTAAAAATAGATAAAATAAGCAAACACCACATAGCAATATATAATTTCTAAATTTAAAACAAACATCAATTAAATAAATTAAAAGACTCAACAATTAATGGGAATTCAGAATCGGGGCGTTACAGTTCCAGGCGGGAATACGTAGGCATAAAGTGCGATACTTTGCCGAGTCATTTTTTTTTCTTTTAACCCCAGACCTGTAGAATAGATAGAATAACAATCCGTACTAGAAAAAAAGCGTGGATCCCGTCGAGTACGACGGACGTGAGGGGTGCTAATACCTTCCCCTTGCGTAACCGACTCCCGAATCCAGGATTTGGTTGCGATGAACATTCCTTTCCCGTCTTTGCGTGAGGTTTTCTTCGAGCGTTTCCTTTCCCTCTGTTGGGATAAATAACGCACGGTGGTGACTCTTCTGTTCAGCCGGCGCCAATTTTCACAGTAGCGACAGCTGGCGACTCTGCTGGGGAGTGCGATGGTTCCCTATGCGAGTCTCGCCTTGGGTTTTCTTCCTAGCTGTCTGGGCCTGTCCCCAGCAGCTGGCGACTCTGCTGGGGACAGAAATATCCCCTACGCGAGTCAATCCTAGCGCTTGTTTTCCCGTCATGGGTGTTGTATAGATTTACTTTTCTGTCTTTACTTTCCGCATTTTATTATCAACCTTATATTATTATTGCTACTGTGGGAAGGGGGTAATCTGTTGAGAGATAAGTCGGACCTGGGCTTGAGATTACACATAGACTTAGAAGTAGAGAGTAGTGGTTAGCCTGCTTGCTTAGCTCGCACCAGCTAGCCACGAAATTTACGCTCGGACGAGATTCTCTTTGATGCTTCTTGCCTGGCCCTTAGGGCTCAACAAGTTGTCTGACCCGAGGATTGTCGACTCTGGGAACCTATCAATTGGGATTCAACTAAGTGAGGCCGCTTCAAGGGATGATGATGCCACACCTTCTGGGTATCGTATCATCATTCTTGAAAGTCTGTGACATTGAACCCGCATAGGATGTCGTACCTCGTCTGCGAGTTAAGTACATACCTGTGAGGGGTAGGTAGGGTTTGTTTGCAGGAAACCTTTGACCTCAGAATACCTGGTTTATCTCTGACAGTGAGATGTGGTTACAAGGTTCTGTTGAATGGTTGGTTTGGTTTGAGATAAAGATTGGATGGTTCTCAAGGCTTTAGTACAGAGCAGCCCAGTCTATCAGCATTGCACTTGGTCCCTTGTTTGCATATGCATATACATTTTGCATGATTGCATTTCATTAACATGTATTTATGTTGCAGGTGATCATTCTCCTCTGATTCTAGTATATCTTCTAGCCAGACATGGAGTCCCTGAAGAAGACAGTTGCTTACCGGTTGCATTCGCCAGATATCAGTTCATTGTTGGGTTTAGTTGCTCTGGCAGATGAGAGTGTGAGGGCTGAGTTCAGAGTATCTTACGGGAGATTGCTTAGCTTGTTGTACAGACCTTCGGCATTCGAGACGACTGGGGTGTATACTTTATTGCAGTTTTATGAGCCGCAGTTGAGATGTTTCTTATTCCCAGACTATATTCTGGCACCCACTTTAGAGGAGTATTCTGCGATGTTGGAAGTTCCTGTGTTGGACCAGATGCCCTTTGTACATGTTGATGCTGAGCCTGAGTTATTTGCACTTGCTGAGATCGTCAGTTTGGACGCTTCTGAGTTTCCTGGAGGGTTGGTTAAGCTGAATGGAGCCTATGGCTTT
Organism: Lathyrus sativus; assembly: GCA_963859935.3. Classification (NCBI taxonomy): domain Eukaryota; kingdom Viridiplantae; phylum Streptophyta; class Magnoliopsida; order Fabales; family Fabaceae; genus Lathyrus; species Lathyrus sativus. The sequence goes on along the minus strand of OZ012740.1, from coordinate 181,292,228 downwards.
CACTTGTCGGTCCTAGTTGAGAAGACTACGCAATGCGCGAAGAGTGGATGTTGGGTTGCTTTCAGTGCTATTCTAGCTGTCTGCATCTATGGGATTGTCCTGTTTCCTAATGTGCCAGATTTTGTCGACTCTGACGCCTTTCTGATTCTTGCCTCGAAGAATCCAGTTCCTACTCTCTTGGGCGATGTTTATCATTCCGTTCACTACAAGAATGGGAAACGTCGTGGCAAGAATGTTTCATGTTGCCTTCCGCTCTTGTACAGGTGGTTCCAGGGGCACCTTCCGAAGAAAGGACCTTTTGTGGATGCTGTTGATACTTTGGATTGGTCTTCTCGTTTGATGGGGTTGTCTGCTGAGAATATCGTTTGGTTTGATCGGAGTATGGTTGGTACTGACCTTATATATAGTTGCAGTGGCTTTCCGAATGTTCCCCTGATTGGGCGGAAAGGCTGTATTAACTATAACCTTTCATTGTTGGTACGAAAGTTCAGTTACGCTTTGAGAGACGCTCCTATTGAGAAGGAGATACAGGAATCTCTGTATCTCACAGGCTCATTAGACATAGCCGTTTTGACCAGATTGAGACATGCATGGGCCAACATCCATAGGAGGGGGAAAGCTTTGCTCGGCAAGAGCGACAGCAGAGCTTATGATCCCTATTTGGCTTGGGTCCGCGAGAGAGCCAGTACTTCTTTGATGCCTTATCCTGCTGTGGAACCCCTGTATCTTCCATTAATTGAGGTACCTCCTTCGGAAGAGAGTGAGAAGTATAGCAAATTGTTGGTTGAGAACGAGGAACTGAAGAAAGCCAATGAGGAGTTAGAGAAGGAGATCTTCCAGTTACGTCGTGAGAAGAAGGAAGCCACCTTCACTGTGAAGGAACAGACTGAATTGATTAACAGGTTGGGGTCGGAGCTGACAGAAGCAACCAACAAGAAATAAAAAGTGGGGATAGCCTTAAACGATGTTAGCAAGGTGCTTACTTCCAAGAAGGAACTTCTAAGCAAAGCTTATGCCCGTCTCAGCAAGTGGGAAGCTTTGTGGAGTACCACGCTTACCAAGCGGAAGGAGCGCGAAGACGAACTGAAACTGCAGATTGCCACGCTAGAGGCACAGATTAGAGCCCAAGACGCAAAGATTGCTGAAGAGACATCACTTAGGAGCGCTGCGGAGCTCAGAGTAAGTGACATTGACGAGAAGCCGAGAGGGTATGAAGAGAAGGCCGGTTCCAAGAGGTACAAATTTGACGAGAGTTCTGGCAAAGGAACCTACCAGGATGATGCCAAAAAGCTGAGATCCACTACCGAGCAGCATGCTTTACTGATTCAGGAGCTAATCTCCCGACTAGGGCACTCGGAGACGATGAGTATATTGAAGGATGTCAGGGCACGCCACTTGGCCTGATTTATCTTTGCCTTACCTTTGTTATTTGTGCTTGTATTTAGACCATCGCCAGGCTTGTTGGCCGAGGTCTCTTCAGTTGTATTCAGTTGTACTCTTATACTCGGCCTCTTGGCATTTGTTATATATGAGGGTTTTCAGATTCCTTGCTTGCTTGATGGGGACTCCATTGTCGTGATGGCCTTCTCTCTGAAACTAGAATCGGGGGGAATGTAACATGTAGCATATTTATACGTTTGCATCCTCATATTGCATGACCGGTATTTTTGAATATGTATCTTATTTCCTGCATCCCAGGTTCTCCAGGATTGGAGACCAGAGAGTACACCGCTATTCAACCAGAAACAACTGCAAGGAGATAATGGATCAAGTTCAGAAGGAGATGCAGGAGATGCGCGGCAACATGAAGCAGTTCATACAAGCAATGGAAACCATGGCCAAGGGCCAGGAGCAGCTGCAGGCTATTGTACAACCTCTGATTGCACGGGCTAATGATAGTACTGCTGATATCACTCTTCATGACCGTCAGGGTTTCCTCCAGGGGTTTGGACGTCGACTTACAGAGATAGACATGGAGCATGTTCAAGCTGAGTTAATTGAAGTTCGAGGCCAACTGGGGCAATTCATGAAGGACATGCACGCGTTGCGCTCGAATCAAGAGACGCTCGAAGAGGAGAATTACCGATTGAAGGCTCAGGTAGGATTGATGGCTGAAATATTAAGGAATGTACTCAGAAGAGAAGGTGAGCAAATGTCCGAAGTTGTGGTCGGTTTACTTGCCCCACAGGGGTCGGAAGAACCAGTGCCCAGGCATGATAGGCCTAAGAGACCCTCTACACAATTCGAAGCTCGGGATTCTCCTCATCGGCAGTCGCGTCTGATTTCTCAGGATAACTCAGGGGGTATGGTAAAAGGATGAAGCTCTCTGGCAGGATATTTGATGAGATTCCGGTGGATTACGATCAGTTGGTGCAACTCTTGTTCCAACTTCAACTGATTAAACCCCGCACTTTGGCGCCATTGACTGGGCAGCCACCACCAGGCTATGATGTGAACGCCCATTGTGTCTTCCACGCCGGTGCACCAGGGCATAACGTCGCAGACTGCAAGCCGTTCAAGCAAAAGATTCAGGATTTGCTGGATGAGAAGGCAATTGAGTTGGTGCCAGGCGGTATAAAGGTCTCAGGGACCGATATTCTTATTTCCCCACCGGAAGTTGCAAAAGAATCGAGGCATATCCTGGAATCATTGGAAACTGAATCCCCAGGTCCACAACAGTTGCCAATGCCTGGGCTGAATTTGAGGATAACAATGCATGAGCCTAAGGAACGGGTTGATCAAAACCAGCAGCGCATGAAACGCCAGCATCCGACTCAGCGAAGAATTTAGGAGGGGAAGTCAAAGAGGGTATTTGAGGCACCTCCATCAAAGTATGTTGAACTCTTTCAAACCTTGTTAGGGTTGCACCTTGTTGAAAAGAGAATGTTGGTCCCACCAACGGGCGCACCTCCATTTGGTTTCGACGCCAGTAAGCATTGTGAGTTTCATTCTGGGGCACCCGGACATGATATTGAGGGTTGCCACGCTTTCAAGCATAAAGTCCAAGATTTGATTGACAGCAAGGCTATCAGCTTTTCTGATAGGGTCCCCAAGGTGGTGCAGGGCCACGGACAAGCAAAGGTCGGGTCGATGAAAAAGGTTCCTAAATTTGGTCGGGCCATGGAAAACAGGTCAAGACAGCAGCAGGCTACCTCCAACAATTGTTTCTGAGGATGGTTGACTCGCCAATAAGTCAGGATGCAAGATGTCCGGTTCTGAGACATTGGCATTTTTCATGTTATCTTGTTCATGTCTTTGCATTTGTAGTTGCCTTTCTGTTTAATTGGAAATTTTGTTTGTAAAACTTGTTGTTTTTTCAACTGATATTGATAAATGAAATAAATATGCATGTTTTGAATTAATCCAGTCGTGTTCACTCTTTGTGTTTTCATTTATTTCAAATGCTTGTTAAGTGGAATCCTGGGAGGATGACGAAAACAGATGACGAATAAGCTTCCGATTGTATGCTTTTGGATCAAAACCTGTTGATGATGTACAAGCATTGTTTCAATCCATAAACACCGGAGATATAAGGAAGATAATCCCTTGTTAACCCCTTTGAGCCTAGTAGTAGGAGTTTCTTTCTGAAAATGAAAAACCCTCAATCTTAACCCGGGACAGGGTAGGTGTCAGTTAGTTTGACCAAGCGTTCAAATTACGAAAGGAATGTTCGTTCGAGGATCAATCACGCCGTTATAGGTCGTACCTAAAAAACCATGATGGTTAAACCTGGCCGATCAGGAGTGAAACAGTCACAATGTCTTTAACAAGTCATACGAGCCGAGGCCATACGATTTGTTCAGAAAAAAGAAAAAGGAAAATCGAAAGGAAAAAGCCCGCTAAGTCGAATCTTGAAAGCAAGCGACTTAGGCAAAAATTAGGGTACCCCGCTGGACTCAAAAAAAAATCAAAAGAGTTAGTCCAGGCAAAAGTTAGGGGAAAACGAAAAAGCGAAGAAATGAAAAGCAAAAAAGGATCACGAGAGAAAATCCTCGGAAAAGAACGAAATCGTATGGCTACTGGTGCCCAAACAAAGACGAAAAGAGAGTGAATGTCACTTTGAAAGAATGATTTCTTGAACTATCACTCCACCTTTAATAGGTGAACGCTGAAGTCAAATTAGCTGAACATAGGATTGGAGAACATCACGAAGAATGGGTGGGTCGAAATAAGTTTTGAGCCTATATCTTTCCTTGTTAACCGTGAACCTGACCACGTTATAACCCGAAAAAGTCCTAATTGAAACAAGTTTAGTTCGAGAGCATACTTAGGTAAAGATCGCATCGAAACTGACTCCTAAAAGGATTCCTCTGGCAGCATTGTATTAATGATTGTTTCGTTGTAGGTCAGAAAACTTTTCCAATAAATCGAACTGGATTTTCAAAATTGTCATATGCATTGAATTTAATATATCCTTTATGCAGGACAACTTGTTTTACTTGCGAGTAAGCGCATGCAGCAGGAAAGTTTCCTACAGTGGGAAGTCTGATCAGGATAGAATGCAGAATGTCTGAATGTTTCGTGAGCCGGGGCAGGATATATCCGTTAATCCCTCGTGGGAGTCATCCACCCAAGAATCAGTTAATCTGGGGGCAATTAGGTCGAGATTTGGCAGATCTCTCACAGCTAGGGGGCATTGCTTCACGAATCGACCGATCAGGGGCAAAAGGTTATTGCAAGACCGGGGCAGATCACCATAAGAACAAAAGGTTTTGTTGGGACATCCTTTTGGGTTTGACGTGCAGAAGCAATTCATATCTAACCGTCAGGGTACAGAAATCGAAGAGTCTTTATCAGGAATTTGGTGTCGGTTCAGGGGCAAGGTATTGTGAGGTAGCACCATGGCTAGCTTTTCCTTTCAAGACGAAGTGTTCAGACTGGGGCATGTTGGTATTTATGGGGCAAATTTCCGAGAAGGTGGATGGAACTCGTGTTTCCCCAGCCAAAATCTTTTGATGAAGAGCCTAATTTCAGTTGATGTCATTCCCCATGCAGGTCGCATTTCATCCCCCGAAGGATCAATTTCCCCAGCTAGTCGCAGTTTATCCCCAGAGGGTATCCCCAGCCAGTTAAAATCAGTATCCCTTGCAGAGGTTGCACTCCCCAGGGAGTCGAGTATGAGAACGATCAATCCCTAGCATGGAGGATTCCCGCAGAGTTTAGCCAAGTCATAATTGGTTCAGAAGGGTTATTCCTATAGAAGATGGTTTTCTTCCCGCAGGTCGTCATGCCTTCGTCATGATGATTATCCCCAGCGGAGCGGTAACTCCGAGTTAGTAAGCTGAGTTCAGACAGCATCGTTTCCTCCAGAAGGATTTCCTCGTTCCCCAGTTGAGTCTGTTCACTTTCCCCAAGAGAGTTGATTCTTCCCCAGCGGAGTTGCTCTCCCCAGCAGGTGTTATTTCCTCCCAGTGGATATCAAAGTTTAATCTCTGCCCGGCAGAATTGTTTATATGTCCGACATTTATTTTGCTGGAGGACTTTACGATACTCGTTCATCCCCCAGCATGGTGGCATTCAACAGCCGTGGTGAAGCAAGCTTGTCAAAGTTTCCCCAGCAGCTTGAGCCTGCATTTGCATTTGCATATAGTGTCATATTTGCATCTACCCAAAAACGCGTAGCATATCCGTGTTGTACGGAGCATTACGCCATTGTCAAACATGCGCATTTTGAAACATAGGCCAGGTTGGTTAACCTTTGGTATCCAAGTGTTGTTTCTCTTGCAGGTGGAGAGAGCTCTTGCTCAGATCAATTACCAAATATTAAATATCTCAGCATGAGACACATGGAAATAAGGTTTGCCTTGTCATTATTCCCCACAAAGTTGCTTGTTCAAGTTTATCTTACCCCTCCAGCGGAGTATTTCTTCAAGATTGTTGTTATGACGTTATCAAAAGGTTTCGCGAATCGATTTTTGGAAGTTGCCACTTATGTCGCAGTAAGTGTCTGGCAGTGTGATTTCAGAAAATCCCCAGTAGAGTCCTTCTCAGATTTATTATCGTGTCAACATTAAAGATTGAAAGATTGGACTCGTACTGTGTTACCCATTTGATTGATGGAGTTAGCTACTGCAACGATAGGCAGAGAAGCTGTAATCGGAGTTATTTCCTATAGTGATGGCGGAGTATTTCCCGTAGTGATGGCGGAGTTATTTCCCGTAGTGATGGCGGAGTATTTCCCGTAGTGATGGCGGAGTTATTTCCCGTAGTGATGGCGGAGTATTTCCCGTAGTGATGGCGGAGTATTTCCCGTAGTGATGGCGGAGTATTGCCCGTAGTGGTGGCAGAGTATTGCCCGTAGTGATGGCGGAGTTATTTCCCGTAGTGATGGCGGAGTATTTCCCGTAGTGATGGCGGAGTTATGTCCTGTAGTGATGACAGAGTATTGCCCGTAGTGATGGCGGAGTTATGTACCGTAGTGATGGCGAAGTATTTCCCGTAGTGATGGCAGAGTTATTTCCCGTAGTGATGGCGGAGTATTGCCCGTAGTGGTGGCAGAGTATTGCCCGTAGTGATGGCGGAGTTATTTCCCGTAGTGATGGCGGAGTATTGCCCGTAGTGATGGCGGAGTATTGCCCGTAGTGATGGCGGAGTTATTTCCCGTAGTGATGGCGGAGTATTGCCCGTAGTGACGGCGGAGTTATTTCCCGTAGTGATGGCGGAGTATTGCTCGTAGTGATGGCGGAGTTATTTCCCGTAGTGATGGCGGAGTATTTCCCGTAGTGATGGCGGAGTATTTCCCGTAGTGATGGCGGAGTATTGCCCGTAGTGATGGCGGAGTTATTTCCCGTAGTGATGGCGGAGTATTTCCCGTAGTGATGGCGGAGTTATGTCCTATAGTGATGACAGAGTATTGCCCGTAGTGATGGCGGAGTTATATCCTGTAGTGATGACATAGTATTTCCCGTAGTGATGACGGAGTTATGTCCTGTAGTGGTGGCAGAGAGTTATTACCCGTAGCAATGGCGGTGTTGTTTTCCCGTAGCGATGGCGGTGTTGTTTACCCGTAGTGACGACGGTGTTATTATCCCAGATTATTACCCGTAGCGATGGCGGTGTTATCTTCCCGTAGTAGTGGCAGAGCTCTTTTCCTGTATCGTTGGAAGAGTTATGTTTGTTGACAGAAGTACTTCCCCAGTGAAGTCGTCCAGGTTCAATGGATGGATGTTGTTCCCCAAGCAGTGGTGCAGTTTATTTCTGCAGTTGGCAAATTTCCGGGTTCTTGGTATTCAACAGTCTCGTACCTCGAATGGTTGAAGGCTGTTCGCTCTTCACCCAGTCGGGTCCAAGCCGTTTGAATAGGGGCAGCTGTTGCACCCTAAAATTTGCTCAACCTATTTCACTTGGTTTATGTTTCAATTGCATTGGCATTTTGCATAATAAGTCATGTATATAGTCTAATCATTTGCATAGCATATCATAACAAGGCATCTAACAAGGGATCTAGTGCCATTTTCATCAGAAAGAGGCCCATCAAGGGGTTTTATTCAAGTTCAAGACCATCCAAGTAATCAAGAAATGAGTTGAAGCTTTGAGAAGTTTGAAGGTCAACCAGTGGATTTCTCTCCCAATCTTGGGGATATGTTGAAGATCATGAATGAGTGTGTGAGCCATGGAAGGTTCACAAAGATCATGGAAGACATAGAGGGTCATTTTGAATATGAGACAAGTCATTGATACAAGTACAAGAGCCAGAGTTGAAGTACAGTCAACTAGGGTTTCATCTGGGTCAACCTTAGGTCAACCCTAGGTCAACTCAGTGATTGAAGAGCATCAAGGCTTAATTGAAAGGTGTGGGATTCATGAATTGATATGTGTATACATGTGTGGTGTTGTGCCAAGGAGAAATCAAAAGGAATCAAGAAGAAGAGGAGTTACTAACTTAGGGTTTCAGTGTAAAAACCCTAATTTAGGCCTAACTTCCAAGCCAGATAAGTCAAAATGCAAGCTTCAAATGAATTCTTGGTCAACATGAAACTTCTAGATAATCTCAATAGCTTTAATTTGAGTACTATAAGTCTTCAAGGAGATTTATAGAACTCAAGTTATGGTTCTTGCAAGTTATGGGTCCCTAGAGGACACTGAAATTTATCTGTGAAAGTCACTTGACTCCCAAGCAACTTTTTCCCATCAAGGAGTTTCAAATGGATTCTTGGTCAACATAAGAGTTGTAGATATTGATCTTAGCTTTAATTTGAGTACTATAAGTCCTCAAGAGGATTTGTAGAATTCAAGTTATGGTCTTGGCAACCCAGGGGTATTTTGGGAAAGTTGAATTACAGGTCATTTTTCAACATAGGTCCAAATCTCCATCTTCCACTTCTCAAATGAAAAATTGTTCAACATGGAATGTGCTTAAAATGATGTTTTTAGGTTAAGTAAGTCATCATGGTGGATTTATCGGCTTATTTCAAAAAGTCACTTAAAATGGCCTAAAAAAAGGGAATAAGTCAAATAAAGTTTGGTGGAAAAAAATCAAATTTTGGGTTAGAGGTCACAAACAAGCCATATGACATACCAATTTGATTGTAAAATGCATTTCAAAGACAATTGAATTGCCACAATTTTGAATTGAGGGTTATTTCAAGGACTTGCTTTGTAAATTGGTTACTTGAACCATAAGGCACAATTGCAAAACCACACTTCCAAGCAAATGCAAGGCTCCTTTCCATCCATACACCTCCAATATCTCATTTGGAGAGAATTTAAACTCATAACCAAGTGAATTGCAAGCCAAAACATGAGATGGTATGTGCATAGCATAAGAAGAGATTTTCATGACATGAGAAGTTGATTTTCTCCTTGGATCAATCTAGAACTTTCTAGGGTCTTCAAATGCATTCTATATATACTTGTGAAGAGGTTAAAAGCAAGAGTTGGTGATTCATTTGTGCAAAAACCATAGATTGACATTGGAGTTTGGAAGAGAAAAAATGAGAGATCAAAGCATTTTCAAGAGTTATCAAGAATTTAATCTTCTCCAACAAACTTCAACAAATGTTTTCCACACTTTTTGGCAAGAAAAAACAAGCTCCAACTACGTTTCGACGCTCCGAAGCCGGTATGTGAAATTTAATTTAATTCATTTTCGTTTTTTTTTTTCTGTTTTAATAGCTGTTTGGATTAATTGCATTAAAAATAGTAAAAATAATCGAAAAATTATGAAATTTTTTCCTGTAGATCTTGATTGTCTTAAGAAGCTGTAGGAGTTGAGGTTGCATTTTTAGGATTTTATTTGAATTAGTTACGAATTTTCTTTTGTGCTAATATCCATTGTTATGCATAATTGATATTGCTGTTTGTTTAATTTTGTTCTCATTGATGCTTTATGCTTTTGAGCTGATTCTTTCGATATGATTTAGAGGATATCCATAGGTTTCCCCAGGAATTTTCCTAGAATTTTTAAAATTGATTAGATTCTGTTTTAGGTGTGTAGTTTAGAGCCTTCCCAAATAATGGTTTCCCATGACCAAATTTCATTTAGTAATTGTTTAGATGACCTAGAAATTGATTTAGGTCCTGATTCTGGAATTTTAGAATTTTCAAACATGCATGTTCACATAGGAATTTTATCAGAATTTTACAATTTAATTTGCTATTTTTTTTGGGTTTTGCAAATGATTGTTGCTTTCGGTGTTCTCTCTTGAGTGCTTTGCCTTATTTGGAGCGTTTGGTGGACTTGGAGCTTGAAGACTTTGGATTCCTTTTTAGAGGAGCTTCTGGACATGATGAAGATGCTTTGGCTAGAAGAGTGGGGCTTGGAGTGGAGCTTTCTTTCTCTTTTAAGTTTGTTTTAGGAGTTGGTAGAATTAGGCTTTTAGGGAGAGCTTTTTTAGAATTAGTTCATTTCTTCCATCAAACATAGAATGCATTGTTTGCTTCTATTCTATCCTATGATGCAAAGTCCTCTTAGGGAAGTTCCATCTATCCTTAGGAGGGAAGTGGGGCATACCCTAGAGAGTAGAACTTTTGAGGATACACTTCCACTTCGATGTTGGTTCTTGTTGAATTCCTTTGGTTTTCAGCAAGTATGCCAACATTGCAACTTGATCTTGATGACAAATCTCTTCTTGGAGTGTGCTTGCTAAAGCTTGAAGATGAAGATTGAAGAAGCTTGAAGATGGAATCTAGCTCAAAGATAAGACCTTTGCTGTCATTTCAACTTTGCTGTTCAGAGCGTGTTGTTGCTGTTTGTTGTAGGAGTTTGTTGCTGCTGCCTGGGCTGCCTCCTCTGTATCTTTTGTTTTTCTCTGTATTGTCTGTTGGCTTGTGCTGCTTGCCCTTTAGGTTTGAAGTGAATTTGATTCACTTTGCCTGTTGCTTTCTTAGGTTCGAGGTTGATTGGGACTCCCTTGCCTTGCTTGTTTTGCTGCATCTCATGCATACTTACTGTTTATTGTATTTTTGTTGTTTCTTTTCCGTTTATCCCCTAGGATCTCTGATTTCCTCTGTGTAGGAGGGAATTATGACAGACATTAGGTTGTAATCCATGCATGATAACATTAGGGTAGTTTTGATTCCCTTTCAAACCCTAGGATTTTTTAGACTTCTTTCTCTTCTATCTCAGAATAATTCAAAACATAGTAATAAGGATAATCGATGTCGTACGCTACGAGCCTTAAGCTATTTGAGAAAGGTTGCTAGAGGGTCACTCTTCAGTAACCTGATTGCTTAGTGTGTCACCCTTAGGGTGACATACGACGTAGTCACCCTCAAATCATAGTCTCTAGTGCGTCAGAGATTGCAAACATCATAAAAGACAATTCTTGCGTAAAAGACTGATAACAAACATCACAGTGTCATTTTTGTCCGCTTGGACTCTTAATCAGGAAAAACCCTTTCATAAGGAGATAAAAAACATTCATACAAGCTTGTGTCTTTCGTAGCCCGAACTACGTTTGCTCTGATCTTTCATGCTATATGAAAGTACGTAGGCATAGGATGTGATATCCTAGCGAGCAACCTTCCCCTCCTTTCCCGTAGGTAGGCGAACTACGTTGGCTCTGATTTCTCGTTCCAGGCGGGAATACGTAGGCATAAAGTGCGATACTTTGCCGAGTCATTTTCTTTTCTTTTAACCCCAGACCTGTAGAATAGATAGAATAACAATCCGTACTAGAAAACAAGCGTGGATCCCGTCGAGTACGATGGACGTGAGGGGTGCTAATACCTTCCCCTTGCGTAACCGACTCCCGAATCCAGGATTTGGTTGCGATGACCATTCCTTTCCCGTCTTTGTGTGAGGTTTACTTCGAGCATTTCCTTTCCCTCTGTTGGGATAAATAACGCACGGTGGCGACTCTTCTGTTCAACCGGCGCCGATTTTCGCAGTAGCGACACCTCCCATGCTGGGGATTGATCCTGCACATATCCGACTCACTGGGGAGCGCAACCTCTGCATGGGATACTGATTTCGACTCGCTGGGGATATCCTGTGGACAACTTCCTTGAGGACACTCCTCTGGGGAGAATAATCGCTCATTCGGTAAGGGATAACGTCATTCCAACTCTCTGGGGATAAGATGCGACTAGCCGAGGAATGACATCAACTGAAATCAGGCTCTTCATCAAAAGATTTTGGCTGGGGAAACACGAGTTCCATCCACCTTCTCAGAAATTTGCCCCAGAAATACAACATGCCCCAGTCTGAACACTTCGTCTTGAAAGGAAAAGCTAGCCATGGTGCTACCTCACAATACCTTGCCCCTGAATCGGCACCAACTTCCTGATAAAGACTCTTCGATTTCTGTACCCTGACAGTTAGATATGAATTGTTTCTGCACGTCAAACCCCAAAAGGATGTCCCAACAAAATCTTTTGTTCTTAGGGTGACCTGCCCCGGTCTTGCAATAATCTTTTTGCCCCTGATCGGTCGATTCGTGAAGCGATGCCCCTAGCTGCGAGAGATCTGCCAAATCTCGACCTAATTGCCCCAAATTAACTGATTCTTGGGTGGCTGACTCCCATTGGGGATTAATTGATATATCCTGCCTCGGCTCACGAAACATTCAGACATTCTGCATTCTATCCTGATCAGACTTCCCACTGTAGGAAACTTTCCTGCTGCATGCGCTTACTCGCAAGTAAAACAAGTTGTTCTGCATAAAAGATATATTAAATGCAATTCATATGACAGTTTTGAAAATCCAGTCCGATTTGATGGAAAAGTTTTATGACCTACAACGAATCAATCATCAACATATCGACATTAATACCATGCCGCAAGAGGCATCATTTTAGGAGTCAGTTTCGATGCGATCTTTACCGAAGTATGCTCTCGAACTAAACGTATTTCAATTAGGACTTTTTCGGGTTGTAACGTGGTCAGGTTCACGGTTAACAAGGAAGGATATAGTCTCAAAGTTTATTTCGACCCAGCCATTCTTCGTGATGTTCTCCAATCCTATGTTCAGCTAATTCAACTTCAGCATTCACCTATTAAAGGTGGAGTGATAGGAGTGATGGTTCAGGATACCACTTGCTTTTCGGAGTGACAGTCATTCGCTTATCGTCTTTGGGTGCCTAGAGTCACACGACTTTTGTCCCTTTCGAGGATTTTTTCTTTGGTAATCCTTTTTCGTCTTTTTGTGTTTTTTTCCTTTCGAATCCCTAACTTTTGCCTGGACTAACTCTTTGGAGCTTCTTTTGATTCTAAAGTCCAGCGGGATGCCCTAATTTTTGCCTAAGCCACTTGTTTTAAAGTTTCGACTTAGCGGGCTTTGGATTCTCTTCTTCTTTTTTGAACAAGTCGTGGGACGCTGGTTGTCTGACTCTTTGGGGGATAATGTGACTGTCTCACTCCTGACGTTCAACCATTGCGGGTTTTTTAGGCATGACCTATATAGGTGTGATTGATCCTCGAACGGACACTCCTTTTGTAATTTGAATGCTTGGTCAAACTAACTGACACCTACCCTGCCCCGGGTTAAGATTTAGGGTTTTTTCATTTTCAGAAAGAAACTCCTACTGCTATGCTCAAAGGGGTTAACAAGGGATTATCTTTCTTATATCTCCGGTGTTTATGGATTGAAACAATGCTTGTACATCATCAACAGGTTTTTATCCAAAAGCATACAATCGAAAGCTTATTCGTCATCGGTTTTCGTCATCCTCCCCGGATTCCACTTAACAAGCGTTTGAAATAAATGAAAACACAAAAAGTGAACATGACTGGATTAATTCAAAACATGCATATTTATTTCATTTATCAATATCAGTTGAAAAAAACAACAAGTTTTACAAACGAAATTTGCAATTGAACAGAAAGGCAACTACAAATGCGAAGACATGAACAAGATAACATGAAAAATGCCGGTGTCTCAGAACCGGACTTCTTGCATTTTGACTTATTGCGAGTCAACCATCCTCAGAAACAATTGTTGAAGGTAGCCTGCTGCTGTCTTGACCTGTTTTCCACGGCCCGACCAAAGTTAGGAACCTTTTTCATCAACCCGACCTTTGCTTGTCCGTGGCCCTGCACCACATTGGGGACCCTATCAGAAAAGCTGATAGCCTTGCTGTCGATCAAATCTTGGACTTTATGCTTGAAAGCGTGGCAACCTTCAATGTCATGCCTGGGTGCCCCGGAATGAAACTCACAATGCTTACTGGCATCGAAACCAAATGGAGGTGCGCCCGTTGGTGGGGCCAACATTCTCTTTTCAACAAAGTGCAACCCTAACAAGGTCTGAAAGAGTTCAGCATACGTTGATGGAGGTGCCTCAAATACCCTCTTTGACTTCCCCTCCTGAATTCTTCGCTGAGCCGGATGCTGGCGTTTCATGCGCTGCTGGTTTTGATCAACCCGTTTCTTAGGCTCATGAACTGTCATCCTCAAATTCAGCCCAAGCATTGGCAACTGTTGTGGACCCGCGGATTCAGTTTCCAATGATTCCAGGATATGCCTCGATTCTTTTGCAACTTCCGGTGGGGAAATAGGAATATCGGTCCCTAAGACCTTTATACCGCCCGACACAAATTCAATTGCCTTCTCATCCAGCAAATCTTGAATCTTCTGCTTTAACGCTTGCAGTTCGTGATGTTATGCCCCGGTGCACCGGAGTGGAAGACACAATGGGCATTCACATCATAGCCTGGTGGTGGCTTCCCAGTCAATGGAGCTAAAGTGCGGGGTTTAATGAGTTGAAGTTGGAACAAGAGTTGCACCAACTAATCATAATCCACCGGAATCTCATCAAATAACCTGCCAGAGAGCTTCATCCTTTTACCATACCCCTTGAGTTATCCTGAGAAATTATTCGCGACTGCCGATGAGGAGAATCCCGAGCTTCTAATTGTGTAGAGGGCCTTTTAGGCCTATCATGCCTGGGCACTGGTTCTTCCGACCCCTGTGGGGCAAGTAAACCGACCGCAGCTTCGGACATTTGCTCACCTTCTCTTCTGAGTACATTCCTCAATATTTCAGCCATCAATCCTACCTGAGCCTTCAATCGGTAATTCTCCTCTTCGAGCGTCTCTTGATTCGAGCGTAACGCGTGCATGTACTTCATTAATTGCCCCAGTTGGCCTCGAACTTCAATTAAATCAGCTTGAACATGCTCCATGTCTATCTCTGCAAGTCGGCGTCCAGAACCCTGGAGGAAACCCTGACGGTCATGAAGAGTAATATCAGCAGTACTATCATGAGCCCGTGCAATCAGAGGTTGTACAATAGCCTGCAGCTGCTCCTGGCCCTTGGCCATGGTTTCCATTGCTTGTATGAATTGCGTCATGTTGCCGCGCATCTCCTGCATCTCATTCTGAACTTGATCCATTATCTTTCTTACAGCTGTTTCTGTTTGAATAGCGATGAACTCTTTGGTCGTCAACCCTGGAAAACCTGTGAGATGCAGGAAATAAGATACAGATTCAACAAGTAATTGGCAATGCAAAATGAATATGCAGGTGCAATGCGTGTCTGTGCGTTAGGGCAATCACCCCCGATTCTAGTGCCAAAGTGCCAGTGTAGTGACAGTGCTAAGAAGCTTGGGTTCATCCACGGAGAAAACATCTCATATATTGCTGCAAAGAGCCCATCAAGTCAGAACTACAACATCACTGAGTGTACACAATAACAAGAAGGCATGACCTCAACCAACAATCCTGGTGATGGTCGGCACAATACAACTAAAGCATATACAACAGTCAAGTGTTACAATGAGCACGGTACTCTTCTAACAATTTCTTGGTCTCTGCATGATCGGACTGAGTGAGCAACCCTTCGACGAGCAACTCTAACTGCCGTATAGTAAACTGGAGGCCTTCATTGGAGTTTTCCCAAGCTCCCTTGCCAAAACAGTCTTCTAACTTCCGCTTCTTGGCTTCAAAGTTCTGTCTGTGCTCCTGCAGATTCTTGACAGCTTTGTTCAACGAGGATTGAATAGAAGAACTACGCACAGCTTCTTCCTCAAACTTCCTCTGGCTAGCTTTCAACTGATCCTCTAACTTGGAGATTTGCAACTTCAGCTTATCTTCTCTCTCCTTGTTATTTGACAGCGTAGCGTTCCAAGTTTTGTTGAATGTAGAGATCTCCAAGTAAGCTATATCAAGTGCTTTCTTCTTAGACTCCAGCATGTCATGAGAGCTCTTGAAATCTATCCCCAAGCGTTCACGCTTCTTTCGTTGTTCAGTCAGTTCTGCACCTAACCGGTTCACCAGCTTTGTTTGTTGCTTGAAGGAATATACGACTTCATTTCTTTCGCTTCTGAGCTGAACTAGCTCTTCTTCCAACTTCTCGTTGGCTTTCATCAAAGCTTCCTTCTCCTTCACAACCTATTCATATCTCTCAATAGACACAGTAGTTGGCTCCTCATCCACGAAGGGAGCAGGAGGTAATACTGCAGGAAACGGCATCAGCGCCTGCTTTGCCCTAGCTTAGATCCAGACTTCGTACGGAGGATAGGCTTGACTATCATTCTTACCCAACAACGGCTTCCCTTTCTTGCGGATGTTATTCCAAGCATGCTGAAGCTTGGATAACAATTCTCCACTCAGATCACCTGTGAAGTACAGAGATTCCTGCACTTCCTCCTCTTTTGGCGGGCTTCTCAAAGCATAACCGAATTTCCTGATCAACAATGACAGATTGTAGTTAATGCACCCTTTCCTCCCAATCAGAGGAACGTTAGGATATCCTGTGCAGCTGTAGATAATCTCAGGTCCCAGTAAATCCCTATCAAACCAGACAACATCTTCTGAAGAAAGCCCCAGCAGATGCTCAGACCATTCCACCGTAGCTGCAGACTCAGCCAAGATACCCTTCTTGGGCAGGTGACTATGAAACCACATATACAACAAAGGAACACAACAAGAGACGTTCTTGCCCCTCCTATTCTCGTTCTTATAATGCAGAGAGTGATAGAAGTCTCCAATCAGTGTAGGCACAGGATTGCCTGAAGCAAATATATGGAATGCATCCAAATCAACAAAGTCAGGCATATTAGGGAAAAGTACAATATGTTGCACCCTAAAATTTGACCAACCGGTTCTCCTATCTGGTTCATGGTTCAATTCGTGTTTGCAAATCAGATGCATGACATTTGTGCACAGACAGAGGATGTCAGGGTTACAACTTGGGTTTCATTTACCGGATATTTCAGATCCAGTCTAGATAATCAGGGTTTTATTTTCGGGAAATTGTGCGCTTCTCGGTGATTTTCAGCTTGCATGGTGATTTTGGGATATTCTGATGCCAGGGGTTTATTGTTTGCTTCGATCTGGTCTCGCGCTATCTTTTATGTTGGTCATTTGCATTTGTCTGCATTTTTTTTAGGATTCAATAGCCTTTTGCGGATTTTAAATAGGCTTTTTAGATTTTTTTAGGATTTAAATAGATTTTTTAACATTTTTTAATAGTTTAAATCTTTTTTTTAGAGCTTTATAGAATTTTTAATAGATTTAATAGTTTTTTAATCATTTCTAGAATATAATAGATTTTAAATAGTTTTTAAATGTTTTTAGAATAATATAGAAAGAATATAGTTTTTTTTTCTTTTATTAATAATAGATTTTCTTTTAAATAATAGTATAGATTTTATTAGAGATTTAATGGGATTTTAATAGTTTTTTTAAGTAGAAATTAGTAGAGTTTAGAAATTAATTTGGTTTAATAGAGTTTAGCTAGATTTTAATCATTTTAGATTTAATTAGGGTTTAATTAGATTAATTAGGATTTAATCTTTTGTTTAGATTTTAATTGAATTTGTTAGAATTAATTAGGATAGTTTAATCTTCATTTAGTTTTAATTGTAGTTTAATCATTTTCATTAATTAGGTTTAAGGTTTTAATTAGTTCAATTAGGATTAATCTTTTTTTTTATGCAGTTTTGTTCAGATTTTTGGTCCAATTGGTTTTTTCGTGGGCCCAGCAGATTTTTGGAGGCCCAGAATGTATCCCAATCCGTTTTTGGTCAGTTTTTGTCCAGCAGATGCCACTTGTCAGCTATAAAGCTGATCCACGCGTGCAAAGGAGATGACCCCACCTCATTCTGACTCCACTCTCTCCTTTTGCCACGTCTCCCACTCAGACTCCACTATCTCTCCCTTTCTGCCACGCGCCCCACATGCATTGACTCTAGCGTGCCACTTGTCACCTCACCACCCCCTCACCGAGAAGCTACCGTCGGCCATGCAAATCCGGTGACCGCCCCAACGGCCACCGCCCAACCAACTTCGGCCACCACCTGAACCACCGGAAAACCCAGAAATCCCTCCACTTCATTTTTCTCCTCCAATTTCCCCCTTCCTCCTCTGTCCACCTTCATCACCAACTCGCCGGAGAACTCAACCCAGTCCACCGGAATCTTCATCCGTGACCGGAAAATTCAAAGAATCTCCAGAAGTTCCTCGCCATTCAAGGTCCGTTCATCCATCTTCATCATCTCACCATGAACAATTCTCTAGAATCCTTCAACCTGCATCAATATTTTCTCCAGAAATCACCACTCATCATCATCAAGAACATGCAAGTCCTCCTCTGATCAACCTTCAACCCCGATTCACCAAATATTTCACCAAATCCGTACAAGATTCGTCAATTCCAAGATCTGTAAGATCTTCATCAAGATCTCATCACAGTTCATCACTAAGAGTTGTTCTTCGCGTCATCAATCTTCAGCAAATCTCCAGAAATCTCATAGATCCTTCAAGATCTGTGAGCGTGTTCTTCAGTTTTTCCCAGAAAGATTGTTGATCTTCAAGCGAACCCTCAAGGAATTCCAGAAATTTCATCGTCACAGTTACTTCACTCCAGGTTTGTTCCCTTTTCACCATCTTCATTGTTGTTCATTCACTGATGTAGGGTTTCTTGTTTTGAGAGTTGAGGTTTTGTGTTAATTTTTGGAGATTGATCTGGGTGAGTGTGTTTGAAGATTCTTGAGAGTAGGTTAGAGAGAGGAGGGAGAGAAGGTTTGCGAGCGGCGTATTAGGGTTAGATGATGAACAGTAACCAGAATGTTAGAGGGGGAAATTGGTTTTGTTGGATAACGAGTTGGGTTAGAATTTGGGCTGGATTAAGCCCAATGTGTGATTACTCTCAATCACCCCTCCATTTTCTCGTGTCCCCCCCCCCCCCCTGAGTGTGAGAACTGAATAGGATGTGGATTGGGCTAAAGCCCCAGTGCTATGCACCCCCCCGTGTGTAATCCCATTTGGGAAAGCAACTAGGATTAGTACTATTCGCACCCCCCCTGTTTGTTTTTATTTTCTTTTTCTTTTTAATTTCTTTGTTTTCATGCATGTTAGAAATTAATTCCTAAAAAATAGTAGGAGTGTCCAAATAATTCCATTCTTTTTTCTGTAGACTCATATTGCAATGTATAATTTTATAGTACAAAAATATTAATTAGATCATGCATTTTCATTTTTGTTTGCATTTTTGTATTTTAATTGATATTGAATAATTGATTTGTGACGTGTCAGCCTTGTTGATTTTATTTCTCTCATTTGGTATTGAATTTTGCTATAGTTTTTTAGTATGTTATACTAGACTAATGCATGCTCCCCATAGGTTTTTCATAGATTTTTTAGAGGTTGATTGATATTGTTTTAGGGTTAGAGAATAGAGACCTCATAACTTGCTGGGTAACCCTTGACCATTCATATGTTAGGGATTGTTTAGTAGCCTTAGAAGTTGACTTAGGCTTTGAGATTTGATCTTGGGATCATAGAGCCATGTAGGTTTCCCCTAGATTTTTGGTAGATTTTTGTAGGGTGTTCTGGTATTTTTGTTTGAGCCTGAGAATAGGAGAAGTCTTGATGGCTTCTGACTTTGAAGTTCAACTGTGGTTGAACTTCAGAGGTAGTTTCCTTTGGATTGAGGGCCTGTGGTTTCTTATTGGAAGTGGAGGCTGGATGAAGTCTTGATGGAGCTTGCAAGGATGCATGGTTTGAGGTCCTAATCTAGGAGCTTTCTCTCTTTCTGTGAGGTTTGAGACCCTGGAGTCTGAGGGAAGTTCATGGTACTTTCCTGAGGAAGGCACTATGGATGTCTTTCATTCTTTCTTCTCACCTCTTTCCCAAGTATCCAATGATGTTGGAGCCTTCATGTGAGTTTAGTTTCTCCTGAGGAGGAATGTAAACCGATCACAGTTGTTGAGCCACATGGGATATGATTCCTAAGTGGAAGCCCCCTAGTATTTTCCTGAGGAAGACACTATGGGTCTGTTCATTTAGTTCCCTTAGTTCGTCTAGGATTTCTTAAGTATCCAATGATGTTGGAGCCTTCATGTGAGTTTAGTTTCTCCTGAGGAGGAATGTAAACTGATCACAGTTGTTGAGCCACATGGGATATGATTCCTAAGTGGAAGCCTCCTGGTACTTTCCCGAGGAAGGCACTATGAGTCTGTTCACTTAGTTCCCTTAGTTCAGGTAGGATTTCTCAAGTATCCAATGATGTCGGAGCCTTCATGTGAGTTTAGTTTCTCCTGAGGAGGAATGTAAACCGTTCACAGTTGTTGAGCCGCATAGGATATGATTCCTGAGTGGTAACCTCCTGGTACTTTCCTGAGGAAGGCACTATGGGTTTGTCTACTTAGCTCCCTTTCTTTGGTAAGCTTGTCTTGAGGCTTGAAGACTGGGTTGTTTTCTCTTGTGTTAGGGCTCTGCTTTGAGATTTGATTAGGGTTCTGCTTAGGGTTTTGCTTAGAGATCTGATTAGGGTTTTGCATAGGGTTTTGTTCAGGGGTAGATCAGGGGTTTGTTTCAGGCTTGGTTAGGGGTCTTGCTCAGGGTTTTGGTTTAAGTTTTGGATAGGGGTTTGTCAGGCTGGTTCGCCTTCTCTTTGTGTTGTTTGACTTGTGTGGTGTTGTGCTGCATTAGACTTAGGGGTTCATCTAGATATTTCTGAGGTAGGTGCATCTTAGAGATAGGCTTTGTGTGCACGAGAAGTTGAGGTGGTCCTCCTTCTGCTTGTGTGTTATTGAGTGGCTTTGCTTGTTGGTATTTGGTAGAGCTGAGCTCCCTTACCTCTGTGGTTTGTGGCCTTTGCGCCTTGTTTTTTTTGGTTGTTGCATTCTGTTGTACCCTAAAATTTGCTCAACCTTATTCACTTGGTTTATGTTTCAATATCATTAACATTTACATATAGAGGCATGTACATAGTCTAATCATCTGCATAGCATGAGCATAGCAAGTCATCCAACAGGGGACCAATCATTATTCTCATCTCTATGAGCCTATCAAGAGGCTATTATTCAAATTCAATCTCATTCAAGTCATCAGAAAGAATTGGAAAGCTGGAAAGTCAATGGATCAAGCAAGTGCATCCATCTCCTATCTGAGGGTATCTGAGGATCAACAAAGAAATTGTGAGCTGTGGGCTGAGCATGGAGAGTATCTGGACATCATAAGAGACTTAGAAAGTCATTTGGAGAAGGAGACAAGTCATTGGTGTGATCACAAGAATTGCAGTTGAAGGCAGCCAACTAGGGTTTCATCTGGGGTCAACTTTAGGTCAACTCTAGGTCAACTGACTGATTGAAAGGCATTAAGGGCTATTGGAAAGCTGTGGGGTTCATCATTTGACATGTAAAGAAGGATATGTTGTTATGCTAAGAAGAAATCAAGAGGAATCAAGGAGAAGAGGAGTTTCTAAATTAGGGTTTTTGTGTAAAATCCCCTAATTTAGGTCAAATTTCCAAGCAAGATAAGTCAAAATGCAAGCTTCAAATGGATCCTTGGCCAACATGAAACTTGTAGAGGATCTCAAGACCTTTAATTTTAAAGGTTTAAGACACTAAGGAGATTTATAGAACTCAAGTTATGGTCCTTGCAAGTTACAGGTCATCTGAGGTATCTGAAATTTTGTCTGTGAAAATGACTTGACTTCCAAGCTATTTTTACCCCTCAAGGAGATTTCAAATGAATTTCTAGTAAACATAAGAGTTGTTCCTCATTGTCTTAGCTTTCTAGAAGGGTATAGTATGCCTTCATCTGATTTGTGGAACTCTACTTATGGTCTTGGCAAGCAAAGGGTATTTTGGTCATCTGAGAATTACAGGTCATTTCAAGCCTATGCCCAAAACTCATACAAGGAAGCTTCAAATGGAAAACTTTACAACATCAAACTTGCTCCAAATGACATTTTTAGTCTAGAAAAGTTACCATGAGAGATTGGAAAGATTCATAGCACAAGGTTTCAAAATTGTTGGATTTAATGAATAAAAAAGGACTTAAAAATGAGATTTTTCATATTTTGGCCAAATGGGACAAAATTATAGGTCATTTTGAATGGAAAAGTAATTTTGAGAACATTGGCTAAAGTGGAATTTTGAGGTTAGTTCAAATTTTGAGAGTTATTCAAGGTTGCTTACAAAGGAAGAAACATAATCCAAAATGTAAGGAAAGAGTGCAAGGGAAGTTTCTCCAAGTTTCTAGGAGGTTCTAATGTCATGTATATATTGGTATGAAGAGGTTCATGCAAGGGTTGGTGATCACATTTGCTCATAAACACAAGTTTCACACATTTTCTTCAAATTGCAAAATCAATTCAAACACTCTCAAACTTTCACCAATTTGCACCATTCTTGATTTGTTCTTCATCATCATCATCCAAGGATTGTAATTCACACATTCATTTGGTAAATTGAAGGAGGATTCGAGCTGTGCAAATTCACCATTCAAAGTGCAAGAATTTTGGAATTGGGAGATTCAAAGTCTTGGAGCATCATTGGTTGCATACAGAACTCATCATCAAGTTCTTGGATCACTTTCCAATCATTACAAGCCTTGGATCAGCACATTCCATAGCTGTTTTCTTCACTTTGCACCAAGTAAGTTCTCATTCGAATTGGCTGTTTTGGTTAGAATTGCTAGGTTTTGATAGCATAGAAGGGTTAAGGTAGGATAGATTATTGAGTTTAGTGAGTTTGGAGAGCTTTCATGGAGTTTGCCATAGGTGTACCAAATCTGTTAGGGTTTGTAACTCTTGATTCAATGCACGAAAATCTTGGTTGAATAGCATGTTGTGATCAGCATAAGGTGTAGATGAGTTTAGGACTAGAATTGGTGAGAATTAGAGCAATTGATCACAGGTATTAATGGTGGATCAGGACTGTTATATCTATCGAGTTGGTTTATTGAGCGAGTTTTAGGGGAAGTTATTGTCATGGTTGTGTAGAGGGAAGTTTATAGAGCAACTTTGCTCTTGGAGTCGTGTGAATCCATGGAAGTATGAGGGAGAACAGAGGAGGAGAAGCTCGTGCATGGCTATGGTTTTTTCAGGGTTAGGGTTTGCCCAAGGTTGAAGATGACTTGCAAGCCACACGATGGCCTTTTGACATTTGACTGGAATTCGAAATCAATGGCCACGATTGAACTGAAAAACGGAGGGAGAATTCAAACCATGAAACGCCCCGTTTCATTTATTCTATCAGATTGGGCTTCAAATTCGCTTGCTATACACACCCCCTCAAACTAAGCCCAACTCAAATGAACGTAAATAACTGCTATTCACACCGTTTTACTTTTTTTAATTTTTGTTGGCTTTCTGACGCCTCCTGGGCCTAGTGCAAAGATGCTATTCGTACCCCCTCATCATGGCCCATCTGCATTTATAACCAGGCGTGTTTGCTTTCTGCACCCTCCATGCATATTAATTCATTTTATTTTCTTTTTAAAAAACATTAAATCTTTCAAAAATCATAACAAATCATAAAATGCATGATTTTAATTGGTTCTTTTTGCATTCTTTTCATAATTTTGTCAAGAAAATTATCATACAAAAAAATTAATAATTCATTTCATTTTTATATTTTAGGCATATTTTTCTTTTAATAGGTGTAAATAATTGTTTTGTTTAATGCATGATTTTGTCAATTTTAGTTTGATTAGTTGCTTTACTATTTTTTATCCATTATTTTTAGATTGATTAATAGACATTGTTAGCTTGTATATGCAATTTAGTTCCCATTTTTAGGACTTAACTTTAGGTGATTAGTTTAGGTATGAACAACATGAATAAAATTAGGGTTTAAGTGATGACTTAGGAGAATTGAATCATTTCCCTTTAGAGTTAGAGATTGAATATTTTAGATATGGGACTATAGGGGTATGGGTAGTTATTAGATCCCTTAGACATTATTAGGATTCCCCTACTGCTATTAATACACTGTATTTGCTTGACTGGTGTGGTGTGCCCTCTCTGGGGATTATTGCTTGTTTGTGTGGGTATTGGGATTGCTTGGGGATTGGGGGAGATGAAGACTTGTGATGATGAAGACATTGGAGATCCAGAGACTGAAGACCAACCTCCAGAGTTGAAGAGGAGATTCTTGCTAGCAGCTGTTGAGGAGACTAGGGTTTAGGAGCTAGGCAGAGCTCTAGATTAGAAAGCTTGTTTCTCAAACATGGAATGCCTTGTCTGCATCCATCCTTTCTCTATGATTCAAAGTCTCTTTCAAATATCCACCTCCTTCCTTTGGAAGGATCAGTGAATGTATTTGAAAGATAGAACTTTTGAGGGAAAAATTATCTGTATAATGTTAACAGTTGATGAACCACCCTTGGTAGGTAATTGACTGTCTAACATTCATTCACTTCAGCTTGTTGATTGATGTTCATCCTGGAGATTGAGACTTGAAGAAATGCCATTGCAGATGGAAGACTGATGATCAAGACCTTGCTTGAAGGCTGCGGAGATAGAGATTGATGCTTGCTGAAGCTTGTAGCTGATTGGAGAGGACTTGAAGACAGGTGTTGGTGCAGAGCTGTTGTGGCTGTTTATTTTTCTGTTGTATTTCATTCCTGATGTATTGATTGGTTTTCCCTGACTGTATTGCTTGTTGTTTAACTTGTGGGTTGAAAGTGAATTCTGTTCACTTTTGCCTATTGTTTTCTAGGTTCGAGGTTGAGTGGGACTCCCTTGCCTCGCTTGTACTGTTGCATCCATGCATTTTACCGTTTTATTATATATCTGTTATTGTTTCTGTTCCCGCTTATCCCGTAGGATCTCTGTTTCTCTCTGTGCAAGAGAGGAGCATGATAGACACTAGGTCTTATCCCAAGCATGATAACATTAGATTAGTTTGATTCCCTTCGCAACCGTAGGTTAGAGTTCTATCTCTTCTTTCTCAAAACAAACAGAAAAACACTATAATATTTCAAACACAATAAAAGACACTTCTTCCGTAAAAGAATGTGAACTCATCAAAACGTCGTTTTTGTCCGCTTGGACTGTTAATCAGAAAAACCTTTTTCAGAAGGAATAAAATCAATCAAAACAGACTTGTGTCGTACGTGGCCCGAACTACGTTTGCTCTGATCTTCCATGCAGTGTGGAAGTACGTAGGCATAGGATGCGATATCCTAGCGAGCAACCTTCACCCACCTTTACCCGTAGTTAGGCGAACTACGTTGACTCTGATTTCTCGTTCCAGACGGGAATACGTAGGCATAAAGTGCGATACTTTGCCGAGTCATTTTCTTTTCTTTTTAACCCTTAACCTTTAGTTTAGATAGAAATAACAATCCATAACGGAAAACAAGCGTGGATCCCGTCGAGTACGACGGACGTGAGGGGTGCTAATACCTTCCCCTTGCGTAACCGACTCCCGAATCCAGGTTTTGGTTGCGATGACCATTCCTTTCCCCGTTTTGCAGTAGGTTTACCTCGAGCGTTTCCTTTCCCTCCGTTGGGATAAATAACGCACGGTGGCGACTCTTCTGTTCAGCCGGCGCCGATTTTCGCAGTAGCGACAGCTGGCGACTCTGCTGGGGACCCAACGTCCCCTGGCTGCTAAGGACTGCGATAGTTCTTATGAATTTGGGATCCAACGTCCTTTAAGAGAGTCAATCCTAACGCTTGTTTTCCCGTCGAGGATTTTGTATGGATTTATATTTCTGACCTTTATTTTCAGCATTATATATATATTGATTATTATTGCTGTATTGGGGTGTGATGGGTGGTTCTATGATTGAGAGATAAGCCGGACCTGGGCTTGAGTGAACCTAGAATTAGAGTAGAAAGTAGTGGGCGCGTGTCGGCTTTGCTTGCATTAGTGTCTCATGAAATCTACACTCGGACGAGGTTCTTCTGGTTGGCTTCTTTTTCTACCCTTTGGGTCGAAGGGGTTGTTGGTCAGCTGAATTGTCGACTCCGGGAACCGTTCATTTGGAAGTTGGCTAAGTGAGGCCTCTTCAGGATTTGATGATGCCACTCCTTCTGGGAATCGTATCATCAACCCTGAAAGTCTGTGACGCCGACGACCGCATAGGATGCCATACCTTTGTCAGTTACTAGGACATCCACCTGTGAGAGGGTTTGGGGTTATGCAGGTAACTAGACCTTCAGACTACCGGTTTGTTTCTTGATCTGAGATCCTGGGTATTTATGGAAAGTTCTGGGGTCTGTCAGAGACCAGTGGGAGAGTTCTGAGGTCTGTCAGAGACCATTTGAAGAGTTCTGAGGTCTGTCAGAGACCAGTTGGAGATGTGATTTGAGGTCTACCAGAGACCAGCCGGAGTTATGGTTGGAGGTCTGTCAGAGACCATTGTTGGAGCTTTATTTTAGGTCTATCTGAGACCCGGGTTTGAGGACTTCTAAAGAGTCTATTTGAGACTTCTTGATATGGTTCAGGCTATTCAGCTACGGCATTTGGTCCCTGTTGCATGTTATTTGCATTGCATTGTTTGCATACCCATTATCATTGCATCCCATTAACGTGTGTCTGTGCTGCAGGTGCATTTGCATATCCTCCGATTCTAGTGCCCAGACTCCTGAGTATTGATTATGGCTGGTTTGAGGAAAACAGTTGCGTATAAGCTGCCGACACCTGATATTACTCCTTTTCTCGGTCTGATATCTCTTGCTGATGAGGAGGTTAGGAGAAGCTTCAGAATGAGTCATGGGAGATTACTGAGATTAGTCTGCAAGCCCACTGCTGATGAGATGAACGGGCTGTACACCTTGATGCAGTTCTATGACCCCGCCTTGAGATGTTTTACGTTTGTTGACTTCATTCTAGGGCCTACCATTGAGGAGTATGTGGAGTTTACTGAGCTACCAGTGCAGAACAAGGTTCCCTTTATTCACTCTGCTGCTGAGCCCAAGTTGGAGGACTTAGCTAAAGCCTTGCATATGGACGCTGCAGAACTATTAGTGACTTCTTGGCTTGGGGTTTCAGGTTTCTCTCTTGATTTCCTGGTTGGCAAAGCTCAGGAGTATGCCAAGAGCGGATGTTGGGTGGTTTTCAATGCTATTTTGGCCTTATGCATTTATGGAATTGTGCTGTTCCCTAACTTGCCCAATTTCGTGGACTTGGACGCTTTCCATCTATTTGCTGCCGGCAATCCAGTGCCAACGTTGATCGGAGACTTCTACCACTCATTGCACTACAAGAATGAAAACAGAAGGGGAAAGATTGTTTATTGTTGTGCGCCTTTGTTGAATATGTGGTTTAAGAGCCACCTTCCCATGAAGGGATCTTTTGTGGAGAGTGCAACCACAGCTAGCTGGTCAGAGCGCCTGATGAGGCTATCCTCCGAAGACGTTGAGTGGTTTGATCGAGACCTGCTAGGGGCTGAGCTTATATTCAGTTGTTTTGGGTACCCTAATGTCCCGCTGATAGGAAGAAAAGGGTGTATCAACTACAACCCCTCCTTATTGGTCCGTCAGTTCGGATATGCGCTGAAGAACCCACCAAAGGAAGAAGAAGTACAGGAATCTCTGTGCTTCACCGGTGATTTGAAGGGGGGTTATTAGCCAAGCTGCAGCATGCCTGGACGCGTATTAACCGAAGGGGGAAGCCGTTGTTAGGGAAGAATGACTGTCAGGCTTACGCACCATACAAGGTTTGGATCCAGGAAAGAGCAAGTCAGTTGCGGATGCCATTTCCAGATGCACCAGCCCTTGTTCCTATTCCGGTAGCAGAGCCAACTACTGTTTCTAGAGAGGCCTACGAGCAAGTTGTGAAAGAAAAAGAAGCCTTGATGAAGATCAACGAAGGGTTAGAGCAGGAGCTAGCCCAGATACGCAGTGAGAAAAACAAGGTCGTGCATGCTTTCCAACAGCAGATTGAGCTAATGAACAGACTAGGGGCTGAGTTGACTGAGGAAAGGAAGAAGCGCGAACGTCTGGGGCAAGAGTTCAGAAGCTCCCATGACATGCTTGAATCCAAAAAGAAAGCACTTGACATCGCTCACCGAGAGATCTCTTCTTGCAATAAGACTTGGAATGCTACACTGACCAACAATAAGAAGAGGGAAGATAAGTTGAAGCAGCAAATTTCCGACCTCGAAGAGCAGTTGAAGTCTAGCATCAAGAAGTGTGAAGAAGAAGTGATGGCCCGGTATAGTCTCCAGAATGCACTGAACAAGGCCATCAAAGGCAGAGATGAAGCTGTGTCTCAAAAGCTTAAACTAGAGGATCGCTTCGGAGAAGGGGCATGGGAGGAAACTGCTGAAGACGTGCGACGTGTTCTTAAGAAAAGAAACCAACTTGTTGAAGGGCTGCTTACCCGACCAAGTCATCCGGAGACCAAGAAGTTGCTAGAAGAATACCAGACTTATGGGAGTGTTTGATCATGTCATGTAGTAACTTGTATGCTTTATTTGCATAGTGCTGACCATCACCAGGATTGTTGGTTGAGGTCATGTCTTCTCTTTGTACTCAGTGATATTTTATTCTTGGCTTATTGGTTTCTCCGCAATATATGAGGCTTTCTGTGATTCAGCTCCGATCTTTATATTGTTAGCACTGTCACTGCACCGGCACCTTCACACTAGAATCGGGGAGTGAATTTCCCTAATGCACAGACACACATTGCATTGCATTCATATTCATATTGCATTACAGGTAATCTTTGGATGGTATCTTATTTCCTGTTCTGTACCAGGTGTTTTCAGGATTGCAGATCAGCACCCGCACCGCTATTCCACTCGCACCAACTGTCGAAGAATCATGAATCAAATGCAGAACGAGATGCAAGACGTGCGCGAGAAGCTAGCTCTCTTTATGCAGACCATGGAAGCTATTGCAAAAGGTCAGGAGAATTTGCAAGCCATGGTGCAGCCTCTGTTGGTCAGAAACGCCGGTCACGGTAATGAGGATCATCAGTCTGTGCGAGTCGATACTATTCATGGAGATGGCACTCCCACGCCAGTGGCTCCACCTGTAGTCAACATACCTGCTGCTAATGTCAACAACGCTACCGCTGCTGGGAATGGTAACGTCGAAGGTGGGAACGAGACTGCTGTCCATAACGTCGGGCTTGGTGATGTCAACTTGGGTGATAATATGGGAGGCAACGGCTTCGGCAATGCTGGATTCGGGTTCAACGATCAGGGATTCGATAACGCTGGGAAATATGGTTTCAATGCTCAAGGCTTTGGGCAAGATGGTTATGGTGTGGCCAATCAGGGTTACGGAGGTTTCGGAAATGGAAACGGCGCTGGGTTAATGGCTTTTGGGCCTGCTGGAGGTGTTCAGGGGTACGGCAACAGAGGTCGAGGCCCGGTGATGAATCAGATTAGAGCTGGCCGCAATAATGGATACGATGGGTATGGAGCTGGGAATGGTATGTGGCAAGAAGATCAGCAGGAGGACGCTTTCTCCGGCGGAGGTTTCGAAGGGCCGATGGATGACTCCTAGAAGATCAGAATGCTAGAAGAGCAGATGAGGGGGGTCCTGAACCAAAGTGCTGTGGGCTTAGACATGGCAACAATGGGTCTGGTACCTGGCTTGAGGGTGCCCATCAAATTCAAAGCTCCTGCGTTTGATAAGTATAAAGGGGACACCTGTCCGAAAGTGCACGTGCGGGCGTATTACAGAAAGATGTCTGCGTATTCGACCGATGAGAGAATGCTAATGCATTTCTTTCAAGATAGCTTGTCGGGTCCTTCCTTAGAGTGGTACATGGGGTTGGAGCCAACTAATATAAAGACATGGAAGCAACTGGCAGAGGCATTCGTAGCTCACTATAAATACAACAGCGACTTGGCACCCAATCGGGTCCAATTGACAGGGCTGACGCAGAAGAAGGGTGAGAGCTTTAAAGAGTACGCGCAAAGATGGCGCGACATGGCTGCCAGGGTCCGTCCTCCTTTAGAAGACAAGGAAATGAACGACATGTTCATCGGCACGTTCACAGGCATGTTTTATGACAAGTTGTTTCACACATCTTTGGCTAGTTTCTCAGACTTAATTCTGATGGGAGAAAAGATTGAAAACAACATTAAGCAAGGCAGGTTCCAGGCTGAGGAATCAACTGCATCTGGCAGTAATAGGAAGGCTTTTGGTGGGCGCCGTCAGGGCGAGGCAAGCGCGGTATTTGGAGGCCGAGGCAGGGGACGAAACCAATATCATCAGCCGCAGCAGGTGGCGAGTGTTACTATTCCATATCAACAACAACCGTTTCAGCAGCAGCCAATGCAGCAGCAACAACAGCAGCAGCAGCAGCAGCCACAGCAGGGGGCACAGCAGGCTCAGCGAAGATTCCAGGGTGGTAAACCAAGAAGAGTGTTTGAGAAGCCTCCCTCAACCTATGCAGATTTGTTGTAGACGCTGTTGGGTCTAAATTTGGTAGAGAAGAGAACTCTGGCACCGATAACGGGAACTCCTCCGTATGGTTATGACGCAAGCAGGCACTATGAGTTTCATTCTGGGGCTCCGGGCCACGATGTAGAGGGTTGCCATGCTTTTAAGCACGTTGTGCAGGATCTTTTGGATAATAAGGCTATCAATTTCGGAACGGCAGGTCCGAATATAGTGCAGAAGCCCATGCCTAATCATGGGGCAAACGCCATTCTGACTGAGGAAGGGTTGAATCTGATTATGAATGTCGATGATTTAAAGACGCCGTTGAGAGAGATAAAAAGCAGATTATTGCAAGGGGGTGTTTATCCCGGATGTGATGAGTATTGCTTAGAATGCTGGACCCTAGCTGGAGGGTGTGATGATTTGAAGAAGGGCATCCAGGCCTTAATTAATGACGGCACATTGCAGTTTGACCGAGCAGCGATCGAAGAGCCTGCAGGGGCAGTAGCAGATGATCAGAGTGATGTGGCCACTGTAACGATTCCTCGAAAGACAATCACTATAACAGCACCGGCTCAGCGACCGCCGATCACCATAACTAAGGCCGAACCAGTCCCGTATGAGAGCACAAAAGCAGTCCCATGGTCATATGGGTTGGAAGTGTATTGTAACGGAATAAAGATTGATGTTAATAAGCAACCAGCCGAGACTGTAGAGAATGTGGTCGGTTCAGGAGGCATGACAAGGAGTGGTAGGATCTTCATGTCGCCTAAGGTGGAGGCCGAAAGACTGGCAAAGGGGAAGGGAAAGATGGTTGAGAATGTCCCCGTGCAAGCAAGCGAAAAAGCATCGGCATCAAAAGAGGTTGAAGAGTTCACGCGCTTGATTCGAAAAAGTGATTATAAGATTGTGGAGCATCTGCAACAGACGCCTTCAAAGATATCTATCCTGTCATTGCTATTGTGTTCTGAAGCTCACAGAAATGCTTTACTGAAAGTCCTGGATACTTCCTTCGTGCCCCAAGACGTATCTGTGAATTAGCTGGAAGGAGTGTTGGCACATGTAAATGCAGGCCACAGCTTAGGCTTTACCGACTTCGATTTGACCCCGAAGGGGAGAGATCATAATATGGCGCTGCACATATCTGTCGAGTGTAGAGGATCTGTAATGTCGCATGTATTGGTCGATACCGGCTCATCCTTAAATGTGCTGCCCAAGAAAGCAATGATGAAGCTGGATGTCAGAGGAATCCTGTGCACGCCCAGCGACTTGGTAGTTAGGGCATTCGATGGCACGCGAAGAACAGTTTTCGGATCGATAACACTGCCTCTACAGGTGGGGCCGGAGGTGTTTGCGACTGAATTCTATATCATGGATATACAGCCTGCATATAGCTGCCTGCTCGGACGACCTTGGATTCATGGGGCTGGGGCAGTCACGTCTACCCTGCATCAGAAGTTGAAATATATGGTGGGAGACAGTGTAGTCACTGTATGCGGAGAAGAGGACATCCTGGTCAGCCATCTGTCATCATTTAAATATGTGGAGGTCGACGGAGAGATCCACGAAACACCCTGCCAGGCATTTGAAGGGCTGCGCATCAAGGACAAAGGTCCCGGGCCGAGCAAAGTGTCGGAGATAGCCGTCTCGTCGTATAAAGAAGCTCAAGCTCTGGTGGAGGCAGGAGAAGCCAAGGGCTGGGGCAAAGTGCTGGATATTCCTGTGAAGATCGATCGGTTCGGGCTAGGATACCAACCGTCGTCGTCAGCACCTGCTGTGGGAGCACCCCGTTTCAGAGGGCCAATAACCATCTCTGCCAGTGGAGTATGTCATGAAACCATCAATGCTGCTTCAGAGTCTGACGAAGGAGACAGCGACTGTGATATGGATGCCTGGATTCAGCCAAGCAAGCCAGGACAGGGACTGTGCAACTGGTCCATTCAGGAGCTTGTTCCTGTGACTCTTAAACAGTAATGCTTTGTTTTATTAATTGTTGAATAATCTGATGTCTTGCCCGGGGAAACATGATTTGCTTAGGGCTGTCCTGTTATGAACATTGCGTGTTTATCATTAAATAAAAGGCGTTTTCTCATGTGCAAATATTGTAATCTCTGTCTTTCTTGTTTTGTATTTTTCAATAAAATGGCAACGTGGTTATTCGCTTTATACGCATTTTGAAGCATTTAACCATTCTTTTTGCAGGATAACATTTTCAGATGACATCCTTGAACCACCTATGACTCGTCCCGACTTTGAACATCCGGTATTTCAGGCCGAAGAAGAGGTCGTCGACGATAGTGACGTTCCTGAAGAATTGTCTTGGTTGGTGAAACAAGAAGAGCGTGTCATTCTGCCTCACGAAGAGGTCATCGAAATTATCAACTTGGGGTCGGAAGGGGTTGAGAAGAATATTCGTATCGGAGCCGCACTGCAGAGCGATATCAAGCGAAGACTGGTTGAAATGCTCCGGGAGTATAGTGATGTATTCGCTTGGTCGTATGAAGATATGCCAGGGCTCGATACAGATATGGTTGTGCACCGTCTGCCACTGAAAGAAGAATGCCCACCGGTCAAACAAAAGCTTCGCAGAACTAGACCAGACATGGCAGTAAAGATCAAAGAGGAAGTTCAAAAACAGTGGGATGCTGGTTTCTTGGCTGTGACAAAATATCCCTCATGGGTTGCTAACATCGTACCAGTGCCAAAGAAAGATGGCAAGGTTCGAATGTGCGTGGATTATAGGGATTTGAATAAAGCGAGCCCAAAGGACGATTTTCCACTTCCTCATATCGACGTGCTAGTTGATAATACTGCTCAATACTCCGTGTTCTCCTTCATGGATGGCTTTTCAGGCTATAATCAGATTAAAATGGCGCCAGAGGACATGGAGAAGACTACTTTCATAACGCCTTGGGGAACATTTTGCTACAGAGTGATGCCCTTTGGTTTGAAAAATGCGGGGGCAACGTATCAGCGTGCAATGACGACTCTTTTCCATGATATGATGCATAAAGAGATCGAAGTTTATGTTGACGATATGATTGCCAAATCCCAGACGAAGGAAGAGCATCTGGTGAATCTGCTGAAGTTATTTAAAAGGCTTAGGAAGTTCAGGCTGAGACTGAACCCTAACAAGTGCACCTTCGGGGTAAGATCGGGTAAACTGCTGGGGTTTATCGTAAGCGAAAGAGGAATAGAGGTCGATCCTGCTAAAATAAAAGTGATTCAAGAAATGTCGACGCCTAAAACAGAGAAAGAGGTGCGCGGGTTTTTAGGGAGGTTGAACTACATCGCTCGGTTCATATCTCATCTAACGGCCACGTGTGAACCATTATTCAAGCTGTTGAAGAAAGATCAAGCTGTAACGTGGAACGAAAATTGTCAAAAGGCGTTCGATAAGATAAAGCAGTACTTGCAGGAGCCTCCTATTTTGATACCCCCAGTGGCAGGGAGACCCTTGATTATGTATTTGACAGTTCTTGAGGGAAGCATGGGTTGTGTTCTCGGTCAACACGACGAGACAGGGAGAAAAGAGCATGCAATTTATTACTTGAGTAAGAAATTTACAGATTGTGAATCTCGATATTCAATGCTTGAGAAAACTTGTTGCGCGCTAGCCTGGGCCGCCAAGCGTTTGCGGCAATACATGCTGAATCATACAACCATGCTCATCTCGAAGATGGATCCTATCAAATATGTATTCGAAAAGCAGGCGTTGTCAGGGAGAATTGCCCGTTGGCAGATGGTCTTGACTGAATACGACATTCAATACGTCTCGCAAAAGGCTATAAAGGGGAGTGTGCTGTCTGAGTACCTGGCAGAGCAGCCTATTGAAGATTACCAATCGATGAGGTTTGATTTTCCTGACGAGGATATCATGTACCTAAAGATGAAAGATTGTGAAGAGCCGCTTCCAGACGAAGGACCAAAGTTGGGTTCCAAATGGAAGATGATATTTGACGGAGCTGTGAACGCTTACGGTAGCGGAATATGGGCAATCATCACTACGCCACACGGGTCGCACATCCCGTTTACTGCTCTATTGACCTTTGCAGTTACCAATAATGAGGCCGAATACGAAGCTTGTATAATGGGGCTTGAAGAAGCCATTGATTTGCGAATCAAACATCTGGACGTATACGGAGACTCAGCTCTGATGGTGAATCAGATCAAAGGAGAATGGGAGACACGTCAGCCCAATTTGATACATTATATGAATTATGCAAGGAGGTTGTTGCCTTTCTTCGACAAGGTTGAATTGCATCACGTACCGAGAGCAGAAAATCAAATGGCTGGCGCCCTGGCCACTTTGTCTTCCATGTACAAAGTCAACTTCTGGAACGAGGCTCCCAGGATTGTCATTTCTCGGCTTGACAGACCTGATTTTGTATTTGCTATCGATGAAGCATCCGACGACAAACCGTGGTATTTCGATATCCTTAATTTCCTGAAGAACAAAGAGTATCCGGCTGGGGCATCCAGTCAAGATCAGAAGACTCTCAGGAGATTAGCGGGTAATTTCTATTTGAATCCGGATGGTGTCTTGTACAGAAGAAACCACGACTTGGTGTTGTTGCGTTGCGTAGATGAAAGAGAGGCAAAGCTGCTCATGGAGGAAATACACGAAGGTACCTTTGGTACGCATGCTGGTGGGCATGCTATGACGAGAAAGCTGCTGCAGGCAGGTTATTTTTGGCTGACTATGGAAAATGATTGTTTCAAGTTTGCGAGGAAGTGCCATAAGTGCCAAATTTATGCTGATAAGATCCATGTGCCTCCGAGTCCTCTGAATGTGATGTCATCGCCATGGCCATTCTCGATGTGGGGAATCGATATGATTGGAAAGATCGAGCCGACAGCTTCTAATGGGCACCGGTTCATTCTAGTAGCAATCGATTATTTCACCAAGTGGGTGGAAGCAGCGTCTTACGCAAATGTAACTAAGCAAGTGGTGGCCAGATTCATCAAGAGAGATATCATTTGCCGATATGGGATCCCCGAGCGGATAATCACGGACAACGGTTCAAACCTGAACAACAAAATGATGAAGGAGCTCTGTCAGAATTTCAAAATCGAACATCACAACTCCTCCCCTTACCGGCCCAAGATGAATGGCGCTGTCGAAGCGGCCAATAAGAATATCAAGAAGATCGTTCAGAAAATGGTGGTGACCTATAAGGATTGGCATGAGATGCTACCTTTCGCTTTGCACGGTTATCGTACGACGGTACGCACATCAACCGGGGCAACCCCGTTCTCGTTAGTATACGGAATGGAAGCGGTATTACCATTGGAAGTTGAGATCCCTTCTCTGAGGGTATTGCGAGATGTTCAACTAGATGAGGCAGAATGGGTGAAAGACAGGTTGAACCAACTGAGTTTGATGGATGAGAAGAGGCTAGCTTCTCTAGCATACGGTCGTTTGTACCAGAGCCGAATGAAGAAAGCATATGATAAGAAGATACATCCGCGAAGCTTTCAGACGGGCGACCTTGTGTTGAAAAGAATTCTCCCGCCGCAGGCAGATCACAGGGGCAAGTGGACCCCCAACTACGAAGGGCCATACGTTGTCAGGAAAGTCTTTTCAGGAGGAGCGTTATTGTTGTCCACTATGGACGGTGAAGACTTCACGTCGCCTGTGAATTCGGACGCAGTTAAAAAATACTTTGCTTAAAATTGACCCGCTGGACAGAAAAAAGAGAGTCCAGGCAAAAATGGGGCATCCTGGCGAACCAAAAACAGAATGAAAGGTTCGGGAAAAAGTTAGGGATAAATTGAAAAAATGTACACCCGCGAAGTTGAAAACCTATACTGGGCGGCTTCGGCAAAAAAGGGTATCCCGGTGAACTGAAAACCCGTAAAGGGCGGTTCACGCAAAAGTTAGGGATTTGAAAAGCAAATGACTGCAGTCCGAATTTGATACTGCAATGAGCATTGGTGCGGGAGAATCTATTCGAGGGGTCGATTATCAGATACAACCTCTTCGGAAGTGTGGATACCGGGAAAGCATTAGAGTCTGACGAGTCATAGGAGGATCAGTTCGTGGTGTTCATTTGCATCCTGTTGCCGACATGTGTACAAATTTAGTTTGTCAATATATTTATGCTTCTTGTGCATACTTGTATATTTGCTTTGCGTAGCTTCCTCTTTTCAGGAGTTACATCCTGTGTACAAAAACTCCGCCCATTCAGGGGCCCAATCAATAAAATATGTTATTCAGTACTTGATGCTGGTTCTTTACTGTTTTGTGCATGATAAAGCGCCTAAGTTTACTGAAACTAGCATGTGTATAACATCACTGGCCCTTGCCGACAATTGCTAAAGCTTTGAATTAACTGAAAATAACGTCCCTAACCTGAATAGATTTGGTTGCATAGGCTTGTCTTATCTTGTTTGTGTTGTTGCAGGTTTCATAGCCGTACGAGGAAGATGATCAAAAGACTGCGGTAACGAAAGACTCGACCCCCACGCAGGTCATGCATGGGCTTCCTGAAGAAGGATCAAATTCCCCAGCTGGTCGTAGCTTATCCAAAAGACATGCTCCAGCAAAGTCATTCATCCTCAGCAGAGTTTGGCGATTCCAAGATTATAAGGCTGTATTCAGACAGTGTATCTCAAGCCGAGTTGGTTTAGTCGCAGAAGATTAACATTTGTGAGCTGTAGTCGGGCAGTTTACCTTTCCCCGCAGGGTCAGTTACTCTCCCCCAGCGGAGCCAGTTGATTTTTCCCAAGAGAATCAGTCCCGTCCCCAGTGGAATTCTCTTTGCAAGTGTTTTCATTCCTTCCAGTGGAACGCGAAGATTAAGACTCTCCCCAGCAAAGTTGGTTGTGAGTCCTGGCATTTATTTTGTCAGAATACCGTGTGATATCCGGTCACTCTTCAGCAGAAGTATAATCATACCAAGCGCATCTGCTAGTCTCCAGCAGAGTTACATTCCCAGCAGGGTGTTACTTCAATGAGGTGCTTGGTTTAAGTTCCCAATTTCCCAGCTGAGTCGACTTCAGCATTTATTTTGCTGGAACAATTCTGTAGCATCTGGCTATCCCAGCGGAGTTGGCATTATCTTCAGCATTTATTTTGCTGAAGCAGTTCCTGTACCTCGGCAGTTCGGGTTGGCATTTGCATTGGCATACAGTGTCATGCTTGCATCCACCAAATGAAAAAAGCGTAGCATTTCCATGTCGAATGGAGCATTGCATCAACGTCAAACGCATGCATTTTGAAACATAAACCAGGTTGGCTAAACTTTTGTTTCAAGTATTGTTTCTCTTGCAGGTAGAGAGGGCTCTTGCTCAAATGAAGTATCAAACATTCAAGATCTCGGCGTGAGACAGTCAACGAAGTGTCAGCTTTGGCACTACTCCCCGTAGAGTTGTCATGATGAAGTTCTCTTTGTCTCCGAACAGAGTTATTTGTGAATCTCTCGTGTTTTCCCCGCCAGAGTGGGTAGGCAAGATTTCTCCTCATTCTCAAGCAGAGTTATTTGTCATTAAAGGGTTTCCCGAACCAGAATTTCAGAGGCCACCGCCGGTTATTAGAACAGGCGTCCGATAGTTCGGTTGTCAGATATCCCCAGTAGAGTCTGCTTCAACGTCGCTGCCACGTCAGTACTAAGAAGTTTGTGGATTGGGACCAATGGAGAAACGAGTCCTAACGGGGATAAATTTGTTGACGGGTTCTTCGTGCTAGAAAAGTGGGAGTCCTAATGTGGATAGTTTTATTTCCCCGAGTTGATAGAGGGTGTTAGTCCTAACGTGGACAGGTTCAATTTTTCAGAATTGTTGGAATGTGGAGTCCTAACGTGGACATTTCTTCCAGGTGACGATATGTGTTAGTCCTAGCGGGGACAGATTCGAGTTCTCGGTATTGATCGAAGGTGGAGTCCTGACGTGGACGAAGTTGGTTACTCTTCGTGTTGGTGTCCTGATGTGGACCATTTATTTCCAGCAGATAGCTTTATTCTTGATGATGAAATGTGCGTCCTGACGTGGACAAGTTGGTAGTTCTTTGTGATGACAAGATGCGAGAGTCCCGACGCAGACAAATTTATCCTTCTTCGTGTTGTTGGCAAAGTATGAGTCCTGACGTGGACAAGTCTTATTTCCCCAGCAAGTCGAAGACGCGCGAGTCCTGACGTGGACAGGTTCTATTACTTCAGCAGGTTGAGATGTGAGTCCTGACATGGACAAGTCTCACTTCCCCAGTGGGTCGAAGGTGCATGAGTCCTGACGTGGACAAAATTTTATTTCTTCAGCAAATCAAGAAGAGAGTCCTGACTGGACAAATCAAGACGAAACGTGAGTCCTGACGTGGACAGATTTATTCCTTACGTGGAAAGAGAAATTTTAGTTCCTTACGTGGAAAAGCAAGGTTATTCCTTACGTGGAAAGCTTGGAGTCCTTACGTGGACAGATCAAGAATCTTATTCCTTACATGGAAGAAAACTGGTTTCCTTACGTGGAAAGATTGAGTCCTTACGTGGGCATATCAAGAAAGTTTAGTCCTGACATGGACAGATTCAGATCAAGTTGATTCCTAATGTGGAAAGAGTTATTCCTTACGTGGAAAGAGTGGGAGATTCCTTACGTGGAAAGATGACATTCCTCACGTGGAGAGATTGGAGTCCTTACGTGGACAAATCAAGATGAATTGTATTCCTTACGGGGAAAAATGTGATTCCTTACGTGGAACGAGATTGTATTCCTTACGTGGAAAGATTGAGTCCTTACGTGGACATATCAAGTCTGAGTCCTTACGTGGACAGATTGAGTTTGTATTCCTTACGTGGAAGAACGAGTTATTCCTTACGTGGAAAGAGAAATTTTAGTTCCTAACGTGGAAAGATGGAGATTCCTTACGTGGAAAGTTGAGTCCTAACGTGGACAGTGTTATTCCTAGCGTGGAAAGAAAGATTGATTCCTTACGTGGAAGAACGATGTATTCCTTACGTGGAAGAAAAATGATTCTTTACGTGGAAAAGAGATTGTGTTCCTGACGTGGAAAGGTGAGTCCTAACGTGGACGGTATTATTCCTTACGTGGAAAGGTGAGTCCTAACGTGGACGATGTTATTCCTAACGTGGAACGGTCATTCCTTGCGTGGACAATGTTATTCCTAACGTGGACAAGAGTTTACTCCTAACGTGGACGATTTATTCCTGATGAAATAAAGACGAGTCATCCTCCAGCAAAGTTGTTGAAGTTTTTTCGAGTAGACGAAGCAGGCGTCCTAACGTGGACAAGAAAAGTTTTATTCTTGCAATGATAGAAGCTTTTCGGGCTGACGAAATAATCCCCAAGCAGTGGTGTAGTTCATGTCTGCGGTTGGCAAATTTCTGGGTTCTTAGTATTCAACCGTCTCGTACCGCGAATGTCTGAAGGCTCCGAGCTCTTCACCCAATCGGGTCCAAGTCGCTTGAATAGGGGCAGCTGTTGTACCCTAAAATTTGCTCAACCTTATTCACTTGGTTTATGTTTCAATATCATTAACATTTGCATATAGAGGCATGTACATAGTCTAATCATCTGCATAGCATAAGCATAGCAAGTCATCCAACAGGGGACCAATCATTATTCTCATCTCTATGAGCCTATCAAGAGGCTATTATTCAAATTCAATCTCATTCAAGTCATCAGAAAGAATTGGAAAGCTGGAAAGTCAATGGATCAAGCAAGTGCATCCATCTCCTATCTGAGGGTA
Source organism: Lathyrus sativus (assembly GCA_963859935.3). Classification (NCBI taxonomy): domain Eukaryota; kingdom Viridiplantae; phylum Streptophyta; class Magnoliopsida; order Fabales; family Fabaceae; genus Lathyrus; species Lathyrus sativus. The sequence goes on along the minus strand of OZ012740.1, from coordinate 181,252,560 downwards.
TCTAAGGATCAACAAAGAAATTGTGAGCTGTGGGCTGAGCATGGAGAGTATCTGGACATCATAAGAGACTTAGAAAGTCATTTGGAGAAGGAGACAAGTCATTGGTGTGATCACAAGAATTGCAGTTGAAGGCAGCCAACTAGGGTTTCATCTGGGGTCAACTTTAGGTCAACTCTAGGTCAACTGACTGATTGAAAGGCATTAAAGGCTATTGGAAAGATGTGGGGTTCATCATTTGACATGTAAAGAAGGATATGTTGTTATGCTAAGAAGAAATCAAGAGGAATCAAGGAGAAGAGGAGTTTCTAAATTAGGGTTTTTGTGTAAAATCCCCTAATTTAGGTCAAATTTCCAAGCAAGATAAGTCAAAATGAAAGCTTCAAATGGATCCTTGGTCAACATGAAACTTGTAGAGGATCTCAAGACCTTTAATTTTAGTGGTGGAAGACACTAAGGAGATTTATAGAACTCAAGTTATGGTCCTTGCAAGTTACAGGTCATCTGAGGTATCTGAAATTTTGTCTGTGAAAATGACTTGACTTCCAAGCTATTTTTACCCCTCAAGGAGATTTCAAATGAAATTCTGGTCAATATAAGAGTTGTTCCTAATTGTCTTAGCTTTATAGAAGGGTATAGTATGCCTTCTTATGATTTGTGGAACTCTACTTATGGTCTTGGCAAGCAAAGGGTATTTTGGTCATCTGAGAATTACAGGTCATTTCAAGCCTATGCCCAAAACTCATACAAGGAAGCTTCAAATGGAAAACCTTACAACATCAAACTTGCTCCAAATGACATTTTGAGTCTAGAAAAGTGACCATGAGAGATTGGAAAGATTCATAGCACAAGGTTTCAAAATTGTTGGATTTAATGAATAAAAAAGGACTTAAAAATTAGATTTTTCATATTTTGGCCAAATGGGACAAAATTATAGGTCATTTTGAATGGAAAAGTCATTTTGAGAACATTGGCTAAAGTGGAATTTTGAGGTTAGTTCAAATTTTGAGAGTTATTCAAGGTTGCTTACAAAGGAAGAAACATAATCCAAAATGTAAGGAAAGAGTGCAAGGGAAGTTTCTCCAAGTTTCTAGGAGGTTCTAATGTCATGTATATATTGGTATGAAGAGGTTCATGCAAGGGTTGGTGATCACATTTTCTCATAAACACAAGTTTCACACATTTTCTTCAAATTGCAAAATCAATTCAAACACTCTCAAACTTTCACCAATTTGCACCATTCTTGATCTGTTCTTCATCATCATCATCCAAGGATTGTAATTCACACATTCATTTGGTAAATTGAAGGAGGATTTGAGCTGTGCAAATTCACCATTCAAAGTGCAAGAATTTTGGAATTGGGAGATTCAAAGTCTTGGAGCATCATTGGTTGCATACAGAACTCATCATCAAGTTCTTGGATCACTTTCCAATCATTACAAGCCTTGGATCAGCACATTCCATAGCTGTTTTCTTCACTTTGCACCAAGTAAGTTCTCATTCGAATTGGCTGTTTTGGTTAGAATTTCTAGGTTTTGATAGCATAGAAGGGTTAAGGTAGGATAGATGATTGAGTTTAGTGAGTTTGGAGAGCTTTCATGGAGTTTGCCATAGGTGTACCAAATCTGTTAGGGTTTGTAACTCTTGATTCAATGCACGAAAATCTTGGTTGAATAGCATGTTGTGATCAGCATAAGGTGTAGATGAGTTTAGGACAAGAATTGGTGAGAATTAGAGCAATTGATCACAGGTATTAATGGTGGATCAGGACTGTTATATCTATCGAGTTGGTTTATTGAGCGAGTTTTAGGGGAAGTTATTGTCATGGCTGTGTAGAGGGAAGTTTATAGAGCAACTTTGCTCTTGGAGTCGTGTGAATCCATGGAAGTATGAGGGAGAATAGAGGAGGAGAAGCTCGTGCATGGCTATGGTTTTTTCAGGGTTAGGGTTTGCCCAAGGTTGAAGATGACTTGCAAGCCACACGATGGCCTTTTGACATTTGACTGGAATTCGAAATCAATGGCCACGATTGAACTGAAAAACGGAGGGAGAATTCAAACCATGAAACGCCCCGTTTCATTTATTCTATCAGATTGGGCTTCAAATTCGCTTGCTATACACACCCCCTCAAACTAAGCCCAACTCAAATGAACGTAAATAACTGCTATTCACACCGTTTTACTTTTTTTAATTTTTGTTGGCTTTCTGACGCCTCCTGGGCCTAGTGCAAAGATGCTATTCGTACCCCCTCATCATGGCCCATCTGCATTTATAACCAGGCGTGTTTGCTTTCTGCACCCTCCATGCATATTAATTCATTTTATTTTCTTTTTAAAAAACATTAAATCTTTCAAAAATCATAACAAATCATAAAATGCATGATTTTAATTGGTTCTTTTTGAATTCTTTTCATAATTTTGTCAAGAAAATTATCATACAAAAAAATTAATAATTCATTTCATTTTTATATTTTAGGCATATTTTTCTTTTAATAGGTGTAAATAATTGTTTTGTTTAATGCATGATTTTGTCAATTTTAGTTTGATTAGTTGCTTTACTATTTTTTATCCATTCTTTTTAGATTGATTAATAGACATTGTTAGCTTGTATATTCAATTTAGTTCCCATTTTTAGGACTTAACTTTAGGTGATTAGTTTAGGTATGAACAACATGAATAAAATTAGGGTTTAAGTGATGACTTAGGAGAATTGAATCATTTCCCTTTAGAGTTAGAGATTGAATATTTTAGATATGGGACTATAGGGGTATGGGTAGTTATTAGATCCCTTAGACATTATTAGGATTCCCCTACTGCTATTAATACACTGTATTTGCTTGACTGGTGTGGTGTGCCCTCTCTGGGGATTATTGCTTGTTTGTGTGGGTATTGGGATTGCTTGGGGATTGGGGTAGATGAAGACTTGTGATGATGAAGACATTGGAGATCCAGAGACTGAAGACCAACCTCCAGAGTTGAAGAGGAGATTCTTGCTAGCAGCTGTTGAGGAGACTAGGGTTTAGGAGCTAGGCAGAGCTCTAGATTAGAAAGCTTGTTTCTCAAACATGGAATGCCTTGTCTGCATCCATTCTTTCTCTATGATTCAAAGTCTCTTTCAAATATCCACCTCCTTCCTTTGGAAGGATCAGTGAATGTATTTGAAAGATAGAACTTTTGAGGGAAAAATTATCTGTATAATGTTAACAGTTGATGAACCACCCTTGGTAGGTAATTGACTGTCTAACATTCATTCACTTCAGCTTGTTGATTGATGTTCATCCTGGAGATTGAGACTTGAAGAAATGCCATTGCAGATGGAAGACTGATGATCAAGACCTTGCTTGAAGGCTGCGGAGATAGAGATTGATGCTTGCTGAAACTTGTAGCTGATTGGAGAGGACTTGAAGACAGGTGTTGGTGCAGAGCTGCTGTGGCTGTTTATTTTTCTGTTGTATTTCATTCCTGATGTATTGATTGGTTTTCCCTGACTGTATTGCTTGTTGTTTAACTTGTGGGTTGAAAGTGAATTCTGTTCACTTTTGCCTATTGTTTTCTAGGTTCGAGGTTGAGTGGGACTCCCTTGCCTCGCTTGTACTGTTGCATCCATGCATTTTACCGTTTTATTATATATCTGCTATTGTTTCTGTTCCCGCTTATCCTGTAGGATCTCTGTTTCTCTCTGTGCAAGAGAGGAGCATGATAGACACTAGGTCTTAACCCAAGCATGATAACATTAGATTAGTTTGATTCCCTTCGCAATCGTAGGTTAGAGTTCTGTCTCTTCTTTCTCAAAACAAACAGAAAAACACTATAATATTTCAAACACAATAAAAGACACTTCTTCCGTAAAAGAATGTGTACTCATCAAAACGTCGTTTTTGTCCGCTTGGACTGTTAATCAGAAAAACCTTTTTCAGAAGGAATAAAATCAATCAAAACAGACTTGTGTCGTACGTGGCCCGAACTACGTTTGCTCTGATCTTCCATGCAGTGTGGAAGTACGTAGGCATAGGATGCGATATCCTAGTGAGCAACCTTCACCCACCTTTACCCGTAGTTAGGCGAACTACGTTGACTCTGATTTCTCGTTCCAGACGGGAATACGTAGGCATAAAGTGCGATACTTTGCCGAGTCATTTTCTTTTCTTTTAGACCCTTAACCTTTAGTTTAGATAGAAATAACAATCCGTACCGGAAAACAAGCGTGGATCCCGTCGAGTACGACGGACGTTAGGGGTGCTAATACCTTCCCCTTGCGTAACCGACTCCCGAATCCAGGTTTTGGTTGCGATGACCATTCCTTTCCCCGTTTTGCGGTAGGTTTACCTCGGGCGTTTCCTTTCCCTCCGTTGGGATAAATAACGCACAGTGGCGACTCTTCTGTTCAGCCGACGCCGATTTTCGCAGTAGCGACACATTCATGCATATTTCCAGCATTTCTTTACTTTGCAGTTGATTCCTGTTTGTTGTTTAGTCCTGTTGCCATGATCCCTTAGGAGCTCTAACTTCTCCGCTGCGGAGTCGTTATGATAGACATTAGGATGGTCAACCAGGCATGATAACATTAGGTAGATTCCCCTTTTTAACCATAGTTTTAGGGTGTCTCTTTATTTTCTAAGCCATAGAAAACACTTGAGTAGCTTGTGTCGTAGTTAGCCGAACTACATCTGCTCTGATTTCTCGTACCAGACGAGAATATGTAGGCATAGAATGCGATATCCTAGCGAGCACACTAACAACTAACATTTTTGTTCTCTCGCGGCTGTGCAATCGAGACTTTCCTGCTGACGACTGATTGTTACCCCTTTCTCTTGCCCGAGTGCATTTGAGACCAGACCATAGTTTTTCCCATAGGTTCCCGTACCCTTAAAACCAGTTTATTTTCTCACTGCTGTGTGAGAACGCCCAGTTTAGCAGTAGTTAGTCGAACTACGTTTGCTCTGGTCTTCCATGCCGTGTGGAAGTACGTAGGCACAGGACGCGATGTCCTGGCGAGCAACCTCCCCCCGTCTAGACGTAGGTAGTCGAACTACGTTGACTCTGACTTTCCCATTGCACGAGGGAGTACGTAGGCCCAGAACACCGTATGTTCTGTCGAGTCCTGTCCTTTTCTTTTCTTTTCAGACTGACCATTAGCGTAGATAGATAAACACACCCTTTTCCTTATAAACACCAAGCGTGGATCCCGTCGAGTACGACGGACGTGAGGGGTGCTAATACCTTCCCCTTGCGTAACCGACTCCCGAATCCAGGTTTTGGTTGCGATGACCATACCTTTTCCCGTTTTTGCGAGGTTTACTTCGAGCGTTTCCTTTCCCTCCGTTGGGATAAATAACGCACGATGGAGACTCTTCTGTCAGTCGGCGCCGATTTTCGCAGTAGCGACAGCTGGCGACTCTGCTGGGGACCTTATAGCATCTAGGGACTTTTCCCATCCCTTATGCTGGGACCGTTTCCCATCCCCTACGCGAGTCAATCCTAGCGCTTGGGTGTTTATCTGTTGGGTGTTGTGCATATGTGTTTTATCTTTCCGCACTTTACTTTCCCGCACCTTTACCTTTCCGCATTTACTTTCAGCACGATATTATTATGTTTATTGCTGTGGGAGAGGGAGGTTACTATGAGTGAGAAGCCGGACCTGGGCTTGAGTATGCACCTAGACATAGTTGCGGAGAGTAGTAGACGAACCTGTCTGCTGAGCAGGCACAGTTCCCTACGAAATCTGCGCTCAGACGAGGTTCTCGCAGAGGTGCTCCTTTCCGGTCCTGAGGATCTGAGGGGAGTCCAGACGTGAGGATTGTCGACTCTGGGGACCGATCATTTGGAAGTCAGCTAAGTGAGGCCTCTTCATGACTTGATGATGCCACTCCTTCTGGGAATCGTATCGTCACTCATGAAAGTCTGTGACGCTGATGACCGCATAGGATGTCGTACCTTTGTCCGTGGATTAGGTCCATACCTGTGAGAGGGATTGGGTTATTGCAGGAAAACTGGCATTCAGAAACCATGATTCAGTATTTACCAGATAGTTTTCTTGGCTCGTTAACAGGTGTGTTGTCTGGATCAGATGGGTCTCTTGTTTGAGGTTGATACTATTATCAGATTGTTTTCTCGTCAGATACAGAGGTTCAGACGGATTTCTTACCAGGGGATTGGTATTTTGAGTGTCAGATGATAGTTAGTGTCATGAAGTTCTGGTGACTGTGGTGGTTTTCTGTTCTTGACATCACAGAGATGTTCCTCTTCAGGCTACAGCATAGCCCCTGTGTTCACTGATTGCATCATTTATCATATTGCATTATCGCATTACCATTTGCATCCAACTAACGTGTGTGTATTACAGGTACATATTTTCCCTCCCAGTTCCGGTGTTTGTTTCCTAGCAAGACATGGAAGCCATGAAGAGAGTGTTACCCTACAAATTCCCGTCTCCAAATATCAGTCTGTTGTCAGAATTAATTACTATTGCTGGGAAGAAGGTGATGGGAGATTTCAGGAAGACATATGGGAGGATCCTGACTTATGTTTACCAGCCCTCGGCTTACGAGATCAGCAGCATTTACACCCTGTTGCAGTTTTATGATGCTGAGCTCAGGTGTTTCGTATTTCCTGATTTTGTCTTGGCTCCTACCCTGGAGGAGTATTCTGCACTCTTGGATATACCGATTCGCGAGCAGATGCCTTTCTATCACACGGACGCTAAGCCTAATCTGGCTGAGCTTTCTGATATCCTGCACTTAAGAGAGTTTGAGCTGACAGGGAAGATGATCAGAAGAGGAGATGTGTGGGGATTGTAAGAGCAAGATTTGTCTCTACAGGATTATCTCTATGTTTTGATGATAACAATTGAGTATTTGTGAAAGAACCATTTTATGGTTTAATGTTTGTTATGTGCAGGTCATATTAAATTAAATATATTAGACCAAACAAACAAAAGCAACGTGTGCAGCTAGTAATATATGGAATTACTATGTGTAACGTCATAAAGCGCTTGGGAGAAGCTAGTTTGCTTATGTATCTGATCACCATCAGTAAATAACCAAGGATGCTGGATATTGCAGTTGCAATGCATCTGTGGATTCTGATCTGAGTTGTGCATCTGATCTAAAAAGCAAATTAGATCTGAACAATGCAAATATGAAAGGCTTCAAAGGTTCAAAGAGCATCTTATACAAAGATCTGAACACTGCCTCCAAGAGTATCTGAACATTGACTCTGAAGACTCTGAAGACATGTTCTGAAGGTCAAGACTCTGAAGACTCTGAAGTCATGCTCTGAAGGTCAAGACTCTGAAGGCATGTTCTGAAGGTCAAGACTCTGAAGATATAATCATCTGAAGAAGTTTGTGATGAAGACTCTGATGACTTGAAGTTCTAAAGGCTGAAGGCTCTGAAGACCAAGTGCAAAAGACTCTGAAGACCAGACTCTGAAGAAGAAAGATTATGATGCTTCACCAGATAAGACGTGTTCAATCAGATGAGCTGTTGCTATCAACTCTGATGAACAAAGTGCTGAAGCCAGAATCTGATGTTTACTATGCTATCTATACCAAAGTAGTTTCTGAACTACTCATCTGTAACATCATCAGAAGAACCAAGCCAGAAGCAAATTTTCCAAGCTGTTAAATGGAATATTACCGTTGCAAGAAAAGGACAAGAAAGTGATGTCATCCAACACATGCTTATCTATCCGTTGAGATATGACCGTTGGAGTTTGAATGAACATCCTTATCCCCTCAACGACTCTATTAGCTGTAATATAAAGGAATAACATTTGAATCATTCAAATGTTAGCATGCTTGTAAGCATGAAGTGTAGAAAGGAAAGAAAGAAGAAAAGCTTAAAATGAAAAGAAGCCTTAGTGCTCACACACAGAAAAGCTTTTAAGCAATATGGAAACTGTACTCAATAATCTATTAGAGATTTATTATTATATTAGTTTTTATATTAGAAAGCAAGGAGCTGTTGCTCAATACTTGCTAGGAACTTAATTAGGAGTAATCTGCTTATTTGAGAAGCACTTATGTAATCTCCGGCAACACAAATTCTTTTTAGAATTAAGTGGTTCCTCAAGTGATCTTGTTAAGATCAGTATACTTGAGATGACAAGTGACAGTAGTCATTTGTGGAAATCCTAATAGGAGATCTTTAGTGATCGAATTCTATTAAGGTGTCAATGAACGTTATATCCTTGGGGATCCCTGAACGTGTCATTGTCAAGTTGTTAGTCACTTGCAATTAGCTTGTGCATCTGTAATCAGTTCGGTTATAGTGGATTAAGTCCTTATTTGATTAAGGCGAAATCACCTTGGAAGGGTGGACTGGATTAGCTTGGGAGTTGCTCAAGTGAACCAGGATATATGTTGTGTTCTTTACTTTCAGTATGCTTTGTTATTTATGCTTCCACAATGTATTTAATATAAGCACATAAAAGCATCAAGTGAAGAAGAAGACAAGAAAAGGAAAAATCTAATAGAAGGCGTAAACCCAATTCAATCCCCCCCTTTCTTGTGTTTATTTCACACCTTCAATTGGTATCAGAGCTCCGGTTCTGTTATTGATGGATATCAAACACCTAACAGTGTCAGATAAAGATCCATAGGCTGTGTGAAGAAATACTTTTGGGGATTTTTCACCGTTCTTACAATTTCAGTCTCATATCAGTTTTTGAGGATAATGAGTACTAAAATTGTAATCTATTGGGTTACCTTGAGCAAGTCACTGATTCTGTGAAGTTTGAAATTTGAAGTGTTGAAGCCTTCAACAACAAATCTCCTCCAGAAGATTCTGAAAGAAGAATGAAGAATCAGCTGACAAGATAGTTCAAAGCATCAGAAGCAAAGCAACTGAGGTAGGATACCGAAGACACTTTCAGTTGGTATCAAGTATTATCTAATGGAGCACTGATGCTAAGATTCAAGTTTTGATAACAAGCTTGGAATCAGAAACCAAAGGTGGAGAAACCTAAGGTGATTTAGCAGAAGATCCTACTCCTTCTATTGGTACTCAGAAGTTCTCACACCTTCAGTTGGTACGAGAATTCTAGAAGAAGAAGTCTCCCTCAGATACTGATTGATAAGAACAAGATTGTCATTCAAATCTAGAAATTCATCTTGGTTTAATGATAATTTATGATGATCAACCACGACTGTCCAAAGGATAAATTCTTGGTGCAAGAAGATATAGCTTTCATCTGGAAACAAGTCATCTTGAAGATAAAGAAGCATGATCATCGGCATCCAAAGATGGATGATCAGAAGATGAAGACCAAAGGAGGAATCAGATAAAGAATGTAGCAGATAGAAGGATAATCTGTTAGAGAGTAGCCATCTAAGACTCTCATGTATTTAACGTACACTCTAAGAAAGAAAGAGGTTAGTAAAATGGTAGATCAGAAGCTCTACATAGGTATGAGTTATACTCTTCTGTATTTTACTGTTTCTAGTCCTGACATTCTTTTCGGTATATGTGTATGTACTTGATTCCAATCAGATCCTAAAGAATCTCATTTAACAGCTGTTAAGAGATTTCTGAGGTATCTGAAAGGTACTACTAACGTGACTCTGTGTTGCAGAAAACCAGATAACTATTTTTAGTAGGTTTCTGTTATGCTGATGTTACTGAAGTTAGAGTTAGTTGCAAAAGTACCTCTGGATAGCACTATCCCTTAAAGAAGCAAAATACATCAGATGTTGATTGAAGTATCAGATGCTCTGGATGAAGTGTCAAATGAAGGACATTGATGTACAAATGATTGAAGGATCAAATGGCACATCACCTTCAATTGATATCAGATGATATCTAAAGATCTGAGCAAATTTGAAGTCGTAGACTATCAGAAGATTTGGATCATCTGGAGATCTGGATAAGAGATTCTATTAGAAGATGGTTTGTAAAATCAAACGTTGATACTTCTGAAGTATAGTGTTTTGATGTTGAAGAAACGAGCTGAAATAGTTTCATTATTTCACACCTTCAATTGGTATCTTACATCTTATATTGGTATCATGTCTCTGACATCCAACCAGAAGCAAAGCGTCAGATAACTCTGAGCAAAACTTCAGAAGATGTTTGAGTGAAGATACAGAAGGTTCTGGGCGCAGAATCAAGAATCAAAGCAAAGGCCAGAACAAGCACTTCAACTCTGGAACTTGAGACTTCTTGAGATATTTTTCAGAAGTAATTAGACTTTGAAAATGGATGCATTTCAAGTTGGTCTAAGGACTGGAATTATTGGTATCAAGATCAATCTAGAAGGAAGAAGAATTTTCAACCTTCTTGTCTAAATATAGCAGAGGAAGATTCCAGAAAAGAAACTTCCATATTAGTACAAGAAGCTGAAGATGCTAAGAAGACTAGGCAAAATATTGTAGTTGGATTTTCTTGTGAAACTACTTTTGTACGTTGAGTACGGGACATTAGTAAGTTTAGAGGAGATCAACAAGCTCTGAAGGATGTACAACAAGTTGTCAGAGAAAGTTCTGCTGAACAGAAACTTGTCAACAATCCTCGTCAGAGCATGCTTCTACAAACTCTGAAGAGTTGTCACTCTCCAAGAAGCAGGGGGAGATATAGAAGATGCAATCTGGAAAAGATATCAACCTACCTTATTGGTATCAACCTGTAAGAAGTAAGTTCTCAGGGGGAGAAATGAAAGATGATTAAGTTCTCAGGTGCTATCTCTCAACTCCTATCTTTTTAATTTCTGACATTAAAAAGAGAGAAATATTTTTTCTTAAAATCTATTTTTTTAATGAAAAACTCTAACTTTTTGATGATGTCAAAAAGGGGGAGAAATGAAGATGATTTTGATATTATCTGGAGGAATAGAATATAACTTGGGGAGAAATGGAAAATGTTTTTAAGGTTAACACATTCAGGGGGAGAAGTTGCTTAGAACTCTGAATAGGTTAATGCTTGGTGATTACCCTGTATAAAATGTTCTCTCAAAATACATGTTTTTGTCATCATCAAAAAGGGGGAGATTGTAAGAGCAAGATTTGTCTCTACAGGATTATCTCTATGTTTTGATGATAACAATTGAGTATTTGTGAAAGAACCATTTTATGGTTTAATGTTTGTTATGTGCAGGTCATATTAAATTAAATATATTAGACCAAACAAACAAAAGCAACATGTGCAGCTAGTAATATATGGAATTACTATGTGTAACGTCATAAAGCGCTTGGGAGAAGCTAGTTTGCTTATGTATCTGATCACCATCAGTAAATAACCAAGGATGCTGGATATTGCAGTTGCAATGCATCTGTGGATTCTGATCTGAGTTGTGCATCTGATCTAAAAAGCAAATTAGATCTGAACAATGCAAATATGAAAGGCTTCAAAGGTTCAAAGAGCATCTTATACAAAGATCTGAACACTGCCTCCAAGAGTATCTGAACATTGACTCTGAAGACTCTGAAGACATGTTCTGAAGGTCAAGACTCTGAAGACTCTGAAGACTCTGAAGTCATGCTCTGAAGGTCAAGACTCTGAAGGCATGTTCTGAAGGTCAAGACTCTGAAGATATAATCATCTGAAGAAGTTTGTGATGAAGACTCTGATGACTTGAAGTTCTAAAGGCTGAAGGCTCTGAAGACCAAGTGCAAAAGACTCTGAAGACCAGACTCTGAAGAAGAAAGATTATGATGCTTCACCAGATAAGACGTGTTCAATCAGATGAGCTGTTGCTATCAACTCTGATGAACAAAGTGCTGAAGCCAGAATCTGATGTTTACTATGCTATCTATACCAAAGTAGTTTCTGAACTACTCATCTGTAACATCATCAGAAGAACCAAGCCAGAAGCAAATTTTCCAAGCTGTTAAATGGAATATTACCGTTGCAAGAAAAGGACAAAAAAGTGATGTCATCCAACACATGCTTATCTATCCGTTGAGATATGACCGTTGGAGTTTGAATGAACATCCTTATCCCCTCAACGACTCTATTAGCTGTAATATAAAGGAATAACATTTGAATCATTCAAATGTTAGCATGCTTGTAAGCATGAAGTGTAGAAAGGAAAGAAAGAAGAAAAGCTTAAAATGAAAAGAAGCCTTAGTGCTCACACACAGAAAAGCTTTTAAGCAATATGGAAACTGTACTCAATAATCTCTTAGAGATTTATTATTATATTAGTTTTTATATTAGAAAGAAAGGAGTTGTTGCTCAATACTTGCTAGGAACTTAATTAGGAGTAATCTGCTTATTTGAGAAGCACTTATGTAATCTCCGGCAACACAAATTCTTTTTAGAATTAAGTGGTTCCTCAAGTGATCTTGTTAAGATCAGTATACTTGAGATGACAAGTGACAGTAGTCATTTGTGGAAATCCTAATAGGAGATCTTTAGTGATCGAATTCTATTAAGGTGTCAATGAACGTTATATCCTTGGGGATCCCTGAACGTGTCATTGTCAAGTTGTTAGTCACTTGCAATTAGCTTGTGCATCTGTAATCAGTTCGGTTATAGTGGATTAAGTCCTTATTTGATTAAGGCGAAATCACCTTGGAAGGGTGGACTGGATTAGCTTGGGAGTTGCTCAAGTGAACCAGGATATATGTTGTGTTCTTTACTTTCAGTATGCTTTGTTATTTATGCTTCCACAATGTATTTAATATAAGCACATAAAAGCATCAAGTGAAGAAGAAGACAAGAAAAGGAAAAATCTAATAGAAGGCGTAAACCCAATTCAATCCCCCCCTTTCTTGTGTTTATTTCACACCTTCAGGGATTTCCGTTGGATGTTTTGGTGGAGAAGGCTCCGGAGTATGCCAAGAAAGGTGGCTGGGTTGTTTTTGACGCCATCCTTGCTGTGTGTGTTTATGGAATTGTATTGTTCCCAAACATTCCTGATTTTATTGATGCAGATGCTTTCTATATTCTGGCTGCAAAGAACCCAGTTCCTACCTTGCTGGGAGATATCCACCATTCCACTCACTACCAAAATGAAAAGCGGCGAGGAAGGAATGTCTCTTGCTGTGTACCTCTACTGTGCAGGTGGTTCACTAGTCATATGCCGAAGTCAGGGCCTTTTGTCACCTCTATTGATTCTTTAGGATGGCCGGAGCGCTTGATGGGGTTGACTTCTGAGAATGTGGTGTGGGTTAATGAGGAGGTGTTCAGAGGTGAGGTCATATACAGATGCGAAGGATTCCCTAATGTTCCTTTGATAGGAAGGAAAGGGTGTGTCAATTACAACCCTTCCATATTAATCAGGCAGTTTGGGTACGCACCTCAGGGAGCACCGAAGCCCGAGGAGATACAGGAATCTCTGTATCTCACTGGGCAAAAGAGGGAGAGATATTGATCAAGCTTGAGAAAGCATGGAAGAACCTGCATAAGAGAGGGAAGCCTTCAGGTAGCAGAGGGGGTACTTGAGTTCTTGGTCCGTATGTGGAATGGATTCGTGAACGAGCTACGAAATTCCTTATGCCTTATCCTGCAGTTCAGCCATTGTATCCTTCTCCGGTGGAGGAGCCCACCACTATAGACATACAAGTATACAAGCAGCTGATGGCGGAGAAAGAAGAGTTAGCAAAGGCTAAAGAAGCTTTAGAGAAAGAGAATGCCCAGCTTCGTCATGAAAAGATTGAAACAGGATATTTTTCCAAGCAACAGGCCGAAACTTTGAAACATCTGAAGACTACTTTATTGGAATTGACTGAAACCAAGAAGCGTCTGGAGTTAGATGTAGACTCAGTTAGCAGTGTATTGGCTACTAAGAAACAAGAGCTGGAGAGGGCCTACACGAAGTTAGCTAAGTTCAGAGAGCACTGGGACCTTACTATGGCCAAACGCAAAGAACGGGAAGAAGAGCTAAAGACATAGGTCGCTCAGTTGGGAGAACAGGTTAGAGTGAAGACTGAAGAGCTTGAAGAAGAAGCATGCCGTCGATACGAGGCCGAGCGCCAACTGATTGATGCCTTGAAGAATCTGGAAGATTGTCAGCGCAGAGCAGACATCAAGAGGCCCAAACCTGGGGATGGTGCCCAAGACAAGGCTTGGAAGACTTTGTCAGAGATATCCATGGAACGGTCAGAAAAAGGGATCAGTTGATAGAAGGCTTGATTTATCGACCGGATCACGCAGAGACGAAGAAGCTGGTTGAGGATTTCTGCGACCGTACCCGCACTTGATTTTCTTTCTCGTATTCTGTGTGTTGAGATCACCACCAGGCATGTTGGTCGGGATCCTCCTTTATCACCTCAGTTGTATGGAACATAGTTGTGTAATGTCTTGACAAGACTGTCATTCCAATAAATATATGAGGGTTTTTCTAAATATTGTCTTTATGGTTTATCTTGTCTTGCTACCTTGACACTGGAATTGGAGGGGAAATATCCCCAATGCACACATGCACGTTAGCATTTTTTGTATTCTGTCTGCATAAATCATATTGCATAACATTTCTCTAGCTGGCCAGAGCACTTATCCAGCCTTTGTTTTCACCAGAGGGTGATCCTCGGGGGATTGTTCGAGGCAAGTGTGAAGTGTTGAAGACGACCAAGGGGCTGAAGCAGATTTGATCAGAATCAAGCAGGGTAGGCAGTTACAGGTAATTGGTAGTTATGTCTGAAGGCAATTTCCAGTCTTCGGACACCTTGACAGGGTTTACTATGGCGTCCAACCCTCAGTATGATTCTATGGAAGACTTCCCGCAAGCGAACAACCTGACTGCAGACCAAGTTCCTACTGTTGAGAACCGGGATCGGCATGAGCAGTTCGTTGCCAGAAATGAACGTCCTCCTCCTGTTAGCAATCAAGGTGCTGTTTTCCCCGAGAGGAGTTCACGCAGATATATTCCAGTAGCCAGGACTGTAAACTCAAGAGCTCTTGAAGGTGCTAGAAGGTTCCGAGTATTGGAAGAAAGAGTTAAAGCTTTGGAGGTCAAAGATGCTATTAACCTGGAGGCTGCAGACATGTGTTTGGTCCCCGACCTGGTGTTGCCTTACAAGTTCAAAATGCCGGAATTTGAAAAGTACACGGGAGATAGCTGTCCGAAGCTGCATTTGGTGATGTTCTGTCGAAGAATGACTGCGTTTGTGCGAAATGACCAATTGATGATCCATTGCTTTCAGTATAGTCTGACTGGGGCATCTTTGAGGTGGTATGTGCAATTAGAGAGTAATCAGATTCGATCGTGGGTGGATTTAGCCAGAGCTTTCATGAAGCAGTACGATTACAACCTGGATATAGCTTCTAGTCTCGTACATCTGCAAGAATTATCTCAGGCGGAGAATGAATCATTTAGAGGGTATGTGCAAAGATGGAAAGAATTGGCTGCTAGTGTTCAACCACCGCTTCAGGAAAGAGAAATGGTTGACATCTTCTTGGGTACTCTGAAAGGCCATTATTATGACAAATTGTTCGGTTGTACAAGCTTTATGGGCCTGATGAGAATGGGAGAGCTTGTTGAGAGAGGACTCAAGAGTGGAAAGCTTCGAGATGCTCCTTATATCCCAGTTGATAAGAATGAGTCAGTTGTCAGTTCTCAAGAAGAGTGGGAAGAAGGAAATGATGTCGTCTCAGAATCTCTAGCATCTCAGGATCGGTTCTCAGATACTTCAAGTCAACGGTCATCCTGTCGTCGATCACGTCAGCACACCCACCGAAGACCAAGGAAACCTGAAAGGCAGTTTACTCAGCTACCGATGTCGTACAGTCAGTTGTTGCCAGATCTGGTCAGAAGTGGATTGATAGTGCCGAAAGAGACTAATCCGGCGATTCCACCGTATCCTCCAGGTTTTGATGCCAGCGCCCGCTGTGAGTACCATGTTGGGGCACAGGGGCATTCAACAAATGATTGTAAGGTGCTCAGAAGCCAGGTTCAAGATCTGTTGGACTCTAATCGGATTTTCATCGCGCGCCAGGGTTTTGTTCAGATTAATGGTTCTCCGTCATCCAGTTGTGTGGGTTCATCAGTTAATATCATGGAATACTCCACGGGAAGTGTGTGTTCTGAAGAATGTCAAACGGAGAGTTCAGTTGGATATGGGAGAAGTTTCTAGAAGTTTCTGTGCCGGGTGTCGCATCTGTTTCTCTGCCTAACCCGTTTAGCTTTTGTGCACTAGTGTTTGCTGACCACCACCAGGATTGTTGGCTGGGGTCATTGTATTCGTACTCATTTGTGCTTACGTGCTGCTTTTGTTAGTTATACATGGGTGGGAGATGTTCGTCTGTGTGCTTATAGCTTGAGTTTCTCTTTGTCTTGCCGTGAATATGTGTTTGCTTTCTGCATTGCATTACGATTTAACAGGTACATCAGAACCGTGGGTCTTATTTCCTCATCGTCCAGTTTGTTGCAGGAATTCCTTCAGAGATATGGAACAAAATCAGGTTGAATTGATTGAAGTCCGAAGCCAGCTGGGGCAGATGATGAGGGATATGCAAGAGATGCGTCTGGAGCAGAAGATCCTCAAAGAGGAAAATAGTCAGCTGAAGACCCAAATGAGCTTGATCATGGAAGTAGTCAAGAAGGTGCTTAGGAAAGAGGATGATCAGCTATCCGAAGCCGCAGTGAAGAAGCTCGTGCCACCTGTGCCTGTGGAACCTGAGCAACAACAACCAAGGGTACGTCCAGCTCAACAGAGGATTCAGGAGGGAAAGCCAAAAAGGGTATTTGAGGCGCCACCTTCCACGTATGCTGAGCTCTTGCAGACTTTATTGAGATTCAAAAAGGTTGAAAAGAGAACGTTGGAACCACCCACAGGAGCGCTTCCTCATGGGTACGATGCCAGTAAGCAATGTGAGTTCCATTCTGGGGCACTCGGACACGACATCGAGGGTTGTCATGCTTTTAAGCACAATGTTCAAGACCTGATTGACTCACAAGATATTGAATTCACGCCGAGCGGCGTAGCTGTACGTATTGCTCCTGTCTCAGTTGATGCTAAGATGATGGATGTTTCTAAAGCTGCAGTAGGCCAGAAGCGTATCCTGGACTCCATGGTGTCAGAATCTCCATGCCCACAACTGTTGCCTATTCCTGGGGCAGATCTGAGAAAGAAAATGGCTAAGCATAAGGAGTGCCTTAATCAGTACGGTGAAGGTCAAGAAACCGACGTTGTATTTGCTACGAAGATTGTTCAACAGTCAACCCGATACCAGCGACGCCAGCAACGATCTCAACAGTGGCAGAGTCAACAGCATCCCAATCAGCGAAGAGCTCAAAATCAGAGGCCGTTGAGGGTATTTAGTGTGCCTCCGATGCCATATGCCGAACTTCTTCAGGTGTTGCTACGATCACAGTTGGTTGAGAAGAGGAAGTTAGCCCCGCTGACAGGTACGCCTCCAGCAGGGTATAATATCATTGAGCACTGTGATTTCCATTCAGGAGCACCGGGGCACAACATTGAAGATTGTCTGGCCTTCAAGCACAAGGTGCAGGATCTACTTGACAGTGCAGCAATCAACTTCGGGCAGGAAGGGCCCAAAATCATCTGAATGAGGAGGAAGGGCTCTATAATGTGGTCGGGTCGCTGAAAGCAGATCAGGATAACATCGGGTTGCCTCTAATAACTGATTGTGAAGATGGCTGGTTCAGCAGCAGGACAGATGTGAAAGCCCGGTTCTAGGAAGCTGGCATTTTTCTGTGTTTTATCTTGTCATTTCTTTACATTTGTAGTTTCTTTCCTGTTTAAATTGCAATCTTGTTGTAAAACTTGTTATTTTCATTCAATTGATGATAATGAAATAAATATGCATGTTTTGATTAAATCCATTCGTGTTCACTAATTGTTTTTACAAATGTCCAACGCCTGGTTAAGAGGAATCCGGGGAGGATGACGAAAATGAACGACATGCAAGCTTCTGATTGTATGCTTTTAAAATAAAACATGTTGATGATGTACAAGCATTGTTTTAAATCCCTAAACACTGGAGTTATAAGGAAGATAATCCCTTGTCTACCCTTTTGAGCCTTGTAGTAGGAGTTTCTTTCTGCAAATGAAAAACCCTCAATCTTAACCTGGGGCAGGGTAGGTGTTAGCTAATTTGGCCGAGCGTTCAAGTTGCAAAAGGAGTGTCCGTTCGAGGATCAATCACACCTCTAGAGGTTGTGCCTAAGAAACCACAATGGTTCAGCATTAGGAGTGAAACAGTCACATCATTCCCCAAAGAGTCAGACAACCAGCGTCACACGACTTGTTCGAAAGAAAAAAGAGAAAAAAAATCAAAAGCCCGCTAGGTCAAAACTTCAAAACAATTGACTTAGGAAAAAATGAGGGCATCCCGCTGGACTCAAAAAACCAAAAGAACTCAAAAGAGTCAGTCCAGGCAAAAGTTAGGGATATGAAAAGAAAAAAGATGAAAGGATGGAAAAATCCTCAAATGAAATACGAGTCGTGTGACCTCAAGTGTCAAAGACGAAAGGTGAGTGGCTGTCACTCCCAACAATCATAATTTCTCGAACTATCACTCCTATCTTTCAGCCTCTGAGAGGTGAGTGCTAAGGTCGAATTAGCTGAACGTAGGATGGGAGAACATCAAGGAGAGTGGGTGGGTTAAAATAAACTTTGAGCCTTTATCCTTTCCTTCAAAACCGTGAACCTGACCACGTTATAACCTTCAAAAGTCCTAATTGAAGCAGGTTACTTCAAAAGCATACTTCGGTAAAGGTTGCGTCGATTCTGACTCCTGAAAGGGTTCCTCTTACCATGTTGGTACTGATGTTGATATTCTTGATAAATGTTTCGTGCAGTATATGCTATAAACTATTTTTTCCTTTTTCCAGTGAACAGATTGGATGTCAAAGCTGTCATAAGTGTTGCATTAATATGTCTTTTATGCATAACAACTTGTTTTACTTGCGAGTAAGCGCTTGACAGCAGGAAAGTTTTCTGCAATGGAAAGTATGGTCAGGATAGAATACAGAACGCCCGAATGTTCCGAGAGCAGGGGCAAGCTATTATCGTGATCCCCAGTCAGGTCAGTCTTTTGAAGTCAGTTATCCTGGGGCAAGCAGGTTGAGATTCGTCAAATATCTCGTAGTCAGGGGCACTACTCTGAATCAAATAATCAGGGGCAAGGTCATTGCAGTCATGGGCAGGCCATCGTAAGAGCCCAGAAGTTATTCTTTATTCGAGAAGCATTTGATGTAAGGCCTCTCCGAAGTTCAGAATACTGGGGCATTTCATATCAGACCATCAGGGAACAGATTTGCAGATTTCCTCTCGAGGACTATCCCTACAGAGATCCCACAGGCTGGGGCATATCAGAAGCGAAGGGATTATTCTTCTCCGTATCAGCAGGGTTATTCAGAGCTATTCGAGCAAATTCAGCCAATTTGCGAGTGCGAGGCGAATGTCGGGAAGTCATGTTACTATACCTTAATTCTTCAACCAGAGAGCTGTGTATTCAGACAGAATGTTTTCCAGCGTCAGTTGTACCTGACCCATCACAGATAGCTTAAAAGCACAAGTCCATGTTGGCGGTCACTGTGAGGCCCACCCGTGTCGGCGCATCAGTTTCCAAATCCAATCGTCATCAGTATGCAGGAAGACTCCGTCTATTTTCTCCAGCAAAGTCCAGTTTTTTTCATTGGCACGGGTAAGCTATCCCTAGAGAAGTCCAATCATACTTGGCACATCTGCTATTTCATAGCAGAGTTATACTCCCCAGCAGGGTGTTACTTCAACGAGGTGCTCGGTTAAGTTCCCAATTTCCCCAGCGGAGTTGATTTCACTCTTCCAGCATTTATTTTGCTGGAATAATTCTGTGATATCCGGTTTATCCCCAGCGGAGTTGGCTTCGTCTTCAGCATTTATTTTGCTGAAGTGGTTTTCTGTACCCGACTTTCTCCAGCAGCTCGAGCCTGCATTAGCATGTTGCATGTCATCATATTTGCATCATACTTGCATTTCATTTTCAAAATGCGTAGCATTTCCATCCTGAATGGAGCATTATGCCCTAGGGATTCAAACACATGCATATGCATACGAAGCATAAGCCAGGTTTTCTATCAGCCTCATATGGCGCGTGAATTACGCTGTGATCAGTTCAGGGGCATTTATCCAGCAGCAGTGTTCAGACAGTTCAACAGTGTATTCGTATTTCAGATCATACAACAGTTATGCTTTGATCAATTAGTCATCTGGTAACGACAGACTTTTCTTCCTGTCAATTCATATTGACGACGTGTTCCTCCGATGAAGTGGGTTTCTTCGTCTATCATTAGACGTTTCGAGTTTGAATGGTTTTCTTCCCGTCTAGCAGTAGACGATGTGAAGTTTCGGGTGATTCTTTCAGTGATTTTTCAAGATGGGGTTTCTCTAAGTGGTTGTTTCTTTCCGTCTATCAGTAGACGATGTGAAGTTTCAGTTGATTTTCCAGTGGGGTTTCAAGATGGGGTTTCTCTAGCAGGTGGCTTTCTTCCCGTCTATCAGTAGACAATGTGAAGTTTCAGGTGATTTTTCAGCGGGTTTCTTATTGTCAGATCATACGGATGGTGTGTTTCCCCAGCGAGTCTTCTCCGGCTATCTTTAGATGTTGAGGGGTTTCAAAGCGATCTTTCGGATGGTGGTTTTCTTTCTGTGTATTGGATGAGATGACATTTCGAGAGGGATTTTCTGACGATCGATTCTTATTGACGACATGGCTCTTTAAAGGTGGCTTTCTTCCCGTCGGTCCATACTGACGATGTGACCCCTTTAAGGATATTGTTCTTTCCATCAATTCCCGTAGGCGAAAGGATTCTGAAATTTGATGGATGGTCTCGAGTATGGATTATGGGTGTCTTCCCGTCTATCCTTAGGCGATGTGAGTATTGATTTTTCCTTCGGGATCAGGGTGTCTTCCCGTCTATCCTTAGACGATGTGAGTATTGATGTTTCCTTCCTTGAAGCAGGGTGTCTTCCCGTCTATCTTTAGACGATGTGAGTATGGATTAAGGGTGTCTTTCCGTCTATCTTTAGACGATGTGAGTATGGATTATGGGTGTCTTTCCGTCTATCCTTAGACGATGTGAGTATTGATGTTTCCTTCCTTGAAGCAGGGTGTCTTCCCGTCTATCTTTAGACGATGTGAGTATGGATTATGGGTGTCTTTCCGTCTATCTTTAGACGATGTGAGTATGGATTTTGGGTGTCTTTCCGTCTATCTTTAGACGATGTGAGTATGGAGATTTTGGGTGTCTTCCCGTCTATCATTAGACGATGTGAGTATGGATTAAGGGTGTCTTCCCGTCTATCCTTAGAAGATGTGAGTATGGATTGATTTGGGTGTCTTTCTGTCTATCTTTAGGCGATGTGAGTATTGGATTAATTCGGGTGTCTTCCCGTCTATCATTAGACGATGTGAGCATTGAATGTTTCCTTCGGGATGGGTGTCTTTCCGTCTATCCTTAGACGATGTGAGTATTGGATGTGAGTATGGATTTAAGGGTGTCTTTCCGTCTATCTTTAGACGATGTGAGCATTGAATGTTTCCTTCGGGATTATGGGTGTCTTTCCGTCTATCCTTAGACGATGTGAGTATTGGTTTGTTTCTTCAGATTGTGGGTGTCTTGCCGTCTATCTTCAGACGATGTGAGTATATTTCTCTTCCTGTCTGTCAGTAGACGATGTGAGAGGATCAGGTGTTTCGTTGCAACCCTCGGGTTTGTTATCAGTGGTATCACGCAGGTAACGGGTGTTAAAATCAGGAGTTCTTTATCAGATGATTGATCAGTTTGTTGCCGTGACGGCTGGACCCGGTTCTGGATTATATTCCCCAAGCAGTTTTACAGTATATTCTCACGGTTGGCAAATTTTCGGGTTTTATTGGTATTCAACCGTCTCGTACTTCTGAATGTTTGAAGGCTGAGCGCTCTTCAACCCTTCAGGTCCAAGTCGCTTGAATAGGGGCAGCTGTTGCACCCTAAAATTTGACCAACCGATTCTCCTAACTGGTTCATGGTTCAATTCGTGTTCGCAAATCAGATGCATGACATTTGTGCACAGACAGAGGATGTCAGGGTTACAACTTGGGTTTCATTTACCGGATATTTCAGATCCAGTCTAGATAATCAGGGTTTTATTTTCGGGAAATTGTGCGCTTCTCGGTGATTTTCAGCTTGCATGGTGATTTTGGGATATTCTGATGCCAGGGGTTTATTGTTTGCTTCGATCTGGTCTCGCGCTATCTTTTATGTTGGTCATTTGCATTTGTCTGCATTTTTTTTAGGATTCAATAGCCTTTTGCGGATTTTAAATAGGCTTTTTAGATTTTTTTAGGATTTAAATAGATTTTTTAACATTTTTTAATAGTTTAAATCTTTTTTTTAGAGCTTTATAGAATTTTTAATAGATTTAATAGTTTTTTAATCATTTCTAGAATATAATAGATTTTAAATAGTTTTTAAATGTTTTTAGAATAATATAGAAAGAATATAGTTTTTTTTCTTTTATTAATAATAGATTTTCTTTTAAATAGTAGTATAGATTTTATTAGAGATTTAATGGGATTTTAATAGTTTTTTTAAGTAGAAATTAGTAGAGTTTAGAAATTAATTTGGTTTAATAGAGTTTAGCTAGATTTTAATCATTTTAGATTTAATTAGGGTTTAATTAGATTAATTAGGATTTAATCTTTTGTTTAGATTTTAATTGAATTTGTTAGAATTAATTAGGATAGTTTAATCTTCATTTAGTTTTAATTGTAGTTTAATCATTTTCATTAATTAGGTTTAAGGTTTTAATTAGTTCAATTAGGATTAATCTTTTTTTTTTATGCAGTTTTGTTCAGATTTTTGGTCCAATTGGTTTTTTCGTGGGCCCAGCAGATTTTTGGAGGCCCAGAATGTATCCCAATCCGTTTTTGGTCAGTTTTTGTCCAGCAGATGCCACTTGTCAGCTATAAAGCTGATCCACGCGTGCAAAGGAGATGACCCCACCTCATTCTGACTCCACTCTCTCCTCTTGCCACGTCTCCCACTCAGACTCCACTATCTCTCCCTTTCTGCCACGCGCCCCACATGCATTGACTCTAGCGTGCCACTTGTCACCTCACCACCCCCTCACCGAGAAGCTACCGTCGGCCATGCAAATCCGGTGACCGCCCCAACGGCCACCGCCCAACCAACTCCGGCCACCACCTGAACCACCGGAAAACCCAGAAATCCCTCCACTTCATTTTTCTCCTCCAATTTCCCCCTTCCTCCTCCGTCCACCTTCATCACCAACTCGCCGGAGAACTCAACCCAGTCCACCGAAATCTTCATCCGTGACCGGAAAATTCAAAGAATCTCCAGAAGTTCCTCGCCATTCAAGGTCCGTTCATCCATCTTCATCATCTCACCATGAACAATTCTCCAGAATCCTTCAACCTGCATCAATATTTTCTCCAGAAATCACCACTCATTATCATCAAGAACATGCAAGTCCTCCTCTGATCAACCTTCAACCCCGATTCACCCAATATTTCACCAAATTCGTACAAGATTCGTCAATTCCAAGATCTGTAAGATCTTCATCAAGATCTCATCACAGTTCATCACTAAGAGTTGTTCTTCGCGTCATCAATCTTCAGCAAATCTCCAGAAATCTCATAGATCCTTCAAGATCTGTGAGCGTGTTCTTTAGTTTTTCCCAGAAAAATTGTTGATCTTCAAGCGAACCCTCAAGGAATTCTAGAAATTTCATCGTCGCAGTTACTTCACTCCAGGTTCGTTCCCTTTTCACCATCTCCATTGTTGTTCATTCACTGATGTAGGGTTTCTTGTTTTGAGAGTTGAGGTTTAGTGTTAATTTTTGGAGATTGATTTGAGTGAGTGTGTTTGAAGATTCTTGAGAGTAGGTTAGAGAGAGAAGGGAGAGAAGGTTTGCGAGCGGCGTATTAGGGTTAGATGATGAACAGTAACCAGAATGTTAGAGGGGGAAATTGGTTTTGTTGGATAACGAGTTGGGTTAGAATTTGGGCTGGATTAAGCCCAATGTGTGATTACTCTCAATCACCCCTCCATTTTCTCGTGTCCCCCCCTGAGTGTGAGAACTGAATAGGATGTGGATTGGGCTTAAGCCCCAGTGCTATGCACACCCCCCGTGTGTAAGCCCATTTGGGAAAGCAACTAGGATTAGTACTATTCGCACCCCCCCTGTTTGTTTTTATTTTCTTTTTCTTTTTAATTTTTTTGTTTTCATGCATGTTAGAAATTAATTCCTAAAAAATAGTAGGAGTGTCCAAATAATTCCATTCTTTTTTCTGTAGACTCATATTTCAATGTAGAATTTTATAGTACAAAAATATTAATTAGATCATGCATTTTCATTTTTGTTTGCATTTTTGTATTTTAATTGATATTGAATAATTGATTTGTGACGTGTCTTCCTTGTTGATTTTATTTCTCTCATTTGGTATTGAATTTTGCTATAGTTTTTTAGTATGTTATACTAGACTAATGCATGCTCCCCATAGGTTTTTCATAGATTTTTTAGAGGTTGATTGATATTGTTTTAGGGTTAGAGAATAGAGACCTCATAACTTGCTGGGTAACCCTTGACCATTCATATGTTACAGATTGTTTAGTAGCCTTAGAAGTTGACTTAGGCTTTGAGATTTGATCTTGGGATCATAGAGCCATGTAGGTTTCCCCTAGATTTTTGGTAGATTTTTGTAGGGTGTTCTGGTATTTTTGTTTGAGCCTGAGAATAGGAGAAGTCTTGATGGCTTCTGACTTTGAAGTTCAACTGTGGTTGAACTTCAGAGGTAGTTTCCTTTGGATTGAGGGCCTGTGGTTTCTTCTTGGGAGTGGAGGCTGGATGAAGTCTTGATGGAGCTTGCAAGGATGCATGGTTTGAGATCCTAATCTAGGAGCTTGCTCTCTTTCTGTGAGGTTTGAGACCCTGGAGTCTGAGGGAAGTTCATGGTACTTTCCTGAGGAAGGCACTATGGATGTCTTTCATTCTTTCTTCTCACCTCTTTCCCAAGTATCCAATGATGTTGGAGCCTTCATGTGAGTTTAGTTTCTCCTGAGGAGGAATGTAAACCGATCACAGTTGTTGAGCCACATGGGATATGATTCCTAAGTGGAAGCCCCCTAGTATTTTCCTGAGGAAGACACTATGGGTCTGTTCATTTAGTTCCCTTAGTTCGTCTAGGATTTCTTAAGTATCCAATGATGTTGGAGCCTTCATGTGAGTTTAGTTTCTTCTGAGGAGGAATGTAAACTGATCACAGTTGTTGAGCCACATGGGATATGATTCCTAAGTGGAAGCCTCCTGGTACTTTCCCGAGGAAGGCACTATGAGTCTGTTCACTTAGTTCCCTTAGTTCAGGTAGGATTTCTCAAGTATCCAATGATGTCGGAGCCTTCATGTGAGTTTAGTTTCTCCTGAGGAGGAATGTAAACCGTTCACAGTTGTTGAGCCGCATAGGATATGATTCCTGAGTGGTAACCTCCTGGTACTTTCCTGAGGAAGGCACTATGGGTTTGTCTACTTAGCTCCCTTTCTTTGGTAAGCTTGTCTTGAGGCTTGAAGACTGGTTTGTTTTCTCTTGTGTTAGGGCTCTGCTTTGAGATTTGATTAGGGTTCTGCTTAGGGTTTTGCTTAGAGATCTGATTAGGGTTTTGCATAGGGTTTTGTTCAGGGGTAGATCAGGGGTTTGTTTCAGGCTTGGTTAGGGGTCTTGCTCAGGGTTTTGGTTTAAGTTTTGGATAGGGGTTTGTCAGGCTGGTTCGCCTTCTCTTTGTGTTGTTTGACTTGTGTGGTGTTGTACTGCATTAGACTTAGGGGTTCATCTAGATATTTCTGAGGTAGGTGCATCTTAGAGATAGGCTTTGTGTGCACGAGAAGTTGAGGTGGTCCTCCTTCTGCTTGTGTGTTATTGAGTGGCTTTGCTTGTTGGTATTTGGTAGAGCTGAGCTCCCTTACCTCTGTGGTTTGCGGCCTTTGCGCCTTGTTTTTTTTGGTTGTTGCATTCATGCATATTTCCAGCATTTCTTTACTTTGCAGTTGATTCCTGTTTGCTGTTTAGTCCTGTTGCCATGATCCCTTAGGAGCTATAACTTCTCCGCTGCAGAGTCGTTATGATAGACATTAGGATGGTCAACCAGGCATGATAACATTAGGTAGATTCCCCTTTTTAACCATAGTTTTAGGGTGTCTCTTTCTTTTCTAAGCCATAGAAAACACTTGAGTAGCTTGTGTCGTAGTTAGCCGAACTACAGCTGCTCTGATTTCTCGTACCAGACGAGAATATGTAGGCATAGGATGCGATATCCTAGAGAGCACACTAACAACTAACATTTTTGTTCTCTCGCGGCTGTGTGATCGAGACTTTCCCGCTGACGACTGATTGTTACCCCTTTCTCTTGCCCGAGTGCATTTGAGACCAGACCATAGTTTTTCCCATAGGTTCCTGTACCCTTAAAACCAGCTTATTTTCTCACTGCTGTGTGAGAACGCCCAGTTTAGCAGTAGTTAGTCGAACTACGTTTGCTCTGATCTTCCATGCCGTGTGGAAGTACGTAGGCACAGGACGCGATGTCCTGGCGAGCAACCTCCCCCCGTCTAGACGTAGGTAGTCGAACTACGTTGACTCTGACTTTCCCATTGCACGAGGGAGTACATAGGCCCAGAACACCGTATGTTCTGTCGAGTCCTGTCCTTTTCTTTTCTTTTCAGACTGACCATTAGCGTAGATAGATAAACACACCCTTTTCCTTATAAACACCAAGCGTGGATCCCGTCGAGTACGACGGACGTGAGGGGTGCTAATACCTTCCCCTTGCGTAACCGACTCCCGAATCCAGGTTTTGGTTGCGATGACCATACCTTTTCCCGTTTTTGCGAGGTTTACTTCGAGCGTTTCCTTTCCCTCCGTTGGGATAAATAACGCACGGTGGCGACTCTTCTGTCAGCCGGCGCCGATTTTCGCAGTAGCGACACAATGCCATAGATACACAAAGCAAGGATAGCATTAAACACAATCCAACAACCACTCTTGGCATACTCTTGTGCTTTCCCAACCAAGAACTTGAGAGAGAAACCAGAAACTCCATTCCACGAGGTTAACAGCAACTCTGAGGAGTCTAAATGCAAAGCAACAGCCAAATCCTCCAGCTTGGGCTTAGCATCCATATGCATGAAGGGTACCCTGTTCTGAATGGTTAACTCCAAGACCTCAGCATATTCTTCCATGGTCGGAGCCAGAATGAAGTCAGGGAAAGTAAAACACCTCAGCGGGGGATCATAAAACTGCAGAAGCGCGTACAATCTGTTCAGCTCATACGTGGATGGTTTGCAAACCAACCTAAGCAGTTTCCCATAAATATTCCTGAAGTTTCTCTTCACATCATCATCAGCTAAAGACATCAACCCAAGCAAAGAAGTAATATCTAGAGTAGGCAACTTGTATGCCACAGTCTTCTTCAAAGTATCCATAATGGCAGCAGACATAAATCCGGGCAACTAGAATCAGAGGGTATGAAATGCACCTGCAGCACAGACACACGTTAATGATATGCAAAATGAGTATGCAACAATGCAATATGCAAACATGCAACAGGGATCAAGTGATATATTGCTGAAGAGATCCATCCACAATATCTGTCTCAACAGACCCACAATACTGCTCAACCCTAGTCTCAACAGACCCATAACAATGCTCCACTTTGATCTCAACAGACCTATAACAAAGCTCCAACCTAGTCTCAACAAACCTATAACACTGTCCTGATGAAGAACCCCAAGTAACCACACATACTGATCTAATATTAAGAAAACCGGGTAGTATGGAGGTCAAGTTTCCTGCATGTCCCAATCCCTCTCACAGGTAGGTGTCCTATCAACTGACACAAGGTACGGCATCCTATGCGGTCGTCGGCGTCACAGACTTTCAAGACTGATGATATGATATCCAGAAGGTGTGGCATCATCATGTCCTGAAGAGGCCTCACTTAGCCAACTTCCAATTGATCGGTCCCAGAGTCGACAATCCAACTAACCAAAAACCCCCTCAACCCAAAGGGTCGAAAAAGAAGTCAACCAGAAGAACCTCGTCTGAGCTTGGATTTTGCAGGACACTAGTACATGCAAAGCATGCACGCGCCCACTACTTTCCACAACTAATTCTAGGTGCACTCAAGCCCAGGTCCGGCTTATCTCTCAACAGATCACCCCCTCCCCGCAACAGCAATAACAATATAAAACTGACAATAAAATGCGGAAAGTAAAGACAAAAATGTAAATCCATACAAAACCCACGACGGGAAAACAAGCGCTAGGACTGACTCGCGTAGGGAAACGTTGGGATCCCCAGCAGAGTCGCCAGCTGTCGCTACTGCGAAAATCGGCGCCGGCTATGACAGAAGAGTCGCCACCGTGCATTATTTATCCCAACGGAGGGAAAGGAAACGCTCAGAGAAAACCTAACGCAAAGAGGGAAAGGAATGGTCGTCGCAACCAAATCCTGGATTCGGGAGTCGATTACGCAAGGGGAATGTATTAGCACCCCTCAAGTCCGTCGTACTCGACGGGATCCACACTTGTTTTCTGGTACGGATCGTATTCTATCTACTCTATAGGTCAAGGGTTAAAAAGAAAAGAAAATGACTTGGCAAAGTATCGCACTTTATGCCTACGTATTCCCGTCTGGAACGAGAAATCAGAGTCAACGTAGTTCGCCTACCTACGGGAAAGGAGGGGAAGGTTGCTCTCTAGGATACGGCATCCTATGCCTACGTACTTTCATACATCATGAAAGATCAGAGCAAACGTAGTTTGGGCTACGGAAGACACAAGCTTGTCTGACTGTTTTTTATTACCTTCAAAAAGGGTTTTTCTTGATTAAGAGTCCAAGCGGACAAAAATAACACTCTGATGTTTGTTTTGAATCTTTTACGAAAGAAGTGTTTTTAGTTTGTTTGCAATCTCTGACGCACTAGAGACTATGATTTGAGAGTGACTACGTCGCGTGTCACCCAAAGGGTGCCACACTAAGCAGCCAAATTACTAGAAAGAAGCTCTCCATCAACCATTTCTCAAATAGCTTAAGGCTCGTAACGTACGACATCGATTAACCTTATTACTGTATTTTTGAGTTGTTTCGAGATAAGAAGAGAAAGAAGCTCTAAAAAGCCTAGGGTTGAAAAAGGAATAAAAACTAACCTAATGTTTTCATGCATGGATAAGAATCCTAATGTCTGTCATAATTCCCTCCTGCACAGAGGAAATCAGAGATCCTAGGGGATAAACAGAAAAGAAAGCAAGCAAATACAGTAAAATGCATGCAATGCAGCAATACAAGCGAGGCAAGGGAGTCCCACTCAACCTCGAACCTGGGGAAACAACAGGAAAAGTGAATCAACATTCACCTCAAACCTCGGGGGGAAGGCTACACAAGCCAACAAACAATACAGAAAATAAAACCCAAAGGAGGCAGCCCAAGCAGCAGCACCAAACTCCTACAGCAGCTCTGACAGCAAAGTTGACAGTAACATAACTCCATCTCCAAGAAGACCTTATGAAAGGCATCTTCAACATCTTAGATCTTCATCCCCAAGATCTAGCAAGCTCCACCAAGAAAGATTGGTTATTGAGATCAATTTATAATGAATAGGAACCAGTGAAAACCAAAGGAAATCACTAGAAACCATCATCTGCAAAGAAGGATATCCTCAAAAGTTCTACTCTTTAAGGTATACCACTCATCCCTCCAAGGGAGAGATGGGGCTTCCTTAAGAGGACTTTGAATCATAGGATAGGATGGAAGCAAACAAAGCATTCCATGTTTGAGGCAAGAAATGAACTAAGTCTAAAAAGCTCTTCCTAAAACCCTAATTTCCTAAGCTCCTAAAAAAGCTCCTAAAAGAGAACAAAGCTTCAACTCCAAGCTCCACCCTTCAAGCCCCAGCAGCTACAAGATGTCCAAAAGTTCCTCCAGAAAGGTACCCAAGCAAAACCAGCTCCAAAGCCATCAACACAACAAAACAAGGCAAGGCACCAGAGATGGAACACCACAAGCACAAGCAACTTGCAAAATCTATTAAAAATAGAAAACTAAGTTCTAAAATTCTAAGCAATTTCCTAGGGGAACATGCATGGATTAACATTCTAAATTTCAAAGATTGAGGCCTAAATCAATTTCTAGGTCCACTAAACAATTCCTAAAGTGAAGTAGGTCAAGGGTATCCACCAATTTGGGAAGGTTCTAATCATCAACCCTAAGTCAGAACCTAATCACATCTAAAAAATCTACAAAAAATCCTAAGAGAGCATACAAGTGTTATCTACAACATACTAAAAGATCTAAGCAAAATTCAATACCAAATGGGAGAAAAAAATTCCACAAAACAGATGATCAAATATGCAAATAAAAGAAATCATATAAAAATAAGAAAAATCAAATAAAAATTGAAAAATGGGAGGAAATGAGATTTATTAATTTCAAAAAATCACAAATAAATCCAAGATCATTGAGGTATTTTTAAAATATTTTTTGGATCAAAATTGGATTTAATATGGATTTTAGAAATCAAATGAATTAAAATAAATCCAAAAAGAATAAAAAGAAAATAGAAAGATGAATTAAATGAGGGCCATCAGATGGAGAGACTGGTAAGCGCATCTGAGAGTCATAAGCATGTCCATGTGAGGAGTGACTAGGATCTGCGTGGCATCCAGTCAGCTGCCACTTCAATTAATGAAGTGCAGCGTTTTGACTCAAACTTCAGCCTCAATCTAAGCCATACGATCAGCATAACAAGTCCACGAATTAGCCAGATCCAACGCACATGGTTCATCGTCCTCATTCAAACTTCTGATGGAGGGAGCACTATTCAGGTGGCCGGAGAAGACTTCCGGTTGTCTTCTCCGGTGAGCAAGCACTCACAGTCAACCAAAAACCACAATCCTCATATCAATCTTACTCAGAAAATCACCAGGATCACGAATATCATCTCCAAATCTCTTAACTCTCAATGGAAATTAAAACACGAAGCAATCTTCAGAAGGTGTCACAATTTCAATCCTCACCATTCGCAAAATTGAAACCATAGAAATGATCACCATCCTTCAGTGATCATCATGAGCTATATATCTTGATTTGAAACCTTAAGATCGTGCATAACCGTCTCCAAACAGAAAGTGATCATCAAACCTAATTGTCACTAATCAACTCCAAACCAAACCAGAAACGTTCCCTAATCATCCTAGGTCCTAACCACATGCAAGAATCTACCTAGTTCAGCCTAGATTATGAGGAAATTTGGAAGTTACAAACCTGTAAAAAGCTCACTAACAGAAGCACTTGGAGCACGGTTCAATCTCCAAGATGATCCAGACACCTTCAAGGATGCAAGGGGAAGCTTCTCCAACCTTCAATTTAGCTTGATTGTGCCTTGAATTCCAAAACCGATTCTGGCTTGGAGCTTGGAAAATTCACTTGCAATCTTCACTCTCTCCATGAATTCTGCACCAAAACCAATCTGAACTCATTCTAGAACTTAAATATGAAGTGTTTGTGGGCTTTTGCAATCCAATTCAGGCCCAATTCGGTTGATCCAAAATTTTGTCATGGCCATGAAAGTCCAATGCTACAGTCACGATTCTGAGCTCTCAGCTTGCTCTAGAATGTTCTAACCAATTGCAAATTAATCATGGAGTATGTTTGGATAGATAGTTCAGCCTGAAATGCCTTGTTTTTTTGTTTTGGGATTGTAACTTGTAAATGAAGATTCACTTTACAAAGCAAGTCATGAAATTAGGGCTCATCTCAAAATTGTGCCAATGTCATTGTGTTTAGAATGAAATTTCTGGTCAAAATGACTACTCACATGACCTGTTTAGGACCTACAACTCAAAAAATGATTTTTCCCTCTTTTGAATCATTTGAAAAATCCTTCTTTTAGGCCATTTTGAAGCACTTTGTGAAATAATCCACTTCAAACCACCATGAATCCTTAACTGACCTAAAAACATCCTTTTAAACACATTTCATGTTGAACAATTTTTCATTTGAGGAGTGGAAGATGGAGATTTTGACCTATGTTGAAAAAGGACCTATAATTCAACTTTCCCAAAATACCCCTGGATTGCCAAGATCATAACTTGAGTTCCACAAATCCTCTTGAGGACTTCTAGTACTAAAATTAAAGCCAATATCAAGACCTACAACTCTTATGTTGGCCAAAAATCCATTTGAAAAATCCTTGAGGGGAAAAAGTTGCTTGGAAGTCAAGTGACTTTCACAGATAAATTTCAGTGTCCTCTGGTGACTTGTAATTTGCAAAGACCATAACTTGAGTTCTACAAATCTTCTTGAATACTTCTAGTACTCAAATTAAAGGTATTGAGAAGCTCTACAAGTTTCATGTTGTCCAAAGATCCATTTGAAACTTGTATTTTGAATTATGTGCCTTTGAAGTTAGGCACTAAACAGGGGATTTTACACTGAAACCCTAATTTAGCAACTTCCCACATTCTTGATATTTCTTTGCTTAATCTTGGAACAACACCACACATGTATCAAAATACCAATTCATAAACCCCATGACCTCAAGGTAGGCTTTGATGCTCTCCAATTACTCAATTGACCTAGGGTTGACCCAAATGAAACCCTAATTGACTACACCTCAACGGTGGCTCTTGTACTTGAATCAATGACTTGAATCAACTCCAACATGGCCCTCTAGGCATTCCATGAGATCCATACACACCTCAAATTCACATTCTATGCTTCTCATCTCACTGATGATTCTCAACATTCCTCAAGATAGGAGCAAAACCCACATGTAGGCACTCAAACATTCTCAAGACTTCAAATCACTTCTTGATGGCCTGGATGACTTCTCATCTTGGATAACACACCTTGCTAGGCTCTTCTCTTGATAGACACTCTGATCCCTTGTTGGATGCATGCTATGCTATGATAGGCAAATGATTAAGCTATGTACATGATGTAACTATGCAAATGAAATGCAATGAAACATAAATCAGGCAAGAAAAGGTTAAGCAAATTTTGGGGTGCAACACATAGGCGCAAGATTGTGAAATCTTGGCAAGCCACCTTCCTCTGTCTTCTTCTATTCTTTTGTCTCTCTTGTCCACTCAGATCATCTCCTTTTTTTCCTGGTTCCTTGAACTACGGAGCTCTGACTTCCTCATTGCACTATGAGGGTATGTAGGCACGAAGGCGCCAATCCTCCACGAGCATGCTCTTTCTTTTTTCTTTTCTTTCTTTTTCTTTCTCTCATTTCCTTTCTTTTTAATTAGAAGCCTTTAGATAGATAACCCATTCAAGCCTAGAAGCAAGCGAAATGGGTCATGTCGGGTACGACGAATGCTTAAGGTTCTAGGACCTTCCTTTAGCATAACTGACCCCCTTTCCCGTTTCTCTTCCCTTGAGTTTTATCAATATTTTCCTTGTCCTTTGGGAATAAATAAATTTCGATGGCAAATTAGTTGTATCTTTGAGTGTGTGATTCACTCAGGTATAGTCCCGCTAGCTTCAGGGGTCAATTTACTTAAAGAATCCCCAAGCAGCTCTTCATCCTTCCCCCAAGGATCATCAACTTGATACAGTTTACCAGTGTGGCAGAGATGTGTTCAGTAGCAACATCTTTAGTCTCCAAACAGAATAGCAATGACCTCTGTGTTGAGAAATCAGTCTTCCCGTATTACCCTCTTCCCAAAAGAGTCGAGCCATTTCGTCAACATCTGCATTTAATTATGCATCATAGCAAAATTCATATACCATGCATAGCAAGAGTGTTTCATCCTTATTTGCATTCACCATAGGTCGTGTTGTTATCCACGTCTTACCTTGTGGTCAAAGTCCAAATTACTTAGCACCTACCAAACAGTTACTTTAATGTCTTATCTGACGTTCCACCATATTTGACTTTCCCTATACGATGTTTTTGGACATGTCATATATGTTCTAATGTATTTCCAGAACTCTCATTTGTCTCTCTGATGATTTCCTAGATTGGGTCGCTTATTCTGATGCAATTCCAGATTTCATTTTTCACTCTCCAATGAATTTCTGGATTACTCCATTGTCTCTCTGATGAATTCCCAGATTGAGTCTTTTGTTCTGATACATTTCCAGAACCTATTTTATGTATTTCTAGATATTCCTTTGCAATTCGGATGCATTTCTAGAGTTTCGTTTCTTTTACCGTCTTATAAATTTCCAGATGTGCCTTATCCCTATCTGATGCACTTCCATAATTCGTTTTCCACTCTTCGATGAAATTCCGGAATACCTATTTTATTACTCCGACGTATTGAGTCTTCTCCTCTAACGTATTTCTAGATTGAGTCTTCTCCTCTGATGTATTTCCAAATATTCGTTTGTAACTCTAATGCATTCCCAGAGCTTGTCTCTTTTACCGTCTGATGAATTTCCAGATATTCCTTTGAATTCTGATGTATTTCTAGAATTTGTTTTTCACTCTCCAATGAATTTCCAGATTACTCTTTTGTCTCTCTGATGAATTCCCAGATTGAGTCTTTTATTCTTATGCACTTCTAGAATTCACTTTTCACTCTCCGATGAAATTCTAGAATACCTATTTTATCTCTCTGACGTATTAAGTCTTCTCCTCTGACGTACTTCAAGATTGCGTCTTCTCCTCTGATGGTTTTTCAGATATTCATTTGTAACTCTAATGCATTCCCAGAGCTCGTCTCTTTTACCGTCTGATGAAGTTCCAGATTTTCCTTTGAATTCTGATGCATTTCTAGAACTTATTTTTCACTCTCCGATGAATTTACAGATTATTCTTTTGTCTCTCTGATGAATTCCCATATTGAGTCTTTTATTCTTATGCACTTCCAGATAGGGGTGCGCATGGATAACCATTTAATATGAACCAATCCATTTTTATGGTCATGGTTTATAAACCAAACTATTTTTATGGTTTATAAACCAAACCACTTGTTTTAAACCAGTTTAAAACTGGTTCAAAATGGATTTTGATTTTAACCCAAATTCTTTAGTTAAATTTAAATTCAATTTTTTTTAAACTATATCAATTTTTAAATTTAAATACTTAGATTTTAATATATTTTTTCTTTGAAAATAAATATAAAAAAACTTTAAAAAAAAATCTAAAAATTAAAAATATTTAAAAAAATTAAAAATAAAATTGAAAATACAAAATTCTAAAATAAAAAATTTCAGCAAATTATATGGACTTGAAATGATAACTAATATTTATAATACACATATTTGTATATTTCAAAACCTCTATCTATTGGTGGAGAAATCTATAATATTTATAATTATTTTTTCATAAAGCTTTAATGAACTTCGAGATTTATAAATGAAAACTAGAGTAAAATCCAACAAGTCAAGTTTTGGCATATTTTCTTGCACATGCCAAATCAAACTCGATGCACTAAGATCTATATAATTAATTATTGAAAGTTGATATAATTAACTGATAAAAGTCCAGATTATTTGTGAAGTATTAGTACACCATTTTAGGTAGTTAGAGAATTTGTAAACAATTTTTTTTTTAAAATTTTGAAATACGAAATTTTGAATCTTTTTGTTTAAAATATAAAATTAATTTATAACGTGTATATGATAAAACATGAAAAGAGATAAAAACATATTAATTTAACAAATAATGAAATTTGGATAACCAATGGATAACCCACATGGAAACCGGTTTATATTTGGATAAAAAAATGGATAACCAAATTTATATTTTAGCATTTGGTTTGGATTTTCAAAAGTGGAACAATTTGGATACAAATTTGGTTAACAATAACCAGTTTTTTTGCACACCCCTAGTTCCAGAATTCGTTTTTCACTCTCCGATGGAATTCTAGAATACCTATTTTGTCTCTCTGACATATTGAGTCTTCTCCTCTGACGTACTTCCAGATTGCGTCTTCTCCTCTGATGTTTTTTCAGATATTCATTTGTAACTCTGATGCATTCCCATAGCTCGTCTCTTTTATCGTCTGATGAATTTCTAGATTTTCCTTTGAATTCTGATGCATTTCCAGAATTTGTTTTTCACTCTCCTATGAATTTGCAGATTACTCTTGTCTCTCTGATGAATTCCCATATTGAGTCTTTTATTCTTATGCACTTCCAAAATTCGTTTTTCACTCTCTGATGGAATTCTAGAATACCTATTTTGTCTCTCTGACGTATTGATTCTTCTCCTCTGACATATTTCCAGACTGCGTCTTCTCTTCTGATGTTTTTTCAGATATTCATTTGTAACTCTGATGCATTCTTAGAGCTCGTCTCTTTTACTGTTTGATGAATTTTCAGATATTGTATTGAATTCTGATGCATTTTCAGAATTCGTTTTTCAGTCTCCGATGAATTTCTGGATTACTCCATTGTCTCTCTGATGAATTCCCAGATTGAGTCTTTTGTTCTGATACATTTCCAAAACCTATTTGATGTATTTCTAGATATTCCTTTGCAATTCAGATGCATTTCTAGAGTTTCGTTTCTTTTACCGTCTTATAAATTTCCAGATGTGCCTTATCCCTATCTGATGCACTTCCATAATTCGTTTTCCACTCTTCGATGAAATTCCGGAATACCTATTTTATTACTCCGACGTATTGAGTCTTCTCCTCTAACGTATTTCTAGATTGAGTCTTCTCCTCTGATGTATTTACAAATATTCGTTTGTAACTCTAATGCATTCCCAGAGCTTGTCTCTTTTACCGTCTGATGAATTTCCAAATATTCCTTTGAATTCTGATGTATTTCTAGAATTTTTTTTTCACTCTCCAATGAATTTCCAGATTACTCTTTTGTCTCTCTGATGAATTCCCAGATTGAGTCTTTTATTCTTATGCACTTCTAGAATTCACTTTTCACTCTCCGATGGAATTCTAGAATACCTATTTTGTCTCTCTGACGTACTTCAAGATTGCGTCTTCTCCTCTAATGGTTTTTCAGATATTCATTTGTAACTCTAATGCATTCCCAGAGCCCGTCTCTTTTACCGTCTGATGAATTTCCAGATTTTCCTTTGAATTCTGATGCATTTCCAGAATTTATTTTTCACTCTCCGATGAATTTACATATTATTCTTTTGTCTCTCTGATGAATTCCCATATTGAGTCTTTTATTCTTATGCACTTCCAGATAGGGGTGCGCATGGATAACCATTTAATATGAACCAATCCATTTTTATGGTCATGGTTTATAAACCAAACTATTTTTATGGTTTATAAACCAAACCACTTGTTTTAAACCGGTTTAAAACTGGTTCAAAATGGAATTTGATTTTAACCCAAATTATTTAGTTAAATTTAAATTCAATTTTTTTTAAACTATATCAATTTTTAAATTTAAATACTTAGATTTTAATATATTTTTTCTTTGAAAATAAATATAAAAAAACTTTAAAAAAAAATCTAAAAATTAAAAATATTTAAAAAAAATACAAATAAAATTGAAAATAAAAATTTCTAAAATAAAAAATTTCAACAAATTATATGGACTTGAAATGATAACTAATATTTATAATCCACATATTTGTATATTTCAAAACCTCTATCTATTGGTGGAGAAATCTATAATATTTATAATTATTTTTTCATAAAGCTTTAATGAACTTCGAGATTTATAAATGAAAACTAGAGTCAAATCCAACAAGTCAAGTTTTGGTATATTTTCTTGCACATGCCACATCAAACTCGATGCACTAAGATCTATATAATTAGTTATTGAAAGTTGATATAATTAACTGATAAAAGTCCATATTATTTGTGAAGTATTAGTACACCATTTTAGGTAGTTAGAGAATTTGTAAACAATTTTTTTTTATTTTGAAATACGAAATTTTGAATCTTTTTATTTAAAATATAAAATTAATTTATAACGTGTATATGATAAAACATGAAAAGAGATAAAAACATATTAATTTAACAAATAATGAAATTTGGATAACCAATGGATAAACCACATGGAAACCGGTTTATATTTTGATAAAAAAATGGATAACCAAATTTATATTTTAGAATTTGGTTTGGATTTTCAAAAGTGGAACAATTTGGATACAAATTTGGTTAACAATAACCAGTTTTTTTGCACAACCCTACTTCCAGAATTCGTTTTTCACTCTCCGATGGAATTCTAGAATACCTATTTTGTGTCTCTGACATATTGAGTCTTCTCCTTGACGTACTTCCAGATTGCGTCTTCTCCTCTGATGTTTTTTCAGATATTCATTTGTAACTCTGATGCATTCCCATAGCTCGTCTCTTTTATCGTCTGATGAATTTCCAGATTTTCCTTTGAATTCTGATGCATTTCCAGAATTTGTTTTTCACTCTCCTATGAATTTGCAGATTATTCTTTTGTCTCTCTGATGAATTCCCATATTGAGTCTTTTATTCTTATGCACTTCCAGAATTCATTTTTCACTCTCTGATGGAATTCTAGAATACCTATTTTGTCTCTCTGACGTATTGATTCTTCTCCTCTGACATATTTCCAGACTGCGTCTTCTCTTCTGATGTTTTTCCAGATATTCATTTGTAACTCTGATGCATTCTTAGAGCTCGTCTCTTTTACTGTTTGATGAATTTTCAGATATTGCATTGAATTCTGATGCATTTTCAGAATTCGTTTTTCAGTCTCCGATAAATTTCTGGATTACTCCTTTGTCTCTCTGATGAATTCCCAGATTCAGTCTTTTGTTCTGATACATTTCCAGAACCTATTTGATGTATTTCTAGATATTCCTTTGCAATTCGGATGCATTTCTAGAGTTTCGTTTCTTTTACCGTCTTATAAATTTCCAGATGTGCCTTATCCCTATCTGATGCACTTCCATAATTCGTTTTCCACTCTTCGATGAAATTCCGGAATACATATTTTATTACTCCGACGTATTGAGTCTTCTCCTCTAACGTATTTCTAGATTGAGTCTTCTCCTCTGATGTATTTCCAAATATTCGTTTGTAACTCTAATGCATTCCCAGAGCTTGTCTCTTTACCGTCTGATGAATTTCCAGATATTCCTTTAAATTCTGATGTATTTCTAGAATTTGTTTTTCACTCTCCAATGAATTTCCAGATTACTCTTTTGTATCTCTGATGAATTCCCAGATTGAGTCTTTTATTCTTATGCACTTCTAGAATTCACTTTTCACTCTCCGATGGAATTCTAGAATACCTATTTTGTCTCTCTGACGTATTGAGTCTTCTCCTCTGACGTACTTCAAGATTGCGTCTTCTCCTCTAATGGTTTTTCAGATATTCATTTGTAACTCTAATGCATTCCCAGAGCCCGTCTCTTTTACCGTCTGATGAATTTCCAGATTTTCCTTTGAATTCTGATGCATTTCCAGAATTTATTTTTCACTCTCCGATGAATTTACAGATTATTCTTTTGTCTCTCTGATGAATTCCCATATTGAGTCTTTTATTCTTATGCACTTCCAGATAGGGGTGCGCATGGATAACCATTTAATATGAACCAATCCATTTTTATGGTCATGGTTTATAAACCAAACTATTTTTATGGTTTATAAACCAAACCACTTGTTTTAAACCGGTTTAAAACTGGTTCAAAATGGAATTTGATTTTAACCCAAATTATTTAGTTAAATTTAAATTCAATTTTTTTAAACTATATCAATTTTTAAATTTAAATACTTAGATTTTAATATATTTTTTCTTTGAAAATAAATATAAAAAAACTTTTTAAAAAAATCTAAAAACTAAAAATATTTAAAAAATTACAAATAAAATTGAAAATAAAAATTTCTAAAATAAAAAATTTCAGCAAATTATATGGACTTGAAATGATAACTAATATTTATAATACACATATTTGTATATTTCAAAACCTCTATCTATTGGTGGAGAAATCTATAATATTTATAATTATTTTTTCATAAAGCTTTAATGAACTTCGAGATTTATAAATGAAAACTAGAGTCAAATCCAACAAGTCAAGTTTTGGTATATTTTCTTGCACATGCCACATCAAACTCGATGCACTAAGATCTATATAATTAGTTATTGAAAGTTGATATAATTAACTGATAAAAGTCCATATTATTTGTGAAGTATTAGTACACCATTTTAGGTAGTTAGAGAATTTGTAAGCAATTTTTTTTTATTTTGAAATACGAAATTTTGAATCTTTTTGTTTAAAATATAAAATTAATTTATAACGTGTATATGATAAAACATGAAAAGAGATAAAAACATATTAATTTAACAAATAATGAAATTTGGATAAACCACATGGAAACCGGTTTATATTTGGATAAAAAAATGGATAACCAAATTTATATTTTAGAATTTGGTTTGGATTTTTAAAAGTAGAACAATTTGGATACAAATTTGGTTAACAATAACCAGTTTTTTTGCACACCCCTACTTCCAGAATTCGTTTTTCACTCTCCGATGGAATTCTAGAATACCTATTTTGTGTCTCTGACATATTGAGTCTTCTCCTTGACGTACTTCCAGATTGCGTCTTCTCCTCTGATGTTTTTTCAGATATTCATTTGTAACTCTGATGCATTCCCATAGCTCGTCTCTTTTATCGTCTGATGAATTTCCAGATTTTCCTTTGAATTCTGATGCATTTCCAGAATTTGTTTTTCACTCTCCTATGAATTTGCAGATTATTCTTTTGTCTCTCTGATGAATTCCCATATTGAGTCTTTTATTCTTATGCACTTCCAGAATTCGTTTTTCACTCTCTGATGGAATTCTAGAATACCTATTTTGTCTCTCTGACGTATTGATTCTTCTCCTCTGACATATTTCCAGACTGCGTCTTCTCTTCTGATGTTTTTCCAGATATTCATTTGTAACTCTGATGCATTCTTAGAGCTCATCTCTTTTACTGTTTGATGAATTTTCAGATATTGCATTGAATTCTGATGCATTTTCAGAATTCGTTTTTCAGTCTCCGATGAATTTCTGGATTACTCCTTTGTCTCTCTGATGAATTCCCAGATTGAGTCTTTTGTTCTGATACATTTCCAGAACCTATTTGATGTATTTCTAGATATTCCTTTGCAATTCGGATGCATTTCTAGAGTTTCGTTTCTTTTACCGTCTTATAAATTTCCAGATGTGCCTTATCCCTATCTGATGCACTTCCATAATTCGTTTTCCACTCTTCGATGAAATTCCGGAATACCTATTTTATTACTCCGACGTATTGAGTCTTCTCCTCTAACGTACTTCTAGATTGAGTTTTCTCCTCTGATGTATTTCCAAATATTCGTTTGTAACTCTAATGCATTCCCAGAGCTTGTCTCTTTTACCGTCTGATGAATTTCCAGATATTCCTTTGAATTCTGATGTATTTCTAGAATTTGTTTTTCACTCTCCAATGAATTTCCAGATTACTCTTTTGTCTCTTTGATGAATTCCCAGATTGAGTCTTTTATTCTTATGCACTTCTAGAATTCACTTTTCACTCTCCGATGGAATTCTAGAATACCTATTTTGTCTCTCTGACGTATTGAGTCTTCTCCTCTGACGTACTTCAAGATTGCGTCTTCTCCTCTAATGGTTTTTCAGATATT
Source organism: Lathyrus sativus (assembly GCA_963859935.3). Taxonomy (NCBI): domain Eukaryota; kingdom Viridiplantae; phylum Streptophyta; class Magnoliopsida; order Fabales; family Fabaceae; genus Lathyrus; species Lathyrus sativus. The sequence continues at coordinate 181,211,097 of OZ012740.1, read as the reverse complement.
CATTTGTAACTCTAATGCATTCCCAGAGCCCGTCTCTTTTACCGTCTGATGAATTTCCAGATTTTCCTTTGAATTCTGATGCATTTCCAGAACTTATTTTTCACTCTCCGATGAATTTACAGATTATTCTTTTGTCTCTCTGATGAATTCCCATATTGAGTCTTTTATTCTTATGCACTTCCAGATAGGGGTGCGCATGGATAACCATTTAATATGAACCAATCCATTTTTATGGTCATGGTTTATAAACCAAACTATTTTTATGGTTTATAAACCAAACCACTTGTTTTATACCGGTTTAAAACTGGTTCAAAATGGAATTTGATTTTAACCCAAATTATTTAGTTAAATTTAAATTCATTTTTTTTTAAACTATATCAATTTTTAAATTTAAATACTTAGATTTTAATATATTTTTTCTTTGAAAATAAATATAAAAAACTTTTTAAAAAAATCTAAAAATTAAAAATATTTAAAAAAATTACAAATAAAATTGAAAATAAAAATTTCTAAAATAAAAAATTTCAGCAAATTATATGGACTTGAAATGATAACTAATATTTATAATCCACATATTTGTATATTTCAAAACCTCTATCTATTGGTGGAGAAATCTATAATATTTATAATTTTTTTTTCCTAAAGCTTTAATGAACTTCGAGATTTATAAATGAAAACTAGTGTCAAATCCAACAAGTCAAGTTTTGGTATATTTTCTTGCACATGCCACATCAAACTCGATGCACTAAGATCTATATAATTAGTTATTGAAAGTTGATATAATTAACTGATAAAAGTCCATATTATTTGTGAAGTATTAGTACACCATTTTAGGTAGTTAGAGAATTTGTAAACAATTTTTTTTTATTTTGAAATACGAAATTTTGAATCTTTTTGTTTAAAATATAAAATTAATTTATAACGTGTATATGATAAAACATGAAAAGAGATAAAAACATATTAATTTAACAAATAATGAAATTTGGATAACCAATGGATAAACCACATGGAAACCGGTTTATATTTGGATAAAAAAATGGATAACCAAATTTATATTTTAGAATTTGGTTTGGATTTTCAAAAGTGGAACAATTTGGATACAAATTTGGTTAACAATAACCAGTTTTTTTGCACACCCCTACTTCCAGAATTCGTTTTTCACTCTCCGATGGAATTCTAGAATACCTATTTTGTCTCTCTGACATATTGAGTCTTCTCCTCTGACGTACTTCCAGATTGCGTCTTCTCCTCTGATGTTTTTTCAGATATTCATTTGTAACTCTGATGCATTCCCGTAGCTCGTCTCTTTTATCTTCTGATGAATTTCCAGATTTTCCTTTGAATTCTGATGCATTTCCAGAATTTGTTTTCACTCTCCTATGAATTTGCAGATTATTCTTTTGTCTCTTTGATGAATTCCCATATTGAGTCTTTTATTCTTATGCACTTCCAGAATTCGTTTTTCACTCTCTGATGGAATTCTAGAATACCTATTTTTTTCTCTCTGACGTATTGATTCTTCTCCTCTGACATATTTCCAGACTGTGTCTTCTCTTCTGATGTTTTTCCAGATATTCATGTGTAACTCTGATGCATTCTTAGAGCTCGTCTCTTTTACTGTTTGATGAATTTTCAGATATTGCATTGAATTCTGATGCATTTTCAAAATTCGTTTTTCAGTCTCCGATGAATTTCTGGATTACTCCTTTGTCTCTCTGATGAATTCCCAGATTGAGTCTTTTGTTCTGATACATTTCCAGAACCTATTTGATGTATTTCTAGATATTCCTTTGCAATTCGGATGCATTTCTAGAGTTTCGTTTCTTTTACCGTCTTATAAATTTCCAGATGTGCCTTATCCCTATCTGATGCACTTCCAAAATTCGTTTTCCACTCTTCAATGAAATTCCGGAATACCTATTTTATTACTCCGACGTATTGATTCATCTCCTCTAACGTATTTCTAGATTGAGTCTTCTCCTCTGATGTATTTCCAAATATTCGTTTGTAACTCTAATGCATTCCCAGAGCTTGTCTCTTTTACCGTCTGATGAATTTCCAGATATTCCTTTGAATTCTAATGTATTTATAGAATTTGTTTTTCACTCTCCAATGAATTTCCAGATTACTCTTTTGTCTCTTTGATGAATTCCCAGATTGAGTCTTTTATTCTTATGCACTTCTAGAATTCACTTTTCACTCTCCGATGGAATTCTAGAATACCTATTTTGTCTCTCTGACGTATTGAGTCTTCTCCTCTGACGTACTTCAAGATTGCGTCTTCTCCTCTAATGGTTTTTCAGATATTCATTTGTAACTCTAATGCATTCCCAGAGCCCGTCTCTTTTACCGTCTGATGAATTTCCAGATTTTCCTTTGAATTCTGATGCATTTCCAGAACTTATTTTTCACTCTCCGATGAATTTACAGATTATTCTTTTGTCTCTCTGATGAATTCCCATATTGAGTCTTTTATTCTTATGCACTTCCAGATAGGGGTGCGCATGGATAACCATTTAATATGAACCAATCCATTTTTATGGTCATGGTTTATAAACCAAACTATTTTTATGGTTTATAAACCAAACCACTTGTTTTATACCGGTTTAAAACTGGTTCAAAATGGAATTTGATTTTAACCCAAATTATTTAGTTAAATTTAAATTCATTTTTTTTTAAACTATATCAATTTTTAAATTTAAATACTTAGATTTTAATATATTTTTTCTTTGAAAATAAATATAAAAAACTTTTTAAAAAAATCTAAAAATTAAAAATATTTAAAAAAATTACAAATAAAATTGAAAATAAAAATTTCTAAAATAAAAAATTTCAACAAATTATATGGACTTGAAATGATAACTAATATTTATAATCCACATATTTGTATATTTCAAAACCTCTATCTATTGGTGGAGAAATCTATAATATTTATAATTTTTTTTTCCTAAAGCTTTAATGAACTTCGAGATTTATAAATGAAAACTAGTGTCAAATCCAACAAGTCAAGTTTTGGTATATTTTCTTGCACATGCCACATCAAACTCGATGCACTAAGATCTATATAATTAGTTATTGAAAGTTGATATAATTAACTGATAAAAGTCCATATTATTTGTGAAGTATTAGTACACCATTTTAGGTAGTTAGAGAATTTGTAAACAATTTTTTTTTATTTTGAAATACGAAATTTTGAATCTTTTTGTTTAAAATATAAAATTAATTTATAACGTGTATATGATAAAACATGAAAAGAGATAAAAACATATTAATTTAACAAATAATGAAATTTGGATAACCAATGGATAAACCACATGGAAACCGGTTTATATTTGGATAAAAAAATGGATAACCAAATTTATATTTTAGAATTTGGTTTGGATTTTCAAAAGTGGAACAATTTGGATACAAATTTGGTTAACAATAACCAGTTTTTTTGCACACCCCTACTTCCAGAATTCGTTTTTCACTCTCCGATGGAATTCTAGAATACCTATTTTGTCTCTCTGACATATTGAGTCTTCTCCTCTGACGTACTTCCAGATTGCGTCTTCTCCTCTGATGTTTTTTCAGATATTCATTTGTAACTCTGATGCATTCCCGTAGCTCGTCTCTTTTATCTTCTGATGAATTTCCAGATTTTCCTTTGAATTCTGATGCATTTCCAGAATTTGTTTTCACTCTCCTATGAATTTGCAGATTATTCTTTTGGCTCTTTGATGAATTCCCATATTGAGTCTTTTATTCTTATGCACTTCCAGAATTCGTTTTTCACTCTCTGATGGAATTCTAGAATACTTATTTTTTTCTCTCTGACGTATTGATTCTTCTCCTCTGACATATTTCCAGACTGCGTCTTCTCTTCTGATGTTTTTCCAGATTTTCATGTGTAACTCTGATGCATTCTTAGAGCTCGTCTCTTTTACTGTTTGATGAATTTTCAGATATTGCATTGAATTCTGATGCATTTTCAAAATTCGTTTTTCAGTCTCCGATGAATTTCTGGATTACTCCTTTGTCTCTCTGATGAATTCCCAGATTGAGTCTTTTATTCTGATACATTTCCAGAACCTATTTGATGTATTTCTATATATTCCTTTGCAATTCGGATGCATTTCTAGAGTTTCGTTTCTTTTACCGTCTTATAAATTTCCAGATGTGCCTTATCCCTATCTGATGCACTTCCATAATTCGTTTTCCACTCTTCGATGAAATTCCGGGATACCTATTTTATTACTCCGACGTATTGAGTCATCTCCTCTAACGTATTTCTAGATTGAGTCTTCTCCTCTGATGTATTTCCAAATATTCGTTTGTAACTCTAATGCATTCCCAGAGCTTGTCTCTTTTACCGTCTGATGAATTTCCAAATATTCCTTTGAATTCTGATGTATTTATAGAATTTGTTTTTCACTCTCCAATGAATTTCCAGATTACTCTTTTGTCTCTCTAATGAATTCCCAGATTGAGTCTTTTATTCTTATGCACTTCTAGAATTCACTTTTCACTCTCCGATGGAATTCTAGAATACCTATTTTGTCTCTCTGACGTATTGAGTCTTCTCCTCTGACGTACTTCAAGATTGCGTCTTCTCCTCTGATGGTTTTTCAGATATTCATTTGTAACTCTAATGCATTCCCAGAGCCCGTCTCTTTTACCGTCTGATGAATTTCCAGATTTTCCTTTGAAATCTGATGCATTTCCAGAATTTATTTTTCACTCTCCGATGAATTTACAGATTATTCTTTTGTCTCTCTGATGAATTCCCATATTGAGTCTTTTATTCTTATGCACTTCCAGATAGGGGTGCGCATGGATAACCATTTAATATGAACCAATCCATTTTTATGGTCATGGTTTATAAACCAAACTATTTTTATGGTTTATAAACCAAACCACTTGTTTTAAACCGGTTTAAAACTGGTTCAAAATGGAATTTGATTTTAACCCAAATTATTTAGTTAAATTTAAATTCATTTTTTTTAAACTATATCAATTTTGAAATTTAAATACTTAGATTTTAATATATTTTTTCTTTGAAAATAAATATAAAAAACTTTTTAAAAAAATCTAAAAATTAAAAATATTTAAAAAAATTACAAATAAAATTGAAAATAAAAATTTCTAAAATAAAAAATTTCAGCAAATTATATGGACTTGAAATGATAACTAATATTTATAATCCACATATTTGTATATTTCAAAACCTCTATCTATTGGTGGAGAAATCTATAATATTTATAATTTTTTTTTCCTAAAGCTTTAATGAACTTCGAGATTTATAAATGAAAACTAGTGTCAAATCCAACAAGTCAAGTTTTGGTATATTTTCTTGCACATGCCACATCAAACTCGATGCACTAAGATCTATATAATTAGTTATTGAAAGTTGATATAATTAACTGATAAAAGTCCATATTATTTGTGAAGTATTAGTACACCATTTTAGGTAGTTAGAGAATTTGTAAACAATTTTTTTTTATTTTGAAATACGAAATTTTGAATCTTTTTGTTTAAAATATAAAATTAATTTATAACGTGTATATGATAAAACATGAAAAGAGATAAAAACATATTAATTTAAAAAATAATGAAATTTGGATAACCAATGGATAAACCACATGGAAACCGGTTTATATTTGGATAAAAAAATGGATAACCAAATTTATATTTTAGAATTTGGTTTGGATTTTCAAAAGTGGAACAATTTGGATACAAATTTGGTTAACAATAACCAGTTTTTTTGCACACCCCTACTTCCAGAATTCGTTTTTCACTCTCCGATGGAATTCTAGAATACCTATTTTGTCTCTCTGACATATTGAGTCTTCTCCTCTGACGTACTTCCAGATTGCGTCTTCTCCTCTGATGTTTTTTCAGATATTCATTTGTAACTCTGATGCATTCCCGTAGCTCGTCTCTTTTATCTTCTGATGAATTTCCAGATTTTCCTTTGAATTCTGATGCATTTCCAGAATTTGTTTTCACTCTCCTATGAATTTGCAGATTATTCTTTTGTCTCTTTGATGAATTCCCATATTGAGTCTTTTATTCTTATGCACTTCCAGAATTCGTTTTTCACTCTCTGATGGAATTCTAGAATACCTATTTTTTTCTCTCTGACGTATTGATTCTTCTCCTCTGACATATTTCCAGACTGCGTCTTCTCTTCTGATGTTTTTCTAGATATTCATGTGTAACTCTGATGCATTCTTAGAGCTCGTCTCTTTTACTGTTTGATGAATTTTCAGATATTGCATTGAATTCTGATGCATTTTCAGAATTTGTTTTTCAGTCTCCGATGAATTTCTGGATTACTCCTTTGTCTCTCTGATGAATTCCCAGATTGAGTCTTTTGTTCTGATACATTTCCAGAACCTATTTGATGTATTTCTAGATATTCCTTTGCAATTCGGATGCATTTCTAGAGTTTCGTTTCTTTTACCGTCTTATAAATTTCCAGATGTGCCTTATCCCTATCTGATGCACTTCCATAATTCGTTTTCCACTCTTCGATGAAATTCCGGAATACCTATTTTATTACTCCGACGTATTGAGTCATCTCCTCTAACGTATTTCTAGATTGAGTCTTCTCCTCTGATGTATTTCCAAATATTCGTTTGTAACTCTAATGCATTCCCAGAGCTTGTCTCTTTTACCGTCTGATGAATTTCCAGATATTCCTTTGAATTCTGATGTATTTATAGAATTTGTTTTTCACTCTCCAATGAATTTCCAGATTACTCTTTTGTCTCTCTGATGAATTCCCAGATTGAGTCTTTTATTCTTATGCACTTCTAGAATTCACTTTTCACTCTCCGATGGAATTCTAGAATACCTATTTTGTCTCTCTGACGTATTGAGTCTTCTCCTCTGACGTACTTCAAGATTGCGTCTTCTCCTCTGATGGTTTTTCAGATATTCATTTGTAACTCTAATGCATTCCCAGAGCCCGTCTCTTTTACCGTCTGATGAATTTCCAGATTTTCCTTTGAAATCTGATGCATTTCCAGAATTTATTTTTCACTCTCCGATGAATTTACAGATTATTCTTTTGTCTCTCTGATGAATTCCCATATTGAGTCTTTTATTCTTATGCACTTCCAGATAGGGGTGCGCATGGATAACCATTTAATATGAACCAATCCATTTTTATGGTCATGGTTTATAAACCAAACTATTTTTATGGTTTATAAACCAAACCACTTGTTTTAAACCGGTTTAAAACTGGTTCAAAATGGAATTTGATTTTAACCCAAATTATTTAGTTAAATTTAAATTCATTTTTTTTTAAACTATATCAATTTTTAAATTTAAATACTTAGATTTTAATATATTTTTTCTTTGAAAATAAATATAAAAAAACTTTTAAAAAAAATCTAAAAATTAAAAATATTTAAAAAAATTACAAATAAATTGAAAATAAAAATTTCTAAAATAAAAAATTTCAGCAAATTATATGGACTTGAAATGATAACTAATATTTATAATACACATATTTGTATATTTTAAAACCTCTATCTATTGGTGGAGAAATCTATAATATTTATAATTATTTTTTCATAAAGCTTTAATGAACTTCGAGATTTATAAATGAAAACTAGAGTCAAATCCAACAAGTCAACTTTTGGTATATTTTCTTGCACATGCCACATCAAACTCGATGCACTAAGATCTATATAATTAGTTATTGAAAGTTGATATAATTAACTAATAAAAGTCCATATTATTTGTGAAGTATTAGTACACCATTTTAGGTAGTTAGAGAATTTGTAAACAATTTTTTTTTTATTTTGAAATACGAAATTTTGAATCTTTTTGTTTAAAATATAAAATTAATTTATAACGTGTATATGATAAAACTTGAAAAGAGATAAAAACATATTAATTTAACAAATAATGAAATTTGGATAACCAATGGATAAACCACATGGAAACCGGTTTATATTTGGATAAAAAAATGGATAACCAAATTTATATTTTAGAATTTGGTTTGGATTTTCAAAAGTGGAACAATTTGGATACAAATTTGGTTAACAATAACCAGTTTTTTTGCACACCCCTACTTCCAGAATTCGTTTTTCACTCTCCGATGGAATTCTAGAATACCTATTTTGTCTCTCTGACATATTGAGTCTTCTCCTCTGACGTACTTCCAGATTGCGTCTTCTCCTCTGATGTTTTTTCAGATATTCATTTGTAACTCTGATGCATTCCCGTAGCTCGTCTCTTTTATCTTCTGATGAATTTCCAGATTTTCCTTTGAATTCTGATGCATTTCCAGAATTTGTTTTTCACTCTCCTATGAATTTGCAGATTATTCTTTTGGCTCTTTGATGAATTCCCATATTGAGTCTTTTATTCTTATGCACTTCCAGAATTCGTTTTTCACTCTCTGATGGAATTCTAGAATACCTATTTTGTCTCTCTGACGTATTGATTCTTCTCCTCTGACATATTTCCAGACTGCGTCTTCTCTTCTGATGTTTTTCCAGATATTCATTTGTAACTCTGATGCATTCTTAGAGCTCGTCTCTTTTACTGTTTGATGAATTTTCAGATATTGCATTGAATTCTGATGCATTTTCAAAATTCGTTTTTCAGTCTCCGATGAATTTCTGGATTACTCCTTTGTCTCTCTGATGAATTCCCAGATTGAGTCTTTTGTTCTGATACATTTCCAGAACCTATTTGATGTATTTCTAGATATTCCTTTGCAATTCGGATGCATTTCTAGAGTTTCGTTTCTTTTACCGTCTTATAAATTTCCAGATGTGCCTTATCCCTATCTGATGCACTTCCATAATTCGTTTTCCACTCTTCAATGAAATTCCGGAATACCTATTTTATTACTCCGACGTATTGAGTCTTCTCCTCTAACGTATTTCTAGATTGAGTCTTCTCCTCCGATGTATTTCCAAATATTCGTTTGTAACTCTAATGCATTCCCAGAGCTTGTCTCTTTTACCGTCTGATGAATTTCGAGATATTCCTTTGAATTCTGATGTATTTCTAGAATTTGTTTTTCACTCTCCAATGAATTTCCAGATTACTCTTTTGTCTCTCTGATGAATTCCCAGATTGAGTCTTTTATTCTTATGCACTTCTAGAATTCACTTTTCACTCTCCGATGGAATTCTAGAATACCTATTTTGTCTCTCTGACGTATTGAGTCTTCTCCTCTGACGTACTTCAAGATTGCGTCTTCTCCTCTGATGGTTTTTCAGATATTCATTTGTAACTCTAATGCATTCCCAGAGCCCGTCTCTTTTACCGTCTGATGAATTTCCAGATTTTCCTTTGAATTCTGATGCATTTCCAGAATTTATTTTTCACTCTCCGATGAATTTACAGATTATTCTTTTGTCTCTCTGATGAATTCCCATATTGAGTCTTTTATTCTTATGCACTTCCAGATAGGGGTGCGCATGGATAACCATTTAATATGAACCAATCCATTTTTATGGTCATGGTTTATAAACCAAACTATTTTTATGGTTTATAAACCAAACCACTTGTTTTAAACCGGTTTAAAACTGGTTCAAAATGGAATTTGATTTTAACCCAAATTATTTAGTTAAATTTAAATTCATTTTTTTTAAACTATATCAATTTTGAAATTTAAATACTTAGATTTTAATATATTTTTTCTTTGAAAATAAATATAAAAAACTTTTTAAAAAAATCTAAAAATTAAAAATATTTAAAAAAATTACAAATAAAATTGAATAAAAATTTCTAAAATAAAAAATTTCAGCAAATTATATGGACTTGAAATGATAACTAATATTTATAATCCACATATTTGTATATTTCAAAACCTCTATCTATTGGTGGAGAAATCTATAATATTTATAATTTTTTTTTCCTAAAGCTTTAATGAACTTCGAGATTTATAAATGAAAACTAGTGTCAAATCCAACAAGTCAAGTTTTGGTATATTTTCTTGCACATGCCACATCAAACTCGATGCACTAAGATCTATATAATTAGTTATTGAAAGTTGATATAATTAACTAATAAAAGTCCATATTATTTGTGAAGTATTAGTACACCATTTTAGGTAGTTAGAGAATTTGTAAACAATTTTTTTTTATTTTGAAATACGAAATTTTGAATCTTTTTGTTTAAAATATAAAATTAATTTATAACGTGTATATGATAAAACTTGAAAAGAGATAAAAACATATTAATTTAACAAATAATGAAATTTGGATAACCAATGGATAAACCACATGGAAACCGGTTTATATTTGGATAAAAAAATGGATAACCAAATTTATATTTTAGAATTTGGTTTGGATTTTCAAAAGTGGAACAATTTGGATACAAATTTGGTTAACAATAACCAGTTTTTTTGCACACCCCTACTTCCAGAATTCGTTTTTCACTCTCCGATGGAATTCTAGAATACCTATTTTGTCTCTCTGACATATTGAGTCTTCTCCTCTGACGTACTTCCAGATTGCGTCTTCTCCTCTGATGTTTTTTCAGATATTCATTTGTAACTCTGATGCATTCCCGTAGCTCGTCTCTTTTATCTTCTGATGAATTTCCAGATTTTCCTTTGAATTCTGATGCATTTCCAGAATTTGTTTTTCACTCTCCTATGAATTTGCAGATTATTCTTTTGGCTCTTTGATGAATTCCCATATTGAGTCTTTTATTCTTATGCACTTCCAGAATTCGTTTTTCACTCTCTGATGGAATTCTAGAATACCTATTTTGTCTCTCTGACGTATTGATTCTTCTCCTCTGACATATTTCCAGACTGCGTCTTCTCTTCTGATGTTTTTCCAGATATTCATTTGTAACTCTGATGCATTCTTAGAGCTCGTCTCTTTTACTGTTTGATGAATTTTCAGATATTGCATTGAATTCTGATGCATTTTCAAAATTCGTTTTTCAGTCTCCGATGAATTTCTGGATTACTCCTTTGTCTCTCTGATGAATTCCCAGATTGAGTCTTTTGTTCTGATACATTTCCAGAACCTATTTGATGTATTTCTAGATATTCCTTTGCAATTCGGATGCATTTCTAGAGTTTCGTTTCTTTTACCGTCTTATAAATTTCCAGATGTGCCTTATCCCTATCTGATGCACTTCCATAATTCGTTTTCCACTCTTCAATGAAATTCCGGAATACCTATTTTATTACTCCGACGTATTGAGTCTTCTCCTCTAACGTATTTCTAGATTGAGTCTTCTCCTCCGATGTATTTCCAAATATTCGTTTGTAACTCTAATGTATTCCCAGAGCTTGTCTCTTTTACCGTCTGATGAATTTCGAGATATTCCTTTGAATTCTGATGTATTTCTAGAATTTGTTTTTCACTCTCCAATGAATTTCCAGATTACTCTTTTGTCTCTCTGATGAATTCCCAGATTGAGTCTTTTATTCTTATGCACTTCTAGAATTCACTTTTCACTCTCCGATGGAATTCTAGAATACCTATTTTGTCTCTCTGACGTATTGAGTCTTCTCCTCTGACGTACTTCAAGATTGCGTCTTCTCCTCTGATGGTTTTTCAGATATTCATTTGTAACTCTAATGCATTCCCAGAGCCCGTCTCTTTTACCGTCTGATGAATTTCCAGATTTTCCTTTGAATTCTGATGCATTTCCAGAATTTATTTTTCACTCTCCGATGAATTTACAGATTATTCTTTTGTCTCTCTGATGAATTCCCATATTGAGTCTTTTATTCTTATGCACTTCCAGATAGGGGTGCGCATGGATAACCATTTAATATGAACCAATCCATTTTTATGGTCATGGTTTATAAACCAAACTATTTTTATGGTTTATAAACCAAACCACTTGTTTTAAACCGGTTTAAAACTGGTTCAAAATGGAATTTGATTTTAACCCAAATTATTTAGTTAAATTTAAATTCATTTTTTTTAAACTATATCAATTTTGAAATTTAAATACTTAGATTTTAATATATTTTTTCTTTGAAAATAAATATAAAAAACTTTTTAAAAAAATCTAAAAATTAAAAATATTTAAAAAAATTACAAATAAAATTGAATAAAAATTTCTAAAATAAAAAATTTCAGCAAATTATATGGACTTGAAATGATAACTAATATTTATAATCCACATATTTGTATATTTCAAAACCTCTATCTATTGGTGGAGAAATCTATAATATTTATAATTTTTTTTTCCTAAAGCTTTAATGAACTTCGAGATTTATAAATGAAAACTAGTGTCAAATCCAACAAGTCAAGTTTTGGTATATTTTCTTGCACATGCCACATCAAACTCGATGCACTAAGATCTATATAATTAGTTATTGAAAGTTGATATAATTAACTGATAAAAGTCCATATTATTTGTGAAGTATTAGTACACCATTTTAGGTAGTTAGAGAATTTGTAAACAATTTTTTTTTATTTTGAAATACGAAATTTTGAATCTTTTTGTTTAAAATATAAAATTAATTTATAACGTGTATATGATAAAACATGAAAAGAGATAAAAACATATTAATTTAAAAAATAATGAAATTTGGATAACCAATGGATAAACCACATGGAAACCGGTTTATATTTGGATAAAAAAATGGATAACCAAATTTATATTTTAGAATTTGGTTTGGATTTTCAAAAGTGGAACAATTTGGATACAAATTTGGTTAACAATAACCAGTTTTTTTGCACACCCCTACTTCCAGAATTCGTTTTTCACTCTCCGATGGAATTCTAGAATACCTATTTTGTCTCTCTGACATATTGAGTCTTCTCCTCTGACGTACTTCCAGATTGCGTCTTCTCCTCTGATGTTTTTTCAGATATTCATTTGTAACTCTGATGCATTCCCGTAGCTCGTCTCTTTTATCTTCTGATGAATTTCCAGATTTTCCTTTGAATTCTGATGCATTTCCAGAATTTGTTTTCACTCTCCTATGAATTTGCAGATTATTCTTTTGTCTCTTTGATGAATTCCCATATTGAGTCTTTTATTCTTATGCACTTCCAGAATTCGTTTTTCACTCTCTGATGGAATTCTAGAATACCTATTTTTTTCTCTCTGACGTATTGATTCTTCTCCTCTGACATATTTCCAGACTGCGTCTTCTCTTCTGATGTTTTTCCAGATATTCATGTGTAACTCTGATGCATTCTTAGAGCTCGTCTCTTTTACTGTTTGATGAATTTTCAGATATTGCATTGAATTCTGATGCATTTTCAGAATTCGTTTTTCAGTCTCCGATGAATTTCTGGATTACTCCTTTGTCTCTCTGATGAATTCCCAGATTGAGTCTTTTGTTCTGATACATTTCCAGAACCTATTTGATGTATTTCTAGATATTCCTTTGCAATTCGGATGCATTTCTAGAGTTTCGTTTCTTTTACCGTCTTATAAATTTCCAGATGTGCCTTATCCCTATCTGATGCACTTCCATAATTCGTTTTCCACTCTTCGATGAAATTCCGGAATACCTATTTTATTACTCCGACGTATTGAGTCATCTCCTCTAACGTATTTCTAGATTGAGTCTTCTCCTCTGATGTATTTCCAAATATTCGTTTGTAACTCTAATGCATTCCCAGAGCTTGTCTCTTTTACCGTCTGATGAATTTCCAGATATTCCTTTGAATTCTGATGTATTTATAGAATTTGTTTTTCACTCTCCAATGAATTTCCAGATTACTCTTTTGTCTCTCTGATGAATTCCCAGATTGAGTCTTTTATTCTTATGCACTTCTAGAATTCACTTTTCACTCTCCGATGGAATTCTAGAATACCTATTTTGTCTCTCTGACGTATTGAGTCTTCTCCTCTGACGTACTTCAAGATTGCGTCTTCTCCTCTGATGGTTTTTCAGATATTCATTTGTAACTCTAATGCATTCCCAGAGCCCGTCTCTTTTACCGTCTGATGAATTTCCAGATTTTCCTTTGAAATCTGATGCATTTCCAGAATTTATTTTTCACTCTCCGATGAATTTACAGATTATTCTTTTGTCTCTCTGATGAATTCCCATATTGAGTCTTTTATTCTTATGCACTTCCAGATAGGGGTGCGCATGGATAACCATTTAATATGAACCAATCCATTTTTATGGTCATGGTTTATAAACCAAACTATTTTTATGGTTTATAAACCAAACCACTTGTTTTAAACCGGTTTAAAACTGGTTCAAAATGGAATTTGATTTTAACCCAAATTATTTAGTTAAATTTAAATTCATTTTTTTTAAACTATATCAATTTTGAAATTTAAATACTTAGATTTTAATATATTTTTTCTTTGAAAATAAATATAAAAAAACTTTTAAAAAAAATCTAAAAATTAAAAATATTTAAAAAAATTACAAATAAATTGAAAATAAAAATTTCTAAAATAAAAAATTTCAGCAAATTATATGGACTTGAAATGATAACTAATATTTATAATACACATATTTGTATATTTTAAAACCTCTATCTATTGGTGGAGAAATCTATAATATTTATAATTATTTTTTCATAAAGCTTTAATGAACTTCGAGATTTATAAATGAAAACTAGAGTCAAATCCAACAAGTCAACTTTTGGTATATTTTCTTGCACATGCCACATCAAACTCGATGCACTAAGATCTATATAATTAGTTATTGAAAGTTGATATAATTAACTAATAAAAGTCCATATTATTTGTGAAGTATTAGTACACCATTTTAGGTAGTTAGAGAATTTGTAAACAATTTTTTTTTTATTTTGAAATACGAAATTTTGAATCTTTTTGTTTAAAATATAAAATTAATTTATAACGTGTATATGATAAAACTTGAAAAGAGATAAAAACATATAAATTTTACAAATAATGAAATTTGGATAACCAATGGATAAACCACATGGAAACCGGTTTATATTTGGATAAAAAAATGGATAACCAAATTTATATTTTAGAATTTGGTTTGGATTTTCAAAAGTGGAACAATTTGGATACAAATTTGGTTAACAATAACCAGTTTTTTTGCACACCCCTACTTCCAGAATTCGTTTTTCACTCTCCGATGGAATTCTAGAATACCTATTTTGTCTCTCTGACATATTGAGTCTTCTCCTCTGACGTACTTCCAGATTGCGTCTTCTCCTCTGATGTTTTTTCAGATATTCATTTGTAACTCTGATGCATTCCCGTAGCTCGTCTCTTTTATCTTCTGATGAATTTCCAGATTTTCCTTTGAATTCTGATGCATTTCCAGAATTTGTTTTTCACTCTCCTATGAATTTGCAGATTATTCTTTTGTCTCTCTGATGAATTCCCATATTGAGTCTTTTATTCTTATGCACTTCCAGAATTCGTTTTTCACTCTCTGATGGAATTCTAGAATACCTATTTTGTCTCTCTGACGTATTGATTCTTCTCCTCTGACATATTTCCAGACTGCGTCTTCTCTTCTGATGTTTTTCCAGATATTCATTTGTAACTCTGATGCATTCTTAGAGCTCGTCTCTTTTACTGTTTGATGAATTTTCAGATATTGCATTGAATTCTGATGCATTTTCAAAATTCGTTTTTCAGTCTCCGATGAATTTCTGGATTACTCCTTTGTCTCTCTGATGAATTCCCAGATTGAGTCTTTTGTTCTGATACATTTCCAGAACCTATTTGATGTATTTCTAGATATTCCTTTGCAATTCGGATGCATTTCTAGAGTTTCGTTTCTTTTACCGTCTTATAAATTTCCAGATGTGCCTTATCCCTATCTGATGCACTTCCATAATTCGTTTTCCACTCTTCAATGAAATTCCGGAATACCTATTTTATTACTCCGACGTATTGAGTCTTCTCCTCTAACGTATTTCTAGATTGAGTCTTCTCCTCCGATGTATTTCCAAATATTCGTTTGTAACTCTAATGCATTCCCAGAGCTTGTCTCTTTTACCGTCTGATGAATTTCGAGATATTCCTTTGAATTCTGATGTATTTCTAGAATTTGTTTTTCACTCTCCAATGAATTTCCAGATTACTCTTTTGTCTCTCTGATGAATTCCCAGATTGAGTCTTTTATTCTTATGCACTTCTAGAATTCACTTTTCACTCTCCGATGGAATTCTAGAATACCTATTTTGTCTCTCTGACGTATTGAGTCTTCTCCTCTGACGTACTTCAAGATTGCGTCTTCTCCTCTGATGGTTTTTCAGATATTCATTTGTAACTCTAATGCATTCCCAGAGCCCGTCTCTTTTACCGTCTGATGAATTTCCAGATTTTCCTTTGAATTCTGATGCATTTCCAGAATTTATTTTTCACTCTCCGATGAATTTACAGATTATTCTTTTGTCTCTCTGATGAATTCCCATATTGAGTCTTTTATTCTTATGCACTTCCAGATAGGGGTGCGCATGGATAACCATTTAATATGAACCAATCCATTTTTATGGTCATGGTTTATAAACCAAACTATTTTTATGGTTTATAAACCAAACCACTTGTTTTAAACCGGTTTAAAACTGGTTCAAAATGGAATTTGATTTTAACCCAAATTATTTAGTTAAATTTAAATTCATTTTTTTTAAACTATATCAATTTTTAAATTTAAATACTTAGATTTTAATATATTTTTTCTTTGAAAATAAATATAAAAAAACTTTTAAAAAAAATCTAAAAATTAAAAATATTTAAAAAAATTACAAATAAAATTGAAAATAAAAATTTCTAAAATAAAAAATTTCAGCAAATTATATGGACTTGAAATGATAACTAATATTTATAATACACATATTTGTATATTTTAAAACCTCTATGTATTGGTGGAGAAATCTATAATATTTATAATTATTTTTTCATAAAGCTTTAATGAACTTCGAGATTTATAAATGAAAACTAGAGTCAAATCCAACAAGTCAAGTTTTGGTATATTTTCTTGCACATGCCACATCAAACTCGATGCACTAAGATCTATATAATTAGTTATTGAAAGTTGATATAATTAACTGATAAAAGTCCATATTATTTGTGAAGTATTAGTACACCATTTTAGGTAGTTAGAGAATTTGTAAACAATTTTTTTTTTATTTTGAAATACGAAATTTTGAATCTTTTTGTTTAAAATATAAAATTAATTTATAACGTGTATATGATAAAACATGAAAAGAGATAAAAACATATTAATTTAACAAATAATGAAATTTGGATAACCAATGGATAAACCACATGGAAACCGGTTTATATTTGGATAAAAAAATAGATAACCAAATTTATATTTTAGAATTTGGTTTGGATTTTCAAAAGTGGAACAATTTGGATACAAATTTGGTTAACAATAACCAGTTTTTTTGCACACCCCTACTTCCAGAATTCGTTTTTCACTCTCCGATGGAATTCTAGAATACCTATTTTGTCTCTCTGACATATTGAGTCTTCTCCTCTGACGTACTTCCAGATTGCGTCTTCTCCTCTGATGTTTTTTCAGATATTCATTTGTAACTCTGATGCATTCTCGTAGCTCGTCTCTTTTATCTTCTGATGAATTTCCAGATTTTCCTTTGAATTCTGATGCATTTCCAGAATTTGTTTTTCACTCTCCTATGAATTTGCAGATTATTCTTTTGTCTCTCTGATGAATTCCCATATTGAGTCTTTTATTCTTATGCACTTCCAGAATTCGTTTTTCACTCTCTGATGGAATTCTAGAATACCTATTTTTTTCTCTCTGACGTATTGATTCTTCTCCTCTGACATATTTCCAGACTGCGTCTTCTCTTCTGATGTTTTTCCAGATATTCATTTGTAACTCTGATGCATTCTTAGAGCTCGTCTCTTTTACTGTTTGATGAATATTCAGATATTGCATTGAATTCTGATGCATTTTCAGAATTCGTTTTTCAGTCTCCGATGAATTTCTAGATTACTCCTTTGTCTCTCTGATGAATTCCCAGATTGAGTCTTTTGTTCTGATACATTTCCAGAACCTATTTGATGTATTTCTAGATATTCCTTTGCAATTCGGATGCATTTCTAGAGTTTCGTTTCTTTTACCGTCTTATAAATTTCCAGATGTGCCTTATCCCTATCTGATGCACTTCCATAATTCGTTTTCCACTCTTCAATGAAATTCCGGAATACCTATTTTATTACTCCGACGTATTGAGTCTTCTCCTCTAACGTATTTCTAGATTGAGTCTTCTCCTCCGATGTATTTCCAAATATTCATTTGTAACTCTAATGCATTCCCAGAGCTTGTCTCTTTTACCGTCTGATGAATTTCGAGATATTCCTTTGAATTCTGATGTATTTCTAGAATTTGTTTTTCACTCTCCAATGAATTTCCAGATTACTCTTTTGTCTCTCTGATGAATTCCCAGATTGAGTCTTTTATTCTTATGCACTTCTAGAATTCACTTTTCACTCTCCGATGGAATTCTAGAATACCTATTTTGTCTCTCTGACGTATTGAGTCTTCTCCTCTGACGTACTTCAAGATTGCGTCTTCTCCTCTGATGGTTTTTCAGATATTCATTTGTAACTCTAATGCATTCCCAGAGCCCGTCTCTTTTACCGTCTGATGAATTTCCAGATTTTCCTTTGAATTCTGATGCATTTCCAGAATTTATTTTTCACTCTCCGATGAATTTACAGATTATTCTTTTGTCTCTCTGATGAATTCCCATATTGAGTCTTTTATTCTTATGCACTTCCAGATAGGGGTGCGCATGGATAACCATTTAATATGAACCAATCCATTTTTATGGTCATGGTTTATAAACCAAACTATTTTTATGGTTTATAAACCAAACCACTTGTTTTAAACCGGTTTAAAACTGGTTCAAAATGGAATTTGATTTTAACCCAAATTATTTAGTTAAATTTAAATTCATTTTTTTAAACTATATCAATTTTTAAATTTAAATACTTAGATTTTAATATATTTTTTCTTTGAAAATAAATATAAAAAAACTTTTAAAAAAAATCTAAAAATTAAAAATATTTAAAAAAATTACAAATAAAATTGAAAATAAAAATTTCTAAAATAAAAAATTTCAGCAAATTATATGGACTTGAAATGATAACTAATATTTATAATACACATATTTGTATATTTTAAAACCTCTATGTATTGGTGGAGAAATCTATAATATTTATAATTATTTTTTCATAAAGCTTTAATGAACTTCGAGATTTATAAATGAAAACTAGAGTCAAATCCAACAAGTCAAGTTTTGGTATATTTTCTTGCACATGCCACATCAAACTCGATGCACTAAGATCTATATAATTAGTTATTGAAAGTTGATATAATTAACTGATAAAAGTCCATATTATTTGTGAAGTATTAGTACACCATTTTAGGTAGTTAGAGAATTTGTAAACAATTTTTTTTTTATTTTGAAATACGAAATTTTGAATCTTTTTGTTTAAAATATAAAATTAATTTATAACGTGTATATGATAAAACATGAAAAGAGATAAAAACATATTAATTTAACAAATAATGAAATTTGGATAACCAATGGATAAACCACATGGAAACCGGTTTATATTTGGATAAAAAAATGGATAACCAAATTTATATTTTAGAATTTGGTTTGGATTTTCAAAAGTGGAACAATTTGGATACAAATTTGGTTAACAATAACCAGTTTTTTTGCACACCCCTACTTCCAGAATTCGTTTTTCACTCTCCGATGGAATTCTAGAATACCTATTTTGTCTCTCTGACATATTGTGTCTTCTCCTCTGACGTACTTCCAGATTGCGTCTTCTCCTCTGATGTTTTTTCAGATATTCATTTGTAACTCTGATGCATTCTCGTAGCTCGTCTCTTTTATCTTCTGATGAATTTCCAGATTTTCCTTTGAATTCTGATGCATTTCCAGAATTTGTTTTTCACTCTCCTATGAATTTGCAGATTATTCTTTTGTCTCTCTGATGAATTCCCATATTGAGTCTTTTATTCTTATGCACTTCCAAAATTCGTTTTTCACTCTCTGATGGAATTCTAGAATACCTATTTTTTTCTCTCTGACGTATTGATTCTTCTCCTCTGACATATTTCCAGACTGCGTCTTCTCTTCTGATGTTTTTCCAGATATTCATTTGTAACTCTGATGCATTCTTAGAGCTCGTCTCTTTTACTGTTTGATGAATTTTCAGATATTGCATTGAATTCTGATGCATTTTCAGAATTCGTTTTTCAGTCTCCGATGAATTTCTAGATTACTCCTTTGTCTCTCTGATGAATTCCCAGATTGAGTCTTTTGTTCTGATACATTTCCAGAACCTATTTGATGTATTTCTAGATATTCCTTTGCAATTCGGATGCATTTCTAGAGTTTCGTTTCTTTTACCGTCTTATAAATTTCCAGATGTGCCTTATTCCTATCTGATGCACTTCCATATTTCGTTTTCCACTCTTCGATGAAATTCCGGAATACCTATTTTATTACTCCGACGTATTGAGTCTTCTCCTCTAATGTATTTCTAGATTGAGTCTTCTCCTCTGATGTATTTCCAAATATTCGTTTGTAACTCTAATGCATTCCCAGAGCTTGTCTCTTTTACTGTCTGATGAATTTCCAGATATTCCTTTGAATTCTGATGTATTTCTAGAATTTGTTTTTCTCTCTCCAATGAATTTCCAGATTACTCTTTTGTCTCTCTGATGAATTCCCAGATTGAGTCTTTTATTCTTATGCACTTCTAGAATTCACTTTTCACACTCCGATGGAATTCTAGAGTACCTATTTTGTCTCTCTGACGTATTGAGTCTTCTCCTCTGACGTACTTCAAGATTGCGTCTTCTCCTCTGATGGTTTTTCAGATATTCATTTGTAACTCTAATGCATTCCCAGAGCCCGTCTCTTTTACCGTCTGATGACTTTCCAGATTTTCCTTTGAATTCTGATGCATTTCCAGAATTTATTTTTCACTCTCAGATGAATTTACAGATTATTCTTTTGTCTCTTTGATGAATTCCCATATTGAGTCTTTTATTCTTATGCACTTCCAGATAGGGGTGCGCATGGATAACCATTTAATATGAACCAATCCATTTTATGGTCATGGTTTATAAACCAAACTATTTTTATGGTTTATAAACCAAACCACTTGTTTTAAACCGGTTTAAAACTGGTTCAAAATGGATTTTGATTTTAACCCAAATTATTTAGTTAAATTTAAATTCAATTTTTTTAAAACTATATCAATTTTTAAATTTAAATACTTAGATTTTAATATATTTTTTCTTTGAAAGTAAATATAAAAAAACTTTTAAAAAAAATCTAAAAATTAAAAATATTTAAAAAAATTACAAATAAAATTGAAAATAAAAATTTCTAAAATAAAAAATTTCAGCAAATTATATGGACTTGAAATGATAACTAATATTTATAATACACATATTTGTATATTTCAAAACCTCTATCTATTGGTCGAGAAATCTATAATATTTATAATTATTTTTTCATAAAGCTTTAATGAACTTCGAGATTTTTAAATGAAAACTAGAGTCAAATCCAAGAAGTCAAGTTTTGGTATATTTTTTTGCACATGCCACATCAAACTCGATGCACTAAGATCTATATAATTAGTTATTGAAAGTTGATATAATTAACTGATAAAAGTCCATATTATTTGTGAAGTATTAGTACACCATTTTAGGTAGTTAGAGAATTTGTAAACAATTTTTTTATATTTTGAAATACGAAATTTTGAATCTTTTTGTTTAAAATATAAAATTAATTTATAACGTGTATATGATAAAACATGAAAAGAGATAAAAACATATTAATTTAACAAATAATGAAATTTGGATAACCAATGGAAAAACCACATGGAAACCGGTTTATATTTGGATAAAAAAATGGATAACCAAATTTATATTTTAGCATTTGGTTTGGATTTTCAAAAGTGGAACAATTTCGATACAAATTTGGTTAACAATAACCAGTTTTGTTGCACACCCCTACTTCCAGAATTCGTTTTTCACTCTCCGATGGAATTCTAGAATACCTATTTTGTCTCTCTGACATATTGAGTCTTCTCCTCTGACGTACTTCCAGATTGCGTCTTCTCCTCTGATGTTTTTTCAGATATTCATTTATAACTCTGATGCATTCCCATAGCTCGTCTCTTTTATCGTCTGATGAATTTCCAGATTTTCCTTTGAATTCTGATGCATTTCCAGAATTTGTTTTTCACTCTCCTATGAATTTGCAGATTATTCTTTTGTCTCTCTGATGAATTCCCATATTGAGTCTTTTATTCTTATGCACTTCCAGAATTCGTTTTTCACTCTCTGATGGAATTCTAGAGTACCTATTTTGTCTCTCTGACGTATTGATTCTTCTCCTCTGACATATTTCCAGACTGCGTCTTCTCTTCTGATGTTTTTCCAGATATTCATTTGTAACTCTGATGCATTCTTAGAGCTCGTCTCTTTTACTGTTTGATGAATTTTCAGATATTGCATTGAATTCTGATGCATTTTCAGAATTCGTTTTTCAGTTTCCGATGAATTTCTGGATTACTCCTTTGTCTCTCTGATGAATTCCCAGATTGAGTCTTTTGTTCTGATACATTTCCAGAACCTATTTGATGTATTTCTAGATATTCCTTTGCAATTCGGATGCATTTCTAGAGTTTCGTTTCTTTTACCGTCTTATAAATTTCCAGATGTGCCTTATCCCTATCTGATGCACTTCCATAATTCGTTTTCCACTCTTAGATGAAATTCCGGAATACCTATTTTATTACTCCGACGTATTGAGTCTTCTCCTCTAACGTATTTCTAGATTGAGTCTTCTCCTCTGATGTATTTCCAAATATTCGTTTGTAACTCTAATGCATTCCCAGAGCTTGTCTCTTTTACCGTCTGATGAATTTCCAGATATTCCTTTGAATTTTGATGTATTTCTAGAATTTGTTTTTCTCTCTCCAATGAATTTCCAGATTGCTCTTTTGTCTCTCTGATGAATTCCCAGATTGAGTCATTTATTCTTATGCACTTCTAGAATTCACTTTTCACTCTCCGATGGAATTCTAGAATACCTATTTTGTCTCTCTGACGTATTGAGTCTTCTCCTCTGACGTACTTCAAGATTGCGTCTTCACCTCTGATGGTTTTTCAGATATTCATTTGTAACTCTAATGCATTCCCAGAGCCCGTCTCTTTTACCGTCTGATGAATTTCCAGATTTTCCTTTGAATTCTGATGCATTTCCAGAATTTATTTTTCACTCTCCGATGAATTTACAGATTATTCTTTTGTCTCTCTGATGAATACCCATATTGAGTCTTTTATTCTTATGCACTTCCAGATAGGGGTGCACATGGATAACCATTTAATATGAACCAATCCATTTTTATGGTCATGGTTTATAAACCAAACTATTTTTATGGTTTATAAACCAAACCACTTGTTTTAAACCGGTTTAAAACTGGTTCAAAATGGATTTTGATTTTAACCCAAATTATTTAGTTAAATTTAAATTCAATTTTTTTAAAACTATATCAATTTTTAAATTTAAATACTTAGATTTTAATATATTTTTTCTTTGAAAGTAAATATAAAAAAACTTTTAAAAAAAATCTAAAAATTAAAAATATTTAAAAAAATTACAAATAAAATTGAAAATAAAAATTTCTAAAATAAAAAATTTCAGCAAATTATATGGACTTGAAATGATAACTAATATTTATAATACACATATTTGTATATGTCAAAACCTCTATCTATTGGTCGAGAAATCTATAATATTTATAATTATTTTTTCATAAAGCTTTAATGAACTTCGAGATTTTTAAATGAAAACTAGAGTCAAATCCAAGAAGTCAAGTTTTGGTATATTTTTTTGCACATGCCACATCAAACTCGATGCACTAAGATCTATATAATTAGTTATTGAAAGTTGATATAATTAACTGATAAAAGTCCATATTATTTGTGAAGTATTAGTACACCATTTTAGGTAGTTAGAGAATTTGTAAACAATTTTTTTATATTTTGAAATACGAAATTTTGAATCTTTTTGTTTAAAATATAAAATTAATTTATAACGTGTATATGATAAAACATGAAAAGAGATAAAAACATATTAATTTAACAAATAATGAAATTTGGATAACCAATGGAAAAACCACATGGAAACCGGTTTATATTTGGATAAAAAAATGGATAACCAAATTTATATTTTAGCATTTGGTTTGGATTTTCAAAAGTGGAACAATTTCGATACAAATTTGGTTAACAATAACCAGTTTTGTTGCACACCCCTACTTCCAGAATTCGTTTTTCACTCTCCGATGGAATTCTAGAATACCTATTTTGTCTCTCTGACATATTGAGTCTTCTCCTCTGACGTACTTCCAGATTGCGTCTTCTCCTCTGATGTTTTTTCAGATATTCATTTATAACTCTGATGCATTCCCATAGCTCGTCTCTTTTATCGTCTGATGAATTTCCAGATTTTCCTTTGAATTCTGATGCATTTCCAGAATTTGTTTTTCACTCTCCTATGAATTTGCAGATTATTCTTTTGTCTCTCTGATGAATTCCCATATTGAGTCTTTTATTCTTATGCACTTCCAGAATTCGTTTTTCACTCTCTGATGGAATTCTAGAGTACCTATTTTGTCTCTCTGACGTATTGATTCTTCTCCTCTGACATATTTCCAGACTGCGTCTTCTCTTCTGATGTTTTTCCAGATATTCATTTGTAACTCTGATGCATTCTTAGAGCTCGTCTCTTTTACTGTTTGATGAATTTTCAGATATTGCATTGAATTCTGATGCATTTTCAGAATTCGTTTTTCAGTTTCCGATGAATTTCTGGATTACTCCTTTGTCTCTCTGATGAATTCCCAGATTGAGTCTTTTGTTCTGATACATTTCCAGAACCTATTTGATGTATTTCTAGATATTCCTTTGCAATTCGGATGCATTTCTAGAGTTTCGTTTCTTTTACCGTCTTATAAATTTCCAGATGTGCCTTATCCCTATCTGATGCACTTCCATAATTCGTTTTCCACTCTTAGATGAAATTCCGGAATACCTATTTTATTACTCCGACGTATTGAGTCTTCTCCTCTAACGTATTTCTAGATTGAGTCTTCTCCTCTGATGTATTTCCAAATATTCGTTTGTAACTCTAATGCATTCCCAGAGCTTGTCTCTTTTACCGTCTGATGAATTTCCAGATATTCCTTTGAATTTTGATGTATTTCTAGAATTTGTTTTTCTCTCTCCAATGAATTTCCAGATTGCTCTTTTGTCTCTCTGATGAATTCCCAGATTGAGTCATTTATTCTTATGCACTTCTAGAATTCACTTTTCACTCTCCGATGGAATTCTAGAATACCTATTTTGTCTCTCTGACGTATTGAGTCTTCTCCTCTGACGTACTTCAAGATTGCGTCTTCACCTCTGATGGTTTTTCAGATATTCATTTGTAACTCTAATGCATTCCCAGAGCTCGTCTCTTTTAACGTCTGATGAATTTCCAGATTTTCCTTTGAATTCTGATGCATTTCCAGAATTTATTTTTCACTCTCCGATGAATTTACAGATTATTCTTTTGTCTCTCTGATGAATACCCATATTGAGTCTTTTATTCTTATGCACTTCCAGATAGGGGTGCACATGGATAACCATTTAATATGAACCAATCCATTTTTATGGTCATGGTTTATAAACCAAACTATTTTTATGGTTTATAAACCAAACCACTTGTTTTAAACCGGTTTAAAACTGGTTCAAAATGGATTTTGATTTTAACCCAAATTATTTAGTTAAATTTAAATTCAATTTTTTTTAAACTATATCAATTTTTAAATTTAAATACTTAGATTTTAATATATTTTTTCTTTGAAAGTAAATATAAAAAAACTTTTAAAAAAAATCTAAAAATTAAAAATATTTAAAAAAATTACAAATAAAATTGAAAATAAAAATTTCTAAAATAAAAAATTTCAGCAAATAATATGGACTTGAAATGATAACTAATATTTATAATACACATATTTGTATATTTCAAAACCTCTATCTATTGGTCGAGAAATCTATAATATTTATAATTATTTTTTCATAAAGCTTTAATGAACTTCGAGATTTTTAAATGAAAACTAGAGTCAAATCCAAGAAGTCAAGTTTTGGTATATTTTCTTGCACATGCCACATCAAACTCGATGCACTAAGATCTATATAATTAGTTATTGAAAGTTGATATAATTAACTGATAAAAGTCCATATTATTTGTGAAGTATTAGTACACCATTTTAGGTAGTTAGAGAATTTGTAAACAATTTTTTTTTATTTTGAAATACGAAATTTTGAATCATTTTTTTTAAAATATAAAATTAATTTATAACGTGTATATGATAAAACATGAAAAGAGATAAAAACATATTAATTTAACAAATAATGAAATTTGGATAACCAATGGATAAACCACATGGAAACCGGTTTATATTTGGATAAAAAAATGGATAACCAAATTTATATTTTAGCATTTGGTTTGGATTTTCAAAAGTGGAACAATTTGGATACAAATTTGGTTAACAATAACCAGTTTTTTTGCACACCCCTACTTCCAGAATTCGTTTTTCACTCTCCGATGGAATTCTAGAATACCTATTTTGTCTCTCTGACATATTGAGTCTTCTCCTCTGACGTACTTCCAGACTGCGTCTTCTCCTCTGATGTTTTTCCAGATATTCATTTGTAACTCTGATGCATTCTTAGAGCTCGTCTCTTTTACTGTTTGATGAATTTTCAGATGCATTGAATTCTGATGCATTTTCAGAATTCGTTTTTCAGTTTCCGATGAATTTCTGGATTACTCCTTTGTCTCTCTGATGAATTCCCAGATTGAGTCTTTTGTTCTGATACATTTCCAGAACCTATTTGATGTATTTCTAGATATTCCTTTGCAATTCGGATGCATTTCTAGAGTTTCGTTTCTTTTACCGTCTTATAAATTTCCAGATGTGCCTTATCCCTATCTGACGCACTTCCATAATTCGTTTTCCACTCTTAGATGAAATTCCGGAATACCTATTTTATTACTCCGACGTATTGAGTCTTCTCCTCTAACGTATTTCTAGATTGAGTCTTCTCCTCTGATGTATTTCCAAATATTCGTTTGTAACTCTAATGCATTCCCAGAGCTTGTCTCTTTTACCGTCTGATGAATTTCCAGATATTCCTTTGAATTTTGATGTATTTCTAGAATTTGTTTTTCTCTCTCCAATGAATTTCCAGATTGCTCTTTTGTCTCTCTGATGAATTCCCAGATTGAGTCATTTATTCTTATGCACTTCTAGAATTCACTTTTCACTCTCCGATGGAATTCTAGAATACCTATTTTGTCTCTCTGACGTATTGAGTCTTCTCCTCTGACGTACTTCAAGATTGCGTCTTCACCTCTGATGGTTTTTCAGATATTCATTTGTAACTCTAATGCATTCCCAGAGCTCGTCTCTTTTACCGTCTGATGAATTTCCAGATTTTCCTTTGAATTCTGATGCATTTCCAGAATTTATTTTTCACTCTCCGATGAATTTACAGATTATTCTTTTGTCTCTCTGATGAATACCCATATTGAGTCTTTTATTCTTATGCACTTCCAGATAGGGGTGCACATGGATAACCATTTAATATGAACCAATCCATTTTTATGGTCATGGTTTATAAACCAAACTATTTTTATGGTTTATAAACCAAACCACTTGTTTTAAACCGGTTTAAAACTGGTTCAAAATGGATTTTGATTTTAACCCAAATTATTTAGTTAAATTTAAATTCAATTTTTTTTAAACTATATCAATTTTTAAATTTAAATACTTAGATTTTAATATATTTTTTCTTTGAAAGTAAATATAAAAAAACTTTTAAAAAAAATCTAAAAATTAAAAATATTTAAAAAAATTACAAATAAAATTGAAAATAAAAATTTCTAAAATAAAAAATTTCAGCAAATTATATGGACTTGAAATGATAACTAATATTTATAATAAACATATTTGTATATTTCAAAACCTCTATCTATTGGTCGAGAAATCTATAATATTTATAATTATTTTTTCATAAAGCTTTAATGAACTTCGAGATTTTTAAATGAAAACTAGAGTCAAATCCAAGAAGTCAAGTTTTGGTATATTTTCTTGCACATGCCACATCAAACTCGATGCACTAAGATCTATATAATTAGTTATTGAAAGTTGATATAATTAACTGATAAAAGTCCATATTATTTGTGAAGTATTAGTACACCATTTTAGGTAGTTAGAGAATTTGTAAACAATTTTTTTTTATTTTGAAATACGAAATTTTGAATCATTTTGTTTAAAATATAAAATTAATTTATAACGTGTATATGATAAAACATGAAAAGAGATAAAAACATATTAATTTAACAAATAATGAAATTTGGATAACCAATGGATAAACCACATGGAAACCGGTTTATATTTGGATAAAAAAATGGATAACCAAATTTATATTTTAGCATTTGGTTTGGATTTTCAAAAGTGGAACAATTTGGATACAAATTTGGTTAACAATAACCAGTTTTTTTGCACAACCCTACTTCCAGAATTCGTTTTTCACTCTCCGATGGAATTCTAGAATACCTATTTTGTCTCTCTGACATATTGAGTCTTCTCCTCTGACGTACTTCCAGATTGCGTCTTCTCCTTTTATGTTTTTCCAGATATTCATTTGTAACTCTGATGCATTCTTAGAGCTCGTCTCTTTTACTGTTTGATGAATTTTCAGATGCATTGAATTCTGATGCATTTTCAGAATTCGTTTTTCAGTTTCCGATGAATTTCTGGATTACTCCTTTGTCTCTCTGATGAATTCCCAGATTGAGTCTTTTGTTCTGATACATTTCCAGAACCTATTTGATGTATTTCTAGATATTCCTTTGCAATTCGGATGCATTTCTAGAGTTTCGTTTCTTTTACCGTCTTATAAATTTCCAGATGTGCCTTATCCCTATCTGATGCACTTCCATAATTCGTTTTCCACTCTTCGATGAAATTCCGGAATACCTATTTTATTACTCCGACGTATTGAGTCTTCTCCTCTAACGTATTTCTAGATTGAGTCTTCACCTCTGATGTATTTCCAAATATTCGTTTGTAACTCTAATGCATTCCCAGAGCTTGTCTCTTTTACCGTCTGATGAATTTTGATGGGCTAAAGACGTGTCTACTTATGCGTCTAGCGGTATCTTACTGCAAGTGCACAGCCTATCGAAGTAATATTTAAGATTATCGATCCACAGGGATTCTATGGTTACTTAGTGCTAGATGAACTTCTAGTTTAGCTAAGGGGAATGGTTGTCACGATTTTTTGTTGGTTTTTAAGACTATTAAAGGTGGAATTTAAATTTAAGTTTTAATAAAGTAATACTAAGGCGGTCGGTATGTAATTATACTAACTTAGGTGGGTCAATCTAACCTAGGCTTATAAAGGTGTTCACTTAATCTATTCGGTAGAGATTACCAGTTTAAATACCCTCAACTCACACTCTCGTGGTCTTATATCAGATCTTATCCCTAAAGCCCTATGCCTGCTCTCGCTAGCCCATAAGTGTTTAGAGGTAATTTTTGGAAACTAAGTAATTCTAATTTATCTTAAAGCGCTCTCGCTGTGTTTAATTTAAATGCCTAACTTTAGCTATCTGGTTAAAATCTCACACTCTCGTGGTCTTGACCTAACCTAATACTCTTTTCTTACTCTCGTAACGAAAAGGTCTATTTCAATTAAAAAGTATCAGCCAGAATGTTAAGTGATTGATTATTTTCAGCCTATGGTTATATTTTACCGGTTAAGTTTGTTATAACTACATACCGCCCTAAGGTGTTTAGCTACTCATCGATGTTGAACCAGACGGAGACAGAGAATTTAATAATAACGTACTCATGGCAGAAAAATAAATAAACATTATAATTAAATTAAATTGCAATATAATGAAAAACCTGGTTAACAAATATTCGAGCAGACTCCTTCTTCCACAGACCGGAAAGCTTGGAGTTGGCGGAAATTGAAAATAAACGAGTGCTGAAGGTTTAGAAACAAATAAATGTATAACAATTTCCTGATGTTGGAAATTGTTATATGGTTGGTTTGGATACAAATAAAAGCGAAACAGGAAACTAAAAATAATGCGGGAATAGAAAGGCTGGTTCGTAATACAGTTCAGCAGAGCTTCCGCAGAAATTTGAATAAACAAATGCTCCCCCTTTTGTTCAGAGAACTTGTACTATTTATAGAGTTCTTGATGGGCTGGATTTTCGGACCTTTGTTGCATGGGCCTTGCTGAATTTGTTGAAGGAATGCAGGAATGTGGCAACAAAATAGGAGGAATGGTCTTCACGTAATGCCAATAGGAGAAGTGGTCTTCACGTAATGCCTTGACGTAGTCTGAGTCAAAAACCTAATTTTATCCTTGTCACGGTCGTGACAAGGTCTTCACGTTCGTAACTTGAGGTTTTCAAGTGTCACGGTCGTGACCACTCTCTTACGGTCGTGATGGCTAAAATTAGGGTGTCACGGTCGTGACACCCTTGTAACGATCGTGGCTGCAACAAATTATGCAGTCTTTTGCAGGCTTCTTCATTTCTTCATCTCTTTATGGTTTCTTTTGTTCCTTTTGCTCTTAATTCATGATTTAGCTCCATATAATGATGTACCTGCAAAATGGTAAGAAAAACTCGAGAAATCGAGTGTTAAAACGGTGAATATGCGATAAAATGTTAATGAAACCTAGCAATATAATCGATGCGTTTTCTCGTTATCAAACTTCCCCAAACTTAAACCTTTGCTTGTCCTCAAGCAAATAGTCGGTTGAAAATCGGCGGATAAGATTTTATTCACGCATACTCATAACAAACCGTACGAGGGATCATTTTGTCGGATAATTCGGTACTTTGATAGAACACTACCGATACACTAATGACACAAGCAACAAGCTATGTCGTCGACTTCCCGTTAAACGAAACAATCGGCAATTACATTACGATTTCACCTGGAGTTTTTCGATCTTATTTCGCCCGGTTTCATTCTAGCGCAATCACATTAAGCCCTTTGCCTTAGCACGCACGTAGTGGAGTAGCCGGTTAGCGACTTTATCCTTTCTGAGCACGGGGTCTGGTACACGAGTGTGGTGACCCTACATATTTTATCCGATTTGGAAGTTGTGGGGGATCGAGCCGTAGCACGCCCTACCGAGTTCAGAACCAGTACCTCTGAACCAACTTGCAACAGACTCCTTCTCATATTTCTCGTTTCTTATATGCGACTGTGTACTTTGGTGCAATTTATTTTCATTTTGCATCGAGATATGAAGGATCATTATTGATTAGGCATCAAACGCTTATATTCATCGGCTCCCCACGTGGTTTGTGTTCAGACGGTGCTGACTGCTAGTATAAACTACTAGGGGTTACTTTTGAACTGAAACTAAAAGTGTACTCGTAATGGTAATCGGGATGGAATTGCTTAAGTAGGGAGTCAAAGATGTCAAGATTGTATTGGTCTTGTTTAATCGTTCTCGGCTTCCTAATTACGATTCCGTAGGTAAGTCGGGTAGTGCGAATAATTAAAGATTTTTTTTCTGGTATAGCTAAATAATCGGGGAAAGTTCGAAATTAAAGAGAATAGCACAAAGATTTGCTCATTTCATTAACTTGCAAAAAGAAATACAACGGAATTGAAAATACAACGAAATGGAAAAGTGCGAAAAAGGGAAAATGCGGAAATGAAAGGTACCTCTCCCACACTATATCAGACATTGTCCTCAATGTTGTGATATAAATGCGGTAAAAGGACAGTACAATGACAATAACAAAAAACAAACATAAGCAAACTAAAACTATGGCTGCTGAGGACCGCGGGCTCGGCCTCTGGTGCGGGAGCGGCGTCTGGAGGGAGTCGCTTCAGGATCAGAACCGGTGCCGGAGGCAGCAGTGATGCTAATGCGGAGGGCTTCTAGCTCGCTGAAAATTTCTCCAAACCTCTCATTAGTAGCTTCATGATTTGCTGCAATAGTGCTGAGTAAAGCGTCATATTGCGCCTTCTGCCTTCGCTCCAGTGTGGCGTTCATCTGGTTCTGCTGATGAATCGCAAGGAGGACTTCCTCCAGTGTGATTTCGGGAGCAGGGGGCTGTCGGGTAGATGTCTCTGGTATATCCTGGACAGGCTCAGCTGCATCCATAGCGTCCTGCATCTCATCCTCTGGAGGGTCTGCCTGATCATCATGAATAGGAACGTGATCGGCAGCAGCAGGTAAAACAAAGAGCCAGTTGGCTCGGTTGGATGGATCGATGCGGTCGCGGGACGGCAGAATGATATGATGGAAAATGGTGCCATTGACAACAGGCCTATACCTGCCATCCTCTCGCTGCGCAATCAGGTGAGCGGACCTGCAATAACTCTTGGTGAGGAATTCTGCGGCTAGGTGAGGCTGATTAACGACCAAGTCACCAAGCCCCAACTGAATGGCGAGGGTGGTGACAATGCCGCCTATGAAGAACGGGGAGGAGCCTCTGTGTGCGATGGCCTGGATATGATAAAGCATGAAAGGGGCAACGTTGATCGGCTCGTCATTAAGAGTGCAGTGTAAGAGTAGAAGCTCCTTGGAGTTGAGTTTATGGTTGCTTTCTCGAGCGAAGATGGTGTTGCATATGACACGGTGAAAATAGCGGATTGCCGGGTTGTGGATGTGCGTAGCGTTGAGGCTTTGGAAGGTGGATGCACGGGTGTTGGTTAAGTCGTGCCATAGAGTGAAAGCTTGTTCACTAAAATTATCGGGCACGCGACGGTGAGCTTCAGTTCCGTGATCGAAGCCTAACAACTCGGCTATCCTGGTTTGCGAAATGTTGAACTCTTGGCCATGCAATCTGAATGTGGCGACACCGGTGAGCTGACTTTGAGAACCGGGGGGGTGGGGTGATGTAACTGAATGAGCTTAAGAACTCCAGTGTCAGAAGTTCGAATGTGGGCTGAGGTTGACTGCAAAGATCCCACAGACCGACTTTTTGCAGCAGGCTTTGAACACCGGCAAGCATTCCGAGTTCCCTCAAACAGACAGTGTCAATGTAACGTGTAGGTTGCACACCGCGGTTTTGGAATCGGAGAAAACGTTCTCTCTGAGTTTCTCCAGCATTACCTTCTCTAAAAGTGATAGAATCCATTGCATGCAAGAGCTTAGAGTGAAGAGTGAAGATTTTTGATGTTTTGTGAAAAAATGGTGAAACGAAAGAAATAGAGATTCGGGATAAATAATGGAGAGTGAGAATGTGATAGGTTATGATAATGGGGGGTTAATGTTGGTAATGAGGAGGTTACGGAGGTTATGGAGATTATGGAGAAAATGGGTAGTTTTGAGGAAGTTATGGAGGAAGAAGAAGAAGAGGCACGATGAGAAACAGTTCTGTTTCTCACGATTCCTGTAATAGGGGTTGTCACGGTCGTGACAGGGGTGTGACGGTCGTGACACGCTATTTAAGCACGTCACGATCGTGAGATGGGTGTGACGACCGTGAGGGCACGCTTCGTTGAATAATTTCCAGAAAAACATTTTCTCACTTAATTCACATTTTTTTTTATAATGTATTTTCTTCACTAACACTCATATTAAATTATAACACCATATAGTATATAATTTCAACACAGTACTATACTAACTTGCATGGCATGAGAGATTGTATATAATATGAAATAATGCAAGCATAACAATACATAGAATGAAAAAAATATATAATTTGCTAAAAATGGAGAAATTTTGGAATTAAAGGTGCATTGCATAAAGTAATTGAAAATTAAGTTACATAAACGGAAATTACGGTATGAAAATGTTGCGAAAAATAAATCTAACTAGAAACGAAAACAATGAGAAAAATAAACTTAATCACTTATAGCATTTTCAAAAGCGTTTCTTCAAGTCTTCGATGGCGGAGTTCAAGTGATAGAATTGTTCGCAGGTTATGTCAGTCAATCCTATAATGTCCAATCGCATGCTCTTAATGTCTTCTTTAAATAGATTATTGTCAGTTTGGTAAGCATTGAGAGTGTTCATGATGTTTTGTAAGTTGATAGCATAATTTCCTTGATTCACTTCAGGGGTTTCATGTACTGCTCCAGTGGGGTCAATGTCATGGTAACCAGGAGGTGTCTCAGGGTCAGTTTCGACAGCGGTCATTATATCATCTTTTATTTTGTAAGACTGAGTTGTTTCAGGAGTAGATGGATAATCAGGTGGGTTTAACTCATAAATCCAGTTATCCTTATTGTGAACACTTTAGCATGATTAGGCAATATGAACAGGGTTACTACTTCGTTCCGGATTAGGTACTCAAAAGGTGGATGTCCTAAATTCCTTATGATATGCCTATTAAAGCAGAAATTAAGATTCATAGGGCGGATTGTTCCTAGACGGTTGCAACTGTCCAGTTGGTACCTAAGTCTTATGGCATCAGCAATCATGGTTACAAGACCTCCTACTAATATAGGTAATTCAGGTTCTTCTTGGATACGGGTGAAGGTTTGCATCATGAAAGGTACACCATTAACAGGCTGTCCATTAGTGAAACATGACATAATAAATATTTCATCTTTAGAAACTCCGGTAATGTTTTCTTCTTTTCCAAAGAAGGTGTGGGCAAGGAATTTATGGAAGTAACGGAGAGCAGGATTATGGATCTCATCATTATTCATGTTATCTGGTTCAGGGTGGTAGTTTCCGGTTAAAGTTCCCCAAAAGAAATCTAGCTCCATATCCATCAATTCTACCTGTGTGGTAGTAAAAGCAAATGGTCCACTAGGGAATCCTAACAAGTCAGCTAGTTCTTTATGGTTAAAGTCATATTCTATTCCAAACAGGCGGGAACTAATAAATCCTTTCCTAAATCCAAAACCGCGCTCAGGTAGGTACATTAAGGAGCTAAGGAACTCAAGGGTGAGCTCGCGGTAAGTCACAAACTTATGTTGGATCAATGCATTCTCCCATCCGAGTCGGTTTAACAAGTACATGACACTATCATGGATACCTAGGGTTTCCATAGTCTTATCATCCGGGTACAGGGTCAAATCCATTTGCCTCTGTGATAACTCTTCAAACTTCATTCTTTGGTTCCTACCTCTAAATTTGGTTTCCATATGGTTAATTGGTTGGTTAGCCATGGTCAGTGCAAATATGGGGGAAACAAATCAGTGGAAAAGACTTTAGAAAATCTGTAAAAAGTGATTTAAGATAAAAATAAGAAAATGAAATGCATAATGTAATGGCAATAATAGAAATAGAACTATAAAATGACAAAACAATTAAACAATTAGTAAAACGATAAATAACAATATGCTAAAAGAAAAGAATAGTTTAAATAATTAAATAAGTAAATGGGTTGCCTCCCACTAAGCGCTGTTTTTATCGTCAAAAGCCTGACGTAATGCTTAGGTTTAGATTAATCAGGGGAATTAGTGGACAATTCTAAAAGCTTTAGATTGTTCGCATAATCTCTATTTTCAACTTTATGATAGTGTTTTAAACGTTGTCCGTTTACTACGAATGGTTCACTATCCCTACCCTTAATTTCTATTGCTCCACTCGGGAATACTTTAGTTATTTCAAAGGGTCCTGACCATCTAGATTTTAATTTTCCAGGAAAAAGCCTAAGCCTTGAATTAAAGAGGAGTACAACTTCTCCCACACTAAATTATTTCCTAGATAGGCGTTTATCGTGCCATCGCTTAGTTCTTTCTTTATATATCTTAGCATTCTCATATGCATCTAACCTTAATTCTTCTAATTCGTTAATGTCTAGGATTCGCTTTTCTCCTGCAGCATTATAGTTTATATTGAGAGTTCTGATCGCCCAATAAGCTTTGTGTTCTAGTTCTACTGGGAGGTGACAAGATTTTCCATAAACTAGTTTGAAAGGTGTAGTACCTATGGGTGTCTTGTAAGCGGTCCTATAAGCCCATAAAGCTTCATTAAGTTTAGATGACCAATCTTTCCGAGATATGGCGACAGTCTTTTCTAAGATTTGTTTAATTTCTCTGTTTGAGACTTCGACTTGTCCACTTATTTGTGGGTGATATGGTGTAGCCACACGGTGTCTTACTCCATATTTAGATAGTAACTTGTCAAAGATTTTTGAAATGAAGTGCGAGCCACCGTCACTTATGACGAGTCTAGGCACACCAAATCTTGGAAAGATTATATTTTTGAAAAGCTTTATTACTACTCGTGTATCGTTTGTAGGAGAAGCTATGGCTTCAATCCATTTCGAAACATAATCGACAGCTACGAGTATGTAATTATTACCGAAAGATGATGGGAATGGTCCCATGAAATCTATTCCCCAGACGTCGAAGATTTCTACTTCTAAAATTCCCTTTTGAGGCATTTCATCTCTTCTTGAAATATTGCCAGTGCGTTGACACCGATCGCAATTTATAACAGCGATGTGGACATCCTTCCATAGATTAGGCCAGAATAAGCCGGCTTGCAAGATTTTTGCGCAAGTCTTGGAAGTGCTTGCATGTCCGCCATAAGGAGATGAATGGCATTGAGCAATGACATCTTCTATTTCTTCT
This sequence comes from Lathyrus sativus, assembly GCA_963859935.3. Lineage (NCBI taxonomy): Eukaryota > Viridiplantae > Streptophyta > Magnoliopsida > Fabales > Fabaceae > Lathyrus > Lathyrus sativus. The sequence continues at coordinate 181,174,553 of OZ012740.1, read as the reverse complement.
TCGGGAATACATCGGCGAAAAATTCCATCTGATCCTCTTTTGAACAATAATGGTTCATCCCAATAGTAATGTTTCAGATTATGAAAGAATTTCTTTTTCTGCTGATAGGTTAGATCGGGTGGAAGAGCTCCTGCGGCTAGGTAGTTGACAATGTCAGCGTACCATGGCAGTTCTACAGTTGTCTGGATTGTTTCCACGGATTCTGGTTCATTTATATCTAACTGAGCTAGGTCGCTTCCTATTTGTGCTATCAGCTGTTCATACGGAAAATCATCGTTAATCGGCACTTGTTCGGGTTTAATAGCTTATATTCTAGATAAATGGTCCGCTCCGACGTTCTCAGTACCTTTCTTATCTTTTATTTCTAGATCAAACTCTTGTAAGAGTAAAATCCATCTTAAGAGTCTTGGTTTAGCATCTTTTTTAGTTAATAGATATCGGATAGCAGCATGGTCTGTGTAAATGATTATTTTCGCTCCAACTAGGTAAGAACGGAATTTGTCAAGCGCAAAGACAACTGCTAACAATTCTTTTTCGGTAGTAGCGTAGTTCATCTGGGCAGAATCTAAGGTTCTACTGGCATAGTAAATCGCATGAAGTTTCTTTTCCTTTCTCTGGCCCAGAACTGCGCCTACAGCATAGTCACTCGCATCGCACATGATTTCAAAAGGTAATCTCCAGTCAGGGGGTTGCATGATTGGTGCGGTGATGAGGGCTGTTTTTAGAGTTTCGAATGCTTTAAGACAATCTTCATTGAATATGAACTCAACGTCTTTCATTAATAAACCAGTAAGAGGTTTAGTGATTTTCGAGAAATCTTTAATGAATCGTCGGTAAAAACCGGCGTGTCCTAAAAAGCTTCGTATTTCTCGAACGGTTTTAGGGGGTTGAAGATCTTTTATTACTTCAATCTTAGCTTTATCGAATTCAATTCCCTTGTCGGATATTACATGACCTAATATTATTCCTTCGTTGACCATAAAATGGCATTTCTCCCAGTTAAGTACGAGATTTACTTTTACACATCTTTCTAACACCATTTCTAAGTTCAATAAGCATCCTTCAAAACTTTGCCCGCATACAGAGAAGTCGTCCATGAACACTTCCATGATGTTGTCTATAAAATCTGCGAAGATTGACATCATACATCTTTGAAAGGTTGCAGGAGCGTTGCATAATCCAAAGGGCATTCGCCTATAAGCGAACGTTCCATAAGGACATGTGAATGTAGTCTTCTCTTGATCATCAGGATGGATAGGGATTTGGAAAAATCCTGAGTAACCATCAAGATAACAGAAGTAAGAATGCTTGGCTAATCGTTCTAACATTTGATCTATGAAAGGTAGTGGGAAATGATCTTTTCGAGTGGCTTTGTTTAGTTTACGATAATCTATGCACACTCTATATTCCGTCACTACTCTTTGCGATATCGATACGCCTTGAGCGTTTTTCACAACAGTGATACCTCCTTTCTTTGGCACTACATGTATTGGGCTAACCCATTCACTATCAGAGATTGGATATATTATCCCGGCATCTAATAATTTCTTAACTTCTTCTTTTACTACAGTGCTAAGGGTTGGGTTAATTCTTCTTTGAGATTCTCTGGAGGTTCTGCAATCTTCTTCTAGCAGAATACGATGCATACAAACTGAAGGACATATTCCTTTGAGATCAGATATGTTATATCCTAATGCAGTTGGATATTTCTTCAAGACATCTAAAAGTTTCTTTGTTTCTATAGTTCCTAAACTGGAATTTACTATAACTGGTCTTTTACATTCAACGTCTAAGAATTCGTACCTTAGGTTATGAGGTAAAGTTTTTAATCCTAATGTAGGTTTATCTTTACTTGGCATGGGATCCGGTGTAAGTGCTAAACTTTCGCTTAGACTATCATCCTGATACGGTTTTCGCCAATTATCATCTTCGAAAATCGGAGGGATTTGAATTTTCATTATTTCAGAATAAGTGGTCTCCTTCAGTTCCATTTCTCTTACACATTCGTTAATTACGTCCAATAGATAGCATGTATCCTCTATAGCTGGTGATTGTAAGAATTGTGTTAAAACAAATTCAACTTTCTCTTCACCTACTTCAAAGGTTAGCTTTCCTCTTTTTACGTCTATTATAGCTCCGACGGTAGCTAAGAATGGTCTTCATAGTATGATAGGTGTAGTGGAGTCTTCAGAGATGTCCATGATTATAAAATCAGTAGGGATGTAGAATTGTCCTATACGTACTGGGACGTTTTCTAGTATGCCTACAGGATATTTAACAGAGCGATCGGCTAGTTGAACAGACATTTTAGTTGGTCTTAGGTCTCCCATGTCTAGCCTTTTGCAAATCGTTAAGGGCATAACACTGATACTGGCTCCTAAATCGCATAGAGCTTTGTCAATGACGAATTTTCCTATTACACAGGGTATAGAGAAACTTCCTGGATCTTTTAGCTTAGGAGGCATTTTATTCTGAATTATGGCGCTACACTCGGCAGTAAGTGTAACTGTTCCGTTATCCTCTATCTTTTTCTTATTGGATAAGATTTCTTTTAAAAACTTAGCATATGAGGGTATTTGGGTAATTGCTTCTGTAAACGGAATAGTAATATTCAACTGTTTCAGAAGTTCGACAAATTTCTTAAATTGACCCGTCGTCTTGGAATTTATTAATCTTTGAGTGTACGGAATTGGTGGTTTATAGGGTGGTGGAGGCACATAAGGTTGTTCTTTCTCCACTACCTCTCGATTGTCATCTTCCTTTTCTTCTGGATCATTCACCACTTCAGTCGGTTTATCCGGTTTTTGGTACATGGCTGGATTGTCAAGTCTTCGATCGGTAGGTCCGTCAAGTTCCTTGCCACTTCTTAATATTACAGCGTTAGCATGTCCTTTCGGATTAGGTTGAGGTTTTCCAGGGAATACTCCAGCTGGTGCAGCAGTAGGTGCTTGTTGTTGAGCTACTTGTGAAATCTGAGTTTCAAGCATTTTGTTATGTGTAGCTAATGCATCTACTTTGCTCACTAATTGTTTAATCTGCTCACTAGTGTGAATGTTTTGGTTTAAGAAGTCCTTGTTTGTTTGAGATTGGTTAGCTATAAAGTTCTCCATCATCAATTCAAGGTTCGATTTTCTAGGGATATTAGGAGCAGTCTTTTGATATCCTGGTGATGTAGCTGGTGCTTGACCTGGTGCGTAATAAGCATTGTTATTCTTATAGGAGAAGTTCGGATGATTCTTCCAACCTGGGTTGTATGTGTTTGAGTAAGGGTTTCCTTGAGCATAATTCACTTGATCAGTGGGAGTTCCTGCCAACAGTTGACAATCAAAAACTTCGTGTCCTGGGACTCCACATAACTCACAGTTAGGTGTTACTGCAGCCACGGTGGCTGCAGGTGTTATGGCCAAGTTATCGATCTTTTGGCTTAGTTGGTCAAACTTTGCATTGACGTGGTCCATACTACTTACTTCGTACATACCTCCCTTTGTTGGTTTCTCAGTTGCGACTCTCTCGCTTCCCCAAAGGTAATGATTTTGAGCCATACTTTCGATAAGTGCATAGGCATCACTATATTCTTTGTCCATCAATGCACCACCCGCGGCAGCGTCAATTGTCATTCTTGTATTGTACAAGAGTCCATTATAGAAGGTATGGATGACCATCCAGTCTATTAATCCATGATGTGGACAAAGTCTCAGTAGATCCTTATAGCGTTCCCAAGCTTCGAATAATGATTCACTTTCTCTTTGCTTGAATCCGTTGATCTGGGCTCTCAGCATAGCTGTCTTGCTAGGTGGAAAATACCTATTCAAGAAAACTTTCTTAAGTTCTGCCCACGTAGTTACTGAGTTCGAAGGCAAAGATTGAAGCCAAGCTCTTGCTCTGTCTCGAAGCGAAAAAGGAAATAAACGTAGTCTAATAGCTTCTTGGGTAACTCCATTGGCTTTTACGGTATCTGCATATTGCACAAAGATCGAAAGATGAAGATTCGGATCCTCGGTAGGATTTCCGGCGAATTGATTTTGTTGCACGGCTGATATCAACGAAGGTTTTAGTTCGAAATCATTTCGGTTGATAGCCGGCGCTGCAATGCTTGAATGCGGTTCAGCTTGCGAAAGATTAGCGTAATACTTGAGTGGGTGAGTCTGTTCTTCAGCCATCTCTGCGTCCTTTTGTTTTAAGACTGGTTTAGGCGGATCTAATTGAAGATCTGGAATATTGGAATTATTTTCGAAATCGAATATACGTCTTCTTACGTGTAAGAAGCGTTCTGATTCAGGGATTAGAGGTTACAAGTCTTCGCTTTTAGAGCGAGTACTTGGCATACACTCGGAGATTAGATTAAATTAAATAGTTGATACCTTAGTCTAGACAATGCTACCTAAATGCACTAGTAACTAAATTAAGGAATCCCCGACAACGGCGCCAAAAACTTGATGGGCTAAAGACGTGTCTACTTATGCGTCTAGCGGTATCTTACTGCAAGTGCACAGCCTATCGAAGTAATATTTAAGATTATCGATCCACAGGGATTCTATGGTTACTTAGTGCTAGATGAACTTCTAGTTTAGCTAAGGCGAATGGTTGTCACGATTTTTTGTTGGTTTTTAAGACTATTAAAGGTGGAATTTAAATTTAAGTTTTAATAAAGTAATACTAAGGCGGTCGGTATGTAATTATACTAACTTAGGTGGGTCAATCTAACCTAGGCTTATAAAGGTGTTCACTTAATCTATTCGGTAGAGATTACCAGTTTAAATACCCTTAACTCACACTCTCGTGGTCTTATATCAGATCTTATCCCTAAAGCCCTATGCCTGCTCTCGCTAGCCCATAAGTGTTTAGAGGTAATTTTTGGAAACTAAGTAATTCTAATTTATCTTAAAGCGCTCTCGCTGTGTTTAATTTAAATGCCTAACTTTAGCTATCTGGTTAAAATCTCACACTCTCGTGGTCTTGACCTAACCTAATACTCTTTTCTTACTCTCGTAACGAAAAGATCTATTTCAATTAAAAAGTATCAGCCAGAATGTTAAGTGATTGATTATTTTCAGCCTATGGTTATATTTTACCTGTTAAGTTTGTTATAACTACATACCGCCCTAAGGTGTTTAGCTACTCATCGATGTTGAACCAGACGGAGACAGAGAATTTAATAATAACGTACTCATGGCAGAAAAATAAATAAACATTATAATTAAATTAAATTGCAATATAATGAAAAACCTGGTTAACAAATATTCGAGCAGACTCCTTCTTCCACAGACCGGAAAGCTTGGAGTTGGCGGAAATTGAAAATAAACGAGTGCTGAAGGTTTAGAAACAAATAAATGTATAACAATTTCCTGATGTTGGAAATTGTTATATGGTTGGTTTGGATACAAATAAAAGCGAAACAGGAAACTAAAAATAATGCGGGAATAGAAAGGCTGGTTCGTAATACAGTTCAGCAGAGCTTCCGCAGAAATTTGAATAAACAAATGCTCCCCCTTTTGTTCAGAGAACTTGTACTATTTATAGAGTTCTTGATGGGCTGGATTTTTGGACCTTTGTTGCATGGGCCTTGCTGAATTTGTTGAAGGAATGCAGGAACGTGGCAACAAAATAGGAGGAATGGTCTTCACGTAATGCCAATAGGAGAAGTGGTCTTCACGCAATGCCTTGACGTAGTCTGAGTCAAAAACCTAATTTTATCCTTGTCACGGTCGTGACAAGGTCTTCACGTTCGTAACTTGAGGTTTTCAAGTGTCACGGTCGTGACCACTCTCTTACGGTCGTGATGGCTAAAATTAGGGTGTCACGGTCGTGACACCCTTGTAACGATCGTGGCTGCAACAAATTATGCAGTCTTTTGCAGGCTTCTTCATTTCTTCATCTCTTTATGGTTTCTTTTGTTCCTTTTGCTCTTAATTCATGATTTAGCTCCATATAATGATGTACCTGCAAAATGGTAAGAAAAACTCGAGAAATCGAGTGTTAAAACGGTGAATATGCGATAAAACGTTAATGAAACCTAGCAATATAATCGATGCGTTTTCTCGTTATCAAATTTCCAGATATTCCTTTGAATTCTGATGTATTTCTAGAATTTGTTTTTCACTCTCCAATGAATTTCCAGATTACTCTTTTGTCTCTCTGATGAATTCCCAGATTGAGTCTTTTATTCTTATGCACTTCTAGAATTCACTTTTCACTCTCCGATGGAATTCTAGAATACTTATTTTGTCTCTCTGACATATTGAGTCTTCTCCTCTGACGTACTTCAAGATTGCGTCTTCTCCTCTGATGGTTTTTCAGATATTCATTTGTAACTCTAATGCATTCCCAGAGCTCGTCTCTTTTACCGTCTGATGAATTTCCAGATTTTCCTTTGAATTCTGATGCATTTCCAGAATTTATTTTTCACTCTCCGATGAATTTACAGATTATTCTTTTGTCTCTCTGATGAATTCCCATATTGAGTGTTTTATTCTTATGCACTTCCAGATAGGGGTGCGCATGGATAACCATTTAATATGAACCAATCCATTTTTATGGTCATGGTTTATAAACCAAACTATTTTTATGGTTTATAAACCAAACCACTTGTTTTAAACCGGTTTAAAACTGGTTCAAAATGGATTTTGATTTTAACCCAAATTATTTAGTTAAATTTAAATTCAATTTTTTTTAAACTATATCAATTTTTAAATTTAAATACTTAGATTTTAATATATTTTTTCTTTGAAATTAAATATAAAAAAACTTTTAAAAAAAATCTAAAAATTAAAAATATTTAAAAAAATTACAAATAAAATTGAAAATAAAAATTTCTAAAATAAAATATTTCAGCAAATTATATGGACTTGAAATGATAACTAATATTTATAATACACATATTTGTATATTTCAAAACCTCTATCTATTGGTCGAGAAATCTATAATATTTATAATTATTTTTTCATAAAGCTTTAATGAACTTCGAGATTTTTAAATGAAAACTAGAGTCAAATCCAACAAGTCAAGTTTTGGTATATTTTCTTCGAAACATGCCACATCAAACTCGATGCACTAAGATCTATATAATTAGTTATTGAAAGTTGATATAATTAACTGATAAAAGTCCATATTATTTGTGAAGTATTAGTACACCATTTTAGGTAGTTAGAGAATTTGTAAACAATTTTTTTTTATTTTGAAATACGAAATTTTGAATCTTTTTGTTTAAAATATAAAATTAATTTATAACGTGTATATGATAAAACATGAAAAGAGATAAAAACATATTAATTTAACAAATAATGAAATTTGGATAACCAATGGATAAACCACATGGAAACCGGTTTATATTTGGATAAAAAAATGGATAACCAAATTTATATTTTAGCATTTGGTTTGGATTTTCAAAAGTGGAATAATTTGGATACAAATTTGGTTAACAATAACCCGTTTTTTTGCACACCCCTACTTCCAGAATTCGTTTTTCACTCTCCGATGGAATTCTAGAATACCTATTTTGTCTCTCTGACATATTGAGTCTTCTCCTCTGACGTACTTCCAGATTGCGTCTTCTCCTCTGATGTTTTTTCAGATATTCACTTGTAACTCTGATGCATTCCCATAGCTCATCTCTTTTATCGTCTGATGAATTTCCAGATTTTCCTTTGAATTCTGATGCATTTCCAGAATTTGTTTTTCACTCTCCTATGAATTTGCAGATTATTCTTTTGTCTCTCTGATGAATTCCCATATTGAGTCTTTTATTCTTATGCACTTCCAGAATTCGTTTTTCACTCTCTGATGGAATTCTAGAATACCTATTTTGTCTCTCTGACGTATTGATTCTTCTCCTCTGACATATTTCCAGACTGCGTCTTCTCTTCTGATGTTTTTCCAGATATTCATTTGTAACTCTGATGCATTCTTAGAGCTATCTCTTTTACTGTTTGATGAATTTTCAGATGCATTGAATTCTGATGCATTTTCAGAATTCGTTTTTCAGTTTCCGATGAATTTCTGGATTACTCCTTTGTTTCTCTGATGAATTCCCAGATTGAGTCTTTTGTTCTGATACATTTCCAGAACCTATTTGATGTATTTCTAGATATTCCTTTGCAATTCGGATGCATTTCTAGAGTTTCGTTTCTTTTACCGTCTTATAAATTTCCAGATGTGCCTTATCCCTATCTGACGCACTTCCATAATTCGGTTTCCACTCTTCGATGAAATTCCGAAATACCTATTTTATTACTCCGATGTATTGAGTCTTCTCCTCTAACGTATTTCTAGATTGATTTTTCTCCTCTTATGTATTTCCAAATATTCGTTTGTAACTCTAATGCATTCCCAGAGCTTGTCTCTTTTACCGTCTGATGAATTTCCAGATATTCCTTTGAATTTTGATGTATTTCTAGAATTTGTTTTGCTCTCTCCAATGAATTTCCAGATTGCTCTTTTGTCTCTCTGATGAATTCCCAGATTGAGTCTTTTATTCTTATGCACTTCTAGAATTCACTTTTCACTCTCCGATGGAATTCTAGAATACCTATTTTGTCTCTCTGACGTATTGAGTCTTCTCCTCTGACGTACTTCAAGATTGCGTCTTCTCCTCTGATGGTTTTTCATATATTCATTTGTAACTCTAATGCATTCCCAGAGCTCGTCTCTTTTACCGTCTGATGAATTTCCAGATTTTCCTTTTAATTCTGATACATTTCCAGAATTTATTTTTCACTCTCCGATGAATTTACAGATTATTCTTTTGTCTCTCTGATGAATTCCCATACTGAGTCTTTTATTCTTATGCACTTCCAGATAGGGGTGCGCATGGATAACCATTTAATATGAACCAATCCATTTTTATGGTCATGGTTTATAAACCAAACTATTTTTATGGTTTATAAACCAAACCACTTGTTTTAAACCGGTTTAAAACTGGTTCAAAATGGATTTTGATTTTAACCCAAATTATTTAGTTAAATTTAAATTCAATTTTTTTTAAACTATATCAATTTTTAAATTTAAATACTTAGATTTTAATATATTTTTTCTTTGAAAGTAAATATAAAAAAACTTTTAAAAAAAATCTAAAAATTAAAAATATTTAAAAAAACTACAAATAAAATTGAAAATAAAAATTTCTAAAATAAAAAATTTCAGCAAATTATATGGACTTGAAATGATAACTAATATTTATAATACACATATTTGTATATTTCAAAACCTCTATCTATTGGTCGAGAAATCTATAATATTTATAATTATTTTTTCATAAAGCTTTAATGAACTTCGAGATTTTTAAATGAAAACTAGAGTCAAATCCAACAAGTCAAGTTTTGGTATATTTTCTTGCACATGCCACATCAAACTCGATGCACTAAGATCTATATAATTAGTTATTGAAAGTTGATATAATTAACTGATAAAAGTCCATATTATTTGTGAAGTATTAGTACACCATTTTAGATAGTTAGAGAATTTGTAAACAATTTTTTTTTTATTTTGAAATACGAAATTTTGAATCTTTTTGTTTAAAATATAAAATTAATTTATAATGTGTATATGATAAAACATGAAAAGAGATAAAAACATATTAATTTAACAAATAATGAAATTTGGATAACCAATGGATAAACCACATGGAAACCGGTTTATATTTGGATAAAAAAATGGATAACCAAATTTATATTTTAGCATTTGGTTTGGATTTTCAAAAGTGGAACAATTTGGATACAAATTTGGTTAACAATAACCAGTTTTTTTGCACACCCCTACTTCCAGAATTCGTTTTTCACTCTCCGATGGAATTCTAGAATACCTATTTTGTCTCTCTGACATATTGAGTCTTCTCCTCTGACGTACTTCCAGATTGTGTCTTCTCCTCTGATGTTTTTTCAGATATTCATTTGTAACTCTGATGCATTCCCATAGCTCATCTCTTTTATCGTCTGATGAATTTCCAGATTTTCCTTTGAATTCTGATGCATTTCCAGAATTTGTTTTTCACTCTCCTATGAATTTGCAGATTATTCTTTTGTCTCTCTGATGAATTCCCATATTGAGTCTTTTATTCTTATGCACTTCCAGAATTCGTTTTTCACTCTCTGATGGAATTCTAGAATACCTATTTTGTCTCTCTGACGTATTGATTCTTCTCCTCTGACATATTTCCAGACTGCGTCTTCTCTTCTGATGTTTTTTCAGATATTCATTTGTAACTCTGATGCATTCTTAGAGCTCGTCTCTTTTACTGTTTGATGAATTTTCAGATATTGCATTGAATTCTGATGCATTTTCAGAATTCGTTTTTCAGTCTCCGATGAATTTCTGGATTACTCCTTTGTCTCTCTGATGAATTCCCAGATTGAGTCTTTTATTTTGATGCACTTCCAGAATTCGTTTTTCACACCCCAATGAAATTTCAAAATACCTATTTCGTCTCTTTGATGTATTGAGTCTTCTCATATGACGTATTTCGAGATTGTGTCTATTTGACGTTCTTCCGGACATGACTTTGCTTATCTGATGTTTTCCATATATGTCTTCAAAACCTTTTCTTGTACATTTAAAAATCTTATAACTGTTTTGGATGTAGTTTCAGAATCTTTGTTTTCATCTAATGATATTCTAGATGTTTTCAATTTATCTTTGATTGTAGCTAACAGCTGCTGAATGTCTTTAAGTCCGTTTCCCTTCTTCATCCAATGCTTTTTCTGGATATGTCCCAGAGTTCATTCAATGTTTTCCTATATATCTTTGATGTTTGTCTGAATGTCTCGATGCTTTCCTGAATGTCTCTGATGTTTCCTTCAATGTTCCCGATGTTTTCTTGATTAATTTTTATGTCCGCTTATGTTCCAAGTATTCATTCAAGGTTCTCCTAAATGTCTTTGATGGTTGGCACTGTTCTTTTCCAGGTGATAAGTCCAAGCTTTTGAGATTGACATTAATTTGGTAAAACTAACTTGATAGCAAGATGTTGGACAAGATGTCCTATCATGATGATTCGACATCTTTGTCTGTTACTTTGCAGTTTTGGATAGTACTATTTTATTTCCAAATTTCAGAATATTCTGGGAATATTTGTTTATCCTAGGTGGTGTTCAAGATTGAGGAATTAGAGATTCTGTTGGAATTTGAAGATTTTTTTTCTAAGTTTGGAGACATTTTAGGAAACTTTGTATTGAAGAAACTACTCTTTTGGAGAATAAGTTGCAGATTCTGTGTAACAGAATTGCTGTGTTTTTGAAGCCCAAATCTAGTTTAGTTTATGGTTATAAATAGGATGGATTTAACCTAATCAAAGTGTGGAAAATACATTGTTTCTTAGTGAGTTTTAGGGTTTTTGTATTTTTAAACCTCTCTTGTATCATGTTGATACTAGAGCTGGACTGTTTGCATTGAGTTGTAATTTATGTCACTGCTATGATTGAAAGGGAATTGAGAAGGGTCTCATACCTAGGAGAGTCTTAGGTAGAAATTAAGCATGGGTAGTGATTAAGTGATACGTTGTAAACCAGAGGTTGTTTAGCTTAGAATTAATACTATCTAGTGGATTTCATTCCTAGCTTGGTAGCCCCTAGACGTAGGTGTTGTTGTACACTGAATTGGGATAACAATTACTATGTGTTCATTTACTTTCTGCATTTTTTAATGTGCTTCTTCTAGTCATTGTTCTTAGCAGAGATCAAGTGTATCGACATCTCTTAGGACATCTGAGATCTAAATACCAGAATTTCAATTGGTATCAAAGCAGGCATCCTGCTCTGTATCAGGGCGAGATTCAGGGAAGTTACTTTCTGGTGCAATGGACAAGGAAGGAGGAATATTGAACAGGCCACCCATACTTGATGGATCCAATTATGAATATTGGAAATTGCACATGGTGGCCTTTATTAAGTCCATGGATGGTAAATCTTGGAAATCTATGGTCAAAAGATGGGATCCACCAAAGGCTAAAGATAAGAAAGGTAAGATTACTGATATTACAAAGCTTGAGGAAGACTGGGATGATGAAGATGATAAGCTAGCTCAGGGTAATTTCAAAGCATTGAATGCCATATTCGATGAAGTGGACAAAAACATATTTAGATTGATAAAGAATTGTACTGTTGCTAAATATGCTTGGGAGATTTTTAAGACTGCTCATGAAGGAACCTTGAGAGTGGAATCATCAAGGCTTCAACTTCTTAAAACCAAGTTTGATAATATAAAGATGAGGAAGGATGAAAGTATTCTATACTTTTACACGAACATTGTTGATATAGCCAATACTTCAAGTGATCTAGGAGAAAAGATTCCAAAAGCTAAGTTGGTCCAACAAATCCTAAGATCTCTTCCAAAGATATTTGACATGAAGGTGATTGCAATTAGAGAAGCCCAAGACATAAACACTATGAAGGTGGATGAACTCATGGAATCTCTTCAGACTTTTGAATTGGCAATCAGTGACAAATCTGAAAAGAAGAAAAGTATAACCTTGGTGTCTAGTCAAGATGAATGTGATTCCAATACCAATGAAGAGTTGTCAAAGGTTATTGTGTTTCTTGAAAAACAGTATAACCAATTGTTGAAAAAGATGAACGAGAAGTCAATATCAAATGTTAAGACTCAGTCATCCGACAATAATAGAAGGAAGGATTTTGGAAGAAGAAAAAAAATGATAAGAAATCTAACAAAGGTAAGGGAATCAAATTCTATGGATGCGAAGGGTTTGGACACACAAAAGCTTAGTGTCCTACCTTTCTCAAGAAGGAAAAGAAAGGCTTGTCTACATCTTGGTCTAAAGATGATTCTTCAAGTGAAGGAGAATCTGTTAAACACGTGTCTGCTCTTACCGATGTATATAATTCTGATAAAGAATCAGATGGTGAAAATCTCACTTATGATGAACTGGCTGCCAAGGAGTTGCACATCAGAAATGCAGAAGTTGTTTAACTAGGAAAGGATTAAGAAAATCTTATTGTTCAACTCCATGATGAAAGATTGAAACACTTAGTTGTTAGCTCTGACCTAGAGGATGAAGTTGTATTGCTCAACTCTAAACTTGACAATATGACTAAATCTGTAAGAATGCTAAATAGCAGCACTGATGTGCTGGATGAAATTATTCAATTAGGAAGGAATGCTGGAAATGTTAGAGGGCTTGGTTATAATGATCAAGTTGAGTATAAAGGAAAAAGGCCCACCATGAATTATGGTCAACCCAAAAGAAAGCAGAATCGAAAGATGTCAAGTAAGATGTCCCAACATCAACATCAGAAGAATTCCTCAGGAAGAAAGAATCGAGACTAGGAATATCATCATTATGGTAAGTTTGGCCACATAAAACGTTACTGCTACAAGCAACATGGTTACCCCAAATATGAGTATCAATCCAAAAGGAAAGCAGTTGTTGTTAAAACCAAGAAGAAGTGGATTCCCAAGAATAGCACTATTGCGCTCATAGCACACACTTCTCTAAGAGCTTCTGCTAGAGAATACTAGTATTTTGATAGTGGTTGTTCTAGACACATGACTGGTGTCAAGAAATTTTCGGTGGATATTAAACCATATTCCACTAGCTATGTCACCTTTGGAGATGGATCAAAAGGTGAAATTAAAGGTGTTAGGAAACTGAACTATACTGGGCAACCTAGTCTTGATAAGGTGTTGTTTGTCAAAGGGTTGACTGCTAATTTGATAAGTATTAGTCAACTATGTGACTAAGTCCTCAAGGTTAAGTTTACTAAATCTGAGTTTCTGGTAATAAATGATAAAGATGAAGTTATCATGAAGGGAGCCAGATCTAAGGATAATTTTTACTTATGGACTCCTTTAGAAACAAAGTGTTCCTCCATCTGCTTGATGTTAAAAGAAGATGAGGTGAAGATGTGGCATCAGAAACTTGGCCACTTACAGTCGAAGGGAATGAATGAGGTCTTGTCAAAGGAAGCTGTCAGAGGTATTCCTAATCTAAAAATTGATGAAGGAAGAGTCTACGGTGAATGTCAAATTAGAAAACAGACAAAGACGTAACATAAGAAGCTTTAACATCTGACCACTTCAAAACTCTGGAGCTACTTCATATAGACTTGATGGGACCTATGCAGGTTGAAATTCTTGGAGGATAGAGGTATGCTTACGTTGTGTTTGATGACTTCTCAAGATTCACCTGGGTGAATTTCATCAAGGAGAAGTCTGAGGTGTTTGAAGTGTTCAAAGAACTCTGTCAAAAACTTCAAAGAGAGAAGGATTGTGGCATAGTTAGAATTAGAAGTGACCATGGGAAGGAATTTGAAAACAAAATGTTTGATGATTTTTGTTTCTCTAAAGGAATTAGTCATGAGTATTCTTCACCCATCACTCCTCAACAGAATGGTATGGTTGAGAGAAAGAATAGAACAATTCAAGAATGCGCAAGAGTCATGCTTCGTGCCAATAAACTTCCATATCATTTTTGGGTTGAAGCCATGAATACTACTTGCTATATCGTGAATAGAGTAACCATCAGATCTGGCACATCTTTTACTTTTAATGAGCTATGGAAAGGAAGAAAGCCAATTGTGAAACACTTCCATGTCTTTGGAAGCAAATGTTATATTTTTGCTGACTGGGAGCAAAGGAGAAAGATGGATCCTAAACATGATGAAGGAATCTTTCTGGGATACTCTATAAATAGCAGAGCCTATAAAGTATTCAACTCCAGAACTAATGTGGTGCTAGAATCTATAAATGTTGTGGTTGATGATTCACCTACAGAAGCTGCTATCACGAATGATATTGGATCATTCTTTCCCATGATTGATGTTTATAAAGATGTCACAAAAGATGTTGGAACATTGAATGGTGTTCTTGAAGATACTGCAGACTCAACTATTAATCCTGAACCTGTAGAGACTGAGATAGTAGACAAGGGACCCTCCATTAGAATTCAGAAAGATCATCCTAATGAGCTTATCATAGGAGATCCTAATGGTGGAAGAGTGACCAAATTAAGAGAAGTTGTTGTTGTTGCTTGCTTTGTCTCAAAATTAGAACCCAAGAATGTCAAGGAGGCCTTGATTGATGAATGTTAGACCAATTCTATGCAAGAGGAACTGGAGCAGTTCAAAAGGCATGAGGTCTAGGATCCTGTGCCAAAAACTGAAGGGTCGGATGTTATTACTACAAGATTGGTGTTTAAAAACAAGTATGATGAGCAATGTATGATCACCAGAAACAAGGCTTGACTTGTTGCTCAAGGGTACACTCAAATTGAAGGGGTGGACTTTTATAAAACTTTTGCTTCTGTTGCTAGGCTGGACTCTGTTAGACAGTTACTTGGAGTGGCTTGTTTATTAAAATTCAAGTTGTTTCAAATGGATTTTAAGAGTGTCTTTCTTAATGGATACTTGAATGAAGAAGTATATATGGAACAACCAAAAGGATTTGTTGATCCTACATTTCCAGATCATGTGTTCAAATTGAAGAAGGCCTTGTATAGGTTAAAACAAGCTCCAAGAGCTTGGTAAGAGAGTCTAACTAAGTTCCTCATCAACCATGGATACAGAAAGGGTGGCATTGAAAAAACCCTTTTTGTCAAAGAGAAGGATGACAAACTCATGATAGCTTAAATCTATGTAGACGATATTGTGTTTGGAGGAATGTCAGATGAAATGGTTCAACATTTTATAAAGCAAATGAAATATGAGTTTGAGACGAGTTTGATGGGTGAATTGACCTACTTTCTTGGTCTCCAAGTAAAACAGATGGAAGACTCTATATTTCTTTGTCAAGGGAAATATGCAAAGAGCATTGTGAAGAAGTTTGGTTTGGAGAATGCTAACCACAAAAGGACTCCTGCTCCTACACACTTGAAGTTGTCTAAGGATGATAAGGGTGTTAGTGTTGATTAGACTTTGTATAAAAGCATGATTGGTAGTCTTCTATATCTTACTGCAAGCAGACTTGACATAACTTTCGCTGTTGGAGTTTGTGTTATATATCAAGTCGAACCTAAAGTTAGTCATATTAATCAAGTCAAAAGGATTATGAATTATGTGAATGGTACATGTGACTATGGTTTGCTTTACTCTCATAATTCTAATTCCATGTTGGTGGGATATTGTGATGCTGATTGGTCTGGTAGTGCTGATGATAGGAAGAGCACCTCTGGAGGATGTTTCTTTTTGGGAAACAACTTGGTTTCATGGTTCAGTAAGAAGCAAAATTGTGTTTCTCTATCTACTGCTGAGGCTGAGTACATAGCAGGAGGTAGAAATTGTTCTTAATGACGTGGATGAAGCAAATGCTGACTGAGTATAATGTCACACAAGATGTCATGACATTATTATGTGACAACTTGAGTGCCATCAATATTTCAAAGAATCCTATTCAGCATAGTAAAACCAAATGTATTGACATCAGACATCATTTCATCAGAAATCTTGTGGAAGACAAAGTTATAACATTGGAGTATGTTGTCACAGAGAATCAGCTAGCTGACATTTTTACTAAAGCCTTGGATGCTAATCACTTTGAGGTGTTGAGGGGCAAACTTGGGATCTGCCTGTCTGAAGATTTATAGCAGTTAATTTGGTGTGGGAATACTATTCGAGTGAGTGTATATGTGTTCCCACCAAATAAAGAGAAGTCTTCAAAGTCAACTCTCATCTGTAGCATAATTCTTCAATAATATTCTAATGCTTTGCTGAGTAATGATAACCTTGATGGTGAAGAAGAAGAGGACGAGGATGATGAGGCTACTAAAGATGATATCTGATTGTAGCTGTATTCATTTGTTTTATGGTTATGTTTTGTAAGGGCTGAATGCCCAGGATATTTTTGGCACTTCATGTGCTTGATTTTTACTCTAAACTATTGTTTTGCTTGTGTTTTTGTTTGGTTGTTTAGTTAGTTATCTACCTTTGTCATATTATGGCTAAAAAGGGGGAGTAACACTAACTTAACTAACTAACCTTTGGCTACTGATTGGGGGGAGAGCTAACCTTTTTCCGCAAAAGAAGAAGGATCTGATTGAGGGGGAGGCTATTATTATTTTATCTCCACTGTTGTTCTGATTTTTGCCTCTGAATTTTTGTTTGTGTATGCAAGGGTTGTTTAGTTAGTTTTAGCCAAATCTGCCAAATGGGGAGATTGATAAGTCCAAGCTTTTGAGATCGACATTAATTTTGGTAAAACTAACTTGAGAGTAAGATGTCCTAACATGAAGATCAAATTGAAGAACAAGAAGTTGGACAAGATGTCCTATCATGATGATTCGACATCTTTGTTAGTTCCATGGTTCTATGATATAGAATTTTCCATGGTTCTATGATTGGCTAAATTTTGGTAAAACATGATCCTGCACTGATGATTAAGTAGGATGTTATAACATCTCCATCTGCTGTGGTGACAGAACTGTTGTGGAGTGTTTTAATGTGAATGTCAGGTTGAATGTCGTGACATCCAACACGACATCCATCTGCTGTCATGACAGAACTACTGTCATGTGTGAGAAACGGCAGGAGTAGTGGTGTAGCAGGGGCTGATGACTCATGACATCGCTACTGGTGTAGCAGGAGCTGATGACATAACTGTTGTCATGGATTTCATCGATGCAGAAGGAGCTAGCAGGAGCTGATGACATAACTGTTGTCATGGATGCAGAAGGAGCTAACAGGAGCTGATGACATAACTGTTGTCATGGATGCAGAAGGAGCTAGCAGGAGCTGAGTGTCATGACATCAATGTCTAGTACAGCAGTAGCTGCTGTGTGTTAGCAGTAGCCACAACAGGTTGAGTTGTGATGAAGTTCCTCATAGGAGGTGAGTGAGGTGTGTTGTCATGTGTTTTAAGCAGGACACCGCTGCATGACAGCAGAAGGAGCTGCTAGTGTATATCGCTTGACATAAGTGCTTTGGATATACCTCATCAGTATGTGCAGTCCAAAGAGAATTAGTAGGAACAAAGTGCAGATTTGGTTGGGGTTCATAAAAAGGATCTTTGAGACTTTTTAGGAAACTATAATATGCTTGTTTCTACTGGTGTGAACAAGATTCTGCAGGAGTGTTCAGCAGGGCAAGTTTGGTCAGCTAAGCACAAAGAGAGTTGGATGTCATATGACATTGAGCGTATGACATCAGGCGCGCAGGGTTGGTTTTCTGTTATATTGCAAGAGGAAATTCAGGCTATACTTCAGGAAACCTGTTATGACTCCTGAGTTATCTCAGGAGAGATTCTAGGCAGTGCTGACCATATCGTGAAAAGCCATGACCTAATTTGAAAGCACATTGAATTGTGGAAATTAGTTTTACTTTGTTAAAACTAATGTTTGTTACTTGTGACCAGCCCAAGCCCAGTCTACACTACTATAAAAGGAGGAGCAAAAGTAGAAGAAATCAAGCACACACATCAAGAAAAACCAGAGTGTAAAATAAAGGTCTAGGGTTTGAGAGTCCCTTGTATGTAAGTCACCCTTTGTATCTTTTGATACATTGTGGTAGACATATTTGTAGGTGAAGAGTGTAGCTCTTCACGTGTGTTGTGTGAGTGATGAACTTGGTTCTTCACGTGTGTCTAGGGATCTTAGGATTCCTTGTGTACTAAGCAATTGTAGGTTGTAAGATTGCTCTGGTTAATTGTATGAACAGGTGTGTTCATAGTGCCACTCAAAGCTGTTAAGCAAGAGTGTGTGTCACTTGATCAAAGCTGTGAAGCAAGATCAAGGTGTTTTGGAGTGAGTCTCCATAACTATATTGTAATTGTGTATTTATATCAGTATGCTGTGATTGAGGGGAAGTGAGTGGGAATACTCAGGTATAGAGTGTCTCTGGTTGAAGTGTCATTGGGTAGAGATTAAGTGAGAAGTGCAAACTGATTGTTTGACTTTGAATTGATTATGCTAATAGTGAATTTCCTCCCTGGCTTGGTAGCCCCCAGATGTAGGTGATGTTGCACCGAACTGGGTAAACAATTATTGTGTTATTTATCTTTCAGCATTTACAATTCTGCACAATTTAAATGTTTAGATAAATAGTCTGTCAGTATGCAGATGTCACAACAGAGGTCATGACGTTGGTCATGACTTTGGCACAATTTAAAGAAATTTAAATTGTTCATGATCTGTCCTCGTCCTTGTTTCATCAGAGATCAATGTTCTTGGGACATCTGAAATCTGCATACTAGAATTTCAATCTTTGTCTGTTACTTTGCAGTTTTGAATACTGTTATTTTATTTCCAGATTTCAGAATATTCTGGGAATATTTGTTTATCCTAGGTGGAATTCAAGATTGAGGAATCATAGATTCTGTTGGAATCTGAAGATGTTATTTTATAAGTGTGGAAACATTTTAGGAAACTTAGGATTGAAGAAACTGCTCTTTTGGAGAATAAGTTGTAGATTTTGTGTAACAGAATTACTGTGTTTTTGAAGCCCAAATCCAGTCTAGTTTATGGTTATAAATAAGATGGATTTAACC
Organism: Lathyrus sativus; assembly: GCA_963859935.3. Lineage (NCBI taxonomy): Eukaryota > Viridiplantae > Streptophyta > Magnoliopsida > Fabales > Fabaceae > Lathyrus > Lathyrus sativus. The sequence goes on along the minus strand of OZ012740.1, from coordinate 181,155,134 downwards.
TAATTAAAGTGTGGAAAATACATTGTTACTTAATGTGTTTTAAGGTTTTTGTATTTGTAAGCCTCTCTTGTATCATGTTGATACTAGAGCTGGACTGTTTGCATTGAGTTGTAATTTTTGTCACTGCTGTGATTGAAAGGGAATTGAGAAGGGTCTTATACCTAGGAGTGTCTTAGGTAGAAATTAAGCACTGGTAGTGATTAAGTGGTAAGTTGTAAACCAGAGGTTGTTTAGCTTAGAATTAATACTCTCTAATGGATTTCATTACTGGCTTGGTAGCCCTTAGACGTAGGTGCTGTTGTACACCGAATTGGGTTAACAATTACTGTGTGTTCGCTTACTTTCTGCATTTTTTTATTGTGCTTCTTCTAGCCATTGTTCTTAGCAGAGATCAAGTGTATCGACATCTCTTAGGACATCTGAGATCTGCATACCATAATTTCACCTGGGTTTGTTCAATGCATTTCTGAAAACCTTTGATGACTGTGACCATTTCCCCATTAAAATTGCTTTTTCCTTCTGGATGTTCTTGAGTATTCCACATTAAAGTTAATTGCTTTCTTGGAAATCCATGTTGTATCCTGATATTTGGTCTCATTCCACATCTAATGTTTTTCTAGATGTTTCTGATATGTTTTATTGAATGTTGTTGATATGTTTTACTGAATGTTTCTTATATGTTTTCTAGAGTGTGGTACTTTCTGCATCTAATGCCTTCCCGGATGTTTGTATCTCTGTTCAAGGTTTGTCCCCCTCTTTCCAAGTATTACTGAATACTCTTTGTCACCTTGACAGATTTCCATAATACCTTGTATTCCTCAGTTGTGTCTCTTTCAGATCTGTTAATTATTCCCCTATGGTGTTCCCTTTGTTCTCTGCTTGGTTTTTCTAGCAGTAGTTTGTCTCATATGGTATCATTCCCCATAGAACCCGGAGTATTGCATTCATATCATATCATAAGCATCTTTATGGTATCTTAGGATTAAAAATTATGCATGTTTGTATTTAAGTCTCTCCAATCTTGTCAAGACGAAGATTTCAATCTTCATATCTCCGGGTTGAAGAAACTTAAATAGGGACATCTGTCATACTCTAATTTTTATCCTTAAGATCCCGCTCTCTATGCATGTTGTAGCGGTAAAAATCGTGAGCGTAAGCTATTGATTAGCTTAACTCAAAAAACCAAGAGTTGCCACCGCACTTTTATTTTATCCAAATAAAGGAAAGGAAAAAGAGCGAACAAAACCAAAGAGTTCTAAAATAAGAACACGAGACAGAGATCGGGGTAAGGGGGTTGGTTACGCAATGGGAAGGTGTTAGCACCCAAAACGTCTATAGTACTCTATAGGAGCCCTTTGAAATATTTATGCTTTTTGGTTTGAAAATGGTTTGTTTGAAAAGAGATTGGGGAGATGAGAAGAGAATTATTTTTTTAGATTTTTGTGTTTGGAGAGACTTATCGTCTCATGCCTACGTACCCATAAAGTGCAATATGGAATCAAAACCCCGTAGTTCGTGGTACAAATGACAAAAATTTGTTGGTTTTGATTGATTTTAGATGTAAAGACAAGTCGTCATTTCAAGGAGAAAACTGCGACTATCCACCCACGAGTATTAAGACAACATCTGCGTCACATAAAGATGGAGGATTTGCTTGGATTATCAACAAGACTATCACTCAACATCAACGTGGAAAATGTCAAAGTCTTAATAATATGGGGAATAGGAGATTTACATCTCAACTATAGAAATGAATCATGTCTAAACTTTATGAAAAGTTTTAAAGTGAAAAAGTGCATAAAGGCACAAAAAGAGTTGATGAGTTTTTGTATTTTTTATGTCTTTTGAAATTGGTCAAAGCATGATTAACATTGATTGACTTTTATTAAGAAAAACAAAGTTTAAAAATCACTTGACGGAAGTCAAGGTTTTATTGCGAAAGTGGTTTTGAAGTTTGAAACCAAGAAGGTTTTGAAAGAGGGAGAAAGTTTTGAAAATTTAAGAAGGGGAGGAGATGAAGTGACTATCCTAAAAACCAAAATAAGAGCTAGAGGTAAGAAAGATCTAATCGACTTGTAGCACACTCCAAAGCAAGCAAAAAGAATTCCATCCGATTTAAAGCATAAGCCGATGATCGAGCCAAATAAAGGCTAAGATTCAAAATACTCCAAGCATAGGGAAGAAAGTCCTAATCCTAAGTCCAAAATGTCCATGAAGTCCAAGGTCTAAGAATGGTCCAAGAGTATAACCACAAAGTTAATAGCACCAAATTTTTTAGATGTTTTATCCTTTATTAGTGTTTTGAACAAAGTATGGTCCAAGTGGACAAAAGAGAAATGACATAAACATAAACAAAGATATGATATGAAATGATAAAATGGAAGCATAAAAGTAAGAAATAAGGAGTAAGAAGAGAATATAAACAAAATTAAACAAGGACAATGTTAGTGAATTAGTAATTAGTGGTTAGAACATATGATCAATGATGATTAATTCTTGCACTTAGACCAAGGTTAATGAAAGCTCATTAGAGGATTGATAGAATCAAAGCCTCCTAACAATGATTTTCATAGGTATTGGAGTTAAGACAAGCAACTAAACATACTTGGACTTTTAAACGTAAGTTTGAGCCACGAATGATCATTTTCCGATTAAGGGACACTTTAGCGCTATGTTAAGCAATCGTAATCGGGTTTATGTAGAAACCACGACTATCTGAGGCCGGTCAATAAAATGTTAGTGTTAATACATGTTAGAGAAGTGATATGTAAATCACTCTCCTAAAACATGCCACACAAAAAGAAAAGAGGTAGTGATCTCATCATAATCAAGATTTTTTAATTAATTAATCAAAGGTAATCTATCACTATTCCAAAGTACGGAGAATTATCTCAATGATTATTCATCCATAGATTTGAAATAATGAAGATTAAACAACCTTGATAATCAACAATCTATGATCCATAGATTTCATCGATCAAAAATAAAAAGAAGAAGAAAGAAAATGAAATCACAATTTGAATCTCGAATCGATTAAATTATCGTCAATATCAATCACCTCTCTTGATGGATAAAATCAACACCCAAAGTCCATTGATATTGATGAAATCTTATCAAATTCAAGATCCAAAACAACCAACACTTAATCAAAATATTTTCAAATAATTTTTTTAAGAGCTTTTTCAAAAATGAAATTAAAATACAAATTTAATAATAAAAAGAAATGTGGAAAAGTCCACACGGTTAAATTCTGAAGAGAAATAAAAAGAAAATAAAAAAAATGAAAAGAAAGAAACAATTGAAAAGAAGAAAGAGAAAACGAAACAGAATCATCTTCCTCTTTTAGCTCTCACACGCGAAAACGTTCACGGCCATGGATGCTCGCTTAAATCACAACGGCGGGACGCGAAAAATATGCGGTTGCAATTGAAATCAAGAGCTCTTCACAATGGTACCAACAATTCAAAGAAACACAACAAAAAGTAACGGATCGAAACTGACGGTGAAGCTCAATCTACCTTCAAACTCAGGTGAATGATGAAATCGAAACTCTCTTCTTCTTTCTTCTTCTTCTGGACTGCGAAATTCTGATTGTTGTGTTGAAGAAGTTGAAGTATGGTGAATTTTTATGTGGAAAGGTTGTGAATGAAAAGAGAGTTGAATCTGATGAAATTTGAAGAACGGTTGAAGGTGATTTTTGAAAGTGAAATTTGAAGGAAAATTGAGGAGTTATGATGAAAATTCTGCAGGGATTAATTGGCTTGAAAAGCTTGAAGAATAGAATGAGGTAGGTGTTCTATTTATAGATGAGAATGAGTGAAAATGATTTGCCGTTTGTGAGATTTTTTCTGCATTTTGGTTATTTGATGTGGGTTGTGCGTGACCCAGGTGCTGAAACTTTTCATGTCATTTTTGCTTTTTCTTCTTTCAGCTCACTTAAGTGACGTGGATGAGCTTTATGGCTCACATGACTTGGAAATATGGCTCAGATACGTGATGAGTTTGCTTTTACCCTGTTGCAAGTGGCTCAGCTGAAAAATTGTACAGTAGTCTAGTAAAACTCTTAATATGGCTTACTTCCAATTTTTCTTGGATTTCATTCTCTAAAATCTCAGTCTGACTTGGAGATGGTATACCAATATCAGCATCAGACGATTGAGGAGAAGCCAGTTTGACTATATCAGATGCAATGCTCGAGGTAGAAGGTGGTGGCAAAAAATTAGGTTCATCGAACGGATTCGTATATTTTTTAATCATTTGGTAGGGTTCCCCCTCCTGTTGCTGCTGTTGAGGTGTATTATAAGAAACTTGGTAGGGTTGCATGCTTACAAATTGGCCTGGAATGTTGTGATCAACATAGAAACCATTTGGAGGTTCCGACGCCATGTTGTATTGGACAGGATCATGAATAGCCTGAAAATCAAAAGTGTTCGAACTCACTTGGCCTATCTCGTAAACTCCATCATGCTGCGCCGCAGCAACAGGTTCATCATATAAACCATCGAGCTTTAACACACCCGGTTCTTCACCCTCTATATTCTCTGCAACTATATTTTGGTCACAGCTTTCTTCTTGCTCCGAAAAGAGTGCAACCTCCCAACCCGTTACAGGACTGGCTTCACACTCGTCATTGCTGGAACTTATAGAATTTTCAGTTGGAACAATCGCCAATGCGAGGGGATTTTTGTCATATTCAGATGCACCTGTTAGTAAGTCATACAAACCCATAAGATCAGCTGCTGGTGTTGGTGCAGCAGCCTCATTCCCTTCCGGAGACGGATCTGACTCGTCTAGACTCATCAAATTGCCTACATTATTACCGGTACCTCCTTCCTCTTCCTCTTTGCCATTCACATCGTACTCGAGCATCAAGGTATTGGGAGCCTCTTTGATGTATTCTTCCATCGTCACTACAAACGATGCAGGAGGCTGTTTAATATTGACGAATTTCTGTCCTCTTCCAAAATCTAGGCCCCTGCAGGTCACAAAGAACTCAGATAACCTCTCTGCCTGACTTCCTATTTTTCTATAAATCTTTAGTGCACTAACCGCATCATCGCGGTTCATCTCAAAAAACTTGTCAAGTAATTCCACCACTCTAACAGTTATTGCAACATATATTTTAACGCTTTCACCAGCAACCATCGAAAGAGCATACTGAATCAAGCGATTAAAAGCAGATGCACCAGCTGGCTTGGAATCAAGTAACCGAAAGAGAAGACTTTGTAAGGCTGGAAATTGCTCCATCAATTCCTTCGTGTCAAGTTTCCCCGAAGATTTTAAGCTATACGTCGCGACATCATGGTTGAGAATAAGAAAACATTGCAGCCGCTCTCCGAGGTAAAGACTATAATTCCGTATCCAAGCCGAATAATCCAAGGCATTTGGCATTGAGGTATCATGAAAGCGTGATAAATCAATCAAATGGCCTCGTCCAGTACTATAGTTAACAAGCTCTTCCCAAACTGTATTATCAAGCTCCCTCATCGCGCAATGAATGATAATAAGCGTTTTCAAAACAATAGACCAATTGTTCGTCTGGCTTATGTTCAACTCCGTCTTTTGAGCACTGTATGCTCCTGTCACATCAACACACACTTGAAGGCAGTCTCTAGGTATGGCGGACAGTCCATCATTCATTATCACCCGTAGGTTCTGGAAACCAAGAGTAACAAGATCCTTTTCGGAAACATCTGCTACATACCTCAACATTTCAAGTATATTCGGCCAGCTGTAATGAAGTGTTTCTCCATATCTCTCTAAGACATGCAAAAGAATTTTCAAAGATCCAAGACGGACATCTACACTTTGGGTAGAAAAATAAAGAGCTTTTAGAGGAGATATGACAGAACATTCAAGAGACATCAACTTATCGAGATCGGCTTCCTTTTCCTGAGATGATTGAAGAGGCTTGAATTGTTTGTAGTTTTGGAATTGATTGGAACCTAATACTGCAGAAATAGATTGATCAAGCGCATCAAGTGCCATATTTTTCAAATGTGGATTAGGATTATCAGCAAGCTCAAGAAAGTGACTAACAACTTGATCCCAAAATGGCTCAATCCTGTGAACATTATTCACAAGGATGGATATCATTCTCTCCACTGAAAAGCTGATACTTCCAAGTTTTTGAGTTGTTGTTGGTCCCAAACCACTTGAATTTCCCAGCATGCATTGATGTGAAAGTTGACATAATGCAGAGAGGAGAGATTTCACAGCAGATACATTCATCAAAGCAGAGCTCTCAAAGAGCTAAGAGTTCAAAGAAGAAAGTATATTGAAGTCACTGTATTGAGTTGATAATTCCCTTGCAAATTTTGTGACAGGGGTAGAAACCTCCTGAGTGCTCATCTTGCTGTACTTTAAGGCCATTGCCCTCATGTTGACTGATGGGACTGTGATATCCAAATTCGGGAGTATGTTATATGCTTCAACAACTTCCACAGAAAGGACCTGAAGCTCCGCCTTCAAATTTTCTGCCGTTCCTTCTTGGCACGCAGTATGGCGAGAATTCAAAACAACAGCATGAGCCAATGCAGGCAAAACAGTTCTAAGCATTGCCCCAATCCTCAAGTTCCTGACCAAGGTCCGGACAAGAAACTTCATCTCCTTTTCACGGCAGGAACGCATCAGATGAACAATAATGCCTTTCTTTCGTGATGTGCTTCCATTGCCTGCTTGCACACTTATCTTTCGTAGTGCAGAGTAAATATCCTTAATCAGAAGTGGTGTAGGTATCTTGATAATATATTTTGTCAGAATAATAGAGAACTCAACCAACATCTTCCTCTTTCCTTAGTAAACAAACTAAACTTTACTGCGTAGTAACACTCTTAGCAAGATTCTGAGGCTGGTCGACATTAAATCCCCTCAGTACAGTGAGATGATATGCCAGTAACTATAATGGAACTACATTAATAATAGGCTGAAGACAGTCCTCAACCAGTGGAACTTCAATTGTCCTACAAGAATTACCAGGGCATACAGAAGCAGCATCCCCTTCTGAACACATAACTATCAGACGACCTCTACGGGCATGAAGTTGCTGAATAACAGACTGCTGCTTGCTGAAGCAAGCATCGCGTGTAGCTATAACAACAATCGGGAGACTTTCATCGACCAATGCCAAAAGACCGTGTTTCATTTCGCCTGCGAGTATCACTTCCTTTACTTTCAATGCTCCTTCCAGAGCAGTTGCATAGTTGTATCCTCTCCCAAATACAAGAAGAGACTGTTCAGCAATCAATAGATTTGCTAGATCCTTCATCTCTTGATCAAGCTCCAGCACCTCTCTGACTTTGTTTGGAAGGTCATAAAGACCATCTATGATAGTATTGCAAGAGACAGCATGACCATCACTACTATTTGGCTTGTGTATGCCTTGGTACTAGCCACACCAATCTCAGCACCTGCATTTATATGAACACCGCAGTGTGTGTTCCTTGCTATTGCACTACCAACAGTATTTGTTACCCCAACACATAATGCACCATTGTCTAAAGCATATTGCAGTGCAAGTAAAGTGTCTGCAGTTTCGCCAGATTGACTAACAAAAAAACGGCTGTATCTTCTCGGTGTATTGGTCCCTCCCGATCCAATAAATCACTAGCAATTTCCATAGTAACAGGAATACCAGAAAGTTCTTCAAAGATTGGTCTAGCTGCCGAAGCAGCATTATAACTTGTTCCGCAACCAATGAAAACTATTCTTCTACTTCGCCTGATAGCTTTTAGGTGACCCTTTAGTCCACCTAACAGAACAGACTTGGATTTGCTAGATCCCCCACGTATAAGCCTCCCCCTCATGGTGGTTGTTAGTGACTCTGGTTGCTCATGAATTTCCTTTTGCATATAATGCTCATAATGTCCTTTATTTATTTGCTCAACCTCCATTTCAAGAACAGATAATGCACGTTGCACTGAAGAAACTCTGGAGAAAGAAGTGATGGGTTTTCCATGTCATTCTTATATTTCAAAATAGAAACCCCGCCATCCTTGATATGCACAACTTCACCATCTTCAATAACTAGCACTTTCTTGGTATGCTCAACCACCGCATTGGCGTCACTGGACAAAAACAATTCCTTGGGCTTTCCATCTTTTGATAGGAATTTATTTTCCTCATAGGTGGAGCCATCCTCCTTATTTTGTGCCAATTCTTTAACACCTAGGAGCAGCAGGCTACCACGCTTGCAAGCAATCAATTCATTAGGATAATATGAATTTTTGAAGATAAGTGCATAGACTCCTTCAAGAGAAATGTTATGCACTCTCATGTATCTATCCTTCAATCATGCTTTAAGTTCACTTGGAAATGGCACACTTGAATGAACACTTTGTACTTGCATCTTAATTAAGACATCTTGATTGAACATCCACCAAACTTGACTTGTACAGGCAAAACTCTGAATTTTTGATTAAAGTTGGGCCAAACTTCTCATAGAACATTGTTTGAAAGCTTGATGAATTCCGATACAGGACAACCTGATCGTAAACAATCACATTTCCTGAGAAAATAACCCACTGCCACAACCAATTTACACTTAAAGAAATCTCTTGATAGTTTGACCAAGATGAGGTCAAACGTCCATCTGATTTAAACTTGAATGAATGTCTTTGCCATCAATCTCCCTGCAAAACCCTAAACACACAGAGAAGAAGAAACAAAAAATATTTTTGGTATTTTGATTAGATGTTAGTAAACAAAAACAAACAAAAAGAAAGTAAGAAACCCATAAGGGTGCGAGAGCCAAAAGTATGACCTTGTTTGTGGAATGATATGCCAATGAAATGTGGGATCTTAGGGGTAAAAATTAGGGTATTACAGCTGCCCCTATTTAAGATTCTTCTATCCAGAGATATGAAGATTGACATCTTTGTATCGACTAGATAGAAGAGACTTAAATATAACAATTAACCCAATTTTTAGCCCTAAGAGACCACAAAATGATATGATTATGCTAATGATATGCGAACATAAGACTTCTGTGGGGAAATAATGCCACAGGAGACAAACAAAAGCTCGGGAGAAAAAGAGAGACTCCACATGAGAAAACAAAAGAGCAAGATCCTATTCCGATAAGGGAAAGGAAACGACTCAATGGGGAAAGAGATACCAACTGCCAGTTACTGGGCGAAGATATTCGAACCGAAGAGAATAGGTAAAATACTTTCTACCGGTTACTGAGTAGAAAATAAGTGCAAAAAACACAAGAGAATTGTTATCTACCAGTTACTGGGTAGAAAACAAAGAAATGTATTACTTATTACCAGTTACTGGATAAAAAGTAATCCACTCGTTGAGATATAATCAACTACCTGTTACTGGGTAGGAAAAGAAGCAACGCCAACTATTGGTTACTGAGTAGTTTAGCGAGAATAATAAACTTGAACGAAAGGGGTTACCAACTATCGGTTACTGGATAGTGTAAACAACATGTCAACTACCTGTTACTGGGTAGGATAGACTCGACTACCTGTCACTGGGTAGGAGAAGAAAATAAAGGTCAACTACCTGACACTGGGTATGACAAACATACTCGACTACCTGTCACTGGGTAGGAGAAAGAGATATATCATCAGCTACTTGTTACTGAGCAGCTCCAAACACACAACAAACTTCTCAAATAAAGAGACAACCATTTGTTGGAAAAAGATATTAACAACTCTGTCGGGTATCTTTAAAAGAGATATGAGCAGGTTGAACCATGCAATAGAATTTTCATCGGGAGTTATTCCACAGAAATTCCAATTAACAGAAAAGCTAGTCAGATAAGGATCTATCATTTCACAATAAATTTCTCTGTTGAGGATGAGCCAGAGAAATGTTATTTATTACGAAGGTAAATTTCTGGAGATTACACAAGTTGCTCAGATAAAGAGGCTTCCACATGAAGTTGCATAAGTAATTGCCAAGAGAGTGTTATCAAAACACTACTGGGGAAATCAAATCTTCATCTTCTGATGGGGATCAATAACAGATTCTGCCGAGGAAAATAAATCCTCAAAAATACCTTCTCGTCATCCCGGTTTCACGGCCCAGGGAGAACCAAAGTAACTGCCGCAAGAGACCAAAGTTCAATCCAGGAACAAACTGGAAAGAAACGGTCAAACAAGACTCGACCCAATGAGGAAATAACTCAACTGGGGAACAATTCCATCCAGATAAAAGCTGGGGAGGAAAGCTAAACGAAACATCTTCCACGAGGCATAAACTCAGTGGGGAACTAAAAATGATAGGTATTTTCTGCTTAGGGGTCGACACTCTAATGAAGAGAGGACACACGCATTCTGCGAGATAACAACATCGGGAAAAGGGAAATACCAACAAAAAATGCAAGATGCACAATGCATCAAAATCATGCTATGCTCAACCAAAATGAATGCGCATGCAATGAGTATTAATATGCTGACAAATTAGACAAAAAGGGCAAACAGAGGGTGAACAAAACACCACAACACCACTGAAATACTCGGCTAATCTCTGCGAGTTAGAGATATCATTGGAGATCGTGCTGGGGATCAGCAACAGAAAATCTGCAAGAGATACACAAGAGCCATCAAAGGAAAATAAATCCTACTACAAGGCTTAAATCTTGCTGAAGAGACAAAGATACCGCTTGGGAAAAGACCCCAAAGATCAATCTTCAACCATCAATAATTCAACAAAAGGGAACAACAATATGAACTCCGCTTTGAAAAAAAACTGTTGGAGAAAACATAGCAACACAAATCTTCCAACCCTGCCAGGGAAATAAGAAGTTAACATCATAGCAAAAAGTCAAACTGTGGGGGATTTTAAATCAACACCCAATCACAAGGTGAGAGAAAACCCGACAGGTGACTGCTATGTCAACACTTCTCAACATTGTTCTCTACTTGGGGAATAATCCAAAGCAAATATGCATAACCTCTGCTAGGAATCATCAAAGACAAATCTCCGTCTGGGCAAAAACATCAAGGAGAAGTGGTCTTCAAATTTCTCAACTGTCCGATCATAATCTGGTTGAATGAATAAAACATATCCATCATTTGAATCAAGACTTTGTTGTGGAAAACCGTTCAACACTCGTCTGGTTTATCCAAAAAAACAAAACTCTGCTAAGGGAATATCAGCAAACTCTACTGAAGAGACCTCAATATAGTTCAAATGGGGACACATCAACACAACTCTACTAGGGAGCTGCCAATAAATTCTACCTGAAAGGCAAGAAAGAACCCTGCTGAAGAGAACACTTACGCTTCTCGCTTCAAGATTCTACCATTCTTGGGATTACTGTTGACATTCTTTCTTTTATTTTCACAAATCAAAGAAAAATGTTTTTATAATTTTCAAAATTTTATTCAAAAATCATCATCAAAAATAAAATGAAATTCTATAAACAGAAACAAAATAAGAATTGCAAACAAAGGGACAAAGGCCCAAATTCTATTGATAGAATGGTAGTCCGCAAATGGCGTAACTCCATGGATCATTACAAAGTTTGAAAAATGGTAAGTACAATGGAAAGTTCTACATTGAAATACAATGACCATTATTCTCCCTAACAACTTTGAATTCCAACTGTGCTTGAGACTTCAGCGGAGAATATCTGAAGTAAAACCTTTGATAGGAAATGTTGCTTCAAACGATCAAGACTGGCCAGATGCAGTTACTTGCCAGGATCCCTAACTTTTGCCTAGATTGCCCTTTCGGGTTTTCAATCTACCGGGATGATTATTTCTGTTTTTGTCTCTAATTTTTGCCTGGACCGCCCTTTCGGGTTTTCAATCCACCGAGACGCTCATTTTTGCCTAAGCCGCCCTTTCAGGTTTTCAACTTAACGAGCTGTTCTTTTTATTTTTTAGGCGAAGTATTTCTTGACTGCATCGGCATTCACAGGACGAGCGAACTCTTCTCCATCCATAGTTGTAAGAATTAATGCACCGCCAGAGAAGGCTCTCTTAACAACATATGGGCCTTCATAATTAGGAGTCCACTTGCCCCTAGAATCAGTAGTAAAAGTCGAGATCTTTTTGAGCACGAGGTCACCTTCTCTGAACACACGGGGTCGAACCCTCTTATCAAATGCTTTTTTCATTCTTTGTTGATATAATTGGCCATGACACAAGGCCGTCATTCTTTTCTCTTCAATCAGATTCAACTGGTCGTATCTACTTTGACACCATTCAGCCTCAGACAATTCAGTTTCCATCAAAACTCTCATAGAAGGGATTTCAACCTCTATCGGGAGCACTGCTTCCGTGCCATAAACAAGAGAAAAAGGGGTTGCCCCTGTTGAAGTGCGAACGGATGTACGATATCCATGCAGAGCGAAAGGAAGCATATCATGCCAATCCTTGTATGTAACAACCATCTTTTGAATAATCTTCTTAATGTTCTTATTAGCAGCTTCAATAGCCCCATTCATCTTGGGTCTATAAGGAGAAGAATTATGATGCTCAATCTTAAACTCATCGCATAATTCCTTCATCATCTTATTATTTAAATTCAACCCATTCTCAGTGATGATCTTGCTCGGAACACCATACCGACAGATGATTTGATTCTTGATAAACCTGACCACTACTTGCTTAGTCACATTTGCATATGATGCCGCTTCAACCCATTTGGTAAAATAGTCAATAGCCACCAATATGAAACGGTGTCCGTTCGACGCTTTAGGCTCAATCATTCCAATCATATCAATGCCCCACATTGAAAAAGGCCATGGAGAAGAGATAACATTGAGAGGAGTTGGAGGCACATGAATCTTGTCAGCATAAATCTGGCATTTATGGCACTTTTTCACATATTTACAACAGTCAGATTCCATTGTCAACCAATAGTAACCTGCCCTTAACATCTTCTAAGCCATAGCATGTCCATTGGCATGGGTTCCAAAGGATCCTTCGTGGATTTCTTTCATCAACATATCTGCTTCGTGTCTATCCACGCATCTGAGCAAGATCATGTCATAATTTCTCTTATACATCACATCATCATTCAAGAAGAAACTACCAGCCAATCTTCTCAAAGTTTTCTTATCCTTCTTGGATGCCCCAAGTGGGTACTCTTGATTCTGAAGAAAGCATTTAATATCATAATACCATGGTTTATCATCAACAACCTCTTCAACTACAAACACATGAGCTGGTCTATCAAGACGCATCACACTAATCTTTGGCACATCATTCCAATGATTTACCACAATCATGGAGGATAAAGTCGCTAAAGCATCTGCCATTTGATTCTCTGCTCTTGGTATATGGTGAAACTCAACTTTATTGAAGAAAGTTGACAATCTTCTTGCATAATCACGATAAGGAATCAAATCAGGTTGACGTGTCTCCCACTTCCCTTTAATCTGATTAATCACTAAAGCTGAATCTCCATACACATCAAGAATCTTGATTCTTAAATCGATAGCTTCTTCCAAGCCCATAATACACGCTTCATACTCAGCCGCATTATTTGTGCAATTGAAAACCAACCTTGCAGTGAAAGGAATATGAGAACCATGAGGAGTAACAATAATTGCACCAATACCTCTGCCATATTCATTAACCGCCCCATCAAAAATCAAACCCCAACGGGATCCAGGCTCAGGTCCTTCTTCATGTAATGGTTCCTCACAATCTTTAACCTTTAGATACATCACATCCTCATCAGGAAAGTCAAACTGAATAGGTTGATAATCATCAATTGGCTGGTGTGCCAAATGATCAGCCAAAACACTTCCTTTTATCGCCTTTTGAGTTCGATACTCGATATCATATTCTGATAACAACATTTGCCAACGAGCAATCCTCCCAGTTAAAGCAGGCTTTTCAAAGATATACTTGATTGGATCCATTTTAGATATCAACCAAGTTGTACAATTCAACATATACTGACGGAGGCGCTTGGCAGCCCAAGCTAGAGCACAACATGTCTTTTCAAGCATCGTGTATCGAGACTCACAATCAGTGAACTTCTTGCTCAAATAATAAATGGCAAATTCTTTTCTCCCGGATTCATCTTGTTGACCCAGAACACAACCCATGGACTCTTCTAGCACGGTCAAATACATGATCAAAGGTCTTCCTTCTACGGGAGGAGACAAAATAGGAGGTTCAAGCAGATACTCTTTAATTCTTTCGAAAGCTTTCTGACAATCTTCTGTCCAGACACAACCTTGATCTTTGCGGAGGAGTTTGAAAATCGGCGCACATGTGGCAGTCATATTGGATATAAATCGAGAGATATAGTTCAAACGTCCCAAGAATCCTCTTACTTGTTTTTCTGTTCTGGGTGCAGGCATCTCCTGGATAGCTTTAACTTTACCAGGATCAACTTCAATGCCTTTCTGACTGACAATAAAGCCTAACAATTTTCCAGAACGAACACCAAAAGTACATTTATTAGGATTCAGACGGAGCTTGAACTTTCTCAAACATTGAAACAACTTCAATAAATTTTTAATATGATCTTCTTCAGTCTTCGACTTACAAATCATATCATCCACATAGACCTCAATTTCTTTATGCATCATATCATGGAACAGAGTGGTCATAGCTCTCTGGTACGTTGCACCAGCATGTTTTAGACCGAAGGGCATCACTCTATAACAGAATGTTCCCCAGGGTGTAATGAATGTTGTTTTTTCCATATCCTCAGGTGCCATCTTTATTTGATTATAACCGGAAAATCCATCCATAAATGAAAAGATATTGAACTTAGCAGTATTATCTACCAACAAATCAATGTGTGGTAGTGGAAAATCATCTTTTGGACTTGCTTTATTCAAATCTCTATAGTCAACACACATTCGGACTTTTCCGTCTTTCTTTGGAACAGGCACGATATTGGCCACCCATTGAGGATATTCTACGGTCACAAGAAAACCAGCATCAATCTGCTTTTGAACCTCTTCTTTAATCTTCACGGCCATGTCAGGATGAGTTTTTCTCAATTTCTGCTTCACGGGTGAACATTCAGGCTTTAACGGCAAATAGTGCTCCACAATACCAGTATCAAGACCAGGCATGTCTTGATAGGACCAAGCAAACACGTCAACATATTCTCTAAGAAGCTCTACCATCCTCTTCTTAACATCTGACTGAAGCAGTGCCCCAATCTTGACTTCTTTTTTATCATCATCGGAACCCAGATTAACCAATTCCACCGGCTCTTCATGAGGCTGAATGGCCTTCTCCTCGTGCTCAAGCAATCGAGAAATCTCATCAGGAATTTCTTCAATATCCTCCTCTTCCGCTTCAAACACAGGGAACTCAAAGTTGGGAGGGGGCATATGGTCATTGTTTCCAATGGGTTTAACAATCAATCTGCACAATGATTTTATGTTTGATTTTAGAATATGAACAAAAAAAATGAAAATATTATGCAGATAAGAGTGATTATAACATTATTATACTTTTTTTCGGTTTTTTATGTTACCATTTTTCAGAAATAAAGCAAAAAAGGAAAACAGCATATGGATAAACAGAAAAACATTTTATTGATGATGATAAAAGTTGAAACAAAGCCCTCACAAGTTCACTTTCACCTTGGGCAGAGTGAAAGGATTTTTGAAAGAAACAAAAACAAATTACTTTGAAACATGAACAACAGTAGGAACATCAACAGCGATCCAATTCTGGCATATCAATCCACGTGTCACAAAGTTGGGCATTTCTTCCTCTTGGTCATCTTCAAGAATTGCAGCTGTAGAATGATCTTTGCAATGGATGAACCCAGCACTTCGAAAGACTTCATGAATACTCTTCAGCTCATTTTGGGTTGAACCAGATGTAAAACCCAAACCAGCTCTATCTTTTTTCTCAGCAACTTCAATGATTCGGCCCCATCCATGAGCTTGGCCATTATCCACTACATGTTGTGCATCTTTTAGAGAAGACATGGACACCCCATCCTTCTTAACAGCTTTATCAACAACAGAAAGATCCTGAAACGGAGTTCCAACATCCTCTTCCGCATCGATATAAGAAAAAGACGACAAACTGCTTACCAACATAGCCTGTTCTCCACCAACAACGACAAGTTTACCATTCTGCACGAATTTTAACTTTTGATGCAGTGTCGAAGTAACAGCTCCAGCTTCATGGATCCATGGGCGTCCTAGAAGACAACTGTAAGCAGGACGAATATCCATGACTTGAAAAGTGATCTGGAAAAAACACGGACCAATCTTGATAGGGAGATCAACCTCTCCAATCACGGTTTTCCTCGATCCATCAAAGGCTTTCACAATGACCCCACTGAACCTCATAGGAGTACCTTGATAAGATAATCTGGACAAAGTAGATTTTGGCATCACATTCAACGATGACCCAGTATCAACCAGCACATTGGATAGAGCGTCTTCCTGGCAATTCATGGAAATATGGAGAGCCAAATTATGATTTCTTCCATGTTCGGTCAACTCTTCATCACAAAAACTCAGATTATTACACGCAGTGATATTGGCAACAATGCTATCAAACTGGTTAACAGTCACATCATGATCTACATAACCTTGTTCCAATACTTTCTGCAACGATTCACGATGAGCCTCAGAGCTCATTAACAGAGATAGAACATATATTTTTGACGGTGTATGTAACAATTGATCCACCACATTATATTCACTCTTCTTGATCAATTTCAATACCTCATCATTATCTGACTTCTGATTTACATCACTTGATTGACCAGACTCCACAGAAGTCTTCAACTGAATTTGCTTACCCACAGTATCTTCACTTGTCTTTGAAGGCTCATTAGCAAATACTTGACCACTTCTGGTTACACGTCCAACATCAGCAATAGTCACAACTGAGGGAAGAGAAGGAATGGGAACCTCTTTTCCATCCTCCAACATAGTAGCATTGTATTTGTAGGGAACAACTTTATCGGATTCATACGGTGTCGGGCCAGGCAAACGGATAACCAAAGGCGTCACAGCAGATTTCTGACTATTGTAAGAAATTACAACTCGCTCAGGAATATTGAAACGTGGGACTATGACATTCACTTCGTTCTCCACTTCATTTCTGTTTGCAGTAACCTGAATCAAATTCTCATCCATCATCTTTTGTAAGTCCCTTTTTACAATCACACACCCTCGAGGGTTCACAGAACAAATACAACAGGCGGCATAATCATGCTCAATATCATGGAACTCACTCAAAGTAGCATGCATTTCAACAAGCGATCTCCGAATCCAGCGAATATCGAAAATACGATATGTACCAAGACAACCATATACCATATTAACAGTCGCATTACCATGTTTAGGAAATGGATTTGATTGCACATTAGGGTTGGTATCTTCAAAAGACAAAATACTGCTTTTTACGAGCTTTGCAACTTCATGCTTCAGAGGATAGCAATGAGCATCTGGCTTATACCACCATGGAATTTCAGTTGGAACAGCCGGCGGATCACGATGTTGAACCAAATTCTTCTTTATTAAAGCCGGAAATAGCTCAGTATACGTCATTGGAATGGGATCAAATTGTGTTTTCCTATGTGTACGACCTTGTTGAGTTGTCTTCTCTTGGAAACGTGGTTGATAACTTGCAGTAGCTTGAGCGGTAGGGGTGTTACTGATAACAGGCGTAACAGATGCTACTTGTTGCTGACGACGACTACCATTGTTGTTCACAACTCTGCGTCTTCTAGACCTTTCATGAGATATAACATTAGTTTCTCCCTCTTTTTTCTTAGGGAATCCGACACAAGGCTTTTTTGTACTTCCAGAATTTCCTTCTTTTATCAGTCGTCCCTCACGGACAGCTTCCTCTAATCTCATCCCCATATTAACCATTTCCGTGAAATCACTAGGAGCGCTCGCAACCATCCTTTCATAGTAAAATGAACCCAGAGTCTTCAGAAAAAATCTTGGTCATTTCTTTCTCTTCAAGAGGAGGGCTTATCTGAGCTGCAATTTCACGCCATCTCTGCGCATATTCTTTAAAAGTTTCTTTCTCTTTTTGAGACATTGCGCGAAGCTGATCACGGTCTGGCGCCATATCGAGATTATACTTATACTGACGAACAAAAGCTTCACAAAGATCGTTGAATGTCTTGATTTGTGTACTATCGAGTCCCATATACCACTTCAGCGCAGCACCGGTAATACTATCTTGAAAATAGTGGATCAACAACTGATGGTTGTCAGTATAGGTAGACATCTTTCTAGCATACATGATCAAATGACTTTGCGGACAAGTGTTCCCTTTGTATTTTTCAAAATCCGGAACTTTGAACTTGGCGGGAATCTTCAAATTTGGAACAAGGCAAAGCTCATGAGCATTCTTTCCAAATAACTCCTTTTCCCTTAAAGCCCTGATTTCTCTTTGCATTTCAGCAAACTGATCTTGAAAGTCATCTATTCGATCCATAACATCTAAACTCTCGCTCGGAGCAGTATGGAAAATTTGTTCTTCAGTATAAGGCATAGCGTGAGTTACAGGCGGTGGCACAGGTATGACAGTAGGAACAACCGGAACTTCAGCATTAGGAACAACATTAACCACAGGAGGTGGTACAGCCATGACAACAGGGAGTCTAGAACCTTCGGGAACAGGAGGTCGATATCCCTCTGGCACATAATTTTTAGGCATGCCCCAAGGGAAACCAACAGGCATTTGATATTGAGAAGTATTAATCGGGGCCACAGAAATGGGCGTTGATCCGATTTCAGAAATCACAGTTCCTTGGACAGGAGAAGGAGGAGGTAGTGGTGGCTGATTCTGAGCAACCACCAGAGCTTCCATTGCGGCAGTCAGTCTCTCCAAACCATCTTTCAGAGTTGATACCTCTTCACAGAGCTCGCGGTTCTCTTGTTGCAACTGATCCATCTTTTTCTTAGAGTTAGCCCGAGTGTTGTAGTGATGCGACAGCTTGACTGAAGGAAGGCCAAAAGAAACAAATAAGACATCTGGAAAAGGCAACACACAATGCACGATGATGCGAATGCAAATGCAAAATGCAGATGTTTCAACCACTTTTCAAGGATCTTTAAGATATAAAGCAATTACAAACATCATAAAGAAAAATAACACTTCTTGAAATACTGATAAACATCTCATTTCATTGAATATTGGAAAGAGTTACACTTGGAAGTACAAAATACAATAATATCAAAATAAGAAAAAGCTAGGTCCTAAGGAACATCTGATGACGATCCAAGCTGATACTTCCTTCGGAGTCTCTTAATCTCTTTCTCATAGTTGTGCTTCATGGTGATCTTCTCTAACACAAGTTGATCCACAATACCCTTCCAAGCACCAGAAGTAGGAGGATGTGATGATGGAGTAGTAGAGGAAAATAAATCCTCTGCATGCCTCTTCACAGCGCGCCGCTCAAGTAACTCTATCAAGTCATCTTTCTCCTTCATCTGTTTTTGCAATTCCATCTTCTCTTTGTCAGAAGCTTGAAACTTACTTTCCCACATCTCTTTTTCTTCCTTCATCTTAGTCAAAGCATCTTGAAGTGTCTTCATATCATCAGAAGAAACAGGGAGTGGCGTAGGGAGTGGCGTAGAGATCACAGTAGTCAGAGGTTTCTCAATAGGGTAAGGCATCTTAAGCTCCATAGCCCTCTTCTTCACCCAAAGTGTGTAAGGTTCTAAAGCAATGCAAACTTGTCTTCCAAGCTCCCCTCTACCCAACCTGTGAATCTTAGTCCAAGCATGAGCCATTTTTCTTCTCAAACCAAGAGAATCATCCCCTCCTTGAAAGAATAAGCCCTCTAATAAAATATTCTTAGGCCTATCCTTCAGCATATAACCTAGCTGACGGCGAGCTAGACTCGGGTTGTAGTTAATTCCGCCTTGTATTCCAAGAAGAGGAACATTGGCGAATTCTCCACAACTATCAATAATCTGGACATTATCGTAAACTGAAGAAGACCAAGTGATATCAGTATGCGTAAGAGACATAATCCTTTGAGACCACCTTAAGCAATCCTTGTTTTTCCTAAAAGCAGATGTCTGGGGTAAGTGTGAAACGAACCAATTATACAACAGAGGTAGACAACAAACAATGGTACCGTTTCCCTTAGAAGTCCTACTATGGATGGAGAAATAAGTGTCACCAAGCAAAGTTGGAACAGGGTTCCCAATCAAGAAAATCCTAATAGCATTAACGTCCACAAAATTATCAATATTAGGAAACAAGACTAGTCCATAGATGAGTAAAGCAAATATATCCTCAAACGCCAATGTGCGACCAATGTCAGCAAATAAAGTAGCCTTCTCAATCAGGAACTTAGCAGTCAAACCCTTGAGGCCTCCCTTAATCTTTAGATTTGCATCAATATCCGACTTCGTCAAATGGGTAGCTACAGCAATATCTTGAGGCTTAAGAGCTTCCTCCAAACCAGTATACGGAACTTTATCAGAAACCGGTACACCCAACAAATAAGCATATTCTTCCAAGGTCGGCATGAGCTGATAATCGGGAAATGTGAAGCATCGGTAAATAGGATCATAGAACTGCATAAGGGTATTCAGAATTCCGTCTTCAATATTGGTAGAAAGAACAAATAAAAGTCTCCCATAACGAGACAAGAAGCCTGAACGATCATCTACCAAGGACACTAGCTTTCTCAACTCTGTAAGATCAGGAGCCCGAAAACTGTACTTCTGAGTGTTTCTCCTTCCAATGTCCATAATCAACAATATCTGCGATGTTTGCAAAAGAAAATCTCTGAGATCCTTAAAAACCAGCTGAAACACAATGCTCATGAATGCATGAGTGCAAAATGCAACACCCACAAACAAGACATACAAAGCACACAGGTTCAAAGGTCCGGCACGAGCATGGAGCCAAAGGTAAGAATCAACCAACCCACAATGGTATGTACTATGGTTATATCATCACCTGTAGAACAAGGTTCTAAAAAGTTCCCAGAATCATAATTCCATCTTTTGCATATTATCGGCTTAAACGACTACTCGTCGGCCAACAATATTCTCAAGAGAAACTCATCTGAGTGTGGTATCGCGTAACGACTAATTCAAGTCTACACCTGAACAGCCACCGCACCACGTCCTAATAAGGCCAAGATGGGTTAAAGGGTTCTAAGGTCCTCAGCTTCTCAGGCTCCCAGTCGGAAAAAGTAATATCAATTACGACTACTCGTAAGACATCAGTAATTTCCAAAGGGGCCTCCACCGAGCGGGGGATCTCAAGTCAGCTTAGTAAGGACTACTCCACGTAAGCCAACAAGACTATACTACCCTCCTATCATAAGTGCTCTCAAGTCCGGGTTAGGACTTATCTCACCACACAAATTACCGGGCACCAAAACAGAACAAACAATAACAAACAAGTCAAACAGAAAGCGATAAATAAATCAAAGTAGGCGAAACCCACTAGGAACCGTTGGAGTCCCCAGCAGAGTCGCCACTTTTCTGTAGCGGTAAAAATCGTGAGCGTAAGCTATTGATTAGCTTAACTCAAAAAAACAAGAGTCGCCACCGCACTTTTATTTTATCCAAATAAAGGAAAGGAAAAAGAGCGAACAAAACCAAAGAGTTCAAAAATAAGAACACGAGACAGAGATCGGGGTAAGGGGGTTGGTTACGCAATGGGAAGGTGTTAGCACCCAAAACGTCTATAGTACTCTATAGGAGCCCTTTGAAATATTTACGCTTTTTGGTTTGAAAATGGTTTGTTTGAAAAGAGATTGGGGAGATGAGAAGAGAATTATTTTTTTAGATTTTTGTGTTTGGAGAGACTTATCGTCTCATGCCTACGTACCCATAAAATGCAATATGGAATCAAAACCCCGTAGTTCGTGGTACAAATGACAAAAATTTGTTGGTTTTGATTGATTTTAGATGTAAAGACAAGTCGTCATTTCAAGGAGAAAACTGCGACTATCCACCCACGAGTATTAAGACAACATCTGCGTCACATAAAGATGGAGGATTTGCTTGGATTATCAACAAGACTATCACTCAACATCAACGTGGAAAATGTCAAAGTCTTAATAATATGGGGAATATGAGATTTACATCTCAACTATAGAAATGAATCATGTCTAAACTTTATAAAAAGTTTTAAAGTGAAAAAGTGCATAAAGGCACAAAAAGAGTTGATGAGTTTTTGTATTTTTTATGTCTTTTGAAATTGGTCAAAGCATGATTAACATTGATTGACTTTTATTAAGAAAAACAAAGTTTAAAAATCACTTGACGAAAGTCAAGGTTTTATTGCGAAAGCGGTTTTGAAGTTTGAAACCAAGAAGGTTTTGAAAGAGGGAGAAAGTTTTGAAAATTTAAGAAGGGGAGGAGATGAAGTGACTATCCTAAAAACCAAAATAAGAGCTAGAGGTAAGAAAGATCTAACCGACTTGTAGCACACTCCAAAGCAAGCAAAAAGAATTCCATCCGATTTAAAGCATAAGCCAATGATCGAGCCAAATAAAGGCTAAGATTCAAAATACACCAAGCATAGGGAAGAGAGTCCTAATCCTAAGTCCAAAATGTCCATGAAGTCCAAGGTCTAAGAATGGTCCAAGAGTATAACCACAAAGTTAATAGCACCAAATTTTTTAGATGTTTTATCCTTTATTAGTGTTTTGAACAAAGTATGGTCCAAGTGGACAAAAGGGAAATGACATAAACATAAACAAAGATATGATATGAAATGATAAAATGGAAGCATAAAAGTAAGAAATAAGGAGTAAGAAGAGAATATGAACAAAATTAAACAAGGACAATGTTAGTGAATTAGTAATTAGTGGTTAGAACATATGATCAATGATGATTAATTCTTGCACTTAGACCAAGGTTAATGAAAGCTCATTAGAGGATTGATAGAATCAAAGCCTCCTAACAATGATTTTCATAGGTATTGGAGTTAAGACAAGCAAATAAACATACTTGGACTTTTAAACGTAAGTTTGAGCCACAAATGATCATTTTCCGATTAAGGGACACTTTAGCGCTATGTTAAGCAATCGTAATCGGGTTTATGTAGAAACCACGACTATCTGAGGCCGGTCAATAAAATGTTAGTGTTAATACATGTTAGAGAAGTGATATGTAAATCACTCTCCTAAAACATGCCACACAAAAAGAAAAGAGGTAGTGATCTCATCATAATCAAGATTTTTTAATTAATTAATCAAAGGTAATCTATCACTATACCAAAGTACGGAGAATTATCTCAATGATTATTCATCCATAGATTTGAAATAATGAAGATTAAACAACCTTGATAATCAACAATCTATGATCCATAGATTTCATCGATCAAAAATAAAAAGAAGAAGAAAGAAAATGAAATCACAATTTGAATCTCGAATCGATTAAATTATCGTCAATATCAATCACCTCTATTGGTGGATAAAATCAACACCCAAAGTCCATTGATATTGATGAAATCTTATCAAATTCAAGATCCAAAACAACCAACACTTAATCAAAATATTTTCAAATAATTTTTTTAAGAGCTTTTTCAAAAATGAAATTAAAATACAAATTTAATAATAAAAAGAAATGTGGAAAAGTCCACACGGTTAAATTCTGAAGAGAAATAAAAAGAAAATAAAAAAAATGAAAAGAAAGAAACAATTGAAAAGAAGAAAGAGAAAACGAAACAGAATCATCTTCTTCTTCTAGCTCTCACACGCGAAAACGTTCACGGCCATGGATGCTCGCTTAAATCACAACGGCGGGACGCGAAAAATATGCGGTTGCAATCGAAATCAAGAGCTCTTCACAATGGTACCAACAATTCAAAGAAACACAACAAAAAGTAACGGATCGAAACTGACGGTGAAGCTCAATCTACCTTCAAACTCAGGTGAATGATGAAATCGAAACTCTCTTCTTCTTTCTACTTCTTCTGGACTGCGAAATTCTGATTGTTGTGTTGAAGAAGTTGAAGTATGGTGAGTTTTTATGTGGAAAGGTTGTGAATGAAAAGAGAGTTGAATCTGATGAAATTTGAAGAACGGTTGAAGGTGATTTTTTAAAGAGAAATTTGAAGGAAAATTGAGGAGTTATGATAAAAATTCTGCAGGGATTAATTGGCTTGAAAAGCTTGAAGAATAGAATGAGGTAGGTGTTCTATTTATAGATGAGAATGAGTGAAAATGATTTGCCGTTTGTGAGATTTTTTCTGCGTTTTGGTTATTTGATGTGGGTTGTGCGTGACCCAGGTGCTGAAACTTTTCATGTCGTTTTTGCTTTTTCTTCTTTCAGCTCACTTAAGTGACGTGGATGAGCTTTATGGCTCACATGACTTGGAAATATGGCTCAGATACGTGATGAGTTTGCTTTTACCCTGTTGCAAGTGGCTCAGCTGAAAAATTGTACAGTAGTCTAGTAAAACTCTTAATATGGCTTACTTCCAATTTTTCTTGGATTTCATTCTCTAAAATCTCAGTCTGACTTGGAGATGGTATACCAATATCAGCATCAGACGATTGAGGATAAGCCAGTTTGACTATATCAGATGCAATGCTCGAGGTAGAAGGTGGTGGCAAAAAATTAGGTTCATCGAACGGATTCGTATATTTTTTAATCATTTGGTAGGGTTCCCCCTCTTGTTGCTGCTGTTGAGGTGTATTATAAGAAACTTGGTAGGGTTGCATGCTTACAAATTGGCCTGGAATGTTGTGATCAACATAGAAACCATTTGGAGGTTCCGACGCCATGTTGTATTGGACAGGATCATGAATAGCCTGAAAATCAAAAGGGTTCGAACTCACTTGGCCTATCTCGTAAACTCCATCATGTTGCGCCGCAGTAACAGGTTCATCATATAAACCATCGAGCTTTAACACACCCGGTTCTTCACCCTCTATATTTTGGTCACAGCTTTCTTCTTGCTCCGAAAAGAGTGCAACCTCCCAACCCGTTACAGGACTGGCTTCGCACTCGTCATTGCTGGAACTTATAGAATTTTCAGTTGGAACAATCGCCAATGCGAGGGGATTTTCGTCATATTCAGATGCACCTGTTAGTAAGTCATACAAACCCATAAGATCAGCTGCTGGTGTTGGTGCAGCAGCCTCATTCCCTTCCGGAGACGGATCTGACTCGTCTAGACTCATCAAATTGCCTACATTATTACCGGTACCTCCTTCCTCTTCCTCTTTGCCATTCACATCATACTCTAGCATCAAGGTATTGGGAGCCTCTTTGATGTATTCTTCCATCGTCACTACAAACGATGCAGGAGGCTGTTTAATATTGACGAATTTCTGTCCTCTTCCAAAATCTAGGCCCCTGCAGGTCACAAAGAACTCAGATAACCTCTCTGCCTGACTTCCTATTTTTCTATAAATCTTTAGTTCACTAACCGCATCATCACGATTCATCTCAAAAAACTTGTCAAGTAATTCCACCACTCTAACAGTTATTGCAACATATATTTTAACGCTTTCACCAGCAACCATCGAAAGAGCATACTGAATCAAGCGATTAAAAGCAGATGCACCAGCTGGCTTGGAATCAAGTAACCGAAAGAGAAGACTTTGTAAGGCTGGAAATTGCTCCATCAATTCCTTCGTGTCAAGTTTCCCCGAAGATTTTAAGCTATACGTCGCGACATCATGGTTGAGAATAAGAAAACATTGCAGCCGCTCTCCGAGGTAAAGACTATAATTCCGTATCCAAGCCGAATAATCCAAGGCATTTGGCATTGAGGTATCATGAAAGCGTGATAAATCAATCAAATGGCCTCGTCCAGTACTATAGTTAACAAGCTCTTCCCAAACTGTATTATCAAGCTCCCTCATCGCGCGATGAATGATAATAAGCGTTTTCAAAACAATAGACCAATTGTTCGTCTGGCTTATGTTCAACTCCGTATTTTGAGCACTGTATGCTCCTGTCACATCAACAAACACTTGAAGGCAGTCTCTAGGTATGGCGGACAGTCCATCATTCATTATCACCCGTAGGTTCTGGAAACCAAGAGTAACAAGATCCTTTTCGGAAACATCTGCTACATACCTCAACATTTCAAGTATATTCGGCCAGCTGTAATGAAGTGTTTCTCTATATCTCTCTAAGACATGCAAAAGAATTTTCAAAGATCCAAGACGGACATCTACACTTTGGGTAGAAAAATAAAGAGCTTTTAGAGGAGATATGACAGAACATTCAAGAGACATCAACTTATCGAGATCGGCTTCCTTTTCCTGAGATGATTGAAGAGGCTTGAATTGTTTGTAGTTTTGGAATTGATTGGAACCTAATACTGCAGAAATAGATTGATCAAGCGCATCAAGTGCCATATTTTTCAAATGTGGATTAGGATTATCAGCAAGCTCAAGAAAGTGACTAACAACTTGATCCCAAAATGGCTCAATCCTGTGAACATTATTCACAAGGATGGATATCATTCTCTCCACTGAAAAGCTGATACTTCCAAGTTTTTGAGTTGTTGTTGGTCCCAAACCACTTGAATTTCCCAGCATGCATTGATGTGAAAGTTGACATAATGCAGAGAGGAGAGATTTCACAGCAGATACATTCATCAAAGCAGAACTCTCAAAGAGCTGAGAGTTCAAAGAAGAAAGTATATTGAAGTCACTGTATTGAGTTGATAATTCCCTTGCAAACTTTGTGACAGGGGTAGAAACCTCCTGAGTGCTCATCTTGCTGTACTTTAAGGCCATTGCCCTCATGTTGACTGATGGGACTGTGATATCCAAATTCGGGAGTATGTTATATGCTTCAATAACTGCCACAGAAAGGACCTAAAGCTCCGCCTTCAAATTTTCTGCCGTTCCTTCTTGGCACGCAGTATGGCGAGAATTCAAAACAACAGCATGAGCCAATGCAGGCAAAACAGTTCTAAGCATTGCCCCAATCCTCAAGTTCCTGACCAAGGTCCGGACAAGAAACTTCATCTCCTTTTCACGGCAGGAACGCATCAGATGAACAATAATGCCTTTCTTTCGTGATGTGCTTCCATTGCCTGCTTGCACACTTATCTTTCGTAGTGCAGAGTAAATATCCTTAATCAGAAGTGGTGTAGGTATCTTGATAATATATTTTGTCAGAATAATAGAGAACTCAACCAACATCTTCCTCTTTCCTTAGTAAACAAACTAAACTTTACTGCGTAGTAACACTCTTAGCAAGATTCTGAGGCTGGTCGACATTAAATCCCCTCAGTACAGTGAGATGATATGCCAGTAACTATAATGGAACTACATTAATAATAGGCTGAAGACAGTCCTCAACCAGTGGAACTTCAATTGTCCTACAAGAATTACCAGGGCATACAGAAGCAGCATCCCCTTCTGAACACATAACTATCAGACGACCTCTACGGGCATGAAGTTGCTGAATAACAGACTGCTGCTTGCTGAAGCAAGCATCGCGTGTAGCTATAACAACAATCGGGAGACTTTCATCGACCAATGCCAAAAGACCGTGTTTCATTTCGCCTGCGAGTATCACTTCCTTTACTTTCAATGCTCCTTCCAGAGCAGTTGCATAGTTGTATCCTCTCCCAAATACAAGAAGAGACTGTTCAGCAATCAATAGATTTGCTAGATCCTTCATCTCTTGATCAAGCTCCAGCACCTCTCTGACTTTGTTTGGAAGGTCATAAAGACCATCTATGATAGCTTCTCTTCTTGCTCGATTGGAAATAGTATCGCCTCCTATTGCAAGAGACAGCATGACCATCACTACTATTTGGCTTGTGTATGCCTTGGTACTAGCCACACCAATCTCAGCACCTGCATTTATATGAACACCGCAGTGTGTGTTCCTTGCTATTGCACTACCAACAGTATTTGTTACCCCAACACATAATGCACCATTGTCTAAAGCATATTGCAGTGCAAGTAAAGTGTCTGCAGTTTCGCCAGATTGACTAACAAAAAAACGGCTGTATCTTCTCGGTGTATTGGTCCCTCCCGATCCAATAAATCACTAGCAATTTCCATAGTAACAGGAATACCAGAAAGTTCTTCAAAGATTGGTCTAGCTGCCGAAGCAGCATTATAACTTGTTCCGCAACCAATGAAAACTATTCTTCTACTTCGCCTGATAGCTTTTAGGTGACCCTTTAGTCCACCTAACAGAACAGACTTGGATTTGCTAGATCCCCCACGTATAAGCCTCCCCCTCATGGTGGTTGTTAGTGACTCTGGTTGCTCATGAATTTCCTTTTGCATATAATGCTCATAATGTCCTTTATTTATTTGCTCAACCTCCATTTCAAGAACAGATAATGCACGTTGCACTGAAGAAACTCTGGAGAAAGAAGTGATGGGTTTTCCATGTCATTCTTATATTTCAAAATAGAAACCCCGCCATCCTTGATATGCACAACTTCACCATCTTCAATAACTAGCACTTTCTTGGTATGCTCAACCACCGCATTGGCGTCACTGGACAAAAACAATTCCTTGGGCTTTCCATCTTTTGATAGGAATTTATTTTCCTCATAGGTGGAGCCATCCTCCTTATTTTGTGCCAATTCTTTAACACCTAGGAGCAGCAGGCTACCACGCTTGCAAGCAATCAATTCATTAGGATAATATGAATTTTTGAAGATAAGTGCATAGGATCCTTCAAGAGAAATGTTATGCCCTCTCATGTATCTATCCTTCAATCATGCTTTAAGTTCACTTGGAAATGGCACACTTGAATGAACACTTTGTACTTGCATCTTAATTTAGACATCTTGATTGAACATCCACCAAACTTGACTTGTACAGGCAAAACTCTGAATTTTTTATTAAAGTTGGGCCAAACTTCTCATAGAACATTGTTTGAAAGCTTGATGAATTCCGATACAGGACAACCTGATCGTAAACAATCACATTTCCTGAGAAAATAACCCACTACCACAACCAATTTACACTTAAAGAAATCTCTTGATAGTTTGACCAAGATGAGGTCAAACGTCCATCTGATTTAAACTTGAATGAATGTCTTTGCCATCAATCTCCCTGCAAAACCCTAAACACACAGAGAAGAAGAAACAAAAAATATTTTTGGTATTTTGATTAGATGTTAGTAAACAGAAACAAACAAAAAGAAAGTAAGAAACCCATAAGGGTGCGAAAGCCAAAAGTATGACCTTGTTTGTGGAATGATATGCCAATGAAATGTGGGATCTTAGGGGTAAAAATTAGGGTATTACACATGTTTGTGTTTAAGTCTCTCAAATCTTGTCGAGACGAATATTTCAATCTTCAAATCTCCGGGTTGAAGAAACTTAAATAGGGGCATCTGTCATACCCTGATTGTTATCCCTAAGATCCCACTCTCTTTGCATCATCTGCATAGCCTATCATGGTTATCATCACGCATAATGCCCAAATTATCAGCCATAATAAACTTGTCAGATTTGCAGTCAAATAGGTCAAATAAAAGTCAATTGTGCGTAAAATCAGTGAACAAAAAGTTTCAAAGTCGAGCTTGCAAACGTCATTTATATTAATCTATGTTCCGCGTAGTTTAACCTACCGTGCTCATTTTCATTTTTCATCTACTTTTTGGTGGCATTTTGATCAGTCAGAGCCTTTTTATCGGGGAAAATTTATTTCCAAATTTGACCAAATGCTCTATTTTTCTGATTCGTTTATTTCGTGTTGATCATTTTGGTGCATTCATTTTATTTTTTCGAGCACTTCGATACCAATCTAATTATTCGTTTTTAATCGGTTTCTTTTTAATTTTTTAATTAATAATCATTTTTTAATTTAATAAGAGTTTCAATTTAGGTTTAATAAGTTTAAAATTTTTATTATTAATTGTTTTTTTAATATGGTTATTGTTTTTAATGTTTTTTTAAGCTTATTTTGGGAATACTTGTCTATTAAGTTTCAACAAGTCCATTATTTTTCATGCTTCGTTTTTGAATTGACAGCAATATATCATTCACTCTTACCTCCACACATACATGACCTCACCTTTTCAATTCTTCTGCAACAAACTACCTCTTTAAAACCTTTCCATCAATATTAAAACAAAAACACAAAGTCATTTTAAAGAGAAAAAAATCACACGATACTCACTTCACTCTTACAAAAACATATACACCACACCTTGCAGCTCTTTCTCTTCATCATAACCTCTCTCCCTCATATTTTTTTGCTCTTGATCCTACCACCTCAAAACACCCCTACACCATTCTCCCTCCACCGAGAACCACTTTGATTCGCCGTCCGCGACCATCCTTTTTCGACAAGGCAAAACAACCTCCTTCTAACTTAGCGACCACCAATTTTCACCATAAACAATACTCCAGTTCCATTTCTACAACAACAACATAGTGTACGAACCACCTACAATATGTCTACCACCCTACATTAGCTTCGGCCGCTGTTGCTTTACTTCCTTTCCACCATGAGAACTTCGGCCACAATCGTAACCAACACCGTGAGTGCAACCACCACCAAGCAAAGGTCAACCACGAACTCTTCTTGTTTTTACTCAAAGCCATTAGTTTGCAACAACAGACTCAACATCAACAACTTGATATGCAATGTTCAAACTCAGTAACAATGATAACAAACTCAAGAAGCAGCTTGCAGTTGTGGAAATTTGCGTTTCGGTAACTACGTGAAGTTCTTCTGTATGTTGCTATTTGCTGCTGGAATCTTTTATTTTGGTGTCGATTTAATTAGGGTGAATATTCGTTCATTATCTTGTGTGCATATTGATTATATTTCTTTGGTGGCTACATTGTTGGTTTTTTTCAATTACGTAGTTGTGATGAAGTTGTTTTCGCATCTATGTCATTTTCTTGTTATTCTAGTTCAAAAAAAGAAAAAGAAAAAAGAGAACCGAATTTATATTTTTATTTATTTATTTAATTATTTTCTTTTTTTTAATTTAATTTATATAATATTTAAAAAATTAAAAAATGTGTCATTAATTATTAATCACTTTAAATATTTTTATTTAATATTGATTAATTGAATTGTTAATTAATCTTATTAAATATTTATATTTAATTTGATTAATAATTCTCTTTTTGCCCGATTCTATTTTGTGATTGATGCTTTCATATCTTAGCTTTGTTTTTCTCGGTTGATTACATGATGTTTTGCCATGTATGTCGTTGATTCCCATGTGTTGTTGATCATACTTTGTTTTTGTTGATGACACGATGCTTTGCCATGTGTACTTTGTTGATTTTATTTGTTATTTTATCATACATGATGCTTTGCCATGTGTACATTATTGATTCCAATTGTTGTTTTATCAATCATGATGCTTTGCCATGTACTTTTGTTGTTTTATCATACATGATGGTTTGCCATGTACTTTTTGATTTCATTTATTATTTTATCATACCATGATGTTTTTCCATGTTTACTTTATCGACTCTATTTGTTGTTTATTCTACATGATGCTTTGCTATGTACTTTGTTGATTCTATTTGTTATTTCATCTTCATGATGCTTTACCATGTACCTTTTTGATTTCATTTGTTGCTTTGATGTATATTGATTACATGATGTTTTACCACGTGTCTGTGGATTTCATTTGATACATGTACTTTGTTTGTTGTGTGTCTTCATTTGATGCTTGATGATCACATGATGTTTTGCCATGTATCTGTTGCGTTCTTTCTATGCTTTGACCTAATCCGAGGAAAGGGAGTGTGTGTTGACTTGTTGTCATATGCATGTTCCTTGTATATTTGTAACTTTGCCTTGCCTGTCTTTATCTTTCTTTCTCATTTTCCCAACCTTTAGCAAAATTTTTTTAGCCAAAACACAAATTTCAAGAGGTTCCTGTAGAGTACTGCATATACTTAGGGTGCTAGTACCTTCTCTAAGTATAATCAGACCCCGTACCATTGAACTCTCTTTTGCATAACTTTTAACCTTGCTTTTTGCTTTTGAAATTCTAGGTACACAACAGTGAATTTTATCACGGATGTTATGACATCCACTGTAACACAGACTACTAAACCTAAGGACAAACTGTAAATGAAAACAGTAAATAACACAAGTAATTGTTTACCCAGTTCAGTGCCAACCACACCTACATCTGGGGGCTACCAAGTCAGGGAGGAAATTCACTTTAGTAGTATTAATTCAGAGTCAAACAACCAGTTTGCACTCTTCACTTAAGACCTACCCAATGACACTTCCGTCTAATACTAGACAAGAGTTTCCCACTCACTCCCCCTCAATCACAACAGTGATATTAACCAATTCAAAGTTACAAAAGGCAATGAAGTCACACTTCAAACACACCTTGATCTTGCTTCACAGCTTTGATCAAGTGACACAACTCTCTTGCTTAAAAGCTTAGAGTGACACACTGAACAACCAGTTCACAAACACTAAACCAAAGAAATCATGCAGCAGACAATGGCTTGGCATACAAGTTTCCTAAGACACAATACACACGTGAAGAACAACTGATATAATCAGACTTCTTCACTCACAAACACACGTTCTCTGAAACCCTATCAAGAACTGTCTTCAATTAGGATTGCTCCTTCTGTATATATAGGCAGATCACAGTCCTTGGGACTTCGTACATAAGTTAGGTTTACCCAAGATAAACCTCTCTTCATGAAGCTGCGCACATCCAATTGAGTCAGGGGTATTAGATATTTTAGTTAGCAGTGCCTGATATGTCGCCTAAGATAACTAGGCTTCCTAAAATGTTTCCTGAAGTATAACCTGAGCTAATAACAGAAACTAATACCTGCGCGCCCTGATGTCATACGCTCGATGTCATAACATTTAGTCATGACATCCAACTTAAGTGACTCTTAGCTATTTAAGCTTACCCCGCTGAATCCTCATTATGTATATTATAACATCAGTCATGAAATTCATACATCCATCAATGTTTTGCCATAACATGCAGCCAATCAAAAGCATCTAAAAACTCCCCCTTTGGCAAATTTTTGGCTAAAACATTCTTTTACCATATCAGAGATTACAAGCAGCAAAAATTATACCATACATGCAGGAAAGCTACTAGCTAAACACACATAGCTACAATACCATATCAGAGTCATCTTCCCACCCCAAGGACTACTTGCTAGGTATCACACTGATATGTGGATCATCTAGTGATACTCCCCCTCAACTGATGCACAACACATCAGTGCACACACAACCTGCACACACAGCAGTCACACATATTTATCCAGATTGGATTCTGGATGTCAGGACATTCAGGATGACATCCAAAATCATCTGTGAAGCATAACATCCTATGCTACTCCCCCTAAAAAGACGCACAGCCACACACATTCTGCAAACACCCTGCAGACACACACAAAACTAGCAGCTATCCTACTACTAGGTTCCATCAAGGAACACACACACATCTAGCATCTTCAGCAAAATAACACACACTTCTAACATACATTCCTACACTCATTAGGAACTCACACAATTCTAACAGCAACAGCATCTCAACCAAGTCTTTCACTTGTTCTTCCACCTGTGAGACATACCATTCTAACACCTCTCTAACCTGCTGTTACTACCTAACATTTCTCCCCCTTTTTAGCCACAAATTAAGATCAAAACTAATTAAATAGTATAGATTAAAATGAGGAACATTACAGAAGTTAGGGGTTATTATAAAGAAACTGCTCATGGAGAGCATCACAAATATCCCATGTTGTCAAAGAGAATACCAAAAAGAAAAAGTCTACTCAAGGAGAAACAAAAACTAGCTAATCCAACAACATTCTCAGCCCAAGCAAACCATCATCCTGAGCTGCACAGTAAGCCACCACCATTTTAATCTTCCTCCTCAGAGGAGCTGGAGTCACTTTCATCACTATCTGTTGAGATATCCTCATCACTGTTATCAGAATCTTCATGTGGCCTAGCTGCACTGCTGGAGCCATGAGCATTATCATAGTTGTGAGGAGGATCAATGCGAGCAAGAGGAATAGTTATGCCACGCACAGGTAGCCCTTTCTGGAAAATCTTATCGACAATTTCCCTAGTGGATTAGTCCATATATGTTAAGCCTTCCCTGCTGCTGATTCGCCTAAGTTCGTCAGCAGTGGGAGGAGGATACTTGCCCTTGGACTCTTCTGCTGAGGATTTGGGAGGGGTCTTGGATGAAGAGGCACCATGATGGAAAGATATGTTGATGCTGAGTGGAGACTGAGAATGAAGGTCTAAGAGAGATTTTGGAGAGTAGGAAGTCTGATTGAATTGGATGAGGGATAAGAAAAGTGGTGTAGGATGCCGAGCTTTACTGGTCAAGGGTGTGGAATGCATTAAATACATAGGTTTGACCACGTGTTTTCCAATCAAACAACGTTTACTCAGAACACTCCCTCTGGCCAGTAATGGCTATAGGTCCTCATACATGAAAATTCCCAATTTTCCTCTTAGATTCTCAAATTGAGCAGCATCTAAAGCCTTTGTAAAAATTTCAGCTAGCTGTAATTCAGTGGACACATGTTCCAAGGTGATTACTTTGTCTTCCACAAGGTCTCTTATGAAGTGATGTCTGATATCAATATGCTTGGTTCTGCTATGCTGAATTGGATTCTTGGAAATGTTGATAGCACTTAGATTGTCACAGTATAATGTCATGACATCCTGAGTGACATTGTATTCAGTCAACATTTGCTTCATCTAGACCAGTTGAGAACAACTGCTACCAGCTGCTATGTATTCAGCTTCAACAATGGATAATGAGACACAATTTTGCTTTTTGCTGAACCATGATATAAGGTTGTTTCCTAAGAAAAAAAAAACATCCACCAGAGGTGCTCTTTCTATCATCAGCACTTCCAGCCCAGTCAGCATCACAATATCCAGATAAAGTAGGATCACACCCATGAGAGTAAAGTATACCATAATCACAAGTTCCATTCGCATATTTGAGAATCCTTTTGACTTGATTTATGTGACTTACCTTAGGATCTGCTTGATATTTAGCACACACACCAACTGCAAAGGCAATATCAGGTATGCTAGCTGTTAGATACAGAAAGCTTTCAATCATGCTTCTGTACAGGCTTTGATCAACACTAGTACCACTCTCATCTTTTGATAACTTCAGATGAGTGGGTGCAGGCGTTCTTTTGTGACCAGCATTGTCCATCCCAAACTTTTTTACTATGTTTTTGGTATATTTACTTTGGGAGATAAATATGGAATCTTCCATTTGCTTGACTTGCAATCCAAGGAAGTAAGTTAATTCACCACACATGCTCATTTCAAACTCAGATTGCATGTGATTGACAAATTGTTTCACCATTTTGTCTGACATCCCTCCAAACACTATGTCATCCACATAAATTTGTGCAATCATGATTTTTCCACCTTCATCCTTTACAAAAACGGTCTTGCCTATCCCTCCTTTTCTGTATCCATTGGTGGTAAGGAATTCAGTCAGCCTCTCATACCAAGCTCTAGGAGCTTGCTTCAATCCATACAGTGCCTTCCTCAACTTGTATACATGGTCTTTCAAGTTAGGATCCTCAAATCCCTTGGGTTGTGCCACATATACTTCCTCATTCAAATATCCATTCAGAAAAGCACTCTTCACATCCATCTGGAATAGTTTAAATTTGAGAATGCAGGCAATTCCTAACAACAACTTGATTGACTCAAGTCTTGCAATTGGTGCAAAGGTTTCATCAAAATCAATTCCTTCAACATGAATATAACCTTGTGCCACTAATCTAGCCTTGTTTCTGGTTACAACTCCTTGTTCATCAGACTTGTTCTTGTAAACCCACTTGGTTCTAATGATGTTTGTTCCTTCAGGTCTTGGAACCAATTCCCACACTTCATTCCGTTTAAACTGTTCCAATTCATCTTGTATGGCCTTGATCCAATATTCATCAGTTAGAGCCTCCTTCACATTTTTTGGTTCAATCTTGGATACAAAGCATGAATTTGAGACGATTTCTCTGGTTCTGGTTCTTACACCACTGTTGAGGTCTCCAATGATCAGATCTTTGGGATGATCTTTCAGGATCCTGATAGAAGGTTCTTTGTTGGGAGTTTCTGATTCAGAATTAGGGGTTACAACTTGAGTATCTTCAACATTGACCATACCCTCAGCAGGTGTCTCAAGGAATGTTCCAACATCATCTATGACATTGGTTTCTTCATGCTGATCATTAATAATGACATTAATGGACTCCATCAAGACTTTTGTTATGGAGTTGTATACTCTATAGGCTCTGCTGTTGATAGAGTATCCCAGAAAAATTCCTTCATCACTTTTGGGATCCATTTTCCTCCTTTGTTCATGATCTGTCAAGATGTAACACTTGCTTCCAAATACATGAAAATACTTTACAGTTGGCTTCCTTCCTTTCCATATTTCATACAGAGTGGAGGTAGTTCCTTTTCTCAAGGTAACTCTGTTATGAACATATCATGTTGTGTTCATTGCTTCAGCCCAAAAATGCATATGCAATTTCTTTGCATGAATCATGGCTCTAGAAGATTCTTGGATAGTCCTGTTTTTTCTTTCCACTAATCCATTTTTCTGAGGAGTAATAGGGGAGGAAAATTCATGAATGATTCTTTCAGATGAGTAGGATTCAGCAAACATAGAGTTCTCAAACTCCTTACCATGATCACTTCTGATCATGACCACACCAGATTCTTTTTCTCTTTGAAGTCTGATGCACAACTCTCTGAAGACTTCAAATACATCTAATTTTTCTCTGATGAAACTTATCCAGGTGTATCTAGAGTAATCATCAACAACTACATAAGCATACCTTTTTCCACCAAGACTCTTGTTGCGGTGAAAATCGAATATCAAGCTATTAAATTAACTCGAATCTTAATTCTTTTACAACCGAACTTTAATATATCCAAAGGAAAGGTCTAAAGAAAAACCCTTTTCGCGATGTAACGACAACGCTAAGAGATTCGGGGATCGGGGGTTGGTTATACCTAGGGAAGGTGTTAACACCCTAAGCATCTGTAGTACTCTACAGGAACCTTTTGTTTGATTTCTTGCTAAGTTTGTGAGAATGTGCTATGGATTGGGAAAAGGTATAAGTTGAAACCTAAAGTTATATACACTAAGTTTGCTCGCAAAAACGTCGCGTCTTCTGCCTACGTATCCTAACTAGGATAGAATCAGAGCAATCGTAGTTCACCTCACAAGGGATAAAGAGCACTTGATTACGATCAAGGTTCAAAGGGGAACAAACATAACAATGTTTGTGTGGAGTTTGACAAAACTCCCTAATCTAAGTTGTAACACTCAAAAGGGGAAGTAAGAAATCATGACGATGATTCTTACATAGAGTTGACAAACTCTATCCTAGGGTTCTAGTTGAAGAACACTTCTAGTACTGGTGGGTTTTTTAGACTTAAAGCAAAGTCTAATGGTTTCTAAAATAAGGTTAAAGTGACTTAACAAAGTCAAGAGAAAGGTGAATAGGCTATCCATGACACATGGGTTAATGGAAAGACTTTTCCTTTGGAAGGAGAAAGGGGAGGCAACTTGGATGAGAGCTAACAAGCTTCATCACTTGAGGAAAGAACATATTAACATGGTAATAACATGATGAAGATAAAAGCATGGTGACAACCATTAAATGAACATGTTAAACGTAAACACAAAATAGGCATTGATGACAATCAAAGCAACTGATCAAGCAAGGACTGCGATAACAGATCGAGCTTAAGTACATTCCTCATAGGGGACAAAATAAACATGGCAACAACCAAAAATAAAATCCTAGCATGTTGACTAACATAAGTAAAAGAGGGCAAGCAAATATCATGACATTCACAAGTATAACAAGAGAGAAATTCATCTGCACACGCGAAAATGATTACAAAATGTACTTAACTTGCAAGTGGTAAAAAGGGATGAAAATTTGGGAAAACATGGAATTTTAAAATATCACATAAAAATAGACACAAAAACAAACATAATGAAAAAAGAATGGATGTAAAATGATAAATAATGAAGGAGATATGAATTTTTGAAGCTTGGTTGAAAAATGGCAAAAAATTAACAAAAGGTTGCCCTCCTTAGAGGTCGAACCCAGGTACATGCAGTGACAGGCGCTTAGGTGACAAGGTGACTACCACTGGGGTGGCTATATATCCATTTGTAAACGCCACCCCATTAAAATATATGGGAAACATTCAAAACAGGTTGGGCACAAAACATGAAGCAACAAACCATTTTGCATTTTTATCATAACTTCTTCAAATCTTAATGGATTTGGGTGAAATTTTAGTCTAAATCATGTGAAATTTCACAAGGAACAAGATGGCATTTTTAGATTTTTTGAAATTCCTTCCCCATTTCAAAACCCAATAGCACTTACATTTGGATGCTTGAAAATGCATTTTGAAACTCATGACCTATTCTAATCATTTCTAACTCAAACCATACACATACACACACTATAAATATGTAGATGACTGAGTGTGAGCAATAAGTGGGGCTAAAAACAAGTTGTGGTGAAAATGTTGTTCAAGTTGCAAATCTGTGTTTGTGGTGTGCATGAAGATGTGCAGATCCAATTCCAGCTAGTTTAAACCATTCCAATCATATACACACACCATACAAATGCTCATGAATGAATCCAAACACAAATTCAGATTGAAAACAAGATGTTATTAGAAATAGTGTTCAAGTTGCAAATGTCATGAACAGGATGCATAATGGTATTCAGTTCTGATCCTAGGCAGTTTCAAATTGGATTAAATGCACACACATATTGAAAACATGATAATGAGTGAATTTCAATCAAGAGTTTTGGATCAGAGCAGTTTGAAATAAGAAATGGTATGCAAACTGTCAAACTGTCATGTGAGATGCATGATGAGGTTCAGTTTTGATTCCAAACATATTTAGGTCAAATGAAACATATACACACTACACATACATTGTATTGAGTGAGTTTAAGCCAAGAAAACAAGCCCAAAATGGTCTGTGGTGAAAGGGGTACTCTAGTGCAAAGTTGACATGTGTGATGCACCAAAGAGTACAGTTCAGGTTTTATGCATATTTACACCAAGTGAATCACACATACATCTTGAAAATATGTTAACAAATGAAATCACCCATAAGAAATGGTTCAAAACAGACTGTAGCAAAAAATGACATTTAAGTTTCCCTTTGGTATTAGGATGATGCAGTAGGATGTTCAAAACCAGATTCAAGCACATTTTGATCATATGAATCACATACACATCTCTCATATATAAAAACAAGTGAGTTCAAGTAAGAAAAATGGTTCAAATAGGGTTGATATGAAACTTGGTGAGTTAAATGCAAAGTGACGCTCTTAAATGCAAGTTGAATGACCAATTCAGTTTCTATGCACAAATTGACCAAATCAATCATTTACACACATTGAAAACATGTTATGGGATGAATTTAAACAAAAGGTATGGCTCAAAACAGGCTGACATGAAAAGTGGTGATCAAAGTGCAAGTTTTGACAAGTGAAAAGCATCATGATGCTCAGTTTTGATTCTAGTCATATATTGATCAATCGAGTCATGTAAACAAGTCATATATATGAAGATAAGTGTGTTCAAACATAAAATGGAATTCAAATCATGCTGTAGTAAAAACTGGCTATCAAGTTGCAAAGTTAGGTTGTGAAATGCATGAAGATGTTCAAATTCAATTCCAAACATTTTGAGACTGAACTAACCATATACACACCACACATACATGATATTGAATGAGTTCAAACACAATTTGAAGCTAAGAGAGGACTATCATGAAAAATGAGGGTTGAGTTGCAAGTTTTGGCATTTTGATGCAACCATGAAAGAGTGCAGTTCAGCATTCTAAGCAAAATTTGATCAAGTTAACTTCACACACATATTGAATACATGATGTTGGATGAATTTGAGCACAAATTTAAACACCTCTTGGCCTGAGATCACAACTGGTATGTTCATGACACAATTTATGCAAGACAAAGCATTTTATGAATGAACAAGCAAACCAAATGGAAACAGCTCAAACCAAACATACATACTCACCATAATAATGATTTTAAGTGTGATCTAAATCAACAGGCAGTTATATCTCAGTCATGACAGAATTTTGATACAAGACATACACATGACACATTTTCAACATAATGAAATCAAAATGCCAAAACATGAAATTATGGTGTAAAGCAAAGATGGAGTGTCTACATACCTCTAGTAGACTGCATTGAGCAGGTTTGATCAATAAGAAACCCAGAGAAAACTTCAAATGCACCTACCTTTGGAGATTTCTTCTTCTTGAAGCAAGAATGCAAACTTCAAGACAGTTGGAGAAATAAACTCCACCAATGATCCTTAATACTTTGGACAGTTGAGAAATGATATATGTGAGGTGTTTGAGTGATTAGAACATCAAGAAAATGTCTAGAATAAGTTTTGACTGATTTTGTGCATTGTGGTCAAAGTAACTTGGTATGAAAGTTGACTTTTTGGGGAATGAGGGTTTTGAGTGGTTCAAAGGTTGGAACACCTTCTATATCATATTTATGGATTGTGGGGATGATGTTTGGTGAGTTTGAGTGTGGAGAAATGGTTTTGGCAGCTGGACTGTCAAGACAGATTTTTCATGGTGTTGGTGGATTTGTGATTTTGGTGAAAATGAATCAAAGAGTGGAACAGTGAGAGCTTTGTGTTTCTCTGGTTTTTGAGAGATCTCTCATGTCTTGAATGAAGTGGGGAGTGCCTCTATTTATAGGAAAATGAGAGAGTATGGACAGATTTGGAGATTTCCCTCCTAGGAGGGAAAAGTTACTTTTTGGATCCATCCTCCCAAAAGAGGCTTTCTTGGCTTGAAGGTAAGCTTAAAGTCAAGCATCATGATGAGTTTAGTGTGTATAAAGTCATGCTAGAGAGTGTAGGTTGATGGCTGCTGGCAGAACTTACTTTCCACCTCTTGCTTGTTTTAATATTTCTTTAATGCAAGTTGTAAGGCAACTTGCAAGTCCACTTGCAAACTTGGCCAATTCCATTTCCTCTGCATTTCCTTTGTATTTCATGCTACAAAGTCTCTACATATAAGATAAAACATGTTTCAAAAGCTGAGATTGGTCCAATTGATCAAAGGAATGATTTTTTGAAAGTTTGTTAATGTGGGACTCAAGTGTAAAACACCATCTTGCCAAATCCATAACTCTCAGCTCACAAGTGCCATTGGGATGTTCTAGTACTTTTTAGAAAGCCCTCAAATAGCTCTAAAACATTCATGTTTTCATGAGTTTCAAATTCTCAAAGGAACTTGGCCAAAAAGTCTCTCAAAGTTGCCAAAAAATGAGCTTAAAAGTGAAATTTCTCCAAGTCTTTTTCCCTTCTCAAAATGAATTTGGTCATAACTCCAAATCTATGCATTTTCTGATCATGGACCACTTAGGGACTTTTGTAGGATTTGTCAAGAGATTTCCAATGAGATTTGAACCAACCCAATTGGATGTGTGGTTAAGGAGTTATGGTTTAGCCCCTTTCAAAACCCTAATTTCCCGATTTTTTGATTACTTCCTCATCCTTGATCCAATGGTCATGAAAATTGATAGGCAAGTGAAATATCACATAAGGACCATTTTTTATTCACAATTTGAAGTCCAATTCCTTAAATTTGAAGAGTTGACTTTTCAGTCGACCATACGATCGATCGGTGACTACCGAGTCGTCTGTTGACACTCTGGACCTCCTGAGATTTTGAAACTTCTTGAGTGAACTTTATTAAGCTATATTAACTTCATGAATCATGATCCCACCATTAAAACACCTTCCAACACCAAAGTCAAACTACAATTGACTTTTACCGGTCAAAAACCCTAATCGGGTACCCTGAAATGCACTGTTCTTGATTCTGGGGTAACAACCTCAAATTGGATTCTCAATTGACATCATATGATACCCTTGATCTTGTTTCATGATTGAATTAGCCTAAAACTTTGATTGATCACAACCCTGAAGCTTCGATTTGACTGTACAAAACCCTGATTCATCTGTAACTTGACAAAGACAAACTTGCACTGGGTTAGGGTTAGATAATTTATGAGTATGCTCCTAAAATGATAATGAGAATCTAAGGGGTCAAAATTTAGGGTGCAACAGTTGCCCCTATTTAAATATCTTCACTAGATGGAACTGAGAGATGACAATCCTCGTAGAATCGCAGTGAAAGGTATTTAAATATAGAAAGCCAAAAATTTTGTCCCTTAGAGCCGAGGATATGCAAAAGGACAGGTCATGATATGCCATGAATTCTAAATGATGCTTTATGATGCTTAGATGCAAGACATATGCAGATGACAGAAAAACAAAAACACGAGTAACTACTCATGGGGACCTGGTTTTGTGGACTCGACACTGGGGACAACCGAGGTATAACAATCAATAGTTCAAACATGACTAGTGATAACTGAGAGGAAAACTTCACATGGGGATGCAAAAATTCCAATGAAGATGACAATCTCACTGGGGAAGAGAAAACACTCCACTAGGGAGAGAGATAGATTTCCACCGGGGAAAAGAGCGACTTTCTTCTGGGGAAGTGAAAAACTAGAGACATGAACCTCACTGGGGATGATCAGATGAGGAACTTCCTATAGTGAAGAGTTCAAACGGGATCTTCAGGAATGGACTAGAAACAAGACCAAACACACTGGGTATACTAGTGACGACTAGATCTCCGAGACCTGACTGGGGAAAAAGGTTTCGCTGGGGATACTAATGTCACACAGTCTTAACAAACAGTTCAAACAGTGCTAGTAACTACTAGACTTCCTGGAGGTAATGGTAACGACCAACCTGAGATAATAACAAATGAGATTTCTCAAATCCAATTGGTAACACATAGGACTTCGACTGGGGAAATTGGTGACGACCAAATTTCAAGCAATGCCAGTAACCACTGGACTTAAAGGAGATTGGTAACGACCAAGTCCGGGTACCAATGACGATTGGATTTCAAGTAATGCCAGTTACGACTGGACTTTAAAAGAAACATGGTGACGACAAAATCAGGGTATATCAACACATGTGGTTATGAGAATGCTAGCAAGCTACTAGGCTTCAGCTAGGGAGGTTGGTAATTCAAACGATACCAGTTACGACTGGATTTAATGGGGAAAGTTGGTGACAACCAACAAGATACCAATGACAATTAGATTTCGAACATCTGCCAGTTACGACTGGACTTAAACGGAAATCAAACCAGTAACGACTAGACCTCACAGGGGATTTGCTAGTGACGACTAGACTTGAAAGGGAAAAAGTTGGTAACGACCAAACCAAAAGATAATAACGAGTGAAGTTAAGACAATGCCAGTTACGACTGGCCTTAACAAGAAATACAGTGACGACCAAAGGAGTACCAATAACAATCGGCTTTTAAAACGATGCCAGTTACAACTGGACTTAATGGAAATTAACTAGTAACGACTAGACATTCACAGGGGATTGACAGATAGCAACCGAATCCAAGAGACAAAATGAATCACACTGAACCCAGGCTGAAGGGTGTATGTAGATTTTGGGAAGTAAAACCAATCCTAACAGGGAAGCAAAGCTTCAAACAAGCTAGTTAGAGATGACAGGGTAACTTAAAACAAAAAGCCCATAAATCCTCTGTTGGGGATGAGTCCTCATTTCATCATAAGAGGTTTTGAGAGACAGTCTTCCAACTTGACACTCACGCATGACCAAAGGAAATTCAGCAATTCAACTTGCTTACACTTCCCCAGGGAGTGCGATAGGATTGCGTATCAAAGTTTCTGCTACCCTGAGGTTTCGGGGAAGTATGATTTTCCTCGATTCTTTTCCATGAGTTGAAGTTTTTACGTTTGTTAATCTTTTCAAGTTTTTTCAATAATTTGACCCCTATGCTTTCAAAATTATCGTTGATCAACGAACAATATTTTGCATAACATAGAAAATAAAGGAAATGATAAATTTGCAAAAGAAAGAATGGCTCAAAACTGATTTTATTCAAGAATGAAATCTTGCAAATGACAAAATTCCATAGAAGTTTTTACAAGTGAAAAATGGCAACGTGGACAAGGTTACATTGAATCCCATGACCAAACTATCCCTAAAGACTAAAATTCCCCAAAATCCTCGCTTCTACCAAGAGCGGTTGAGATGGTTTCTTTGTAGAATCTTCTGCGGTAGTGACAACTCACCTGATGCAGTGAAACGCCTTTGTCCCTAACTTTTGCCTGGATCGCCCTTTCGGGTTTTCAATCCACCAGGACACTCATTTTTTCCTAAGCCGCCCTTTCGGGTTTTCAACTTAGCGAGCTCTTATTTTCTTTTTCTTTTTCTCTTCTTTTTCTTTTTTCTTAACCCTAACTTTTGCATAAGCCGCTCCTTTGAGTTTTCGGCTTATCGGGTTCTTTTAGGCGTAATATTTTCGTACTGCATCAGAATTCACTGGATGTGTAAGCTGCTCTCCATCCATGGTTGTGAGAATCAATGAGCCTCCTGAGAAGACTGTTTTCACAACAAATGGGCCGTCATAGTTGGGCATCCACTTTCCTCGTGCATCCTTGTGAACTGGTAAAATCTTTTTGAGTACAAGCTCCCCTTCTCGGAATTCTCGGACGCGAACTTTCTTGTCAAAGGCTCTCTTGATCCTCTTCTGATATAACTTACCATGACACACTGCAGACATGCGCTTCTCGTCAATGAGATTCAACTGATCAAACCTTTATCTCACCCATTCTGCTTCTTCAAGCTTGGTTTCCATTAT
This sequence comes from Lathyrus sativus, assembly GCA_963859935.3. Lineage (NCBI taxonomy): Eukaryota > Viridiplantae > Streptophyta > Magnoliopsida > Fabales > Fabaceae > Lathyrus > Lathyrus sativus. Next base: position 181,110,505 of record OZ012740.1, on the reverse strand, counting down.
GACTCTCAAGGAAGGTATCTCGACCTCAATAGGAAGTACTGCATCCATTCCATATACCAAAGAAAAGGGGTCGCCCCTGTTGAGGTGCGGACGAATGTCCTGTACCCATGCAAGGCAAATGGTAGCATCTCATGCCAATCTTTGTAGGTTTTCACCATCTTTTGCAAAATCTTTTTGATGTTTTTATTCGCAGCTTCTACAGCTCCATTCATCTTGGGACGATAAGGAGAAGAATTGTGATGTTCAATTTTGAAGTCATCGCACAACTCTTTCATGACTTTGTTGTTCAAATTGGTACCATTGTCTGTTATGATCCGGCTCGGAATTCCGTAACGACAGATAATCTCCTTCTTGATAAAACGGGCCACCACTTGAAGAGTAACATTAGTGTAGGATGCGGCTTCAACCCACTTTGTGAAATAATCAATAGCAACCAGGATAAATCGGTGTCCGTTAGAAGCTTTTGGCTCAATTGCCCCAATCATATCAATGCCCCACATAGAGAAAGGCCACGGTGATGACAACACATTTAGCAACGTCGGAGGTACATGCATCTTGTCCGCATAAATCTGACACTTGTGACATTTCCTGGCATATTGAATACAGTCAGTTTCCAAAGTCAACCAATAATAACCAGCCCTCAAAATCTTTTTAGACATAGCATATCCATTGGCATGAGTGGCAAATATTCCCTCATGAACATCTTGCATTAACAAATCTGCTTCTCGTCTGTCGACACATCTAAGCAGAACCATATCATGATTTCTTTTATAAAGCACATCATTACTGAGAAAGAACTTGGATGCTAATCGTCTCAGGGTTTTCTTGTCAAGTGACATAGCATCTGCTGGATACTCTTGTTTTAACAGATAATTCTTGATGTCGTGGTACCAGGGCTTATCATCAGCTTCTTCTTCAACCATCTGACAGTAGGCTGGCTCGGTCTTGCGTTCAATTCGAATGAGAGTGGCATCATTGACATCCCTGACTTTCCACATTGAGGCTAACATGGCTAGGGCATCGACAATGTGATTCTCGGATCTCGGAACATGCTTGAAAGTGATTTCATCAAAATACTTAATCATCTTGATGATGTAGGCTCTGCAAGGGATCAAATTCTCATGTCTAGTATCCCATTCTCCAGTAACTTGATAGATAACCAAAGCTGAATCTCCACTTACTTCCAGAAGTTTGATTTTGAGGTCGATAGCTGCTTCGAGGCCGAGAATGCATGCTTCATATTCGACGATATTGTTTGTGCAGTCAAAATCTAACCTGGCTGTGAATGGAGTGTAACCACCTTCCGGACTCATTACAACGGCGCCTACACCATGCCCACTGTAGTTGGAGGAACCATCAAACATCATTTTCCACCAAAGACCTGTCTGCGGACCCTCATCAGGACCTGGCTCTTCACAATCTTTTACCAACATAATGTCTTCATTTGGGAAATCAAATTTGAGAGACTCATAATCTTCCACTGGTTGATCTGCAAGATATTCTGACAAAAAACTACCCTTGATAGACTTCTGGGCTACATACTGGATGTTGTATTCTGATAATAACATATGCCAACGGGCGAGCCTTCCAGTCTGAGCAGGCTTTTCAAAAATATACTTTATCGAATCCATTTTTGAAATCAAAAAAGTGGTATGACAAATCATATACTGCCTCAAACGCCTGGCAGCCCATGCTAAAGCACAACAAGTTTTCTCCAGAAGTGAATATCGGCTTTCACAATCAGTAAACTTCTTACTCAAATAATAAATAGCATGTTCTTTTCGTCCGGACTCATCCTACTGACTTAATACACAACCCATTGAATTCTCGAGTACTGTCAACTACATGAAGAAAGGTCTTCCGGAACAGGAGGTATCAAGATAGGAGGTTGTCGCTACTGCGAAAATCGGCGCCGGCTGAACAGAAGAGTCGCCACCGTGCGTTATTTATCCCACCGGAGGGAAAGGGAACGCTCAGAGTAAACCTTACGCAAAGACGGGAAAAGGTATGGTCATCGCAACCAAAACCTGGGTTCGGGAGTCGTTTACGCAAGGGGAAGGTATTAGCACCCCTCACGTCCGTCGTACTCGACGGGATCCATGCTTGTTTTCTAGTACGGATTGTTATTCTATCTAAACTAAGGTCAGGGGTTAAAAAGAAAAGAAAATAACTCGGCAAAGTATCGCACTTTATGCCTACGTATTCCCGCCTGGAACGAGAAATCAGAGTCAACGTAGTTCGCCTACCTACGGGAAAGGAGGGGAAGGTTGCTCGCTAGGATATCGCATCCTATGCCTACGTACTTTCACCCGGCATGAAAGATCAGAGCAAACGTAGTTCGGGCCACGTACGACACAAGTCTGTCTTGATTTTTTTTTATTCCTTCTGAAAAAGGTTTTTTCTGATTACTGGTCCAATCGGACAAAAATGACATTTTGATGAGTTCACATTCTTTTACGGAAGAAGTGTCTTTTATTGTGTTTGAAATCTTATTGTGTTTTTCTGTTTGTTTTTGAGAAAGGAGAGACAGAACTCTAACCTACGGTTGAAAAGGGAATCAAACTAACCTAGTGTTATCACGCATGGGTTAAGACCTAGTGTCTATCATGCTCCTCTCTTGCGCAGAGAGAAACAGAGATCCTAAGGGAATAGACGGAAATAGAAACAATAGCGGATATATACAGTAAAGCAGTAAAATGCATGGATGCAACAATACAAGCGAGGCAAGGGAGTCCCACTCAACCTCGAACCTAGAAAACAATAGGCAAAAGTGAACAGGATTCACTTTCAACCCAACAGGTTAACAGCAAACAATACAGTCCAAAAAACCAATCAATACATCAGGAAAGATAAACAGCAAAAATAAACAGCCACAGCAGCTCTGCATCAACACCTGTCTTCAAGTCATCACCAAACAGCTACAAACTTCAGCAAGCATCAATCTCCATCTCCACAGCCTTCTAGCTCAGTCTTCCATCTGCAATGGCTTTTCTTCAAGTCTCAAACTCCAAGAGGAATATCAGTCAACCAGATGAAGTGAATGTTAAACAGAAGACTGCCTTCCAAGGGTGGCTCATCAACTGTTAACATTATACAGACAATTTTCTCTCAAAAGTTCTATCTTTCAAATACATTCACTGATCCTTCCAAAGGAAGGAGGTGGATATTTGAAAGAGACTTTGAATCATAGAGAAAGGATGGATGCAGAAAAGGCATTCCATGTTTGAGAAACAAGCTTTCTAATCTAGAGCTCTGCCTAGCTCTTAAACCCTAGGCTCCTCAACAGCTGCCAGCAAAGGAATCTGCTCTTCAACTCTGGAAGTTGGTCTTCAAGCTCTAGATCTCCAATGGCTTCATCATCACCAGTCTTCAGCTCTCCCAATCCCCAAGCAATCCCAATACCCATACAGACAAATCATAATCCCCAGAGAGGGCACACCACACCAGTCAAGCAAATATAGACAGTACTAATAGCAGTAGGGGAATCCTAATATTTTCTAAGGGATCTAATAACTACCCATAGTCCCTATAGTCCCATACCCCAGAAATTCAATCTCTAAGTCCTAAGGGAAATGAACTAATTCACCTATGTCATCTCCTAAACCCTAGTTTTGTTCATGTTGTTCACACCTAAACAAATCTCCTAAAATTAATTTCTAAAATTGGGAACTAAATTTTATATACAAGATAAACATCCAAACTAACCAACCTAAAAAGAATGGATTAAAAATGGTAAAGCATCTATTCAAACTAAAATTAACAAAATCATGTACTAAACAAAACTATTATTTATACCTATTTAAAAGAAAAATATGCCAGAAATATAAAAATGAAATGAAATATTAATTTTTTTGTATGATAATTTTCTTGACAAAATTATGAAAAGAATGCAAAAAGAACCAATGAAAAACATGCATTTTCCTATTTGTTATGAATTTTGAAAGAATTAATAAAAATGAATGAAAATAATATGTGAATTAAATGGAAATGGGGTGCAGCGAGTAAGAAAAATCAGTTAAAGGATAAACTGGGCCAGGCAGTGGGGTGTTATTAGCAATTGGCGCTAGGCCCAGCACGTTCAGAAAACTCACAAAAAACAAAAAAAGTAAAAACGGTGCAGAAAGTAAGTTTTCAGTTCATTTGAGTTTGGGCCTAATTGGGAGGGTGTGCATAGCAACAACTATCTGAGCCCATTCAAGAAAATTAAATGAAACGGGGCGTTTTGGTGTTTGAAATTCCCTCCGTTTTCGTCCTTCAATCGTGGCCATTGGTTTCAGTCCCCAGTCAAAGTCAAAGTCTGGATCAAACGGCCAGAAGGTTGTCTTCAACCTTAGAAACCCTAGGGTTTCTGAAACTCCCTTCACCATGCATGCACCTTCGAGCTCCCTGTTCTCCCTTGTCTCTCCATGAAATCAAACAATGTTTCTGAAACCTCATACTCAGCTGGTAGTTCAATCTTGTAGGCATTTTCACCAATGCGTTTGAGAACTTTGAATGGTCCATCAGCTCTAGGCTTGAGCTTAGCAAATTTTCCTCGCGGGAAACGCTCCTTTCGAAGATGAACCTACACCAGATCACCTTCTTTTCAGAAAACTTGCGATGCTTGTTAGCTTGAGCTTGATACTTCTCATTTTGCTTAGTTAGAAATTTTCTCGCTCATGCAACTTAGAAATTTTCTTCAACCGCATCTCCACTAAAGTTGTGAGTAGCTGGAAGTGGAGCTAAGTCCAGAGGACTCTCGGGATTTTGGCCATAAACAGCTTAAAAAGGACTACTTCCACTAGCTTTAGATTAGGAGTCGAGAGAAGTCTTCGAAGAACTGCCGTAATGGCGAAAGACGAATCAGGGAAGGAGGCAAAACGATTCATAATCACTTTGCTTACGCCCTCTTCCCACCAGTACCCATAAGCCCGTTAGGGTGCGAAGCCAAGGCTTCAGGATGGAGAATAAAAACTATCATTCAGTGCCCTGCAATGCTGGTGGTCACAAGATGTACCATCCCAAGATGTGTACACTCGTGCTGGTAGCCGGCTTCTTACTCCAAATTGAGCGACGAGAAGGAATTAGCCCTCTGCGTCCTTCACAAGATTGGTCTTCGACACCAACCCATCATTGCGTGGGAACCCTATATAGATAGGGCACCTTGGTATGACCTAAGGTGTGAGCTGCATGACTGTCATCCATGACTGGATGCAAACTCACTTAGGTTTTGTAGACCATGTTAGTACCACGAAGGTACCGGACCGCCTAAGACGACTACAGATTCCCAAGTCACAAGCCCACGGGCATCTCTAATGATTTTATCCAGCCTCACCCCTTGGCGCACCCATCCGAGTTCACCTTTACCCTCCGAAAAGACCGGGACCAAAAGAAAAAATGCTCTAGAACATTCCCTCTACACAGCCATGCCAATAACTCTTCCTAAAACTCACTCAATAAACCAACCCGATAGGAATAACAGTCTGACTCCACCATTAATACCTGTCATCAACCTCTCCAAAGCTTGCTCAATTCTATCCTAACCTTGTCTATACCTTATGCTGATCATAACAAGCTATTAACCTAAGATTCTCGTGCAATATTCCAAGAGTTATCCATCCAAACAGTTTTGGTACACCATGATCAAGCTCCATGAAAACTCTCCAAACTCACCAAACATAATCATCTAACCTATCCTAACCCTTCTATGCTAATAACTACCTATAATTCTAACTAAAACATGCAATTCGAAGGAGAAACATACCTGGTGTAAGTGAAGAAAACAGCTATGGAATGCTCTGATCAGATGCTTGTAATGATTGGAAATGGATCAGGGAACTTGTTCTTGAGTTCTGTATGCAACAAATCTTGCTCCAATGCTCTGAATCTCACAATTCCAAAATTCTTGCTTCTTGGATGATCAACTTGAACAGCACGAATCCTCCTCAATTCTACCAAATCTTGATGTGAATTGTGATCTATGGATGATGGTGATGATGATCAAATCAAAAAATGTGGAAATTGATGAGAGTTTGAGAGAGTTTGAGTTGATTTTGCAAAATGAAAGAAAGGTATGAAACTTGTGTTTTGGACAAAGTGATTCACCAACCCTTGAATGAACTCTCTCAATTCAATATATAGATGACATTAGAACCTCCTATAACTTTGGAGAAACTTCCCATGCACTCTTTCCTTACATTTTGGATTATGTAACTTCATGTGTAAGTAACCTTGAATAACTCTCAAAATTTGAACCAAGCTCAAAATTCCACTTTAGCCAATGTTTTCAAAATGACTTTTCCAATCAAAATGACCTATAATTTCACCTCATTTGGCCAAAATATGAAAAATCTCATTTTTAGGTCCTTTTTTATTCATTAAATTCACCAATTTTGAAACCTTGTGCTATGAATCTTTCCAATCTCTCATGGTCACTTTTATAGACTCAAAATGTCATTTGGAACAAGTTTGATGTTGTGAAGTTTTCCATTTGAAGCTTCCTTGTATGAGTTTTGGGCATAGGCTTGAAATGACCTGTAATTCTCAGATGACCAAAATACCCTTTGCTTGCCAAGACCATAAGTAGAGTTCCACAAATCATATGAAGGCATACTATACCATTATATAAAGCTAAGACAATGAGGAACAACTCTTATGTTGGCCAAAAATTCATTTGAAATCTCCTTGAGGGGTAAAAATTGCTTGGAAGTCAAGTCATTCTCACAGACAAAATTTCAGATACCTCAGATGACCTGTAACTTGTAAGGACCATAACTTGAGTTATATAAATCTCCTTAGTGTCTTCCACCACTCAAATTAAAGGTCTTGAGATCCTCTACAAGTTTCATGTTGGCCAAGGATCCATTTGAAGCTTTAATTTTGACTTATCTTGCTTGGAAATTTGACCTAAACTAGGGGATTTTACACAGAAACCCTAATTTAGAAACTCCTCTTCTCCTTGATTCCTCTTGATTTCTTCTTAGAATAACAACATATCCTTCTTTACATGTCAAATGATGAACCCCACATCTCTCCAATAGACCTCAATGCCTTTTAATCAATCAATTGACCTAGGGTTGACCTAGGGTTGACCCAGATGAAACCCTAGTTGACTGTCTTCAACTGCAGCTCTTGTGCTCACATCAAGGATTTGTCTCCTTCTCCAAATGACTTTCTAAGTCCTCCATAATGTCTAGATACTCTCCATGCTTCCAATTCACATCTCACAACTTCTCTGATGATCCTCAGATACCCTCAGATAGGAGATAGGCTCAATGCTTGATCCACTGACCTCCCTGCTTTCAAATTCTTTCTGATGACTTGAATGAGATTGAATTAGAATAATAACCTCTTGATAGGCTCATAGAGATGAGAATAATGATTGGTCCCCTGTTGGATGACTTGTTATGCTTATGTTATGCAGATGATTAGGCTATGTACATGACTCTATATGCAAATGCTAATGATATTGAAACATAAACCAAGTGAATAAGGTCGAGCAAATTTTAGGGTGCAACAGCTGCCCCTATTCAAGCGACTTGGACCCGATTGAGTGAAGAGCCCGGAGCCTTCAAGCATTCGCGGTACGAGACGGTTGAATACTAAGAACCCGGAAATTTGTCAACCGCAAAAATGAACTACACCACTGCTTGGGGATTATTTCGTCAGCCCGAAAAGCTTCTATCATTGTAAGAATAAAACCTTGTCCACGTTAGGACGCTTGCTTCGTCAACTCGAAAAAACTTCAACAACTTTGCTGGGGGATGGCTCGTCTGCCTTCTCGTCAGAGATAAATCGTCCACGTTGGGACTAAACCCTTCCATGTTAGGAATAACACCGTCCACGTAAGGAATAACACCGTCCACGTAAGGAATAACACCGTCCATGTTAGGAATACATCGCTCTTCCACGTAAGGAAGCAATCTTTCTTTCCACGTAAGGAACCCATCTATCGTCTCGATCTGTCCATATAAGGACTCAACTTGATATGCCCACGTAAGGACTCAATCTTTCCACGTAAGGAATAAACTCATCTTTCCACGTAAGGAATCAATCTTCTTTCCACGTAAGGAATCCAACTCTTTCTGATTTGTCCATGTAAGGACTCCCCTCTTTCCATGTAAGGAACTCGTCTTCTTTCCACGTAAGGAAACCAATTTTCTTCCACGTAAGGAATAAAATTCTTGATCTGTCCACGTAAGGACTTCAAGCTTTCCACGTAAGGAATACAATCTTTCCACGTAAGGAAATAACTTGTCCACGTTAGGACCTACCTTTCCACGTAAGGAATCCATCGTCCACGTCAGGACCCACCTTTTGACTTGCTGAGGAACTAAAACTTATCCACGTCAGGACTCCCGCATCTTCAACTTGTTGGGGAAATAAGGCTTGTCCACGTCAGGACCCCCACTTTGCCAACAACGCGAAGAAGGATAAACTGGTCCACGTCAGGACTCTCGTATCTTGTCATCACACAGAACTACAAACTTGTCCACGTCAGGACATCCCTTTCACCATTACGAATAAAGCTATTTGCTGGAAATAAATGGTCCACGTCAGGACACCAACACGAAGAATAATCAACTTTGTCCACGTCAGGACTTCACCTTCGGTCAATACCAAGAAATCAAATCCGTCCACGTTAGGACTAACACATATCGTCAAACTGGAAGGAATGTCCACGTCAGGACTCCACATTCCAACAATTCTGAGAAATCGAACCTGCCCACGTTAGGACTGACACATATCGTCGACTGAGGAAATCAATCTGTCCACGTTAGGACCCACCTCTTCTCTAACACAAAGAAAACCTGTCAATAAAATTGTCCTCGTCAGGACTCATCCTTCCATTGGTCCGCAAACTTCTTATCACTGACGTTACAGCAACTTTGAGGCTGACTCTACTGGGGATATTTGGAAACCAAACTACCGGACGCCTGTTCTGATAACCGGCGGTGGCCTCTGAAATTCTAGTTCGGGAAACCCTTTAATGACAAATAACTCTGCTTGAGAATGAGGAGAAATTTGCCTACTCACTCTGGCAGGGAAAACACGAGAAATTCACAAATAACTCTGCTCGGGGACAAAGAAACTTCATCATGATAATTGTGTGGGGAATAGTGCCAAAGTTGACCCTATATGCCGATGCCAATGCAGACTCGAACTGCTGAGATACAGGAGCCGCTCCAGCAAAATAAATGCTGAAGACAATGCTGACTCCGCTGGGGATAGCCAGATGCTACAGAATTATTCCAGCAAAATAAATGCTGAAAGAGTGAAGTCGGCTCAGTTGGGAAATCGGGAACTCAATACCAATCACCTCATTGAAGTAACGCCCTGCTGGGGGATAACTCTGCTAGAGACTAGCAGATGCGTCTAGTATGATTGACCTTCTGCTGGAGGGTGACCGGATATCACACGGTATTCCGACAAAATAAATGCCCGGACGCCCAACCAACTCTGCCGGGGATAGTCTTAATCTTCGAGTTCCACTGGGAGGAATGAAAACACTTGCAAAGAGCATTCCGCTAGGGATGGAACGATCCTCTTGGGGAAAATCAACTGCCTCCGCTGGGAGAGAGTAAACGACTCTATGGGGACAGGGGAACTGTCTGAATACAACTCACAAATATTAATCTTCTGAGGCTAAACCCACTCTGCTTAAGATAGAGGAATCCTTCTGGGGGACACCACACTGTCTGAATACAGCCTCCACTTTGGGATCGCCAAACTCTGCTGAGGATAAACGACTTTGCTGGAGAATATCCTTTGGATAAGCTACGACTAGCTAGGGAATTCGACCCTTATGCATGACATGCGCGGGGGTCGAGTCTTTCGTTACTGCAATCTCTTGATCGTCTTCCTCGTACGGCTATGAAACCTGCAACAACACAAACAAGACAAGACAAGCCTATGCAACCAAATCGATTCAGGTTAGTGACGTTATTTTCAGTTAATTCAAAGCTTTAGCAATTGTTGGCAAGGGCCAGTGATGTTATACACATGCTAGTTTCAGTAAACTTAGGCGCTTTATCATGCACAAAACAGTAAAGAACCAGCATCAAGTACTGAATAACATATTTTATTGATTGGGCCCCTGAATGGGCGGAGTTTTTGTACACAGGATGTAACTCCTGAAAAGAGGAAGCTACGCAAAGCAAATATACAAGTATGCACAAGAAGCATAAATATTTTGACAAATTAAATTTGTACACATGTCGGCAACGGGATGCAGACGAACACCACAAACTGATCCTCCTATGACTCGTCCGACTCTAATGCTTTCTCGGTATCCACACGTTCGAAGAGATTGTATCTGATAATCGACCCCTCAGGTGCATTCTCCCGTACCAAAGCTCAATGCAGTATCAAATTCGGACCGCAGTCATTTGCTTTTCAAATCCCTAACTTTTGCGTGAACCGCCCTTTACGGGTTTTCAGTTCACCGGGATACCCTTTTTTGCCGAAGCCGCCCAGTGTAGGTTTTCAACTTCGCGGGTGTACATTTTTTCAATTTTATCCCAAACTTTTGCCCGAACCTTTCATTCTGTTTTTGGTTCGCCAGGATGCCCCATTTTTGCCTGGACTCTCTTTTTTTTTGTCCAGCGGGTCAAATTTAAGCAAAGTATTTTTTAACTGCGTCGGAATTCACAGGCGACGTAAAGTCTTCACCGTCCATGGTGGACAACAATAAAGCTCCTCCTGAAAAGACTTTTCTGACAACATATGGCCCTTCGTAGTTGGGGGTCCACTTGCCCCTGTGATCTGCCTGCGGCGGGAGAATCCTTTTCAGCACAAGGTCGCCCGTCTGAAAGCTCCGCGGATGTATCTTCTTGTCATATGCTTTCTTCATTCGGCTCTGGTACAAACGACCGTATGCTAGAGAAGCTAGCCTCTTCTCGTCCATTAAGCTCAGTTGGTTCAACCTGTCTTTCACCCATTCTGCCTCATCTAGTTGAACATCTCGCAATACCCTCAGAGAAGGGATCTCAACTTCCAATGGTAATACTGCTTCCATTCCGTATACCAACAAGAATGGGGTTGCCCCGGTTGATGTGCGTACCGTCGTACGATAACCGTGCAAAGCGAAAGGTAGCATCTCATGCCAATCCTTATAGGTCACCACCATCTTCTGAACAATTTTCTTGATATTCTTATTGGCTGCTTCGACAGCGCCATTCATCTTGGGTCGGTAAGGGGAGGAGTTGTGATGTTCGATCTTGAAATTCTAACAGAGCTCCTTCATCATTTTGTTGTTCAGGTTTGAACCATTGTCAGTGATTATCCGCTCGGGGATCCCATATCTGCAAATGATATCTCTCTTGATGAATCTGGCCACCACCTGCTTCGTTACATTTGCGTAAGACGCCGCTTCCACCCACTTGGTGAAATAATCGATTGCTACTAGAATGAACCGGTGCCCATTAGAAGCTGTCGGCTCGATCTTTCCAATCATATCGATTCCCCACATCGAGAATGGCCATGGTGACGACATCACATTCAGAGGACTCGGAGGCACATGGATCTTATCAGCATAGATTTGGCACTTGTGGCACTTCCTCGCAAACTTGAAACAATCAGTTTCCATAGTCAGCCAAAAATAACCTGCCCGTAGCAGCTTCCTCGTCATAGCATGCCCACCAGCATGCGTACCGAATGCACCTTCATGTATTTCCTCCATGAGTAGCTTCGCCTCTTTTTCATCTACGCACCGCAGTAGCACCAAGTCGTGGTTTCTTCTGTATAAGACACCATCTGGATTCAAATAGAAATTACCCGCTAATCTCCTGAGAGTCTTCTGATCTTGACTGGATGCCCCAGCCGGATACTCTTTATTCTTCAGGAAATTGAGGATATCGAAATACCACGGTTTATCGTCGGATGCTTCGTCCATAGCAAACACAAAGGCTGGTCTGTCAAGCCGAGAGATAATTATTCTGCGAGCCTCGTTCCAGAAGTTGACTTTGTACATGGAAGACAAAGTGGCCAGGGCGTCAGCCATCTGATTTTCTGCCCGCGGTACATGATGCAACTCAACCTTGTCGAAAAAAGGCAGCAATCTCCTTGCATAATTCATGTAATGTATCAAGTTGGGCTGACGTGTCTCCCATTCCCCTTTGATCTGATTCACCACCAGAGCTGAGTCTCCGTATACGTCTAGATTCTTGATTCGCAAATCAATGGCTTCTTCAAGCCCCATTATACAAGCTTCGTATTCGGCTTCATTATTGGTAACTGCAAAGGTCAATCGAGCGGTAAACGGGATGTGCGACCCGTGTGGCGTAGTGATGATTGCCCCTATTCCGCTACCGTAAGCGTTCACAGCTCCATCAAATATCATCTTCCATTTGGAACCCAACTCTGGTCCTTCGTCTGGCAACGGCTCTTCACAATCTTTCATCTTTAGGTACATGATATCCTCGTCAGGAAAATCAAACCTCATCGATTGGTAATCTTCAATAGGTTGCTCTGCCAAGTACTCAGACAGCACACTCCCCTTTATAGCCTTTTGCGAGACGTATTGGATGTCATATTCAGTCAAGACCATCTGCCAACGGGCAATTCTCCCTGATAGCGCCTGCTTTTCGAATACATATTTGATAGGATCCATCTTCGAGATGAGCATGGTTGTATGATTCAGCATGTATTGCCTCAAACGCTTGGCGGCCCAGGCTAGCGCGCAACAAGTTTTCTCCAACATTGAGTATCGAGATTCACAATCTGTAAATTTCTTACTCAAGTAATAAATTGCATGCTCTTTTCTTCCTGTCTCTTCGTGTTGACCGAGAACACAACCCATGCTTCTCTCAAGAACTGTCAAATACATGATCAAGGGTCTCCCTGCCACTGAGGGTATCAAAATAGGAGGCTCCTGCAAATACTGCTTTATTTTATCGAACGCCTTTTGACAATTTTCGTTCCACGTTACAGCTTGATCTTTCTTCAACAGCTTGAATAATGGTTCACACGTAGCAGTTAGGTGAGATATGAACCTAGCAATGTAGTTCAGCCTCCCTAAAAACCCGCGCACCACTTTCTCTGTTTTAGGCGTCGACATTTCTTGGATCGCTTTTATTTTATCAGGATCGACCTCTATTCCTCTTTCGCTTACGATAAACCCCAGCAGTTTACCCGATCTCACCCCGAAGGTGCATTTGTTAGGGTTCAGTCTCAGCCTGAACTTCCTAAGCCTTTTAAATAACTTCAGCAGATTCACCAGATGCTCTTCCTCCGTCTGGGATTTGGCAATCATATCGTCCACATAAACTTCGATCTCTTTATGCATCATATCATGAAAAAGAGTCGTCATCGCACGCTGATACGTTGCCCCAGCATTTTTTAAACCAAAGGGCATCACTTTGTAGCAAAATGTTCCCCAAGGCGTTATGAAAGTAGTCTTCTCCATGTCCTCTGGCGCCATTTTAATCTGATTATAGCCTGAAAAGCCATCCATGAAGGAGAATACGGAGTATTGAGCAGTATTATCAACTAGCACGTCGATATGAGGAAGTGGAAAATCATCCTTTGGGCTTGCTTTATTCAAATCCATATAATCCACACACATTCGAACCTTGCCATCCTTCTTTGGCACTGGTACGATGTTAGCAACCCATGAGGGGTATTTTGTCACAGCCAGGAAACCAGCATCCCACTGTTTTTGAAATTCCTCTTTGATCTTCACCGCCATATCTGGTCTAGTTCTGCGAAGCTTTTGTTTGACCGGTGGGCATTCCTCTTTCAATGGCAGACGGTGCACAACCATATCTGTATCGAGCCCTGGCATATCTTCATACGACCAAGCGAACACATCGTTATACTCTCGGAGCATTTCAACCAGTCTTCGCTTGATATCGCTCTGCAGCGCGGCTCCGATACGAATATTCTTCTCAACCCCTTCCGACCCCAAGTTGATAATTTCAATGACCTCTTCGTGAGGCAGAATGACTCTTTCCTCTTGCTTCACCAACCAAGACAGTTCTTCAGGAACGTCGCTATCTTCGACAACCTCTTCTTCGGCCTGAAATACCGGGTGCTCAAAGTCGGGACGAGTCATAGGTGGTTCAAGGATGTCATCTGAAAATGTTATCCTGCAAAAGGAATGGTTAAATGCTTCAAAATGCGTATAAAGCGAATAACCACGTTGCCATTTTATTGAAAAATACAAAACAAGAAAAACAGAGATTACAATATTTGCACATGAAAAAACGCCTTTTATTTAATGATAAACACGCAAAGTTCATAACAGCACAGCCCTAAGCAAATCATGATGCCCCGGGCAAGACATCAGATTGTTCAACAATTAATAAAACAAAGCATTACTGTTTAAGAGTCACAGGAACAAGCTCCTGAATAGACCAGTTGCACAGTCCCTGTCCTGGCGTGCTTGGCTGAATCCAGGCATCCATATCACAATCGTTGTCTCCTTCATCAGACTCTGAAGCAGCGTTGATGGTTTCATGACATACTCCACTAGCAGAGATGGTTATTGGCCCTCTGAAACGGGGGGCTCCCACAGCAAGTGTTGACGACGACGGTTGGTATCCTAGCCCGAACCGGTCCATCTTCACAGGAATATCCAGCACTTTGCCCCAGCCCTTTGCTTCTCCTGCCTCCACCAGAGCTTGAGCCTCTTTATACGACGAGACGGCTATCTCCGATACTTTGCTCGGCCCGGGACCTTTGTCCTTGATATGCAACCCTTCAAATGCCTGGCAGGGTGTTTCGTGGATCTCTCCATCGACCTCCACATATTTAAATGATGACAGATGGCTGACCAGGATGTCTTCTTCTCCGCATACGGTGACTACGCTGTCTCCGACCATATATTTCAACTTCTGATGCAGGGTAGACGTGACTGCCCCAGCCCCATGAATCCAGGGTCTTCCGAGCAGGCAGATATGCAGGCTGTATATCCATGATATAAAATTCCGTCGCAAACACCTTCGGCCCCACCTGTAGAGGCAATGTTATCGATCCAAAGACTGTTCTTCGCGTGCCATCAAACGCTCTGACTACCAAGTCACTGGGCGTGCACAGGATCCCTCTGACATCTAGCTTCATCATCGCTTTCTTGGGCAACACGTTCAAAGACGATCCGGTGTCGACCAATACATGCGACATTACTGATCCTCTACACTCGACAGATACGTGCAACGCCATATTATGATCTCTCCCCTTAGGGGTTAAATCGAAGTCAGTAAAGCCCAAGTTGTGGCCTGCATTTAAATGTGCCAACACTCCTTCCAGCTGATTCACGGAGACGTCTTGGGGTACGAAGGAAGTATCCAGGACTTTCAGCAAAGCATTTCTGTGAGCTTCAGAACACAAGAGCAACGACAATATAGATATCTTTGATGGCGTCTGTTGCAGATGCTCCACAATCTTATAATCACTTTTTCGAATCAAGCGCATGAACTCTTCTACATCTTTCTATGCCGATGCTTTTTCGCTTGCCTGCACTGGGACATTTTCAACCATCTTCCCTTTTCCTTTTGCCAGTCTTTCGGCCTCCACCTCAGGCGATATGAAGATCCTACCACTCCTTGTCATACCTCCTGAACCGGCAACGTTCTCTACAGTCTCGGCTGGCTGCTTATCAACATCAATCTTTATTCCGTCACAATACACTTCCAACCCATATGACCATGGGACTGCCTTTGTGCTCTCGTACGGGATCGGTCCGGCCTTAGTTATGGTGATCGGCGGTCGCTGAACCGGTGCTGCTATAGTGATTGTCTTCCGAGGAATCGTCACAGTGGCCACATCACTCTGATAATCTGCTACTGCCCCTGCAGGCTCTTCAATTGCTACTCGGTCAAACTGCAATGTGCTGTCATCAACTAAAGCCTGAATGCCTTTCTTCAAATCATCACACCCCCCAGCTAGGGTCCAGCATTCTAAGCAGTACTCGTCACAACCCGGATAGACACCCCCTTGCAACAATTTGCTTTTTATCTCGCTCAGCGGCGTCTTTAAATCATCCACTCTCGTAATCAAATTCAAACCTTCCTCAATCAGAATGGTGTTTGCCTCATGATTAGGCATGGGCTTCTGCACTATATTCGGCCCTGCTGTTCCGAAATTGATAGCTTTATTGTCCAAAAGATCCTGCACGACATGCTTAAAAGCATGGCAACCCTCTACATCGTGGCCCGGAGCCCCAGAATGAAACTCACAGTGCCTGCTTGCATCATAACCATACGGAGGAGTTCCCGCTATTGGTGCCAGAGTTCTCTTCTCTACCAAATTCAGACCCAACAGCGTCTGTAACAAATCTGCGTACGTTGAGGGAGGCTTCTCAAACACTCTCCTTGGTTTACCACCCTGGAATCTTCGCTGAGCAGGCTGTGCCCCCTGCTGTGGCTGCTGCTGCTGCTGCTGTTGTTGTTGCATTGGCTGCTGCTAAAATGGTTGTGGTTGTTGAAATGGTGGTTGTTGATATGGAATAGTGACGCTCGCCACCTGCTGCAGCTGATTATATTGGTTCCGACCTCTGCCTCGGCCTCAACCTCGGCCTCCAAACACTGCGCTTGCCTCGCCCTGACGGCGCCCACCAAAAGCCTTCCTATTACTGCCAGATGCATTTGATTCCTCAGCCTGGAATCGGCCTTGCTTAATGTTGTTTTCAACCTTTTCTCCCATCAGAATTAAGTCTGAGAAACTGGCCAAAGATGTGTGAAACAACTTGTCATAAAACATGCCTGTGAACGTTCCGATAAACATGTCATTCATTTCCTTGTCTTCTAGAGGAGGACGGACCCTGGCAGCCATGTCGCGCCATCTTTGCGCGTACTCTTTAAAGCTCTCACCCTTCTTCTGAGACAGCCCTGTCAATTGGACCCGATTGGGCGCCAAGTCGCTGTTATACTTGTAGTGAGCTACAAATGCCTCTGCCAGTTGTTTCCATGTCTTTATATTCGTTGGCTCCAACCCCATGTACCATTCGAGGGAAGGGCCTGACAAACTATCTTGAAAGAAATGCATTAGCATTCTCTCATCAGTTGAGTATGCAGACATCTTTCTGTAATAAGCCCGCACGTGCACTTTCGGACAAGTGTCCCCTTTATACTTATCAAACGTAGGGGCTTTGAATTTGATTGGCACCCTCAAGCCAGGTACCAGACCCATTGCTGACATGTCTAAGCCCACAGCACTTTGGTTCAGGACCCCCCTCATCTGCTCTTCTAGCATTCTGATCTTCTGGGAGTCATCCATCGGTCCCTCGAAACCTCCACCGGAGAAAGCGTCCTCCTGCTGATCTTCCTGCCAGTTACCATTCCCAGCTCCATACCCATCATATCCATTATTACGGCCAGCTCTGATCTGATTCATCACCGGGCCTCGCCCTCTGTTGCCGTACCCCTGAGCAACTCCAGCAGGCCCAAAAGCCATTAGCCCAGCGCCGTTTCCATTTCCGAAACCTCCGTAACCCTGATTGGTCACACCAAA
Source organism: Lathyrus sativus (assembly GCA_963859935.3). NCBI lineage: Eukaryota > Viridiplantae > Streptophyta > Magnoliopsida > Fabales > Fabaceae > Lathyrus > Lathyrus sativus. The sequence continues at coordinate 181,093,078 of OZ012740.1, read as the reverse complement.
GCCGTCCTGCCCAAAGCCTTGAGCATTGAAACCATATTTCCCAGCATTGTCGAATCCCTGATCATTGAACCCGAATCCAGTATTGCCGAAGCCGTTGCCTCCCATATTATCACCCAAGTTGATATCACCAAGCCCAACGTTATGGACAGCAGTCTCGTTCCCAACTCCGACGTTACCGTTCCCAGCAGCGGTAGTGTTGTTGACATTAACAGCAGGTATATTGATTACAGGTGGAGCCACTGGTGTGGGAGTGCCATCTCCATGAACAGTGTCGACTCGCACAGACTGATGATCCTCATTACCCTGACCAGCATTTCTGACCAACAGAGGCTGCACCATGGCTTGCAAATTCTCTTGGCCTTTTGCAATAGCCTCCATGGTCTGCATAAAGAGAGCTAGCTTCTCGCGCACATCTTGTATCTCGTTCTGCATTTGATCCATGATTCTTCGATAGTTGGTGCGAGTGGAATAGCGGTGCGGGTGCTGATCTGCAATCCTGAAAATACCTAATACAGAGCAGGAAATAAGATATCATCCGATGATTACCTGTAATGAAACATGAATATGAATGCAATGCAATGTGTGTCTGTGTGATAAGGAGATTCATTCCCCGATTCTAGTGTGAAGGTGCCAGTGCAGTCACAGTGCTAGCAATATAAAGATCGGAGCTGAATCACAGAAAGCCTCATATATTGCAGAGAAAACCAATAAGCCAAGAATACAATATCACTGAGTACAATAAGAAGGCATGACCTCAACCAACAATCCTGGTGATGGTCAGCACTATACAAATATGAAATGATCAAGCACTCCCATAAGTCTGGTACTCTTCTATTAACTTCTTGGTCTCTGGATGACCTGGTCTGGTAAGCAGCCCTTCAACAAGTTGGTTTCTTCTCTTGAGAACACGGCGTACGTCTCCAGCGGTTTCCTCCCATACCCCTTCTCCGAAGCGATCCTCTAGTTTACGCTTCTGAGACACAGCTTCATCCCTGCCTTTGATGGCCTTGTTCAGTGCGTTCTGGAGACTATACCGGGTCATCACTTCTTCTTCACACTTCTTGATGCTGGACATCAACTGCTCTTCGAGGTCGGAAATTTGCTGCTTCAACTTATCTTCCCTCTTCTTATTGTTGGTGAGCGTAGCATTCCAAGTCTTATTGCAAGAAGAGATCTCTCGGTGAGCTGCGTCGAGTGCTTTCTTTTTGGATTCCAGCATGTCATGGGAGCTTCTGAACTCTTGCCCCAGACGTTCGCGCTTCTTCCTCTCCTCAGTCAGCTCAGCCCCTAGTCTGCTTACTAGCTCGATCTGCTGTTGGAAAGCATGCACGGCCTTGCTTTTCTCACTGCGTATCTGGGCTAGCTCTTGCTCTAACCCTTCATTGATCTTCATCAAGGCTTCTTTTTCTTTCACAACTTGCTTGTAGGCCTCCCTAGAAACAGTAGTTGGCTCTTCTACCAGAATAGGAACAGGGACTGGTGCATCTGGAAATGGCATCCGCAACTGACTTGCTCTCTCCTGGATCCAAACTCTGTAAGGTGCATAAGCCTGACAGTCATTCTTCCCTAACAGCGGCTTCCCTCTTCGGTTAATACGCGTCCAGGCATGCTGCAGCTTGGCTAATAACTCCCCCTTCAAATCACCGGTGAAGTACAGAGATTCCTGTACTTCTTCCTCCTTTGGTGGGTTCTTCAGCGCATATCCGAACTGACGGACCAACAGAGATGGGTTGTAGTTGATACACCCTTTTCTTCCTATCAGCGGGACATTAGGGTACCTAGAACAACTGAATATAAGCTCAGACCCTAGCAGGTCTCGATCAAACCACTCAACGTCTTCGGAAGATAGCCTCATCAGGCGCTCTGACCAGCTAGCTGTGGTTGCATTCTCCACAAAAGATCCCTTCAGGGGAAGGTGGCTCTTAAACCACATATTCAACAAAGGCGCACAGCAGTAAACAACCTTTCCCCTTCTGTTTTCATTCTTGTAGTGCAAGGAGTGGTAGAAGTCTCCGATCAACGTGGGCACGGGATTGCCAGCAGCAAATATATGGAAAGCGTCCAAGTCTACGAAATTGGGCAAGTTAGGAAACAGCACAATTCCATAAATGCATAGAGCCAAAATAGCATTGAAAACCACCCAACATCCGTTCTTGGCATACTCCTGAGCCTTGCCAACCAGAAAATCAAGAGAGAAACCTGAAACCCCGAGCCAAGAAGTCACTAACAGTTCGGCAGCGTCCATGTGCAAGGCCTTGGCTAAGTCCTCCAACTGGGGCTCAGCTGCAGAGTGAACAAAGGGAACCTTGTTCTACACTGGTAGCTCAGTAAACTCCACATACTCCTCAATGGTAGGCCCTAGAATGAAGTCAGCAAACGTAAAACATCTCAATGCGGGGTCATAGAACTGCATCAAGGTGTACAGTCCATTCATCTCATCGGCCGTGGGCTTGCAGACTAATCTCAGTAATCTCCCATGACTCATTCTGAAGCTTCTCCTAACCTCCTCATCAGCAAGAGATATCAGACCGAGCAAAGGAGTAATATCAGGTGTAGGCAGCTTATACGCGACTGTCTTCCTCAATCCAGCCATAGTCAATACTTAGAAGTTTGGGCACTAGAATCGGAGGATATGCAAATGCACCTGCAGCACAGACACACGTTAATGGGATGCAATGATAATGAGTATGCAAACAATGCAATGCAAGTAACATGCAACAGGGACCAACTGCCGTAGCTGAATAGCCTGAACCATATCAAGAAGTCTCAGATAGACTCTCTAGAAGTCCTCAAACCCTGGTCTCAGATAGACCTAACACAAAGCTCCCACACTGGTCTCTGACAGACCTCAAACCATAACTCCAACCGGTCTCTGGTAGACCTCAAATCATATCTTCAACTGGTCTCTGACAGACCTCAGAACTCTCCAACTGGTCTCTGACAGACCTCAGAACTCTCTATAAACACCCAGGATCTCTGATCAAGAAATAACCGATATCTGAAGGTCTAGTTACCTGCATAACCCCAAACCCTCTCACAGGTGGATGTCCTAGTAACTGACAAAGGTATGGCATCCTATGCGGTCGTCGGCGTCACAGACTTTCAGGGTTGATGATACGATTCCCAGAAGGAGTGGCATCATCAAATCCTGAAGAGGCCTCGCTTAGCCAACTTCCAAATGATCGGTTCCCGGAGTCGACAATTCAGCTGACCAACAACCCCTTCGACCCAAAGGGTAGAAAAAGAAGCCAACCAGAAGAACCTCGTCCGAGTGTAGATTTCATGAGACACTAATGCAAGCAAAGCCGGCACGCGCCCACTACTTTCTACTCTAATTCTAGGTGCACTCAAGCCCAGGTCCGACTTATCTCTCAATTATAGAACCACCCTTCACACCCCAATACAGCAATAATAATCAATATATATAATGCTGAAAATAAATGACAGAAAAAATAAATCCATACAAAATCCTCGACGGGAAAACAAGCGCTAGGATTGACTCGCTTAAGGGACGTTGGATCCCAAATGCATAAGGACTGTCGCAGTCCTTAGCAGCCAGGGGACGTTGGATCCCCAGCAGAGTCGCCAGCTGTCGCTACTGCGAAAATCGGCGCCGGCTGAACAGAAGAGTCGTCACCGTGCGTTATTTATCCCACCGGAGGGAAAGGGAACGCTCAGAGTAAACTTTACGCAAAGACGGGAAAAGGTATGGTCATCGCAACCAAAACCTGGGTTCGGGAGTCGTTTACGCAAGGGGAAGGTATTAGCACCCCTCACGTCCGTCGTACTCGACGGGATCCATGCTTGTTTTCTAGTACGGATTGTTATTCTATCTAAACTAAGGTCAGAGGTTAAAAAGAAAAGAAAATGACTCGGCAAAGTATCGCACTTTATGCCTACGTATTCCCGTCTGGAACGAGAAATCAGAGTCAACGTAGTTCGCCTACCTACGGGAAAGGAGGGGAAGGTTGCTCGCTAGGATATCGCATCCTATGCCTACGTACTTTCACCCGGCATGAAAGATCAGAGCAAACGTAGTTCGGGCCACGTACGACACAAGTCTGTCTTGATTGTTTTTTATTCCTTCTGAAAAAGGTTTTTTCTGATTACTGGTCCAAGCGGACAGAAATGACGTTTTGATGAGTTCACATTCTTTTACGGAAGAAGTGTCTTTTATTGTGTTTGAAATCTTATTGTGTTTTTCTGTTTGTTTTTGAGAAAGGAGAGACAAAACTCTAACCTACGGTTGAAAAGGGAATCAAACTAACCTAGTGTTATCACGCATGGGTTAAGACCTAGTGTCTATCATGCTCCTCTCTTGCGCAGAGAGAAACAGAGATCCTAAGGGAATAGACGGAAACAGAAACAATAGCGGATATATACAGTAAAGCAGTAAAATGCATGGATGCAACAATACAAGCGAGGCAAGGGAGTCCCACTCAACCTCGAACCTAGAAAACAATAGGCAAAAGTGAACAAAATTCACTTTCAACCCAACAGGTTAACAGCAAACAATACAGTCCAGAAAACCAATCAATACATCAGGAAAGATAAACAACAAAAATAAACAGCCACAACAGCTCTGCATCAACACCTGTCTTCAAGTCATCACCAAACAGCTACAAACTTCAGCAAGCATCAATCTCCATCTCCACGGCCTTCTAGCTCAGTCTTCCATCTGCAATGGCTTTTCTTCAAGTCTCAAACTCCAAGAGGAATATCAGTCAACCAGATGAAGTGAATGTTAAACAGAAGACTGCCTTCCAAGGGTGGCTCATCAACTGTTAACATTATACAGACAATTTTCTCTCAAAAGTTCTATCTTTCAAATACATTCACTGATCCTTCCAAAGGAAGGAGGTGGATATTTGAAAGAGACTTTGAATCATAGAGAAAGGATGGATGCAGACAAGGCATTCCATGTTTGAGAAACAAGTTTTCTAATCTAGAGCTCTGCCTAGCTCCTAAACCCTAGGCTCCTCAACAACTGCCAGCAAAGGAATCTCCTCTTCAACTCTGGAAGTTGGTCTTCAAGCTCTGGATCTCCAATGGCTTCATCATCACCAGTCTTCAGCTCTCCCAATCCCCAAGCAATCCCAATACCCACACAGACAAATCATAATCCCCAGAGAGGGCACACCACACCAGTCAAGCAAATATAGACAGTACTAATAGCAGTAGGGGAATCCTAATATTTTATAAGGGATCTAATAACTACCCATAGTCCCTATAGTCCCATACCCCAGAAATTCAATCTCTAAGTCCTAAGGGAAATGAACTAATTCACCTATGTCATCTCCTAAACCCTAGTTTTGTTCATGTTGTTCACACCTAAACAAATCTCCTAAAATTAATTTCTAAAATTGGGAACTAAATTTTATATACAAGATAAACATCCAAACTAACCAACCTAAAAAGAATGGATTAAAAATGGTAAAGCATCTATTCAAACTAAAATTAACAAAATCATGTACTAAACAAAACTATTATTTATACCTATTTAAAAGAAAAATATGCCAGAAATATAAAAATGAAATGAAATATTAATTTTTTGTATGATAATTTTCTTGACAAAATTATGAAAAGAATGCAAAAAGAACCAATGAAAAACATGCATTTTCCTATTTGTTATGAATTTTGAAAGAATTAATAAAAATGAATGAAAATAATATGTGAATTAAATGGAAATGGGGTGCAGCGAGTAAGAAAAATCAGTTAAAGGATAAACTGGGCCAGGCAGTGGGGTGTTATTAGCAATTGGCGCTAGGCCCAGCACGTTCAGAAAACTCACAAAAAACAAAAAAAGTAAAAACGGTGCAGAAAGTAAGTTTTCAGTTCATTTGAGTTTGGGCCTAATTGGGAGAGTCTAGAAGGCCTAATTGGGAGGGCCTAATTGGAAGTTTTCTAGACTCAAAATGTCATTTGGAACAAGTTTTATGTTGTGAAGTTTTCCATTTGAAGCTTCCTTGTATGAGTTTTGGGCATAGGCTTTAAATGACCTGTAATTCTCAGATGACCAAAATACCCTTTGCTTGCCAAGAGCATAAGTAGAGTTCCACGAATCATATGAAGGCATACTATACCATTATAGAAATCTAAGACAATGAGGAACAACTCTTATGTTGGCCAGAAATTCATTTGAAATCTCCTTGAGGGGTAAACATTTCTTGGAAGTCAAGTCATTCTCACAGACAAAATTTCAGATACCTCAGATGACCTGTAACTTGTAAGGACCATAACTTGAGTTCTATAAATCTCCTTAGTGTCTTCCACCACTCAAATTAAAGGTCTTGATATCCTCTACAAGTTTCATGTTGGCCAAGGATCCATTTGAAGCTTGCATTTTGACTTATCTTGCTTGGAAATTTGACCTAAACTAGGGGATTTTACACAGAAACCCTAATTTAGAAACTCCTCTTCTCCTTGATTCCTCTTGATTTCTTCTTAGAATAACAAAATATCCTTCTTTACATGTCAAATGATGAACCCCACATCTATCCAATAGACCTCAATGCCTTTTAATCAATCAATTGACCTAGGGTTGACCTAGGGTTGACCCAGATGAAACCCTAGTTGACTGTCTTCAACTGCAGCTCTTGTGCTCACATCAAGGATGTGTCTCCTTCTCCAAATGACTTTCTAAGTCCTCCATAATGTCTAGATACTCTCCATGCTTCCAATTCACAGCTCACAACTTCTTTGATGATCCTCAGATACCCTCAGATAGGAGATAGGCTCAATGCTTGATCCACTGACCTCCCTGCTTTCAAATTCTTTCTAATGACTTGAATGAGATTGAATTAGAATAATAACCTCTTGATAGGCTCATAGAGATGAGAATAATGATTGGTCCCCTGTTGGATGACTTGCTATGCTTATGCTATGCAGATGATTAGGCTATGTACATGACTCTATATGCAAATGCTAATGATATTGAAACATAAACCAAGTGAATAAGGTCGAGAAAATTTTAGGGTGCAACAGAGATTCTTGAAGGTAACCCTTGATCTTATCAAACGCTTGCTGACAATCTGAATTCCAAACGACCGTCTAATCCTTGCGTAACAATTTGAAGATGGGCTCGCAAGTAGGAGTCATGTAGAAATAAACCTGGATATGTAGTTCAGTCTTCCAAGAAAACCTCTGACTTGCTTCTAAGTTTGTGGAGCTGGCATATCTTGAATAGCTCGCACTTTATCTGGATCCACCTCAATCCCTCGGCGACTGACAATGAAATCGAGTAACTTTCCAGATCTTACTCCAAAGGTACACTTGACTGGATTTAGTCTCAACTGATATTTCCTGTCTCTTAAATAATTTCAAAAGATGTTCCAAATGGTCCTCGTCACTCTGAGATTTGGCGATCATGTCATCAACATATACTTCTATCTCCTTGTGCATCATGTCATGAAATAAAGCCACCATGGCTCTTTGATAAGTAGCACCTGCATTCTTCAGACTGAAAGGCATAACTTTGTAACAGTAAGTCCCCCACGGAGTAATGAAAGTAGTTTTTTCCATGTCATTGGGATCCATCTTAATCTGATTGTAACCGGAGAAACCATCCATAAATGAGAAAACTGCAAAACGAGCCGTATTATCCACCAACGTATCAATATGCGGCAAAGGGAAATCATCCTTCGGACTGGCCTTGTTCAGGTCTCTATAATCCACACACATTCTGACTTTCCCATCCTTTTTCGGTACAGGTACAATATTGGCCACCCATTCGGGGTATTTGGACACTGCTAAGAAACCGGCGTCAATCTGCTTTTTCACTTCATCTCGAATCTTGAGAGCCATGTCAGGTCTTGTTCTTCCGAGCTTTTTTTTAACCGGTGGGCATTCTGGTCGAAGCGGTAATTTGTGAACCACTATGTCAGTGTCTAAACCCGCCATATCTTGGTATGACCAAGCAAATACGTCCACATACTCTTTCAGAAGCTCTTCTAGTTTCTGCTTGACTTCTGCCCCTAAGGTTGCCCCAATCTTGACTTCTTTCTTGTCTTTTTCGGTGCCAAGATTAATGACTTCTACCTGTTCTTTGTAGGGTTGAAGCTCCGTGTACTCATAGTGTGCCCATTTTACCAGTTCATCAGGGATTTCAAAATCTTCATCCTCATCTTCAACTTGGTATATTGGTGAATCAAAGTCAGGAGGGAATGCAAAGTGTCGCTACTGCGAAAATCGGCGCCGGCTGAACAGAAGAGTCGCCACCGTGCGTTATTTATCCCAACAGAGGGAAAGGAAACGCTCAGAGTAAACCTACCGCAAAGACGGGAAAGGAATGGTCATCGCAACCAAATCCTGGATTCGGGAGTCGGTTACGCAAGGGGAAGGTATTAGCACCCCTCACGTCCGTCGTACTCGACGGGATCCATGCTTGTTTTCTGGTACGGATTGTTATTCTATCTACTCTACAGGTATGGAGTTAAAAGAGAATAAAATGACTCGGCAAAGTATCGCACTTTATGCCTACGTATTCCCGTCTGGAACGAGAAATCAGAGTCAACGTAGTTCGCCTACCTACGGGAAAGGAGGGGAAGGTTGCTCGCTAGGATATCGCATCCTATGCCTACGTACTTTCATACAGCATGAAAGATCAGAGCAAACGTAGTTCGGGCCACGTACGACACAAGTCTGTTTTGATTGCTTTTATCTCCTTCTAAAAAAGGGTTTTTCTGATTAGCAGTCCAAGCGGACAAAAATTGACGTTTTGATGAGTTCACATTATTTTACGGAAGAAGTGTCTTTTATTGTGTTTGAAATATTTATTGTGTTTTTCTGTTTGTTTTGAGAAAGAAGAGACAAAACTCTAACCTATGGTTGCAAAGGGAATCAAACTAACCTAATGTTATCATGCATGGGTTAAGACCTAATGTCTATCATGTTCCTCTCTTGCGCAGAGAGAAACAGAGATCCTAAGGGATAAACGGAAACAGAGACAATAGCATATACAATAAAACAGTAAAATGCATGGATGCAGCAATACAAGCGAGGCAAGGGAGTCCCACTCAACCTCGAACCTAGAAAACAACAGGCAAAAGCGAACAAAACTCGCTTTCAACCTAACAGATTAAATGGCAAACAATACAGTCAGGGAAATTCAAACAATACATCAAAAATTATAAACAGCAAAAATAAACAGCAAAAAGCAAGCTTCATCAACATCTGTCTTCAAGTCATCTTCAACCATCTACAAGTTTCAAGCAAGCATCAGTCTTCATCTTCAAGCCTTCAAGCAAGGTCTCTATCTTCAATCTTTTAGGGCTTTTCTTCAAGTCTCACTCTCCAAGATGAGCAGCAGTCAACAAGATGAATTGGATGTTAAGCAGTCAGTTGCCTACCAAGGGTGGCCTACTGACTGTTAACATGATACATACAGTTTTCTCTCAAAAGTTCTATCTTTTAAATACATTCACTAATCCTTCCAAAGGAAGGAGGTGGATATTTAAAGAGACTTTGAATCATAGAGAAAGAATGGAGGCAAACAAGACCTTCCATGTTTGTGAATCAAGTTTCTATTCTAGAGCTCTACCTAGCTCCTAGATCCTATAACCTTCAACAGCTGCCAGCAAGATATACTCCTCATCAACTCTGGAAATTGAGCTTCATTCTCTTAGTCTTCAATGGGCTTCATCAGCAAAGTCTTCAACTCAAACCCAAGCCCCAAGCAGGCCCAATACCCCACACAATCAAACAAATAATCCTAGAGAGGGCACACCACACAATCAACCAATCACAAGAAATATACTAGTAGTAATAATAGAATGGGGGAAGTCTAACATTTTCTAAGGGATCTATTACTTACCCTCAATACCCCTATAGTCCCATCATTTAATTTGTCCTAAAGAAAACCCAAAAGAAATTTGCTTTGTTAGACCTATACTATATTTACAACCCTAAATGATTAGCCTAATGTTTTCTAACTAAACTACCTAAAATAGATCCTAAAAAATTGGTATAAAAATCAAGGGGGCACCTAATTTATGTATCTAGTTATACTAAAATAATTGGCCTAAAAAGATTATGAGAACCACCTAAAAGAAATTCTACAAAAACTATATACAAACTAAAAGTATTAAAAAGGCATTAAAAGAAAAAAATATACAAAAAATATTAAAAGAAAATAAAATGGAAATTTTATTACATGATATTTTTCTACACAGAAATATGAAAATGGTAAAAAACAACCAATCAAAAATATGGAATTTCCAATTTATTATGAATTTTCAAACAATTAAGGAAAATAAAGGAAATTAAAATGAAGTAAAATGAGCTAGGGGTGCAGTAAGCAAGAAAATGCATTGGAAAATGGATGATGGGCCCAGACTGGGGGTGCGCGTAGCAAGGCGCGCCTGGGCCCAGTTTAATCAGAAAATACAAAAGAAAAATAAAAAACAAAACGGTGCAGAAAGTAACAAATGCAGTTCAATTGGGAATGGGCCTGGCAAGTGGGGGTGTGGCTAGCATTTTGGACTAAGCCCAAGAAGGGACTTTAAATGAAACGAAGCGTTTTGTAGCTTCAGACTCTTCCCTCGCGTTTCAACTTTAAACATAGGTCGTTGGATGTGAGTCTTGGTCAAAAATCTGCGAACGATCCAACGCTTGCCAAGTCGTCTTCCCCAATGAGTTAGGGTTTCTACCATGAACACCATGCACGAAGCTTTCATGAACCAGACTTCAACACACTCATACAGCTTCGTTTCTCCATAAAATTCAAATCCGTAAAAAGCAAAGATGTTCTATTTCTCAAGCAGAATACAACCACGCTAATAATTCTCACTGAAACCAACTGAATCAAGAAACCCGATGGTACACTTCCATGAATACTCAAACTTCCAACTTCTTCTTTTTCCAATTTCTTGTCATCAAAATACTCACCTTGTATCACTGATTATCCTAAGCTAAACCACATGAATTAAAACTTCCTATTCTTCGAGTTCTAGATCCAAACAGTTGGTGTGCTCCAATGTCAACCTTCATGAAATGCTCTCAAACTCACTGGAATCGATCATCTACCTATTCCTAACAGTTCTAACCTAATGATTCTACATCATGCTATCTATTCTAGGTCAATTCGAAGAAAACACTAACCTGGTGCAAAATTGAAAACAGATGATGAAGCTCTTGGATTCGCAGCCAGCAATGCTCTAGGATTGATCAATGGAGGTGGATCTTGATACTGTATGCAGCAACTCTTGCTCAAATGCTCTGGATTGCCATAACCAACTCTTTTTGCAATTTGAATGATGAACTTGCAGCACACGATTATGACTTCAATACACTCAGATCTTGCTTGGGATGTGATCTATGATGAATATGGATTATGATAGAATCAAGAACTTTGAAGAATGATGAAGAATTGAGAGAGTTTGGATGAATTTGCAAAAATGCAAGAGAGAATGAAACTATGTGTTTTGGATAAAAATGAAGTGCAACCCTGCATTGAATGAGCTCTAGGGTTTATATAGATGCCCATGGAATCATCTAGAAATTGCTGGAAGTTTCTTGTACACAAATCCCTTGTGATTTGGCATATGTTACTTTAATGATAAGCAAGCCATGATAACTCTCAAACTTTGAACTAAACTCAAAAATCCACTATTGCCAATGTTCTCAAAACATTAATTCAAATCAAAATGACCTATAGTTTCACCCTATTTGGACATGTTATGGAAAATTCCCAAAAAATGGCTATTTAATGACTTAAATCATGCCTTAATTAGGTCATTTTTGCAAATATGAGCTACACCCATTTCCAAACCTCCTTGACCACTTTTCTAGACTCAAAACATCATTTGGAACAACTTTTATGTTGTGAAGTTTTTCATTTGAAGCTTCCTTGTATGAGTTTTAGGCATATGCTTGAAATGACCCATAATTCTCAAATGACCAAAATACCCTTTGCTTGCCAAGGTCATAAGTAGAGTTCCACAAATCAGATGAAGGCATACCATACCTTTCTAGAAATCTAAGATCATGAGGCACAACTTTCATGTTTACAAGAAATCCATTTGAAAGCTCCTTGAGGGGTAAAAGTTGCTTGGAAGTCAAGTAACTTTCACAGACAAATTTCAGATGCCTCTGACGACCTGTAACTTGCAAGGACCATAACTTGAGTTATATAAATCTCCTTGATGTCTTCCACCACTCAAATTAAAGGTCTTGAGATCCTCTACAAGTTTAATGTTGTCCAAGGATCCATTTGAAGCTTGCATTTTGAATTATCTTGCTTGGAAGTTTGACCTAAATCAGGGGATTTTACACAGAAACCCTAATTTAGAAACTCCTCTTCTTCTTGATTTCTCTTGATTTCTCCTTGGCACCACACCACATCCATATCTACATGTCAAATGATGAACCCCACATCCTTCAAATAGACCTTGATGCCTTTCAATCAAGCATTTGACCTAGGGTTGACCTAGGGTTGACCCAGATGAAACCCTAGTTGACTGTCTTCAACTGCAACTCTTGTGATCACATCACTGACTTGTCTCACTTTCAAAATGTCCCTATAGGTACTCCATGATGTCTATATACCCTCCATGCTCAATTCACAGCTCACAACTTCTTTGATGATCTTCAAATACACTCAAGATAGGAGAGAGATCCACTGCTTGATCCACTGACTTCCTAGATTTCAATTTCTTTCTGATGACTTGGATATGCTTGAATTTGAATAAGAACCTCTTGATAGGCTCACAGAGATAAGAATAGTACTTGGTCCCTTGTTGGATGCCTTGCTATGCTATGCAAATGATTAGACTATGTACATGACTTCTTATGCAAATGCTAATGCAATTGAAACATAAACCAAGTGAAGTAGGTTGAGCAAATTTTAGGGTGCAACAACTTCCCCTATTCAAGCGACTTGGACCCGACTGTGTGAAGCGCGAACGGCCTTCAAACATTCGAGGTACGAGACGGTTGAACACTAAGAACCCGAAAATTTGTCAACCGCAGAAATGAACTGCACGATTGTTTGGGGAACATTATCTACAAATCTGATTTCAACATTATCTTGTCAATACTTGAATAACCTGGACGACTTCACTGGGGAAGTACTTCTGTCAACACAACATGACCCTGCCAATGATACAGGAAAATCATTCTGTCACCATTACAGAAAAATAACAATGTCCTCACTCCGCCACCACTGCGGGAAGATAATCTGGAAAAAATAACAACACCGCCATCGCTACGGGTACTACTTTATCATTACTACAGGAAATAACTCCGCCATCGCTACGGGTAATAACTCCTCCACCGTTACAGAAAGATAACACCGCCATCGCTACGGGTACTGACCCTATTACCATTACAGACAAAATAACACCGCCATCGCTACGGGAAGATAACACCGCCACCACTGCGGGAACATAACTCCGCCACCACTGCGGGAACATAACTCCGTCACCACTACGGGAAATAACTCTGTCACCACTACGGGAAATAACTCCGTCACCACTACAGGAAATAACTCCGTCACCACTACGGGAAATAACTCCGTCACCACTACAGGAAATAACTCCGTCACCACTACGGGAAATAACTCTGCCACCACTGCGGGAAAATAACTCCGCCATCACTACGGGAAATAGCTCCGCCACCACTGCGGGAAATAACTCCGCCACCACTGCGGGAAAATAACTCTGCCATCACTGCGGGAAATAACTCCGCCACCACTGCAGGAAATAACTCCGCCACCACTGCAGGAAAATAACTCCGCCACCACTACGGGAAAATAACTCCGCCACCACTACGGGAAAATAACTCCGCCACCACTGCGGGAAAATAACTCCGTCACCACTACGGGAAAATAACTCCGTCACCACTACGGGAAATAACTCTGCCACCACTGCGGGAAAATAACTCTGATACAGCTTTTTTGCCTATCTTTGCAGCAACTAGCTCTATCAATCATATGGGTAACACAATATGAGTCTAGTCTTCCAATTTTCAGTGCTGACATGGCAGCAAATCTGAGAAGGACTCTACTGGGGATTTTCTGAATCCACGCTGCCAGACAATCTCCAAAAGTCGATTCACGAAATCTTTTGATATTGTTATAACAACGATCTTAAAGAAATACTCCGCTGGAGGGGTAAGAGAAACTTTAAACAAGCAACTCTGTGGGGAATAATGCCACGATTGACATTATCATTACATGTCTCCCGCCGAGACCTTGAATGTTTGGTAATTAATTTGAGCAAGAGCTCTCTCCACCTGCATGGGAAACAATGCTTGAAAACAAACGGTCAACCAATCTAGTTTATGTTTCAACATGCATATGTTTGACAATGGCATAATGCTCCATTCGACATGGAAATGCTACGCGTTTTTATTTGGTAGGTGCAAATATGACACTATATGCCAATGCAAATGCAGACTCGAACTGCTGGGATACAGAAACCGCTTCAGCAAAATAAATGCTGAAGATAATGCCAACTCCGCTGGGGGTAACCGGGCGTTACAGAATTGTTCCAGCAAAATAAATGCTGGAAGAGTGAAGCCCTCTGCGCTGAGAAATAACTAAATGCGCCAATCATGATTGGACTTCTGCTGGAGATTGAACGGGTATCACACGGTATTCCGGCAAACTAAATGCCAGGACACACAGCCAACTCTGTCGGGAAGAGTTTTAATCTTCGAGTTCCACTGGGAGGAAACAAAACATTTGTTGGAAAGAGAACTCCACCGGGGACGAAACGATTCTCTTGGGGAAAATCAACTGACTCCGTTGGGGAGAGTAAATGACCCTACTGGGAAGGGTAAACTGCCTGAGTGCAGCTCACAAGTTGGAAATATTAATCTTCTGAGGCTAAACCACTCTGCTCGGGATGGGGAATCCTGTTGGGGACACCACACTGTCTGAATACAACCTTCGATCTTGGAACCATTAATTCTGCTGAGGATAAACGACCTTGCTAGAGAATGTCCTTCGGATAAGCTGCGACTAGTTGGGGAATTTGATCCTTCTTTAGTAAGGAACATTGTCATCTCAGAAGCGCGACCTGCGTGAGGATCGAGTCTTTCGTTACGAGCTTCTGGTCAATACTGCAATCTTTTGATCGTCCACTTCATACGGCTACGAACCCTGCAACACCACGAACAAGACAAGACAAGTCTATGCAACCAAATCTATTCAGGGTAGTGTTAGTGACATTATTTTCAGTTAATTCAAAGTTTTAGCGATTATTGGCAAGGGCCAGCGACGTTATACACTTGCTAGTTTTATTAAACTTCGGCGTTGTCATGTACAAAACAATAAAGAACCAGCATCAAATACTGAATAACATATTTCATTGATTGGGCCCCCAAATGGGCGGAGTTTTGTACACGGGATGTAACTCCTGGAAAGAGGAAGCTACGCACAACAACTATACAAGTATGCACAAGAAACATAAATATAATGACAAATCAAATTTGTACACATGTCGGTAACGGGATGCAGACGAACATCATGAGTTGATCCTCCTATGACTCGCCCGACTCTAATGCTTTCCCGGTATTCACGCTTCCGAAGAGATTGTATCTGATAATCGACCCCTCAGGTATATTCTCCCGCACCAATGCGCAATGCAGTATCGAATTCGGACTGCAGTCATTTGCTTTTCA
The DNA here is from genome assembly GCA_963859935.3 of Lathyrus sativus. Taxonomy (NCBI): domain Eukaryota; kingdom Viridiplantae; phylum Streptophyta; class Magnoliopsida; order Fabales; family Fabaceae; genus Lathyrus; species Lathyrus sativus. The sequence continues at coordinate 181,077,457 of OZ012740.1, read as the reverse complement.
AATCCCTAACTTTTGCGTGAACCGCCCTTTACGGGTTTTCAGTTCACCGGGATACCCTTTTTTGTCGAAGCCACCCAGTGTAGGTTTTCAACTTCGCGGGTGTACATTTTTTTTCAATTTTATCCCTAACTTTTTGCCCGAACCTTTCATTCTGTTTTTGGTTCGCCAGGATGCCCCATTTTTGCCTGGACTCTCTTTTTTTTTTGTCCAGCGGGTCAATTTCAAGCAAAGTATTTTTTAACTGCGTCCGAATTCACAGGCGACGTAAAATCTTCACCGTCCATGGTGGACAACAATAAAGCCCCTCCTGAAAAGACTTTTCTGACAACGTATGGCCCTTCGTAGTTGGGGGTCCACTTGCCCCTGTGATCTGCCTGTGGCGGGAGAATCCTCTTTAGCACAAGGTCTCCCGTCTGAAAGCTCCGAGGATGTATCTTCTTATCATATGCTTTCTTCATTCGGCTCTGGTACAAACGACCGTATGCTAGAGAAGCTAGCCTCTTCTCATCCATTAAACTCAGCTGGTTCAACCTGTCTTTCACCCATTCTGCCTCGTCTAGTTGGACGTCTCGTAACACTCTTAGGGAAGGAATCTCGACTTCCAATGGTAACACTGCTTCCATTCCATATACCAACGAGAACGGAGTTGCCCCGGTTGATGTGCGTATCGTCGTACGATAATCGTGCAAAGCAAAAGGTAGCATCTCATGCCAGTCCTTATAGGTCACTACCATCTTCTGAACAATCTTCTTTATATTCTTATTGGCCGCTTCAACAGCGCCATTCATCTTGGGTCGGTAAGGGGAGGAGTTGTGATGCTCGATCTTAAAATTCTGACACAGCTCCTTCATCATTTTGTTATTCAGGTTTGAACCGTTGTCGGTAATTATCCGCTCGGGGATCCCATATCTGCAAATGATATCTCTCTTGATGAATCTGGCTACCACCTGCTTAGTCACATTTGCGTAAGATGTCGCTTCCACCCATTTGGTAAAATAATCGATTGCTACTAGAATGAACCGGTGTCCGTTAGAAGCCGTCGGCTCGATCTTTCCAATCATATCGATTCCCCACATCGAGAATGGCCATGGCGATGACATCACGTTCAGAGGACTCGGAGGCACATGGATCTTATCTGCATAGATTTGGCACTTGTGACACCTCTTCGCAAACTTGAAACAATCAGTTTCCATAGTCAACCAATAATAACCTGCCCGCAGCAGCTTCCTCGTCATAGCATGCCCACCAGCATGCGTACCAAATGTACCCTCATGTATTTCCTCCATGAGCAGCTTCGCCTCTTTCTCATCTACACAACGTAGTAGCACCAAGTCGTGATTTCGTCTGTACAGGACACCGTCTGGATTCAGGTAGAAATTACCCGCCAATCTCCTGAGAGTCTTCTGATCGTGACCGGATGCCCCAGCCGGATACTCTTTGTTCTTCAGGAAATTAAGGATATCAAAATACCAGGGTTTATCATCAGATGCTTCGTCAATGGCAAATACGAAGGCAGGTCTGTCAAGCCGAGAGATAACAATTCTGGGAGCCTCATTCCAGAAGTTGACTTTGTACATGGAAGACAAAGTGGCCAGGGCGTCAGCCATCTGATTCTCTTCTCGCGGTACATGATGCAATTCAACCTTGTCAAAGAAAGGCAACAATCTCCTTGCGTAATTCATGTACGGTATCAAATTGGGCTGACGTGTCTCCCATTCCCCTTTTATTTGATTCACCACCAGAGCTGAGTCTCCGTATACATCCAGATTTTTGATTCGCAAATCAATGGCTTCTTCAAGCCCCATGATACAAGCTTCGTATTCGGCTTCATTATTGGTAACTGGAAAGGTCAATCGAGCAGTAAACGGGATGTGCGACCCGTGTGGAGTAGTGATGATTGCCCCTACTCCGCTACCGTAGGCGTTTACAGCTCCGTCAAAGATCAACTTCCATTTGGAACCCAATTCTGGTCCTTTGTCTGGCAAAGGCTCTTCACAATCTTTCATCTTTAGGTACATGATATCCTCGTCAGGAAAGTCAAACCTCATTGATTGGTAATCCTCAATAGGCTGCTCTGCCAAGTACTCAGATAATACACTCTCCTTTATAGCCTTCTGCGAGACATATTGGATGTCATATTCGGTCAAAACCATCTGCCAACGGGCAATTCTCCCCGATAATGCCTGCTTTTCGAATACGTATTTGATAGGATCCATCTTCGAGATGAGCATGGTTGTATGATTCAGCATGTATTGCCTCAAACGCTTGGCGGCCCAGGCTAGCGCGCAACAAGTTTTTTCGAGCATTGAATATCGAGATTCACATTCAGTAAACTTCTTACTCAAGTAGTATATTGCATGCTCTTTTCTTACTGTCTCGTCGTGTTGACCGAGAACACAACCCATACTTCCCTCAAGAACTGTCAAATACATAATCAAGGGTCTCCCCGCTACTGGGGGTATCAAAATAGGAGGCTCCTGCAAATACTGCTTTATTTTATCGAACGCCTTTTGACAATTTTCATTCCACGTTACAGCTTGGTCTTTTTTCAACAGCTTGAATAACGGCTCACATGTAGCCGTTAGGTGAGATATGAACCGAGCGATGTAGTTCAACCTCCCTAAAAACCCGCGCACCTCTTTCTCTGTTCTAGGCGTCGGCATCTCTTGTATCGCTTTTATTTTTGCAGGATCAACCTCTATTCCTTTTTCGCTCACGATAAACCCCAGCAGTTTACCCGATCTCACCCCGAAGGTGCACTTGTTAGGGTTCAGTCTCAGCCTGAACTTCCTAAGACTTTTGAATAACTTCAGCAGATTCACCAAATGCTCTTCCTCCGTCTGGGATTTGGCAATCATATCATCGACATAAACTTCGATCTCTTTATGTATCATATCATGGAAAAGAGTCGTCATTGCACGCTGATACGTTGCCCCAGCATTCTTCAATCCGAAGGGCATCACTTTATAACAAAATGTTCCCCAAGGTGTTATGAAAGTAGTCTTCTCCATGTCTTCTGGTGCCATCTTAATCTGATTATAGCCCGAGAAGCCATCCATAAAGGAGAATACGGAGAATTGAGCAGTGTTGTCAACCAGCACATCGATGTGAGGAAGCGGAAAATCATCTTTCGGGCTCGCTTTGTTCAAATCACGGTAATCTACGCACATTCTCACTTTACCGTCTTTTTTTGGCACTGGTACAATATTAGCGACCCATGAGGGATATTTTGTAACAGCTAGGAAACCAGCATCCCACTGCTTTTGAACCTCCTCCTTAATTTTCACTGCCATATCAGGTCTAGTTCTGCGAAGCTTCTGCTTGACCGGCGGGCATTCTTCTTTTAACGGCAGCCGGTGCACAACCATATCTGTATCAAGCCCAGGCATGTCTTCGTACGACCAAGCGAACACATCACTATACTCTCTGAGCATTTCAACCAGTCTTCGCTTGACGTCGCTCTGCAGCGCGGCTCCTATACGGATGTTTTTTTCAACCCCTTCCGACCCCAGGTTAATAATTTCGATGACCTCCTCATGAGGCAGAATGACTCGTTCTTCTTGCTTTACCAACCAAGACAATTCTTCGGGGACGTCGCCATCTTCAACAATCTCTTCTTCGGCCTGAAATACCAGATGCTCAAAGTCGAGACGAGTCATAGGCGGTTCAATGATGTCATCTGAAAATGTTATCCTGCAAAAGGAATGGTTAAATGCTTCAAAATGCGTATAAAGCGAATAACCACGTTGCCATTTTATTGTAAAACACAAAACAGGAAAAACAGAGATCGCAATATTTGTACATGAAAAAACGCCTTTTATTTAACGATTAAACAACGCAATATACATAACAGCACGACCCTAAGCAAAATCATGATGCCTCGGGTAAGACACCAGATTGTTCAACAATTAAGAAAACAAAGTATTACTGTTTGTGAGTCACAGGAACAATCTCCTGAATAGACCAATTGCATAATCCTTGTCCTGGCACGCTCGGCTGAATCCAGGCGTCCATGTCGCAGTCGCTGTCTCCTTCTTCGGAATCTGAAACAGCGTTGATGGCCTCGTGACACACTCCACTAGCTGTGATGGTTATCGGTCCTCTGAAATGGGGTGCCCCAGCAGCAGGTGTTGATGACGACGGTTGATATCCCAGCCCAAATCTATCCATCTTCACGGGAATATCCAGAACCTTGCCCCAGCCTTTTGTCTCACCAGTCTCCATTAGAGCCTGAGCTTCCTTGTATGACGAGACGACTACTTCTGACGCTTTACTCGGCCCGTGACCTTTGTCTTTGATGCGTAACCCTTCAAAGGCTTGACAGGGTGTTTCATGAATCTCGCCGTCGACTTCTACATACTTGAATGTCGACAGATGGCTAACCAATATATCTTCTTCTCCACAGACTGTGACCACACTGTCCCCTACCATGTATTTCAGCTTTTGGTGCAAGGTAGATGTGACTGCCCCAGCACCATGGATCCAGGGTCGTCCGAGAAGGCAACTGTATGCTGGCTGGATGTCCATAATATAAAATTCAGTTGCGAAAACCTCCGGCCCTACCTGTAGAGGTAACGTTATGGATCCAAAGACTGTTCTTCGTGTACCATCAAATGCCCTGACCACCAAGTCATTAGGCGTACAAAGGATTCCTCTGACATCCAGTTTCATCATCGCTTTCTTAGGCAGTACGTTTAAGGAAGATCCGGTATCTACCAGTACATGAGACATGAATGAGCCCCTACACTCAACAGAGACGTGCAACGCCATGTTATGCTCTCTCCCCTTCGGGGTCAAATCAAAGTCTGTAAATCCCAAGCTATGGCCTGCGTTCACATGCGTCAGCACCCCCTCCAGCTGATTCACGGAAACATCTTGGGGTACAAAGGACGTATCCAGAACTTTCAGCAATGCATTTCTATGAGCTTCGGAACATAATAGCAACGACAGTATGGATATCTTTGACGGCGTCTGTTGAAGGTGCTCAACAATCTTATAATCACTCTTACGAATAAGGCGCATGAACTCTTCCACATCCTTCAATGACGTTTCTTTTTCGTTCCTCTGCACCGGGACATTCTCATTCATCTTTCCTTTTCCCTTCGCCAGTCGTTCGGCCTCTACCTCAGGCGATATGAAGATTCTCCCACTTCTTGTCATCCCTCCGGTACCGACGACGTTGTCTACAATCTCAACTGGCTGCTTACTAACATCAATTTTCACCCCATCACAGTATGCTTCCAACCCATAGGTCCAGGGGACTGCCTTAGTGCTCTCGTAAGGGATTGGTCCTGCCTTGGTGATAGTGATCGGCGGTCGCCTGGCCGGCGCCGTTATAGTTATCGTTTTTCGGGGAATCGTCACAGTAGCTACATCACTTCGCTCGTCTGCTAATACCTCTGCAGGCTCTTTGACTGCCGTTCTGTCGAATTGCAATGTGCCTCCATCTATTAAGGTCTGAATACCCTTCTTCAATTCAGCACACCCCCCAGCTTGGGTCCAACACTCTAAACAATACTCGTCGCAGCCTGGATACACACCTCCTTGCAATAATCTGCTCTTTATCTCGCACAACAGTGTCTTGAGGTCGTCAACATTCATAATCAAGTTCAAACCCTCCTCAGTTAAAATGGCATTTGCCCCATGGTTGGGCATGGGCTTTTGCACTATGTTCGGACCTGCCTGTCCAAAATTGATAGCCTTACTATCCAATAGATCCTGCACCACATGCTTGAACGCGTGGCAACCCTCTATATCGTGGCCAGAAGCCCCAGAGTGGAATTCACAGTGCTTGTTTGCGTCAAAACCGTACGGAGGAGTGCCTGTTACTGGCGCCATAGTTCTCTTTTCCACCAAGTTCAAACCCAGTAACGTCTGTAGCAATTCTGCATACGTTGAAGGAGGCGTTTCAAACACCCTCCTTGGTTTGCCCCCCTGGATTCTGCGCTGAGCAGGATGTACCCCCTATTGTGGCTGCCGTTGTTGTTGTTGTATCGGTTGTTGCTGAAATGGAATGGTAATACTTGCCACCTGCTGCGGCTGATTGTACTGGCTTCGCCTTCTGCCCCGGCCTCGGCCTCGGCCCCCAAACACTGCACTTGCATCACCTTGACGGCGCCCACTGAAAGCCCTTCTGTTACTGCCAGCTGAAGTGGATTCCTCAGCTTGGAATCTTCCCTGTTTAATGTTGCTTTCAATCTTCTCTCCCATCAGGATTAAGTCTGAGAAACTGCCTAAGGACGTGTGAAACAGCTTGTCATAAAACACACCGGTAAATGTTCCTATGAACATATCATTCATTTCTTTGTCCTCCAAAGGAGGATGAACTTGAGCAGCCATGTCGTGCCATCTCTGCGCATACTCTTTGAAGCTCTCGCCCTTCTTCTGGGACAACCCCTGCAATTGGACCCGGTTGGGTGCCAAGTCACTGTTGTACTTATAGTGAGCCACAAACGCTTCAGCCAGCTGCTTCCATGTCTTTATCTGTGTTGGCTCCAACCCCATATACCATTCAAGGGAAGGACCAGACAAGCTATCTTGAAAGAAATGCATCAGCATCCTCTCATCATTTGAATACACCGACATCCTTCTGTAGTATGACCGTACGTGCACCTTTGGACAGGTATCCCCCTTATATTTGTCGAATGTGGGAGCTTTGAATTTTATTGGTACCCTCAGGCCAGGCACCAGACCCATTGTAGTCATATCTAAGCCAACAGCGCTTTGATTCACAACCCCCTTCATCTGCTCCTCGAGCATCTTGATTCTCTGAGAGTCATCCATAGGACCTTCGAAACCTCCACCAGAGAAAGCATCCTCTTGCTGATCTTCTAGCCAATTACCGTTCCCAGTTCCGTATCCATCGTACCCGTTGTCACAGCCAACTCTAGTCTGATTCATTACAGGGCCTCGCCCCCTGTTACCATACCCCGGAGCGACTCCGGCAGGTCCAAAAGACATTATCCCGACACCATTTCCATTTCTGAATCCGCCATAACCCTGATTAGTCATACCAAATCCGTCCTGTCCGAAACCTTGAGCGTTGAAGCCATACTTCCCAGCATGATCAAACCCCTGGTCATTGAAGCCGAATCCATTATTACCGAAGCCATTACCTCCCATATTATCACCACCCAGATTGACATCTCCGAACCCAACGTTGTTGACTACAGTCTCGTTACCGATTCCAACATTACCGTTCCCGGCGGCAGCGCCATTGTTCACATTGATAGCAGGTATGTTTACCACAGGTGGAGCTACTGGTGTGGGGGTACCATCCCCGTGAATAGTGTCGACTCGCACAGAATTATGGTCTTCATTTTCGTGCCCAACATTTCTTACCAACAAAGGCTGCACCAAAGCTTGCAAATTCTCCTGGCCTTTCGCAATGGTCTCCATTGTCTGCATGAATAGCGCCAGCTTCTCACGCATGTCCTGCATTTCATTCTGCATCTGATCCATAATTCTTCGGCAGTTGGTACGAGTGGAGTATCGGTGCGGGCGCTGACTTTCAATCCTGAAAAGACCTGGACAGTGCAGGAAGTGAGATACAGTTCAATAATCACCTGTAATGCAATATGAATGGGAATGCAATGCAATATGTGTCTGTGCATTAGGGAATATCATTCCCCGATTCTAGTTTGAATGTGCCAGTGCGGTGACAGTGCTAGCAATACGGTGATCGGAGCCGAATCATAGAAAACACCACATATATTGCAGAGAAATCCATTAAGCCAAGAATACGATATCAATGCGTGTACAATAAGAAGGCATAACCTCGACCAACAATCCTGGTGATGGTCAGCACAAATGCAAATAAAGCATACACATTAATACATGAAATGGTCAAGTGCTCCCATAGGCCTGGTACTCCTCTAATAACTTCTTGGTCTCTGGATGACTTGGTCGGGAAAGCAGACCCTCAACAAGTAGATCTCTTCGCTTGAGAATACGTCGCAAATCACCAGCAGATTCCTCCCATGCCCATTCTCCGAAGCGATCCTCTAGCTTCCGCTTCTGAGACACAGCTTCTTTCTTGCCCTCGATGGCCTTGTTCAATGCATTATGGAGACTATATCTGGCCATTACCTCCTCTTCATACTTCTTAGTGCTAGCCTTCAATTGTTCTTCAAGTTCAGAAATTTGCTGCTTCAATTTGTCTTCCCTCTTTTTGTTGTTGGTTAGCGTAGCATTCCACGTCTTGTTACAAGAAGAGATTTCCCGGTGGGCGGCATCGAGTGCTTTCTTTTTGGACTCCAACATGTCATGAGAGCTTCTGAATTCTTTCCCCAGGCGTTCACGCTTCTTTTTCTCTTCATTCAATTCAGCACCTAGCCGGTTTACTAATTCAATCTGCTGTTGGAAAGAATGCACAGCCTTGTTCTTCTCACTACGCATCTGAGCCAGTTCCTTTTCTAACCCTTCATTGATCTTCATCAAGGCTTCTTTTTCTTTTACAACTCGCTCGTAGACCTCCATAGTAACAGTGGTTGGTTCTTCCACCGGAATATGAACAGGGACTGGTGCAGCTAGAAATGGCATCAGCAACTGTCTTGCTCTCTCTTGGATCCAAACTTTGTATGGTACATAAGCCTGAAAATCATTCTTCCCCAACAATAGTTTCCCTCTTCTGTTGATACGCATCCAGGCATGCTGAAGCTTGGCTAGTAACTCTCCATTCAAATCACCGGTGAAGTACAGAGATTCCTGTACTTCTTCCTCCTTAGGTGGGTTCTTCAACGCGTATCCAAACTGGTGAACGAACAGAGATGGGTTATAATTGATGCACCCTTTTCTTCCTATCAACGGAACATTAGGATACCCAGAACAACTGAAATAAGCTCAGACCCCAACAAGTCTCGGTCAAACCACTCAATGTCTTCAGAAGATAGTCTCATCAGGCGCTCTGGCCAATCAACTGTAGTTGCACTATCTACAAAAGGTCCCTTCAGCGGGAGATGGCTCTTAAACCACATGTTCAACAGCGGCGTACAACAGTAAACAGTCTTTCCTCTTCTGTTTTCATTTTTGTAGTGCAACGAATGATAGAGATCTCCAATCAAAGTGGGTACCGGGTTGCCAGCAGCAAACAGATGAAAAGCGTCCAAGTCCACAAAATTGGGTAAGTTGGGAAACAACACTATTCCTTAGATGCATAGAGCCAAGATAGCATTAAAGACTATCCAGCACCCGCTCTTGGCGTACTCTTGAGCTTTGCCAACCAGAAAATCGAGGGAGAAACCTGGAACCCCAAGCCAAGAAGTCACTAATAGTTCAGAAGCGTTCATGTGCAAGGCCTTAGCTAAGTCCTCCAGCTGGGGCTTAGCGTCACGATGGATGAAAGGAACCTCATTTTGTACCGGCAACTCGATAAACTCTGCGTATTCTTCCATGGTAGGCCCTAAAATAAAGTCAGCAAACGTGAAACATCTCAATGCAGGGTCGTAGAATTGCATCAAGGTGTACAGCCCATTCATCTCAACAGCAGTTGGCTTGCAGACCAGTCTCAACAATCATCCATGACTCATCCTGAAACTTCTCCTAACCTCCTCATCAGCAAGGGACATCAGACCAAGTAGGGGAGTAATGTCAGGTGTAGGCAACTTGTACGCAACTGTCTTTCTCAAACCAGCCATGATCGATGAGATGAAGTCCGGGCACTAGAATCAGGGAATATGCAAATGCACCTCCAGCACAGACACACGTTAATGAAATGCACATGATAATGGTTATGCGAGCAATGCAATGCAAACAGATGCAACAGGGACCAAATGCCATGGCTGAGAAGCCTGAACCAAATCATAAGTCTCAGATAGACCCTCCAGAATTCCTCAGACCCTGGTCTTAGACAGACCCAATACAAAGCTCCAACACTGGTCTCTGATAGACCCCATAACATAACTCTGACTGGTCTCTGACAGACCCCATATCATAACTCCAACTGGTCTCTGATAGACCTCTCAACTGTCCATAAATACCCAGGATCTCAGATCAAGAAACAAACCGGTATCTGAAGGTCTAGTTACCTGCATAACCCCAAACCCTCTCACAGGTAGGTATCCTAGTAACTAACAATGGTATGGCATCCTATGCGGTCGTCGGCGTCACAGACTTTCAGGGTTGATGATACGATTCCCAGAAGGAGTGGCATCATCAAATCCTGAAGAGGCCTCACTTAGCCAACTTCCAAATGATTGGTTCCCGGAGTCGACAATTCAGCTAACCAACAACCCCTTCGATCCAAAGGGTAGAAAAAGAAGTCAACCAGAAGAACCTCGTCCGAGTGTAGATTTTGTGGGACACTAATGCAAGCAAAGCTGGCACGCGCCCACTACTTTCTACTCTAATTCTAAGTGCACTCAAGCCCAAGTCCGGCTTATCTCTCAATCATAGAACACCCGTCACACCCCAATACAACAATAATAACAATAATATAATGATGAAAGTAAATGACAGAAATATAAATCCATACAAAATCCTCAACGGGAGAACAAGCGCTAGGATTGACTCGCTTAAGGGACGTTGGATCCCAAATGCATAAGGAACTATCGCAGTCCTTAGCAGCCAGGGGACGTTGGATCCCCAGCAGAGTCGCCAGCTGTCGCTACTGCGAAAATCGGCGCCGACTGAACAGAAGAGTCGCCACCGTGCGTTATTTATCCCAACGGAGGGAAAGGAAACGCTCAGAGTAAACCTACCACAAAGACGGGAAAGGAATGGTCATTGCAACCAAATCCTGGATTCGGGAGTCGGTTACGCAAGGGGAAGGTATTAGCACCCCTCACGTCCGTCGTACTCGACGGGATCCACGCTTGTTTTTTGGTACGGATTGTTATTCTATCTACTCTACAGGTCTGGAGTTAAAAGAGAATAAAATGACTCGGCAATGTATCACACTTTATGCCTACGTATTCCCGTCTGGAACGAGAAATCAGAGTCAACATAGTTTGCCTACCTACGGGAAAGGAGGGGAAGGTTGCTCGCTAGGATATCGCATCCTATGCCTACGTACTTTCATACAGCATGAAAGATCAGAGCAAACGTAGTTCGGGCCACGTACGACACAAGTCTGTTTTGATTGCTTTTATCTCCTTCTAAAAAAGGGTTTTTCTGATTAGCAGTCCAAGCGGACAAAAATTGACGTTTTGATGAGTTCACATTCTTTTACGGAAGAAGTGTCTTTTATTGTGTTTGAAATATTTATTGTGTTTTTCTGTTTGTTTTGAGAAAGAAGAGACAGAACTCTAACCTATGGTTGCAAAGGGAATCAAACTAACCTAATGTTATCATGCATGGGTTAAGACCTAATGTCTATCATGTTCCTCTCTTGCGCAGAGAGAAACAGAGATCCTAAAGGATAAACGAAAACAGAGACAATAGCATATACAATAAAGCAGTAAAATGCATGGATGCAGCAATACAAGCGAGGCAAGGGAGTCCCACTCAACCTCGAACCTAGAAAACAACAGGCAAAAGCGAACAAAATTCGCTTTCAACCTAACAGATTAAATGGCAAACAATACAGTTAGGGAAATTCAAACAATACATCAAAAATTATAAACAGCAAAAATAAACAGCAAAAAGCAAGCTTCATCAACATCTGTCTTCAAGTCATCTTCAACCATCTACAAGTTTCAAGCAAGCATCAGTCTTCATCTTCAAGCCTTCAAGCAAGGTCTCTATCTTCAATCTTTCAAGGCTTTTCTTCAAGTCTCACTCTCCAAGATGAGCATCAGTCAACAAGATGAATTGGATGTTAAGCAGTCAGTTGCCTACAAAGGGTGGCCTACTGACTGTTAACATGATACAGACAGTTTTCTCTCAAAAGTTCTATCTTTTAAATACATTCACTAATCCTTCCAAAGGAAAGAGGTGGATATTTAAAAGAGACTTTGAATCATAGAGAAAGAATGGAGGCAAACAAGACCTTCCATGTTTGTGAATCAAGTTTCTATTCTAGAGCTCTACCTAGCTCCTAGATCCTATAACCTTCAACAGCTGCCAGCAAGATATACTCCTCATCAACTCTGGAAATTAAGCTTCATTCTCTTAGTCTTCAATGGGCTTCATCAGCAAAGTCTTTAACTCAAACCCAAGCCCCAAGCAGGCCCAATACCCCACACAATCAAACAAATAACCCTAGAGAGGGCACACCACACAATCAACCAATCACAAGAAATATACTAGTAGTAATAATAGAATGGGGGAAGTCTAACATTTTCTAAGGGATCTATTACTTACCCTCAATACCCCTATAGTCCCATCATTTAATTTGTCCTAAAGAAAACCCAAAAGAAATTTGCTTTGTTAGACCTATACTATATTTACAACCCTAAATGATTAGCCTAATGTTTTCTAACTAAACTACCTAAAATAGATCCTAAAAAATTGGTATAAAAATCAAGGGGGCACCTAATATATGTATCTAGTTATACTAAAAAATTGGCCTAAAAAGATTATGAGAACCACCTAAAAGAAATTCTACAAAAACTATATACAAACTAAAAGTATTAAAAAGGCATTAAAAGAAAAAAATATACAAAAAATATTAAAAGAAAATAAAATGGAAATTTTATTACATGATATTTTTCTACACAGAAATATGAAAATGGTAAAAAAAACAACCAATCAAAAATATGGAATTTCCAATTTATTATGAATTTTCAAACAATTAAGGAAAATAAAGGAAATTAAAATGAAGTAAAATGAGCTAGGGGTGCAGTAAGTAAGAAAATGCATTGGAAAATGGATGATGGGCCCAGACTGGGGGTGCGCGTAGCAAGGCGCGCCTGGGCCCAGTTTAATCAGAAAATACAAAAGAAAAATAAAAAACAAAACGGTGCAGAAAGTAACAAATGCAGTTCAATTGGGAATGGGCCTGGCAAGTGGGGGTGTGGCTAGCATTTTGGACTAAGCCCAAGAAGGGACTTTAAATGAAACGAAGCGTTTTGTAGCTTCAGACTCTTCCCTCGCGTTTCAACTTTAAACATAGGCCGTTGGATGTGAGTCTTGGTCAAAAATCTGCGAACGATCCAACGCTTGCCAAGTCGTCTTCCCCAATGAGTTAGGGTTTCTACCATGAACACCATGCACGAAGCTTTCATGAACCAGTCTCCAACACACTCATACAGCTTCGTTTCTCCATAAAATTCAAATCCGTAAAAAGCAAAGATGTTCTATTTCTCAAGCAGAATACAACCACGCTAATAATTCTCACTGAAACCAACTGAATCAAGAAACCCGATGGTACACTTCCATGAATACTCAAACTTCCAACTTCTTCTTTTTCCAATATCTTGTCATCAAAATACTCACCTTGTATCACTGATTATCCTAAGCTAAACCACATGAATTAAAACTTCCTATTCTTCGAGTTCTAGATCCAAACAGTTGGTGTGCTCCAATGTCAACCTTCATGAAATGCTCTCAAACTCACTGGAATCGATCATCTACCTATTCCTAACAGTTCTAACCTAATGATTCTACATCATGCTATCTATTCTAGGTCAATTCGAAGAAAACACTAACCTGGTGCAAAATTGAAAACAGATGATGAAGCTCTTGGATTCGCAGCCAGCAATGCTCTAGGATTGATCAATGGAGGTGGATCTTGATACTGTATGCAGCAACTCTTGCTCAAATGCTCTGGATTGCCATAACCAACTCTTTTTGCAATTTGAATGATGAACTTGCAGCACACGATTATGACTTCAATACACTCAGATCTTGCTTGGGATGTGATCTATGATGAATATGGAGTATGATAGAATCAAGAGCTTTGAAGAATGATGAAAAATTGAGAGAGTTTGGATGAATTTGCAAAAATGCAAGAGAGAATGAAACTATGTGTTTTGGATCAAAATGAAGTGCAACCCTGCATTGAATGAGCTCTAGGGTTTATATAGATGCCCATGGAATCATCTAGAAATTGCTGGAAGTTTCTTGTACACAAATCCCTTGTGATTTGGCATATGTTACTTTAATGATAAGCAAGCCATGATAACTCTCAAACTTTGAACTAAACTCAAAAATCCACTATTGCCAATGTTCTCAAAACATTAATTCCAATCAAAATGACCTATAGTTTCACCCCATTTGGACATGTTATGGAAAATTCCCAAAAAATGGCTATTTAATGACTTTAATCATGCCTTAATTAGGTCATTTTTGCAAATATGAGCTACACCCATTTCCAAACCTCCATGACCACTTTTCTAGACTCAAAACATCATTTGGAACAACTTTGATGTTGTGAAGTTTTTCATTTGAAGCTTCCTTGTATGAGTTTTAGGCATATGCTTGAAATGACCCATAATTCTCAAATGACCAAAATACCCTTTGCTTGCCAAGGTCATAAGTAGAGTTCCACAAATCAGATGAAGGCATACCATACCTTTCTAGAAATATAAGATCATGAGGCACAACTTTCATGTTTACCAGAAATCCATTTGAAAGCTCCTTGAGGGGTAAAAGTTGCTTGGAAGTCAAGTAACTTTCACAGACAAATTTCAGATGCCTCTGACGACCTGTAACTTGCAAGGACCATAACTTGAGTTCTATAAATCTACTTGATGTCTTCCACCCCTAAAATTAAAGGTCTTGAGATCCTCTACAAGTTTAATGTTGGCCAAGGATCCATTTGAAGCTTGAATTTTGAATTATCTTGCTTGGAAGTTTGACCTAAATCAGGGGATTTTAAACAGAAACCCTAATTTAGAAACTCCTCTTCTTCTTGATTTCTCTTGATTTCTCCTTGGTACCACACCACATCCATATCTACATGTCAAATGATGAACCCCACATCCTTAAAATAGACCTTGATGCCTTTCAATCAAGCATTTGACCTAGGGTTGACCTAGGGTTGACCCAGATGAAACCCTAGTTGACTGTCTTCAACTGCAACTCTTGTGATCACATCACTGACTTGTCTCACTTTCAAAATGGCCCTATAGGTCCTCCATGATGTCTATATACCCTCCATGCTCAATTCACATCTCACAACTTCTTTGATGATCTTCAAATACACTCAAGATAGGAGAGAGATCCACTGCTTGATCCACTGACTTCCTAGATTTCAATTTCTTTCTGATGACTTGGATATGCTTGAATTTGAATAAGAACCTCTTGATAGGCTCACAGAGATAAGAATAGTACTTGGTCCCTATTGGATGCCTTGCTATGCTATGCTATGCAAATGATTAGACTATGTACATGACTTCTTATGCAAATGCTAATGCAATTGAAACATAAACCAAGTGAAGTAGGTTGAGCAAATTTTAGGGTGCAACACAAAGTCATAGGATTCAACGGGTTTTAGGGCATCACTGCACGTTGGAATGGCTTAATTTATTAAAACACACAAAGACAAATGCAGCACACAAAAGAGAAAATTGTTTTGGGTTTTTTAAGATTGCCATTTTTCTTTTAAAATGAAAGCAAAAGTGGTAAAGGAAATAACACCAGGAATTTAACAAAATAGTTCATTTTTCATTGATTTTCTTGAAAGCACAGGGCCCTTACAAAACATTCCTATAGCCTTGGGCATGGCTATGGAGATTCAAAACAACAACAAGAAAAGAAAGACAAATAAATTACTTTAACTCAGGAAAGACCATAGGAATCTCAATAGCTTCCCAGTTGCTCAAGGAAGATTCGCCATGATACACTAACTGTTCAAGGTCTTCATCTTCAAAATCTTCTTTCACAACACTGACTTGGAATCCTCCACTGATGAATACTTCTTGTATGGTCTTTTGGCGCCCTTTGTCATGTGTCGGTGCTTCATCATGAGTTGGTTTGTAACCCAACCCTTGGCGATCCATCTTTGGCTTCACTTCAATAACCTCTCTCCAACCTGCAGGAGTACCTTCTTTCAGTGTAGACTTGATGCTCTGAGCGGATGCAAAAGATGGACCACTCCTAGCCACTGTTTCCTCTAACATCACTGTGTTAGCTATCTCGAGTGCCTGAAAGGAAGTTTCTAAGGCGCCTTCATCTGCCTCAATATACTTGAACGATGATAGATTGCTCACCATTAGGTCCTCTTCACCGTGTACAATCACCAGTTTGTCATTCACAACAAATTTCATTCTTTGATGTAAAGTAGAAGTCACCTCCCCGGCTGCGTGAATCCACGGTCGTCCCAATAAACAACTATAAGCTGGGTTAATGCCCATGACTTGGAATGTAATATCGAACACATGAGGTCCGATCATGATTGGCAATTCTACCTCTCCAACAACCGTTCTTCTTGAACCTTCAAAAGCTTTTACAATCAATGACGTCGGTTTCATTTCTTCCCCTGCATATGCTAACCTTGCGAGTGACCTTGCGGGCAATACATTCAATGAAGATCCAGTGTCGACCAAAACTCGTGCCATTGTGTCTTCTTGGCACCTGACAGATATGTGCAACGCACGGTTGTGATTGCGTCCTTCTTTTGGCAACTCTGCATCACTAAAACTCAGGGTGTTACATGCTGTAATGTTGGCTATTACTGAATCAAATTGGCCGAGAGTTATATCTTTTGTCACATGTGCCTGCTTCAATACTTTTTGCAGAGCTTCTCTGTGGGTTGGAGAGTTCATCAAGAGAGACAAGATCGATATCTTCGATGGGGTTTGGTGAAGCTGATCAATAACCCTATAATCACTTTTCCGAATAATCCTTAAGAATTCCTCGTCGTCTCCCTCAGTACTTGGTACCTCTTTTTCTTTTGTCGCAGCAGGGGTAACCTCTTTTGAAGCGGTTACTGTTATTTTTGGCTGATAGATTCGACCACTACGGGTCATTTTACTTGTACCTGCAATATTTGTCACGTCCACTTGGTCGTCTTTCACAGTCTCTTTTTGACTAACCTTCCCAGATCCTCGGTCTATCACAGTCATGTCATACTTCCATGAAACAGCCTTTGTGCTTTCAAAAGGAAATGGTTTTGGTTTCTGAATAATAACCGGTTGAGGTTGATCGATAGCCGACTTGTTGAAAACATGCTTCACACTTTTGTTGGTCATTTTGAACACCGGAACTTTCTCACCTTTCTTTGGTAAATTAAAAACAGGCTCAATTACCGAAACTTCTTCTTTCCTCGCCTTAATACACACTTGCAATACTCCTTCATCAATCAATCTTTGTATATCTCCTCGTACCACATCACACCCTTTAGAATCAATAGAACATTCTTCACAATCATTATGGGCACCTTCTATCAATCCTGCTTTCAACAGCTTCTCGTGAAGTAACTTTACCGGAGTCTTGATTTCTGACACACCTCAGACTATCTTTTCATCTGAAACTTCTTCTATAGCATTAACCCCTCCATGATTCGGAAATGGATTGCTTTTAACATTAAGGGGTACATCATCAAAAGACAAGATCTTCTTTTCCATCAACTCCCTAACAAGATGTTTTAAGGCAAGACCACCTTCTAAATCATGACCAGCAGCGCCTTCGTGAAAGGCACAATGAGCATTCAGATTATAGTGAGGAGATGTAGTGTCTGGGTTTAACGGTCGTGTTGTTACCAATCCTTGCTGCACCAAGGAGGGGTACAACTCTGTATAAGTCATTGGTATCTGAGGAAGTGGAGGTTTTGTTGTTGGTCTCCGATTCTGGTAGTTCTGTCTGGGTGCCTGAGCTCTAGGCTGATGATGTTGCTGATAGGGTGGAGCGTTGGGCGCTCGTTGTTACCCTTGTTGAATTGGATGATATACAGGTGCTGGTACTGCCTGATAGCTGGGAATAGGATGATTGAAGGCCGGAGTTACAGCTGCCACATATGGTTGTTGGGCATACTCCAATGGATACATTGGTCGTTGTTGCTGGGATTGCTGAACATAACTTGCTTGAGGCTGCTGAACAAAGCCTTGTTGAGGTTGTTGAACATAACTTTGCTGATATTGTTGGTAAGGCGGTCTCCAGGTGTGACTTTTCCTTCCCACGGTTATGGAATTTGTCTCCCCTTCTTTCTTTTTATGAAAATTACCGCTGAACTTCTTGACATTATTGCTACCAGAACTGCTGGAACCACCAGTCACCTTTCCATTCTTCATTCTTAACTCTACTCTCACCCCCACTGCTACTATATCAGAAAAACTTGCGGTTACACTACTGATCATATTCTCATAAAACTCTGGTCTTACCGTATCGACGAACCAATCTGTCAACTCTTTTTCACTCAAAGGAGGTTCTACTTGAGAGGCGGTTTCCTTCCACCGTTGTGCGTATTCTTTGAAAGATTCCGAACTCTTCTGCGACATACCCAGTAACTGTCTTCTATCAGGGGCCAAATCCATGTTGTACTTGTAATGCTTTACGAAAGCATCAGCCAAGTCTTGGAAACTGTGAATACGAGACTGATCCAGACCTAAATACCATTTAGCAGGAGCTCCTTTCAAACTATCCTGGAAACAGTGAATCATCAACTTATCATCTTCCACATGCGCGGCCATTCTTTGGTAATACATAATCAAATGCGTCTGAGGACATGTAGCACCAGAATACTGATCAAAATTGGGAACTTTGAATTTCGGCGGAATTACCAATCCAGACACTAAGCACATATCTCTGGCATTAGTACCAAAGATGTCATTCCCTTCCATTGCTCTGACTTTCCTGCCTATAGTCTCTACACTTTCTTTCAACTTATCATGTCATCCACTCTCCTCTTCATACCCATCAAGACCTTCGTACACTCGTGGAGGATTATGAAAAACAGGGCGCGCTTGGGTCTGAACAGAAGGCTGAGTGTAAGTAGGAATAGCTTGAGGAACTTCTGCCCCTAGGGGAACTGCTTGTTGATTGACTGCTGGTGGAGGTACAAAACCAGGCGGTAACCCATATGGTGGAACATTTGCAACAGTAACTACCGTTGGGATCGGCTCTACAGCTATGCCAGTGATTTCAGAAACAACAGTGGCTTGAGTGTCCAACTTTGCACGAATGACTTGTAAGGCTTCCATGATCTGCCCCATGCCTCCTCATAGCTCTCCGACTTCATTATCAATCCTGTCCACATCCAAATTTTGTCCTTCCATTCTGTTCTTCATCCTTCACCTGAAGTTGTCTACGGAGTTCCTCGTTCTCTTCTACGGCCACTTGGTACTTGTATCTCCAGGCTACTTCCGTTTGTTGTGATTTTCTCAAAGCAATCTTCAACTTCTCTTCTTCAGACATAAAGACCATTGGGGGTTCCTCCTTCAAAACCATGGGTTCCTGCTGAGGATAAGGCATCTTCAACTGAATAGCTCTCTTTCGGACCCATTGGAGATAAGGCTCGAGAGAGAGACGCAATTAGGTTTCCCTAAGTCTTCCTTTCCTTTCTTATGTACATGACCCCAAGCCTTTAGGATCTCTTCTTTCAATTTTGAACTTCCTTTAAAGAAAATATTCTCCACATGAGTGCTATTGGGTTTGTCCTTCAAAGGATATCCAAGCTGTCGGCGGGCGAGAACAGGGTTGTAACTGATTCCTCCATTTGTACCAAGAAGAGGTACGTTACCAAAACTTCCATAACTGTCAATGATTTTTATCTCATCGTAGTTACGGCTGTACCAATCAATATCGGAGTGAGCAAGAGCCATAATTTTCTGAGACCACCAACCTTCCTTCCAAAAAGCATGAGCCTTAGGTAAGTGAGAAATAAACCACTTGTATAACAAAGGGACACAACAGGTAACCATTCCTCCTTTATGAAGATTCCTCAGATGAACAGAATGATAGGCGTCAGCTAGTAAAGTAGGCACAGGGTTTTTCTTCAAGAAAATATTAATGGCGTTGAGATCCACAAAATTATCAAAACTTGGAAACAAGAAGATCCCATAAATGAGCAAGGCGAGGATAGCCTCGAATGCATCCATACTCAAATGATCAGCATAGTATTGGGCTTTCCCAACCAAGAATTCTGTAGTCAAACCAAAAACTCCTCCTTTAGTAGCCATATTTTTCTGAATATCCACCAATCCTAAACGTGTAGCTTTAGCAATTTCTTCCTCCTTAGGGTCCTTCTCCATGATTGGGAAAGGAGACTCATCAAGAATGGGTAACCCAACTAAGCAAGAATATTCCTCAAGTGTAGGTACCAGCTGATAATCAGGAAAAGTGAAACAATGGTAGAGCGGATCATAAAACTGGAGAAGTGTGGAGAGAAGTCCCAGATCCATCTTCTTATTTACCTTCAATAACGACAATAAGTTCCCATACCTGCTCTTGAATCTTTCTAGATCTGTTATCAAAGTGCTCAACCTCTCTATGTCATCCAAGTTAGGACTCTTGTAAGTGTACTTCATAGTTTTCTTTTTTCCACTATCCATGATGATCCTAATGTTTACACACAAAATTCTGAGTTCCATGAAACTTTTATGATATGATGTTTATGAATGCATGAATGCACAAACACAGGTAAGCACAAATTTCACATATACACATAGGTAAACAAATAAAGGTTCTAGGTTTGGAGAACATGAGCATGGAGCCAGGGTCTACCCATCCCAAAAGTATGTACTAAGGCTTTCAAAAACTATAGAACAAGGTTCTAAAAAAAAGGTCCCCGGAGTCCTCGACCCATCTTTCGGATATTATCAATTTCCCAAATACTTGGTGGTCGATAATATTCTCAAGAGAGCCTCGTCCAAATGTAGTATCGTGTATCAACTATTTCGAAATTACTCCCTTATAGTCACCGCACTACATCCTAATAAAGCCAAAGTGGGGAAAAGGTAATCTAAAGGTCCTCAGTATCACGGGCTCCCATGTAGAAAGTAGCATTGTTTTCACGAATACTCGATCAACAATACTAGCTCTCAGAAGGGCCTCTATTGAGCGGTGGTTTTCTCAAGTCAGCTTGGTCGGGAATCAACTCCCTATAAGCCTCCTTGAATATACCTCCATCCTATCATAAGTACGCTCAAACACGGGTATAGTGTTGTCTTATCACTCAAGATTCCCAAGATCCAACAGAGCACAAATGTACATATTTACAAGTATTCACAAATAAGCAAGTATTCAAACAAGATAGGTTAAACCCTCAAAGCAGCTACTCTCCCCAATGAAGTCGCCATTTCTGTTGTGGTGAAAATCAGATATCAAGCTATTAAATTAACTTGAATCTTAATTCTTTTACAACCGAACTTTAATTTATCCAAAGGAAAGGTCTAAAGAAAGAAAAACCCTTTTCGTGATGTAACGACAATGCTAAGAGATTCGGGGATCGGGGGTTGGTTATACCTAGGGAAGGTGTTGGCACCCTAAGCATCTGTAGTACTCTACAGGAACCTTTTGTTTGATTGCTTGCTAAGTTTGTGAGAATGTGCTATGGATTGGGAAAAGGTATAAGTTGAAACCTAAAGTTATATACACTAAGTTTGCTCGCAAAGACGTCGCGTCTTCTACCTACGTATCCTAACTAGGATAGAATCAGAGCAATCGTAGTTCACCTCACAAGGGATAAAGAAAACTTGATTATGATCAAGGTTCAAAGGGGAACAAACATAAAAATGTTTGTGTGGAGTTTGACAAAACTCCCTAATCTAAGTTGTAACACTCAAAAGGGGAAGTAAGAAATCATGACGATGATTCTTACATAGAGTTGACAAACTCTATCCTAGGGTTCTAGTTGAAGAACACTCCTAGTACTGGTGGGTTTTTTAGACTTAAAGAAAAGTCTAATGGTTTCTAAACTAAGGTTAAAGTGACTTAACAAAGTCAAGAGAAAGGTGAATAGGCTATCCATGACACATGGGTCAATGGAAAGACTTTTCCTTTGGAAGGAGAAAGGGGAGGCAACTTGGATGAGAGCTAACAAGCTTCATCACTTGGGGAAAGAACATATTAACATGGTAATAACATGATTAAGATAAAAGCATGGTGACAACCATTAAATGAACATGTTAAAGGTAAACACAAAATAAGCATTGATGACAATCAAAGCAATTGATCAAGCAAGGACTGCGACAACAGATCGAGCTTAAGTACATTCCTCAGAGGGGACAAAATAAACATGGCAACAACCAAAAATAAAATCCTAGCATGTTGACTAACATAAGGAAAAGAGGGCAAGCAAATATCATGACATTCACAAGTATAACAAGAGAGAAATTCATCTGCACACGCGAAAATGATTACAAAATGTACTTAACTTGCAAGTGGTAAAAAAGGATGAAAATTTGGGCAAACATGGAATTTTAAAATATCACATAAAAATAGACACAAAAACAAACATAATGCAAAAAGAATGGGTGTAAAATGATAAATAATGAAGGAGATATGAATTTTTGAAGCTTGGTTGAAAAATGGCAAAAATTAACAAAAGGTTGCCCTCCTCAGGGGTCGAACCCAGGTACATGTAGTGACAGGCGCTTAGGTGACAAGGTGACTACCACTGGGGTGGCTATACATCCGTTTGTAAATGCCACCCCATTAAAATATATGGGAATCATTCAAAACAGGCTGGGCACAAAACATGAAGCAACAAACCATTTTGCATTTTTATCATAACTTCTTCAAATCTTAATGGATTTGGGTGAAATTTTAGTCTAAATCATGTGAAATTTCACAAGGAACAAGATGGCATTTTTAGATTTTTTGAAATTCCTTCCTCATTTCAAAACCCGATAGCACTTACATTTGGATGCTTGAAAATGCATTTTGAAACTCATGACCTATTTTAATCATTTCCAACTCAAACCATACACATACACACACTATAAATATGTAGATGACTGAGTGTGAGCAATAAGTGGGGCTAAAAGCAAGTTGTGGTGAAAATGTTGTTCAAGTTGCAAATCTGTGTTTGTGGTGTGCATGAAGATGTGCAGATCCAATTCCAGCTAGTTTTACACCATTCCAATCATATACACACACCATACAAATGCTCATGAATGAATCCAAACACAAATTCAGATTGAAAACAAGATGTTATGAGAAATAGTGTTCAAGTTGCAAATGTCATGAACATGATGCATAATGGTATTCAGTTCTGATCCTAGGCAGTTTCAAATTGGATTAAATGCACACACATATTGAAAACATGATAATGAGTGAATTTCAATCAAGAGTTTAGGATCAGAGCAGTTTGAAATAAGAAATGGTATGCAAACTGTCAAACTGTCATGTGAGATGCATGATGAGGTTCAGTTTTGATTCCAAACATATTTAGGTCAAATAAAACATATACACACTACACATACATTGTATTAAGTGAGTTTAAGCCAAGAAAACAAGCCCAAAATGGTATGTGGTGAAAGTGGTACTCTAGTGCAAAGTTGACATGTGTGATGCACCAAAGAGTAGAGTTCAGGTTTTATGCATATTTACACCAAGTAAATCACACATACATCTTGAAAATATGTTAAAGAATGAAATCACCCAGAAGAAATGGTTCAAAACAGACTGTAGCAAAAAATGACATTTAAGTTGCCCTTTGGTATTAGGATGATACAGTAGGATGTTCAAAACCAGATTCAAGCACATTTTGATCATATGAATCACATACACATCTCTCATATATACAAACAAGTGAGTTCAAGTAAGAAAAATGGTTCAAACAGGGCTGATATGAAACATGGTGAGTTAAATGCAAAGTGATGCTCTTAAATGCAAGTTGAATGACCAATTCAGTTTTTATGCACAAATTGACCAAATTAAGCATTTACACACATTGAAAACATGTTATGGGATGAATTTAAACAAAAGGTATGGCTCAAAACAGGCTGACATGAAAAGTGGTGATCAAAGTGCAAGTTTTGACAAGTGAAAAGCATCATGATGCTCAGTTTTGATTCTAGTCACATATTGATCAATCTAGTCATGTACACAAGTCATATATATAAAGATAAGTATGTTCAAACATAAAATGGAATTCAAATCATGCTGTAGTGAAAACTGGCTGTCAAGTTGCAAAGTTAGGTTGTGAAATGCATGAAGATGTTCAAATTCAATTCCAAACATTTTGAGACTGAACTAACCATATACACACCACACATACATGATATTGAATGATTTCAAACACAATTTGAAGCTAAGAGAGGACTATCATGAAAAATGAGGGCTGAGTTGCAAGTTTTGGCATTTTGATGCAACCATGAAAGAGTGCAGTTCAGCATTCTAAGCAAAATTTGATCAAGTTAACTTCATACACATATTGAATACATGATGTTGGATGAATTTGAGCACAAATTTAAACACCTCTTGGCCTGAGATCACAACTGGTATGTTCATGACACAATTTATGCAAGACAAAGCATTTTATGAATGAACAAGCAAACCAAATGGAAACAGCTCAAACCAAACATACATACTCACCATAATAATGATTTTAAGTGTGATCTAAATCAACAAGCAGTTATATCTCAGTCATGACAGAATTTTGATACAAGACATACACATGACACATTTTCAACATAATGAACTCAAAATGCCAAAACATGAAATTATGGTGTAAAGCAAAGATGGAGTGTCTACATACCTCTAGTAGACTGCATTGAGCAGGTTTGATCAATAAGAAACCCAGAGAAAACTTCAAATGCACCTACCTTTGGAGATTTCTTCTTCTTGAAGCAAGAATGCAAACTTCAAGACAGTTGGAGAAATAAACTCCACCAATGATCCTTAATACTTTGGATAGTTGAGAAATGATATATGTGAGGTGTTTGAGTGATTAGAACATCAAGAAAATGTCTAGAATAAGTTTTGACTGATTTTGTGCATTGTGGTCAAAGTAACTTGGTATGGAAGTTGACTTTTTGGAGAATGAGGGTTTTAAGTGGTTCAAAGGTTGTAACACCTTCTATATCATATTTATGGATTATGGGGATGATGTTTGGTGAGTTTGAGTGTGGAGAAATGGTTTTGGCAGTTGGACTGTCAAGACAGATTTTTCATGGTGTTGGTGGATTTGTGATTTTGGTGAAAATGAATCAAAGAGTGGAACAGTGAGAGCTTTGTGTTTCTCTGGTTTTTAAGAGATCTCTCATGTCTTGAATGAAGTGGGGAGTGCCTCTATTTATAGGCAAATGAGAGAGTATGGACAGATTTGGAGATTTCCCTCCTAGGAGGGAAATGTTACTTTTTGGATCCATCCTCCCAAAAGAGGCTTTCTTGGCTTGGAGGTAAGCTTAAAGTCAAGAATCATGATGAGTTTAGTGTGTCTAAAGTCGTGCTAGAGAGTGTAGGTTGATGGCTGCTGGCAGAACTTACTTTCCACCTCTTGCTTGTTTTAATATTTCTTTAATGCAAGTTGTAAGGCAACTTGCAAGTCCACTTGCAAACTTGGCCAATTCCATTTCCTCTGCATTTCCTTTGTATTTCCATGCTACAAAGTCTCTACATATCAGATACAACATGTTTCAAAAGCTGAGATTGGTCCAATTGATCAAAGGAATGATTTTTTGAAAGTTTGTCAATGTGGGACTCAAGTGTAAAACACCATCTTGCCAAATCCATAACTCTCAGCTCACAAGTGCCATTGGGATGTTCTAGTACTTTTTAGAAATCCCTCAAATAGCTCTAAAACATTCATGTTTTCATGAGTTTCAAATTCTCGAAGGAACTTGGCCAAAAAGTCTCTCAAAGTTGCCAAAAAATGAGCTTAAAAGTGAAATTTCTCCAAGTCTTTTTCCCTTCTCAAAATGAATTTGGTCATAACTCCAAATCTATGCATTTTCTGATCATGGACCACTTAGGGGCTTTTGTAGGATTTTTCAAGATCTTTCCAATGAGATTTGAACCAACCCAATTGGATGTGTGGTTAAGGAGTTATGGTTTAGCCCCTTTCAAAACCCTAATTTCCCGATTTTTCGATTACTTCCTCATCCTTGATCCAATGGTCATGAAAATTGATAGGCAAGTGCAATATGACATAAGGACCATTTTTGATTCACACTTTGAAGTCCAATTCCTTAAATTTGAAGAGTTGACTTTTCGGTCAACCGTACGATCGATCGGTGACTACCGAGTCGTCTGTTGACACTCTGGACCTCCTGAGATTTTGGCACTTCTTGAATGAACTTTATTAAGCTATATGAACTTCATGGATCATGATCCCACCATTAAAACACCTTCCAACACCAAAGTCAAACTAGAGTTGACTTTTACTAGTCAAAAACCCTAATCGGGTACCGTGAAATACACTGTTCTTGATTCTGGGGTAACAACCTCAAATTGGATTCTCAATTGAAATCATATGATACCCTTGATCTTGTTTCATGATTGAATTAGCCTAAAAATTTGATTGATCACAACCCTGAAGCTTTGATTTGACTGTACAAAACCTTGATTCATCTGTAACTTGACAAAGACAAACTTGCACTGGGTTAGGGTTAGATAATTATGAGCATGCTCCTAAAATGATAATGAGAATCTAAGGGGTCAAAATTTGGGGTGCAACAACTCTCTACCTGCATTGGTCCCATCAGGTCCATGTGCAACAGTTCAAGAACTGTGGATGTTGCAAGATGGCCAATTTTTGGATGTGACATCTTGGTTTGCTTGCCAACTTGACATTCACCACAGACCTTACCTTCATCAATAGTTAGATTTGGAATTCCTCTCACAGATTCCTTGGAAATGATCTTTTTCATCCCTCTTAGATGAAGATGTCCAAGTTTTTGATGCCACAATTTGACTTCCTTTTCTTATTTGGCTATAGAGCAAATAGTGGAGTTACTTGAGGTTTGAGGCTCCCACAAGTAGCAGTTGTCTTTAGACCTAGCTCCTCTTATGACATCCTTTTTATCTCTATTTATGACAACACATTCTCCCTGTGTGAAGTTGACATTGAGTCCTTGGTCACAAAGTTGACTGATATTGATTAAGTTGGTAGTTAGTCCTTTCACCAGCAATACATTGTCTAGGTTAGGAACTCCAGAATAATCTAGTTTCCTAACACCTTTGATTTCCCCCTTTTCTCCATCACCAAAGGTCACATACCTAGTGGAATATGGTTTGATGTCCACCAATAGATTCTTTATTCCAGCCATGTGTTTAGAGAATCCACTATCAAAATACCAGTCTTCTTTAGCTGACACTCTTAGAGAAGTGCGAGCTATCAGACCAACCTCATTTGCCACCCATTGTTGCATCTTGGCAGGAGCATCTAGATGAGAGTGACTAGGGAATCCATGCAGACTGAAGCAAAAAGGTTTTATGTGTCCAAATTTACCACAATAGTGACACCTCCACATTTTGGACTTTCTCCTTGCCTGATTCATGTTTTTGTTCTTCTGATGTTGTGACATTGGTCGTGACATCTGGTTTGGTCTATGATTTTCAGCCTTTGGTTTCTTGAATCCCAAGGTGGTTTTCTGTTCACCAACAAAACCCAGTCCAAACATGTTTCCTGCTTTCTGACCACTCTGTAGGATTTTTTCTAGAGTGTCTGTCCCAAGGTTTAGCATCCTGACAGATTTTGTCATCTGATCAAGTTTAGAGTTTAACATTTTGACCTCACTATTGAGTGAGTCAATGGTTGCACGATTCTCCTTCTTCTTAGCTTCCAAATTCTGGATGATTTTCTTATGCTTCTCCCCTAGTTGACATACTTCAGCACTTCTGATGTATAGCTATTTGTATGAGGTTGCAAGTTCTTCAAAGGTCAGCTCATCTTCACTTGAGTCACCATCAGATATGCATACGCTGCTCAGAAATGTGACATGTTTGGTAGATTCTTCATCTGATCCACTCTCTGAGTCTCCATCATACCAAATAACTGCTAGGCCCTTCTATTGCCTCTTGAGATAGGTGGGACATTCTGCTTTAATGTGCCCATATCCTTCACATTCATAACACTGAGCTCCTTTGTCTTGGTTGTACTTTTCTTCAGACTTGGCTCTTTTGTTAATGTCAGATGAGATGTTATTGACATTAAATCTACCCTTTTCATGAGTCCGTTGAATTGTCTTCCAAGCATAGCTACAACTTCTGAGAGATTCTCCTTGCTTCCATCATTATCTTCATCAGAGACTTTTGATAAATTTGTGACAAGGGCTAAGCTTTTGTTCTTCTTCTCAACCTGATCACACATTCCCATCTCAAAAGTTTGGAGTGAACCAATGAGTTCATCCACTTTCATGTTGCATATATCCTGAGCTTCTTCAATAGCAGTGACTTTCATGGCAAACCTCTTAGGCAAAGATCTTAAAATCTTCCTCACCAACTTTTCTTCAGACATCTTTTCTCCTAAAGCACCTGAGGTGTTGGCAATCTCAAGAATATTCATGTAGAATTCATGAATAGTCTCATCCTCCTTCATTCTCAGATTTTCAAATTTAGTGGTCAGCATCTGCAATCTTGACATCTTGACCTTTGAGGTGCCTTCATGAGTAGTTTTGAGGGTATCCCAAACCTCTTTCGCCAGTTCACAATGGTGCACTAGTCTGAAATTATTCTTGTCTATACCATTAAATAAGGCATTCAAAGCCTTAGAATTCCCAAGAGCCAAGGCCTCTTGTTCTTTGGTCCATTCTTCCTCAGGTATTAACACAGATAATCCATCTTTGTCAGTCTTCACTGGATGTTCCCATCCTGAGTTTGCAGCTCTCCATGCCTTGCTGTCTAAAGACTTCAAGAAGGCTATCATCCTAGGTTTCCAGTAGTCATAATTTGAGCCATCCAGAATTGGTGGTCTATTTGTGAATCTTATATCCTTGTCCATAGTACCAGAATTCATCTTCCCTAGATCTCACCCAAAAAATAACAGGCAGGGTGCCTGCTCTGATACCAATTGAAATTCTAGGTACACAACAATGGATGTTATCACGGATGTTATGACATCCACTGTAACACAGACTACTAAACTTAAGGACAAACTATAAATGAAAACAGTAAATAACACAAGTAATTGTTTACCCAGTTCAGTGCCAACCACACCTACATCTGGGGGCTACCAAGCCAAGGAGGAAATTCACTATTAGTAGTATTAATTTAGAGTCAAACAACCAATTTTCACTCTTCACTTAAGACCTACCCAATGACACTTCAGCCTAATACTAGACCAGATTTTCCCACTCACTCCCCCTCAATCACAACGGTGATATTAACTAATTCAAAGTTACAAAAGGCAATGAAGTCACACTTCAAACACACCTTGATCTTGCTTCACAGCTTTGATCAAGTGACACAACTCTCTTGCTTAAAAGCCTAGAGTGACACACTGAACAACCAGTTCACAAACACTAAACCAAAGCAATCATGCAGCAGACAATTGCTTGGCATACAAGTATCCTAAGACACAATACACACGTGAAGAACAACTGATACAATCAGACTTCTTCACTCACAAACACACGTTCTCTGAAACCCTGTCAAGAACTGTCTTCAATTAGGATTGCTCCTTCTGTATATATAGGCAGATCACAGTCCTTGGGCCTTCGTACATAAGTTAGGCTTACCCAAGATAAACCTCTCTTCATGAAGCTGTGCACATCCAATTGAGTCAGGGGTATTCCATGTTTTAGTTAGCAGTGCCTGATATGTCTCCTAAGATAACTAGGCTTCCTAAAATGTTTCCTAAAGTATAGCCTGAGCTAATAACAGAAACTAATACCTGCGCGCCCTGATGTCATACGCTTGATGTCATAACATTCAGTCATGACATCCAACTTAAGTGACTCTTAATTATTTAAACTTACCCTGTTGAATCCTCATTATGTATCTCATAACATCAGTCATGACATTCATACATCCATCAATGTTTTTCCATAACATGCAGCCAATCAAAAGCATCTACAGCTTTGCATGTTTACTTAGTTTTTTGTTCGATTTTTTATCATTTCCATTGGAAAATAAAAGTTCGGTGGTGATATCTGTTGTGGTGAGAATCGTGATACCAAGCTATTGAATAACTTGAATCTTAAATTCTTAAATTCACAACTGGACTTTAATTTATCCAAAGGAAAGGTCTAAAGAAAGAAAAAACCCTTTTCGCGATGTAACACCAACGCTAAGAGATTCGGGGATCGGGGGTTGGTTATGCATAGGGTAGGTATTTCACATCCTAAACATCTGTAGTCCTCTACAGGAACCTTTTGTTTGTTTGCATGCTAAGTTTGGTAAATGTTTGCTAAAGTTTGGGGTTGGGTAAAGGTATAGGTTAAAACCTAAAGATAGTTTCTAAGTTTGCTCGCAAAGACATTGCGTCCTCTGCCTACGTATCCTAACTAGGATATAATCAGAGCAATCGTAGTTCACCTCACTAGGGTTGAAGAACACTCGATTATGATCAAGGTTCAAAGGGGACCAAACATATCCATGCTTGTGTAGAGTTTCACAAAACTCTCTAGATCTATGTTGAACTCTCAAGAAAGGGAAGTAATCATTTCCATGATTCTTACATAGAGTTAACCAAACTCTATCCTAAAGTTCTATGTTGTAAGACCAAATGGTTCTATCCAGACCAAAAGGTGGGAGAAGGGGAAAGGTTGCTCGTCAAGATAATCGAATCTTGTGCCTACGTATTCTCATTGTCTAATGAGAAATCAGAGCGGTCGTAGTTCGGGCACGAACTACAGAATAAGGATCTATTGGTTCTTTCCAGACCAAAAGAGGGTGAAGGTTCTATCCAGACCTATGAGTTTAAATCCTATTGGTTCTATCCAGACCAAAAGGAAGGGAATGTTCTATCCAGACCTATGAGGGTATCCTATTGGTTCTATCCAGACCAAAAGGGGGAAGGTTCTATCCAGACCTATGATGTTCAAATCCTATTGGTTCTATTCAGACCAAAAGGGGGAGAAGGTTCTATCCAGACCTATGAGTTTAAATCCTATTGGTTCTATCCAGACCAAAAGGAGGGGAAGGTTCTATCCAGACCTATGTTTTAAATCCTATTGGTTCTATCCAGACCAAAAGGAGGAAGGTTCTATCCAAACCTATGATGTTTAAATCCTATTGGTTCTATCCAGACCAAAAGGGGGAGAAGGTTCTATCCAGACCTATGAGTTTAATGAGCTATCTAAGACCCAAGGGTCAATAGAGAGACTTTCCTTTGGAAGGGAAAATATGATGCAACTTGGATGAGAACTAAAGAGTTCCATCACTTGGGGAAAGTAAACTTAACAAAGCATAAACATTCACACATGATGAATATAAGGGATATGGTTACAACCAAGATAATCAAGCATATTATAATAAGCAGGGATCTAAATCAGGATGAATGGTTACAACCAAAGCAAGCATTTAAGATATTACAATATCAGGCAATGATTTCAATCAAGATAGATGGTCACAACCAAAGCAAGTATCAAGATATTATAATATCATGAAATGGGGAAGTTCTTACAAGACTAAACACAAAGGGTGAAAACCACAAACATATCTTCACAAAGAATGGGGTACATCTTAATAAAGATGGAAGGGGATCTTAACAAAGATGCATCTTAACAAAGATGAGGCTTCAATAGATCTTACAAGATGACGTGTATACTTACAGGCATCATGCCTAATCAAATAATATCACAACAAATGTAAGTGATAAGTTCAAAACTTCATGGGAGAAAACTTTCAAGTTTTAATGATGATTAAACGCAAATGCTTACAAGCAAGAGTTTTAGTCAAACTCAAGTACACAAGGATGCTAACAAGCCAAAATCATAAAAAGTAAAATTCAAAAGAGAATAAAATTAAAGTTTTGAAATGAATAAATGAGAGATAGGAAGGTGAAAACTCTAAAAACATTCATGGTAGCATGTGAAATGCAAGTAGAAAGTTCACATTTATGAGTTTTAGGTTTACCTCTTGAAGCAAGCTTGAGCAATAAGAAAACCATAGATATTGAGAGCTCTTACAAGGTCTTCAAATGTTCCTAGGTTGATGAATAGATGCTCCAAACAACCTCCAAACAAGCTAGTGGACAAAATGCCTTGTAAATGAAGGAAAAACTCTAAAATCCAAAGATTTCAAAGAACAACTCACTCAAACCTTGTTACATAAGTGTGGAAGTGATTTGGATAGCTTCAATACATCATATTTGATGTGTTTGAAGTGTTTCTTGAGTTGGAAAAAGTTTGGAAATGGTTTTGGAAGGTGTTTTTGCAAAAATAGATTTTGAGGGATTTTGGAGACTTAGTGAGATTTTGCAAGAATTTGGTGATTATGTAAGGGAAAGAGTTTTAGATGGTTTTTAGCATGGAAATGGTGTGTTTGTGATGTAGGAAGTGAGTTATATTTATAGCCAAAGGCCTTGGATCAAGGTATGGGCAAAAGTGAAGCAAATTGCCAATTTTAACCTTCCATCATGAAAATCTTTGAGTTTTCCAATGCAATCTTCATCTTTGTCTTTAAGCCACTCTACTAAGATGTTCTCCATACCCTATAGATTATTTCATCATGCTTGATAGGATAGGAGGTGACTTGTTGAATTAAAGTTGATGATTTGACAAGGGTAGCCACCTTTTTTCTCTTTCTTCACTATTCACTTTTGCAACTTGCATTAAATAATGATTTCCTTTGATATTTGTACCATTTTCGTGGGAATTGATGTAAAAATGTTCATTATCAATATAAACATCATAAATGAGGCTTAGTCTTTGATTAGCATCAATTTGGAGAGGTTTTGGAATAAAAAAACTCATGCTGACCTAGTTTTGCGAATGTGAGTTTTTGCCAACTTGTGGATCTTGGTTCTCTCTAACCAGGAAGAGTTATGGAACCCACTTGAACTTTTTAAAAATACCTAATTAGGTAATACAATATTTATGCTTGTGTTAGGAACTCATTCCCCTTGAAACTAGGTCAAAAACCCTTGTGTGGTTAAGGAGTTATGGCTTTGCCCTATTCAAAACCTTAATTTCCCAACTTTTCGATTACTTATCAATTCTTGATCCAATGGTCACCAAACTTCATGAATAGATGTGATATACCATTAGAAACATAATTGACTTCAATTTTTGGTCAAAACCATGTTGTTCAATGAGTTGACTTTTCAGTCAGACGAACCGATTGATTGAAGAACTATGAGTTGACTATTGGTGTTCTGGGTCCTCTGAGGTCTTGAAACTTCTTGAGTAGACTTTAATAAGCCATAGGAACTTCATGGACCATTATCCCACCATTGGAACACTCTTTAGATCAAAAGTCAAACTACAGTTGACTTTTCCTGACCGAAAACCCTAATCGGGTATCCTGAACTGCACTGTTCTCAAATCCTGGGTGACAACCTCAAATTGGATTCATACTTGACCCAATGTAGTATCCTGGATCTTGTTTAAAGTAGAATCAATCCAAAAACATTGATTGATTAACCCATCGAAGCCTCGATTTTGACGGTAAGGAACCCTGATTCATCTGCATTTTGACAAAGATAAACTTGAAATTGGTTAAGGTTAGTTAATCAACTGAATATGATCCTAAGATGATGACGAGGATCTAAGGGGTCAAAATTTGGGGTGCAACAGATGCCCCTATTTAAATATCTTCACTAGATGGCAATAAGAGATGACAATCCTCATAGAATCGTAGTAAAGGTATTTAAATATATAAAACCAGAAATTTTGTCCCTTAGATCCGATGGTATGCAAAAGGACAAATGCGAATATGCCATGAATCTAACTGATGTTATATGATGCTTGAATGCAAGACAAATGCAGACACACGAGCAAATATAAAAGAATGACAGGACAACGAGTAACTA
Organism: Lathyrus sativus; assembly: GCA_963859935.3. NCBI lineage: Eukaryota > Viridiplantae > Streptophyta > Magnoliopsida > Fabales > Fabaceae > Lathyrus > Lathyrus sativus. The sequence continues at coordinate 181,043,838 of OZ012740.1, read as the reverse complement.
CTCACGGGGACCCAACACACTGGGGAAAGATTCAAGGCCAAGTAACCAAAATAGTTCAAACATGACTAAAGATGCTTTTCAAAGGAATCTTTCACACAGGGGACACAAACTCCACCAGGGAAGACACATCTTTACTGGGGAAAGGAGACACAAACCTCACTGGGGATAACCATATGAGGAAGCCCATCGGGGAAGAAGACAATTCTTCACTAGTGAAATGAAAGAGAAGAAATGCAAACCACACTGGGGAAGAAACCCACTGGGGAAAACTTTGCTTGGGGAACAAAATCACTGGGGAAGCAAAGCTTTACCGGGGAAAAGACGGAACGAAGACACGAATCTCACTGGGGATAACCAGATGAGAAAATTTCCTATAATGAAGAGTTCAAACGGGATCTTCAGGAAAAGGTTAGAAACAAGACCGGGCGTGCCGGGGAGGTTAGTATCCATTAATTCTCCGAGACTCGACTGGAAAAGCAAAAGCTTCAATTGGGGAGACTGGTGACGACCAGAATAACAAATAGCTTCAAACGGTGCTAGTTTCCACTAGACTTACTGGGGAGGATGGTGATGACCAATCCAAAGTTCGGTTTCCCAAAAGTGATAAATGCCACTAGACTTCCTGGGGATATGGTGACAACCAAATCGGAGTTCCAATTTCAATTGGGAATTTCCAAACAATATGGATAAAACACAGGACTTCGGTTAGGGGAATTGATAACAACCGGCTAGTAACGATTAGCTTTCAAGCAATGCCAGTAACTACTGGACTTAGAGGGGACTGGTGATGACCAAATCAAGATATACCAATAACAATTGGTTCTGGATAATGCTAGTAACCACTATATTTAACTGGAGAAATTGGTAACGACCGAGTCCAAGGAGACCAATGACCAATGGATTTTCAAAGAGTTTGGTGACGACCAGGTTTGCAAACAGGAAGCATAAATATATCCCTCAATTCTTTAGGAACAAAAGCTAATATCCTCAAAGCATTAGGATACAGCAGAGACACAACCCTCAACACGTTAGGATTGTACCCAGGCTCTCAAAACATTAGGAACGAAAGCTGAACATCCTCAATACATTAGGATATAGAAGAGACACCACCCTCAACACATTAGGATTGGACGAAGACCCTCAAAACATTAGGAATGAAAACTGAACATCCTCAATACATTAAGATATAGAAGAGACACAACCCTTAACACATTAGGATTGGAAACTAATATCCTCAAAACATTAGGATTGGACGAAGACCCTCAAAACCTTAGGATCAAAAACTAATATCCTCAAAACATTAGGATATAGAACACTTCATGCAAATGCAACCACTTTAGTCTCTAGGAATTTTCGAACTCGGGATTCAAAGTATACATCTCCAAAGGTACACAACCTGTGCTTAGGATGGCAACAAACATCTTCCAAAGGTACAGAACCTGTGCTTGGAATCAAACAGTACATCTCCAAAGGTACGAAACCTGAGCTTGGGATCAAACAATACATCTTCAAAGGTACGAAACCTGAGCTTGGAATCAAACAATTCGTCTATCTCCAAAGGTACACAACCTGAGCTTGGATGTAAACCAATATCTATCTCCAAAGGCACAAAACCTGAGCTTAGGATAGAAACAAACTTCTTCCAAAGGTACAAATCCTGTGCTTGGAATCAAACAATACATCTCCAAAGGTACGAAACCTGTGCTTGGAATCAAACAATACATCTTCAAAGGTACGAAACCTGTGTTTGGGATGGAAACCATCGTGACTTAGTTTGGAATGATACATAACCAAATTGTCAGTATTCTTCGTCCATGGATTTTCATAATGCCAGTTACCAACGGGCCTTACTTGAAATATGATTGGTCACCACCAAATTACTTATACCAGTATCCACTGGATTTTCAAACAATGCTGGTAATAACCGTGCGTCGACATCCTTAAGATAAACTTCTCAAATGAGACTGCCATTCATCGTTGAAATGATAAGCTTCTCGCCAGAGATTGCCACTTATTTGTTGAGGACGATTAAACTTCTCCGAAGAGACTGCCATTTATCGCTGAAGACGATTAAACTTCTCCGAAGAGACTGTCATTTATCGCTGAAGATGATTAAACTTCTCCGAAGAGACTGCCATTTATTATTGATGAAGGTTAAGCTTCTCCCAAGAGATTGCCACTTACCGCTGAAGACAATTAAACTTCTCCGAAGAGGCTGCCATTTATTGTTGAAGACGATTAAAGTTCTCCGAAGAGACTGCCATTTATCACTGATGACGATTAAACTTCTCCGAAGAGACTGCCATTTATCATTGATGACGATTAAACTTCTCCGAAGAGACTTCCATTTATCGTTGATGAAGGTTAAGCTTCTCCCAAGAGATTGCCACTCACCGCTGAAGACGATTAAACTTCTCCGAAGAGACTGCCATTTATCATTGATGAAGGTTAAGCTTCTCCCAAGAGATTGCCACTCACAGTTGAAGACGATTAAACTTCTCCGAAGAGACTACCATTTATCATTGATGAAGGTTAAGCTTCTCCCAAGAGATTGCCACTCACCGCTGAAGACGATTAAACTTCTCCGAAGAGACTGCCATTTATCATTGATGAAGGTTAAGTTTCTCCCAAGAGATTTCCACTCACCGCTGAAGACGATTAAACTTCTCCGAAGAGACTGCCATTTATCGTTGATGAAGGTTAAGCTTCTCCCAAGAGATTGCCACTTACCGCTGAAGACGATTAAACTTCTCCGAAGAGACTGCCATTTATCGTTGATGACGATTAAACTTCTCCGAAGAGACTGCCATTTATCGTTGATGAAGGTTAAGCTTCTCCCAAGAGATTGCCACTCACCACTGAAGACGATTAAACTTCTCCGAAGAGACTGCCATTTATCGTTGATGAAGGTTAAGCTTCTCCCAAGAGATTGCCACTCACAGCTGAAGACGATTAAACTTCTCCGAAGAGACTGCCATTTATCGTTGATGAAGGTTAAGCTTCTCCCAAGAGATTGCCACGCACCGCTGAAGACGATTAAACTTCTCCGAAGAGACTGCCATTTATCGTTGATGAAGGTTAAGCTTCTCCCAAGACATTGCCACTTACCGTTGAGGATGATTAAACTTCTCCGAAGAGACTGCCATTTATCGTTGAAGATGAATAAGCTTCTCTACAGAGACTGCCACTTATTGATAAGCTTTTCTACCGAGACTGCCACTTATGGATAAGCTTCTCTACAGAGACTGCCACTTATTGATAAGCTTCTCTACAGAGACTGCCACTTATCGCTGAGATGAATAAGCTTCTTACCAAAGATTGCCACTTATCTGTATCACAATGTAAAATGTTCTTTTTGATAGATAGTGCAAAATAAATGCACGTCCAGGTAGGTTTGGCGACCGACAGGGACCAAAGTTCAATCTAGAACTGAGCTAGAAAGAAACTGTCAAACAAGACTCCAACCATTGAGAAATGAACTCGAATGGTGACTTACTTTATCCAATCATGGAAAAAGATAACTGAAGCAACCATCATCCACGAGGATTAAACTCTGTGGGGAATTGAGAAAAGATGGACATTTTATGCTTAAGGGCTGACAACTCTATTGGAGAGAGACAACACACCCAATCACTAAGAAGGGAAACAAAGTGAAACAAGAATAGGTAACAAACCGGAGATAGCAAAAATGCATGGATGATATGCATATGCTTTATGCCATGCTTATGTTTATGCTGACAAAACAGACAAAACAAAACTGGAAATGAAGTAAACATCTCGACACGGAGACCCAACCAACTTCACCAAAATTGGACATCAAAGGGATGATCACGAAGAACAACAATTCCACTTTAAGGTTACCACCTTCTCTGGGAGAGAGAAATCTTCTTAGACTGAAATGTCATGACTTCACTTGGATTGCCATCATGAGTTTGAATTCTTTGTTGAAGGAAAAACACCAAGGGAAATTCCAAGATCAACCGAAGTAACAACTTAATCGGGGAGCTGACAAAGGGTATCGTGAGACCAAAATCTTTCTGCCCCATTGATAGTATAACAATCCTCTTTCAGTGAGCAATGACTCTTGCGACAAACTGTCTTCAAACCTTTTCTGCCCCAGATTACATGGTCTGTGAGAAGAAGTTATAAGGATGCTTTTACAAAAGAACTGGCATAAAGATGCTTCAACTGTCTTCAAACTCTTATAGAGAGAGATTTACAAATCTCGACGTGATTGCCCCAGCTTAACGGTGCTTGTACAACAAAGCCTTCAGACTGTGGAAGTAATGACTGGGGAACAAACTTGCCCCTGCTAGCTGGTAACTGCAGAAGTCTGCCCCAGACTAAACTGTTCATTGAGAGCTTCATCTGATCTTGACCTGGTTGGCTCTGATTAACTGAACTTTATGGCAAATGATTAAAAAAACCTTCAAATTGGTTGCCTCAGGCTGAGCTCCCTTTATCAAGTCAAATTCCATAGCTGACAGCGCTTGTTGGGATTCCTTTGATATTGGATTGTTTTGCACGCAATGTTGTTCATTAAAAATTGGCAATTTTCAATGTAAAATTCATGCAATCTTTTGAAAACATTTTTTGATAAAACACACACGGCGGAGTGATCAAGTGATCAAAGTGAAAGTGATCCAATCTTTTTACAGATGATGGATAAAGTGATTAACACACACAAACATCAAAGATCATTTAGGAGTCAGGTTATCAAACCTTGCTGTAATATGCTTTCAAAACAACCTTACCTCAATTAGGTCTTTTAAGGGTTGTAACGTGGCTTGGTTCATGGTTCATGAAACAAAGGATAAAGGCTCAGTTATTTGTCCCACCCACTCTTCATGATGAACTCCAATCATATGCTCAGTTAACTCAAACTATATATTCAGGTTCTTACAGGCTTAAGAATTGGAATGATGATAGTTGGTGATGGTTTACAAACTTAGGGTAGTCACAACTCCCTTACAGTATTCGATAACTATTTGAGGATTTTTAAGAGTGATAACTCTTACAACATTCCTCTCTTTTTATCCCTGACTTTTGTCTGAACTTCTTTGTTCGAATATACAGTCAACGGGATGCCCCATTTTTGCGTAAGTCTCCTTCATAGGTTTCGACTTAGCGGGCTTTTCAATTTTCTTTTTTCTTCTTCTCTCTTTTTTTTGAGAAAGGAGGTGACTACCTAGTTTAATGGATATTTTATGCTAAAAAGTGTCTTCGACACTTTCTTGTTGTGTACGAAGGAAAACCTGAGTGCACCACCTTTATATGAAAAGTGTTTTGTATGCACATATCTTCAAGTTAACTGAGAACTACCCGCCCCAGGTTTGAGATTTAAGGTTTTGTTTTTGTAAAGAAAGAAAACTCCTACTTCTAGGCTCGAAGGGGTTAATGATGGATTATCTTCCTTATTTCTCCAGTGTTTAGGGATTAAAACAATGCCTTACATCATCGACAAAGTTAAATTGAAAGCATATCAACAGCAGTTATGGATATAATTTTCATCATCCTCCCCAATCTTTGCTTTAAACAACAGTTTAGTAAACGAAAGAAATTTTCTTGCATTTTTGGTATTTCATAACAATGAAAGAAAAAGAAAGAGTGAAACGAATGGACTTACTCAAAAGATGCACAAACATTTCATTAATATTGCCAAATTCAAATAAACAACAGCTTACAAGCAAATCCAATGCAAAGAAAACACAACAAAATGCTGAAACAGTCTACAACTGCCAGCCTTAGGGAATTAAATTTTCTTAACAAAACAAGACAAGAGCGTCATCAAGGGCCTTCTTCATTAGTCCACCCTATGCAGGGATGGGGTTGCTTCTTCGTCAAGCAGAAGGTTGACTTGTACTCGAGGTTCACATATCTTGAAATATATGACCCCTACTTTAATAATCTCTTTCACCTTATTCTTGAGGATGTAGCATTCCTCAATATCATGACCTGGCGCTCCATGATGGAAGGCGCAAAAAGCGTCAGCGGTGAAATAACTTTGGTGGCCCGGAGGAAGAACGAATGGAAATTCCTTTTGGACTAAACCATTATGCAAAAGTAGGGGGAGCAACCTTGCATAAGGTATAGGAATACTCAGAGACCCACCATATGGCTGATTGGTGGACGAAGCTGATCCTTCCTGTCATTGGGACAAGATCAAATCTTTGATAAAATTTGTCAGACTCCTCTTGGCACGTTTTACCCTCTCTAGCTCATCACTGAGCTTCTGGTTTTCCTGTTCTTGAGTGTCCATTATATCCCTGACGGTAGTAGCGAAAGCTTCGATGTTACTCTTCAACCGAGCAACTTCTTCCCGGAGGGCTTGGTTTTCCTGCTCAAGGTGATCCATCCCTTTGAATGCTAGCTTTTGTGGTATACTCTCTCCCTTTTTCTCTCTGATATCAACATAACACAGAATGAACCAAAGGACTGACGCAGCGAAGAATGATATGCAAAATGCTGACACAAGTGCAAAAGCACAACTGGTTTTACAAAACTCAGAAGTTTGATTAGGTCAAAACCCTCATTTCGTCAATTGTTGGAAAAGTTACAACTTTAAAAATACCAGAGATCGACTGAGTTTTACAAAACTAGTTGCGACATGATATGCTTATGGTGATATGATGGGATGATGCACACATAACATGATGGCAAGTATTTACAAATACAATGCATACACAAAGACCTCCTAGGCTCAAGATCAAAGCAAGGAGTCAAAGGTCTAACCATCCCCAAGGATTTATACTATGGGTTAATTTGTACCTGCCGAACGGGTTCTAACAGAGTTCCCATAGTCAACAACCCATCTTTTAGATATTACCAACTTCCCAAATCACTTGGTAATCGATAATATTCTCAAGAGAGTCTCGTCCAAGTGTAGTATCGCGTATCAACTATTTCGGAAATACTTCCTTATAGTCATTGCACTACGTCCTAATAAGGCCAAAGTGGGGTAGAATGTATTCTAAAAGTCCACAGTGTCATGGGCTCCTTCATTGAAAGTAGCATTGTTTTCACGAATACTCGATCAACAATACTAAACTTTCAAGAGGGCCTACACTGAGCGGTGGTTTCTCAATTTAGCTTGGTTGGGAATCAACTCCCTATAAGGCTCCTTGAATATACCACCATCCTATCATAATTATGCTCAAGTCCGGGTATAGGACCGTCTCACCACTCAAAGCACCCAATACCCAACAATTAAACAAATATATTGACAAATATACATGTTAAGAAAATATTCACAAATATAGCATGCAATTAAACAAAATAGGCTAAACCCTCAAGTTAAGTATAGTATCCCCAGTGAAGTCGCCATTTCTGTTGCGGTGAGAATCGTGATACCAAGCTATTGAATAACTTGAATCTTAAATTCTTAAATTCACAACTGGACTTTAATTTATCCAAAGGAAAGGTCTAAAGAAAGAAAAACCCTTTTCGCGATGTAACACCAACGCTAAGAGATTCGGGGATCGGGGGTTGGTTATGCATAGGGTAGGTATTTCACATCCTAAACATCTGTAGTCCTCTACAGGAACCTTTTGTTTGTTTGCATGCTAAGTTTGGTAAATGTTTGCTAAAGTTTGGGGTTGGGTAAAGGTATAGGTTAAAACCTAAAGATATTTTCTAAGTTTGCTCGCAAAGACTTTACGTCCTCTGCCTACGTATCCTAACTAGGATATAATCAGAGCAATCGTAGTTCACCTCACTAGGGTTGAAGAACACTCAATTATGATCAAGGTTCAAAGGGGACCAAACATATCCATGCTTGTGTAGAGTTTCACAAAACTCTCTAGATCTATGTTGAACTCTCAAGAAAGGGAAGTAATCATTTCCATGATTCTTACATAGAGTTAACCAAACTCTATCCTAAAGTTCTACGTTGTAAGACCAAATGGTTCTATCCAGACCAAAAGGTGGGAGAAGGGGAAAGGTTGCTCGTCAAGATAATCGAATCTTGTGCCTACGTATTCTCATTGTCTAATGAGAAATCAGAGCGGTCGTAGTTCGGGCACGAACTACAGAATAAGGATCTATTGGTTCTTTCCAGACCAAAAGAGGGTGAAGGTTCTATCCAGACCTATGAGTTTAAATCCTATTGGTTCTATCCAGACCAAAAGGAAGGGAATGCTCTATCCAGACCTATGAGGGTATCCTATTGGTTCTATCCAGACCAAAAGGGGGAAGGTTCTATCCAGACCTATGATGTTTAAATCCTATTGGTTCTATTCAGACCAAAAGGGGGAGAAGGTTCTATCCAGAACTATGAGTTTAAATCCTATTGGTTCTATCCAGACCAAAAGGAGGGGAAGGTTCTATCCAGACCTATGTTTTAAATCCTATTGGTTCTATCCAGACCAAAAGGAAGAAGGTTCTATCCAGACCTATGATGTTTAAATCCTATTGGTTCTATCCAGACCAAAAGGGGGAGAAGGTTCTATCCAGACCTATGAGTTTAATGAGCTATCTAAGACCCAAGGATCAATAGAGAGACTTTCCTTTGGAAGGGAAAATATGATGCAACTTGGATGAGAACTAAAGAGTTCCATCACTTGGGGAAAGTAAACTTAACAAAGCATAAACATTCACACATGATGAATATAAGGGATATGGTTACAACCAAGATAATCAAGCATATTATAATAAGCAGGGATCTAAATCAGGATGAATGATTACAACCAAAGCAAGCATTTAAGATATTACAATATCAGGCAATGATTTCAATCAAGATAGATGGTCACAACCAAAGCAAGTATCAAGATATTATAATATCATGAAATGGGGAAGTTCTTACAAGACTAAACACAAAGGGTGAAAACCACAAACATATCTTCACAAAGAATGGGGTACATCTTAATAAAGATGGAAGGGGATCTTAACAAAGATGCATCTTAACAAAGATGAGGCTTCAATAGGGCTTACAAGATGACGTGTATACTTACAGGCATCATGCCTAATCAAATAATGTCACAACAAATGTAAGTGATAAGTTCAAAACTTCATGGGAGAAAACTTTCAAGTTTTAATGATGATTAAACACAAATGCTTACAAGCAAGAGTTTTAGTCAAACTCAAGTACACAAGGATGCTAACAAGCCAAAATCATAACTTTAAAGTAAAACTCAAAAGAGAATAAAATTAAAGTTTTGAAATGAATAAATGAGAGATAGGAAGGTGAAAACTCTAAAAACATTCATGGTAGCATGTGAAATGCAAGTAGAAAGTTCACATTTATGAGTTTTAGGTTTACCTCTTGAAGCAAGCTTGAGCAATAAGAAAACCATAGATATTGAGAGCTCTTACAAGGTCTTCAAATGTTCCTAGGTTGATGAATAGATGCTCCAAACAACCTCCAAACAAGCTAGTGGACAAAATGCCTTGTAAATGAAGGAAAAACTCTAAAATCCAAAGATTTCAAAGAACAACTCACTCAAACCTTGTTACATAAGTGTGGAAGTGATTTGGATAGCTTCAATACATCATATTTGATGTGTTTGAAGTGTTTCTTGAGTTGGAAAAAGTTTGGAAATGGTTTTGGAAGGTGTTTTTGCAAAAATAGATTTTGAGGGATTTTGGAGACTTAGTGAGATTTTGCAAGAATTTGGTGATTATGTAAGGGAAAGAGTTTTAGATGGTTTTTAGCATGGAAATGGTGTGTTTGTGATGTAGGAAGTGAGTTATATTTATAGCCAAAGGCCTTGGATCAAGGTATGGGCAAAAGTGAAGCAAATTGCCAATTTTAACCTTCCATCATGAAAATCTTTGAGTTTTCCAATGCAATCTTCATCTTTGTCTTTAAGCCACTCTACTAAGATGTTCTCCATACCCTATAGATTATTTCATCATGCTTGATAGGATAGGAGGTGGCTTGTTGAATTAAAGTTGATGATTTGACAAGGGTAGCCACCTTTTTTCTCTTTCTTCACTATTCACTTTTGCAACTTGCATTAAATAATGATTTCCTTTGATATTTGTACCATTTTCGTGGGAATTGATGTAAAAATGTTCATTATCAATATAAACATCATAAATGAGGCTTAGTCTTTGATTAGCATCAATTTGGAGAGGTTTTGGAATAAAAAAACTCATGCTGACCTAGTTTTGCGAATGTGAGTTTTTGCCAACTTGTGGATCTTGGTTCTCTCTAACCAGGAAGAGTTATGGAACCCACTTGAACTTTTTAAAAATACCTAATTAGGTAATACAATATTTATGCTTGTGTTAGGAACTCATTCCCCTTGAAACTAGGTCAAAAACCCTTGTGTGGTTAAGGAGTTATGGCTTTGCCCTATTCAAAACCTTAATTTCCCAACTTTTCGATTACTTATCAATTCTTGATCCAATGGTCACCAAACTTCATGAATAGATGTGATATACCATTAGAAACATAATTGACTTCAATTTTTGGTCAAAACCATGTTGTTCAATGAGTTGACTTTTCAGTCAGACGAACCGATTGATTGAAGAACTATGAGTTGACTATTGGTGTTCTGGGTCCTCTGAGGTCTTGAAACTTCTTGAGTAGACTTTAATAAGCCATAGGAACTTCATGGACCATTATCCCACCATTGGAACACTCTTTAGATCAAAAGTCAAACTACAGTTGACTTTTCCTGACCGAAAACCCTAATCGGGTATCCTGAACTGCACTGTTCTCAAATCCTGGGTGACAACCTCAAATTGGATTCATACTTGACCCAATGTAGTATCCTGGATCTTGTTTAAAGTAGAATCAATCCAAAAACATTGATTGATTAACCCATCGAAGCCTCGATTTTGACGGTAAAGAACCCTGATTCATCTGCATTTTGACAAAGATAAACTTGAAATGGGTTAAGGTTAGTTAATCAACTGAATATGATCCTAAAATGATGACGAGGATCTAAGGGGTCAAAATTTGGGGTGCAACAATATCTTATCTTTGCGAGTCAAGCTAATCGATAACGTTGGTCTCTAGTTCTCATTGCGACATGTTGATTATGTTATGCTTAAGTTAAATTTTCTAAGAATATGATATGTTTGAGTGATGAATTGAATGTGTATTGAAATGGTGAATAAGTTGAGACATGTTTGAATGTGAATATGAATTGAACGAATTGAAATGATGATTGGATTGAAATGGTTATGATTATGATTATATGAATTGAAACAATGAATTAATGAGTTTACTTGAAACTTGATGAATTGTTTTGAAACTTAAATTGAGAATTGAATTTGATTTCGATTGAACAATATGAATTATGTTTGATTGGATCTTGAAATTCTTGCTTGTTGTTTGTAGGCATGTTTTGGGAGTTTGTATGGCACAATTTGGATGGGCGAGGGAACATGAAGTCTTGCTATAAGTTTTGGGCATGGAGTTGAAGCTTTGGCATAGGGTGGCGAAGCTTGCGTGAAGAAAAAAATTGGATTTTGGGGGTTTTTGTGTTTTAGGATTAGGACTTGGGTTTTAAATTTAAATATTTGAACTTATCACTTGAAATGAACTTTAAACATGAAAATTTGAAAGGATTTGGATCTTGAAGTTTGTCATGAATAAAAAAAATTAGCATGAATTAGAATTTGAAGTGAAACTTGAATTTGACATACGAAACTTGGACATGAATCTTGAAAAGTAATATGAACTTAGCTTGAACTTTGTATGGAACTTGAAATATTAGTAAGGCACTTGAAATCTTTGAACTTTTGAATGAAAATTAGACTTGGTTATGAATTGTAATTGAATCTTTGAATGAAATAAAAATTTAAAATTGACTGTTAAATGAATTTGGAAAGACACGGATTAGAATGCTAAGGTGAACTTACCATTGACATGATCTTGAATTTTGAATGAAGTTAATTTTTTATAAACTTGAAAAAAAAGAAAAGAAAAGGATTATGGAAATTGAAACTTTTTTTGACATGAATTAGACAGAAACTTGAAATGAGATCTTTGAATTTAGAACGAATTAGTAATGGATATTGACATTGATTTGGAAATTTGAAATTGAAATGGAAATGAACTAGACACTTGAAATGAATTTGGAATGAATTTGAACATTGAACATCTTGGCATGAAACTTGAATTTTGGTTGTGAACTTGAAAATTTATCCTCATAACCTTGAATCTTTATCACAATCAAGAAAAATGCTCTTATATTCAACAATCTCAACTTGATCTTACAAGAATATCTTGAACCAAGCCTAGGTAATTCAAAGCTCTTTGAAGCTTGTGTTGCCCCAAATCATTGGAGGTGAGCCAAAACTGAACCTTAGATTTCCTGATTCCCAAGTAACTTATAGTAGCTCAAACCCTAATCTCTTTATGACCTCCAAATAACAAATGCTTTGAAGAGAACATGTAAAGACGGTTTTCAGTGCTGGTTATCCAGTTACAGAAGCGACCCCATAGGTTTTCACTATCGCGTCTCTCTAAAATTGCAGTCATGGTAAAATCTTGGGTTTATTGAAATTGAATTATCAAGGACTCCCAAGCACACAAATACTCTATAACTATAGACTGAAGGGCTTGTTATAAAACAGTATAACATGACTTATATACGGGTGTCAACCAATACCAATATCCACTGTATTCTGTTATTGATCTAGATTCAGACAAATTTTCTTTTTTTACCTCATTTCACCATCCATTCAAACAAGACCCATCTTTGTCACAGTCAATTATCTTTTTGCTTTGTGGCAGTAGTGTCGTGGTGAAAGTTATTAGTACTGAGATAATCAATCGAGCTCTTCAATGCTTTGATTTGAGTGGCCAGACGTCCTTCTGAAGCTTGAATCTCTTCCTTTACCTTTTCCCTTAACTCAGTCGTTATCCTCAATCTTCTTTTCTCACTAACATGGGCAAGTGCATCAATGCGTTCCATGATCTGCTCTTCCATAATCTGATTATTTGCAAGAAATTTCTGAAGCATCTCATCAATAAGCGATTTCACATCAGGTGTTGTAGAAGAAGCAACACCAACACTAGTAGCAGATGAATCAACTGTTTCAGCAACTTCTTTCACATGCTTAACGATTTTGTCATCATAAATTTGTCTACCCGAGTCCTCAAGATAATAGCAATCACCATTTAAATTCTTGTAGTATCCCATCTTGGCTGCAATGTCATAGTCAATAAACCTTAGGAGATTCAGTGATCTCTTATTCCTTGCATTCAGTACCACTCAACTGAAGGATCATTTGAATAAAGGAAGAACATAAAATAGGCCTCTTGGGATTATCTATGAAATGAATCATCCTATCAATGACGAATCTAATCCAATTGTCTTCGCCCTTATGAATAAGACTCCATATCAAATAAATATAGCTATCATCAACCTTGCTTAAGTTACTCGGTTTCCTAGCAAGGATTTTTACAACAATCCGATGTAGTAACCTCATATCAAATTTAACTTGGCTAATCCATAAATTTGACATTTCCATGTGCTCGCAAACAAATTTGGAGATGGACAGGACAAAAGAAACTTTGTCATAATCAGAATCTTTGGCCACAGACATGTCAGATCCACTATAAGACATACCAAAATACTTGTGGAAATCAAAATAATAAATACTGAAAACTTTGTTTTTAAACCTACTTTCAAGTCCTATAGGAGTAAGTTCTAAGTTACAGTAGAAAATTTTTACATAATCGGGATTGTATTTCCTTTTCATGCCAATGAACTTTAAGAAATGATGATCAACAAAATGTTTCAAAAAGTTGGTTCTCAACACAACTTCAACAGTAGCAGCAACGTAATATTCAGAATCAACTAGCTTTAAGATAAACTCATCTTAGTACTTCCGCAAGCTATCTTCAAGTAATTGATGAACTACTTTACTACACATAAGTGGTAAAGAAGAGAGAACTGAAGTAGGTGATCTTTTAGCCTCTTGCTCAAAAACTCATCACTGGACAATTTACTACCTTGGACCTTTGTTCTTGACCTCTTTAGAGTTAGAGTAGGAGGTTATGAATCAATGGAGGTGGAAGTTGGTTTCTTGTACCTTTGTTTATCAAGTCTTCTTTTTTAATCAAGTTCATATGCCATTGTTAGGATGATAATGAATAGAGATGATAGATAATGACTATGATGGTAAATGGATGAAAATTTGATGACATTTGAAAATTTTCTCAAAATAGGGTTTGTAACAGTTAAGAGAAGAAAATGGTGGAATGAGTTTTGAAAAAGTGAAAATTGAAATGAAATGAGTTTCAAAGTGACATTTTAGTTTTTGATTCAGATTAAGTTTGAAAAATGTTTCGAATCAAATTGAACAATCTTGAGTCTCAAATTTAAATTAAAAGAGTTTGATTTGAATCAAAAGGGAACGACCTCAAGTCTCAAGGAAATGATTCGAATCACAGGTTTAGTTATAAAACTTTGATTTGAATCCAAAGATTAAAATATTAGAAAATTTTAATTTATAAAATGAAACTTTTCAAATGGGGTGATTCACTTGAAATTGAAAAAGGGTTTTAATTTTTATAAGAAATAGATTTGATGTTATGTATGAATGTAAAAATGATTGAGCATTTTATAACGCAAATGCTAAAAAAAATTAATACAAATGTGTTTAATGTGAATGTAAAAATTAATTTTAATGCACAAAAATAATAATGATGCATGGATGTATGAAAGATGCAGATGTATACAATGAAAGGATGATATAAATTTTAAACCGATGCATTGAATGATTAAGAAATTAAGGCATGAGTTGCACAAACACAACACATACACAAACATATATAAAATCACACAATACATATAGGCAAAAGAATAAATAATATAGTGCATGCGCAAAAGAAATAAAAGAGGGTACCAATTTACTATATTCATTTAGATTACAAGAAAATCAGTCAATAAACATGAGGGAATATATATTCAAGCATAAAGCAACATTCAAGAAGCAAAAAACATGGAAAAAGAATTGCGGATGTACAAAAACAAAGCTCCGAAGACTGGTTTGAACTCTGGCGAGCTGGAAAAAATCCAGGTAACTTCTTAACTCTTTGCTCTTCGTCTCTTTTTCTGCTTTTTTCTTCTACAATTTAATCCTGTTGTCTCTCTCTTTCTTATATTTATTTTTTTCTAAAATCTTGCATGTGCTTGCTGTGATGGTGACAATAGTTGGAGGCTAAGCTCGAAGAAGTTAAAGCTTCAGTAAGAAGCCAAAGTTGCTCATCAATGGAGCTTTAACGAAGGTTTGTTGGAAGATTTGCATGGGCAGAATTGAAGTTTTCTCAGAGTCAGTGGTAATTGGTGGCTCCCTTTTTGTGAATTGTAAGATAGCTTTATAGGCTGAGTTTAGGCTAAATTGTGAGAAGTGTGTGAGGAGTGAAATATGTGTGATTGATGAAGATATTTTGCAAGTCGGTGTGAGGAATCATGTGAGTGATGAGTTAAGAGTGTGTGAAGATATTTGTGTAAGCATGTGAAAGTAATTGAGAGGGAAAACTTTGTTGTTGATTTTTGGAGTGGAGAGTGTGTAAGCTGCGTGAATTTTGTGTAACCATGTGCACAATTTTTGTAAATCTCTTTTGTAACAAATTGTAACTCAAATGAAATGAAAATGAAATTCATATTCACTTTAGCTTGTTAATTTTTTTATGCCAATTTGTTTTGAATTTTTTCTTGGTGATGTATAAGGTGAAATGAATGATGAGTTTATGAGATGGATCACGCAATGTTAATTCTTCTTCAAAATTGGAATTCACAAATTATTTTGTTCCCTGCTTTTTTTGGTAATGTGAGAATGCAAAATATGATGATGATTATTAAAATAAGTACAAAATTTTATTCAAAATTCCACTTTATCCATTTGATTTTATTTTAAATTTGAATTGTAAATAATGATGATGACAATGAACCATGTTCACAAAACTTTTAAGTTGATGATGTATTTCAAATTCAGTTTCTAAACATTTGTTCAACTTGAATTGCAGAAATGATGTGAAAACCATGTATGTGAGTTTGGAAAAACTGATCATGAAGTTCAAAATTTCACGTCTCAACTTGCTTTGGCTCAAGTTTTTTTATAACTGAAAATGCATTGTATGATGATGATTAAAACAAGAACCTTGGAATAAAATTTAATTTGAATCAAAGAAAGTTTTGGCTCACTATTTAGTGACAAGAAACATGGTATCTGTTCCGGTATGGGCCCAACCTCGGTAGGCCCAATACCACGATCAGCCCAACAGGCGAATCGGGCACGCCGGGTACGTGCATCCCGCGAGACGAGCAGGGCATGCCGCCGAACACAAGCGGCGCCCCAACAACCTTTCATTATCCACCGTACCAGACGAGCAGAACCATCCCCGGCTCACCAGAGCGCGGCCGTGGTCCCTCCCCTCCTCGGGGAGAACAACGCGCTCCGGAGTATCTCGCGAGCTCCCCTCCGCAGGGAGAATAACGTGCTCGGCGCACGTTCTCCATGTGCTCCCCTCCGCGGGGACACGTCATCAACCAACTGCCCACCTCCGAAGGAGTAGGTCAAACCCACTTTCCGGAGATCTAGGAGCAGTTGAACTAGGGCAAAGACCACATTCTGGTCTTCACTACGCCACGTAAGCCCTAGCAGTCATTAGGGTTGGGCCTGGTCATCCAGCCCATCTCAAATGACCGTTGGCCCAGCGCTGGGGTCTCTCTATAAATACCCTCTTCCTCAAGAGGGTCAGGTAATTCACATCTTGCCCTTTTCTGTACTTTGCTCTCACTCTGCCCAATTTCTTACTTTGGCATCGGAGTGTCTTGCAGGTACACCCCCCTCTCTCCTCCTCATCACCGGTGAACAGGTAGCAGCCCAGCAGTGTGTGGCCAGCCCGTGATCCCCTCCTGATCAGGTCAGATCAGTGGCGCCGTCTGTGGGAAACTGAAACTTCCCCGTTACTCCGAGCAGAAAACCAAAAGTTTCACCAAACCTCCACGATCATGGCTAGTCCACACCGCGACGACACTCCGCACGACCTTGCGCTCAACGTCGCCACCAACGGGAAGCAGACAGGAACGGCACGTCCGACGGAAGCCGACGAAAGGGACGGGCAAACTGCTTCACCATCATCCGCGGAACGGCCCCTTCAGGCCGATCACCGCCCCCCGAGCCCGCCAGCATTCCACCCCGTTCCCATCCCGGCGGGAGCAGACCCGACGGTGGCCGCTCTCTTTACGGCCATCAACCAGACGAACCAGCTGCTGTTCCAACAAAATGCGAGAATTGGAGCATTAGAACGCATCGGCCCTCCGAGGTACCCCCAGCGGGAAGACCAGAACGGGGGTTCGAGGAGTCCCTCACCTCGACCCAGAAACCGCCGACCCCGGCTGGAGAGACACCGCCCGCAGGCGACACGAGAACGCACCAGATCCCCGGCAAGACACGTTCGCGGGAGGAACCAGAACGCCGCGGCGATCCCAACCGAGGACCCCCGAGGCGAGAACTCCGGCAGGAGGTCGAGAACTCGAAACCAGGGGCACACCTTGAATGGCTCATCTCCCTACAGATCCCCGGCACACAGCGACGAGGATGATTACCGCACCCCGCTATCCCGGGAGATCATGGCTGCCCCCATACCCCAGGGGATGGAGAAACCACCGACGCTGTCGACATACGACGGCACCTCCGACCCGGACGATCACCTGGAAGACATCGAGGCTATGCTCGACTACCGAAACGTCCGGGGAGCTATCAAGTGCAGACTTTTCCCAACGACTCTAAGGAAAGGCGCTATGACCTGGTACAAAAGTCTGGAGCCCGAATCAGTTACGTCGTGGAGGGTCTTGAAGGACCTGTTCTCCAAGCACTTTACGGCGTCCCGACGTCACCCGAAGACGGAAGCAGTCCTCGGGGCAATCATCTAAGGCCCCGACGAACCTCTCCGAAAATACATCGAAAGATTTACTCGGGAAGCCGTGCAGGTGACAACTTCCGACGAGATGAAACGATACTTGATGGAACAAGGTCTGCACCACGACTCCAAATTCTACGAGGCCGTAGGCATATACCGGCCCACATCCCTCCAAGATTCCCTCGACAGAGCCGCGCATTACATCCGATTCGAGGAAACACAGGCGGCCAACTCCGCTTGCGACACTCGAGACAGAGAGGCCCCCTGCGGGCACAGAGACGACGGAGCTTCGAGCCATCGACGAGGAGGAGACCGCCGTCGGGAAGACCGCCCCCGCGAACCCCGCGAACAACGCGAACCACGCGGCCCGGAAGAAAGATTCACAGAGTACACAGCCTTGATCACTTCACGCGAACGCATACTGGCCGAATGCGCCAAAACCGAGTTCGTTCAGGGAGGTGTCTGTTTCCCGCGACCAACGCCGCCCAAACCCAACGTGGACAAGTCAAAATACTGCCGATTCCACAGGACCCACGGGCACGTGACAGAAGACTGCATCCATCTCAAAGATGCGATCGAAATTCTAATCAAAGACGGGCACCTGAAGCGATACACCCGAGGAGGTGAACCACCCAGGCCAGAGGCTCCGGAAGCCAAGAAAGTCGAGGAACTCCCCTCCCCAGAGGACAGCGGCAGGCTCCAGGTCGCGTTGTGCGTCAACCGCCCCGAAGATTGGTTTGCGAGCAGGGAATTCAGCGTCCCCGAAGGACCCAACCTAATCGACGAGCCAATCCGACCAACCAGTCGATGGGAATACTTCCCCAGAGCCATGGTCATCTATGATGGGGCCACGAGGAGTCTATCCATAGGATCTGTGAAAAGAAAATTCGACGAACTCATCGCGAACAACTCCGGTAAAATGAGCACGCTCGACAAATTCCGAGGCCGCTCCAACCCGATCACATTTTACCTCGAGGAACTACCCGGGGGATCTCCCAATTCCAACATACCCTTGCTCATACGTGCTCGAATGGCAAACTTCGACGTCAGGCGCCTCCTCGTCGACGGCGGGAGCTCGGTTGACATCATGTACTCACATCTGTTCACAACTCTCCAGCTCGACGAATCCAACCTCTCTCCCTACGTAGGCTCCGACCTTCAGGGGTTCAACGGGACGACAACGAGACCTTGGGGATACGTGGAATTGAAAGTCACCTTCGGAGAGGAGGAAACAGACTGGGACATCAGCATCCGCTTCTTAGTCATCGAATGCTCGTCCCTCTATAACTGCATCCTGGGCAGGACGACGATAGAGGAACTCACCGCAATACCCTCCACCGTCCACCTGAAGATGAAATACTACACAAGAAGGGGAGCCGTAGTAACCCTCAACGGAGACATCGAAGTCGCCCGAAGATGTTTCGAAGCCGCGCTGAAAGGCCTCGACTCCATCGCTCCATCGACCAAACAGAAGGCGTCAAGCGCTACGCCAAAGGACAAACCAACGGAGCTGGTCGGATCCGTCGAGCTCGACAGTCGCTTCACCGACGAGCTCGATAATGAAACAAAGACCAACGAAGTCAACGGGCAGCCCTCGCACCCAGCGCGCCCCATCCCGGACGGTGAATTCGAACTCATTCCCCTCGGGGAAGACACGAGCAGAACCGTGAGGATAGGTGCAGGACTCCCAGACCTCGCGAAACGTCAGCTCCAAGCCTGCCTCCGTGAGAATGCCGACCTCTTCGCCTGGAGCGCCGCGGAAATGCCGGGACTCGACCCCGAGGTCGCCTGCCACCAGCTGTCCATCAACCCGACCGCAAAGGCCGTTGTACAACGCTGGCGTCGCCAGTCCCCCGAAAAATCAACAGCGGCCGAACAAGCTGTAAAAGACCTCTTAGAGGCAAATTTTATTTCGGAAGCCCGGTATTCAACCTGGCTGTCCAACGTTGTACTCGTTAAAAAGAATAATGGAAAATGGCGCATGTGTGTTGACTACACCGACCTCAACCGGGAATGTCCTAAGGACGCCTACCCCCTCCCCAATATCGACAAGCTCGTCGACAACTCTGCGGGCTTCAAGCTCTTGTCCTTCATGGACGCATACTCGGGATACAACCAGATCCCGATGGCCGAACACGATAAACAAGCCACGGCCTTCATGACGGCCTCGGGCAATTACTATTACAACGTAATGCCCTTCGGCATCAAAAACGCTGGGGCCACATACCAGCGGATGATGAACCGTGTCTTCCGCGACGAAATCGGGGACATGCTCGAAGTATATATGGACGACATGATCGTCAAATCCGGCGCGGAGGACGACCACGCAGCACACCTCCAGAAGGTCTTCAAGACCGCGAGGTCATGCCGCATGCGTTTTAACCCGGAGAAGTGCACCTTCGGCGTCTGCGCCGGCAAATTCCTCGGCTACTACTTGACCGAACGGGGGATCGAAGCCAATCCGGACAAGTGCCACGCTTTCTCCAATATCACCACGCCGACCACGAAGAGGGCCATCCAGTCCCTCAACGGCGTGCTTGCCTCCCTCTCACGATTCATTGCGAGGTCGGCTCAACACGCCCTCCCATTTTTCAAACTGCTCAGGAAGGAGACTAAATTCGAATGGACGGACGAATGTGAGAAAGCCCTTTGCCACCTCAAACGCGTCTTATCTGAACCACCAGTGCTGACGCGCCCCGCGACGGGCGAAACCCTATACTTATATCTGGCCGTGTCCAACGAAGCCGTTAGCGCTGTCCTCGTAAGCGAAACCGGGGAGGGACAAAAGCCCATTTACTTTACTAGCAAAGCTCTCCACGACCCGGAAGTCCGATACCAGCTGATCGAGAAAATCACCCTGGCCCTCGTAACAGCGGCACGCCGACTCCGACATTATTTTCTCGCACACGCCATCGTGCTACGCACCGATCAGCCCATCCGCCAGCTACTCGGCCGCCCCGACATGGCCGGACGCATGCTGAAATGGTCGCTAGAACTCTCCGAGTTCGACATCACCTACGAGAGCCGGCACGCCATCAAGGCTCAAGCTTTGGCCGATTTCGTCGCCGAGATGACCACACCACCCGACCCTACCGCCGGGAACCACCTCTGGACCATCTTTGTGGATGGCTCCTCCAACTCCACGGGAAGCGGCGCCGGCATCGTCCTCGACAACGACGTGGGTACGGTCATCGAAGTCTCCCTCACACTGGCTTTCCCAACGACCAACAACCAGGACGAATATGAAGCGTTTCTCGCCGGCCTTCGCCTGGCATCCGACCTGGGAGCCAGGGACATCCGAATCTACACGGACTCCCAGTTGGTCGCTTCGCAAGTCCGAGGTGAATATCAAGCAAAAAACGACACCCTCGCCGGGTACCTCGCGCTCATCACCGAAAAACTAAGAGGTTTCGACTCAGCAGAGATTCAGCACGTCCCTCGCGAGCAGAACACCCGCGCCGACATCCTCTCCAAACTGGCAAGCACCAAAAAGCGAGGCGGCCACAAGTCGGTCATTCAAGAAATCTTGTCGCGACCAAGTACCAGCGCGACCACCACGCCCCTCGACATCAACGCCGTCGGAGACGCTGACTGCTGGATGACCCCGCTCCACACCTATCTCAGCACCGGCCACCTTCCGGCCAACTCTGGCGAGGCCAACGTGACGAAACGACGGGCCTGCTCGTACGTCCTCCTCGAGGGACGACTGTACCGCCGAGGCTTCGCAATCCCACTCCTCAAATGCATAGACAAGTCCCAGAGTACAACCGTTCTAGAAGAAATCCACGAAGGCATCAACGCGCAGCACCTCGGCGGAAGATCCCTAGCACGCAAGGCCCTACGCGCAGGCTACTACTGGCCATCAATGTAGTCCGACGCGAAGGAACACGTCAAACGATGTGATAAATGTCAACGACACGGGGACATGCACCTCGCCCCCCGACCGACCTCACGCCCCTCTCATCTCCGTGGTCATTCGCCTGGTGGGGCTGGACATCCTCGGGCCCTTCCCCCTAGGGTCATACCAGAACAAGTACCTCATCGTGAGAGTCGATTATTTTACCAAGTGGATCGAGGCCGAAGCGCTGGCCAAAATCACCGCCCACAACATACTCCGATTCTACAAACGCAACATCCTCGCCAGATTCGGGGTCCCGCTCGCCATCGTCACCGACAACGGCACACAATTCACAGACAAAAACTTCCACGACTTCGTCACCAAACTTGGAACCAAACATCACTTCGCCTCGGTCGAACACCCTCAGACAAACGGCCAGGCGGAGTCGGCGAACAGAGTTATACTCAGAGGACTCAGACGACGACTCGGCGACGCCAAACGAGCATGGGTCGAAGAACTCCACAGCGTCCTCTGGGCATACCGCACCACTCCCCACTCAACCACGGGGGAAACCCCATTTCGCCTCACGTACGGAACCGAGGCCGTGATACCGGTCGAAATTCGCGAACCGTCTCGACGAACGGAAGCTCCCCTGGACACCGACGACAACGACGACTCCCTCCGAGAAGAGCTCGACCTCGTCGAAGAAATCCGCTCAGGGGCAGCCCTCCGCGAAGCCCGGCTGAAGCAACAAGTCACACTTCGCCATAACAACAAAGTCATAAAACGCGATTTTCAAACATGCGACTTAGTTCTACGCAGAAACCAGAAAGACTCCCGCGAGGGCAAATTGGCTGCGAACTAGGAAGGCCCGTACCGAGTCCGGGACAAAACGGAGCACGGGGCCTATTACCTCGAAAACCTGCACGGTGAACAACTAGCTCGACCATGGAACGCCGCGAAACTTAAGCGGTACTACAGTTAAAAACATTGCCCGCGACGACCCATCGTCCCGGCCACTGGGGGGGCGACATGGTACCACCGCACACCCCCGCGTCCACTAGCGACCAAAGAAAAGCAAGCCCTGCCTCTCGTGTGCGCGGGCAGAAGGCCTTGCTCGGCAGGGAATACCTCGACCGAGACTCCTCGCCGTCGTACCAAAAGAGGCAGGACACCCTGCTCGCGATGGGACGTCCACGCCCCGGGGAGAACTACCCCCGAAACGGCCCGGCTACATCGCCGGCCAAACCGGCCAGTTCCCTGCACTACCGGTAGCAAATTGTCGAGCTAACACCCGAACACACCGAGCGCACACTTAGAAAATTTACAAGAAATGTCATACACACCTGAGGCATTCAAAAGCATTCAAACAAACACGAAAAACGAGCATAAAACGACATGCAAATAACGAGCGCACACTTAGAAAATCCACGAAAAATATATTAAACAAAAGCAGGAACAAGCCCAGTAGTCAATAGTACAAATATAGAGCACACAGGCCCAAAGAAAGAGGTCACAAACATCGGCACGCAGGCCATAAAAACAACGAGCACGCAGGCCCGACAACCTATGCTTCCTCGTCCGCCCGGTCAGCAGTCGCGGGTTCCTCCTCGGGGATAACAAGGTAGGGATCGACCACCTTCCCATTAACAATCTCGTGGTACGGCCCGATCCCGTCCACAGCCAGCACGACACCAGGATTAGCGACCTGAACCTGCTCGACAGCACTCTTGAACCCGGCCTCAACAGCCTCCAGACAGTCGCTTTCCAACACCCGGATACGAGCGATCAGGTCAGCACGAGTGATCAACCGTCGATCCCCGTTTGTCTCGTCCTCATCCGGATGAACCGCGCTATCCAAAACTTCCGTGCGAACCTTCAGCGCCTCCACCTCGGCCGTCGCCGTCCCCAGTTTCTCTTCCAGCGAAGTCACCTTCCCCTCAGCACTCTCTGCCCGTTTCCGCTGCTCAGCAACATCTTTTTGGCTCTTCTCCAACTCCTCAGTGAGCTTGGCCAACCGCGACTGCGTGAAAGTAAGATCCCCCTGCAGTTTGGACAGCTCAGCAGCGGAGCAGCCCTCCTCGTTCAGCACAAGAGCCGTCGTGAACGTCCGCATCATTGCGGCCAATTCCTCAGCCAGAACACGTCGACGAGTCTCTCGATCGGCCTGACGAACAGCCTTCACCTCCCCAGCGGAGACAGTGGGAGAACGGGCACCATGAAAATATCCCGGATGCTGATGGCAGGGCGGGACGACGTAACCTTCTTCAGCGGTACCGACCGTCAGATCCACCACTCGGGGCTCCTCGGACCTCTGCCTCTTCGACGCTCCTTGAGACGCAGGAGATTGGCTCTCTTGAGGCGAAGAGGACGAACTTTGCCCCCCCGGCGTCGCGACCTCCTGTCCGACCAGCTGGCTCACCCTCGTCCTCGGGGCCGCGGCATTCCTAGCAGCACGCAACTGCTTCACCCGCTCCTCGATGGAAGACATGTTCGCTGCAAAAACAAAGAAAAGAGTTAGTGACGGTCAAAAGCCCGAACACGGGGAGAAAAACGAACATTCCTACCTAGGTAATCCAGAGCGGTCGCCCCGGTCGCACAGCCGAGCAGGGTCTTAGTATTTATCAAACGCTTCTTAGTGCGTACATTCCCCTGCGCGTCAAGGATATACCGACCGTCGGGTGTCACCAGCTTCGGCGAAGGGAGAGACTGCACAAAGGCAACTATTTTCAAATAGGCGGCCATGTCCTTCTCCTCGAGGGTCCCCGCCCGGACGATATACCTATCCGTCCCTCGGCTGAAATGCTCCGCAGTCCACAGCAGGTGTATCTTAGGAAGCCACGCGCGGAATCGCTGGCCATCTACCGTCCGCTCGCCCTCGTCGAAGAGAGTGTCCGAGTCGTGCTGCGTGATCGGTTTGACGAGGTAGAACCGGTTTTTGAAGTCTTTTACAGAATCACTATACGCTTTGAAAAGTTTGGTCGATTGCTTAAAAGAAACCCATCTGTGGCGGCCATTCACCGTCTGCCGCTGCAGGTGGAAGATGCAGAAAAATAACGGTACCGTCGGCTCCACCGAGAGGTAGAAACACACCACCTCGAAAGCCCGGATGAAAGCCAAAGCATTGGGGTGCAGTTGGGACGGGGCAAGGCGCAGCCAGTCGAAAAGCCCCAGATGAAAGGCGGAGAACGGTAACCGGAGCCGAGCTTATTTAAAGTAGAACTCATGCATCGGGAACATCCGCTGCCCATATCGCGAGCAGATACGGTGATGTTCTTTTGGTCGGTACACCTGCCAGTGTTGCGGCTCTCCTATAGGCGTGTCCTCAACCGTGGCGTACACGTCGGAGGCGTCGGCCACAAAACAAGAAGGAGTATAAAGCGGCTCCTCGGCCGCCCATTCCTCGGACGGGGCAATACGCTCATCGTCATACTCCGGAATCTCAGGTTCATTGTCTTCGACCATTATCCCCGGTACCAGAGCCGACATCTACACCTGAAAGCAGAGGACAACAGTGAATTCGATAGTCAGGATCAAATCCACCCTTCCACCGCAAGTCAAGTGAAAGGGCGACAAAGGCCGGAAAGCGACGAACAAACACTCGCTCCTCGTCTACCCTCCTCGGGGAATCAAAGGCCGACCCACCATTCCCCCTCGGGACAGCCATCGGAAAGGGCACTTGTCCCCGGGGCATTCATCGGAGAAAACCCCCCGTCCTCGGGGCATTCATCGGAGAAAGCCCCCGTCCTCGGGGCATTCATCGGAGAAAGCCCCCGTCTTCGGGACATTCATCGGAACCAGCCTATCCTCCCCGGGACACTCATCAGAAAGTTCGCCAGACACGGCGGGTCTCGCGTCCCTCCTCGGGGCATTCATCATGCCCCGATCACACATTCCAATTAAACGACGAAAATAAAAAAAGGAGGGAAAAGAAGAACTCACTTGTAACGGCGGCGGACGGGAGGAAAGATCAAACGGTGCGGCGGTGATCGGCGGCAAGCGGCAGACGAGCAGAGACGACAAAGCTTAGCAGACACAACGGCAGAGTGAAAAGTAGCAGAATGAGCGGGGACCCCCATATTTATAACCCGGCGCGGGACTCGAAGCGACCCTAGGCTCATTAATGACATAGGGTAGCCGCCCCTACGACCGCTTAACGCACGACACGTGGCGGCAACCTGACAGTCGCGCCCCTTCACCTGCCTTCTCCCCGCTCTGCCGATGACCGGAGATCTTTGCACGAGTGCCCGTTCCAGATGCAGCGACCTTAAGTCCTCGCTCTCTCTCCAGAGCTTCGACTTTGGGGGCTCCTGTTCTGGTATGGGCCCAACCTCGGTAGGCCCAATACCACGATCAGCCCAACAGGCGAATCGGGCACGCCGGGCACGTGCATCCCGCGAGACGAGCAGGGCATGCCGCCGAACACAAGCGGCGCCCCAACAACCTTTCATCATCCACCGTACCAGACGAGCAGAACCATCCCCGGCTCACCAGAGTGCGGCCGTGGTCCCTCCCCTCCTCAGGGAGAACAACGCGCTCCGGAGTATCTCGCGAGCTCCCCTCCGCGGGGAGAATAACGTGCTCGGCGCACGTTCTCCACGTGCTCCCCTCCGCGGGGACACGTCATCAACCAACTGCCCACCTCCGAAGGAGTAGGTCAAACCCACTTTCCGGAGATCTAGGAGCAGTTGGACTAGGGCGAAGACCACGTTCTGGTCTTCACTACGCCACGTAAGCCCTAGCAGTCATTAGGGTTGGGCCTGGTCATCCAGCCCATCTCAAATGACCGTTGGCCCAGCGCTGGGGTCTCTCTATAAATACCCTCTTCCTCAAGAGGGTCAGGTAATTCACATCTTGCCCTTTTCTGTACTTTGCTCTCACTCTGCCCAATTTCTTACTTTGGCATCGGAGTGTCTTGCAGGTACACCCCCTCTCTCCTCCTCATCACCGGTGAACAGGTAGTAGCCCAGCAGTGTGTGGCCAGCCCGTGATCCCCTCCTGATCAGGTCAGATCAATATCAAACTTGGTAAAATTCCAATTGGACTTGGTGAAATTCAAAATGATAATTGTATGGTATTGTAATGCCATTGTGCAATTCAAAATTAAGGTAATGCACATGGGGTGACAATGAATGGAATTCAAACTTGACCACCGAGCTATTCAAATATTCTCTTAAATTCCAATTCACTTGTCTTTGTTCGTTTTTTGAATTCAAGAATGCTATGATGTAATTGTGATTAAGAATCGTCGTCGTCCAAAGCACTACCCCTCGCCACAATAGTCGATACTCGATAGCATATTTTCCAATTTTTTGTACCGCCTTTATGATTCAGTACAAAAAAATTAAATTTCTAAAAAAAAAAAAAGTGATTTCTTATGGAAAAAGTGATTTCTTACTTCAACTTTTTGGTATTTTTACAATAGAAAACATTTTTTTTTATAATCTTAAAAAATAACATTAGTTTTACACCAATTAGATCATACATTGACCCAAAGGAATTTTTCTCAAATCACATTTAGTCACCAAATCTAATCGATAAACTTATCTATCAACAATGTTATAAAACTTATCCCATTTGATCACATCATAACCATAATCAAATGCATAAACCAATCATATAATTAATATATTATAACAATTTCACAATATTAACACTTTGAGATATTATCACCGATAAATAACCAAATTGTCTAGGAAAATTCCATTTGGCCAAATTATTGAATTACAAAAAACACAAAATATAAAAATACAGTAAAATGAGTTAACATGCAAATACCATTGGCGTTGATGAGAGAGTAAGGGAACCTTTATCATTCTGTCAAAATAATCACTTTATAATAAGTAATTTCCCTCTTACCTTAATCGAAGTTTTTTCACAAAATATTGTCCTTCAAATACATAGTTTTTCTAAAATGAGGGATTTTCCATGATTCTGTAGCTTTCATCCTTATTTTAGAATTTATAGTCCCAAATCTCATTTAGATACTTCATTCCCTACTTACTCTCACACCCCAAAAATTACCGTTAACATTCTAACGTTAAAAGTAATTAGTTTCTTTTTATTATTAAAAATAATCTCAATTAAATAATTTTTTAAAATATTTTAGTTAAATAAATATTTCGATTAAACAATTATTTAATTAAAATCTTATAATTAATTCCTAACACTCTAATTATTTCTACTATTACTAAATTGTTAAAATTAACTAATAATTCAAATAATTCCTAATTTTTAAATCCCACGCTCTCAACTCAATTATTTTAGTAATTATGAAATTATTGAAATACCCTTATAACACCCATATCATCAAAAATAACACAATTAATACAAATAAATCATACCCTACGCATCAATCAAATATCCTAATATATTTTTTTTAAAATACTAAAATAAAATAGGGGTGTTACAACTAAGGGTGTGTAAAAAAATCAGTTATTCTTAACCAAATTTGTATTCAAATTGTTCCACTTTTAAAAATTCAAACCAAATACTAAAATATAAATTTGGTGATCCATTTTGTTATCCAAATATAAACCGTTTTTCATGTGGTTTAGTTATTGGTTATCCAAATTTCATTATTTGTTAAATTAATATGTTTTTGTCTCTTTTCATGTTTTATCATATACACGTTATAAACTAATTTTATATTTTAAACCAAAAGATTCAAAATTTTGTATTTCAAAATGAAAAAAAAAATTACAAATTCTCTAACTACCTAAAATGGTGTACTAATACTTCACAAATTATATGGATTTTTATCGGTTAATTATATGAACTTTCAGTAATTAATTATATAGATCTTAGTGCATCGAGTTTGATTTGGCATGTGCAAGAAAATATACCAAAACTTAACTTGTTGGATTTGACTCTAGTTTTCATTTATAAATCTCGAAGTTCATTAAAGCTTTATGAAAAAATAGTTATAAATATTATAGATTTCTCCACCAATAGATAGAGGTTTTGAAATATACAAATATATGTATTATAAATATTAGTTATCATTTTAAGTCCATATAATTTGCTAAAAAAATTTATTTTAGAATTTTTTATATTCAATTTTATTTTTAATTTTTTAAATATTTTTAATTTTTATATATATTTTTAAAAATTTTATATATTTATTTTCAAAGAAAAAATATATTAAAATCTAAGTATTTAAATTTAAAAATTCATATAATTAAAAAAAAATTAAATTTAAATTTAACTAAATAATTTGGGTTAAAATCAAAATCAATTTAGAACCGGTTTTAAACCGGTTTAGAACAAGTGGTTTGGTTTATAAACCATAACCATAAACATGGTTTAGTTTATAAACCATAACCATAAAAATGGATTGGTTCATATTAAATGGTATCCATGCACACCCCTAGTTACAACTCTCTCTCACTTAAAAAGATTTTCGTCCTCGAAAATTACCTTACGAAAATAACTTCAGATAAGATTCCCTCATCCGACTCTCCAACGCCCAAGTCGTCCTACCTACAGCGGATCCTCCCTAAACAACCTTCACAAGAACAATTTATTTTCCACGAAGCTACTTCACTTATCTATCCTCAATCCGAACAGGAGATGCTTCAAAATTAAGATTATCCCAAACTTACACATCGTCCATCTGGATTACGTGAGACGTGTCATACCCTAAAATTTGTCCTACCTACTTTCACTTCATCTAGCACATGACTCATAATTCATCTGCATACTCTTACCTTAATTATCTATTATAAGATCATTCATCTGAACTTGCATTTTTACAAGTAACATCATTGATTCAAATGGTTCTTATTATTTATCATGCAAGACATTGAATTATGCCAATGGTGTCATCAATCTTCACGGATGAGGGTTCCTATGGTATATACTTGGGAAGCAAGTTTGTGGGATCATTATGTTATACTTGACTATTTGGGCACAACAAACTTTGGATGTTTACTTTTCTTGGTCTAAGTCTTTGGAATCCCTATTTTTAGTCAAAATACTTTGATTATGAAGTTGGAAGCCCTTTGCACCAGTTTGACTTTTTGGTCAACAAAGTCAACCATGGAAGGTTGACTTTTTGTTGACCAATTTCTTATGAGGTTTTCCATGTTGGTTATGGATGGCTATTGTTCTCTTGATTAAGGCATTACAATCAAAGTTCAAAGGTTTCAAAATTTAAATATTCGAATTCATAGGAATGGAGGGAAAATGTACATTTCTTAAGAAACAAGTCACAAGCTACATTCAAGGTCCAATTTACATTCGAAATATCAAGAGTATATTACAAAAAGGCAAAAATGGAAAATTACACAAGAAATCCTAAATTTGACCTAAGGTTGACTTTTGGTCAAACAATTGACCAAAGTCAAATTGACCCCTTAAGACCTATTGATCGCGACTTTCTGAGTCTAACCGAACTAACTGCAAGTGCACAGTCTATCGCGTAGTAATAAAAGATATCGATCCCACAAGAACTCGTAATCAAACTAGTGTTCTCTGGCGTTACTATGTTTTGCTAGGTTGGATATGGTTAAAGGGAAAAGATGCAAAAGTAAAGGCTAAATTAAAGAAAGGCTAAAAGGTTTTCTGAATATTAATACGGGAAATCGGTATGCAATGCCTTAGTTCTTCGAGGATTCGACAAGTCACCGGCGTGGTTTAATAAATTCAAAATAGTTTTCAGAAGAAAATAATGGTTTAAAGACTTTTGTCTCACGTTGGTTGTTGACGCTAGTCGCAACTCTAAGGCGGAACGTAAGCTTTCGCTATCCCGTTCGGGGTTAAAATTGCTTTTTGAAAACCATTGAGTTCTAATTTCTTTTATAGCGCTTTCGCTGTATTTAAAATAAATGCCTAGTTTTTACTATCTGGTCCTAGCCTCAGCTTTCGCATGTCGGTTCATACCTTAATGAATCTCCCACTGTCGTGGCAAGATTACTATAAACAAATTCTCGCTGTCACGACGAAGTTTAGTTTAATAAATTTAGATTAAAAATTATGGCCAGAAACAAGTTTGAAAAAGTGGAAAAACGCCGGATGTTATCGAATCTCGTCCTACTAATTCATTACATACCGATTGATACGGTTTAGCTAGACATGGAATTTAAAGCATGCATAATTGAATGGAAACAGCAGAATATGTAAACATACATTATAAAGGCAAATGGAAACTTAATTAATAATAATGAACCTGTAAATAATTCTGCTTCGGTACTTGAATAATCCCCCACAATGTCGGCAGGATTATTACTTCGGTGACGATTTACGTACGGAAAGTTAAAGAAAACAGTACAACTGGAATCTTAAGGGAAAAAATAAAGGAAAACAAAGCAGGAACAAAGAATGACTTTTAGTAGTAAATTGGGCAGCACTTTGTGGTCTTCAATTCGGCTCCATTATTCCAGTCCTCAAGCTCTCCTTTTATAGTGGATGTTTCTTACGTGAACTACCTCAGGAAGTGCAGTTGAGGGTGAGAGAATCCAGGGGTCGTGATTATATTTTCTGGGCTTCTGCTGACACGTTCTCAAAAATGAACGTTATTCTGTTTTTGCAAGTGTGACGATCGTGAAGGATACATGATGTTCGTGATGCACATGACATTCGTGACGCTCGTGACGGTCGTCACACACGTGACGGTCGTGAGGGACCTGTGACGACCGTCATATCAGCAAAATCTCATTTCTGCTATTTTTTCGTCCTTTTTCTTCTGTTTTGTGTCTTCTAACATTTGTTTTCTTTGTCTTGCTTCATTTGAGTGTTAACTTCGTATACTTGCAAAAATAGTTAACAAAGAATGCAGAGAGGTCTGAAATCGGGATGAAATTAACTATTAGTAGCATAAAATCATGGCATTTAATATATACGTTTTCGCGTTATCAAACTCCCCTAAACTTGAATCTTTGCTTGTCCTCAAGCAAAAAGCATAAGAGCTGAGGCGATGTGGTCACACGATGCGTTCCTTTGCGTTTTTCAAAGTAGCTTCAGAGGCGCTGTGTCAGGAAGTCAGAGAGGATTTAAAACAACATGCGTATGACAGTGACACTAAGCGATATGCTCTCGAAGGCCTCCTTCTTATACGAGCCGGTTCCAATCATGTTGCTGTAGCTCGGCGTAAAGTTCATCGTACCAAGTTCTGCCCAGTTTCGTTCCAGCGCAATCACATTAAGCCCTTTACCTCTTTGCACACACGTAGTGGAATAACCTGTTAGTGATTTCAGTCTTTCTTTGTACGGGGTCTGATGCACGAGTGCGGTACCCTTCGATATGTCCTCTTTGTAAGTTGTGGGGGATCGAACCGTAATTCACCCTACCGAGTCCATAACCAGAGACCTATGGACCAACCGACAGAGAACTTATTTTCTTTGTGAGCTTATTTTTGTTATTCTGAGATATTAGAGGTAGATAATCACTACATGGCTGCGGAGCAATTCTTTTCTTTATGATCTTATCGATCACTTATTTGCATCGGTTTTCCACGTGGTATGTGCTTAAGGCGGTGTTGACTCCTTGTATAAACTACTAAGGACTTCGCTTAGTGCTCGAACCTGAGGCTTTGGTACAGTAGGTAGTGGAACTGACTCGCATAAACCAGAGGTCTAAGGTGTCAAAGCGGTATGGGTATCGTTAGCAATCATTCTCGAGGTTCGTTGACTCAGCCTTAATCTTGGCGCATCGGGTGTTGCATCGGTTTTTTAAAAAATTTTGTATAGCTCGAGGAAAACGGATAAAGCGGGAGAAGTTCTCGTAACGGAAAAGAATATAAAAATGCGCTTTATTGAACTGAATTGAAATGACTGCATTAAAATAGTTGAAATGGAAATAGAGTGCATAGCAGAAGTGAATGGAAATAAAGTGCCGCTCCCACACCATCTCAAGCAATGTCCTCACTGATTTGAAACGAATGTGGAAGGTGTACAACAACAAAAAAGAAAATGCAAAAAATAAAAGTACACTACTCTCTGTCTCGTCCTCTCCCGCGATGTTGTCCTCCTCGGGTCGTGGGGTGCAGAGCGCCGGTGTGAAAGATGGATTCGCGTAGCCCTCCACATAGACGTTTAGAGCGGTCATCTCATCAATGACGTTGTCGAGGCGTTCTCCTTGGGCTACCAACAAATCCATCACCTGCTGGTGTTGTTCTTGGTGACGACGTTCGAGTCGGGCTGCTGTCTCGTTTGGTTGCCAAAGCTGCGAAGGATTTATTTGTTTGTTGCTTCGGTCTCGGGTCGGTGGCGGCGACGAGAGGAAGAGGAAGGACCTTTAGGAGGTGGTTGATGTGGAGCATCAACCTGAGCATCTCTATCCAATTCGTCATGTACTTAATCAACGGGCACTTGAATATTTTCTTGAGGAGCTGCTGCATTAGCCTCTGGTGCCGCGGTGTCAAAGAGCCAGTTGGCTCTGTTTTAAGGATGGGCGCGGTCACGGCATGGTAGGATGATGCTGCGGATAGTGCGGTTGCGAACCACCAGATGATATCTTCCGTCGGCTCGTGTAATAGCCCAAATTTCATTAAATAATTAATTATAGTAATTAATTGATTTAGTGGGGTTTTTATTAATGTTGGAAATTAATTTTTATTAATTGGAATTAATAGAGAATTGAGAGGGAAATTGGAAGGAAGGAAAATAAAGGAAATATATAAGTGAGGAAGAAAAGAAAAGAAAGTTAGAAACATTTGGAGAGAAAGAGGAAAGAAAGAAGAAAGAAGAAAGAAGAGAAAGAGAGGAGAAGAAGAGGAAAAGTGGAAAAATCATCAAGAACCAACATCAAAGCTCCGATTAATCGAGGTAAGGGTGAGAAATGTTTCTATTTGATCATTGTATGATGTTATGTATGTTGGGTTAGGGTTTTGGTAGAGTTTCCATCATATTCCATTTAGGGAAAAATGTTGGATAATCAGTAGATTGATGATTTAATCGGTTGAAAATGAGTAATAATGCCGTAGAATAGTCGGGTAACATGTATTGATGCTGTTTGTACTGTTTTTGTTGTGTGAGAAGTTGGATGATGGTGGATTGTGGAGGAGGAACAGAATAGGGTTCAGTTCTGCGCAGGTTCGCTGGCTCTCGCCAGGCGAGCGAAGGCGAAGCTTCGCCAGGCGAAGCCTAGCGAATGTTGGCGAATAATTATATTTAAGTCCCAGTGGACTTCACTGGTGGGTTCGCCAGGCGAAGTTGGGTAGCGAAGGTTCGCCCAGCGAAGGTGCTGGCGAATGGTGGAGAATGAAGTCAGTAGCTACTGACTTGGGCTCGCTGGGAAGTCTTTCCAGGCGAAGCCTAGCGAGTGTTCGCTGAGGGAGTTCGCCAGGCGAAGGCTAGGCGAAGGTTCGCTGCGAGGGTTCGCCAGGCGAATGAAGGCGAATGTGACAACATTTTTCTTTTGCTGTGTTGTTTATGTGGAGATGATTTGGTTGCTTCTCATAGGTTAATACCTCTATGATATGATATAGATATGATCTATTGTGATGATGTGTGTTGTGGGTAGCCTACGGGCGTGGATCCTAGTTAATGTGCGATGCGTATTAATTGTGATAAATAGAAATACATGTGAATACAATGAGAAATGTATGTGTATCGTCTAATGAATTGTGAGTGCATATATGTATGCGATTGTGGTGTGAATGCATGGGAACATATGTGATATGTGTGCATTGTTGTTGAATATGATGATGTGTGAAATGAATACATTGATAAATGTTTGATATATGTTGTATGTGCAATCATGATGAAATTCTCGAAGGGGTGAATTATTCGAATGCATGAGATTAAGATGTCGGTCTTAAGTGCATTTGTTGTGGTTGATTGTACATGCATCATTTAGTCAAGAGGCAATGTCTGTTAGTTTCGTGGAAACTAGTGGCTTGTCCCAAACCTAGAAGTGTGGGTTTGAAGGCTTAGAGGACAGGCCTTTGTGGTTATCGGTCTAGAAGTGTGGACCCGGTTTAATGTAAAAACCGAAAAAAGATAACGGGTTATCGGTCTAGAAGTGTGGACCCGGTTTAATGTAAAAACCGAAAAAAGATAACGAGAGTCGGTACCGCATTGCATGAGTTGCATTGAGTTGTTGAGTCACATTGATATATGACATATGCATGAAGTGATGCTTATGTGTGAATGATGAGATTGTGGAAATTGTAAGTGTATACATAATGTGGGAATGCTTTGTGAATATCCATGTTTGTATATATATATATGTGTGGTAAATATATATGACTAAGAGAATGAAGTGTGGTGAGAAATGTGAATATGTGTTACATGATTACCTATATATATATAATCTTATGCTTTGATTATTATGGTTATATTTCTCACCCTTCTGCTGTTTTATAATGCTCTATGAGGCATTGCAGATTAGGATGCTGGAGTCCTTTTGTGAAGATTAGTCTTCATTCTTTTGAGTCTGCTACTCTGATATGTAACACCAGGTAGTTAGACTAGTATAGTCATTCTTTTGTGATACATTGCGATGTATCAGCTGATGTGGTTTTGTAATCTAACTGAATATGATATATTAATTTGGATAGCTTATGTGTACGTGGATTAATATTTTGAAAACGATTAAATGATTTGATCTTCCGCTTAATTTTGAAAATGTTACATATCTTATGGAGAAAAATGTTAAAGAGTTTTGGTGGTGAAATTGTGACATTCTTCTTTTATACCTTATTCTAAAACTTTTACTCTGATAATTTGTATGTGCTTAATTGTTTTATATGCATTTATTTAGGGTATAGAAGGGGGTGTTACAATAGTGGTATCAGAGCTGGTCGGTCCGTCCGGCCAAGTTGTTAGAGTGTCTTTCCCTGTGTGTTATTGATATGCGTGTGATGCATTATCAATATTGGTTGTTCTTACGTAGTTCTGTTGTTGGAATTAGTAAGATGGTTGCAGGGAGGAACGACGAAGCGATTGCGGAGGCATTGACAAGATTGGCGGGGGCAATTGGGCAGAATCCTCCGGCCAATGTGAATGTGAGGAATCATGCTGATGATGGATTCCGTGCTTTGGGGAAATTCCAAAAGAATAACCCTCCGGTCTTCAAGGGAACTCATGAACCGGACAAGGCACAAATTTGGTTGAAAGCTGTGGAAAAGATTTTTCGAGTTATGAATTGCTCGGATGCACAGAAGGTGCAGTTTGGGACTCATATGCTCGAAGAAGAAGCTGAAGATTGGTGGGGTAATACTCGCCAAAGATTTGAGGAAGATGATATTGTGGTTACTTGGGATTTGTTTAGAGAAACCTTTCTGGAGAAGTATTTTCCAGAGAAATCTTTGAGGAGTTGATCAAATTTTGTCCTCACTATAATACTGGTAATGCTGAGAGGTCTAAGTGCCTCAAGTTTGTGAACGGTTTGAGACCCGAGATTAGACAAGCTATTGGATATCAGGAAATCAGGCGGTTTTCTGAGTTGGTTAACAAGAGCAGAATTTATGACGAAGACAGTAGGGCTAGGTCTAGCCACTACAAGAGCCTAAGTAATAAGAAAGGAAAAGGACAATTCAGAGGAAAACCTTACGTAACTCCTGCTGATAAGGGGAAACAAAAGGTTGGTTTTGGCAAGAAGCTAAGTGGGGGAGTTTCTACCCCGGTTAGGTGTTACACTTGTGGTGAAGCGGGGCATCGTGCTCCGGAGTGCAAAAGTGTTGAACCGAGGTGTTTTAAGTGTGGCAAGCCAGGCCACAAGGCTCTAGAGTGTAGAAGTAGTGCGGGTGTTACTTGCTATAACTGTGGTGAGCGAGGGCACATCAGTACCAAGTGCGATAAGCCGAAGAAGGATCAAGGGAGCGGGAAAGTGTTCGCTCTATCTGGATCTGATACTGCTAGCGACGATCGATTGATCCGAGGTACGTGCTTCATTAATGGTACACCTTTGATCGCTATAATTGATACCGGAGCTACGCATTCTTTTATTTCTTTGGATTGTGTTAGAAGGTTAAATCTTGAGTTGTCTGTGATTGGTGGCGGTATGGTTATTGATACTCCTGCTATGGGTTCAGTAACTACACCGTATGTTTGCTTGAATTGCCCGTTGAGTATTTTCGGTAGAGATTTTGGGATTGATTTAGTGTGTCTTCATTTAGATCAACTGGATGTCATTCTTGGAATGAATTGGTTAAAATTCAATCGTGTGTATATTAACTGTTTTAACAAAACGGTTATTTTTCCCGATTCAGATGTTGAAAGGGAATTGTTTATGACGAGGAAACAAGTGAAGGAATCGGTACAAGATGGGGCTAAGGTATTTATGCTTATGGCAACTTTGAGGACTAGTGAAAGTGAAGAGATTGATGTTGTTCCCATTGTTAGAGATTTTCCGGAAGTATTCCCTGAAGAGATAAAGGATTTACCGCCAGAGCGAGAAGTGGAGTTTTCGATAGATTTGATTCCTGGAACTAGTCCGATATCGATGGCTCCATATCGTATGTCGGCCTCAGAGTTAAAAGAGTTGAAGAGTCAACTTGAGGATTTGCTTGAAAAGAGGTTTATTCGCCCGAGCGTGTCACCGTGGGGTGCACCGGTGTTGTTGGTTAAGAAGAAAGAGGGTTTGATGAGGCTCTGTGTGGATTACAGACAGTTGAACAAGGTGACTATTAAGAATAAGTATCCACTTCCAAGGATTGATGATCTGATGGATCAGTTGGTTGGTGCAAGCGTGTTCAGCAAGATTGATTTGAGATCTGGGTATCATCAGATCCGCGTGAAAGCTGAGGATATTCAGAAGACGGCCTTTCGGACGAGGTATGGACACTATGAGTATTCCGTGATGCCATTTGGTGTGACTAATGCACCAGGTGTATTTATGGAGTACATGAATAGGATTTTCCATCCTTATTTGGATAAGTTTGTGGTGGTGTTTATCGACGACATCTTGGTTTATTCGAAGAGCGAAGGAGAGCATGCCGAGCATCTAAAGATTGTGTTATCTGTGTTGAGAGAGAAGCAGTTGTTTGCAAAGCTTTCTAAGTGTGAATTTTGGTTGAAGGAAGTTAGTTTCCTTGGTCATGTGATTTCTAGTAGTGGTATTGCAGTCGATCCGTCGAAGGTTGAAGCGGTGTCGCAATGGGAGACTCCGAAGTCAGTTTTTGAGATCAGAAGTTTTCTTGGTTTAGCCGGTTATTATCGGAAGTTTATTGAAGGATTTGCTAAGTTATCGTTACCGTTGACACAGTTGACTAGGAAAGGTCAAGCCTTTGTTTGGGACGTCGAGTGTGAAGCGAGTTTTCAAGAACTTAAGCGAAGGTTGACGACAGCTCCTGTTTTGATTCTGCCAAATCCAGAAGAACCATTCGTTGTGTATTGTGATGCTTCTTTGATGGGTTTAGGAGGTGTGTTGATGCAGAATAACCAAGTTGTAGCTTATGCTTCAAGGCAACTCAAAGTGCATGAGAAGAATTATCCGACGCATGACTTAGAGTTGGCCGCCGTTGTGTTCGTGTTGAAACTCTGGAGGCATTATTTATTTGGCGCAAGATTTGAAGTGTTTAGTGACCACAAGAGTTTAAGATATCTTTTTGATCAAAAGGAATTGAATGCGAGACAAAGAAGATGGCTTGAACTTTTGAAGGATTTTGATTTTGGCTTGAATTACCATTCGGGTAAAGCGAATGTAGTAGCGGATGCCTTGAGTCGGAAATCATTGCATATGTCGGCATTGATGGTGAAAGAGTTAGAATTGATTGAGCAATTTCGAGATTTGAGTTTGGTATGTGAGAGAACTTCTTTTGGATTTAAGTTGGGTATGTTAAAGCTTACAAGTGGTATTTTGGATGAAATTCGAGAAGGACAGAAATCGGATTTGAGCTTAGTTGATCGGTTGACTTTAATCAACCAAGGCCAAGGTGGTGATTTTCGGATTGATGAGAATGGTATTATGAGATGTCGGGATCGAGTTTGTGTTCCGAACATGGTTGAGCTTAAGAAGAGCATCCTTGAGGAAGGACATCGTAGCGGATTGAGTATTCATCCGGGTGCTACTAAGATGTATCAGGATTTGAGGAAAGTATTTTGGTGGCCTAGTATGAAGAAGGATATCGCGGAATTTGTATATTCTTGTTTGACTTGCCAGAAGTCAAAGATTGAGCATCAGAAGCCATCGGGTTTGATGAAGCCGTTGTTTATTCCTGAGTGGAAATGGGATAGTATCTCCATGGATTTTGTATCGGGTTTGCCGAGGACGCCGAGTAATTTTGAGGCTATTTGGGTTATCGTGGACAGGTTGACTAAATCTGCTCACATTATTCCTATGCGTATGGATTACCCTTTGGAGAAGTTGGCTAAGTTGTATATTGAGAGGATTGTGTGTCTGCATGGTATTCCGTTAAGTATTGTTTCGGATAGAGATCCGCGGTTTACTTCGAGATTTTGGGAGAGCCTGCAGGGTGTTTTGGGTACTAAGTTGCATTTGAGTTCAGCGTATCATCCTCAGACTGATGGTCAGACGGAGAGGACGATTCAGTCGCTTGAAGATCTTTTGAGAGCTTGTGTATTGGAAAAAGGAGGAGCTTGGGACAACTACTTGCCTTTGATTGAGTTTACCTACAACAACAGTTTCCATTCGAGTATTTGTATGGCACCATTTGAGGCGTTGTATGGTAGGCGGTGTAGGACACCATTGTGTTGGTTCGAGTCCGGAGAGAGTTCTGTTGTTGGACCCGAGTTAGTTCAACAGACTACTGATAAGATCAAGATGATTCAAGAGAAGATGAGAATTACTCAGAGTCGTCAGAAGAGTTATTATGACAAGAGGAGGAAGGCACTTGAATTTCAAGAGGGAGATCATGTGTTTCTTCGAGTCACTCCGATGACAGGTGTTGGTAGGGCACTGAAGTCGCGCAAGTTGTCGCCGCGTTTCATTGGTCCTTATCAGATTTTGCAAAGGATAGGAGAAGTGGCCTATCGTGTGGCTTTACCACCGTCGCTAGCTAATCTTCACGACGTATTCCATGTATCTCAGTTGAGGAAATACATTGCGGATCCGTCTCATGTAGTCCAAATAGATGATGTGCAGGTGAGAGATAACCTGACTGTTGAGACATCACCTATGCGGATTGAGGATCGGAAATTGAAGCAGCTTCGAGGTAAAGAGATTGCGTTAGTGAAGGTCGCGTGGGGAGGACCGGCTGGTGGAAATGTTACGTGGGAGCTTGAGAGCCAGATGAAGGAGTCTTATCCAGAACTGTTTGAATCAGGTAACATTTTCGAGGACGAAAATTCCTAAAGTGGGGGAGAGTTGTAACAGCCCAAATTTCATTAAATAATTAATTATAGTAATTAATTGATTTAGTGGGGTTTTTATTAATGTTGGAAATTAATTTTTATTAATTGGAATTAATAGAGAATTGAGAGGGAAATTGGAAGGAAGGAAAATAAAGGAAATATATAAGTGAGGAAGAAAAGAAAAGAAAGTTAGAAACATTTGGAGAGAAAGAGGAAAGAAAGAAGAAAGAAGAAAGAAGAGAAAGAGAGGAGAAGAAGAGGAAAAGTGGAAAAATCATCAAGAACCAACATCAAAGCTCCGATTAATCGAGGTAAGGGTGAGAAATGTTTCTATTTGATCATTGTATGATGTTATGTATGTTGGGTTAGGGTTTTGGTAGAGTTTCCATCACTTTCCATTTAGGGCAAAATGTTGGATAATCGGTAGATTGATGATTTAATCGGTTGAAAATGAGTAATAATGTCGTAGAATAGTCGGGTAACATGTATTGATGTTGTTTGTACTGGTTTTGTTGTGTGAGAAGTTGGATGATGGTGGATTGTGGAGGAGGAACAGAATAGGGTTCAGTTCTGCGCAGGTTCGCTGGCTCTCGCCAGGCGAGCGAAGGCGAAGCTTCGCCAGGCGAAGCCTAGCAAATGTTGGCGAATAATTATATTTAAGTCCTAGTGGACTTCGCTGGTGGGTTCGCCAGGCGAAGTTGGGTAGCGAAGGTTCGCCCAGCGAAGGTGCTGGCGAATGGTGGCGAATGAAGTCAGTAGCTACTGACTTGGGCTCGCTGGGAAGTCTCGCCAGGCGAAGCCTAGCGAGTGTTCGTTGAGGGAGTTCACCAGGCGAAGGCCAGGCGAAGGTTCGCTGCGAGGGTTCGCCAGGCGAATGAAGGCGAATGTGACAGCATTTTTCTTTTGCTGTGTTGTTTATGTGGAGATGATTTGGTTGCTTCTCATAGGTTAATACCTCTATGATATGATATAGATATGATCTATTGTGATGATGTGTGATGTGGGTAGCCTACGGGCGTGAATCCTAGTTAATGTGCGATGCGTATTAATTGTGATAAATAGAAATACATGTGAATACAATGAGAAATGTATGTGTATCGTCTAATGAATTGTGAGTGCATATATGTATGCGATTGTGGTGTGAATGCATGGGAACATATGTGATATGTGTGCATTGTTGTTGAATATGATGATGTGTGAAATGAATACATTGATAAATGTTTGATATATGTTGTATGTGCAATCATGATGAAATTCTCGAAGGGGTGAATTATTCGAATGCATGAGATTAAGATGTCGGTCTTAAGTGCATTTGTTGTGGTTGATTGTACATGCATCATTTAGTCAAGAGGCAATGTCTGTTAGTTTCGTGGAAACTAGTGGCTTGTCCCAAACCTAGAAGTGTGGGTTTGAAGGCTTAGAGGACGGGCTTTTGTGGTTATCGGTCTAGAAGTGTGGACCCGGTTTAATGTAAAAACCGAAAAAAGATACCGGGTTATCGGTCTAGAAGTGTGGACCCGGTTTAATGTAAAAACCGAAAAAAGATAACGAGAGTCGGTACCGCATTGCATGAGTTGCATTGAGTTGTTGAGTCACATTGATATATGACATATGTATGAAGTGATGCTTATGTGTGAATGATGAGATTGTGGAAATTGTAAGTGTATACATAATGTGGGAATGCTTTGTGAATATCCATGTTTGTATATATATATATGTGTGGTAAATATATATGACTAAGAGAATGAAGTGTGGTGAGAAATGTGAATATGTGTTACATGATTACCTATATATATATATATATATATATATATATATATATATATATATATATATATATATATATATATATATATATATATATATATATATATATATATATATATATATATATATATATATATATATATATATATATATATATATATATATATATATATATATATATATATATATATATATATATATATATATATATATATATATATATATATATATATATATATATATATATATATATATATATATATATATATATATATATA
Source organism: Lathyrus sativus (assembly GCA_963859935.3). Lineage (NCBI taxonomy): Eukaryota > Viridiplantae > Streptophyta > Magnoliopsida > Fabales > Fabaceae > Lathyrus > Lathyrus sativus. The sequence continues at coordinate 181,001,928 of OZ012740.1, read as the reverse complement.
TATATATATATATATATATATATATATATATATATATATATATATATATATATATATATATATATATATATATATATATATATATATATATATATATATATATATATATATATATATATATATATATATATATATATATATATATATATATATATATATATATATATATATATATATATATATAATCTTATGCTTTGATTATTATGGTTATATTTCTCACCCTTCTGCTGTTTTATAATGCTCTATGAGGCATTGGAGATTAGGATGCTGGAGTCCTTTTGTGAAGATTAGTCTTCATTCTTTTGAGTCTGCTGCTCTGATATGTAACACCGGGTAGTTAGACTAGTATAGTCATTCTTTTGTGATACATTGCGATGTATCAGCTGATGTGGTTTTGTAATCTAACTGAATATGATATATTAATTTGGATAGCTTATGTGTACGTGGATTAATATTTTGAAAACGATTAAATGATTTGATCTTCCGCTTAATTTTGAAAATGTTACATATCTTATGGAGAAAAATGTTAAAGAGTTTTGGTGGTGAAATTGTGACATTCTTCTTTTATACCTTATTCTAAAACTTTTACTCTGATAATTTGTATGTGCTTAATTGTTTTATATACATTTATTTGGGGTATAGAAGGGGGTGTTACAGCTCGGACCTTGATGAGGTGGGAGGAACGGCAGTAGTCGATGTCGAGAAAGACTAGAGGCAGGGACGGGAGGTCCTGGAGGCGGTTACCGAGGTCGAGGGACATGGCAATGGAAGTAATGATACCTCCGAAGTAGAAAGGCTTTGAGCCTCTGTCGTACCTCGAAAAATATGATCTTCGCGATGCACAAAACTAGGGTTTGCACGATCACGGATGGACTTATGAGAGTCGCCACCGAACTTTATTTATTTCACGATGGGAAAGGGGAAATATCGAGAAAACCCAAAGGGAAAAGGATTAGGGAATGGTCATCGCAACCATGTTGGGTTCGAAAGTCGGTTATGTAGGGAGAAGGTACCAGCACTCCCTACATCCATCGTACTCGATGGGAACCGTCTAAGTTATCTAGGCATGAGAGGTTTTTTGATATCTTATTGCTCGCTAAGGAAAAATAGTGATTGCTTGAGGGAAAATAAGAAGTTTTTATTATTGAGGGAAAAAGAAGATTTTTTTATTATTGAGTTTGTCTAAATTTCCAACTTAGTGCCTACGTATCTCAGAGGGAATCAGAACTCCATAGTTCGTGTTGAAAATATTTTTGTTTGTTATGTGTTTTTTATGGACAATGCTAGGAGCATGTCCTTTTTGAAAAGGTTTTAAACGGAAAATCCCGAAGGCAAAAAGGGTTTGAGATATGTTAAATGTTTTTTAGATTTTTGAAAAGAGGTTAGAAATAAGAAAGTATTTTTTGAATTTTTTTTTAAGAAAAGAGATTTTAGTGTTTAGAAAGAAAAAAACTAAACTAATCTATGATCCTAAAGATCAAGATCAAGATCAAGGGGGAGACTACGCTAATATTATCGTGCAATGAAACACTTTAACGATTATGGTCGATGGCGATCATGAATGATCGACTTACAAGGTATAAAAATGGCTTGATTAAATCAAAAATTAGTTTTAAAACAATTTAGGTGTGAACGAGAATAAGATGTATACACAATATTAACATCATACATCAAATGAATCAAAATAAATTGAAACGAAAAGTACACGGATTAAAATCATGACGCAAATACACAATTCCAAGTCGCGTATGCGAAGACGTGCAAAGACTATCATAAGAAATTAGATCCAATAATAACGATAGCGACGTTGAATTATTAAAAAATAATATGAATAAAAATAGCAAATTGCTACCGCATTAGCGGTCATCGCAAGTCCAATCAATAAGCCATAACATATATAAATCAAATTAAGACACAAAGTTGCAAATCGAAACACGAATTGGTCGGTGCACAACAAGCGAATTTCCATTAGACCAAACCATCGGACGCGTGCACAAAATCGAAACACAACGATAATCAATTTAAAATAGTAGAATAAAAAAATGTCCATAAAACGATAAAATTTCCCAATAACTTGCTACACTTAACGTGATCATCGCAATGAGGATCTGAATCATGTGAATCTAAATATAATAAAAGAATCGCATAGAAAAATAAAATTTTAAAATGTTTTAAAATAATAATGTTGCTTAAGCAAAAATGCGATCATCGCATAGAAAAAGAAAATTTTAAAATGTTTTAAAATAATAATGTTGCTTACGCAAAAATGCGATCATCGCATAGAAAAAGAAAATTTTAAAATGTTTTAAAATAATAATGTTGCTTATGCAAAAATACGATCATTGCAACCGGATCGATCTAAGTACAAATGTCACGCGTCATGCCGATAAATAGGCGAACAGCGTATCGACACTATTCGATCTGAATAATTTAAAAATAAATAAATAAATAAATAAATAAATAAATAAATAAATAACTATATATATATATATATATATATATATATATATATATATATATATATATATATATATATATATATATATATATATATATATATATATATATATATATATATATATATATATATATATATATATATATATATATATATATATATATATATATATATATATATATATATATATATATAAAACTTAGAAAACATACAGTATATATAACTATATAAAAAAAATAAAAATGACGTAGGTATATATGTATATAGCTATGAACCACACATGTAGATATGATAGAAAGAAAACTAATATTGTACGTCTCGGTATAAACCGCAAATATATATGTATGATAGAAACAAAAGACCAATCTAATTGAATATCTATATGAAACTGTGGGTGCATAGTATATAGAAATAAACCTGTGTGGCCATTTAATTTTTTCGAATAACATCGATCTTATATATGTATATTATGAGCCACCGCTTCTCCGTCAATGTTCTTCATTCAACACTGTAATATATAGGAAGCAAATTAGGGTTAAATATAAATTATCGATAATGTCCCTAAGGTCCATTTTAAAAGTTTAAATTAAATAATTAGTTAAAATTAAATAATTTAAAATAATTAAAATAAACTTAAAATTCTATTTATTTATACTAAACATTAAAAATATTATAAAAAGAACAAAATTTTTTCTAATATTTTTAATTTTATAATTTTTTTGGATGTTTTTATGAATAAGATGGAAAAAGTGAAAAAATAATATTTTTTAAAAAATAATTTAAATAAAATACGAAAATAATACTTAAATAATAAAAAAAAAACTATTTTTGTTATTTTTTTATGAAAATAAAAATGTTAGCATAAAAATAAATAAATAAAGTAAAAAACAAAAAAAAGTGAAGAAGGTGAGATTCGAACTCTCAACCTCTCACACTCACAACTCCTTAGACATGACCTCTTGTCAATTGTGTCATTTTATTCATTCGAAATAAAGTGGCACTAGAAACCATGTAAATGTAGGACAAATTTAGGGTATGACAGATGTCCCTATCTAATTGCCTTGAATCCGGTGGAATGAACTGCTGCATGGCAATCATATTTAGGGTGGAAGTCAATTAGATACGAGAAGACCCCGAAATTTGTCCAACAAGGCAGTAAAATGCAACGAGATAAGATATACCAGAATCGGATAGCAAGATGCAAAATATGAACAAGATAACCTGGGATTCTGTGGGTGGTCAAAGCAGTCCCTTATCATTAAGGTTCTTTGTGATACCAACGCAGTGCAAATGAGATTCTTCGCGATACCAAATAGTATCTCTTTACACAAATAATATTTTTCGGGTGGTCGAAGCAGTCCCTTATCCAATAAGGTTCTTCACGATACCAAAGCAGTATCCATAAATACATGAGATTCTTTGGGTGGTCGAAGCAATCCCTTATCCAATAAGGTTCTTCGCGATACCAAAGAAGTATCTCTGTACACAAATAAGATTCTTCGGGTGGTCGAAGCAGTCCATTATCCATTAAGGTTCTTCGATGATACCAAAGCAGTATCTCGAACAAAACTTGAGATTCTTCGAGTAGTCGAAACAGTCCCTTATCCGTTAAGGTTCTTCGATGATACCAAAGCAGTATCTCGAACAAAACTTGAGATTCTTCGGGTGGTCGAAGCAGTCCCTTACCCATTAAGGTTCTTCGATGATACCAAAGCAGTATCTCGAACAAAACTTGAGATTCTTTGGGTGGTCGAAGATGTACCTTATCCAATAAGGCTCTTCGATGATACCAAAGCAGTATCCCGAATAAAACTTGAGATTCTTCGGGTTGTCGAAGCAGTACCTTATCTAATAAGGCTCTTCGATGATACCAAAGCAGTATCTCGGATGATAAATTTGCTGGGGGATAATTGAGCCAAAATTCCTATTAAAGGAACAACATTGTCCAACTCTGCAGGAGGAAATTTTTCAAGAAACTTTTTAAGATAGCCTTTGCTTGGGGAGCAACAAGATCGACAACTGCTAGGATACTATCATTATCAACTGCATGGTTGAAGAATGACTTGATGGGGAATGGAATTCCATGAACACGTGCAGGGTATCAACTCTCAGAGAAATACTGCCGACTTTTATGGAGGACTGGCCAAGATGCTTGTGAATTGATCCTGGATCCTGCTAGGCTGTTATGTTATGTGCTGGGGACAGCAGTGCTATGCATTATGATGTGCAGACATGCCACTCAAATGCAACTTCTAGGGAATCTAATGCCCATAGGAATGCAAATGATGTGCTAATGCTTGATATGATTATGATATTATCCTATATGCTATGCTTATGATAATGCAAATGATCAGGTATGTTGGGGATAAATATATGTTGGGGATATCTCCAAGGCGGGATTTGGTAGTTGTCAAATGAATTTGGACTTTAGTTATTCTGTCAACTGAGATTGAGCTTTAGTTTTATAAGGATGCTAATAAGGGTAGACTTTTAGTGGCTGCCAATGAAGACTGGACTTTTTAGGGTAACTTTGAGAGTGTCCATGAATTTGGACTTTTATGTAGTTGCCAATAAAAGATTGGACTTTGAGGATGTGCCAAGCAAAGTTGGACTTTATTTGGTAAAAGGATTTGACTTCTCGACACATAGTATTTGACAGCGCCACAATCAGAAGACAAATGTGGACACTCTCGGTGCCCCAAGTTGGATCCTTTGCAGAAGTGGTGTACTTGTTCTTGTAAGATCCTCACTTCTAGATGATATGTCATGATAGCTTACAAATGTTGAGCTTAGCGACGTAACCAAAGTATGTTGAATGTGTGAGCATAACAACTTAATCAATGCATGTTAGTCGTGCTTTTGCTCTTCCCCAAGGATTTTGATGCTTGTTGACCTCAACGATTACTGGTCTCCGGCATGGTCAGCTTGACCAATTTGAAAGCAAGGAGGAGAAACTGCCCATGTTCAACTAGTCTGCCCCAGTTCAATAGTCTGACCCAGTCTACCAAGTATTTGAAGTATTTCTTCTGATGAGAACTTTTGGGAGCGATTCTACCAAGACAGGGCTTTAGCCTATTTTCCCCAGTGTCTGAATCTTGTAGTGGTCTGCCCCTGTTTGAACCTCGGAACAACTCGTCCTAGATTCATAAGGTTGTGAGGTAGTCTTGATTCAAGCCAATATTAGTGAATGACCGTGTTCCTCTTTGATTGCTCTTTTGTTGGAATTTCCTTGATGTCAAGTGTTGACTTGCAATTAAAACTATTTATTTAAAAATGGTAATTTTAATTCAATGCTCATGCAAGTTTTTTAAAAAAATCAATCATTATTGGAATGATGTGATAGTGTGTGACGAATGGACCATTAGTCCAAACATAGTGCTGATTTAGCTAGTGTGTGAAAGATACAACAAGAAGAAGATTAGAAAATCTCTAGGAGTCAGTTACGCAACCTTGCTGCAGTACGCTTTCAGAATAACTCTGCCTCAATTAGGTCTTTTGAGGGTTATATCGTGGCTTGGTTCATGGTTATAGAAAAAAAAGGATATACGGCTCAAAATTGATTTGTACCCACCCTTTCTCCATGATGTTCTCCAGTCCTACGTTCAGTTAATTTAACACACATTCGCCTTCTAAGAAAATTTTGACGGTGTGAGAGCGAGGATTCAGGATTTGCTTGAAATGGCAAGCACTTTATTTTTTCTCTGTCATGAATGTCAGTGACCCCTTTTGATTTTTGAGATATCGATCACTGAATCTTGTTTTGCTATGTTGAGGATTTGGGGACCTCTTTTGATTGATTTTTATTTTGATCCCTAACTTTTACCTGGACCGATTTTGTTTTATCAAGTCCACCGGGATTGCCCAGATTTTTTCCTAAGTCGCCTATTTGGGTGTTCGACTTAGCGGGATTTTTCTTTCTTTCTTTTTTTTTTTGGAAAGGCTTGTGACTGCCAAGTCATTGATCATTGAAGAATAACCGTCATAACTTATGAGTTTTGTACAGTTCCTTCGACACTTCAAGATATGTGTGAAGAATAGCATATAGATGATCCACATACGAGATATATCATCTTGAAGTCAAATGTGCATCCAAATTAACTGAACACTACCCATGCCCCATGTTAAGCGTGAGGGTTTAGAAATTCGAAGGAAACTCCTACTTCTAGGTTCGAAGTGGTTAACTAGGGAATAACTCCTTATTTCTCCGGTGTTTGGGGATTTGAAACAATGCCTGTACATCATCAGCAGAGTTTTATTCGAAAGCATACCAGCAACAATTATGAGTATTTCGTTTTCATCATCCTCCCTCAAATCTTTGCTAAAACAAAATATTCGATAAAGAAAGTGGACGAGAGGTATATTGATGTATTTTTTGTTTGTTTTTTTATACAAGTGAAGAAAAGTGAGCGAATGCGACATGATTATCTCAAAAATTGCATGGTCACTTCATTAATATTACCATTCAAAATAACGATGTTTAAGAACAAGTATCATTTAACAAGAAAGAAACTACAAAATGCAAACGATAAGAAACGATCCAATAATGCACTTTCAAAGCTCAGACTTCCTTCTCAAGGGCATAAAACCTTTCCTTCATAGAGCCAACAACTGGCACCATTTGAGGATGAGTAGGAATGTTCACTTGTGGAAGATCATCATCAGGCAGGATATCATACAGTGGATTGATCGACATAGTGAAACCTGATAGGGGATCAAGATTCATCACTTCAACTTGCTGAAAATTGTTTTCTGACATGGCTACCCTAGCTTCCAACTTAGTTTATCTGGCTGGCATTTCAAGTTATCAATGCTTCTCTTATCTTTGATTGGACTTGCTTCACATGCTTTTTAGCTACCACAAGTTCAGTATGAGTATCGAGAAATCAACTGAAGTGATGAATAGAGGATGGAATAAGTTTCTGCTGGGAGAATGCAATGCAAATGCAATGATATGCAGGTGAACACAATGTATATTTTAGGTTATTCCCAGATACAGGATCCAAGGCACGGATGGAGGATAAAGGCTGATTACTTGAACACAGGGTTCTTACAAGGTAGGCCCTAAAGTTTAAAGGAACCCCAAAGTCACAGGTCCATACGACTGTTCATCATACACACCATGAACATGGCGGTTGATGACTCAATCACATGAACCTCTTTCAGGTAAGGTCTTCGAATCAAACTACACGAGGAGAACTCCTCGGTGCCCCATACTACGTGGCCGTTGACATTGGGTTCTAGACAATGTGCTCAGAGTCATGGGCCTCTTTGATTGTTCATTGCGTATGTCAGTGATTGCCAGGCAAACGACTCCATCAAGAAAGCCTATTCTGAGTGAGATCTTCGTATCGAACTACACGAGGAGTACACCTCGGTGCCCCATACTACGTGACCATCAATCCTAGTTTTGGCCAAATGGTTCAAGGTTCTAAAAGGTCTTTAGAGTCATGGATCCCAATGAAAACGTTGATCATCCACGCCAAAAGCTTGATGGTTGCCAACATTCTCATTAGAATCTACTCTAAGCGAGGTTCTCGTATCGAACTACACAAGGAGAAATTCCTCGGTGCCCCATACTACTCAACCTCTCTTATCTTATGTGTTCACTCTAGGCTCATGTATAAGCCTTTGCCACAAGTTTGCAATCAAAGAATCCATTCATGGTACCCAATAACCACATATATATTATAGAAAGTAATTAAAGTAAAGGAAATATAAGCAAGCAAGGAAGATAAACAAACACTCAAACATGCGGAAAAAACCTAGACTAGGCTTGACTTGCTTAGGGGTGAACCTGTCCCCAGCAGAGTCGCCATCTGTTGTACCTCGAAAAATACGATCTTCACGATGCGCAAAACTAGGGTTTGCATGATCACGGATGGACTTATGAGAGTCGCCACCGAACTTTATTTATTCCACGACGGGAAAGGGGAAATATCGAGAAAACCCAAAGGGAAAAGGATTAGGGAATGGTCATCGCAACCATGTTGGGTTCGGAAGTCGGTTATGTAGGGAGAAGGTACCAGCACTCCCTACATCCATCGTACTCGATGGGAACCGTTTAAGTTATCTAGGCATGAGAGGTTTTTTGATATCTTATTGCTCGCTAAGGAAAAATAGTGATTGCTTGAGGGAAAATAAGAAGTTTTTATTATTGAGGGAAAAATAAAGATTTTTTTATTATTGAGTTCGTCTAAATTTCCAACTCAGTGCCTACGTATCCCAGAGGGAATCAGAACTCCGTAGTTCGTGTTGAAAATATTTTTGTTTGTTATGTGTTTTTTATGGACAATGCTAGGAGCATGTCCTTTTTGAAAAGGTTTTAAACGGAAAATCCCGCAGGCAAAAATGGTTTGAGATATGTTAAATGTTTTTTAGATTTTTGAAAAGAGGTTAGAAATAAGTTAAAGTATTTTTTGAAATATTTTTTTTATGAAAAGAGATTTTAGTGTTTAGAAAGAAAGAAACTAAACTAATTTATGATCCTAAAGATCAAGATCAAGATCAAGGGGGAGACTACGCTAATATTATCGTGCAATGAAACACTTTAACGATTATGGTCGATGGCGATCATGAATGATCGATTTATAAGGTATGAAAATGGCTTGATTAAATCAAGAATCAGTTTTAAAACAATTTAGGTGTGAACGAGAATAAGATGTATACACAATATTAACATCATACATCAAATGAATCAAAATAAATTGAAACGAAAAGTACACGGATTAAAATCATGACGCAAATACGCAATTCCAAGTCGCGTATGGGAAGACGTGCAAAGACTATCACAAGAAATTATATCCAGTAATAACGATAGCGACGTTGAATTATTAAAAAATAATATGAATAAAAATAGCAAATTGCTACCGAATTAGCGGTCATCGCAAGTCGAATCAATAAGCCATAACATATATAAATCAAATTAAGACACAAAGTTGCAAATCGAAACACGAATTGGTCGGTGCACAATAAGCGAATTTCCATTAAACCAAACCGTCAGACGCGTGCACAAAATCGAAACGCAACGATAATCAATTTAAAAGAGTAGAATAAAAAAATGTCCATAAAACGATAAAATTTCCCAATAACTTGCTACACTTAACGTGATCATCGCAATGAGGATCTGAATCATGTGGATCTAAATATAATAAAAGAATCGCATAAAAAATAAAATTTTAAAATGTTTTAAAATAATAATGTTGCTTACGTAAAAATGCGATCATCGCAACCGGATCGATCTAAGTACAAATGTCACGCGTCATGCCGACAAATAGGCGAACAGCGTATCGACACTATTCGATCTGAATAATTTGAAAATAACTAACAATATATATATATATATATATATATATATATATATATATATATATATATATATATATATATATATATATATATATATATATATATATATATATATATATATATATATATATATATATATTTATATTATTATAAAACTTAGAAATCATACAGTATATATAACTATATAAAAAAAATAAAAGTGACGTAGGTATATATGTAACTCTTGCCAATTGTACCATTTTATTCATTCGAAATAAAGTGGCACTAGAAATCATGTAAAGGTAGGACAAATTTAGGGTATGACAGCCTCGACCACAGTTGGCCTGGATGTGGGCCAAGAGAAACGGGGCAGCGTTGACGGCCTCCGGAGCAAAGACGCACTGTAGAAAGAAGAGCTCCTTGGAGTTGACCTTATGGGTTCTATCTCGTGCAAAAATGGTGTTATGGAGCAACCGGTGAAAGTAGAGGATGACGGGGTGGTGGATGTATGTGGCATTTAGGCTGTCCCAGCCATCGGCGGTGGTGCCGGTAAGTTGGTTCCAGAGTGAGATGGCTTCTTGAAAGAAGTGCTCCGAAGGAACTCTACAGTGAGCATCGGCACCATGGCGGAACTGTAACATTTGAGCAAGTTGAGTTTGGTTAAGCTGGTATTCGTTTCCGAAAATTTGAAAACATGTAACACCGGTGAGCTGGTTAGTTTCGCTGGTAGGGGTGATGTATGAGAAGGAACTCAGGAACTCCAAGGTTAACTGTTCGTACGTTGGTTGCGGAGTCGTGCAGAGAAACCATAGATCGGCATTCTGCAGCATCCATTGGACGCCTTCCAAAATGCCCAACTCAGTTAAGCATGCAACATCAGCGTACCGAGTCGGTTGAACAGAGCGTTGATAGAATGTAATGTAATTTGCTCGCTGCATTCGCCGTCTCTGAAAACGATGGTAGACATGTCAGGAAGTTCACCGTGGCGTGCCATTGTTTCTGTTGTTTGGTGTGAAGGAGGGTGGAAAAGAGAGAGTGATTAGGGAGAGTGTTTCTTTTCTTTGGAATGGACTAGATGAGAACTGGGAGTTTATATGGAAGGATTTTCAGGTGAACGGGTGGTACGAGCAATGATGGGGTTGAATGTAATGAATGAGAAAGTTATTATTGAGATAGTGGGAAGTTGAAAATGTAGAGGGATTTGGAACGTGAGAGAGTGGGAAGTTATGAAGTAAAGGAGGGGAAAGAATGTGGAACGGTCGTATTCTACTATTTAGCAGAATTTTAATCGCGTGACGATCGTGAGGGGCGTCACGATCATGAAGCTCGTGACGAGCATAACGAGGGTGTGACGGTCGTCACAGCAGCAAATTCTGCAGCTGTAGAAAATGTGCTATGTGGTTCATACTGGAGTTATGAAGTATAATTGATTCACATTGCAGGCCAATATATCAAACAAAATAATGAATTGTAAAGGAAGAATTTTGGATTAAAACAAAAAATGCAAAAGAAATTTCATTAATTAAAGTAAATGTTGAATGGAGTACAAGAATTAAAATGGAGTTCAAATTGTAAAAACAGAAAACAGGAAATAGTTCAGAATGCAGTAAAAACTAAAATAGAATTAAAGTTATCAATCCTTCTGCTGCTTCAGTTTGTCGAGCTGTTGAGTAATGTAGTCGAACTGATCACAAACCACGTCCATGAAGGTTGTGACATCCGTCTGCAGTTTTGTTAGCTCATCCTTGACTGTTGTGATTTCCATCTTGAAGTCGTCCATTGTTTTCAGAATGGTGTTCAACTTTTCTGTTTGTTGGTCAGGAATGGGGTCAGGGAAGTTATGGTAATTCGGAGGAGTCTCAGGGTCTATCTCAGCTTCTGACACATAGTCTTCATAATACATAAAATCTTGTGCTTCTGATATATGATCGCTGTCGTACATGTAAGCCTGAGGTGTAGAATGAGGTGAGGTAGGCCCCATAGGCTCATCCAACTCATTCAGCCAATTGTTTCGGTTATGGATACTTGTCAGCTCATGGTTAGGCAATGTGAAGAGTCGAACTGGTCGGTCAGCAATAAGATACTCGTAAGTTTTTGGTCCTAAGTTACCTATGATATGTTGGTTAAAGCAAAACGGGATCTCCATAGGTCTTATCTGACCAAAAGCTTTGATTCTATTTAGTTGGTACCTAAGTCCAATTGCGTGTGCAATCATGATGACGAGGCCTCCTATTAGGATAGGTGAATTCGGTTCCTAAGTAAGCTTTTCGAAGGTTCTCATCATAAATGGTACGACATTGACAGGACGACCTTGTGATGCACAATACAGAATAAACAACTCTTCCTTAGAGACTGCGATAATGTTTTCCTCCTTCCCAAAGAGGGTATGGGCTAATATCCTATGGAAGTAGCGGAGTGCAGGATTATGTATCTCGTTAGAATTCATGTCGTTCGGCTCAAGGTGATAATTACCTGTAATGGTACCCCAGAAATAATCTAACTCGATATCCATATCAGCTTCCTGGGCACCAGTATACACGAAGGGTCCGCTAGGGAAACCTAAGAGGTCAGCCAGTGATTTACGGTTGTATGTGAATTCTGTCCCAAACAGTCTAAAGCATATAAGCTCCTTGGTGGATCCATAGCCGTATTCGGGTCTGTAGCCTAGGGAGCTAAGGAATTCGAACGTGAGTTCACGATAGGTGACAAAACGGGTCTTTAGAGCAGTTCGCTCCCAATCTAATTGGTTAAACAAATAGAGGATGCTATCGTGGATTCCTAACTGATCCATAGTGGATCCATCATAGTACAAGGTCAAAGCGATGCCTATCTGAGTCAGGGCCTCAAATATGGCTTGCTGAGCTAGTTCTCTAAAAATGGTAATCGTGTAGTCGATGTTAGCCATACTCGAGTGTTAGTCAGATAAAAAGGAGAGAAGTAGGAAGACTTTAAAATCCTGGAAACAGCTGAAAGCAGATTTTACTCAAATTAAATTTTTTTAGAAACAGAAGGTGATAAAAATAAAGAAAAGAAAATACAATAGTATAAATCAAATGAAAAACATAAAGTAAATAAACTAAAAGGGAAAAACGAGGGAAAATGGGTTGCCTCCCATGTAGCGCTGTTTTTAACGTCAAAAGCCTGACGATAACTTGGTCACAAGCTAGTCGGGATGTTGAGCAGGAAGCTCTAGCAGTTTCACACTGCTCGCGTGGTTACTGTGGTCATTTTGATTGTAATGCTTTAACCGTTGTCCGTTGACTATGAATGGCGCATTGGTTTTATCGCTAATTTTGACAGCTCCACTATGAAGGATTTTAGTTATCTCGAAAGGACCTGACCATCTTGACTTTAGTTTTCCTGGGAAGAGTTTCAATCTTGAGTTGAATAGGAGCACGACGTCTCCCACACTGAACTGTTTTCGGACTAAACACTTATCGTGCCACTTTTTGGTTCTTTCCTTGTATATGTGGGCATTCTCGTATGCGTCCAATCTAAGTTCTTCCAATTCATGCAGATTCAAGATTCGTTTCTCGCCTGCTTCAGTGTAGTTGAGGTTTAGCGTCTTAATAGCCCAAAAATATTTATGCTCTAGTTCCACTGGCAGGTGACACGATTTCCCATAGACTAATTTAAATGGTGTAGTTCCTATCGGCGTCTTGTAAGCAGTACTATAGGCCCATAAAGCGTCGTTTAATTTCGATGACCAATCTTTCCTAGAGGTGGCGACTGTCTTTTCCAAGATTTGCTTTATTTCTCTGTTGGAGACCTCCACTTGGCCGCTGGTCTGCGGGTGATACGGTGTTGCAACACGGTGTTTTACTCCATATTTCGATAGAAGTTTATCAAAAATTCGCGCTATGAAGTGTGAACCACCGTCACTGATGACAAGTCTGGGTACACCGAATCTGGGAAAGATGGTATTCTTAAAGAGTTTGATAACTACTCGCGCGTCGTTAGTTGGAGCGGCAACGACCTTAATCCATTTCGATACATAGTCGACAACGACGAGTATATACTTGTTTCCAAAAGAAGATGGGAATGAACCCATGAAATCGATCCCCCATACGTCAAAGACTTCCACTTCCAAGATACCTTTTTGGGGCATCTCGTCTCGCCTTGAAATGTTTCCAGTGCGTTGGCACCGGTCGCACCTTAGTATAGCAGGGTGGACATCTTTCCAAATGCTGGGCCAAAATAGGCCAGATTGTAGGATTTTCGCACATGTCTTTGAAGTACTGGCAGTCCTCCGTAAGGGGTGGAGTGACAATGAGAGATGATGTCATATGTTTCTTCCTCTGGGACGCATCGACGGAATATGTTGTCGGCTCCTCTCTTGAAAAGCAGAGGTTCGTCCCAATAATATTGCTTTAAGTCATGGAAGAATTTCTTCTTTTGTTGATAACTGAAGTCCGGTGGGAGCACGCCTGTGGCTAAGTAATTTACAATATCAGCATACCAAGGCAGGGTGACTTGTGCGTAGACGGCTTCCACGGCTTTTTCTAGTTCTGGTTCTTCCGAGATTAAGTGTGGCATATCGCTTTCCAATCTGGCTATCAGGCGTTCATAAGGGAAATCATCATTGATAGGCACTGATTCTGGATTAATGCCTTATATTCGGGATAGGTGATTGGCCACTACGTTCTCGGTTCCTTTTTTGTCTTTGATTTCTAAATCAAACTCTTGTAACAATAGGATCCATCGCAATAATCTCGGCTTGACATCCTTTTTTCTTATCAGGTATCTAATGGAAGCGTGGTCTGTGTAGATGATTATTTTCGCTCCAACCAAGTAGGAACGGAATTTGTCGAGGGCGAACACAATTGCTAGAAGTTCCTTTTCTATTGTGGCGTAGTTCATTTGGGCAGGATCTAAATTTCTACTGGCATATTAGATTGCGTGAAGCTTCTTGTCTTTCCTTTGTCCTAGAACTGCACCTACAGCGTAATCACTCGTATCGCACATGATTTCAAATGGTAGTTGCCAGTCTGGTGGTTGCATGATTGGTGCAGTAATGAGGGTTGTTTTTAGAGTTTCGAATGCTTCCAAGCAGTCCTTGTCGAAAACGAATTCAACATCTTTCATTAACAGACCTGTTAGAGGTTTTGTAATTTTCGAGAAATCTTTTATGAATCGTCGGTAAAATCCGGCGTGTCCTAGAAAGCTTCGTATTTCTCGTATGATTTTCGGAGGTTGAAGATCCTTTATAATTTCTATTTTTGCTTTGTCAACCTCAATCCCTTTGTCAGATATGACGTGTCCTAAAACTAAGCCTTGTCGGACCATAAAATGTCATTTCTCCCAATTGAGAACAAGGTTCACTTTCGCACATCTTTCGAGTACCATCTCTAGGTTCGACAAACATACTTCAAAACTTTGTCCGCATACAGAGAAGTCATCCATAAACACTTCCATGATGTCATCTATGAAATCCGCAAAGATTGCCATCATGCATCTCTGAAACGTTGCTGGAGCATTACAGAGTCCAAACGACATTTGTCAATAAGCAAAGTGCCATAAGGACAGGTGATTGTAGTCTTTTCTTGGTCATCGGGGTGAATAGGAATTTGGAAAAATCCCAAATAACCGTCTAGATAGCAGTAATACGAATGTTTGGCCAATCTCTCCAACATCTGGTCTATGAAAGGTAAAGGGAAATGATCTTTCTGAGTGGCCTTATTTAGTTTTCTGTAATCGATACACACCCTGCTTCCAGTCACAACTCTTTGGGTTATCGATTCACCTTTCAAGTTCTTTACCACGGTAACGCCTCCTTTCTTGGGTACGACGTGCACTGGGCTAACCCATTGGCTGTCAGATATCCGATATATGATTCCTGCATCTAGTAACTTCTTCACTTCGTCTTTGTCTACAGTGCTTAAGATAGGATTTATCCTTCTCTGATGTTCTTTAGAAGTTTTGCAGTCTTCCTCTAGCATGATTCGATGCATACAGATGGAAGGACTTATACCCTTGAGGTTAGTTATACTATAGCCTAACGCAGTTGGGTATTTCCTTAGGACTTATAATAGTTTCTTAGTTTCTAACTGTCCTAAATCGGCATTGACTATCACTGGTCTTTTGAAGTCGGTATCTAAGAATTCGTACCTGAGGGTCTTAGGTAATTCTTTAAGCTCTAAAGTTGGGTTCTTCGGACTTGGCATGTGATTAGGAGTTAGTGCCAAGATTTCGCTTAGACTATCATCTTTGTATGGCACACGCCAATTGTCGTCTTCATGAATTTCAGGGATTTGGATTTTCATGATTTCAGAGTATTTAGTTTCTTCTTTCTCCAGTTCTCTTATGCATTCATCAATGACATCTACTAAATAGCATGTGTCGTCTAAGGCTGGTGCCTTTAAGAACTTGGTGAGGATGAATTCTATCTTTTCTTCTCCTACTTCGAATGTTAGCCTACCTTTTTTTACGTCTATAATAGCTCCGGCTGTTGATAGGAAGGGTCTTCCTAAGATAATCGGGGTAACAGAGTCTTCTTTAATATCCATGATTATAAAGTCGGTTGGGATGTAGAATTGACCTAAGCGCACTGGAATGTTTTCTAGTATACCGACGGGATATTTGACTGATCGGTCAGCCAATTGCACAGACATTTTGGTTGGTCTTAGTTCTCCCATATTCAGCTTTTTGCATATAGATAAGGGCATAACACTTATACTGGCTCCTAAGTCGCATAAAGCTTTGTCTATGATGAACTTTCCTATGACACAAGGTATGGAGAAGCTACCTGGGTCTTTTAGTTTAGGAGGCATGTTATTTTGAATGATCGCGCTACACTCGACAGTAAGTGTAACTGTTTCATTATCCTCGATTTTTCTTTTGTTAGACAGGATTTCTTTGAGTGATAGCTTCTGTGAAAGGAATGGTGATATTCAGTTGCTTCAGAAGTTCTACGAATTTCTTGAATTGTCCTGTAGTTTTAGAATTTATGAATCTTTGAGGATAAGGAATCAATGGTTTATACGACGGTGGAGGCACATACGGGTTTTCATTTTTGGCGGCCTCCTTCTTGTTATCTTCCTTCTCTTCGGTTCCAGACTCCTTTTCTGCTTGTTTATCAGTTTTCTGATGCATGGCTGAGTTTTCACTCTTAGGATCAGTTGGTCCGTCCAGTTCTTTTCCACTTCTTAATATGACAGCGTTTGCATGACCTTTCGGATTAGGTTCTGGCTGTCCAGGAAACGTACCAGCGGGTGCGGCTGCAGAAGCTTGTTGTTGAGCCACTTGTGATATCTGTGTTTCAAGCATTTTGTGGTGGGTGGCTAAAGCGTCTACTTTGCTGGTTAGCTGTTTAATCTGCTCGCTAGTGTGTATGTTTTGATTCAGGAACTCTTTGTACATTTGAGCTTGAGTAGCTATGAATTTTTTCCATCATCAATTCCAGATTTGATTTTCTAGGGGCATTCGGAGCATCTACGGCTGGTTTTTGATATCCTGGTGGAGCAGCAGGTGCTTGCAATGCGTTATCGCTTTTGCAGGAAAAGTTTGGGTGGTTTCTCCAGCCTGGGTTGTAGGTGTTCGCGTAAGGGTTACCTTGAGCGTAGTTTACTTGGTCTGGTGGGATTCCTACCAATAATGGGCATTCGGGCGCATTATGAGTGGCGATTCCACATAACTCACAGTTTGGGGCTACAACAGCTACGGTTGCAGGTGGCGTTACAGTTAAACTGTCGATCTTCTGCGTCAAGGCATCGACCTTAGCGTTGAATTTTTCAAGACTGCTGATCTCATACATCCCACCTTTTGCTGCGGGTTTCTATGACAGAGTTCTTTCACCTCCCCATTGGCAATGGTTCTGAGACATGTTTTCGATAAGTTGATAGGCTTCATCATATGGCTTATCCATAAGTGCACCGCCCGCGGCGGCGTCTACTGTTAATCTGGTGTTATACAGAAGCCCATTGTAGAAGGTATGAATAGTCACCCAGTTTTCTAAACCGTGGTGAGGACATGCTCTCATCATATCTTTGAATCTTTCCCATGCTTCGTAGAGAGATTCAGCATCTTTCTGTCGAAATCCCTTAATTTGAGCTCTTAGCATAGCAGTTTTACTTGGAGGAAAGTATCTTGCTAAGAAAACGTTCTTCAATTGTTCCCACGTTGTAACGGAGTTGGATGGCAAGGATTGTAACCAAGCCCAAGCTCTATCTCTAAGAGAGAAAGGAAAAAGACGAAGTCTTATTGCATCTGGAGTTACTCTATTTGCCTTTACTGTGTCTGCGTATTGCACAAACTTCGTTAAATGTTCATTCGGATCCTTGGTTGCATTTCCTGAGAATTGATGTTGTTGTACAGCTGACAACAATGATGGTTTTAGTTCGAAATCATTCCGATTGATAGCGGGGGCAGCAATGCTACTATAAGGCTCTAGCTGAGATGAGGTAGCGTAATCCTTCAGAGGTCTGTTCTGAGGTCCTTCAGCCATCGTTTATTCTTCTTCAGATTTAGGAGTGTGAACGAGAAGTTGGGGATTATTACGTCATCGTTGATGTTCTACGAATCGTCTTCTTAAGTGTAGGAAGCGCTCAAGTTCGACAATTATTGGTAGCAAATGTTCGCTTTGTGAGCGAGTAATTGGCATACAATCGATGAACGAGTAAAAGGGAAATAAAATATTTAACCTAGTATATACTATGTAACAATCGTTTACACTATTGACTAAACGAGAAACAATGGCAACGGCGCCAAAAACTTGATCGCGACTTTCTGAGTCTAACCGAACTAACTGCAAGTGCACAGTCTATCGCGTAGTAATAAAAGATATCGATCCCACAAGGACTCGTAATCAAACTAGTGTTCTCGGGCATTACTATGTTTAGCTAGGTTGGATATAGTTTAAGGGAAAAGATGCAAAAGTAAAGGCTAAATTAAAGAAAGGCTAAAAGGTTTTTCGAATATTAATACGGGAAATCGGTATGCAATGCCTTAGTTCTTCGAGGATTCGACAAGTCACCGGCGTGGTTTAATAAATTCAAAATAGTTTTCAGAATAAAATAACGGTTTAAAGACTTTTGTGTCACGTTGGTTGTTGACGCTAGTCGCAAATCTAAGGCGGAACGTAAGCTTTCGCTATCCCGTTCGGGGTTAAAATTGTTTTTTCATAACCATTGAGTTCTAATTTCTTTTAAAGCGCTTTCGCTGTATTTAAAATAAATGCCTAGTTTTTACTATCTGGTCCTAGCCTCAGCTTTCTCATGTAGGTTCATACCTTAATGAATCTCCCACTGTCGTGGCAAGATTACTATAAACAAATTCTCGCTGTCGCGACGAAGTTTAGTTTAATAAATTTAGATTAAAAACTATGGCCAGAAACAAGTTTGAAAAAGTGGAAATATGCCGGATGTTATCGAATCTCGTCCTACTAATTCATTACATACCGATCAATACAATTTAGCTAGACATGGAATTTAAAGCAGGCATAATTGAATGGAAACAGCAGAATATGTAAACATACATTATAAAGACAAATGGAAACTTAATTAATAATAATGAACCTATAAATAATTCTGCTTCGGCACTTGAATAATCCCCCATAATGTCGGCAGGATTATTACTTCGGTGACGATTTACGTACGGAAAGTTAAAGAAAACAGTACAAATGGAATCTTAAGGGAAAAAAATAAAGGAAAACAAAGCAGGAACAAAGAATGGCTTTTAGTAGTAAATTGGGCAGCACTTCGTGGTCTTCAATGCGACTCCCTTATTCCAGTCCTCAAGCTCTCCTTTTATAGTGGATGTTTCTTACGTGAACTACCTCAGGAAGTGCAGTTGAGGGTGAGAGAATCTAGGGGTCGTGATTATATTTTCTGGGCTTCTGCTGACACGTTCTCAAAAGTGAATGTTCTTCTATTTTTGCAAGTGTGACGATCGTGAAGGATATATGACGTTCGTGATGCACATGACGTTCGTGACACTCGTGAAGGTCGTCACACACATGACGGTCGTGAGGGACCTGTGACGACCGTCATATCAGCAAAATCTCATTTCTGCTATTTTTTCGTCCTTTTTCTTCTGTTTTGTGTCTTCTAACATTTGTTTTCTTTGTCTTGCTTCATTTGAGTGTTAACTTCGTATACCTGCAAAAATACTTAACAAACAATGTGGAGAGGTCCGAAATCGGGATGAAATTAACTATTAGTAGCATAAAATCATGGCATTTAATATATACGTTTTCGTGTTATCATCTATATTTTCCTTCATCCTCAAGATCTTTTGTTTTTGGCCCTAAGACGCCATCATTTGTTAGACTATAGGTTTTGATTTAGGGGGGGTGAACATAATGCCCCAATTTATTTGAATTAATTTTTGTAATTAATTTATGTGTTATTGTATGAATTGTTGGTATTTTGATGTGTTAGAGGTACCCTTGGTGTAGGGTAGTGACCTTAAGGGGTGGAACTTAAGGTGTTAGGAGTGTGTGAGTAAAATTGTAGAGGTTGGGGGTGGTGAGAGTAAAACTAATTATTTGATATTAGTTCGTATTTATTTAATAGGTGGATATTATTTAAATTAAAATGATTAGTAAAAATTATTATTATTAGGAATAATTTATAATAATATTAGGATTATATTAAAATAAGAGAAAAAAAGGGAAGTTGAGAGAAAAGTGTCAGACACGTGAAATTGGAGAAAAGAGAAGAACGTGAAAAGAGAAGGAAAAAGGAAGAGAGTTAGGGTATAGGAAGAGAATCCATTGTTGAAGAACCTCGCAAGAATTTAAGATAAGGGTGGGGTTCCTATTATATAAGGGTTTGTATAATAATTGTGGGTGGTTTATGTCTATGCATGATTTACTTTTCTCTTCTTTATATGGTATGATTGATTGAAGTAAAATGTTGCAATTGTGAATGTAATTGAATGAATAATGTAACACCCTTTTCTACCCCACATATATTATGGCAAAATAACACAGATATTAGAGTAATTATTAAATTTCAATAAAAAACCACCTAAAAGGGCGTACATTTCCTAAATAAACAAAATAGGTCAAGGCTCCGTAAGCAACGGGTTTTCCCAAAACACATCAAATTGCACAAAGCAGCGAAACTAGAAAGGCATAAATCAAGGTTTTCCTTATACGGGAAGATAGTCAAAATAAACTCAAATAAAACATGGTTTAACTCAAAAGACCCCAACCCGATGTTACATATCAAAGCAAGACCCTCTAAGTTAACCAAAAGGCTAACAACTCAAAGAGTTCAAAAATATCCTCGACGACGTCCACGACTAAACCCGGTCATCTGCACGTTACCCACGTGATGTAACACCCCTAATTTAATCGGAATATTTTAGTTTATTTATTTAATTGAGAATATTCATTTTTCGGTGATTTTCGGTAGTTTGTGGATTAATGGAAAATTGTGCATTTTTGGGTTATTTATGTGATTAATAGTATATAATATTAATTTATTAGTATTATTATTATTTAAAATGAATATAAGTGAAATAAGGGTAATTTGGGCATTTGGAGGAGTTAGTAAGGGTAATAAGGGAAAAGCCCAAATTGTGAGGCCCAAGACTAGGTTTGACAAAATAGAATTCTGAAGGGAATTAGGATTCATTTTGTGAACCGTGAAAAGTATTGAGGCCAGAGCTTTGAGGAGAGGATTGGAGGCAGAAGTTTCGAGAGATTCCCTGAAGGATTGAGAAGGCTTTGATCGACTAAGGTATGGGGAGTATAGCTTTTCATGATTTTCCATGTGTGCCTTTCAATGTAATTATGGATGACTTTAGGTTTAAGAGATTTTAGGGTTGATTGTGGGAAAAGGGAAAATTGATGGTGAGGACCCTGATGGTTGTGGTTAGTGGTAAGTATTCCTGACTATTAAAGCATGGATATGAGAAATAGTGACCTTAAGCCTTCGTGGCCAAACACCTTGAATTGTTATTTGTCTGACCCTGTAGGAATAGAATATTGGATAGTGAGTAACTCTAATGCCTAGGGTGTAATTGAAGGAAAAATTGCGATTTAGGACATGAATATGTTACGAGATTGGCCTAACAAACTGTAGGTTTTGTGCCTTTATCGCAGTAGGACCTTAGGGATGATTTAGGGATGTTTTAGGGGCATTGGGTAAGTGAATCGTATGGGCATTTGAGTGGATTTTGTTGTCATTGCACTATTCGCCTAGCGAAGAAAGCCTCGCCTAGCGAACCATGTTGTTCCCAGACTCGCCTAGCGAAGAAACTCGCCCCAGACTCGCCTAGCAAACATGCCAGCGAACGTAGCAGAGTTTCGCGTATGTTGACCGTGTGCAGCGATGCCTTGATGTTTGATTCTGTGATTTCTGTGATGAGTTACCTTAAGGGTAACTATGATTTTTATGTGATTAACATGTGATGTGTATATGATTACATGATGGTTTATATGATGTATTATGATGATATTCCCATGACTTTGATGAATTATATGATGACATGAGACGTGATAATGATTGTGATGATGATGAATATGATGAATGATGATGCACCTATGATGTTATTATGAGGATGATTATCGACGTGTGCATCATGCATTCATGTGCATCCGGACTTCGGTTCAGGACCTCGATTACTTTGGCTTCAATCTCATCGTGTGGATGTGAAGTATTTTGATGTGCTACGGTTCTCTAGTAGAATCGATCCTATTGATGGGGATCTTTGGAGGGTTGATGGCCTAGTGTCCATCGAGTTGTGATGATTGGTACCACATGCATTAAGTTGTGTCGCATCTGCATTTATGAGTCTTTTTGTATAAATTATGATGTTGTGGCCTTCGAGGCCTATTGTTGAATATGAAGGTTGAATTATTATGATGTCATTTATATGTTGATTTTCATACATTGATTTTTATGAATTGTTTTACTCACCCTGCCTGTTTGAATGTTACCTCCACGTGGGTAACGTGCAGATGATCGAGTTTAGCCATGGACGCCGTCGAGGAGTTATTTTTAAAGTTTTTGAGTTGTTAGCTTTTTGGTTAACTTAGAGGGTCTTGCTCTGATATGTAACATCGGGTTGGGTTCTTTTAAGTTCAACTATATACTGTTGAGTTATTTTGCTTATGTTCCCTAATGAGGAAAACCTTTACCTATGCTTTTTGAATTCCGCTGTTTTATGTTGTTTGATGTATTTTGGGAAAAACCCGTTGTTTACGGATCCGCGACCTATTTTGATGACATTGAGAAACGTATGACTTTTTGGTGGCTTTTTGTGAAATTTAATAATTTACTCTGATATCTGTGTTATTTTGCCTTATTATTTGTGGGGTATAAAAGGGTGTTACATTAGTGGTATCAGAGCAGGTCGGTCCGTCCGGCCACTATTGGATGAGTTGTTTTCTTCTAACCCTGTTGGTGGTTGAAGATGGCTGGAAGGAATGATCGTGCTTTTGCTGATGCGCTAGAATCACTTGCCCAAGTGATGGCTCAGAATGGTGGACCTCCAGATGAGTTCCGTGCTTTGGGAAAGTTCCAGAGGAACAATCCGCCGAATCTTATGGGCACTCACGATCCTAATGATGCGCAGAAGTGGCTGAAAGTGATTGAGAAGATTTTCTGAGTTATGGCGTGCACTGATGCGCAGCAGGTACAGTTTGGTACACATATGCTAGAAGAGGAAGCTAAAGACTGGTAGGATAACACTCGTCAGAGATTGGGAGATGCTGGCATTGCAATAACTTGGGCTGTTTTCAAGGAAGAATTTTTGAGGAAGTATTTTTCTGAAGATGTTCAGGGAAAGAAAGAGGTGGAATTTCTTGAGCTGAAACAAGGGAATATGACCGTGGCTGAGTATGCGGCAAAGTTTGAGTCTTTGGTAAAGTTTTGTCCGCATTACAATTGTGCTGATGCAAAGATGTCGAAGTGTCTCAAGTTTGAGAATGGGTTGAGATCAGAGATTAAGCAAGGAATTGGGTACCACCAGATTCGTAGGTTTGCGGAACTGGTGGACAAGAGCAGAATTTATGATGAAGATAGTCGAGCTCGATCTACTCACTACAAGCAATTGAGTGAGAAGAAAGAGAAAGGCCAGTATAGAGGTAAACCGTATGTGATTTCTGGTGATAAAGGGAAGCAGAAGGCTTCTGATGGGAAAAAGCCAAGTGGGGAAGCGGCTACTGCTCCAGGTATGTGTTATAAGTGTGGCGAGCAAGGCCACCGTGCTGAGAATTATAGAGCGCTGAGATGTCATCGTTGTGGCAAGAGGGGTCATAGAGCTACTGATTATAAAGAAGAAGCTCCAAATTGCTTCAACTGTGGAGAAAAGGGTCATATCAGTACCCAATGTCAGCATCCAAAGAAGACTGCTACTGCTGCTCAGACAAATGGCAGAGTGTTTGCTTTGAGCGGTGCAGAAGAGTCCGAGACAGATAACGTGATCAAAGGTACATGTTTTATTAATGATGTTGAATTGATTGCTATAGTTGATACTGGTGCTACTCATTCATTTATTTCGCTTGAATGTGCTAAGAAGTTGAATTTGTAATTGTCTTCTATGATTGGGAGTATGGTTATTGATACCCCGGCTAATGGTTATGTGACTATTGCGTTAGTCTGTTTGAGTTGTCCTTTGACTATTTATGATAAGAATTTTGTGATGGACTTGGTCTGTCTACCCTTGCATCAGATTGATGTTATTCTTGGAATGAACTGGTTGGAGTACAACTATGTTCATATTGATTGCTACAGCAAGACTGTGAGGTTTCTTGAGTTTGGTGATGGTGGAGAGCTGATGTTTGTATCTGCCAAGCAAGTAGAAGAACTCATAGAAGATGAGGCTCAGATGTTTGCATTGTTTACATCATTTCAAGTTGATTATGAAGCAATGAGCGTGGAGTTACCAGTTGTTCGAGAATTTCCAGAGGTGTTTCCAGACGACATGAGTGACTTACCTCTTGAGCGTGAGGTAGAGTTTACTATTGATGTGATACCGGTAACTAGTCCTGTGTCGATGGCTCCTTATCGGATGTCTGATTCTGAGTTAGGAGAATTAAAGAAACATTTGGAAGAGCTACTTGAGAAGAAGTTTATTCGACCGAGTGTTTCTCTATGCGGTGCTCCTGTGTTGTTGATGAAGAAGAAATATGGTAGCATGAGGTTGTGTGTGGTTTATCGGCAGTAGAACAAGGTGACAATTAAGAATAAGTATCCACTTCCAAGGATTGATGATTTAATGGATCAATTGGTGGGTGCTTGTGTGTTTAGAAAGATTGATTTGAGGTCTGGTTATCATCAGATTCGCGTTAAGTCTGATGATATTCTGAAGACAGCTTTTAGGACGAGGTACGAACACTATGAGTATACTATGATGCCATTTGGTGTGTCTAATGCACCTGGTATATTCATGGAGTATATGAATAGGATTTTCATCCTTATTTGGATCAGTTTGTGGTAGTGTTCATTGACGATATCTTGATATATTCTAAGTTTGAGGAAGAGCATGCGCAACATCTAAGGGTGGTATTGCAGGTTTTAAGGGACAAGAAGCTTTATGCCAAGTTGTCCAAGTGTGAGTTTTGGTTGGAGCAAGTGAGTTTCCTTGGCCATGTAATTTCTAGTGGAGGAATTGTTGTTGATCCGTCGAAAGTTGATGTTGTGTTGCAGTGGGAGACTCTAAAGTCTGCTACTGAGATTCGAAGTTTCCTTAGGTTGGCTGGTTATTATCACAGGTTTATAGAAGGCTTTTCTAAGTTGGCATTGCCATTGACTCAATTGACTCGAAAGGGTCAAGCTTATGTGTGGGATGTTGCTTGTGAGAAGAGTTTTGTAGAACTCAAGAAGAAGTTGACGACTGCTCCAGTGTTGATTTTTCCAAATCCGAGTGAGTCCTCTATAGTATATTGTGATGCGTCGAAGATGGGTCTTGGGGGTGTATTGATGCAGAATGGTCAGGTTGTTTCTTATGCTTCTAGACAACTGAAGGTTCATGAAAGGAATTATCCTACGCATGACTTAGAGTTGGTCACTGTGGTGTTTGAGTTGAAGATTTGGAGACATTATCTTTTTGGATCTAGGTGTTGCACCCTAAAATTTGCTCAACCTTATCCACTTGGTTTAGGTTTCAATATCATTAGCATTTGCATGTACATAGTCTACTCATCTGCATAGCATAAGCATAGCAAGTCATCCAACAGGGGACCAAACATTATTCTCATCTCTATGAGCCTATCAAGAGGTTATTATTCTAATTCAGTCCCATTCAAGTCATCAGAAGAAATTTGAAAGCTGAGAAGTCAATGGGTCAATCAGTTCATCTATTTCCTATCTGAGGGTATCTGGGGATCAACAAGTAAGTTGTGAGCTATGGGCTGAGCATGGAGAGTATATAGACATCATGGGAGACTTAGAAAGTCATTTGGATAAGGAGACAAGTCATTGGTGTAGTCACAAGTATTGCAGTTGAAGACAGTCAACTAGGGTTTCATCTGAGTCAACCATGGGTCAACTCTAGGTCAATTGACTGATTGAAAGGCATCAAGGGCTATTGGAGAGATGTGGGGTTCATCATTTGACATGTAGAGAAAGATATGAGGTTATGCTAAGAAGAAATCAAGAGAAATCAAGGAGAAGAGGAGTTTCTAAATTAGGGTTTTTGTGTAAAATCCCCTAATTTAGGTCAAATTTCCAAGCAAGATAAGTCAAAATGTAAGCTTCAAATGGATCCTTGGCCAACATGGAACTTGTAGAGGATCTCAAGACCTTTAATTTGAGTGGTGGAAGACATCAAGGAGATTTATAGAACTCAAGTTATGGTCCTTGCAAGTTACAGGTCATCTGAGGTATCTGAAATTTTGTCTGTGAAAGTGACTTGACTTCCAAGCAATTTTTACCCCTCAAGGAGATTTCAAATGAATTTCTGGTCAACATAAGAATTGTTCCTCATTGTCTTAGCTTTCTATAATGGTATAGTATGCCTTCATATTATTTGTGTAACTCTACTTATAGTCTTGGCAAGCAAAGGGTATTTTGGTCATCTGGTGATTACAGGTCATTCTTAGCTTATGCCTAAAACTCATACAAGGAAGCTTAGAATGAAAAACTTCACAACATAAAAGTTGCTCAAAATGCCATTTTAAGTCAAGAAAAGAAGTCATGGAATTTTGGAAATGCATATAATGAGACTTGACCAAAGTTGGTGAAAAATGACCTAAAAAAGGCATATAAGTTGAAAAAGTTGAAATAAAAAATTGGTTTGAGAGATCTACAAATCCAATATGGGTCATCCAATATACCAAATTGATTCCAAACATCATTTTAAAGACATTGGTTCATCCACATTTTTGAGTTTAGGCTTAAAAATTGGACTTCCTTTGTAAATTTGTTTCTTGCATCATAAGGCAACTTGGTAAAACTTAACACAAGGCAAGGAAAAGCTTGGTTTTTCATACATACACTCCTAATATCTCATGAAAGGAGGTTTTAATACAAGTTTACAAAGGGGCAAGCATGAGATAAGAGATCTTCAACATATCATCAAATGAGAACTTCCTTGAAATTTCCACAACTTTCTAGAATCCTCCAAGAGCAATCTAGAAACTTCTCATTCTGTTGGTGATAATCTATATAATGAATTGAAGCCATTGGTGCAAGGGGTTGGTGCATTGAAGGAGAGAAAAGAGATAACTTCATAGTTGCTTCCATTGTAAGAAAGTGCAAGAATCACCATAATCTTCCATTTCTGATCACTTCTCTTCTTCACTCATCATCCATTGAAGTTTGTGAGTGGGAATGAGCATGGAGCAAGGTCCAACAATGGAGGATTGAGGAGTTAGGGTTCACATTGCAAGAAGGCATATCAGAACTGCAGCCAACAATCCAAGCACTTTCCTCCCAGTTTTTTGCAAACAGAAGGATCTTCATCCATCAGAGATCATCCTCGAAGGGTTTCAAGCATTGGATCCACCTGCAACTACCTCTGCCATAGTTGATAAGCAGGTTAGTGATTTCTTTCATATCTCTACATTTAGATGCTGTTAGGTTAGATCATGGATGTAGGATTGTTAGGGTTAAGAAGATGAACATGTACCCTCACTGTTGTGGCCATTAGAGGTAGTTTGGTTAATAGTGATGAAACTTTGATGATCAAGAACTCCTAAATTAGGGCAAGAGAATGTTAGATCTTTGGCTCAGGATACTCACCATAATCTGTAGACCATTCTAGGGTAATTTGAGCAAGAATTATTGAGGTTCATGACAGAGTTAATCAATGGTGTCTAGAACTTATGGCTATCGGGTTTGGTTTTTGGGAGGGCCTTAGAGAAAACTAAGAGCATAGTCTTGTAGAGGGGAAGAAATGGAGTGAATTTGGTCTTTACAAGTTTTGTTTTCATGGCGTATTGAGGGAGAATGAGGAGCTCGAAGGTTGTGCATGGGAGCTGCTTTTCTGCAAACCCTAGCTCATTTGGGACGATGAAGGACAGCCGTCG
Organism: Lathyrus sativus; assembly: GCA_963859935.3. Classification (NCBI taxonomy): domain Eukaryota; kingdom Viridiplantae; phylum Streptophyta; class Magnoliopsida; order Fabales; family Fabaceae; genus Lathyrus; species Lathyrus sativus. The sequence goes on along the minus strand of OZ012740.1, from coordinate 180,973,765 downwards.
GATTGGTTCTATTATCTGACCTTTTCACCCAATCGTGTGGACCAGATTTGAATTGAGAAACGGAGGGAGAGACTGAAGTGAAACGCAGCGTTTCACTTAAACGCGCGTTTCGGCCTTGGATCCAACGTGCTAACCACACACCCATTTTGAGAGGCCCATCATTTTACACATGGTATTGTTACTTTCTACACCGAGGATTTGATCATTTTCTTTTGATTTTTTAATCCAATTTTCTGAGCACGTTGGGCCTACTGCTTTTGATATTCACACCCCTGATTTCATGGCCCACCTGGAATTTGAACTGGGCGCAAATGCTATTCTCACCCCTCCCCCTTTATTTCATATTTTGTGATTTTAATTTCTTTAGTTTTTTTTCTCACCTTTTAAAATTCATATAAAATTCAAAAATGACTATTTTTCACTTCTTGTTTTTTCTACATATTCATAATTCTGTCTAGAAAAATATGAAAGAATAAAAATGGAATTTTATTTTTGTTTAATATTTTTTATGCATTTTTCTTGTAAATAGCATTTTGTTAAGTTTAGTTTGATACATGATTTTGTTAATTTTAGTTGGATCAAATGCTTTAATATTTTTTGTCCATTCTTTTTAGGTTGATTAATAGACATTGTTAGCTTGTATATACATTTTAGTTCACATTTTTAGGACTTAATTTTAGGTGATTAGTTTAGGTGAGAACAACATGAACAAAATTAGGGTTTAAGTGATGACTTAGGAGAATTGAATCATTTCCCTTAGGACTTAGAGATTGAATATTTTAGCTATGGGACTATAGGGACTATGGGTAGTTATTAGATCCCTTAGAAATCACTAGGATTCCCCTACTACTATTGGTATATTACTGTCTATGTTTGATTGATTGGTGTGGTGTGCCCTCTGGGGATTATTGTTTGTCTGTATGGGTATTGGGATTGTCTGGGGATTGAGAAAGCTGAAGACTTGTGATGATGAAGCCATTGGAGATCCAGAGCTTGAAGGCCAACTTCCAGAGTTGATGAGGAGATTCCTGCTAGCAGCTGTTGAGGAGATTAGGGTTTAGGAGCTAGGCAGAGCTTTAGATTAGAAAGCTTGATTCTCAAACATGGAAGGCCTTGACTGCCTCCATTCTTCTCTGTGATGCAGAGTCTCTCTAAGACACTCACCCCCTTCCTTTGGAAGGCTTGGTGATAGTGTCTAAGAGATAGAACTCTTGAGAGAAAATATCTTATGTGTTAGTAGCAGTTGGTTTGTCACCATTGGTGGTCAACTAAGTGCTTAACACCCAATTCACTCTTGTGATTGATCCCTCAGCTTGGAGGTTAGGACTTGAAGAAAAGCCCTTGTAGACTGAAGATTGATGACGGAGACCTTGCTTGAAGGCTGTGGAGATGGGCATTGATACTGGCTGAAGCTTGTAGCTGTCTGGAGATGACTTGAAGATAGGTGTTGATGCAGAGCTGCTGTGGCTGTTTACTTTTCTGCTGTATTTCATTTCTGATGTATTGATTGGTTTTCTGGACTGTATTGTTTGCTGTTTAACCTGTTGGGTTGAAAGTGAATCCTGTTCACTTTTGCCTATTGTTTTCTAGGTTCGAGGTTGAGTGGGACTCCCTTGCCTCGCTTGTATTGTTGCATCCATGCATTTTACTGCTTTACTGTATATATCTGCTATTGTTTCTGTTTCCGTCTATTCCCTTAGGATCTCTGTTTCTCTCTGCGCAAGAGAGGAGCATGATAGACACTAGGTCTTAACCCATGCCTGATAACATTAGGTTAGTTTGATTCCCTTTGCAACCGTAGGTTAGAGTTCTGTCTCTTCTTCCTCAAAACCAACAGAAAAACACAATAAGATTTCAAACACAATAAATGACACTTCTTCCGTAAAAGAATGTAAACTGATCAAAACGTCAATTTTGTCCGCTTGGACTGTTAATCAGAAAAACTCTTTTCAGAAGGAATAAAAACAATCAAGACAGACTTGTGTCGTACGTGGCCCGAACTACGTTTGCTCTGATCTTTCATGCTGTATGAAAGTACGTAGGCATAGGATGCGATATCCTAGCGAGAAACCTTCCCCTCCTTTCCCGTAGGTAGGCGAACTACGTTGACTCTGATTTCTCGTTCCAGACGGGAATACGTAGGCATAAAGTGCGATACTTTGCCGAGTCATTTTGTTTTCTTTTAACCCTTGACCTTTAGTTTAGATAGAATAGCAATCCATACCCGAAAACAAGCGTGGATCCCGTCGAGTACGACGGACGTGAGGGGTGCTAATACCTTCCCCTTGCGTAACCGACTCCCGAATCCAGGTTTTGGTTGCGATGACCATACCTTTCCCGTGTTGTGCGAGGTTTACTCTGAGCGTTTCCTTTCCCTCCCGTGGGATAAATAACGCACGGTGGCGACTCTTCTGTTCAGCCGGCGCCGATTTTCGCAGTAGCGACAGCTGGCGACTCTGCTGGGGACCCAACATCCCCTGGCTGCTAAGGACTGCGATGGTTCTTATGCATTTGGGATCCAACGTCCCTTAAGAGAGTCAATCCCAACGCTTGTTTTCCCGTCGAGGATTTTGTATGGATTTATATTTCTGACCTTTATTTTCAGCATTATATATATTGACTATTATTGCTGTATTGGGGTGTGACGGGTGTTCTGATATTGAGAGATAAGCTGGACCTGGGCTTGAGTGCACCTAGAATTAGAGTAGAGATTAGTTGGCGCCCGCTTGCTTTGCTTGCCTTGGTGTCCCGCGAAATCTACACTCAGACGAGGTTCCTTTGGTTGGCCTCCTGCCCCTTCCTTAGGTTGGCGTGGGTTGCTGGTTAGTTGAATTGTCGACTCTGGGGACCGATCATTTGGAAGTTGGCTAAGTGAGGCCTCTTCAGGATTTGATGATGCCACTCCTTCTGGGAATCGTATCATCAACCCTGAAAGTCTGTGACGCCGACGACCGCATAGGATGCCATACCTTTGTCAGTTACTAGGACATCCACCTGTGAGAGGGTTTGGGGTTATGCAGGTAACTAGACCTTCAGATACCGGTTATTTCTTGATCAGAGATCCTGGGTATTTATCGAGAGTTCTGAGGTCTGTCAGAGACCATTTGGAGAGTTATGAGGTCTGTCAGAGACCATTTGGAGATGTGTTATGAGGTCTGTCAGAGACCAGTTGGAGATGTGTTCTGCGGTCTATCAGAGACCAGTTGGAGAGTTTTAAGGTCTGTCAGAGATCAGCTGGAGATATGGTTTGAGGTCTACCAGAGACCAGTTGGAGTTATGATTTGAGGTCTGTCAGAGACCATTGTTGGAGCTTTGTTTTAGGTCTATCTGAGACCAGGGTTTGAGGACTTCTAAAAGAGGCTATTTGAGACTTCTTGAGATGGTTCAGGCTATTCAGCTACGGCAGTTGGTCCCTGTTGCATGTTATTTGCATTGCATTGTTTGCATACCCATTATCATTGCATCCCATTAACGTGTGTCTGTGCTGCAGGTGCATTTGCATATCCCCGGGTTCTAGTGCCCAGACTCCTGAGTTTTGATTATGGCTGGTTTAAGGAAAACAGTTGCGTATAAGCTGCCTGCACCTGATATTACTCCTTTGCTCGGTCTGATATCTCTTGCTGATGAGGAGGTTAGGAGAAGCTTCAGAATGAGTCATGGGAGATTACTGAGATTAGTCTACAAGCCCACTGCTGATGAGATGAACAGGCTGTACACCTTGATGCAGTTCTATGACCCCGCATTGAGATGTTTTACGTTTGCTGATTTTATTCTGGGGCCTACCATCGAAGAGTATGTGGAGTTTACTGAGCTACCCGTGCAGAACCAGGTTCCATTCATTCATTCTGGCGCTAAGCCCAAGCTAGAGGACTTGGCCAAAGCTTTGCACATGGATGCTTCTGAATTGTTGACTACTGTTTCCCGTGGAGTTCCAGGCTTCTCACTCCAGTTCTTGATCGGTAAAGCTCAGGAGTACGCTAAGAGCGGGTGCTGGATTGCCTTCAATGCCGTGTTGGCTCTGTGCATTTATGGCATAATATTGTTTCCCAATGTACCGGATTTTGTGGACTTCGACGCCTTCTACTTGTTTGCCGCTGGTAATCCTGTACTTACCTTGCTCGGAGATTTCTACCACTCACTGCATTACAAGAACGAGAAGGGAAGAGGAAAGAATGTTCACTTCTGTGTACCATTGCTGGGTATGTGGTTTAAGAGCCACCTTCCCATGAAGGGATCTTTTGTGGAGAGTGCAACCACAGCTAGCTGGTCAGAGCGCCTGATGAGGCTATCTTCCGAAAACGTTGAATGGTTTGATAGAGATCTGCTGGGATCCGAGCTTATCTTCAGTTGTTCTGGGTACCCTAATGTCCCGCTGATAGGAAGGAAAGGGTGTATCAACTACAACCCATCTCTGTTGGTCCGTCAGTTCGGATATGCACTGAAGAACCCACCAAAGGAGGAAGAAGTACAGGAATCTCTGTACTTCACCGGAGACGTGAAGGGGGAGTTACTAGCCAAGCTGCAGCATGCCTGGACGCGTATTAACCGAAGAGGGAAGTCGTTGTTAGGGAAGAATGACTGTCAGGCCTATGCACCTTACAGAGTTTGGATCCAAGAGAGAGCAAGTCAGTTGCGGATGCCGTTTCCAGCAGCGCCAATCCTTGTTCCTATTCCGGTAGCAGAGCCAACTACTGTTTCTAGGGAAGCCTACGAGCAAGTGGTGAAAGAAAAGGAAGCCTTGATGAAGATCAATGAAGGGTTAGAGCAAGAGCTAGCCCAGATACGCAGTGAGAAAAACAAGGCCGTGCATGCTTTCCAACAGCAGGTTGAGCTAATGAACAGGCTAGGGGCTGAGTTGACTGAGGAGAAGAGGAAGCGCGAACGTCTGGGGCAAGAGTTCAGAAGCTCCCATGACATGCTGGAATACAAAAAGAAAGCGCTCGACGCAGCTCACCGAGAGATCTCTTCTTGCAATAAGACTTGGAATGCCACGCTCACCAACAATAAGAAGAGGGAAGATAAGTTGAAGCAGCAAATTTTCGACCTCGAAGAGCAGTTGAAGGCCAGCATCAATAAGTGCGAAGAAGAAGTGATGTCCAGGTATAGTCTCCAGAAGGCGTTGAACAAGGCCATCAAAGGCAGAGATGAAGCTGTGTCTCAGAAGCGTAAATTAGAGGATCGCTTCGGAGAAGGGGCATGGGAGGAAACTGCTGAAGACGTGCGATGTGTTCTCAAGAGAAGAAACCAACTTGTCGAAGGGCTGCTTACCCAACCAAGTCATCCGGAGACCAAGAAGTTGCTAGAAGAGTACCAGAATTATGGGAGTGTTTGATCATTTCATGTAGTAACTTGTATGCTTTATTTGCATAGTGCCGACCATCACCAGGATTGTTGGTTGAGGTCGTGCCTTCTTATTGTACTCTCAGTGATATTGTATTCTTGGCTTATTGGTTTCTCCGCAATATATGAGGCTTTCTGTGATTCAGCTCCGGTCTTTATATTGTCAGCACTGTCATTGCACCGGCACCTTCACACTAGAATCGGGGAATGAATTCCCTAATGCACAGACACACACATTGCATTGCACTCATATTCATATTGCATTATATGTAATTATTAAACTGTATCTCATCTCCTGTATCTTCCAGGTCCTCCAAGATTAGCAACCGAAGAATTTCCTGGCGTTCAACCAAAAGCAGCAGTAAGGAAGTCATGAGTCAGGATCAGACTGAGATGCAAGAGGTGCACGACAACATAATGCGGCTCATACAGGTAATGGAAGCCATGGCCGAGAGTCAGAAGCAGTTGCAGGATATGGTGCAGCCTCTGATTGCACGGGCTAATGATAGAGCTGTCGATTTTGCTCAGCTAGAGAATCAAGGTTTTCTCTCCGGCCGCATACACCAACTTGTGGGGATAGACATCAAGCAGGTTCACGCAGAATTGACGGATGTTCGAGGCCAGCTGGGGCAGTTCACGAGAGATATGCAAGTGTTGCGCTCGAATCAAGAGACGCTAGAAGAAGAGAACTGCCGATTGAAGGCACAGATAGGGTTGATGGCTGAAATATTAAGGAACGTACTCAGAAGAGAAGGAGGGCAGATGTCTGAAGACGCGGCTGGCTTATCTGTTCCTCAGGGGTCTGAAGAACCATTACCCCCGCAGGATAGGCTTAAGAGACCCTCTCCACGGTTCGAAGCTCAGGAGTCTCCTCGTCAGCAGTCGCAATTGATTTTGCAGGATAACTCAAGGAGGTGTGGTAAGAGAATGAGGTTTTCTAACAGAGTATTTGATGAGATCCCTGTGGATTATGATCAGCTGGTGCAACTCTTGTTCCAACTTCAACGGGTTGAGCCCCGCATTTTGGTTCCACTAACAGGGCAGCCGCCACCAGACTATGACTTGAACGCCCATTGTGCCTTCCACTCCGGAGCACCGGGGCATGATATTGCAAACTGCAAAGCTTTTAAGCATAAGATTCAAGATTTGCTGGATGAGAAAACAATTGAGTTTGTACCGGGGGGTATAAGAGTTTCAGGGACTGATATTCCCATTTCTTCGCCAGAGGTTGCAGATGAATCGAGGTATATCCCAGAGCCACTGGAAGCTAGGTCCCCATGTCCACAACAGTTGCCGATGCCAGGGTTGAATTTAAGGATGATAGCGCGTGAGCCTGAGGAAACGTCTGAGCAAAGCCAGCAGCATGCAAGATGCCAGTATCCGGCTCAACAAAGAATGCGGGGAAGGAAATCAAGGAGGGTGTTTGAAAAGCCTCCCTCAACGTACGCAGATTTGTTACAGACACTACTAGGATTGAACTTGGTGGAGAAAAGAACTCTGGCGCCAGTAACAGGCACTCTTTCGGATGGCTATGATGCAAGCAGGCACTGTGAATTCCACTCCGGGGCTCCCGGACATGATATTGAAGGTTGCCACGCGTTCAAGCATAACGTCCAAGATTTAATCGACAGCAGGGTGATTAACTTCTCTGATAGGGTCCCCAAGGTGGTGCAAGGCCATAGACAAGCAAAAGTCGGGGTGATGAAAAAGTTTCCCAGATTTGATCGGGCCGTTGAAAGAAGATCGAGACAGCAGTAGACTACCCCGATAATGGTTTCTGAGGATGGTTGACTCGCCAATAAGTCAAAGTGCAGGAAGTCCAGTTCTGAGACACCGACATTTTTCATGTTATCTTGTTCATGTCTTTGCATTTGTAGTTTCCTTCCTTTTGAATTGCAAATTTCGCTTGTAAAACTCGTTGTTTTTTCAATTGATATTGATAAACGAAATGAATATGCATGTTTTGAATTAATCCAGTCGTGTTCACTCTTTGTGTTTCTTTAATGCTTAATGCTTGTTTTAGCAGGAATCCGGGGAGGATGACGAAAACAGATGACGAATAATATTCCGATTGTATGCTTTTGGATAAAAAAACTTGTTGATGAAATACAAGCATTGTTTCAATCCATAAACACCGGAGATATAAGGAAGATAATCCCTTGATAACCCCTTTCGAGCCAGTAGTAGGAGTTTCTTTTTGAAAAAAAAACCCTAAATCTTAACCCGGGGTAGGGTAGGTGTCAGTTAGTTTGACCAAGCGTTCGAATCGTGAAAAGAGTGTCCGGTTGAGGATAAATCACACTTGTATAGGTCGTGCCTAAAGAACCACAATGGTTAAACCTTGCCAACAAGGAGTGAAACAGTCACATTATTCCACAAAAAGTCAGACAAACCAGTGTCACACGACTCGTTCAAAAAAGAAAAAAAACGAAAAGCGAAAAGAATCAAAAGCCCGCTAAGTCAAAACTTGAAAACAAATGACTTAGGCAAAAATAGGGGCATCCCGCTGGACTGGAAAATCAAAAGAATCTCAAAAGATACTCAGTCCAGGCAAAAGTTAGGGAATGAAAAACGAAAAAATGAAAGACGAAAAGGATTGTCAAAGAAAAGGAAAAATCCTCGAAAAGGACAAATTCGTGTGATTCTAGGCACCCAAAGACGAAAAGAAAATGACTGTCACTCAAAAAAGAAAAATGTGTGGTATCCTGAACCATCACTCCTATCATTCCACCTCTAATAGGTGAACGCTGAAGTCAGATTAGCTGAACATAGGATTGGAGAACATCATGGAGAATGGGTGGGTGAAAATAAGCTTTGAGCCTTTGTCTTTCCTTGTTAACCGTGAACCTGACCACGTTACAACCCGAAAAAGTCCTAATTGAAACAGGTTTTGGTCAAGAACATACGTCAGTAAAGATCTCGTCGATTCTGACTCCTAAAAGGGTTCCTCTTACCAGCTTTCATATTGACATTTTGATAATTGATTCATTACATGTCACAAAAATTTTTCAGTGAACAGACTTGGATTTTGAAACTGTCATATGCATTGCGTTTAATATATCTTTTATACAGAACAACTTGTGTTACTTGCGAGTAAGTGCATGTCGACAAGAAAGATTCCTGCAGTGGAAGGTCTGATCGGGATAAAATGCAGAATGCCCAAATGTTTCGTGAACTGGGGCAAGCTATACTGATTAATTCAGGTAGAGTCAGTCATCCTAGAATCAGTAAATTTGGGGCAGTCAGGTCAAGATTTGGCAAATCTCTCATAACTATGGGCATTGTTCTACGAATCAATCGATCAGGGGCAAAAGCCATTATCAGACCAAGATAGGTCACCCTAAGAGCACGAGAGCTACTTTTGACAGAGCACCTCTTCGAGGTTCGAAATGTAGAAGCAGTCCATGTCTGGACGTCAGGATGCAAAGACTGTAGGGTCCATTCCAAAATTGTTGCAGATTCAGGGGCAAGTTATGCAAAAACACAGACTGGGGCATGTTAGTATCCCCAAAGCGGAGTTCTTTTTTTTCAATAAGTGTTTTCATTCCTCCCAGTGGAACTCGAAGATTAAGACTCTCCCCGGCAAAGGTGGTGGTGCGACCTGGCATTTATTTTGTCAGGATACCGCGGGATACCTGTTCACTCTCCAGCAGAAGTCCAATCATACTTGGCACATCTGCTATTCCCCAGCAGAGTTATATTCAACGAGGTTTTGGTTAAGTTCCCGATTTCCCAGCAGGGTTGACTTCACTCTTCCGACATTTATTTTGCTGGAATGATTCTGTAGCGCCTTGCTATCCCCAGCGGAGTTGGCGTTATCTTCAGCATTTATTTTGCTAAAGCGGCTTCTGTATCCCAGCAGGTGGAGGGAGCTCATGCTCAAATGAACTACCAAACATTCAAGATCTCGGCATGAGACATCCAATGATAATGTCAGTTCGGCAGTATTCCCCACAGAGTTACCAGGATAAGTTTCTCTTTATTCCCAAGCAGAGTTATTTGTCATCAAGGGGTTTCATGAATCAGAATTTCAGAAGTTGCCTCCGGTTATCAGAACAGGCATCCAGTGATTTGGTTTCCAGATATCCCCAGTAGAGTCCGCCTCAAAGTCGCTGTCACGTCAGTGCTAAAGAAGGTTATGGGTTGAGATCAATGTAGAACTAAGTCCTGACGTGGACAATTTATTCCTGTACTGACGAGATTTCTTCAGAAGTGGGTGAGTCCTGACGTGGACAAGTTTTATTTCCCCAGCGGGTCGAAGATACCTGAGTCCTGACGTGGACAAATCAAGACGAAACATGGGTCCTGACGTGGACGAATTTATTCCTTACGTGGAAAAAGAGGTTTCAGTTCCTTACGTGGAAGAGCAAGTTTATTCCTAAAGGGAGGTCCTAACGTGGACGATGTAGTCCTAATATGGACAAGTTTATTCCTTACGTGGAAAGAGTTGGAGATTCCTTACGTGGAAAGATGGAGATTCCTTACGTGGAAAGACAAGTTTATTCCTTACGTGGAAAGATTGAGTCCTTACGCGGACATATCAAGAGCATTCCTTACGTGGAAGAAAAATGGTTTCCTTACGTGGAAAAACGAGTTTATTCCTTACGTGGAAAGATTGAGTCCTTACGCGGACATATCAAGATTGATTCCTTACGTGGATAGAAGTTGATTCCTTACGTGGAAAGATGGATTCCTTACGTGGAAAGAGTGGAGTCCTTATGCGGACAGATCAAAGAAGATTGTATTCCTTACGTGGAAAGAGATGAGTCCTTACGTGGACATATCAAAATATGATTCCTTACGTGGAAAGATTTATTCCTTACGTGGATAGAAGTTGATTCCTTACGTGGAAAGAAAAAGTTGATTCCTTACGTGGAGCAGTTGTGATTCCTAACGTGGAAAGAATGAGATTCCTTACGTGGAAAAAAAAGGTGATTCCTAACGTGGAAAGAAGTATTCCTTACATGGAAAAGAGAGGGTTTCCTAACGTGGAAAAAGTTTGTATTCCTTACGTGGAAAGATAAAGGTGTTTCCTTACGTGGAAAAAAAAGGTGGTTTCCTTACATGGAAAGATGATGATTCCTCACGTGGAAAGATTGAGTCCTTACGTGGACATATCAAGTCGGAGTCCTTACGTGGACAGATTGAGTTTGTATTCCTTACGTGGAAAGTTTAGTCCTGACGTGGACAGATCAAAGTTTGATTCCTAACGTGGGAAAAAGAGATTGTATTCCTTACGTGGAAAGAAAGAGTATTCCTTACGTGGAAAGATTGAGTCCTTACGCGGAAATGTCAAGATGGATTCCTTACGTGGAAAGAGTTGATTCCTTACGTGGAAAGATAGAGGCATTCCTAACGTGGAAAAAGTCTGATTCCTAACGTGGAAAGATTGAGTCCTTACGCGGACAGATCAAGACAGTGTGTGATTCCTTACGTGGAAAGATACGGTTTCCTTACGCGGAAAAGAAGATAGATTCCTCACGTGGAAAGGTTAGTCCTGACGTGGACGGATTCAGAAGAAATGGTATTCCTTACGTGGAAGAAGAGATGTTTCCTTACGTGGAAAGAAGATTTATTCCTTACGTGGGAAGTTTAGTCCTGACGTGGACAGATTCAGATCAAGATTTATTCCTGACATGGAAAGATTGTGATTCCTTACGGGGAAAGATAGTATTCCTTACGTGGAAAGAGGCTTGTATTCCTGACGTGGAAAGAAAGAGTGTATTCCTGACGTGGAAGGGTTTAGTCCTGACGTGGACAGATTCAAAAGAAGACGTATTCCTTACGTGGAAGAGTTTGACGAAGTAGAAGTTTATTCCTTACGTGGAAAGGTGAGTCCTAACGTGGACGGTGTTATTCCTAACGTGGAACGGTTATTCCTTACGAGGAAGGATGAGTCCTAACATGGACAATGTTATTCCTAACATGGACATACCAAGAGTTTACTCCTAACGTGGACGATTTATCCCTTACGTGGAAAGACGAGTCATCCCCAGCACGGTCGCTAATGGATCAGTTGGTAGCCATAACAGTCAGATCCAGGCAGTGGATGTCGTTCCCCAAGCAGTGGCGCAGTTTATTTATGCGGTTGGCAAATTTCCGGGTTCTTAGTATTCAATCGTCTCGTACCGCGAATGTCTGAAGGCTCCGGGCTCTTCACCCAATCGGGTCCAAGTCGCTTGAATAGGGGCGGTTGTTGCACCCTAAAATTTGCTCAACCTTATCCACTTGGTTTAGGTTTCAATATCATTAGCATTTGCATGTACATAGTCTACTCATCTGCATAGCATAAGCATAGCAAGTCATCCAACAGGGGACCAAGCATTATTCTCATCTATATGAGCCTATCAAGAGGTTATTATTCTAATTCAGTCCCATTCAAGTCATCAGAAGAAATTTGAAAGCTGAGAAGTCAATGGGTCAATCAGTTCATCTATCTCCTATCTGAGGGTATCTGGGGATCAACAAGTAAGTTGTGAGCTGTGGGCTGAGCATGGAGAGTATATAGACATCATGGGAGACTTAGAAAGTCATTTGGATAAGGAGACAAGTCATTGGTGTAGTCACAAGTATTGCAGTTGAAGACAGTCAACTAGGGTTTCATCTGAGTCAACCATGGGTCAACTCTAGGTCAATTGACTGATTGAAAGGCATCAAGGGCTATTGGAGAGATGTGGGGTTCATCATTTGACATGTAGAGAAAGATATGAGGTTATGCTAAGAAGAAATCAAGAGAAATCAAGGAGAAGAGGAGTTTCTAAATTAGGGTTTTTGTGTAAAATCCCCTAATTTAGGTCAAATTTCCAAGCAAGATAAGTCAAAATGTAAGCTTCAAATGGATCCTTGGCCAACATGGAACTTGTAGAGGATCTCAAGACCTTTAATTTGAGTGGTGGAAGACATCAAGGAGATTTATAGAACTCAAGTTATGGTCCTTGCAAGTTACAGGTCATCTGAGGTATCTGAAATTTTGTCTGTGAAAGTGACTTGACTTCCAAGCAATTTTTACCCCTCAAGGAGATTTGAAATGAATTTCTGGTCAATATAAGAATTGTTCCTCATTGTCTTATTTTTCTATAATCGTATAGTATGCCTTCATATGATTTGTGGAACTCTACTTATAGTCTTGGCAAGCAAAGGGTATTTTGGTCATCTGGTGATTACATGTCATTCTTAGCTTATGCCTAAAACTCATACAAGGAAGCTTCGAATGAAAAACTTCACAACATAAAAGTTGCTCAAAATGCCATTTTAAGTCAAGAAAAGAAGTCATGGAAGTTTGGAAATGCATAGAATGAGACTTGACCAAAGTTGGTGAAAAATGACCTAAAAAAGGCATATAAGTTGAAAAAGTTGAAATAAAAAATTGGTTTGAGAGATCTACAAATCCAATATGGGTCATACAATATACCAAATTGATTCCAAACATCATTTTAAAGACATTGGTTCAGCCACATTTTTGAGTTTAGGCTTAAAAATTGGACTTCCTTTGTAAATTTGTTTCTTGCATCATAAGGCAACTTGGTAAAGCTTAACACAAGGCAAGGAAAAGCTTGGTTTTTCATACATACACTCCTAATATCTCATGAAAGGAGGTTTTAATACAAGTTTACAAAGGGGCAAGCATGAGATAAGAGATCTTCAACATATCATCAAATGAGAACTTCCTTGAAATTTTCACAACTTTCTAGAATCCTCCAAGAGCAATCTAGAAACTTCTCATTCTGTTGGTGATCATCTATATAATGAATTGAAGCCATTGGTGCAAGGGGTTGGTGCATTGAAGGAGAGAAAAGAGATAACTTCATAGTTGCTTCCATTGTAAGAAAGTGCAAGAATCACCATAATCTTCCATTTCTGATCACTTCTCTTCTTCACTCATCGTCCATTGAAGTTTGTGAGTGGGAATGAGCATGGAGCAAGGTCCAACAATGGAGGATTGAGGAGTTAGGGTTCACATTGCAAGAAGGCATATCAAAACTGCAGCCAACAATCCAAGCACTTTCCTCCCAGTTTTTTGCAAACAGAAGCATCTTCATCCATCAGAGATCATCCTCGAAGGGTTTCAAGCATTGGATCCACCTGCAACTACCTCTGCCATAGCTGATAAGCAGGTTAGTGATTTCTTTCATATCTCTACATTTAGATGTTGTTAGGTTAGATCATGGATGTAGGATTGTTAGGGTTAAGAAGATGAACATGTACCCTCACTGTTGTGGCCATTAGAGGTAGTTTGGTTAATAGTGATGAAACTTTGATGATCAAGAACTCCTAAATTAGGGCAAGAGAATGTTAGATCTTTGGCTCAGGATACTCACCATAATCTGTAGACCATTCTAGGGTAATTTGAGCAAGAATTATTGAGGTTCATGACAGAGTTAATCAATGGTGTCCAGAACTTATGGCTATCGGGTTTGGTTTTTGGGAGGGCCTTAGAGAAAACTAAGAGCATATTCTTGTAGAGGGGAAGAAATGGAGTGAATTTGGTCTTTACAAGTTTTGTTTTCATGGCGTATTGAGGGAGAATGAGGAGCTCGAAGGTTGTGCATGGGAGCTGCTTTTCTGCAAACCCTAGCTCATTTGGGACGATGAAGGACAGCCGTCGGATTGGTTCTATTATCTGACCTTTTCACCCAATCGTGTGGACCAGATTTGAATTGAGAAATGGAGGGAGAGACTGAAGTGAAACGCAGCGTTTCACTTAAACGCGCGTTTGGGCCTTGGATCCAACGTGCTAACCACACCCCCATTTTGAGAGGCCCAGCATTTTACACATGGTATTGTTACTTTCTACACCGAGGATTTGATCATTTTCTTTTGATTTTTTAATCCAATTTTCTGAGCGCGTTGGGCCTACTGCTTTTGATATTCACACCCCTGATTTCATGGCCCACCTGGAATTTGAACTGGGCGCAAATGCTATTCTCACCCCTCCCCCTTTATTTCATATTTTGTGATTTTAATTTCTTTAGTTTTTTTTCTCACCTTTTAAAATTCATATAAAATTCAAAAATGACTATTTTTCACTTCTTGTTTTTTCTACATATTCATAATTCTGTCTAGAAAAATATGAAAGAATAAAAATGGCATTTTATTTTTGTTTAATATTTTTTATGCATTTTTCTTGTAAATAGCATTTTGTTAAGTTTAGTTTGATACATGATTTTGTTAATTTTAGTTGGATCAAATGCTTTAATATTTTTTGTCCATTCTTTTTAGGTTGATTAATAGACATTGTTAGCTTGTATATACATTTTAGTTCACATTTTTAGGACTTAATTTTAGGTGATTAGTTTAGGTGAGAACAACATGAACAAAATTAGGGTTTAAGTGATGACTTAGGAGAATTGAATCATTTCCCTTAGGACTTAGAGATTGAATATTTTAGCTATGGGACTATAGGGACTATGGGTAGTTATTAGATCCCTTAGAAATCACTAGGATTCCCCTACTGCTATTGGTATATTACTGTCTATATTTGATTGATTGGTGTGGTGTGCCCTCTGGGGATTATTGTTTGTCTGTATGGGTATTGGGATTGTCTGGGGATTGGGAAAGCTGAAGACTTGTGATGATGAAGTCATTGGAGATCCAGAGCTTGAAGGCCAACTTCCAGAGTTGATGAGGAGATTCCTGCTAGCAGTTGTTGAGGAGATTAGGGTTTAGGAGCTAGGCAGAGCTTTAGATTAGAAAGCTTGATTCTCAAACATGGAAGGCCTTGATTGCCTCCATTCTTCTCTGTGATGCAGAGTCTCTCTAAGACACTCACCCCCTTCCTTTGGAAGGCTTGGTGATAGTGTCTAAGAGATAGAACTCTTGAGAGAAAAAATCTTATGTGTTAGTAGCAGTTGGTTTGCCACCATTGGTGGTCAACTAAGTGCTTAACACCCAATTCACTCTTGTGATTGATCCCTCAGCTTGGAGGTTAGGACTTGAAGAAAAGCCCTTGTAGACTGAAGATTGATGACGGAGACCTTGCTTGAAGGCTGTGGAGATGGGGATTGATACTGGCTGAAGCTTGTAGCTGTCTGGAGATGACTTGAAGATAGGTGTTGATGCAGAGCTGCTGTGGCTGTTTACTTTTCTGCTGTATTTCATTTCTGATGTATTGATTGGTTTTCTGGACTGTATTGTTTGCTGTTTAACCTGTTGGGTTGAAAGTGAATCCTGTTCACTTTTGCCTATTGTTTTCTAGGTTCGAGGTTGAGTGGGACTCCCTTGCCTCGCTTGTATTGTTGCATCCATGCATTTTACTGCTTTACTGTATATATCTGCTATTGTTTCTGTTTCCGTCTATTCCCTTAGGATCTCTGTTTCTCTCTGCGCAAGAGAGGAGCATGATAGACACTAGGTCTTAACCCATGCCTGATAACATTAGGTTAGTTTGATTCCCTTCGCAACCGTAGGTTAGAGTTCTGTCTCTTCTTCCTCAAAACCAACAGAAAAACACAATAAGATTTCAAACACAATAAAAGACACTTCTTCCGTAAAAGAATGTAAACTCCTCAAAACGTCAATTTTGTCCGCTTGGACTGTTAATCAGAAAAACTCTTTTCAGAAGGAATAAAAACAATCAAGACAGACTTGTGTCGTACGTGGCCCGAACTACGTTTGCTCTGATCTTTCATGCTGTATGAAAGTACGTAGGCATAGGATGCGATATCCTAGCGAGCAACCTTCCCCTTCTTTCCCGTAGGTAGGCGAACTACGTTGACTCTGATTTCTCGTTCCAGACGGGAATACGTAGGCATAAAGTGTGATACTTTGCCGAGTCATTTTGTTTTCTTTTAACCCTTGACCTTTAGTTTAGATAGAATAGCAATCCATACCCGAAAACAAGCGTGGATCCCGTCGAGTACGACGGACGTGAGGGGTGCTAATACCTTCCCCTTGCGTAACCGACTCCCGAATCCAGGTTTTGGTTGCGATGACCATACCTTTCCCATGTTGTGCGAGGTTTACTCTGAGCGTTTCCTTTCCCTCCCGTGGGATAAATAACGCACGGTGGCGACTCTTCTGTTCAGCCGGCGCCGATTTTCGCAGTAGCGACACTAGGTTCTAAGTGTTCAGTGATCACAAGAGCCTAAAGTATTTGTTTGATCAGAAGGAGTTGAACATGAGACAGAGAAGATGGCTTGAACTTCTGAAGGATTATGATTTTGAATTGAGTTACCATCCTGGTAAGGCCAATGTTGTGGCTGATGCGTTAAGCTGGAAGTCTTTGCATACGTTGATGCTTATGGTTCAAGAATTGGGACTGATTGAGCAATTCAGAGATATGAGTTTGGTTTGCAAAGAGACTCCTAATAGTCTGAAGTTGGGTATGCTGAAGTTGACTAGTGGTATTCTCCAAGAAATCAGAGAAAGTCAGAAATCTGATTTGAGTTTGGTGGATCATCTCACATTGATCAATCAAGGTAGCAGAGGTGATTTTCGGATTGATGAGAATAGTGTAATGAGGTTCAGAGATAGAGTGTGTGTTCCCGATGTGCCAGAAATCAAGAAGAGTATTCTTGAGGAAGGTCACAGAAGCGGGTTGAATATTCATCCTGGTGCCACAAAGATGTACCAAGACTTGAAGAAGTTGTTTTGGGGGCTGAATATGAAGAAGGAAATTGCAGAATTTGTGTATGCTTAGTTGACATTTAAGAAGTTGAAGATTGAACATCAGAGACCATCGGGTCTAATGCAACCGTTGAGTATTCCAGAATTGAAATGGGATAGCATTTCTATATATTTTGTGACAAGTTTGCCGAAGACTTTGAAGGGACATGATTTGATTTGGGTGATTGTCGATAGATTGACTAAATTGACTCATTTTGTATCGATGAGGATTAATTATTCGTTGCAGAAGCTTGTCGAGTTGTATATTGATCAGATTGTGAAATTGCATGGTGTTCCACCGAGTATTATGTGGAATAGAGATCCGAGGTTTACATCGAGGTTTTAGGAGAGTTTGCAGACAGCGTTGGGTACTAAGTTGAGGTTGAGTTCTTCCTATCATCCGCAGACGGATGGACAGACAGAGAGAACTATCCAGTCTTTAGAGGATTTGTTGAGGGCTTGTGTGTTGGATCAAGGTGGATCGTGGGATAGTCATTTGTCGTTGGTTGAGTTTGCCTACAATAATAGTTATCATTCTAGTATCGGAATGGCACCGTATGAGGCTTTGTATGGTAGGAGGTGTAGGACTCTATTGTGTTGGTATGAGTCAGGCGAGACTGTTGTACTCGGACCTGAGATTATACAAGAGACAACTGAAAAGATCAAGATGATCCAAGAAAAGATAAAAGCGTCGCAGAGTCGTCAGAAAAGTTACCATGATAAGAGGAGGAAAGCACTTGTATTCCAAGAGGGAGATCACGTGTTTTTGAGAGTTACGTCGGTAACTGGTGTTGGCCGAGCTTTGAAGTCTCGAAAGCTCACATCGCCTTTTGTTGGTCCGTATCAGATTTCGCAGAGGGTGCGGGAAGTAGCATATCGGATTGCTTTACCACCGTCGCTTGCGAATTTACATGATGTGTTTCATGTATCGCAGTTGAGGAAGTACATTCCAGATCCATCGCGTGTGATTCAGATGGATGATGTACAAGTGCGAGATGATTTGACTATTGAGGCGTTGCCTGTTCGGATTGATGAACGAGAAGTGAAGCAGCTGCGAGGTAAAGAGATTGCCTTGATGAAGGTAGTTTGGGGAGGACCAGCTGGAGAAAGTTGGACTTGGGAGCGTGAAGATCAGATGAAGGAGTCGTATCCGACTCTGTTTTCTTGAGGTAATTTTCGAGGACGAAAATTCTTTTAAGTGAGGGAGAGTTGTAACACCCCAAATTTAATCAGAATATTCTAATTAATTTATTTAATTGAGAATATTCATTTTTCGGTGATTTTCGGTAGTTTGTGGATTATTGGAAACATGTGCATTTTTGGGTTATTTATTTGTTTAATAGTATATAATATTAATTTATTAGTATTATTATTATTATTATTTAAAATGAATATAAGTTAAATAAGGGTAATTTGGGCATTTGGAGGAGTTAGTAAGGGTAATAAGGGAAAAGCCCAAATTGTGAGGCCCAAGACTAGGTTTGACAAAATAGAATTCTGAAGGGAATTAGGATTCATTTTGTGAACCGTGAAAAGTATTAAGGCTAGAGCTCTGAGGAGAGGATTGGAGGCAGAAGTTCCGAGAGATTCCCTGAAGGATTGAGAAGGCTTTGATCGACTAAGGTATGGGGAGTATAGCTTTTCATGATTTTCCATGTTTGCCTTTCAATGTAAATATGGATGATTTTAGGTTTAAGAGATTTTGGGGTTGATTGTGGAAAAAGGGGAAATTGATAGTGAGGACCCTGATGGTTGTGGTTAGTGGTAAGTATTCCTGACTGTTAAAACATGGATATGAGAAATAGTGACCTTAGGCCTTCGTGGCCAAACACCTTGAATTGTTATATGTCTGACCCTGTAGGGATAGAATATTGGATAGTGAGTAACTCTAATGCCTTAGGGTGTAATTGAAGGAAAAATTGTGATTTAGGACATGAATATGTTACGGGATTGGCCTAACAACCCGTAGGTTTTGTGCCTTTATCGCAGTAGGACCTTAGGGATGATTTAGGGATGTTTTGGGGGCATTGGGTAAGTGAATCGTATGGGCATTTGAGTGGATTTAAGTTCTGGCGCGTAGTAGATTTTGCTGTCATCGCACTGTTCGCCTAGCGAAGAAAGCATCACCTAGCGAACCATGTTGTTCCTAGAATCTCCCAGCGAAGAAACTCGCCCCAGAATCGCCTAGCGAACATGCCAGCGAACGTAGCAGAGTTTCGCGTATGTTGATCGTGTGCAGCGATGCCTTTATGTTTGATTCTGTGATGAGTTACATTAGGGGTAACTATGATTTTTATGTGATTAACATGTGATGTGTATATGATTACATGATGGTTTATATGATGTATTATGATGATATTCCCATGACTTTGATGAATTATATGATGACATGAGAATGATAATGATTGTGATGATGATGAATATGATGAATGATGATGCACCTATGTTGTTATTATGAGGATGATTATTGACGTGTACATCATGCATTCATGTGCATCCGGACTTCAGTTCAGGACCTCGATTACTTTGACTTCACATGAATGAGATTGAAGCCAAAGTAATCGAGGTCTTGAACCGAAGTCCGGATGCACAGGAATGCATGATGCACACGTCAATAATCATCCTCGTAATAACAGCATGGTGCATCATCATTCATCATATTCATCATCATCACAATCATCATCATATCTCATGTCATCATATAATTCATCAAAGTCATGGTAATATCATCATAGTTTTCCAATCAATACATCATAGAAATGATCATGTTATCATGTACACATCACATAAAACTCACAGTCATACAAATGTTAATTCGTCAAAGAAATCACATAATCAAACATCAAGGCATCGCTATACACGACCAACATTTGCGAAACTCTGCTACGTTCGCTGGCGTGTTCGCTAGGCGAGTGTGGGGAGAGTTTATTTGCTATGCGAAGGATTCTTCGCTAGGCGAGTCTGGGAACAACATAGTTCGCTAGGCGAATAGTGCGATAACAGCAAATTCTGCTATGCACCAGAACCTAAATCCACCCAAATGTCCACATGATTCACTTCCCCAATGCCCCCAAAATATCCCTAAATCATCCCTAAGGTCTTAAAGCGATAGAGGCACAAAACCTATGGTTTATTAGGCCAATCTCGTATCATGTTCACGCCCTAAATCACAAATTTCCCTACGATTACCCCAAGGCATTAGAGTTACTCATTATCTAATATTCCTATCCCTTCAGGGTTAGACAAATAACAATTCATGGTTTTGGCCACGAAAGCCTAACTTTTCCTTTTCCCCAATGAATTCCCCAGTTAGATTCACAATAACAGATTTAGGCCACGAAGGCCAAAGATCACTATTTCTCGTATCCACCCTCAAAATCTGTTAAACCTTAAATCGACCTTAAATACATTGAAGGTTACACATGGAAAATCATGAAGGTAATACTCCTCATACCTTAATCGTCTATTCAAAGCCTTCACAAACCTTTCACGGAATCTCTCGAAGCTTCTGCCTCCAATCCTCTCCTTAGAGCTCTGGCCTCAATATTTTTCAAGGTCTAACAAATAAATCCTAATCCCTTTCCAATTTCCTTTTTGTTAAACCTAGTCTTGGGCCTCACAATTGGGCTTTCTCCATAATACCCTCACTAACTCCTCTGAATTGTCCCAATTTCCCTTATTCATCTTATATTTATTTTAATTCATAATAATATTAATAAATTCATATTACATACTATTATTCAAAATAAATAACTTCAAAAATGCACAATTCTCAATAATCCACAAAACCACCGAAAATCACCGAAAATGAATATTCTCAATTAAATAAATTAATTAAAATATTCCAATTAAATTTGGGGTGTTACAACTGTTCCCTACTTAAAAGAATTTCCGTCCTCGAAAATTACCTCAAGAAAACAGAGTCGGATACGACTCCTTCATCTAATCTTCACGTTCCCAAGTCCAACTTTCTCCAGCTGGTCCTCCCCAAACTACCTTCACCAAGGCAATCTCTTTACCTCGCAGTTGCTTCACTTCTCGTTCATCAATCCGAACTGACAACGCCTCAACAGTCAAATCACCTCTTACTTGTACATCATCCATCTGAATCACATGCGATGGATCTGGAATGTACTTCCTCAACTGAGACACATGAAACACATCATGCAAATTCACAAGCGAAGACGGTAAAGCAATCCGATATGCTACTTCCCCCACTCTTTGCAAAATCTGATACGAACCAACAAAACGCGATGTGAGCTTTCGAGACTTCAAAGCTCGGCCAACACCTGTTACCGGCGTAACTCTAAAAAACACGTGATCTCCCTCTAGGAATTCAAGTGCTTTCCTCCTCTTATCATGGTTACTCTTCTGACGACTCTGCGACGCTTTCATCTTTTCTTGGATCATCTTGATCTTTCAGTCGTCTCTTGCATAATCTCAGGTCCGAGTACAACACTCTCGCTTGACTCATACCAACACAAAGGAGTCCTACACCTCCTACCATACAAAGCCTCATACAATGCCATTCCGATACTAGAATGCTAACTGTTATTGTAGGTAAACTCAATTCAAAATCATAATCCTTCAGAAGTTCAATCCATCTTCTCTGCCTCATGTTCAACTCTTTCTGATCAAACAAATACTTCAGGCTCTTGTGATCACTAAACACTTCGAATATGGACCCAAAAAGATAATGTCTCCAAATTTTCAATACAAACACCACAGCAGCCAACTCTAAGTCATGCGTAGGATAATTCCTTTCATGAACCTTCAATTGTCTGGAAGCATAAGCAACAACCTGACCATTCTGCATCAATACGCCTCCAAGACCCATCGTCGACGCATCATAATACACTACAAAAAACTCACTCGGATTTGGCAAAATCAACACTGGAGTAGTCGTCAACTTCTTCTTGAGTTCTACGAAACTTTTCTCATAAGCAACATCCCACACATAAGCTTCACCCTTTCGAGTCAACTGAGTCAAAGGCAATGCCAACTTTGAAAAGCCTTCTATAAACCTGCGATAGTAACCAGCCAATCCAAGGAAACTTCTAATCTCAGTAGTAGACTTTGAAGTCTCCCACTGCAATACAACATCAACTTTTGACGGATCAACAACAATTCCTCCACTAGAAATCACATGGCCAAGGAAACTCATTTCCTTTAACCAAAACTCACACTTGGACAACTTGGCATAAATCTTCTTGTCCTTCAAAACCTGCAATACCACTCTTAGATGTTGTGCATGCTCTTCCTCGGACATAGAATATATCAAGATATCGTCAATGAACACTACCACAAACTGATCCAAATAAGGATGAAAAATCCTATTCATATACTCCATAATACACCAGGTGCATTAGATACACTAACCAATATCACAATATATTCATATTGTCAATAGCTCATCCTGAAAGCTGTCTTCGGAATATCATCAGGCTTAACGCAAATCTTATGATAGCCAGACCTCAAATCAATCTTGCTAAACACACAAGCACCCACCAATTGATCCATCAAATCATCAATCCTCAGAAGTGGATACTTATTATTGATTGTTACCTTATTCAACTGCCGATAATCCATACACAATCTCATGCTACCATCTTTCTTCTTCACCAACAACACAGGAGCACCCCACGGAGAAACACTCGATCGAATAAACTTGTTCTCAAGCAAATATTACAACTATTTCTTCAATTACCCTAACTCAGATGAAGACATCCGATAAGGAGCCATCGACACAGGACTAGTTCCCGCTATCACATCAATAGTAAACTCTACCTCACGCTCAAGAGGCAAATCACTCACGTCACCTGGAAACACCTCTGGAAATTCCCGAACAACTAGTAGCTCCACGCTCACTGCTTCATAATCAACTTGAAGTGATGCAAACAATGCAAACATTTGAGCCTCACCTTCTAAGAGTTCCTCTACTTGCTTGGCAGATACAAACATCAGCTCTCCACTATCAACAAACTCTGGGAACCACACAATCTTGCTATAGCAATCGATATGAACATAGTTGTACTCCAACCAGTTCATTCCAAGAATAACATCAATCTGATGCAAAGGTAGACATACCAAGTCCATCACAAAATTCTTATCATAAATGGTCAAAGGGCAGCTCAAATAGACTAACGCAGTAGTCACAAAACCATTAGTCGGGGTATCAATAACCATACTCCCAATCATAGAAGATAATTTCAAATTCAACCTCTTAGCACATTCAAGAAAAATAAACGAATGAGTAGCACCAATATCAACTATATCAATCAATTCAACATCATTAATAAAACAAGTACCTCTGATCAAGTTATCTGTCTTGGATTCTTCTGCACCGTTCAAAGAAAACACTATGCCATATTAAGCCTTCTGCTTCCCGTTATCACCAGAAGTCACATACGACTTCCCTCCATACTGACCATTCTCTTTCTTCTCACTAAGCTGCTTGTAGTGAGTAGATCGAGCTCGACTATCCTCATCATAAATTCTGCTCTTGTCCACCAGTTCCGAAAATCGACGAATCTGCCGGTACCCTATTCCTTGTTTAATCTCTCGTCTCAATCCATTCTCAAACTTGAGACACTTCGACATCTCTGCGTCAGCACGATTGTAATGCAGACAAAACTTTACCAAAGACTGAAACTTTGCCACAAACTCAGCCACAGTCATATTCCCTTGTTTCAGCTCAAGGAATTCCACCTCTTTCTTGCCCCGAACATCTTCAGGAAAATGCTTCCTAAAAAATTCTTCCTTAAATACAACCCAAGTTATTGCAATGCGAGCATCTCCCAATCTCTGACGAGTGTTACCCCACCAGTCCTCAACTTCCTCTGCTATCATATGTGTACCAAACTGCACCTGTTGAGCATCAGTGCACGCCATAACTCGAAAAATCTTTTCAATCACTTTCAGCCACTTCTGCGAACCATCAGGATCATGAGTGCCCACAAAAGTCGGCAGATTGTTCCTCTGGAACTTTCCCAAAGCACGAAACTCATCTAGAGGTCCACCATTCTGGGCCATCACTTGGGCAAGTGATTCCAGCGCATCAGTAATAGCACGATCATTCCTTCCAGCCATCTGCAACCACCAACAAGGTTAGAAGAAAACAACTCATCAATAGTGTTCTCACACTATTGGCTGATAGGGGACTAACAACGTAAAAACTTGGCCGGACAAAACGACCTGCTTTGATACCACTAATGTAACACCCTTTTCTATCCCACAAATATTATGGCAAAATAACACAGATATCAGAGTAATTATTAAATTTCAACAAAAAGCCATCCAAAAGGGCGTACATTTCCCAAATCAACAAAATAGGTCAAGGCTCCGTAAGCAACGAGTTTTCCCAAAATACATCAAATTGCACAAAGCAGCGGAACTCAAAAGGCATAAATCAAGGTTTTCCTCATACGGGAAGATAATCAAAATAAACTCAAATAAAAGATAGTTTAACTCAAAAGACCCCAACCCAATGTTACATATCAGACCAAGACCCACTAAGTTAACTAAAAGGCCACAACTAAACCTGGTCATCTGTACATTACCCACGTGGAGGTAACATTCAAACCGGCAGGGTGAGTAAAACGATTCATAATAATCAATGTATAAAAATTAACATATAAAACGGCGTCATATTCATATTCAACACATTGATATCCTTCAATAGGCCTTAAAGGCCACAACATCATAAATTATTCCAAATGACTCATAAATGCAAATGCAACAAGACTCAATGCATGTGGTACCAATCATTACAGCGTGATGGACACTGGGCCATCAACCCTCCATAGATCCCCATCAATAGGACCGATTCTACTTGAGAATCAGAGCATATCAAAACACTTCATATCCGTACAATGGGATTGAAGCCAAAGTAATCGAGGTCCTGAACCGAAGTCCGGATACATATGAATGCATGATGCACACGTCAATAATCATCCTCAGAATAACAGCATGGTGCATCATCATTCATCATATTCATCATCATCACACTCATCATCATATCTCATGCCATCACATAATTCATCAAAGTCATGGTAATATCATCATAGTTTTCCAATCAATACATCATAGAAATCATCATGTAATCATGTACACATCATATAAAACTCACAGTCATACTCATGTTAATTCGTCAAAGAAATCACATGATCAAACATCAAGGAATCGCTGTACACGATCAACATTCGCGAAACTCTGCTACGTTCGCTGGCATGTTTGCTAGGCGAGTCTGGGGTGAGTTTCTTCGCTAGGCGAGTCTGGGAACAACACGGTTCGCTAGGAGAATCATTATTTGCTAGGCGAATAGTGCAATAACAGCATATTCTGCTATGCACCATGTTGCACCCTAAAATTTGCCTAACCTTTTTCTTACTTGGCTTTTGTTTCATTGCATTAGCATATCATTGGTCTAGCATGTGCATAGCATAGAATTGTTCATTTAGCAGGGGATCAAGTGTGGTTTATATCAAGAGGAGCCTATCTAGAGGTCTTATTCAAGCTTGAGATGTAACACCCCCTTTCTATGCCCCCAAATAATACAATTAATCATTTAGGCATAAATTTAAAATTTCATCAGAGTATATTTGCAACATGGCATAAAAGGGAAATATCACATTATCATAAAAATTCCAACACATACAACACCTGCTCAACAGATATGCAACAACGGGATAACACCCACAAGAAATATTTAGAACAAAGGCGGAAATATCCAAATATTTCATAATTCACCAAACATGTATTCACATAAACAGTTATCATTCATCATGTTTTACAAAACATATCAACAGCAGATACATACTCAGATGTATCACAAAAGAATCAAAATAAATCCTATCTACCCGGTGCTACATATCAGAGCCGACCGACCAAAAAGGGAAGAAGCCACGCTTCACAAAAATACCTCCAGCGATCTAATCTGCAATGCCTCGTAGAGCATTAAAAGAAACCACAGAAGGGTGAGAAACAATATCATAAAAACAACGCATATAAACATATATATACATAATATCCAATATACGTCTTTCACAATCTCACCGCAACTCACCTCGTCATACCGTACATCACAATGTATTCACATTATCTATTTACAAATAGAACATCATGCATATACAATATGCGTCAACAATGTTTAAATCGGTTCATAAACACACAAAACATACATATTCATATATTCACACATACATGCGTCTTCAAGCATACCAATCATGCCAATCATCAGCAATTCATATAAACATTTACAATTATGTTCATTCACCATACACCATGCAGGATGTCAACATGCAACTCATAGAGACCGACACACGACTCTATGCAGATGCAAATGCGGTACCGACTAATTTCAGCAGGTTCAATTGAAGAACCAAATAACCATCGCTCACACCCCACATGGGTACACGAGGTTCTGCAGATTCTACGCGGAATCAAAATAACCATCATAACATACGAGGTTCTGCAAATCCACCGAGGGATCAATAATTAACCATCGCTCACACCCCACAAGGGCACACGAGGTTCTGCAGATTCACCGAGGAATCAATAATTAACCATCGCTCACACCCCACAAGGGCACACGAGGTTCTGCAGATTCACCGAGGAATCAATCGACACAAGAATGCATACCATGATGCTTCACATGCAACATGACTCATGACACTCTTGAAATGCACACATGTTTACAAACATACTCATGCATTCTACACATTCATCGCATATATTCATACAAACATCATAGATTTTTAATCAGTCTAAACAATGCACATAATTGCCCAAACGGCCACAATTCATAATCTAGGATTCACGCCATACGGCTACCCACAGCACAACACAAACCAGCATATAAACTACTAAATCAAAGAAGGGTCGATCGCAACCGAAACCCCAAGCCACGACAGCACCACGCAACAGGGAAAAAAAATCATCCTGCTGCGTTCGCTACACGCTTGCCTAGCGAGCTACTAGCGAGCGTTCGCTACCTCCTCGCCTAGCGAACTGCTAGCGAGCAAGAACAGAGGCTACAGACCTCGTTCGCTACCTCGTTCGCCACAGCGAACCTCCAGCGAGCTCCTCGCTACTCCCTGCGCAGCCAGCGAGGGACATTAAAACCATTATGTCCCAAGTCTAGGACCATTCGCTGCGCACTCGCCTAGCGAACTACCAGCGACCATTCGCGAGCTGCTCGCCTAGCGAACTGCTAGCGAGCGTCTGCGATTTCCACTTCTCCACACTATTCAGAATCCAAAACCACAGATAAAATCACCCGATGAACTCCAACTCATATCCAGCAGCCTTAGTCTAACATATATCGACTAATCTACGTCATCTAATCACGATTCTAACCGTTAGACAACGATTTCTATCGATTAAACCAAATTCAACCTAAAATGGAAAGTGTAGAAAAACTACCAACAATCCAAAACAATCCAACAAAATCATACATGATTATACACATTGATAGAATAATAAAGTTTCACACCCTTACCCGACCAATCGAAAGCTTTGGTGATGATTTCTTGAAGTTCTAGGTTTTTCCTCTTCTTTCTCTCCTCTTTCTCTTCTCCTCCTTTCTTTCCTTTGTTTTTCTTTCTATCTTACTAACTTTTCTCTTTTTCTCTCATATACTCATATTCTATTTTCTTTCCTCTCAAATTCTTTCCACACACTAATTAATCAATTCTCATAAAATATCCACTTAACATAATTACTAATGCCCAAAATACCCTCCGGTCTATTTTTACCCGAAACTCTCAAAGTAGGCAAAAAGAGAAAATAGCATAATATGTACACACAAAATTTTAAACACATAAATCCTATATTTAAAATAATAATTCAATCAATTAAATCAGAAAGGACTCAAAATAAAGGAAATCGGAATCGGGGCGTTACATGAGAGGTCACCAAAGTCATCAGAAAGTGGGTTGTGTTCTTGAGAAGTTTGGATGCTGGTATGTGGTTCATCTCCTAACTTGGGGGCCCATTGAAGACCATCAGTGGGTTGTGAAGCCTTGATCATGGATAGGATATATGGATAGAGCTCATGGAGTGCCTTGAGGGTCATGGTGGAGCTCAGTCAAGTTATTATGCTAAGCGTGAAGAGCCACAGTTGAGGGTGTTGCAATCAGGGTTTTTGTCTGGTCAACCCTAAGTCAATTGTACAATTGAAGGAGATTAAGACTCATTTCTAAGTATTTGTGATCATGGAAGGTTGTTTTGAGATACATGAGGTGTTATTCCAAGATCAATTCAAGAAGAATTCAAAGTGTGAGGAGTTGCTAAACTAGGGTTCTCAGGATAAAATCCCCTGTTTAGTGCCTAACTTCAAGACCACTTATCTTAAGATACAAGTTTAATCTAAACTTTTAACCAACATGGAACTTGTAGATCATGTTATTAGCTTTAATTTTAGTACTAGAAGTCCTTGATTAGATTTATAGAACTCAAGTTATGATCCAGACAAGTTACAGGTCATCAGATGAATGTGAATTTTATCTGCAAAAGTCAACCAACTTCCAAGGAACTTTTGACATAGAAGGATGTTTCTTCTCAACTTTTGGCCAACATGAAAGTTGTAGGTCTTAATCTTAGCTTTCCAAATTGTACTAGAAGTCTTTCATCTGATTTGTAGAACTCAAGTTATGAGGGTTACAAGTCAGGGGTATTTTGGGAAAGTAAGATTACAAGTCATTTTCATTACAGGTCAAGTTCACCACTTTGCATACCTCAAATGAAAATCTTGCCAACTTGAAAGTTTCTCCAAATGGGATTATTTGGTCAACCAAACCTCAAGGGATCATTGACATAGCTTGGAAATGAGAATGTATGGAGAAAATTTCATAAAAAGAAGTTTGAAAAGGCCTAATTTGGATTTAATGCCAATTAAATCAATTTATGTCATGTTGGTGCATTTTTTGATTCCAAACAATGTTTTAAGAACAATGCAAAAATCAGAAATCTAATTTGAAGTCGTTTGCTACGGCAATTTCATGGTTTCTTCATCTTTAAGCAACATAATGGGAATCCACCATCCATTCGTTTCCAAGGGCTCAATATCAGCCACACATGATCATTGCATCATAAGAAACTGATATGAATCAATGTACAAGCTGGTTTGCTCTATTGTTCACCATTTCCATAAAAATTCAAACTCAAAAATGTGAATTTTGGATTGAACTCTTATGGGCTCCCATTGGGCTGAAAATCATTCAAGATCCATTATATATAACATTTCAATCATTCCTAACAGAAAATAACTGATTTTGGAGGTAGTTACAACAAAAATTCATGGAGAAAAACTGGTGAAAAATTGATTTTCGAATTTGGAATTTGGCACATTTTCAAGCAAGATTAAACATTGTAGAAGCTTCTATGATAATTATGGAATGATTCTGGACATTTTTCATGAAGCTTCAACAACATCTCAAGCCACCATTGAAGCTCCAAACAAGGTTCTAATTTTTCATCCATGCTCTCTGTTTGTGTTGAATTTAGGTTCCATTTTCACATAATTATAATCCTTAGGATGTATAGAAGCTTTTAGGATTAGTTTGGTTAGGTTTCTTGAAACTTTAGAAATTGACACCCTAGGTTGTAGTTTGATTTTCTCTCATTAGTGGATGAAAGTGGAAAAGAATTTGATATTCATGATGTAGGAAGTGAGAGGAAGAGATTAGTATCATCAATTTGGAGTTTTGAGAAAATTGATTTTCTTGAGTGATTCTTGGAGGTTTATAAATTCTGAGTTTTAATGGAGGAAAGTAGAAACAAATTGGATATTTGGATTCTACACGAAAAAATACACGGTTTTGGTTAAAGAAAATCACATTTTGGTGAAGAAATGAGGAAGTTAGAATTTTGGCTAGAGGTTGAAGATGACCGGAAAAAATTCCGGCCACCAGCACCACCGTCCCCCACCGCGCCAGCCGTTTCCCTCCTTTTTCCATTCAAAATCCCAGATGCAATGTGAACCGTTAGATCTCGTGTGAAGCTTGGACTCGGTATTCGCATCTAACGGCTTGGACTGAAGCTCGCGCGGCCTTCCTCTCCCTGCAGCGAAACGCTGCGTTTAGGCTTCATCAAAAGCTGAGTTTGAAACTCAGCTGGCCCGGTGTAATAAGCGCTGTTCGCACCCCAGCTCGCCAGGCCCACATGGATTGTAACATGAACCAATGCTTGCTGCACCTCCCTGCGTTTTCCTTTATAATTATTTTTCCTTTATTTTCTTATTAATTTCTTGTTTCATTTTAATTCAAGAAAAATAGTAATTGTTGTCATAAAATCATGAAAAAAATACTGGAGATAGTTTGACATGTCTAGAATATTGTCACATTTTTTTATTGCAATTTTAATTCTTTTTTCAATTAATTTTGTATTTTTCTTTTATGTATTTTTCCGTGAATAGAAATAATGCCATGTTAACTTCTAGAATTTTGTTTCCATATCAATGCTTGGATTTAATTTCTGATTTTTTTACATGATGAATTTTGACACATTGTAGTATATTGTAGGATTTTTCTTACATTTTTTAGATGACTTTAAGGTCTGTTTTGGAGTAGGTTTTTAGAGCTTTCCGCACTTAAACCTTCATTTGACAACCTTTGGTTTAGGATTTCTTTGGTGCCCTTAAACATTGATTTAGGCCCTGGATTTTTTACCATAGGTTCCCAACACCTTTAGGGTCCCTTAGAAAAATTCATAGGATTTTAGAAGTTGATTTAGTATTTTAATTAGATTTAATGCTTAGGTTGTTTTTAGGGTGCTTCTAACATAGTGCTTCCCCTAGTTGAATCTCAATAACGGCCATTAGATGATTCTAGGTATCATATCCTTTCTTGATAGAATAGTACCTAGGTGTATACCTCTTTAGAGCTTTGAACCCTTAGTGTAGGTGATCCTTAGAGGGAAATATTTGAGGTTCTTTAGACGTTTAGATTAGGTAGATAATTCTTCCTATAGGGTTAGTTTCCCTCCCAATTTTCCTTGCTTAATTAGAATCCTCCTTGTGAGCATGTTTCCTCCTGTGGAGGAATTCATTGCAATATCATAAAGGAGTTGAGTCTATGCAAACTTTCTAAGGAAGTGGAGTTGGTTGAGTGCCTGTGGTAAGTTCCTGTGGACCTTACCTTGCTTCCCATCTTCATTCTTCTAATCCTCTCCTTTCTTTTTAGGAACCTTCTTGAGGTAGCACAGTCCCTCCTGTGGGGGGAATTTTGCACATCTCTTGAAGGAGCCAAACCTCTAGGGTTCTCCCAAATCTCTTTTAGTTGGTTGAGTGCCTGGGATAAGTTCCTGTGGACCTTACCCTGGCCTCCCAACTTTTAATTCCTTTCCCTAGGATAGAAGCCTTGTTTGTTTACTTGTGGAATGAATTCCTTATTTGTCATAAATCCTTGTCCTCATTCATGATTGAGCGGTGTGTTGCATTAGGATAGTTCATGTTTAGGATAGTCTAAGTGTAGGTGCATGACTACATTAAGAGGTTGAGTGGGTCTCCCTCTGCTTGTTTTCCTTAAGGGTTGAGGTGGTCCTCCCCTTGCTTGTGTGTTGTTTTTCTTTTTCTAATTGACGTATTTGCATGTAGAGGTTGAGTTGAGCTCCCTCTGCTTGTCTGTTTTGACTGTTTTCTCTGCTTGATTGCTATGAAGTTGAGTTTGTCTCCTTCTGCTTGTATTGCTGCATTGCATGCATTTTACTTACAGTTATTTCTTTACAATTATTGCTTTGTCTGTTTCTGTATGCCATTGCCATGTTCCCTTAGGGACTCTGACTTCTCTTGTTCAAGAGAAGTTATGACAGACATTAGGGTTCTAACCATGCATGATAACATTAGATAGATCCCTTCAAACCTTAACCATAGGATGAATCCTTGGCATGACAACATTAGGACTTGACAGTTTCCCCATAGAGTTCTTTCTCTTCTTATCTCAAAACAACAGTAAAAAACGTAATAAAGGCAAGTTAGTACAAGCGCGTTACGAGCCTTAAGCTACTTGGGAAATGATAGTTGAGCGGTCTCCTCTCAATCATCTAGGGTGTTTAGTATATGTCCTTTGGACGATATGCGAAGCATTCGCTCCTAAGTCATAGTCTCTAGTGCTGTACAAACTACAGACAACTATAAAAAACACTTCTTCCGTAAAAGACAGAAAACAAACTTCAAACCTTTTGCCCCGTGGGCCCATAATTCAAAGGAAAGCTTTTCTAAAGAAAAGAGTGTCGTTAACTCTCGGTTCTACCGCAAATGGTAAACGCCTAAGTCTCCGACGAGCGAGCTGCATACACCAAACTGTTGGAACTGTTTGTTAACCCTACTCAGAAAAACAGAGGAATTTGACCCCTCCCGTAATCCGTAGTATCCCGAACTATGTTTGCTCTGATCTTTCACGCCGTGTGAAAGTACGTAGGCACGAGATGCGGTATCTCGGCGAGCAACCTTCCCCCCTTTTCACCTGTAGTTAGGCGAACTACGTTGACTCTGATTTCTCGTTCCAGACGGGAATACATAGGCATAGAACTGCTGTGTTCTGCCGAGTCATTTTCTTTTCTTTTCAGACCAGACTTTTAGCGTAGATAGTTAAATCAACCCGTTAGATAAACACAACAAGCGTGGATCCCATCGAGTACGATGGACGTGAGGGGTGCTAATACCTTCCCCTTGCGTAACCGACTCCCGAATCCAGACATGGTTGTGATGACCTTGTCTTATACCTTTTCGTCAGGTTTTTCCGATCGTTTCCTTTCCCTTTCTGTGGGATAAATAACAAAAGGTGGCGACTCTTCTGTTTTGCAGGCACCTTATTTTCGCAGTATCGATA
Organism: Lathyrus sativus; assembly: GCA_963859935.3. NCBI lineage: Eukaryota > Viridiplantae > Streptophyta > Magnoliopsida > Fabales > Fabaceae > Lathyrus > Lathyrus sativus. The sequence goes on along the minus strand of OZ012740.1, from coordinate 180,940,994 downwards.
GCTGGCGACTCTGCTGGGGAACACAACGTCCCCTGTGCGAGTCAATCCTAGCGCTTGCGTGTTTACCTGTTGGGTTGTGTTTATTTATCGCATTTTACCTTCTGCATTTTATCTTCAGTATGATATGAGTATTTGTGCTGTTGTGGGAGGGGGCTCTGATGAGTGATAAGCCAGACCCAGGCTTGAGTATGTACATAGCTTTAGAAGCAGATTAATGATGAACCTTCATGTTAGGCATGCACTATTTCCCACGAAATCTGTGCTCAGACGAGATTCTCTGAGATGATTTCCATTTCCAGCCCAGTGGGATGTCGAAAGGATTTCAGATCTAAGGATTGTCGACTCTGGGAACCGATCATTTGTGATTCAGCTGAGTGAGACTGCTTCAAGAGATGATGATGCCACACCTTCCTGGGTATCGTATCATCGTTTCTTGAAAGTCTGTGATGCTGATGAACGCATAGGATGCCATACCTGTGTCAGTGGATTAGGTTCATACCTGTGAGCGGGGTCGAGTTATTGCAGGAACCGTAACTTTCAGACAACCTGGTTTTCTTGACAGTGAATCAGTATTGTTGGTATTAGAGGATTCTTATCATCAGAGATGTGGTTGTTCTTGACAGAGCAGAATTATGGTCCTCACCAGGGTTTTATTGTTAGGGAAGTGCTGTGATTATGTTGAAACAGAGCCTTGGTCTCCTCAATAGCGCACTCTTGATCCCTTGCTACATGTTTGCATTTGCATATACATACCATTTTGCATAACAGGTACCGCAGAACCATTGATCTTATTCCCTGTGCTAACCAATTTGTTGCAGGATATCCGATCAGGAAGATTACAGAAATCCCCACGAGGCTATGGAACAGGTACGAGCAGAGCTGAATGAGGTCCGAGGCCAGATGAGGCAGGTTATGGGGAACATGCAAAATTTGCTTTCGAACAAGCAGGTACTTAGAGAGGAGAACCAGCAGTTGAAAACTCAGGTGGGTTTGATCATGGAGGTAGTAAGAAAGGTGCTCAGAGAAGAAGGTGACCAAGTGCCTAAAGCTGCAGTAGGGATGCTCGCTCTGCTTTTGTCCATGGAGCCTGCCCCAAGGCATGATGTGCCTCAAAGACCTGTGGCATGACCTGAGATCCCAGATTTGCCACGTCAGCAACTATCTCTCACTCCCCAAGACACTCCTAAGGCCAGGAAGTGTGCGCCGAGGCTGAAGCCGCCCAACGTAATTTTTTATAAGATCCCCATGACTTACACTCAGTTGCTGCAAGTCTTGCTGCAGCTTCGGTTGGTCGAACTACGGAAGTTACATCCACTAACTGGGACCCCACCACCTGGCTATAATACAAACGCCCATTATGATTTCCATGATGGGGCACCCGGACACCACATTGAGAACTGCAAAGCTTTTAAGCATGTAGTTCAGGATTTGATCGATTCAAAAGCCGTTAAGTTCGCGTCCGGCGACACGAGTATAACAGAGGGTCTCATTCCAGGCATTACGAAAAAGATGGACACTCCTTCTTTCATCCCCAAAACTGCATTGGACCCAAAGGATGCCTTGCAATTTATGACTTCTAAATCTCCGTGCCCGCAGCTATTGCCAATTCCGGGGCTAAACCTGAGGATGAGTGCATCCGAGCAAAAGGAGTCCTTGGCATCTCAGGCTCAATCTCCAGATGTCTTGACCGTTCGGGGTCAACAACCCCTAGGGTCCATGCATCAGACATCATCTCCCTTCCGGAGTCAACGGTCATATCGCCATCAACAGGGACGACACGCCAAGCAAAGACCAAAGAAGCCAAAAAGGCAGTTCACTCGGTTGCCCATGTTATACAGTCAGGTATTGCCATATTTGATCAAGGGTGGTCTGATAATGCCAGAGGAGATTAACCCGATGGTTCCGCCGTATCCGCCAGTTTTTATTGCAAACGTCCATTGTGATTACCACGCGGGGGCACAAGGGCACTCAACTGAAAATTGTAAGGTGCATAAGAGCCGGGTTCAGACTCTATTGGATGCCAACAGGTTCTCGATTATGCCTTAGGGTATCCAGATTAATGACCTTCCTTCATCCAGCCAGGTAGGCACATCAGTTCATGTTGTGGAAGAGTCCCCCGAGAATGAAGGTTCAGAAGTATTTCAGACTGACCTCGACGAGTAAACTCTGAAGATGGCTGCCTCAGCAGCGAATCAAGTTCGAAAGCCCAGTTCCTAGAAGCTGACAATCTGCATTTTTCATGTCATTTCTTTACATTTATAGTTTCTTTCCTGTTTAATTGCAAATTTTGCTTGTAAAGCATGTTATTTTTCAACTGATATGGATAATGAAATAAATATGCATGTTTTGAATTAATCCATTCGTGTTCACTCTATTGCTTTCTTTTCAAACGCTTGTTTAAGTGGAATTCGGGGAGGATGATGAAATCCAATGATGCGTAAGCTTCCAATGCTATGCTGTTGAATAAAAACCTGTTGATGATGTATAGGCATTGTTTCAATCCCCAAACGTCGGAGATATAAGGAAGATAATCCCTTATTAACCCCTTTGAGCTTAGTTGTAGGAGTTTCTTTCTGAAAATGAAAAACCCGCAATCTTAACCTGGGGCAGGGTAGGTGTCAGTTAATTTGACCAAGCGTTCAAATTATAAAAGGAGTGTCCGTTCGAGGATAGATCATACCTATATAGGTCGTACCTAAAAAACCACAATGGTTAAGCTTGGTCGATCAGGAGTGAAACAATCACAATCTCTTTAACAAGTCAGACAAGCCGGTGTCACGCGATTTGTTCAAGAAAATAAAGAGAAAGAAAAGAATCAAAAAGAAAAGCCCGCTAAGTCGAATCTTGAAAACAAGCGACTTAGGCAAAAATTAGGGTACCCCGCTGGACATCAAAATTGAAGAAACTCTAAAGAGTTAGTCCAGGCAAAAGTTAGGGGAAAACGAAAAAATGAAAAAATGAAAAACGAAAAGCGAAAAGGGATTGCGAAAGAAAAAATCTTCAAACAAGAACGAAATCGTGTGGCTCCAGACGCCAAAAGACGAAAAAGGAGCGACTGTCACTTCGAAAAGTGTAATTTCCTGAACCGTCACTCAACCTTTGAAAGGAGAACGCTAAGGTCGAATTAGCTGAACGTAGGATCGGAGAACATCACGGAGAATGGGTGGGTTAAAATGAATTTTGAGCCTTTATCTTTTCTTTCATAAACCGTGAACCTGACCACGTTACAACCTTTAAAAGTCCTAATTGAAATAGGTTTGTTTCGAAAGCATACTTCCGTAAAGATCACATCGGAACTGACTCCTAGAAAGGATTCCCATTACAGCGTTGTATTAATGTTGACATGTTAATGAATAATGTTATACATTTTATGCCACAGAATTTTTTCCAGTGAACAGGAATGGATTTTAAAAACTGCCATATGCATTGCATTTGATATGTCTTTTATGCAGAACAGTTTGTTTTACTAGCGAGTAAGCGCTTGACAGCGGGAAAGTTTCCACGATGGAAAGATTTGATCATGACAGAATGCAGGACGCCAGAATATCCCGATAAGCCGTGGCAAGCTATGTCAAATGATCGTGGCATGGGAGTCAGCCATCTAGAAATCAGGTAATCCGGGGCAATCAGGTCGAGATTTGATGAATCTCTCGCAGCCAAGGGTACTACTCCCCACATATCTGCCCATGAGGAGCAAAGTCATGACAAGACTGGGGCAGGTCACCCCAAGAGCGCCAAAGCTATTCTTATCCTGAAGGCGATTAACTTGAAGCACCTCCGTGAGGTTCGAAGTGATGAAGTCGTTCGTATCAAACCGCCAGAGTACATAGATCTCAGGTTTCCTTTTGAAAGGATGTGACGAAGATCCCGCAGGCTGGGGCAAAAGCTGAAAGCGAAGGAGCCGTTCCTCTCCATATCCGCGGAGTTTGTCAAAAGTTGTTATAGATTCCGGGGCAAGCCATTTCGAGTTCGTGTCATGGCATGTTTGTCCAAGAAGGATGACTCCTTCTTCCCAAGCAGGTTCAGTTGTGTTTCCCCACAGAATCTGAACATGGGACTGTGAGCATTGATGTGTCTCCCTGAACGGAGATAGATTCTCCCCAACCAGATGTAGCCTAGGCAGGATCGTGTTTCCCCAGCCGGAGTCCCTTAACGTAGGAGCAGGCTCTATGTGACACTTATTCCTCTCCAACAAATGGAGTTTGCATTTTATCCCCGGAAAAGTTAGAGGTAGGCTAGTAGGCAGTCAGGCAGGTATGTGCATTCCAGCAGTTGGTCATGTGCACATTTAATCCCCAGTGAAGTCCTCACAGGGTACAACCAGGTTGTCGGTTGGTTAAGGATCATCCCCCTGCAGGATTGTTCTTTCTGTTCTCCAGCAGGTTGTCTTTCCTCCAATAGGTTGATCATCCTCTGCAGAGTTCGTAATTCCGGATATTTTGGGCCATCCCCAGCAAGATTGTTTCTTCCCCCAGCGGAAGTTTGGTTTCGTTCCTTCGACATTTATTTTGCGGGAACGCCTCTTTTGCATTTGCATCGCGCATAACATCTACCCCAAACGCATATCATTTCCATTCTGTATGGAGCATTACGCCATTTTCAAACATGTGCATTTTGAAACATAAGCCTGGTCGGTTACCTCTTTGTTTTCAGGTGTTTTTCCCTGCAGGTAATTGGAATTCTTGTTCAGGATGGTTTTTGAATATTCAAATTTTTGGCATGAGATATGTGATGATAATGTTCGTCCTATCATGTGTGCTTTTATCAGAGTTACTTGGTTAAGTTTCCCTTCTTCCCTAGCGAAGTTTTCCTCAGATTGCTGTTACGTCAGCATTAAAAGATTTCATGGATTAGACCTTTGAAGTCATTACCTGTTGTCAAGGTAAGTGTTTGGAAGTTGACGTCAAAATTTCCCCAGTAGAGTTTTCCTCGGATTGCTGTTACGTCAGTGTTAGAAGATCTCATGGATTAAACCTTTGGAGTTGTTACCCGAGTTGACGGGTTTTCCCCGCAGAGTTGCTTGTTCAAGTCTTCGGATGCCCGATTCCGCACTTTTATTTAGTGCGATGCTCGTTTCTCTGGAAATGGAAGATCCAGGATAGTACATGGATGACGCGCTTTACGTAGTGCATGCTCGTTTCTTCGGAAATGGAAGGTCAAGGATAGTATATTGATAATCCACGCTTTTATTTAGTGCGATGCTCGTTTCTTCGGAAATGGAAGATCCAGGATAGTACATGGATGACGCACTTTACGTAGTGCATGCTCGTTTCTTCGGAAATGGAAGGTCAAGGATAATATATTGACAATCCGCACTTTTATTTAGTGCGATGCTCGTTTCTTCGGAAATGGAAGATCCAGGATAGTACATGGATGACGCGCTTTACGTAGTGCATGCTCGTTTCTTCGGAAATGGAAGGTCAAGGATAATATATTGACAATCCGCGCTTTTATTTAGTGCGATGTTCGTTTCTTCGGAAATGGAAGATCCAGGATAGTACATGGATGACGCGCTTTACGTAGTGCATGCTCGTTTCTTCGGAAATGGAAGGTCAAGGATAGTATATTGACAATCCGTGCTTTTATTTAGTGCGATGCTCGTTTCTTCGGAAATGGAAGATCCAGGATAGTACATGGATGACGCACTTTATGTAGTGCATGCTCGTTTCTTCGGAAATGGAAGGTCAAGGATAGTATATTGACGATTCTGCGCTTTTATTTAGCGCGATGCTCGTTTCTCCAGAAATGGAAGATCCAGGATAGTACATGGATGACGCGCTTTACGTAGTGCATGCTCGTTTCTGCGGAAATGGAAGGTCAAGGATAATATATTGATGATTCCACGCTTTTATTTAGCGCGATGCTCGTTTCTCCAGAAATGGAAGATCCAGGATAGTACATGGATGACGCGCTTTACGTAGTGCAAATACCCATGTTGACAGAGATGTTACCCGTGTTGACGGAGATGTTACCCGTGTTGACGGAGATGTTACCTGTATTAACGGAGATGTTACCCGAGTTGATGGAGATGTAACCCGTGTTGACGGAGTTGTTACCCGTGTTGACGGAGTTGGTCTTGTGGAGTTGCTTGTTCAAGTCTTAGGATGCCAGATTAGCACTTTTATTTAGTGCTTCGCCTGTTTCTTCGGAAAAAGATGTCAAGTTCACGCTTTACGTAGTGCTTTGTTCGTCCCTTCGGAGATAGAAAGTCAAGGATGGTATGTTGATGCGGTCCTGTGGCTCGGGGCCCGCTAATTGTAGCGTATATTTGAAGATTAATTGTTGTTGATCTAATATGTGGATTCAATGCCTGTGGTGTCACACAGGTGGTTGATGTGGAAATCAGGTTCTGTATCAGATGATTGATCAGTTGTTGCCGTGACAACCAGATTCAATTGTCTGGATTTTGTTCCCCAAGCAGTTTGTGCAGTTTATTTCTTTGGTTGGAAAATTTTTGGGTTCTTTGGTATTCAACCGTATTTTACCTCGATTGTTCGAAAGCCGTTCACTTTTCATCCAGTCAGGTTCAAGCCGCTTGAATAGGGGCAGCTGTTGCACCCCAAAATTTGCCTAACCTTTTTCTTACTTGGCTTTTGTTTCATTGCATTAGCATACCATTGGTCTAGAATGTGCATAGCATAGCATTATTCAGTTAGCAGGGGATCAAGTATGGTTTATATCAAGATGAGCCTATCTAGAGGTCTTATTCAAGCTTGAGAGGTCACCAAAGTCATCAGAAAGTGGGTTGTGTTCTTGAGAAGTTTGGATGTTGGTATGTGGTTCATCTCCTAACTTGGGGGCCCATTGAAGACCATCAGTGGGTTGTGAAGCCTTGATCATGGATAAGATATGTGGATAGAGCTCATGGAGTTCCTTGAGGGTCACGGTGGAGCTCAGTCAAGTCATTATGCTAAGTGTGAAGAGCCACAGTTGAGGGTGTTGCAATCAGGGTTTTTGTCTGGTCAACCCTAAGTCAACTGTGCAATTGAAGGAGATTAAGACTCATTTCTAAGTATTTATGATCATGGAATATTGTGTTGAGATACATGAGGTGCTATTCCAAGGTCAATTCAAGAAGAATTCAAAGTGTGAGGAGTTGTTAAACTAGGGTTCTTAGGGTAAAATCCCCTATTTAATGCCTAAATTCAAGACCACTTATCTTAATATACAAGTTTCATCTCAACTTTCGACCAACATGGAAATTGTAGAGTATGTTGTTAGATTTAATTTGAGTACTAGAAGTCCTTGATTGGATTTATAGAACTCAAGTTATGATCTAGACAAGTTACAGGTCATCAGATGAATGTGAATTTTATCTGCAAAAGTCAACCAACTTCCAAGGCACGTTTGACATAGAATGATGTTTTTCCTCAACTTTTGGCCAACATAAAAGTTGTAGGTCTTGATCTTAGCTTTCGAAATTGTACTAGAAGTCTTTCATATGATTTGTAGAACTCAAGTTATGAGGGTTACAAGTCAGGGGTATTTTGGGAAAGTAAGATTACATGTCATTTTCATTACAGGTCAAGTTCAGCACTTTGCATACCTCAAATGAAAATCTTGCCAACTTGAAAGTTGCTCCAAATGAGATTATTTGGTTAACCAAACCTCAAGGGATCATTGACATAGCTTGGAAATGAGAATGTATGGAGAAAAGTTCATAAAAAGAAGTTTGTAAAGGCCTAGTTTGGCTTTAATGCCAATTAAATCAATTTATGTCATGTTGGTGCATTTTTTGAGTGCAAACAATGTTTTAAGAACAATGGAAAAATTAGAAATCCAATTTGAAGTCGTTTGCTATGCCAATTTCATGGTTTCTTCATCTTTAAGCAACATAATGGGAATCCACCATCCATTCGTTTCCAAGGGCTCAATCTCAGCCACACATGATCCTTGCATCATAAGAAACTGATATGAATCAATGTACAAGCTGGTTTGCTCTGTTGTTCACCATTTCCATAAAAATTCAAACTCAAAAATGTGAATTTTGGATTGGACTCTTATGGGCTCCCATTGGGCTGAAAATAATTCAAGATCCATTGTATATAACATTTCAATCATTCCTAACAGAAAATAACTGATTTTGGAGGTAGTTACAACAAAAATTCATGGAGAAAAAGTGGTGAAAATTTGATTTTCGAATTTGGAATTTGGCACATTTTCAAGCAAGATTAAGCATTGTAGAAGCTTCTATGATGATTATGGAATGATTCTGGATATTTTTCGTGAAGCTTCAACAACATCTCAAGCCACCATTGAAGCTCCAAACAAGGTTCTAATTTTTCATCCATGCTCTCTGTTTGTGTTGAATTTAGGCTCCATTTTCACATAATTATAATCCTTAGGATGTATAGAAGCTTTTAGGATTAGTTTGGTTAGGTTTCTTGAAACTTTAGAAATTGACACCCTAGGTTGTAGTTTGATTTTCTCTCTTGTTAGAGGATGAAAGTGGAAAATAATTTGATATTCATGATATAGGAAGTGAGAGGAAGAGATTAGTATCATCAATTTGGAGTTTTGAGAAAATTGATTTTCTTGAGTGATTCTTGGAGGTTTATAAACTCTGAGTTTTAATGGAGGAAATAGAAACAAATTGGATATTTGGATTCTACACGAAAAAATACACGGTTTTGGTTAAAGAAAATCACATTTTGGTGAAGAAATGAGGAAGTTAGAATTTTGGCTAGCGGTTGAAGATGACCGGAAAAAATTCCGGCCACCAGCACCACCGTCCCCCACCGCGCCGGCCGTTTCCCTGCTTTTTCCGTTCAAAATCCCAGATGCAATGTGAACCATTAGATTTCGTGTGAAGCTTGGACTCGGTATTCACATCTAACGGCCCGGATTGAAGCTCGTGTGACCTTCCTCTCCCTGCAGCGAAACGCTGCGTTTAGGCTTCATCAAAAGTTGAGTTTGAAACTCAGCTGGCCCAGTGTAATAAGCGCTGTTCGCACCCCAGCTCGCCAGGCCCACACGGATTGTAACGTGAACCAATGCTTGCTGCACCTCCCTGCGTTTTCCTTTATAATTATTTTTCCTTTATTTTCTTATTAATTTCTTGTTTCATTTTAATTCAAGAAAAATAGTAATTGTTGTCATAAAATCATGAAAAAAATACTGGAGATAGTTTGACATGTCTAGAATATTGTCACATTTTTTTATTGCAATTTTAGTTCTTTTTTCAATTAATTTTGTATTTTTCTTGTATGTGTTGTTCCATGAATAGAAATAATGCCATGTTAACTTCTAGAATTTTGTTTCCATATCAATGCTTGGATTTAATTTCTGATTTTTTATATGATGAATGTTGACACATTGTAGTATATTGTAGGATTTTTCTTACATTTTTTAGATTACTTTAAGGTCTGTTTTGGAGTAGGTTTTTAGAGCTTTCCCCACTTGAACCTTCATTTGACAACCTTTGGTTTAGGATTTCTTTGGTGCCCTTAATCATTGATTTAGGATTTTTTAACATCGGGGGTGGAAGTTTTTTTGTTTTGTTATGTTTGATGTTTCATTTAGCTATAATATTTTATAATGATGTTTTGAATAATCATTGTTGATGTTTCATCTGTAACAAATGTTGAAGTTGAACATGTGGGTTTTTATTATTAATATTATTACAATTGTGAACTTTATATGTGTTACATGTCTATTTGCATGAGCAGGTTTTGTTGAATGTAACATCCTAAATGCATGTTGTTTTAATTTACTCTGATAATTATTTATAAATTATGCATGGTATTTAAGGTGTTACATATTGGTATCAGAGCAGGTTGGTCTGTCCGGCCAAGTTGTTGAGTCGATGTGGTGTGACAGTTGAATACTATCGGTGTTGTCTTCTAACCATTGTTGTTATTATTGGTGTAAAATAGAAAATGGCTGGAAGGAATGATGTTGTGATTTCTGCTACTTTGCAAGTTGTTTCCTAGGCTGTGCAGAATCAGCTTAATGTCGGTGGTAATGATGAGTTCTGACATCTGGGGAAGTTTTAGAGGAATAATCCTCCTACGTTTAAGGGTAGGTATGATTTTGATAGAGCACGAGCTTGGCTCAAAGACATTGAGAGGATCTTCTGTGTGATGGATTGCTCTAAAGTTCAGAAGGTATGGTTCAGTACTCATATGTTGGTTGAGGAGGCTGACGACTGTTGGGTCAATACTCGTCAAGTGTTAGAGACTGCAGGTGAGGTTGTCACTTGGGCTGTATTCCGCAGGGAGTTTTTGAGGAAGTATTTTCCTGAAGATGTTCGTGGGAAGAAGGAGATTGAGTTTTTGGAGCTGAAGTAGGGTAATATGCATGTGACTGAGTATGTTGCCAGATTTGTGGAGCTTGTAAAGTTTTATCTTCATTACAGTGAGCCAACTGCTGAGTTTTCAAAGTGTATTAAGTTTGAGAATGGGTTGCATCCTGAGATTAAGCATGCGGTTGATTATCAACAAATACAAAGATTGTTGGAGCTGGTGAATAGGTGTAGAACTTATGAGGATGACAGTAAGGCTCGATCAGCTCATTATAAGAGTCTGAGCGAGAAGAGAGGGAAGCAAAGTCTAAGTCGTGGGAAGCCTTATAGTGCTCCAGTTGAGAAAAGTAAATAGAGGATTGTTGATGGTAAGAGGCTAAGTGGGGGAGATGCTCCTACTCTTCTTAAGTTTTTTAGGTGTGGTGAATTGGGTCATCGTGTCGGTAAACGAAAGAGTGATGTGAAGAAGTGTTTCCAGTGTGGTAAGATAGGATATCTGATTGCTGACTGCAAGGATAATATGGTGACTTGATATAACTATGGTGAACTAGGACATATCAGTACTCATTTCCAGAAGCCTGAGCAAGCTTCAACCAGAGGAAAGATGTTTGCATTATCGGGGACTCAGACTTCCAGTAACGACATGTTAATCAGAGTAATATGTTACATTAATAGTACACATTTGATTGCTATTATTGATACTGGTGCTACTCATTCTTTTATTGATGTTGATTGTGTGAAAAGGTTAGGCCTTGTAGTGTCTTCTATGAAGGGTGTTAGACGATGGCAACGATTTAGAAGGGGGGGGGGGGGGGGGGGTTGAATAGATCCCTTGTTAAAAAAATGATTCGGCGCTACCAATAAAATGGTTTTAAAAATTTTGTTTAATTTGCAGAAGCGGCCATGGAAAATTACCGTCTATAACAAACGGTTACTCGAAAACCGGATATGCGTTTTAGCCGATGGAATCGGATAACGAGCAATGAGAATCACTACGCTAGTCACACTCTTAATTTGATTTAGCTCACAGTGTGGTATGACTAGTTCCAATGCCTTAAAATATTACCACAATAAATGGACAGCACACAAGGCTTTTTGTTTAGGCAATTTATCAAACACTTGGAGTGCAGAACACTACAAGTGAGTTCAGCTTTGAGTAATTTTCTTTAATTTCCTTGTACAATCAAAGATTGTACTAGAGTCAAAAACAGTCCAGCACTTACTCAAAACAGTCCTAAATTTGATATAATTACTTGTACTAAAACCACACAAATATTAAGCAATGTAAAAACAAAAGGTAAAAGGCACAATGATTTGTTGAGGAAGTTCCCCCACCGTTCTCGCTTCGGGGTACGTCTGCCCTCAATTCTAACAATAGAATTGAGCTTTATAATATAAATTTAACCTGTTGTAGAATCGTATATACAAGAATGAAATAGCAATCAAACAAATGAACTCCCTTGTTGTTGTAGAAGCTATCTCCTCTTGTCCCTTGATTCGAGTCGAATCAAGTCCTTCGATAACTTGTGTATGAACCTCCGATTACAGCTCTATGTTTGAACAACCTTCCGTCTTCAAACCCAAGCCCGACTGATCTCAAACACTCGTGTGGCAAACCCGAACTTCTGCTTTACAATTCACTGATTATCGCTACTAGACCGACGGAACGCACCGCTCCTCGATCACCTTCACTTGGCCGAATATATGTTGAGAAGACTCGTCCAAAAACCCCCAAATTCAGGGAATCTTGGAGGACAAATCCCTAGAGGTTTTATTCAAGAAAAACCTGTCAATTCCTCAACCCGAACCGGATTACCCAATCACGGCTTTGAACGTTATCACCTTAGACAATCCATAATGCACAACAAATATTATTGTGTGTGATTGTTGTGGTATGAAATGTAGAAGATGAAGATGATGAGAACTTGAATTGACACCTCTTTCACTTTTCTTGTTTTTGTAATTGATTCAATTGATATGAAATGAATAGAGCAATTGAATATTTATACCATAAAAAGCTGTTATAACTGATATAACCAACTTTCAAAAATATAGACAACCCAAAAAATATGCAGCAAACAGTGATCGGTCGACCCATGCAGAGTGCAGGGTCGACCTGAGCTAACCTGAGGCAACATATTGTGCAAAACACACAACTATGCATCGACCGGAACAAGGCATGCTGTCGCATCACTGCAAATAGGGCCGGCAAATACAGAAGAGTCGCCACCGTTCGTTATTTATCCCAAAAGAGGGAAAGGAAACGATCAGAGAAAACCTAACGAAAAAAGGGAAAAGACGAGGTCATCGCAACCAAGTCCTAGGTTCGGGAGTTGGTTACACAAGGGGAAGGTATTAACACCCCTCACCTCCGTCGTACTCGACGGGATCCATGCTTTGTTGTCTATCTAAAAGGGTGTTTATCTATCTAGCTAAAGGTCTCAGGGAAAAAAGAAAAGAATAGAGACTCGGCAGAGCATCGCCGCTCTGTGCCTACGTACTCCCTCATGCAATGGGAAAGTCAGAGTCAACGTAGTTTGGCTAACTATGAGTGAAAGTGGGGAATGGTTGCTCGCTGAGACATCGCCGTCTCGTGCCTATGTATTCTCATCTGGTATGAGAAATCAGAGAAAACGTAGTTCGGGCTAACAAGAACACCGGTTGGTTCAACATGTTTTAGGCCGGAGTAGGGTTAAAACTTAGTTCTAGCAGTTAGGTGTATCCAACTCGACCATTGGAGACTTAGGCGTTACCTGTTTGCGGTAGAACCAAGAGTTAGCAAAACTCTCCTTTATGAAAAAGGTTTTCCAAATTAAGATCCCAAAGGATGAAAAAGATTTGAAGTTTGTTTTTTGTGTTTTTTAGAGAAGAAGTGCATTGATTATGATTTGTAATTCATGTTGCACTAAAGTCTATGACTTAGGAGCAAATGCGTCTCATATCGTCCTAAGGACGTATACGAAACACTCTAAGAAATTGAGAGGAAGCCCCCCAATCACCATTCCCCAAGTACTTAAGGCTCGTAGCGTACAACAATCCTTATCCTTTATTAAGTGTTCTGAAAGTGTTTGAAGATGAGAAGAGAAGGGACACACTAAAGGGAGGCTAACTAAAACCTAATAGTTGTCATGCAAAATGGTCCTAAAGTTGGGATGAAAGGGATGCTACCTAATGATATCATGCATGGGTTCAAGCCTAAGGTCTATCATGATCCCAAGAGATTAGAGGTCCTAAGGGAACATGGCAAAGAAGAAAGAAGAAGAAGGAAGCATGAAATAAGAAAGATGCAAGTATGTAAACATATAATGCACAATTAGAATGATAGTGAGGGAGGAACAAAGTGTGGGGCAGTAGCCTCCATAATCGCATCTCAACCTCAAGCATGCATATGAGAAATTCAAAGAAGAAAGAAGAAAGAATGCACATAAAAGAAAGCAAACAAGTGCACAAAAGTGGGATGAAATGGGAGAAAATGAATCCTACCACGATTTGTCATCAACCACAATGCCCAAAGGCAAACCAAAAGAAAGATAAGAAGATAAAATGAAATGTGTGAATGGGAGGCAACATGAGGACAACAAGGAACTCATATGGGCAACTCAACCATAGGCCACACAATTCACCATTCAAGATATGCTTCAAGTACCTCCTAAGGAGAGACTAAACCATCTCAAATGGGATTCCAAAGTCATTGGACAGAAGTGGAGATGAAAAGAGAGAATGAACAAATCAAAGAAAGCAACCACACAAAGAGGAATGCAAGAATAGGCATGGAGAAAGACCTAGGTCTTAAACACATTCAACATTTAGAAACCCAAGTGGAAAGCCTAAAAAGAAGTGCACAATTCAACAAGCAAAGAACAACTTTATGACCCAAAAATGAATATTCAAGTACCTCAATATGTTAGAAGCATGAATCAAGAAAAGTTGAGAGCTCAATGGATCCATAAAAGTCATTTCCAAAGCAAACTAGGTCAAGTGCTTGTGTGAGCCTCCCTTAGAAGTAACTTGACTTGCAAGTCACCTTAAAAATAGGAAAAAGGCTAAAAAAAAACCAAATTAAATGCATTAAGATATTGAGCCTCCCTTAAAAGTACATTAAGATGTTGGCAACCAGGCCAAAAGCACAAGGGAAATGTTCCATCAAAGCACCACCAAAAGAAATAAATCCCTAGGGTGTACCACTTTGAAATGGAAGAATCGAGGGTCAACAAAAACAAGGTCAAAGTCAAACCAAAATTGGTCAAACTAGGGGGAAAATGGTCCTAAAAAATCATTCAACTCATTATTGAAATGAGGAATGATTTTCATTCATTGGATTAAAGGATTTGATCAAAAACAAAACAAGAACACAAAAGGATCAAGAAATAATCCAATTAAAACACCTCCAATTAATTAATTCTTTTTTAATTGAAAAACAATCTAAAAAATAAAATAAAAATTTCCAAAAATCAAGTGACATCTCAAAATGTCTTAAAAGTATTTTTGTGAATTTTTTTAATCATTGGAGATATTTTAATTGGATTAAAATCAAAACAGATTAAAAAAGAAAAAAGAAAATAAAATAAAACAAAGGCATGGTGTAAACAGCAATTAAATCAGGCAAAATGGTTAGGCCATTAGGAGAGGGAGGTGCAATTAGCACTCCAGGCCCAAAACACATCACTTCATTAAAGTACATGGCAGTTAAAACGCATGTGTGGCTGGTCAGAATAGATCTGGATCGTTGATCCAGCTCAGTCAAAGTGTCAAACGCGCATGTGGCAGTCCAACTCATCCAACCGGAGAACAAAACCAGACGTCGGAGCATTGTGCTCCGGTCGTCTTCTCCGATCAAGCCACCAGAGTAACAGGTGCAAAACATCACCAAATCAAGCAAAATTTAGGTCTAAACCGATCCTCACGTTATGTAGAACATGAATCCGAGTTTAGTTTCCATTTATCATGCACACAAGCCAAATCGAAGCAAAGAAAAATCAAGCATCAAACTGAAAATGCAACAAACACAACCTAAAACTATCCAGCATTTGCCTACACACGTAGGACTTCAGTATGCAACATTAATGGAATGAAATGGATGCGTATTAAGAGAGAATTTCTGATCTGAAGCTTACCTAACAGAGCCTCTCCGTTGGAGCTTCTACAACTGCTTAAGCTTGATGAAACTGTGCAGATCCACTCACTAGAGCTCAAGGAAGATGATTATGGCTTTGAATTGCTTTGAAAGTGCCTGAATTCCAATTCACGATTTTCAAATTTCACTTGAATACTACAACTGTGTTCTTGCTCTCCTTGCACGAAATTCACTGAATCGAGCCTCAAACTTCATCTAAACCTTTTATATTATGGATCTGGAAGCAAATGGAGGCCCAATTGTGGCTGAATTGAGTGAAATTGTGAAATGCCCAATTTTAATTTTCAAGCTCCATGCACACGTGAAATAGCTCCAATTCTCCTTGTTTTTTATTCAAATCACTTGCTGGGAGTTTGGTTTGATCATGTGGACACAAATTACTCCTTGAATTGATCCAATGGTTGGTGTTTGATTGTGAAACTTCACCATGAAGTAACCTTCAAAAAACATGAGTTTTAGCTTGCACCATTCCAATCCAACTTGGGCATTCTCTCTGTTGTGCTACTGTGACTCAAAATATGCACAAACATGACATAAAAATGAATTAAATCCAATCCAATTTAATTCATGCCTTTAAAGTCTTTTTTCATGATTTTTCCTTCACCGGTCTCCAAACCCTAGCCAAATTCAATCCAATTTGATGTTCCATGATGAAATTGGAATCATTTGAATCAACTTTCATGTTTGGAAAAGTTTCATTTGAAGTGCACAAGTGGATGAACAAGACCTATAATGAAAAGGACCTATAATCTTACTTTCCCAAAATACCCCTGCCTTGCAAGCTTCGTAACTTGAGTTCTACAAACTAGATGAAGGACTTCTATGACTTTTTGGAAATCTAATATCATAAGGAACAACTTTCATGTTTGGGTCAGAGTGAGATGAAACATGATTCTAGGTCAAAAATGCCTTGGAAGTTGCTTGACTTTTGTTGACTGAAAACACATTCATCTGAGGACCCATAACTTGTCAGTATCATAACTTGAGTTCTAGAAACCCAATGAATTAGTTCTAGTACTCAAAATAAAGCTAAGAGCATTCTCTACAATTCTCGTGTTTGCATAAAAGTGAGATTACCCTTGTATCTTGAGATATGTGGCCTTGAAGTTAGCTCCTAAATAAGGGATTTTACACTGACAAGCTTAGAAACCCTAATTTAGTAACTCTTCCACCTCTTGATTCTTCTTAAGTTGATCTTGAAATAACATCTGAGGTGCTTCAACACAACTTTCCATGACTCCTATGGCTTGGAATTAAGTCTCAATCTCTTTTCAAGTCCTCAGATGACTTAGGGTTGACCAAATGAAACCCTAGTTGCACAACCCTTGACCCTGGCTTCTTGCACATGATATAACAACTTGGATAAGCTCCACAATGGAACTCAAATCACTCAATGATATTTCACCACATCCCCATCCATAACCATGAACTCATGATCCTCTGATAATTTGAATTGAACCCTCTTGCCTGAGCTAAAAATCTTTGACAAACTCCTTTTGAGATGCACACCTCTCTTGATCCCCTGCAAATGAACAATGATATGCAAATACAAATGCTAGAATAATGCAAATGAAAACACAAGCCAAGTATAGAAAAAGGTTGGGCAAATTTTGGGGTACAACACATGCGTCGACGCAAAGCCTGAATTTTTAGACAAATACAAATGACAACAGTATGCGTCGACCGGTAGGTCGACCATACCTAACCTGATGAAAATGCATTTCTAGGACACTTGCCATGAGTCGACTGGAGCAGAGTTTAGGTCGACTCAAAGACCTGAATTTTTAGATAAATACAGATGACAATAGTATGCATCGACCGGTAGGTCGACCATACCTAACCCAAGAAAAATGCATTTCTAGGACACTTGCCATGAGTCGACTGGAGCAGAGTTTAGGTCGACTCAAAGACCTGAAACTTCAAAAAAAATGCCTAAATTCATTTTTTTGATTCTCTTAGACGAAACCTGTGATAGACCAATTGAGTTTGACTTGTATGACATATATTTTGACAGCTCTAAATGCAGTAATCAAGATATTTAGTGCAAGCAAATAAACATGAGAAATAAGGTATGCTTATGCATCATGGTGATAACGCCAAATGACTATTCTTCCATGCGGCTCGGTTTTGACATCATCGAAACACACATATCAAGTATCTGAGGCTTTGCCCTCACATACTCCCCCTTTTTGATGATGGCAAAACACGTATAACCTGTCTGTATGATATCCGACATTATCCTCCCCCTTGCTTGATGCCTTCATTCTCACTTACTCGTTTGTGTTAAATGCGACGTCTTCATGTTTGATCTTTACGGCTCTACTAAACAGCTACTAAACAGCTTGACACTTTCTCCCCCTTTGACAACATCAAAAAGAAAGAAGTTTCTGTTAAGAAATGATAAAACAATACCAGATGCTCATATCAAAACATGCACAACAGGATAAACATTAACAAGCATCCACACATGACAAAGTTAATGATTAAGGAATAAAGAGATAATTAGCACCATTCATAGAGAAAAATAGTAATTGTTGCTAGATACTACAAACAAGTAATGAAATATAGGTTCATGATGCAAGACATTTACACATGAGAAATGTACTTAATACATAGCTAAAGATTCATAACAACACAACAAGATGATAAAATGGAATTATGCATAATGCATAGCTGTCATGGTCTTCTCCCCCTGACATGATGGCCTCTCCCATGATACAGATATGGTGGAGGTAGTTGAGCCTCGGCCCTTTTAGTAAACTCCAAAACCGCTCGGTTCAAGGTATTAAAGCTTGTGGCAAGAGCGCGGTGTTAATTTGCAGTTGTTTCCACCAGACCATCGAACCGTTGATTGACATTAGAGGAGAATGTGTTAAAGTTTTCAATATGCATCTCATATTGACTCTGAAGTTCTGAGAGACGCTCATCCTGAGCATTGATGAAAGCACGCTATTCTAATTGCATACTCCTGAGCATACCCGATTCAATTTCAAATTTGAAGACATATTTGTGAGTCGATCAGACCTTGTTTAGGTCGACTCATGAAGTTAAAACTAGCAAAATTTGATATTTTTGATCATATGGGCAAACATAGAGACATAGATAAATAACCAAACCATATTTTAGGCATTCAAATAGGTAACATACATATAATACGACATATATGACAAATGGAACACATAATTTGATACATTTGTGAACACGAGTATCGAGAGAGAGAGAGTTAGGTGAGGAAAGATATTACCTCAATTCCAAATATAGCTAGATGAACACACATATATACTTTCAACATCTTCAATTGTTAGATATACGAAAATCAAAGTACTTGTAGACACATATATATATATATATATATATATATATATATATATATATATATATATATATATATATATATATATATATATATATATATATATATATATATTTATATATATATATATATATATATATATATATATATATATATATATTATGCAAGAAATTTGACTAAACACGATCCGAAATATCGAGAATACCTAGTTCCCATCGGATGTGAAAGAAAGGCTCAATAGCAAGAGGTTTTGTGAAAATATGAGCTAGTTGATTTTTAGTATCAACGTGTTCAAAAACCACATCGCCTTTCTCCACATGATCCCTAAGGAAGTGGTGTCGTATTTCGATATGCTTAGTGCGTGAATGCAACACGGGATTCTTAGTAAGATTGATGGCACTCGTATTGTCACAAAAGATCGGAATACGCTCAAGTTTGAGATTAAAATCTAGAAATTGTTGCTTAAGCCATAGGACTTGAGCGCAAAAACTACCGGTGGCAACGTATTCTGCTTCGACGGTTGACAAAGCAACAGAAACCTGCTTCTTGCTATGCCAACTAACCAAAGAGTTTGAAAATAAGTGACAAGTACCACTGGTACTTTTCCTATTCGATTTGCACCCGGCAAAATTGGAATCGGAGAATCCAACCAAGGAACAATCGTTTCCTTTGGAATACCATAGCCCATACTTTGGAGTACCCAAAATGTATCAAAGTATGCGCTTAACTGCTTTTAGATGGGATTTCTTAGGAGAAGATTGATATCTAGCGCACATGCA
This sequence comes from Lathyrus sativus, assembly GCA_963859935.3. Taxonomy (NCBI): domain Eukaryota; kingdom Viridiplantae; phylum Streptophyta; class Magnoliopsida; order Fabales; family Fabaceae; genus Lathyrus; species Lathyrus sativus. The sequence continues at coordinate 180,921,525 of OZ012740.1, read as the reverse complement.
AACACTAAACATAATATCGGGTCTAGAGGCGGTAAGATAAAGAAGGGAGCCGATCATACTTCAATATCTTTTTACCTCTACATCCTTACCACTTTCATCTCTATTGAGATTTGCACAGGTCGGCATTGGTGTGTCAATGGCTTTGGAGTTTGCCATGTCAAACCTCTTGAGAAGCTCAAGACAATATTTCGTTTGACTTAGAAAATTACCTTCCTCAAGCTGCTTGATTTGTAACCCGAGAAAAAATGTGATCTCCCCCATCATACTCATCTCGATTTCACCCTGCATTAGGTTAGAAAACTCTCTTACGAGATTCATGTTAGTTGATCCGAATATGATGTCATCAACATAAATTTGTACCAAAATTAAGTGTTTTCCTTGACACTTAATGAAGAGGGTTGTGTCGACCTTGCCTCTTGAATACCCTTGATCAAGTAGAAAATTGCTTAGGCGCTCATACCAAGCCATAGGGGCTTGCTTGAGTCCATACAAGACGCGTTTTAACTTGTATACGTTATCAGAATATTCATGAGACTCAAAACCCGGAGGTTGGGAAACATAAACTTCTTCATTTATATAGCCGTTAAGGAATGCATTTTTTACATCCATTTGAAATAACTTAAAATTTTTCGCACAAGCGAAGGCAAGTAAAAGGCGTATAGCCTCGATTCGGGCAACCGGAGCATAAGTCTCCTCATAGTCGATGCCTTCCTCTTGGTTATACCCCTGCGCGACTAAACGCGCCTTGTTGCGAGTTATTACCCTGTTTTCGTCCAATTTGTTCCTAAACACCCATCGGGTGCCAATTACTCGATGACCTCGTGGAGGAAGGACAAGGTCCCAAACCTCATTTCTCTTGAACTGGTTAAGTTCCTCTTGCATAGATAAGAACCAATATTCATTGAGTAAGGCCTCTTTCGAGTTTTTAGGTTCTATCTGAGAAACGAAAGCGAAATGATAACAGAAATTACTTATCTTAGACTGAGTCGTCACCCCCTTTGATATATCATCGAGGATATTCTCGATGGGATGGTCTTTAGAAGACTTCCAAGCTGGAGGAAGATCATCTTTTGTAGACGGATAAACTACCTCAGTTTCTTCATGACGGTCATCTTTTTCCTCCTCAACTTTGGCTAGGTCGGGTTGACCAATTCCCGGCTCGGCACTTTTGAGTACGTCTTCCGAAGATATACCTGCACCATGAACAACACTACCTTTTCTGACATCTCTCAGATAAGATTCATCAAATGTTACGTGTACAGACTCTTCAACAGTAAGTAATCTCTTATTGTATATTCTATAGGATTTATTTGACTGAGAGTATCCGAGGAAGATACCTTCATCGGACTTGGAGTCAAAGTTACCTAAGCTTTCCTTTCTATTATTCAACACGAAACACTTACAACCGAAGACATGTAGGTGAGACACATTTGGCTTGCGCCCTTTTAAAAGTTCATACGGTGTTTTGTTTAGAATTGGGCGAATAAGCACCCTATTCAATACATAACATGTCGTACTTATGGCGTCATCCCAAAAATACTTAGGTAATGCACTTTCATTGATCATGGTTCTCCATAACTCTTCCAAAATATGATTTTTGCGCTCCACAACCCCGTTTTGTTGAGGGATACGTGGAGCAGAGAAGTTATGATCAATACCGTGTTTACTGCAATATTCCTCAAAAAAATGGTTTTCAAACTCACCTCCATGATCACTCCTAATTGATATTATGTTTGTGTTTAATTTACTTTGAGAAAGCTTAGCAAATCTTTCAAAGGCTGCGAAATTATCGCTCTTGCTAGCCAAGAAGATAGTCCAACAGAATCTAGAAAAATCATCAACTATTACAAAACCGTAATAGTTACCACCTAGACTTTTAATTCTAGATGGCCCAAATAAATCCATACGGAGAAGCTCAAGAGGTCTCGTAGTTGAAACAATGTTTTTATATTTAAAAGAGATCCTCGTTTGCTTTCCCATTTGGCAAGCATCACATAGGTGATCCTTGGTAAACTTAATTTTGGGCAGACCTATGACTAGATCTTTTGAAACCACCTTGTTTAGCAAGTCAAAGTTGACATGTGCTAAACGTCTATGCCATAACCATGAGTCCTCACTCATTATCATGAGACATTTATCACTTGTCAAAGATACTTCATCCAAATCCAGCATATAGACATTTTTTACTCTTATACCATTAAACATATCCTTCAATTTATCATTATGCGCAATTTGGCAACAATCTTTTGAAAACGATAATTTGTATCCTTTGTCACACAATTGGCTAATGCTAATGAGATTATGTTTAAGGCCCTCGACAAGCAATACATCAGAGATAATAGTGGAAGAGGGATTACCTACACTACCTTTTCCAAGTATTGCACCACAGTTGTTGTCAGCATAGGTTACATATCCCTTCTTCTTTGCCACGAAGTCAATGAAGAGAGATATGTCTCCTGTCATGTATCTTGAGAAGCCACTATCAAGAACCCATCTTCTCTCAGTGATCTCAAGACGTTTCACCTATGAAAAACAATTAACAAGAGTAGGTACCCAATTGCTTATTTAAGCAACCATTGATAAATTCCTTTAGGAACCAAAAATCTCCTAAAACGACATTTAGCAATGGTGTGGCCTTTCTTGCAACAATACAAGCAAGAAAAGTTAACTTTTGAATTACTTTTTCTATCATGATCTCTTACAACATACGTGTATTTTTGATATGGGTTAACCATACTCTTTCTAAAATTAGCTTTATTAATAGCAAAAATAATTTTCGGCTCTAGAGCCTTGTTAAGTTTGACATTTAGGTTTCTAACTTCATTTTGCCAAATGTAACAAGTATCACACACAAACTTAACAACTCTTTTTATTAGATCCTCACAACCTACTTTTGTACTTTCCACTATGGAAGCTTTCAATGCCTCAAGTTCCTTTTCGGAATCACGAATCTTTTGCTCTAGGTGAGCAAAGATTTGGTTATTTGAGGCAAGCCTTTTAAAAGCTTCTTTTGCTTCATAATGCAAAGTATTAAAAGCAGTTTGCAATTCAAAATGAGAAATTTTAGAGGAACTTTCATACTTGGCATGTCGTACCTTTTTCTTTTTGTTCTTTTGATGGGCGGAAAGACAAAGATTGACAGATTCATCTTCATCACTTGAGCTTTCATCCTCGGAGGATTCGCTATCACTTTCCCAAGCTATATACGCTCTCATTGGCTTATATTGCTTCTTATGTGATCTACTTGTTTCCTTTTCTTTGCCCTTTTTGTTCAAGGGACAATCCAGTTTGTAGTGTCCGGTCTTTCCGCAAGTATAACATAACCCTCTTGTCTTGTTTCCTTTAGTGTCATCATTTCTAGAGTATCTTGATTGTTTTCGGAAGATGACAAGATTTTTCTCGGAGTGTTGGATACCGTTCTTTTTAACATAGCGGTTGTAACGCTTTACAAATAGCCCCATATCCTCACTCTTGTCATCATCTTCGTCATCACTCAAAGTGTAATCACTATGCTCTCTAGTTTGGGACTTTGAGGAAGAAGTCTTGAGAGCAATAGACTTTTTTTCAATGTTTTTCATTTTCTCCTTCTTTTCCTTCTTTTCATATTGCTCTAGGCTTAGAAGCACTTGCTCGTGCTCTTGTAGCTTTCCAAAAAATGTTGTAAGATCCAAAATTGTGAGATCGTTGGCTTCTTTGATGGTGGTTACCTTTGGTTTCCATTCTCTGTTAAGACATCTCAAAATTTTGTTAGTAGCAACATCATTGGCAACTGGCCTACCTAGTGAGTGCAATCTATTGATGAGATGAGTGAATCTCTTTTGCATGTCCGCAATGGTTTTCCCTTGCTCCATGTGAAAGAGATCGAACTCTTGCGTTAACGTATTGATTCTCACTAGCTTGACATTATTGGTTCCCTTGTGGGCAACTTGCAATGAGTCCCACATAGCTTTTGCCGTTAAACAATGAGAAACCCTATAATATTCATCAACTCCTAATGAGGAGATCAAAATATTTTTATCTTTCCAATCGTAATTATATTTCTTCTCGTCATCATCAGTCCATTGTGCTTCAGGCTTAGGCACAATCATGTTATTCTCATCGATCATAGTTATTTCAATTAGACAGTTAAGAATAACATTCCACACCTTCCTATGAATGGAATTAATGTGCACCCACATACAGTCTTTCCAGTAACTATAATTTTCTCCATTAAAAACAGGAGCTCTATTATAGGCCCCTTTAGGTTCGTTAGCCATTTTCTACTAAGTTATACTTGAAGCACGGAGTGAACCGGTGCTCCTGATACCACTTGTTAGACGATGACACAGATCTAGAAAGGGGAGGGGGGTTGAATAGATCCCTTGTTATAAAAATGAGTCGGCACTACCAATAAAATGGTTTTAAAAAATTTGTTTAATTTGCAGAAGAGGTCGTGGAAAATTACCGTCTATAACAAACGGTTACTAGAAAACTGGATATGCGTTTTAACTGATGGAATCGGATAACGAGTAATGAGAATCACTATGCTAGTCACACTCTCAATTTGATTTAGCTCACAGTGTGGTATGACTAGTTCCAATTACTTAAAATATTACCACAATAAATGGACAGCACACAAGGCTTTTCGTTCAGGCAATTTATCAAACACTTGGAGTGTAGAGCACTACAAGTGTGTTCAACTATGATTAATTTGCTCTAATTTCCTTGTATAATCAACGATTGTACTAGAGTCAAAAACAGTCCAGCACTTACTCAAAACAGTCCTAAATTTGATATAATTACTTGTACTAAAACCACACAAATATTAAGCAATGTAAAAACGAAAGGTAAAAGGCACAAGGATTTGTTGAGGCAGTTCCCCCGTCGTCCTCGCTTCGGGGTACGTCTGCCCTTAATTCTAACAATAGAATTGAGCTCTTATAATATGAATTTAACTTGTTGTAGAATCGTATATACAAGAAGGAAATAGCAATCAAACAAATAAACTCCCTTGTTGTTGTAGAAGCTATTTCCTCTTGTCCCTTGATTCAAGTGGAATCAAGTCCTTCGACAGCTTGTGTATAAACCTCCGATTACAGCTCTATGTTTGAACAACCTTCCGTCTTCAAACCCCAACTTGGCTGATCTCAAACACTCGCGTGTTGAACCCGAACTTCTCCTTCACAATTCTCCGATTACCGCTACTAGACTGACGGAACCCACCGCTCCTCGATCACCTATACTCGACCGAATATATGTTGAAAAGACTCGTCCAAAACCCCCCAAATTCGGAGAACCTTTGAGGACAAAACCCTAGAGGTTTTATTCAAGAAAAACCTGTCAATTCCTCAACTCAAACCGGATTACCCAATCACGGCTTCGAATGTTATCACCTTAGACAATCCATAATGCACATCAAAGATTATTGTGTGTGATTGTTGTGGTATGAAATGTAGAAGATGGAGATGATGAGAACTTGAATTGACACCTCTTTCACTTTTCTTGTTTTTGTAATTGATTCAATTAATATGAAATGAATAGAGCAACTGAATATTTATACCAGTCAAAAAATATGCAGAAAACAGCGAGCGGTCGACCCATGCAGAGTGCACGGTCGACCTGAGCTAACCCGAGGCAACATATTGTGCAAAACAAACAATTATGCGTCGACCGGAACAAGGCATGCATCGACGCAAAGCCTGAATTTTTAGACAAATACAAATGACAACAGTATGCGTCAATCGGTAGGTCGAGCATACCTAACCCGAAGAAAATGCATTTTTAGGACATTTGCCATGAATCGGCTGGAGCAGAGTTTAGGTCGACTCAAAGACCTGAAGTTTTAGACAAATGCAGATGACAACAGTATGCGTCGACCGGTAGGTCGACCATACCTAACCCGAGAAAAATGAATTTCTAGGACACTTGCCATGAGTCGGCTGGAGCAGAGTTTAGGTCAACTCAAAGACTTGAAACTTCAAAAAAATGCCTAAATTCATATTTTTGATTCTCTTATATGAAACCTATGATAGACCAATTGAGTTTGACTTGTATGACGCATATTTTGACAGCTCTAAATGCAGTACTCAAGATATTTAGTGCAAGAAAATAAACATGAGAAATAAGGTATGCTTATGCATCATAGTGATAATGACAAATGACTATTCTTCCATGCGGCTCGGTTTTGACATCATCGAAACACACATATCAAGTATCTGAGATTTTCCCCTCACAAAGGTATATGAAGACAAGCTTCCAATGTGTTTTGATGAAGACAAACCAATTGATGAAGACAAGCTCAACAGTAATATGATTAAAGAAGGAAAAAGAAGAAGGACATAAGACTTGACTGCACTTGTAAAATTGGATTAATCAAACTTTTAGGTATATATGAAATTCTTGACTAAAACATTTCTTAGTGCTCAAAATATTTCTTGCATTGGAAAAATTATTTTTCATGTTTGAACCATATTAAAACACTTTCAAATATAATCTATTGACTTGGATAAATCAATAGGTGTTGGATAAGATTGGTTAAAATACTTATACAATTTTTCAATTTTTTCAAACATTCAATTTTTGGTAAATTATGGTGTTTTGAACCTTCGTAAAAGCAAAAAAAAACCGCCATAATTTGCACCGAACTGAAACAGTATTTTAATTTTAAAATTGATTATTGCTTTATTTGAATGCACATTTTCATCATATCTTTTCTTGGAAATCAAGAATACGGGTCCAATAGTGATGAAGATGAAGATCTCATCAAGAAGTTTGAAAAGTTTCTAAGAAAAGAAAGAAAAAACGAGATCATTAAAGGGGAAGCACCAACAAGGAAGATTAAATGCTTTGAATGTGGAGAAAAAGGACATGTTAAAAGTGAATTCCCCACACTTGAAAAGAAGAATAAATTCTTTAAAAGAAAGAATGACAAAAGGCCAAAGAAATCATATGTAGCATGGTATGACAATGAAATAAGTTGATCTTTAGATGAAGAACATGTAAATCTTGAATTGATAGCAACAAATCATTTCGATGATGAAGAAGAAGAGATTAGTAATGAAATATCTTCTTGTGATAATGATTCTTTAGGTGCTATTGAAGAACTACTTAATGAATGTAGGAATTTGTATAAAACGATGTCAACCCAAAAGAAACAAATTTTATCTCTTAAAAAAAGATTGACATCATGAAAAGAATTTTAAAGAAAAAGAAGAAATTCTTCTAGAAAAGGAAAATCAAAATCCTACATGCAAAAAATGTGATTTACTTTCTTTCCAAATTGTCCAATTAAAAAGAGTTCTTGAAAGGTATTAAAAAGGACAAGTTGGATTGAAAAATGTTCTTAGCCAACAAAGATATTCAAATGATAAAAGTGGTCTTGGTTATTCTAAGTTTAACAAACCAAGTACTAATAAAACTATCTTTGTTAAAGAAAGTGACAAATTTAACAAGGAAAAAGTGAATATAGTACAAAAGGTTCATCATCATCCTAAGAAAAGATTTCCTAAAAAGAAATCCTATGTTCCTAGATATAGAGAAAACTTTATTCCTACATGTTTTTATTGTGGTATAAGTGGCCATACACCTAATGCTTGCTATGTAAGAAAGTTTAGTGTGACAAATGGGCATTGTGTGTGCGTTAAGAAATGAACTAATTATGAAGGACTCAAGGCACACTCGGTACCAAATAAAACTTAATTTGTTTTGTAGGTTTTCTTTAAGACCACTTCAAATCTATGCTTTGTTGATAAGTGGTTTTTCTAAGCTTTTGATGGGAGGCATAAACTAACTTTCAAATCTAGTTCTAAATTCTAAGGGTTATTTCACATATGGGGAATACCTTAAAGGAATAATTCTTGGAATTGGCAAAGTTGGAGCAATAACTTTCACATCCATTGTAGAAGTACTTTAAGTTAAAGGACTAAAGCAAAATATTCTAAACAAAGCCAACTTTGGGACTAAGGCTTCAAAATCGTGTTTGCCAAGTATGAAGGTTTGGTGAAGTCACTAATGAGGAAAATCTCATAGGTAAAAATTGTTTTTATTTTTCATAATTTCTTTATATACTTCAAGTCTTTTCCCATCCTTTTTGCTAATGACAAAGGGGGAGAAGATTTATGTGTATGTGTATGATCTAGGAGGAATCATCTTTATTATAGGGAGAAAAACCTTCATAATTTTCATGGTTGTCATCATCAAAAAGGGGGAGAATGTGAAGACAAGCTTGCAATGTGTATTGATGAAGACAAACCTATTAATGAAGACAAGCTTTCAATGTGTTTTGATGAAGACAAGCCTATTGATGAAGACAAGGTCAACAATGATATGATCAAAGAATGAAAAAGAAGAAATACATAAGACTTGACTATTCTTGCAAGATTGGATTAATCAAATTTAAGGTATATATGAAATTCTTGAGTAAAACATTTCATAGTGCTGAAAAAATTTCTTGCATTGGAAAAATTATTTTTCATGTTTGAACCATATTAAAACACATTCAAATATAATTCATTGACTTGGATAAGGTTGGTTCATATACTTAGACAAATTTTAAATCTTTCAATTTTTTCGAACATTCAGTTTTTGGTAAATTATGGTGTTTTGAACCGTCGTAACAGCACAACAAACCGCCATAATTTGCACCGAACTGAAACCTGTATTTTAATTTTAAAATTGAAAATTGCTTTGCTTGAATGCACCTTTTCATTATATCTTTTCATGGCATCCCTTAAATCATTTCTCTTATTAAAATTCATAATTTCTCTAACCATTGTAATCCTTGTTGTCTAGGATTGTTGGAAGTAAGAGAGTCGAGTTTGAGAGGATTGTTCTTATTTCAACTTAGTGAAAAATCCAAGAGGATTGTTTTTGGTATTTTGTTAGAGTCTTGTATAGGAATACTAGGTGTGTCTTGTCCTAAGATATAACATTAGGAAAATCTCTTTCGTGTTGAAAGGGGACTGAAGTATTCTCAGACTGTGAGGGGAACCAAGATATTTCTCGGTGTCAATTACTTTCCGCATTTATCGCTTTCATTACGTAGTAATCAATTAGGAAAGTAAAACTTGAAACCATCAAAAATCCGGAAAAATTTAAAGTACCTAAATCAAACCCCTCTTAGGTGCGAACTTTTACTAACAATTGGCATTCGAGCAGGTTATAGGTAACCTGTTACTACAGATCCAGCATGGCTTCCACTAGCGCAAATCCGATTTTCAAAGATGGTTGTAGCAGTAACAAACCTCCTTTATTTTTGGAGAATATTTCGACTTTTGAATATATTGTATGAAAGCACGTTTAGAAGCTCAAGGAGAAGTAATCTGGGAAACTGTTGAAAATGGTCCTCATCAACTAGTTAGTGTGCTTAATGGTGTTGGCACTACTAAGATTAAAAGTTCATTTGATGAAGATGATAAAAAGAAAATACTTGATGAAAAGAAGGCTATTAAAATATTACAAAGTGCATTAAGTATGGATGAATTCTTTTGCATTTCACAATGTAAATATGCAAAAGAAATCTGGGACACCATGGTGGAAACTCATGAAGGAACCACTGAAGTCAAAAGATCTAAACTGAATACATTAAGCCAGGATTATGAAATGTTCAGAATGCTGCACCAAGAATTGATCTGTGCTATACCAAAGATATTTATTCACTTAACCAATCACCTGATCGCTCTTGGTAAGTCTTTTCCTAACGATGATATAAATCTTAAAGTGCTTAAATCTTTAAACAGGAAATGGAAACAAAAGGTGATGGAGATATCAGAAAAGAAGAGGCTTTCTACCATGAAATCCGCTTCCTTGTTCGGAAAACATCAAGAGCATGAATTAGAACTTGAAAGATTGGAGAAGGATGAAATACAAGTAAAAGATTCAAAAGACATTGTCTTAAAGACAAAATTCAGAAGCTATGATAGCAATCAAGAGGATGAGTCTAATAGTGATGACAATGATGATCTTATCAAGAAGTTTGAAAAGTTTCTAAGAAAAGAAAGAAAAAACGAGATCATTAATGGGGAAGCACCAAAAAGGAAGATTAAATGCTTTTAATGTGGAGAAATAGGACACATTAAAAGTGAATGCCCCACACCTGAAAAGAAGAATAAATACTTCAAAATAAAGAAGGACAAAAGGCCAAAGAAAGCATATGTAGCATGGGATGACAATGAAATAAGTTCATCTTTAGATGAAGAACATGTAAATCTTGCATTGATAGCAACACATTATTCCGATGAAGAAGAAGAAGAGGTTAGTAATGAAATACCTTCTTGTGATAATGATGTTTTAGGTGCTATTGAAGAACTATTAAATGAATCTAGGATTTTTTATAAAACGGTGTCAACCCTAAAGAAATCAATTTTATCTCTTGAAAAAAAGATTGACACCATGGAAAATAATTTTGTAGATGAAAAACAAATTCTTCTAGAAAAGGAAAAACAAAATCCTACATGCAAAGAGTGTGATTCACTTTCTTTCCAAATTGTCCAATTAAAAAGAGTTATTAAAAGGTATGCAAAAGGACATGTTGGATTGGAAAATATTCTTAGCCAACAAAGGTATTCAAATGATAAAAGTGGTCTTGGTCATTCTAAGTTTAACAAACCTAGTACTAATAAAACTATCTTTCTTAAAGCAAGTGACAAATACAACAAGGAAAAAGTGAATATAGTACAAAAGGTTCATCATCATCCTAAGAAAATATTTCCTAAAAAGAAATCCTATGTTCCTAGATATAAAGGCAACTTTGTTCCTACATGTTTTTATTTTGGTATAAGTGGCAATACACCTAATGCTTGCTATGTAAGAAATTTTAGTGTGACAAGTGGGCATTGTGTGTGGGTTAAGAAATGAACTAATTATGAAGGACCCAAGGCACACTAGGTACCAAATAAAACTTAATTTGTTTTGTAGGTTTGCTTGAAGGCCACTTCAAATCCATGCTTTGTTGATAACTGGTTGTTCTAAGCTTTTGATTGAAGGCATAAACTAACTTTCAAATCTAGTTCTAAATTCCAACGGTTATTTCACATATGGGGAATACCTTAAAAGAAAAATTCTTGGAATTGGCAATGTTGGAGCAATAACTTTAACATCCATTGAAGATGTACTTTAAGTTAAAAGACTAAAGAAAAATCTTCTAAACAAAAGACAACTTTGTGACTAAGGCTTCAAAATCATGTTCACCAAGGATGATGGTTTGGTGAAGTCACTCATGAGGTAAATCTCATAGGTAAAAATTGTTTTTGTTTTTCATCATTTCTTTATATACTTCAAGTCTTTTCCCATCCTTTTTGCTAATAACCAAGGGGGAGAAGATATGTGTGTATGTGTATGTGTGTATGCATTTCTCTAACACTTTGCAGCAAGGAACAAATTTTCAAGAAATCTCAATCAAGGATCAAGTGGAAGCATTGATATAGGGGGAATTATCTTTATTAGAGGGAGAAAAGACTTAATAATTTTCATGGTTGTCATCATAAAAAAGGGGGAGAATGTGAAGACAAGTTTCTAATGTGTTTTGATAAAGACAAACCTATTGATGAAGAAAAGCTTCCAGCGTGTATTGAGGAAGACAAACATATTGATGAAGACAAGCTCAACAATGATATGACCAAAGAATGAAAAATAAGAAATGTATAAGACTTGACTACACTTGAAATAATGGATTAATCAAAGTTTTAGGTGTATATGAATTTCTTGACTTAAACATTTCTTAGTGCTCAAAATATTTCTTGCATTGAAAAAATTATTTTTCATGTTTGAACCATATTAAAGCACAATCAAATATAACCTATTGACTTGCATAAATCAATAGATGTTGTATAAGATTGGTTCAAATACTTAGAAAATTTTTCAATTTTTCAATTTTTTCAAACATTAAATTTTTGTTAAATTATGGCGTTTTGAACCGTCGTAACAACATAAAAAACTGCGTTAATTTGCACCGAACTGAAACAGTATTTAAATTTTAAAATTGTAAATTGCTTTGTTTGAATGCACGTTTTTGTCATATCTTTAAATGGCATCCCTTACATTATTTCTCTTATTAAAATTCATAATTTCTCTAACCATTGCCATCAGTTTTGAGTGGTTGCTCAAATCATTATAAATTCATTTTAAATTTTTATTTTTCATTTACCTCTTTGATAGAAAATTTTAAAATCTCTCTACATTTATTTTCTAAACATTTTTCATTCTAATATACTTTTTGAAATACATTTTCACATTATTATCATAAAAGTATCTTGAGCACTTAGAGAGAATTTGTCTTGAATTTTTCATACTTGAAAGAGAAGAAGGTTTTTTTATAACTCTTAAAGAATACTGCAAATCTTCATATATTTATTTTATTTAAATTAGTGTAGAAATTACTATGTTCCAAGGATTGTTTGGAATTATGTGTGTACTATAAGAACGAGGATTGTTTCTTCTTATAGGGTTTATTGTAATCCTTATTGTCTAGAATTGTTGGAAGTAAGAGAGTTGAGTTTGAGAGGATTGTTCTCATTTCAACTTAGTGAAAAACCCAAGAGGATTGTTTTTGGTATTTTGTTAGAGTCTTGTATAGGAAGACTAGGTGTGTCTTGTCCTAAGGTAAAACATTAGTGAAAATCTCTTTCGTGTTGAAAGGGGACTGGAGTATTCTCGGACTGTGAGGGGAACCAGGATATTTCTCGGTGTCATTTACTTTCCGCATTTATCGCTTTCATTGTATAGTAATCAATTAGGAAAGTAAAACTTGAAACCATCAAAAACTCGGAAAAATTTTAAAGTACCTAATTCACCCCCCCCTCTTAGGTGCAAACTTTTACTAACAGTTGGCATCAGAGCAGGTTATAGGTAACCTGTTCCTACAAATCCAGCATGGCTTCCACTAGCGCAAATATGATTTTCGAAGATGGCGGCAACAGTAAAAACCTCCTCTATTTTCTGGAGAATATTTATACTTTTGAAAAATCCGTATGAAAGCACATTTAGATGCTCAAGGACAAGGAATCTGGGAAATTGTTGAAAATGGTCCTCATTGTCGCTACTGTGAAAAAGGTGTCGGCAAACTAGACAAAAGAGTCTCCACCAAACGTTATTTATCCCAAAGGGAGGAAAAGGAAACGATCGAAGAAAACCTACGAAAAAGGGAAAAGACAAGGTCATCGCAACCAAATCTTGGGTTCGGGAGTCGGTTACGCAAGGGGAAGGTATGAGCACCCCTCACGTCCGTTGTACTCAACGCGATCCATGCTTGTTATCTAAACTACAGGTGAAAACTATCTAAAGGCTAGGAACAAGGGTGAAAGAAAAGAAAAGAGACTCGATAGAACATCGCCGCCCTATGCCTACGTATTCCCTCGTGCAATGGGAAAGTCAGAGTCAATGTAGTTCGGGAAACTACGGGTGATGGGGGAAGGCTACTCACCAAGCCATCATCGTCTTCTGCCTACGTATCCTTATCTGGTATGAGAAATAAGAGCAAACATAGTTCGGGATGACACGACCACTGGTTTGTTAAGTGTTTTACTGAGTAGGGTTAAATATTCATTCTAGCAGTTAGGGACGATGCCTGTTTGCGGTAGAACAAAAAATTAACACACTCTTTCTGAAAATGATTTGCAAACAATCCCGAAGGATAAAAGGGTTTGAACTTTGTTTTGTGTTTTTTAAGAGAAAAAGTGAATTGAGTTAGTTTTGAAACTCATGTTTCACTAAAGACCATGACTTGAGAGTGAATGCGTCGCATATCGCCCAAAGGGCATACGCTAAACACTCTAGACAATGTGAGAGGAGTCCCCCCACTCATCATTCCTCATGTACTTAAGGCTCATAGCATACACCATATGTTAACCTTTATTAAGTGTCTTAAGAAGTTAAGAGATGAGAAGAGAAGACACAAGACTCTAAGGGGAACTAATCAACCCTAATGTTATCATGCAAAGTGATCCTGAAGATGGAATTGAAAAGGGGACTACCTAATGTTATCATGCAAAGGATTGAAAGCCTAATGTCTCTCCTATTCCCATCTTAAACAGAGGGACTAGAAATCCTAAGGGATCATGGAAAAAAGGCACAAGTAAACACATAGCAATTCAATCACAGATGAAAATAAAATGAAGGTGACTTAAACAAGTCAATGTAAAATTAAATGCAAACATGGAATGCAAACAGAAATGCAAGTATGAAATGATGCAACAAGACTCAAAATCAAAGGAGATTCAAACACAAGAGGTGACTTAAACAAGTCAAGAAGGATGAGATGAAATGGGAGAAGTAAACTCCTACAACCAATTACCATCAATCATCAAGAGAGAAAATGGTGCTATCCTAAGAAGCACACACAAAGAAAAGAGGGAGGAAAGAATGCGGGACAACCACCACAACATACACATCTCAAACAAACAATTTCTTAAAGATGAAGTAAAGCAAATCAAGACAACAATGTAAAAAGAGTGCAAGTGTTCATGACAAACTCAAAGTGTGAACAACAACACCAAATCATCATGAACAAACCTCCTAACCAACTAGGGCAGAAGTAAAACACAAGTGGAATGCCTCAAATTCAAACCCAAAGCAAAAGGCAATCATAAAAAGGATCATGTTCAAGTGAAGAACCAAAGTCCAAGCACAAACTCAAACTTAAATCAAGTGGAAAGGCATGATCAAAAGGTAACTTATGACACAAGTTACACATACATTGGACCTCTAACCAAGAAAAATAGTATCTCAAGCATGTTAAATAGATGTAACAAAGCTTAATAGATGCTCAAGGGATCACTCATGACCATGTCCCTAGGATTAGGTCAAGACTAGCATGTGTAAACACCCTCAAAATGACTTGAATTTGCAAAATCCACCAAAACTAGAAGACAAATCCAATAAATGCCAAATCAATCATAAATCTCAATATGGACCAAGTACCAAACAGAATGAAAAACCTCATGATCAAATTCAACTCAAAGCATCATCAACTAGGTCCAAGAACACATGATGTTCCACTTTATCGAGTGTGTGTCGAGGGTCACAAAAAGCCAATTGAAACCAAATGAAAAATGATCATGAAAACTTAAAATCAACCCTCAAAACCTCCTCAATCCATCCCTCAAATGATAGAGAAAGTTTGGTCCTAGGGGATTTAGAATGAAGGGTTAATGATCAATTCAAATCCAAGTGCACGCCAAAATACACATTAAATCTTAAATTCCAAATAAAATATCAAAATAAATGAAAAATAAAAATAAAAATTTTGAAAAAATAAATAACATGTGAAAATGACAGAAAATGATTTTTGGGTATTTTTGTGAAATAAGGAACTAATTTAAAACAATTAAAATGAAAATGCAAAATAAAAGAAAAGAAAAATAAAGCAATAGTGAAAGGGGGTGTGACCAGTAAAATCAAATGAACTGAAACCCTTTGTAACGCGCGCCTGGGCTCAAAATGGTGGGTTGTGGTTATCAATTGGACTAAGCCCACGGCCCAAAGGACTCATACTTAAGTGAAACGATGCGTTTCACTTAATCCAGTCAGATTCAACGCACCACCTTGGCATGTTCAAGCCAATACACGCGTGACACAATACCAGTCAACAAGTCCAACCTTGCCAACTCAGCTTTCTTCACCAAATGAATCAGACGCCGGAGCTAGGGCTCCGGTCGTCTTCTTTGGCCAGCTCACCGGAGATCAGACTTGAAAACTCAATCAAAATGGTAAAATCTTACATCAATCGAAAGCTCTAATCACCAGCAACATGAATCCAACCCTCATTTTTGAAAAAGGTTCTTGAACAAAGAGAAAACAGGCCACGATTTTCAAATGTGTAAACTGAAAACTCACTCAAACATCAATCACAACAATCCAAACATGGCCTACATTGTGTAGGGCTTCATATGCACCCAAAATTATCCTAAAAATATGTCTAGAATGAGAGATTTAAGTTGAGAAAGTTACCAAACGGAGTAGTTTCGTTGACCCTTGAAAATGCTGCAAGCTTCAGTTTAACACCTCTAACCTCTTCCTTGATCTTTAGTGATGATGATTGGAGAAAAATCTTGGAGCCATACCTAGGGAAATATGAGATTCAAAGAAATGAAAGTTTGTGAAATTTTGAAATGCTCTCTCTCCTTCTCACGCAACCAGCCTCTTTTGATCATTAGGGCAAACTTCTGAGCTTTTATATGGTGGGTTTGTACACTCCATGCAGGCCCATAATGCTTGTATTGTATGAATTCAAAAATTGACAAAAATATTCAATTTGCACATACACACGGGTTTGCACATTTTCCATTCATTTTGGGTCAACAAATGCACACTTGAGGTGTGTGTAAATGAATTGTATTGGTTTGAGTCATTAGGAATGTCTTTGTTTAAGGTTCTGTGTCATGACTTTTTATGGTATGGTATGTGAAACAGTGACTTGAAAAATCATCTCATGTTGGCACAAATGAAGTAGCAAATAGCATGACCAAAGTTTGATGATGTTAAGGTGTGAAAAAGTTTAAAACAAAATCATCTAGTAGCTTGAAATGCAAGAAACACCTACCCTGTTTAAAAGTCAAGTTTTCCACCATCAATATGGCTCAAATGATCACATAAACCATCAAACATCATGGATTTTGAGTTCATTGTGAAGTTAAGGCCATTGGACACAAGTTTCATGTTCATTGAATTTGGATTAGAGGCCTTGAAGTGCGTGAAGATGACCATTGAAAAGAATGACCTATAATGAAGTTTCCCAAAATACCCTTGCCTTGTGGAGACCATAACTTGACTTCCACACATGAGAATGATGAGTTCTAGGAATTTTTGGAAATCTAAGACAATTAAGAACAACTTTCATGTTCACTTGAAAGCGAGAAAGAACTTGGTTCCATGTGAAAGTGCTTTGGAAGTGAAGTGACTTTGAGTACCTCAAAAATCCATTCATCGGATGACACCAATTGTTGACATCATAACTTGAGATGTGCAAACTCAACGGATGAGTTCTTGTACT
This sequence comes from Lathyrus sativus, assembly GCA_963859935.3. Lineage (NCBI taxonomy): Eukaryota > Viridiplantae > Streptophyta > Magnoliopsida > Fabales > Fabaceae > Lathyrus > Lathyrus sativus. Next base: position 180,904,562 of record OZ012740.1, on the reverse strand, counting down.
CAAAAGAAAGCTTGAAATATGATGAAATAGTCTCATGTTTGTGATAAAAGGAGATTGAACTTGTATCATATTGAAAATTGTCTTTGAAGTTAGGCACCAAAGAAGGGGATTTTACACTGAAATCAACTGAAACCCTAATTAAGAAACTCCTTGAACTCTTTTAATCTCCTTGATTTGATCTTATCATGACATCCTAGTTGCTTCAAGATGACTTCCCATGTCTTGTATGACTTAGAACCAAGTCTTGAACCCTCTCAAGTCCACAGTTGACTTTGGGTTGACCAGATGAAACCCTAGCACCATATCCCTTGACTGAGGCTCTGGCAGATGAATTGTTTGACCACACAAACTCCATAAAGACCTCTCAAGATACACACTGAGATTTTGAATTATGCTTTATCCAAAATGGTGACCTCATGAACCTCTGATGACCCTCTGATGATCCTTAAGATAAAAGGTGACACCCATACAAATCTCTCCCCTCAAGGAGCTTTGAAACCCAACCCTGATGGCAATGAAGTCTTGATGGCTACCAATGATACCCTTGCTTGAGCTTGAACATGAAGCTCTCTTTTTGAATGACAAATACAACACCTCTTGATCCCCTGATTAGAACCAATGTTATGCAAATGCAAATGCTAAAATGAAATGAAACATAAGCCAAGTTAGAAAGAAAAGGTTGGTCAAATTTTGGGGTACAACAACTCTCCGTATTCAAATGGCTTGGACCTGAAGGGATGAAAAGCGAACGACTTTCAAACATTCAAGGTAAAAGGTGGTTGAATACAAAAGAACCCAGAAATTTGGCAACCGCAAAATAGTAAACTGTAGAATGGTCCACCGGAGTGGAATTAGAATCACCGGAGAAATGTATCTGATAATTTTAGTAAAGTGAGCTAACCCACCACCAATTAGAAAGCATCAACACGCAGTCGGAAAAAAACATTTGCTAACATGCAGGCTCGGCATCCGCCAGTAAAACATCTTCTAACACGCAGGCATCTGTTAAACAAATCAGGCAATGAACCCTAAGGTCGGCTCAACACGAAGTTGGTAACATCTGTTATCTAAAGCAGGCATCCGTTAATCAAAACAGGCACGAACCCTAAGGTCGGCTCAACACGAAGTTGGTAACATCTGTTATCCAAAGCAGGCATCCGTTAATCAAAACAAACAACAAACCCTAAGGTCGGCTAAACAAAAAGTTGGTAACATCTGCTATTCAAAGCAGGCATCCGTTAATTAAAACATGCAACAAACCCTAAAGTCGGCTCGACACTAAGTTGGTAACATCTGCTATCCAAAGCAGGCATCTGTTAATTAAAACAGGCAACGAACCCTAAGGTCGGCTCGACACGAAGTCAGTAACATTTGCTATCCAAAGCAGGCATCCATTAATTAAAACAGGCAACGAACCCTAAAGTCGGCTCACAACGAAGTTGGTAACAAGAATCTGTAACACCCCAAATTCTTGGAATATTTATTTAATTTATTTAAATATAAATATTCGCATTTTTGGTGATTTTCGGTGGTTGGTGTGAAATATTGGGAATTATGGAGTTTTGAGTTATTTATTTAAATAATAGTATATAATATGAATATATTAGTATTATTAGTTTAAATAAATATAAGTTAACTCAGAACAAATTGGACAATTAAGGAGGAGTTAGTGAGGGTAATATTGGAAAAGCTCAGTTTTAAGGCCCAATGTTAGGTTTAACAAAAAAGGGATTTTTGAAGGAATTAGGATTCATTCTTGTTAGACCGTGAAAAGAGAAGAATTGAGGCCAAAGCTCTGAGAAGAAGGTTTGAGTCAAAAGCTTCGGAAGGTTTTCTGAAAGATAAAGAGAAGGCTTAGAGTTGGCAATTAAGGTATGGGGAGTATTGCCTTCATTATTTTCAATATGTGATTTCAATGTAATTAAAGTCGATTTAAGGGATTTAAAGGGTTTGAGGATGATTTGTGAGATAAAGGGAATTAGGCCTTCGTGGACAAATTCAATTTTTGAGGTTTTAACCGTATAGGGATTTGAACTGATGGCCTGATAGATTCGAGGCCGATTTGGGTTAAAGGAAATTAGACCTTGGTGGCCAAAGATCTGGTTTGACATTTGTTTAACCTTGTAGGGTAAGTGATTTGTGATAACTCTAACGATTGTGGTGTAGTTGTAAGGATATATGGGAGTTAGAGCGTGAATATGGTACGAGATTGGCCTAATAAGTTGTAGATTTTGTGCCTACATCCCCGTAAGACCTTAGGGATGATTTAGGGATGCTTTGGGGGCATTGGGGAAGTGAATCGTGGAACTTTTGGGTTGATTTTAAGTTCTGGTGCGTAACAGTGTTTTGCTGTAATTGCGTGTTCACACAGTGAACGAAGCTCGTCCCAGACTTGCACTGCAAAGAATCCTTCGCACAGCGAAGAAACTCGCCCCAGACTCGCACATCGAACTTGTTAGCGAACGTAGCAGAGTTTCACGAATTCTGACCTTGTGCAGTGATGCCTTGATGTTTTGATGCTGTGTTTTCTTTGATGAATTACCATGAGTATGACTATGACTTCTACGTGATTAATACATGATAGTATGATGATTACCATGAGTATAATTATGAATTCTATGTGATTAATATGTGATATTATGATGAATTACCATGAGTACGACTGTGATTCTATGTGATTAGTACATGATTATATGATGATTCCTATGATGTAATGATGATGAGTTATGATGATATGTCCATGAATTTTGATGATTCTATGATGACATGATATATGATAAGGATTGTTATGATGATGATTATGATGAATGATGATGCACCTATGATGTTATTATGAGGATGATTATTAACGTGTGCATCATGCATTCATGTGCATCCAGACTTCGGTTTAGGACCTTGATTTCTTTGGCTTCAGTCCCATTGTGTGGATGTGAGGTATTTTGATGTGCTCCGATTCTCGAGTAGAATCGATCCTATTGATGGGGATCTATGGAGGGTTGATGGCCCAGTGTCCATCGAGCTGTTATGATTGGTACCACATGCATGAGTCTTGTTGCATTTGCATTTATGAGATGACCTTGAGTAATCTATGATGTTCTGGCCTTTGATGTTCCTTGATGAATATGATTCTATTGAATATGAAAATGACGCCATTTTATATATTGATTTCCTACATTGATTATTATGAATCGTTTTACTCACCCTACCTGTTTGAATGTTGCCTCCACCTGGGTAACATGTAGATGACCAGGTTTAGTCGTGGATGCCGTCGAGGACTTTTGAAGTTTTCGGTTGTTGGCCATTGTGGTTGACTTAGAGGGTCATGCTCTGATAGTGTAACATCGGGTTGGGGTCTTTGAGTCAAACCTTATTTTATTTGATTTGGTTATTTTGATTATGTTCCTGTATAAGGAAAACTTTGGATTATGCCTTTTTGAGTCCCGCTGCAATTTTTGATATCTTTTGAGAAAACCCGTTGCTTACAGAGCATTGACCTTGATTTGAATTTATTGAGAAATGTACGCCCTTTGAGGTGATTTTTATAGTTTTTAAAATTTTACTCTAATAAATTACATTATTTTGCCATTATATTCGTGGGGTAGAAAAGGGTGTTGCATTAGTGGTATTAGAGCCAGACCTCTCCCAATACGATGTGGTTCGAGGACGAACCAAGCGGAAGCTGGTGGGCATGTAACACCCAAGGGCGAAGTGGTCGGAGAGTGGTTACATGTAACACCCGAGGGCGAGGGAGTGGTTGTCTGTGCAAGAGGCATGACAATGAGACACTCCTAGCAGCTTCTAAGGGAAAACCGAATTCACATCGGAATGAGAGGGATCCTGAGGTTGTGCAGGTATGGGACTGCATGGTTGAATGAAGGCTTATAACGATTAATTTGTACTACCTATAATAACTAGATGCATCTTATTTTTGGTAGCCCATTCATAAGAACTCCATATTTAAGCGTGCTTGACCTGGAGAAATTTAGGGATGGGTGACCTTCTGGGAAGTTTCTCGGAAAGCATGTGAGTGAGGAAAAAGCATGCTGAAAAGACCCGTGTTGGTTTGTGGGGTCAGTCGGTAATTCTGAAAGCAATATGAGGCGTTACAAATGGTATCAGAGCAGGTCGGTCCATCCGGCTAAGTTGTCTAATGTTATTTGTTCCCTAGTATGCAACATGTGTGTGAAAACACTGTCAGTACACGTTTCTTTTCTAACCTTTTTCTACAGAAGTGGGAATGAAACAAGTGGGGGAGAAGCTTGTGCCTCTCCAAGGTGCTTCAAGTGTGGAGTGGTGGCAGATTATTTTGGTGAGTTGGTGTAGAATGGTGCTGAGATGTTTATTTTGATGGAAACTTTGAGTGTTAATGAAAGTGGGGAAGTTGGTGGTTTGCCAATTAATTGTGATTGTCCAGATGTTTTTCTTGATGAGATAAGTGATTTACAGATGGGATGTGAAGTGGAGCTTACGATCGACTTAGTTCTTGGAACTAGTTTGGTAGCGATGGCTCCATTTCGTATGTCCACACCGGAATCGAAGAAGTTGAAGAATCAACTTAAAGATCTGCTTGAGGAGAGGTTCTTTTGTCTGAGTGTGTCAATGTGGAGTGCACCAATTTTGTTAGTTAAGAAGAAAGAAGGTTCTATGAGGATGGGTGTGTGTCGCTACTCGAAAAATGCATCGCGCAACAACGGGGAGGCGAAAAGGATGGACAGAAGAGTCGCCACCGAACTTTATTTATCCCATGAGGGGAAAGGAAAATATCGAGAAAACCCTAAGAAAGAAATAGATAAGATGGTCTCGCAACCAAGAACGGGTTCAGAAGCCGGTTATGCGAGGGGAAGGTATTAGCACCCCTCGCATCCATCGTACTCGATGGGAACCATTTGCTTGTCAATGTGTGATTATATCTGCTTAAATTTTATGCTATAAAAGTGTTTTCCAAAGGGTAAAGAAAGAGGGTTTAGAAACTAAGAAAGGAGGCAACGGGGAAGAAGAGAGAAAGAACAGACTCGGTAGGACTTCGCAGTCTTATGCCTACGTATTCTCAATAGATGTGAAAAAGTCAGAGTCGACGTAGTTTGGGACTACGGATATAGAGGGAATGTGCTCGGCAAGGATTATGGCCCTTGTGCCTACGTATCTTTACTTGAAAGAAGTAAAGAATCAGAGTAGTCGTAGTTCGGCCTACGATTTGTTGATTTTTTTATGGATGATGCTATCATGCGCATTCTAGCAGTTTAGGTGTTTTGCTGCTCGCATATGAGGAGACTTATGTGTTACCTGTTTGTGATAGAACTGACATAACATATCCTTTTTGAAAGATTGATTAATTTTCGCCATGCGAGGCAAGATGTCACGTTTGATTGGTTGAATTGTTTTTAGGGGCGAGATAAGTCCCCGGATAGTAACCCCTACGGGTAGTACCCAATTCTTTATCTCAAAGTTTTTGTTTATGAGAGGTGTGGCGAACGTAGCGTCTTCGTATTGAAAGACAAGTATCAATACCTCTCACACTAAAGTGAGTATCCTGACACTTGGAAAGGAAGGAGACTACACTCAATCCTCTCTCTTTAATTCAATACAAAAAGAAATTCATTCTCTTATTAAAGTGTTTTTGGTTTTGAATGGTAAGTGCTTTGCGACTGTAAACCCTATGGTAAATGTCAGCACTCGGGATAGGAGAAGGCCTACGCCTAACCACTCCACGACCAATCATGTTTTGTTAAGAAAATGACTTTTAAAATGCACTCGGTGCGGGACCGAGGTTTTAGGTTATAAAGGTTTCAGAAGGAAGTTATGAAAGGAGAGAGACGGTAGATAAAGATAGGTGATGGATAAAGTTGCGTCTTTGTATTGAAAGATGAGTATCAAGACCACTCACACTACAGTGAGTGTCTTAATATTCGGAGGGGAAAAAGTCTACACTTAATCATTTCTTAATATAATTCAATGCAAAGAGAAAATGATTCTTATGACTGAAGATATTTATGAAAATGAATTTGGTACGGGACCGAGGTTTTTTATGAGGAAGATATGTAAGTTCATGGTGGTAACCAAAAGAAAACAGAGCTTTGATATGTTAACAAATACAAAGGAAACACATGTCAATAAATCTCACAAGAAGATTCAGGCATGTTCAAAGGGAATTCAACAGTATATAAGGATAGCGATCTTAACAATGCACTAAAGTTTATATGGACAAAAGACATCATAATTAAGAACAACTTGCAATATTTTTACATCATATGAAAATAGACATTAAAACAAGCATGTTGCAAAAAGAATGAGTTCAAAAGGATGAAAAATGAGAAAGATATGAATTTTGGAAGTTTCATGTACAAATCATATTTAACAAGCAAAAGTAAAATAAAAGTGCAAGGGGTGGGAGTTGAACCCACGCCCTCAAGCTTGCAGGCCACACACCTGACCACTAGGGCACTCACACGCGCGCAGGTAGGATGGAAAATATGAAAAAGGAAAAAAAAGCAAAAGGGTTGATCCTCCTCAGGGATCGAACCCAGGTCCAGGCAGTGAAAGGTATGATATTCGCGCATGCTTTTACCACTGGGGTGGCTATACATCCGTTGATATAGCCACCCCTATAAATATATAAGGCGTGTTTTCATGGATTTTCTGGGCATGTTGGAAGCAAGAACAAGACATTTTACAAAATGCGTTTTGATGCTAACTTGCTCAATTCTTCACCAATTTTAGCAAACTTTAGATCAAACTTGGGTAGAATTGAACGAGGATCATGATGGTACAGTTGGTTTTTTAAAATGATGTGCACATAAGAAAATTCGGTTGAACTTGCAAAATGGTTTTTTGGATGCAACTTGATAACTACAAATAGTTGTGAGCTCAAATTCATGTAAAAGGCAATGCATACAAGTTTCATATATCATGACAGAAGTGTAGAATACTTAAAGCTCAAGCAAAAATCAACATTCATGGATTTGGCATATGAATTGCAAGAACATCAAGAAAATGCCAGCAAACTGTTACAACAAATGGGAGGCATGATCATGCATAATGGTTTCATTCTGATCAGGTTAATAATGATGTGCTCATAGTTTACAAACCAACAACAAGTATTCTGGCAGAAGGGAAAAGCAAGGATGCATCATGACAACATATGGTATGAAATGCAGCAGCATGCCAATTGTGGATGTGTATAACAACTTGATCAAATAGAATAAGAATAACATGAGGTTTCTACCAACACATTTGCAAAGCCATGAAAAACATGCATATAGCAGTTACAAAGTCAAACTCACACATAGAACATAACAACTGTGCTGTGCCAAGTGAGAATTGGAGAAAAATTGCAAGTTGAAACCAAAATCAAGTAGCAGACAAAATTGGAATGAAAAGACCTATCAAACATCAAAACATCATATGAAAAGTGTTTATGCTTCAAAACTTTTCACAAACATTATGGAAATGAAATCATATAGTCAGCTGCCCAAACACTCAAAAAAATGCAACAAGAGGATCAAAAATGATTTGGAACAATTTGAGATGCAAGGGATGCCACACACAAGTTTCAAATAAGATAAAAAATGAGTCTAGCACTTAAGGTTGTCATGAAATGCATACAACAAGAATATGACCATCAAAATGCAATTGTGCCAAACATGTGGATTAGGGCTGTCATGACAGGAAAAAAAGGACATACAAAAATGATTGATTTATGAACATACAAGTCTTATATGCTATTAGAGGCCCAATGTTATATGAATTGACCTAGAACAAATCAAGCAAAGCAAGGTGAAGTGTGTGACAGTTGGTTCTAAAACAATTGTAGAATCAGGGCATAAATATGGTTCAGTTGTGAATCAAAGGTCTCATGTTGACAAACATTATACACACATCATAAATGCAGGGAGGAAGGAGTTACAACTTAGAATTTAAACATATTGCAAGCAATCAAGGTTTTGGCATATTCATGGTGGTTTTGGCTTGAAAAAGAGCAGTTGGAAGGTGAAATAGGAAAACAGGTACACATAGATCAATCCAATCATCCACACACCTTAGACTCATGAATATAAGTGAGTTACAACTCAAAACATGGACATACACAAACAGAACAACAATTTGGCATGGTCAAGGCACATTCTAGCATGAAATTGCAATTGGAAGTGGAATTTGAGGAATTGTGAAAACAGGCATGAATAGATCAAATAAACCAAGTATACACCTCATAAAACAATCATATGACAGTTGGAAAAGAAAAACATGTTGTGGTGAAAAGTGGAAAAAATCTGTTTTGGCAATACTGTTGTGGCAGCAGGTGGTGTCTTTTTCAAATTGTGAGGTTTAAGTGGAAACAAATATCACACATACATTACAAATATGCTAGGAGATGAGATTGTGCTCAGGAACCAGGTCAAAGCAACACCAAACAGAAAATGACATTTTGAATTTCATGAATATGCAAACAATCAATTTCAAATATGCAACAGGCAGCTTCATGACAGTTGGGGTGTTTTGGTAGCATACACAAGTTTCACATAGATAGGACAATGAGATTATGCACATGGATCATGTAGACATGGATTGAAACAGAATGTAGCATGTTTGGCATCATGATATTTTGAAAAATGCAGGTGAGGCACAACAAAATAGTTTGAACACAAAATGGAGATTTAGGACTTACAAGTACCATACACAATCCCTAAACATAAAGACAAATGATTCTCCAATCTTAAAAACAACCAAAGATGCTTCAAACCAAAAAAGACATGTTGATCCAAATTTGACAGCAAAACCATCAATATCTCATGACAGGCCCTAAAGTTCAAACTTCATGCTTCTCACATTTCCATCAAAATAAACATCATGAACAAGATCAAACATTAACCAAAGACTTGAGATACAAGAAATAGCAAGCATAACAACTCAACACCCAATTCATGGTAATGATAGGCAAGATGACACCAAAACATAAGAGCCAAAACAAGAGCCACATTGATTCAAACATGATCAAGGGCAGGGGGATCCTATGAGTAACTTACAAGTTATCCACATCTTACTAATGAACTAAAACTAACAAGCCTAGGGCATGCTCATCAATACTTCCATGTTGGATTCCTAAAAAACTACCACATGACCAAAACCTCAAAACAAGTTAAACATGATATCTAAGCACAAACTTGTAACACAATATCCACATATCATTTACAAATTACAATATATTAATAAAAGCGAGTAACATGACCATGAAACTAGAGTTCTTGACAAAGAACTAAAATGGGGCAGCAATGGTATATTTTCACAAAATCACCTCAAAATGACAAAACATGATAATGTATGATTAGTAGAGAGTTGGAATGTCACATACCTCTTTTAGACAAGCCTTGAGCAAGCTAAGAAGCTTAGAAACCCAGAGATCCTCCTTTCTTTGCAAAGAGATAAAGCTTTCTTCCTCTTGAAGCAACAAACCAACTTTCAAGACAGTTGGAGTTGTGTGATTTCCAGCTGGTTTTTTATGGCTTAGAAACTTGAGGTATGATGTATAGGAGGTGTTAAGAGTGTTAGAATGGTAGGAATTGGTTTAAGTGAGAATTTGGCTTTCAAAGTGCAAGAAAGTCAAACTACTAAGGTGTGAAGGTTGACTTTTGTGAAAATGAGCTTTTTGAGTGGTTTGAATGTATGGACACCTTCTACACAATGTTTAGAGATTGTGTAGATGGTTTTGAGGGGCTCAGAAATGGTTGAACTGATCTTGAGCAGAGTTTTGCTCAAGACAGCTTTTTGGTGAAAAATGGAGGTTTTGAAAGTTTGAGATTCTTAAGGAAATGAGAAGGAATTGAGAGCTATTGTTTCTCTGGGTTTTGGAGATTTCTCTGGTGTATCTAACATCAAGGAAGAGGCTTCTATTTATAGCCAAAACAAGAGTGAGGGCAGCTTGGTATTTTACCACTTTTGGAGGGAGATTTGTGAAGTTTTTTCAAATGAATCTTGCAAAATCTCTTCCTATCAGCTCCATGGTTCAAAGAGGATCAGAAAAATCAAATGGAGATGGACATGAAGTGATTGAGGTGAGTTTAGAGTGTAGGGTGAGCCAGCTGTAATAGTTTTGGTCAACCGTTCAATCGATTGGTGACTACCGAGTCGACTGTTGACGATCCGGGTGTCTTGAGGCCTTGAATCTTATTGAATGGACTTCACTAAGCCATATAAACCCTATGAATTAAGATTGCATCATTAGAACACCTTTCATATCAAAAGTCAAACTACAGTTGACCTTTCTTGATCGAAAACCCTAATCGGGCCTGAGCAGCACTGTCTTCAATACTTGGGTGCCAACCTCAAATTGAATTCATATTTGAAGCAATGTAGCATTCTTGACCCTATTTCATTGGAAATAAATTCAAGACGTCGACTGATCAAACCATTGAAACCTCGACTTTTAACTGTGCGAAAACCCTAATTTCCCCTTTTTGCTTGGATACTGTGCAGATGAAGTGGATGATCATTCCAAACCCACTATGACTTTTGAGATACTCAACAGGCTTTCTCCTTTCTTTTTCTCATGCTCCTGATGACTTGTACCGATGCTTTTGATAAAAAAAAGGGCGGGCAAATTTAGGGTATGACAGATGCCCCTATCTAATCGGCTTAAACCTAGTAAGACGAAATGCCACGACATTCACTCTTTCGAGGTAGAAGATGATTAGATATAGAAGACCCTGAATTTGTCTGGGAAAGTAAATATTTGGGAATGGGATACTGGATATTTTGCAAAGGTTGCTAATACCATAGTTCATTTACAGGGGATCAGGAGAGGTGTGCATAGCAAGAGAAGGTTACCAAGAGTTTAAGCCTAAGCAGGAGGTGTTATTAAAGTGATCAAGTGCTTATCATCATCAGGAGAAGGTCAAAGCTCTTTGAGAAAGGAGATGGACAGTTGTGGTTTACCTCCTATCTTGGAGGCCAATTGAAGATCATCAGAAGATCATGAATCCATGGTTATGAATGGGAGATATTGGGGAAGCTCATGGAGTGCTTGAGAGCCATTTTGGGGCTTATCCAAGTGATTATATCATGTGCAATGGGTTGCAGTCAGAGGATTGTACACTTAGGGTTTCATCTGCCTAGTGCAAGGTCAACTAGAGATTTGAAGTGGTTTGAGACTTAATTCCAAGTCATTGTGATCATGGAAAGTTGTGTTGAGACATATGATATGTCATTTCAAGATCAATTTAAGAAGAATCAAGAGTGTGAGAAGTTGCTAAATTAGGGTTTCTAAGCTTGTCAGTGTAAAATCCCCTACTTAGTGCCTAACTTCAAGACCACATATCTCAAGATACAAGTTTCATCTCACTTTGATGCCAACATGAAACTTGTAGAGCATATTCTTATCTTTCTTTTGAGTACTAGAACTCATCCATCTGATTTCTAGAACTCAAGTTATGAAGCTGACAAGTTATAGGTCCTTAGATGAATATGATTTCAGTCAACAAAAGTCAACCAACTTCCAAGGCATTTTTGGCCTAGAATCATGTTTCATCTCACTTTGACCCAGACATGAAAGTTGTTTCTTATGATCTTAGCGTTCCAAAAAGTACTAGAACTCATCCATCTGATTTGTAGAACTCAAGTTATGAAGCTTGTAAGGCAAGGGTATTTTGGGGAAGTAAGATTACAGGTCATTTTCATTATAGGTCCATTTCATGACTTTGTGCACTTCAAATGGAAATTTTTCCAACATCAAACTTGGATCAAATGACATAAATTTAATCATGGAACATTCATTTGTCATAGATTTGGCTAGGGTTTGGAGATTGGTGAAGGAAAAATCATGAAAAAATACTTTAAAGGCCATAAATGAATTTGAATTAATTTAAATCATTTTCACACCACATTTGTGCATTTTTTGATTCACTTAAACATACCAAGAGTAATGCACAAATTGGATTTGGTTTATGATGAGCAAAACATGAGCAATTTCAAGTAACTTTATGTTGAAGTTACACATTCAATTCTAACCATGGGATTAATTCAAGGGTTGATTCTCATCCATTTGATCAAAGTGAATCACCAGCAACACGTTTGAATCAAAATCAAAGCCTTTGGAGCCAATTTGCACGCATACATGAACTCAATTTCTCAAGTTTGGATTTTTTTCAATTCTTCATAACAGGCCATGATTGGGCCTCATATTGATCATAGATCCAAAATATATAAACTTCTGATGAAGAACAAACCTACAGAAGTGGAATTTGGTGGAAATTGGAGCGAAATACAGTTGAAGTTTCTCAAAAGCAATTGAAAATCGTGAATTCCATTTGAGAGCAATTCAAGCCAAATCAAGACTAGCAATAACTTCCTTGAAGTTTAGTGACTGCTTCTGGATCGTTTTGCGCAAGATTAACGACAATTTAAGACCCAACGGAGGAGCTCCGTTAGGTAAATTTACTTTCCAAAATTCACTCTCTGTAAGCATTCATTTCATGCCATTGTTGATGTATGTTGAAGTCCTACTCACGTAGGCAAATTCTAGTTAGGTTTAGATCTTGTTCTTGATGATTCATGTTATGTGCTTGAAACTTTATGGCTTCGAATCTCTTTGTCCTTGAGTGATACATGAAAACAAACCCTAGAATATTGATGTACGCAACGAGAGCTTTAAAACGGTATAAGATTTTGCGCGTTTTGATAAGGTTCTAGGTCATCAACTCCGGCCAGGCTCACCGGAGAAGATGATCGGGGAACATTACCCCCATCGTCTGGTTCTATTTCTGTTTGAGTGAGTCAGCATGCCACGCGCGTGTTTGACCTATTGACTAAAGCTTGATCAAAGGCCAGGATGTGTTTGACTGGCCTGATTGAATTTGTTGACCGCCACGTAATTAATGAAACGGATCGTTTCATGTAGTTTGCAGCTGGTTTTAGTTTTGGGCCCCAAACACTATCCACACCCCCAGTCAAACCAAGCCCATTGGAATGAACTGAATAAAGTTGCAATTTACCATGCGCTAGTTTTTCTTTTTCTTTTCATTTTCTGTCTCAATTTTAATTCACCAAAAATATATCCAAGTATCATAAAATCCCTAGAAAAATATTTTTGGATACTTCAAGATGTTAACTAATTTCTGAAAATTTTTATTTTCATTTTCCAATAATTTTTCAATTAATAAAAGAATTAATGCTCGGATATGTTTTTAGTTGATTAAAATTTGATCCTATTTGTTCTTGATTTTATTTCTTGATCATCCCTTCTGTCCAATGAGTGAAATTTCTTCCTCATATTCATGATGAGTGGAAGAAATTTTGAGGACCATTTTGCCCCTGTTTGGATTATTTTAGGGTTGGTTTTGAAGCCACTTTTGATCACCCTCGATTGATCCCTTTTATTTGGTGTACCCTTAGGATTTTATTTCCTTTTGCATTGTTTTGGTAGGACCTTGTCCCCATGCTTTTGGCCCCTGGTTGCTAACACCTTTGGGCTCCTTTGAGATTTTATTTGGTAATTTTTGAACACTTTCCTATTTTAGAGGTAATTTCCAAATTAGGTTGCCTTTAAGGGATGTTCATACAAGTACATGACCTAGTTTACTTTGGAAATGACATTTATGGGTCCATTAAGCTCTCCAATCTCTTTGATACATGCTTCTAACATGTTGAAGTGTGTGGATGCTCATTTATAGGTCAAAATTTTGTTCATATCTTGTTGAAATGTGCTTTCCTTCTAGGCTTTCCATCAGGGTTTCAATTGTTAAATGTGTTGAATGATTCTCATCTTCTTCCATGCTTTTGCTTGCACTTCCTTGTGTGCTTTTCTTCATTTACCTTATCCACATTCTCTTACCCTCTCTACCTCTTTCCAATGACTTTAGGAGCCTATTTGTGATTGCTTAGTCCCTTCTTTGGAGGTACTTGAAGCATGTCATAAATGGTGCTTCCTTAAGGACTTCTTTGTTTGTTTTCTTGCATAACCATTGAGATTGCTTATGGTTGAGTTACCCTTATGAGTTCCCTTGGTTCTCACATTGCCTCCCATGCTCTTATTGGTTTATGAACTCTTGTCCTTTCATTTGCTTTGCCTTAGGGCATTGTGGTTGATGCTTGAATGGTTGTAGGACTTGTTCTCCCATTCTCATCCCATTTTATATGTAATTGTATGCTTTCTTTTGGATTGCCTTCTTCCTTTCCTTTTGCATTTCCTCCTTGCATTAATAAAGGTTGAGATGTGCTTGTGGAGGTATTTACCTAACACTTTTTCTTCTCTTTGCTTTTGTGTTGCATTGCATGTGCATATTTACATCTTTCATGTTATATTATGCTTCCTTCTTCTTCTTTCTTCTTTGCCATGTTCCCTAAGGATTTATAATCCTTTGAGATTATGATAAACCTTAGGCTTGAACCCATGCATGACAACATTAGGTAGAATTCCCCTTTACCTCAACTATAGGTATACTTTGCATGGCAACTACTAGGTTTGAGTTAGTCTCCCTCTAGTGTGTCCTTTCTCTTCTTATCTTCACACAAGTTCAAAACACTTAATAAGGGCTAATGAATGTTGTACATTACGAGCCTTAAGCTACTTGGGAAATGGTGATTTAGGGGCTTCCTCTCAATGGCCTAGAGTGTTTAGTGTACACCCTTTGGGTGATATGCGATGCATTCGCTCCTAGGTCATAAACTTTAGTGCAACAGGAATTACAAACAATAATCAACACACTTCTTCTCTTAAAACACACCAAAACAAACACTAAATCATTTTATCCTTCGGGATCTTAATAATGGAAAACCTTTTTCATAAAAAGAGTTTCGTTAACTCTTAGTTCTATCGCAAATAGGTAACGCCTAAGTCTCCAATGGTCGAGCTGCATACACCTAACTGCTAGAACTAGTTGTTAACCCTACTCGAGTAAAAACATTTGAACCAACCGGTGTTCTTGTTAGGCCGAACTACGGGTTCTCTAATTTCTCATACCAGATGGGAATACGTAGGCACAAAACTTGACGTCTTGGCGAGCAACCTTCCCCCACCTTTCACCCGTATTTAGTTAATGGAAGACAGATAGAATTAGCACATTATATTCCGTCGATCTTCGTTTTAAACTACGGGTGAAAGGTGGGGGGAGGTTGCTAAGTCTTATGCACCCGTAGGCACAAGACTTGACGTCTTGGCGAGCAACCTATATTTAGTTAATGGAAGACAAATAGAATTAGCACATTATGCACATTATGCACCTAGATATAATTATCGTATTAGTTTAAAGTTAACTTCATACCTTTGAAAGTAATTCCAATTGCAACTGAGGATGCTAGTTTATTTGCTGAAATGCTTATTATAATTGGAGGGGATATGAAACAGTTGGAGTCTTATAATGTACATAATTCTTATCTATACATTATGAACGCAGGGTAACTATGACCTTGTTGGAAACAACTTTCCTGTCTTCTTCGTTCATGACGGGATGAATTTTCCAGATATGGTTCATGCTCTTAAACCCAATCCCCAGACCCACATCCAGGAGAATTGGAGAATTCTTGACTTCTTCTCCCACTTTCCAGAAAGCCTTCACATGTTTTAGAGAAAAATAAAATAAAAAATATATTATATTTCATTAACACAACTAAATTTAACATCCCAAAAGTTTCAAGTCCAAGTCTTTAATATCATATATTGTTGGGAAATAAACATCATCTCAACATTTAAGGAAAAGAAAAATAGGAGAAAATAAAGTACTACTAAATGATCAGTATTCTAGTACAATTCTTCACAACAGCAGGCTGGGCTGTATAATTCGTGACAATTATCAATTCAACGAATAGAAAAGTAACAGTTAAGCTAATTAGTGAATGTACTTGTTGGCTAACCTGTGGAAGGGAATCTCACTGCTGCCCAACAACATTCATAACTCGAGCAATCTCAACTCGGTCAAAGCAATTTCTGCTACAAGGTCTGGCTGCAGAATACCATAAAAAATCAGCAACGGGAACTTCTCCCTAAATGTGAATGAAGTTTTTTTCTGGGTCAAGTAATATAACTACTTGATTTTTCTTTTGCATTTTTCTAAGAGACATTATTCTAAAATAAATTATTAACAAGCCAAATGGAAATAGAATCCAATGCAACTGTTGGAATAGAAAGCAACCCTGATATGAGTACTAGTCCTTTATTGTACCATATCTCCAAACTACAAAAACATACATTTCATATTTTTAAAATATATAAACTCGATAGGATCGTGTGTGACCAAACATCTTAAACATATGCTCAGAGCTACGTCGAGTGAAAGTAAGGATATAGTCATACCATAACATGACAGCAGAAGCAACTGTTAGTTTGAAGTAAGGCTAGATTCCAACGAATGCTCTCTTAGTGAAACCCATCCAAGTTTCTCTGCATTTCGGGCTAAGGAGTTTTCGTGTCTTTAAATCCTTGAAAAACTCCCTGCATTGCTAATGAAAGAGTTGCAGGAGCACCAATAGACCACAAATTCAGGTATTGCTGGGCTAAGGAATTTCCATCTTTATGCTTCATGATTCTAGATTCTTATTCCACTAACTATCTATCTGCAGAAAAAAGAACAACAAAACTTCAGGATAAAACTATCATAACTATTCAGATCAAACCAGTGCCAAAAGGAATAAGAACAACAACACACATAACAATACTATGTAACAAACATAACAGATATTCCAATGGTAGATCCAAATTTAAGAAATATTTAAATAATAGTAACAAAAACGAAAGAGAAAAATAGATCAATGGTTAATTATACATTAAACACCGACCATTAAATGGAATCTTATTCTATTAGTACTAACTACCGACATAATTAGAATTCAAAAACCAGCTACTTTTAACATTTTATATAATTTCACAATTGCTTTAATGATGTTCACATGACATTGGGCCCCAGATACATGCTCCCATCATTGACTCAAAAAATTGAAAAAAGCATAATGAAACGTTGGATCTCGCAATTTGTTGTACAATATTCTTGTACGTAATATTCTTCAGCCACCTGCATTTAGAAAAAGATATTAAGCACAAATAGAAGTTCCATAATGAAGTCATATAGAGACATGTTTTCAAAAACAATATATCACTTTTATGTGTTCTCATTAAATATCTCTAAGACTTAGCAAGCCTAGAATTTGCCAAACCACACCCAAATTAACAAAATCGGTGACAGTAAAATGCCACTCTTCTATTTAAACACAACTAACCACCTAAAATAGGCCTAATTGCTTGGGCCTTTGAACTTATGTTTCGCATATACCTTTTTAATACGAGGTCTATATTATGATGAAACCAAATAAACCATTTTAGAATTAAATTAGTTAATGTATAGCAATTTAAGCCACCGTGCCATATACCCATCACTTCTTGACTTAGTTAAACATCCACAACTTTGACAGTTGGAAGAAAAAAACACTTAGAAGCTCCACCAAGCCTTATTTCATACATACCTATTAAAAACACAGAAACATTTCATCAAACATTTAGAGTGCAATAAAGGAATTTCGTAAAAGATATTTAAAACATACAAACATTTTTCAATCATTTAGAGTGCGATAAAGGAATTCCAGAAAACATATTAAAAACACTATGAGACATTTCATCAAACATTTAGAGTGTATCAAAGTAAAAGGCTTCAATTCTATTAGTAAGAAATACAACAAATTCAGTAACATGTAACTATAATCAACTATGGTTTGTTCAAAGCATCTACAACAAATACAACTATAGATACAACAAATTGAATAAGAAGAATACTTACATTGTTCATGTTGCCAAATCCACAATGCCAATAAGCTTCGGCCACCATTCAATCTGGTACAACTCAATTCTAAAGTCAGTATCCGAGTTAGCTGAAGTGCTCTACACCTATGATAAAGCAATCAATGGATTCTCAACAAGTTTGACAGTTGAAGAATAT
This sequence comes from Lathyrus sativus, assembly GCA_963859935.3. Lineage (NCBI taxonomy): Eukaryota > Viridiplantae > Streptophyta > Magnoliopsida > Fabales > Fabaceae > Lathyrus > Lathyrus sativus. The sequence continues at coordinate 180,886,653 of OZ012740.1, read as the reverse complement.
CAGTTACTAAAGAACCAACCAGAGATTCTAAAGGTGACACCAGATAAAAACACTTCTCCTAACAACAAAAACAGTAATCTGCATACTTTTCAGAAGATGATTTTAACTTTTTGTTTTGCTGAGAATCCCTTATGTCAATATCCATGTTTATTGAGAATAGGTTCTATTCACGTGTTCTTATTGATGTCAATATTGATGTTTAATTAGAGGAACTGAATTGTTAAGTAATTTACTTGGATGAAACCACATAGGTAGATGACAATGGTTTATTCTCAGAATGGTGGAGCAACCATGAATTTAACCTGATAATTAAAAAAAATAGTAAGAGAATGTGTTGCTTCTCTTCAACTCATAACATTAATAAAATTCTTAAAACAAAATCATAAAAATCTATCAAGATAAATAAATACAAAAACATGTGGCATTATCAAACTACCATAAAATTGCAATGTTCCCAAATCATGATTCATCACTCTTATTTCTTTAAGGAACATTTTCACTATTATTTTAATTGTTTCAGAACACATCAAAATTGCTTCAAAGATGATACTTAGAATTCCACTTAGATTTAGATAACACCAATAATATTAAGTTCAACCAAACACACAACTGAAACAAAATAATTTATATAGCTCTCAATCTAATATCACTTTGCAACAATTTCCTCATAATTCAGTTACAAATTATATAAATCATTTGTAAGTAATTGTAAAAAACAGACTAATGATCTATTTAGATAGAGAGAATGAGAGATTATGGATAAGCTACAAGTGACTGGTTGGATGAATCCCATCGAAACAGACAAACATCGAACTGAGCAAGACGACCTGCTCACGGAGTCTCTGATCTTGAGATGCCTAACGTCACTCTAAATCAACATACATAAACAAATAATGGATGACAATGTAAATTGAAGTAAAGAAACAAGCAATAATAGGTCATTATTTTCAAAGTAAATCAAACAAAAGGTTTTACACATATCTTCTTAGACCAGCTTTGTGTTCGTTGAAATTCATTACACCACTTCTATCAGTATCATAGCCTGGAACGTTTCACTTAAACCGAAAAATCCTCCTGAAATAGACATATGCAGTACCAGTAGTTTGGGAATAAAAGGAACAAAACCTAAACCCCAAAATCAAAAGAAAATGAACCAATACATTATTCCATGGCATTAAAAAGAGTAAACCCTAAATCCCCAAATCGAAACAAACATTTTCAGAGAGATACAAAACATAAAAACGCGGGTAAAACATACCTAGTCTGAGTATCTTTGTGCATGAGATATGAGAGAAGAATGACTGTACGATTTTGAGGTTCGATAAAACACAGTCATTTTGTAATTTTTGAAAAATGGAATATGGTTTCAGTTTGTTTGGATAAAGTACAAGGTTTACGATTCTGAAAGAAAATTAAAAATGGAGTAGAAATTAAAAACATAGCCACATGAATTAAAAAGGTGATACTGAAACATGACTGTGGGTGGAACACGATCCAGAAATTTGAGCAAGGTCGGTTCTTGTTACCAAAATTAATTTTAATAAAAGTTAACTATTTATATAATAAAAAAAAAATATTTTACTATTATTTTAGACAAAAATATTAAGCTACATTGTCATAAAAATTATAATAATTATAATAATTATTTATTAAATTAATTAATAAAATTGAAAAGATTAGAAAATAAAAATGAAAAACAAAGTAGAAAATTAAAGGAATAAAAAAAATAGGGATTATGATTGGCTAAAGTAATTGCGACAGTTTGCCTTAACTGTCGCGAGTGTGGAAAGAGGGCGGTTCTTTGGTAACTGTCGCATTATTTTATACAACATGTCTAAAAACTTTGCGACAGTTGGCTCAAACCGTCGTGAGAACTGTCGTAGTCCAGGAATAAGGACGGTTTTTTGATAACTGTCGCAAAAAATCTACGACAGTTGGCCCTAACTGTCGTGACAACCGTCGAAATCTAGGAATAAGGACGGTTTTGTGATAACTGTCGCAACTCAAGTGTCATAAATCTTCTTTTTTCTTGTAGTGTAATACCTTCCCCTTACGTAACCGGCTCCCGAACCCGAGACATGGTTGCGATGACCTGTCTTCTCCCGTTTCGCCAGGTTTTCTCTAATCGTTTCCTTTCCCTCTTTTGGGATAAATAACGAACGGTGGCGACTCTTCTGTCATTGCCGACACTTTTTTTTGCAGTAGCGACACTGAGCATCTGAAAATTTTGTGTTATCAGCGTTGAAAAAGGAGCAATTGTATGCAAAACTGTCAAGGTGTGAGTTTTGGTTGAAGCGAGTGAGTTCCTTGGTCATGTGATCTCGAGTAGAGTTATTGCGGTTGATATGTCAAAGGTTGAAGTTGTATCACAATGGGAAGCTCCAAAACCTGTTTTTGAGATTAGAAGTTTTCTTGGGTTGGCAGATTATTACCGAAAATTCATTGAAGGATTTTTACAGGTTATCTTTGCCATTGACGCGGTAGACTAGGAAGGTTCAAGCTTTTTTTTGGATGCAAAGTTTGAAGAAAGTTTGAAGAGCTTTTAGGGGGCTGACAACAGCTCATGTTTTGATTGTTGCCGAATCCGGCAGAACCATTGTTGTATATTGTGATGCTTCATTGATGGGATGGGGAGGTGTGTTAATGAAACATCAGCAAGTTTTATCTTATGCTTCAAGGCAACTTAAAGTTCATAAGAGGAATTATCTAACGCGTGATTTAGAGTTGGTTGTTGTTGTGTTTGTGTCGAAGCTTTAGAGGCATTATTTGTTTGGCTCGAGATTTGAGGTGTTTAGTGATCATAAGAGTTTGAAGTATTTCTTTGATCAGAAAGAATTGAACGCGAGGCAGAGGAGATGATTGGGACTTCTGAAGGATTATGATTTTGGTTTGAATTACCATTCGGGTAAAGCAAATGTGGTAGCTAATGCATTGATTTGGAAATCATTGCATATACCGATGATGATGGTAAGAGAGTTAGAACTGATTGAGCAATTTCGTGATATGAGTTTGGTTTGTGAAGAGACTTCTTATGGAGTTAAGCTTGGTATGTTGAAGCTTACTAGTGGTATTCTTGATGAGATTCGAGCAGGTCAGAAATCTGATTTGAGTTGGTAGATCGGTTGAATTTGATGAATCAAAGTCGAAGAGCTGATTTTTGGATTAATGAAAATGGTATCATGAGATGTCATGATAGAGTTTGTGTCTCAGATATTGTTGAGTTGAAAAAGAGTATTCTTGAGAAAGGACATTGAAGTATATTGAGTATCCATCACGGTGCTACGAAGAGGTACCATAATTTAAGGAAATTGTTTTGGTGGTCAGGGATGAAGAAAGAAGTGGTTGAGTTTGGGTATACTAGTTAGAATTGTCAGAAGTCGAAGATTGAACATCAGAGACCGTTGGGTCTGATGCAACCGTTGAATACCAGAGAGGAAACACGATAGTATTTCCATGGATTTTGTGTCGGGTTTACCAAAGACTTTGAAGGGATATGATTCAATTTGGGTGATTGTGGATAGATTGACTAGGTCGGATCATTTCTTACCAATGAGGATTAATCATTCTATGCTGAAGCTTGTGTGTTGAGGTTGAGTTCTGCCTATCATCCACAGACGGATGGACAGACAGAGAGAACTATCCAGTCTTTAGAGGAGTTGCTAAGAGCTTGTGTGTTGGATCAAGGTGGACCGTGGGATAGTCATTTTCCGATGATTGAGTTTACCTACGTTGACAATTATGATTATATTATCGGAATGGCACCATATGAGGCATTGTATGGTAGGAGATGTATGACTCCTTTATGTTGGTATGAATCAGGCGAGAGTGTTATACTCGGACCTGAGATTGTGCAAGAGACGACTGGAAAGATCAAGATGATCCAAGGAAAGATGAAAGCGTCGCAGAGTCGTCAGAAGAGTTACCATGATAAGAGGAGGAAAGCACTTGAATTTCAATAGGGAGATCTCGTGTTTGAGAGTTACGTCGATAACTGGTGTTGGTCGAACTTTGAAGTCTCGAAAGCTCACACCGCATTTTATTGATCCATATCAGAGTGGCGCAACGGAAGCGTGGGAAGAGCAGCATGTCGTATTGCTTTACCGCCGTCGCTTGTAAATTGCACGATGTGATTCATGTGTCTCAGTTGGGGAAGTACATTGATTCATATGGATGATGTACAAGTGGGAGATAATTTGATTGTTGAGGCATTTCCAGTTCGTATTGATAAACGAGAAGTGAAGCAACTGCGAGGTAAAGATATTTCCTTGGTAAAGGTAGTTTTGGGAGGACCAGCTGGAGAAAGTTGGACTTGGGAGCGTGAGGATCAAATAAGAGAGTCGTATATGACTCTGTTTCCTTGAGGCAATTTTCGAGGGCGAAAATTCTTTTAAGTGGGGGAGAGTTGTAACACCCCAAATTCTTGGAATATTTATTTAATTTATTTAAATATGAATATTCGCATTTTTGGTGATTTTCGGTGGTTGGTGTGAAATATTGGGAATTATGGAGTTTTGAGTTATTTATTTAAATAATAGTATATAATATGAATATATTAGTATTATTAGTTTAAGTAAATAAAAGTTAACTAAGGACAAATTGGACAATTAAGGAGGAGTTAGTGAGGATAATATTGGAAAAGCCCAATTTTAAGGCCCAAAGTTAGGTTTAACAAAAAAGGGATTTTTGAAGGAATTAGGATTCATTCTTGTTAGACCGTGAAAAGAGAAGAATTGAGGCCAGAGCTCTAAGGAGAAGGTTTGAGGCAAAAGCTTCGAAAGGTTTTATGAAAGATAAAGAGAAGGCTTAGAGTTGGTAATTAAGGTATGAGGAGTATTGCCTTCATTATTTTCAATGTGTGATTTCAATGTATTTAAAGCCAATTTAAGGGATTTAAAGGGTTTGAGGCTGATTTGTAAGATAAAGGGAATTAGGTCTTTATGGCCAAAATTCTATTTTTGAGGTTTTAACCGTATAGGGATTTGAATTGATGGCCTGATAGATTCGAGGCCGATTTGGGTTAAAGGAAATTAGGCCTTCGTGGCCAAAGATCTGGTTTAACATTTGTTTAACCCTGTAGGATAAGTGCTTTGTGATAAGTCTAACGACTATGGTGTAGTTGTAAGGATATATGGGAATTAGAGCGCGAATATGATACAGGATTGGCCTAATAAGTTGTAGATTTTGTGCCTACATCCCCGTAAGACCTTAGGGATGATTTAGGGATGCTTTGGGGGCATTGGGGAAGTGAATCGTGGGACTTTTGGGTTGATTTTAGGTTCTGGTGCGTAACAGTGTTTTGCTATAATCGTGTGTTCGCACAGCGAATGATGCTTGTCCCTGACTCGCACTGCAAAGAATCCTTCGCACAGCGAAGAAACTCGCCCCAGACTCGCACATTGAACTTGCTAGCGAACGTAGCAGATTTTCGCGAATTCTGACCTTGTGCAGTGATGCCTTGATGTTTTGATGTTGTGATTTCTTTGATGAATTACCATGAGTATGACTATGATTTCTACGTGATTAGTACATTATTATATGATGATTCCTATGATGTAATGATTATGAACTATGATGATATGTCCATGAGTTTTGATGATTCTATGATGACATGATATATCATGAAGATTGTGATGATGATGATTATGATGAATGATGATACACCTATGATGTTATTATGAGGATGATTATTGACGTGTGCATCATGCATTCATGTGCATCCGGACTTCGGTTCAGGACCTTGATTTCTTTGGCTTCAGTCCTATTATGCGGATGTGAGGTATATTGATGTGCTCTAGTTCTCGAGTAGAATCGATCCTATTGATGGGGATCTATGGAGGGTTGATGGCTCAGTGTCCATCGAGCTGTGATGATTGGTACCACATGCATGAGTCTTGTTGCATTTGCATTTATGAGATGACCTTGAGTAATCTATGATGTTATGGCCTTTGATGTTCCTTGATGAATATGATGATATTGAATATGAAAATGACGCCATTTTATATATTGATTTCCTACATTGATTATTATGAATCGTTTTACTCACCCTACCTGTTTGAATGTTGCCTCGACATGGGTAACATGAAGATGACCAGGTTTAGTCATGGATGCCGTCGAGGACTTTTGAAGTTTTGGGTCGGTGGCCATTGTGGTTGACTTAGAGGGTCATGCTCTGATAGTGTAACATCGGGTTGGGGTCTTTGCGTCAAACCTTATTTTATTTTATTTGGTTATTTTGATTATGTTCCCGTATAAGGAATACTTTGGATTATGCCTTTTTGAGTCCCGCTGCAATTTTTGATATCTTTTGAGAAAACCCGTTGCTTACAGAGAATTGACCTTGATTTGAATTTATTGAGAAGTGTACGCCCTTTGAGGTGATTTTTATGGTGTTTAAAATTTTACTCTGATAAATTAAAATATTTCTCCATTATATTCGTGGGGTAGAAAAGGGTGTTATAGAATCCGCCAATTCATAATCTGAAAGAAGAAATCCGCTGGAGACGAATGAACTTAACCACGTAAACTCTGTTGGGGAGAAAATGATAAGATGAACACAATCATCAAAGATTTTACCGGGGTCTGGATACCACACAGGCTCATAATAAACACTGTTATCTGCCGGAGATGACAAACAGTAAGATGAACACATCCATCAAAGATTTTTGCTGGGGTCTGGATACCACATAGGCTTATGAAATACACGGATATCTGCTGGAGATACATCTGAAAACAAGAGGTAACAACCTGGCTTATGTTTCGAATGCATATGTTTGAGAATGGCATAATGCTCCATAGAAAATGGAAATGCTACGCGTTTGGGAGGATGTTATGCACAAATGCAAATGCAAAGGAACCACTCCAGCAAAATAAATTCCAAAGAGAGGAAGCCAACTCCGCTGGGGATGACTGGGTGTGCCATATACGATTGGACTTATGCTGGGAAAACAAGCCCTAGATGGCCACCTGGAAAAGAACTTTCCTAGGTAATACTGCTCTCTGCTGAGAATAAATACACTTCGCTGAGGATCAAACCAACTCTACTGGGGAAGATAGCCCTGGATGGCCTTCTAGAATACAACTCTTCTGGGGAACAAAGCAAACTGCTGGGAATGACTCCACTCTGCCGGAGATTCCACTTTGCTGGAGATTAATTTCAATCTGCTAGGGATTAAGAATAAGATTTACTGGGAAGTTATCCCAAACTCTCTCTGCTAAGGATTGAGAATACAATTCGCTAGGGACAATCCCATTCTGCGGGGAATAAATCTACTCTGGTGACTTCACTGGGGATTAGGAATAAAGATTAATTGGGAAATGTCCTAAGAAACTCACTTTGAAGAATACCAAAAACCAACTGGATTTTGCTGCGGAAAATGCCCTGACTGGCCTTCCAGAATCACACTCTTCTGGGGAACAAAAACACCAGACTAGGGAAAATTCCCTGAACGGCCTTTGAGAATACGACTCTACCGGGGAGTAGGCAAATTGCTAGGGGAATAAACCCACTCTGCCGGGGATACCACTCTGCTAGGGATTAAGAATAAGATTTACTGGGAAGTTATCCCAAACTCTCTCTGTTGAAGATGGAGAATAACATTCTCTGGGGCAATCCCGCTCTGCAGGGAAGAAAATCCACTCTGAGGGGAATTAAGAAAGACAATCCTTCTACTGGGGATAAAATCCGCTCTGAAAGGGATTGAGAGAAATAAACATTGGGAAATCATCCCAAAAATCTCGCTTCAAAGAAAACCAATAACCACTGGATTCTGCTGCAAAGAACGTCTTCACCGGGGAATACTCATCGAGGGAATCAGCATTAACCTCTGCTTGGGGAAATGAGAACAAGCTCAACAGCATCAACCTCTGCTCGGGGAATTGAGTCCATGACTTAGACTTTGTGGGGAAAAGAACACTGAATTCGTCCCACTGCTAGGGGAACGATCCCAAATCTACTTGCCAAGGGATAGGTGTACATCACTACCGGGGAATCTCAATCTCGGTCCGCTGGGGATAAGTGCAATCTCAACCTGCTGGGGAGAAACTAGTTTTAAACTGCTAGGGAGAAACTAGTCTCAACCTGCATATTATCGTCGGTGAGATACTTCTGATCTGACATCTACACCTTGTGGGGATAGAGACATGGTGACTCCACTGGGGACACACCTCTGAAACAAATCTCAATAATGAGAGCCCTGCTAATGACAAACAAACAATGCGTCATGTATGTAATAAAGGCTATTTCGGTCATCGTCCATGAAATTATTCAAGAAAATTAATATTTCGATTATGATTAGCGAAACCCCACAAGTTTATATATGTAAAGTTTTATCAAAACGTCAAGCGTCTTTTGCAAACAAAATAGTAAAAGCTAAAACAAGGAAAGAAAGCTTTCTGGATAATATACTCATTGATTGAAATGGCTTGTAAATAGGCAGATTTACATCAGATGCAACTCCTGATAAGAGAAAGTTGCGCAAAAAGTACAATAATGCAAAAAAGATGTATACAAAATGTCGGCAATATGGTACAGACAACCACCATGTGTCGATTTGACTATGACTTGCATGACTTTGATGCTTTCTCCAATGCTTCGTCCTCTGAAAAGACTAACTCGTTAGCCCTCGGGTCCTCCAAGAATCCACTTTGCTCATAGGATCAGACGCAGACCGCAATCGTTTGCTTTTTTAAATCCCTAACTTTTGCCTGAATCGCCCTTTTGGGTTTTCAATTCACCGGGATACCCATTTTTTCCGAAGTCGCCTTTTCAGGTTTTCAACTTCGCGGGTTTACATTTTTTCTTTTTTTATCCCTAACTTTTTCCCGAACCCAATCTTTTTATGGTTTCGCCGGGATGCCCCATTTTTGCCTGGATTTTCTTTTTATTTCCAGCGGGTCTCTTTTAAGAAAAGTATTTTTTAACTGCGTCTACGTTCACAAGGGACGTAAAATCTTCGCCATCCATAGTTGAGAGTAATAAGGCTCCCCTGGAGAAGACTTTCCTTACTATGTATGGACCTTCATAGTTGGGAGTCCATTTGCCCCTATGATCTATCTGTGGAGATAGAATCTGCTTCAACACTAAATCACCTGCCTGAAAGCTTCGAGGGCGCACCTTCTGATCAAAAGCTTTCTTCATTCTGCTCTGATATAATCGACCATGAGCAATAGCCGCCAATCTCTTCTCATCAATCAGGCAAAGCTGATTCAATCTGGCTTTCACCCATTCCGCCTCGTCATGCTTAACATTAACCAACACCATCAGGGAAGGAATCTCAACTTCCAATGGTAGGACAACTTCCATACCATACACTAGCGAGAAAGGAGTTGCCCTAGTTAAAGTGCGTACCGAAGTACGATATCCATGTAATGCGAATGGAAACATCTCGTGCCAATCTTTGTAGGTAACAACCATCTTCTGCACAATCTTTGGGTGGTTTGGAGAAACGTTGTGATGTTCGATCTTGAAACTCTAGCACAGTTCCTTCTTCATCTTATTGTTCAAATTCGAACCATTATCACTAATAATTCATTCGGGCACTCCGTAACGACAAATGATGTCCTTTTTGATAAATCGAGCCATAACCTGCTTGGTCACGTTGGCGAAAGAAGCGGCTTCAACCCACTTAATGAAATAGTCAATTTCCACTAGGATGAAGCGATGTTCGTTGGATGCAGTCGGTTTAATCTTACTGATCATATCAATGCCCCACATAGAAAAGGGCCAAGGAGACGCCATGACATTCAGAGGACTTGGCGGCACATGCATCTTATCAGCAAAAATCTGGCATTTATGGCACTTCCTGGCGTATTTGAAACAATCAGATTCCATGGTCATCCAGTAGTAGCCTGCCCTAAACAATTTCCGAGACATTGCATGTCCGTCTGCATGTGTACCGAAAGCACCTTCGTGGACTTCTTCCATTAGCAAACATGCTTCCTTTTCGTCCACACATCTCAACAATACCAAGTTGAAGTTTCTTCTATAAAGTATATCGTCTTTGTTCAGGTAGAAGTTTCCAGACAATCTTCTCAAGGTCTTATTATCTCGGCTCGATGCCCCAGGCAGATACTCGTGGTTCTTGAGAAAGTTTTTGATATCATAATACCACGGCTTCCCATCAGACGCTTCCTCTACTACAAAAATGAAAGTCGGCATATCGAGGCGCAAGATGACGATCCTCGGAGCATCATTCCAATAATTCACCTTGTACATCGAGCATAAGGTTGCCAAAGCGTCTGCCATCTGATTCTCGACCCTTGGCATATGGTGAAACTCTACTCTGTCAAAGAAAGGTAACAACCTTCTAGCATAATTCATGTAAGGAATCAGGTTGGGCTGACGGGTCTCCCACTCTCCTTTAATCTGATTGACGACCAAAGCTGAATCACCATACACATCAAGGTTCTTGATTCTCAAATCAATTGCTTCTTCAATACCCATGATGCATGCTTCATACTCAGCTTCGTTGTTGGTGCAGGCAAATGTTAACCGAGCGGTAAACGGTATGTGGGAACCGTGGGGAGTTGTAATGATTGCCCCAATTCTGCTGCCATAAGAGTTAATAGCACCGTCAAAAATCATCTTCCACTAGGAGCCTATCTCGGGACCTTTGTTAGGTAGTGGCTCATCATAATCCTTCATATTTAGAAAAATTATGTCCTCGTCAGGAAATTCAAACTTCATCGGTTGATAATCTTTAATCAGTTGCTCTACGAGGTATTCTGACAAAACACTTCCCTTAATGGCCTTTTGGGAAACATATTGAACATCGTATTCTGTCAGAACCATCTGCCACCTAGAAATTCTTCCTAAAAGCGCTTGCTTCTCGAAAACATATTTGATCAGATCCATATTTGAAATTAGCATGGTTGTGTGATTCAACATGTACTGCCTTAGGCGTTTGGCTGCCCAAGCGATTGCACAACACGTCTTTTCTAACATTGAGTGTCTGGACTCACAATCTGTGAACTTCTTACTCAAGTAATAGATAACACGTTCTTTTCTTCCTGTCTCATCATGTTGACCGAGTACACAACCCATGGAGTTATCAAGAACCGTCAAGTACATTATCAGAGGTCTTCCTTCCACTGGAGGCATCAGTATCGGAGGCTCCTACAAATATTCTTTTATCCTTTCGAATGCCCTTTGGCAATTTTCATTCCAGACAACCGCCTGATCTTTCTTTAACAGCTTAAACATTGGTTCACAAGTGGCTGTAAGGTGAGATATGAACATTGCAATGTAGTTTAATCTCCCCAGAAAACCACGAACCTCTTTTTCTGTTTTCGGCGCTGGCATTTCTTGTATTGCTTTTATCTTTGCAGGATCGACCTCAATTCCTTTTTCACTGACGATAAACCCCAATAGCTTTCCCGACCTTACACCAAAAGTGCACTTATTCGGATTCAACCTCAATCTGAACTTCCTCAACCTTTTAAACAACTTCAAAAGATTAACCAGATGCTCTTCCTCCGTTTCTGACTTTGTGATCATGTCATCAACATAAACCTCAATCTCATGATGAATCAAATCATGAAACAAAGTCATCATCACCCATTGTAAATTGCCCCTGCATTTTTCAATCCAAAAGGCATGACTTTATAGCAAAAAATCCCCCACGGCGTGATAAAGGTTGTTTTCTCCATGTCTTCTGGGGCCATCTTGATTTGGTTATACCTAGAGATGCCATCCATGAAGGAAAACACAAAATGTTGAGCAGTGTTATCGACTAATACATCAATGTGGGGGAGCGGCTGTTGCACCCTAAAATTTGACCAACCGGTGCCGCTTTCGGTTTATGCTTCGGTGCATTTTCGCATTCGCATTTGCATACTGCACATAGCGCATTTCTGCAATCATGGTGATTTTATCGGGATTACAGCCCTGTTTTCGCTTTTCGGGTGTTTCAGACCGGTTTGGATAATCGGAGGTTATTTTGAGAAGTCGCGCGCTTCCTGGGTGTTTTCAGTTTATGCAGTGATTTTTGAGATTTTTGGTGTCCGGGTTACCGTTTGCTTCGATCTGGTCTCGTGCTATTTTTTATATTGGCTATCTGCAGTTGTCTGCATTTTTTTAGGGTTTAATAGCCTCTTGTAGATTTTAAATAGGCTTTATAGATTTTTTAGAATTTAATTAGATTTTTTTAAATAGCTTTAAGTCCTTTTTAGAATTTAAATTGTTTTAAATAGATTTTAGAATGATTTTTTTTAGAATATAATAGTTTTTAGATAGAATAAATAGAGTTTATTTTTAATAGATTTTTCTTTTATTAGTGTTAAATAGAATTTTAATAGATATTATAGAATAATAGTATAGGTTTTATTAGAGATTTAATAGAAATTCTTAGAGTTCTTTTATTAGTTTAGAAATTATTTGGGTTTAATAGAGTTTAGTTAGATCTTAATCATCTTTTAGATTTAATTAGGATTTAATTAGTTTAATTAGAGTTTAATATTAGTTATCTTTTAATTAGAGTTTGTTAGATTTAATTAGGATTAGATTAGTTTAAATGTCATTTATCATCTAATTGTAGTGTTAATTAGTTAATTAGGATTAAGTCTTTGATTAGCTTCTAATTGGGTTTGATTTTCTTTTTTATTTTTAATTCAGATTTTGTGGGTCTTATTGGTCATTTTCGTTGGGCCAGTATAGTTTTTGGAGGCCCAGATCCATTGGTTCGTTTTTTGTCCATCTCAGTCCAGAAAACGCCACATGTCAGCACTATAAATGAGCCACGCGTGCTTCTGTAAGGACCCCACTTCACTTCTCCAATTCACCAGAACCACACACGTCATTTCCACCAACACTCAGAAATCTGCCACGCGTTTTCCACTATCTCTCCCCCCACCACGTGGCGTCCTGCATGTTCTCCACTAACCCCTTCACCGTGACACGCGTCCGCACATGATCCCCACCGGTTGCATGGCCGGCGGCCATGCAACCACCGCCCCCCAACCTCGCCGGCCACCATAACCTCCATTTTCCGGCCACCGTAACCAATTCGCAACTTCCTCCGGCCGCCGTAACTTCCACCGGAAAACTGGAAAATCCCAAAACCCTCATCGTTTTCACATGATCTTCATCTTCCTCCTCTGGCCAACTTCATCCTCTCACCGGAAACTTCACCAGAAATCCCAGAATTCTTCATGTCTTCATCTTCTCCGTTCGATCTTCATCACCATCGTCCTTCAACAAGATCTTCAGATCTCCAGATTCGCACCTTCGTTCATCAGCTGGTTCCCAGATCAAGAACACGCACTCGTTTCTCCAGAAAGATCATCAATCTCCAGGTTTCGTCAACCTTCAAGAGATTTCCCCAGAAAACGTGAAGAATATTCATCAATCTGCATCAGAGATTCAAGCGAATCCATCGTTTGTTCTGGAGAAAAACTGCAAAGATTCGTCCACAAGGTTTTTAGGAGCTTCATCAAGATCTCATCGCAGTTCATCATTAAGAGTTGTTCTTCGCATCAAGAATCTTCATCAACCTCTCCATAAATCATCAACTTCTATCAATCTTCACGTTCGAGTTCGCTAGGTTTTCAACCGTTCTTGAGTTCATCAAGATCAAAATCCTCATACCGTTTCCAAGAGCTTTCGTCCAAGAACTTCCAAGCGCGTTCATCTTACCTTCAACAACTTCAAGAGCATCCTCACAACAACACATTCCATCATCGTCCTCGTTACTTCTCACGAACCCAACGATGTCATCAAATTTCCAGATTTATCAACGAGCATCACCGGATCTCCAACGTACGACTCCAGAAAGCTTCGTCCACGAACACAATGGATCTTCAATCCTCCGTTAACGGCCATAGATCCACCATAACTCCAGGTTTTTGTTTGTAGTTGGTATTTGAAGGAAAAGAGTTTGAAACAGAATAGAGATCGAGGGTGAAGGAGAGTGAGACTGAGAGTTTGAGACGGAGAAGCAGCGAGAGAGAGAGAGTTCAGGGAACGGCGCCATGAACAGTACAGAGAAGGGGATCTAGGGTTTGGAAAGAGGGAGAAGAGATGGACTGGGTTGGAGTGGGCCGGGCCCGTTTGATTTGTCCGTACAAACCCCCTGTTTTGCCACACCCTCCATTTCTGGTTTTTCTTTTTTGTTCCTTTTGCTGAACAATGGGCTGGGCCCATATGCTATCCACACACCCGTTTCAATTTCTGCACCCCCCCTCCCCGTTTCTGAGTTGCCTTTGGGCTGGGCCCATTTTCTTTATTCTTTTTGCAGTATTTTTGCTGCCTCACCCCTATAACAGATTGTACCCCCCCTTTGTATTTTTCTTTTTTCTTTTAGATTCATTTGTTTAGGGTTTTATATGGAAAAAGAAATATTGAAAAAAATATAGAAAAAATATATGAAGAATATTTTGAAAAAAGAAAAAAGAAAAGAATATGAGGAAGAAAAAGAAAATAGAAGTATGAAAAAGAGGAAAAAATATTAGTGTAGATTTAACATTTTTTAGAGTATATTTTATTCATGGATTTTATTTTAGAGATAGTTTTAGAAGTCCATTTGTTAGGGGACTTTTTACACTTTTAGAGGTAGTTTTCTTGAAGTCCACTTGTTAGGGGACTATTTCCCATTTGATTTTCCATGGTAGATGGATAGGATAGTATTTCCTAGGAGTTTATTTTCCAGTATTCAATCATTGTAACCATTTTTCAGAATGTTAATAAAATGAGATTTGAGCTGTGGTCCCGAAAGTAGCCGAACTACAGCTGCTCTGATTTCTCGTACCAGACGAGAATATGTAGGCATAGGATGCGATATCCTAGCGAGCACACTAACGACTAACCTTTTGTTCTCTCGCTGCTGTGCGATCGAGACTTTCCCGCTGACGACTAATTGATATTCCTTTTCTCTTGCCCGAGTGCATTTGAGACCAGACCGTAGTTTTAGGATCCCGTACCTTTGAAACCAGTTTAATTTCTCACTGCTGTGTGAGAACACCCAGATTAGCCGTAGTTAGCCTGAACTACGTAAGCTCTGATCTTCCATGCAGTGTGGAAGTACGTAGGCACAAGACGCGAGTTCTTGGCGAGCCAATTCCCTGTAGTTTCCCGAACTACGTTGACTCTGACTTTCTCTCTTGAGAATACGTAGGCATAGAGTGCGACGCTCTATCGAGTCAGTTCCCCTCCGTTTAGATTTAGCAGCCGTAGATAGATTGTTTTGCATCCTGTAGACAAACCAAGCAAGCGTGGATCCCGTCGAGTACGACGGACGTGAGGGGTGCTAATACCTTCCCCTTGCGTAACCGACTCCCGAACCCAGGTTTTGGTTGCGATGACCATACCTTTTCCCGTTTTTTGCGAGGTTTACTTCGAGCGTTTCCTTTCCCTCCGTTGGGATAAATAACGCACGGTGGCGACTCTTCTGTCAGACGACGCCGATTTTCGCAGTAGCGACAGCTGGCGACTCTGCTGGGGATCCAACGTCCCCTGGCTGCTAAGGACTGCGATAGTCCCTATGCATGTGGGATCCAACGTCCCCTAAGAGAGTCAATCCTAGCGCTTGTTTGCTTGTCTTTTGGGTGTTTATTTTTTCATCGCTTTTATCTGTTGCCGTTGTGCTGGGGAGGGTGATATTTTGAGTGATAGCCGGACCTGGGCTGCTTGAGTATGCATTTAGACGTAGTTGCGGAGATTAGTGGGCGAACCTGTCTGCTGAGCAGGCAGAGCGTCCCCACGAAATTCACGCTCAGACGAGGTTCTCTCCGAGGTGCTTCTCTAAGGTCCTGAGAATCATAGGGGAGTCCAGACGTGAGGATTGTCGACTCTGGGGACCGATCAATTGGAAGTCAGCTAAGTGAGGCCTCTTCATGAGATGACGATGCCACTCCTTCTGGGAATCGTATCATTCCTCATGAAAGTCTGTGACGCTGGCGACCGCATAGGATGCCGTATCTTAGGTCCATACCCGTGAGTGGGGGGGTTTTCTTTTTGCGAAACCTTGACTTCCAGACTACCAGCTATCCTGGCGTTCTCTTTTAGAGAGAATGTACTCCGTCAGCAGTGCAGTGGCACTCAGCTTGTTGTGTGGGGGCTGTGATCCCGTGTTTGCTGCATTGCATTGCATTTGCATAGGCATCTTCGCATCATATTGCATAGCATTTCTCCAGTTAGCCAGAGTTCTGATCCAGCATTTGTTTCCTGAAGGTGAGTACCCGGAGTTTGGATTGAGCAACTGTTGATTGTCAGAAGATGACCAAGGGGTTGGAGCAGACTAGAGCAAATTTGAGAATCAAGCAGTGTAGTCAGTTACAGGTAATTGATAGCTATGTCTGAAGGCAATTTCCCGTCTCCTAACGCTTTGACAGGGTTCACTATGACGTCCAACCATCGGTATGATTCTATGGAAGACTTCCCGCAAGCGAACAACGTTACTGCAGACCAAGTTGTACAGCCTACTATTGAGAACCGAGATCGACATGAGCAGTTTGTTGCCCGAAAGGAACGTCCTCCTCCTGTTAGCAATCAAGGTGCTGTGTTCCCTGAGAGGAACCCACGCAGAGATATCCCGGTAGCCAGGACTGTAAACTCAAGAGCTCTTGAAGGTGCTAGAAGGTTCTGAGTATTGGAAGAAAGAGTTAAAGCTTTGGAGGTCAAAGATGCCGTTAACCTGAATGCTGCAGACATGTGTTTGGTTCCTGACCTGGTGTTGCCTTATAAGTTCAAAGTGCCGAAATTTGAAAAGTACACGGGAGATAGCTGTCCGAAGCAACATTTAAGGATGTTCTGTCGAAGAATGACTTCGTTTGTGCGAGATGACAAATTGATGATCCATTGCTTTCAGTATAGTCTGACTGGGGCATCTTTGAGGTGGTATGTGCAGTTAGAGAGTAATCAGATTTGATCATGGGTGGATTTAGCCAGAGCTTTCCTGAAGCAGTACGAGTACAACCTGGATATGGCTCCTAGTCTCGTACATCTGCAAGAATTATCTCGGGCGGAGAATGAATCATTCAGAGGGTATTTGCAAAGATGGAAAGAATTAGCTGCTAGTGTTCAACCACCGCTGCAGGAAAGAGAAATGGTTGACATCTTCTTGGGTACTCTGAAAGGCCATTATTATGACAAATTGTTCGGTTGTACAAGCTTTGTGGGCCTGATGAGAATGGGGGAGCTTGTGGAGAGAGGACTCAAGAGTGGAAAGCTACGAGATGCTCCTTATATCCCAGTTGATAAGAATGAGTCAGTTGTCAGTTCTCAAGAAGAGTGGGAAGAAGGAAATGACGTCGTCTCAGAATCTCTAGCATCTCAGAATCAGTTTTCAGACACTTCGAGTCAACGGTCATCTTGTCGTCGATCGCGTCAGCACGCCCAACGAAGACCAAGGAAACCTGAAAGGCAGTTTACTCAGCTACCGGTGTCGTACAGTCAGTTGTTGCCAGATCTGGTCAGAAGTGGATTGATAGTGCCGAAAGAGACTAATCCAATGATTCCACCATATCCTCCAGGTTTTGATGCCAGCGCCCGCTGTGAGTACCATGTTGGGGCACAGGGGCATTCAACAAATGATTGTAAGGTGCTTAGAAGCCAGGTTCAGGATCTGTTGGACTCTAACCAGATTTTCATCGCACCCCAGGGTTTTGTTCAGATTAACGATTCTCCGTCATCCAGTCGTGTGGGTTCGTCAGTTAATGTCATGGAAGACTCCACGGGAAGTGTGTGTTCTGAAGAATGTCAAACAGAGAGGTCAGTTGAATATGGGAGAAGTTTCTAGAGGTTTCTGTGCCGGGTGTCGCATCTGTTTTCTCTGCCTAACCCGTTTAGCTTTTGCGCATTATTGTTTGATGACCATCACCAGGATTGTTGGCTGGGGTCATTGTATTCGTACTCATTTGTGCTTACGTGCTGCTTTTGTTGGTTGTACATGTGTGGGAGATGTTCGTCTGGGTGCTTATAGCTTGAGTTTCTCTTTGGCTTGTCTTGAATATGTGTTTGCTTTCTGCATTGCATTATCGTTTAACAGGTACATCAGAACCGTGGGTCTTATTTCCTCATCGTCCAGTTTGTTGCAGGAATTCCTTCAGAGATATGGAACAGAATCAGGTTGAATTGATTGAAGTCCGAAGCCAGCTGGGGCAGATGATGAGAGACATGCAAGAGATGCGTCTGGAGCAGAAGATCCTCAAAGAGGAAAATAGTCAGCTGAAGACCCAAATGAGCTTGATCATGGAAGTAGTCAAGAAGGTGCTTAGGAAAGAGGATGATCAGCTATCCGAAGCCGCAGTGAAGAAGCTCGTGCCACCTGTGCCTGTGGAACCTGAGCAACAACAACCAAGGGTACATCCGGCTCAACAGAAGATTCAGGAGGGGAGGCCAAAGAGGGTATTTGAGGCGCCACCTTCCACGTATGCTGAGCTCTTTCAGACTTTATTGAGGTTGAATCTGGTTGAGAAGAGAACAATGGACCTACCCACATGAGCGCTTCCTTATGGGTACGATACCAGTAAGTAATGTGAATTTCATTCTGGGGCACTCGGACACGACATCGAGAGTTGTCAGGCTTTTAAGCACAATGTTCAAGACCTGATTGACTCGGAAGATATTGAATTCACGCCAAGCGGTGTAGCTGTACGTATTGCTCCTGTCTCAATTGATGCTAAGATGATGGATGTTTCTCAAGCTGTAGTGGGTCAGAAACGTATCCTGGATTCCATGGTGTCAGAATCTCCATGTCCACAACTGTTGCCTATTCCTGGGGCAGATCTGAGAAAGAAAATGGCTAAGCATAAAGAGTGCCTTGATCAGTGTGGTGGAAGTCAAGAAACCGATGTTGTATTTGCTACGAAGGTTGTTCAACAGTCAACCCGATACCAGCGACGACAGCAACGAACTCAACAGTGGCAGAGGCAGCAGCATCCCAATCAGCGAAGAGCTCAAAACCAGAGGCCGGTGAGGGTATTTGATGTGCCTCCGATGCCATATGCCGAACTTCTCCAGGTGTTGCTACGATTGCAGTTGGTTGAGAAGAGGAAGTTAGCCCCGCTGACAGGTACGCCTCCAGCAGGGTATAATATCATTGAGCACTGTGATTTCCATTCAGGAGCACCGGGGCACAATATTGAAGATTGTCTGGCCTTCAAGCACAAGGTGCAAGACCTACTTGATAGTGCAACTATCGACTTCGGGCAGGAAGGGCCCAAAATCATCTGAATGAGGAGGAGGGGCTCTATAGTTTGGTTGGGTCGTTGAAAGCAGATCAGGACAACATCGAGTTGCCTCTAATAACTGATTGTGAAGATGGCTGGTTCAGCAGCAGGACAAATATGAAAGTCCGGTTCTCGGAAGCTGGCATTTTTCTTTGTTTTATCTTGTCATTTCTTTACGTTTGTAGTTTCTTTCCTGTTTAAATTGCAATCTTGTTCGTAAAACTTGTTGTTTTCATTCAATTGATGATAATGAAATAAACATGCATGTTTTGATTAAATCCATTCGTGTTCACTAATTGTTTTTACAAATGTCCAATGCTTGGTTAAGAAGGATCTGAGGAGGATGACGAAGATGAACGACAGGCAACTTCCGATATTGTATGCTTTTGAGATAAAACCTGCTGATGATGTACAGGCATTGTTTCAAATCCCTAAACACCGGTGATATAAGGAAGATAATCCCTTGTCAACCCCTTTGAGCCTGGTAGTAGTAGTTCTTTCTGAAAACGAAAAACTCTCCATCTTTAACCTGGGGCAGGGTAGGTGTTAGCTAATTTGGCCGAGCGTTCAAGTTGCAAAAGGAGTGTCCGTTCGAGGATCAATCACACCTTCAGAGGTCGTGCCTAAAAGACCACAATGGTTAAAGCAAGAGTGAGACAGTCACATCATTTCCCAGAGTCAGACAACCAGTGTCACACGACTCGTTCGGAAAAAGAGAAAGCAAAGAGAATCAAAAGCCCGCTAAGTCAAAGCTTCAAAACAAATGACTTAGGCAAAAACAAGGGCATCCCGCTGGACGTAAAGAATCAAAAGAAACTCAAAAAGAGTCAAGTCCAGGCAAAAGCTAGGGATAAGAAAAAAGATGAAAGGATTACAAAAGAAAAATCCTCGGACAAATACGAGTCGTGTGACCCTAAGTGTCAAAGACAAAAAGTGAGTGGCTGTCACTCCAAAAACTCATGGTTTCTCGAACTATCACTCCTATCTTTCAGCCTCTGGCAGGTAAGCGCTAAGGTCGAATTAGCTGAACGTAGGATGGGAGAACATCAAGGAGAATGGGTGGGTTAAAATAAACTTTGAGCCTTTATCCGTTCCTTCAAAACCGTGATCCTGACCACGTTACAACCTTCAAAAGTCCTAATTGAAGCAGGTTATTTTGAAAGCATACTTCGGTAAAGGTCGCGTCGATTCTGACTCCTAAAAGGGTTCCTCTTACCATGTTAGGTACTGATGTTGATATTCTTGATAAATGTTTTGTGCATTATATGCCATAAACTGTTTTTTCATTTTCCCAGTGAACGGATTGGATGTCAAAACTGTCATATGCGTTGCATTAATGTGTCTTTTACGCAGAACAACTTGTTTTACTTGCGAGTAAGCGCTTGACAGCAGGAGAGTTTTCTACAATGGAAGGTATGGTCAGGATAGAATACAGAACGCCCGAATACTCCGCGAGCAGGGCAAGCGCCGTCCAGTGATCCCCAGTCAGGTCAGCCTTTCGAAGTCAGTTATCCTGGGGCAATCAGGTTGAGATTCGGCAGATATCTCGCAGTCAGGGGCACTATTCTGAATCAGATAATCAGGGGGCAAAGTCATTGCAGTCAGGGGCAGGCCATCTTAAGAGCGTAGAAGTTTTTCTTTATTCGAGAAGCATTTGATGTGAAGTATCTCTCTGAAGTTCAGAATGCTGGGGCATTTCATATCATACCATCAGGGAACAGATTTTCAAACTTCCTTTCGAGGACTATCCCCACAGAGGTCCCGCAGGCTGGGGCATATCAGAAGCGAAGGGATTTTTCTTCTCCGTATCATCAGAGTTATTCAGAGCTGTTCGAGCAGATTCAGCCAATTATCGAGTGTGAGACGAATGTCGGGAAGTTGTGTTACTATCCCTTGACTCTTCAACCAGAAAATGTGTATTCAGGCAGAATGTTTTCTAGCGTCAGTTGTACCTGACCCATCACAGATAGCCTAAAAGTCCAAGTCCATGCTGGCGGTCACTGTGAGGCCCATCCGTGTTGGCGCATCAATTCCCAGATCCAGTCTTCGTCAGTACGCAGGAAGACTCCGTCTATTTTCTCCAGCAAAGTCTAGTTTTTCATTGGCACGGGTGAGCTATCCCCAGGAGAAGTCCAATCATACTTGGCACACCTGCTATTCCCCAGCAGAGTTATATTCCCCAGCAGGTGTTACTTCGTCGAGGTGCTTGGTTAAGTTCCCAATTTCCCCAGCGGAGTTGATTTTACTCTTCCAGCATTTATTTTGCTGGAATAATTCTGTGATATCCGGTTTATCCCCAGCGGAGTTGGCTTCGTCTTCAGCATTTATTTTGCTGAAGTGGTTTTCTGTACCCGACTTTCTCCAGCAGCCCGAGCCTGCATTAGCATATTGCATACATCATATTTGCATCATACTTGCATTTCATTTTTAGAATGTGTAGCATTTCCATCCTAAATGGAGCATTACGCCTAGAAAGATCCAAACATATGCATATGCATACGAAGCATAAGCCAGGTTTTCTATCAGCCTCATATGGCGCGTGAATTACTTTGTGATCAGTTCAGGGGCATTCATCCAGCAGCAGTGTTCAGGCAATTCAGCAGTTTATTCGTATTTCAGATCATACAACAGTTATGCTTTGATCAATCAGTCATCTGGTATCGACAGACTTTTCTTCCCGTCAATTCAGATTGACGATGTGTTCCTCCAATAAGTGGATTTCTCCGTCTATCATTAGACGTCTTGAGTTCGGATATGGCTTTCTTCCCGTCTATTAGTAGACGATGTGAAGTTTCAGGCGATTTTCCAGTGGGGTTTCAAGATGGGGTTTCTCTAGCAAGTGGTTTTCTTCCCGTCTATCAGTAGACGATGTGAAGTTTCGGGTGATTTTCCAGTGGGGTTTCAAGATGGGGTTTCTCTAGCAAGTGGTTTTCTTTCCGTCTATCAGTAGACGATGTGAAGTTTCAAGTGATATTTCAGCACGTTTCTTATCGTCAGATTATGGATGGTGTGTTTCCCCAGCGAGTCTTCTCCGGCTATCTTTAGATGTTGAGGAGTTTCAAAGCAATCTTTCGGATAGTGGTTTTCTTTCTGGTTATTGGATGAGATGACATTTCAAGAGGGATTTTCTGACCGTCAATCCTTATTGACGTCGAGGCTCTTTGAAGAATGTTCAGTTTTCCTGATTGTCGATTCTTATTGACGACATGGCCTTTTGAAGGTGGTTTTCTTCCCGTCGGTCCTTACTGATGATGTGGCCCCTTTAAGGATATTGTTCTTTCCATTAGTTCCCGTAGACGAAAGGATTCTGAAATTTGAGGGATGGTGTTGAATTGTGTTTGGGTGTCTTTCCGTCTATCCTTAGACGATGTGAGTACGGAGATTTTGGGTGTCTTTCCGTCTATCTTTAGACGATGTGAGTATGGATTATGGGTGTCTTTCCGTCTATCCTTAGATGATGTGAGTATTGAAGTTTTCCTTGGATTAAGGGTGTCTTCCCGTCTATCATTAGACGATGTGAGTATTGAGTTTTCATTGGATTAGGGGTGTCTTTCATCTATCCTTAGACGATGTGAGTATTGAAGTTCTCCTTGGATTATGGGTGTCTTTCCGTCTATCCTTAGACGATGTGAGTATTGAAGTTTTCCTTGGATTATGGGTGTCTTCCCGTCTATCTTTAGGCGATGTGAGTATTGAATGTTTCCTTCGGGATGGGTGTCTTTCCGTCTATCCTTAGCCGATGTGAGTATATTTCTCTTCCTGTCTATTAGTAGGCGATGTGAGAAGATCAGGTGTTTTGTTGCAACCCTCGGGTTTGTTATCTGTGGTATCACGCGAGTAACGGGCGTTAAAATCAGGGGTTCTTTATCAGATGACTGATCAGTTTGTTCCCGTGACGACTGGGTTCGGTTCTGGATTATGTCTCCCCAGGCAGTTTCGCAGTATATTCTCGCGGTTGGCAAATTTTCGGGTTTATTGGTATTCAACCGTCTCGTACCTCTGAATGTTTGAAGGCTGCGCGCTCTTCAACCCTTCAGGTCCAAGTCGCTTGAATAGGTGCAGCTGTTGCACCCTAAAATTTGACCAACCGGTGCCGCTTTCGGTTTATGCTTCGGTGCATTTTCGCATTCGCATTTGCATACTGCACATAGCGCATTTCTGCAATCATGGTGATTTTATCGGGATTACAGCCCTGTTTTCGCTTTTCGGGTGTTTCAGACCGGTTTGGATAATCGGAGGTTATTTTGAGAAGTCGCGCGCTTCCTGGGTGTTTTCAGTTTATGCAGTGATTTTTGAGATTTTTGGTGTCCGGGTTACCGTTTGCTTCGATCTGGTCTCGTGCTATTTTTTATATTGGCTATCTGCAGTTGTCTGCATTTTTTTAGGGTTTAATAGCCTCTTGTAGATTTTAAATAGGCTTTATAGATTTTTTAGAATTTAATTAGATTTTTTTTAATAGCTTTAAGTCCTTTTTAGAATTTAAATTGTTTTAAATAGATTTTAGAATGATTTTTTTTAGAATATAATAGTTTTTAGATAGAATAAATAGAGTTTATTTTTAATAGATTTTTCTTTTATTAGTGTTAAATAGAATTTTAATAGATATTATAGAATAATAGTATAGGTTTTATTAGAGATTTAATAGAAATTCTTAGAGTTCTTTTATTAGTTTAGAAATTATTTGGGTTTAATAGAGTTTAGTTAGATCTTAATTATCTTTTAGATTTAATTAGGATTTAATTAGTTTAATTAGAGTTTAATATTAGTTATCTTTTAATTAGAGTCTGTTAGATTTAATTAGGATTAGATTAGTTTAAATGTTATTTAGCATCTAATTATAGTGTTAATTAGTTAATTAGGATTAAGTCTTTGATTAGCTTCTAATTGGGTTTGATTTTATTTTTTATTTTTAATTCAGATTTTGTGGGTCTTATTGGTCATTTTCGTTGGGCCAGTATAGTTTTTGGAGGCCCAGATCCATTGGTTCGTTTTTTGTCCATCTCAGTCCAGAAAACGCCACATGTCAGCACTATAAATGAGCCACGCGTGCTTCTGTAAGGACCCCACTTCACTTCTCCAATTCACCAGAACCACACACGTCATTTCCACCAACACTCAGAAATCTGCCACGCGTTTTCCACTATCTCTCCCCCCACCACGTGGCATCCTGCATGTTCTCCACTAACCCCTTCACCGTGACACGCGTCCGCACATGATCCCCACCGGTTGCATGGCCGGCGGCCATGCAACCACCGCCCCCCAACCTCGCCGGCCACCATAACCTCCATTTTCTGGCCACCGTAACCAATTCACAACTTCCTCCGGCCGCCGTAACTTCCACCGGAAAACTGGAAAATCCCAAAACCTTCATCGTTTTCACATGATCTTCATCTTCCTCCTCTGGCCAACTTCATCCTCTCACCGGAAATTTCACCAGAAATCCCAGAATTCTTCATGTCTTCATCTTCTCCGTTCGATCTTTATCACCATCGTCCTTCAACAAGATCTTCAGATCTCCAGATTCGCACCTTCGTTCATCAGCTGGTTCCCAGATCAAGAACACGCACTCGTTTCTCCAGAAAGATCATCAATCTCCAGGTTTCGTCAACCTTCAAGAGATTTCCCCAAAAAACGTGAAGAATATTCATCAATCTGCATCAGAGATTCAACCGAATCCATCGTTTGTTCTGGAGAAAAACTGCAAAGATTCGTCCACAAGGTTTTTAGGAGCTTCATCAAGATCTCATCGCAGTTCATCATTAAGAGTTGTTCTTCGCATCAAGAATCTTCATCAACCTCTCCAGAAATCATCAACTTCTATCAATCTTCACGTTCGAGTTCGCTAGGTTTTCAACCGTTCTTGAGTTCATCAAGATCAAGATCCTCATACCGTTTCCAAGAGCTTTCGTCCAAGAACTTCCAAGCGCATTCATATTACCTTCAACAACTTCAAGAGCATCCTCACAACAACACATTCCATCATCGTCCTCGTTACTCCTCACGAACCCAGCGATGTCATCAAATCTCCAGATCTATCAACGAGCATCACCGGATCTCCAACGTACGACTCCAGAAAGCTTCGTCCACGAACACAATGGATCTTCAATCCTCCGTTAACGGCCATAGATCCACCATAACTCCAGGTTTTTGTTTGTAGTTGGTATTTGAAGGAAAAGAGTTTGAAACAGAATAGAGATCGAGGGTGAAGGAGAGTGAGACTGAGAGTTTGAGACGGAGAAGCATCGAGAGAGAGAGAGAGAGTTCAGGGAACGACGCCATGAACAGTACAGAGAAGGGGATCTAGGGTTTGGAAAGAGGGAGAAGAGATGGACTGGGTTGGAGTGGGCCGGGCCCGTTTGATTTGTCCGTACAAACCCCCTGTTTTGCCACACCCTCCATTTCTGGTTTTTCTTTTTTGTTCCTTTTGCTGAACAATGGGCTGGGCCCATATGCTATCCACACACCCGTTTCAATTTCTGCACCCCCCTCCCCGTTTCTGAGTTTCCTTTGGGCTGGGCCCATTTTCTTTATTCTTTTTGCAGTATTTTTGCTGCCTCACCCCTATAACAGATTGTACCCCCCTTTGTATTTTTCTTTTTTCTTTTAGATTCATTTGTTTAGGGTTTTATATGGAAAAAGAAATATTGAAAAAAAATAGAAAAAATATGTGAAGAATATTTTGAAAAAAGAAAAAAGAAAAGAATAGTGAGGAAGAAAAAGAAAATAGAAGTATGAAAAAGAGGAAAAAATATTAGTGTAGATTTAACATTTTTTAGAGTATATTTTATTCATGGATTTTATTTTAGAGATAGTTTTAGAAGTCCATTTGTTAGGGGACTTTTTACACTTTTAGAGGTAGTTTTCTTGAAGTCCACTTGTTAGGGGACTATTTCCCATTTGATTTTCCATGGTAGATGGATAGGATAGTATTTCCTAGGAGTTTATTTTCCAGTATTCAATCATTGTAACCATTTTTCAGAATGTTAATAAAATGAGATTTGAGCTGTGGTCCCGAAAGTAGCCGAACTACAGCTGCTCTGATTTCTCGTACCAGACGAGAATATGTAGGCATAGGATGCGATATCCTAGCGAGCACACTAACGACTAACCTTTTGTTCTCTCGCTGCTGTGCGATCGAGACTTTCCCGCTGACGACTAATTGATATTCCTTTTCTCTTACCCGAGTGCATTTGAGACCAGACCGTAGTTTTAGGATCCCGTACCTTTAAAACCAGTTTAATTTCTCACTGCTGTGTGAGAACACCCAGATTAGCCGTAGTTAGCCTGAACTACGTAAGCTCTGATCTTCCATGCAGTGTAGAAGTACGTAGGCACAAGACGCGAGGTCTTGGCGAGCCAATTCCCTGTAGTTTCCCGAACTACGTTGACTCTGACTTTCTCTCTTGAGAATACGTAGGCATAGAGTGCGACGCTCTATCGAGTCAGTTCCCCTCCGTTTAGATTTAGCAGCCGTAGATAGATTGTTTTGCATCCTGTAGACAAACCAAGCAAGCGTGGATCCCGTCGAGTACGACGGACGTGAGGGGTGCTAATACCTTCCCCTTGCGTAACCGACTCCCGAACCCAGGTTTTGGTTGCGATGACCATACCTTTTCCCGTTTTTTGCGAGGTTTACTTCAAGCGTTTCCTTTCCCTCTGTTGGGATAAATAATGCACGGTGGCGACTCTTCTGTCAGCCGGCGCCGATTTTCGCAGTAGCGACAACGGGAAATCGTCTTTCGAGCTCGCTCTGTTCAAATCTCTATAATCAACACACATCCTGACCTTACCGTCCTTCTTAGGTATAGGAACAATGTTAGCGACCCATGGAGGATAGTTCTTGTCTTAGCAGTCTAGAAAGCTCTTCAGGCAAGTCTTCATCTTCATCAATCTCTTATTCAGCTTGAAAGATTGGATTGTCAAAGTCAAACCGAGTCATAGACGAATCTGAAGTGGTGGCATATGGAATGTGAAACCTGCATGATGATGTTTGATGCTTAAAATGATATGCAAACAAGCATAAACCACATTGCCATTTTATTGTCAAAAATAAAATAAGAAAAACAAGGATCAAAAAATTTGAATTCAGAAAGACGTCTTTTGATTAATGATAAAAACAAAGTTCAAACATAAACAAATAAGGGCCCTACAAATGAAAACCACTATGTCTTGGGCAGAACGCATGGTCACACATAATTAAAACAGATAAATTACTCTTCAAAGGACACTTGGACGATTTCCTCGATGGTCCAATTACACAAGCTTTGGCCAGGAACACGCGGCTGAATCCACGCGTATATGTCACAATCACTGTCCCCTTCGTCTTCAGATACATCGTTGATTATGTCAAAGATCACTCCACCACTGGTAAACTGCATCGGTCCCCTGTACTTCAGAACACTCTGTGAGGAAGAAGATGACGGGTTGTATCCCAATCCAAACTTATCATGCTTTTTGGGAATACTGAGCACTTGTCCCCATCCTTGTGAAGAACCAGACTCCACAATAGCACGAGCTTCTTTGAAAGGAGACATAGAAACCTCCGGAGTACTGTCCACAACAGAAGGTTTCTCTTTAACCTGAACAACTTCAAACGCCTGGCATAAGGTTTTGTGGATCTCTCCATCCACCTCCACACACTTGAAGGATGATAGCTGGCTAATCATTATATCTTCTTCACCATACATGGTGACAATATTCCCTCCAACCATGTACTTCAGCTTTTGATGCAAGGTCGATGTAACTGCGCCTGCAGAATGAATCCAGGGTCGACCAAGTAGACAGCTGTACACGGGCTGAATGTCCATTATGTAGAAAACAACACTGAAAATCTCCGGACCTACTTGAATAGGGAGGGTAACTTCACCAAAAACCGATCTTCTTGTTCCATCAAATGCTCTCACAACAAGATCACTAGGAGTACATATCACACCATGGGTGTCTAATTTCATTCGAGCCTTCTTGGGCAACAGGTTGAATGACGACCTAGTATCCACCAAGACATGTGACAAGACAACTCCTCTGCATTCAATAGAGATGTACAAGGCATGATTGTGATTTCTTCCCTTAGGAGTCAAATCTAAATCCGTAAACCCCAAGCCATTGCCAGCATTCACATGGGCCACAACCCAATCAAGCTAATTCACAGAAATATTCTGCGGCACGTAAGTCGTGTTCAGAATCCTTAACAAGGCATTCCGGTGTGCCTTCGAGCATAATAACAGAGATAAAATTGAGATTTTGGATGGAGTTTTTTGCAGATGATCAACAATATTATAGTCACTCTTTTGAATAAGATGCATGAACTCTTCGGCGTCTTTCATCAGAGACTCTTTCTCTCCTTGCTGTGAACTTTCTCCCACTACAGTCTTTCGTTTTCCTTTATCAGGCCTCTCTGCATCAACATCTGGTGGTGAAAACACCCTACCACTTCTTGTCAATCCACCAACTCCAACTACGTTGTCAATGAGTGACCCTTCAGACGATGTTCCCATCAACTCTTGCTTCTGGCCGTTACAAAATACCTTCGCCCCATAACTCCATGGGATTGCCTTGATACTTTCATATGGCACTAGTCTAGCTTTAGTGATTATCACAGGCGCTGAAATGTTAATAGTTCTGAAAGGGATCGAGATCGTAGCAATCTCGTTCTGATCATTGTTAATCTCTTTCCCATCTTTTCTTTCCTCTGCAATCTTGTCAAACTACAATACACCTTCATTCATCAGACACTGAATGTGATTCCTCAAATCTTCACAACCCTCAGGGTGAGCAATACAACCTTCACAACTTTCCACACAACCTGGAAAAACTCCGCCTTTCAACAACCTACTTTTAACAAAGCTCAACGGTGTTCTCAATTCTGTGACGTCCATTACCAAATTCAGCTCTTCTTCTTCAATAATAGCATTAACTCCGGCTGCTCCATGATTAGGCATCGGGTTCTGAACCACATTAGGAGTATCATTAGTGAAGTTAATTGCCTTGCTGTCAAGGAGGTCTTGCACCTTGTACTTGAAAGCCTTGCAGTTATCTATATTGTGGCCTGGAGCGCCTGAATGGAAATCACATCTTGCATTCGCGTCATAACCTGGAGGTGGCGCGCCTGTGAGAGGTGCCAATGTTCTCTTTTGAATCAACTAAAGTTGAAGCAAATGTTGTAGAAGTTGAGAATACGGCATAGGCGGTGTGTCAAACTGCCTATTCATTGTTCTTCCTCGGTCCTGAAACCGGTGTGGTGCATAGTTCTGTTGTTGTTGTTGAGCTGCTGCAGGAATAATGATGCTTGCAACCTGTGGTTGTTGTTGCTAATATTGTGGTTGGCGCTGAACCCTGTTCTTGTTTCTGTTCCTGAAACTGCATTTGTATCACCCTCCCTATTCTTAGAGTTACCAAAAGTCTTTCTTCCTCCATCAGATATGGATCCTTCTCCTGCTTGAATCTTACCCAACTTGATACCATTCTCAATCCTCTCACCAGTAATAATCAAATATGAGAAATTGCCGGACATGTTACCAATCAACTTTTCATAATAAATCCCTGGCAACGTTTCCACGAGCATATCAATGAGCTCCCTTTCCACCATTGGAGGCTGAACTCTCGCAGCTAGTTCATGCCACCTTTGGGCATACTCTTTAAACCCCTCATTACTCCTCTGAGACAGATTTTGCAACTGAACTCGGTTCGGCGCCAGGTCACTATGATACTGATAATGACGGACAAAGGCCTCTCCAAGATCTCTCCAATTTCTGATATGAGCAGGCTCTAGACCCATGTACCATTCTAATGAAGGCCCTGACAAGCTATCTTGGAAAAAGTGCATCAACAGCTTTTCATCGTATGAGTAGGTAAACATCTTCTGATAGTATGATCGGAGGTGTACTCTGGGACAAGTTGTCCTTTTGTACTTATCAAAGTCAGGAACTTTGAACTTGGGTGGAATCTTCAAACTTGGAATCAGCCCTAAGTTAGACATATCAAGCCCAAGAGAATTCTGATTCTCCAGATTCTTCATCTTCTCCTTGATCATTTTAAACCTTTTATCCGCATTAGTCTGGAGACCTACGCCCAAATCTCCCATAGAGAAAACATCATCTTGTTCATCCTCCTCTCACTGAGGACCTGCAGCCCCATGTGCAACGCCGCTGCACTTGGTATGTGAACTCCTGGTTGATGACCTCCACCCGGAGGAATAACAACAGTAGGAATAGCATTAGCCTGAGGAGTGCCATTATCAGCTGGGGGAGGAGCGACAGTGGTCCCACTATGCAAAACTCTGCTTCCATCCACCCTAGCAATCAAAGGCTGAACTAGTGTTCTGAGCTGCTCCTGACCATTGGCAACCCCTTGCATAAGGTCCATGAACTGAGCCATACGGTCCCTGAACTCTTGCAACTCTAGCTGAATCTGATCCATAGCTCTCTGCTGATTCCCTCTGGTCGAGTATCGGTGAAACGTCTGGTCTGCTATCCTGAAACACTGTTGAGAAAACCATAGAGAGAATAAGGTTAGCGGAACCAGAACACCTGCAATGCAATATGATAATGGTGCAAAATGCAAACATGCAAATATGATCCAGGGAAATTCTCCCCTTGATTCTAGTTCCACATAAGAAGCAACAGAAGGTAGAAGAACCACAAATAGAACCACAAAATCCCTCTCATAAATAAAATGAGGCAGCGAGCCTGGAACTCTTCTAATAATGCCTTTGTATCCAAATTATTAGGTTATCCAACCAATGCCTGAATAAGCAACTCTCTCCTGCTTATAACATTCTTCAAGTCTTGAGCATACTCTTCCCAAGAACCTTCTCCGAAAGTGTCTTCGAGTATGGGCTTCTTCAACTCTGCTCTCATCTTGTATTCCTCCAACGTTGCAATAGCTTCTCGTAGCTTACGTCGCTTTCGTACTGACGAGATGATTCAATTGGATCTTTTTCATCATTAATCCGGAGCTGAGTCTTCAACCTAACAATCTGCTGATGGAGCTCATCTTCTCTTTCCTTGTTACTGGTCAAAGTTGCATTCCACTGAGCGTTTAAATTTCATATCTCCAGGCGTGCTCTTTCTAGCTCTTTCTTTTTGTCCTTGAGGATATTGCTAGCGCTCTTCAGATCTTGACCTACTCGTTCTCGGGCACGAATCTTTTCAGTAAATTCTCTCCCCATCTTGTTCAGAGTCTCTGTCTTCATCTTGGACAGGTAAGCTACTTCATTCCTTTCACTCCTCAGTTGAATGATCTTCTTTTCCAGCTCTTCATTTGCTTTGCGCAACTCTTCTTTCTCATCCCACAGTTGGTTATACTTCTGGATGTCAACTGTTGTTGATTCTTCAACTACCAAAGGATATAAAAGCTCTCTGACTGGGAATGGTAACAACAACCTCTCAATCCTCTCTTGGATCCACTCAACATATGGTCCATAGGATCTACAGTTCCCTTTACCCAAAGAAGATCTTCCTTTCCGGTGGATTCTTCCCCAAGCTTTCTCCAATCTGGCCAAAGTCTCACTGTCAACTAATCCTGTGAAATACAGAGATTCCTGTATTTCCTCCTCCCTCGGGGGGTCCTTTCAGAGCATATCCAAATTGCGGAACAGCGAGAGCAAGATTGTAATTGACGCCACCTTTCCTTCCTATCAAAGGAACATTGGGAAAGTTTCCACAGCTGTAGATAATCTCACTCCCAAGCAAGTCTCTCTTGAACCAAACAATATTCTCCGATGTCAAGCCCATGATCCTCTCTGACCAATCAATTGTGTCTGCAGTATCAACAAAGGGTCCATCCTTAGGAAGATGATCCATAAACCATCTGTAAAGAAGAGGCGCACAACAATAGACATTCCTTCCTCTTCTATTCTCATTCTTGTAGTGCACAGAATGGTAGACATCTCCTAGGAGTGTAGGCACAGGATTCTTAGAAACGAAAATATGGAAGGCATCCAAATCAACGAAATCTGGGATATTAGGGAACATGACTATACCATAAATGCAGAGAGCCAAAATAGCATTGAAAACCACCCAACAACCCTCCTTTGCAAAGTGTTGAGCTCTGCTTACCAAGAACGACAATGGAAAACCAGGGACTCCATTCCTCCACACCATCTTACCATCCAACTCAGAGATATCCAGATGAAAAGCATTGGCTAGCTTGGTCAAGCCAAGTTCTGTTTCAGAGTGATAGAAAGGCATCTGCTCTCGGACTGGAACTCCTATCAACATAACAAACTCTTCCAAAGTTGGCATCAAGACATAGCCTGGGAATGTGAAGCAGCGCAACTGAGGATCATAAAATTGTAGTAAAGTGTGAATACCTTCCAACTCATATCTTGAGATTTTGTAGACATAGCTCAGGATCTTCCCATTGTCCTTCCTGAAATCCTCCATGACACTGTGATCAGCCACAACAATGAGACTAAGCAAAGGCCCTATCTCTGGTGTCAGGAACTTGTAGACGACACTCCTCTTGAAAATAGGCTCCATGTTGATGGTGGATTAGATTACTAGAATCAAAGGGGAAATATGCACCTGAAACACAAATACATACAAATGTTAAAATGCAAATGCAAACAGGGGATCAAGACTGTTGTGCTACTGACTGAGATGAACCAGAATTCTGCCTCGGCGAGAAAATACCGGAGCATCAGAATACCAACACATAGGAACCCACAGTATCAAAGGCCCGCACTAATAAGAAATCTGGGTAGGTTGAAGGTCAAGTTTTCTGCATAACCCTCCCACTCATAAGGTATGGACCTAATCTGATAAGGTACGGCATCCTATGCAGTCGTCAGTGTCACAGACTTTCGAGAAATGATGATACGTTTACCATTTCTGGTTTGACATCATAGTCAAACGAAGAGGCCTCACTTAACTGACTCACAAATGATCGGTCTCCAGAGTCGACAATTTTCAGATCCAACATCCTCTCAACTGTCCAAAACAGACTAGAAAGGAAGTCGTCAAAGAAAATATCGTTTGAACGTGAATTTCCTGAGGACTAATGCACGCCAAACGTACAGGTCCATCACTACTTTCCACACTAATGCTATGTATATCCTCAAGCATGGGTATTGGGCTTATCTCTTAGTAGAACACCTATCCAACAACACAACAACAACATATAAAATAAAGTGTGGAAAAAGTAAATACAACATACAAATATACAAACCCACAAGCAAAACAGACAAGCGCTAGGATTGACTCGCATAGGGGATGGGGCAATCCTCAGCAGAGTCGCCAGCTGTCGCTACTGCGAAAAAGGGGTCGGCAAACTAGATAGAAGAGTTGCCACCAAACGTTATTTATCCCAAATGGAGGGAAAGGAAACGATCGATGAAAACCTACCAAAAAGAGAAAAGACAAGGTCATCGTAACCAAATTTTAGGTTCGGGAGTCGTTTACGCAAGGGGAAGGTATGAGCACCCCTCACGTCCGTTGTACTCAACGGGATCACACTTGTTGTCTAAACTACGGATAAAAACTATCTAAAGGCTGGGAACGAGGGTGAAAGAAAAGAAAAGAGACTCTATAGGACATCGCCGCCCTATGCCTACGTATTCCCTCGTGCAATGGGAAAGTCAGAGTCAACGTAGTTTAGGAAACTACGGGTGATGGGGGAAGGTTGCTCGCCAAGACATCGCCGTCTTGTGCCTACGTATCCTCATCTAGTATGAGAAATCAGAGCAAACGTAGTTCAGGCTGACACGGCCACTGGTTGGTTAAGTGTTTTACTGAGTAGGGTTAAATATTCGTTCTAGCAGTTAGGGACGATGCCTGTTTGCGATAGAACAAAAACTTAACACACTCTTTCTGAAAATGATTTGCAAACAATCCCAAAGAATAAAAGGGTTTGAATTTTGTTTTGTGTTTTTTAAGAGAAGAAGTGAATTGAGTTAATTTTGAAACTCATGTTGCACTAAAGACTATGACTTGAGAGCGAATGTGTCGTATATCGCCCAAAGGGCATACGCTAAACACTCTAGACAATGTGAGAGGAGGCCCCCCACTCATCATTCCTCATGTACTTAAGGCTCATAGCGTATAACATTTGTTAACCTTTATTAAGTGCCTTAAGAAGTTATTAGATGAGAAGAGAAGACACAAGACTCTAAGGGGAACTAATCAACCCTGAAGTTGGGATTGAAAGGGGGACTACCTAATGATATCATGCAAAGGATTGAAAGCTTAATGTCTCTCCTATTCCCATCTTAAACAAAGGGACTGGGAATCCTAAGGGATCATGGCAAAAAGGCACAAGTAAACACATAGTAATTCAATCATAGATGAAAATGAAATGAAGGTGACTTAAACAAGTCAATGCAATATGAAATGAAAACACAAATGCAAGTATGAAATGATGCAAAAATACTCAAAATTAAAGGAGATTCAAACACAAGAGGTGACTTAAACAAGTCAAGAAGGATGAGATGAAATGGGAGAAGTAAACTCCTACAACCAATTACCATCAATCATCAAGAGAGAAAATGGTGCTATCCTAAGAAGCACACACAAAGAAAAGAGGGAGGAAAGAATGTGGGACATCCACCACAACATACACATCTCAACCAAACAATTTCTTAAAGATGAAGTAAAGCAAAGCAAGACAACAATGTAAAAAGAGTGCAAGTGTTCATGACAAACTCAAAGTGTGAACAACAACACCAAATCATCATGAACAAACCTCCTAACCAACTAGGGAAGAAGTAAAACACAAGTGGAATGCCTCAAATTCAAACTCAAAGCAAAAGGCAATCATAAAAAGGATCATGTTCAAGTGAAGAACCAAAGTCCAAGCACAAACTCAAACTTAAAACAAGTGGAAAGACATGATCAAAAGGTAACTTATGACACAAGTTACACACACATTGAACCTCTAACCAAGCAAAACAGTATCTCAAGCATGTTAAATAGATGTAAAAAATCTTAAGAGATGCTCAAGGGATCACTCATAACCATGTCCCTAGGATTAGGTCAAGACTAGCATGTGTAAACACCCTAAAAATGACTTGAATTTGCAAAATCCACCAAAAATAGAAGACAAATCAAATAAATGCCAAATAAATCATCAAACTCAAGATAGAATAAGTACCAAATAGAATGCAAAACCTCATGATCAAATTCAACTCAAAGCACCATCAACTAGGTCCAAGATGTTCCACTTTATCGAGTGTGTGTCGAGGGTCACAAAAAGCCAATTGAAACCAAATGAAAAATGATCATGAACACTTCAAATCATCCCTCAAAACCTCCTCAATCCATCCCTCAAATAAGAGAGAAAGTTTGGTCATAGAGGATTTAGAATGAAGGGTTAATGATCAATTCAAATCCAAGTGCACACCAAAATACACATTAAATCTTAAATTCCAAATAAAATATCAAAATAAATGAAAAATAAAAATAAAAATATTGAAAAAATAAATAACATGTGAAAATGACAGAAAATTATTTTTAGGTATTTTTGTGAAATAAGGAACTAATTTAAAACAGTTAAAATTAAAATGCAAAATAAAAGAAAAGAAAAATAAAGTAATAGTGAAAGGGGGTGTGACCAGTAAAATCAAATGAATTGAAACCCTTTGTAATGCGCGTCTGGGCTCAAAATGGTGGAGTGTGGTTATCAATTGGACTAAGCCCAAGACCCAAAGATCTCAGACTTAAGTGAAAGAATGTGTTTCACTTAATCCAGTCAGATTCAACGCACCACCTTGGCAAGGTAAAGCCAATACACGTGTGACACAATACCAATAAACAAGTCCAACCTTGCCAACTCATCTTTCTTCACCAAATGAATCAGACGCTAGAGCTAGGGCTCCGGTTGTCTTCTCTTGCCAGCTCGCCAGAGATCAGACTTGAAAACCCAATAAAAATGGTAAAATCTTACATCAATTGAAAGCTCTAATCACCAGCGACATGAATCCAACCCTCATTTTTTAAAAAGGTTCTTGAACAAAGAGAAAACAGGTCACGATTTTTAAATGTGTAAAATGAAAACTCACTCAAACATGAAACACAACAATCCAAACATGGCCTATATTATGTATGGCTTCAGATGCACCCAGAATGATCCTAAAAATATGCCTAGAATAAGAGATTTAAGTTGAGAAAGTTACCAAACAGAGTAGTTCATTTGATCTTTGAAAATGCTTGCAAGCTTCAGTTTAACACCTCTAACCTCTTCCTGGAGCTTTAGTGATGATGATTGGAGAAAAATCTTGGAGCAATACCCAGGGAAATATGAGATTCGAAGAAATGAAAGTTTGTGAAATTTTGAAGTGCTCTCTCTCCTTCTCGCGCAGCTAGCCTCTTCTGATCATTAGGGAAAACTTCCGAGCTTTTATATAGTGGGTTTGTACACTCCATACAGGCCCATAATGCTTGTATTGTGTGAATTCAAAAATTGATCAAAATATTTATTTTGCACATACACATGGGTTTGCACCTTTTCCATTCATTTTGGGTCAACAAATGCACACTTGAGGTGTGTGGAAATGAATTGTATTGGTTTGAGTCATTAGGAATGTCTTTGTGTAAGGTTTTGTGTCATGACTTTTAATGGTATGGTATGTGAAAAGTGACTTGAAAAATCATCTCATGTTGGCACAAATGAAGTAAAAAATAGAATGACCAAAGTTTGATGATGTTAAGGTGTGAAAAATTCCAAAACAAAATCATTTAGTAGCTTGAAATGCAAGAAACACCTACCATGTTCAAAAGTCAAGTTTTCCACCTTCATATGGCTCAAATGATCACATAAACCATCAAACATCATGGATTTTGAGTTCATTGTGAATTGAAGGCCATTGGACACAAGTTTCATGTTCATTGAATTTGGATTAGAGGCCTTGAAGTTCATGAAGATCACCATTGAAAAGAATAACCTATAATGAAGTTTCCCAAAATACCCTTGCCTTGTGGAGACCATAACATGAGTTCCACACATGAGAATGATGCGTTCTAGGACTTTTTGGAAAGCTAAGGCAATGAAAAACAACTTTCATGTTCATTTGAAAGTGAGAAAGAACTTGGTTCCATGTGTAAAGTGCTTTGGAAGTGAAGTGACTTTGAGTACCTCAAAAATCCATTCATCTGATGACACCAACTTGTTGACATCATAACTTGAGATGTACAAACTCAACGGATGAGTTCTTGTACTCAAAAGAAAGCTTGAAAGATGATGAACAAGTCTCCTGTTTGTGAGAAAAGGAGATTGAACTTGTATCATATTGAAAATTGTCTTTGAAGTTAGGCACCAAAGAAGGGGATTTTACACTGAAATCAACTGAAACCCTAATTAAGCAACTCCTTGAACTATTTTAGTCTCCTTTATTTAATCTTATCATGACATCCTAGATTCTTCAAGATGACTTCCCATGGCTTGTATGACTTAGAACCAAGTCTTGAACCCTCTCAAGTCCACAGTTGACTTTGGGTTGACCAGATGAAACCCTAGCACCATATCCCTTAACTGAGGCTCTTGCAGAAGAATTGTTTGACCACGCAAACTCCATAAAGACCTCTCAAGATACACACTGAGCTTTTGAATCATGCCTTATCCAAAATGGTGACCTCATGAACCTCTGATGACCCTCTGATGATCCTCAAGATAGGAGGTGACACCCATACACAAATCTCTCCCCTCAAGGAGCTTTGAAACCCAATCCTGATGGCAATGACCTCTTGATGGCTACCAATGATACCCTTGCTTGAGCTTGAACATAAAGATATCTTTTTGAATGAAAAACATAACACCTCTTGATCCCCTGATTAGAACCAATGATATGCAAATGCAAATGCTAAAATGAAATGAAACATAAGCCAAGTTAGAAAGAAAAGGTTGGTCAAATTTTGGGGTACAACACTCATCAACCAGTTAGTGTGCTTAATGGTGTTGGTACTGCTAAGATTAAAAGCTCATATGATGAAGATGATAAAAAGAAAATACTTGATGAAAAGAAGGTTATTAACATATTACAAAGTGCATTAAGTATGGATGAATTCTTTTGCATTTCACAATGTAAATATGCAAAAGAAATATAGGACACCATGGTGGAAAATCATGAAGGAACCACTGAAGTCAAAAGATCTAGACTGAATACATTAAGCCAAGATTATGAAATGTTCAGAATGCAGCACCGAGAATCGATCTGTGCTCTACAAAAGAGATTTATTCACTTAACCAATCAGCTGATCGCTCTTGGTAATACTTTTACTAATGATGATATAAATCTTAAAGTGCTTAGATCTTTAAACAGTAAATGTCAAAAAAAGGTGACGGAGATATAAGAAAAGAAGAGTCTTTCTACCATGAAATCTGCTTCCTTATTCAGAAAACATCAAGAGCATGCATTAGAACTTGAATGATTGGAGAAGCATGAAATACAAGTAAAAGATTCAAAAGACATTGTCTTAAAGACAAAAGTCAGAAGCTATGATAGTAATCAAGAGGATGAGTCTAATAGTGATGACGTTGATGATCTTATCAAGAAGTTTGAAAAGTTTCTAAGAAAAGAAAGAAAAAACGAGATAATTAATAGGGAAGCACCAACAAGGAAGATTAAATGCTTTGAATATGGAGAAATAGGACACGTTAAAAGTGAATTCCCCACACCTGAAAAGAAGAATAAATACTTCAAAATAAAGAAGGACAAAAGGCCAAAGAAAGCATATGTAGCATGGGATGACAATGAAATAAGTTCATCTTTAGATGAAGAACATGTAAATCTTGCATTGATAGCAACACATTATTCCGATGAAGAAGAAAAAGAGGTTAGTAATGAAATACCTTCTTGTGATAATGATGTTTTAGGTGCTATTGAAGAACTACTTAATGAATCTAGGATTTTTTATAAAACCGTGTCAATCCAAAAGAAACAAATTTTATCTCTTGAAAAAAAGATTGACACCATGGAAAAGAATTTTGTATATGAAAAACAAATTCTTCTAGAAAAGGAAAAACAAAATCCTACATGCGAAGAGTGTGATTCACTTTCTTTCCAAATTGTCGAATTAAAAAGAGTTATTAAAAGGTATTCAAAAGAACAAGTTGGATTGGAAAATCTTCTTAGCCAACAAAGGTATTCAAATGATAAAAGTGGTCTTGGTTATTCTAAATTTAACAAACCTAGTACTAATAAAACTATCATTGTTAAAACAAGTGACAAATACAACAAGGAAAATGTGAATATAGTATAGAAGGTTCATCATCATCCTAAGAAATGATTTCCTAAAAAGAAATCCTATGTTCCTAGATATAGAGGCAACTTTGTTCCTACATGTTTTTATTTTGGTATAAGTGGCCATACACCTAATGCTTGCTATGTAAAAAATTTTAGTGTGACAAGTGGGCATTGTGCATGGGTTAAGAAATGAACTAATTATGAAGGACCCAAGGCACACTAGGTACCAAATAAAACTTAATTTGTTTTGTAGGTTTGCTTGAAGACCACTTCAAATGTATGCTTTGTTGATAAGTGGTTGTTCGAAGCTTATGATTGGAGGCATAAACTAACTTTCAAATCTAGTTCTAAATTCCAAGGGTTATTTCACATATGGGGAATACCTTAAAAGAATAATTCTTGGGATTGGAAAAGTTGGACCAATAACTTTCACATCCATTGAAGATGTACTTTAAGTTAAAGGACTAAAGCAAAATCTTTTATTCGCTATAAATTATGTTGATGTTGTTGTTCTGTTTGCTATTACAGATTCTCTCTGAATCTCAACCAGACTCCTTGATACCAATTTGTTGGAACAAATGTTTTCAAGAAAGATGAAAAAGAAGAAGATAAAAAATGGAGACTAAATTATTAAAATTAGGATTGAGTAAAGTTCTATGTTTATATCACACAAAGCCTTTTATATAAGAAACTAAATCCCATGCTTAAACTACACAAACCGACCCAAGCCCAAAACGTAAAAATATAAATAAAAAATTACAAATTACATTTTGACATAATTATATGTTGTATTTAACTCCTGAACTTTGACTAGTTGCTTCGACACAGTCGAATGCTAGTCAATCAGAACACCGAATTACAACTTCAAACGTACAGTAGAAAAATATGTAACATAAATAGTGATATAAGTGATATAATTAATACATTTTAAAAATTAAAATGAGTCTTAGAAAAATATTGATACCTAGGACTTAGAGATATTAAATCTATAAAAAAGACTTATCTAATGACCATATACTTTATAAACAAAGTTCCTATTATCATCGTATTTCATCTGAGAATTTTTTAATGTACCCTATATATTTCTTAGGAACCACGTAAAAATACTAAAATACTCTCATATTTTGGAGATGCATCTTCGGACGCATCCAATTCTGAATTAACTTCAAAATATTCCAGAAATGCATCTTCAAACTTGTTTCGGAGATGCACCTTCGAAAGGTATTTGAGCTTAAATGGCGCCAGGACCCTTCTACTTCCTCATTTCTAAAAAAAACATAAAGTTTGCTCAAACTCTCTTAACATGTTTTCCCTTAACCAACTCCCAAATCAAACAACCAAGCTCAGAGGTTGTTCAAGTAACACCAAGTGCATTAGAGACATCATCAAAGTGTGAAGTGAACTCTAAATTTATAAGTTTTTTGATGTTTTGAAAAGTTTTTGAGTTTTTGTGTAAATGAGTAGAAATTGATAATTAAGGTAAGAAATGAGTAGAAAGTGCATGAATGATAATTTAGACATAGTGTAAAACATATTTGTTGTCTGAAAATGATGATAAACCCATTATTTTTTGTGTTTGCATATATGCACTTTCGTCATTGATGCACCTGAGGTGTTGCGAAAAATTCCAAAGATGCATCTCCAAAAATTTTCAACATTTAAGTTTCCCAGTAACCGGAGATACATCTCCGGAATTTAGCAGTCTGTTTTATTTTTTGCTTTTCTTGCTTGTAGTGTTGCTTGCTTGCACTAATTTTCTGGTTTACTTTTACTTACAAGCATTATGGCTGTTAGACACGATAAACTGAGGCACGAGAGGATTGCACATCATACATAAGTGCGGCAGGAGAAAAGTCAGGTTTCAGAGGCTTTTGTTCACTCTGGCCATGCGTAGACATCTACTTTTGGGGATCATGCCACTCCCCATCCGTCTACATCTTTTTCTTCCCGTAGGAGACGGGTTTCACCTACCGATGCATCACTCCCTCTATCCTCTCGCAGGTGCCAGGTTTCCCCGATTCGAGATCCAAAGGTACCCTAGTCACTAGTTGTACCGGAGGCACCAGTGCCACCTCCAACGGATGCTTCTAAGCTTGTGCAAGATCTGGTTAGTGATGCTACTGATCTAGTGCTACATCTAGATGGTGAGGGTGCTGAGAATGTTGAGCTAGAGACATTTGGAGGAGGCTCTGTTGACTTCTAACTACTGCCTCTGTACTCAGACCATACAACTAGACATGTCTGGGACACAAAGGTAACATTAATTGGGTTCATTATTTTTAATTTATGTTTATTATTATATTAAAACTTTTTTACATTGATTTATTTTTCTACAAGACCGTGATCCACTGAAGTTTATTAACCATGGGCAAAAGATTACTGGTTTGCCTCAACCAAATGAGGAGTGGTTTTAGACAGCTTTTTCCCTATCTAGAATAATGGATTTTTGCATGATCAGTTATATTACAGTCAACAACAGGAGGCTTAATGCATTCATGCAGAGATGACACTCTGAGACCTCGTCATTTCATCTCTTTCTTGGTGAGATGTCTATCATACTTG
The DNA here is from genome assembly GCA_963859935.3 of Lathyrus sativus. NCBI lineage: Eukaryota > Viridiplantae > Streptophyta > Magnoliopsida > Fabales > Fabaceae > Lathyrus > Lathyrus sativus. The sequence goes on along the minus strand of OZ012740.1, from coordinate 180,844,757 downwards.
ACGATCTGTCCTATTTGTTGCATCTTCTGATCAGGGGGAAACTTCTAGGTCATGGGAGGATTAGCTAAGACGAGGCACTCGATTTAATGGTAAATGTATGTGAGTTGACCCAGAGGCTGCAATGTCAGAGATGGAGAGAACCAGAGTGGCTCGTGCTAGGTTTGAATTCCTGAAAAAGATACACATATATAAGATCATTAGAGCATATCAGGCTAGAGGGGATGACATGAAGGTGGGGCTCTATAGAGCTACGCAATGAGAGCATACCTCCTATATTTGGTTAGCACTGTAGTTTTTATGGACAAGAGTGCCACTTATACAAATGTCGTCTATCTACAGTACTTCGAATACTTTGAGTGGATCCATGAGTACAATTGGGGGGCCTCTTGTTTGGTTTACTTGTACTAAAAGATATTACAAGGCTGCAGGTGGAAAATGAAATAGGTCACAAGCAATATTGTTAGAACACAGATTGATGTTCAATATATCTCATTATTTTGATGATAACATTAATGAAATTTTGTATAGATAATTTATATACACTATTTCTGTTCAAGTGTTTATTTGTTTCAGATATCAAAATTAATATTATTCTGGAAGCAATAACGCCTCTGAACATCATAGAACGAAAAAGCTCTGAGCGTCAGAAGCAACACATCAGAAGACTCTGATCTGCTACAATGACTCTGAGCGAAGCTAAGAAGAACTTGAGCAAAGAACATACATAAAGCATCAGAAGACTCTGAAAGTACTCAACACTGTAAGTACAGAGGTTCTGATAAGCAAGTATGCTCTAATAAGGATTTCACGCTTAAAGCACTTTACTGCAAACTCTGATCGAGTTAACTCTGACCTGAACAACTAAGAGCATCATCAGAAATTCTGATGCAAGGCGTTCCAAAGTTGTTGAAGAAGATGTTGTTCAAATAAAGATCCGTTGGTATATTCCTTGTCTTATCCTAAACGGCTCTTTCCCTATTCGTGCTTGACACAGGATTTCAGACAAAAAGGATTTGTCAGAACATTCCTCTTCTGAGAAAGGAAAAGTCAATAGAAGACAAAAAGATCAGAATGCACAGATTACACAGTCTTTGAGAAGGGATTTCAAAGTACTATAAAAGAAAGTCTAAGCATCACTTCAATGGTTAACGAATTACTGTCAAATTATTCAACAAGCTCTCAAACAATATTCTTCAAGCTAGAATAGTTTTATTCTTCGTTCTAAAACTTGTGTAAAAATCACTGTTGTGATATAGCTTTTTAGAAGCATTTCTTAAATACAAAACTATTAGTTTATATTTGTAAAAGATTTCCTTAAGAAGACCAAGTTGTGGTCAGAATTTCTTGAGAAGACTAAGACAGTTGTCTTAGTGGTTTACACTGTAATCAAGTTTGATATAGTGGATTAAGTCCTTGTTGAGAAAGGCAAATCACCTTGGTAGGGTGGGCTGGATTAGTTTGAGTTCAAACGAACCAGGATAAAAAAAACTGTGTTATTTTCTATCATCCAATTTGTTTTTAAAAACCCTTATTCAACCCCGCCCCCCTTCTAAGTGTTTTTCTCACCTTCAGTTGGCATCAGAGCTCCGGTTCTGTAAGTGCTCTCACTTAACCGTGACAGAAAAAGATCCTGCTGGGAAAAACTCTTAATCTCTTGTTCTTTATTCATCATGGCTGCTGAAGCTTCAACTTCATACAACAATAAATACGATGATAGAGACAGAATCAGCACCAAACCTCCCATGTTTGATGGTGAGAAGTTTGATTACTGGAAAGATAGAATAGAAAGTTTCTTTCTAGGCTATGACATTGACTTGTGGGATTTGGTAACTGATGGTTATATTCATCCTACAAATGATGAAGGGAAAAAGGTTGACAGAAAATCTATGTCTGGTCAACAGAAGAAGGAGTTTAGAAACCATCACAAGGCAAGAACCATCCTATTAAATGCAATATCTCATACTGAGTATGAGAAAATAACAAATAGAGATACTGCATTTGATATGTTTGAATCTCTAAAAGTGACGCATGAAGGAAACTCCCAAGTAAAGGAGACAAAAGCCTTGGCGCTCATTCAGAAGTATGAGGCCTTCAAGATGGAGGAATCTGAATCTGTAGAAGCTATATTATCAAGGTTTCAGATTCTAACTGCTGGTCTGAAGGTTCTGGACAAAAGTTACTCTACTGCTGATCACGTCAAGAAGATAATCAGAAGCTTGACAACAAGGTGGAGACCTATGGTAACAACTCTGAAGCTTGAAAAGGATCTGAATAAGATCACTCTGGAGGAATTGATCAGTTCCTTAAGGAGTCATGAGATTGAGCTAGAAGAAGATGAACCTCAGAAGAAAGGTAAGTCTGTTGCTTTAAAATCTAACAAATCTGCTAAAGCTTTGCAGGTTATTGAAGAAAGATATGAAGAATCTTCAGAAGAAGAAGATGCACTATCTTTGTTGTCCAAGAGGATAAACCTACTCTAGAAGCATAAGCAAAAGAAGTTCAGAAACTTCAAGAGATCTGATCAGCGTGGTAATTCTTCTGGACATAAGAAATCTGGAAAGAAAGATATAGTGTGCTACGAGTGCAAGGAGCCTGGCCACTATAAAAATGAATGTCCCAAACTTCTGAAGGAGAAACCCAAAAGGAAGTTTGAAAAGAAGAAGAAAGTCTTAATGTCCATGTGGGATGATTCAGATGCTTCTGAATCTTCATCAGAATCAGAAGATGAATGTGCTAATGTAGCACTGATGGCTGACGTGGAGGACCACGAAGAAATTGTTGAATCTGGATCATAATCAGATTTTGAGGAGGTATTTTCTGAACTTTCTAGAGCTAAACTTGCTGAGAGTTTATCTGAAATTCTTGAAAGCTACAGCAAAATCAAACTCAAATACAAGAAGCTTCAAAGCTGTCTTGTATCTGAGAATGATCAGCTAAGATCAGAAGTTGCTGAGCTTAAAGCAAACAATCTTAAAATGAAAAATAATTTAGAAAAAGCTCAGAAATCTGACTCAGATCCTATATCATGCTCTAAAATTTTTTAAAAGAGTATGATTATAGCTTTCAGAAGTTTCTGGCCAGAGGCCTAGATAGAAGCAAGATGGCTTCAATGATCTATGGCGTAAGCAGAAACAATAGAAAGGGAATTGGATATTAATCACCCTTTGGGAAGGATTTAAATCTAAAACCTGTTGATAAACTGATCATCAAGTATTCTCCTCTGTATACTCATTTCAAATTTGGTCATTTAAATGATATTAAGCACACACGTTCTGATCAGAATAAACATGTGTTTAATAAACCAAAATTCCATCAGAACAAGGATGCTCTTAAGGGAAAGAAATTCAGAAAGAATTTCAAACCTACTAACCCCAGAGGACCCAAGAAAATATGGGTACCTAAGGACAAAATGATTTTTGTTGCAGACATCCTTAGCAGCAAAGTTGAAACAGCAACCATGGTACCTAGACTCTGGTTGCTCGCGTCACATGACGGGAAGAAGGTCTATGTTCCAAAGCCTGGAACTTAGATCTGGAGGTGACGTGAAGTTTGGAGGGAACCAGAAGGGAAAAATAATAGGCTCTGGAACTATTGGTAATGGTAACCTCCCTTCCATTTCTAATGTCTTACTTGTTGAAGGATTAACACATAATCTATTATCCATAAGTTAATTAAGTGACAATGGTTATGACATAATCTTCAATAAAAAAATGTTGTAAGGCTGTCAGTCAAATAGATGGCTCAATCCTATTTAATGGAAAAAAGAAGAACAACATTTACAAAATCAATCTTTCAGAACTTAAAGTTCAGAATGTAAAATGCCTTCTGTCTGTTAATGAGGAGCAATGGGTCTGGCACAAAATATTGGGTCATATTAGTATGAGACGTATATCTCAGATTAATAAGCTCAATCTGGTCAGAGGACTTCCTCAGTTGAAGTTCAACTAAGATGCTTTTTGTGAAGCATGTCAAAAAGGAAAATTTTCAAAATCATCTTTCAAAACAAAAAATGTTGTTTCAACCTCTAGACCATTAGAGCTGCTTCATATTGATCTGTTTGGACCAGTGAAAACGACATCCATCAGAGGCAAGAAGTATGGATTAGTCATTGTTGATGACTACAGCAGATGGACATGGGTAAAATTCCTGAAACACAAGGATGAGTCTCATTCAGAATTTATTGACTTCTGCAAACAAGTCCAAAACGAAAAAGAATTTAAAATTGTTAAAGTCAGAAGTGATCATGGTGGAGAATTTGAAAACAAATAATTTGAATTTTTTTTAAAGAAAATGGCATTGCACATGATTTTTCTTGTCCTAGAACTCCTCAACAGAATGGTGTTGTATAAAGGAAAAATAGAACATTGCAAGAAATGGCCAGAACCATGATCAACGAGACTAACATGGCAAAACATTTTTGGGTAGAAGCAGTGAATACAACTTGTTATATTTAGAACAGAGTGTCTGTAAGACCTCTTCTGGAGAAGACTCCTTATGAACTGTGGAGGAATAGAAATCCCAACATTTCTTATTTCCATCCTTTTGGATGTGAATTTTTTACGTTGAACACTAAGGAAAAATCTTAACAAGTTTGATTCTAAAGCTCAGAAGTGTTTCATGCTTGGATATTCTGAACACTCTAAAGGCTACAGAGTATACAATACTGAGACACAGATTGTAGAGGAATCAATTCATGTTAGATTTGATGATAAGCTTGGCAATCAAAAGCCAAAGCACCTTGAAATTTCTGCAGATAGAGAAGTCCTTCTCACAGACTCTGAAGAATCAGAGGCAGACAAAGCTCAAGCAAAGGCAACGTCAGATGCTACTCCCTTGACTTCTCAGATGGATAGCTTGACAGTTTCTGAAGAACCAAATGTTAAAGGATCATCCAGAATCAAAGCCTCTCATCCATAGGAAATGATAATTGGAAAGAAGGATGACCATATCAGAACAAGGTCATTTCTCAGATCTTCTGGAACGTCACTATTTGGTTTGGTGTCCATCATTGAACCTACTTCTGTGGATGAGGCTCTGAACAATAATGATTGGATAATTGCTATGCAAGAAGAGCTTGACCAATTCACCAGAAATGACGTCTGGGTTCTGGTTCCAAGACCAAATGGTTTCAACATCATTGGAACTAAATGGGTCTTCAGAAACAAGCTGAACGAGCAAGGAGGAGTTATCAGAAACAAGGCTTGGATGGTTGCTCAAGGATACAGTCAGTAAGAAGGTATAGATTACACAGAGACTTATGATCCTGTGGCAAGGTTAGAATCTATTCGTTTGCTTATTTCCTTTGCTGCAAAGAACAACATCACTCTGTATCAGACGGATATTAAAAGTGCCTTCTTAAATGGTTTCATAGAAGAGGAAGTGTATGTTCATCAACCTCCTGGATTTGAAAATGAAAAATTTCCAGAACATGTTTTCAAACTTAAGAAATCACTCTATGGCTTAAAACAATCTCCCAGAGCTTGGTATGAGAGGCTGAGTAATTTCCTTCTGGAAAACAACTTTGTCAGAGGAAAAGTTGACACTACTCTCTTCCATAAATCAATTAAGAAAGACATTTTAGTCTGTCAGATTTATGTTGATGATATTATATTTGGAACTACCAATATTACGCTTGGAAAAGAGTTTGCCCAATCTATGCAGGCAGAATTCGAGATGAGCATGATGGGAGAACTCAGATTCTTTCTGGGAATTCAAGTGAATCAGACTCCAGAAGGTACCTACATACATTAAACAAAGTATGTAAAGGAACTTTTGAAGAAATTCAACATGTCAGAAAGCAAGGTAGCAAAGACTCCAATGCATCCTACAAGTGCACTAGGTAAAGAAGAGGTAAGTAAAAAGGTAGATCAGAAGCTCTACAGAGGTATGATTGGTTCTCTTCTGTACTTGACTACTTCTAGGCCTGATATTCTCTTTAGTGTCTGTCTTTGTGCTAGATTCCAATCAGATCCTAGAGAATCCCACTTAACAGTTGTTAAGAGGATTCTGAGGTATCTGAAAGGTACTACTAACGTGGGTTTATATTACAGAAGATCTGATGAATACATATTAGTTGGATTCTGTGATGCTGACTATGCTGGAGGTAGAGTAGAGCGTAAGAGTACTTTTGGAAGCTGTCAGTTTCTGGGAAGTCATATGATCTCTTGGTTCAGTAAGAAGCAACCCACAATAACGTTATCAACAACAGAAGTAGAAACATTGCTGCTACTGGTTGTAGCACACAGATGCTCTGGATGAAGAGTCAACTAGAAGACTATCAGATTCACGAGAGTAACATTTATATTTTCTATGATAATACTTCTGCTATTTTCCTTTCTAAGAATCCAATCTTGCATTCTAAGGCAAAGCACATAGAAATTAAGCATCATTTTATCAGAGACTATGTTCAGAAGGAAATTATTAGTTTGAACTTTGTTGATACAGACCATCAATGGGATGATATCTTCACAAAACCCCTTGCTGAAGATAGGTTTAAATTTATTCTGAAGAATATTAGTATGGATTTTTGTCCAGAATAAAACTATTACCCAGAAGAAAATTTATTCTGATGAAATATGAATAATGTCTATGTTCTGAAGTAATTCTTCTGATTATTTCTTACATTATTTCTTTTTGTGAAACTCTGAACTAACAAGTCTCAGAAGATATGAGCATTGTTTAACGTTTCTTATTCTTAAGAGATTCAGAGGCACATCAACATTAAAACACGTGTCACATGATATCTGAAAAGGTAGAGTGTACTCAATGAGACGCTGTTCTGAGGTACTGTTTGTATTCTCAATTTCTTTTTTTCCTCCCCATGCTTGTCATAATCATTAATTTCTTTTAATTATTATTCTTTTTGATGTGACCTTTTGTTTTCTTTTTAATTTATTAAATGTTGAACGTGTGTATGTGTGCCCTAATTGTTTCCCTATAAATACCACAACACAACACCATTTCACACTTTACACACTCTCTCTCTCTCTCTCTCTCTCTCTCTCTCTCTCTCTCTCACGTTTATGCATTTTTGCTTGCTCCAATGTTTCCTCTTCTCTTCCAAACCCAAAACCCTAAGAAGCTCTCGTTATCTCAAGTCTTCAACAATGGCAACTTCTTCATCAACCTCTCAACAGTTTGAATCAACTATGGTTGCCGTTTCTTCTTCTACAATGGGTCCTACTCCATTCACTACACCTGAAAGAACTCTCTTTACTCCCGTTGATCAATTGGAAGTTCTTTGTGAGTTTTTTTATTAACTTTGAAAGTATTGCTCAAAATGGTTTTGACTTACGTCCAACTGTGTCAGCACAAGGATGGACAAAATACTTTGACAGACTGGTTGGTCCAATTTACCCCTGCTTGGTCAAAGAATTATGGATTCATGCAAGAGTTTTCCCCAAGTTCATCATGTCTTCAGTTCTGGGCAAGGAAATCATCATCACTGAGGATCTGATTCACAAGCTGATAGGTTATCAAGAATCAGATGGTGTTACTCATCTGCCAGCTAATCGTGTGGATATGGATGAGGTTTACAGTGAGGTGTTCACTTCTGGTGAAGCCTCAAGCAAGATAAAGGATCTGAAAGTTTAGTACAAGTTCTGGGCTAAGATCTTCTTAGGTTGCATCCATCACAAGAAATCAACAAATTCACCTGACTACATCAACTCTGATCAGATGTACTTCATGTATTGTCTGGGAAAAGGCATCAAGGTGGATCTGCCTTACTTTCTCTTCACCTATCTGTGGACTCATGTGAAGAAATCTAAGGAAGAAATCAGAACCAAGCACCAGAAAATGAGAAACTGAATAACCTATGGGACAACTCATCTCAGATATTCTGACTGAGAATGGCTTGGTTGGTCATCTGACAGAAGTTAGAATGAAAGAAGAAGTAGCTTCTGTTGTTGGTAAACCTCTGAATGGCAACAGTCTCCAAAGGATAAGGATTGTAGAAGAACTTACTTCTGCACTAGATCGGATCAACTCTGAAGAAGTTAGTAAGAGAAGAATTCCAGTAGATGATTTCCCTCTCTTCCATGCTAATGAACCCAGGGAGATTATTCTGGCCTACATAGCAGATTGTCTAGCAGATGGAACTCCTATTCCAGAACATCTGATTTAGAGAGCAGGCGAACCTGAACCAGATTTTTATGGGGACAAACAAAGGAAGAAAAGGAAAGTCTCAGAAGAAGGATCTTCTAAGCCTAAGAGAAAAGCTTCTGGCGAGGCAGCTTCTGCAAAGCCAAAGCGGGTCAAGAAACAAAAAGGTAACCCTCCTTCTGCTAGTTTAGATTCTATTTTAGAAACAGTCAAAGAGGTACTAGCATTTGAACCCCCTCCTTATGAACCTATTCCCTCACCTTCTCCTCCTCATGACTCTGAACCCTATCCTTCTGAACCAGAAAGATCTCAACACATCCCTTCTACACCTAAACCAAAACAAACTTCTAAATCTCAACCACATCCCTCTGAACCACAATCTTCTGTTCCATCCACACCTTCATTTAACTTACATCAGAAATTTAGCTCTGATAAAACCCTAACTTCTGCTCCACATACATCTGAACCACACCCATCTGAAAACCAAACTCTTGAAATTCCCCCACCTGAAACACAAACTTCTGAACAACAAACAGAAACCACTCCATCTGATCCTGAACCAATGGTTCTTGATCTTCAACCTCTTATGACTGTCTATCCAGTTCCCTTTGGATCTTCTAAATCTTCTGATTCTTCAGATTCATCTGATTCCACAGATTCTGATAGATCTTATTTCATTTCTTCTATTCTCAAACCTTATGTTTCCATCCCTTCTAACCCTGATAATGAAACTTTACCATCTGAACCTCAGTTTGCAAAACCTTCATCTGTCCATACTCCTTCTGCATACCCACTTGTTATTTATATTCCTCCTTTTTCCATACCTTCCTCTTCTGAAACCACCAAAACACCTTCACTAGAAAACTATCTAAAACCTAAACCTAGGTTGGATGTTAGTACTTTATTTGCTGGGTTTGAAAAAGAACTAAACATGTGGTTATTGACTATCAAGAAGAAGTGCATGTCAAGTTTGAATCTTGATGATTCTGAGGCTATCTGGCAAAGATTCAGATCCAGATTTGATTCTGTAGCTTCCAATCTTTAAGAGATCTACACTGACGATGCCAAGGTCAGATTTGCTGAGGCTGTGAGACAAACTCTTCTGAGGGTCAGCAGATTTGATTCTGCAAAGGACGTGTGTATTCCCTCTGAAGCCTTGGTTGCTTCTGAGACTGCTGCAGTGGTTAGCTCTGAAGTAGTAGCTCTAGAAGTACATGGTCCTGCTTCTGAGACTCTTGACTCTGCTCAACCTGCTGACATGGTTGTTTAGAATTCTTCTGCTTCCTTGGTCGTTCACGATGCTTCTGCTTTTGCATCTGCTCCAGAATCATCTGAAGTGAAGAAGGAAGACGAAGATTTGCATGCTCAGATTGCTGAACTCAAGGCTAGCAACACAGAGATGAAGTCTTGGATGGTGAAACAAGAAAAGACAACTGATGAAATCAAGATATGGATGGCAAAACAAGATGAATCCACATCTGAGATAACGAATCTTCTGAGGATGCTGGCTTCTCGTCCTTCTTAGTTTTTTTGTGTTGTTTGTGCACTTGTTTTATCTATTTGTTATGTTTGTCTTGGATATTATTTTTCAATGCATCTGGCTATTATGCTTTTCTGAATGAATGTTATGTTCCTCTGATTGATTTTATCTTATGCTTTATTGTTTTTCCTCTGTTATTTTTTTGTTGTTGTTTTGTCTTAAAGTTTTTCTTAAACGATTTTATTTTTGATATGACAAAAAGGGGGAGAAAATGGTAATTTTGATAATGCACATAAACAGTTACCAAAGGCAACTCATACATGATAAAAGTCAACTAATCATATTTCTTGAGTATTTCAGAGCAAATAATTCTCATCTGATAAATTCTAAGAATTAACTCTGAACTAAAAGTCTGAGAATCTGCAAGTTTCCTCTGAAGCTGAAAAGAATACAGAAGTTGAAAGGGAAGTATTTTATCTTGTCAGAAGTATTAATTTTAGGGGGAGAGTAATATTCTCAGGGGGAGTAATATTTCTTTTCTATTTAAACAAAATTTCCCATAGTTTTTGTCATCATCAAAAAGGGGGAGATTGTTAGAACACAGATTGATGTTCAATATATCTCATTGTTTTGATGATAACATTAATGAAATTTTGTATAGAGAATTTATATACACTAATTCTGTTCAAGTGTTTATTTATTTCAAATATCAAAATTAATATTATTCTGGAAGCAATAACCCCTCTGAACATCACAGAACGAAAATGCTCTGAGCGTCAGAAGCAACACATCAGAAGACTCTGATCTGCTACAATGACTCTGAGTGAAGCTAAGAAGAACTTGAGCAAAGAACATACATGAAGCTTCAGAAGACTCTGAAAGTACTCAACGCTGCAAGTACAAAAGTTCTGATAAGCAAGTATGCTCTGATAAGGATTTCACGCTTAAAGCACTTTGCTGCAAACTCTGATTGAGTTAACTCTAACCTGAACAACTAAGAACATCATCATAAGTTCTGATGCAATGCGTTCCAAAGTTGTTGAAGAAGATGTTGTTCAAATAAAGATCCATTGGTATTTTCCTTGTCTTATCCTAAATGGCTCTTTCCCCATTCGTGCTTGACACAGGATTTCAGACAAAAAGGATTTGTCAGAACAGTCCTCTTCTGAGAAAGGAAAAGTCAATAGAAGACAAAAAGATCAGAATGCACAAATTGCACAGTCTTTGAGAAGGGATTTCAAAGTACTATAAAAGCAAGTCTAAGCATCACTTCAATGGTTAACGAATTACTGTCGAATTATTCAACAAACTCTCAAACAATATTCTTCAAGCTAGAATAGTTTTATTCTTCGTTCTAAAACTTGTGTAAAAATCACTGTTGTGATATAGCTTTTTAGAAGCACTTCTTAAACACACAACTGTTAGTTTATCTTTGTAAAAGATTTCCTTAAGAAGACCAAGTTGTGGTCAGAATTTCTTGAGAAGACTAAGACAGTTGTCTTAGTGGTTTACACTGTTATCAAGTTTGATATAGTGGATTAAGTCCTTGTTGAGAAAGGAAAATCACCTTGATAGGGTGGACTGGATTAGTTTGAGTTCAAACGAACCAGGATAAAAATACTGTGTTATTTTTCTATCATCCAATTTGTTTTTAAAAACCCTTATTCAACCCCCCCCCCCCCCCTTCTAAGTGTTTTTCTCACCTTCAAATATCACACAACTAAAGGTAATATTTATGGGTCTTTTAATATTTCTGTGTCATTTTCATTACATCATTGCAACACCATTACTAATGATTCGTGTTTACCAACATTTTTCAGACTTGGATCCTCCAGCACTTCCCGTGCATCTCTGGATGTTCTAGTGTACCGACTTACACTAAGGATATGCCGCATGCTACTGTATTTTCCCCACTCAGAGGGAACTAGTCAATAGATTCGTCTATAGTGTATATTAACCGCTTGGTTGCTGAGGACATGCACTTCAACAACTATGTTGATCATCGTGAGACACAACAATTTGAGGAGATAGTGTTATACTCGGGATGGTTGGCCTACAAATCACATCTCACTGCTCCTCATCTTCCCAAGCGCATGATGCGGCAGTTCGGCTACACTCAGACCATTGCCATACAACTTAGTTATCTCCACTCATCCTACTTTGACACACATATAGATAGATTCCATGTTTGATGATTATGAGACTCATCTGGTACCGGGAGAGGCATAAAGTACCATAGCTGAGAGTGATTGGAGTTATGTCGCTGGGTACATCAGGTGGTTCTTCAGGTTGTCAGACCCGTATATGGTGAATGCTGCTCCAAGATATCCAACAAGGTCAACTCATCAGGAGATACTAGAGGAGGAGTAGGGACAGTTAGATCATGTTAAGGATGTCTTTCCTAGATGTCGTCGCAAAGTGGAGATTGCGCAAGCAGGCATTGAAAAAGGTATATTTCCTAATGGGTCTGATATGAGACAGGTCCTAGATGCCATATTGATGCAGGCACCAGGGCATTGATGTATCAGAGACAGCTCTAGAGGGTGGGGGTAGTGGAGGTCGAGAAGCTCGAGGTGCCAGAGGAGACATATGAGATGTATTCTGACATACACAGTAATGTAATAATATATAGTACTTGTACTTTTGACTCATTATGGATTTTATTTTATTTTCAATTCATGTTACTTTATCGTGTGTTTCAAATTTATTTATATATGTCATTTTTAGACCATCTGGATTTATATACCTCATTTTTTGAATATCGATTGTATGATTTAAATCTCTTCACTTAACACGGTACATAACGTTTATAAATCCCCATCTATATAAACATAAATTCACTTTTATAACATGTTATAGAGATGCATATTCGTAAATTAAACAGAGATGCATCTCTGAAATAATAAATGTGTAAAATGCCTTCAGGGTGGGATGCATGGTGTGTATTTTGAAATATCACGGAGATGCATCTCCGGAACAATTAATGTTTAGTTTTTAGACAATGTACGTTCGGAGATGCATCTCCAGAATCTGAGGAGCATTTTAGGTTTTCCATAGGGTGGGATAAGAAATTCCCTTTCATCTTGCATCTGGTTTTTTATCAAGCATCAATTAGAAACATTGAGGACCTAATAATATGGCACATAAGTAATGACAAAGGCGTCTCTACAAATATCAAATCAATCAAATGAAAGAAATTGAAATTCTTATGAAAGTTCGTCTAATTCTAGGCTTAGTGTCTTAATCTTGTATATAATCACTTATATGTAAATGAAGCAAGTGTAAGTTTGTAGTATTAAGAGGATGAACACACGCTAAAATTATTTGAAAATCTTCATCTTTTTTTCAAAACATCTGAAAATCAATCATGGTAGTTATTAAGAAGCAATTCTATTTATTAGAAAAGATAAACTCACATTTTAATTTATTATACCCTTCATATAATAGATTAAGGTTGTTTAAGCTACGTAACAAAGTAGGGTTTTTTTTAGCATAGTCTAATCGATTAGGTTATCATTTCTAACCGATTAGACAACATTCAAGCCTATGACTTTTTTCCCTTTTGAGTTAAATAGTTTCCTATGAAAATGAATAATTTTCTCATTTTCAAATCACGAATTTATGAGATATATATTCTTCTATCTTACTCATTCTCATTTTCTTATCAGTTTAATTCACTAGAAATTGTAATAGTGATGAGAGAGTGAAAAGTTTCATCTAAGAGTTGTCTTTTTTTTTATTGTGTTGAATTTGTGTAATGAAACATGTAATTCTCTTGTGCTATTCTAATATGCCGCGTAGTTTAAAACAGAGCCAAGATAATATCATGTGTGATCTCTATTACCCAATCTCTTTATTTATATGTCATTTTATCTTTTTTGATACGCAATATAGCTTTTTCTCTTTTTTTTTTTTAAAACATAAATCTTTTTAAAATCAATTACTTTGTTAAAAATAATTTTGAAAACTAAATATCATAATTCACCTCTACCCTTTTTGTGTTTAGAGTTAGTTTCATCAACAATGTTGTCTTAGATTTTTCATCACAAGTTAAATATTTCCTAACATGAATGCAAATACACTATTGTGATTCCTAAGGTTTCTAATGCATATTCTATTATCCAATATAAACTAATTACAATAGATAATTAAGTTCAAAATACTTTAAAATATTCTTGGTGGCACACTATCTCAAATTATTTCTTATTTTTTCAAGGAGAAAAATGTTTTACTATAGGTAATAATATAAAAGACTATATGTTGCTAACCTCTGAAGCCATAAATATGTTGCACAATAAATCAGATGGAAATGTGGCTATCAAAATTGACATTACTAAAGATTTTGACATTTTGGATTTAATTTCATTGCTCAAAATTTTGAAGGCTTTTGACTTCAGCAATACCATACAAAATTAGACACAAAATGTGGTGAATCATTTTAGATTTTCAATATCCATTAATGGTAAATATGAAGGCTTTGCTTCTAGTTGAGGGGTGAGGCAAGGTGGCGCCTCTCCCCTTTCATTTTTTGACATATTTTCGGTCTTATTCACGAATCTGTTTGTTGAGCTCATTATCCAGATCTTTTGAACATTTTAAAGATGTATTTCTTCATGGTAAGGAATGTATTATTACTTTGGATGAAGTCCTGACGACGTTGAAATCTTAAGAATTTTCAAAGGTGAAAGATTTTAAGATTGATGATAGTGGTGAAGGCTTGAGGGTCTTAAGATGAGAAAGTGGGCGTAGAGGAAAGTCCAAATCAAAAGAGGTTTGATAAGTCAAAGGTAAAATACTATAATTACCATAAAACCGATCACTTCAAGAGGGAGTGTCCCGAGAGGAATGACAATGATGATTTTGTTCAAGTAGTGGTTGCCTTAGATGAGGGTGTTTTTGATAGTGTTGGTGCACTAGTGGTGTCTAGTTTGGAGACTAAAGATAGTTGGGTCATAGACATATGTTGATATTATCACATGTGTCCAAGAAAAGAATACTTTGAGACTTTAAAGTTGGAGCAAGGTGGGCTAGTTCTCCTAAGGACAATAAGGCTTGTAAGTTTCATGGTATTGATAAGTGCATACATAAAATGTTTGATGTCTTCTTCTTCACAACGTGTGGTGTGTTCCAGAACTCGAGCAAAAAATTTTATCCAAAAGAATGTTTGATGATTTAGGCTATTACACTAGATTTGAACATGGGGTGTTAAAGAATTTGTATGATGAAGTAATCATAGTTAAACAATCTAAAATATGTGGTCTATATATGTTATAAGGTTCAAATTCTATTGTTCATTCAATATTAACATGTGAAAACTTCCATGACAAGAATAAGCCATGGGATTTGAGGTCAATACATGATGATTACTTGAAACTTATTTCAGAATACTTTAATGAGTTTTGCAGAAGACAAGGATAAAAATGCATGAGACCGCTGATTTGTCATTGAGTTTTAAGGGTAAGGCAGATGCCAAAGCGGCTTACTTGGTTGGCATAGAGTCATATTATAGGAATAAGTGTAAAAATCAAAGGATAAAGCTTTTAGAAACTATGGCAGAGAAAACTTAATTTGAGTTGGGGTTTCCTACTATGGATACTAGTAGTAGTGAAACAATGGTTTTAAATGCCTCTAATTATCATTTCCTTCTCTCATTTTTTTGTTCCTCTCTCTCTCTAGAAACAAAATTACACAAACTCTTTAACTTCTATCATAAATCAAACCAGCATCCTTTCAAGAAAAAAGCACGAATTCTAACAAGAACAACTCAAGAACACCATGTGTGTTCTTGAGTCCGAACCCAAGAATCTTCAAAACTCACCCAAAATCCCAAACAATCTACACAAACCTATTCTAAAATCATCTTCTGAACATGAAACCAAAATCAAAAACAAAAAATACATCACAAATCATGTAAAAATCATAAATCTCAAAACCTAAACCCTAAACATAAAAAGTGTTCGATCGGAATAAAATAACAACATACAGTCCAAATTAGCTTAAGGAAAATGATTATAACCATTGCATCAACATGAATTACGGGGGAAAATGACAAGTAAAAGAGATAGAGGTACCAAATCAGAGATAATGGCTTCTTTGGGGAAGTGTTTATCCTTCTGGCGAGGTTGACTTTTTAGGTAATCACGCTTTCTAAAATCACTCTTCTACCATTTCTTCCCTTTCTAATCCTTCTACTTGTTTATATGAATTTTATCTCTTTCTACTTTCTCTGAGGCTGCTAACATAGTGGATTATATGGAGTTTAAATCTAATGTAATGGACTCAATCATGTGAAATTGAGCTTTATCAATAAGAGGATGAAAACTCGCAGTTCAAAATAAGGATTGATTTTGCAGGGTTTTGAAGGTATTTTGGCTAGGGAGGAGTTTTGAATTTGAAATTTTTTTTTGTATATCTCCCTATGATTCTTCTAATAGTTTAGAATTAGTTAGGATTTATAATGTAGGAATTAGGTTTAAGGTGAGTATGTGAGTGTGTGATTTGTGTGAGATTTTTAGAGATATTTGGAAGGATCCATGTGAGGAATATGTGCGTAATCATGAGTTATTAGGATGAGTTGTAGTTTAGGATAAGAATTAGAGCATAAAACGTGGGATTTGGTATCTGGAGAGAGAGAGAGAGAGAGAGAGAGAAAGAGAGAGAGAGAGAGAGAGAGAGAGAGAGAGAGAGAGAGATCTGAATCTCTACTATTTTTTTGTAATTTTGTTGTGTAACTATGTAATTGTTTGTACCACTGAAATTCTCATGTAACTTGCAATGCAAGGTTGAATTCGAATACAAGTTTCTTTCAATTCAAGTTGACTCTTGATCTTCCTTTTAGCTCATTGCAATTTCAGTTTCTTCCCCTTTGTTTTCTTTGCCTTTGTTAACTTTACAAAACAAACTCATCAAGCTTTGTTTTGCTCAAAATTAATTGATGGTGATGATGCACAAGCCGTGAGACTCAAGTTAGTGAAATGAACCAAGAAGTTCAAGTTCAAATTTACTTGTTTATTTTGTCTCTGTATTTTTTTGTATGCTAGTATGATCATGAAACATGAAAGAATAAATGGATGACTTATTCCTTAAATCAAAATTAATCTTTGAATGATGAAGAATTTCAATTGTTCAAAGTTAAATAATTCAAAGTTATTGAAAATGGTGTATATGTGACTATGTGAAGCAAAAGCAAAATTAACTCAAAATAGTCATGACCCTTCACATTGTATCAAATCCAAATTGTTTGCACATTGTGTGGAAATGATAAAAATGAGATTCAAGTGTAATGAAAACCAATGTAAAGGCAATTCAAATTCTATTTCAAATTCAATTCAATCTGGCTTAATGATGTATGATAATAGGTGTCATGAATGAACTAAAATGCTAATGCAGTGTATGGATGATGAAAGTTGTGGATATTTTAATGTAAACCATGTGGTCATGGATTAAACTTTGAAAAACAAATGAGAGGATGTTATGACACAAATATGATTGAGTCACACAGAATGTTGAATGATCCCACAAGCTGACTTTTTTAGTTGAATTTTTAATGATGAAAAATGATCGAAATGGACTAATGTCACATTGGGTATGACACTTTGTAGAGAACGGTAAGGAGGTTAGTGGTAAAATTGACATCACCACTGTAACACCCTAAACCCGTGGTAAATTTTTTCTTTATTTTATAAAAAAATTTGCGGAAAATAATATAATCGCACAAGGGTCTCACATAACATTCAACTTTTGTTGCAGAATATAAAATTTAAATTCAAGGACAATGTTAAGATGTGACTATTCAGTTTAAGATAAAATCAAGAACATAGTAAATATCTCCAACCCGATGTTACAATATCAAACTTAAGATCCAACAAAACATGAAAACTAAGCAATAAAAGTGGCCATATACACCATCTCCCATAAACAACAAGCAGCAATCACTCCTAAATATCAACCTGAGAATCACCTGTACAAAGATACACATATAGAAACATGGAAACAAAGAGGGGTGAGAATACATTTTATATAATAAACGGTATAATAACAACAAGGATATCATACAACATCACTTATAGTCAATATATTTATACAATTGACATAGTTAAATATGTAATGTGTAACAGCCCAAAATTTCATTAAATAATTAATTATAGTAATTAATTGATTTAGTGGGATTTTATGTTAATGTTGGAAAATTAATTTTTATTAATTGGGATTAATAGAGAATTGAGAAGGAAATTGGAAGGAAAGAAAATAAAGGAAAATATAAGAGAGAAAGAAAAGAAAAGAAAGATAGAAAAACATTTGGAAAGAAAGAGGAAAGAAGAAGAAAAGAGAGAAAGAGAAGAGAAGAAGAGGAAAGTGGAATTCATCAAGAACCAACATCAAAGCTCCGATTAATCGAGGTAAGGGTGAGAAATGTTTCTATTTGATCATTGTATGATGTTATGTATGTTGGGTTAGGGTTTTAGTGGGGTTTCCATCACTTTCCATTTAGGGCAAAATGTTGGATAATCGGTAGACTGAGGATTTAATCGGTTGAAACTGAGTAATAATGCCGTAGAATAGTCGGGTAACATGAGGGGATGTTGTTTGAACTGATTTGGATGTGTAAGAGAGGGTTGATGATGGATTGGTGAAGGAGGAACAAATAGGGTTCTGTTCTGCGCAGGTTCGCTGGCTCTCGCCAGGCGAGCGAAGGCGAATCTTCGCCAGGCGAAGCCTAGCGAATGTTGGCGAGTAATTACATTTAAGTCCCAGTAGACTTCGCTGGTGGGTTCGCCAGGCGAAGATGGATAGCGAAGGTTCGCCCAGCGAAGGTGCTGGCGAATGGTGGCGAATGAAGTCAGTAGCTACTGACTTGGGTTTGCTGGGAAGTCTCGCCAGGCGAAGCCTAGCGAGTGTTCGCTGAGGGAGTTCGCCAGGCGAAGGCCAGGCGAAGGTTCGCTGCGAGGGTTCGCCAGGCGAATGTGGGCGAGTTTGACAGCATTTTTCTTTTGCTGTGTTGATCATGTGGAGATGGTTTGGTTGTTCCATATAGGTGGATACCTTATGATATGAATATAGATATGATCTATTGTGATAACATGTGCTGTGGGTAGCCTTCGGGCGTGAATCCTAGAGTTGTGATATGGAGGATTAATTGTAATCGGTTAAAATACATGTGAACATAATAAGTGATTATGTGTGTATTATTTAATGAATTTGCAAATGCTTGATGTGTATACAATTATGTAATGAGTATGCATGAGAATATTTTGAATATGTGTGCATAACTTATAATTGTATGATTGGTATTGTAATGAGAATACCTTGATTGTTGTGATAATTAGAGATACATGGGAATACAAAGAGGAATGTATGTGTATCGTCCAATGAATCGTGAGTGCATATATGTATGCGATTGTGGTGTGAATGCATGGGAACATATGTGATATGTGTGCATTGTTGTTGAATATGATGATGTGTGAAATGAATCCATTGATAAATGTTTGATATATGTTGTATGTGCAATCATGATGAAATTCTCGAAGGGGTGAATTATTCGAATGCATGGGGTTAAGACTCGGGAACGGTCTTAAGTGCATTTATTTGGGGTATAGAAGGGGGTGTTACAATAGTGGTATCAGAGCAGGTCCGTCCGTCCGGCCAAGTTGTTAGAGTGTTTTCCCCTGTGTGTTATTGGTATGCGTGTGATGCATTATCAATATTAGTTGTTCTTACGTGGTTCTGTTGTTGGAATTAGTAAGATGGTTGCAGGAAGGAACGATGAAGCGATTGCGGAGGCATTGACGAGATTGGCGGGGGCAATTGGGCAGAATCCTCCGGCCAATGTGAATGAGAGGAATCATGCTGATGATGGATTCCGTGCTTTGGGGAAGTTCCAAAAGAATAACCCTCCGGTCTTCAAGGGAACTCATGAACCGGACAAGGCACAAATTTGGTTGAAAGCTGTGGAAAAGATTTTTCGAGTTATGAATTGCTCGGATGCACAGAAGGTGCAGTTTGGGACTCATATGCTCGAAGAAGAAGCTGAAGATTGGTGGGGTAATACTCGCCAAAGATTTGAGGAAGATGATATTGTGATTACTTGGGATTTGTTTAGAGAAACTTTTCTGGAGAAGTATTTTCCAGAGGATGTGCGGGGGAAGAAAGAGATCGAATTTCTTGAGTTGAAGCAAGGTAATTCGACGGTTGCTGAGTATGCGGCGAAATTTGAGGAGTTGATCAAATTTTGTCCTCACTATAATACTGGTAATGCTGAGAGGTCTAAGTGCCTCAAGTTTGTGAACGGTTTGAGACCCGAGATTAGACCAGCTATTGGATATCAGGAAATCAGGCGGTTTTCTGAGTTGGTTAACAAGAGCAGAATTTATGACGAAGACAGTAGGGCTAGGTCTAGCCACTACAAGAGTCTAAGTGATAAGAAAGGAAAAGGTCAATTCAGAGGAAAACCTTATGTGACTCCTGCAGACAAAGGGAAGCAGAGAATGGGTTATGGCAAGAAGCCAAGTGGGGGAGTCTCTACCCCGGTTAGGTGTTACCGTTGTGGTGAAGCGGGACATCATGCTCCCGAATGCAAAAGTGTTGAGAAGGCGTGTTTTAAGTGTGGCAAGCCAGGCCACAAGGCTCTTGAGTGCAGAAGCAGTGCGGGTGTTACTTGCTATAACTGTGGTGAGCAAGGGCACATCAGTACTAAGTGCGATAAGCCGAAGAAGAATCAAGGGAGCGGGAAAGTGTTCGCTCTATCTGGATCTGAGACTGCTAGCGACGATCGATTGATCAGAGGTACGTGTTTTATTAATGGTATACCTTTGATCGCTATAATTGATACCGGAGCTACGCATTCTTTTATTTCTTTTGATTGTGTTAGAAGGTTGAATCTTGAGTTGTCTGTGATTGGTGGTGGTATGGTTATTGATACTCCTGCTATGGGTTCGGTAACTACACCGTATGTTTGCTTGAATTGCCCGTTGAGTTTTTTCGGTAGAGATTTTGGGATTGATTTAGTGTGTCTTCATTTAGATCAACTGGATGTCATTCTTGGAATGAATTGGTTAAAAATTCAATCGTGTGTATATTAACTGTTTTGACAAAACGGTTATTTTTCCCGATTCGGATGTTGAAAGGGATTTGTTTATGACGAGGAAGCAAGTGAAGGAATCGGTACAAGATGGGGCTAAGGTATTTATGCTTATGGCAACCTTGAGGACTAGTGAAAGTGAAGAGATTGATGTTGTGCCCATTGTTAGAGATTTTCCGGAAGTATTCCCTGAAGAGATAAAGGATTTACCGCCGGAGCGAGAAGTGGAGTTTTCGATAGATTTGATTCCTGGAACTAGTCCGATATCGATGGCTCCATATCGTATGTCGGCCTAGGAGTTAAAAGAGTTGAGGAGTCAACTTGAGGATTTGCTTGAAAAGAGGTTTATTCGTCCGAGCGTGTCACCGTGGGGTGCACCGGTCTTGTTGGTTAAGAAGAAAGAGGGTTCTATGAGGCTCTGTGTGGATTACAGACAATTGAACAAGGTGACTATTAAGAATAAGTATCCACTTCCAAGGATTGATGATCTGATGGATCAGTTGGTTGGTGCAAGCGTGTTCAGCAAGATTGATTTGAGATCTGGGTATCATCAGATCCGTGTGAAAGCTGAGGATATTCAGAAGACGGCCTTTCGGACGAGGTATGGACACTATGAGTATTCCGTGATGCCATTTGGTGTGACTAATGCACCGGGTGTATTTATGGAGTACATGAATAGGATTTTCCATCCTTATTTGGATAAGTTTGTGGTGGTGTTTATCGACGACATCTTGGTTTATTCGAAGAGCGAAGGAGAGCATGTCGAGCATCTGAAGATTGTGTTATCTGTGCTGAGAGAGAAGCAGTTGTTCGCGAAGCTTTCTAAGTGTGAATTTTGGTTGAAGGAAGTTAGTTTCCTTGGTCATGTGATTTCTAGTAGTGGTGTTGCGGTTGATCCGTCGAAGGTTGAAGCGGTGTCGCAATGGGAGACTCCGAAGTCAGTTTTTGAAATCAGAAGTTTTCTTGGTTTAGCCGGTTATTATCAGAAGTTTATTGAAGGATTTGCTAAGTTATCGTTGTCGTTGACGCAGTTGACTAGGAAAGGTCAAGCCTTTGTTTGGAACGCCAAGTGTGAAGCGAGTTTTCAAGAACTTAAGCGAAGGTTGACGACAGCTCCTGTTTTGATTCTGCCAAATCCAGAAGAACCATTCGTTGTGTATTGTGATGCTTCTTTGATGGGTTTAGGAGGTGTGTTGATGCAGAATAACCAAGTTGTAGCTTATGCTTCGAGGCAACTCAAAGTGCATGAGAAGAATTATCCGACACATGACTTAGAGTTGGCCGCCGTTGTGTTCATGTTGAAACTTTGGAGGCATTATTTATTTGGCGCAAGATTTGAAGTGTTTAGTGACCACAAGAGTTTGAGGTATCTTTTTGATCAAAAGGAATTGAATGCAAGACAAAGAAGATGGCTTGAACTTTTGAAGGATTTTGATTTTGGCTTGAACTATCATCCGGGTAAAGCGAATGTAGTAGCGGATGCATTGAGTCGGAAATCATTGCATATGTCGGCATTGATGGTGAAAGAGTTAGAATTGGTCGAGCAATTTCGAGATTTGAGTTTGGTTTGTGAGAGAACTTCTTTTGGATTTAAGTTGGGTATGTTAAAGCTTACGAGTGGTATTTTGGACGAAATTCGAGAAGGACAGAAATCGGATTTGAGCTTAGTTGATCGGTTGAATTTAATCAACCAAGGCCAAGGTGGTGATTTTCAGATTGATGAGAACGGGATTATGAGATGTCGGGATCGAGTTTGTGTTCCAAATGTTGTTGAGCTGAAAAAGAGTATCCTTGAGGAAGGACATCGTAGCGGATTGAGTATTCATCCGGGTGCCACTAAGATGTATCAGGATTTGAGGAAAGTATTTTGGTGGCCTAGTATGAAGAAGGATATCGCGGAATTTGTGTATTCTTGTTTGACTTGCCAGAAGTCAAAGATTGAGCATCAAAAGCCATCGGGGTTGATGAAGCCGTTGTTTATTCCTGAGTGGAAATGGGATAGTATCTCTATGGATTTTGTATCGGGTTTGCCGAGGACGACGAGTAATTTTGAGGCTATTTGGGTTATCGTGGATAGTTTGACTAAATCTGCTCACTTTATCCCTATGCGTATGGATTACCCTTTGGAGAAGTTGGCTAAGTTGTATATTGAGAGGATTGTGTGTTTGCATGGCATTCCGTCGAGTATTGTTTCGGATAGAGATCCGCGGTTTACTTCGAGATTTTGGGAAAGCCTGCAGAGTGCTTTGGGTACTAAGTTGCGTTTGAGTTCAGCTTATCATCCGCAGACTGATGGTCAGACGGAGAGGACGATTCAGTCGCTTGAAGATCTTTTGAGAGCCTGTGTATTGGAAAATGGAGGAGCTTGGGATAGCTACTTGCCTTTGATTGAGTTTACCTACAACAATAGTTTCCATTCGAGTATTGGTATGGCACCATTTGAGGCGTTGTATGGTAGGCGGTGTAGGACACCATTGTGTTGGTTCGAGTCCGGAGAGAGTTCTGTTGTTGGACCCGAGTTAGTTCAACAGACTACTGATAAGATCAAGATGATTCAAGAGATGATGAGAATTACTCAGAGTCGTCAGAAGAGTTATTATGACAAGAGGAGGAAGGCACTTGAATTTCAAGAGGGAGATCATGTGTTTCTTCGAGTCACTCCGATGACAGGTGTTGGTAGGGCACTGAAGTCGCGCAAGTTGTCGCCGCGTTTCATTGGTCCTTATCAGATTTTGCAAAGGATAGGGGAAGTGGCCTATCGTGTGGCTTTACCACCGTCGCTTGCTAATCTTCATGACGTATTCCATGTATCTCAGTTGAGGAAATACATTGCGGATCCGTCTCATGTAGTCCAAATAGATGATGTACAGGTGAGAGATAACCTGACTGTTGAGGCATCACCTATGCGGATTGAGGATCGGAAATTGAAGAAGCTTCGAGGTAAAGAGATTGCTTTAGTGAAGGTCGCTTGGGGAGGACCGGCTGGTGGAAATGTTACGTGGGAGCTTGAGAGCCAGATGAAGGAGTCTTATCCAGAGCTGTTTGAATCAGGTAACATTTTCGAGGGCGAAAATTCCTAAAGTGGGGGAGAGTTGTAACAGCCCAAAATTTCATTAAATAATTAATTATAGTAATTAATTGATTTAGTGGGATTTTATGTTAATGTTGGAAAATTAATTTTTATTAATTGGGATTAATAGAGAATTGAGAAGGAAATTGGAAGGAAAGAAAATAAAGGAAAATATAAGAGAGAAAGAAAAGAAAAGAAAGATAGAAAAACATTTGGAAAGAAAGAGGAAAGAAGAAGAAAAGAGAGAAAGAGAAGAGAAGAAGAGGAAAGTGGAATTCATCAAGAACCAACATCAAAGCTCCGATTAATCGAGGTAAGGGTGAGAAATGTTTCTATTTGATCATTGTATGATGTTATGTATGTTGGGTTAGGGTTTTAGTGGGGTTTCCATCGTTTTCCATTTAGGGCAAAATGTTGGATAATCGGTAGACTGAGGATTTAATCGGTTGAAACTGAGTAATAATGCCGTAGAATAGTCGGGTAACATGAGGGGATGTTGTTTGAACTGATTTGGATGTGTAAGAGAGGGTTGATGATGGATTGGTGAAGGAGGAACAAATAGGGTTCTGTTCTGCGCAGGTTCGCTGGCTCTCGCCAGGCGAGCGAAGGCGAATCTTCGCCAGACGAAGCCTAGCGAATGTTGGCGAGTAATTACATTTAAGTCCCAGTAGACTTCGCTGGTGGGTTCGCCAGGCGAAGATGGATAGCGAAGGTTCGCCCAGCGAAGGTGCTGGCGAATGGTGGCGAATGAAGTCAGTAGCTACTGACTTGGGTTTGCTGGGAAGTCTCGCCAGGCGAAGCCTAGCGAGTGTTCGCTGAGGGAGTTCGCCAGGCGAAGGCCAGGCGAAGGTTCGCTGCGAGGGTTCGCCAGGCGAATGTGGGCGAGTTTGACAGCATTTTTCTTTTGCTGTGTTGATCATGTGGAGATGGTTTGGTTGTTCCATATAGGTGGATACCTTATGATATGAATATAGATATGATCTATTGTGATAACATGTGCTGTGGGTAGCCTTCGGGCGTGAATCCTAGAGTTGTGATATGGAGGATTAATTGTAATCGGTTAAAATACATGTGAACATAATAAGTGATTATGTGTGTATTATTTAATGAATTTGCAAATGCTTGATGTGTATACAATTATGTAATGAGTATGCATGAGAATATTTTGAATATGTGTGCATAACTTATAATTGTATGATTGGTATTGTAATGAGAATACCTTGATTGTTGTGATAATTAGAGATACATGGGAATACAAAGAGGAATGTATGTGTATCGTCCAATGAATCGTGAGTGCATATATGTATGCGATTGTGGTGTGAATGCATGGGAACATATGTGATATGTGTGCATTGTTGTTGAATATGATGATGTGTGAAATGAATCCATTGATAAATGTTTGATATATGTTGTATGTGCAATCATGATGAAATTCTCGAAGGGGTGAATTATTCGAATGCATGGGGTTAAGACTCGGGAACGGTCTTAAGTGCATTTATTTGGGGTATAGAAGGAGGTGTTACATAATGCATATTTCCTCTACTCCTGTGCATGTGGTACCAATCACTGGATATCATGGGTATGTTATTGAGTAATTCTTAACACTGGACCAAGTCCTACAATGCCAGGTCGAAGTCATAAATTGCCACACCGAAGCCGAAAGTTACCAGACTGATATTGAAATATCGCCAGACCAAGGTCAAAAAATCATCGGACCGAAGTCTCATCCTAACTCCAATATATATGATGCATGATAATGACAAACAAATGCAAATATATCCATTTGAAACTTCATATCCTCTACATTGTTTATAACAACATGATTAACACCGGTTTCATTAACCTAATATAACAACAAGGCTTAACACTGGTTCCTAGAACCTATGATAACAACGAGGCTCAACACTTGTTCACAATAACCTACTACAAAATCAAGGATCAAAACTAGTTCTCACAAACCTAAACATATCAACACTGCTTGATAAGGCTAACAAATTGGTTCACTTTAAATCGAAACCATCAGTCACTACTACAAAATACACCTTCGATAACACTAATACTATTACAGTTATGTTGTCCACCGTTGTAATATTGCAAACTGGATGCGCCTGATATATGTTTTTTATTTTTTTGAAAGTTATTTAATCACAGTTGAGGTAAACAACCATGGTGATAAACTAAGTTTTACAAGCTTTGAATCCTAGCAACTATATTTTTTCCATTTTTCCTATTACAAAAAGTGTGTGTCACTTAAGTACATAAATAAATAAATAACTGAAAACTATTTAACCATGGGTTTACTATACAACCGTTGTAATAAGATCTACATTTCATTGTGCTTGAAATTAAAAAACGTGGTCAAAGGTTTTCCTAATAATTAAAACAAAAAAGATTCATTATTTCCCTTATAACATGCCCTAAGCAAACTAGCGAACCAGAGACGATAGCGATAGCGATAGAGATAGCGAAATCTTCATCTTCACAATCTTCATTTGAATCTTCATTCTTGATAATCTTCACTATCTTCAGTTTTAGTCTCTTCCTCTTCGAAGTACGGTATGTTTCATGCAAACTTATCTCTCTTTCTCATCTTTCTAATTATTGATAATCTTCATTCTTGTTTTATTTTATGGTTTATTTAGTGCAAAGTTCATATGCTTTATGTTTTGTTATTGGATTTAGTCATGAAAAAAATATTATAACTTTGCTACAATGGATATCTATATGCTTAAGATTTAGAGTTGTATTATTGTTATGAATATGCTTCAGTTTTTCGATATGCTTTAGGTTTATATTTTGTTGTGTCGTTCACAATATTGTTTTGATATAAATTTTATAACTTATGATGGATTATAGTTGGATGAAAGCTAATAGATTAGATTCAGCATATGATAAAGAAGTTTTTGAATTCCTTGAATACGCTGATCAAAATCTTCCCGACAATAATAATATATTTGATTTTCCTTGTGTTAATTGTGGGAATATAAATAAAGGTGCAAAGGATGAGATATTCCATCATTCCATCATCCATGTTGTGATGGTATATGTAAAAATTATACAATATGGACATGGCATGGTGAGGTGGAAAAAAACGAAAGTTGGCGTCACAAAGTCATGAAGTTGGTAAGATGAATATATGGGTGATCGACTAGAAGATATGTTTCATGATATTGGAGAATATTATTTTAAGAAAGCCCATATTTATGATACTTTATTTAATGATAAGGACACCCCTTTATATAAGGGGTGCAAAAGTTTTACACGATTGTCTACGATTTTAAAATTGTTTAATCTGAAAGCAAAAAATGGGTGGTCGGATAAAAGTTTTACGAAATTTCTTTATTTTCTAAAACAAATGCTTCCAGAAGATAACAATTTTCTTGATCGTTCTTATGACACAAAAAAGATATTGTGTCCAATGAGTTTATATCAAAATACATGCATGCCTTAATGACTGCATATTATACAGGAAAGAGTATGAAATTTTGGATCAATGTCCGGAATGTGGGGTGTCGTGTTACAAGTTAAAGGACAACAATGGCGATGACAATGACAATGGCAATGTTAGTAGAAAAAGGTCTCCTTTTAAGGTGTTATGGTACTTGCCAATAATTTCAAGGTTCAAGAGACTTTTTGCTAATTTGAGTGACGCAAAGAATATTAGATGGCATACAGATGAAAGAAAATGTGATGGAAATTGTTATACCCTAATTTTTACCACTAAGATCCCACCTCATTTGCATCTTCGCAATGTACCAAGATCACAAACTTTGGTTCTCCTGCTCTTCTTTGTGGGTTTGCTTCAGAGGGAGATCACCAAGCATCTATGTGTTTCTTTCTTGCTTTATGTTTGTTTATGTTTACTAACCTCTAACCAAAATACCAAAAATATGTTGTAGTTTGCTTGTTTCCTCTTCTCTATGTGTTCAGGATTTTGCAGAGAGATTAATGGCAAGGGCATTGGTTCCAAATCAAATGTGATTATTCATTCAAGTTTATATCAGTTGAAAGTTTGACCTCATCTTGGTCAAACCATCAAGAGTTTGCTTCAATTGCAAGTTATCTGTGTCAGTTGGCTATTTCTCAGGAAATGAGTATCCAAGGTCAAGTTGTCTTGTGGTTATCAACCAGTGATTCATAATAAGTTTGGTTAAAAATTAAATTCATTAAGCCACAAGGATACCTTCATCAAATATTTCTCAAGAACAAGGGTATTAGGCTTTTCATTTGTGTATTCTTGAGGTTTCCTTATTCCAGCTAAGAGTGCTATTGTACTAGGGTTTTCTCTTTAAGGCTACATTGAGCATTATTATTTTTCTATTGCAAGTTCATCATCATCTCAAGGTTTATCCTAGTTACTTGCTTAATAAGCTAACATCTTTAATGAGGATTAGAGGATTCCTCAAGGAATTACCTTTGTGGTTAGATCATCAATGGCAGAAGAATTTTTCTAAATTAAGACCTTTTGTTGAATGAGGTGCAAGTATGGATCATGTCACAAAAGAAGAGTTTGCATTTCCTACTTACAAGTTGATTTGGGTTCATTTTTTCATGTCTTTTATCTTTGGATTCATTAAGGCTTAGTTCAAGTTCATTTCAAGTTCTTATTCCAAGATCAAAGACATGAATCATGATTCAAATTCTTTTGACATACAAGTTACAAAAATTCAAGGTGTTAACATCCATTTCAAGTTCAATTTTCAAATGTTATTCGAGTTTACAAGTGTCACGGTAAGAATCGGAGGCCATAGCTATTGATTTAGTTAGACTTCACAAATCTTAAAATATCACACCGATCTTTAATTAATCCAAGGGAAGGGGTAAAGAAAGAATAACCCATAAATATGCAATGCAAAACAAATCAATAAAGAGATCTAAGGTTCGGGGATTGGTTATACTAAGGGAAGGTACTAGCTCTCTAAGTATCTATAGTACCCTATAGGAACCTCTTGTTGTATTTGTGTTATTGTCAAGTTGTTTGCTATTTGTATTGATTGATGAGATGAGAAGATAAATGTTTTTTATTATTTTTGTGTTTGGCAAGACACAAAGTCTTGTGCCTACGTACCAAGGAAGGATCAAAACCTCGTAGTTCAGGGTAAAGATTGAAAAGGGTTTGTTATGGTAAATTTTATTGAAGAAGAGACAAGTTGTCATCTTAAGGAGAATACTCAACTTAGCCACCACAAACATGTGGAAGAGGGATCTTTGCTTTACATTCAGAGAAGGGCTCCAACTTGGATATAGAACCCAACAAGTATGCCACATACCTCTCTCAAGTGGAAAAGAATCAATCATTTTTCTCACAATGTCATGGGATAATAGAATTACATCTCAACTACGGATGACTAATGTCTGGTCTGTTAGAAAAGGTTCTAAATTGAAAAGCCAAAGTGGTAAAAGGTTTGAATTAAAATTTTTGTCTTTTAGTCTTTGAAAGAGTTTTGAATATGCTTAAGATGATTTGAAGCATTTGTTAAGAAAATGAGTTGAAAAGATCAATGACCTGAAGTCATGGTTTTTATTGAAAGTGGTTTTGAGTTTAAGAGAGGAAACCCTAATTTAATAGTCTAAGTTTAAAAATAATCCTAAGGGAAACTTCCTAAGGGGTAGTAACTTTAAGGATTACAAGTTATGAGATATATGAACAAGAAGAAGTAAATATGCATATGCAAATGACAATGGTCAACAATGAGTCCCTTCCTTGGAATTAGGCAACATGATATAAAAGTATAAACTATTATTTAAGAAAGGAATCAAGCATGAAGTTCATGGTGCAAACAAGGATTAAAACACTTCAACAGACATGTACAAGGTTTATGAACAAACATTTGATCATGGTATACAACATTTAAGTGATCAAAGAACATTGTTTACAAGGCATGCTTCAACAAAACAAGTTAATGACCAAATCATGATTTAAATCAAAGCAAGATCACTATGAATCAACTAAGGCAAACATGGTCCAACAATTCACAACATGTATATACAAGGACAAGCAATAACTTAAGGATGAAGATTAGGATTAAGTTAATAAACATATGTTTTAATTTTTAATTAATATGTTAAAATAAAATAAAATCAAGACTTTAATAAAAATAAAATGTTTTTGTATTTTTGAAAATATTTAGGGTAATAAAATAAATGGGAAGGAAAAGAAATAAGCAAATAATCAAGAATTAAATTTGAAATAGAAAGAAAATAAAATAAGAAAAGAGAAAAAGAAAACAAGTGCGAAAAAATATGAGAATGCTGCCATGAGGGTTTGAACCCATGCCCTAATGCCTAAAGTTTAAAATCTTATCCACTAGGCCAGGTACTACAGTGTGATTACAAGGCGCGTGCAAGTAACAATATACGAAACTTCAATGTGAAAATGAACTAAAAAAACATCAAAAGGTTTGAGGCGAGAAGGATTTGAACCCCAGACCTCTCGCTTCACACAAACACACAAACCATCTTTAACCACTAGGGCACAACTCCAATTCGTTTAATAAGATACAAACATTAAATAACATATTAATAATCATATTAAAAAATAAGTTTCGCGCCATCCAGTCTTCTTCTTCCTCACGCACACTTCACCATTTTCAAATTTTCTTCAGATTCTAATTTCTTCATTTCTTAACCAAATTGAAAAGTGTAAACACCAAACTTACTTAAAATTTAACAAGGAATCTAATGGTATTACTCAATTGTATTTATTTTCACTCTATTGCAAATAATTAATCATACATCAGTATGACCCCTAAAATTACAAATCAACATGAAATGCTAAACATTATTGATCAGGACCAATTAGCATAGGGTATTAATCACTACATCATGGCAAGCAATTTGGTAACTTAAGTGGATGGAAATACTGCACTAATCATGGAGTTTCAGAGATGAACAACTTACCTATTAGAGTAAGTCCAATGCCCCTCCAAATGCACTTTCAAATGGTGAATGATGATGCAGTTATCTTTACTGAACCTCTAAGAACTGCTTCAATCCCTCATCTCGAATCCTCTTGCAAGTGACAAAAGTGAGAATGTGTTCTCTAATTTAAGAGTGTTATAGATGGAATATGATGATTGGAATAGTTTGTATGATGCTTATGGATGGTGTTTGAGGTATTAGACCGATTGGAAATGGTCAGAATAAAGAGTTAGGGAGTTTTTACTCCTTAGTCAACAAAATGACCAATTGAGAGTTTACTTTTTGATTGAAAAGTTTTCTGGTGTTTTGGAGGGTTTAGACAGCTTCTAAGGATGATTTGTGATATGTTGGAGTGATTGGTTTTATGGTTTTGTGACTGTGGAGGTTTTTGGAAGGTTTGATAGTTTTGATGGAAAGTAAAGAACAATGAAGTTCAAGGGAAGTTTGCTGAGATTTGAGGGATTTTTAGGCTCCAATGTTGTGTGTTTTTGCATCTGATATGAGTTTTTATTTATAGTGGAAAGGATCTGAGGCAAGTGAGAAGGATTTGAATAGAGAGTGATCAAGATCCAATGGACATTTCACCTTTCGCATAAAGTTTTTTCAAGTACAAGAAAAAGGGGCTTTCGCTTTCTAGCTTCTAAAGTTAACCTTGCTTCTAATGTTTCTCATGCTTACACAACTTGTACAAGTTGTTTGTGATATATATGAGACCTCCTTGAATTATGGAAAGTGGTGAAGGTGTGTTAAATACACAAGAAAGGGGGGGGGGGTTTGAATTGGGTATTTACTCTATTAAAACTTTTTCTGGGTTTCTTCACTTGTTGCTTTCTAGAGAGTTCTATAAGATGCATTACGGAAGCATATATAATAAAGCATAACACAAGTAAAGAACACAAGATATATCCTGGTTCACTTGAGCAACTCTCAAGCTAATCCAGTCCACCCTTCCAAGGTGATTTCGCCTCACTCAAGAAAGGACTTAATCCACTATAACCAAACTGATTACAGTTGCACAAGCTAACTGTAAGTGACTAACAAATAGAAAATGACACGTTCAGGGATCCCTTAGGATATAACGTTCATTGACATCTAATAGAATCCGATCACAAAAGATCTCCTATTAGATTCCACAAATGACAATTGTCACTTGTCATCTCAAGTATTCTGATCTTCACAAGATCACTTGAGGAACCACTAAATCTAAATAGAATTTGTGTTGCTGGAGATTACATGAGTGCTTCTTATAAAGCAGATTACTCCTAATTAAGTACATAGCAAGTATTGAGCAACAGCTCCTTGCTTCCTAATACAGAAACTAATCTAAATATAAATCTCTATGAGATTATTAAAACAGTAGTTTCCATATTGCTTAAAAGCTTTCTTATGTGAGCACTGCAGCTTCTTAGCATAAAGCTTTTCTTGTTAATCAACTATGTTGCTAACTTCACTCGTCAGCATCATTGCTTTGTAACAAGCTGGCTTGCTTTGTAATGAGCTAACTTGCTCGCTAACATTTGAATAAATCAAATGTTCTTCTTTTATAGTGCATTCAAAAGACGTTGTGAGGGTAGAGATGTCCATTCAAATATTCCAACATTAATTTCCCAACGGGTAGAATACTCATGTGTTGTATAGTACTGACATCACTTTCTTTTCCTTTTCTTGCAACGGTTAATATGTCATTGTGGGAGACAACTCTTATCCACCAATGATGTGATCTTCATTTATCAGTTTGGACATATCAGCTTCTGGCTTTGTTTCTTCTGATAATGTATCAGATGAGTAGTTCAGAAACTACTTTGGTATGATAGCATAATAACATCAGAGTCTGACTTCAGCACCTTGTTTATCAGAGTTGATAGCAACAGCTTATCTGATTAACACGTCTTCTTCTGGGTGAAGCTATATAATCTTCAACTTCAGAATCTAGCCTTCAGAGTCTTTCTGCACTTGGTCTTCAGAGCCTTCAGCCTTCAGAGCTTCAAGTCATCAGAGTCTTCAACACGTAATTCTTCAGAGGATTATATTTATAGAGTCTTGATCTTCAAAACCCTTAAGTCTTCAGAGTCTTTCTGCACTTGGTCTTCAGAGCATTCAACCTTCAGAGCTTCAAGTCATCAGAGTCTTCAGAGCTTGGTTCTCCAGAGGACTATATCTCAGATGCGTTGATAGCTTCCAGATCAGATACACTTGTCAGAGCAGAATCCCCAAGAGCATTGCAACTGCAATATATAACATCCTTGGATCTTTCTAATTGTGA
This sequence comes from Lathyrus sativus, assembly GCA_963859935.3. Classification (NCBI taxonomy): domain Eukaryota; kingdom Viridiplantae; phylum Streptophyta; class Magnoliopsida; order Fabales; family Fabaceae; genus Lathyrus; species Lathyrus sativus. The sequence goes on along the minus strand of OZ012740.1, from coordinate 180,811,843 downwards.
TTAGATACAGAGCCATACTTGCTTCTTCAATACGCTTTGATTGCTTTCAGATCAGATGCACTTCTCAGAGCAGAATCCACAGGAGCATTGAAACTGCAATATCCAGCATCCTTGGATCTTTCTGATTGTGAACAGATACAGAGGCAAACTTGCTTCTTTAATAAGCGCTTTATGTCACGTCACACAAAGTAACTCCATATTGAATTTAATGCACTTCTTGATATTGTTTGTTGATTTGATATCTTTATTTAACGATCTGCACACAACAAACATTAGAACATAAAATGGTTCTTTCACAAATACTTAATTATTATCATCAAAACATAGAGATAACATGTAGAGACAATTCTTGCTCTTACAATCTCCCCCTTTTTGATGATGACAAAAACATGTATTTTGATAGAACATTTTATACAGGGTAAACACCAAGCATTAACATATTCAGAGTTTCAAGCAACAGCTCCCCCTGAATATGTTAACTTTAAACATTCTTTTTATGCTTGTTCAGAGACTTTCTCTGATCCCAAGACTCATAAAATAGAAATATTTAAAAAACACAAAACAAATAGAAGATAAGGAATACTTCACTACGATATAAGAGAGCATGAGTCTTTAGCATCTAGACTAGTTCAGCTGAACTTCCATCTTCAGATCTTTAGAACTTGTTTTCTCTAAACATCGTATCAGAGCCGTATATCTTCAGAGTCTTCTAGAGCATTTTCACATCTTTCTTCAGATGAGAAGCTCCCTCTGAATTTCAGACTGGGTAAAAATCAAATATTCTGACTTGTGAACCTTTCTGGGTGAACTCCCTCTGGCTACAATAGGTTAGATATTTAGATCTTCAAAACTCCCCCTGAATCTGATACTAGTTCCTGATTCTGAGTCTGAGACCAATTCTTGCTTTTATGAAGATTTCTGATTCTTATGCTCTAATTATCATATTCACCGACAGTTTACATCTTCTGAACATTATGATACCAAAATCAAGATGACTTTAACTTTCTCTTGAACAGTATTGGGTCCATCTGATTCTGAATATGTTCACGAAGTGTATAACTTTGATTATATGAACAACCAGATCATTTAAACTCAGAGTTCATTCATTTGACCTGTCTTTAGAATGCCTAGTGAACTTGTTCAGAGTTCCTCGGTAAAACATCAAACATACAGTTAGTAATAACTTTAAGGATTACAAGTTATGAGATATATGAACAAGAAGAAGTAAATATGCATATGCAAATGACAATGGTCAACAATGAGTCCCTTCCTTGGAATTAGGCAACATGATATAAAAGTATAAACTATTATTTAAGAAAGGAATCAAGCATGAAGTTCATGGTGCAAACAAGGATTAAAACACTTCAACAGACATGTACAAGGTTTATAAACAAACATTTGATCATGGTATACAACATTTAAGTGATCAAAGAACATTGTTTACAAGGCATGCTTCAACAAAACAAGTTAATGACCAAATCATGATTTAAATCAAAGCAAGATCACTATGAATCAACTAAGGCAAACATGGTCCAACAATTCACAACATGTATATACAAGGACAAGCAATAACTTAAGGATGAAGATTAGGATTAAGTTAATAAACATATGTTTTAATTTTTAATTAATATGTTAAAATAAAATAAAATCAAGACTTTAATAAAAATAAAATGTTTTTGTATTTTTGAAAATATTTAGGGTAATAAAATAAATGGGAAGGAAAAGAAATAAGCAAATAATCAAGAATTAAATTTGAAATAGAAAGAAAATAAAATAAGAAAAGAGAAAAAGAAAACAAGTGCGAAAAAATATGAGAATGCTGCCATGAGGGTTTGAACCCATGCCCTAATGCCTAAAGTTTAAAATCTTATCCACTAGGCCAGGTACTACAGTGTGATTACAAGGCGCGTGCAAGTAACAATATACGAAACTTCAATGTGAAAATGAACTAAAAAAACATCAAAAGGTTTGAGGCGAGAAGGATTTGAACCCCAGACCTCTCGCTTCACACAAACACACAAACCATCTTTAACCACTAGGGCACAACTCCAATTCGTTTAATAAGATACAAACATTAAATAACATATTAATAATCATATTAAAAAATAAGTTTCGCGCCATCCAGTCTTCTTCTTCCTCACGCACACTTCACCATTTTCAAATTTTCTTCAGATTCTAATTTCTTCATTTCTTAACCAAATTGAAAAGTGTAAACACCAAACTTACTTAAAATTTAACAAGGAATCTAATGGTATTACTCAATTGTATTTATTTTCACTCTATTGCAAATAATTAATCATACATCAGTATGACCCCTAAAATTACAAATCAACATGAAATGCTAAACATTATTGATCAGGACCAATTAGCATAGGGTATTAATCACTACATCATGGCAAGCAATTTGGTAACTTAAGTGGATGGAAATACTGCACTAATCATGGAGTTTCAGAGATGAACAACTTACCTATTAGAGTAAGTCCAATGCCCCTCCAAATGCACTTTCAAATGGTGAATGATGATGCAGTTATCTTTACTGAACCTCTAAGAACTGCTTCAATCCCTCATCTCGAATCCTCTTGCAAGTGACAAAAGTGAGAATGTGTTCTCTAATTTAAGAGTGTTATAGATGGAATATGATGATTGGAATAGTTTGTATGATGCTTATGGATGGTGTTTGAGGTATTAGACCGATTGGAAATGGTCAGAATAAAGAGTTAGGGAGTTTTTACTCCTTAGTCAACAAAATGACCAATTGAGAGTTTACTTTTTGATTGAAAAGTTTTCTGGTGTTTTGGAGGGTTTAGACAGCTTCTAAGGATGATTTGTGATATGTTGGAGTGATTGGTTTTATGGTTTTGTGACTGTGGAGGTTTTTGGAAGGTTTGATAGTTTTGATGGAAAGTAAAGAACAATGAAGTTCAAGGGAAGTTTGCTGAGATTTGAGGGATTTTTAGGCTCCAATGTTGTGTGTTTTTGCATCTGATATGAGTTTTTATTTATAGTGGAAAGGATCTGAGGCAAGTGAGAAGGATTTGAATAGAGAGTGATCAAGATCCAATGGACATTTCACCTTTCGCATAAAGTTTTTTCAAGTACAAGAAAAAGGGGCTTTCGCTTTCTAGCTTCTAAAGTTAACCTTGCTTCTAATGTTTCTCATGCTTACACAACTTGTACAAGTTGTTTGTGATATATATGAGACCTCCTTGAATTATGGAAAGTGGTGAAGGTGTGTTAAATACACAAGAAAGGGGGGGGGTTTGAATTGGGTATTTACTCTATTAAAACTTTTTCTGGGTTTCTTCACTTGTTGCTTTCTAGAGAGTTCTATAAGTTGCATTACGGAAGCATATATAATAAAGCATAACACAAGTAAAGAACACAAGATATATCCTGGTTCACTTGAGCAACTCTCAAGCTAATCCAGTCCACCCTTCCAAGGTGATTTCGCCTCACTCAAGAAAGGACTTAATCCACTATAACCAAACTGATTACAGTTGCACAAGCTAACTGTAAGTGACTAACAAATAGAAAATGACACGTTCAGGGATCCCTTAGGATATAACGTTCATTGACATCTAATAGAATCCGATCACAAAAGATCTCCTATTAGATTCCACAAATGACAATTGTCACTTGTCATCTCAAGTATTCTGATCTTCACAAGATCACTTGAGGCACCACTAAATTTAAATAGAATTTGTGTTGCTGGAGATTACATGAGTGCTTCTTATAAAGCAGATTACTCCTAATTAAGTACATAGCAAGTATTGAGCAACAGCTCCTTGTTTCCTAATACAGAAACTAATCTAAATATAAATCTCTATGAGATTATTAAAACAGTAGTTTCCATATTGCTTAAAAGCTTTCTTATGTGAGCACTGCAGCTTCTTAGCATAAAGCTTTTCTTGTTAATCAACTATGTTGCTAACTTCACTCGTCAGCATCATTGCTTTGTAACAAGCTGGCTTGCTTTGTAATGAGCTAACTTGCTCGCTAACATTTGAATAAATCAAATGTTCTTCTTTTATAGTGCATTCAAAAGACGTTGTGAGGGTAGAGATGTCCATTCAAATATTCCAACATTAATTTCCCAACGGATAGAATACTCATGTGTGTATAGTACTGACATCACTTTCTTTTCCTTTTCTTGCAACGGTTAATATGTCATTGTGGGAGACAACTCTTATCCACCAATGATGTGATCTTCATTTATCAGTTTGGACATATCAGCTTCTGGCTTTGTTTCTTCTGATAATGTATCAGATGAGTTGTTTAGAAACTACTTTGGTATGATAGCATAATAACATCAGAGTCTGACTTCAGCACCTTGTTTATCAGAGTTGATAGCAACAGCTTATCTGATTAACACGTCTTCTTCTGGGTGAAGCTATATAATCTTCAACTTCAGAATCTAGCCTTCAGAGTCTTTCTGCACTTGGTCTTCAGAGCCTTCAGCCTTCAGAGCTTCAAGTCATCAGAGTCTTCAACACGTAATTCTTCAGAGGATTATATTTATAGAGTCTTGATCTTCAAAACCCTTAAGTCTTCAGAGTCTTTCTGCACTTGGTCTTCAGAGCATTCAGCCTTCAGAGCTTCAAGTCATCAGAGTCTTCAGAGCTTGGTTCTCCAGAGGACTATATCTCAGATGCGTTGATAGCTTCCAGATCAGATACACTTGTCAGAGCAGAATCCCCAAGAGCATTGCAACTGCAATATACAACATCCTTGGATCTTTCTAATTATGATCAGATACAGAGCCATACTTGCTTCTTCAATACGCTTTGATTGCTTTCAGATCAGATGTACTTCTTAGAGCAGAATCCATAGGAGCATTGCAACTTCAATATCCAGCATCCTTGGATCTTTCTGATTGTGAACAGATACAGAGGCAAACTTGCTTCTTTAATAAGCGCTTTATGTCACGTCACACAAAGTAACTCCATATTGAATTTAATGCACTTCTTGATATTGTTTGTTGATTTGATATCTTTATTTAACGATCTGCACACAACAAACATTAGAACATAAAATGGTTCTTTCACAAATACTTAATTATTATCATCAAAACATAGAGATAACATGTAGAGACAATTCTTGCTCTTACAATCTCCCCCTTTTTGATGATGACAAAAACATGTATTTTGATAGAACATTTTATACAGGATAAACACCAAGCATTAACATATTCAGAGTTTCAAGCAACAGCTCCCCCTGAATGTGTTAACTTTAAACATTCTTTTTATGCTTGTTCAGAGACTTTCTATGATCCCAAGACTCATAAAATAGAAATATTTAAAAAACACAAAACAAATAGAAGATAAGGAATACTTCACTACGATATAAGAGAGCATGAGTCTTTAGCATCTAGACTAGTTCAGCTGAACTTCCATCTTCAGATCTTTAGAACTTGTTTTCTCTAAACATCGTATCAGAGCCGTATATCTTCAGAGTCTTCTAGAGCATTTTCACATCTTTCTTCAGATGAGAAGCTCCCTCTGAATTTCAGACTGGGTGAAAATCAAATATTCTGACTTGTGAACCTTTCTGGGTGAACTCCCTCTGGCTACAATAGGTTAGATATTTAGATCTTCAAAACTCCCCCTGAATCTGATACTAGTTCCTGATTCTGAGTCTGAGACCAATTCTTGCTTTTATGAAGATTTCTGATTCTTATGCTCTAATTATCATATTCACCGACAGTTTACATCTTCTGAACATTATGATACCAAAATCAAGATGACTTTAACTTTCTCTTGAACAGTATTGGGTCCATCTGATTCTGAATATGTTCACGAAGTGTATAACTTTGATTATATGAACAACCAGTTCATTTAAACTCAGAGTTCATTCATTTGACCTGTCTTTAGAATGCCTAGTGAACTTGTTCAGAGTTCCTCGGTAAAACATCAAACATACAGTTAGTAATAAACACAGTTTATATCAGAGTTGATGTTTTGAATTCTCTTTAGGTTATATCAGATTATATTCTATTTCTTCAGATTATATCAAAATCATATTTTATTTCTCCCCCTTTTTGACATCATAAAAAAGGTGAGTTTTCATTAAAGACTGGATTTAAAATATATTCTATTTCTCCCTCTTTTATATTAGAATTAAATTAATAGAGTCAAGAAATAAAACCTGAGTGCCTAATTCTTATAGGTTGACATCTTTTCCAGAATTTGTTGAAGCATGCACAGAAGAGAGTTGTTGACAAGTTTATGTTTAGCAAAGCTTTCTCTGAAAACTTGTTGTTCTTTCTTCATAGCTTGTTGATCTTCTTGAATCTTACTAACGTCACGTTCTTAACGTACAAGAGTAGTTTCAAAAGAAGAACCAACTACAGCAACTTGCTTAGCCTTCTCAGCATCTACAGTTTCTTGTGTCAATCTGACAGTTTCTTTTCTGGAATCTTCCTATGCTAAAAATCTCGCTTCTTCAGCAGCTCTTTCTTCAGCTTCTTTTTGCTTCTAAGCAAGAAGTTTGAATTTTCTTATCCTTTCTAGCTTGTCTTCTCTTTCCTTAACCAGTTGAACTTCAGCTTCTAGTAACTTGAAAAGCGTCCAGATTCAAAGTTCAATCACTTCTGAAAGACGTTCCAGAAAGTCTCAAACTCTAGAGGATGAAGGTTTATTGACATTCATACCACCTCTGATACCAAATGAAGGTTTATTAACATGAACATACTCAGAGAAATGAATAGTGCTCAGAGGTAATGTGTTGAAAGGACAGAGGAAAGGTTCAGAGGGATTTGCATCATCTGGTTGCTTTGAAGAGGAACTTCAGAAAAATTGGTTTACTGAGGAATACCAATTTAAGGAGGTGTAGGAATTGTTGAAACCATATTCTCTTTTAACAGAGCAGATGCAGATGGAGAGGAGCTTTCAGAATCTAGACTTTCACTTTTCAGAAAGCTCATATATCTTTGAGATTCTGAGATCTTCAGAGTTATTCTTTCTTTGAGTGCTTTCCATTCTGACTTTTATCTTTCTTCATCTTGTTTCTTCAACATCAAAACACTATACTTCAGAAGTATCAGAGTTTGATTTGACAGAACTTCTTCTAATTAAATATTTTATCTAGATCTCCAGATAATCCAAATCTTTAGATGATCTACGACTTCAGATTTGCTCAGATCTTTAGACGAGCATCTTTTACACCAATAGACGGTAATGTGCAAAAAATGCATTCTGATTTTTCAGTCTTATGCATATGATAGTTCTCCAGCTGATTCTTTATCCAGAGCATCTGATACTACAACAAGCAACAATGTCATATTCTGCTTCTGCAGTAGAGAGTGCTATTTTGAGTTGCTTCTTGCTGCAACAAGGATCAGATTGTCTGACAACTTCTAGATGTGCTTCTTGCGTTCTACTCTGTCTTCAGCAAAATCAGCATCACAGAAACCTACTAAATTATATTCAACTGATTTTCTCTTCTTATCCTAGAGTGTTGAATGTATGAGAGTCTTAGCTGGCTACTCTCTGACAGATTAGTCTTCTTTCTGCTACATTCTTCTTTTGAATCATAATGACTTCTTCAGCTTCCTTTCTTTTGAATAGAAACATATCTCCTCTGATGTTTGTATCATCTTGAAAAATAGTTATGAATTCCAGATTCTTCCTTTGGTCTTCATCTTCTGATCATCCATCTTCTTATACCAATGATCACGCCTCTTTATCTTCTTCAAAAACAACTTGTTTTCAGATGAACGCTAGTTTCTCAGAGTAAGCATAAGCTTAAAAAAATTATGAGCTGAGGAAACTTGCTGACTACTTGCATCATAAGAACTTATCCTTTGAATAGACGTAGTTGATCATCACATACTATCATCAAACCAAGATGTATTTCTAGCATCTATTTGAATGACAATCTTGCTCTTTATCAACCAGCATCAGATCATCTGATGGTGACTTCTTCTGCTAACCCGCCTTTGGTTTCTGATTCCAATCTTGCAACCAAATCAATCTCAAGTTCATACTTCAACTCAATCCCAAGAGTTCAGAAGAAGGTGAACATTACCAAATACATTCATGTATCAACAGCTTTACTGAACAAATTTCCTTTCTGATATTTCTTCAGAAACTATTAAAGCTTTTGCTTTATCTTTTGGAGAGGTTCTCAGACTTTCGAACCATAACTATTAGAGTTATGTTAGTTAGTCCTTCTTGTCATCGACATTCAGTCTTTGCCCAGAAGATCTTCATCAACAAATGATAACTCAATCAATGACATCAAGCCCAAAAGTGTTTCTTCAGAGGGTTTGATACTGATATGGTTCAGATACTAGATTTCATTGTTTTCCAGAATAGATTCTTCAGACTGTGAAGTTGCAATTCTACTTATCTTGATCAACATCTATTGAGTGAACAAGTATGGAAGTGTTTCCTTGCATCAGATTCTCTGATGAAGTTCTGTCTTCTTCTTATCAGAGTAAGCTTCAGATCTTATGATGAAGTTCCAGAGTAAGCTTCAGATCTATGCAGCTTATCTCTAGCGAATGTTTCAGTAAACTGTTCATCCAGAGGAACACTTCATATTAGAGCAGATCTTCATTCTTCAGATTTCCTTGTTATCCAGATGTAAGCTTTGTTGCTGACGTTTTAGAGTCATGCATAATCTGATTCTCAGAGCCTCTGCAGTTGCAACCTTTGAGATAAGTGCGCTCAGAGTATTCTGAAACATTGCTTTATCAAAGTCTTCTGTAGCTTTTCTTCCTTAGAGTCCCCTATAGCTTAGCTCTTTCAGAGTCTTCTCTTCTTTTGAGTGCCAGATGGATGCATGGGAGTCTTTAGTTGGCTTTCTTTCAGTCAGATTAAACTTCTTCAGAAGCTCCTTCACATACTTCATCTGATGTATGTAAATTCCTTCTGGAGTCTGACTGACTTGACTGCCCAGAAAGTATCTTAGCTTTCCCATCATGCTTATTTCATCTTCTGCCTACATACACTTAGCAAACTCCTTTCCAAGTGTAATATTTGTTGTTCCAACAATAATATCATCTACATCAATCTGATAGATTAAAATATCTTTCTTAATTGATTTATGAAAAAAAGTGTTATCAATCTTTCCTCTAATAAAATTATTTTCCAAAAGAAAATTACTCAGCCTTTCACACCAAGCTCTGAGAGCTTGTTTTAGGCTATATAATGATTTCTTTAATTTAAAGAACGTGTTCTGGAAATCTTTCATTTTCAAAACCAGGAGGTTGATGAACACACACTTCTTCTTCAATTAAACCATTTAAAAAGTATTTTTAATATTCATCTGATTTTGATTGATGTTAATCTGAGCAACAAAGGAAATTAACAAGAGTATGGATTCTAACCTTGCCACAGAAGCATATGTCTCTGTGTAGTCAAAAACCTTCTTGCTGACTAGCCTTGAAGATATGAGGAAGGATCTTGTTCTTGTGAGAGGAGCCAGTAACAACATCTGAAGTAGGATCTTCTGAATTTCTCTTCTGAGCTGATCTCATATCCTTTGGTTGCGTACTGCAGTATATTCATCAACACATCATCCATCTGATTTCTGAGAGACATCTTTAGAGCACAGATATTCCGATCTTCATGATTAAGGCATCTAACTTCCATCAGGCTTTATCTTCTGATTTTGTTAGCATGACTCAAATGCAGATCCAGTCTTGATACAATTATCATCAAATTTAGATGAATCATATGACACAGTTTAAATGACAATTTTGTTCTTACACTGCTGAGCTAACTCATACAGAGTTATTTCAACCAGAGTTGACAGAACAATTGCTTCTGAAAAGAATGTCAACTAAATTCATTATGAACAACACTAGTGACTTAAATCCCTTTTAAAAAACAGATTGAATGACTTTTGTCATTGTATCTTTCTGAACAGCTTGACTTCAGGATCCAAACATTATGAACTTCTGAGAAAGAATGTCTGATAACATCTGACCAATTACAGTTTGTTCAACTGAGATAAAATCTCAAGTTAACAAAACTTAAATGTCCATGCTACTTCTAATGAAATCTCAGAGTTCATCTTACATCATATCCATGATGAGTTATTGAACTTCTTTACACGAAACATCTATAGATTTCTTTGAAGCTTCTCAAGGAAAACAACATTCTGATGCCTTGAATCAGGAGGATCATTGCTTCAAAATTTGAACTATCTCTGTTCCACCCCTTTTCTGCAGACTTTATTCTGAAGCTCCTATGAGTCAAATTCATTAGCCAACAATATTTCTTTACTTACTAAAGATAATTCCCAATGAGCTTTTCATGAGAAAGTCAAGAGTGGACTAATCTATTTCTTGAAAACATCTCATACTCATATAGAAATAATCTTCAGCAAACAAGATTTCTTGCTTCTAATGAATTGATCTTTTGAGCGAATACGTTGTATATCCAAACGCATTTTAAGATAAGCATTCAATAAAACTTCTTAATTGATGAATTTATCTTGTCAGCTGATTCTTCAATCTTCTTCCAAGCTCTAGTGGAGAAGATTTAGTTGTTGATAACTTCAAAACTTCAAACTTCAACGAATCACTGACTTGCTCAAGATAACCCATTAGATTACAATTTCAGTACTCATCTTCATCAAAAACTGATATTTGACTGAAATTGTAAGAGAAGTGAAAAACCACCATGAGTATTTCTTCACACAGCTTTAGGATCTTTTTCTGACACTGTTAGGCGTTTGAAATCCATCAATAACAGAACCGGTGCTCTGATACCAACTGAAGGTGTGAGAAATACACAAGAAATAGGGGGTTTGAATTGGGTATTTACTCTATTAAAACTTTTTCTGGGTTTCTTCACTTGGTGCTTTCTAGAGAGTTCTATAAGATGCATTGCGGAAGAATATATAATAAAGCATAACACAAGTAAAGAACACAAGATATATCCTGGTTCACTTGAGCAACTCTCAAGCTAATCCAATCCACCCTTCCAAGGTGATTTTGCCTCACTCAAGCAAGGACTTAATCCACTATAACCAAACTGATTACAGTTGCACAAGTTAACTGCAGGTGACTAACAAATAGACAATAACACGTTCAGGGATCCCTTAGGATATAACGTTCATTGACATCTAATAGAATCCGATCACAAAATATCTCCTATTAGATTCCATAAATGACAACTATCACTTGTCATCTCAAGTATTCTGATCTTCACAAGATCACTTGAGGAACTACTAATTCTAAATAGAATTTGAGTTGCCGGAGATTACATGAGTGCTTCTTATAAAGCATATTACTCCTACTCAAGTACATAGCAAGTACTGAGCAACAGCTCCTTGCTTCCTAATACAGAAACTAATCTAAAGATAAATCTCTATGAGATTATTAGAACAGTAGTTTCCATATTGCTTAAAAGCTTTCCTATGTGAGCACTGCGGCTTCTTAGCATAAAGCTTTTCTTGTTAATCAACTATGTTGCTAACTTCACTCGTCAGCATCATTGCTTTGTAACAAGCTGACTTGCTTTGTAATGAGCTAACTTGCTCGCTAACATTTGAACCAATCAAATGTTCTTCTTTTATAGTGCATTGAAAAGACGTTGTGAGGGTCGAGATGTCCATTCAAATATTCCAATGTTCATTTCCCAACGGATATAATACTCATGTGTTGTATAGTACTAACATCACTTTCTTTTCCTTTTCTTGCATTGTTAATATATCATTGTGGGAGACAAATCTTATCCACCAATGATGTGATCCTCATTTATCAGTTTAGACAGATCAACTTCTGGCTTTGTTTCTTCTGATAATGTATTAGATGAGTAGTTCAGAAACTACTTTGGTATGATAGCGTAATAACATCAGAGTCTGACTTCAGCACCTTGTTTATCATAGTTGATAGCAACAACTTATCTGATTAACACGTCTTCTTCTGGGTGAAGCTATATAATCTTCAACTTCAGAACCTTGTCTTCAGAGTCTTTCTGCACTTGATCTTCAGAGCCTTCAGCCTTCAGAGCTTCAAGTCATCAGAGTCTTCAGCATGTAATTCTTCAGAGGATTATATCTTTAGAGTCTTGATCTTCAGAACCCTTAAGTCTTCAGAGTCTTTATGCACTTGGTCTTCAGAGCATTCAGCCTTCAGAGCTTCAAGTCATCAGAGTCTTCAGAGCTTGGTTCTCCAGAGGACTATATCTCAGATGCGTTGATAGCTTCCAGATCAGATACACTTGTCAGAGCAGAATCCCCAAGAGCATTGCAACTGCAATATATAACATCCTTGGATCTTTCTAATTGTGATTAGATACAGAGCCATACTTGCTTCTTCAATACGCTTTGATTGCTTTCAGATCAGATGCACTTCTCAGAGCAGAATCCACAGGAGCATTGAAACTGCAATATCCAGCATCCTTGGATCTTTCTGATTGTGAACAGATACAGAGGCAAACTTGCTTCTTTAATAAGCGCTTTATGTCACGTCACACAAAGTAACTCCATATTGAATTTAATTCACTTCTTGATATTGTTTGTTAATTTGATATCTTTATTTAACGATCTGCACACAACAAACATTAGAACATAAAATGGTTCTTTCACAAATACTTAATTGTTATCATTAAAACATAGAGATAACATGTAGAGACAATTGTTGCTCTTACAAGTGGTTGGGAGCAAAAAGTAGCTTTTTGTCCAATATCCAAAAGTCAATCAAGTTGGCATGTTGGATGATGCTTTTCTATGGTGTAACAAGATCCAATTCTACAGAATTTGATATCCTTGGGAAGTGTTTAGGATAAGGACCAAGTTTATAGTTGATGACAAGTTCAAAAAAGTCTTAGAACATGGCCAAAAGTGATCATGAATATGTGTGAAAATCTGATTGTACATTTCTGCCTAGGTCAAAATGCCTTACCATGGCCACTTGGCAAATTCATAAATTGTGTCAAGCAAGATAAATCTATGTTCTTAGTACCATTAGAAAGATGAGATCACAAACTATAACTTTGGTGTTGATCACTTGGAAATAATAAATTTGGATCATGGAGAAAAATGGCCAACGAAATTGGACTTTTCACTGATTTATACCTAGAGAAATTTCTAAGTATTAAACATTTCGAATCTTTGAAAAACCTCAACCTTGATCAATCATAATTTCCAATTGGTAAATGATTTTGAGTCTATTATTTCACCAATTTTAATTATGTAATACCATCTTTAAAATTAGTTCCCAAGTGTTTCCATTAGATGCTTGAGGAAGAAGTTATGGTCTTGGAGAGTAGGACATTTGTTCATGAGATTTCATAACTTAGAAAAATTTTAAAAACCTAATTTCAACAACTTTGAATCTCTTCTTGATTTTATTAATTGATCATGATACAACACAATCATCCATCATATTTTCATGATTCTTGACTTGTGAAGTCCTTGTTTGACCAAAAATCTCAAAAGTCAAACTTTGACTTTGATGAACAGTTAACTTTTTCCAAATGAACTTGATTTCTTCAATTGTCAATGGATTAAGCTTCTTCTTTAAACTTGAAAGGACAAATGACCTACCATCGAACATATGATAGCCTAAGCAAAGGTATTTTATCAGCAGTAAGCTTTCATAAAAATTTGATAAAGGATAATATGTTTAAAAAGTTAATAAACCTCCCCTCGCCTCGGGTTATAAGCCATAGGCTAGTCTCAGTTTCTTTTTTAATCAAGTATTCCACTTGAATATGGTAAAAGAAACCTCCCATCACCTCGGGTTATAAGCCACGGGCTGGTCTCAGTTTCTTATTTAATCAAGTCTTCCACTTGAAAAGGGTAAAAATAAACCTCCCCTCTCCTCGGGTCATAAGCCACAAACTGGTGTTCGTTTCTTCTTTAATCAAGTCTTCCACTTAAAAAGGGTAAAAATAAACCTCCCCTCGCCTCGGGTCATAAGCCACAGACTGGTCTTAGTTTCTTCTTTAATCAAGTCTTCCACTTGAAAAGGGTAAAAATAAACCTCACCTTAGGTCATAAGCCACATAATGGTTTCAGTTTCTTCTTATCAAGTATTCCACTTGAAAAGGTTAAAATAAACTCCTGAGAAAGTAATCACTTGTAGGAAAGTATCTTCACATGGGATTAGGAATTTCACTGGAGATTTATAACTTCAACGGGGATTAAACTTCATCAGGGACTTCCATAGATATGCCATTTGATGGAAGCAAAATTTGAATAATAACCTCACTGGGAAGCATTTTGAAACTGCATTAGAGCAAATAAAATTCTTGCAACAGGATATCTTAAATAAAGAGAAAAACACTTGTAAAAGTCTTCAACAAACTTCTCTCACGGGATTTCCGGAGAGATGCCATTTAATAGAAGAAAATTTGATAATTTGCTAACTTCGTTGGGGATAGACAAGTTGTTTTGGAAAGAGACTTCCATTTTCCATATTTAAGAAAATTCGAGAACAAAAACAAGCTGCTCAAATAAAGAGACTGTCACTTGTTGTCCGGTATAGATTCTAAGAAAGCGTTATAACAACATTGTTGGGGAATAAAGGTTTGTCTTCAATGGGGATCCATAAGCAGATTCTTCTAGAAGATAAAATGTGTTCAAACACGCAAAACAAATGCACTATCGATCTAGGTTTAACAGCCTAGAGAGATCCAAGACCGTAATTGTCAGAGACCAAAGTTCAATCCAGGAATGAAGTGGAGAGAAACGGTCAAACAATACTCTACCCAATGAGGAATAAACTCGACTGGGGATTTATCCTATCCAAATGTGGAAAGGAATAGCTATAGAAAAATATTCCATGAGGGATACACTCGATGGGGAATTAGAAAAGATATACACTTTCTGCTTAAGGTTGACAAGTTTACTAGGAGAGATGAAAAACAAAGTCACCTGGAGATAAACACAGCCAAAGTGAGTAAAGTAAGCAATACCGCGAATATGTGGAATGCACATGCGTCATGCATATGCGTATGAATGTATGTATGTCTTGATGTATTGATGCTCACAAAACAGATGAAGGAGACAAATTGGAGATGAAATAAACATCATACTACAACTAGGTACATGGCCATGGAAACATCACTGGGGATGAATTGAATGCCATAGATGGAACAAAGTCCTGCTTCAAGGCTCCAATCTCTCTGGGAGAGGAAGAAACCTCACTTGGGGATGACCTAAAATAATCTTCTATCGTCAAAAATACACTAAGGGATAACAACATGAGCTCCACTTCACGGGGAAGAAAGATCAACTAGGGAAGGGCCAACCATGAATGGAGAAGCTTAAATCAAGATTGCAGCTAGAGGTACCAGCTTGAGACTTCATAAGGGATAAAATAAATATCCATTTCCCTGGAGAGGTCTGAAACAGAGTTGTAGCTAGAATATCAAGCTTTGAGACTTTATGGGGAATGGTGAAATTCTGGCAAGCACGCGATGGATGTTATTGTAGATGTTATGACATCCACTGTAACATGTACTACTGCACTTAATAATAAGCTATAAATGGAAAGCAGTAAATAACACAAGTAATTGTTCTCCCAGTTCAGTGTCAACCACACTTACATCTGGGGGCTACCAAGCCAGGGAGGAAATTCACTATCAGTAGAATTAATTCAGAGTCAAACAATCCCATTTTACACTCCTCATTTAAGACCTACCCAATGACACTTCAGCCTAGAGACCACTAGACCTGAGTATACCCACTCACTCCCCCTCAATCACCTCAGTGATATCAATACACAATTACAAAACCAATATGAAGATAAACTTCAAACACACCTTGATCTTGCTTCACAGCTTTGATCAAGGGACACACACTCTTGCTTAACAGCTTTGAGTGACACAATGAACACACATGTTCATACATAATAACCACATCAATTCTACAGTATACAATTGCTTGGCACACAAGGAATCTGATTCCTAGACTCACGTGAAGAAAAAAGTTCTTCACTCACAAAACACACTATATGATTTCTCACTAGAAGATCTATCCTCTGCGTGTCTGTCCATTAGGAATGATCCTTCTGCTATTTATAATGCAGACCTGCTTTGGGCCTTGGTGGAGAAATTAGGTTTACCCAAGATAAACCTTTCTTCATGAAGCTACGCACTTACCATTAGGTCAGGAGTCTTCTATGTTATCCTCAACAATGCCTGTTATGTGGCCTAAAATAACTATGCTTCCTAGATTTTTTCTTGAAGTATAGCCTGAGCTAATAACAGAAAAACAAACTTGCGCGCCCTGATGTCATACGATCAATGTCATAACATTCAGTCATGACATTCAGCTTCACTTACTCTTAGCTTTCCCTACAAACCACTCTTCATGCATGTCCTAACATCAGTTATGACATTTACTCATACCTTAATGTTTTGCCATAAAATGAAGCCAATCAAAAGCATCTACAAACTTCCCCTTTAGAAATTTTTTGGCTAAAACACCTTGTTAACATATCAGAGATTACAAGTAGCAGAAGTCTAACATAACATGCAGGAAAGCTACTAGCTACACACTATCAGTGTTGTCTACACACTTATAATGTTAGCTCCCAGGATCAACCTGTTCACAATACCCTCTATTAGTCAGCACTACATATGTCACGATTTGTTAAGTAACATATCAGAAGTTACTCCCCATCAACTGATGCATATCAGAGCAGCTGTACAAACCTGCAGACACCCTGCAGTCACACATATTCATCTAGCCTGCTCTGGATGTTATGACATTCAGGATGACATCCTGAAGCACACCTGCTGTGGAACAACCTGTGCTACTCCCCCTGAAGAGATGCATAACATTCTGCAATCATCCTGCAGATACATACAGCACTAGCAGCTATAGAGCTACTAGGTTCCATCAAGGAACACACATATATCTAACATACATTCCTATACTCATTAGGAACTCACACATCACTAACAGCATCAGCTGTTATCACACATGCACATTAGCAAAATCTTCAATCATGCATATTTGCTGCAGCCCTTGTCACACACTTGCAACATACTTGTAGCAGGAATTCAGCCAAGAGTCTTCCACCTGCATCATCTCTAACCTGCTGGCTGTTATATACCACACTCTCTCCCCCTTTTTAGCCACAAATTAAGATCAAACTAATAAAATAGTCTGAATCATAATGAGTAACATTACACATGTTTGGGGTCATTACAAATAAAAACTGCTCATGGAGAGCATCACAAATTCTTGCTGTCAAAAAAAATCTAACAAAAACAAAACTCAAACAAAAAAAACTTCAAACCAACAACACATCTTCCTCATCAGCTCAGCAACCTTCGACCTGAACTCCATAGCAGTCTAGCACGACATTATTCTTCCTCCTCAGAGGAAGACTTGGAACTGACCTCCTTAGATCCTACATCTCTAGCCTCCTCAGAACTGGCAATAGCTTCCTCTGATGCAACATTTTGGTCATCATTATCTCTTGAGTCATCATCATTGCTCTCCTCATCAGTGGTAGTGAATTTAGCATCCTCATCTTGCTCAAGAGTCTTGATCAAATTCTCAAGGTGTTTCTTCCTTGTGTCCAACTCAGTGCAAGTTTCTTTGAGCATTGCAATCACCTCATCTTTTCTAGTCTTGGCACTCCCTTTGGATGTCTCTGCTGATGTTGTGACAATGTCAGGAACATGAGTTCCTAGGAACAACTTGTGATGAAATGACTGGGGGTTTTCTTTCTTGCTTGCAGTATCATTTTCTTTGAGAATATTGGGATACTGAGCTAAGATTATTCCACAGATGAGAGAGGGAAATGTTATGGGGCCTTTTATGCTATAGCTACCAGCATGCTTCATAGTCTGATAAAAAATATATGTCCCAAAGTCAAATTTGGCCTTGGTTCCAATAACATAGATGATCTTCCAAAGAACAGTTGCCACAGTAGACTTATGGTTTGTGGGCACCCAGTTATCAGCATCAATCTTGTGTAACATAGCATACTTGACACTCAGTTTGCTGGCAGCTAGCTTTCCTTTTGATGGCCATCTTTTTACCTGGTTGGCTGTTATTACTTGACACATTTTGTTTTCAGACACATTTATATCAGGGTGAGCTCTATCTGACCTACCCAGATACTTGTTGATTGTTGTTGAAGAGAAAGTAACACACTTCCCTCTTACATACACCATGCCAAACTCTTTAGATTTCCTGTCAGCACATTCTTCTGAGAGATTAACTATGAATTCTTTGACAAGTAACTCATAGCATTGTGAGAATTTAGTAACTGTTTTCATCAATCCAGCATCATGAATGAGATTCATGATTTCTCTTCTTTCAAGAGCATTCTATCCCAGCTCCCTCTCCAATGCCAGTCTCTTCTGAAAAACATACTTCCATCTATTGACACATGAGGGATAATGAAATGAAATGTTGTCAATTGGAACCTCAGGGACACTAGCAGCAAGTTTGCTAGAGGTTGGTTTCTTCTTTAATGGAACTTTAGATACATCATCATCATCATCTGAGATAGAATCAGTTTCATTACTGGATTGAGCCTTCCTCTTCTTTGGAACCACCTTGCTCCATGCTTTGGTAGGCCCAACAGGGGCATTCTTGGTTGTAGTCCTCTTCTTGGGGTTGCTCTCCTCAGCTTGTTTCTTCCATTTCCTCGTCAAGATCCTTTTGGCTATGCCAAGGTTGATCTTGATTATCAAATCATTATCAGAGTACTCATCAAGGTCCACTATATCAGCCACATCATCATTTTTGTCACCTTGTATGTCAATATCCATCTCATCAGAACCTGGACCCTTGTTATTGCCTTTTCTTGAAGTGGTTTCCAATGTTTCAACATTGTGTGTGACATCACCTTGTTCCTTCAGTTGAGGTGCATAATCCTTGGTATTAAGGGGAAAGATATTCTTGGAGCATCATTTGGTTCATTCAATACCTTGGCTACCAAATTGACAATGGTATTGTGTATTTGTCTGGCTTCTTCTTCATTAGTTTCCTCATGAGGAATAGATGTTGAATAGTGAGAAGCTTGCCCCGATACTAGTTCTTTAGGTCTTCTTGCATGGGTGGTTCGAGGTTTCTTCACCATCTGACCTTTTGGGGTTAGCATTCTCAGGGGTTCTATCTCAAGAATCTGGTTAGGGTTGTTAGTCTCAGTTCTAGCTTTAGAATCTGGATTATCGGTGGTGGACATTCTTTTGGAAGGAATCGTGTTTAAATGTTGAGACATTGTTAAGACCTTTGATCGTGAAGGAGAGAGTTTTCTATGCTTGTTGGAAGATGTGTGGAAGATGAACAGTTTGTATGGGTACCAAAAGAAATATGAGTTTTGTGTGTAGGTGCTAAATAGGTAATATTGCAAAAGAGGAGAGAACTTACTATTTTGACCAATCATCAAATGATTAATTTTCAAAATGCAATTCCCTATTACCATTAATTGTTATAATTCATTATTAATGGAGGTCCTCACCTTGCTTTATGAATTCTCAAATTGAGTATCCTTTAGACCTTTTGGAGCCCTGTCATCACTATGTAGATCATAATATCCAAGGTTCTCACGTATCTTTCCAAATTGAATCTTGTTATTACTTTGCTTGGTTCTTTTAGACTGAACTGAGTTCATATCGATGTTACTCTTGATGTCACAGAACAAAGTCATGACATCCAGAGTGACATTGCTTACCTTAAGTTGTCCATTGTTCATGGACTCCACCAAATTCCAATATAACAGGTCCAGATTCCTGTGATATCCCTTCTTTGGATATGCTATCTTGGCTTGTCTGCCATACTGACATTACCCCAGTCTCTACTTTCCTCCGGAATCACTCTTGAATTTCCTCTTACTGCAGTCTTGAATATAATCTGTTCTTTACTCTGAAGATGTCTATCTTTTTCTAGCCACAATTGATTACTTATAGACTCCCATAAACAGCAGTTATTCTTAGCTCTAGATCCTCTCATGACTTCCTCACCTTCTTCATTGGTGATAATACAATTACTCTTAGTGAATGTGACACTAAAGCCTTGGTCACAGAGCTGACTGATGCTGATAAGATTAACATTCAGTCCTTTAACCAACATGACATCATCCAGTTTTAGAACACTAGGATAATCTAGTTGTCCAGCACCTGTGATTTCTCCTCTAGCTCCATCACCAAATGTTACATGACTTGAGGAATGAGGTTTTATATTTACCAAAAGGCTCTCCATTCCAGTCATGTGTCTAGAGCAACCACTATCAAAATACCAATCTTCTCTTGTAGGCATCCTTAGAGAAGTGTTGGCTACTAAGGCCACATTCTTGGCAACACATTGTTGTTTCCTGGCAGGAGCTTCCTTCTTGGTTCTAGCATGATGTTGTTTCTTGGCATGAGCACTCAGTTTGGATTTGCCTTGATAAGGATGGCTTGGAAAACCATGTAACTAAAAGCAGAGGGGTTTAATATGCCCAAGTTTTCCACAATAGTAACACCTATACCCTTGAAATTTGTTCTTGGTCTGGTGCCTACTTCTGTTCTTTTGATGTTGTGACATTGCTGGTAACATCCATGTTGACCTCTAGTTCTTAGAATTTGGCTTCTTGGACCCCAAGATGGGTTTCTGTTCACCAACAAATCCCAGTTCAGACCTGTTGCCTGCTGTCTGACCATTCTGTAGAATTTTTTTTTAGAGTGTCAGTCCCAGGGTTCAACATCCTTATGGATTTGGACATTTGATCAAGATTAGATTTCAACAAGTTGGCTTCACTTTTGAGAGACTCTATTGTTGCAAAATGCTCCATCTTCTCAGCCTCTAACTCCCTTATGAGTTTTTCTGTTGCTCTCCTTGCTAATATAATTCTCCACTTCTGTTGCACAGCTTCTTATATGAATCAACAAGTTCATCATAAGTCAGCTCATCTTCACTTGAATCACCATCAGATATACATACACTGTTTAGAGCAGTGACATGTTTGGAAACCTCTTCTTCTGATCCACTATCAGAATCTCCATCAGACCAAGTGACAGTTAGGCCTTTTCCCTTCTTTTTGAGGTACATGGGACATTCCTTTCTAATGTGCCCATATCCTTCACATTCATGGCATTGTACTCTTTTGCTTTGGCTGGATTTTTCTTCAGACTTATCCCTTCTGCTGATGTCAGAAGACATGTTCTTGGCATAAGGTTTAGACTTATGGTCTATCCTTTTGATCAATTTATTAAATTGTCTTCCAAGCAATGCTATTGCCTCTGACAATTTTTCCTCTTTTTTTACCATCTTCTTCTTCTGAGTCATCTGTAGTATTTGAAACAAGAGCTATGCTTTTGTTCTTTTTCTCTACAACCTGGTCACACATGCCCATCTCAAAGGTTTGGAGAGAACCAATGAGTTCATCCACCTTCATATTGCATTGTCTTGGGCTTCTTCAATGGCAGTGACCTTCATAGCAAACCTTTTAGGCAAAGACCTGAGAATTTTCCTCACAAGTTTTTCTTCAGATATCTTTTCTCCCAAGGCTCCTGAGGTGTTTGCAATTTCAAGAATATTCATGTAGAACTCATGAATAGTCTCATCCTCCTTTGTTCTTAGACTTTCAAATTTGGTGGTCAACATTTATAGTCTTGACATCTTGACTTTTGAGGTTCCCTCATGAGTAGTTTTGAGAGTGTCCCAAACCTCCTTAGCCAGTTCACAATGGTCTACTAATTTGAAGATGTTTTTGTCTATACCATTGAATAATGCATTCAAAGCTTTATAGTTCCCAAGAGCCAATGCCTCTTGCTCTTTGTTCCATTCCTCTTCAGGAATTAACACAGATGCTTCATCCTTGTCAGTCTTCACTGGATGTTCCTATCCTGAATTTGCAGCTCTCCAAGCCTTGCTGTCTAAAGACTTTAGGAAGGCAATCATCCTAGGTTTCCAATAGTCATAATTAGAGCCATCCAGAATTAGTGGTCTATTCGTGAATCCTATGTCTTTATCCATAGTACTAGAATTTATCTTCCCTAGATCTCACCCAGAAATTAACAGGCAGGGTGCCTGCTCTGGTACCAATAGAAATTCTGGCAAGCACACGATGGATGTTATTGTAGATGTTATGACATCCACTATAACATGTACTACTGGACTTAATAATAAGCTGTAAATGGAAAGCAGTAAATAACACAAGTAATTGTTCACTCAGTTCAGTGTCAACCACACTTACATCTGGGGGCTACCAAGCCAGGGAGGAAATTCACTATCAGTAGAATTAATTCAGAGTCAAACAATCCAAGTTTACACTCCTCACTTAAGACCTACCCAATGACACTTCAGCCTAAAGACCACTAGACCTGAGTATACCCACTCACTCCCCCTCAATCACCTCAGTGATATCAATACACAATTAGAAAACCAATATGAAGATAAACTTCAAACACACCTTAATCTTGCTTCACAGCTTTGATCAAGGGACACACACTCTTGCTTAACAGCTTTGAGTGACACAATGAACACACCTGTTCATACATAATAACCACAGCAATTCTACAGCATACAATTGCTTGGCACACAAGGAATCTGATTCCTAGACTCACGTGAAGAACAAAGTTCTTCACTCACAAAACACACTCTATGATTTCTCACTAGAAGCTCTATCCTCTGCGTGTCTGCCCATTAGGAATGATCCTTCTGCTATTTATAATAGCATACCTGCTTTGGGCCTTGGTGGAGAAATTAGGTTTACCCAAGATAAACCTTTCTTCATGAAGCTGTGCACTTATCATTAGGTCAGGAGCCTTCTATGTTATCCTCACTAATGTCTGTTATGTTGCCTAAAATAACTATGCTTCCTGGATTGTTTCCTGAAGTATAGCCTGAGCTAATAACAGAAAAACAAACCTGCATGCCCTGATGTCATACGATCAATGTCATAACACTCAGTCATGACATTCAGCTTCACTTACTCTTAGCTTTCCCTGCAAATAACTCTTCATGTATGTCCTAACATCAGTTATGACATTTACTCATTCCTTAATGTTTTTCCATAAAATGAAGCCAATCAAAAGCATCTACAAATGGAATAAACAACCATTTTACCAGAGAAGATGGAGTCATAAGAAATTCACTAGGGACCTCTTAGGTCACACCAAACATGTCATAACCTCCTGAAGTAGAGACATGCTAGGGATATGTATATTACAAAACAACATTGATCTGCATTTTGAAGCTTGCCATTCTTAGAGAAACGTTCGATGTCCTTTTTTGTGTCTTTAAATCAAAGTAAAAGAACACACATAAACTTTAAAACCAAGAGTAAAAGTTTTAACTTTGTTTCAGAACATGCTATCAAAAAATAGAAAAGACATTTTGCAAGATATAAATAAAGATAAGAATTGCAAACAAATGGATAAGGCTCAAATTTCATTAATTGAACGGTAGTCCACAAATGGCGTGACTCCATGGATCATTAAAAATATTGGAAAATGGTAAATAATGGAAAGGTTACATCAAAAACAATGACCACTATTCTCCCTAATAATCTTGAGTTCCAAAATTCTCTTGAGCTTCTAAAGACTTGAGTAAGAAATCCTTGATGATAGCAGTTGCCTTCAACAATCCAGTCTGATTTAATGCAATTACTATTTGTAATATCCTAATTTTTACCCCTAAGATCCCACAAAAAAGATTGCAAGCTTTGGTTCTCTTGCCTTCCTCTGCAGGTTTGTTCTTGACAGATCATCAGACACCTTTGTTTTCTTGTTTGTTTGATATTTGTTTATGTTTATGTTATCTAACCATTGATTAAAATCCAAAAAAAAAAGTTTGTTTTTTCTATACTAACTTCTTCAGGAAGATTTTGGATCAAAAATGTTAATGTTTATTTTTTCTGCACCTAAACAAACGACATGAACTACGGTAAAACAACACATTCTAACTACATATTGCAAGCCGAGATTCAAAAAGGATACAAAGGGATTCGAGAACCAACCAAAACGAGCCCGAACCGTTGTGGCGTAGTCGGATGTGTCGTCGGAAATTTCGCGGTGTTGCCGAAATAGTGTTGCAGTTGTTGTGGTGATTCTTTTTTTGCGACGATATCGAGATAGTTGCAGGTGTCGTTCACGGTTGTTGTTGAACTGAGTCCCACAATAACATCGAAAGTTACAACACTTGAACATCCAGTGCAACAAACCACGATTTCTTTTGAACTCATCGAGCGATGAACTGAAATTGGCACCATTGGAAACCTGCAAACAGAAACAGGAAATTGACACTCAAAAGGATGAATTCCCAGGTTGTTGTTGTTGTCGTTAACTAGCGGGAGTGAATCGAAGACGAGGTGTGTTGTTGTTGAATCTTCAGACTGTTTTTGTTGTGACTTCCATCGAGTTGGAGTTTTCATCATGGTCGTTTCGCGTCGCGTTCTTCTCGAAGCGTTGATTCCCAAACGGTTGATGTTGTTACGGCGAGGATGGAGGCGTTTGAATGTGGATAGTGATGAGAATAATGGTGGCTTGCGACGAAAATGGTTGATTTGCAAGAAATGCAAGGGAGATGGATGCGATGAAGAAGATAATGGTGAGGTGATGATGAAGACGGAAGATTGAAGATGGTAACAGGAAGGAGATGATGAGGGATTTGTGGTGGCAGAGAAGATTGGGAAAGAAGGTGAGTGAAGTTGTTTGATGTGGGAAGAGAGAGGGATGGGGTTGGCGGCTAGGTTAAATTCCTTGGAAGAAAAAGAGTCCCCCCTCCCCTCTTTATTCTTTTTTTATGTTTCTTTTTCTTTTAATTTAACTTTTTTTAATTATTAACTAATATTAAAATTAACATATTGTTTAAAAACTAATATTTACATATTATTTATATGAAAATGACTAAAAGAAAAACAACGAAAACTAAACATGCTACGTGTCACGTCCTCATTGGACAAGATGATGAAATTTTGAAAATCACCCAATTGTGGGTGGATAAGTGTCTAAAATGACATGAAAAAGATTAATACACAAATTCTGATTTTATTATCAATTAATTTAAAATAAAGCAAGGTGCTAAAATGTGATTGGTTGATGATGAAAAATGAGAATAATACCCATGGATCTTTGATTAAGTTTGAATCTAACGATCCATATTTAATCAAAGAAGCACAAAAAATGTCAAAATTACCCTTTCTAGAAGCTTTAATTAACTTAATAGAATTAAATCAATCAAACCACTAGAAAATTCACAACTAATTAAATAAATATGCTAAAAACGAAGTGCAAGTATGGAAAATTCAAAATAATTATGCTAAACAATCTGATAAAAAGATAAAGAGAAAAAGTTAAATAATGAAACAAATTGACTGCATAGGAAATGATTAACACATGATAAATAACCCGGAGAAATACAGAATTATGTTGAATTGATCGGATGTCTTTGGGAAATAATTCGACCAGCCTGTATGTGTGTCAGAGTATTCCTTCTGGATAACCAATTCTCTGAGTTTTATTCAGGGTAAAAGACATGATACTATGCAGGCAATACAACACTGGAAGTAAAATCGAATGCGAAAATATTTGAAAAAGGGTAGGACAAATTTAGGGTATGACAAATATATGTGTCTAACCCAAGCATATCTTGATACGACCAAGCAAACACATCAACATATTCTTTAAGTAGCTCAATCATCCTCTCTTTGATGGCGGGAACGAGCAGTGCCTCAAGCTTCACTTCTTTTATGTTTTCTTATGTACCCAAGTTGATTACCTCGGCCGGCTCTTTGTGAGGCTGAATGATTTTTTCCTCATGCTCAAGTAATCTAGATATCTCATCAGGAATCTCTTCTTCATCTTCCTCTTATTCCTCAAAATCCGAGAACTCAAAATTGGGAGATGGCATTGGGTCATTGTTTTTGAAGGTTTGTTCGTGCAATAATCTGCACATGTGATTTTGCTATATTTTAGAATCAATGAGAGTGACTGTGTGTGCAAACATGTAAGTGATTATGTGACATATTTTTTTTGTTTTTTATGATTACCATTTTCCATAAAAAGCAACAAGTAAAACAATAAGATGGAACACAAAATTGCAATTTTATTGATGATAGCAAATTTTGAAACAAAAGCCCTAACACAAGTACACATTTTCCTTTGGCAGAGCAAAGGGAATTATTAAAACAAATCCCACACAACTACTCCTTCGCCTTGGATAGATCGAGGAGTTGAAAATATTACAAAGAAAATTACTTAGATAATTGAACAATGGTAGGGGCATCAACAACACTCCAATTTTGGCATACTGCTCCATGTACAACAAAGTCTAGCAAATCTTCTTCAGATTCATCTTCAATGATAGTGTCGACTTCAGGTGGATTAATGAACCCTCCACTGTGGAACACTTCTTCAATTGGTCTAATAATCCCATCTTCAGCAACAACTTTGGTGTAAACAACAGAGAAGCCAAGACCTTATCTATTCTTATTCTCTGGAAAAAGTTAAAACTTGCCCCCATCCATCATTACAGCCACTCCTCACAACTCGTCGAGCATCTTTTAGAGATGAAATGGAAATCCCACTCTTCTTGTAGCTACTACCATCAATTGAAAGAGCCTGGAACTGAGTTCCAATTGCTTCATCTACATCTATGTAGGAGAAAAAATAGAGGTGGCTCACCACCAATGCTTGCTCTCCACAAACAGTTACCAGCCTCCCTTCTCGGACAAACTTGAGCTTTTGATGGAGCATTGACGTGACTGCCTCAGCTTCATGAATGCATGGTCGACCTAGCAGGAAACTATAAGCCGCATGGATATCATTACTTGGAAGGTGATTTGAAAAGTGTGAGGCCTAATATTCATAGGCAAATCAACCTCTCCAATAAAGGTCTTTCTTGATCCATCAAAGGCTTTGACGATAATTCCACTTGGTCTCATGGGAACCCCCTGTAAGATAATTTGGATAAAGTTGTTTTAGGCATCACATTCAATGACAATCCAATGTCAACCAGCACACTGGAAAGTGCATCATTCATACAGTTCATCGAAATGTGTAAAGCCAAATTGTGATTCCTCCCCTCCTTTAGGAGCTCTTCTTCATAGAACCCCAAATTATTGCAAGAAGTAATGTTACCCACAATTCCACCAAATCGGCCAATGGTCACGTCGTAATTCATGTAAGCTTTCTCGAGAACCTTTTGCATAGCCTATCTATGCACTTCTGAACTCATCAATAACCGCAGCACAAAGATCTTGGATGACGTCGGTAAATGTTGGTCAACGATTTTGTATTCACTATTTTTAATCAGCTTTAGCACTTCATCAGAATTAGGAATAGGAACAATCCCAATAGACTTCCCTACAGTAGAATCATTCACAAGTGGTTGTTTAAAAGAAATCTCAGCCCACTTTGGAGGTGTTGTGGAGAATACAATGACACTTCCAGTAATCATGCTTACATCAGCTATATTGACAACAGAAGGAAAACAGGTAAGGGTACCTCTTTTCCATCTTCTAACATGGTTGCATTGTACTTGTATGGAACTTCCCTATCAGAAGTGTAGGGAATTGGGCCTGGCATATTGATGATAAGAGGAGCCACTGAAGATTTTCTACTATCATAGGTAATCTCCACACATTCCCATTCATTGAAATATGGTACTATCACAAATACTTCCTCACCTTCATCCATAGTATCTGGATTTCTATCATAAGTGAGGGTAATAGCCCTTCTGTCCAACAAATCTTGGATATCATTTCTCACAAGACGACATCCTCGTGGGTTAACATAGCTGATTTAACAGGCAGCATAGTTATGAAATTCATGGCTGAAGGGAAGTCTTGTTAGCCTACCATGCATACTCACCAGACGGTTGACGTTGTTACGGCGAGGATGGAGGCGTTTGAATATGGATGGTGATGAGAGTATTGGTGGCTGGCGGCGAAAATGGTTGATTTGCAGGAGTTGCAAGGGAGATGGATGCGATGAAGAAGATAATGAAGACGAAATATTGAAAATGGTAACGGGAAGGAGATGATGAGGGATTTGTGGTGGCGGAGAAGGTTGGGAAATAAGGTGAGTGAAGTTGGTCGATGGGGGAAGAGAGAGGGATGGCGTTGGCGGCTAGGTTAAATTCCTTAGAAGAAAAAGAGTCCCTCCTCCCCTCTTTATTCTTCTTTTTTGTTTCTTTTTCTTTTAATTTAACTTTTTTTTAATCATTAATTAATATTAAAATTAACATATCGTTTAAAAACTAATATTTACATATTATTTATATGAAAATGACTAAAAGAAAAAACAATGAAAACCAAACATGCCACGTGTCACGTCTCATTAGACAAGATGATGAAATTTTGAAAATCACCCAATTGTGGGTGGACAAGTGTCTAAAATGACATGAAAAAGATTAATACACAAATTCTGATTTTATTATCAATTAATTTAAAATAAAGCAAGGTGCTAAAATGTGATTGGTTGATGATGAAAAATGAGGATAATACCCATGGGTCTTTGATTAAATTTCAATCTAATGATCCATATTTAATCAAAGAAGCACAAAAAATGTCAAAATTGCCCTTTCTAGAAGCTTTAATTAACTTAATAGAATTAAATCAATCAAACCACTAGAAAATTCACAACTAATTAAATAAATATGCTAAAAACGAAGTGCAAGTATGGAAAATTCAAAATAATTATGCTAAATATTCTGATAAGAAGATAAAGAGAAAAGGTTAAAAAATTAAACAAATTGACTACACAGGAAATGATTAACGCGGGATAAATAACCCGGAAAAATACAAAATTATGTTGAATTGATCGAATGTCTTTGGGAAATAATTCGACCAGCCTGTATGTGTGTCTAAGTATTCCTTCTAGCTAACCAATTCTCTGAGTTTTATTCGGGGTAAAAGACATGATACTATGCAGGCAATGCAACACTGGAAGTAAAATCGAATGCGAAAATATTTGAAAAAGGGTACGACAAATTTAGGGTATGACAAATGCCCCTATCTAATCGGCTTAAACCTAGGGAAATGATCTGCTACAACGTTCTTTCTCTCGAGGTAGAAGTCAATTAGATATGAAGAGGACCCTGAATTTATCCAAAAATAAAAGAAATGCTTGGGAATTGAAAAACTAGATAGAGGTCTACCACTGAGTAGGCAGTGAATAACAGGCAAAAGGTCACCATCGCCAAAAGGATGATGGGACGAAACACACACGGCCTTGACACCAAAAGGATATAGGGGAACACTCACACAATCTGGCATCAAAAGGATGACAAACCCATCACCAAAAGGATGATGGAGTGAAAAACACTCAAGTTGCTACCACCAAAAGGATGATGGAACGACACTCGCACAATCTGACATCAACAAGATGACAGACCCATCACCAAAAGGATGATGGAGCAAACTCACACCGGCAACTACCACCAAAAAGATGATAAAGCAACACTCGCACAATCTGGCACCAAACGGATGACAGACCCATCACCAAAAGGGTGATGGAGCAAACTCACACCGACTACTACCACCAAAAGGATGATAGAGCAAACACTCGCACAACTTGCAATCAACAAGATGACAGACCCACCACCAAAAGGATGACGTAGTGAACTCACACCGGCCACTACCACCAAAAGGATGATAGAGCAAGAACCCGCACAATCTGGCACCAAACGGATGACAGGCCCATCACCAAAAGGATGATGGAGCGAACTCACACCAGCTACTACCATTAAAAGGATGATAGAGCGACACGCGCACAATCTGGCATCAACAAGATGATAGACCCACCACCAAAAGGATGATGGAGCAAACTCACACCGGCTACTACCACCAAAAGGATGATAGAGAAAACACTCACACAACCTGGCATCAACAAGATGACATACCCACCACCAAAATGACGATAGAGAGAACTCACACTGGCTACTACCACCAAAAGGATGATAGAGAAAAGACTTGCACAATCTGGTATCAACAAGATGACAGACCCACCACCAAAAGGATGACAGAGCAAACTCACACTGGCTACTACCACCAAAAGGATGATATAGCAAGCACTCACACAATCTGGCACCAAACAGATGACAGAACCATCACCAAAAGGATAACGGAGCAAACTCACACCGACTACTACCACCAAAAGGATGGTAGAGCAACACTCGCACAATCTGGCACCAAACGGATGACAGAACCATCACCAAAAAGATGATGGAGCAAACACACACCGACTACTACCACCAAAAGGATGATAGAGACATACTCGCACAAGCTGGCACCAACAGGATGGCAGACCCATCACCAAAAGGATGATGGAGTGAACTCACACCGGCTACTACCACCAAAAGGATGATAGAGCAACACATACACAAGTTGTTATCACCAAAAGGATGATAGAACGATACAACTTTGAAGGTTACCAACACCAAAAGGATGTCGGCTAGGTTAAATCGACGAGGTTTGGCTATCACCAAAAGGATGATAGTAAGGCAATTGACAAAGGTCATGCTTGCTGGATACGACTCACTAGGAACACCCAAGAGGAAGATTGGATTGAAACGAATCAACGGGGACCCCCACCGACCTGCTTTGAGGTCATAGTTTTGACCATAAAAGGTTGAAATAACTTCATGAGGAACACCCATGAACTTTGAAGAAGACACCCCTGACTGGGCTGAGTTTATCTTGAAATTTTGTCTTGGTCAACAAAAGTTTGAACAACTTCGTGGGGAACGCCCATGGATTTGAAGAAGATTCCCCTGGCCGGGCTGAATGTTGTATTGAAACTTTTGAATTTGCCTGACAAAAGGTTGTACAACTTCGTGGGGAACGCCCACGGATTTGAAGAAGATGCCCCTGGTCGGGCCAAATCTTGCTTTGAATATCTTTGAATTTTGTGGGTGAAACCCACGGTCTTGCAGAAAATGCCTCGGATTGGGCCGATGATTATTTTGAAGCTCTTGAATTTGCCCAACAAAAGGTTGAACAACTTCGTGGGGGGAAGCCACGGTCTTGCGGAAGATGCCCCTGACTGGGCTCATGATGGTCTAGGAAATCTTCAAGATTGATCCTGGACCTTGACTTATATATTAATACTTGATGATAGGATGATACTCCATAACGAATGGAAATGCAAATGTAAATACTGACGAACGGAGATGCAAGAGTTGGGGAAGTATAATAAGGTATGCATATGATACAAAATGTTTATGGTATCGAATGTGATGCACATGATGCGTATGAAACATATGATTGCAGGCGGGTAATTGGAAATGCAAGCGGAGGATGCCAGCATGGTGGACTTTTGGTAGCTGCCAATGCGGATTAGACTTTTGGTGGTGGGAGGACTTGATTTCCTCGACATGCAGTTTGCTGAAAATGACATGATTGAAACAGAAGATGCATTTGATGCCCCAAGTCTGGGTACTTGGTGGTTTGTTGTGAATTTTCTTCAAAGAAGATTGCATTTATTGTGAATTTGATTCAAAGAAGATTGAAACTCTTCTTGATGGTCAAGATGACATGGTCTTGCCCCAGCATGAACATGGCAATAGTCTGCCCCTGATTAACCAGTTCTGAAGTTGAAGCTGAATTTTGATGACTTGTCTCTGCTCGAGCTGTTGAAAGATTTGTCCCTAGCCTGTGGGTTTTGAAGTAACTTCGCTTCATGCCAGCCACTGGAAGTCAAGTTTCTCCTTGGTTGCCCCTTGTTAGAGTTTCTTTGATGTCTAGCACTGATTTTCAATTAAAATTGTACATTCATAAATGATAATATTAATGCAAAGTTTATGCATGTGTTGAAAAAAGTGTTGTTTATTAAAGTGTCATGATAGTGTGAGATGAATGGACTGTTAGCCTAGATGCAGTGCTAATTTTGATTAGTGTGTAAGATATAGCAAGAATAATGACACTGATGTTGATGATTAGCATATATGTGAGAAGTCAGCTTACGCAACCTTGCAATATTATGCTTTCAAAATAAAACTCACCTCAATTAGGTCTTTCGAGGGTTGTAACGCAGTCTGATTCATGGTTATGAAACAAAGGATATTAGGCTAAAAATATGATTTTGTACCCACCCCTTCTTCGTAATGATCTCCAGTCCTAAGTTCAGTTAGTTATGCACATGCTTATCTTGACGGTGTAAACTTGATGGTTCAAGGTATGCCCGAAATGGCAGTCACCTTATTTTGTTTCGATGAATGTCAGTGACCTTTTTGATTTGATTTGGTGGCCATTGAATTTTATTTTGTTTTTGTTGAGGGTTTGAGGGCCTCTTTTGATTTTGTTTTTGATTCCTAACTTTTGCATGGTCTGATTTTGCTTGTCAGATCCATCGGGATGGCCTCGATTTTTTCCTAAGTCCCCTTTGAGGTGCTTGACTTAGCAGGCTTTGATTTTTTTTATTTCATTGGAGGATTGTGACTGCCATATGTCATGGGTCATTGATGAACAACCGTTGTGTCTTTTGAATTTTAAGTGCGGGATTGGATTTAACTAAACACTACCCTGCCCCAGATTGAGTGTAAGGGCTTAAATATCTGAAGGAAACTCCTACTTCTAGGCTCGAAGGGGTTGACTAGGGATTAACTCCTTATATCTCCGGTGTTTAGGGAAATGGGACAATGCTTGTATATCATTGACGAGATTCTATCTGAAAGCATACGGTTTGCAATTATGAGTATTTCGTTTTTGTGATCCTCCCTCAAATCACGCTAAACAACAGTTGATAGAGTGAAGGGAACAAATGTGTCGGTGCTTGTGATAAGTGGAAATAATGAGTGAATATGACATAACTAATTCAAAAAAATGCATAATCAATACATTAATGAAAACCAAATACGAATGACAATGTTCAAAGCATACAGTACTTAAACAAATAAAGACAAAATACAGGAAAGCAAATAATGAAATGGCAACATGAGTGCCTTCCTCGGGGATGAACTTGACTGGATTTGATTTGATCTAGTGCTGGCATTAACTGGCCGGTGGCATTGGATTGTTGATGACATTTTGAGACTTCCCATTGAAGTTGATAGCATCCCTATCAATCATGTCTTGAATTTTGTGCTTGAAAGCCCTGTAGTTTTCAATAGCGTGACTTGGAGTGCCCTTATGAAACTCACAATGAGCATTTCCATCGTAGTTGGCAGGAATAACAGTTGGGGGAGCCAAATCTCTCGAAACAACAACCTTTGTCTCCATTAACTAAGCAAAGATTTTAGCATTGTCATTAGCAGACGATCAAAAACTCTGTCTGGCCTCCACGTTCTCTGTTGACGTTGTCGGCGAGCACCTTGCTGTTGTTGAGCAACTTGCAGTTGTTGTTGCTGCTGAGGAGGATACTAATATCCTTGCTGGTTGTAGGCTTGTTGCTGAGGAGCCTGTTGTTAAGGCATTTGAGCTTGAGCTTCTTGAACAGCTGGAGGATAAGGCATCAGAGCATATTGTTCAGTAGCAACATATGGATACGGATAGCAGGGGATTTGATAAGGCATATGTTGCGGTGGAAATAGGATCACAAACTATTAATGAGTTTGAATCGCAATTCAATTCACAACCGCTCTTTGATTTATCCGAAGGAAAAGGTCAAAAGAGGGAAAACCTATTTTTGCATCGTAAACACAATGCGGGGAAAGATCTAGGGTTCGGGGGTTGGTTAAGATTAGGGAAGGTATTAGCACCCTAAACTTCTGTAGTACTCTACAGGAACCTTTTGTTCAGATGTTTACTATTTTCTTTATTCATTTGCTTAAGGTATATGTACAAAGGGATTACAAGTGAGAAAAGAGACCTAAGGGGTTAATTCTAAGTTTACTCGGCAAGACATCGCATCTTGTGCCTACGTATCCTTACGGGAGTGGAATCAGAGTAATCGTAGTTCCCCTCAAAAGGGAGGTTAGAGACTTCTTGACTGTGGTCAAGGTCTCAAGGGGAATAAACGCATCTTAAGGACACGCTTACGTGGAGTGTAGAAACTCCAAATCTCTACGTTGAATTGTTCAGTGAATTAGGGTTAGGTTAGGGATTCCGCGGCGGGAAACCCTAAAATGAGCGCGGCGGCTCTTTGACCTAATGCTAGGGGTAAAAAGGTAATTTAGCCTGCGGCGAGGCATTTATGAAAATTAGGGTTTGTAATTTTGTAGGGTTTGAAGTTGAGGACTCTTGACGCGGCGGTCAAACGGCTAGACCTAATTCCTTCGGAGGTGTGCAGGTGACAAAAATAACGGTAAAGGCGTGAGATAATTGAATCATGCAAACAGAAATAAAATGCAGACAGTAAGCCATACAAGCAGAAACTTAAAGACAGAAATTAAAGCGCGATTGTTAGGATTCGCGAGGTTACAGATGAGAAGCAGTTATAATGAAAATTTGAATAAAATATAAATTGACGATAACATGACTAAGCTGCAAAACAAATGGCGTGGTTAGTAAGCCGAAACAGGACAACAGTCAGAGAGGTTGTGAGATTCTTTTTTTTTTGAGACTTTTATTATTTTTTTTTGTTGTGATATTTATATACAAACTCCTAATAGAAATTTTGAAAAAAGAAACTGAGTTAAATTTTGCAAAAAAAAATGAATAATGGCTTTTTAAAAAATTTTAATTTATTTAGTAAAAAATGGTTTTATTTAATTATCAAAAAAAGAAAAGAAAAATTTAATTTAATTAAAAGCTTTATTTTACTTTTTAAATAAAAAAAACCCTAATAAGATTTTAAAATAATAAAATTAAAACATAACAAGAAAAATCATAAAATAAAAACAAATAAATAAAAAGGAATTGGGCTGGTGATCATCCCAGACCCAACCCCACTCGTTTGCAATCAGAAGTATGGAGATTTAGGGTTTGAGACCCCAATCTCCTTTCGAACGGCGCGGCTTCTTCCCACTTTGTCATGTTATTCCTTGTTTCTCCCTCGATGTTTCCTCCTTTACGAATTGACCTGAAATCACACGAAATCCATTAAACAACGACGATATAATGTGACTTTTGCTTACGTTTTATCTCGTGAGTTGCTTTCGGTAAATAACGAGGCGATGATGATGGTGGAGGAGACCCCTTCCGTTGAGCCTTCAATCGAACGCCGGCGGTAGTAAACTATCTAGGGATCTTACGGCCGCCGCTTCAGTTGCGTGGTCCTGAACGATGTCCGATGATAATGGTCTCCCTTGATTGTTCTCGCGATCGTCTTTGGTGTTCTATCTGTCTTCCGTTCGCGGCTACCAAAAAAATTAGGGTTTTTCACAAGGTGACCTCCTTCCTTTTATATACCCCTGAATCCATTTGTATTGGGCTTTTATTTGCAATGATTTACGTTATTTTTCACTGATAAGACTTGATTCTCTTCGTATCTTATGATGATTGGATTCTGATTGAGATTTCTTCCCTTTTTGGGATTCGTAACCGAACTCGTTTGGATATTTGCGGTTTACTTTGATAAACCGTATCTGGTTTTGGAGATTGAATCAATTTTGTTCTTTCCTTTTCGGACTTGATTGAGTTATGGATTTCATTTGGATATCTTTCTAATATTGACTTGATTTCCTTTTCAGATGTTGATTCAAATTCGTTTTGGATATCCATGGACGTGGTTCTGGATTTACTCTTTGATATCTGGTTTGGTCTTCACGGCTTTTGGATTTTCCACTTCGAATTAACTTTTCCTCTTCTTTTTTCCAGTGAACTGGTGCTGATGCTTCGATTGAGTCAAAGTTGCCGAGGAAGGTCACCGGTAGTGATGATCCTTTGTCTGAACCTTTGAGGGATGCTATTGCCATTCAGTTTTGACTCTGATATTGGATGATGTTATCAGATGCTGATATATTTTTGGATCCCTTTCAGAACAAATATCTGCTTCTTTCTAATGAGATTGGTTCCTACGAGTCACTATCTTGTTTTTCTGATGAGTTTACTGACTTTCCTTTTTCTCCTTTCAGAGGGAACTGGTGGTGCGGGTACTGCCGGGTCGACGCCGCCGAGAGAGGTCACGCAGTGATGATGACATCCTGTCTGAACTGATATTGTGTGGTTTTCGATTATGTTTGACGGCTTCGTCTGAACCTGTGTTGGATGCCATTGCCAAGTGGTTTTGGTTGCGTTGCCTTAGCAATGATGACCTTCGGGTCTGAGCTGATATTTTTGAGCTGATAGTTCGCACGAAATTGCAGTTCGACGTTCGGTAGGGAGTTAGTAACGGCTTCGGCCGTGGCTCTCCCGGCCACTCGAATTCTCACGCCCAATGATGGTTAAACTGAGGGCTGAATCCCTGTTCCATCCATTTTGATACCTCGATTCTTCTTTGTCTGAACTGAAACTCACATCTCTTTTTTCCTGAACTGATAGGTGACTGCGACTTTTGGGCTATGGCTTTCACTGAGCTTTGAGCTTTATATTTTAGCTTTCCCATAGTGACCCACACATTCGGTTGGAATCATTATGACTGATGCAGCAAACTGAATCTCAGTCTTCGGCATGATTATGAAATTGTTTCTGAGGTGGTTTTCTGTCATTAATCAGGGTATTCATTACCGTGCTTTAGACTTTGCCTGTTGGCTTTTCATTGTGACTTGCACCCTTGGTTGAGGCTTGCCCTGAGCTGATCAGGTGAATATGGTTATGTGAATTTATCTTGCTCTTTCTTGTTTTCGAATTGACTTGAACCTGATTTTTTTGATGTACTTGCCATTCTATTTTCGAGCTGGTTCAGCGGCTTGCGAATTGTTGGACTTGGTCCTTCCTTTTTTATGAACATGTGCTGGTTTTGGTGCCTTGTGAATTGAAATTTTTATTCAATTTTGAGCATCCTGTGAGTTGCAATTTAGGTGCAGCTTATGAACTGTTTTGGTTTTGAGTTCAGTTATAAACTTTGTACTGATGCTGTTGTGGTGAATTTCAGGTGTTGGAAATCTTCGAAAACAAAGCGATTCAGACCTGCCGGCATCCGGGTCTGAGTCCGAATTGGCTGTGCTGTTTTACCCTTGTATCAGTTTGGAAACCAAATGGGATTTACTTGATGAATGGTGCTATATTCACTTGATGGGATTAGTACTTAGCTTGATTTTGAAACGAATCCAATTACGGAAAAAACGAATCAGTCCCACTTCTTTTATCTCTTTCTCTCTCGGTTGCCCCTTAGATAAGAAACAGTAGCCACTTGATCTGACGCAGATGGTTTAGATTGGTAACAGGGGTAGGATGCGGCTTCGGTCGTGCCACTCCCGGCACTCAATGATGATGATATTCTGAGAGTGTCAAACAACTTCTAACATTTTCTTCTATTCTGTTTTGTTTTGTTTACCTGTTCTTTTGCAGGTGATCGAGAATTTCGTGGAGCACTCAAGGGAAGGATATCATGAAGAAGCCTTAGGAGTTTTTAGGATTTAGGATTTTATTGGAATAGATACTCCATGTAAAAATGTAATCTTTTTGTAAATGAATGAATTGAATTCAAAAGTTGTCTTGGTCCATTCCATTTGTAAATCAAATGTTTATGAAATGAATTTCAACAATATTTATTCACTTCTCAAACGCAATCTATGAATAATCAACTCATTTCCACAAATACTTGAATTTACTTCCTAATTATAAAGTATAAATATTCGCGAATGATATTCACAAATATTAAACTTTCACTTCCCTTTCCGTATTAGATAGTATTATGAACGATACTCACCATCTTTGTATCATTTGACCATTTTAACCGCAACCTGATTAACTCCAAATAAATTCAAAATAATCCCACTTGTTGTATGCACAAAAAAAACTACTCAAACGGTCTTAGAACGAAACATGGGCAACGGATGGCCCACATTCAAATATGTTTCTGACCAATTCTCCAGTAATAATGACGCCTTGATGGTGATCAAACCCTATGACAGACAACTATCTTAAGTACCATGGTCCAAATGCCTCGAGACCTAAAGACCCCTTTTCTTCAGAATTTGCCAAAACGGCGTAAAAAGACTAAAATGCCCCCTGGTATAATTCCTGCAAACAAAATGGACTCCACAACTAGTTAGTGACTAACGGATGCAAAAATGAAATGCTGCGCGAAATGACTGACTAAATGTAAGGGTAAAATTTGGGGTATTACAGTTGCCCCTATTTAAATAGCTACACCGGATGATTTGAGCGACAGAGACTCGAG
Source organism: Lathyrus sativus (assembly GCA_963859935.3). Classification (NCBI taxonomy): domain Eukaryota; kingdom Viridiplantae; phylum Streptophyta; class Magnoliopsida; order Fabales; family Fabaceae; genus Lathyrus; species Lathyrus sativus. The sequence goes on along the minus strand of OZ012740.1, from coordinate 180,773,828 downwards.
GAATCATGGTGGAGGGATTTAAATATAGATAACCGAAAATTTTGCCCTTATATGTGGCGATATGCAATGCTATGGACAAAACGAGAACAGATTAATGCAGATGATGCCATGAATATGATATGATGCGTTATGCTGGAATGATGAATGCGAAAATGCTGACGAATACGACGACACAGGGACAGACGCTACGAGAAGAACGCATTGGGGAAAACGACGCGCTGGGACGACATCACAACACTGGGGAATTCCAAAAATGATGGTCAACTGGTGCAAACACGATCAATTGTCTTTTTTAGAAAAGGAATGAGATTCTCAAATGGAGATGGCACCTATGGGACGACCTCCACTGGGGAATCTAAAAGTAAAACTGGATCATGTACGACTGCAAGATCGATCACAGAATGTTGGAGCATTGAGCAAAGAATAACATCCAAGCTTCTGTAAACTATCTCTCGTGACAGGGTGAAAAGAACCGGCTGTATGCCAAAATAAATGGACTTTGAGTGGTTAGAACATGATCCTAAATGGAGATGGCACCTATGAGACGGCCTCCATTAGGGAATATCTAACAATAAGACTGGATCTATACGACTGCCAGATCGATTATAGAATGCTGGAGCATTGAGCAAAGAATAACATCCAAGCTTCTATAAACTATCATTCGTGATGGGATCGAATGGACTTTTCAGAAATCCATATCAGATATACAGGGTAAAAAAAACCGGCTGCATGCCAAAATAAATGGGCTTTGATGGGAAATGCCCTGATAAGCTTCTCGAGGGAGAACTGTCACTTATCGTTGGAAGGGACTTACATGCCAAAACGGATAAGCACTCAAATAAAGAGGCTGCTGCTTATTTGATATATAAATCTTCTCATATTTAAGGTCGGTGCCTGGAATACGTTTCAGATTCTTCTTTTACTAAAGGATAAAATAAACTTCTTCATACTTCCGAGGACAGCGCGTCGGGTATGATTCCGCTTCTTCTTTTGCTAAAGGGTAAACTGAACTTCCTCATACTTCAAGATCTGTGCTCTCCTGAATATGATTCTGCTCCTTCTTTTACTAAAGGGTAAATTGAACTTCCTCATTTCAAGGTTTGCTGCTCCTTGAACATGCTTCAGCTCCTTCTTTTACTAAAGGGTAAATGAACTTCTTCATTTCAAGGTTTGCTGCTCCTTGAACATGCTTCGGCTCAAACCTCCCCATACCTCAAGACGACAAGGAAAATGGAAGCCCAACTGCTCGATGGAGACGGCCATTTGCCGCAAGTCATAACGAAGATAGGATCAGCTTCTCGGGCGAGAAATGTCGCTTATTTGCAAGAGTGGCAATAATAAGCTTCTCATGTAAGAACTGCTTGTAGAGGTGATGATGATAAGCTTCTCGGCGGAGAACTGTTGCATACCGTTGCTGAAGAATGTTACGATAAGCTTCTTAACCGAAAACTGGTGCTGATCGATGATAAGCTTCTCAGGTGAGAACAGGTGCTGATCGATGATAAGCTTCTCAGGTGAGAACAGGTGCTGATCGATGATAAGCTTCTCAGGTGAGAACAGGTGCTGATCGATGATAAGCTTCTCAGGCGAGAACAGTTGCATACCGATGCTGTAAGATGTACTGATAGATTTTCCAGGCGTGAACTGGCGTGTATCTGTAAAGGATTGTGATTGATTTTCTTGAAAGATAGTGCAAAATAAATGCACATCCGGGTATAGTGATAAGCTTCTCGGGCGAGAACAGGCGCGTATCTGCCAAGGTATGGTGAAGAAATTTTTAGAAGGTGCAAAATAAATGCACGTCCGGTTGGGCTCGACGACCGACAAGACTGAGATTCAATCTAGGATCGAGCTAGAAAGAAAAATGGCAATCAAGACTCCATCGAGGGAATGAACTCGAAGGGTAAATATCTTATCCTGGCGAGGAAAGGTAGCTGAAGTAACCGTCATCCACGAGGATCGAGCTCTGTGGGGAAACTGGAAACACATATGTATTTTATGCTTAGGGCTGACGATCTATTTGGAGAGAATGGACCAACCCAGTTACTCGGCGGTAACAATCAATGATGGCGAGACACAATGAACCTGTGAATGCTAACGCATATGTTAATGCATATGTTAATATGAATGTATGTTAATGTCTATGTAGTTAAATATGCAAGATGTAATGGAATGAGTATGTAATGAGTATGTGAAATGAGTATATGAAATGGGTATGTGATGCTTATGCCCCTGCGTATGCTGACGAAACAGACTAGAGACGGGACGAGAGATGAAATAAACATCTCGATGGAGATACCCTGCATTCTCTGCAACCAATACGTCAATCATGGGTGAGAAGGATCAATGGTAGAACCAAATCTGGTTTCAGAAGTCTGACTTCTCTGGGGAGAAGGTAATCTGCTTGGGTGCACAGTATCACGTCTTCACATGGGGGAAGAAAACCTGAGGGACACTTTCGAGTTACCCAAGAAAAAGTTGTCAGCTTATAGTCTCGCTGGGGACTGTGTCAGAGCAATGGTTTAAAAGTGTTTCTACAACAATGAGATTTTTCCGAGGAGTGAAGAGACCCTTCAGAAATTTCCACTAGTCAAAGTAATTTCTTATATTTTTCAATTGCATTTTCGAAGAACAATTTTAAAAGTTTTCAAAGCACCTTTCATTTTCAAAATTTAAGAATAAATGGCATTTTGCATAACAATAGAAACAAGAGTAATGCACCAAGGAATTTAAGTAACGAAATGGTATCTTTTATTAAAGGATGGCAGCTTGCCGAGGGCATAGCTCCACAGATGATTATGCTTTGAAATTGGCAACATGGGAAAAGGTTACATTGAATCCAACGACACCTACTGACACTAATAACTAAGACTAATCCAGAATCTTGCTTTGGACGAGGATGAACGAACTGGAAAATGGATCTCATGCGGAAAGCATGTCCGCGATGATTGGTGTTTTCTGATGCAATGAAATGCCTTCGTCCTTAACTTTTGCCTGGACCGCCCTTTCGGGTTTTCAATCCACCGGGACGCTCTTTTTTGCCTAAGTCGCCCTTTCGGGTTTTCAACTTAGCGAGCTTTTTATTATTATTACTTTTTATAACCCTTACTTTTGCCTAAGTCGCCTTTTGCAGGTTTTCGACTTAGCGGGTTTTTAGGCATAATATTTTCGGACTGCATCAGAATTCACGGGATGTGCAAGCTCTTCACCATCCATTGTTGTAAGTATCAGAGACCCTCCGGAGAAAACAGTCTTTACAACAAATGGGCCTTCATAATTGGGCATCCACTTTCCATGCATGTCTTTATGCACTGGCAAGATCTTTTTGAGTACGAGTTCTCCTTGACGGAACTCACGGATACGAATTTTCTTGTCAAATGCTCTTTTCATCCGTTTCTGATATAATTGCCCATGGCACATAGCTGTCATGCGTTTCTCGTCAATGAGATTCAACTGATCCAGTCTGTCTTGAACCCACTCAGCTTCCTCAAGTTCAGCTTCCATCAACACTCTTAAAGAAGGTATCTCTACTTCGATGGGGAGTACAGCGTCCATTCCATACACCAAGGAGAAAGGTGTTGCCCCTGTCGAAGTTCGCACTGAGGTCCTGTATCCATGCAAAGTAAACGGTAACATCTCATGCCAATCTTTGTAAGTCACGACCATCTTTTGCAGAATTTTCTTGATATTCTTATTCGCAGCTTCAACGGCCCCATTCATCTTAGGACGGTACGGAGAAGAATTGTGATGCGTGATCTTGAAACTGTCACACAACTCCTTCATAGTCTTGTTATTCAGATTGGTGCCATTGTCAGGTATTATCCGACTTGGAATTCCATAACGGCAGATAATTTCTTTCCTGATGAAGCGGGCAACCACTTGCTTAGTCACGTTGGTGTAGGAAACAGCCTCTACCCACTTGGTGAAATAATCAATAGCAACAAGGATAAAACGATGACCATTAGAAGCCTTCGGCTCGATTTCCCCAATCATGTCAATGCCCCACATTGAGAACGACCATGGTGAAGACAAAACATTCAACGGCGATGGAGGTACATGCATTTTATCAGCGTAAATTTGGCACTTATGGCATTTCTTGGCGTATTGGATGCAGTCAGCTTCCATAGTCAACCAATAATATCCAGCCCTTAACATCTTCTTAGACATAGCATAGCCGTTGGCATGAGTTCCGAAGGTCCCCTCGTGAATTTCTTGCAGTAACATGTCCGCTTCCCGTTTATCAACACATCTGAGCAAAACCATGTCGTGATTTCTTTTGTATAACACACCATTACTGATAAAGAATTTAGAAGCCAGTCTTCTCAACGTTTTCTTGTCCAGACCGGTAGCACCATCGGGATACTCTTGCTTGACTAGATAATTCTTGATGTCATGAAACCAAGGCTTTTCATCCACCTCAACCTCTTCAACTACTTGACAATAAGCGGGCTCAAATTTGCGTTCAATATGAATAAGAGGTGCTTCATTAACGAATTTAACTTTCCACATGGATGCTAACATAGCTAAAGCATCAGCAACGTGATTCTCAGATCTAGGAACATGCTCGAACTTGATCTCGTCGAAATACTTAATCAGTTCGACAATATAGTCTTTGTAAGGGATTAACTTCTCATTCTTCGTTTCCCATTTGCCTTGTACCTGGTAAATAACCAAGGCTGAGTCACCACTTACTTTGAGAAGTTTGATTCGGAGGTGAATTGCTGCTTCGAGGCCAAGAATACACGCTTCATACTCTGCGACGTTATTAGTACACTCAAAGTCTAACCTGGCTATAAACGGAGTGAACCCACCTTTTGGGTTCATCAAAACGGCGCCTATACCATGCCCATTGAAATTCGAGGAACCATCAAACATCATCCTCCACCAAAGACCTGGTTCTGGACCTTCGCTCGGATCTGGTTCTTCACAATCTCTCTTAATCAACAAAATATCCTCATCAGGAAAATCAAACTTAAGAGGTTCATAATCTTCAACTGGATGATCTGCAAGATAATCCGATAAGATACTACCTTTAATTGCCTTCTGGGGTACATACTGGATGTCATATTCGGATAACAACATGTGCCAACGGGCTAGCCTCCCGGTTTGAGCAGGTTTTTCAAGAATATACTTGATCGGATCCATTTTAGAAATCAACAATGTGGTATGACAGATCATATATTGCCGGAGGCGCCTAGCGGCCCATGCCAACGCACAACAAGTTTTCTCCAATGGTGAGTATCTGTTTTCACAATCGGTAAACTTCTTGCTCAGATAATAAATCGCATGTTCCTTTCTTCCAGTCTCATCATGTTTCCCGAGCACACAACCCATAGACTTCTTAAGAACAGTGAGGTACATAAACAACGGTCTTCCGGGTACGGGAGGAATCAGAATAGGGGGGTCTTGCAAATAATTATTAATTTTCTCAAACGCTTTCTGACAATCAGGGTTCCACTCAACCGTCTGCCCCTTACAAAGCAATTTGAATATCGGTTCACAAGTAGAGGTCATGTTAGAGATAAACCTGGAAATATAATTCAAACACCCCAGAAAACCTCTAACTTGTGTCTCGGTTTGTGGAGCTGGCATATCTTGAATGGCTCGGACTTTGTCAGGATCTACCTCAATCCCTCGTTGACTAACAATAAAACCAAGCAATTTTCCAGATCTGACACCGAAGGTACATTTAGCCGGATTCAACTTCAACTGATATTTCCTGAGTCGTTCAAACAACTTCACCAAATGGTCTAGATGTTCCTCTTCACTCTGAGATTTGGCTATCATATCGTCCACATACACCTCGATCTCTTTGTGCATCATATCATGGAAAAGAGTTGTCATAGCGCGTTGGTAAGTTGCCCCTGCGTTCTTCAAACCGAAGGGCATGACTTTGTAGCAAAAGGTCCCCCAAAAAGTAATGAAAGTAGTCTTCTCTCGATCATCGGGATCCATTTTGATCTGATTATAGCCAGAGAAACCATCCATAAATGAGAACAACGCAAAACTGGCTGTATTGTCTACAAGTGTATCAATATGTGGCAGAGGGAAGTCATCTTTCGGACTTGCTTTGTTCAGATCCCTGTAATCCACACACATCCTAACTTTACCATCTTTCTTGGGCACTGGCACAATGTTGGCAACCCAATCTGGATATTTTGCAACTGCCAAGAAACCTGCATCCAACTGTTTTTTAACCTCATCTCGAATTTTCAAAGCCATGTCGGGTCTCGTTCTTCGAAGCTTTTGTTTGATAGGTGGACAATCTGGCTTAAGTGGCAACTTGTGAACAACAATATCTGTGTCTAGACCAGGCATATCTTGATACGACCATGCAAACACATCAATATATTCTTTTAACAACTCAATCAACCTCTGCTTAACCTCTGTCCCAAGCATTGCACCAATCTTGACCTCTTTCTTGTTTTCATCTATACCAAGATTAATTAAGTCCACCTGCTCTTTATGCGGTTGAAGCTCTGTGTACTCGTACTGAATCAATTTTGCCAGTTCAGCGGGTACTTCAAAATCTTCTTCATCCTCGTCTTCAGCTTGATTGATGGGTGCATCCCAGTCAGGAGTGTCAATAAAGTCATTGGATCCAACAAGGTTTGCGATGTCTCTGCATGACGGAAGGCTTACTTAATTAAAATGCTCGAAGATATGTAAGATAAGAAATGGAATGCTATTTTTGGTTGTTTTATTTTTTTTGAAAAAGATTGCCAACTTCATTTTTAAAGGTGAAAACGAAAAACGCAAATGAACCAAAGTGGAATTGAACAAAATGCCTTTATTGATATCCTTTTAAAAGTGAAAAGTGGCCCAACAAAAACGACCCTATAGCCTTGGGAAGAGCTACGGATTTTTTATTTGAAAACACAAATGAAAATGCTAAAAATTACTTTGATAATGGAAAAATAACAGGGATCTCTACGGCCTCCCAGTTGTTCAAAGCTGCATCACCCTTAAACACCAGGTTGCTCAGATCTTCATCTTCCTCACAGTCGCTGACGGCATTGACTTGGAAACCTCCGCTGACAAATACCTCTTGGATAACCTTCGGACGCCCTTCGACAGTTGTGGCAGCTCCATTCTGAGTTGGTTTGTAACCCAACCCAAAGCGATCAGCCTTGGTCTTGACATCAATTACCTCTCCCCAACCTTCCGGGATGCCCCTGTCAATTGTTGATTTGGTACTCTTCAGAGATGCAAAAGATGGATTACCCTGGCCTACTGTCTCTTCGACTTCTAATAGAACAACGTTGGCGATCTCGAGTGCTTGAAAGGAGATTTCCAAAGCATTCTCATCGGCCTCGATGTAACGGAAAGAAGACAGGTTACTGACCATCAGATCCTCCTCACCGTGTATAATAACTAACTTTTCATTGATCACGAACTTCATCTTTTGATGTAACGTTGAGGTTACTGCCCCAGCGGCATGGATCCACGGCCTTCCAAGTAAGCAGCTGTAATTGGGATTAATGTCCATGACTTGAAACGTGATATTAAAAACTTGCGGACCAATCAGGATAGGAAGTTCAACCTCCCCCATTACCGACCGGCGAGAACCATCGAAAGCCTTGACGATCAAGGGAGTAGGTTTCAACACAGTCTCTTTGAAAACCAACTTATCAAGAACCCTCTTGGGTATAACATTCAAAGAAGAGCCAGTGTCCACTAGCACTCTCGCTAAATTATCCTCCTGACATTTCACTGATATATGTAAAGCACGATTATGATTCGGACCCTCCTTTGGTAACTCTTCGTTGCTGAAACTAAGAGTGTTGCATGCGGTCAGATTGGCAATCACACTATCAAACCGACTGGTGCTGATATCTTGATCCACATGTGATTGAGTCAAAACTTTCTGCAAGGCCGTCCTATGAGCGGGTGAACTCATCAACAGAGATAAGATCGAGATCTTGGAAGGAGTTTGATGAAGTTGATCGATAACTTTATAGTCACTTTTCTTGATGATCCTCAAAAACTCAGCATCTTCATCATTCGTGACGGCTCCCTTACCTTTGTCTTTGGCATGCACTGGGATACTAGTTGTTTCCTTAGGTGGAACCTCATTGAAACGGGGAGTATACACACGGCCACTGCGAGTCATCCTGCTTGCCTCTGCGATATTGGTCACAGTGTCCTTAACCTCTTCATTTGGAATAACCTTCCCAGACTCCTTGTCAATCATCGTCACGTCATATTTCCAAGGTACAGCTTTAGGATCATTAAAAGGAAACGGACTTGGTTTTCGAATAATTATAGACTTAGGCTGCTTCGTCTCAGGGATAAACGACTTTGGTATATCGAACACGGGGTTGGCAGAACTTGCCCCTGACAGATTAAACACTGGTACCTTACCCTTTGATTCAGGCTGATGGAAGACAGGCTCAACCACAGCGACTTCATCCTTCTTGGCTTGGCTTGTCACTTGTAAAATACCCTCATTAATCAACCTCTGAACATCGTTGTGAACCAACACACAACCCTTAATACTGGCATCACAACTTGCGCATGCGACGTGGGAAGTATCTACTAGACCGGCTTCAAACAGTTTCGAATGGAATATCTTAAGAGGAGTCTTAATCTGAACAACATCAAGGACATAACCTTCCTCAGAATCAGCACTAATGGCATTAACACCCTCATGGTTAGGAAAAGGGTTCTTCTTAACATTCGGTTGAGGATCTTCAAATGACAAAATCTTATTTTCTAACAGATCCCTGACAAGACTTTTGAGAGCATAACAGTTCTCTAGATCATGACCAGGCACACCCTCATGAAATAAACAATGAGCAGCGGCGTTGTAATTGGCGGGCAGCGGATTAGGAGGCGGACCCAAAGCTCGAGTAGTGATTAGACCTTGCTTGACTAATGAGGGATACAACTCGGTGAAAGTCATTGGAATCGGCGGACAAGGTTTATACTGTCTCTTGTTCGGAACATTCTGGCGAGGAGCTGGATTCTTTGGCTGTTGATGGGCAGGAGCGTTGGGCGCTTGTTGATAGTTAGGAGGCGGATAAACGGGAGATTGTTGCATAGGTTGATACATAGGAACCTGTTGATTGAAAGAAGGCGCAACAGCTGCCACATAGGGTTGTTGAGCATATTGAATCGGATACCCTTGAGGTTGAGCATAACCTTGCGGATATTGATAAAATTGGTCTCTTCGTCTACCGGAGGATATAGCGTTAGTTTCACCTTCTTTCTTCTTCTAAGAGCTGAACGAAGGTTTCTTCGGCTGATCCTTTGAAACACCATGAGTATTTTTCATTTTACCGCTTTTCATACCCAATTCAATCTTGATACCCACAGCAACGATGTCAGAGAAATTTGAAGTCACACTACCCACCATTCTTTCGTAAAATTCTGGACGAACCGTGTCGACAAACCAATCAGCTAACTCTTTCTCGGTCAAAGGAGGTTCTACTTGCGAAGCAATCTCTCTCCACCTTTGAGCGTACTCTTTGAATGATTCGGAATTCTTTTGTGACATACTCAACAATTGTCTTCTGTCAGGAGCCAGATCCATATTGTACTTATAATGTTTGATGAAAGCGTCAGATAAATCTTGGAAAGTCTTAATGCGAGACTGGTCCAAAGTTAAGTACCATTTGGAAGAAGCACCCTTCAAAATGTCTTGGAAGCAATGAATCATCAATTTATCATTCTCAACATGGGCAGCCATTTTACGATAGTACATGATCAGATGACTCTTAGGACAAGTGGCACCTTCATAGCGATCGAAGTTCGGAGTTTTGAACTTCGGGGGAATAACCAAACCTGAGACCAAACAAACGTCCCTTGCAGCAGTCCCAAAAATTTGATCGCCTTCTACCTTTCTCAATCTTTGGGCGATAGTGTCTACTTCCTCACGAAGCTTGTCATGTTTCTCATAACCTTCAATATTCTCATCAAGATTATCAAAGACGGGCTCATTGAAATACGGTTGCACACGGGTGTGCACAACAGGTGGTGCAAAAATAGGAGCCCCCCTAGAAACTTCGGAAAATAAAGGAACGGCTTGTTGAACAGGCTGCATAATCGGAACAGTGGCTTGAGGAGGCACAAAACCTGGAGCAAGACCATAAGGTGGGTCCCTTGCTACGGTCACATTTGGTGGAGGGTCCACAGTAACGCCGGTAATCTCGGAAACAACAGTAGGCTGGGTATCCATCTTAGCATTCATGACATGTAATAATTCCATCATACGCCCCATACCCCCTCGCAGGTCTTCAAGTTCGTTGCTAAGGCGATCAATCTCTTTTGTCTGATCCTCCATTCTTTTCCGAGTTTGAGCTCTAGTGTTGTACTGGTGCCGAGGACTCAGGGTGACGAAACTGGAAGGCGAGAGAACCGATCATGAGAAAACGGAAGACACATGTAATGCAAGAAAACATATGATGCTATAATGCGAATGCAAATGAAGATTTTATGGAATTCAAACATTTACGAATGTCGTGGGGTACCAAGGAAATCTTTTTCTTATTTTTCGTTTTTATTTTTTATTTATGGTATCCCGCGATATAAATGATGTTTGAATTCCACGAAATACAATGCAATGGGATGCTTTATGGATGCAATGCACATGAATACACAAAGTCCTAGGTTAAAGGACATGAAGGGAGTTAAGGTCTACCCATCCCTAAAAGGAGTGTACTATAGGTTAGTTGTACCTGCAGAACAAGGTTCTAAAAAGTGCCCAAAGTCATCAGCCCATCTTTCGGATATTATCAACCTTCCGACTGACTCGGGGGTTAATATTATTCTCAAGAGAACCTCTTTTGAGTGTAGTATCGCGTAGCAACCATTGTAGGATTACTCCCACATAGCTCCCGCACTACGCCCTAAATAAGGCCAAGGTGGTGTTAAGGTACTACGGTCCTCAATATCACAGACTCCAATCGACTATGGAAAAAGTTTTCACGATTACTCGTTCAACCGAACCATTTTCGAAAAGGTCTCAACTGAGCGGTGATTCTCGAATCAACTTGGTCGGGATTCACTCCCTATAAGCCTCATCGAATATATCCTCATCCTATAATAATGTCACTAGTCCGGGCGTAGGACTTATCTCACAACACAAGGAACAGTCCCAAAATCAAAATACAATATATACATGCAAATGAATAGTAAGACAAATAGTAATAAATATGAACAAATTAGGGATAACCCTCAAAAGTTTAGAATGTCCCCAGTGAAGTCGCCATTTTCTGTTGCGGTGGAAATAGGATCACAAACTATTAATGAGTTTGAATCGCAATTCAATTCACAACCGCTCTTTGATTTATCCGAAGGAAAAGGTCAAAAGAGGGAAAACCTATTTTTGCATCGTAAACACAATGCGGGGAAAGATCTAGGGTTCGGGGGTTGGTTAAGATTAGGGAAGGTATTAGCAGCCTAAACTTCTGTAGTACTCTACAGGAACCTTTTGTTCAGATGTTTACTATTTGCTTTATTCATTTGCTTAAGGTATATGTACAAAGGGATTACAAGTGAGAAAAGAGACCTAAGGGGTTAATTCTAAGTTTACTCTGCAAGACATCGCATCTTGTGCCTACGTATCCTTACGGGAGTGGAATCAGAGTAATCGTAGTTCCCCTCAAAAGGGAGGTTAGAGACTTCTTGACTGTGGTCAAGGTCTCAAGGGGAATAAACGCATCTTAAGGACACGCTTACGTGGAGTGTAGAAACTCCAAATCTCTACGTTGAATTGTTCAGTGAATTAGGGTTAGGTTAGGGATTCCGCGGCGGGAAACCCTAAAATGAGCGCGGCGGCTCTTTGACCTAATGCTAGGGGTAAAAAGGTAATTTAGCCTGTGGCGAGGCATTTATGAAAATTAGGGTTTGTAATTTTGTAGGGTTTGGAGTTGAGGACTCTTGACGCGGCGGTCAAACGGCTAGACCTAATTCCTTCGGAGGTGTGCAGGTGACAAAAATAACGGTAAAGGCGTGAGATAATTGAATCATGCAAACAGAAATAAAATCAAGACAGTAAGCCATACAAGCAGAAACTTAAAGACAGAAATTAAAGCGCGATTGTTAGGATTCGCGAGGTTACAGATGAGAAGCAGTTATAATGAAAATTTGAATAAAATATAAATTGACGATAACATGACTAAGCTGCAAAACAAATGACGTGGTTAGTAAGCCGAAACAGGACAGCAGTCAGAGAGGTTGTGAGATTCTTTGTTTTTGAGACTTTTATTATTTATTTTTTTGTGATATTTATATACAAACTCCTAATAGAATTTTTGAAAAAAGAAACTGAGTTAAATTTTGCAAAAAAAATGAATAATGGCTTTTTAAAAAATTTTAATTTATTTAGTAAAAAATGGTTTTATTTAATTATCAAAAAAAGAAAAGAAAAATTTAATTTAATTAAAAGCTTTATTTTACTTTTTAAATAAAAAAACCCTAATAAGATTTTAAAATAATAAAATTAAAACATAACAAGAAAAATCATAAAATAAAAACAAATAAATAAAAAGGAATTGGGCCGGTGATCAACCCAGACCCAACCCCACTCGTTTGCAATCAGAAGTATGGAGATTTAGGGTTTGAGACCCCAATCTCCTTTCGAACGGCGCGGCTTCTTCCCACTTTGTCATGTTATTCCTTGTTTCTCCCTCGATGTTTCCTCCTTTACAAATTGACCTGAAATCACACGAAATCCATTAAACAACGATGATATAATGTGACTTTTGCTTACGTTTTATCTCGTGAGTTGCTTTCGGTAAATAACGAGGCGATGATGATGGTGGAGGAGACCCCTTCCGTTGAGCCTTCAATCGAACGCCGGCGGTAGTAAACTATCTAGGGATCTTACGGCCGCCGCTTCAGTTGCGTGGTCCTGAACGATGTCCGATGATAATGGTCTCCCTTGATTGTTCTCGCAATCGTCTTTGGTGTTCTATCTGTCTTCCGTTCGCGGTTACCAAAAAAATTAGGGTTTTTCACAAGGTGACCTCCTTCCTTTTATATACCCCTGAATCCATTTGTATTGGGCTTTTATTTGCAATGATTTACGTTATTTTGCACTGATAAGACTTGATTCTCTTCGTATCTTATGATGATTGGATTCTGATTGAGATTTCTTCCCTTTTTGGGATTCGTAACCGAACTCGTTTGGATATTTGCGGTTTACTTTGATAAACCGTATCTGGTTTTGGAGATTGAATCAGTTTTGTTCTTTCCTTTCCGGACTTGATTGAGTTATGGATTTCATTTGGATATCTTTCTAATATTGACTTGATTTCCTTTTCAGATGTTGATTCAAATTCGTTTTGGATATCCATGGACGTGGTTCCGGATTTACTCTTTGATATCTGGTTTGGTCTTCACGGCTTTTGGATTTTCCACTTCGAATTAACTTTTCCTCTTCTTTTTTCCAGTGAACTGGTGCTGATGCTTCGATTGAGTCAAAGTTGCCGAGGAAAGTCGCCAGTAGTGATGATCCTTTGTCTGAACCTTTGAGGGATGCTATTGCCATTCAGTTTTGACTCTGATATTGGCTGATGTTATCAGATGCTGATATATTTTTGGATCCCTTTCAGAACAAATATCTGCTTCTTTCTGATGAGATTGGTTCCTACGAGTCACTATCTTGTTTTTCTGATGAGTTTACTGACTTTCCTTTTTCTCCTTTCAGAGGGAACTGGTGGTGCGGGTACTGCCGGGTCGACGCCGCCGAGAGAGGTCACGCAGTGATGATGACATCCTATCTAAACTGATATTGTGTGGTTTTCGATTATGTTTGACGGCTTCGTTTGAACCTGTGTTGGATGCCATTGCCAAGTGGTTTTGGTTGCGTTGCCTTAGCGATGATGACCTTCGGGTCTGAGCTGATATTTTTGAGCTGATAGTTCGCACGAAATTGCAGTTCGACGTTCGGTAGGGAGTTGGTAACGGCTTCGGTCGTGGCTCTCCCGGCCACTCGAATTCTCACGCCCAATGATGGTTAAACTGAGGGCTGAATCCCTGTTCCATCCATTTTGATACCTCGATTCTTCTTTGTCTGAACTGAAACTCACATCTCTTTTTTCCTGAACTGATAGGTGACTGCGACTTTTGGGCTATGGCTTTCACTGAGCTTTGAGCTTTATATTTTAGCTTTCCCATAGTGACCCACACATTCGGTTGGAATCATTATGACTGATGCAGCGAACTGAATCTCAGTCTTCGGCATGATTATGAAATTGTTTCTGAGGTGGTTTTCTGTCATTAATCAGGGTATTCATTACCGTGCTTTAGACTTTGCCTGTTGGCTTTTCATTGTGACTTGCACCCTTGGTTGAGGCTTGCCCTGAGCTGATCAGGTGAATGTGGTTATGTGAATTTATCTTGCTCTTTCTTGTTTTCGAATTGACTTGAACCTGATTCTTTTGATGTACTTGCCATTCTATTTTCGAGCTGGTTCACCGGCTTGCGAATTGTTGGACTTGGTCCTTCCTTTTTTATGAACATGTGCTGGTTTTGGTGCCTTGCGAATTGAAATTTTTATTCAATTTTGAGCATCCTGTGAGTTGCAATTTAGGTGCAGCTTATGAACTGTTTTGGTTTTGAGTTCTGTTATAAACTTTGTACTGATGCTGTTGTGGTGAATTTCAGGTGTTGGAAATCTTCGAAAACAAAGCGATTCAGACCTGCCGGCATCCGGGTCTGAGTCCGAATTGGCTGTGCTGTTTTACCCTTGTATCAGTTTGGAAACCAAATGGGGTTTACTTGATGAATGGTGCTATATTCACTTGATGGGATTAGTACTTAGCTTGATTTTGAAACGAATCCAATTACGGAAAAAACGAATCAGTCCCACTTCTTTTATCTCTTTCTCTCTCGGTTGCCCCTTAGATAAGAAACAGTAGCCACTTGATCTGACGCAGATGGTTCAGATTGGTAACGGGGGTAGGATGCGGCTTCGGTCGTGCCACTCCCGGCACTCAATGATGATGATATTCTGAGAGTGTCAAACAACTTCTAACATTTTCTTCTATTCTGTTTTGTTTTGTTTACCTGTTCTTTTGCAGGTGATCGAGAATTTCGTGGAGCACTCAAGGGAAGGATATCATGAAGAAGCCTTAGGAGTTTTTAGGATTTAGGATTTTATTGGAATAGATACTCCATCTAAAAATGTAATCTTTTTGTAAATGAATGAATTGAATTCAAAAGTTGTCTTGGTCCATTCCATTTGTAAATCAAATGTTTATGAAATGAATTTCAACAATATTTATTCACTTCTCAAACGCAATCCATGAATAATCAACTCATTTCCACAAATACTTGAATTTACTTCCTAATTATAAAGTATAAATATTCGCGAATGATATTCACAAATATTAAACTTTCACTTCCCTTTCCGTATTAGACAGTATTATGAACGATACTCACCATCTTTGTATTATTTGACCATTTTAACCGCAACCTGATTAACTCCAAATAAATTCAAAATAATCCCACTTGTTGTATGCACAAAAAAAACTACTCAAACGGTCTTAGAACGAAACATGGGCAACGGATGGCCCGCATTCAAATATGTTTCTGACCAATTCTCTAGTAATAATGACGCCTTGATGGTGATCAAACCCTATGACAGACAACTATCTCAAGTACCATGGTCCAAATGCCTCGAGACCTAAAGACCCCTTTTCTTCAGAATTTGCCAAAATGGCGTAAAAAGACTAAAATGCCCCCCTGGTATAATTCCTGCAAACAAAACGGACTCCACAACTAGTTAGTGACTAACGGATGCAAAAATGAAATGTTGCGCGAAATGAATGACTAAATGTAAGGGTAAAATTTGGGGTATTACAGCATAGGAGCGGGAGCTTGTTGAGGAGCTTGCCCTTTCTGCACAGAGACGGCATTTGTTTCACGCTCCTTTTTCTTGTACCCGTTGAAAGGATTCTTGGCACTAGCTTGGTTGCTAGAACCTCCTTGAATCTTTCCACTCTTCATACCTTCTTCAATTCTCTCACCAACGATCACCAAGTCAGAGAATCCAGCCGAAACACTACCGATCAGCTTCTCATAGTACTGGCCTTGCAAGGTACCCATGAATATGTCAATTAGTTCACGATCAACAAGAGGTGGATGCACCCTTGCAGCTAGTTCTCTCCACCGTTGTGCGTACTCCTTGAAGGATTTGCTATCCTTCTGAGTCATACTCTGAAGTTGAGTAGGATTCAAAGCCAAGTCGATGTTGTACTTGTACTGTTTGACGAATGCATCAGCCAGCTCAGCCCAAATGCACACACAGTTACGCTCAAGCTGCATATACCATTCGAGTGATGCCCAGACAAGTTGTCTTGGAAGTAATGAATCATGAGCTTTTCATCTCTGTCATAGGCAGCCATTTTTCGACAATACATCTTCAGATGAATGTTCGGGTAACTAAGACCTTTGTATTTTGAGAATTCAGGCACTTTGAACTTGGGAGGAATGACAACATCAGGCACTAAGCACAATTCCAGAGCACTGAAAGAATTTGAGTTGTGCCCCTCCATGACTCAGAGTTTCTCAGCTAGATCACGACACATTTTGATAGCTTCAGAATCCCGAGCAACAGCAGTAGGGCTGGCAATGGGGATAGTAGCATGATAGTTTTGAACATCATCATACTGGTTCATCAGATTATCTTTGGCGGGGATCTGAACAACAGTAGGTTGTGCTTACGGGATAGCTCCAACAGTAACCTCAGGTACTGGGATTGGTTGAGATGTGGTTCCTTCGGCTGTGGTAGCGAAGTTCATTGGCATTCCATAGGGATTGGGAACAGGGACTGAGAGTCTTGAGATAGACCTTTGCACCTGACCATTGTTTTTGACGACAGCAGCAGCTTCACGTTGTTCTTCCTCCTTTATGGATGTGAGGAAGGCTTCAAGAATCTGGTCAATCTTTCCTTTGATGGAGTCCAATTCTTCTCGGAAGGCAACTTGTTCTTGCTGAATTTGTTCCATCATTCATCTTGTATTGGCTCTAGTTGCGTACTGGTGTCGAGGAATCAACTTGATTTACTGGAGAAGGAAGGAGAAATGAGATTCTGCTGAAGGAATGAAAATGCAAGATGCACAACAGATGTAATGCAAATGATATGCTAGATGCAAGATCCAGGATCACAGGATCACGGTTCAAATATTCTGAAATTGGTAACAGTAACAAATAGGTAACCACGACTTTTGATCAAAGAAACCTTACAGGTAAACCCTACACGGGGAAGATCTAGGTTCTTTACTCATAAACCCCCTCACGAGGTGGTTTCTACATTTGGTTCTCAAGATCACTACACTAGTCACACTAGCATCACGCAATAGGCTAGTTGTATTTAGGCGATAATTATGACAAGGTCTCTCCTGAGTGGAGTCCTCATGCTAGGAACACAAGGAGCGGATCCTTGGACACTAACACTACACGACCACCAATATAGAACTGGTGCTAAAAAAGGGGTTCCCAGAATCACGGACCCTTCATTAATCAATTTGTGCAACAGGCTAGCTGTGTTACAACAAGATCTACGAATAGGTCTCCTCTAGGGGAGCTTTCATGCTAGGAACACAAGGAGCAAGTCCTTGGGGACTAACACTACTCGACTATCAATTATAAACTATGTGTTCTCTCTGCTTTTACCAAAGCTCAGGCGTAGAGCCTTACTCATGATGTCATCCCAAAATCCAACAGGCAAAGATAACAAGCAAAAATAAAGCCATAAGAGAGCAAATACATAAATGAG
This sequence comes from Lathyrus sativus, assembly GCA_963859935.3. NCBI lineage: Eukaryota > Viridiplantae > Streptophyta > Magnoliopsida > Fabales > Fabaceae > Lathyrus > Lathyrus sativus. Next base: position 180,756,100 of record OZ012740.1, on the reverse strand, counting down.
AAGAAAATAAACAAAGATAACACTCCTCACAAAATCCTAAGATAGGCTCGACTCTCTCTTGCATGGAGCAAATATTTTCCCAGCAGAGTCGCCAGCTGTCACACCTCAAAAAATCTTAAATCAAGAATGTACGACCCTCGTGCGAAAGGCGCGAAAATGCGATTTGACAAATTCATCATCGAACTTTATTTATCCCATAAAGGGAAAGGAAAATATCGAGAAAACCTCTTAAAACGAAAGGGTAGGAACAGGGTCGTCGCAACCACATTCCGGGTTCGGGAGTCGGTTACACAAGGGGAAGGTATTAGCACCCCTCACGTCCGATTGTTTTCTTCTCAATGGTAAATGTGAATCGGTAGGTTAACGGGATAAAGGTGCTAAGGGAAACGGGATGGATAAAGGATAAGGTGCTCGCCAAGGATTGGGGGCCCTTGTGCATGCGTATGCTCATTCGAACGAGAATGAGAAATCAGAGCGTCGCAGTTCGACTACAGGAAAGGATAGGGGAAACGAAAGAGGAAGGGTATTATGGATGGAATGATAGAGAAAGATAGAAGTGTGCTCGCTAAGATCAGCGCAATCTTGTGCCTGCGTATCTTACATTCAGACGAGAATGAAGAATTAGAGCGTCTGTAGTTCATGGTAACGACCACGAAAAAGAGATAGGTTGAGTTAGTTTGAAGTTTGGTTTGGGAATGAAAGATTGAGTGATTAACAACCCAAGGGCGTGCCTCGAGATTTTTCACTCTAGAATCCAAGGAATGCGAGATTTCAAGAACTCGGTTCTTTCGAAAGTGATTGAATAGGTTGAAGATAAACGTTGAATGTTCTAAATTCGAAAGAATAAACTAATAACAACTCAAGGGGCATGCCTCGAGAGTTAATCGTTCGAAGATTCAAAGAATGCTAGACTCCAAGGATCTCCTTCTTTCGTAAGTTTGATTACGAAATATGTTTGAATAGAAATTAGGTGTTTTAAGACGAAAGAGTGAACGAACGACAACCCAAAGTGTGCGCCTCGAGAGTCATTTATTTGAAGATTCAAGGAATACTAGACTCCAAGAATCTCCATCTTTCGTTAATTGTTTAAGAAATGCGTTTTTAGAAAAGATTGAAGTTGGTTTGACTGCGAGGAAAGATGAAGTTGGTTTGAAAATGGCTCGTCGACGAGTCGAGGTTTTGCTTGAAAATGGAACCGACTTGACGACGAGTCAAGGGTTAAGGTGTGAGAAACGATACTAGTCCCTAGGGGTGCTCCTAATATCGAAACCACAATGAAATGTGACAGTGTACGATAGGTTGATGGCGAATGCGTACGAGCACTCTACTTATGAGGGTGTTTGAAAATGATTTAGTTTACGATAACCGAAAGATTAAATGGATAACAACCAAAGGGCGTGCCTCAAGAATTACTCACTCGAAGATCCAAGGAATGCTAGATTCCAAGAACCTTCTTCTTTTGAAGTTTAACCGAGAAAATTTTTGGCTATGAATTTGCATCGATTTAGGGTACGTAAGAAGTTTGTTTGCGTGGGGAGAGAATATGAGGTTAGATTTGTTGAATATCAGGAGAAATGACGATTATTTGATAGACGAGACGTCGGCCTCGCAATCAATTAACTGGGGCATTATCAAGATACTAGAACCCAACGACACCTTTTTCATTTGATTAGTTTACGAAATATTATTTGAACGGACAATGAAAGTACCACGTGGAGTGCTAGACTCCAATGGCATTTTTTTGTCTAAATAATTAAAGAGCATACTTTAGTAACGAAAAGTCGAATGATACATTACCCAAGGCGTACGCCCCAATAGTGGTCATCCAAGAACACAAGAAGTGTAAGACTTCAAGAATTCGTTATTCTCATTCGTAATTAAAGAATCTTAATTTACTCGTGTTTCGTCAATAAGAGTTTTTGAAGAAAAAAAGTCTAGCATTTTCTTAGAAAATTATTGAATTCTCTATAGATAAACTAATTAATAATAATTTTGAAAAAAATAATTTTTAGTTAGAAAATATCTCAAATTATCTAAAGAAACAAACTAATAAATAGTTGTTTTAATTTAGAAAATAGTTATTGATATTAAAATGCTTTCTTTGAAAATAAAATTCGAAGTCGATTTATGCGTGTAGGAATTCAATTTATCATGAATAAAAATGTACTAATAACCACAAATTTAATTATAAAATTTATTAACGACAAAGTTCTTCACGAGAATTCTAAAATTGCTTACAAAATCTACCAATTTCGATATATCATATGGGGTGCTAGTAGCCATGATCCTATCAAAAGCCATAAAAAACATGGAATTAAATCCAATATTCTACCGTATCACTAATTCTTTCATTCTGTTTCAGTATTAGTCCCCAAATCTTAAAGAAAAAAAAGTCACCATGAATACCATAAAAATTATAAAGAGAAAAAAAGTTTGTTATAAAAAATTCTTGAAAGAGAAAAAGTAAAACTCTTAATTAAAATTTGAACGACAGCTGTTAAATGTAATTCATTGTTTTGATTTGATTTGATATGATTAGATTTGATTTTAATATTTTGGGCCTTTTATGTTTTGGTCTTTTGTAAACCTAAAACTATAAATAGGGTTCCTTGCTTTGTATTCAATCACAACAACATAGAACAGATTTCACAGTTGCAGTATTTAGCAAGTGAAAGTTCTATAAGCAATAATAAATCCCACAGTTGTGGGTAACACATTCTCTCCAAACATTTCTTCTCTCATTCTTCTCTTTCTTGTTTGTTATTCTTTTCTTTTGTTGTTCTTGATAATTACTTGTTATTACCATTACTATCATATTGTGGGTTTGTTCATCAATCTAGAGTTCAAGATCGGAGGGAATTCTTCATAGGGTGTGAGGTGAATTTCCAACATCTGGTATCTAGAGCTCTGGTTGAAAGATTCAAGGAAGGAAGATAGTGATGGCGATGAACTATCCGAACGACAACTTTCCGGCGACCCTGCCAATTCTCAAGAAAGACAATTATGAGAATTGGTGCAAGCAGATTAAGGTGATTTTCTGTTATCAAGACCTTTGGGATCTTGTGAAGGACGGAGTAACATTGCTCGGGGAAAACGCAACGGAGGCGGAAAAGGCTGCGCACAAAGAATTGAAGAAGAAGGATTATAAAGCACTCTTTATAATTCATCAGTGTTTTGATCCTGATAACTTTGAAAAGGTTAATGATGTTGATTCAGCAAAAGAAGCATGGGAGACTCTTGAAAAGTCGTTTGGAGGCGCAGAGAAGGTGAAAGAGGTGAGGTTACAGACTCACAAGAGAACCTATGAGTTGCTTTAGATGGAAGACAACGAAAGCATTACAGATTTCTTCACCAGAGTTACGAAGTTGGTGAATCAAATCAAAGTATGTGGAGAAGCACTGACGACGAAAGCAGTTGTCTCAAAGATTTTGAGATCGTTGGCTCCAAAATTCGACCACGTGGTAGTTGCCATAGAAGAGTCGAAAGATCTGTCAGTGTTGATGAAGGAAGAGCTTCAAGGGACTCTTGAGTCTCATGAACAGAGGTTGGCTGAGAGAGCTGCAGGAAAGTCGAAAGATGTGGCTTTGTAGGCGCAATCAGAAAAGGAAAGAAAAGGAAAATGTAGCTGGAATGGCAACAAAGGAGGAAACCAGTCGAATCAGAAGAAACCTTGGAACCAAGACAACCAAAGAGGTGGTGCTGCAGGTAAAGGAAGAGGTGGTGGTCGAAAGACAGACAAAAGCCACATTCAATGTTTCAATTGCCAGAAGTATGGTCATTATGTTAGTGATTATCCAGAAAGGAAGAGAAATCAAGAGACTGATGCAAAACTGGCGAAACATGAAGAAGAAGAAACGTTGCTAATGGTCACAACAAAAGATGAAGAAAGATTCCAAGATCAGTGGTACTTGGACTCAGGATGCTCATCACATATGACTGGAAGGAAAGATTGGTTTGTCAACATGAAGCCCTCGTCGAAGAACACCGTGAAGTTTGCAAATGACAACACTCTAGCAGCCGAAGGTGTTGGTGATGTTCTGATTATGAGGAAAGATGGCAAAAGGTCAACAATTTCCAATGTGTTGTATATACCAGACATGAAGAGTAATTTGCTCAGTATAGGGCAGCTTGTCGAAAAGAACTACAAGGTAGTTGTCGAAGACAAGATGATGAGAGTTCTCAGCGCAGGTGGTAGATTAATCTTGAAGGCTCCAATGTCTCAGAATAGGACCTTCAAGATTGGACTCAATGTGATGGAGCACAAGTGTCTAGCAACTGCAGCCAACAGAGATGAGTGGTTATGACATTTTCGACTAGGTCATCTCAACTTTAATGACATCAGAGAACTGAAGAGAAGAAATATGGTTTCAGAATTACCAGAAATCGACATTCCAAGGGAAGTCTGTGAGGAGTGTGTTCAGTCGAAACAACACAAGAATAGCTTCAGCAAGGATGCAGGAAAGAAGTCGAAGGCAATACTTGAAGTCATATACTCTGATGTATGTGGTCCAATCCAGGTGGATTCGATTGGTGGCAATAGATACTTTGTCACGTTTATAGATGATTACAGTCAAAAGCTGTGGACTTACCTCATCAAGAAGAAAAGTGATGTGATTGAGATATTTTCCAGATTCAAGTCCATGGTTGAAAGACAGAGTGGCCGAAAGCTGAAAATTCTGAGGACTGATGGTGGTGGAGAGTATGTGTCGAAAGAGTTCGATACACTATGTGTAAAAGAAGGGATTAGGCATGAGGTGGTGCCACCTTACACTCCACAACAAAATGGGATTGCAGAACGCAAGAACAGAACCATCATGAATATGGTGAGAAGTATGTTGAATGGAAAGCATCTACCTAAAGAATTATGGGGAGAAGCAGTTTCGACAGCAACATATATATTGAAGAGATGTCCGACGAAGAAGCTTGAAGGAATCACACCAGAAGAATGTTGGTCTGGTGTTAAGCCTACTCTCAGTCACTTGAAGGTATTTGGATCTATAACACATAGGCACGTGCCAGATCAGTTGAGAAGGAAGCTTGATGATAAGGCGAATTAGATGATCTTGATAGGATATCATTCGACATGAGGTTACAAGCTGTTCGACCCAGTGAATAAGCAGGTAGTGATCAGCAGGGACGTGATCATATATGAGCTTAAAGAATGGGATTGGACTGAGAATGCCAAGAAGGATTCAGTGAGAATCTCTTGTGAAGAACCAGCCACTAAAGTCGAAATAGAAGTTCGACAGGAACCAGTTGCAGATGAAGCAGGTTCAAGCAGACCTCGACGAACAAGACACATGCCTACAAGGTTGCAAGAATGTGTAATTACATCAGATGATGTAGTCGATGAAGAGGGTGAGTTGGTATATTATGCTTTCTACGCAGATGTCGAACCAGTCAATGCAGCTGAGGCATTGAAAGATTCAAAGTGGATGAAAGCAATGATTGAAGAGTTGGAGTCCATCGAAGTCAATGATACCTGGTCACTTGTTGAATTGCCGCAAGGCTAGAAGACAATTGATGTGAAGTGGGTTTACAAGGTAAAGGTAAATCCTAAAGGAGAAGTAAATCGACAAAAGGCGAGACTTATGGCGAAAGGATTTCTTCAGAAGGAAGGAATCGACTTCGATGAAGTATTCGCACCTGTTGCTAGAATCGAAACAATCAGGTTGGTTATTGGTCTAGCAAATATGAACAACTGGCACACATGTCAGATGGACGTGAAGTGTGCATTCCTTAATAGACCCTTAGACGAAGAAGTTTATGTTGCACAACCAGCTGGTTTTGTGAAACAAGGCGAAGAAAGAAAGGTGTACAGGCTTCATAAAGCCCTGTATGGACTTAAGCAAGCTCTAAGAGCTTGGAATAAGAAAATCGACAGCTTCTTAAGGGAGAAGGAATTTGTGAAGTGTACAACTGAGCATGGAGTATATGTAAGAAGAAGAAATGGCGAATTGCTTATACTATGTCTCTATGTTGATGATTTGTTGATAACAGGGAGTTGCAAGAAGGAGATCGAAGATTTCAAACATGACCTGAGTGAGGAGTTTGAAATGTCAGACTTGGGAAATCTCTCATATTTCCTTGGCATCGAATTCTACAAGACAAGTAGAGTTTTGATGATGCACCAAAGAAGATATGTAGGCGAAATACTCAAGAGATTTGAGATGCAATATTGCAACCAAACTTCGACTCCAGCTGAGCCCAGATTGCAACTGTCGAAGGATTCAGATGAAGATGATGTCGACCCAACCCAATACAAAAGACTTATTGGGTCACTTAGATACCTTTGTCACACAAGGCCTGACTTAGCATACAGTGTTGGTATGGTAAGTAGATTCATGCAGAAGCCAAAGGTATCACACCTAGCAGCGGCGAAGAGGATACTGAGGTATCTGAAAGGAACTCTCGACTATGGTATTTTGTTTCCAGCAGCTGATGAAGGAAAAGAATGCAAGTTAGTGGGATACACAGACTCCAGTTGGTGTAGTGATGCTGAGGATCGAAAATCCACAGCTGGTTATGTGTTTATGTTAGGTGGTGCACCAGTTGCTTGGAATTCGAGAAAGGAACCAGTAGTGGCATTGTCATCATGCAAAGCAGAATATATAGCTGCTTGTCTTTGTGCATGTCAAGCAACTTGGATGGTGAACTTGGTAGAAGAAATCACAGGGAAGAATCATGGAGCAATTACCATGAAGATAGACAGCATGTCAGCTATCAACTTGGCGGAGAATCCAATAGCTCATGGTCGAAGCAAGCACATCGAAATGAGGTTCCATCATCTTCAAGAGCAGGTAGCAGAAGGGAAGATGAAGTTGGAACACTGCAGAACTGAAAATCAGATTGCAGATATCATGACGAAGGGAGTGTAGGCCGAAGCCTTCAGAAGACTAAGAGCCATGATGAATGTAGACAATTTAGACATAATGAATTAGGTGGTGTGTTAAATGTAATTCATTGTTTTGATTTGATTTGAATATTTTGGGCCTTTATGTTTTGGGCTTTTGTAAACCTAAAACTATAAATAGGGTGCCTTGCTTTGTATTCAATCACAACAACATAGAACAGATTTCACAGTTGCAGTGTTTAGCAAGTGAAAGTTCTATAAGCAATAAGAAATCCCACAGTTGTGGGTAACACATTCTCTCCAAATATTTCTTCTCTCATTCTTCTCTTTCTTGTTTGTTATTCTTCTTTTCTTTTGTTTTTCTTGATAATTACTTGTTATTACCATTACTATCATATTGTGGTTTGTTCATCAATCTTGAGTTCAAGATTGAAGGGAATTCTTCATAGGGTGAGAGATGAATTTCCAACAGCAGCAAGTTAGAAATCATGCATACAGAAACACAATCCTCAAACTTCCTTAATGAAATCAAGTGTAAAGAGCAGCCGCATCACATCTCGCATAAAATTAAAACACGCAATGGTAACGTAGCAAGCAATCTTATACAGGGATGTTTACTTCAAATGACACATGCTGCACCTAAACAAACAGCATGAACTGCGGTAAAACAACACATTCTAACTACATACTGCAAGCTGAGATTCAAAAAGGATACAAAGGGATTCGAGAACCAACCAAAACGAGCCCAAACCGTTGTGGCGTAGTCGGATGTGTCGTCGAAAATTTTGCGGTGTTGCCGAACTAGTGTTGCGGTTGATATGGTGATTCTTTTTATGCAACGATTTCGAGATAGTTGCAGGTGTCGTTCACGGTTGTTGTTGAACTGAGTCGCATAATAACATTGAAAGTTACAACGACTTGAACATCAAAGTGCAGCAAACTGCGATTTCTTTTGAACTCATCGAGCGATAAACTGAAATTGGCACCATTGGAAACCTGCAAACAGAAACAGGAAATCGACACTCGAAAGGATGAAGCCGCAGGTTGCTGTTATTATCGTTAACTAGCGGGAGCGAATCGAATACGAGGTGTGTTGTTGTTGAATCTTCAGACTGTTTTTGTTGTGACTTCCGTCGAGTTGGAGTTTTCGTCATGGTCGTTTCGCATCGCGTTCTTCTCGAAGCATCGATTCCCAAACGGTTGATGTTGTTACGGCGAGGATGGAGGAGTTTGAATGTGGATGGTGATGAGAGTAACGGTGGCTTGCGGAGAAAATGGTTGATTTGCAGGAAATGCAAGGGAGATGGATGCGATGAAGAAGATAATGGTGAGGTGATGATGAAGACGGAAGATTGAAGATGGTAACGGGAAGGAGATGATGAGTGTAACAACCCAATTTTTCCGTAATTGATTAATTGTACTAATTAATTGGTTTATGTGATTTATCTGATTTAAATGGATTATTGGATTGATTTAATTCATATGAGTTAATGGATTTAACTGATTTATTCTAGTTGGTAGAATAATATGGATTTAATAGATATTCTCTATGTTAATGATAAGATGAGATATTTTGGTGAGAAAAGGAATGGATAGATATTTTGAGAGAAGAATTATGGTGGAAATAAAATAGAAGGATATATAAGGAAAATAGAGAGAAAAGAAAAGAGATAGAAAGAAAAGAAGAAAAAGAAGAGAAAGAAAGAGGAAGAGGAGAAAAGAGGAAGAAGAAGGGAAAAGCTTGGAAATCATCAAGAACGACTTCTAGTTTCCGATTAATCAAGGTAAGGGTGTGAAATATTGTTATCTTACCAATGTATAGGATTATGTATGGATTGTTTGGTTGTTTTTCCTCATTTTCCATTCTAGGGCAAAAGATGTTTAATCGATAGTGTTGCACCCCAAAATTTGACCAACCGGGTCTCGTATCTGGCTCGATGTTTCGACGCATAATCGCATTCGCATCTGCATATTGCATACATTGCATTGTTCATTTGTTTTGACTTTATTGGGATCACAGCTCCCGTCTCGTGTTTCAGGTGCTTTTTATCAGTTTAAATAGGTAGAATCGTATTTTTGGGATATTTCGGTGCCCGTTTATTTTTACCGATTATTTATGTGTCGTTCGGGATTTATTGTGATTTTTCTGGATTTTATTGGCATTTTTTAGGGTTTAAATAGCTTTTAAATCATTTTTTAGGGTTAATAGGATTTTTTAATAGTTTTAATTCTTTTTTTAAATAGATTTTAATCATTTTAGGATTTAATAGGTTTTAGATAAATAATATAGATTTTTAGAATATTAATTGATTTTTTTGAATATTTTCTTTTAAATAGTTTTTAGAACTTTTAATAGAATTTAAATAGCATTTTTCATTTTAGAATAATATAGGATATTATTAGAATTTAAATAGATTTTAAATAGTTTTAATTCAATTTTTAGAATATTAGATAAAATAGATTTTTCATTTTATTTTCTGTTATAGATTTTTAATCATTTGTAAATAATATAGTTTTATTAGGGTTTATAGAATTTAATTAGGTTAGTTTTTAGATTTGATTAATTGAGTATTAGTTAGGTTAATTAGCTCTAGGTTAATCAGAATTTTAGTTAATGGGTAATTAGTTTTGTGTATTTCGTTTAATCCATTTTATGCAGTTTTGGTTTTTTTTGGCATCAGTTTTTGTAGTGGGCCCATATCAGAGTCGCAGCCCAATTTGTCCAGAAAGTCCAAGATTTTCCCAGCGTTATCCAGAAGCTTCTAGAAGGCTCCAGAACTCCTCAGTGTTATATAATCCCCAGCTCGCCACGTGTTAACCAAGGGGGGGACCCACGCTGCATCACCAAGATCACGCCACACCTCACCAATTCGTTCCCTCTCTCACACACGTGGAAGCCATGCAGCCTTCCACCCCACTATCGCTTCCCACTCTGCCACAACCGCACACGTGGACGCCATGCGTCTCTCCCCTCCACCATCTCGGCCCCGCGTCACACCACAACACTTCACCGTGAAAACACCACCGGCCGGCCTGCATGGCCGGCGGCCACCGCTCGCCTCACCAGAAACCCCAAAAAATCCAGATTCCGGCCAATGTTCATCATCCACCACCGATCCCCTAATCTTCATCTCCCTTCTCCTCCTATCTTCTCCATTTTCCGACCACCACCACCATGAACATTGCCGGAAACATCAAAAACCTCCATCTCCGATCCAACCTTGTTCATCATTCCTCACTCAAAAATCTCCAGAATCATGAATCTTCATCATCTTCACGGATTAACTTTTCCAAAAACGCTAAAGATTCATCCACTCCATCACTTGTTCATCTTCTTTCCAGAACGTTATCCAAATCTCCAAGACTCATCACTTCAACAACGTTCATGAAAATCTTCAGGAATCTTCGCTCAACCGTTAACGAGCCTCGCAATCATCAGAAACGTTCATGAAGTTCTCTAGCGGTCCCAGATCTTCCTCAAGATCCTCATTCATCATCCATAGATCCTCAACCTTCAACATTATTTCCAGTTTTTTTCATCATCAAGTTCATCGTTCATCTCTACAGAAGCGCAAAGGATCTTCCTTGTTCAACAACTTCAAGAGCGAAAATCCAGAAGAACACGCAAATCTGCAGAAACGAACTTCATCAGCAACGACAATCAACCGTTTTCAAGAACACACCAACAGCAAGAACATGCAGCAACCTTCGTCAACAACACGCGATCTTCACCAACGTTCGTCAACAACATCCGCAAGAACATTCGGGGTTCATCCTTGTTCATGACCATACTTCATCATCGTCTTCATCAGACTCAAGATCATAGCTCATCTTCAACGAACATCCATAATTTCGGTTATTCTTCTGGTTGAATGGTGAGAACGAAAGATGGAGAGAGGAAGATGGGGGAGCTTGGTTTACGGCGGCGCTGAAGAGAGGAGCATTCTAGGGTTTCAGAAACTGAGAAAGGAGAAGGAGAAGAAGGTTGGGCCCAACCTCAGGCCCAATCAGTTTTTTGGGCAAACACTCCCTCGTTTTTTCTGACGAGAAGTGGGCCTGGGCCCTATTTCCCAGACATACGCCCCAGTTCGCTCATACCCCCCCCCCCCCTATTGTTTTTTTTCTGAAACCTTTATTGGGCTGGGCCCTTTAGTTTGTTGTTTTGTTTTATTTTTGCTGCTTACCATCTCCCCTTGTACCAGGACACCCCCTTCCCCTTAGTTTTCTTTTCTTTTATATTTTTGTATGTATTATCCCATATAGAAAAAAAATATATAGAAAAAGAAAGAGAAAGTGAAAAACAAATAGAAAAGAATATTTGAAGAAATAGTTGAAAGAAAAAGAAATAAAGAAAAGAAAGAGAATATATTTGATAAATAAAGAGAAAAAAGAAATAGAGAAAAGAAAATACGTGAGGAAAAATAAAAAGAAAAATATTTTGAAAAGAAATAAAAGAAAAGAAGAAAAAGGACAAAATATTAAAGTGTCGATTTAATATTTTTAGAGTTCATTTTCTTTAGGCATATTTTCATAGAAATTATTTCTCAATTTTAGGGATAGTTTAGAAGCCCATTTGTTAGGGGGCTATTTTCCATTCGATTTTTTAAGATAGAATAGGATAGCGTTTCCTAGGAGATTTATTTTCAGTATCCACTCATTGTAACCATTTTTCAGATATTAATAAAACGAGATTTGAGTTGTGGTCCCGATAGTAGCCGAACTACAGCTGCTCTGATTCTTCGTACCAGACGAAGATATGTAGGCATAGGATGCGATATCCTAGCGAGCACACTAACGACTAACTTTTGTTCTCTCGCGGCTGTGCGATCGAGACTTTCCCGTTGACGACTAATTGATACCCTTTTTCTCTCTTGCTCGAGGGCATTTGAGACCAAGCCGTAGTTTTGCCCATAGGTTCCCGACCCTGTGCAACCAAGTTGTTTTTCTCACTGCTGTGTGAGAATGTTTGTTTAGCCGTAGTTAGTCTGAACTACGTAAAGCTCTGATCTTCCATCCAGTGGAAGTACGTAGGCACAAGACGCGAGGTCTTGGCGAGCCAATTTTCTCCGTAGTCCCGAACTACGTTGACTCTGACTTTCTCTCTTGAGAATACGTAGGCATAGAGTGCGACGCTCTATCGAGTCAATTCCCTTCCGTTTAGATTCAGCAGCCGTAGATAAGATTGTTTTGCATCCAGTAGACAACCCAAGCAAGCGTGGATCCCGTCGAGTACGACGGACGTGAGGGGTGCTAATACCTTCCCCTTGCGTAACCGACTCCCGAACCCAGGTTTTGGTTGCGACGACCATACCTTTCCCCGTTTTTTGCGAGGTTTACTTCGAGCGTTTCCTTTCCCGCTCTGAGGGATAAATAACGCACGGTGGCGACTCTTCTGTCAGCCGGCGCCGATTTTCGCAGTAGCGACAGCTGGTGACTCTGCTGGGGACTTGATAGTTTCCTAGGGATCCAACGTCCCGAAAGCGAGTCAGTTTTGGGGATCCAACGTCCCCTAAGAGAGAGTCAATCCTAGCGTTTGTTTGCTTGTCTATTAGGTGTTTATTTATCGATATTATCTGTTGCTGTTGGGGTGTTGCGGGTGTTCTATGATATTGAGATAAGCCGGACCTGGGCTTGGAGTGCACCTTAGACTTAGAGTGGAAATTAGTGGGCGCGTGCTTGCTTTGCAGGCACTAGTGTCTCATGAAATCCACGCTCAGACGAGGTTCATCCGGTTGGCTTCACTTTCAACCCTTTGGGTTGAGACGGTTGCTGGTTTGGTGAATTGTCGACTCTGGGAACCGATCATTTGGAAGTTAGCTAAGTGAGGCCTCTTCAGGACTTGATGATGCCACTCCTTCTGGGAATCGTATCGTCAGTTCTGAAAGTCTGTGACGCTAACGACCGCATAGGATGCCGTACCTTGTCAGATATAGGTCCACACCTGTGAGTGGGGGTTTTTTTTTTTGTGCAGGAAACTTGACTTCCAACCTACCCCTTTTCTGGTCTTCTCTTCAGAGCAACCGTAATCCGTCGGCAGTGCAGCAGTATTTAGATTGTGTGGGAGTTGTGATCCCGTGTTTGTTGCATTGCATTGCATTTGCATAGGCATCTTCGCATCATATTGCATACTATTCGCCAGCTATTCAGAACTCTTATCCAGCCGTTATTTTGATTCTGAAGGTGAGTATTGAAGACGACCAAGGGGTTGAAGCAGAGTTAAAGTAGATTTGAGCAGAATCGAGCATTGAAGTCAGCTGAAGACCATTGGTAGCTATGGCAGAGAGCAGCTTCCAGTTTGTTGATACCTTGTCAGGTTTCACCGTGACGCCCAATCCTCTGTATGGACCTCCGCACGACGAAGACTTTCCGCAAGTGAACAACCTTACTGCAGCTCAGCCTGTGCAGCCATCTGTTGAAGACCAAGGTCTGCGTGAGCAGTTTGTTGTCCGAGGTGAACGTTCTCCTTTTGTTGATGTCTCAGACTACCAGGGTTTTGCCTTCCCTGTGCCAAAGCCCCGAAGAGAGGTCCCGACAACAAAGAATGAAGACCCATTAGCTCCCGTGTATGCTGAAAGGTTTCGTGCATTAGAGGAGAGATTCAAAGCCTTGAAAGGTACAGACGCTGTTACTCCTAGTGCAGCAGATATGTGTCTGGTTCCTAGCCTAGTGTTACCTCCGAAGTTCAGAATGCCGAGGTTTGAAAGGTACAAAGGAGATAGTTGCCCGAAGCAACATTTGGTGATGTTCTGCCGAAGAATGACTTCATTTGTGCACAACGACAAGCTGATGATTCATTGCTTTCAAGATAGTCTGACTAGGGCACCTCTGAGTTGGTATATGCAGTTAGAGCGTGATCAGATCCGATCATGGATGGATTTAGCCAATGCCTTTCTGAAGCAGTACGACTATAATCTTGACGAAGCTCCTATTCGCATGCAACTGCAAGAATTGTCTCAAGGGAACAATGAATCTTTCAGAAAGTATGTTCAGAGATGGAGAGAATTTGCTGGTAGAGTGCAACCACCACTCCTAGACCAAGAGCTGAAAGGCATGTTCGTAAACTCCTTGCAGAGCCCGTACTTCGAAAGAATGCTTGGAACCGCACCAAATTTCACTGAGTTGGTAAGGACGGGAGAGCACATCGAGTATGGTGTAAAGACTGGAAGAATCCCGTATGTTTCAAAAGGTCAGGCCAGCGAAACTGAATCTCTCTATAGCTCTCAATCTGAAGATGAAGCTATGATCAATGCGGTCCTGACAGATGTTGGATATCCTCAAGTCGAGTCGGTGAAATCTGTTGATTCTCCGTCTTCTCAGCGGTCAGTATCTTCTGTGTCTCGTTATTCTGGACAGACAGTCGTGCCTGGGGCATCATATCGGGAATCTTATGTCGCTTCCATTGCAAAGCAGCGAACTCGTGGTCAAGGTTATCAGAATCAGCGTCAGAATCAGAATCGACCTCGCAACAACTTGGAACGAAGGAATGGTCCTTCTCATCCAGTGCCGATGCCGTATAGCCAGTTGCTACCATCTTTGATCCAGAAGTCTTTGGTGGAGCCGAAAGCTCTTAAGCCAGTTCCAGAACCTTACCCTCCTGGGTACAATCCCCACGTTCAGTGTGGTTATCATGGTGGCTCTCCGGGGCATTCGACAGAAGATTGTAAAGCATTTCAGGCGAAGGTACAGCAGTTGATCGATCAGGATCGCATTTCCTTTCGAGAAGGGTTTCTGTTTGTTCATCCCAACCGCTCAGCTGTCTAAGCTCGTAGATTCGGAAAGTGTTCTCCAGCAAAAGCCAGTGGTTCAGACAGGCAGGCGCCTCAGCATTTGCAGTCCTCAAGCTTTTTTACCATTTTGCATTTGTAGTTTCTTTTTCTGTTAGTTACTACCTGCTTTTAAATGTTGTATGTTTCGAATGGTGATAATAATAAAGTGATTATGCATTTTTCTGAATTAGTCATGTCGTTGTCGCTCATTTATTGCATTGCATTGACACTTGCATTTTATTCACTCCACTTTATCGCTGTGACTAGCAAAGATTGGAGGGAGGATGATGAAACTGAAACTCATAACCGATGATCGTATGCTCTCAGATAAGACCGTACCGATGACGTACAAGGCATTGTTTCAATTCCCCAAACACTGGAGATATAAGGAGTTAGTCCCTTGTTAACCACTTCGAGCCAGGAAGTAGAAGTTTTTTCGGACTTTTAAAACCCTCACATCTTAACCCGGGGCAGGGTAGTTGTCAGTTAGCTTGACCAAGCGTTCAAGCCTTCCAGAGGAGTGTTGTCTTTCAAGGACTAATCAGTTTACACCTTGCAATAGGTCAAACCTCACCAATCAGGAGTGAGACAGTTACAATCCTTTCGGAGCAATCAAGGCAACCAGTGTCACACGACTTTGTTCCAAGAGAAAGAAAGAAAGAAAGCCCGCTAAGTAAAAAGAAAGAAAAGCTAGAAAGCTAATACTTAGGCAAAAATCAGGGCATCCCGTTGGACTTCAAAAGAAATCGAAGAAATCGAAAAGAACTCAAAAGGAGTCAGTCCAGGCAAAAATTAGGGAATCAAAAGAACGAAAAAGAAGGGATAAAAGAAATTTTCCCCAGCAAATCACAAAGTCGTGTACACAGACACCGAAAGCGAAGAAGGAGTAATTATCACTCTAGAAGAAAAGCTTGTGAATTCCTCAACTGTAGGTCTTACCATTCAACATACCTCTCGAAGAGGCGAGCGCTTGTGTCAGGTTAACTGAACCTTAGGATCGGAGAACATCACGAAGAAGGGGTGGGTACAAATCAAATTTGAGCCAAATATCCTTTGTTTCACGATCCGTGAACCCGACCACGATACAACCCTTAAAAGACCTAATTGAGGTAGGGTTAGTCTGAAGCGCATTACGATAAGGTTGAGTAACCTGACTCCTTCTTGACTTGCTAGTCACATCCTTGTTGTATTTTTCACTGATCACGTAAGCACTACGTTTGAACTTCGGGTCATTCGTCACTCACAATCATATGCATGTAAATGAGTGACAGCTCAAATTTTTTCAAAATCTGCATAACCACTGCATTAAGATTACCATTCGTAGACAGACGATTCTAATTGCGGGTTAGTAGTTGGCATGAAAGAAAGTCCAACGGGAATCATGGAGCAGGACTGAGTAATCCAGTAGTCTGAACTAGGATGGTGTATGTTGTAAAGACCTATGAATCAGGGGCATTGACTTCCAGTAAGTTCAGAATCAGTTGGTCTGAGGACCAGTCCCGAAGCTTCAGTTGAGCAGGGGCAGTCAGTTGATCAGAAGTGAGTCTTCTCGGGAGCCAATCAGGGGCAGTTGTTCAGAGCGCTGAGATTTGAAAGCAGATACTTCCAGTGGATAATCAGATCGGGTTAAGTCGCTAGAACGCTCATTCAGGGGCAAGTCACCGCAGAAAGTGTTGAAATCAACTGGATTGTCAGGAGTCTAATGGAGATTGAATTCTGTTATCATACAGATACCGGGGAAAATATTCTCGAAGTCTTCTCGAGGCAAGCTGTTCAGAGCAGATATTCCCAAGAGTTAGATTGGGGCAAGTTGAATTGTACTGGGGCAAGTTGTTCACGCCAGTCTTTCTATCCCCAGCTGAGTGTACTGGGGCAAGTTGTTCAAACCAGTCTGTTTATCCCCAGCCGGAGTTGAGTATCGGGGAATCATGCCAGTACCCTTATCAAAACCTGAACCTTTCAAATAAAAAGGTCCTGTTGTCGTTGGATCATTATCCTGCAGTATAAACCTGTTACGTGTCAGTAACCAGTTGTTTCCAAAGTCCAGTTCTCGCCTGGCAAATCGGTAACCAGTTCTCGTCTGGCCCACCTTTCGTAAGCATCAGTTCCCGTCTGGTGCAGTTTATTGTAAGCAGCAGTTCCCGTCTGGTGCAGTTTATTGTAAGCAGCAGTTCCCGTCTGGTGCAGTTTATTGTAACCAGTTCTCGTCTTGTTACCATTTCTTCAAGTGTTGTATCAGTTCTCGCCTGGTACATATCGTTGCATAACCAGTTCTCGCCTGGTCATCGTGTGTTTTAACCTATGTGTTATACCAGTTCTCATCTGGTGTACGTCAGCTTTCAGCCAGTTCTCGCCTGGTTGTCTTTTTCTCAATCTGTTATCCAGTCAGCCCCGTCTGATGTTCAAAAACACAAAAATCAATTTTCCTAACCTATTTTCCTATCAGTTCTCGCCTGGTAGTCTACCTTTGAATTCTAGTTCTCGTCTAGTATTTCCATATTTTCCACTGTGTACATAGTCCATGTTTATCCTAAACCAGAAAAAACAAAAAAAAACCTAAAGGTATCTGACACAGTATTTCCCAATGACCCGCATGTTGTCAGGTTTCCCGATACGAAGCTCGATTAATGCCAGTGCTCCGAGTAATGTTTGAATTCCTTGTGGATGTTGTTAAATCAGAATTGCCACTTTTCAGCAGATGAAAGTTGCTTATTACCCCCGGAAGAGTCGAGATTGTCTTTTACCCCGTATCAGAGTAGGATCAGAAGTATCTTCAACAGATTAAGATCGATATCCTGGATAGTAGGGGCATTTCCAGCAGTGTGCTGCATACGATCAACCTCAGTTTGGGCCAATCCCCGCAGAGTACAATCAGTTGCCAATGGTTCGAAGGAAGCATCCCCGAGCAGAGTTGTTTTCTTTCCCCAGTGAAGTCACCAAGCAGGGTTGCCTTTCCATTTCTTCAGCAGGGCAGTTATCCACAGCGGATTTGGTTTCCCGTTTCCAGCATTTATTTTGCTGAGATGGTTCTGTGACTTCAGGTCATCCCCAGTAGAGTTGGCGTTACCTTCGGCATTTATTTTGCCAAGTGGTTTTCAGACCTGGTGTTCTCTGGCAGCTCGAGCCTGCATTAGCATTTGCATATATAGTCATTGCATCTATCATGCATTTAGCATATCCATGCCGTCGGGGCATCGCATTTTCAAACAGAATGTACAGCATTTACATGTCATATAGGGCATTGCATCATTATCAAGCATACGCATGTCGAAACATGGACCAGAATGGTTACCTATTGGATTTCGAATTTGTTCACCTGCAGAGTTGTGTGGTACAGCTTCTCGACTTCCCCAACGGAGTGATTCTTCATATTTGATTGTTACATCAGCATCGGGAAAAAAACAACAACAACGGAGATTGACATATATCAAGCTTTTCTGAAGCTGCCGCCTTCGTCAAGTTCGCAGTGAACTGTGAGTTGACCAGATTTGATCCCACGAGAGAGATGGGAATCAAGTCGTTTGCTTTGCGAAGCATTATTTCAATACTTGTGGCGTTACACAGGTGTTGAAAAGGAGAAGAAAATTTATCAGAAAATTGACCAGTTGTTGCCGTGACAACCAAACTTCAGGTTATTGGAAGCTATTCCTCAAGCAGCTTCGCAGTATATTCCCGCGGTTGGCAAATTTCTGGGTTCCATTTGTATTCAACCGTCATCTACCTTGAATGTTTGAAGGCCGAGCGCTCTTCACCCATTCAGGTCGAAGCCGCTTGAATAGGGGCAGCTGTTGCACCCCAAAATTTGACCAACCGGGTCTCGTATCTGGCTCGATGTTTCGACGCATAATCGCATTCGCATCTGCATATTGCATACATTGCATTGTTCATTTGTTTTGACTTTATTGGGATCACAGCTCCCGTCTCGTGTTTCAGGTGCTTTTTATCAGTTTAAATAGGTAGAATCGTATTTTTGGGATATTTCGGTGCCCGTTTATTTTTACCGATTATTTATGTGTCGTTCGGGATTTATTGTGATTTTTCTGGATTTTATTGGCATTTTTTAGGGTTTAAATAGCTTTTAAATCATTTTTTAGGGTTAATAGGATTTTTTAATAGTTTTAATTCTTTTTTTAAATAGATTTTAATCATTTTAGGATTTAATAGGTTTTAGATAAATAATATAGATTTTTAGAATATTAATTGATTTTTTTGAATATTTTCTTTTAAATAGTTTTTAGAACTTTTAATAGAATTTAAATAGCATTTTTCATTTTAGAATAATATAGGATATTATTAGAATTTAAATAGATTTTAAATAGTTTTAATTCAATTTTTAGAATATTAGATAAAATAGATTTTTCATTTTATTTTCTGTTATAGATTTTTAATCATTTGTAAATAATATAGTTTTATTAGGGTTTATAGAATTTAATTAGGTTAGTTTTTAGATTTGATTAATTGAGTATTAGTTAGGTTAATTAGCTCTAGGTTAATCAGAATTTTAGTTAATGGGTAATTAGTTTTGTGTATTTCGTTTAATCCATTTTATGCAGTTTTGGTTTTTTTTGGCATCAGTTTTTGTAGTGGGCCCATATCAGAGTCGCAGCCCAATTTGTCCAGAAAGTCCAAGATTTTCCCAGCGTTATCCAGAAGCTTCTAGAAGGCTCCAGAACTCCTCAGTGTTATATAATCCCCAGCTCGCCACGTGTTAACCAAGGGGGGGACCCACGCTGCATCACCAAGATCACGCCACGCCTCACCAATTCGTTCCCTCTCTCACACACGTGGAAGCCATGCAGCCTTCCACCCCACTATCGCTTCCCACTCTGCCACAACCGCACACGTGGACGCCATGCGTCTCTCCCCTCCACCATCTCGGCCACGCGTCACACCACAACACTTCACCGTGAAAACACCACCGGCCGGCCTGCATGGCCGGCGGCCACCGCTCGCCTCACCAGAAACCCCAAAAAATCCAGATTCCGGCCAATGTTCATCATCCACCACCGATCCCCTAATCTTCATCTCCCTTCTCCTCCTATCTTCTCCAGTTTCCGACCACCACCACCATGAACATTGCCGGAAACATCAAAAACCTCCATCTCCGATCCAACCTTGTTCATCATTCCTCACTCAAAAATCTCCAGAATCATGAATCTTCATCATCTTCACGGATTAACTTTTCCAAAAACGCTAAAGATTCATCCACTCCATCACTTGTTCATCTTCTTTCCAGAACGTTATCCAAATCTCCAAGACTCATCACTTCAACAACGTTCATGAAAATCTTCAGGAATCTTCGCTCAACCGTTAACGAGCCTCGCAATCATCAGAAACGTTCATGAAGTTCTCTAGCGGTCCCAGATCTTCCTCAAGATCCTCATTCGTCATCCATAGATCCTCAACCTTCAACATTATTTCCAGTTTTTTTCATCATCAAGTTCATCGTTCATCTCTACAGAAGCGCAAAGGATCTTCCTTGTTCAACAACTTCAAGAGCGAAAATCCAGAAGAACACGCAAATCTGCAGAAACGAACTTCATCAGCAACGACAATCAACCGTTTTCAAGAACACACCAACAGCAAGAACATGCATCAACCTTCGTCAACAACACGCGATCTTCACCAGCGTTCGTCAACAACATCCGCAAGAACATTCGGGGTTCATCCTTGTTCATGACCATACTTCATCATCGTCTTCATCAGACTCAAGATCATAGCTCATCTTCAACGAACATCCATAATTTCGGTTATTCTTCTGGTTGAATGGTGAGAACGAAAGATGGAGAGAGGAAGATGGGGGAGCTTGGTTTACGGCGGCGCTGAAGAGAGGAGCATTCTAGGGTTTCAGAAACTGAGAAAGGAGAAGGAGAAGAAGGCTGGGCCCAACCTCAGGCCCAATCAGTTTTTTGGGCAAACACTCCCTCGTTTTTTCTGACGAGAAGTGGGCCTGGGCCCTATTTCCCAGACATACGCCCCAGTTCGCTCATACCCCCCCCCCCCTATTGTTTTTTTTCTGAAACCTTTATTGGGCTGGGCCCTTTAGTTTGTTGTTTTGTTTTATTTTTGCTGCTTACCATCTCCCCTTGTACCAGGACACCCCCTTCCCCTTAGTTTTCTTTTCTTTTATATTTTTGTATGTATTATCCCATATAGAAAAAAAAATATATAGAAAAAGAAAGAGAAAGTGAAAAACAAATAGAAAAGAATATTTGAAGAAATAGTTGAAAGAAAAAGAAATAAAGAAAAGAAAGAGAATATATTTGATAAATAAAGAGAAAAAAGAAATAGAGAAAAGAAAATACGTGAGGAAAAATAAAAAGAAAAATATTTTGAAAAGAAATAAAAGAAAAGAAGAAAAAGGACAAAATATTAAAGTGTCGATTTAATATTTTTAGAGTTCATTTTCTTTAGGCATATTTCCATAGAAATTATTTCTCAATTTTAGGGATAGTTTAGAAGCCCATTTGTTAGGGGGCTATTTTCCATTCGATTTTTTAAGATAGAATAGGATAGCGTTTCCTAGGAGATTTATTTTCAGTATCCACTCATTGTAACCATTTTTCAGATATTAATAAAACGAGATTTGAGCTGTAGTCCCGATAGTAGCCGAACTACAGCTGCTCTGATTCTTCGTACCAGACGAAGATATGTAGGCATAGGATGCGATATCCTAGCGAGCACACTAACGACTAACTTTTGTTCTCTCGCGGCTGTGCGATCGAGACTTTCCCGTTGACGACTAATTGATACCCTTTTTCTCTCTTGCTCGAGGGCATTTGAGACCAAGCCGTAGTTTTGCCCATAGGTTCCCGACCCTGTGCAACCAAGTTGTTTTTCTCACTGCTGTGTGAGAATGTTTGTTTAGCCGTAGTTAGTCTGAACTACGTAAAGCTCTGATCTTCCATCCAGTGGAAGTACGTAGGCACAAGACGCGAGGTCTTGGCGAGCCAATTTTCTCCGTAGTCCCGAACTACGTTGACTCTGACTTTCTCTCTTGAGAATACGTAGGCATAGAGTGCGACGCTCTATCGAGTCAATTCCCTTCCGTTTAGATTCAGCAGCCGTAGATAAGATTGTTTTGCATCCAGTAGACAACCCAAGCAAGCGTGGATCCCGTCGAGTAAGACGGACGTGAGGGGTGCTAATACCTTCCCCTTGCGTAACCGACTCCCGAACCCAGGTTTTGGTTGCGACAACCATACCTTTCCCCGTTTTTTGCGAGGTTTACTTCGAGCGTTTCCTTTCCCGCTCTGAGGGATAAATAATGCACGGTGGCGACTCTTCTGTCAGCCGGCGCCGATTTTCGCAGTAGCGACAGATAGGAACCGAGTTTTTACGGTTAAAAATGAAGATAAGTGGAAGTATTTAGTCAGGGGATGTTAGACTAAGGTTACAGAACTTGTTCGGTGAGAATCGGTCAGTTTTGGAGAGTTTGGTGGAAGTTGGACAGTGAAGGTTTGAAGTCCGCAGACATTCGCTAGCGTGTTCGCTGAGCGAGCTGGTAGCGAACGTTCGCTAAGCAAGCTAGTAGCGAGCCAATAGCGATCAGTCCCAGACTTGGGCAGAATGCATTTGTGGTGTTCGCTGGTAGCGAAGGTTCGCTAGGCCTTTGCTGAGCGAGCGAGGTAGCAAACAAAGTCAGTAGCTTCTGTTTTCCTTGGCGAGCTTGTTCGCTGGGCGAACAAGTAGCGAATACTCGCTAGGGGATCGCTGAGCGAGCGAGGTTGCGAGCATGTCGAATCTTGATTTTCTTGGAGTTTCCATCCGAGGTTGGTTTTCCGATTCTAGTATAATTAACCATTCACCTTAAGACATAGATTATGCTATGATATATATATGTTGTGGGTAGCCGTATGGCGTGAATCCTAGATTGTTGAATTAAATTGAATTGTGGTCTTTTGACAAATGTAATACATTGTTTAAGTTGATTAAAAATGTATTAAGAGTGCATGAGAGCATATTGTGAATATGTGTGCATTGCTTGTGTTTATGTGTTAAGAGTGCATGAGAGCATATTGTGAATATGTATGCATTACTTGATAAATATGATGATTTAAAGTATGAATACTTGAATGATGTGAATATGTTATGTGTGCAATCATGTTATAATTCTTGAAGAGAGGAATTATTTGAATGCATGATATTAAGATGTCGGTCTTAAGTGCATTTTGTTGTTGATTGCATATGCATCATTAGTCAAGAGGCAATGCTTTCTAGTTTTGTGGAGACTAGTGACTTGTCCCAAGCCTAGAAGAGTGGGTTTGAAAGCTTAGAGGACGGGCTTTTGGTGGTTATCGGTCTAGAAGAGTGGACCCGATTTAATGTAAACCGAAAAAAGATAACAAGTGTTGGTACCACATGGCATGAGTTTGCATTAAGTTGTATTGAGTCACATAGCATGAATGTCATTATTATATGAAATATGCTTGTGTGTGGAAATTGTGGATTATGGATGTGTGCATGATGAAACATGTTTTATGATTGTCCATATTTGTTTGTGTATATATATGCTTTATGAAGTATATGATGGGTTAGGATGAAGTATAGTGAGAATTATGAAAATATGTGTATGTGTATGACGTGTGTAAATGAAAATTGTGAATACATGATTATTGTATGGAAGTATGCTTACAAGCATGAATTGATGAATTGAGGTTTGTAAATGTGTAATGGTGAGTGTGTAACAGTGAGTTGGTGAATAATCCTAATTGTGTATGGATATGGGGATTAGTGAGAATTGATGAGTTTATATGAGTCTTATGGTATATGTGATTGTTGTATGAAAGTGTGCATATGTGTGTGAGTTGTTAGGATTGAGAATTATGGATGTGTGCATAATGAAAAATGCTTGAGTGAATTATCCATATTTGTTTATACACATGTTGTGATGTATATGATGATTATAATGAATTGTGGTGAGAAAATGTGGAATATATGTATTCTGTAATTGTGCATTTATATATGATTATATGCATTGTTATTATGATAATATTTCTCACCCTTCTGCTGGAATGATGTCCTACATGACATCGTGCAGGTATCAAGGAGTAGTACTGCTTGTAGTTGCGAGGTTGCTTTTGGCGTAGTTGTTTAGTAATTGATTATGTTGGGTCGAGTCATGCTCTGGTCATGTAACACTGGGATCGCTTGGTTTATAATGTAGTGGTATACTATGTTTTCATATTATTGAGATATTATGATGTTGTCCTTAGTGCCCAAACGATGTTGGTTTATGTGATGAATACGGATGTTTCCGTTAGGGGTATTATGTTATAAAATGAATCTGCTGCTACATGCAAAGTGAAATTTTATAAAGCATGATTTTACATTGAAATGTTAATGAGCATGACAGGTGATTTTGATGTTTTGGAATTTATGTGTGACACCCTTTTATAAATGCATGACAATTTACTCTGATTATTCATATGTTTTTTGTGGGGTTTATAAGGGTGTTACAATGAGGGATATGTGGTGGCGGAGAAGGTTGGGAAAGAAGGTGAGTGAAGTTGGTCGATGGGGGAAGAGAGAGGGATGGGGTTGGCGGCTAGGTTATATTCCTTGGAAGAAAAAGAGTCCCCCCTCCCCTCTTTATTCTTCTTTTCCGTTTCTTTTTCTTATAATTTAACTTTTTTTAATTATTAATTAATATTAAAATTAACATATTGTTTAAAAACTAATATTTACATATTATTTATATGAAAATGACTAAAAGAAAAACAATGAAAACTAAACATGCTACGTGTTACGTCCTCATTGGACAAGATGATGAAATTTTGAAAATCACCCAATTGTGGATGGACAAGTGTCTAAAATGACATGAAAAAATTAATACACAAATTCAAGTTTTATTAACAATTAATTTAAAATAAAGCAAGGTGTTAAAATGTGATTGGTTGATGATGAAAAATGAGGATAATAACCATGGATCTTTGATTAAATTTGAATCTAACGATCCATATTTAATCAAAGAAGCACAAAAAATATCAAAATTGCCCTTTCTAGAAGCTTTAATTAACTTAATAGAATTAAATCAATCAAACCACTAGAAAATTCACAGCTAATTAAATAAATATGCTAAAAACGAAGTGCAAGTATGGAAAATTCAAAATAGTTATGCTAAACATTTTGATAAAAAGATAAAGAGAAAAAGTTAAAAAATTAAACAAATTGACTACACAGGAAATGATTAACGCAGGATAAATAACCCGGAGAAATACAACATTATGTTGAATTTATCGGATGTCTTTGGGAAATAATTCGACCAGCCTGTATGTGTGCCTGAGTATTCCTTCTGGATAACTAATTCTCTAAGTTTTATTCATGGTAAAAGACATGATATGATGCAGGCAATGCAACAATGGAAGTAAAATTGAATGCAAAAATATTTGAAAAAAGGTTAGGACAAATTTAGGGTATGACAAATATCAGTGTCTAACCCAAGCATATCTTGATACGACCAAGAAAACACATCAAGATATTCTTTAAGTAGCTCAATCATCCTCTCTTTGACGGAAGAAACGAGCAGTGCCTCAAGATTCACTTCTTTTATGTTTTCTTATGTACCCAAGTTGATTACCTCGACCGGCTCTTTGTGAGGCTAAATGTTTTTTTCCTCATGCTCAAGTAATCTAGATATCTCTTCTTCATCTTCCTCTTATTCCTCGAAATTCGGGAACTCAAAATTGGGAGATGGCATTGGGTCATTGTTTTCGAAGGTTTGTTCATGTAATAATCTGCACATGTGATTTTTGTAACACCCTTTTTTAACCCACAATAATTAAGGCAAAATAACACAGATATTAGAGTAAATTATTTAACTCAATAAAAATCACCACTAAGGGTGTACGTTTCTCAATAGCTCAAAATAAGTCAATGCTCCGTGTACAACGGGTTTTCTCAAAATACATCAAATTGCACAAAGCAGCGGAACTCAAAAGGTATAAATCAAGGTTTTCCTCATACGGAAAGATAAGCAAAATAACTCAACAGTATATAGTTTAACTCAAAAAACCCCAACCCGGTGTTACATATAAGAGCAAGACCCTCTAAGTTAACCAAAAGGCTAACAACTCAAAGACTTCAAAAATCCTCAACGGCGTCCACGACTAAACCTAATTATCTGCATGTTACCCACGTGGAGGTAACATTCCAACATGCAGGGTGAATAAAACAATTCATAATAATAAATGTATAAAAATCAACATATAAATGGCATCATAATCATATTCAAAACATTCATATCTTTCAATATGCCTCAAAGGCCACAACGTCATAATTCATACAAAAGGACCCATAAATGCAAATACAACAAGACTCAATGCATGTGGTACCAATCAGCACAGCACGATAGACACTGGGCCATCAACCCTCCATAGATCCCCATCAATAGGATCGATTCTACTAGAGAACCAGAGCACATCAAAACACTTCACATCCACATAATGGGATTGAAGTCAAAGTAATCGAGGTCCTGAACCGAAGTCCGGATGCACATGAATGCATGATACACACGTCACAAATCATCCTCATAACAACATCATAGGTGCATCATCATTCATCATATTCATCATCCAAACGTTATAGCTCATCATCAGAATCATCATCATACGTCATGTAATCATAGTTCATCATAATAATCATCATCATACATTATGTCATCATATAATCATAATAATCATCATCATACATCATAGAAATCATCATATAATCATGTACAAATCACATAGCGCTCACAGTCATACTCATATTAATTCATCATATTATCACATATTATCACATATTATCACATATTAATTCATAATTATACTCGCGGTAATTCTCATCCTATCGCCTATTAATCACATAAACTTCACAGTCCTAATCATGTTAATTCATCATATTATCACATATTATCACAGTTACCCTCGTGGTAATTCATCAGGAAAATTGCAGCATCAAAACATCAAGACATCACTGAACCAGAACATGATTCATTAATAGAACATATACACAATTGAATTCTCAAACATAATTAGATATAAAAATATTGGGAAACCAATTCCTTTATATATACTATGTGATATCCCTATTCATTAGCTTTCCAACGCTTCAAACGGGGGCCAAAATGAACTTACGAATCAAAATTTACGTCCAAAACAATTTCGACCGAAAACATGAACAGTCGTGACGGACAGCAAAATGTTGTTACGCTCTAGAACCTAAATCAACCCAAAAGTCCACACGATTCACTTCCCCAATGCCCCCAAAACATCTATAAATCAACCCTAAGGTCTTACTATGATAAAGGCACAAAACCTACGGTTTACTAGGCCAATCCCGTAACATATTCCCGCCCTAAATCACAATTTTTCCTTCAATTACACCCTAAGGCATCAGAGTTACTCACTATCAAATATTCCTATCCCTTAAGGGTTAGACATATAGTAATTCAAGGTTTTGGCCATGAAGGCCTACCTTTCCCTTTTCCCCAATGGATTCCAGGTTAGATTCACACTAATAGGTTTAAACCACGAAGGCCAAAAGTCCATTTTTCTCATTATTCGCCTCAAAACTCTTAAACCCTTAAATCAACCTTAAATACATTGAAAGTCACACATGGAAAATTATGAAAGGCTATACTCCTCATACCTTAGTTGTGGATCAAAGCCTTGTTGATCTTTCAGAGAATCTCTCGAAGCTTCTGCCTCCAATCTTCTCCTCAGAGCTCTGCCTTTTCACGGTTAACAAAATGAATCCTAATTTCCTTCAGAAATCCTTTTTGTCAAACCTAGTCTTGGGCCACACAATTGGGCTTTTCCCATAACCCCCTTACTAACTCCTCTTAATGCCCAAATTACCCTTATTTCACTTATATTTATTTTAACTAATAATAATACTAATATTTCCATATTGTATACTATTAATTAAATAAATAATCCATAATTCCCAATAATCCACAAAACCACCAAAATACGAATATTCTCAATTAAATAAATTAATTAAAATATTCCAATTAAATTTGGTGTGTTACAACTCTCCCCCACTTAAAAGAATTTTCTCCCTCGAAAATCACCTCAAGGAAACAAAGTCGGATACGACTCCCTCGTCTAATCCTCACCCCCCAAGTCCAACTTTCTCCAGCTGGTCCTCCCAAAACTACCTTTACCAAGGCAATCTATTTACCTCGAAGTTGCTTCTGTTTCATCAATCTGAACTAGCAATGGCTCAACAGTCAAATCATCTCTCACTTGTACATCATCCATCTGAATCACATGTGACGGATTTGGAATGTACTTCCTCAACGGAGACACATGAAACACATCATCTAAATTCACAAGCAACAGCGGTAGGACAGTCTAGCATGCTACTTCTCCCACGCTTCTGCTGCGCCACTCTGATACAGATCAAGAAAACACGGTGTGAGCTTTCGAGATTTCAAAGCTCGACCAACACCACTTACCGGCATAACTCTCAAAACACACGATCTCCCCCTTGAAATTCAAGTGCTTTCCTCCTCTTATCATGGTAACTCTTTTGATGACCTTGCAAAACATCCATCTTTTCTTGGATCCTCTTGATCTTCTTAGTTATCTCTTGCACAATCTCAGGTCCGAGCACAACACTCTCGCCTGACTCATACCAACACAAAGGAGTCCACACCTCCTACCATACAAAGCCTCATACAGTGCCATTCTGATACTAGAATGATAATTGTTATCGTAGGTAAACTCAACCAACAAAAAATAACCATCCCCCGATCCACCTTGATCCAACACACTGTCGCTACCGCGAAAATAAGGTGCCGGCAAAACAGAAGAGTCGCCACCTTTCGTTATTTATCCCTCAGAGCGGGAAAGGAAACGATCGGAAAAACTTGACGAAAAAGGTATAAGACAAGGCCGTCGCAACCATTGTCTGGGTTCGGGAGTCGGTTACGCAAGGGAAAGGTATTAGCACCCCTCACGTCCATCGTACTCGATGGGATCCACGCTTGTTGTGTTTATCTGACGGGTTTGTTTATTCTATCTACCTATCAAGGCTGGTTTAAAAGAGAAAAGAAAATGACTCGGAAAAGCGTCACGCTTTATGCCTACGTATTCTCATCAGAGAATGAGAAATCAGAGTTAACGTAGTTCGGCTAACTATGGGTTACGGGGAAGGTGGCTCGCCAATACATCAGTATTGTGCCTACGTACTCTCAACAGGTATGAGAGATCAGAGCTTACGTAGTTCGGGATAATACGGATTACGGGAATTCAGATTCATCTGTTTTTCGGGTAGGGTTAACAAACAGTTCCAGCAGTTTGGTGTACGCAGCTCGACCCTCGGAGACTTAGGCATTACCGTTTGCGGTAGAACTGGGAGTTAACGACACTCTTTTCTTCAGAAAAGCTTCCTTTGAATTATGGGCCCACGGGGCAAAAAGGTTTGAAGTTCGTTTTCTGTATTTTACGGAAGAACTGTATTTTATGTTTGTCTGTAGTTCGTACACCACTAGAGACTATGACCAGGGAGCGAATGCATCGCATATCGTCCAACAGACATATACTAAACATTCTAGACGATTGAGAGGAGGCCGCTCAATTATCATTACCCAAGTAGCTTAAGGCTCGTAACGCGCTTATACTAACTTGCGTTTATTATGTTTTTTACTGTTGTTTCAAAAATGAGAAGAGAAGGGGGACAACTACGGGGAGACTATCAAGTCCTAATGTTGTCATGCCAAGGATTCATCCTATGGTTGAGGTCTGAAACAGGGAACTCCTAGAAGTTATCATGCATAGGTTTCAACCTAAAGTTCTAATCATCACTTCCTTATCAAAGGAAGTGAGATTCCTAGGGGATCATGTCAATGATAAACAGAAACAGATAAAGCATCAGCTTAAACAGTAAACAGTAAACGATTATAAAATGCATGCAATGCAAGTGAGGGAGGAAATGTGTGTGGGGCATCAGCCTCCACAAGCTCGTCTCGACCTCAAGCCAGATATGAATAACTGCAATCATACAGAAGAAATAAAATAAAATTCCATCAAGCAAAACACAAACCACACAGGAAAGGGAGTTGGGCTCTACCGAATACCCGCAAGCAAAGCCATACAGTAAAAATACAAGCAGAGGGAGCAACTCAACTTCTAGTGCAATCATGGACCTAGCTTAACACAATCTAAACATGAACTTATTCTAATGCATCAAGCAAAACAAACAAGTCACATCAATACAGTTGCACAGCAAGCAAACAGACAGGAAAGAAAGTAGATCAACAGCTTCCCCAGCCTCACAGCAAAGCAATCCTCTAACAGCAGCTTAGCCCTCAGTCTGTAACTGTTCTCAAGGATCTCATCTTCAATAGAAAATGTCAACTTTCTTCTTCAAGCTTTCAATACATCAATCACAAGCATCAACTTGATCTTCATCTTCTTCAAGCTTCAGCTCTTTCCACTTCACACAAGTGTCAACTTGTTCTTCTTGATCCTCAAGCTTCAGCTCCAAGGGAAGTCTTCAAACAAAGGGAAGTATCAACCTCTAGCATCTTCAATCTTCTAGCAAGGAACTCCATCCTCTCGCAAGGGAGAAAGATTCATCTAACAAGAGCAAGGTGTGGATAGTGGTGAGCAAAGTGAAGACCAAAGGTCACCTCTGAGCACTCCACTATCAAGGAAAGACACCCTCAAAGGTTCTACCAATTTGTGAGGAGCCAATCATCCTACCAAAGGAGGGATGAGGCCTTCACAATGGGACCTTACATCATAGGGAGGAATGGAAGTGATCAACACCTTCCATGTTTCATGAAGGAAGAAAATCTATTCTACAGGATCTCCCTAAAACCCTAATCCTTAACCCTAAACAAACTACACCAAAGGGAGAAAAACTTCAAGTCCAAACTCCATCATGCATTCCACAGCAGCCCACACATGCCTTCATCATCATCCAAGAGCAAGAGAAGCAAAACCCTAATCTAAGGGAACTAAAGAAGTCATTCTAGTTGAGTTAGCAAGTTAGGATCACCTAAAACCTAGTACTAATGTTAAATCCAACTAAAATACTAAAACCAATTGTAAAATCCTACAAAAATAACTATGGGAACCTAAGTCAATCATGACTCTATCATGTTAATTCCAGAGATTAAATCATCCAATAAGTTCTAGAATTAAATTCTAAACTATGGGGTACTAAGGTTAAACCCTAAAACTAGAGCACCTAAAGTTTCAATCTAAAACCCTCATCTAATTTCATCACAAAAATGTGAGAAAAATACTATGGGAGCATACATGTCTAAACTAGCTACACACAAAAAATCAGCTCAAAAATCATCACCAAGTGATCACACAAAAATTCACAAGACAAGGTATCAACCATTATGAAATTAATATCAATTAAAATGAAAAAAATGCAATTAAAATCACAAATGCATGAATCCCTAATCTTTCAATTTCCTAAAATTCTAGACTCATTCATGAGTCAGGGGAAAAAAATTTGGATCAATTTGAGTTATTTTCCTATTTATTATGAATTATTTTCTAAACTACATGAAATGATGAAAAATAAAGAAAATAAGAAGAAAATGATAAAACCTGCGTATCAAATAGCAAGTATCAACAGTTCATTTCAGGAATTTGGGCCAAACAGGGGTGTGGATATCAATCAGTGCACTAAGCCCAAACCATTCCAATTAATGAAACGGTGCGTTTCATTCAAAGTCTCTCTTCAGAATTTGAAATCAAATCGTGGCCGTGTATCCTTGGATTGAGTCAAAGGTCCAACCTTCATCTGATGGCTCATGCTCATCATCCCCGAATTCAAATTGACATGGAGGGAGTTCTCAGACGGTGGCCTGAGTTGCAGCGCCACCATCTTCTCTGGTGAGGTGCTCGTCTCAGGTCATCAAAAATGTCAAACCAATACCCAATCTTATTCAATTTTTCATCCTGAACACGAATCCATCATCCAAATTTACTAATTCCTTCTCTAACTTCAAACACGATAGGATTTTCAGAAATACACAAAATCTTGATCATCACAATTCTCAAAGATAATGATCCTAATGTAATCTATACTTCTCACTGATCAATTTCCACTATCCAATCATGAATATTCCTTCAAGAATCTTGAGAAATCAGGCTCAACAGAAAATGATCCATGACCTAAAGTGTCTCTATTCCTCAAATTCTCGTACCAAAATCCATCTATGTCGTGCTATGAACTTAACCACCTAAAGATTTCTAGCTATCTCTTCATAGATTAAGCAGAATTTGGATTTGTACAAACCTGGTTTCAGATGAAGAACAGGTGCAATCCTTGCTCGATTCTTCCTCCACAATGATCCAGATTCACTCCAAATCTTCCTCTGAAGCCAATGCACACCTTAATTTGGCTTGATTCCTCTTCAATCTCAAAATACGATCTTGAGTTGCAGCTCTGAGTTTTCAATTGCTATCTCTGCTACCAGCTTCAAATGCTTCCAAAAAAATGGCTGAACACACTCCAAAAATTATATAGAACTCATTAGAATCATCTAGAAAGTTCTGTAACCACCCAAATGAGATTTTGCAATTTCAATTTCTCTTCAAAATGTCATCCACACCAGTCACGATTCTGGCTCTGTTTGGGCATGAAAATGCTTGGAAAATTCATCTAATGAGATATTGAATTGGTTTGTTATGTTCTCTTCCTTGTTTGCAATCCAATGGTGTGAGTTTGATATGTTGCTTCATCATGAAGTAACAACATGAAATGGCATGAAAATGGACTCAAAAAAAAATTCTAGCATTGCCAAAGTTTCTAAAATGATTTTTCCATTCAAAATGACCTATAATTTTGCCTTGTTTGGACACAAAATGAATTATTTCAATATTTTGTCATTAAATGCCTTTAATTCTTCCTTTTCAAAATTTTCTCAAACCACATCCTTCCTTGAGCCATTTCAATGTCTCCTTGATGCATGGTCAAGGTTAAAACCCTATTTTGAGCAACTTTCAAGTTGAACAAAATTTCATTTGAGGTGTCTATGTTGGTGAAAATGACCTATAATCATAAATGACCCATAATCACAACTTCCCAAAATACCCTTGACTTGTCAAAGCCATAACCTGAGTTCTAAAAATCCTATCAAGGACTTCTAGTACTCTATGGAAATCTAAGAGGATAATGAACAACATTCATGTTGACCAAAAGTTCATAGGAATCATCCTTCTTGGGCAAACGTTTCATGCAAGTTGGGTAACTTTCAAGCTCCAAATTCACATACCTCAGATGACTTGTAACTTGTCAAAGCCATAACTTGAGTTCTACAAATCCTATCAAGGACTTCTAGCACTCAAATTAAAGCTAAGACCATGCTCTACAACAATCATGTTGGGGTCAAGAAGATATGACAATCATATCTTGAGTTAAATAATCTTGAGGTCAGGGGTCAAACTAGGGGATTTTACACTGTCAAGTCTTAGAAACCCTAGCCTGAAACTTCTCAAAATCTTCAATCATGATGAGTTAACTTTGGAATCATCCTTAGAACATCTAAATGTATCAATCCATGATCACATGGCTCTTGGATTAGGTCTCAACCTTCTACAAATCATCAGTTGACTTAGGGTTGACCCAGTCAAACCCTAGCTGCACCATTCATGATTGAGCCTTCTTAATCTTGCACAATGACCTGTCTAGGCCTCAAAGTGATATTCAAACCTTCTCATGAGCTCTCTCAAGACCTCAAGTCCACCTTCATGGCCTCAGAATCATCTGATGACTTCCCACAACTCTCAAGTTAGGAGACACACCCTCTTGGCTTCAAGCACTCTCTCTGAGGATCTTTTAACTTCTCTGACAACGATATCAACCCTTGAACATATAAAAAACCTTCTTAGCTAGCCTCACAATCTTGTATAGCTCTTAATTGGTAATCATACCTCTTGATCTCCTGCATACATGTCAATGAAATGCAAATGATAATGCTAATGTGCATGAAATGAAACATAAGCTAGGTGAAGAAAAGTTGGGCAAATTTTGGGGTGCAACACTGCCCCTATTCAAACGGCTTGGACCTGATTGGGTGAGAAGCGAACGGCTCTCAAACAATCAAGGTACGAGACGGTTGAATACCAACAAACCCGGAAATTTGCCAACTGCACAAGTACGCGGTACTCTGATGGGGACAAATCTTCGGAAACTGAAATAATAGCTGCACGGCAACTAGCTGGAGGAATACTGATCTGAACCTCCGTCAGGATGATTCTCTGATTCATCTTATATCATTGCGTCCTCAAGTCATCGAGGGACCACTGGTTACACGGTAACGGGTGATTTGCCAACCACGCAGGTAAACGATACTTTTGATTGGTAGGCATATCTTTAAAAACTGAGCATGACAGTTGCACGGCAACTCTGCTGGGGGAATTGGTCACACGGTAGTCGGTGAAGGGTCGAATCTCCGTCAGGATAATCATCTGATTTTGCTGTTGTCGCTTTCGTGAAAATAAGGTGCCGGCAAAACAGAAGAGTCGCCACCTTTCGTTATTTATCCCTCGGAGCGGGAAAGGAAACGATCGGAAAAACCTGACGAAAAGGGTAATACAAGGTCGTCGCAACCGTTGTCTGGGTTCGGGAGTCGGTTACGCAAGGGGAAGGTATTAGCACCCCTCACGTCCATCGTACTCGACGGGATCCACGCTTGTTGTGTTTACTGGACGAGTTGGTTTTATCTATCTACCTATCAAGGCTGGCTTAAAAAGAAAATGACTCGGCAAAGCGTCGCGCTTTATGCCTACGTATTCTCATCAGAGAATGAGAAATCAGAGTCAACATAGTTCGACCTACTACGGGTTACGGGGAAGGTGGCTCGCCAATACATCAGTATTGTGCCTACGTACTCTCGATAGGTATGAGAGATCAGAGCTTACGTAGTTCGGGATACTACGGAATATGGGGATTCAGATTCATCTGTTTTATTGAGTAGGGTTAAACAACAGTTCCAGCAGTTAGGGACAAAGCCTGTTTGCATTGGCGCTGAAGTTTAACGACACTCTTTTCTTCAGAAAAGTGTTCCTTTGAATTATGGGCCTACGGGGCAAAAAGGTTTGAAGTTTGTTTTCTGTCTTTTACGAAAGAAGTGTTTTTTATTGTGTTTGCAATTTCAATCGCACTAAAGACTATGACCTGAGAGTGAATGCGTCGCATGTCACCCAAAGGGTGCCATACTAAACATCCAGACTGTTGAAAAGAAACTCTCCAACAATCCTTTCTCAGATAGCTTAAGGCTCGTGACGTACGAAG
Organism: Lathyrus sativus; assembly: GCA_963859935.3. NCBI lineage: Eukaryota > Viridiplantae > Streptophyta > Magnoliopsida > Fabales > Fabaceae > Lathyrus > Lathyrus sativus. Next base: position 180,721,231 of record OZ012740.1, on the reverse strand, counting down.
GAAATCATTCATGATTACTGTATCTTAATTTGTTTTGAGATGAGAAGAGAACAGGCTCAACTACGGGGAGAGACTATCAAGTCCTATTGTTGTCATGCCAAGGATTCATCCTATAGTTGAAGTTTGAAACAGGGAACTCCTAGAAGTTATCATGCATAGGTTTCAACCTAAAGTTCTATCGTCACTTCCTTATCAAAGGAAATGAGAGTCCTAAGGGATCATGTCAATGATACACCGAAACAGATAAAGCATCAGCTTAAACAATAAACAGTAAACAGTAAATAGTAAACGACTGTAAAATGCATGCAATGCAAGTGAGGGAGGAAATGTGTGTGGGGCAGCAGCCTCCACAAGCTCATCTCAACCTCAAGCCAGAATGAATAATAGCAATCATACTGAAATAAAACATGCTATCAAGCAAAATAGTAAACTGCAATCATACAGAAGAAATAAAATCATGCTATTAAGAATAATAAACCACATGGGCAAGGGAGCTGGGCTCTACCGAATACCCGCAAGCAAAGCCATACAGTAATAATACAAGCAGAGGGAGCAACTCAACCTCTAGTGCAATCATGCTCCTAGCTTAAATCTAGTCTAGATACGGACTTATTCTAATGCATCAAGCAAGTCAAACAAGGCACATCAATACAGAAAAGAAAACAGACAAGAAAGCAGATCAACTCCTCTCTCAACTCCAAGCTTCAGCTCTTCTAACAGCAACCCAGTCTTCAGACTTCCATCACTCTTGACAAATATCAATTTGCTTCTCCAGGTTTCAACCCTTCAACATAAGTTTCAACTTATTCTCTCTTCTCTAAGCTTCATCTCCTTAATCAGTTCCACCTTCAGGCTTCACTCTTAACCACAAGTATCAACTTGATTCCTTCAGGCTCTCCAAGCATCAAGGTAAGTATCAACTTATCTTTTATTCCTCAGCTTCAGCTCTACACTCAATCTCAATTGAATCCTCTTCATAAGTATCAACTTGGTCTTCAAGCTTCAGCTCTCTTTGCTTTACCAGTCTCAACTTGGTCTTCTCTTCCTGCAAGCTTCAGCTTCTCAGAGTAGTCATCAATCATTTAGAAGTGTCAACTTCATCCTTCAATCTTTAAGCCTCAGCTCTTCATTCAGTCTTTACTGGATCTTCAAGTATCAACCTGCTCTTCTTGCTCTTCAAGCTTCATCTACAATGGCAATGCTCAGGGAATCATCCTCTTCCATACTCTTCAATGAAGTCTTCATCTTCACACTCAAGCCCAACATCTCTCAAGATACTCAAACCAAGAGAAATCACTTAACTGGATAAGCTAGGATATTAAACTGCTTATTGACCACCAAAGGTGACCTATAAGGGTTTAACATCAAAAGAATGGTTCCCTCAAAGGTTCTAATTCCTAGGTACCATCACTTATCCCTCCAAAGGAGGGAGGTGAGTACCATGGAAGGACCTTGAATCATGGGGAGGAATGGAGGTGAAAGATACCATCCATGTTTAAGAAAGAAATTGACTAGGTCTAAGCTCTACTTAATTCCTAACCCTAAAACAACAACAAAACAAACAAGTCTTCAAGCTCTCAAGCTCCTTCTTCAATCCTCAAGTCTCCCACTATGCTCCTCCATGCTCCACAAAGCAATACCAAGCCCACCAAGCCAAGCAAAAACCCACAAAGCAAGGCAAAACAAAATACAAGCCCACAAGGGCAACACAAACAACAATCAATTACAAAAATCAATTAAAAATAGTATACTATTATATTAAAATCTAATATAATTTCTAGGGGATCCTACATACCTACCCTTAATACCCTATATGCCCCAATATCTAACTTGACCTAGAAACCCAAAATTCTAGTGTTATTGTGGACCTATGTTAAGGATTGACCTAATTCTACACAACCTAAAGTCATCTAATCAAAACTAATCAAAAACTAATCACAAAATTATGGAATAAATCCAGAGGGGAGATAAAGTCCTAATCTAACTATCCTAAAAAGAATGGTTCAAAAATATGAAGGGAACTAGCTAAACAAAATTCTACAAATCTATGCACCAACATAAAAGGAATTAAAAAGCTATTAAAAGAGAAAATATACAAAAAAATATTAAAAATGCATGAAATGCAAATATTTTGATTTCATAATTTTCTAAACATCAATTTGAAATAGGATAAAAAATCCTCATGCAAAAATCATCATTTTCCTATTTAATATGATTTTTCAAAGATTAAAGAAAAACGGAGAAAAAGAAAATAAAATATGAAAACATTGGTGCAGATAGCAATGATATGCAGTTCAATTCATGACTGGGCTGGAAATGGGGGTGCAAACAATAAATGCGCTAGGCCCAATTCTAATCAGAAAATCAACTCAAAAAATATAAAGAAAAAGAAAAGAACACGGTGCAGAAAGCAAGGAAAACTAGTTCATTATCCAGGTGGGCTCAGACTTGGGGTGTGCATAACAATAAAGCCCAATACCCCAATTAATGAAACGCCACGTTTAAGCTCTTCAGAACTTCGCTCTTCAAACGTGAGATTAAACCTCAGCCACACGATCTGATCCCAGTCAATGGGTCCACTCTCCATCCAACGGCCATGACCCTATCTTCTTCCTCCAGCCAGGGTTTGAACTGAAGAAGCCATGGAAACAGAGCTTCATAGCTCAAGCTTCACCACAATCGTATCACCTCAATTCTCAACCAAAATCCATGGTTCAAAATCCTAATCTGCTCTAAATTCAACCCTGATCAAAACCATGGCCTTAAAATCAATTGAAATGCCCTCAAACTCTAAACCCGATAATGAATCAAAACTATGCTCAAATCTCAACTCTAACCATTCTTGAAATTAAAGTGATCAATCTCTTCCTCATGCTACACTGGTCAATTCTTGCTATCAAACCAAGATTATCTCTCAAGATTCAGCAAGTTATGGTGGTAAACAGAAATGGTGTCACTATCTTGAACTTCACCAAATGCTCTCAAACTTCCCAGAATTCATCTCCTACTTGTCTCTAACCATTCTAACTTAGCAAATCTAACTAATTATGCTTAAATTAGGGTGTAGAAGAAAAGATGCAAACCTGTCAAATCTTGATTATCAGATAGGTCAAAGCTTCACTTCAACCTCTCAAACTCTTCAGAATCACTCCTTGATTGATGTTAATGCTTCTGTTTGCAAAAGATTTGATCAAGAAAGCTTGAATCTCCAAATCCGATTGTGACTTGTAGCTCCCAAAATCCAAATGCCAACTCTTCAATTCTTCATGATCTTGCCCTCAATTTGGTATTCACACATTCAATATGATCAATGGAAGGTGTTAGGATTGAAAGAAGCAATGGAAATAGTGTGGAAAGTAGAAATTGATTTCAACTTGCAATGGAAGAAATTGAAATGGCTATCTCACTCTGCTCTCTAATCTCTCACCAACCTTGCATCTGAGCAAGTTCTAATCACTATATAGGATGGTTCAGACCCATCCAGAACTTTATGGAATCATCCAATGAGAATTTGAGATTCTCATGTCATGAGTTTTTGGTTTCCATCCATCTCATGTACCAACTTGTGCTATACCTCTTGCAGCACTTGTATCTCCTTTGAAAATCTCTTTAGATGAGATATATGACATGTTAGGATACTTTACTAGCTTGTGTATTAGTTTCCCTTGTGTTTTGCATATGTACCTTAATATGCAAGCAACCATTTTCCAAAGCAAGTCCATGATCTAGACCTCAAATCAAAAATGTGGCTGAACCATTGTTTTTAAAATTCTTTCTAGAGTCAAAATGACTTATTACATCCCATGGTTTGGATGTGTAGCTTGGAAGTTTCAATTTCCAACTTTGACTTATTTAACTTATGCCTCCATTTTAGGTCATTTTTACCATTTTGAGCTACAAGCCTTTTCAACATCTCATGACCTCCTTAATAGCCTTAAAACATCATTTTAAGCAAGTTTGATTTTGAAGATTTTTCCATTTGAAGCTTGGAAATAGGAGTTATGGCCTTATGCTTGAAATGACCTGTAATCTCCAAATGACCAAAATGCCCTTGACTTGTCAAAGCCATAACTTGAGTTCTAAAAATCCTATCAAGGACTTCTAGTACTCTCTAGAAAGCTAAGAAGATGAGGAACAACATTCATGTTGACCAAAAGTTCATAGGAATCATCCTTCTTGGGCAAACGTTGGATGCAAGTTGGGTGACTTTCAAGGCCCCTGATTCACATACCTCAGATGACCTGTAACTTGTCAAAGTCATAACTTGAGCTCTATAAATCCTATCAAGGCATTCTAGTACTCAAATTAAAGCTAAGAACAAGCTCTACAACATTCATGTTGGGGGTAAGATGATATGACAATCACATCTTGAGCTAAACTGCCTTGAAGATAGGGGTCAAACTAGGGGATTTTACACTGTCAAGCCTTAGAAACCCTAGCTTGAAACTTCTCAAAATCTTCAATCATGATGAGTTAATCTTGGAATCATCCTTATAGCATCTCAATGCATCAATCCATGATCACATGGCTATTGGATTAGGTCTCAACCCTCTCCAAATCATCAGTTGACCTAGGGTTGACCCAGTCAAACCCTAATTGCACCACTCATGGCTGAGTCTTCTTATTCTTGTACAATGACCTCTCTAGGCTTCATGATGGCTTTCAAGACATCTCATAAGCTCTCTCAAAGCTTCAAGTCCATCCTCATAGCTTTAGAATCATCTGAGGAGCTCCCTCAACTCTCAAGTTAGGAGGCACACAACCTTGGTTTCAACCAATCCCTCTGAGGATCTCTTGACTTCTATGAAAAAGATATCAACCCTTGAGCACTTGAATAACCTTCTTGGCTATCTTCAAAGTCTTAATTGGTACTCATACCTCTTGATCTCTTGCATACATGTCAATGAAATGCAAGTGATAATGCTAATGTGAATGAGATGAACCACAAGCTAGGTAAAGAAATGTTGGTCAAATTTTGGGGTGCAACAGCTGCCCCTCTTCAAACGGCTTGGACCTGACTGGGTGAGAAGCGAACGACTCTCAACCAATCTAGGTGCAAGACGGTTGAATACCGACAAACCCGGAAATTCTCCAACTGCACAAGTACACGGTACTCTGACGGGAACAAATCTTCAAAAACTGAAATATTAGCTGCACGGCAACTAGCTGGAGAATGGGTCACACGGTAACCGGTAATACATGATCGATCATGCCGTCAGGCATCAAGATCCCTCGGGACTCGTCAGGTCAACAGTCAAGTTAATCATGCCATCGGGCGTTCAAAGGATACTTTCGGGCATCAGCCGGACTTCATCAGTAAGTCGGGGATAGAATTCTCGGTCAATCATGAACCAATTGGGGATATCCAAACTTCTGCCATCAGGCACTCTGCATCAGCTGAGAGAACTGCTTCGTTAACATGGTCGGACTTCAATCATCAAGTCTTCAAGGGAAGTTTCAACTCCGTTGTTCAGAAACCTGCTGGGGATGACGCACCTCCGCTGGGGATTCTGGAGAACTATCAAGTAATTCTGCTTCGGGGATCCAGGAATCATTCTGGATGAATCGACTCTGCTGAGGACTTCAAGAATCATCTTGGACAAATAACTCCGCTGGGTATTTCAAGAATCATCCTGAGCCGATAGCTACGCTGGAGATTTCAGGAATCATCCTGAGCAAACACTCTGTCAGGGATTTCAAGCATCAACTTGAGCAACCGATTCTGGCGACTGCACTAGGGATTTTAAGAATCATCTTAAGCAAACGGCCTTACCGGGGAATTCAAGAATCATCTTGAGCAAGCGACTCCGTTGGGGAGAATTCAAGAATCATCTTGAGCAATCAATTCTGCGGCGGAACCTGCAAAACAAGAACGGTAACAACCTAGATCATGCTTATTATGCGTATGCTTCGGCAATGTCGCAATGCTCCACACAGTGGAAATGCTACGCGTTTATGATAAATGCTATGCAGTCATGCAAAATGATGCGATCCCGTCAGCAAAATAAATGCCGAAGGGAGAATCCTCCTGTCAAGGAGAAAGGACCACTCAGATAGGGGGAGGAATCATCCTGCTGAGGAGAACAAAGTCACGCCAATCTCAATCGGGCGCTGTGGGGAAGTGAACTTTAGTTGAATGCTGCAGGGGGACGAAGCTCTACGAGAACCTGAACCTGCTGAGGGAAAGCGATGTCAATCGCGAGAATAAACTGCACGGCCTTCACGGCTACTTCCCTGGAGATAACGACTCTGGTGGGGAAATATGGCATCAGCTATTCAACACTCCACTGGGGAAAACCAATCATGGCCTGAGCGGCTTCCAAGGACTCGGCTCTCTTGGGGATCTGCAAACTCGGCTGAGGAAGAAGAAATCATTCTGCTTGCAGGGGAGGGTACGACTCTGTGGGGAATCTCAATTCCGCTGGAGACTTCAGTCTGGAACTATCGCTTGCTGCACACTTCGGTGAATGAATCAGCTGAGGAGATGACGTTCCTTCAGGATGCATCTGATTGGGGAGAGAATATTCTCTGCCTGGGGAGACATATCAATGCTCACGATCTCGTGTTCAGACTCTGCGGGGAGAGGCTGCTGAACTTTGCTGGAGAAGGAGGGATCATGCTGCTTGGGGATGTGCACGACGCACTGTCTGGAATATGCTACTCCTGTAACAACACAAACAAACAGATGAGATACCCTTCTCAAAGGGACCTATCGAGGTTATTATCTCATGACAATGTTGAAGTAATTCATTGTTTCAACAATCAGTGGCCTAGGCCAGTAAGTTTATGTATGCGCATTTTATCAAAAACATCGGCGTTCTTTTTCGCGAACAAAACAGATAAATGCTAAACAGACAAACAGCATTGCTGAATAGTATACATTTTATTGATAACGAACCCCTGAATAGGTAAAAATGTTTTACAACAGATGCAAGCTCCTGGAATGAGGAAGCCGCGCAAAAATAAAACATAAATATACATCAGTATATACAAATGTCGGCAACGAGGCGTAGACCAACACCATGAGTTGATCCCTCTATGACCCACTCGACTTCGATACTTCTCCGACGCTTCAGCTTCAGAAGAGATTGATTCAGATAAACGGCCCTCAGGTCTTCCAAACCACTAAACAAAGAAAGTCCACACGCGGAACACAATCATTTGCTTTTTCAAATCCCTAACTTTTGCGTGAACCGCCCTTTGCGGGTGTCGCTACTGCGAAAATCGGCGCCGGCTGAACAGAAGAGTCGCCACCGTGCGTTATTTATCCCACGGGAGGGAAAGGGAACGCTCAGAGTAAACCTCGCACAACACGGGAAAGGTATGGTCGTCGCAACCAAAACCTGGATTCGGGAGTCGGTTACGCAAGGGGAAGGTATTAGCACCCCTCACGTCCGTCGTACTCGACGGGATCCACACTTGTTTTCGGGTATGGATTGTTACTCTATCTAAACTATAGGTCAGGGGTTGAAAAGAAAATAAAATGAAAATAAAAATGACTCGGCAAAGTATCGCACTTTATGCCTACGTATTCCCGTCTGGAACGAGAAATCAGAGTCAACGTAGTTCGCCTACCTACGGGAAAGGAGGGGGAGGTTGCTCGCTAGGATATCGCATCCTATGCCTACGTACTTTCATACAGCATGAAAGATCAGAGCAAACGTAGTTCGGGCCACGTACGACACAAGTCTGTCTTGATTTTATTCCTTCTGAAAAGGTTCTCTTGATTAACAGTCCCGGCGGACAAAAATGACGTTTTGATGAGTTCACATTCTTTTACGAAAGAAGTGTCTTTTATTGTGTTTGAAATCTTTATGTGTTTTTCTGTTTGTTTTGAGAGAGAAGAGACAGAACTCTAACCTACGGTTGCGAAGGGAATTGAACTAACCTACTGTTATCATGCATGGGTTAAGACCTAGTGTCTATCATGCTCCTCTCTTGCACAGAGAGAAACAGAGATCCTAAGGGATAGGCAGAAACAGAAACAATATCAGATATATACAGTAAAACAGTAAAATGCATGGATGCAACAGCACAAGCGAGGCAAGGGAGTCCCACTCAACCTCGAACCTAGAAAACAATAGGCAAAAGTGAACAGACTTCACTTTCAACCCAGCAAGGGCAAACAGCAAACAATACAGTCCAGAAAACCAATCAATACATCAACAAAGAAAAACAACAGCAAAAGAAACAGCATCAGCAGCTCTGAATCAACATCTGGCTTCAAGTAATCTCCATTCAGCTACAGGCTTCAACAAGCATCAATATCCATCTTCATGGCCTTCAGGCAAGGGCTTTGATCATCAGTCTTCCATCTGCAATGGCTTTTCTTCAAGCTCAAACCTCCAGGATGAGGGATTAGTCACAAGAGTGAATTGGGTGTTAAGCAATCAGTTGACTACCAAGGGTGGTGAACAGACTGCTTCTAACACAAGAGACATTTTCTCTCAAGAGTTCTATCTCTTAGACACTATCACCAAGCCTTCCAAAGGAAGGGGGTGAGTGTCTTAGAGAGACTCTGAATCACAGAGAAGAATGGATGCAGACAAGGCAATCCATGTTTGAGAAACAAACTTTCTAACCTAGAGCTCTGCCTAGCTCCTGAACCCTAGTCTCCTCAGCATCTGCTAGCAAGAATCTTCTCTTCAACTCTGGAAGTTGATCTTCAATCTTTGAATCTCCAATGGCTTTCATCTTCTCAAGTCTTCAGCTTCCCCAGGGCCCCAGACAATCCCAATACCCAAACAAGCAAGCAATAATCCCCAGAGGGCACACCACACCAGTCAATCAAATATACAGACAGTAATAATAGCAATAGGGAAATCCTGACTTTTCTAAGGGGATCTAATAACTACCCATAGCCCCATAGTCCCATAACTAGTCTAGTTAAATCCTAAGTCCTAAGGGAAATGAAATCAAACTTCCTAAGTTGTCACCTAAAAACCCTAATTTGTTCATGATGTTCCAACCTATTTTAATCACCTAAAATTAATTCCTAAAAATGGGAACTAAAATATTTCTACAAGATCAACATCTCATCTAAACAATATAAAAAGAATGCACAAAAAATGTTAAAGCATGTGATAGAACAAAAATTATTAAAATGATGCATGAAATGAATCTATTTAAAATGACATTTATTTAGAAAATATGGAAAAAATATGAAATAAAAATAAAAATGCAATTTTATTTAATGAAAATTTTCTAGACATTTTAATGAAAATGATGTAAAAAGAATGGATTAAAATGCATTTTTTATGAATTTATTATGAATTAATGAAAATTGGTAAGAATTAAAATGGAATTAAAAAATTAAATTGAATTAAAAAGAGGGAGGGGGGCGTATTCAGCAAGCGCATTCAGTTAATATTCATTGGGCCAGGCATCCAGGGGGTGCAGATAGCGCTTTGGTTAAGCCCAGAATTCTCAGCAACAAAGAAAAATAAAAGAAGCGCCAGGGGGGTGAGAAAAGCAACAGATATCACGTTGAAATTGCATTGGGCTTGAGAGATGGGGGTGGGGATAACAATAGAGCACTCAGGCCCGCCCGTTTCAATTAATGAAACGGCGCGTTTTGGCCAACTCCTTTCCCTCCAATTCCTGAATCAAATACAGGCCACACGATCATTCTCCAAGTCAAAGGTCTTATACGAAATAAACGGCCCTGATTATGTCTCCTTCCTTGGATCAACTGAACTTAGGGTTTCACCATTAAACCTCCATGCACGAGCAAGCTTACACCAAGCTGTTCTCCCTATCCAGACCATGAATCAACACGACTCCAACATGAAAGTTGCTCAGGATCTCTCCCTCTATAATCCTATAGCACTAGATTGTTTTGAAACTCAATAAAACTCTCAACCCGATCGAGGTAAAATCTGGCCACCATGGAAATCCTCTGAAGTGCACCAACACAATTCTCCATCAAACTTAACCTAATCTAATCTATGCCTAATGGTGATCAACCTGCGCTATCAAGCTACAATTATGATGCATTAACCTAAGAGTTATTGATCCAAACAGTTTGTGGCACCTGCTAATCAACATCACCAAACCTCTCCAAATTCACCCTAACTGCTCTACTAACCTTCTACATCATGTCTAAACTAACAACAACATGGCAAACTAACTAGATCAAGCTGTGTGAATGAAAACTCACCTGGTGTGAAATCTTGAAAACAGCTATGGAACTCGTGGATCTGAAGCTTCTAGGTTTTGGATCTTGATCAATCCTTGATGTACTTGATTCTGTTTGCAAGATTTGGATGAGACTTGGCTTGAATTATGCTGTCCAATGGAATTTGCAGTTTTGATGTTGATGAAGAAAGTGCTCGAAAATGGATGATTCACACTTGATTCTTGATTGAATTCTACTCTATGATGATGATTGAACAAGATTGAATTGATGTGGATGAGAATTGGTGAAGGTTTTGTGAGATTGGAATGAAACTTCAAAGAGAAAGAATGAGAAAGTTTTGTGAAATTCTTGGTGCAAATGAAGCCAACCCTTGCTAAATTCTCATTTCATGAATATATAGACCTCATATGAACATTCTAGATCCATCTTGCACATTCCCTTGCTTTCCAACTTTGATCCATTTTGGTTATGTTTCTTCAATTACAAGTAACCAAAGATAACTTTCTTTTTCCCTTCTAAACTCAAAAAAGTGTTTGAACCATTGTTCTTAGAATTGCTTTTCCATTCAAAATCATATATTGGAAGTCTCCATTTGGACTTAGAAATCTCCCAAACCATTTTCCATCTTGAATTTATTCACTTTATAAGCCATTTTAGTTCATATTTTGACCAATTATGCAATTTCATGTTATGAGCTTTTCCAACAATTTGTAACCTTCTTTATAGACTTAAAATCCCATTTGGAGCAAGTTTGATGTTGTAAGTTTTTCCATTTGAGGCCTCCTTGTATGAGTTTTGGACATAGGTTAAAATGACCTGTAATTCACAAATGCCCAAAATACCCTTTGCTTGCCAAGACCATAAGTTGAGTTCCACACATCATATGAAGGCATGCTATACCATTCTAGAAAGCTAAGACAATGAGGAACAATTCTTATGTTGACCAAGAATTCATTTGAAATCTCCTTGAGGGGCAAAACTAGCTTGGAAGTCAAGTCACTTTCACAGACAAAAATTCAGACACCTCAGATGACCTGTAACTTGCAAGGACCATAACTTGAGTTCTATAAATCTCCTTGATGCCTTCCACCACTCAAATTAAAGGTCTTGAGATCCTCTACAAGTTTCATGTTGGCCAAGAAGCCATTTGAAGCTTGCATTTTGACTTATCTTGCTTGGAAGTTTGTCCTAAACTAGGGAATTTTACACAGAAACCCTAATTTAGAAACTCCTCTTCTCCTTGATTTCTCTTGAATTCTCCTTGGCATATCTCCATATCCTTCTTTATATGTCCAATGATGAACCCCACACCTCTCCAATAGACTTGAATCCCCTTTAAATCAGTCAATTGACCTAGGGTTGACCTAGGGTTGACCCAGATGAAACCCTAGTTGACTGCCTTCAGCTATAGCTCTTGTGCTCTCATCAATGACTTGTCTCCTTCTCCAAATGACTTTCTAAGTCTCTCATAATGTCTAGATACTCTCCATGCCTTCAATTCACAGCTCACAACCCTCCTGTTGATCCTCAGATACCCTCAGCTAGGAGATGGACTCAAGGCTTGATCTGCTGAACTCTTTGCTTTCAAATTCTTTCCTGATGACTTGAATGAGATTGAATTGGGATATTAACCTCTTGCTAGGCCTCTAGAGATGAAAATAATGATTGGTCCCCTGTTGAATGACTTGCTATGCTCATGCTATGCAGATGGTTAGTCTATGTACATGACTTTATATGCAAATGCTAATGATAATGAAACATAAACCAAGTGAATAAGGTTGGGCAAATTTTAGGGTGCAACAGCTGCCCCTATTCAAACGACTTGGACCCGATTGGGTGAAGAGCCCGGAGCCTTCAGACATTCGCGGTACGAGACGGTTGAATATTAGTGAAACCAGAAATTTGCCAACCGCAAAATTAAATTGCGCTCCTGCTTGAGGAACGACACTCATCAGCTGAATCTGACTGCTACGGCAACCCACTGATCTCGTGCGACTGTGCTGGGGATTGCCTTCATCATCTGAAGAGGATTCTGTCATAATAGATTGCTTGGTTGTCCACGTTAGGACTCTGTTTGTCGTCAATACGAAGAAATCCCGACTAAAACCTGTCCACGTTAGGACTCCATTTGCTGTTAACCCAGAAAAATCTCGGCAACTCCGCCGGGGATAATTTTTCCTGCATTTCCATAAACTGAATCGTCCACGTTAGGAATAAAACTCTTCCACGTTAGGAATAACACCTGTCCACGTTAGGAATAACATCGTCCACGTTAGGAATCATTCCTTCCGTATCTTTCCGCGTCAGGACTAAACCTATCATCTTTCCACGTCAGGAAGCAATCTTCTTTCCACATAAGGAGAACTATATCAATCTGTCCACGTAAGGACTCCAATACCACATAACATGTCCGCGTCAGGACTCCAATCTTTCCACGTAAGGAATCTCCATCTTGATATGTCCACGTAAGGACTCAATCTTTCCACGTTAGGAATCTCTGTCTCTTTTCCACGTAAGGAATCAATTTCTCTTTCCACGTAAGGAACCTCAATCTTTCCACGTAAGGAACTGAAACTTTTCTTTCTCTTCCACGTAAGGAACACGCTTTCTTTCCACGTTAGGAATACTTCTTCTTCTTCCACGTAAGGAATGCTCTTATCCACGTAAGGAATAACTTTTGATATGTCCGCGTATGGACTCAATCTTTCCACGTAAGGAGTAAACTTTCTCTGTCCCCGTAAGGACTCTATTCTTTCCACGTTAGGAATCACGTCTTTTTTCCACGTAGGGAATCATTTTTGATATGTCCGCGTAAGGACTCAATCTTTCCACGTAAGGAATAAACTCGTCTTTCCACGTAAGGAATCATTTTTCTTCCACGTAAGGAATAAACTCGTCTTTCCACGTAAGGAATCATTTTTCTTCCACGTAAGGAATAAACTCGTCTTTCCACGTAAGGAATCATTTTTCTTCCACGTAAGGAATAAACTCGTCTTTCCACGTAAGGAATCATTTTTCTTCCACGTAAGGAATAAACTCGTCTTTCCACGTAAGGAATCATTTTTCTTCCACGTAAGGAATGCTCTTGATATGTCCACGTGAGGACTCTGATCGAACTCTGATCTGTCCACGTAAGGAATCAATCTATTTTCCACGTAAGGAATCACCATTTTTCCGCGTAAGGACTAAGACTCCGTCTGGATCTGTCCGCGTCAGGACTAAACTCTTCCACGTTAGGAATGCACTTGTTTCCCCGTAAGGAATCCATTTCGATATGTCCGCGTAAGGACTCAATCTTTCCACGTAAGGAATACCAACTTCTTTCCGCTTTGTCCGCGTCAGGACTACATTTTTCCACGTAAGGAATGCCATCGTAATCTGTCCACGTAAGGACTTCAATCTTTCCACGTAAGGAGTACCTTTTTCTTTCCACGTAAGGAATAAATTCGTCTTTCCACGTAAGGAAACCATCTTCTTTCCACGTAAGGAAACATTGTCTTTCCACGTAAGGAGAACATCGTCCACGTTGGGACCCACCTTTCCTCGTCAGGAACACCATCTTAATCTGTCCACGTAAGGACTTCAATCTTTCCACGTAAGGACTGATCTTGATCTGAATCTGTCCATGTAAGGACTCTGGCTTGATATGTCCACGTAAGGACTCAATCTTTCCACGTAAGGAAACAACTTCGTTCCACGTCAGGACCCATGTTTCGTCTTGATTTGTCCACGTCAGGACTCAGGCATCTTCGACCCGTTGGGGAAATACAACTTGTCCACGTCAGGACTCACTTCTTCATTGGTCCCGACCCACAAACTTCTTAGCACTGACGTGACAGCGACTTTGAGGCGGACTCTACTGGGGATATCTGGAAACCAAACTACCGGATGCCTCTTCTGATGCCCGGAGGCCACTTCTGAAATTCTGGTTCATGAAACCTTTTGATGACAAATAACTCTGCTTGGGAATAAAGAGAGACTTATCCTGGTAACTCTGTGGGGAATACTGCCGAAACTGACATTCTCATTGAATATCTCATGCCGAGATCTTGAACGTTTGGTAGTTCATTTGAGCAAGAGTTCTCTCCACTTGAACTGCTAGAGTACAGAAACTGCTTCAGCAAAATAAATGCTGGAGGGATAATGCCGACTCCGCCGGGGATATCCAGATGTTACAGAATTATTCCAGCAAAATAAATGCTGGAAGGGTGAAGTCAACCCTGCTGGGAAATTGGGAACTTAAACCGAGCACCTTGTTGAAGTAACATCCTGCTGGGGAATATAACTCTACTGGGGAGTAGCGGATGTGCCTGGTATGATTGAACTTCTGCTGGCGAGTGAACTGATATTACACAGTATCCCTGACAAAATAAATGCCAGGACCCACCACCAACTCTGCTGGGGAGAGTCTTGATCTTCGAGTTCCACTGGAAGGAAAGAACACTTGCTGAAAAGGGAGAATTCCGCTTCGGGGATACTAACATGCCCCCAGTCTGTATTTTGTATAGCTTTCCCCTGAATCTGCGACCATTTTGGAATGGACCCTTCAGTCTTCGTATCTTGACAACCGGACATGGACGGCTTCTACATTTCACACCTTGACCTGACTGCCCCAGATTTACTGATTCTAGGATGACTGACTCTACCTGAATTAATCAGTATAGCTTGCCCCAGTTCACGAAACATTTGGGCATTTCTGCATTTTATCCCGATCATACCTTCCACTGTAGGAATCTTTCCTGTCGGCATGCGCTTACTCGCAAGTAACACAAGTTGTTCTGCCTAAAAGATATATTAAACGCAATACATATGACAGTTTCAAAATCCAAGCCTGTTCACTGAAAATTTTGTGACATGTAATGAATCAATTATCAAAATGTCAATATGAAAGCTGGTAAGAGGAACCCTTTTAGGAGTCAGAATCGACGAGATCTTTACTGACGTATGCCCTCGGACAAAACCTGTTTCAATTAGGACTTTTGCGGGTTGTAACGTGGTCAGGTTCGCGGTTAACAAGGAAAGATATAGGCTCAAAATTTATTTCGACCCACCCATTCTTCGTGATGTTCTCCAATCCTATGTTCAGCTAATCTGACTTCAGCGTTCACCTATTAGAGGTGGAATGATAGGAGTGATGGTTCAGGATACCACACATTTTTTTGTTTTTGAGTGACAGTCATTTGCTTTTCGTCTTTGGGTACCTAGAATCACACGACTTTTGTCCTTTTCGAGGATTTGTTCTTTTCTTTGACAATCCTTTTCGTCTTTCGTTTTTTTTTTCGTTCCCTAACTTTTGCCTGGACTGAGTATCTTTTGAGATTCTTTTGATTTTCCAGTCCAGCTGGATGCCCCTGTTTTTGCCTAAGTCATTTGTTTTCAAGTTTTGACTTAGCGGGCTCTTGATTCTTTTCACTTTTCGTTCTCTTTTTTTTTTTGAACAAGTCGTGTGACACTGGTTTTTCTGACTTCTTGTGGAGTAATGTGACTGTTTCACTCTTTGTCGGCAAGGTTTAACCATTGCGGCTCTTTAGGCACGACTTATACAAGTGTGATTTATCCTCAACCGGACACTCTTTCCACGATTCGAACGCTTGGTCAAACTAACTGACACCTACCCTGCCCCGGGTTAAGATTTGGGTTTTTTTCATTTTCGAAAAGAAACTCCTACTACTGGCTCAAAGGGGTTATCAAGGGATTATCTTCCTTATATCTCCGGTGTTTATGGATTGAAACAATGCCTGTATCTCATCAACAGGTTCTTTATCCAAAGGCATACGATCGGAATATTATTCGTCATCTGTTTTCGTCATCCTCCCCAGATTCCTGCTACAACAAGCATTAAGCATTAAAGCAAAGAGTGAACACGACTGGATTAATTCAAAACATGCATATTCATTTCGTTTATCAATATCAATTGAAAAAAAACAACAAGTTTTAAGAGCGAAATTTGCAATTACACAGAAAGGAAACTACAAATGCGAGGACATGAACAAGATAACATGAAAAATGTCGGCGTCTCGGAACTGGACTTCCTGCACTCTGACTTATTGGCGAGTCAACCATCCTCAGAAGCTATCATCAGGGGTAGTCTACTGCTGTCTCGATCTTCTTTCACCGGCCCGATCAAACCTGGGAAACCTTCTCATCACCCCGACTTTTGCTTGTTTATGGCTTTGCACCACCTTGGGGACCCTATCGGAGAAGTTAATGACCCTGCCGTCGATTAAATCCTGGACGGTATGCTTGAACGCGTGACAACCTTCAATATCATGTCCGGGAGCCCCGGAGTGGAATTCACAGTGCCTGCTCGCATCATAGCCATCCGGCGGAGTGCCGGTTATTGGCGCCAGAGTTCTTTTCTCCACCAAGTTCAATCTTAGTAGTGTCTGTAACAAATCTGCGTATGTTGAGGGAGGCTTCTCAAACACCCTCCTCGGCTTCTTTCCCCGAATTCTTTGTTGAGCTGGATACTGGCCTCTTGTACGCTGCTGGCTTGGCTCGGACGATTCCTTAGGCTCACGCGTTATCATCCTTAAATTCAACCCTGGCATCGGCAACTGTTGTGGACATGGGGACTTAGCTTCCAGTGGCTCTGGGACATACCTCGATTCGACTGCAACCTCTGGCGGAGAAATGGGAATATCAGTCCCTGCAACCTTTATACCCCCTGGTACAAACTCAATTATTTTCTTATCCAGCAAATCTTGAATCTTATGCTTAAAAGCTTTGCAGTTTGCAATGTTATGCCCCGGTGCTCCGGAGTGGAAGGCACAATGGGCGTTCAGGTCATAGTCTGGTGGTGGCTGCCCTGTCAGTGGAACCAAAATGCGGGGCTCAGCCAGTTGAAGTTGGAACAAGAGTTGCACCAGCTGATCATGATCCACAGGGATCTCATCAAATACTCTGTTAGAAGACCTCATCCTCTTACCACACCTTCTTGAGTTATCCTGCAAAATCAATTGCGAATGCTGACGAGGAGAATTCTGAGCTTCGAATCCTGGGGAAGGTCTCTTAAGCCTATCCTGCGTGGGTAATGGTTCTTCAGGCCCCTGAGGAACAGATAATCCAGCCGCGTCTTCCGACATTTGCCCTCCTTCTCTCCGGAGTACGTTCCTTAATACTTCAGCCATCAACCCTATCTGTGCCTTCAGTCGGCAGTTCTCTTCTTCTAGCGTCTCTTGATTCGAGCGCAACTCTTGCACATCTTTCGTGAACTGCCTCAGTTGGCCCCGAACATCCGTTAATTCTGCTTGAACCCGTTTGACGGCTACCCCCACAAGTTGGCGTATGCGGCCTGGGAGAAAACCTTGATTCTCTAGCTGAGCAAAGTCGGCAGCTCTATCATTAGCCCGTGCCGTCAGAGGCTGCACCGTATCCTGCAACTGCTTCTGATTCTCGGCCATGGCCTCCATTACCCGTATGATCCGTGTTATGTGGTCGCGCACGTCTTGCATCTCGGTCGGATCCTGACTCATGACTTCCTTGCTGCCAGGGAATTCTTCGGTCGCTAATCTTGGAAGGCCTGATGGATACAGGAGATGAGATACAATTTAATAATTACCTGTAATGCAATATGAACATGAATGCAATGCAATGTGTGCCTGTGCATTAGGGTGATTCATTCCCCCAGTTCTAGTGCGAAGGTGCCGGTGCAATGACAGTGCTGACAATAGGAATATCGGAGCTGAATCATAGAAAGCCTCATATATTGCTGAGAGAATCAATAAGCCGAGAGTACAATATCACTGAGAGTACAATAAGAAGGCATGACCTCAACCAACAATCCTGGTGATGGTCAGCACTATGCAAATAAAGCGTACAAGTTACTACATGAAATGATCAAATCCTCCCATAAGTCTGGTACTCCTCTATCAACTTCTTGGTCTCCGGATGGCTTGGTCGATCAAGCAGCCCTTCGACAAGCTGGTTTCTCCTCTTAAGGACACGGCGTACGTCTTCAGCAGTTTCTTCCCATGTTGCTTCTCCGAAGCAATCTTCTAACTTTCGCTTCTGAGATACTGCTTCGTCTCTGGATTTGATTGCCTTGTTCAATGCGTGCTGGACACTATACCGGTTCATCACTTCCTCCTCACACTTCTTGATGCTAGACTTCAACTTCTCTTCGAGGTCGGAAATTTGCTGCTTCAGCTTATCTTCCCTCATCTTATTGTTGGTGAGAGTAGCATTCCAAGTCTTATTGCAAGAAGATATCTCTCGGTGTGCTGCGTCGAGCGCTTTCTTTTTGGCTTCCAGCATGTCATGGGAGCTTCTGAACTCTTGCCCCAAACGTTCGCGCTTCTTCTTTTCTTCAGTCAACTCAGCCCCTAGTCTGTTTACCAGCTCGATCTGTTGTTGGAAAGCATATACAGCCTTGTTTTTCTCGCTGCGTGCCTGGGCTAACTCTTGCTCTAACCCTTCATTAATCTTCATCAAGGCTTCTTTTTCTCTCACAACTTGCTCATAGACTTCTCTAGAAACAGTAGTTGGCTCTGCTACCGGAACGGGATCAAGAATTGGTGCATCTGGAAACGGCATCCTCAACTGACTAGCCCTTTCCTGAATCCAAACTCTATAAGGTGCATAGGCCTGACAGTCATTCTTACCTAACAGTGGCTTCCCTCTGCGATTAATACGCGTCCAGGCATGTTGCAACTTGGCTAATAACTCCCCCTTCACATCTCCAGTGAAGTACAGAGATTCCTGTACTTCTTCCTCCTGAGGCGGGTTCTTCAGTGCATATCCGAACTGGCGAACGAATAGAGAAGGGTTGTAGTTGATACACCCTTTTCTTCCTATCAGCGGCACATTAGGGTACCCAGAACAACTGAAGATAAGTTCGGATCCCAACAGGTCTCGATCAAACCACTCCATATCTTCCGACGATAGCCTCATCAGACGCTCTGGCCAACCAACTGGAACTGTAGTCTCTGCAGCAGATCCCCTCTTAGGAAGGTGACTCTCAAACCACATACTCAACAAGGGTACACACAGATGAACATTCTTCCCTCTTCCCTTCTCATTCTTGTAATGCAGTGAGTGGTAGAGATCTCCGAGTAAGGTAGGTACAGGATTACCAGCGGCAAACAAGTAGAAAGAATCGAAGTCCACAAAATCCGGTATATTGGGGAACAGTACTATGCCATAAATGCACAAGGCCAACACAGCATTGAAAGCAACCCAGCACCCGCTCTTGGCATACTCTTGGGCTTTACCAACTAAGAACTGAAGTGAGAAGCCTGGAACTCCACGGGAAACAGTAGTCACAAGTTCAGAAGCATCAACATGCAAGGCTTTTGCCAAATCCTCCGGCTTGGGCTTGGCGTCATAATGAATGAATGGAACCTGGCTCTGCACGGGCAGCTCAACATACTCAGCGTATTCCTCCAGGGTTGGTCCCATAATAAAGTCAGAGAACGTAAAGCACCTCGAAGCAGGGTCGTAGAATTGCATCAAAGCATACAACCCATCTAACTCTTCCTCTGTAGGTTTGCACACCAATCTCAATAATCTACCATAGCTCATCCGGAAGCTCCTACGAACACCCTCATCAGCAAGAGAGATCAACCCAAGTAGAGGAACAATATCAGGCGTAGGCAATTTGTAAGCAACCGTTCTCCTTAAGCTAGTCATGATCACAACTCAGAAGTCTGGGCACTAGAACTAGGGAAATGCAAATGCACCTGCAGCACAGACACACGTTAGTGAAATGCAAATGGTAATGGATATGCAGTAATGCAATGCAAGTAACATGCGACAGGGACCAAAGCTGTAGCTGAATAGCCTGAACCCAATCAAGAAAGGTCTCAGATAGACCATCCAGAAGCCATCAAACCCTGGTCTCAGATAGACCTAAAATAAAACTCCAACACCGGTCTCTGACAGACCTCAAACCATAACTCCGACTGGTCTCTGATAGACCTCAAATCCAATCTCTAATTGGTCTCTGACAGACCTCAGAACACATCTCCAAATGGTCTCTGACAGACCTCAGAACACATCTCCAAATGGTCTCTGACAGACCTCCTAACTCTCCATAAATAACCAGGATCTCTGATCAAGAAATAACCGGTAGTCTGGAGGTCTAGTTACCTGCATAACCCTGAATCCCCTCACAGGTGGGTGGCCCTATAACTGGCACAAGGTACGGCATCCTATGCGGTCGTCGGCGTCACAGACTTTCAGGGTTGATGATACGATTCCCAGAAGGAGTGGCATCATCAATTCCTGAAGAGGCCTCACTTAGCCAACTTCCAAATGATCGGTCCCCAGAGTCGACAATCCAACTAACCAGCAACCCGCGCCAACCAAAGGAAGGGGCAGGAGGCCAACCAGAGGAACCTCGTCTGAGTGTAGATTTCATGGGACACCAAAGCAAGCAAAGCAAGCGGGCGCCCACTAATTTCTACTCTAATTCTAGGTGCACTCAAGCCCAGGTCCGGCTTCTCACTCAATATCAGAACACCCGTCACACCCCAGATACAGCAACAATAATCAATATATAAAGCTGAAAATACAAGGCTAGAAATGTACAATAACTCCATACAAAATCCTCGACGGGAAAACAAGCGTTAGGATTGACTCTCTTAAGGGACGTTGGATCCCAAATGCATAAGAACCATCGCAGTCCTTAGCAGCCAGGGGACGTTGGGTCCCCAGCAGAGTCGCCAGCTGTCGCTACTGCGAAAATCGGCGCCGGCTGAACAGAAGAGTCGCCACCGTGCGTTATTTATCCCACGGGAGGGAAAGGGAACGCTCAGAGTAAACCTCGCACAACACGGGAAAGGTATGGTCGTCGCAACCAAAACCTGGATTCGGGAGTCGGTTACGCAAGGGGAAGGTATTAGCACCCCTCACGTCCGTCGTACTCGACGGGATCCACACTTGTTTTCGGGTATGGATTGTTACTCTATCTAAACTATAGGTCAGGGGTTGAAAAGAAAATAAAATGAAAATAAAAATGACTCGGCAAAGTATCGCACTTTATGCCTACGTATTCCCGTCTGGAACGAGAAATCAGAGTCAACGTAGTTCGCCTACCTACGGGAAAGGAGGGGGAGGTTGCTCGCTAGGATATCGCATCCTATGCCTACGTACTTTCATACAGCATGAAAGATCAGAGCAAACGTAGTTCGGGCCACGTACGACACAAGTCTGTCTTGATTTTATTCCTTCTGAAAAGGTTCTCTTGATTAACAGTCCCGGCGGACAAAAATGACGTTTTGATGAGTTCACATTCTTTTACGAAAGAAGTGTCTTTTATTGTGTTTGAAATCTTTATGTGTTTTTCTGTTTGTTTTGAGAGAGAAGAGACAGAACTCTAACCTACGGTTGCGAAGGGAATTGAACTAACCTACTGTTATCATGCATGGGTTAAGACCTAGTGTCTATCATGCTCCTCTCTTGCACAGAGAGAAACAGAGATCCTAAGGGATAGGCAGAAACAGAAACAATATCAGATATATACAGTAAAACAGTAAAATGCATGGATGCAATAGCACAAGCGAGGCAAGGGAGTCCCACTCAACCTCGAACCTAGAAAACAATAGGCAAAAGTGAACAGACTTCACTTTCAACCCAGCAAGGGCAAACAACAAACAATACAGTCCAGAAAACCAATCAATACATCAACAAAGAAAAACAACAGCAAAAGAAACAGCATCAGCAGCTCTGAATCAACATCTGGCTTCAAGTAATCTCCATTCAGCTACAGGCTTCAACAAGCATCAATATCCATCTTCATGGCCTTCAGGCAAGGGCTTTGATCATCAGTCTTCCATCTGCAATGGCTTTTCTTCAAGCTCAAACCTCCAGGATGAGGGATTAGTCACAAGAGTGAATTGGGTGTTAAGCAATCAGTTGACTACCAAGGGTGGTGAACAGACTGCTTCTAACACAAGAGACATTTTCTCTCAAGAGTTCTATCTCTTAGACACTATCACCAAGCCTTCCAAAGGAAGGGGGTGAGTGTCTTAGAGAGACTCTGAATCACAGAGAAGAATGGATGCAGACAAGGCAATCCATGTTTGAGAAACAAACTTTCTAACCTAGAGCTCTGCCTAGCTCCTGAACCCTAGTCTCCTCAGCATCTGCTAGCAAGAATCTTCTCTTCAACTCTGGAAGTTGATCTTCAATCTTTGAATCTCCAATGGCTTTCATCTTCTCAAGTCTTCAGCTTCCCCAGGGCCCCAGACAATCCCAATACCCAAACAAGCAAGCAATAATCCCCAGAGGGCACACCACACCAGTCAATCAAATATACAGACAGTAATAATAGCAATAGGGAAATCCTGACTTTTCTAAGGGGATCTAATAACTACCCATAGCCCCATAGTCCCATAACTAGTCTAGTTAAATCCTAAGTCCTAAGGGAAATGAAATCAAACTTCCTAAGTTGTCACCTAAAAACCCTAATTTGTTCATGATGTTCCAACCTATTTTAATCACCTAAAATTAATTCCTAAAAATGGGAACTAAAATATTTCTACAAGATCAACATCTCATCTAAACAATATAAAAAGAATGCACAAAAAATGTTAAAGCATGTGATAGAACAAAAATTATTAAAATGATGCATGAAATGAATCTATTTAAAATGACATTTATTTAGAAAATATGGAAAAAATATGAAATAAAAATAAAAATGCAATTTTATTTAATGAAAATTTTCTAGACATTTTAATGAAAATGATGTAAAAAGAATGGATTAAAATGCATTTTTTATGAATTTATTATGAATTAATGAAAATTGGTAAGAATTAAAATGGAATTAAAAAATTAAATTGAATTAAAAAGAGGGAGGGGGGCGTATTCAGCAAGCGCATTCAGTTAATATTCATTGGGCCAGGCATCCAGGGGGTGCAGATAGCGCTTTGGTTAAGCCCAGAATTCTCAGCAACAAAGAAAAATAAAAGAAGCGCCAGGGGGGTGAGAAAAGCAACAGATATCACGTTGAAATTGCATTGGGCTTGAGAGATGGGGGTGGGGATAACAATAGAGCACTCAGGCCCGCCCGTTTCAATTAATGAAACGGCGCGTTTTGGCCAACTCCTTTCCCTCCAATTCCTGAATCAAATACAGGCCACACGATCATTCTCCAAGTCAAAGGTCTTATACGAAATAAACGGCCCTGATTATGTCTCCTTCCTTGGATCAACTGAACTTAGGGTTTCACCATTAAACCTCCATGCACGAGCAAGCTTACACCAAGCTGTTCTCCCTATCCAGACCATGAATCAACACGACTCCAACATGAAAGTTGCTCAGGATCTCTCCCTCTATAATCCTATAGCACTAGATTGTTTTGAAACTCAATAAAACTCTCAACCCGATCGAGGTAAAATCTGGCCACCATGGAAATCCTCTGAAGTGCACCAACACAATTCTCCATCAAACTTAACCTAATCTAATCTATGCCTAATGGTGATCAACCTGCGCTATCAAGCTACAATTATGATGCATTAACCTAAGAGTTATTGATCCAAACAGTTTGTGGCACCTGCTAATCAACATCACCAAACCTCTCCAAATTCACCCTAACTGCTCTACTAACCTTCTACATCATGTCTAAACTAACAACAACATGGCAAACTAACTAGATCAAGCTGTGTGAATGAAAACTCACCTGGTGTGAAATCTTGAAAACAGCTATGGAACTCGTGGATCTGAAGCTTCTAGGTTTTGGATCTTGATCAATCCTTGATGTACTTGATTCTGTTTGCAAGATTTGGATGAGACTTGGCTTGAATTATGCTGTCCAATGGAATTTGCAGTTTTGATGTTGATGAAGAAAGTGCTCGAAAATGGATGATTCACACTTGATTCTTGATTGAATTCTACTCTATGATGATGATTGAACAAGATTGAATTGATGTGGATGAGAATTGGTGAAGGTTTTGTGAGATTGGAATGAAACTTCAAAGAGAAAGAATGAGAAAGTTTTGTGAAATTCTTGGTGCAAATGAAGCCAACCCTTGCTAAATTCTCATTTCATGAATATATAGACCTCATATGAACATTCTAGATCCATCTTGCACATTCCCTTGCTTTCCAACTTTGATCCATTTTGGTTATGTTTCTTCAATTACAAGTAACCAAAGATAACTTTCTTTTTCCCTTCTAAACTCAAAAAAGTGTTTGAACCATTGTTCTTAGAATTGCTTTTCCATTCAAAATCATATATTGGAAGTCTCCATTTGGACTTAGAAATCTCCCAAACCATTTTCCATCTTGAATTTATTCACTTTATAAGCCATTTTAGTTCATATTTTGACCAATTATGCAATTTCATGTTATGAGCTTTTCCAACAATTTGTAACCTTCTTTCTAGACTTAAAATCCCATTTGGAGCAAGTTTGATGTTGTAAGTTTTTCCATTTGAGGCCTCCTTGTATGAGTTTTGGACATAGGTTAAAATGACCTGTAATTCACAAATGCCCAAAATACCCTTTGCTTGCCAAGACCATAAGTTGAGTTCCACACATCATATGAAGGCATGCTATACCATTCTAGAAAGCTAAGACAATGAGGAACAATTCTTATGTTGACCAAGAATTCATTTGAAATCTCCTTGAGGGGCAAAACTAGCTTGGAAGTCAAGTCACTTTCACAGACAAAAATTCAGACACCTCAGATGACCTGTAACTTGCAAGGACCATAACTTGAGTTCTATAAATCTCCTTGATGCCTTCCACCACTCAAATTAAAGGTCTTGAGATCCTCTACAAGTTTCATGTTGGCCAAGAAGCCATTTGAAGCTTGCATTTTGACTTATCTTGCTTGGAAGTTTGTCCTAAACTAGGGAATTTTACACAGAAACCCTAATTTAGAAACTCCTCTTCTCCTTGATTTCTCTTGAATTCTCCTTGGCATATCTCCATATCCTTCTTTATATGTCCAATGATGAACCCCACACCTCTCCAATAGACTTGAATCCCCTTTAAATCAGTCAATTGACCTAGGGTTGACCTAGGGTTGACCCAGATGAAACCCTAGTTGACTGCCTTCAGCTATAGCTCTTGTGCTCTCATCAATGACTTGTCTCCTTCTCCAAATGACTTTCTAAGTCTCTCATAATGTCTAGATACTCTCCATGCCTTCAATTCACAGCTCACAACCCTCCTGTTGATCCTCAGATACCCTCAGCTAGGAGATGGACTCAAGGCTTGATCTACTGAACTCTTTGCTTTCAAATTCTTTCCTGATGACTTGAATGAGATTGAATTGGGATATTAACCTCTTGCTAGGCCTCTAGAGATGAAAATAATGATTGGTCCCCTGTTGAATGACTTGCTATGCTCATGCTATGCAGATGGTTAGTCTATGTACATGACTTTATATGCAAATGCTAATGATAATGAAACATAAACCAAGTGAATAAGGTTGGGCAAATTTTAGGGTGCAACAGCGGGTTTTCAGTTCACCGAGATACCCTTTTTTGCCAAAGTCGCCCATCCGAGTTTTCGACTTTGCGGGTGTACATTCTTTTCAATTTATATCCCTAATTTTTGCCCGAACCTTTTTCCTTTTTTATGGTTCGCCGGGATGCCCCATTTTTGCCTAGACTCTCTTTTTACTGTCCAGCGGGTCGCTTTCAAGCAAAGTATTTTTTAACTGCGTCCGCGTTCATCGGGGATGCAAAATCTTCACCATCCATCGTGGATAACAACAAAGTTCCACCCGAGAAGACCTTGCTGACGACGTACGGACCTTCGTAATTGGGAGTCCACTTGCCCCGGTGATCGGAGTGTGGAGGAAGAATCTTCTTCAGGACGAGATCACCCGTCTTAAAGCTTCTAGGACACACCTTCTTATTATAAGCTTTCTTCATTCGGATTTGGTATAAACGACCGTGCGCAATCGATGCTAACCTCCTCTCGTCCATCAGGCTGAGTTGGTTCAGTCGGTTCGTAATCCATTCTGCCTTGTCGAGTTTCACGTCAACCAAAACTCGCAAAGAAGGGATCTCCACTTCTAACGGTAGGACTGCTTCCATACCGTACACCAAGGAGAAAGGAGTTGCCCCGGTCGACGTACGTACCGTCGTACGATAACCGTGCAGTGCAAATGGCAGCATCTCATGCCAATCTTTGTAGGTCACAACCATCTTTTGAACAATCTTCTTTATGTTCTTATTGGCCGCTTCAACGGCACCATTCATCTTCGGCCGGTAAGGAGATGAGTTATGGTGTTCAATCTTGAAACTCTGGCACAGCTCCTTCATCATCTTGTTATTCAGATTTGAACCATTATCGGTAATGATCCGCTCGGGAATTCCGTAACGACAGATGATGTTCCTCTTTATGAATTTAGCCACCACCTGCTTGGTCACATTAGCATATGAGGCTGCCTCCACCCACTTGGTGAAGTAGTCGATGGCTACTAGAATGAAGCGATGACTGTTAGATGCAGTGGGCTCGATCTTGCCTATCATTTCGATGCCCCACATGGAGAACGGCCACGGGGAGGACATGACATTTAACGGGCACGGCGGCACATGAACTTTATCAGCATAAATCTGGCATTTATGATATCTCTTCGTGAATTTAAAGTAATCCGCTTCCATCGTCAGCCAGTAGTATCCTGCTCTCAGGATCTTTCTTGTCATAGCATGCCCGCCGGCGTGCGTACCAAATGTGCCTTCATGGACTTCTTCCATGAGCATACTCGCCTCTTTCTCATTTACACATCTGAGTAGCACGAGATCGTGGTTTCTCTTATACAAAACTCCATCAGGATTAAGATAAAAATTTCCAGACAGCCTCCTCAAAGTCTTCTTATCCTGGGTTGACGCTCCCGCAGGATACTCCTTAGTCGTAAGGAAAGTCTGGATGTCATGGAACCATGGCTTGCCGTCGGCGGCTTCCTCGATCGCAAAGACAAATGCAGGTCTATCGAGACGGGAAAGGACAATTCTTGGAGCTTCATTCCAAAAATTGACTTTATACATCGAAGCCAACGTGGCTAAGGCATCAGCCATCTGATTCTCCGCCCTGGGCACATGATGGAGTTCCACTCGATCAAAGAACGGAAGCAGCCTTCTGGCATAATTCATGTACGACACCAAATTCGATTGACGAGTCTCCCACTCCCCTTTAATCTGGTTGATCACAAGCGTCGGGTCACCATATACGTCTAGGTTCTTGATTCTCAAATCAATTTCCTCTTCTAGACCCATAATGCATGCTTCGTACTCCGCTTCATTATTGGTGACTGGAAACGTCAGTCTCGCAGTAAACGGGATGTGGGATCCGTGGGGAGTCGTGATGATCGCCCCTATGCCACTTCCATAAGAATTAACCGCCCCGTCAAATATCAATTTCCACTGGGATTTCCTATCTGGACCCTCGTCGGGCAACGACTCATCGCAATCCTTCGCTTTGAGAAACATGATATCCTCATCAGGGAATTCAAATTTCATCGGCTGGTAATCCTCGATCGGCTGTTCGGCCAGGTATTCAGACAATACGCTGCCCTTGATGGCCTTCTGGGAAACATACTGAATATCATATTCCGTCAACACCATTTGCCATTTGGCAATCCTGCCCGAAAGAGCCTGCTTCTCGAAGACGTACTTGATCGGATCCATCTTCGAAATTAGCATGGTGGTGTGATTGAGCATGTATTGTCGTAAACGTTTGGCAGCCCAGGCTAATGCACAACACGTTTTCTCCAGCATCGAGTAACGAGATTCACAATCTGTGAACGTTTTACTCAAGTAGTAGATGGCATGCTCCTTTATGCCCGTCTCGTCGTGCTGGCCGAGAACACACCCCATACTATTCTCAAGAACTGTCAAGTACATGATTAGAGGCCGTCCAGCCACTGGGGGTATCAAGATCGGAGGCTCCTGCAAATACTGTTTGTTGCGGTGGAAATAGGATCACAAACTATTAATGAGTTTGAATCGCAATTCAATTCACAACCGCTCTTTGATTTATCCGAAGGAAAAGGTCAAAAGAGGGAAAAGCTATTTTGCATCGTAAACACAATGCGGGGGAAAGATCTAGGGTTCGGGGGTTGGTTAAATTTAGGGAAGGTATTAGCACCCTAAACTTCTGTAGTACTCTACAGGAACCTTTTGTTCAAATGTTTACTATTTTGCTTTATTCATTTGCTTAAAGTATATGTACAAAGGGATTAAAAGTGAGAAAATAAACCTAAGGGGTTAATTCTAAGTTTACTCGGCAAGACATCGCATCTTGTGCCTACGTATCCTTACGGGAGTGGAATCAGAGTAATCGTAGTTCCCCTCAATAGGGAGGTTAGAAACTTCTTGACTGTGGTCAAGGTCTCAAGGGGAATAAACACATCTTAAGGACACGCTTGCGTGGAGTGTAGAAACTCCAAATCTCTACGTTGAAATGTTAAGTTGTAATTAGGGTTAAATTAGGTTAGGGATTCCGCGGCGGGAAACCCTAAAATGAGCGCGGCGGCTCTTTGACCTAATGCTAGGGGTAAAATTGTAATTTTGCCTGCGGCGAGGCATTTGTGAAAATTAGGGTTTGTAGTTTGTAGTTTTGAGGATTTGAAATTGAATGTGTGAAGTTTTACGGACTATTGGCGCGGCGGCCAAAAGCTAGACCTAACCTTCGAATGTGTATGATGTGACAGAATAATTGATAAGTGTAAAATGTGATGGTAGGTGAATAAATGCACAGTTATGAAATATAAAGTACTGGAAAGAAAAGATAATGCGACAATTGTCTCGCAAAAGTTACAACCGGGAAACAGATACATATATATAATAATGAATTGGAATTTAATCTGCAGAGAGGAACTGAAAAACGTTAGTGAAAGGGTTAGATGAAAACAAATAATATTAAAGGGGAATAAAAATGCAAAAAGATTTTTAGAGTAAATTTTAAAAAGAAATTAATATTAGTTTTTGAAAAAAAGATTTAAATTTGAAAAAAAATTTAATTCTCATCTTAAAAAAAATTTAATATTTTAAAAAAGGTTTTATTTTTTTATTATATGAAAAGAGGATTTTTTTATTTCATTAAAGTTCTTACTTATTTTTTTAAAAAACAATTTCAATATTTTTTAACAAAAAGGTTTTTTAACAGTTTTTAATTATAAAATGGTTTTAAAAAAAAGCAAAAAAAAACAAAAAAACAATTTTTAAAAATAATAAAAATAAAGGGGTTGGGCCGGTCATCACACCCGGACCCAACCCGGTAGGTTAGTAATGAAGCAAGACATTAGTTAGGGTTTCAAAACCCTCAATTCTTTCCGCGGCGCCGTTTACATCTTCTTCCTCTCTCTCGCGGCTCTCTCGATTCTCTTTCGCGGCCACTCGTTCTTCTTCATTCTGCTCAATAACCTGAAATGAAACACGAATATTGTGAGGAAAATATCTCATAGCTCACATTTATGGTGAAACGGCCGATGATGTGCAGAACTGAGGCTCAGAGTTGATTGCCCGCCGTTTGTAATGAACGGCGAAGGCGATCTCCTCGTCGGTGCTTCGCTCGTGGTTTTATGATGTTTGTTCGTCGATGAACGGAGACGATGATGAGGGTTTCCTCTGAGTCTCAACCGTTCTTCCTTATTTGTGCCGCCTAGGGTCTTGCATGTGGCTTTGTCCGCTCCTCTGGGCTTTCGCGACTTCCGTTCGTTAGGGTTCGCTCGCGATCTTCGTTAGGGGTTTGCGATTTTGTGTGTTCTTCTCTTTCTCGCGGCTACCCCTTAGGGTTTTCTCACAGGTGAAATTGTTCCCTTCTTATACTCTTCCGATTTCATCTTTTTGGGCCTGGACTGATGATTTTTTTACGTTATTATTTGGCTGAGATTCTATTTGATTTTGTCTGGGATTTTTGGCATCCGTTTCTGATACGATCTGATTTTATCTAAATCAAAGTTTTCTATTTTTGTTGACAGATATGATTTGGATTTCATTCGATCTGTTTGATATCTGATTTGATTTTGTTTGATCATGATACCCTGATTGGATTTTTGCAGATGTGGATTGGATTGCCTTTGGATTTCGTTTGATCTGTTCTGATATCTGAACTGATTCGCTTTTGATCTCGAACTGATTTGTTTGACTGATTCGTTTTTGATCTCGAACTGATTTGTTTGATTTCATCTGAACTGACTCGTTTTCGATTTGGCAATTTTTGATGCAGTTAGCTTTTCCTCTTCTTCTTTCAGAGAGGGCTGGTATTGAGGCTTAGGTCGAGTCAAACGCTGCCGAGGAAGGTTTACGGCAATGATGTTTATCTGAGCCCTCGACGCTTGTATTCTTCGATGATGCTGCGATTGCCTTCTGTGGTGTTCTGTGGAATGTGGTTCAGAACATTTGTTGCGATTTCTTGCTTTTTCTGCACTTGTTTCTCTTTCTGATACAGATTTTGTTTTGGATGTCCATCTAGTTTGATCTTCACGACCTTTCTTCTTTTTTCAGAATCGCTACTACGCCGCGGTTGCCTTCGAGATCGGTTACTTTTGATGCTTGATTAGATTCAGAACATGAGTCCTGGGCTGCTATTGGTTATTGGCTTTCAGACTGATTGTGAAGCCATGATGTGCGATAACTGATGCGGTTTACCCTTGTACTTTGAACTGATTTTCGTGACTCGTTTGTTGGGGCAATGATGCTCTGAACTGAGCCCTTGTCTGCGCTATGATTTGTGCTGCAACTCGGTGTAGTTATTTCACATTTTTGTGACTTGCCATCTGAATTGGTTGAAGCTTGCCCCTAACTGACAATTCTGACCTTTGGTACATTGTTTGATGCAGCTTGATACAACTTGTTTTTGTATTTCATTTTCTTGTTCTGTTTGAACCTGCTTTGTGGTAGCAGTTGTAATCCAGCAGCAGCCTTTACTTGGTTTTCTTGAACTCAGAATCAATGGTGTTTTTGGTTGTGCATTTTCAGTAGCTTATGAACTGTCTTGTTTTTGAGTTTCTGTCATCAATTTGTACTGATGCTGTTGTCGACTTTCAGGTGTGGAAAAAAATGAGCACAAAGTGATTTAGACCTGCCGGCATCCGGGTCTGAATCCAGCTTGACTATGTTGCCTTACTCTCGTATCAGTTTGGAAATCCAAGTCCCGCTTCTTTTATCACTTCTATCTCTCGGATGTCCCGTAATGATAAGAACAGGTGTTATCCGATCTAACGCCAACGGCGCGGATCGGTAACGGGGGTAGGACGCAGCTTCTGTTGTGCCACTCCCGGCACTCGATGATGACGCTGTTCTGAGAGTGTCGAAAACAAACTCTAACATTTTTCTATTCTGTTTTGCTATTTTTGATATGCAGGTTAATCGGGGATTCGTGGAGAAGCTCAAGGGACATCACGAAGACACTTAGAAGTTTTAGGACTTAGGATTTTTAGAGTTAATGTAATTCTTTGTACAGTAATTCAAAATGTGAAAACAATTTCCTCCTTTTTGTATCATGATGTTCTTATGAAATAAAATGCCAACACTTCTCTTATATATTCATGACTGCTCAATTTCAAATTTATTTATATTTATTTCCAGTTAAAAATTATAAACGCTTGTGAATAAATCCACAAACATTTAAAATCATTAACATAGTCATAAACCATGAACATTCCCGAATGATATTCTTGTTCGTGCAATTGTCTCATTCATAGTCCTAACCTCATCACATGATTAAATTTACTTGCGTTCCCATTTAAATGCTAACCAACAACTTTATAACCAAACACGGATGTGCACCGTAATCACAACAGTTTCAGCATCAACAATAACATTACTCGTAATTAAATTCCACTGACCAAATGCCAAGAGCCACAATCCAATAATCCCCAATTAAAACTGTGCCTTATTAACAGAACCTGAAGTGCTCTGGAAGTAAACCATGAGTGATGAAACGGATCTTAAATCCAGTGGTGCCCGGCAATTTTTGATACCGAACACATGGACATGGCGCCTTGATATAATCAAACCCGGTGATAAATAAACGCCTCAGAAATAGCGCCTCCAATGCCTCAAAACTTAATGACAGCCCGTCTTCAAGGAATTAGCAGAATCCACGTAAAATGACCAAAATACCCCTGGAACCAAATCCTGCAAAACAAACACCTCCATGACTTGTTAGTGGTTAGCGAATGCACAGATGAGATGCTATGCGAAATGACCGACTAAATATAAGGGTAAAATTTGGGGTATTACAGTTGCCCCTATTTAAATAGCTACACCGGACGATTTGAGTGACAGAGACTCGAGGAATCGTGGTGGAGAGATTTAAATATAGATAACAGAAAATTATGCCCTTATATGCGACGATATGCAATGCTATTGGACAAAGCGGGAACAGCTTAATGCAGATGATGCCATGAATATGATATGATGCGTATGCTGGAATGATGAATGCGAAAATGCTGACGAATACAACGACACAGGGACAGACGCTACGAGAAGAACACACCGGGGAAAACGACGCGCTGGGACACAATACAACACTGGGGAATTCTAAAAATGATGGTCAACTGGTGCGAACACGACCAATTGTCTTTTTTAGAAAAGGAACGAGATTCTCAAATGGAGATGGTACCTATGAGACGGCCTCCACTGGGGAAAATAAAAATAAAACTGGATCACGTACGATTGCAAGATCGATTACAGAATGCTGGAGCATTGAGCAAAGAATAACATCCAAGCTTTTGTAAACTATCCCTCGTGACAGGATCAAACGGACTTTTCGGAACTCCGTAGCAAATATACAGGGTAAAGACCGGCTGTATGCCAAAATAAATGGACTTTAGGAATAAGGTTCTTAAATGGAGAGGGCACTTATGAGATGACCTCTATTTGGGAATGTTTAATAATAACAGGATCTACACGGCTTGCAAGATCGATTATAGAATGCTGGAGCATTGAGCAAAGAATAACATCCAAGCTTCTAATAAACTATCCTTGAATGGACTTTTCGGAAATCCATATCATATATACAGGGTAAAGACCGGCTGTATGCCAAAATAAATGGACTTTGATGGGAACTGCCCTAATAAGCTTCTCGAGGGAGAACTGTCACTTATCGTTGGAAGGGACTTATGTGCCAAAATGGATAAGCACTCAAATAAAGAGGCTGCTGCTTATCTGATAAATAAATCTTCTCGCATTTAAGGTCGGCGCCTGGAATACGATTCTGATTCTTCTCTTACTGAAGGATAAATAAACTTCTTCATGCTTCAGGATCGTGCTCTCCTGAACATGAAAAGGGTAAACTGAACTTCCTCATACTTCAGAATCGTGCTCTCCTGAATATGATTCGGCTCTTCGGGTAAATGAAATTCTTCATACTTCAGAATCGTGCTCTCCTGAATATGAAAAGGGCTAACTGAACTTCCTCATACTTCAGAATCGTGCTCTCCTGAATATGATTCGGCTCTTTCGGGTAAATGAAATTCTTCATACTTCAGAATCGTGCTCTCCTGAATATGAAAAGGGTGAACTGAACTTCCTCATACTTCAGAATCGTGCTCTCCTGAATATGATTCCGCTCCTTCGGGTAAATGAAATTCTTCATACTTCAGAATCGTGCTCTCCTGAATATGAAAAGGGTGAACTGAACTTCCTCATACTTCAGAATCGTGCTCTCCTGAATATGATTCCGCTCCTTCGGGTGAATGAAATTCTTCATACTTCAGAATCGTGCTCTCCTGAATATGAAAAGGGCTAACTGAACTTCCTCATACTTCAGAATCGTGCTCTCCTGAATATGAAAAGGGTGAACTGAACTTCCTCATACTCCAGAATCGTGCTCTCCTGAATATGATTCCGCTCCTTCTTTTACTAAAGGGTAAATGAACTTCTTCATAGTTCAGAATCGTGCTCTCCTGAATATGATTCCGCTCAAACCTCCCTGTATTTCAAGATCGTGCTCTCCTGAATACGATTTGGTTCAAACCTCCCCATACTTCAAGACGACAGGTAAATGGAAGCCCAACTGCTCCATGGAGATGGCCATTTGCTGCGAGTCGTAACGAAGATAGGATCGGCTTCTTAGGTGAGAAATGTTGCATACCAATGTTGTAAGATGTAAAGTGTTGTACCGATGTTGTAACATGTAGGATTGTAAAGTGTTGTACTGATAGATTTTCCAGGCGTGAACTATCGTGTATCTGTAAAGGATTGTAGTTGATTTTCTTGAAAGATAGTGCAAAATAAATGCACGTCCGGGTACAGTGATAAACTTCTCAAGCGAGATAGTCGCGTATCTGTCATGGTATGGTAAAAACCTTTAGATGGTGCAAAATAAATGCACGTCCGGTTGGGATTTGACGACCGACAAGACTGAGATCCAATCTAGGACCGAGCTAGAAAGAAGACTGGTAATCAAGACTCCATCGAGGGAATGATCTCGAAGGGTAAATATCTTATCCTGGCGAGGAAAGATAGCTGAAGTAACCGTCATCCACGGGGATTGATCTCTGTGGGGAAACTGGAAACAAGTAGGTATTTTATGCTTAAGGCTGACAATCTATTTGGAGAGAATGGACAAACCCCAGTTACTCGGCGGTAACGACCAATGATAGAGACGCAATGAACCTGTGCATGCTAACGCGTATGTTAATGAATATGTTAATATGAATGTATGTTGATGTCTATGTATGTAAATATGCAGGATGTTATGAAATGAGTATGTAATGAGTATGTAATGAATATGTAATGTAATGAAATAGGCATGTGATGCTTATGCCCTTGCGTATGCTGACGAAACAGACTAGAGACGGGACGAGAGATGAAATAAACATCTCGACGGAAACACCCTGCGTTCTCTGCAACCAATACGTCAATCATGGGTAAGAAAGATCAATGGTAGAACCAAATCTGGTTTTAAAGTTCTGAATTCTCTGGGGAGAAAGTAATCTGCTTGGGTGCCCAGTATCACGTCTTCACATGGGGAGAAGAAAACCTGAGGGACCCTTTCGAGTTACCCAAGAAAAAGTTGTCAGCTTATAGTCTCTCTGGGGACTGAGATGAGGCAATAGTTTAGGAGCCTGTTGCAACACTGAGGTTTATTGGGGAATGAAGGCCGCTGCGAGTAAAATCCATTGGGTGTATGAGGAAAAGTTGTGAGACCACATAGTTTTGATCTTGAAGGATCTTGTAGTAGTCGCCATTTGTTTCCTTTAAAAACATGGTGCCCCAGGATACTTGCGTTGCGAGGTAGGGTCATCTCAAGAGGATTTTATAGAGAACACCGAGTCCGGTTGCCCCATTGTTCTCAAACTCTTTGAGAGATTTGTCAGGTCTAGACGTAACTGGCACAAATTAATCGTGTTACGACGAAATTTTTGGGAAATAGCTCTTAAGAATGTCAGACTCGCGTTGGTAAGCGAATTGGGAAACTGCCTGCCCCTGTTCAGCAGGATCTTCAAGTTCCACGGGTTATGTTCATATGTAAATCTCTAAGATATCAAGCAAAGTTGTCATGCCTGAAATGCCTATCCTGAGCTTGTAATGAATACATATATTTGTCCTGAATTTTTGTTTTGAAAAAAGATATCGCGATAACTTGTGACCGAAATCACTAGTCAGGATATAAGTTTTAATTATAATGCCAACATGAATTTTTTCTGAGCATAGCTCGTAGGAGTCAGGAAACGTGATCTTGTCAAGTATGCTTTCAACCGAAGTCCTACTTCAATTAGGTCTTTTAAAGGTTGTATCGTGGCTCAGTTCACGGTTTAAGAAACAAAGGATAAAGGCTCAAAGTTATATTTGTACCCACCCATTCTTCGTGATGTTCTCCAATCCTAATTCAGTTAACCGAATACGAACGCTCATATCTCAAGCGGATTTGCTATGGTCGAGAACTTATCAAGGCTTTGGACATGGCAGTCACTCACCTATTTCTTTTGGCAATTGGTCACACGACCTTGTTCTTTATGGGGTTCTAAAAACTACTGGTTTGTTGTTCTTATTCCCTAACTTTTGCCTGGACAACGTCTTTTGATTTGACTTTGGAGTCCAGCGGGATGCCCCAGTTTTGCCTAAGTCTCCTTCATAGGTTTTGACTTAGCGGGCTTTTATTATTTTTTTGAATATTCTTTTATGCACAAGTCGTGTAAATCTTTCGAAAGGCTCGTGACTGCCCCACTCCTTAGGTAACCGAGGGATAGCCATTGTATTGGACTTCTTAAGATGCTAAGGATAAATTCTCGAAGGTTGGCTCTTCCTTTTTAAGAGTCTAAGCGCTCGATCGGTTTAACGGAAACCTACCCTGCCCCAGGTTAGGATGAAGGTTCTTAAAAAGAAAGAAAAACTCCTACTTCAAGGCTCAAAGGGTTGACTAGGGATTAACATCCTTATATCTCCAGTGTTTGGGATTTGAAACAATGCCTTACATCATCAGCGGGTTTCAATCGAAAGCATACGACAAGAAATCTGACGTTTTGGGTTCGTCATCCTCCCCCTAATTCTCCATCAGAACAAGAGATCGGGTAAAGTTGGCATTATGATTTATGAAAACGTTTTTTTTTTTGAATGAGTGAAACAAATGGATTTATTCAAGACAAACATATGCGTTGCATTAATTAATCGAAGATAAACAAGTTCTTACATGCTAAATATGCTTAATCAAAGAGAAATACATATAAATGAACTGTCGGAAAAATCCTTCTAAATGTTTATGAAATCTTGCATTCAAACGTAACAGTTTCCTTTGGCGGAGCCTCAATGGAAAGGACGTCTGGTTCATGATCACTGTGAGTCGTCATGGCTTGCCCCAGTTACGCTGGTCACATCTTCAACAGTTTTCAGTCGTTGCTTCAAAATAACTTTCCCGGATTCTTTGTTGATCCCGGTCATATCATCTTGAGGGTTACTGAAATGAAGCGAGCTTGGCCTTTGAATAATTACTGGATTCGACTGATTTGCCACAGGTGTAGCATTCTTTGCAGAATTCGAACTTGACAAGTGAGGGACCCCGAGAGGAGCCTCGATCTTCATCTGAGCATCGCTAAAAGACAACTTCTTCGTTTCTAGCAAATTTCTGACAACTTTCTTAAGAGCATAGCAATTCTCTAGATCATGGCCGGGCGCACCCTCATGAAATAAACAATGAGCGGTAGCGTTGTGACTTGCAGGTAATGGATTAGGTGGAGGACCCAAAGCACGGGTGGTAATCAGACCTTGTTGTACCAAATGGGGGTATAACTCAGTGAAAGTCATCGGAATTGGAGGACAAGGCTTATACTGACTCTTGCAGGGATAAGGAACCTGATCCTGTGATTGCTGGCGAACAGGAGCGTTGGGCATTCGTTGACTGTTGATAGGAACTTGCACGGGCGAATAATCGGAAAGTTGTTGATAAACTGGTGCCTGATATACCGGAGCTGACTGTACAGGCTGGCATGTAGGAAACTGCTGATCGAAAGGAGGTGCAACAGTAGCTACATAGGGTTGTTGAACATATAGAAACGGATAACCTTGAACACAACTCTGCTGATATTGCAAAGGTTGAGGAGTAGCCTTTTTGCGGTTCTTTGAACGTGTAGGTCCTTTACCATGGTCGGAGTTAGGAGTTTTGCACTTTGGAGGGGTAGCTCGTCGAACTGGTTGAGCACTAGGAGGCACCAAACCGGATTGAAGACCGTGAGGCGGTACATTCTCGACAGTAACAGCTGGTTGAGATTCCATAACGGTATTAGTAGTCTCAGAAACAACAGTAGACTGAGCATCCACCTTCACACTAAGAGCTCGTAGCATTTCCAAGATCTGCCCTACACTTCCTCGAAGATCTTCGAGTTCATGGCTGACACGGTTGATCTCTTGGTTTTGATCTTCCATCCTTTTGAAGGGTCGTATTTGATGCAGAGAACTTAGGGTGGCAAAACTGGAAGGTGAGAGAACCGAGTATGAGAAATCGGGAGACACATGCGATGCAAAAGTATGATGCTAAAATGTGAATGCAAATGAAGATTTCATGGAATTCAAATATTTACGAATATTGCGGAATACCAAGGAAACTTTTAATTCATCGAAGACAAATTACAAATAATATTCTTGCAACCAAAATAGCTAAATAAAAGCCTAGAAAGTCCTAGAGGAGCATCTTCCACAACTTCAGTGAGCAGACGGAGAGTCGAAGGAAAATAAATATTCGTAGAGCCTTCTCTTCTTGTAGGATTGTATCTCATCATTCTTCGACTGAATCTGCTTTTGAAGTTCTTCGTACTCGCTGACCATCACATGGTATTTGTTCTTCCATGATTCTGTTTCGCCTTGTGATTTCTTCAAAGTGATCTTCAAAGTCTCAGCTTCAGTCATGAAATACTGGACAGGTTCTTCCCTTTGAAGTAAAGGATCTTGGCGAGAGTAGGGCATCTTCAACTCAATAGCTCTTCCTCGGACCCATTGAAGGTATGGTTCCATGGACACACAATTAGGTCTTCCCAAACTTTCTTTGTCTTTCCTATGCAGATGATTCCAAGAAGATAGAATTTGATCTTGAAGCTTTTTGTCGTCTTTGAAAAAGATTTTCTCCACATGAATACCTTTAGGAGGTTCCTTCAAGGGGTATCCCAACTGTCGGCGAGCTAAGACTGGATTGTAGCTAATTCCTCCATTGAAACTGAGCAAAGGCACATTGTTGAAGTTTCCGCAACTATCAATGATCGATATCCCATCGTACATGCGATTATACCAATCAATATCAGAGTGAGTTAAAGCCATGACTTTTTGCGACCAACGTTCTTGATTAGGTCTCCAGAACGGACCGGACTTGGGTAAGTGAGAAATAAACCACTTGCATAGTAATGGCACACAACATGTAATCATTCCTCCACCATGAAAGTTTCGAAGATGTACTGAATGATAAGTATTACCCAATAGTGTTGGAACTGGATTTCTCCTCATGAAGGTCTTGATTGCATTAAGGTCCACAAACCCTTCAAAACTAGGAAAAAGCAGCAACCCATAAATAAGCAAGGCAAATATTGTCGCAAAGGAAAACATGTCTTTATGATCGGCATAAAATTGGGCCTTCTTAATTAGGAAGTCCCTGAGAAAACCGGAGGTCCCCCCTTTGGTGATCATATTGTTTTTGACATCGGATATCCTTAGACAAATGGCTTTAGCAATATCTCGTTCTTTAGGGTCTTCCTCCAAGAAAGGGAATGGAGACTTATCCAAGATAGGTAATCCCACCAACTGAGAGTACTCTTCTAAGGTAGGTAAAAGCTAATAATCTGGAAAGGTGAAGCAGTGATAATCTGGATCATAAAACTGTAGCAAAGTCACAAGAAGTCCTTCGTTTACTTGAATCTTCAACAAAGACAATAGCCTTCCATATCTGTTTTGGAACTTTTCTTGATCTTGAACCAAATCTCTTAGCTTCTCTAGGACTTCCAAATTAAAACCCTTAAAAGTAAATTTCAAAGTATGCCTTCTAGAGTGATCCATGGTATCCTACAATGTTCATAAATAGAGTTTGAATTCCATGAAATCTTAATGCGATATGATGTTTTATGAATGCAATGCATGAAAACACACAAAGTCCTAGGTTAAGAGTATGTGAGCGGAGTTAAGGTCTACCCATCCCCAAAAGG
Organism: Lathyrus sativus; assembly: GCA_963859935.3. Taxonomy (NCBI): domain Eukaryota; kingdom Viridiplantae; phylum Streptophyta; class Magnoliopsida; order Fabales; family Fabaceae; genus Lathyrus; species Lathyrus sativus. The sequence goes on along the minus strand of OZ012740.1, from coordinate 180,681,564 downwards.
AGCGTACTATGGGTTAGTTGTACCTGCAGAACAAGGTTCTAAAAAGTGCCCAAAGTCATCAGCCCATCTTTCGGATATTATCAACTTTCCGACTGACTCGGGGTTAATAATATTCTCAAGAGAACCTCTTTTGAGTGTAGTATCGCGTAGCAACCATTGTAGGACTACTCCCACATAGTTCCCGCACTACGTCCTAAATAAGGCCAAGGTGGTGTTAAGGTACTACGGTTCCCAATATCACAGACTCCAATCGACCATGGAAAAAGTTTTTACGATTACTCGTTCAACCGAACCATTTTCGAAAAGGTCTCAACTGAGCGGTGATTCTCGAATCAGCTTGGTCGGGATTCAACTCCCTATAAGTCTCATCGAATATATCCCCATCCTATAATAATGTCACTAGTCCGGGCGTAGGACTTATCTCACAACACAAGGAACAGTCCCCCAGTCAAAGTACAATATATACATGCAAATGAATAGCAAAGCAAATAATAATAAATATGAACAAATTAGGGATAACCCTCAAAAGTTAAGAAAAGATCCCCAGTGAAGTCGCCATTTTCTGTTGCGGTGGAAATAGGATCACAAACTATTAATGAGTTTGAATCGCAATTCAATTCACAACCGCTCTTTGATTTATCCGAAGGAAAAGGTCAAAAGAGGGAAAACCTATTTTGCATCGTAAACACAATGCGGGGGGAAGATCTAGGGTTCGGGGGTTGGTTAAATTTAGGGAAGGTATTAGCACCCTAAACTTCTGTAGTACTCTACAGGAACCTTTTGTTCAAATGTTTACTATTTTGCTTTATTCATTTGCTTAAAGTATATGTACAAAGGGATTAAAAGTGAGAAAATAAACCTAAGGGGTTAATTCTAAGTTTACTCGGCAAGACATCGCATCTTGTGCCTACGTATCCTTACGGGAGTGGAATCAGAGTAATCGTAGTTCCCCTCAATAGGGAGGTTAGAAACTTCTTGACTGTGGTCAAGGTCTCAAGGGGAATAAACACATCTTAAGGACACGCTTACGTGGAGTGTAGAAACTCCAAATCTCTATGTTGAAATGTTAAGTTGTAATTAGGGTTAAATTAGGTTAGGGATTCCGCGGCGGGAAACCCTAAAATGAGCGCGGCGGCTCTTTGACCTAATGCTAGGGGTAAAATTGTAATTTTGCCTGCGGCGAGGCATTTGTGAAAATTAGGGTTTGTAGTTTGTAGTTTTGAGGATTTGAAATTGAATGTGTGAAGTTTTACGGACTATTGGCGCGGCGGCCAAAAGCTAGACCTAACCTTCGAATGTGTATGATGTGACAGAATAATTGATAAGTGTAAAATGTGATGGTAGGTGAATAAATGCACAGTTATGAAATATAAAGTACTGGAAAGAAAAGATAATGCGACAATTGTCTCGCAAAAGTTACAACCGGGAAACAGATACACATATATAATAATGAATTGGAATTTAATCTGCAGAGAGGAACTGAAAAACGTTAGTGAAAGGGTTAGATGAAAACAAATAATATTAAAGGGGAATAAAAATGCAAAAAGATTTTTAGAGTAAATTTTAAAAAGAAATTAATATTAGATTTTGAAAAAAAGATTTAAATTTGAAAAAAAAATTAATTCTCATCTTAAAAAAAATTTAATATTTTAAAAAAGGTTTTATTTTTTTATTATATGAAAAGAGGATTTTTTTATTTCATTAAAGTTCTTACTTATTTTTTAAAAAAACAATTTCAATATTTTTTAACAAAAAGGTTTTTTAACAGTTTTTAATTATAAAATGGTTTTAAAAAAAAGCAAAAAAAAACAAAAAAACAATTTTTAAAAATAATAAAAATAAAGGGGTTGGGCCGGTCATCACACCCGGACCCAACCCGGTAGGTTAGTAATGAAGCAAGACATTAGTTAGGGTTTCAAAACCCTCAATTCTTTCCGCGGCACCGTTTACATCTTCTTCCTCTCTCTCGCGGCTCTCTCGATTCTCTTTCGCGGCCACTCGTTCTTCTTCATTCTGCTCAATAACCTGAAATGAAACACGAATATTGTGAGGAAAATATCTCATAGCTCACATTTATGGTGAAACGGCCGATGATGTGCAGAACTGAGGCTCAGAGTTGATTGCCCGCCGTTTGTAATGAACGGCGAAGGCGATCTCCTCGTCGGTGCTTCGCTCGTGGTTTTATGATGTTTGTTCGTCGATGAACGGAGACGATGATGAGGGTTTCCTCTGAGTCTCAACCGTTCTTCCTTATTTGTGCCGCCGAGGGTCTTGCATGTGGCTTTGTCCGCTCCTCTGGGCTTTCGCGACTTCCGTTCGTTAGGGTTCGCTCGCGATCTTCGTTAGGGGTTTGCGATTTTGTGTGTTCTTCTCTTTCTCGCGGCTACCCCTTAGGGTTTTCTCACAGGTGAAATTGTTCCCTTCTTATACTCTTCCGATTTCATCTTTTTGGGCCTGGACTGATGATTTTTTTACGTTATTATTTGGCTGAGATTCTATTTGATTTTGTCTGGGATTTTTGGCATCCGTTTCTGATACGATCTGATTTTATCTAAATCAAAGTTTTCTATTTTTGTTGACAGATATGATTTGGATTTCATTCGATCTGTTTGATATCTGATTTGATTTTGTTTGATCATGATACCCTGATTGGATTTTTGCAGATGTGGATTGGATTGCCTTTGGATTTCGTTTGATCTGTTCTGATATCTGAATTGATTCGCTTTTGATCTCGAACTGATTTGTTTGACTGATTCGTTTTTGATCTCGAACTGATTTGTTTGATTTCATCTGAACTGACTCGTTTTCGATTTGGCAATTTTTGATGCAATTAGCTTTTCCTCTTCTTCTTTCAGAGAGGGCTGGTATTGAGGCTTAGGTCGAGTCAAACGCCGCCGAGGAAGGTTTACGGCAATGATGTTTATCTGAGCCCTCGACGCTTGTATTCTTCGATGATGCTGCGATTGCCTTCTGTGGTGTTCTGTGGAATGTGGTTCAGAACATTTGTTGCGATTTCTTGCTTTTTCTGCACTTGTTTCTCTTTCTGATACAGATTTTGTTTTGGATGTCCATCTGGTTTGATCTTCATGATCTTTCTTCTTTTTTCAGAATCACTACTACGCCGCGGTTGCCTTCGAGATCGGTTACTTTCGATGCTTGATTGGATTCAGAACATGAGTCCTGGGCTACTATTGGTTATTGGCTTTCAGACTGATTGTGAAGCCATGATGTGCGATAACTGATGCGGTTTACCCTCGTACTTTGAACTGATTTTCGTGACTCGTTTGTTGGGGCAATGATGCTCTGAACTGAGCCCTTGTCTGCGTTATGATTTGTGCTGCAACTCGGTGTAGTTATTTCACATTTTTGTGACTTGCCATCTGAATTGGTTGAAGCTTGCCCCTAACTGACAATTCTGACCTTTGGTACATTGTTTGATGCAGCTTGATACAACTTGTTTTTGTATTTCATTTTCTTGTTCTGTTTGAACCTGCTTTGTGGTAGCAGTTGTAATCCAGCAGCAACCTTTACTTGGTTTTCTTGAACTCAGAATCAATGGTGTTTTTGGTTGTGCATTTTCAGTAGCTTATGAACTGTCTTGTTTTTGAGTTTCTGTCATCAATTTGTACTGATGCTGTTGTGGACTTTCAGGTGTGGAAAAAAATGAGCACAAAGTGATTTAGACCTGCCGGCATCCGGGTCTGAATCCAGCTTGACTATGTTGCCTTACTCTCGTATCAGTTTGGAAATCCAAGTCCCGCTTCTTTTATCACTTCTATCTCTCGGATGTCCCGTAATGATAAGAACAGGTGTTATCCGATCTAACGCCAACGGCGCGGATCGGTAACGGGGGTAGGACGCAGCTTCGGTTGTGCCACTCCCGGCACTCGATGATGACGCTGTTCTGAGAGTGTCGAAAACAAACTCTAACATTTTTCTATTCTGTTTTGCTATTTTTGATATGCAGGTTAATCGGGGATTCGTGGAGAAGCTCAAGGGACATCACGAAGACACTTAGAAGTTTTAGGACTTAGGATTTTTAGAGTTAATGTAATTCTTTGTACAGTAATTCAAAATGTGAAAACAATTTCCTCCTTTTTGTATCATGATGTTCTTATGAAATAAAATGCCAACACTTCTCTTATATATTCATGACTGCTCAATTTCAAATTTATTTATATTTATTTCCAGTTAAAAATTATAAACGCTTGTGAATAAATCCACAAACATTTAAAATCATTAACATAGTCATAAACCATGAACATTCCCGAATGATATTCTTGTTCATGCAATTGTCTCATTCATAGTCCTAACCTCATCACATGATTAAATTTACTTGCGTTCCCATTTAAATGCTAACCAACAACTTTATAACCAAACACGGATGTGCACCGTAATCACAACAGTTTCAGCATCAACAATAACATTACTCGTAATTAAATTCCACTGACCAAATGCCAAGAGCCACAATCCAATAATCCCCAATTAAAACTGTGCCTTATTAACAGAACCTGAAGTGCTCTGGAAGTAAACCATGAGTGATGAAACGGATCTTAAATCCAGTGGTGCCCGGCAATTTTTGATACCGAACACATGGAAATGGCGCCTTGATATAATCAAACCCGGTGATAAATAAACGCCTCAGAAATAGCGCCTCCAATGCCTCAAAACTTAATGACAGCCCGTCTTCAAGGAATTAGCAGAATCCACGTAAAATGACCAAAATACCCCTGGAACCAAATCCTGCAAAACAAATACCTCCATGACTTGTTAGTGGTTAGCGAATGCACAAATGAGATGCTATGCGAAATGACCGACTAAATATAAGGGTAAAATTTGGGGTATTACACTGTTTTATCTTGTCGAATGCCTTCTGGCAATCCTCATTCCAGATAATCGCCTGATCTTTCTTTAAAAGCTTGAACATCGGTTCACACGTGGCCGTGAGCTGAGAAATAAACCTTGCAATGTAGTTTATTCTGCCTAGGAAACCACGAACTTCTTTTTCTGTTTTCGGCACTGGCATTTCTTGTATCACTTTAATCTTCGCAGGATCGACCTCGATGCCTCTTTCGCTCACGATAAACCCCAGTAACTTTCCGGACTGTACTTTGAAAGTACACTTGTTAGGATTCAGCCTCAACCTGAATTTCCTAAGTCTCTCAAAAAGCTTCAGCAAATTGACCAGATGTCCCTCCTCCGTTTGGGACTTCGCAATCATGTCATCAACATAGACTTCAATCTCATGATGAATCATGTCATGAAACAAAGTTACCATAGCTCGTTGGTAAGTGGCCCTGCGTTCTTCAGACCGAAAGGCATTACCTTGTAGTAAAATGTTCCCCAAGGCGTGATAAACGTCGTTTTCTCCATGTCCTCCGGCGCCATCTTGATCTGGTTGTAACCGGAGAAGCCATCCATGAACGAAAACACGGAGAACTAGGTTGTATTGTCGACCAACACATCGATATGAGGCAGCGGGAAATCATCTTTAGGGCTCGCCCTATTCAAATCCCGATAATCGACGCACATGCGTACCTTACCGTCCTTCTTCGGTACAGGTACTATGTCGGCGACCCACGGAGGGTAAGTGGTGACCGCTAAGAAGCCAGCATCAAGCTGCTTCTGCACTTCTTCTTTGATTTTAACAGCCATATCTGGTCTCGTCCTCTTAAGTTTCTGCTTAACGGGAGGACAATCTTCTCGCAGCGGCAAGTGGTGGACCACGATGTCCGTATCATGTCCGGGCATATCTTCGTATGACCAAGCAAAGACGTCACTATACTCTCTCAGCATCTCGACCAACCTCTGCTTGACATCACTCTGCAATGCAGCCCCTATCCTGACGCTCCTGACAAGTTCTTCAGAACCCAGATTCACAATCTCGATCTCCTCTTCATGAGGCAGAATAACCTTCTCTTCCTGTTTCAACAAGCGGGCCAACTCTTCAGGAAGGTCTTCGTCTTCATCAATCTCTTCTTCGGCTTGATATATCGGGCAATCAAAGTCGAAGTGAGTCGTAGAAGGTCCAGAGTCGATGTCATCTGTTATGTGGATCCTGCAATAACAAGGGTTAAGCTTAAAACAAGGATATGCAGGTTAGCACAAACCCCATTGCCATTTTACTGTTTTTCAAAACAAATATAAAACAGGAATAACAGAGATCACAATATTTGAATACGAAGAAGACGCCTTTGATTTATTAACAAAATGCATGTACATAATCCAACAAGGCCCTGACAATAAAACCACTATGCCCCGGGTAGGACATAGGGTTGTACAATGATTGGAAAAAGTAAATCATTACTCTTCGCTTGTCATCTGGATGATATCCTTGACGGACCAATTGTTGAGGCTCTCGCCTGGCTTGCTTGGCTGGATCCAAGAGTCTAAGTCACAGTCGCTATCTCCGCTGTCTTCAGACACCGCGTTGATGCTTTTGAAAATCATTCTGCCACTGGTAAACTGGATCGGCCCTTTACCTCGAGACGCACTGCTAGAAGAAGAAGAAGCTTCAGCTCCAGGAGAATATCCCAACCCAAACTTGTCTTGCTTGTTAGGTATCTCCAAAATTCTCCCCCAGCCTGGGGTAGATCCGGCTTGGACAATGGCCCGAGCTTCCTTGAACGAAGAGAGAGTCATCTCTGGCTTTTCAGTGACTACAGGAGCTACGTCCTTCACTTTGACAGCTTCGAACGCTTGGCATAGAGTCTCATGGATTTCGCCATCCATCTCCACATACTTGAAGGACGACAAATGGCTCACCATTATGTCTTCCTCGCCACACACGGTTATGATGCTACCTCCGACAGCATATTTGAGTTTCTGGTGCAACATGGAGGTTATGGCACCAGCGGCATGGATCCACAGCCGGCCCAAGAGACAGCTGTAGGCAGGCATGATGTCCATAATATAAAAGACCGCATTGAACGTTTCCGGCCCGACTTGGATTGGCAGGGTCACCTCCCCGAAGACGTGGCGTTTAGTCCCATCGAACGCCTTCACAACCAGATCACTGGGTGTGCAAATCACTCCACGAGTATCCAACTTCATTAATGCCTTCTTCGGAAGAACATTAAGTGACGAACCCGTGTCCACCAACACGTGCGACATAATCGTGCCCCTACACTCTATCGAGATGTGCAGCGCCCTATTGTGATTCCTCCCTTTTGGCGTCAGCTCTAGGTCAGTGAAACCTAGCCCATTTCCAGCATTCACATGGGCTACGACCTCTTCTAGCTGATTTACCGATATTTCCTGCGGTACATATGCGGCGTTCAACACCTTCAGCAGTGCGTTGCGGTGTGCTTCAGAACACAGCAATAAATTCAGGATGGAAATCTTCGAGGACGTCTGATGGAGATGGTCTACAATCTTGTAGTCACTCTTTTTAATCAACCGCATAAACTCCTCGGCATCTTTAACAAGCAAGTCTGTTTCTGCCCCACGCAGGATCTCTTCACCGACTTTACTTTTACCTTTATCGGCCGCATCAGTTCTGACCTCTTTATCCGCCACGATCTCTGGTGGTGCAAACACTCTTCCGCTGCGAGTAATACCACTGATTCTCGCAAGGTTCTCCACTGTCGACCCAAACGGTTCCAGCTCCAACTTCTGTCCGTTGCAGTAGACTTCAGCCCCATAATGCCACGGGACGGTGTTAGTGCTTTCGAACGGTATTGGCCCAGCTTTGGTGATGGTAATTATGGGCGGTCTGGGCGCATAAATAGTTATCGTCCGGCGAGGGATGGTGATGGTGGCGACCTCATCAGCTTGCTTCAGCACTACCTCTCCCGATCCACTTTCAGCCCTCCGGCTAAACTGTAAAATCCCTTCAGTCATCAGACTTTGAATTCCTTCTACCAACTGCTCACATCCATCAGAACGTGTGGCACAGTCCATACATAGCTCTCCGCAACCTGGAAAGAACCCTCTTTTCATCAACTTAGCTTTAACGAAGCTAAGCGGCATCTTCAGATCTCTGACGTCAGTCAACAAATCCGAACTCTCGTCTTCGATAATGGCGTTCACTCCGCCTCCCCTATGATTCGGCATAGGATTCTTCGTGACATTTGGCACATTATCGGAGAAGTTGATGATCTTGGCATCCACCATGTCCTGCACCTTATGCTTGAAGGCTTTGCAGTTCTCTACTGTGTGGCCTGGTGCCCCTGAGTGAAACTCACAAGTGGCATTCGCGTCGTACCCTGGCGGAGGTGCCCCTCTCAAGGGAGCCAGCATCCTCTTCTGGATCAACTGTAGCTGAAGCAAAGTCTGCAAGAGTTGCGCGTACGACATGGGCGGTGTCTCGAGGTGACGATTCGCCAAAGGTGCCCGATTCTGGTACTTCCTGTATCCTTGTTGATTCGGTTGCTGCTGCTGCTGCGGCTGTTGTGGCTGTTGGACTGCCGGGATAGTTATACTGGCCACCTGCTGGTGAGGACCTTTACCCTTCCTTCGAGCGTTGGTCACAGCGCTCGCTTCTCCTTCTCGTCTTTTGCCACTATAAGGTTTCTTTCCGCCTCCTCTAGCTGAGGATGACTCACCTTGAATCTTCCCGATCTTGATCCCATTTTCGACGTGCTCACCCGTGATAATGAGATCTGAGAACGTCCCAGACATACCGCTGACCAACTTCTCATAGTAAACCCCTGGGAGGGTGGCTACGAACATCTGCACGAGCTCACGTTCAACCATCGGCGGCTGAACCCTGGCTGCCAACTCACGCCACCGTTGGGCGTATTCCTTAAACCCTTCATTGTTCCTCTGCGACAGATTCTGCAGCTGGACTCGGTTCGGGGCCAAGTCACTATTGTATTGGTAGTGGTGCACAAATGCTTCAGCAAGATCCTTCCACGTGCGCACACTAGTGGGCTCCAGACTCATGTACCACTCAAGGGACGGCCCGGAAAGACTGTCTTGAAAGAAGTGCATCAGCAACTTCTCGTCCTCGGAATGAGCAGACATTTTTCTGTAGTACGATCTCAGGTGGACACGAGGGCAAGTGGTGCCGTTATACTTTTCAAAGTCAGGTACCTTGAACTTAGGAGGTGATAACACGAAATCATATAGATATTTTCATGCATAATTCAACTAAAGTCTAACCGTTTTCGATCCGATTTCGGGTTATTTCCGTATATTTGTCTGATGTTTTGCAGGTATCCAACGATCACGTCTAAACAAGGCAACATGAAGAAAAGAAGCAATCTCAGATGAAATATAGACGAAAAAGGAGTGAAAATACAATGAAAAGCGCAGCAATCTATTTTTGCTGATATGACGACCGTCACAGCTTCATGACGACCGTCATGCAGGCAAAAACGCCCCACTCAGATTACACGTCAAAAGATCAGTTCCAATTCCCACAGAGTGGACCACTACTCCCTAAATTATCTGCCTCAAGGTCCATCATCTTCAGTGATAACCGTTGGGATTCCACTTCTATAAAAAGGGAAGCAGGGGACTTCAGAAAGGGTGCTGCATTCATACCACGAAGTGCTGCCGAATTTACTTTTCAGAGCATTATTTCCCAGTTTTATTCTTATTTGTTTCTCTTTACCTTTCCTGTATTCCCATTTTCATTCTTCTGCAATTTCTATTTCATTGTACGATCAAATTGGCACTAAAGACCAGAATCCTGCCAACATTTGTGGAGGATCTGCCCAAAGGCCAATTGGCTTATTTACAGGTTTTCATTTTGATCGACTTCAGTTTTATTATAATGCAAATTATTATTTATTATTCTTATTTATATTTTATCTTTCCCAAATCCATGTCTAGCTAAACTTAGGTAATCGATATGTAGTAATAATTCGAATGGGATTTGATAACAATTGGTTGAAAAACTTTCTTTTCATAAAAGTAATCTATGGTCTGAGTGTTTAAAATTGATTCACTGAATAAACTTCGTCGCGAAAGCGAGAACTTATTTAAAAGTAGTTTTGCCACGAAAGTGGGAAATTAATTAAGATACGAACCAACAAGCGAAAGCTGCGGTAAGGTCAGATAGTAAACACTAGGCATTTGTTTTAATAACAGCGAAAGCACTTTAAAATGAATTAGAACTTAGAGATTTCCAAAATATAATTTTAACCCCGAACGGAACACGAAAGTGTACGTTTGGCCCTTAGGATTATGATTAGCGTCAATAACCATCGTGAGGCGAGAGTTTTCAAATCTCCATTTTCTGCTTGAATAAACTTTGAAAATTATTTCATACACCATAACTTATCAAATCCCTGAAGAACACAATTACTACGTATCGATTCAATCAATTATATTCTAAATAGTAATCTTAGTTCCCTTTTAGTGACAATCTTATTCCCTTAAACATATTCTACCTAGCTAAACATAGTAACTCCCGAGAACACTAGTTTGATTACGAGTCCCTGTGGGATCGATATCTATTATTACTACGCCATAGACTGTGCACTTGCAGTTAGGTTGTATTAGACATAGAAAGTCGCGATCAAGTTTTTGGAGCCGTTGCCGGGGACCCGTTTAGTCAATAGTGTAACCTTCTGTTACGCCGTATAGACTAGGTTAACAATTTTCATTTTTCCTTTAATAGTTCTATCGATTGTATGCCAAGTAATCGCCCGCAAGGCGATATCGTAAAACATTCGGTCGCAGAACTAGAACGCTTCTTACATTTAAGAAGTAGAATCATTGAGTACCAACTCAAACAACTCAAACATAACACTCCCGAACCTCTCACTCCCATTCCCAAATCAGAAGAAGAAGAACCAGAGATGGCTGAAGGACCTCCGAACAAACCGATGAAGGCATACGCTACACCATCTCAGATGGAGCCTAGAAGTAGCATTGCTGCCCCAGCTATTACCCGAAATGATTTTGAGCTGAAACCATCATTGTTGTCGGCTGTACAACAAAACCAATTCTCAGGAAACGCAACTGAGGATCCGAAGGAACATCTAACGAAGTTTGTACAATACGCAGACACAGTGAAAGCAAATGGAGTAACTCCAGACGCGATAAGATTTCGTCTTTTCCCATTCTCTCTTAGAGACAGAGCGCGGACATGGTTACAATCGTTACCATCCAACTCCGTTACGACGTGGGAGCAATTGAAGAACGTCTTCTTAGCGAGATATTTTCCGCCAAGCAAAACTGCTATGCTTAGAGCTCAAATCAACAGATTTCGACAGAAAGATACTGAATCTCTTTACGAAGCATGGGAACGATTCAAAGATATGATGAGAACATGTCCTCACCACGGTCTAGAAGACTGGGTGACAATCCATACTTTCTATAATGGGCTTCTATACAATACTAGATTGACAATAGACGCTGCCGCGGGCGGTGCGCTTATGGATAAGCCATACGATGAAGCCTATTAATTAATAGAAAATATGTCACAAAACCATTGCCAATGGGGAGGTGAACGCACTCCAACTGAGAAAACCACAGCGAAAGGTGGGATGTACGAAATCAGCAGCCTTGAAAAGTTCAATGCTAAAGTAGATGCTCTAGCACAGAAAATCGATAGTCTGACCGTTAACCCCACTGCAACTGTCGCTGCAGTAACTCCAAATTGCGAGTTATGCGGAAGCACCACTCATAATGCACCCGAATGCCCATTGCTAGCCGGAATCCCGCCAGACCAGGTAAATTATGCTCAAGGAAATCCCTACGCAAATACCTACAACCCAGGTTGGCGAAATCATCCAAACTTTTCTTACAAAAGCGAAAATGCATTGCAAATGCCTACTGCTCCGCCAGGATATCAAAAACCAGCTGCTCAGAATGCACCTAGGAAATCAAACCTCGAATTGATGATGGAAAAGTTCATAGCTACTCAAGCTCAAACAAACAAAGAGTTCCTAAATCAAAACATACACACTAGCGAGCAAATTAAACAGTTGACAGGAAAAGTAGACGCTTTAGCCACCCACAACAAAATGTTAGAAACACAGATATCACAAGTGGCTCAACAACAAGCCTCTGCTGCCGCACCTGCTGGCACATTTCCTGGACAACCCGAACAGAATCCAAAAGGCCAAGCGAATGCTGTAATACTAAGAAGTGGAAAAGAATTGGACGAACCGATCGATCCGAGGACCGAAAACTCAGCCATGCAACAAAAACCAACTGAACAAGCAGAAAAGGAATCCGAGTTAGAGAAGAAGGAGGACAACGAGAAGGAGGATACCGCAAGTGAAAAAACTCAAGCACCTCCAGCGCCATATAAACCACCCATTCCTTATCCGCAAAGACCAATAAACTCCAAAACTTCAGGACAGTTTAGGAAATTTGTAGAGCTCCTTAAACAGCTGAATATTACTATTCCTTTTACAGAAGCGATAACTCAAATGCCGTCATACGCTAAATTTCTCAAAGAAATCCTGTCGAATAAGAGAAAGACCGAGGATAATGAAACAGTTACACTTACTGCAGAGTGTAGCGCTATTATTCAAAACCGCATGCCTCCTAAATTAAAAGACCCAGGTAGTTTCTCCATACCCTGCGTCATAGGAAAATTCGTAATAGACAAAGCTCTATGCGATTTAGGAGCCAGTATCAGTGTTATGCCCTTATCTATATGCAAAAATCTGAATATGGGAGACCTCAGACCAACCAAAATGTCCGTACAATTAGCTGACAGATCAGTAAAATACCCCGTCGGAATACTGGAAAACGTTCCAGTACGCATAGGACAATTCTACATTCCAACCGACTTCATAATCATGGACATCAAGGAGGATACTGTAACCCCAATTATCCTAGGAAGACCGTTCCTAGCTACAGCCGGAGCTATTATAGACGTGAAGAAAGGAAGGCTAACATTCGAAGTAGGAGAAGAAAAGATAGAGTTCATTCTCACCAAGTTCTTACAAGCACCAGCAATAGACGATACCTGCTATTTAGTAGACGAAATCGACGAATGCATAAGAGAACTTGAAAATGAAGAGACCACGTATTCAGAAATAATAAAGATTCAAATACCCGACATTTCTGAAGACGATAATTGGCGTAAACCGTATAAAGACGACAACCTAAGCGAAAGCTTAGCACTGACCCCAAACCATATGCCAGGTCCGAAGAACCCATCTTTAGAACTTAAAACACTACCCAAAAACCTTAGATATGAATTTCTAGACGATGAACTAAAAAGACCAGTGATAGTCAACGCCGACTTAGGACAACCAGAAACCAAAAAGTTATTAGAAGTCCTAAAGAAGTACCCCACCGCGTTAGGCTATAACATAAGCGATCTAAAAGGTATAAGCCCTTCAATCTGTATGCATCGAATTACAATAGAGGAAGACTCTAAAACCTCTCGAGAGCATCAGAGAAGACTGAACCCCATCCTGAGCACTGTAGTCAGAGATGAAGTAAAGAAATTGCTAGATGCAGGAATCATCTATCCGATCTCCGATAGTGAATGGGTTAGCCCAGTTCACGTCGTACCAAAGAAAGGAGGAGTCACAGTAGTTAAAAACGAAAAAGGCGAATCAATAACAAAAAGAGTCGTGACTGGAAGCAGGATGTGTATTGATTATAGGAAACTTAACAAAGCTACGCGCAAAGATCACTTCCCATTACCCTTCATAGACCAAATGTTGGAAAGATTAGCCAAACATTCATATTTCTGCTATCTAGATGGTTACTCAGGATTCTTCCAAATTCCCATCCATCCTGATGACCAAGAAAAGACTACATTCACCTGTCCTTACGGTACTTTTGCTTACCGCCGAATGTCGTTCGGACTCTGTAACGCTCCAGCAACCTTCCAGAGATGCATGATGGCAATCTTCGCAGATTTCATAGATGACATTATGGAAGTATTTATGGACGATTTCTCGGTATGTGGACAAAGTTTCGAAGGATGCTTACAAAACTTAGAAATGGTACTAGAACGTTGCGTAAAAGTAAACCTCATCCTAAATTGGGAGAAATGCCATTTTATGGTCCGACAAGGAATAGTTCTAGGACATGTCATATCAGATAGAGGGGTTGAGGTAGACAAAGCTAAAATAGAGATTATAAAAGATCTCCAACCTCCAAAATCCGTACGAGAAATACGGAGTTTTCTAGGACATGCCGGTTTCTACAGAAGATTTATAAAAGATTTCTCGAAGATCACAAAACCTCTGACCGGCCTGTTAATGAAAGATGTTGAGTTCGTCTTCGACGACGACTGTCTAAAAGCATTCGAAACATTGAAATCAGCCCTTATCACCGCACCAATCATGCAACCACCTGATTGGCGACTACCGTTCGAAATCATGTGCGACGCGAGTGATTACGCTGTAGGCGCAGTTCTAGGACAAAGGAAGGACAAGAAACTCCATGCCATCTACTATGCCAGTAGAACCTTAGATCCTGCCCAAATGAACTACGCTACCACAGAAAAGGAACTTCTAGCAGTTATATTTGCGCTTGACAAATTCCGTTCTTACTTAGTAGGAGCAAAAATCATCATATACACAGACCACGCTGCCATAAGGTACCTAATAAGCAAAAAGGATGTCAAACCAAGACTATTGAGATGGATCCTGCTATTACAAGAGTTTGACTTAGAAATCAAAGATAAGAAAGGAACCGAGAACGTTGTTGCAGATCACTTATCCTGGATAGAGGGCATTAGACATGAACCAGTACCGATAAATGACGATTTCCTGTACGAACGTCTGATAGCCAAATTAGAAAGTGACACGCCCAATTCAATATCGAAAGATCCAGAATTCGAAAAAGCCGTAGAAGCCGTCTATGCCCAAGTCACATTACCTTGGTATGCTGACATCGTTAATTACCTCGCTGCGGGCGTGCTTCCACCAGATCTTACTTATCAGCAAAAGAAGAAATTCTTCCACGATCTGAAACACTATTATTGGGATGAACCCCTACTCTTCAAGAGAGGGGCCGACAACATATATCGTCGCTGTGTCCCAGAGGAAGAAATAAAAAATATCATTTCCCAATGCCACTCAGCACCATATGGTGGTCATGCTAGTACATCTAAGACGTGCGCTAAGATTCTCCAAGCCGGCTTATTCTGGCCTAATCTCTGGAAAGACGTTCACATCGCTGTGCAAAAGTGCGATCGATGCCAACGAACTGGCAACATCTCACGACGCGATGAAATGCCTCAGAAAGGAATCTTAGAGGTAGAAATCTTCGACGTCTGGGGAATAGATTTCATGGGACCATTCCCACCTTCTTTTGGTAATAACTACATACTCGTCGCTGTCGATTATGTGTCTAAATGGATAGAAGCCATAGCTGCTCCAACAAACGACGCACGAGTAGTAATCAAACTCTTCAAAAACACAATCTTTCCTAGATTCGGTGTACCCAGACTCGTCATTAGTGACGGAGGATCTCACTTCATATCACGAATATTCGATAAACTTCTCTCTAGATATGGAGTCCGACACTGAGTAGCTACACCCTATCATCCGCAAACTAGCGGACAAGTAGAGGTCTCGAACAGAGAAATAAAACAGATCTTGGAAAAGACTGTCGCTACCTCAAGGAAAGATTGGTCGTCGAAGCTACAAGAAGCTTTATGGGCTTATAGGACCGCATTTAAGACACCAATAGGAACCACCCCCTATAAATTAGTTTACGGTAAATCCTGCCATCTCCCTGTAGAGTTAGAGCATAAGGCCTTTTGGGCCATTAAGACACTCAACTTTAACTACACCGAGGCAGGAGAAAAGCGAATCTTGAACCTACACGAGTTAGAAGAACTTCGATTAGACGCTTACGAAAATGCCCGTATCTACAAAGAACGAACTAAAAAGTGGCATGATAAGCGTTCAATCAGGAAACAATTCAGTGTGGGAGACATCGTTTTGCTCTTTAATTCACGATTAAAACTCTTCCTAGGTAAACTAAAATCTAGGTGGTCTGGACCCTATGAAGTGACTAAAGTGCTTCAGAGTGGAGCTGTTGAAATTACCGATAAGACAAATGCACCATTTATCGTAAACGGGCAACGTCTAAAACATTACAATAAGAACGACAACAGTCCTCAAGTAAGCAATATAACATTGCTTGAGCTTCCAGCTCAGACACCCGAATAGCTTCTCACCAAGCTATCGTCAGGCTTTAGACGTTAAAAACA
This sequence comes from Lathyrus sativus, assembly GCA_963859935.3. Classification (NCBI taxonomy): domain Eukaryota; kingdom Viridiplantae; phylum Streptophyta; class Magnoliopsida; order Fabales; family Fabaceae; genus Lathyrus; species Lathyrus sativus. The sequence continues at coordinate 180,665,471 of OZ012740.1, read as the reverse complement.
GCGCTTACTGGGAGGCAACCCAAATTTCCCTCGTTATTGCATTTCATTTTTCTTTAAAAGTCCACTTTGAAAATCCAACAAAAATTCTAAACTTATAATTACTACTACTTTCTACTTTCGTTTGTTTTCATATTCTATTCTATTTTTCCTCTTTTGTCTTTTGTTTCTACTGCTTTTCGTTTCTAAAAATCCTGACTTCAATTTCCTGTTTCAAACTTTTTAGGATTTTTAAACCAGTCTTCAAAACATTCCTTCCGTTTTCTCCGAATTACCTGCGAGTATGGCCGAATACGACTTCACAAAGGTTCACTTCCGAGGACTAGCTCAAAAGGCAAGATTTGCAGCACTGACCGAAAGAGAATTCGCCTTAACGCTGTATTATGATAAGGCTACTATGGATAAACTAGGGATCACATAACATTCAATACATGTTCAATCAACTGGGTTGGGAGAACACTGCTCTGAAAACACGTTTCGCTACCTACAAGGATCTTACCTATGAATTCCTTAGTTCTTTCAGATACACACCCAACTATGGTTTTGGATCCAGCACATAGTTGATTACCTTCAGATTGTTTGGAATGGACCAAACCCATAGCCAAATGTCACTAGCTAACCTCCTAGGATTCCCTAGCGGACCGCATGTGTTCATCAGTGCAGAAGATGACGATATTGATTTTCAACTCGATCAATTCTGGGGTAGAATCACAGGCGACTATCACCCTGAACCAGGCAGAATGCACAATGATGACATACACAACCCAGCCTTCAGATACTTCCATAAGATACTTGCCCACACCTTGTTTGGAAAAGAAGAAAATATTACTGCAGTATCTAAGGAGGAGTTATTCATCATGTTCTGTGCTTCTCAGGGACGGACAGTAAATGCAGTGCCTTTCATGATGAGATCTTTCAAACGCCTCACGCTGGAACCTCAGACACCTATCCTTATAGGAGGCCTGGTAACAATGATTGCCCACGAGCTTGGCCTTAGATTCCATTTAAATGCCAGCACCCGTTTTGGCACCATCAGACCCATGAACATACAATTCTGCTTTAATAGGCGCATCTTAGGAACTATGGGACCTGGACCGTATGAGTACCTTATTAACGAAAAACCAGTACAGCTATTCACACTGCCTGATCATCTGATGACAAGCATCCACAACAAGGATGACTGGCTCTATGAATTGGATGAGCCTATGGGACCTCCTTCACCACAGTCAACACCCCAGAACTATATGTATGACAATGACCACATCTCTGAGGCACACGACTATATGTACTATGCGGACGCTGCATCTGAAACTGAAGTAGACCCTACGACTCCTCCACACTACAATACTTATCCTGAGCCTATCCCTGAGGAGACAACTGACAAAATGGATGTCGTGTTACTCAGATTGGATGACGTCGATACAGCTCTGACTAATGTAAAAGCTGACATCGCGAGCATGCACAGCGAACTGGTAGGCTTCATGGATCTAGTCTGCGACCAACTCGACTACTATTCACAGAAATTCGATGAGTTGAAGGCACGAAAAGATTAGTTATTAGCTCTTAGCAGTAGTTTCAGTTTAGTTTAGTCTAGTTTAGTTTCATTCAATCATTTGGATTGTTCGCATTGTTAGTTTTCTTTATGTACTACACACAATCGTTTCAATTTTATGTTATTTCAATTCTAGTTTTTATTCAATTATTCAGTTTTCGCATTATTTGTTGTTTGATGGCTGTTATATTACATCACCGTATCAATACTAAGCCTTAAAGTCACTACGAGTACTCCCTCAGAGCAAAATTCTGCGTTATGCAGATTTTGCTGCTGTGACGACCGTCACAACCTCATGACGAGCGTCACGCGGGTGACGACCGTCACACCTACGTGACGACCGTCACGCAGTCAGAAACTGATATCTGATAAAACAGGGTTCGTGTTCTCTTCCACTTCCCCCCATTATCACTTTCAATCATCCTAACTCCTACCCCACTACGAATTTTCGTCCTCCCCACATTGAAATATAAATTTCAACTCCAAATTCAACCTCCACACCACACTTCTGTCAGTTTTTCCCTCTCTGCAGAAAAACCCCAAACCTCAGAAACCTCTCCATCTTCCAACAATGGCAAGGAATGCAGAAACCCCAGATATCAGTAACATCACCTTCAGTGAAGGAGACTTAGGCGAAAGACAGCGAGCAAACTACATTGCATTTCATCAGAGGTCGCTCCAGCCGACTCACTACCCGCACCTTCCATCACTTACGGAGCTCGAACTCCTTGAAGGTGTAACCTGGATGCTTCAACGAGCAGGCATTTGGAACCTCTGCACCAACCCACAGCCAACGTACGAACAACTCACTCTTGAGTTCTTGAGTTCGTTCACTTACGCCATATCCAGCGGCGAACTTAACCAGCACACAGGTGTCGCATGCTTCCGGATGTTTGACGTCAACTATCAGGTGAATCAAAATCAGATTGCCAGCATCCTACAGCTACCTCGCGGCGACAACGCTCATCGCCGCATCACAGATCAATTCCAGCACGAAGCTTTCGCGCTGTGGTATCAGTTGACCGGCCTCAATGCCGATGGTTGGGACTCCCTACACGCCACTCATATCCATAACCCAACCATCTGGTACTTTCACAGAGCGTTGAGCAACACAATTTTCGCCAGAGACAGCAACCACAAAGTGAACTCGAAAGAGCTCTTCTTTCTCCATTGCGTCTTCAACAATGAACCTGTCAACGCTGCCCCGTTTCTACTGGCTCACATTCAGGCCAACTGCAACCGTGGCTCGAAGCCATTCTACTTTGGCGGGATTGTCACCGCTATTGCACTTGGGCTGAACCTTGGCGACCGCCTCCAGCACCTCCATTCCATCCCCTCGGTGTTCCTTGACACCGACCACTGCAGAGCCTCCCATCTCATCCGCTCCCGACCTGACGGCAAATACCATCCGGTTGTGCGTGGCAAGACCGTCCGAAGCATCATCCTTCCGTCCCGCACCCGCATCCATCCAGAGGACCGTACCAACTGGTTGTTCGACCTCACTGCCCCTCCTGCTGCCGCTGTTCCTACTCAGGACCACACTCACGGTTCCGACGATGAAATCCAAGCTAGGTTTGACAGGTCCGAGCAGCCAGAGGCATCGCAGCCTCCTCCTCCCGTAGGTACATCCTCCCGCCGCCGCCGTCATCATCCCGTGCCAGACTACACAGAAGAGGACCTCCGCCGCTCCCTAGACCAGCAGGCACAGATACTCACGATGCTGCAGCAGCAGAATCAGCGAGCTGACCAGTTTGAAGCTTGGCACCGGACTCAAATGCAACAACTTCACACCGGCCAAGCTACGATCACTGAGAGCCTAGCGAATCTGACCTTGCAGGTCGAAGGACTCCGAGACACCGTCTACCACACAGGAGCTATGAGCTATGAGGACAGAGTAGCCCTTGCCAGAGCCAGAGGACGCCAGCGCGGACGTGACAGAGGCCATGACTAGATTTCCATTTACTTCATTGTTTACTATATTTCAGTTATTTGTACTTTCATTTTCAGTTGTATCTCCCTCTCGCACGCTTCAAGAATCAGTGAGGACACTGATCGAGATAGTGTGGGAGCGGAGCCTTATTTCCATTCCACTGTACTCTGAATTTCCTTTATTTCCTTTATTTCCATTTCACTGCACTTTGAATTTTCGTAATTTCTATTTTTACACTCTCTATTTTTAGCAAATAAAGCTCGTCTATATATTTTTCCCGTTACGCAAACAATCCCCACAATTATTCAACGTAAACAAAAATTTTAGTTCGTTCCTCAAAAGCAAAAGCACCACAAGAATGCACCTGAGTTCAAAACAAGTTTTGAAACTCCGAGGAAACGACAGTTCTAACAAAACCAGTATCGTCCAGACACCTTAGATCTCTAGTTTATGCGAGTCGGTTTCACTACCTACGTGTACCAAAGTCTCAAGTGTCTACGCAAACTCAACCCCAAGTAGTTTATACTAGCAGTCAGCACCATCCTAAAACTCTTCTAAGCGAGCGACCGATGCAAATAAGTGTATGATCTCCAAAAAGATGAAAAATCATGAAAAGAGAGCTAAATAGCCCAAAAATATAAGACACGTTTCCTTCTAAGTTAGGTGCTCCTCACCCGAGCATTTAGCCCAACGGCACGAAAAACTCATTGAAAATCAATGACATAAAAGTATGATCAATGAAGAAGATCAAAAACAGAAATGAGATCATATTCACTAACAGGTCGACTTGCCATGAAAGTGTGCGGACAACGGGCTTAATGTGATTGCGCTAGAACAAACAGGGTGAACTTTCCGCGAGAACCTTGACACCAAGCTACAGTAGCATGACTGAGACCGATTTGCATAAAAAGGAGACCTCCGAAGACTTGTAGTCCAGTGTCGTCATGATACTCGTCTTGTTCCTACCAAGAATCCCGGCTTTTCCAAACTCTGCGAACGAAGAAGCTGCCTCGTGCCTGCCGACTTTTCCATGTTTTACTTGAGGACAAGGAAATATTCAAGCTTAGGGGAGTTTGATAACACGAAATCATATAGATATTTTCATGCATAATTCAACTAAAGTCTAACCGTTTTCGATCCGATTTCGGGTTATTTCCGTATATTTGTCTGATGTTTTGCAGGTATCCAACGATCACGTCTAAACAAGGCAACATGAAGAAAAGAAGCAATCTCAAATGAAATATGGACGAAAAAGGAGTGAAAATACAGTGAAAAGCGCAGCAAGCTGTTTTTGCTGATGTGACGACCGTCACAGCTTCATGACGACCGTCACACGGGTGACGACCGTCACACCTTGTGACGACCGTCATGCAGGCAAAAACGCCCCACTCAGATTACACGTCAAAAGATCAGTTCCAATTCCCACAGAGTGGACCACTACTCCCTAAATTATCTGCCTCAAGGTCCATCATCTTCAGTGATAACCGTTGGGATTCCACTTCTATAAAAAGGGAAGCAGGGGACTTCAGAAAGGGTGCTGCATTCATACCACGAAGTGCTGCCGAATTTACTTTCCAGAGCATTATTTCCCAGTTTTATTCTTATTTGTTTCTCTTTACCTTTCCTGTATTCCCATTTTCATTCTTCTGCAATTTCTATTTCATTGTACGATCAAATTGGCACTAAAGACCAGAATCCTGCCAACATCTGTGGAGGATCTGCCCAAAGGCCAATTGGCTTATTTACAGGTTTTCATTTTGATCGACTTCAGTTTTATTATAATGCAAATTATTATTTATTATTCTTATTTATATTTTATCTTTCCCAAATCCATGTCTAGCTAAACTTAGGTAATCGATATGTAGTAATAATTCGAATGGGATTTGATAACCATTGGTTGAAAAACTTTCTTTTCATAAAAGTAATCTATGGTCTGAGTGTTTAAAATTGATTCACTGAATAAACTTCGTCGCGAAAGCGAGAACTTATTTAAAAGTAGTTTTGCCACGAAAGTGGGAAATTAATTAAGATACGAACCAACAAGCGAAAGCTGCGGTAAGGTCAGATAGTAAACACTAGGCATTTGTTTTAATAACAGCGAAAGCACTTTAAAATGAATTAGAACTTAGAGATTTCCAAAAAATAATTTTAACCCCGAACGGAACACGGAAGTGTACGTTTGGCCCTTAGGATTATGATTAGCGTCAATAACCATCGTGAGGCGAGAGTTTTCAAATCTCCATTTTCTGCTTGAATAAACTTTGAAAATTATTTCATACACCATAACTTATCAAATCCCTGAAGAACACAATTACTACGTATCGATTCAATCAATTATATTCTAAATAGTAATCTTAGTTCCCTTTTAGTGACAATCTTATTCCCTTAAACATATTCTACCTAGCTAAACATAGTAACTCCCGAGAACACTAGTTTGATTACGAGTCCCTGTGGGATCGATATCTATTATTACTACACGATAGACTGTGCACTTGCAGTTAGGTTGTATTAGACATAGAAAGTCGCGATCAAGTTTTTGGCACCGTTGCTGGGGACCCGTTTAGTCAATAGTGTAACCTTCTGTTACGCCGTATAGACTAGGTTAACAATTTTCATTTTTCCCTTACTAGTTCTATCGATTGTATGCCAAGTAATCGCCCGCAAGGCGATATCGTAAAACCTTCGGTCGCAGAACTAGAACGCTTCTTACATTCAAGAAGTAGAATCATTGAGTACCAACTCAAACAACTCAAACATGACACTCCCAAACCTCTCACTCCCATTCCCAAATCAAAAGAAGAATAACCAGAGATGGCTGAAGGACCTCCGAACAAACCGCTGAAGGCGTACGCTACACCATCTCAGATGGAGCCTAGAAGTAGCATTGCTGCCCCAACTATTACCCGAAATGATTTTGAGCTGAAACCATCATTGTTGTCGGCTGTACAACAAAACCAATTCTCAGGAAACGCAACTGAGGATCCGAACGAACATCTAACGAAGTTTGTACAATACACAGACACAGTGAAAGCAAATGGAGTAACTCCAGACGCGATAAGATTTCGTCTTTTCCCATTCTCTCTTAGAGACAGAGCGCGGACATGGTTACAATCGTTACCATCCAACTCCGTTACGACGTGGGAGCAATTGAAGAACGTCTTCTTAGCGAGATATTTTCCGCCAAGCAAAACTGCTATGCTTAGAGCTCAAATCAACAGATTTCGACAGAAAGATACTGAATCTCTTTACGAAGCATGGGAACGATTCAAAGATATGATGAGAACATGTCCTCACCACGGTCTAGAAGACTGGGTGACAATCCATACTTTCTATAATGGGCTTCTATACAATACTAGATTGACAATAGACGCTGCCGCGGGCGGTGCACTTATGGATAAGCCATACGATGAAGCCTATCAATTAATAGAAAACATGTCACAAAACCATTGCCAATGGGGAGGTGAACGCACTCCAACTGAGAAAACCACAGCGAAAGGTGGGATGTACGAAATCAGCAGCCTTGAAAAGTTCAATGCTAAAGTAGATGCTCTAGCACAGAAAATCGATAGTCTGACCGTTAACCCCACTGCAACTGTCGCTGCAGTAACTCCAAATTGCGAGTTATGCGGAAGCACCACTCATAATGCACCCGAATGCCCATTGCTAGCCGGAATCCCGCCAGACCAGGTAAATTATGCTCAAGGAAATCCCTACGCAAATACCTACAACCCAGGTTGGCGAAATCATCCAAACTTTTCTTACAAAAGCGAAAATGCATTGGAAATGCCTACTGCTCCGCCAGGATATCAGAAACCAGCTGCTCAGAATGCACCTAGGAAATCAAACCTCGAATTGATGATGGAAAAGTTCATAGCTACTCAAGCTCAAACAAACAAAGAGTTCCTAAATCAAAACATACACTATAGCGAGCAAATTAAACAGTTGACAGGAAAAGTAGACGCTTTAGCCACCCACAACAAAATGTTAGAAACACAGATATCACAAGTGGCTCAACAACAAGCCTCTGCTGCCGCACCTGCTGGCACATTTCCTGGACAACCCGAACAGAATCCAAAAGGCCAAGCGAATGCTGTAATACTAAGAAGTGGAAAAGAATTGGACGAACCGATCGATCCGAGGACCGAAAACTCAGCCATGCAACAAAAACCAACTGAACAAGCAGAAAAGGAATCCGAGTTAGAGAAGAAGGAGGACAACGAGAAGGAGGATACCGCAAGTGAAAAAAATTAGGCACCTTCAGCGCCATATAAACCACCCATTCCTTATCCGCAAAGACCAATAAACTCCAAAACTTCAGGACAGTTTAGGAAATTTGTAGAGCTCCTTAAACAGCTGAATATTACTATTCCTTTTACAGAAGCGATAACTCAAATGCCGTCATATGCTAAATTTCTCAAAGAAATCCTGTCGAATAAGAGAAAGATCGAGGATAACGAAATAGTTACACTTACTGCAGAGTGTAACGCTATTATTCAAAACTGCATGCCTCCTAAATTAAAAGACCCAGGTAGTTTCTCCATACCCTGCGTCATAGGAAAATTCGTAATAGACAAAGCTCTATGCGATTTAGGAGGCAGGGAACTTGTAAGCCACGGTCTTCCTCAGAGAACCCATAGCAATACAATAGGAGGCAAGAAATCCTTGATCGGGGAAAACAGTACCTGCAACACAGACACACGTTAATGAAATGCAAATGAAAATGCAGAGCAATGTAAAATGCAATCATGCAGCAGGAGATCAAGGAAACTGTGTTGTGGAGATTCTGTATCAACAAAACCATGACGATGCTCTGTCAAGAACAACCACTATATCTGATAATAAGAAAACCCTGGTATCGGACTACAAATCTGCTCTGTCAAGAACAACCATCTGATAGTAAAACTCTGCTCTATCAAGAACAAACATTTGATGATAAGGACCTCGGATACAGGACCAAGACTCTGCTCTATCAAGAATAAACATCTGATAATAAAACTCTGCTCTATCAAGAACACACATCTGATGATAAGGACCTCTGATACAGGACCAAGACTCTGCTCTATCAAGAACAAACATCTGATAATAAAACTCTGCTCTATCAAGAACAAATACACATCTGATGATAAGATCCTCTGATTTCAATCAAAAACCCTGCTCTGTCAAGAACAATCATAGATCTGCAGATGAGAACCTCAGATCCCAACAAAACTGATCCACTATCAAGAAAACCCGGTGGTCTGAAGGTCAAAGTTTCCTGCAATAAACCCAACCCTGCTCACAGGTATGGACCTAAACTGACTCAAGTTCGGCATCCTATGTGTTCATCAGCGTCACAGACATTCAAGAGGGGTGATACGATACCCAGAAGGTGTGGCATCACCAGCTCATGAAGCGGCCTCACTCGGCTGAATCACAAATGATCGGTCCCCAGAGTCGACAATCCTCCAAACCAACAACCGTCTCAACCCAAAGGGTTGAAAGAGAAGTCAACCGGGAGAACCTCGTATGAGCGTGGATTTCATGAGACACTAGTGCCTGTAAAGCAAGCACGCGCCCACTAATTTCCACAACTAATGCTATGTTCACTCAAGCCTGTGTCTGGCTTCTCACTCATCAGAATGCCCCTCCCACAACAGCACAGATAATCATATCATACTGAAAATAAAATGCGGGAAATAAAATGCGATAAATAAACACAACCCAACAAGTAATCATACAAGCGCTAGGATTGACTCTCGCAGGGGACGTCGGATCCCCAAACTGACTCGCATACGGGACGTTGGATCCCAGGAAACTATCAAGTCCCCAGCAGAGTCGCCAGCTGTCGCTTCCGCGAAAATAAAGTGCCGGCAAAACAGAAGAGTCGCCACCTTTCGTTATTTATCCCTCGGAGCGGGAAAGGAAACGATCGGAAAAACCTGACGAAAAGGGTAAGACAAGGTCGTCGCAACCGTTGTCTGGGTTCGGGAGTCGGTTACGCAAGGGGAAGGTATTAGCACCCCTCACGTCCGTCGTACTCGAAGGGATCCACGCTTGTTGTGTTTACTAGACGAGTTGGTTTTATGTATCTACCTATCAAGGTTGGCTTAAAAAGAAAATGACTCGGCAAAGCATCGCGCTTTATGCCTACGTATTCTCATCAGAGAATGAGAAATCAGAGTCAACGTAGTTCGACCTACTACGGGTTACGGGGAAGGTGGCTCGCCAATACATCAGTATTGTGCCTACGTACTCTCAACAGGTATGAGAGATCAGAGCTTACGTAGTTCGGGATACTACGGAATATGGGGATTCAGATTCATCTGTTTTATCGAGTAGGGTTAAACAACAGTTCCAGCAGTTAGGGACAAAGCCTGTTTGCATTGGCGCTGAAGTTTAACGACACTCTTTTCTTCAGAAAAGCGTTCCTTTGAATTATGGGCCCACGGGGCAAAAAGGTTTGAAGTTTGTTTTCTGTCTTTTACGAAAGAAGTGTTTTTTATTGTGTTTGCAATTTCAATCGCACTAAAGACTATGACCTGAGAGTGAATGCGTCGCATGTCACCCAAAGGGTGCCATACTAAACATCCAGACTGTTGAAAAGAAACTCTCCAACAATCCTTTCTCAGATAGCTTAAGGCTCGTGACGTACGAAGGAAATCATTCATGATTACTGTATCTTAATTTGTTTTGAGATGAGAAGAGAACAGGCTCAACTACGGGGAGAGACTATCAAGTCCTATTGTTGTCATGCCAAGGATTCATCCTATAGTTGAAGTTTGAAACCGGGAACTCCTAGAAGTTATCATGCATAGGTTTCAACCTAAAGTTCTATCATCACTTCCTTATCAAAGGAAATGAGAGTCCTAAGGGATCATGTCAATGATACACCGAAACAGATAAAGCATCAGCTTAAACAGTAAACAGTAAACAGTAAACGACTGTAAAATGCATGCAATGCAAGTGAGGGAGGAAATGTGTGTGGGGCAGCAGCCTCCACAAGCTCATCTCAACCTCAAGCCAGAATGAATAACAGCAATCATACTGAAATAAAACATGCTATCAAGCAAAATAGTAAACTGCAATCATACAGAAGAAATAAAATCATGCTATCAAGCAAAATAAACCACATGGGCAAGGGAGTTGGGCTCTACCGAATACCCGCAAGCAAAGCCATACAGTAACAATACAAGCAGAGGGAGCAACTCAACCTCTAGTGCAATCATGCTCCTAGCTTAAATCTAGTCTAGATATGGACTTATTCTAATGCATCAAGCAAGTCAAACAAGGCACATCAATACAGAAAAGAAAACAGACAAGAAAGCAGATCAACTCCTCTCTCAACTCCAAGCTTCAGCTCTTCTAACAGCAACCCAGTCTTCAGACATCCATCACTCTTGACAAATATCAATTTGCTTCTCCAGGTTTCAACCCTTCAACATAAGTTTCAACTTATTCTCTCTTCTCTAAGCTTCAGCTCCTTAATCAGTTCCACCTTCAGGCTTCACTCTTAACCACAAGTATCAACTTGATTCCTTCAGGCTCTCCAAGCATCAAGGTAAGTATCAACTTATCTTTTATTCCTCAGCTTCAGCTCTACACTCAATCTCAATTGAATCCTCTTCATAAGTATCAACTTGGTCTTCAAGCTTCAGCTCTCTTTGCTTTACCAGTCTCAACTTGGTCTTCTCTTCCTGTAAGCTTCAGCTTCTCAGAGTAGTCATCAATCATTTAGAAGTGTCAACTTCATCCTTCAATCTTTAAGCCTCAGCTCTTCATTCAGTCTTTACTGGATCTTCAAGTATCAACCTGATCTTCTTGCTCTTCAAGCTTCATCTACAATGGCAATGCTCAGGGAATCATCCTCTTCCATACTCTTCAATGAAGTCTTCATCTTCACACTCAAGCCCAACATCTCTCAAGATACTCAGACCAAGAGAAATCACTTAACTGGATAAGCTAGGATATTAAACTGCTTATTGACCACCAAAGGTGACCTATAAGGGTTTAACATCAAAAGAATGGTTCCCTCAAAGGTTCTACTTCCTAGGTACCATCACTTATCCCTCCAAAGGAGGGAGGTGAGTACCATGGAAGGACCTTGAATCATGGGGAGGAATGGAGGTGAAAGATACCATCCATGTTTAAGAAAGAAATTGACTAGGTCTAAGCTCTACTTAATTCCTAACCCTAAAACAACAACAAAACAAACAAGTCTTCAAGCTCTCAAGTTCCTCCTTCAATCCTCAAGTCTCCCACTATGCTCCTCCATGCTCCACAAAGCAAGACCAAGCCCACCAAGCCAAGCAAAAACCCACAAAGCAAGGCAAAACAAAATACAAGCCCACAAGGGCAACACAAACAACAATCAATTACAAAAATCAATTAAAAATAGTATACTATTATATTAAAATCTAATATAATTTCTAGGGGATCCTACATACCTACCCTTAATACCCTATATGCCCCAATATCTAACTTGACCTAGAAACCCAAAATTCTAGTGTTATTGTGGACCTATGTTAAGGATTGACCTAATTCTACACAACCTAAAGTCATCTAATCAAAACTAATCAAAAACTAATCAAAATATTATGGAATAAATCCAGAGGGGAGCTAAAGTCTTAATCTAACTATCCTAAAAAGAATGGTTCAAAAATATGAAGGGAACTAGCTAAAAAAAATTCTACAAATCTATGCACCAACATAAAAGGAATTAAAAAGCTATTAAAAGAGAAAATATACAAAAAAATATTAAAAATGCATGAAATGCAAATATTTTGATTTCATAATTTTCTAGACATCAATGTGAAATAGGAGAAAAAATCCCCATGCAAAAATCATCATTTTCCTATTTAATATGATTTTTCAAAGTTTAAAGAAAAACGGAGAAAAAGAAAATAAAATATGAAAACATTGGTGTAGATAGCAATGGTATGCAATTCAATTCATGACTGGGCTGGAAATGGGGGTGCAAACAATAAATGCGCTAGGCCCAATTCTAATCAGAAAATCAACTCAAAAAATATAAAGAAAAAGAAAAGAACACGGTGCAGAAAGCAAGGAAAACTAGTTTATTATCCAGGTGGGCTCAGACTTGGGGTGTGCATAACAATAAAGCCCAATACCCCAATTAATGAAACGCCGCGTTTAAGCTCTTCAGAACTTCCCTCTTCAAACGTGAGATTAAACCTCAGCCACACGATCTGATCCCAGTCAATGGGTCCACTCTCCATCTAACGGCCATGACCTTATCTTCTTCCTCCAGCCAGGGTTTGAACTGAAGAAGCCATGGAAACAGAGCTTCATAGCTCAAGCTTCACCACAATCGTATCACCTCAATTCTCAACCAAAATCCATGGTTCAAAACCCTAATCTACTCTAAATTCAACCCTGATCACAACCATGGCCTTAAAATTAATTGAAATGCCCTCAATCTCTAAACCCGATAATGAATCAAAACTATGCTCAAATCTCAACTCTAACCATTCTTGAAATTAAAGTGATCAATCTCTTCCTCATGCTACACTGGTCAATTCTTGCTATCAAACCAAGATTATCTCTCAAGATTCAGCAAGTTATGGTGGTAAACAGAAATGGTGTCACTATCTTGAACTTCACCAAATGCTCTCAAACTTCCCAGAATTCATCTCCTACTTGTCTCTAACCATTCTAACCTAGCAAATCTAACTAATTATGCTTAAATTAGGGTGTAGAAGAAAAGATGCAAACCTGTCAAATCTTGATTATCAGATAGGTCAAAGCTTCACTTCAACCTCTCAAACTCTTCAGAATCACTCCTTGATTGATGTTAATGCTTCTGTTTGCAAAAGATTTGATCAAGAAAGCTTGAATCTCCAAATCTGATTGTGACTTGCAGCTCCCAAAATCCAAATGCCAACTCTTCAATTCTTCATGATCTTGCCCTCAATTTGGTAGGCACACATTCAGTATGATCAATGGAAGGTGTTAGGATTGAAAGAAGCAATGGAAATAGTGTGGAAAGTAGAAATTGATTTCAACTTGCAATGGAAGAAATTGAAATGGCTATCTCACTCTCCTATCTAATCTCTCACCAACCTTGCATCTGAGCAAGTTCTAATCACTATATAGGATGGTTCAGACCCATCCAGAACTTTCTGGAATCATCCAACTTGTGCTATACCTCTTGCAGCACTTGTATCTCCTTTGAAAATCTCTTTAGATGAGATATATGACATGTTAGGATACTTTACTAGCTTGTGTATTGGTTTCCCTTGTGTTTTGCATATGTACCTTAATATGCAAGCAACCATTTTCCAAAGCAAGTCCATGATCTAGACCTCAAATCAAAAATGTGGCTGAACCATTGTTTTTAAAATGCTTTCTAGAGCCAAAATGACCTATTACATGCCATGGTTTGGATGTGTAGCTTGGAAGTTTCAATTTCCAACTTTGACTTATTTAACTTATGCCTCCATTTTAGGTCATTTTTACCATTTTGAGCTAAAAGCCTTTTCAACATCTAATGACCTCCTTACTAGCCTTAAAACATCATTTTAAGAAAGTTTGATGTTGAAGATTTTTCCATTTGAAGCTTGGAAATAGGAGTTATGGCCTTATGCTTGAAATGACCTGTAATCTCTAAATGACCAAAATGCCCTTGACTTGTCAAAGCCATAACTTGAGTTCTACAAATCCTATCAAGGACTTCTAGTACTCTCTAGAAAGCTAAGAAGATGAGGAACAACATTAATGTTAACCAAAAGTTCATAGGAATCATCCTTCTTGGGAAAAAGTTGGATGCAAGTTGGGTGACTTTCAAGGCCCCAGATTCACATACCTCAGATGACCTGTAACTTGTCAAAGTCATAACTTGAGCTCTATAAATCCTATCAAGGACTTCTAGTACTCAAATTAAAGCTAAGAACAATCTCTACAACATTCATGTTGGGGGTAAGATGAGATAACAATCACATGTTGAGCTAAACTGCCTTGAAGATAGGGGTCAAACTAGGGGATTTTACACTGTCAAGCCTTAGAAACCCTAGCTTGAAACTTCTGAAACTCTTCAATCATGATGAGTTAACCATGGAATCATTCTTATAGAATCTCAATGCATCAATCCATGATCACATGGCTATTGGATTAGGTCTCAACCCTCTCCAAATCATCAGTTGACCTAGGGTTGACCCAGTCAAACCCTAACTGCACCACTCATGGCTGAGTCTTCTTATTCTTGTACAATGACCTCTCTGTTAGAACACAGATTGGTTCTTAAAAATAACTCTTTGTTTTTATGATAACTGTTAGGAAATTTTATATTTAAGAATTATATACTCTAAAATTTGTTTGAGAGTTTTACTGCAGATTGAAATGAAATTAACTCTCTAGAAGCAAATCTGAAGTATATACAAGAAGTTATCCTGACTCTGAAGCGCCAGATGCATCTTACAGAAGATTCTGATTGCTGTTTACAGAAGATCCTGAGCGTAGTCTCCAGAAGGATCTAAAGCAAGAAGCTCCAAAACATTCTGAAGCAGAAGGATCTGAAGCAAGAAGCTCCAGAACATTCTGAGTCAGAAGCATTTGAAGCTAGTCAGAAGCATCTGAAGCTGAAGCATCTGAAGCAAAGAAGAATATTTTATGAAGAGTTTCTCAAAGCATAATTCTACAGAAGTTTCTGAAAGTACTAACGCTGCCAAGTACTGAAGTTCTGTGTCAAATATGATCTGATGATCAACACGCTGAAAGCACACATGCTGCAGAAGACTCTGATACAGCAAAGTTTTGAACATCATTAGAAGACTCTGATCCATTCAGACTCTGAAGAACTTGCTGAAAACTGAAGAAGAAATATTCAAGAATATATCCGTTGGAGTAAATCAACATCTCTTTCCTCATTTGTGCTATACACAATTACACAGACAAAAAGGATTTTTCTGTGTTATCTACTTCAAGGAAAGGTCACTTGATGTGAAGACAAAAAGGCTCAGACCTTTTTGGGACTCTCTTTTCAACGCTCAGCATCCTTGGATCAGCTGCCTATAAAAGGAAGACTCCACAACATTCTTCAGTTACACAATTTGCTGAAAAGAAATCATATTATTCTAAGCTCTCATTCTTTCATATTCTTCTTAGAATTTCTTGTACTTAAACTTAAGAGAAAAATCACTGTTGTGATAAAAGCTTTATAGAAGCATTAATACTCTTGTATTTGATTTACATTAATTGTAAAGGTTTTTCCTTAAGAGGATTCAGTTTGAATCAGTAGCTCTTGAGAAGACTAAGAACAGTTGTTCTTAGGTGTTACTATTGTAATCAGTTTGATTAAATAGTGGATTAAGTCCTTGTTGAGAAAGGAAAATCACTCTAGGAAGGGTGGACTGGAGTAGTTGTTTAAATGAACCAGGATAAAAATAATTGTGTGATTATTTTTTAAATCTTAATCTTTCATACTTATTCAACCCCCCTTCTAAGTATTATGTCACCTTCAGTTGGCATCAGAGCTCTGGTTCTATGTGTGCTACCACTTAACAGTGTCAGTAAAGATCCAGAGAGAAATACTTTGATATATATTTATTTGTTACCATGGCTGATAATTCAATGTCCAATATTAACAATAAATATGAAGAAAGGGATAGGATCAGCACCAAACCCCCAATGTTTGATGGGGAGAAATTTGACTACTGGAAAGACAGAATTGAGATTTTTTTCCTAGGATATGATGTTGATCTATGGGATCTAGTCATAGATGGATATGTCCATCCCACAGATGGGAATGGCAAGAAGATTGACATAAAATCTATGACAGATGCTCAGAAGAAAGATTTCAGAAATCACCACAAAGCCAGGACTATATTATTGAATGCAATTTCACATACAGAGTATGAGAAAATTACAAACAGGGAAACTGCTTTTGATATGTTTGAATCCCTAAAAATGACTCATGAGGGAAATTCTCAAGTTAAGGAGACAAAAGCTCTGGCTCTGATCCAGAAGTATGAGGCCTTCAAAATGGAAGACTCTGAATCTGTTGAACCCATGTTCTCCAGATTTCAGATACTCACTGCTGGGCTGAAAGTTCTGGACAAGGGATACTCTACATCAGATCACGTAAAGAAAATCATCAGAAGTCTGCCTACCAGATGGAGACCAATGGTGACTGCCTTGAAGATGGCTAAAGATCTGAATAAGAACTCTCTAGAAGAACTCATCAGCTCACTGAGGAGCCATGAGATTGAGCTTGAGGAAGATGAACCTCAGAAGAAAGAAAAAGGTAAATCTGTTGCATTAAAATCTAACAAAACTGCTAAAGCTTTGCAGGTCATTCAAGAAAGCTCTGAAGAATCTTCTTCTGAAGAAGAAGATGAGTTATCCATGCTGTCTAGAAGGATCAACAGACTCTGGAAGCACAAGGGAAAGAAGTTCAACAACTTCAGAAGATCTGATAATAGAAAGGAATCTTCTGGACACAGAAGATCTGCCAAGAAAGAAGTTGTGTGCAATGAGTGCAAAGAACTTGGGCACTACAAGAATGATTGCCCCAAACTTCAGAAAGAAAAACCCAAGAAGAAGTTTAACAAAAAGAAGAAGGTTCGGATGGCAACATGGGATGACTCAGATGAATCTGAATCATCTTCTGAATCAGAAGAAGAATGTGCCAATGTTGCACTGATGGCCAGCACATAGGATCAAGAGGAAGGTACCTCAGGATATGAATCAGATTCTGAATCTGATGATGACGCAGAAGAGGTAATGGCTAAACTTACCAAAGAAGAACTTACAAAAGTTTTAACAGAAGTTCTTAAAAGTTATAACAATATTAAACTCAAATACAAGAAGCTGAAAAGCAATCTTGAATCTGAGATTGATCTTCTGAAAACAGAACTTGTTGAGCAAAAAGAAATAAATCTAAAAATCAAAAATGACTTTGAAATAACTCAACAAGAATCTGAATCTGAGACTAAGTCATGTGAAAACATTTTAGAAAAATATGACTCTAGCTTTCAGAGATTTCTTACTAAGAGCATAGACAGAAGCAAGATGGCTTCTATGATCTATGGTGTTAGTGGAAACAACAGAAGAGGTATTGGATATGAATCTTCATCTGGAAGCAATCCAAAACCTGTTAACAAACTTTTCATCAAGAAGACACCTCTGTATTCTCAATTTAAATTTGGTCACTTAAATGACATTAAACACACAAGCTCTGAGAAGAATACTTATGTGTTTAAACCCAAGGCAAGTCCGAATAAACATTATGTTGAAAAACAGAAGTTTAGACAAACCTACAAACCAACTAACCCCAAAGGACCCAAGAAGATCTGGGTACCTAAAAACAAAATAATTCCTGTTGCAGATGTTCTTAGCAGCAAGGTCAGGACACCAATCATGGTACCTGGACTCTGGATGCTCACGACACATGACAGGAGAAAAGTCTATGTTCCAAAGCCTGGAACTTAGATCTGGAGGTGACGTGAAGTTTGGGGGGAACCAGAAGGGCAAGATCATTGGATCTGGCACTATTGGAAATGGTAAACTTCCCTCTATTACTAATGTTTTACTTGTTGAAGGGTTAAAGCATAACTTATTGTCCATAAGTCAATTAAGTGACAATGGTTATGATATTACCTTTAATCAAAAATGTTGTAAAGCTATTAGTCAAAAGGATGGCTCTATCCTATTTAGTGGTAAGAGGAAAAACAACATTTATAAAATAAATCTTTCAGAACTTAAAGTTCAAAATGTTAAATGCCTCTTGTCTGTTAATGAAGAGCAATGGGTCTGGCACAGAAGATTGGGCCATATTAATATGAGACGTATATCTTAGATTAATAAACTTAATCTTGTCAGAGGACTCCCTAATCTGAAGTTCACTTCAGATGCTCTTTGTGAAGCATGCCATAAAGGGAAGTTTTCAAAAACATCTTTCAAATCAAAAAATGTTGTTTCTACTTCTAAACCACTAGAATTACTTCATATTGATCTGTTTGGACCAGTGAAAACTGCATCCATCAGAGGCAAGAAGTATGGATTAGTCATTGTTGATGACTTTAGTAGATGGACATGGGTAAAGTTCTTAAAACACAAGGATGAGTCACATTCTATGTTCTTTGACTTCTGCAAGCAAGTCCAGAATGAAAAGAATTTCAAAATTATAAAAGTCAGAAGTGATCATGGTGGTGAATTTGAAAATAAATATTTTGAAAAATATTTTTCTGAAAATGGCATTGCTCATGATTTTTCCTGTCCTAGAACTCCACAACAGAATGGGGTTGTAGAGAGGAAAAACAGAACTTTGCAAGAAATGGCCAGAACCATGATCAATGAGACAAATCTGGCAAAACATTTTTGGGCAGAAGCAATCAATACAGCATGTTACATTCAGAACAGAGTGTCTGTTAGACCTCTTCTGAAGAAGACTCCTTATGAACTGTGGAAGAACAAAAAGCCCAACATTTCATATTTTCATCCTTTTGGATGTATTTGCTATATGTTAAACACTAAGGAAAATCTGAGCAAGTTTGATTCCAAAGCACAAAAGTGTTTCATGCTTGGATATTCTGAACGCTCTAAAGGCTACAGAGTATACAACACTGAGACACAGATTGTGGAAGAATCCATTCATGTCAGATTTGATGATAAGCTTGGCTCTGAAAAGCCAAAGCAGGTTGATAACTCTGCAGATAGGGAAGTAGTCTTTATTGACTCTGAAGTTCCAGAAGCAGACAAAATTCTGGTGAAGGAACCAGAAGCAACTCCATATGCTACTCCTTTAACTTCTCAGATGAATAATCTAAACATTTCTGAAGAGTCAAATATTAGAGGATCATCATCCAGAATTAAAGCTTCTCATCCAGAGGATGTCATTATTGGAAAGAAGGATGATCCCATCAGAACAAGATCCTTTCTAAGATCATCTGAAGCATCACTATTTGGACTAGTGTCAGAAATTGAACCATCTTCTGTAGAAGAAGCTCTGCAAGACAATGATTGGATTATTGCCATGCAAGAAGAGCTAAATCAATTCAGCAGAAGTGATGTATGGGATCTAGTTCAAAGACCTCAAGGATTCAATATAATTGGTACAAAATGGGTCTTCAGAAACAAGCAAAATGAGAAAGGAGAAGTTGAGAGGAATAAGGCAAGGCTGGTTGCTCAAGGGTACAGTCAGCAAGAAGGTATTGATTACACTGAGACATATGCTCCAGTGGCAAGGTTAGAATCTATACGCCTTCTTATTTCCTTTGCTGCACAAAATAACATCACTCTGTATCAGATGGATGTTAAAAGTGCCTTTCTTAATGGTATTATAGAAGAGGAAGTTTATGTCCACCAACCTCCTGGTTTTGAAAATGAAAAATTTCCAGATCATGTTTTCAAATTAAAGAAATATCTATATGGATTAAAACAAGCTCCCAGAGCTTGGTATGAGAGATTGAGCAATTTTCTTCTGGAGAAGAATTTCATCAGAGGCAAAGTGGATACAACACTGTTCTGTAAAACAATTAAGAAAGATCTTCTAATTTGCCAAATTTATGTAGATGATATTATTTTTGGATCAACAAATATTATGCTTGGAAAGGAGTTTGCTACATGTATGCAGGCAGAATTTGAAATGAGCATGATGGGAGAACTCAGATTCTTTCTAGGAATCCAAGTTAATCAAACTCCAGAGTGCACCTACATACATCAGACAAAGTATGTTAAAGAACTTCTGAAGAAATTCAACATGTCTGACAGTAAGCTGGCAAAGACTCCAATGCATCCTACTAGCTCACTTGGCAAAGAAGAGGTAAGTAAGAAAGTAGACCAGAAGCTCTACAGAGGTATGATTGGCTCTCTTCTTTATCTTACTGCTTCTAGACCTGACATATTGTTCAGTGTTTGTCTGTGTGCTAGATTTCAATCAGATCCTAGAGAATCACACTTGACAGCTGTCAAGAGGATTCTAAGGTATCTGAAAGGTACTTCTAATGTGGGTTTATGTTACAGAAAATCTGATGATTTGAAATTAGTTGGATTCTGTGATGCTGACTACGCTGGAGACAGAGTGGAAAGAAAAAGTACTTCTGGAAGTTGTCAATTTCTAGGAAGAAATCTAATCTCCTGGTACAGCAAGAAGCAACCCACAATTGCACTTTCAACCATAGAGGCTGAATACATTGCTGCTGCTGGATGTAGCACGCAGATGCTCTGGATGAAGAGTCAACTAGAAGATTATCAAATTTTTGAAAGTAACATTTCTATCTTTTGTGATAATACTTCTGCTATATGTTTGTCCAAGAATCCCATTTTACATTCTAAGGCAAAACATAAAGAAATTAAGCATCATTTCATCAGAGACTATGTTCAGAAGGGAATCATAAATTTAGCCTTTGTTGATACAGATCATCAATGGGCAGATATTTTTACAAAACCCCTTGTTGAAGATAGATTCAATTTTATTCTGAAAAATATTGGTATGGATTTTTGTCCAGAGTAATATTTATCAGAAGCAAATTGTTACAGATGCAAAAATGCTTAATGCTCTGAAGTATTTCTTCTGATTGTTTATTTTATTCTGATAAATATTTCTTTTGGGAAACTCTGAACTAACAATCTTTAGAAGATTTGAACGTTGGCTAACGTTTCATTTCTTAAGAGAATTCAGAACAGCATGCAAGTAAACACGTGTCACACAAAATCTGAAGAGGTGGCGTGTACATAACTGAAGAGACGTTTGAGGTGAAGTTTGAATAGTAAGAATCTTGGTTTTCCCCCCAAATTGTCAGAAGCAATTAATGTTTTGAAATGATTTTTATTCTCTTCATTTAATGCTTGTTCAAACGTGCATTTTTTTCTGACTGTTGATGTGCCTAAGTGTTTTAGTATAAATACTTGTCTTGTATTCACTTTCACACTTTTCACTCTCTCAAAATTTACATGCGTTTTCATCTCCTATTTTCTCTGCATAAAAACCCAAAACCTAAGTGTTTGACAAAGCATTCTTCAATGGCAACTTCATCATCAACAACTGCTCAATTCCAATCTACTATGGCTGCTGTAACTTCAGAAAACTTGGGTGTTGCTCCATACTCTCCTCCCAAAAGAACACTTCTAACGCCAGTTGATAAATTGGAAGTTCTATGTGAATCTATGGTTGAGTTTGATTCTCTGGCAGATAATGGGTTTGAGTTTCGTTCCATAATTAGAGCTCAAGGATGGGTTAAGTATTTTGATAAGCTCTTTGGACCAGTTTACCCTCTCCTTGTGAAAGAATTCTGGATTCATGCATCAGTTTACCCCAAGTTCATCTTATCTTCTGTGCTGGGAAAAGAGATTATTATCACAGAAGATCTGATAAGAAAATTGATAGGATATGAAGAAACAGATGGTGTTTCCCACTTGCCAGCTGGGCGTGTGGACATGGATGAGGTTTATGAAAAAGTAATGACTGCTGGTCAAGCTTCTAACAAATTCAAAGATCTGAAGCCTGATTACAAGATCTGGGCCAAGATCTTCATGGGATGCATCCACCACAGGAAGTCAACCAATTCTCCAGACTATGTCAATAATGAACAGCTCTATTTCATGTATTGCCTTAGTCAGAGCACCAAGGTAGATCTTCCATACATTCTGTTTATGCATTTGTGGAACCATATCAATGCATCTAGAGAATATGTGAAAGAGAAAGGACAGAAGATCAGAACTTGGATCCCCTTTGGAAGATTGATCTCAGATCTTCTTACAGAAAATGGCTTGGTAACTGCTCTGTACGCTGCTGGAGTTACAGAGGAATTAGAGTTTATAATGGGAAAGCCTCTGAATGCTAAAAGTCTTCTGAGACTCAAAATTGTTGATGAGCTCACAACAGCTCCTAAGAAGCTGAATATGTCTGAATTAAATAAGAGGGTTCCTGTAGATGACTTTCCTCTATTCTTTGCTGAAGAGCCCAGACATATAGTGGTTATGTATATTGATGAATGCAAGAAGGAAGGAAAACCTGTTCCTGCTAATGTGTTTCAGCTAGTTAAACAACCACTACCAGATGCAGGAGAAGAAGAAGCACAACTCCAGAGGAAAAGGACTCAGCCTGTAGAAGAATCTGAACCTGTTCAGAAGAAGGTCAAGATTGCTGAGAAGCCCAAGAAGCTCTTGAAGAGAAAAGATTCTGAAGAAGCTGCTTCTGTACCTGCCAAGAGGATCAAAGTAAAAGGTACTAAATCTTCTGTATCTTCTGCAAATCTTGTTATTAATGATTCAAATGTTAAGTCTGTTCCAAAACCACCTGCTACTCAAACCACTTCTGTAACTGCTCCCAGTTCTGTTTCACCACAAAAACAAACACCTGTTCCAACTCAAATTCCAACACAAACAACAACACCAACAGTTTCTGTACCAAAACCTTCTCAACCCAAAATTCATATCAAACACTTTGTTCCACGTCCTCAACCATCAGATCATCAACCATCAGATCAACAACCATCAGAACAAAAACCATCTGAAAAACAAACATCTGTTAAACAACAAACCTCTGAACATCCAGAGAACCAACCAAAAGAAGTTCAACCAGAAAAAGCCTCTGACAATCCACCATCAAATAATCCACCTTTTGAACCTATTGCACCTGTTACTTCTGAACCTACAAAAGTAACTTCTGCTCCTGTTTCATCAGAACCACCATCCAAACCATCTGAAATTCCTTCAGAACCTACCAATACTTCTGAACCTCACATCCCTGAGACAGAAGTTCTTGATGTCACACCTTTAAAAACAGTGTTTCAAGTATCTTCTACCTCTTGTACACCTACCACATCATCTAACTCCTCAGAATCAGAAATCCACCTAGATTTTCTAATCTCTCCGTCTGACAAATACTCTGAGATAACCAACCTGAACCTGAACCTGAACCTGAACCTACCATACCTTCTAAAACTCCCATTCCAGATCCTATGCCTCCACCTGCACCATCATCTGAGATATTAATCCCCAATTCCAACCCAACATCTTCTATATCCTGTGCACAAGTTTCTTCTCTTTTTCATAATCTGTCTTATGGTTTCAAACTGAAAGACTTTTATGACAGAGTTGAACCATCTGACCCCTTCAAACCTCTGAAACCAAAACTCACAGTGGCTATTCCATCTGTGCTTGTTTCATATATTCAATCAATGTCCAATATAGGATCTTTAGCAACAATTTCCATCCAAAAATCACTTTTTCCACCAACTCCCCAACCCAAACCTATCACTCTGGAAACCTTGCTAAAACCTCTGCCCAGACTTAATATTGATCATTTATTTCAAACTTTTTTGCAAGAAATACAGATGTATTTAGGTACTGTTCAGAAGAAATGCTCTGAAACAATGGATGCCAAACAATCTGACATCATCTGGAACGGATTCATAAATAGATTCAACACTGTAGCTTCAAATCTGAAGAACGTCTGTTCTGATGGTGCAAAGCTCAGAGCTGAAAGGACTCTATTCTGGACTGTCAACAAAACTGAACCTCTGCTTCGTTTAGATGCTCCTCCACCATCAACAGAATCTACTGATAATGCATTGACTATGACCCTGGTAGAACCCTCTTCAGGATCTACAGAACCAATGGCAATTGACTCTGTTCAGGCTACAGAACCTCCTAATTCTTCATCTGAGATAAAGACAGAACATCCAGACTTTGAAGACAAGATTGCTGCCCTGGAAGCTGGACAGTCAGAGATAAAATCCTGGATGGCTAAGCAGGATAAGAAGTCTGAGGATATGACAGAATGGATGTCAAAGCAAGATGAGAAGAATGAAACTATGACTAAGTGGATGTCCAAGCAAGAGCAATCCTCCTCTGAGATTACAGATCTATTGAAGATGCTTTTGTCCAAACACTCTTAGATTTTTTTCATTCTAATGTTTTTTTTTGCATCTAAACTTTATTGCTATGTCTTCTGATGCTTACCTATGTACTCTTGCTCTAATCTTTTGAATGAATCAAGTTTTCTCCATTTAATTATCTTATTTACTGTTTCCTTTTATTTGTCTTTTTAAAAGTTTTTTACTTTTTGCTTATGACAAAAAAGGGGGAGAAAATATAGATCTGAACTATTTAATATAACTTTACCAGAATGAATCTTCAGACATATCTATTCTATCTAACATTTAATTTGACTATTTCAGAACATTTGATAAGTACACTATATAAAAGAAACTCTGAGTCTCTCAGATCATTTGTCTATTATCAAACTCTGAATCTTATATCTGCAAGACATTCTGACCTTCAAAATGTTATATGAACAAACAAGATCTAACTCTGAAGATTACTCAAGACAAAAGGGAAGTTTCTATTCCTTTTTCATATTTAACTCAGGGGGAGATTCATCATCTCAGGGGGAGTTATAATTCTATATGTTCAGTTAAATAAAATTTCTGATACTTTTTGTCATCATCAAAAAGGGGGAGATTGTTAGAACACAGATTGGTTCTTAATAATAACTCTTTGTTTTGATGATAACTGTTAGGAAATTTTATATTTAAGAATTATATACTCTAAAATTTGTTTGAGAGTTTTACTGCAGATTGAAATGAAATTAACTCTCTAGAAGCAAATCTGAAGTATATACAAGAAGTTATCCTGACTCTGAAGCGCCAGATGCATCTTACAGAAGATTTTGATTGCTGTTTACAGAAGATCCTGAGCGTAGTCTCCAGAAGGATCTAAAGCAAGATGCTCCAGAACATTCTGAAGCAGAAGGATCTGAAGCAAGAAGCTCCAGAACATTCTGAGTCAGAAGCATCTGAAGCTGAAGCATCTGAAGCAAAGAAGAATATTGTATGAAGAGTTTCTCAAAGCATAATTCTACAGAAGTTTCTGAAAGTACTAACGCTGCCAAGTACTGATGTTCTGTGTCAAATATGCTCTGATGATCAACACGCTGAAAGCACACATGCTGCAGAAGACTCTGATACAGCAAAGTTCTGAACATCATTAGAAGACTCTGATCCATTCAGACTCTGAAGAACTTGCTGAAAACTGAAGAAGAAATATTCAAGAATATACCCGTTGGAGTAAATCAACGTCTCTTTCCTCATTTGTGCTAGACACAATTACACAGACAAAAAGGATTTTTCTGTGTTATCTACTTCAAGGAAAGGTCACTTGATGTGAAGACAAAAAGGCTCAGACCTTTTTGGGACTCTCTTTTCAATGCTCAGCATCCTTGGATCAGCTGCCTATAAAAGGAAGACTCCACAACATTCATCAGTTACACAATTTGCTGAAAAGAAATCATATTATTCTAAGCTCTCATTCTTTCATATTCTTCTTAGAATTTCTTGTACTTAAACTTAAGAGAAAAATCACTGTTGTGATAAAAGCTTTATAGAAGCATTAATACTCTTGTATTTGATTTACATTGATTGTAAAGGTTTTTCCTTAAGAGGATTCAGTTGGAATCAGTAGCTCTTGAGAAGACTAAGAACAGTTGTTCTTAGGTGTTACTATTGTAATCAGTTTGATTAAATAGTGGATTAAGTCCTTGTTGAGAAAGACAAATCACTCTAGGAAGGGTGGACTAGAGTAGTTGTTTAAACGAACCAGGATAAAAATAATTGTGTGATTATTTTTTAAGTGTTAATCTTTCATACTTATTCAACCCCCCTTCTAAGTATTATCTCACCTTCACTCTCTAGGCTTCATGATGGCTTTCAAGACATCTCATAAGCTCTCTCAAAGCTTCAAGTCCATCCTCATAGCTTCAGAATTATCTAAGGAGCTCCCTCAACTCTCAAGTTAGGAGGCACACAACCTTGGTTTCAACCAATCCCTCTGAGGATCTCTTAACTTCTCTGACAAAGATATCAACCCTTGAGCACTTGAATAACCTTCTTGGCTATCTTCAAAGTCTTGATTGTTACTCATACCTCTTGATCTCTTGCATACATGTCAATGAAATGCAAGTGATAATGCTAATGTGAATGAGATGAACCACAAGCTAGGTAAAGAAATGTTGGTCAAATTTTGGGGTGCAACAGCTGTAGATCTTCGTCCTCAAGTCATCAAGGGGTCACCGGTTACACGGTAACTGGTAATGAATGGTTGATTATGCCGTCAGGCATTCTGTGTCATAGCAGAAGAATTCCTTATCGTCGCCTATGGACTTATCATGTTGCTAGGAACGTAGACAACATCTTTGTCGGACTTCATCAGTAAGTCAATAAGGGATCACCGGTTACTTGGTAACTGGTGAAGGGCTACTCTCAAATCTCCGTCGGGATGATTATCAGATTTCGCTGCAGCTTCTTCCTCAAGTCATCAAGGGCTCACTGGTCACTCGGTAACCGGCGATACATAGCTGATATTGTCGTCAGGCATTCTGCGACATTACGGCAGAAGGATTCCTCGTGACTCATCAGGTCATTAGGAACTTTTTTAACAATCCAGTTAATTATGCCATCGGGCATTCAAAGACAATTTCGGGCGTCAGCTGGACTTCGTTAGTAAGTCGGCAATAGAATCCTCAGTCAATCATGAACCAAATAGGGATATCCAAACTTCTGCCATCAGGCACTCCGCATCAACTGAGAGCACTGCTTCGACATCACAGCTGGACTTCGTCAGTAAGTCTTAAAATAAGGATATGCAATCTTTTTGCCGTTAGGCACTCTGCGTCAGCTGAGATAACCGCTTCGATATTGCCGTTGGACTTCATCAATAAGTCTTGGGTTTTGGCACCTCTGTCGGACTTCAATCATCAAGTCTTCAAGGAAATTTCAACTTCTCTGTTGAAAACCTGTTGGGGATGACACATCTCCGCTGGGGATTCTAGAGAACTATCAAGTAACTCTGTTTCGGGTGATTCAGAAATCATTCTGGACATATAAACTCTGCTGAGGGAATCAAGAATCATCTTGAACAATCAACTATGCTGGGGATTTCAGAATCATCTTGAGCAAATAACTCTGCTGGAGATTTCAGGAATCATCCTGAGCAGACACTCTGCCGGGGACTCTAAGCTTCAATCTTGAGCAACCAACTCTGGCGACTTCACTGGGGATTTTAAGAATCATCCTAAACAATTAACTTCGCTGGAGAATTCAAGAATCATCTTGAGCAAACCATTCTGCGGAGGAACATCTGCAAAACAAGAACGGTAACGCCCTAGCTCATGTTTCGTATGCATATGCTTTGACAATGGCGTAATGCTCCACACGGTGGAAATGCTACGCATTTAGGGTAAATACTATGCAATCATGCAAAATGCTATGACCCCATCAGCAAAATAAATGCTGAAGGGAGAACCCTCTTGTCAAGGAGAAAAGGACCACTCTGGTAGAGAGGAGGAATCATCCTGCCGAGGAGAAGAAGTCACACCAATCTCAATTGGATCCCGCCTGAGGAAACGAACTTCAGTCGACTGCTGCAGGGGAATAAAGCTCTCCGAGAACTTGGACTCGCTCAACTGGGTATTCAAACCACAAACTGTCGAGGAAAACAATGTCAATCGCAGAAATAAACTGCACGGCATTCGCAGCAAGACTTTCCTGGAGATAACGACTCCGGTGGGGAAATACAGCGTCAGCTATTCCACACTCTACTGGGGAAAACCAATCATGGCCCAAACGGCTTCCCAGGACTCGGCTCTCTTGGGGATCTGCCAGCTCGGCTGGGGTAGAAGGAGTCATCCTGCTTACTGGGGGAGAGTACAACTCTGTGGGGAATCTCAATTCCACTGGAGACTTCAGTCTGGTCTATCGAGTACTGCATACTTGCGGATAGTCTTCTACGAGAGAATTGCACATTGACTTAGTGCTGGGAAATGAACATACACTTCAGCGCATGACTCAGCTGGGGAATGATGATCCTACCTCAGGATACATCTGGTTGGGGAGAATCTTCTCTGCTTGGGGGATACACATCAATGCTCTTTGTCCTATGTTCGGGCTCCTTGGGGAGATGCTGCTGAACTTGCTGGGGAAGAAGGAATCATCCTGCTTGGGGACGCATACGGCGTACTGCCCAGAATAGGCTATACCTGCAACGACACAAACAAACAAATAAGATACCCTTCTCAAAGGGACCTATCAAGGTTATCATCTCGCGACAATGTTCAAGTAATTCATTGTTTCAACAATCAGTGGCCTAGGCCAGTAAGTTTATGTATGCGCATTTTATCAAAAACATCGGCGTTTCTTTTCGCAAACAAAACAGATAGATGCTAAAAAAACAAACAGAATTGCTGAATAGTATACATTTTATTGAGGACGAACCCCTGAATGAGTAAAAATGTTTTACAACAGATGCAAGCTCCTGGAATGAGGAAGCTGCGCGAATATAAAAACATAAATATACATCAGTATATACACAAATGTCGGCAATGTGGCGTAGACTAACACCATGAGTTGATCCCTCTATGACCCACTCGACTTCGATACTTCTCCGACGCTTCAGCTTCAGAAGAGATTGATTCAGATAAACAGCCTTCAGGTCTTCCAAACCACTAAACAATGAAAGTCCACATGTGGAACACAGTCATTTGCTTTTTCAAATCCCTAACTTTTGCCTGAATCGCCCTTCCGGGTTTTCGATTCACCGGGATACCCTTTTTTGCCAAAGTCGCCCATCCGGGTTTTTGACTTTGCGGGTGTACATTATTTTCTTTCATATCCCTAATTTTTGCCTGAACCCTTTTCTTTTTTTATGGTTCGCCGGGATGCCCCATTTTTGCCTGGATATTCTTTTTCTTTCCAGCGGGTCATTCTTTAAGCAAAGTATTTTTTAACTGCGTCCGCGTTCACCGGGGATGCAAAATCTTCGCCATCCATCGTGGATAACAACAAGGCTCCTCCCGAGAAGACCTTGCTGACGACATACAGACCTTCATAATTGGGAGTCTATTTGCCCTGGTGATCTGAGTGTGGAGGAAGAATCTTCTTCAGGACGAGATCACCCGTTTGAAAGCTTCTAGGACGCACCTTCTTGTCATAGGCTTTCTTCATTCGGCTTTGGTACAGGCGACCATATGCAATCGATGTTAACCTCTTCTCGTCCATCAGGCTAAGTTGGTTTAGTCGGTTCTTAATCCATTCTGCCTCATCGAGTTTCACGTCCACCAAAACTCATAAAGAAGGAATCTCAACTTCTAACGGTAGGACAACTTCCATACCGTACACCAGTAAGAAAGGAGTTGCCCCGGTTGATGTACGTACCGTCGTACGATAACCGTGCAATGCAAATGGCAACATCTCGTGCCTGTCTTTATAGGTCACCACCATCTTCTGTACGATCTTCTTAATGTTTTTATTGGCCGCTTCAACGGCGCCATTCATCTTCGGCCGGTAAGGAGATGAGTTGTGGTGTTCAATCATTAAACTTTGGCACAGCTCCTTGATCATCTTGTTATTCAAATTCGAACTATTATCAGTAATGATCCGCTCGGGAATTCCGTAATGACAGATGATGTCCCTCTTGATGAATTTAGCCACCACCTGCTTGGTCACGTTAGCATATGAGGCTGCCTCCACCCACTTGGTGAAGTAGTCAATGGCTACTAAAACGAAGCGATGACCGTTAGAAGCGGTGGGCTCGATCTTGTCTATCATGTCGATGCCCCACATGGAGAACGGCCACGGGGAGGACATGACATTTAACGGGCACGGCGGCACATGAATCTTATCAGCATAAATCTGGCATTTATGACATCTCTTCGCGAATTTAAAGCAATCCGACTCCATCGTCAGCCAGTAGTATCCTGCTCTCAGGATCTTTCTTGTCATAGCATGTCTGCCGGCGTGCGTACCAAATGTGCGTTCATGGACTTCTTCCATGAGCATACTCACCTCTTTCTCATCTACACATCGGAGTAGCACGAGATCGTGGTTTCTTTTATACAAAAATCCATCAGGATTGAGATAAAAATTTCCAGACAGCCTTCTCAGAGTCTTCTTATCCTGGGTTGACGCTCCCGCAGGATACTCCTTAGTCATAAGGAAAGTCCGGATATCATGGAACCATGGCTTGCCATCGGAGGCTTCCTCGATCGCAAAGACGAACGCAGGTCTGTCAAGATGAGAAAGGACAATTCTCGGAGCTTCGTTCCAAAAATTGACTTTATACATCGAAGCCAACGTGGCTAAGGCATCAGCCATTTGATTTTCAGCTCTGGGTACATGATGGAGTTCCACTCGATCAAAGAACGGAAGCAGCCTTCTGGCATAATTCATGTACGGCACCAAATTCGATTGGCGAGTCTCCCACTCCCCTTTAATCTGGTTGATCACAAGTGCCGAGTCACCATATACATCTAGGTTCTTGATTATCAAATCAATTACTTCTTCTAGACCCATGATGCATGCTTCGTACTCTGCTTCATTATTGGTGACCGGAAACGTCAGTCTAGCGGTGAACGGGATGTGGGATCCATGGGGAGTCGTGATGATCGCCCCAATGCCACTTCCACAAGAATTAACCGCCCCGTCAAATACCAACTTCCACTGGGACTTCCTATCTGGCCCCTCGGCGGGCAACGGTTCATCACAATCTTTCACCTTGAGAAACATGATATCCTCATCAGGGAATTCAAATTTCATCGGCTGATAATCTTCGATCGGCTGTTCGACAAGGTATTCAGACAATACACTTCCCTTGATGGCCTTCTGGGAAACATATTGAATGTCATATTCCGTCAACACCATTTGCCATCTGGCAATCCTACTTGAAAGCGCTTGTTTCTCGAAGACGTACTTGATCGGATCCATCTTCGAAATTAGCATGGTTGTGTGATTGAGCATGTACTGTCGTAAACGTTTGGCAGCCCAGACGAGTGCACAACACGTCTTCTCCAGCATTGAGTAACGAGATTCACAGTTTGTGAACTTTTTACTCAAATAGTAAATGGCATGCTCCTTTATGCCCGTCTCGTCGTGCTGACCGAGAACACACCCCATACTATTCTCAAGAACTGTCAAGTACATGATTAAGGGTCGTCCAGCCACTGGGGGTATCAAGATCGGAGGTTCCTGTAGATACTGTTTTATCTTATCGAATGCCTTATGGCAATCCTCGTTCTAGATAATCGCCTGATCTTTTTTCAGTAGTTTGAACATCGGCTCACACGTGGCCGTGAGCTGAGAAATAAACCTTGCAATGTAGTTTATTCTGCCCAGGAAACCACGAACTTCTTTTTCGGTTTTTGGCGCTAGAATTTCTTGTGTCGCTTTTATTTTCGCAGGATCAACCTCAATGCCTCTTTCGCTCACGATAAACCCCAGTAGTTTTCCAGACCGTACTCCGAAGGTACACTTGTTAGGATTCAGCCTCAAGCTGAACTTCCTAAGCCTCTCAAAAAGCTTCAGCAAATTGACCAGATGTCCCTCCTCCGTTTGGGACTTCGCAATCATGTCATCAACATAGACTTCAATCTCATGATGAATCATGTCATGAAACAAAGTGACTATTGCTCTTTGGTAAGTGGCCCCTGCGTTCTTCAAACCGAAAGGCATTACCTTGTAGAAAAATGTTCCCCAAGGTGTAATAAACATAGTTTTCTCCGTGTCCTCCGGCGCCATCTTGATCTGATTGTAGCCGGAGAAGCCATCCATGAACGAAAACACGGAAAACTGAGCTGTATTTTCGACCAACACATCAATATGAGGGAGCGGGAAATCATCTTTAGGGCTCGCCCTATTCAAATCCCGATAATCGACGCACATTCGCACCTTATCGTCCTTCTTCGGTACAGGTACTATGTTGGCGACCCACGGTGGGTAAGTAGTGACCGCTAAGAAGCCAGCATCAAGCTGCTTCTGCACTTCTTCTTTGATCTTAACGGCCATATCTGGTCGCGTCCTTCTAAGCTTCTGCTTAACGGGAGGGCAATCTTCTCGTAGCGGCAAGTGATGGACCACGATGTCAGTGTCAAGTCTGGGCATATCTTCGTAAGACCAAGCAAAGATGTCACTATACTCTCTCAGCATCTCGACTAATCTCTGCTTGCATCACTCTGCAATGCGCCCCCTATCCTGACGTTCCTGACCAGTTCTTCAGAACCTAGATTCACAATCTCAATCTCTTCTTCGTGAGGCAGAATAACTTTCTCTTCTTGTTTCAACAAGCGGGCCAATTCTTCGAGAAGGTCTTCGTCTTCATCAATCTCTTCTTCGGCTTGATAGATCGGGCAATCAAAGTCGAAGTGAGTCGTAGAAGGTCCAGAGTCGATGTCATATGTGATGTGGATCCTGCAATAACAAGGGTTAAGCTTAAAACAAGGATATGCAGGTTAGCACAAACCCTATTGCCATTTTATTGTTTTTCAAAACAAATATAAAACAGGAATAACAGAGATCACAACATTTGAATGCGAAGAAAAACGCCTTTTGATTTATTGGTAAAATGCATGTACATAATCAAACAAGGCCCTGACAATAAAACCGCTATGCCCCGGGTAGGACATAGGGTTGTACAACGATTGGAGAAAGTAAATCATTACTCTTTGTCTGTCACTTGGATGGTATCCCTGATGGACCAGTTGTTGAGGCTCTGGCCTAGTTTGCTTGGTTGGATCCAAGAGTCTAGGTCGCAATCGCTGTCTTCGCCGTCTTCAGACACTGCGCTGACACTTTCAAATATCACCCCGCCACTGGTAAACTGGATCGGCCCTTTACCTCGCGACGCACTGTGAGAAGAGGAGGCTTCAGCCGCAGGAGAGTATCCTAACCCAAACTTGTCCTGTTTGTTAGGTATTTCTAGAACTTGCCCCCAGCCTGGGGTAGATCCGGCTTGAACAACGGCCCGGGCTTCCTTGAAGGAAGAGAGAGTCATCTCTGGTTTCTCAATTATTACTGGAGTCACGTCCTTGACCTTAACGGCTTCGAACGCCTGACATAGGGTTTTGTGGATTTCCCCATCCATCTCAACATATTTGAAGGACGACAAATGGCTCACCATTATGTCTTCCTCGCCACATACCGTCACGATGCTGCCTCCGACAGTATACTTGAGTTTTTGGTGCAACGTGGAGGTCACGGCACCAGCAGAATGGATACATGGCTGGCCTAAGAGATAGTTGTAGGCTGGCATGATGTCCATGATGTAGAAGACTGCGTCGAAAGTTTCCGGCCCAACTTGGATTGGCAGAGTTACCACTCCAAAGACATGACGCTTGGTTCCATCGAAAGCCTTCACAACCAGATCACTGGGTGTGCAGATCAATCCTCGAGTATCTAACTTCATCAGTTCTTTCTTCGGAAGAACATTGAGTGATGACCCAGTGTCCACCAACACATGGGCCATAACTGTTCCCCTACACTCTATCGAGATGTGCAGGGCGCTGTTGTGGTTTCTTCCCTTCGGCGTCAGCTCCAGGTCAGTGAACCCTAACCCGTTTCCAGCGTTCACGTGGGCTACTACCCCTTCCAACTGGTTGACCGAGATTTCCTGCGGTACATACGTGGCACTCAAAACCTTTAACAACGCGTTGCGATGTGACTCCGAACACAGCAACAAATTCAGGATGGAAATTTTCGAGGGTGTTTGATGAAGATGGTCCATGATCTTGTAATCACTCTTCTTGATCAACCTTATGAACTCTTCAGCGTCCTTTACAAGTAAGTCCTTCTCTACCCCACGAGGAGTTTCCTCAAAGACTTTACTCTTTCCCTTATCAGTTTCCTTGGCTTTGTCTGCTTTGTCCGCCACAATCTCAGGTGGGGCAAATACCCGTCCGCTTCGCGTGATTCTGCCGATTCCCACTAGGTTATCCACAGACCGCCCAGATGGTTCTAGGTCCAACTTCTGTCCGTTACAGTAGACGTCCGCCCCATAATGCCATGGGACATCGTTGGTGCTTTCAAAAGGTATCGGCCTGGCCTTTGTGATGGTAATTGTGGGCGGCCTGAGTGCAGAAATGGTTATCGTCTGGCGAGGGATGGTGATGGTGGCAACCTCGTCATCTTGCTTCAGCATTACCTCTCCAGATCCACATTCGGCCCTTCGGCTAAACTGCAAGATTCCTTCGGTCATCAGACTCTGAATCCCCTCTACCAACTGTTCACATCCATCAGGACGAGTCGCACAACCCATACACAATTCTCCAAAGCCCGGGAAGAAGCCTCTCTTCATCAGCTTGGCTTTAACGAAGCCAAGCGGTGTCTTCAGATCCTTGACATCAGTCAACACATCTAAATCCTCTTCTTCAATAATGGCATTCACCCCACCTCCCTTATGATTCGGCATAGGGTTCTTTGTGACATTCGACACATTATCTGAGAAATTGATGATCTTAGCATCCACCATATCTTGCACCTTGTGCTTGAAGGCTTTGCAGTTTTCTATCGTGTGGCCAGGTGCCCCTGAGTGAAAATCACATGTTGCATTCGCATCATAACCCGGCGGAGGTGCTCATGTCAAGGGAGCCAGGGTTCTCTTCTGGACTAGCTGTAACTGAAGCAGCATTTGTAACAGCTGAGCATAAGACATGGGCGGCGTCTCGAGGTGACGACTTGACAGAGGTGCCCTGTTCTGATATTTTCTGTACCCTTGCTGATTTGGCTGCTGCTGCTGCGGCGGCTGCTGTGGCTGGGGTTGCTGGACAGCAGGGATGGTTATGCTAGCCACCTGCTGGTGCTGGCTTTTACTTTTCCTTCGAGCGTTGGACACATAGCTCGTCTCCCCTTCACGCCTTTTGCTACCATATGGTTTATTTCCTCCTCCAGCCGAGGATAGATCAACACCCTGAATTTTTCCCAAGTTGATCCCATTTTCAACGTGCTCGCTAGTAATGATGAGATCAGAGAAACTTCCTGACATACCGCTGACCAGTTTCTCGTAATAAACCCCCGGGAGAGTGGCTACAAACATTTCAACAAGCTCTCGTTCAACCATCGGCGGATGAACTCTAGCTGCTAATTCACGCCATCAATGGGCGTATTCTTTGAAACCCTCGTTGTTCCTCTGCGACAAGTTCTGCAGTTGAACCCGGTTCGGAGCCAAGTCACTGTTATACTGATAATGGTGCACAAAGGCTTCAGCCAGTTCCTTCCACGTGCGCACACTGGTGGGTTCCAAACTCATGTACCATTCCAAGGATGGCCCGGACAAGCTATCCTGAAAGAAGTGCATCAGCAGCTTCTCATCTTTAGAGTGGGCGGACATCTTTCGGTAGTATGATCTTAAGTGGACACGAGGGC
Organism: Lathyrus sativus; assembly: GCA_963859935.3. Taxonomy (NCBI): domain Eukaryota; kingdom Viridiplantae; phylum Streptophyta; class Magnoliopsida; order Fabales; family Fabaceae; genus Lathyrus; species Lathyrus sativus. The sequence goes on along the minus strand of OZ012740.1, from coordinate 180,629,872 downwards.
AAGTGGTGTCCTTGTACTTCTCAAAGTCGGGTACCTTGAATTTAGGAGGCACCTTGAAATCAGAAATCAATCCCAATTTAGTCATGTCGACACCAATAGTGTTCAGGTTCTCGAAATTCCTCATTTTGTCCTCGAGTGCCTTAAACCTCAGACGTGCTTCAGCAGTCAGTTCTCCTTCAGCACTCCTCTGTGAGAACAAATCTTCTTATCGATCTTCTAGCCAGGGCTGGGGCCCATACAGATTTCCAGCACCTGTGTTGTCGTTGCCCAGTCCAGCATTGCCATTAGCTTCAAAGTTTCCATTACCGACGCTGGTCGTATTACCATTGAGCCCAATGTTAATGATCACGTTGCCGTTACCACTTCCATTTCCCCCAGTCACGAGGATGCCATTCTGAGGAGTTTCAACAGGCGGAGGGGTTGGAACGCTCCCTCCACGAAGTACACCATTGCTGTCAACCCTTGAGATCAAAGGCTGGACCAATGTTCTGAGTTGGTCTTGGCCGTTGGCAACCACTTGCATGAGCTCCATGAAGCAGTCCATCCTCTCTCAGAGTTCCTGGACGTCAGTTTACACTTGTTCCATTGCTCTAGCTTGATTTGCTCTGGTCGGATAGCGGTGGATCGGTCTTTGATCAATCCTGGAAAAACCTGCATACACAAAGGGTTAGAAAGAAAAATGACAAGGTGCTCGTTATGCTAATGCTTCATGCAAATGCAAACGTGTGTCTGTGCCTTGGGGAGATCCCCCCCTGATCCTAGTTTCTGAGACAAATAAAGTCTATGATCCAATCATGGAAAAGAAATCCTCATATATTCATCTGAAAAGCCCGCTCGGGTAGCATACAACTGTAATCACATACAACTGAAGCAACATGACCCCAACCAACAGACCTGGCGGTGGTCAGCATATCAATGCATAAAATGTACAAAAAGAGATACAAAAGATCAGGTGCGGCCACGGGCACGATAATCTTCTATCAACTTCTTTGTAGTGGAGTGATCTGACTGAGTAAGCAAACCCTGGGTCAGCAGGTCCTTCTGACTGATGGACTTTGAGAGGTTCTCGGCAACGCTCCTAAAAATACCTTCTTCGGAATGGTTCTCAACTCTTCTTCTCTTAGCATCAGCCCGGAGTTGAGAATCTTGCAAAATCGCCTCGGCCTTAGCCAATCTATACTGGACGTCATGTCGCAGGGGGGCTTCAGCCTCTGTACTCTCGTCTTTCACCATAATCTGAGCTTCCAGCTCGGCTACTCGTTGCTTCAGCTTTTCTTCCCGTTCTTTGTACTTGGCTATGGTGTTGCTCCAGACCCCCTCGTACTGGGTAAGCTTCCGGTACACTCTGTCCAGATCATGTTTCTTGGTTATCAACACGCCATGTACTGCCTTCAGGTCCAATCCCAGACGTTCCCTAGCATCAGTTTCTGTGGTTAGGCTGGAGCCTAGACGGTTGATCATCTCAGTCTGCTTCTTGCAGGTATAAACGGCTTCACTTTTCTCTTTCCGAAGTTGAGCGATCTCTTTCTCCAACTCTTCGTTGGCCTTTCGTAGCTCTTCCTTCTCTTGGAGTACCTGGTTGAATTTCTGAATATCAACGGTAGTAGGCTCTTTGTACACGGGAGCATACAATGGTTCCACGGCAGGAAACAACATTAGAAACTTGGCAGCTCTCTCTTGAACCCAAGTCACATACGGATCAAAGGCCTTGTTATTGCTTTTTCCCAGCAAGACTTTCCCCTTTCGGTGAATCTTACTCCAAGCATTCTGTACCTTGACCAAAGTGTCACCTTCAAGCAACCCTGTGAGATACAGAGATTCTCGTATCTCTTCCTCTTCAGGAGGACCTCATAGTGCATACCCAAATTATCGTACTAGAAGAGATGGATTATAGTTCATACATCCATTCCTTCCGACCAGGGGGACGTTTGGAAAGCCACAGCAGCTATGTACAATATCCTTGCCCAGCAGATCTCTATCAAACCAGATGATATCATCAGTAGTCAAACCTATCAAACGCGCAGACCAAGGCGAAGACTCAGAAGAATCAATGAACGACCCTGACTTAGGAAGATGGCTAGCAAACCACTTATACAGTAAAGGAGCACAACATGCGACGTTCTTCCCCTTTCTGTTTTCATTCTTGCTGTGAACTGAATGGTAGACGTCTCCGAGGAGAGTGGGCACTGGATTCCCGGAGGCAAATATGTGGCAAGCATCCATGCTTATGAAGTCCGGGTGACTTGGGAACATCACGATCCCATAGATACAAAGGGCTAAGAAGGCATTGAACACATCCCAGCGATCCTTCTCGGCAAACTTTCGGGCTTTTTCCATCAAGAAAGGCAAAGGGAAACCATTAGCTCCAATCTTTCTGGATACCATCCCTTCCAATTCAGACTCATCTACATGAAGAGCGTCAGTCAACATACTCAATTTGGGTTCACCCTCAACATGGTAGTAAGGCATTTGATTCATCAAAGGCACCCCTAACAAGTCAGAGTACTCTTCCAAAGTTAGGGCGAGGACATAATCTGGAAACACGAAGCATCTGAGTTGTGGGTCGTAAAACTGCAGCAGGGCGTAAGGCCATTCAACTCGTACGTAGGAAGCTTATACACAATACTCAGCAATCTCCCATAACTCTGTCTGAAACTCTCCATCACTGTCTTATCAGCCAAATAAATCAAAGCTCGCAATTCTCGGATGTCAGGTGTTGGTAGCTTGTAAGCCACAGTCTTCTTCAGAGATGCCATATCTGCCATGAGGATCAAGATCACTAGAACCAGGGGAGAAATATGCACCTGCAACACAGACACACGTTAATGACATGCAAATGAGGATGCAAACAATGCAAAATGCAATCATGCAGCAGGAGATCAGGACAACTGTGTTGTTGAGGAGATGAAGGTTCTGTATCAACAAAACCACAATACTGCTCTGTCAAGAACAACCACATCTCTGATGAGAAGAAACCCTTGATACTAGACCATAAATCTGCTCTGTCAAGAACACCCACATATCTGATGATGAGAACCCCTGATATTAGACCATAAATCTGCTCTGTCAAGAACACCCACATATCTGATGATGAGAACCCATGATATCAGACCATAAATCTGCTCTGTCAAGAACACACATATATCTGATGAGAAGAAACCCCTGATACCAACAAAACTGATTCACTGTCAAGAAAACCAGGTAGTCTGAAGGTTAAGGTTTCCTGCAATAACCCAACCCTTCTCACAGGTATGGACCTAATCACGGAAAAGGTTCGGCATCCTATGTGGTGATCAGCGTCACAGACTTTCAAGAAACGATGGTACGATACCCAAAAGGTGTGGCATCATCATCTCTTTAAGTGGCCTCACTTAGCTGAATTCCAAATGATCGGTTCCCAGAGTCGACAATCCTCAGATCCAACAACCCCTCGAGTCCAAAGGACCGATAGGAAGCCATCAAAGAGAACCTCGTCTGAGTGTGGATTACGTGGGAACAGCTGCAAGAAAAGCAAGCACGTCCTGCACTAACCCACTCTAATACTATGTAGCTCTCAAGCCTGGGTCTGGCTTCTCACTCATCAGAATGCCCCTCCCACAGCAGTACAGATAATCATATCATGCTGAAAATAAAGTACGGGAACTAAAATGCGATAAATAAACACAACCCAACAAGTAATCATAGAAGCGCTAGGATTGACTCTCGCAGGCGACGTTGGATCCCCAAATTGACTCGCATAAGGGACGTTGGATCCCAGGAAACTATGAAGTCCCCAGTAGAGTCGCCAGCTGTCGCTACCACAAAAATAAGGTGCCGGCAAAACAGAAGAGTTGCCACCTTTCGTTATTTATCCCTCAGAGCGGGAAAGGAAACGATCAGAAAAACCTGACGAGAAAGGTATAAGATAAGGCCGTCGCAACCATTGTCTGGGTTCGGGAGTCGGTTACGCAAGGGGAAGGTATTAGCACCCCTCACGTCCATCGTACTCGATGGGATCCATGCTTGTTGTGTTTATCTGACGGGTTTGTTTATTCTATCTACCTATCAAGGCTGGTTTAAAAAAGAAAAGAAAATGACTCGGCAAAGCGTCGCGCTTTATGCCTACGTATTCTCATCAGAGAATGAGAAATCAGAGTCAACGTAGTTCGGCTAACTACGGGTTACAGGGAAGGTGGCTCGCCAATACATCAGTATTGTGCCTACGTACTCTCAACAGGTATGAGAGATCAGAGCTTACGTAGTTCGGGATAATACGGATTACGGGAATTCAGATTCATCTATTTTTCGGGTAGGGTTAACAAACAGTTCCAGCAGTTTGGTGTACGTAGCTCGACCCTCGGAGACTTAGGCGTTACCGTTTGCGGTAGAACTGGGAGTTAACGACACTCTTTTCTTCAGAAAAGCTTCCTTTGAATTATGGGCCCACGGGGCAAAAAGGTTTGAAGTTCGTTTTCTGTCTTTTACGGAAGAACTGTTTTTTATGTTTGTCTGTAGTTCGTACAACACTAGAGACTATGACCTGGGAGCGAATGCGTCGCATATCGTCCAAAGGACTTATACTAAACATTCTAGACGATTGAGAGGAGGCCGCTCAATTATCATTACCCAAGTAGCTTAAGGCTCGTAACGCGCTTATACTAACTTGCGTTTATTATGTTTTTTACTGTCGTTTCAAAATGAGAAGAGAAGGGGGACAACTACGGGGAGACTATCAAGTCCTAATGTTGTCATGCCAAGGATTCATCCTATGGTTGAGGTCTGAAACAGGGAACTCCTAGAAGTTATCATGCATAGGTTTCAACCTAAAGTTCTAATCATCACTTCCTTATCAAAGGAAGTGAGATTCCTAGGGGATCATGTCAATGATGAACAGAAACAGATAAAGCATCAGCTTAAACAGTAAACAGTAAACGATTATAAAATGCATGCAATGCAAGTGAGGGAGGAAATGTGTGTGGGGCATCAGCCTCCACAAGCTCGTCTCGACCTCAAGCCAGATATGAATAACTGCAATCATACAGAAGAAATAAAATAAAATGCCATCAAGCAAAACACAAACCACACAGGCAAGGGAGCTGGGCTCTACCGAATACCCGCAAGCAAAGCCATACAGTAAAAATACAAACAGAGGGAGCAACTCAACTTCTAGTGCAATCATGCTCCTAGCTTAACACAATCTAAACATGAACTTATTCTAATGCATCAAGCAAAACAAACAAGTCACATCAATACAGTTGCACAGCAAGCAAACAGACAGGAAAGAAAGTAGATCAACAGCTTCCCCAGCCTCACAGCAAAGCAATCCTCTGACAGCAGCTTAGCCCTCAGTCTGTAACTGTTCTCAAGGCTCTCATCTTCAATAGAAAATGTCAACTTGCTTCTTCAAGCTTTCAATACATCAATCACAAGCATCAACTTGATCTTCATCTTCTTCAAGCTTCAGCTCTTTCCACTTCACACAAGTGTCAACTTGTTCTTCTTGATCCTCAAGCTTCAGCTCCAAGGGAAGTCTTCAAACAAAGGGAAGTATCAACCTCTAGCATCTTCAATCTTCTAGCAAGGAACTCCATCCTCTAGCAAGGGAGAAAGATTCATCTAACAAGAGCAAGGTGTGGATAGTGGTGAGCAAAGTGAAGACCAAAGGTCACCTCTGAGCACTCCACTATCAAGGAAAGACACCCTCAAAGGTTCTACCAATTTGTGAGGAGCCAATCATCCTACCAAAGAAGGGATGAGGCCTTCACAATGGGACCTTACATCATAGGGAGGAATGGAAGTGATCAACACCTTCCATGTTTCATGAAGGAAGAAAATCTATTCTACAGGATCTCCCTAAAACCCTAATCCTTAACCCTAAACAAACTACGCCAAAGGGAGAAAAACTTCAAGTCCAAACTCCATCATGCATTCCACAGCAGCCCACACATGCCTTCATCATCATCCAAGAGGAAGAGAAGCAAAACCCTAATCTAAGGGAACTAAAGAAGTCATTCTAGTTGAGTTAGCAAGTTAGGATCACCTAAAACCTAGTACTAATGTTAAATCCAACTAAAATACTAAAACCAATTGTAAAATCCTACAAAAATAACTATGGGAACCTAAGTCAATCATGAGTCTATCATGTTAATTCCAGAGATTAAATCATCCAATAAGTCCTAGAAATAAATTCTAAACTATGGGGTACTAAGGTTAAACCCTAAAACTAGAGCACCTAAAGTTTCAATCTAAAAACCTCATCTAATTTCATCACAAAAATGTGAAAAAAATATTATCGGAGCATACATGTCTAAAATAGCTACACACAAAAAATCAGCTCAAAAATCATCACCAAGTGATCACACAAAAATTCACAAGACAAGGTATCAACCATAATGAAATTAACATCAATTAAAATTCAAAAAATGCAATTAAAATCACAAATGCATGAATCCCTAATCTTTCGATTTCCTAAAATTCTAGACTCATTCATGAGTCAGGGGAAAAAAATTTGGATCAATTTGAGTTATTTTCCTATTTATTATGAATTATTTTCTAAACTACATGAAATGATGAAAAATAAAGAAAATAAGAAGAAAATGATAAAACCTGCGTATCAAATAGCAAGTATCAACAGTTCATTTCAGGAATTTGGGCCAAACGGGGGTGTGGATATCAATCAGTGCACTAAGCCCAAACCATTCCAATTAATGAAACGGTGCGTTTCATTCAAAGTCTCTCTTCATAATTTGAAATCAAATCGTGGCTGTGTATCCTTGGATGGAGTCAAAGGTCCAACCTTCATCTGATGGCTCATGCTCATCGTCCCTAAATTTAAACTGAGATGGAGGGAGTTCTCAGACGGTGGCCTGAGTTGCAGCGCCACCGTCTTCTCCGGTGAGGTGCTCGTCTCAGGTCATCAAAAATGTCAAACCAATACCCAATCTTACTCAATTTTTCATCCTGAACACGAATCAAATTTACTAATTCCTTCTCTAACTTCAAACACGATAGGATTTTCAGAAATACACAAAATCTTGATCATCACAATTCTCAAAGATAATGATCCTAATGTAATCTATACTTCTCACTGATCAATTTCCACTATCCAATCATGAATATTCCTTCAAGAATCTTGAGAAATCAGGCTCAACAGAAAATGATCCATGACCTAAAGTGTCTATTCCTCAAATTCTTGTACCAAAATCCATCTATGTCATGCTATGAACTTAACCACCTAAAGATTTCTAGCTATCTCTTCATATATTAAGCAGAATTTGGATTTGTACAAACCTGGTTTCATATGAAGAACAGGTGCAATCCTTGCTCGATTCTTCCTCCACAATGATCCATATTCACTCCAAATCTTCCTCTGAAGCCAATGCACACCTCAATTTGGCTTGATTCCTCTTCAATCTCAAAACACGATCTTGAGTTGCAGCTCTGAGTTTTCAATTGCTATCTCTACTACCAGCTTCAAATGCTTCCAAAAAAATGGCCGAACACACTCCAAAAATTATATATAACTCATTAGAATCATCTAGAAAGTTCTGTAACCACCCAAATGAGATTTTGCAATTTCAATTTCTCTTCAAAATGTCATCCACACCAGTCACGATTCTGGCTCTGTTTGGGAATGAAAATGCTTGGAAAATTCATCTCATGAGATATTGAATTGGTTTGTTATGTTTTCTTCCTTGTTTGCAATCCAATGGTGTGAGTTTGATATGTTGCTTCATCATGAAGTAACAACATGAAATGGCATGAAAATGGACTCAAAACAAAATTCTAGCATTGCCAAAGTTTCTAAAATGATTTTTCCATTCAAAATGACCTATAATTTTGCCTTGTTTGGACACAAAATGAATTATTTCAATTTTTTGTCATTAAATGCCTTTAATTCTTCCTTTTCAAAATTTTCTCAAACCACATCCTTCCTTGAGCCATTTTAATGTCTCCTTGATGCATGGTCAAGGTTAAAACCCCATTTTGAGCAACTTTCAAGTTGAACAAAATTTCATTTGAGGTGTCTAAGTTGGTGAAAATGACCTATAATCATAAATGACCCATAATCACAACTTCCCAAAATACCCTTGACCTCTCAAAGCCATAACTTGAGTTATACAAATCCTATCAAGGACTTCTAGTACTCTATGGAAATCTAAGAGGATAAGGAACAAAATTCATGTTGACCAAAAGTTCATAGGAAACATCCTTCTTGGGAATAAGTTTCATGCAAGTTGGGTAACTTTCAAGCTCCAAATTCACATACCTCAGATGACTTGTAACTTGTCAAAGCCATAACTTGAGTTCTACAAATCCTATCAAGGACTTCTAGCACTCAAATTAAATCTAAGACCATGCTCTACAACAATCATGTTGGGGTCAAGAAGAGATGACAATCATATCTTGAGTTAAATAGTCTTGAGGTCAGGGGTCAAACTAGGGGATTTTACACTGTTAAGTCTTAGAAACCCTAGTCTGAAACTTCTCAAAATCTTCAATCATGATGAGTTAACTTTTGAACCATTCTTATAACATCTTAATGTATCAATCCATGATCACATGGCTCTTGGATTAGGTCTCAACCTTCTTCAAATCATCAGTTGACTTAGGGTTGACCCAGTCAAACCCTAGTTGCACCATTCATGGTTGAGCCTTCTTAATCTTGCACAATGACCTGCCTAGGCCTCAAAGTGATCTTCAAACCTTCTCATGAGCTCTCTCAAGACCTCAAGTCCACCTTCATGGCCTCATAATCATCTGATGACTTCCCACAACTCTCAAGTTAGGAGACACACCCTCTTGGCTTCAAGCACTCTCTCTGAGGATCTTTTAACTTCTCTGACAGGGATATCAACCCTTGAACATCTGAAAAACCTTCTTAGCTAGCCTCACAGTCTTGTATAGCTCTTAATTGGTAATCATACCTCTTGATCTCCTGCATACATGTCAATGAAATGCAAATGATAATGCTAATGTGCATGAAATGAAACATAAGCTAGGTGAAGAAAAGTTGGGCAAATTTTGGGGTGCAACACACACAGGCTCTGAATAGATCCTCTAAAGACTGGATAGTTCTCTCTGTCTGTCCATCCATCCGCGGATGATAGGAAGAGTTCAACTTCAAAATGGTACTCAAAGCGTCTGCAAACTCTCCCAAAATCTCGATGTAAATCTCAGATTTCCATCTGACACAATATTTGACGATATCTCATACAACTTCACAACATCCTCAATATACATCTCAGCTAGCTTCAACATAGAATGATTAATCCTCATTGGTATAAAATGAGATGATCTAGTCAATCTATCCAAAATCACCTAAATTGAATCATATCCCTCTCACAGTCTTCGGCAAACCCGACACAAAATCCATGGAAATACTATCGCATTTCCACTCTGGAATATTCAACGGTTGCGTCAGACCCAACGGTATCTGATGTTTAATCTTCAACCTTAGGCAAGTCTAACCAGCATATACAAACTCTTCAACCAATCTACCAACCCAAATCAGATTTCTGACCTCATCAAATCTCATCAAGAATACCACTAGTAAGGTCCAACATACTAAGCTGAGCTCCATAAGAAGTTTCTTCATAAACCAAACTCATATCACGAAAATTGCTCAATCCGTTCTAACTCTTTTACCATCGTCATCGGTATAGGCAAAATTTCTAAATCAATGCATCAGCTACCACATTTGTTTTACCCGAATGGTAATTCAACCCAAAACCATCATCCTTCAGAAGTCCCAATCATCTCTTCTTCCTCACAGTCAACTCATTCTGATCAAAGAAGTACTTCGAACTCTTACGATTACTACACATCTCAATTCTTGAACCAAACAAATAAAGCTTCCAAAGCTTCGACACACCTATAACAACAACCAACTCTAAGTCATGCGTCCGCTAATTCCTCTTATGCTCTTTAATTTACTTTAAAGCATAAGCTAAACTTGCTGATGTTGCATTAACACACCTCCCAATCCCATCAACGAAGCATCACAATGTACCACAATGGTTCTGTCGGATTCGAAAAAATCAAACCTGGGCTATTTTCAGTCTTCTCAAAATCTCTTGCAACTTTTATTCATACTTTGCATCCCAAAACAAAAGCTTGAACCTTCCTAGTCCATTGTGTCAATGGCAAAGATAACTTGGAAAAATCCTTCAATTAATTCCAATAACAATCTGCCAACCCAAGAAAACTTCTAATCTCAAATACAGGTTTTTGGAGCTTCCCATTTCTATACAGCTCCAACCTTCGTCATATCAACCACAAACTTTCCCAAATAAGTATGGAAAATCCTGTTCATACTCTACAAACCCACATGGTGCATTAGTCACACCAAATGGCATCACGAAATACTCATGATGTTTATATCTTGTTTTAAAAGCAGTCTTCTGAATATCTTCAGCCTTCACACGAATCTGATGATACTTAGTTCTCAAATCTATCTTACTGGACACACTTGCAACAACCAACTGATCCATCTGATAACAAGAAATCATATAGATATTTTCATGCATAATTCAACTAAAATCTAACCGTTTTCGATCCGATTTCGGGTTATTTCCGTGTATTTGTCTGATGTTTTGCAGGTATCCAACGATCACGTCTAAACAAGGCAACATGAAGAAAAGAAGCAATCTCATATGAAATATGGACGAAAAAGGAGTGAAAATACAATGAAAAGCGCAGCAAGCTGTTTTTGCTGATGTGACGACCGTCACAACTTCATGACGACCGTCACACGGGTGACGACTGTCACACCTTGTGACGACCGTCATGCAGGCAAAAACGCCCCACTCAGATTACACGTCAAAGGATCAGTTCCAATTCCCACAGAGTGGACCACTACTCCCTAAATTATCTGCCTCAAGGTCCATCATCTTCAGTGATAACCGTTGGGATTCCACTTCTATAAAAAGGGAAGCAGGGGACTTCAGAAGGGTGCTGCATTCATACCACGAAGTGCTGCCGAATTTACTTTCCAGAGCATTATTTTCCAGTTTTATTCTTATTTGTTTCTCTTTACCTTTCCTGTATTCCCATTTTCATTCTTCTGCAATTTCTATTTTATTGTACGATCAAATTGGCACTAAAGACCAGAATCCTGCCAACATCTGTGGAGGATCTGCCCAAAGACCAATTGGCATATTTACAGGTTTTCATTTTGATCGACTTCAGTTTTATTATAATGCAAATCATTATTTATTATTCTTATTTATATTTTATCTTTCCCAAATCCATGTCTAGCTAAACTTAGGTAATTGATATGTAGTAATAATTCGAATGGGATTTGATAACCACTGATTGAAAAACTCTCTTTTCAAAAAGTAATTTATGGTCTGAGTGTTTAAAATTGATTCACTGAATAAACTTCGTCGCGAAAGCGAGAACTTATTTAAAAGTAGTTTTGCCACGAAAGTGGGAAATTAATTAAGATACGAACCAACAAGCGAAAGTTGCGGTAAGGTCAGATAGTAAACACTAGGCATTTGTTTTAATAACAGCGAAAGCACTTTAAAATGAATTAGAACTTAGAGATTTCCAAAAAATAATTTTAACCCCGAACGGGATACGAAAGTGTACGTTTGGCCCTTAGGATTATGATTAGCGTCAATAACCATCGTGAGACGAGAGTCTTCAAATCTCCATTTTCTGCTTAAATAAACTTTGAAAATTATTTCATACACCAGTAATTTATCAAATCCCTGAAGAACACAATTACTACGTATCGATTCAATCAATTATAATCTAAATAGTAATCTTAGTTCCCTTTTAGTGACAATCTTATTCCCTTAAACATATTCTACCTAGCTAAACATAGTAACTCCCGAGAACACTAGTTTGATTACGAGTCCCTGTGGGATCGATATCTATTATTACTACGCGATAGACTGTGCACTTGCAGTTAGGTTGTATTAGACATAGAAAGTCGCGATCAAGTTTTTGGCGCCGTTGCCGGGGACCCGTTTAGTCAATAGTGTAACCTTCTGTTACGCCGTATAGACTAGGTTAACAATTTTCATTTTTTTTCCTTTACTAGTTCTATCGATTGTATGCCAAGAAATCGCCCGCAAGGCGATATCGTAAAACCTTCGGTCGCAGAACTAGAACGCTTCTTACATTTAAGAAGTAGAACCATTGAGTACCAACTCAAACAACTCAAACATAACACTCCCGAACCTCTCACTCTCATTCCCAAATCAGAAGAAGAAGAACCAGAGATGGCTGAAGGACCTCCAAACAAACCGCTGAAGGCATACGCTACACCATCTCAGGTGGAGCCTAGAAGTAGCATTGCTGCCCCAGCTATTACCCGAAATGATTTTGAGCTGAAACCATCATTGTTGTCGGCTGTACAACAAAACCAATTCTCAGGAAACGCAACTGAGGATCCGAACGAACATCTAACGAAGTTTGTACAATACGCAGACACAGTGAAAGCAAATGGAGTAACTCCAGACGCGATAAGACTTCGTCTTTTCCCATTCTCTCTTAGAGACAGAGCGTGGACATGGTTACAATCGTTACCATCCAACTCCATTACGACGTGGGAGCAATTGAAGAACGTCTTCTTAGCGAGATATTTTCCGCCAAGCAAAACTGCTATGCTTAGAGCTCAAATCAACGGATTTCGACAGAAAGATACTGAATCTCTTTACGAAGCATGGGAACGATTCAAAGATATGATGAGAACATGTCCTCACCACGGTCTAGAAGACTGGGTGACAATCCATACTTTCTATAATGGGCTTCTATACAATACTAGATTGACAATAGACGCTGCCGCAGGCGGTGCACTTAAGCCATACGATGAAGCCTATCAATTAATAGAAAACATGTCACAAAACCATTGCCAATGGGGAGGTGAACGCACTCCAACTGAGAAAACCACAGCGAAAGGTGGGATGTACGAAATCAGCAGCCTTGAAAAGTTCAATGCTAAAGTAGATGCTCTAGCACAGAAGATTGATAGTCTGACCATTAACCCCACTGCGACTGTCGCTGCAGTATCTCCAAATTGTGAGTTATGCGGAGGCACCACTCATAATGCACCCGAATGCCCATTGCTAGCCGGAATCCCACCAGACCAGGTAAATTATGCTCAAGGAAATCCCTACGCAAATACCTACAACCCAGGTTGGCGAAATCATCCAAACTTTTCTTACAAAAGCAAAAATGCATTGCAAATGCCTACTGCTCCGCCAGGATATCAGAAACCAGCTGCTCAGAATGCACCTAGGAAATCAAACCTCGAGTTGATGATGGAAAAGTTCATAGCTACTCAAGCTCAAACAAACAAAGAATTCCTGAATCAAAACAAACACACTAGCGAGCAAATTAAACAGTTGACAGGAAAAGTAGACGCTTTAGCCACCCACAATAAAATGTTAGAAACTCAGATATCACAAGTGGCTCAACAACAAGCCTCTGCTGCCGCACCTGCTGGCACATTTCCTGGACAACCCGAATAGAATCCCAAAGGCCAAGCAAATGCTGTGATACTAAGAAGTGGAAAAGAATTGGACGAACCGATCGATCCGAGGACCGAAAACTCAGCCATGCAACAAAAACCAACTGAACAAGCAGAAAAGGAATCTGAGTTAGAGAAGAAGGAGGACAACGAGAAGGAGGATACCGCAAGTGAAAAAACTCAAGCACCTCCAGCGCCATATAAACCACCTATTCCTTATCCGCAAAGACTAATAAACTCCAAAACTTCAGGACAGTTTAAGAAATTTGTAGAGCTCCTTAAACAGCTGAATATTACTATTCCTTTTACAGAAGCGATAACTCAAATGCTGTCATACGCTAAATTTCTCAAAGAAATCCTGTCGAATAAGAGAAAGATCGAGGATAACGAAACAGTTACACTTACTCCAGAGTGTAGCGCTATTATTCAAAACCGCATGCCTCCTAAATTAAAAGACCCAGGTAGTTTCTCCATACCCTGCGTCATAGGAAAGTTCGTAATAGACAAAGCTCTATGCGATTTAGGAGCCAGTATCAGTGTTATGCCCTTATCTATATGCAAAAAGCTGAATATGGGAGACCTCAGACCAACCAAAATGTCCGTTCAATTAGCTGACAGATCAGTAAAATACCCCGTCGGAATACTGGAAAACGTTCCAGTACGCATAGGACAATTCTACATTCCAACCGACTTCATAATCATGGACATCAAGGAGGACACTATAACCCCAATTATCCTAGGAAGACCGTTCCTAGCTACAGCTGGAGCTATTATAGACGTGAAGAAAGGAAGGCTAACATTCGAAGTAGGAGAAGAAAAGATAGAGTTCATTCTCACCAAGTTCTTACAAGCACCAGCAATAGACGATACCTGCTATTTAGTAGACGAAATTGACGAATGCATAAGAGAACTTGAAAATGAAGAGACCACATATTCAGAAATAATAAAGATTCAAATACCCGACATTTCTGAAGATGATAATTGGCGTAAACCGTATAAAGACGACAGCCTAAGCGAAAGCTTAGCACTGACCCCAAACCATATGTCAGGTCCGAAGAACCCATCTTTAGAACTTAAAACACTACCCAAAAACCTCAGATATGAATTTCTAGACGATGAATTAAAAAGACCAGTGATAGTCAACGCCGACTTAGGACAACCAGAAATCGAAAAGCTATTAGAAGTCCTAAAGAAGTACCCCACCGTGTTAGGCTATAACATAAGCGATCTAAAAGGTATAAGCCCTTCGATCTGTATGCACCGAATTACAATAGAGGAAGACTCTAAAACCTCTCGAGAGCATCAGAGAAGACTGAACCCCATCCTGAGCACTGTAGTCAGAGATGAAGTAAAGAAATTGCTAGATGCAGGAATCATCTATCCGATCTCCGATAGTGAATGGGTTAGCCCAGTTCACGTCGTACCAAAGAAAGGAGGAGTCACAGTAGTTAAAAACGAAAAAGGCGAATCAATAACAAAAAGAGTCGTGACTGGAAGCAGGATGTGTATTGATTATAGGAAACTTAACAAAGCTACACGCAAAGATCACTTCCCGTTACCCTTCATAGACCAAATGTTGGAAAGATTAGCCAAACATTCATATTTCTGCTATCTAGATGGTTACTCAGGATTCTTCCAAATTCCCATCCATCCTGATGACCAAGAAAAGACTACATTCACCTGTCCTTACGGTACTTTTGCTTACCGCCGAATGCCGTTCGGACTCTGTAACGCTCCAGCAACCTTCCAAAGATGCATGATGGCAATCTTCACAGATTTCATAGATGACATTATGGAAGTATTTATGGACGATTTCTCGGTATGTGGACAAAGTTTCGAAGGATGCTTACAAAACTTAGAAATGGTACTAGAACGTTGCGTAAAAGTAAACCTCGTCCTAAATTGGGAGAAATGCCATTTTATGGTCCGACAAGGAATAGTTCTAGGACACGTCATATCAAATAGAGGGATTGAGGTAGACAAAGCTAAAATAGAGATTATAAAAGATCTCCAACCTCCAAAATCCGTACGAGAAATACGGATTTTTCTAGGACATGCCGGTTTCTACAGAAGATTTATAAAAGATTTCTCGAAAATCACAAAACCTCTGACCGGCCTGTTAATGAAAGATGTTGAGTTCGTCTTCGACGACGACTGTCTAAAAGCATTCGAAACATTGAAATCAGCCCTTATCACCGCACCAATCATGCAACCACCCGATTGGCGACTACCGTTCGAAATCATGTGCGACGCGAGTGATTACACTGTAGGCGCAGTTCTAGGACAAAGGAAGGACAAGAAACTCCATGCCATCTACTATGCCAGTAGAACCTTAGATCCTGCCCAAATGAACTACGCTACCACAGAAAAGGAACTTCTAGCAGTTATATTTGCGCTTGACAAATTCCGTTCTTACTTAGTAGGAGCAAAAATCATCATATACACAAACCACGCTGCCATAAGGTACCTAATAAGCAAAAAGGATGCTAAACCAAGACTATTGAGATGGATCCTGCTATTACAAGAGTTTGACTTAGAAATCAAAGATAAGAAAGGAACCGAGAACGTTGTTGCAGATCACTTATCCCGAATAGAGGGCATCAGACATGAACCAGTACCGATAAATGACGATTTCCCGTACGAACGTCTGATAGCCAAATTATAAAGTGACACGCCCAATTCAATCTCGGAAGATCCAGAATTCGAAAAAGCCGTAGAAGCCGTCTATGCCCAAGTCACATTACCTTGGTATGCTGACATCGTTAATTACCTCGCTGCGGGCGTGCTTCCACCAGATCTTACTTATCAGCAAAAGAAGAAATTCTTCCACGATCTGAAACACTATTATTAGGACAAACCCCTACTCTTCAAGAGAGGGGCCAACAACATATATCGTCGCTGTGTCCCAGAGGAAGAAATAGAAAATATCATTTCCCAATGCCACTCAGCACCATATGGTGGTCACGCTAGTACATCTAAGACGTGCGCTAAGATTCTCCAAGCCGGCTTATTCTGGCCTAATCTCTGGAAAGACGTTCACATCGCTGTGCAAAAGTGCGATCGATGCCAACGAACTGGCAATATCTCACGACGCGATGAAATGCCTCAGAAAGGAATCTTAGAGATAGAAATCTTCGATGTCTGGGGAATAGATTTCATGGGACCATTCCCACTTTCTTTTGGTAATAATTACATACTCGTCGCTGTCGATTATGTGTCTAAATGGATAGAAGCCATAGCTGCTCCAACAAACGACGCACGAGTAGTAATCAAACTCTTTAAAAACACAATCTTTCCTAGATTCGGTGTACCCAGACTCGTCATTAGTGACAGAGGATCTCACTTCATATCGCGAATATTCGATAAACTTCTCTCTAGATATGGAGTTCGGCACCGAGTAGCTACACCCTATCATCCGCAAACTAGCGGACAAGTAGAGGTCTCGAACAGAGAAATAAAACAGATCCTGGAAAAGACTGTCGCTACCTCAAGAAAAGATTGGTCGTCGAAGCTACAAGAAGCTTTATGGGCTTATAGGACCGCATTTAAGACACCAATAGGTACTACCCCCTATAAATTGGTTTACGGTAAATCCTGCCATCTCCTTGTAGAGTTAGAGCATAAGGCCTTTTGGGCCATTAAGACACTCAACTTCAACTACACCGAGGCAAGAGAAAAGTGAATCTTGAACTTACACGAGTTAGAAGAACTTCGATTAGACGCTTACGAAAATGCCCGTATCTACAAAGAACGAACTAAAAAGTGGCATGATAAACATTCAATCAGGAAACAATTCAATGTGGGAGACATTGTATTGCTCTTTAATTCACGATTAAAACTCTTCCCAGGTAAACTAAAATCTAGGTGGTCTGGACCCTATGAAGTGACTAAAGTACTTCAGAGTGGAGCTGTTGAAATTACCGATAAGACAAATGCACCATTTATCGTAAACGGGCAACGTCTAAAACATTACAATAAGAACGACAACAGTCCTCAAGTCAGCAATATAACATTGCTTGAGCTTCCAGCTCAGACACCCGAATAGCTTCTCACCAAGCTATCGTCAGGCTTTAGACGTTAAAATCAGCGCTTACTGGGAGGCAACCCAAATTTCCCTCGTTATTGCATTTCATTTTTCTTTAAAAGTCCACTTTGAAAATCCACCAAAAATTCTAAACTTATAATTACTACTACTTTCTACTTTCGTTTGTTTTCATATTCTATTTTATTTTTCCTCTTTTGTCTTTTGTTTCTACCACTTTTCGTTTCTAAAAATCCTGACTTCAATTTCCTGTTTCAAACTTTTCAGGATTTTTAAAAAAGTCTTCAAAACATTCCTTCTGTTTACTCCGAATTACCTGCGAGTATGGCCGAATACGACTTCACAAAGGTTCACTTCCAAGGACTCGCTCAAAAGGCAAGATTTGCAGCACTGATCGAAAGAGAATTCGCCTTAACGTTATATTATGATAAGGCTACTATGGATAAACTAGGGATCACAGATAGCATTCAATACCTGTTCAATCAACTAGGTTGGGAGAACACTGCTCTGAAAACACGTTTCGCTACCTACAAGGATCTTACCTATGAATTCCTTAGTTCTTTCAGATACACACCCAACTATGGTTTTGGATCCAGCACAGAGTTGATGACGTTCCGATTGTTTGGAATGGACCAAACCCATAGCCAGATGTCACTAGCTAACCTCCTAGGATTCCCTAGCGGACCGCATGTGTTCATCAGTGCAGAAGATGACGATATTGATTTTCAACTCGATCAATTCTGGGGTAGAATCACAGGCGACTATCACCCTGAACCAGGCAGAATGCACAATGATGACATACACAACCCAGCCTTCAGATACTTCCATAAGATACTAGCCCACACCTTGTTTGGAAAAGAAGAAAATATTACTGCAGTATCTAAGGAGGAGTTATTCATCATGTTCTGTGCTTCTCAGGGACGGACAGTAAATGCAGTGCCTTTCATGATGAGATCTTTCAAACGCCTCACGCTGGAACCTCAGACACCTATCCTTATAGGAGGCCTGGTAACAATGATTGCCCACGAGCTTGGCCTTAGATTCCATTTAAATGCAAGCACTCGTTTTGGTACCATCCGACCCATGAACATACAATTCTGCTTTAACAGGCGCATCTTAGGAACTATGGGACCTGGACCGTATGAGTACCTTATTAACGAAAAACCAGTACAACTATTCACACTGCCTGATCATCTGATGACAAGCATCCACAACAAGGACAACTGGCTCTATGAATTGGATGAGCCTATGGGACCTCCTTCACCACACTCAACACCCCAGAACTATATGTATGACAGTGACCACATCTCTGAGGCACACGACTATATGTACTATGAGGACGCTGCATCTGAAACTGAAGTAGACCCTACGACTCGTCCACACTACAATACTTATCCTGAGCCTATCCCTGAGGAGACCATTGACAAAATGGATGCCGTGTTACTCAGATTGGACAACGTCGATACAGCTCTGACTAATGTAAAAGCTGACATCGCAAGCATGCACAGCGAACTGGTAGGCTTCATGGATCTAGTCTGCGACCAACTCGACTACTATTCACAGAAATTCGATGAGTTGAAGGCACGAAAAGATTAGTTATTAGCTCTTAGCAGTAGTTTCAGTTTAGTCTAGTCTAGTTAGTTTCATTTAATCATTTGGATTTTTCGCATTGTTAGTTTTATTTATGTACTACATACAATTGTTTCAATACTATGTTATTTCAATTCTAGTTTTTATTCAATTACTCTGTTTTCGCATCATTTGTTGTTTGTTGGCTGTTATATTACATCACCGTATCAATACTAAGCCTTAAAGTCACTACGAGTACGCCCTCAGAGCAAAATTCTGCGTTCTGCAGATTTTGTTGCTGTGACGACCGTCACAGCCTCATGACGAGCGTCACGCGGGTGACGACCGTCACACCTACGTGACGACCGTCACGTAGTCAGAAACTGATATCTGATAAAACAGGGTTCGTGTTCTCTTCCACTTCCCCCCATTATCACTTTCAATCATCCTAACTCCTACCCCACTATGAATTTTCGTCCTCCCCACATTGAACTATAAATTTCAACTCCAAATTCAACCTCCAAACCACACTTCTGTCAGTTTTTCCCTCTTTGCAGAAAAACCCCAAACCTCAGAAACCTCTCCATCTTCCAACAATGGCAAGGAATGCAGAAAACCCAGATATCAGTAACATCACCTTCAGTGAAGGAGACTTAGGCGAAAGACAGCGAGCAAACTACATTGCATTTCATCAGAGGTCGCTCCAGCCGACTCACTACCCGCACCTTCCATCACTTACGGAGCTTGGACTCCTTGAAGGTGTAACCTGGATGCTTCAAAGAGCAGGCATCTGGAACCTCTGCACCAACCCACAGCCAACGTACGAACAACTCACTCTTGAGTTCTTGAGTTCGTTCACTTACGCCACATCCAGCGGCGAACTTAACCAGCACACAGGTGTCGCATGCTTCCGGATGTTTGGAGTCAACTATCAGGTGAATCAAAATCAGATTGCCAACATCCTACAACTACCTCGTGGCGACAACGCTCATCGCCGCATCACCGATCAGTTTCAGCACGAAGCTTTCGCACTGTGGTATCAGTTGACCGACCTCAATGCCGATGGTTGGGACTCCCTACACGCCACTCATATCCATAACCCAACCATCCGGTACTTTCACAGAGCATTGAGCAACACTATTTTCGCCAGAGACAGCAACCACAAAGTGAACTCGAAAGAGCTTTTCTTTCTCCATTGCGTCTTCAACAATGAACCTGTCAACGCTGCCCCGTTTCTACTGGCTCACATTCAGGCCAACTGCAACCGTGGCTCGAAGCCATTCTACTTTGGCGGGATTGTCACTGCTATTGCACTTGGGCTGAACCTTGGCGACCGCCTCCAGCACCTCCATTCCATCCCCTCGGTGTTCCTTGACACCGACCACTGCAGAGCCTCCCATCTCATCCGCTCCATAGCTGACGGAAAATACCATCCGGTTGTGCGTGGCAAGACCATCCGAAGCATCATCCTTCCGTCCCGCACCCGCATCCATCCAGACGACCGTACCAACTGGTTGTTCGACCTCACTGCCCCTCCTGCTGCCGCTGCTCCCACTCAGGACCACACTCACGGTTCCGACGATGAAATCCAAGCTGAGTTGGACAGGTCCGAGCAGCCAGAGGCATCGCATCCTCCTCCTCCAGAAGGCACATCCTCCCGCCGCCGCCGTCATCATCTCGTGCTAGACTACACAGAAGAGGACCTCCGCCGCTCCCTAGACCAGCAGGCACAGATACTCACGATGTTGCAGCAGCAGAATCAGCGAGCTGACCAGTTCGAAGCTTGGCACCGGACTCAAATGCAACAACTTCACACCGGCCAAGCTACGATCACTGAGAGCCTGGCGAATCTGACCTTGCAGGTCGAAGGACTCCGAGACACCGTCTACCACACAGGAGCTATGAGCTATGAGGACAGAGTAGCCCTTTCCAGAGCCAGAGGACGCCAGCACAGACGTGACAGAGGTCGTGACTAGATTTCCATTTTTCCTTCATTGTTTACTATATTTCAGTTATTTGTATTTTCATTTTCAGTTGTATCTCCCTCTCGCATGCTACATGAATCAGTGAGGACACTGATCAAGATAGTGTGGGAGCGGAGCCTTATTTCCATTCCATTGTACTCTGAATTTCCTTTATTTCCTTTATTTCCATTTCACTACACTTTGAATTTTCGTAATTTCTATTTTTACACTCTCTATTTTTAGCAAATAAAGCTCGTCTATATATTTTTCCCGCTGCGCAAACAATCCCCACATTATTCAACGTAAACAAAAATTTTAGTTCATTCCTCAAAAGCAAAAGCACCACGAGAATGCACCTGAGTTCAAACCAAGTTTTGAAACTCCGAGGAAACGACAGTTCTAACAAAACCAGTACCGTCCTGACACCTCAGATCTCTAGTTTATGCGAGTCAGTTTCACTACCTACGCGTACCAAAGTCTCAAGTGTCTACGCAAACTCAACCCCCAGTAGTTTATACTAAGCAGCCAGCACCATCCTAGAACACTTCTAAGCGAGCGACCGATGCAAATAAGTGTATGATCCCCAAAAAGATGAAAAATCATGAAAAAGGAGCTAAATAGCCCAAAAATATAAGATACGTTTCCTTCTAAGTTAGGTGCTCCTCACCCGAGCATTTAGCCCAACGGCACGAAAAACTCATTGAAAATCAATGACATAAAATTATGATCAATGAAGAAGATCAAAAACAGAAATGAGATCATATTCACTAACAGGTCGACTTGCCATGAAAGTGTGCGGACAACGGGCTTAATGTGATTGCGCTAGAACAAACAGGGTGAACTTGCCACGAGAACCTTGACACCAAGATACAGTAGCATGACTGAGACCGATTTGCATAAAAAGGAGACCTCCGAAGACTTGTAGTCCAGTGTCATCATGATACTCGTCTTGTTCCTACCAAGAATCCCGGTTTTTCCAAACTCTGCGAACGAAGAAGTTGCCTCGTGCTTGCCGACTTTTCCATGTTTTACTTGAGGACAAGCAAAGATTCAAGCTTAGGGGAGTTTGATAACACGAAATCATATAGATATTTTCATGCATAATTCAACTAAAATCTAACCGTTTTCGATCCGATTTCGGGTTATTTCCGTGTATTTGTCTGATGTTTTGTAGGTATCCAACGATCACGTCTAAACAAGGCAACATGAAGAAAAGAAGCAATCTTAGATGAAATATGGACGAAAAAGGAGTGAAAATACAATGAAAAGCGCAGCAAGCTGTTTTTGCTGATGTGACGACCGTCACAGCTTCATGACGACCGTCACACGGGTGACGACCGTCACACCTTGTGACGACCGTCATGCAGGCAAAAACGCCCCACTCAGATTACACGTCAAAGGATCAGTTCCAATTCCCACAGAGTGGACCACTACTCCCTAAATTATCTACCTCAAGGTCCATCATCTTCAGTGATAACCGTTGGGATTCCACTTCTATAAAAAGGGAAGCAGGGGACTTCAGAAGGGTGTTGCATTCATACCACGAAGTGCTGCCGAATTTACTTTCCAGAGCATTATTTTCCAGTTTTATTCTTATTTGTTTCTCTTTACCTTTCCTGTATTCCCATTTTCATTCTTCTGCAATTTCTATTTTATTGTACGATCAAATTGGCACTAAAGACCAGAATCCTGCCAACATCTGTGGAGGATCTGCCCAAAGGCCAATTGGCATATTTACAGGTTTTCATTTTGATCGACTTCAGTTTTATTATAATGCAAATCATTATTTATTATTCTTATTTATATTTTATCTTTCCCAAATCCATGTCTAGCTAAACTTAGGTAATCGATATGTAGTAATAATTCGAATGGGATTTGATAACCACTGGTTGAAAAACTCTCTTTTCAAAAAGTAATTTATGGTCTGAGTGTTTAAAATTGATTCACTGAATAAACTTCGTCGCGAAAGCGAGAACTTATTTACAAGTAGTTTTGCCACGAAAGTGGGAAATTAATTAAGATACGAACCAACAAGCGAAAGCTGCGGTAAGGTCAGATAGTAAACACTAGGCATTTGTTTTAATAACAGCGAAAGCACTTTAAAATGAATTAGAACTTAGAGATTTCCAAAAAATAATTTTAACCCCGAACGGGATACGAAAGTGTACGTTTGGCCCTTAGGATTATGATTAGCGTCAATAACCATCGTGAGACGAGAGTCTTCAAATCTCCATTTTCTGCTTAAATAAACTTTGAAAATTATTTCATACACCAGTAATTTATCAAATCCCTGAAGAACACAATTACTACGTATCGATTCAATCAATTATAATCTAAATAGTAATCTTAGTTCCCTTTTAGTGACAATCTTATTCCCTTAAACATATTCTACATAGATAAACATAGTAACTCCCGAGAACACTAGTTTGATTACGAGTCCCTGTGGGATCGATATCTATTACTACTACGCGATAGACTGTGCACTTGCAGTTAGGTTGTATTAGACATAGAAAGTCGCGATCACCATCAAATCATCAATCCTTTGAAGTGAATACTTATTCTCGATAGTCACCTTGTTCACTTATCTATAATCCACCCAAAGCCTCACAAAACCTTCTCAAGAAAATCTTCAAGTTGCCTCTTCAACTCTTTCAATCCCAATGCAGGCATATGATATGGAGCCATCAATATCGGACTAGTTCCAAGAACTAAGTCGATCGCAACTCCACTTCGCGTTCCGGCGGTAAATCACTTATCTCATCAAGAAAAACCTCCGGACAATAACAATTAATTGGAAAACCACCAACCTCCCCACTTTCATTAACACTTAAAGTTTCCATCAAAATAAACATGTCAACACCATCCTGCACCGACTTATCAAAACAATTTGTAAGCACTTAGCTTAACTCAAAGCAATTCACTGCTCACACCCTCTAAGCTTGCAAGACACGTCTATCCCATCCAATATGACTCCGTCCATCATCAACAAGAGATTAAGGGTGATAAGTCCCTCAAGTTATCAATAGACAGCCGAAAATCATGATGGGGTATAAACCATCTTTACCAAACTATAAGAGCGTCCATCGACACACTGAGCCACCACTCCACACTTGCAGCATCCTGGAGAAGCACAAGCTTCTCCCCCACTTGATTCATTCCCACTTCTGCAGACAAAGTTAGAAAACAAACATGTACGGATAGTGTTTTTACGCACTTGTCGCATACCAGGGGACAATTAACATTAGACAATTTGGCCGGACAGACCGACCTGCTCTGATACCACTTATGTAACACCATTTTTTAACCCACAATTATTAAGGCAAAATATCACAGATATCATAGAAAATTATTTAACTCAATAAAAATCACCTCAAAGGGTGTACATTTCTCGATAACTCAAAATAAGTCAATGCTCCGTGTACAATGGGTTTTCTCAAAATACATCAAATTGCACAAAGCAGCGGAACTCAAAAGGTATAAATCAAGGTTTTCCTCATACGGGAAGATAAGCAAAATAACTCAATAGTATATAGTTTAACTCAAAAAAACCCAACCCGATGTTACATATCAGAGCAAGACCCTCTAAGTTAACTAAAAGGCTAACAACTCAAAGACTTCAAAAATCCTCAACCGCGTCCACGACTAAACCTGATCATCTGCACGTTACCCACGTGGAGGTAACATTCAAACATGCAGGGCGAGTAAAATAATTCATAATAATCAATGTATAAAAATCAACATATAAATGGCATCATAACCATATTCAACACATTCATATCCTTCAATATGCCTCAAAGGCCACAACGTCATAATTCATACAAAAGGACCCATAAATGCAAATGCAACAAGACTCAATGCATGTGGTACCAATCATCACATCATGATGGACATTGGGCCATCAACCCTCCATAGATCCCCATCAATAGGATCGATTCTACTAGAGAACCGGAGCACATCAAAACACTTCACATCCATACAATGGGATTGAAGCCAAAGTAATCAAGGTCCTGAACAGAAGTCTGGATGCACATGAATGCATGATACACACGTCACAAATCATCCTCATAACAACATCATAGGTGCATCATCATTCATCATATTCATCATCCAAACGTCATAGCTCATCATCAGAATCATCATCATACGTCATGTCATCATAGTTCATCATATTAATCATCATCATACATCATGTCATCATATAATAATAATACTAATCATCATCATACATCATAGAAATCATCATATAATCATGTACAAATCACATAGTGCTCAGAGTCATACTCATATTAATTCATCATATTATCACATATTATCACATATTAATTCATAATTATACTCGCGGTAATTCTCATACTATCGCCTATTAATCACATAAACTTCACAGTCTTAATCATGTTAATTCATCATATTATCACATATTATCATAGTTACCCTCATGGTAATTCATCAGGAAAATTGCAGCATCAAAACATCAAGACATCACTGAACCAGAACATGATTCATTAATAGAAAATATACACAATTGAATTCTCAAACATAATTAGATATAAAAATATTGGGAAACCAAATTCCTTTATCTATACTATGTGATATCCCTGTTCATTAGCTTTCCAACGCTTCAAACGGGGGCCAAAATGAACTTATGGATCAAACGTTACGTCCAAAACAATTTCGACCGAAAACATGAACAGTCGTGACGGACAGCAAAATGCTGTTACGCTCTAGAACCTAAATCAACCCAAAAGTCCACACGATTCACTTCCCCAATGCCCCCAAAACATATATAAATCAACCCTAAGGTCTTACGATGATAAAGGTACAAAACCTACGGTTTACTAGGCCAATCCCGTAACATATTCCCGCCCTAAATCACAATTTTTCCTTCAATTACACCCTAAGGCATCAGAGTTACTCACTATCAAATATTCCTATCCCTTAAGGGTTAGACATATAGTAATTCAAGGTTTGGCCACGAAGGCCTACCTTTCCCTTTTCCCCAATGGATTCCAGGTTAGATTCACGCTAATAGGTTTAAACCACGAAGGCCAAAAGTCCATTTTTCTCATTATTCGCCTCAAAACTCTTAAACCCTTAAATCAACCTTAAATACATTGAAAGTCACACATGGAAAATTATGAAAGGCTATACTCCTCATACCTTAGTTGTGGATCAAAGCCTTCTTGATCTTTCAGAGAATCTCTCGAAGCTTCTGCCTCCAATCTTCTCCTCAAAGCTCTGCCTTTTCACGGTTAACAAAATGAATCCTAATTTCCTTCAGAAATCCTTTTTGTCAAACCTAGTCTTGGGCCACACAATTGGGCTTTTCCCATAACACCCTTACTAACTCCTCTTAATGCCCAAATTACCCTTATTTCACTTATATTTATTTTAACTAATAATAATACTAATATTTCCATATTGTATACTATTAATTAAATAAATAATCCAAAAATCCATAATTCCTAATAATCCACAAACCACCGAAAACCACCAAAATACGAATATTCTCAATTAAATAAATTAATTAAAACATTCCAATTAAATTTGGTGTGTTACAATTTTGCTTTATTTTAGAATCAATGAGTGTGACTGTGTGTGCAAACATGCAAGTGATTATGTGACATATATTTTTTTGTTTTTTATGATTACCATTTTCCATAAAAAACAACAAGTAAAACAATAAAATGGAACACAAAATTGCAATTTTATTGATGATAGCAAATTTTGAAACAAAATCCCTAACACAAGTACACATTTTCCTTTGGCAGAGCAAAGGGAATTATTAAAACAAATCCCACACAACTACTCCTTCACCTTGGATAGAGCGAGGAGTTGAAAATATTACAAAGAAAACTACTTAGATAAATGAACAATGGTAGGGGCATCAACAACACTCCAATTTTGGCATACTGCTCCATATACAATAAAGTCTAGCAAATCTTCTTCAGATTCATCTTCAATGATAGTGTCGACTTCAGGTGGATTAATGAACCCTCCACTGTGGAACACTTCTTCAATTGGTCTAATAATCCCATCTTCAGTAGCAACTTTGGTGTAAACAGCAGAGAAGCCAAAACCTTCTCTATTCTTATTCTCTGGCAAAGTTAAAACTTATCTCCATCCATCATTGCAGCCACTCCCCATAACTCGTCGAGCATCTTTTAGAGATGAAATGGAAATCCCACTCTTCTTGGAGCTACTGCCATCAATTGAAAGAGCCTGGAACTAGGTTCCAATTGCTTCATCTACATCTATGTAGGAGAAAAAATAGAGGTGGCTCACCACCAATGCTTACTCTCCACAAATCGTTACCAGTTTCCCTTCTCGGACAAACTTGAGCTTTTGATGGAGCGTTGACGTGACTGCCTCAACTTCATGAATCCATGGTCGACCTAGCAGAAAACTATAAGTCGAACGGATATCATTACTTGGAAGGTGATTTGAAAAGTGTGAGGCCTAATATTCATAGGCAAATAAACCTCTCCAATAACGGTCTTTCTTGATCCATCAAAGGCTTTGACGATAATTCCACTTGGTCTCATTGGAACCCCCTGATAAGATAATTTGGATAAAGTTATTTTAGGCATCACATTCAATGACCATCCAATGTCAACCAGCACACTAGAAAGTGCTTCATTCATACAGTTCATCGAAATGTGCAAAGCCAAATTGTGATTCCTCCCCTCCTCTAGGAGCTCTTCTTCATAGAACCCCAAATTATTGCAAGAATTAATGTTACCCATAATTCTACCAAATTGGCCAATGGTCACATCGTAATCCATGTATGCTTTCTCGAGAACCTTTTGAAGAGCCTCTCTATGCACTTCTGAACTCATCAATAACTGCAGCACGAAGATCTTGGATGACGTATGTAAGAGTTGGTCAACGGTTTCGTATTCACTCTTTTTAATCAGCTTTAGCACTTCATCAGAATCAGAAATAGGAACAGTCCCACTAGACTTCCCTACAGTAGAATCATTCACAAGTGGTTGTTCAAAAGAAATCTCAGCCCACTTTGGAGGTGTTGTGGAGAATACACGACCACTTCCAGTAACCCTGCTTAGATCAGCTATATTGACAACAGAAGGAAAAATAGGTAAGGGTACCTCTTTTCCATCTTCCGACATGGTTGCATTGTACTTGTATGGAACTTCCCTATCAGAAGTGTAGGGAAGTGGGCCTGGGATATTGATGATCAGAAGAGCCACTGAAGATTTTCTACTATCATAGGTAATCTCCACACATTCCAATTCATTGAAATGTGGTATTATCACAAATACTTCCTCATCTTCATCCATAGCATCTGGATTTCTATCATAAGTGATAATGCGAAATTATATTGGATATTTGACTTGACTTGCATGAATATTATCTGCTTTTTTACTGTTTTATTTGATTTATCGTCAATTACGCCTCTATTTTCTTTTGTTTTGTAGGTTACCATAAATTTGGACTAAAAGAATAAAAGGAGAAATAAATGAAGGAAATGGAAAGAAAAGAGGAAGAAAAAACCATGGAAAGAAAAGAAGAAGAAAGAAAGAGAAAGGAAAGAAAAAGTGTTGGGGCTACCACATACCAAGTGGCACTTGCCACTTGGATGTGACGCCTGCCACCTAGAAACAACCTGAAGAGTGGCGGCTGCCACATTGGATGGGAGTGGTGAGTGACACTCCTAACTATTAGGAAAAGTGGCAACTCCCACCCCTACATGAACGGGAAGTGGCGCCTGCCACTTCCTCCCCTTAATTTTCTCCATGATCCTTCCTGATTCTTCTCAACTGCCTCACTGCATTTCCTTCGGATTTCTCTCCTCATTTGAAGCTTCAAATCCAGCCCACTAACAATATAAAAAGGAAGCAGTTTTAGAAAGAACGCACACATTAATTTTCAGTTTTAGTTTTTAGTTCTTTTTCAGTTTTTGCTTTTATTTTCTCTGCATTGTTTTAGAAGGTTTTGTAAGGAAAACTTTTCTGCCATTAGTTTCGGATTGATTCAAAGAGGTTGTAAACATTGTACAGACTTTACAAGCTGCCCTTCAAAAATTAAATCCAAGTTCTGCTAATTTCCAGGTTTTGTTTATCTACTTTAATTTTTATCGCTTTATTTTTATGCATTATTTCTGTTTTCTGGTTAGTATTAGGATTGAATTTAGTAAAAATATGAAATCAATGTCTGGCTAAAACCCTTAGTATCGGTATGTAATTACGATGGGTGGAGGGGGTTAAGTAAACCGTGACGTAGAATTTAATGAAATAAATGTTTCTGGTCTCTGTTTCTTTTGCCAAAATTAATAACTTTTGTCACGAGAGTGAGAAAGTAACGAAGGTTAAAATCAATAGAGCGAGAGTTTGAGGTTTTAATCGGATAGCTGAAACTGAACATTAGGCTTAAATACAGTGAGAGTGCTTTGAGGTTAATTAGGACTTATATGTTTTCAAAAAGTGTTTTTAAATGCAAAATGAGAGAGCGAGAGCCGCATTCTGACTTAAGAGCATAGTCTAAGTCAAAAGAACGAGAGTGTGGGATAAGGGCTTTTAAATGAGTATTTTCTATAGAATAACAATTCTTTCTTCTTAAAACTAAACATCCACGAATTACCGAACCCTCGATGATTGATAGGATTATATACCGATATTTAGCAATATCTTATTTTAATAAGAATTTTAATTCCACACTTATTTGATTTTTCGCATCCCAAAAATTAGAAATTCACTAGCCTTAGCTTTACATAGTAGCATATGATAGCGATAGATAGACTCTTGGTTCTTTGGGTTTGATAATCTTTTAAAACTACACGATCAGACTGTGCACTTGCAGTTGCGAAGCATTTAGGCATACTAAATAACCTATCAAGTTTTTGGCACCATTGTCGGGGACCAATTAAGTCGATATAGTAACTTTAGTGTTGTGTAGTATAGACTAAGGCAACTATTTCCCTATTTTAATTGTCGATTGTATGCCAAACACTCGCTCTACAGGTAAAAAGCTTGTGCAACCGATTGATGACATCGAGCGTTTTATTAGTTCGAGATGCCGAATTAATGAACTCCGAATTAAGTATAACCTTCCATCATCTGAAATTCCCTTTCCAGAGTTACAAATAACTATGGATGAAGTACCTCAGGATCGACCTCTAAAGTATTATGCCATCCCTTCGCAGGATGAGCCACATAACAGTATTGTTGCTCCTCCCATCGAGGCAAATACCTTTGAACTAAAACCTTCATTGTTGTCTGCTGTACAACAAAACCAATTTTCTGGAAATCCCACGGAGGATCCAAACTTACATTTGTCAGTGTTCTTGCAATACGCAGACACAGTGAAAGTAAATGGTGTCAGCCCCGAAGCAATAAGACTACGTCTTTTCCCTTTCTCATTAAGAGATAGAGCTAGAGCTTGGCTTCAGTCTCTACCGTGTGCATCTGTCACTACGTGGAACGAGTTGAAGAAAGTGTTCTTAGAACGATATTTTCCACCTAGGAAAACGGTTATGCTAAGAGCCCAAATAAATGGATTCAAACAGAAGGACAATGAATCTCTTTTCGAAGCATGGGAAAGATACAAGGACATGATGAGGATCTGTCCATATCACGGTTTAGAAGAATGGCGGATCATCCATACGTTTTTACAATGGTCTCTTGTACAACACGAGATTGACAATAGACACCGTCGCAGGTGGCATACTAATGGATAAACCCTATAATGAGGCTTATGCACTTATTGAAAGTATGGCTCAAAACCACTATCAGTGGGGAAATGAAAGAGCCTCAGTAGAGACACCTCCAACGAAAAGTGGTATGTACGAGATAAGCAGACTCGACCAAGTCAATGCAAAGGTAGATGCTCTCACACAAAAGATTGAAAGTTTGACTATAACCCCTACAACCACCATGGTTGCCGTAGCTCCAAACTGCGAGTTATGCGGAATTCATGGGCATGATGCCCCTGAATGTCAACTTTTAATAGGAGTTTCCACATACCAAGTGAATTATGCTCAAGGAAACCCTTATTCAAATACCTATAACCCAGGTTGGAAAAACCATCCGAATTTTTCGTACAAAATTAATAATGCATTGTATGCACCTAGACAAACACCTGTTGTACCACCAAGATATCAAAAACCTATCGTAGCTGCTCAAAGTGCTCCTAGGAAATCTAACCTCAAATTGATGATGGAAAACTTCATAGCCACCCAGGCTCAAACAAATAAAGATTTCCTGAATCAAAACATATACACTAGTGAGCAAATTAAGCAATTAGCAAACAAGGTAGACGCTTTAGCCACTCACAACAAAATGCTTGAAACCCAAATTTCGCAAGTGGCATAACAACAAGCACCTACTGCTGCTCCTGTAGGCACATTTCCTGGACAGCTGCAACCTAATCCAAAAGGACATGCAAATGCTATCATACTACAAAGTGGTAAGAAATTGGACGAACCAACTTACCCAAGACTTGAGAATCCAGCCATGTATCAAAATCCTGGAAAAGTAACTAAGAAGGAAACTTAAAAGGAAATCGACCAAAACATAAAGGAGAAAGAAGGTAGTGACCAAGAGGCCGAAGAAAAAGAAGAACCATATGTGCCTCCACCACCTTATAAACCTCATATTCCTTACCCTTAAAGATTTGCTAAATATAAAAATATAGGGCAATTCAAGAAATTCGTTGAACTTCTGAAACAATTGAATATCACAATATCTTTTACAAGCTATCACTCAAATGCCCTCATATGCTAAGTTTCTTAAAGAAATCTTAACAAATAAGAAAAAGATCGAGGATAATGAAATCGTTATGCTAACTGCTGAGTGTAGCGCGATACTCCAAAATAAAATGCCTCACAAGCTGAAAGACCCAGGTAGTTTTTCCATACCTTGCGTAATAGGAAAATTTGTCATAGACAAAGCTCTATGTGACTTAGGAGCCAGTATTAGCTTAATTCCCTTAACCATATACAAAAGGCCTGATATGGAATAATTAAGACCAACTAAGATGTTTGTATAACTAGCCGATCGTTCTGTTAAGTTCCCGATAGGAATACTAGAAAACGTTTCGGTACGTATAGGTCAATTCTATATCCCTATTGATTTCATAATCATGGACATAAAAGAGGATGCCAACACTCCTATTATATTAGGTAGGCCATTCTTAGCTACAGCCGGAGCCATTATAGATGTAAAGAAAGGTAAGCTAACTTTTGAAGTGGGTGAAGAGAAAATCGAATTTATTTTGACACAATTCTTACAAGCACCAGCTATAGACGATACAGTTTGTCTGCTAGATGTCATCGAAAAATGCATAAGAGAAATGGAGATGGAACAAAATTCTTATTCAAAAATCCTAAAAATTCCAATACCTCCAATTTTTGAAGATGATAATTGGCATGGTGAATACCAAGATGACAGTCTAAGCGAATGCCTAGCACTAACACCCAATCATATGCCTTGCCCAAAGAAACCGACTTTAGAACTTAAAACACTATCCAAAAATTTAAGGTGTGAATTCCTAGACACCGAGCTTGAACGACCAATAATAGTCAACGCAGACTTAGGACAAATAGAAAATACGAAATTACTGCATGTCTTAAGAAAATACCCATCTGCTTTAGGCTATAACATTTTTTATCTGAAAGGAATAAGTCCTTCTATCTGTATGCATTGCATTATGCTAGAGGAAGGTTGTAAGACCTCTAGAGAACATCAAAGAAGGATAAATCCCATTTTGAGCGACGTAGTAAAGAAAGAAGTACAAAAGCTATTAGAAGCAGGAATTATATACCCGATTTCCGATAGTCAATGGGTTAGCCCAGTGCATGTCGTACCAAGGAAAGGGGGTGTTAAAGTTGTTAAGAACGAAAAAGGCGAATCTATAGCACAAAGAGTTGTGACCAGTAGTAGAATGTGCATTGATTATAGAAAACTAAACAAAGCTACTCGAAAGGATCATTTCCCTTTACCATTCATTGATTAAATGCTTGAACGATTAGATAAGCACTCATATTTCTGCTATTTAGACGGTTATTCAGGATTCTTTCAAATCCCTATTCATCCTGATAACCAAGAAAAGACAACCTTCACTTATCCTTATGGTACATTTACCTATCGACGAATGTCGTTTGGATTATGTAACGCTCCCGCAACATTCCAAAGATGCATGATATCAATTTTCGTTGACTTTATAGACGACATCATGGAAGTATTTATGGATGATTTTTCTGTTTGTGGGCAGAGTTTTGAAGGATGCTTATCGAACCTAGATATGGTACTTGAAAGGTGCGTAAAAGTAAATCTCGTGTTAAATCGTGAAAAAGGCCATTTCATGGTTAGACAAGGAATCGTACTTTGACACATAGTGTCTGATAAGGGGATTGAAATAGATAAAGCTAAAATTGAAATTATAGAAAACGTTCAACCTCTAAAACCGTAAGAGGAATACAAAGTTTCTTAGGACACGCCGGTTTTTACCGATGATTCATAAAGGATTTCTCTAAAATTACTAAACCGCTGACTGGCTTATTGATGAAAGACGCCGAACTCATTTTCGACGATAAATTCCAGAAAGCCTTTGAACAATTAAAAACAGCTCTCATTACAGCACCTATTATGCAACCACCGGATTGGAGGTTACCGTTTTACATAATGTGTGACGCTAGTGATTATGTCGTAGGAGCAGTTCTAGGACAAAGAAAAGATAAAAAGCTTCATGCGATTTATTACGCTAGTAGAACCCTAGACCCTATGCAAATGAACTACGCCACCATAATAATATAATATAATTAATAATGATGATAATTTAATAATTAGTAGTAATATTATTATTATTATTATTATTATTATTATTGTTATTATTATTATTTGTAATATTAGTGGATGGAATAAGTGAAAAAGAGGAGTTATTAGAGAAGTTGTGGGGGAAAAGAGGAAAAACACGATAAACTGCTCAAAACCAAAATTAAGGAGAAAGGTTGAGGAGAAGGGGAAAAGGGAAAAAGGAACATGGCTGGGGGAAATTGAGAACAGAGGAATTAACCGCCGGAGAGAATTCAAGGTAGCTGCAGAAGAGTCACCAGAGAGAAAACCGGAACCGGGAGTTTAGAGTTGTCCTTAATCCAAAGGTAAGGGTGGGGTTCAATTCTATAACTATGGGTATGATCAATTTCATGAAGGGAATTGAATCATGGGGTTAGTTCCTATAGGTTGAGAAATATTAAGGGTTAATGTTTGTCTGTGACTGAATTAGTGTTTTATGTCATTGGTTCTATGTAATAATATTGGGAAACAGCATCGACACGCGCTAATTTCCCATTTGCTGAGAGGATTATTATGGTGTCCTTATTTGATTATATTATATTGAAAATTGTAGTTACGTGACCCGTATGAAATTGTGATGCTTCGGTTATGGACAATTTGGTTGTAGGCTTAATGCCTTGTTACGCGGTTGTTGTGGTTGTGTTGTAGTCCATAATAGTTGTATCTCATAGCATATCATCCTGGTTGGCCTGTATTGGCGTTGGTTGTCCCTGTATTGGCGGCCTATAATGGCAATTAAATTGGTTGTGGAGTGCTGCTCCAAATTGGTACCACATGATATGCATTGTGAGTCGCATAGTGTCGCGTCGTTATGTGATTGTAAATGGATATGGGTTGTTGAATTTTCTTGTTAATTGTTGTGAATATGAACGATAAATTCCTGATATTGGTTGTCGATATTATTTGGAAAATTGCGAGAATCTTAATTGCTGTGATATAATCCTGACATGATTTTTATCATGCCTTATGTTATAATTTTAATATCTCACCCTTTACGTTGTATGTTACCTCCATTGGTGGTAATTTGCAGGTAACCCAGAATAGAGTGTCGCTTTTCGTTTAAGGTCGTTGGTCGCTCTGATACGTAGCACTCTTGGGGGGATGAACGATTAATGTTATTGCTTTTAATTGTTTTCTTTGTTGCTGAATTTTATTAAGTACTTTTCTTTAAATTGATTGCTTCTGATAGTGCCAAATGTTCATTGTACGCACTAGACCGATGAATCGGTAGGACTGAATTCGTGGTCGAGAACTAGTTGTTTTTGTGAATTGATGCAAGATAATTACTTGCTTAATTTTAATGGAATTTAGTTGCAGACTTTTCTGGTCTTGCTTTGGTTTATTATAAATGTTGGAAGTGTATTAAATTCCGCTGCAAAATAACAGGTTGTCTTGTAATTGAGATACTAAGCAAGTTATCGTTGTTTGTTCATCCGACTTTGTGCTATGTATGTTACTAAATGTTTTATTGCAGGTGTATGTTATCTGTTAAGGTGAAAATGTGACACCTCTGATGCGTCCCAGAATTTGTGAGTGTGACGGTCGTCACTACTCCATGACGCTCGTCATGACCGTCACTCTGATTGTTATTTTCTTGTTTATCTGTTGGGTTAGAATGGGGTGTTACATATACCATATTACAAGAGGAACTAGTATCCAACCTTGAGTTGGATTATTTCTGGGGTAGCATATCCAGAAATAATCATCCTAAGCCTAACACGATGTATTCTGAGAGTATCCATAACCCTGTTATCGGATACCTACATAAGTTTCTAGCTCATACTTTCTTTAGTAAAGAGGAAAATATTTATTCTGTGTCGAAAGACGAGCTTTTCATTATTTATTGTGCTTCTCAGGTTCGACCCATTAATAGGGTTTCCTTCATGATGGCCAATTTTAAACGTATAGCAGAAGCCGACCACGGACCGATCATTATAGGCGGCCTAGTAACCATGATTGCCAATGCCATTGGATTGAGACAATCACTCCTTACCCTAAACCCCTTAGTGATATACGACCTATGGATATTCCTTTTTGCCTCAACTGTGGCATCATTCGAGACCTAGGCCTTGATACCTTTAAACTCCTAATTGATAACCGAGTTGTCCATCTCTTTACCTTACCGAATTATGAATGAACTAGTGTCCATAATCTGAATAATTGGCTGTATGATTTAGATGAACCTGAAGCTCCACCTTCACCACCTGAGACCCCACAGATTTATGACCACTATGACCAGTATGCTGACTATCTCTCTGACTCTGGCTCAAGGACTCCTGTTGTGCCTGCTGCCCAACGAATGGATCATACTGCTGCCATTCACGCGCTGGAAACGGATGTTGCTGGCCTCAGAGGCGAATTTACAACTCTACGGGTGGATTTTCATCAGTTCATGGATGTGGTGACGGAGCAGTTAGATCACGTCTATCAACATATTTTCTCTATTGCTCCTCCATCTCCTCCTCGTGGCTGATTTCTTTGAGACATTCTTGCAATCCAATCTTCACACTTTCGAACAGTGAGGACACTATTTGATTTAAGTGTGGGAGAGGACCTTTACCTTTATTTTTCAGACATTGTTAATTTTCAGACATTGTTATCTTTCGCTATTTTTTCAATTTTACGGATTTTGTAACATATTATTTTATCTCCTTATTATCATTATTATTTTTCATTTCTAATTATGGTTGTTATTTTTTCTCATTTATTACTAGATATATTTTTATCTTTCATTTTTATCAAATGTCATAAAAAAAATTGTCATTTTCCTCATTACAAGGAGGTGGCACTCGCCACCTTGGTCCAAGGAAAAGGTGTGGCAGTCGCCACTCTTGCTTGTGGCACTTGCCACACTCCTCAGCAAGAGGTGGCACTCGCCACACACCTACTTAATGCATGTCTTCCACCTCATTTTTCCTTTAACATGCACACTTCCACGTGACCTTTCACTAGCTTGCATGCATTACACCTTTCCTGCCATTTTTGATTTTGTTGACCACCATTAAATCAAAACCAACCCAACCACCACATTTACTCGTATACCACCATAAATCTACTATTTATATCACCTTCACAAACATATCAAAACACATTCAAAAACATTCATTCACAAAACTCAGAGAGAAGCAAGAAATATCATTTTTAAGCTACCATCATGGCAACATACCAAATCATCTTTAGAGAAGCTGAAGCAGGCGAGAAGCAAGCAGAGCTATATGCAGCTCTACTGAATAGAGAAATCGATTCGACAAGGTATGCTGATGTACCCTGTTTAGAAGAAATAGGACTAAAAGACAATGTAGAATATATGCTAGAAAGGTTAGGCTTAACCTACCTTTTATCATTTAAAGATCCTGCCTACATGCAACCGACTCTCGAATTTCTCAGCCCGCTGATTTATGATGTTAATGGAAACATCCATTTCCTCTTATTTAACGTTGAATATACATTTACTTTTGACAGATTAGCCATCTTATTTAAATGTCCATACGGAGAGGATGCTAAATATGATTTTCCAGAGGGTGAGAGATGGCTAAGCGCATATAAATATTTCTAGAGGGCGATAACAGGGGCAATAACCCACAGTTTCGAAGGCAATAGAGCCTCGTTAATCCAAAACCAGTTGGTGCGGTATTTGTGACAACTGTTGACCTGTACCATTTTCGGAAGGTCAAATTCCAATAAAGTAAACGAAGCAGAATTTTTCTATTTGTTTACCGCTGTAGCAACCGGCGAGAAAATAAATACTGTCCCATTTTTATTCACTCAAATGAGAGCGATAGCCACCGCAAAGAAAGGAGCTATAGTTTTTGGTGGCTTGATAACTACGCTAGGCCGAATTCTCGGCCTACAAAATAAGTTTTCATCTTTAACACCCCTGCCACTAAGAACCATAGATATAGATATGATTAGGAGTATGAAAATGGTGAGGAGACGAAGAGACGAGAACTACGATTTAATGATAAATAACCATGTGTTCCCGAATATTATTTTACCAAACCCTGCTCGCACGGATGTGCATAACCCTGATAACTATTGTTATATTGGTGACCTAGTCCCCACGCACATTCCTGAGAATGTTGCTGCTGGCGAGGACGACACTAAGGCACATCCACACACTACACGTGTCGCTTCTGATAATGTTGCAGGTACATCCTCAAGGCGCAGACCAAGAAGAAGCGAAGACGCACCAGCCACTGTAGACGAAATATATGCTGAAATGCTGCGGCGGAGCGAATTAGACGCTTAGAGAGATCATAGGATTCAGAGTATCGAGGCCCAACAGGCCGAGATGATGCAGATTCTTAGACAAATACAAAGAAAACAACACAGCATGTCAGGATTGATCGCCGAGATGGCAGACTTATCAGTATGTGCGGCAGATCCAGAAGATCCACCTGACCACCCTGGAAATGGCAGGCGGGCACGAACTCGCGGCAGAGGCTGCAGATAGAGAATTTCCAAGTTCCACCTTATTTTCTTACCTTAATTCGTTGCATTGGGGACAATGCTCGATTTAAGTGTGGGAGAGGAAGCTTTATTGCTTTTATTTATTGTTTTCCCCTTTATTTACTGTTTTTTAGGTAGATTTTAAATTTTTGATTTTCTACTTATTTTTTTTGCTAATAAAATAAATTCATGATGCTGTCGAGTCACTTTAGATAGTTTTCGTCACTTGTCGGATTCTCCCAAATTCTTGAGCAATAACAAAAAAAAAGTTAATTGTTGGATTAAAGCATGACACTGACCCAGAAAGTATATTGCTTAATTTAGACTGAGTTCGAGAGATTTAGGAAAGTATTGATAATCTCGGTACCGTCTTCACACCCTGAACCCCCTTAATTCACTGATGAGTTTGAGTACTTATTATGCCAAAGCCTAAAATTTTATACTAACCTCTTGATTAGTTTATATTAGCATTTAGCACCATCCTGAAGCACAACCTAAGTAATAAACCGATGCAAATACGTGTTTGATCTCAAAAATAAAAGAATCAAATAGAATTAGGGCTGGAAATGAGTCGAGTAGAACTCACCTCAGCTCGGCTCGACTCGTTAAGAATTGGTTCGAGTTCGATTTCGAGTTCGACACAAACTTTTTTTAAGCTCAAACTCGACTCGTTATAAGTTCACGAACAGTTTGGTTCAACTCGTTAGGTTCATATCATTAGGTTCAACTCACATGATTCACGGACTTAAAAACTATTTTTTTAAATATATATATATATATTTTAGTATATTTGACATTTTGAATAAATATATTTTTTAAAAATAAAATATTAAAATAAAATAAAAGTTATCATATTGAAATTTAACTTTATCTTTGAAATCTCCTAATTCAAAACCTACACAACTTTTAAGAGATACATTTGAGATTCTAATTCAAAAACTACTAAATTGAAGATTAAATTTGTCTAAGATTTGGAGTAAATATTTAAACCTAATCTTAAAGACAGTATAATTCTTCTCATATGTAATCGAGTTTACTCATGAACCTAACGAGTCGAACTATGTATAGTTCAAGTTCAACTCATTTAGTTAACGAACTTAATTTTTCGCTCATACTAAACTCATTTGGTTCATGAACCTAGTTCAACGATTTAATTGTCGAATCAAATTCCAAACTATTTTCGAGTTGGTTCGATTCATTGCCACCCCTAAATAGAATGATTAAAGTGAATGAAGGATATGCTCTTACTAAGTTAGGTGGTCCTTACCCGACCATTTAGCCCAACAGATCGAACTCTTGAAATTCAAAAATACACAAGAAAGGGAATGTGAAAAAGTTCTGAAAAAAAGAGATCAATGAACACTAACAGGTTTACCTAGCATGGGCGTGCGGGGATAACAGGCTTAATGTGATTGCGCAAGAATGAAAAAGAGGTGAAA
The DNA here is from genome assembly GCA_963859935.3 of Lathyrus sativus. Taxonomy (NCBI): domain Eukaryota; kingdom Viridiplantae; phylum Streptophyta; class Magnoliopsida; order Fabales; family Fabaceae; genus Lathyrus; species Lathyrus sativus. The sequence continues at coordinate 180,590,138 of OZ012740.1, read as the reverse complement.
ATGAATAGGCTGAGTTATAATAACATGATTTGGACTTGTCTGCATAGAGAGGGAGTTCTTGATTACGCTTAGTAAATACGTGTCATTACGGTATCCTTAGTGTCTTTAACCAGTACCTATCTTTCGTGAAAAAGTCTTGCAATGATGTATGATCTGAGTTATGTCGTGTTAAATTCCATGCATATGTTTTATTTGCTTTGAGGACTGTCGCAACTGCGAAAAACACCCGGTGAAAAACAGAAGAGTCGCCACCTTTCGTTATTTATCCCAAAGAGAGGGAAAGAAAACGATCGGAAAAACCTAATGAAAAAGGGAAAAGACGAGGTCATCGCAACCAAGTCCTGGATTCGGGAGTCGGTTACGCAAGGGGAAGGTATTAGCACCCCTCACGTCTGTCGTACTCGACGGGATCCACGCTTGTTATCTATCTAAGGGTGTGTTTAACTATCTACACTAAAGGCTTGCAGGACAAAAGAAAATAAAAAAAAGAGACTCGGCAAAGCATCGCCACTTTGTGCCTACGTATTACCTCGTGAAATGGGAAAGTTATTGTCAACGTAGTTCGGCTAACTACGGGAGAAAAGGGGGAAGGTTGCTCGCCAAGACATCGCGTCTTGTGCCTACGTATCCTCATATGGTATGAGAAATTAGAGCAAACGTAGTTCGGGCGACACGAAACCACAGGTTGATTAAGTGTTTTAACCGAGTAGGGTTAGACCTCCATTTTAGCAGTTAGGGACGAAGCTTGTTTTCGGTAGAACCGAAGCTTAACAACACTCTTTTTTGAAAAAGGAGTTTCCAATTAATTCCGAAGGAAAAAAAAGTTGAAATTTGTTTGTGTTTTTTAGTGAAGTGAAGTTAATTCGGTTTGTGATTCACGTTGCACTAAAGACTATGACATGGGGGAGAATGCGTCGTGTATCACCCCCAAACGGGACGTACACTAAACACTCTAGATAAGCGAGAGGAGACCCCTCACTCATCATTCCCCATGTAGCTTAAGGCTCGTAGCGCGCAACGTTTATCACATTTATTAGATGAGTTAGAATTGTTTTGAGATGAGAAGAGAGACGCACGGAATGTCTAAGGGAAACTCGGCCCTAACGTTGTCATGCAAAGTGGTCCTAAGATTTGGATTAGAAAAAGGGGGAACATCTACCCTAATGTTAGCATGCTTGGATTGAACACCTAATGTCTCTCCTACTCCTATCCTAAACGGAGGGACTAGGAACCCTATGGGGATCATGGCAAAAAGCACAAGAAAGCACCAAGTAAGTTCAATCACACGTAAGAAATGCACACATGAAAAATGCAACACTTAGAATGGTGGGAGGGAGGAAAAATGTGTGGGGCAGCAGCCGCCACAAGTGCATCTTGACCTCAAAAGCGATGCAAGAATGATGCAAACATGAAGGAAGCGCAAAATATATGAAAGCAAACGAACATGCAAAGGAAACATCAACTTTGAACCACATCCATAAGCATGCATTCAAGTGGAAAAACACGAATGTCTGCGAAATCTCGATTAAACAACCAAAACAGCGACATATATCCAGATACATTTCATCCATAATACATCACACTGATCTATGATGATTCGAGATGAAACGGTATGCAAACACTCAAACAAAATAGCAAAACAGGCCTGCCAGCACAGTGTTAATCGGTTAACCCCAGGGGTTAATCGGTTAGCACACTGTTAACGTTTAAAAATTTTGAAAATTTGAACTGGTTAATCGGTTAACCATATGCGTTAACCGATTAACACTTTGAAAACTTTGAAAACTTTGAAAAATCTAGAAATTTGTAATGGTTAATCGGTTAGCCATATGTGTTAATTGATTAACACTGTGCTGACAGCAGAAATCAGCAAAGCAGAATCACTTTTCAACAGCTTATCACTTCTCCAAACATACCAATGATCACATAATCACTTAATCACGAAATTAAATCATAAAATCATGATTCAAACAGCATGTACACAGATCTAAACAGCAACATACATAATCATGTCAACCAAAATTCAACTGAATATGAAAATCATCATGAACATGCAAATAAGCTCAAAAATGCTATGGATCTAGAATTCCAACCTTCGAAGCGGAGATTTGCTTCGGTTAATGTTGAATTAACCGGAATTGAACAGATCTGACGCTAGAAGTCCGAAATACTTCAAGATCCACACCAATTCTTGTTGTAGCAATGGAGATCCTTCAAGATTAATCCAAAATAAGCCAAATAATCACTTCCAAAATCACTTCCAGATCTCAATCCAATTGTGCACGAAACTTGAATGGAGAAATCACTTCAATGGAGATGATGGATGGAGGTTTGAGCTCAAAAATTCATTGATTCCAATGAAGAATCAAAGAATTCAATGAAAAAGAGCTTTGAGTAAGGGTTTTGGAATTGGAAAGTTGAGAGAGAATTTGAGAGAATTGAGATGAATTCTGAAAAATGAGAGTGAGAAATGAAAGTTGGATCCCTTTGGTTTGGAGTGAATCAATTAAATATCATCTAGGTTTGGATCCAAATGAGAGGCTTGGAAATTGGTTTGTGAATTTTGGTTTAGCACTAGGAATGGGATTTTGGAGGGAAATGAAATTATGAAATGATTCTAGATCCTTCCCAAGTGACAAATTTGAATTTAGGTGATTAAAATTGGACCCCAAATGGCTCTGCATTGAAAAATCACGTACAGAGGCTAAAATTTCACTGGTTAATCAGTTAACCATATGCGTTAACTGATTAACGCTTTCAAAATTTCAAATATGGCCTGATTTTTCCTTGGTTAATCGGTTAACCATATGCTTTAACCGATTAACACCTTCAAAATTTTGAATTTGGCGCCTTATGGAGGGAAATCTGTCCATTTTCCCTGCTTTGACTATTTGGAGCTCTGTTAAGCTTCTGAACCTTGTTCTTGGACGTTATCACTGTAAAAATGCTTGACATGAGCCTGAGTGCTGCTTTCTGAACTGCTGTTCTCCTGCAAAATAATGTAAAATCGGCCGCCTGACTGCTGGGCAAAATAAATGCCAGAGCCCCTGATACTCACTGTTCGTTGTTCAGTCTTTTGCGCCAAAATGAACCTGAGCCATAGGAATACCTCGACCCCATGCTTCGATAGAAAATGCTATGATATGCGAAAAAATGAAAAATGCAAAGAAACAAAAGCCAGTTAAGGTAGGGAAAATTTTGGGGTACAACAGCTGACCCTATTCAAGCGACTTGGACCTGACTGGGTGAAAAGCGAACGACTTTCAACCAATCAAGGTAAAAGATGGTTGAATACCAAAGAACCCGAAAATTTGCCAACCACAGAAATAAACTGCAAACTCTGATTGGGAAAAAAACCTCTGGAGATAACTGATCATGATAAACACCTTGAATACCCCGCTGGGGAAGAGAAACTCAACCGAGTAATTCTGCTTGGGGAAAACATAGTAGGACGAACACGCCCATCAAAGGTTGCGCTATGGCCTGGATACCATGTAGACTGAAGGGTAACACATCAAATTGTCAGAACCTGAATATTCAATGACCGGAATGAGCCAACAAAATTTGCCAGAGCCCAGATACTCGACGTAGGGGCCAGAGCCTGAACGCTCGATGAAGGGACCGGAGCCTGAACGCTCAACGTAACAAACCGGAGCCTGGATGCTCAACGTAACAAAAACATACCACCAAGACACTCGTCAGAGTCTGAAAACCATGCGAATTGAGAACATTGTTTCAACATGCCGGAATCTGGATACTCGACACAATAGTCGGAGCCTGGATGCTCAATGAAATTGACCAGAGTCTGAATACTCAACGAAATAGCCGGAGCCAGAATGCTTAACATAAAAGCCGGAGTCTGATTACTCAACGTAAAAGCCAGATCCAGAATGCTCAATGAAATAACTGGAGCCTGAATGCTCAACGTAAGAACCGGAGCCTGAATGCTCAACGTAAAAACCGGAGTCTGATTATTCAACGAAATTGACCGGAGTATGAATACTCAACGAAATAGCCGGAGCCAGAATGCTCAACGTAAAAGCCGGAGCCAGAATGCTCAACGTAAGAACCGGAGGTTGAATGCTCAACGCAAAAACCGGAGCCTGGATGCTCAATGCAATAACCGGAGCCTGGATGCTCAACGTACAGAAGAAACACATCTGAGATTACCATGGTCTGGATACCACACGAGCCAGAGAAATCACATTTAAACCTATCATGGTCTAAAAACCATATAACGAATTACCAGAGTCTGAATACTCAACGTAAGTGACTGGAGTCTGGATACTCAATGGAATAAACCGGAGCCTGGATGCTCAACGAAATTTACCGGTGCCTGGACGCTCAACGAAACACAGAAGTCGGAGCCTGGATGCTCAATGAGGTAAAGAAGCCGGAGCCTGGATGCTCAACGAAGATAGCAACTTTACTGGGGATTTACCGGAGTCTAAGTACTCAACTTAAAAGAGACCGGAGTCTGGATACTCGACGGAAAGTAGTACATCATGAATTGAAAATTCACCGGAATCTGGATATTCAACAGAGAAGGAATACCACCACAAAACTTATCAGGGTTTGAATACCACAATAACCTTACCGGAGTTTGGATACTCGACGAAAAAAGGAGATCATTGCGAATATGAAGCTTACCGGAGTCTGGATACTCAACGGAATAAACCGGAGCCTGGACACTCATCGGACAAAAGAATACACCCATTGCAAATTCACCGGAGTCTGGATACTCAATGGAGAAGCTGGAGCCTGGATGCTCGGCGCAGATGACCGCAAATACACTCGCCAGGGTCTGGATACCATCCGCTTTTACAACCACACTCCCCAACCGAAGTCTGACGACACCGCTGGGGAATAACATAAGTCGGGGTCTGGATACCCAACGAAATAATCGGAGTCTGGATACTCAACAAGATTGACCGGAGTCTGGGTACTCAACGGACAAACAAATCTGAAGTCACCATGGTCTGGATACCATTCGAGCAAAAGATAACCTTTCATATTGTCGGAGTCTGGATACTCTACGTACGAAATGAATCAACGAATTGGACATTGATCGGAGTCTGGCTACTCAACGAAATTTACCATGCGGGATTGACCGGAGCCTGGATACTCAATGGACGATACAAAAATAATACCCCTTGCCGTGGTCTGGATACCACAAGGACTAGATAAAACACCTAATCTGCCATGGTCTGAACACCATAAGGGCAAAGAGATCAAACCTTCGGGGATTCACCTAAAACAAAGAGATAACAACCTGGCTTATGTTTCACATGCAGATGTTTGAAAATGGTGTAATGCTCCATACGAGATGGAAATACTACGCGTTTGGGTAGATGATATGCACGCATGCAGATGCAACGAAACCGCACCAGCAAAATAAATGTTGAAGAGGGAAGCAACTCTGTTGGGGACGGCTAGGCGCGCCCGGCACACCTAGACCTATGTTGGGGGGAAAAACGACCTGCAAAATAGTAATCCCCCTCCACTGGAACAACTACCTTGAACGGCCTTCCAAGATACGAATCTCTTGCGGGAATAGACACCCCTACTGGGAAAAACTAAACATTCTACTTTGGTGGGGAACAATGCCTGAAACAACCTTCCAAGATACAACCCTTCTAGGGGAACAACAATTCGCCCGAGGAAAGACAACCAGACGCTGGAAACAAATCTTGCTTGTCGAGGAATCAACAATTATGCGAAGGGGGAAACAACATCAACCACCGAGATCGACCGTGCTCTACTGGGGAAATGACCCTGAATGGTCTGCCAGAATATAACCTTCTAGGGAACAGACACATCTGCGGGGGATACCAAATCCATCTGCCGAGCACTAATATCCCACTTGCTGTAGAACAAAATCCCACCTGCTGGGGGCCACTTAGCTAGGGATGAATCTATCTCTGCTATATATTACTCAGTGGCAACTTCACTTGGGAAAAAAGTCCCTGGCGACTTCACTGGGAGTAAACTCCTACTTGCACTCTGAGGTAATTAAATGTGTATCAACCAACTGCTCCTTCAACCTGTATATCTGACCCAAGCTAGGAATATGGAGGTGCACAGACTTCATTTTCTAAGGACGAATTCCATCTGGGGAGAATAACCTTACTAGTGTAGTTCATTTTTCCCCGGTCCAATCTCTAGGGCGAAAAGAAAAGCTTGCCATGAAACAACCTCGAGATGGCTTGCCCCTGAATTTGTAGCATGAAAGGATTCGACCCTGGTGGACCACTTCTGATAAACACTAAGGATATAGAGAGAAACAGTTCCTTCGTTCCAAATTTTGCCTCAGCGCGGGGGACCTGCACAACATCTTCATATTAATTGCCTTCTGGCAAAGAATAACTTACACGCTCTTAGGGTAATCTTCCCCAAACTCGCAATAACTCTGGCCCTGATTGGCTGATTGATGAAGCATTAACCACTGACTGCGAGAGATTTACCAAATCTCGACCTGATTGCCTCAGGTTAACTGTCTTTTGGATGGCTGACTCCTAAGATATGAACATTTGATATAGCTTGCCCCGGCTCAGCGGAGTAGGCGTTCTACATTCTATCCTGATCAAAATTCCATTGTGGAAACTTTCCTGATATCAAGTGCTTACTCGCAAGTAAAACAGATCGTTCTGCACAAACGATATATTCATGCAATGCATATGACAGTTTTGACATCCAAGTCTGTTCATTGGAAAAAACAAATTGTGACATATAGTGAACGAATCACTCATCAGAATGTCAATATTAAAACCTGTAAGTTGAGCAGAGTCCTTTTAGGAGTTAGTTTCGACGCGATCTTTACCGAAGTATGCTTTCAAAACCACCATGCTTCAATTAGGACTTTTGAAGGTTGTAACTTGGTCAGGTTCACGGTTTGAAAGAAAGGATAAAGGCTCAAAGTTTATTTTAACCCACCCATTCTCCTTGATGTTCTCCACTCCTAAGTCCAGCCAATTCGACACTAGCGCTCACCTTTCAAAGGTTGAGTGACAGGAGTGATGGCTTGGGAAACCACAAGTGTTCGGAGTGACGGTCACCCGCTTTTCGTCTTTGGTGCCTGGACTCACACGACTTGTTTGTTCGAAGATTTTTCTTTTGTGATCCTTTTCACTTTTCTGCTTTTTCCCTAAATTTTTCCTGGACTGGCCCTTTTGATCTTCTTTTTTATTTCAAAGTCCAGCGGGATGCCCTAATTTTTTCCTAAGTCGCTTGTTTGCAAGATTTGACTTAGCGGGCTTTTTTCTTTTGATTCTTTTTTTCTTTTTTTTTGAACAAATCGTGCGACACTGGCTTGTCTGACTTGTTAAAGGGATTGTGACTATTTCACTCCTTGGTTGATAATGGATAACCACTGAGGCGTTTTAGGCACGACCTCTAAAGGTGTGATTGATCCTCGAACGGGAACACTCCTTTTGCAATTTCAACGCTCGGTCAAATTAGCTGACACCTACCCTGCCCCAGGTTAAGATTGAGGGTTTTTTCGTTTTCAAAAAGAAACTCCTACTACTAGGCTCAAAGGGGTTGACAATGGACTATCATCCTTATATCTCTGGTGTTTAGGAATTTGAAACAATGCCTGTACATCATCAGTAGGTTTTATTCGAAAGCATACAATCGGAAGCTTGCGCATCTTTCAACTTCGTCATCCTCCCCGGATTTCGCTTAAACCAGCATTAGACATCAATTAAAAACATGAGTGAACATAAATGGATTTGATCAAAACATGCATATTCATTTCATTATCATTATTAATTAAAAACAATACAAGTTTTACAAATGAGATTTGCACATTAAACAGAAAAGAAACTACAAATGCAAAGAAATGACATGATAAAAACAGAGATTGCCAACTTCGGGGAATCGGGCTTTCAGATCTTGATTTACTGCTGGATCAACCATCTTCAAACTCAATCAAATGAGAGGTCGACATGCATAACCAAATCTCCCTCGGGAAAGGATATGTACTCTTTGTCAATCAACTGTTGCACTTCGGCTTGAAAGGATTTGCAATCGTCAGTTGAGTGTCCCATGGATCCTCCATGATATCCACATTGAACACTGGGATCATATCCGGGAGGGTATGGTTGCGGCACTAGCTTGAGAGTCTTAGGCTCCACCAATATGTTCTGAATCAGATGTGGCAGCAGCTCACTGTATGGTATAGGAACTGGATGAAGAGGAGCATTCCTTCTTTCCAAATTGTTGCGAGGCCCATTCTGATTCTGGCGCCGAGGGTTTTTCTGCCAAGGAGCATGAGGTTGTTGGCGCTGATTAGGGATTTCCTCGTGTTGAGGCACTTTTGCTCTCAGACTTAGCCCGGGATCTGGCAATAGCTATGGGTGTGGCGATTCTGCAGTCATAAATTGCACGGCACGCTCTTGACCTGATGCAACTTCAGGAGAAATAAGAGGAACAACCACCTCTTTGGCATTGAATGAACCAAGCCCACCTGGTACACTTACGCCGCCCGACGCGAATTCAACTGCCTTTGCATCAATTAGATCTTGAACCTGGTGCTTAAAAGCTTTGCAGTTCTCGATGTGGTGCCTCAGAATGAATATCACAGTAAGTACTTATATCAAAGCCCAGCGGTATCTCACCCGTAAGTGGAGACATAGTCCGAAGTTTAACTAATTGTAGTTGAAGTAAGAGCTGCAACAACTGTGCATACGTCACAGGGATCTGGTCGAAGGTTCTCTCGAGCTGCTTCGTCCTTTACCCATACCTCCTAGTCCTAAGATTGTCTCGGGGAACAAGAGGTATCTGCTGACGGGGAAACTTTGGGACCCCAGGTTATGCTGCGGGTCTTTGAGGCACATCACACCTTGGGATTGATTCCACAGGCATGGGTGGAATAACCATTTCTACAGCGGCTTCGAGCATCTGATCACCCTCCTTTCTTAGCACATTCCTTACCACCTCTGTTATCAGGCCCATCTGAGCTTTTAGTTGCTGAACCTCCTCCTTAAGCGTCTTCTTCTCCTGACATAAGACCTGCATACCTGCCATGAACTGCCCCATCTAGCTTCGAACTTCCTTCAATTCAGCCCGAATCTGGTCCATTACTCTTCACTGATTCCCCCGAGTTGGATGTTTGCGAAAACTGAACTCCTCAATCCTGCTACTGAAGAAAACCAAGCAGAGATAAGAATACTAGGCCGCTGAGAACCACCTGCTATGCACATGAGAATGCAAGATGCAGAATACAAACATGTATATGTATTTACAGGGAGATCTCCCCCTTGATTTTAGTTTCAATAAACAAGAATAGAAGAGATGGATAAGAACACCACAATAATCCTCTCACATATCAGGTAAGATCCTTCCGGAAGGTTTCAAAGATGCCAGGCTCAGCCATGGAAATCAGACCAAATAAAGGTCCTAGCTCAAGTATCGGAAACATGTATACAACAATCATCTTTCTGTCTACTTCCCTCTTTACAGCAGATCAGTACCAGGATCAAGGGAAAGACGAGAACCTTTTAAACACATAGACATGCAATGTTAAATGCAGGATGATTATGCAAATGCAAACATGGGATCAAGGTATCCAATGCTCAAAACTTGCTGCTGTGCCGTTGACTGAATTCAACCAGAGCTCCGCTCTAATCAGAACACTAAGATAATACACTGGATGGAACACTCAGGATCAAAATTCCGCACTGACGAGAAAACCAGGGTTGGTTGAAGGCCAGGTTTCCTGCAAAAACCAATCCCTCTCACATGTGGGTTCTAGTCTTGAAAGGTACGACATCCTATGCGGGTTGTCAACGTCACAGACTTTCGAGAAACGATGATACGTTCACCATTTCTGGTTTGGCATCATAGTCTAACAAAGCGGCCTCTCTTAGCTGACTTCCCAAATGAACGGTCTCCAGAGCCGACAGTCTCTCTAAGTCAATATTCCCTCAACTGCACCAGACGCGCAGGATAGAATATTTCCGAAGAAAAACCTCGTCTAAACGTAAATTTAACGCGAGCTATTATGGAGCCAAATGCCACACAAGCTCCCGCTAATCTTCACTCTAATCCTATGTGTATACTCAAGCCCAGGTCCGACTTATCTTTCAATGGAACAACCCAACCCACAACACAGCAGCAGCGCAATATGATAATAAAATGCAAATGCAATAATATACAACAGATAATGTACATAAAGCAAAAACTGCACAAAAGTAAACAGCCAAAGAAAAAACAGACAAGCGCTAGCAGTGACTCGCATAGGGAACCATCACAGTCCCCAGCAGAGTCGCCAACTGTCGCAACTGCGAAAAACACCCGGCAGAAAATAGAAGAGTAGCCACCTTTCATTATTTATCCCAAAGAGAGGGAAAGGAAACGATCGGAAAAACCTAACGAAAAAGGGAAAAGACGAGGTCATCGCAACCAAGTCCTGGATTCGGGAGTCGGTTACGCATGGGGAAGGTATTAGCACCCCTCACGTATGTCGTACTCGACGGGATCCACGCTTGTTGTCTATCTAAGGGTGTGTTTAACTATCTACGCTAAAGGCTTGCAGGACAAAAGAAAAGAAAAAAAGAGACTCAGCAAAGCATCGCCGCTTTGTGCTTACGTATCCCCTCGTGCAATAGGAAAGTCAGAGTCAACATAGTTCTGCTAAATACGGGCGAAAGGTGTAACACCCTTATTCTACCCCACAAATATTATGGCAAAATAATACGGATTTCAGAGTAAAATATTAACTTTCATAAAAAGCCACCAAAAAGGGCGTACATTTCTCAATGTCTCAAAATAAGTCAATGCTCCGTAACACACGGGTTTTATCAAAATACATAAAACAGCGGAACTCAAAGCATAAATCAAGGTTTCTCCTCAAAAGGGAACATCAGTAAAATAACCCAATGACATAAAATCAACTCAAAGAACCCAACACGATGTTACATATCAGAGCACGACCCTCTAAATTAACCATAAAGGCTAACGACTCTAAAACTTCAGAAATACTCCTCGACGACGTCCACGGCTAAACTTGCTCATCTGCATGTTACCCACGTGGAGGTAACATTCAAACATGCAGGGTGAGTAAAACAATTCATGATAATCAATGTATAACAATTAATGCATAAAAGGCATATTACTCATAGTTATATTCAACACATTGATATCCTTCAAATATGCCTCAAAGGTCATAACGCCATAATTCACACAAAAGGACTCATAGATGCAATGCCACACAACTCAAGGCATGTGGTACCAATCATCACAGCACAATGGACACTGGGTCATCAACCCTCCAAAGATCCCCATCAATAGGATCGATTCTACTATAGAATCGGAGCACATCAAAATACTTCACATTTGCACAGTGGGATTGAAGCTAAAGTAATCGAGGTCCTGAACCAAAGTCCGGATGCACATGAATATATGATGCACACGTCACAATAATCCTCATAATAACAACACATGGTGCATCATCATTCATCATATTAATTAATCTCACACATCATGTCATCATATAATCACGTATAAATCACATATTAGCTCATAGTCATATTATCCCATATTAATTCATAATACTACCTCCATATCATCTCATATTAATTTATCAAATTATACTCACGGTAATCCTCACACTATCGCCTATCAATCACATAAACTTCACAGTTCTACTCATGTTAATTCGCCATATCATCACATAGTATTCACATATTAATCCCTAATATCATCTCACATTGCCTCATATTAATTCATCATAATTACACTCGCGGTAATTCTCATACTATCACTTATTACTCACGCAACCTCACTATCATACTCATGGTAACTCATCACAGGCATCCCAGAATCAAACATCACGACGTCGCTGCACACAATCACTTTCGCGAACTCTGCTACCTTCGCTGGCTCGCTCGCTAGGCGAGTTGGTAGCGAGCCTTCGCTGGCTTGTTCGCTAGGCGAGCCTGTAGCGAACCTTCGTTGGCTTGCTCGCTAGGTGAACAGAGCGATGACAACAAAACCTGCTACACACCAGAACTGATTTCTACCCAAAAACTCATACGATTCACATACCCAATGCCCCTAAAACTTCCCCAAATCATCCCTAAGACCATACGGCGATAACGGCACAAACTCTATGGTTTATTAGGCCAATCCGACAACATTTGCACTGCCTAAAACACTAGTTTCCTGCAATTTCTATGAGTGCATCAGAGTTACTCACATCGAATATTTCTATTCCTAGAGGGTCCAACATACAACTATCCAAGGTTTTAACCACAAAGGCCTAAGGTTTCCTAATTCTCATGTTTCACATCAACAATCAGGAATACTAACCACTAACCACAACCCTTAAGGTTTCATTATCAGTTTCCCTTATTTTCCCACAATCAACCAAAAATACCTTAAATCATAAACCACGTAAATCCACCATAAACACATCTAAAGGAATACATAGAAAATCACGAACAACGATACTCCCCATACCTTAGCCGATTCAAAGCTTTCACGATTAACTCCGGCAACTTCTGAAGCTTTTGCCTCCACTGATCCCTCCTCAGAGCTCTGGCCTCCATTCTTTTTACGGTTAACCAAATGAATCCCAAACCTTCAGAATTCTATTTTGTCAAACTTAGACATGGGCCACACAATTGGGCTTTTCCCATAACACCCTTACTAACTCTTCATAATGCCCAATTTACCCTTATTTCACTTATATTTATTTTAATCAATAATAATACTAATATTCTCATATAGTATACTATTAATTAAATAAATAGTCCAACAATGCACATTTTCTCAATAATCCACAAAACCACCGAAAACCACCAAAATTATGAATATTCTCAATTAAATGATTAATTAAAATATTTCGCTTAAATTTGGGGTGTTACAACTCTCCCGCACTTAAAAGAATTTTCTCCCTCGAAAATTACCTCAATGAACAGAGTCGGATACGACTCTATCGACTGATCTCCCACTCCCAAATCCAACCTTCTCCAGCTGGTCCTCCCAAACTACCTTCACCAAATGAATCTCTTTACCTCGAAGTTGCTTCTTGTTCATCAACCTGAACTAGCAATGCCTCAACAGTCAAATTATCACTCACCTGTACACCATCCATCTGAATAAATGCACTTCCTCAACTTAGGCACATGCCACATCATGTAAATTCACAAGCGACAGCGGTAAAACAGTATAACATGCTACTTCTCCCACGCTTCCACTGCGCCACTCTGATAAAAATTAACAAAACACGGTGTGTGCTTCCGAGACTTCAAAGCTCGACCAACACCAGCTACCATCGTAACTCTCAAAACACGTCTTTTCTTGGATCTTCTTGATCTTTTCATTCGTCTCTTACACAATTATCAGGTCCGAGCATAACACTCTCTCCCGAATCATATCAACACAAAGGAGTCCTACACCTCCTACCATACAAAGCCTCCTACGGTGTCATTCTGATAACAGAATGATCACTGTTATTGTACGTAACTCAATCAACGATAATTAACTATCTCACGATCCACCTTGATCCAACACACAACCTCTCCACAAATCCTCTAAAGACTGGATAGTTCTCTCTGTCCGTCCATCCTGTCGCTATTGCGAAAAACGAGGCCGGAAAAACAGAAGAGTCGTCACCTTTCGTTATTTATCCCTCAGAATAGGAAAGGAAACGATCGGAAAAACCAGACGCAAAAGGTATAAGACAAGGTCATCGCAACCATTGTCTGGATTCGGGAGTCAGTTACGCAAGGGGAAGGTATTAGCACCCCTCACGTCCATCGTACTCGATGGGATACACGCTTGTTGCGTTTATCTAACGGGTTGATTACATCTATCTACGCTAAAGGTCTGGTCTGAAAAGAAAAGAAAATGACTCGGCAAAGCGTCGCACTTTATGCCTACGTATTCCCGTCTGACACGAGAAATTAGAGTCAACGTAGTTCGCCTAACTATGGGGGAAGGTTGCTCGCCGAGATATCGCATCTCGTGCCTACGTACTTTCACACGGCGCAAAAGATCAGAGCAAACGTAGTTCGGGACACGAGAGACACAGGTTTGTCTTTTTTATCCGAGTAGGGTTAACAGGCGGTTCCAGCAGTTTGGTGTATGCAGCTCGACCATGGGAGACTTAGGCGTTTACCGTTTGCGGTAGAACCGGGAGTTAACAGAAATCTCCTTCTGAAAAGGGTTTCCAAGGGATTAAAGGTCCAAGAGGACAAAAAGAGTTTGATCTTTGTTTTCTGTTTTTTAGAGATGTATCTTTTATGGATGTTTGGAACTGACACGCACTAAAGACTATAACCTGAGAGTGAACGCGTCGCATGTCACCCAAAGGGTACCATACTAAACATCCAGGCTGTTGAAAAGAAACTCTCCAATAATCCTTTCTCAGATAGCTTAAGGCTCGTAGCGTACGACGTCAATTAACCTTTATTACTGTATTTTGATTTTGTTTGCAGATGAGAAGAGAAAAGACGCACTAAAGGGGAACTAATCCAATCCTAAAGTTGTCATGCAAAATTGGTCCTATGGTTGTTTGGAGGGAACTACCTAATGTTATCATACATGGTTAGAACCCTAATGTCTGTCATAACTTCTCTTGAACAAGAGAAGTCAGAGTTCCTAGGGGAACATGGCAAAGGAAAACAACGGCAAAAGAAATAACTGTACAGAAACAACTGTAAATAAAATGCATGCAATGCAATAAACAAGCATAAGGAGCTAAGCTACACTTCTAGAACAAGCAAACCCAAAGGCAACACACAAAACACAGTCAAGGGAGATAGACTCAACCTTAAGCCAGCAAGCAAAGCCAATCAATAAAAGTCAAGCAGAGGGAGACAGACTCAACCTCTAAATGCAGACAAGCAAAGGGAGCTATTCTCAACCTTTAGGATGCTCCTAGGCCTAGATCACTGTTAGATGCCCAATTGTGCTTATTGGAGCTATCAAATATGGACATCTTTCACTTCTTTTTATGCTGAAAACGTATTTATTAAGCCTTGCTTTTGTTAGTGTGCATCATTGTGTCAAATGATTTTGGTCCTTTTGATTTGTGTGTTATTGTGCAGGATTTAAGTGTGAAAGAGCATATTTGAAGGCACAAGAAAGATGGCAAAGGAATCAAGCAAAGAGCATAACAAAATGTTGGTTCGCTAAGCGAGCACTTGGCGAGTGAGTAGCGAGTGTTCGCTACAGCCTCGCCTAGCGAGCACGTAGCGAACAGCTCCAGACTTGGGCATAATGGTTTTCAACATCAATCTTGGACAGCGAGCAAGTGGCGAAGAGGCTCGCTAGGCGATCTCCCAGCGAGCACCTAGCGAAGCAAAGCAGAATGTCCCAGGCACCCTTCGCTGGCTCATTCGCTGCAGCGAGAACCTAGCGAAGCAAAATAGAATGGATCTTGCAGACCTCCTTGGCAGGTTCGCTAGGCGAGGCTGTAGCGAGCGTTCGCCAGTAGCTCGCCTAGCGAATGAGTAGCGAGCGTGCCCAGATTTGTCACTTACTATAAGTAGCTTGGGCCACTTTTTGGAGAATATCTTCTTTTTCACTTTTACATTTGTTTTGCTACAAGAAAGGGTTTTGTGACCTAAAAACCTATTTTGGCTTATTTTCCTTCATCTCTTAACATAATCAAACAACAACAAGGTGGATCATCATCAAAGTTGGATCATTCGACTTGGATGTTCATCAACCGACTTTAAAACTTCTTTTGCAAGCTACCATGAGAATGTGTAGCTAAGTTCATCTTGTTGTCAAAGATAGATGTAGGTAATCATTAAACTTTGTATTTGTATGGATGACTGTTTGTGCATGGATGAACTTAGCTACACATTCTCATGGTAGCTTGCAATGCTGAAGTCACCTTGACGACGAGTAATGACTTCAGATGTCTAATCTATGAAATCATTCTCTTTTGAAATGCTGACGTGACAACAACCCGAGGGAAAAGTCCATTGGGGAATCTCTGACATTTTCTAAAGTCTAATTATACAGTTGCGTAAAGAAAACTCCGCCGGGGAAGAAGAGAAACTTAATCAAGCAACTCTGATGAGGGAACACATAGATTCGTCACACAAGGACGAACGTTATTGTCGCTTGCGCGAAAATAAGGTGCCGGCATGACAGAAGAGTCGCCACCTTTCGTTATTTATCCCTCAGAGCGGGAAAGGAAACGATCGGAAAAAACCTGACGAAAAAGGGTAAGACAAGGTCATCGCAACCATTGTCTGGGTTCGGGAGTCGGTTACGCAAGGGGAAGGTATTAGCACCCCTCACGTCCGTCGTACTCGACGGGATCCTCGCTTGTTTGTTTACTTGGACGGGTTGGTTATAACCTATCTACCTATCAAGGCTGGCTGAAAAAGAAAAGAAAAATGACTCGGCAAAGCATCGCGCTTTATGCCTACGTATTCTCATCAGAGAATGAGAAATCAGAGTCAACGTAGTTCGGCTAACTACGGGTGAAGGTTGCTCGCTAGGACGTCGCATCCTATGCCTACGTACTTTCATCTGGTATGAAAGATCAGAGCAAACGTAGTTCGGGTAACTACGGGTTATCTCCTGAAAGAAGTGTTTTTTATTATATTTGCGATCTCAACCGCACTAGAGACTATGACCTGAGAGTGAATGCGTCGCATGTCACCCAAAGGGTACCATACTAAACATTCATCCTCAGATGGCTTAAGGCTCGTGACGTACGAAAGAAATCATTCATGATTACTGTATCTTAAACTGCTTTGAGATGAGAAGAGAACAGGCCCAACTAGGAGGGAGACTATCAAGTCCTACTGTTGTCATGCCATGGATTCATCCTATGGTTGAGGTTTGAACAGGGAACTCCTAGATGTTGTCATGCATAGGTTTCAACCTAAAAGTCTATCATCAAATCCTCATCAGAGGAAATGAGAGTCCTAAGGGATCATGTCAATGATATACCAAAACAGACAAAAGCATCAGCTTTAACAGTAAAATGCATGCAATGCAAGTGAGGGAGGAAATGTGTGTGGGGCTTCAGCCTCCACAAGCTCGTCTCGACCTCAAGCCAGTCATGAAATAACAGTAATCATACTGAAAATAAACAACATGCTATCAAGCCATAACAGATAAAAGAAAAGAAGTGCCATCAGGCAAACAAAACACACTTGAGAAAGAATCATCTACTCTCTAATCCTAACCCTAACACAGAATCCTGACCAAATCTAAGCAAAGCCCTAAAGCAAAACCTAACCAAAAGAAATCAATCCCAGTCTTCAAGCTTCAGAACAAGCTTACCAAAGACAGGGAGCTAAGTAAGCAGACTCATAGTGTCTTCCTCAGGAAAGCACTAGGAGGTGTATACTCAGGAGTCATACCCTATGTGGCTCAACCACTGTGATCAGTTTACATTCCTCCTCAGGAGAAATTAAACTCACAAGCAGGCTCCAACATCACTGGATATTTAGGAAATCCTATCTGAACTAGTGGAACTAAGTGAATAGACCCATAGGACCTTCCTCAGGAAAGTACTAGGAGGCTTCCACTTAGGAGTTGTATCCCATGTGGCTCAACAACATGTGATCAGTTTACATTCCTCCTCAGGAGAAATTAAACTCACAAGTTGGCTCCAACATCATTGGATACTTAAGAAATCCTAGATTAACTAATGGAACTAAGTGAATAGACTCCTAGGACCTTCCTCAGGAAAGTACTAGGAGGCTTCCACTTAGGAGTTGTATCCCATGTGGCTCAACAACATGTGATCAGTTTACATTCCTCCTCAGGAGAAATTAAACTCACAAGTTGGCTCCAACATCATTGGATACTTAAGAAATCCTAGATAAACTAATGGAACTAAGTGAATAGACTCCTAGGACCTTCCTCAGGAAAGTACTAGGAGGCTTCCACTTAGGAGTTGTATCCCATGTGGCTCAACAACAGGTGATCAGTTTACATTCCTCCTCAGGAGAAATTAAACTCACAAGTTGGCTCCAACATCATTGGATACTTGAGAAAGAGGTGAGAAGAAAGAATGAAAGTCATTCATAGTGCCTTCCTCAGGAAAGTACCATGAACTTCCTTCAAACTTCAGGATCTCAAACCTCACAGACAGGGAACAAGCCAAGCTCTGGGTCTCTGAGTCTTGATCTACCATCTTCTCTTCATCATGCTCTCCAACAAGATCCTCAAGACAACACAAACCCCACAACAAACTCCCCAAAACAACCCCCAGAGATGCACAGATAACCACATAACAGACAAAATCAATAGGCAACTTCAGAAAATACCTAAAAATACTAAATCAAGGGATAAAAATCTATCAATTATTCACAAGGGTCTACAATATCTATTCATAACATCCACATATGCCTCTACCCAAAAATCAAGACAAAACTATCTAAAGAAAATGACTTATCTCACCTATGCACAACATAAACCCTAATTAGACTATCCTAAGTTCAATCTATCTAAACTAATCAAATTCTAATCTAAAAATCTAGAATAAATCCTATGGGGAACTATGATTCATCATCTAATTACACAAAAAATAATGAGCTGAAAAACCTAAGGGAAAGTCCTAAAACAATTCTTACAAAATAAGGTATCAACTAAAAGAAAGAAAACACACTATATTAAAGAAAATATCACCAAAAATTCTACATTAAAAATAAAATTCCATTTTTATTTTTATATTTTTCTACACAAGATTATCTAAACATAGAAAAAAGAATGAACAAAAAAGAGTTATTTATCAATTTTATATGAATTTTTAAAAACAAGAAAAATATTAAAAGGATTAAAAAGAAAATAAAACAATTAAAGGGGAGGGGGTGCGAGTAGCAGGGCTCACTAGTTCATTTTATATGGGCCAGAAATTGGGTGGGGTGCAAATAGAAGAGGACTCAGTGAGCCCAGACGCGCCTCACTAATTGAAACGGCCGTGTTTCAGCTAACCAAACGGCCGCGTTTTGGTTTTCAAATTTTCCCTCCGTTTCTCCAAGCGATCTGGACCGTGAGATGGGATTACAATGTCAAGGGATTAGAACTGATCCAAGGGTTCAGGGCTTTCGTCCCCCAAACACAAACCCTAAGTTCAGAAAAATGCCTCCATGCACTAATCTTCCTCTCACTCGTTCTCTCTGCTCAGTCCACGAAACCCTAAAATTCCAACACGAAAATTGCTCTACTAATCAAGAGGAACAAGACTACACGCATACTTTTTCTTAATTCCCTCTAGATCATCCTAACCGAAGCCTGCAAGGTTGTGGTCCAAATGAGATTCACCTGATATCAACCTTCATTAACCTTGAACCTAATGGCATACAGTTACTCTACACATCCCCCTAACTATTCTAAACCAATTCTTGGCAACTAAAACTAACAAACCAGTCAATTCTCGAAGATTAAAGTTTCTTGGCTCTGTTATGGAACTCCATGGATTTGGCTCTAACTCTCAGAATTTCATCACCTATCCTAGTACAACAATTCTATACCTAAAGAATGAACTGAAACTAAATAAATTAAGAGGTATAGGGAGAAGAAAGAACCTGTCAAGTGATGATGGAGAAGGTAAGAGGAGAAGGTTTCAGGCCTTGTAATTGCTTCAGGACACTCTTCCAATGGGGAGAAACTTTTTGTTTGCACTTGTGATGATGGAGAAGGTCTGCAATGGAAGGAAACCAGAGTTGCTTCAACTTGAAGAAACCTCTTCAATGGATGCTTCTCTCTCTCTCTCCCCTCTGAATTCTCTTGCTATCACCAACCTTGAACACTATGTGATACACTCTTCTTATAGTAGTGGATGGAAGTTACTAGATTCATCTAGGAGGTGCTAGAAAAGTGTGGAAAATATCATGTGATGGTATTTTGAATGATCCATATCTCATGTACCAAGTCCTTATTCTTGTGTCAAATTCTCCTTGTGTGAGATATTGAGAAGGAATGAATGAAAATCAGCCCTTTCTTTCACTTGTGCAAGCTATTTCAAAGTTGCCTTCTTTTTCAAGTAACAAGTTTTCAAAGCATCACCCATTTTAAAGCCTTAAATCAAAATTCTATTTAAACCAATGTTCTCAAAATGATGTTTCCAATCAAAATTATATATTGGATGACCTATTTTGGATTTGTGGATCTTCCAAACCAATTTTCAAATTCAACTTTTCAAACTTATATGCCATTTTTAGTTCATTTTTGACCAATCATGCAAATCCATGCTATGAGCTTTTCCAACAATTCATGACCTTCTTTCTAGACTTAAAATCCCATTTTGAACAACTTTCATGTTTTGAGTTTTTCCATTTTAGGCTTGGAAATAGGAGTTTTAGGCATTGGCTAAAATGACCTATAATTGACAAATGACCAAAATACCCCTGTCTTGTTCAAACCATAAGTTGAGTTCCACAAATCCTATCAAGGAATTCTACCACTCAAATTAAAGCTAAGAAGATGCCCTTCAACATTCATGTTGGCCAAGAGATCATAGGAATCATCCTACTAGGGCAAAAGTTGTCTGCAAGTTGGGTGACTTTCAAGGACCCAGATTCACACACCTCAGCTGACCTGTAATTTGTCAAAACCATAACTTGAGCTCTGCAACCCCTATCAAGGACTTCCACCACTCAAATTAAAGCTAAGAACAAGCTCTACAACATTCATTTTGTGGGGAAGATGAGATATCAATCACATCTAGATCTAAAACTGCCTGGAAGATAGGGGTCAAATTAGGGTTTTTTCACTGACAATCCTTGGAGACCCTAACTTGAAACTTCTCAAACTCCTCAATCATGATGAGTTGGTATAGGAATCATCTTTATAACATCTCTATGCATCATTCCATGATCTCATGGCCCTTGGATTAGATCTCAACCTTCTCCAAATCTTCAGTTATCCTAGGGTTGACCCAGTCAAAACCCTAATTCTACCAGTCATGGTTGAATTTTTGAATTCTTGCATAATGACTTATCTGGGCTTCATGATGGCCATCAAGACATCTCATAGGCTTTCTCAAAACATCAAGTTCATTCTCAAAGTCTCAGAATCATCTGAGGAGCACCCACAACTCTCAAGCTATGAAGCACACAACCCTGGTTTCCACCAATTCCTCTGAGGATCTCTTGAACTTTCTGATGATGGTATCAACTTTCAAACA
The DNA here is from genome assembly GCA_963859935.3 of Lathyrus sativus. Taxonomy (NCBI): domain Eukaryota; kingdom Viridiplantae; phylum Streptophyta; class Magnoliopsida; order Fabales; family Fabaceae; genus Lathyrus; species Lathyrus sativus. Next base: position 180,569,026 of record OZ012740.1, on the reverse strand, counting down.
CTCAGTGAATAAATAATTGTTGGCCAAATTTTGGGGTGCAACAACTGCCCCTATTCAAACGGCTTGAACCTGTCTGGGTGAGAAGCGAACGACTCTCACCCAATCAAGGTGCGAGACGATTGAATACCGGTAAACCCGAAAATTTGCCAACTGCACGAGCACACTGTACTCCGCGGGGAACAAATCTTCGAATATTGCGATGCTAGCTGCACGACCGCTAGTTGGAGAGATACTGATCTGACATCGCCGCTAGTTATCCTCGTTAACTTCCTCTGACATTGTCATCAAATAACCAGAACACCCAACATCACCGCTAGAAGACTAAACCACCTGACATCACCGTCAGAAGCAGACAAAAATGCTGAGGAACACCCAACATCGTCACTGGGAGACTAAACCACCTGACATCACCGTCAGAAACAACCATAACTCGGGGAAACAAACATCCAAAATCACCGCCGGAGAACTAACTCTGACATCACCATCAATCAACCAAAATACCCAACCTCACCGCTGGAGAACTAAATCTGACATCACCGTCGGACAATCAAAATACCCCGCATCACCGCTGGAGAACTAAATCTGACATCACCGTCGGACAATCAAAATACCCCGCATCACCGCTGGAGAACTAAATCTGACATCACCGTCGGACAATCAAAATACCCCGCATCACCGCTGGAGAACTAAATCTGACATCACCGTCGGATAATCAAAATACCCTGCATCACCGCTGGAGAACTAAATCTGACATCACCGTCGGACAATCAAAATACCCCGCATCACCGCTGGAGAACTAAATCTGACATCACCGTCGGATAATCAAAATACCCCGCATCACCGCTGGAGAACTAAATCTGACATCACCGTCGGACAATCAAAATACCCCGCATCACCGCTGGAGAAACATCTTCGACTTCAGTCAGAAGAAATATCATTCACTTGATCGCAATCAATCATCACCTCAGGATAACTGACTTGGTCTTCAGACCCACACGAATCACTCTGTTATATCTACAAACTCTGGAACCTTGTCTTCAGCCACCCGTTGATTCATCAACACGGAAATCTGAACTCACAGGAACCTTCTGATATCGCCTTCAGGCGCTTACGAAATCCATCTTCAGATTAGACATCATTGTTGGAGCAGACATATCACGCTGCTGAGGACTTCAAGAATCGTCTTGAACAAGCAGATCTCCGTCGGGCACCTTCAAGAATCATCCTGAACTGATAACCTTTCTGGAGACTTTCTGCTGGGTATTCCAGGAATCTTCCTGGGCAACTCTTGCCGGGGACGCTATTGGGGAGCTCAAGTATCACCCTAGGCAAACAACTCGGGAACCTGCGCTGAGGTATTAAGAATCACTTTAAGCAAACGGCCCTGCTGAGGAGTTCAAGGGTCGTTTTGAACTGAAAACTTCGCTGGGGATCTCAAAAATCATCTTGAGCGAGCGACCGTGGGGATTACACCGGGGTCTTTAAGAATCATCTCAAGAGCGACCTTGCTGGGGAGAATATCAAGAATCGTCCTGAGCAACCGGTCTTTTGGTCGCACACCTGGAAGGCAAGAATGATAATGACCTAGATCATGCTTATGATGCGTATGCTTCGGCACCATGCCCCACACGGCGGGAATGATATGTGTTTATGCAAAATGTCGTGCAATCATGCGCAATGCTATGCAGCGTTTAAATGCTATGCAATGTTAAATGCCATGCAGTCATGCACAATGATGCGATCCCGTCAGCAAAATAAATGCCGAAGGGGGAAATCCTCATGTCAAGGAGAAAGAACCATTCAGGTAGAGGAATCATCCTGCTGAGGAGAACGTGAACACGCCAATATCAATCAGGCTCTGTCTGGGGCATTGATCTTCCGCGAACTGCTGCAAGGAAAACAACTTCAGCTGATTTCTGCAGGGGAACGAAGCTCTACGAGCACTTGGACCTGCTGATATCAATCGCGAGAATGACTGCGCGGCCGTCTTGGCTACTCTTCTGGGGATGACCACTCTGTGGGGAACCAACTTCAGCTGCTCAACACTCCACTGGGGAAAAACCAATCATGATCTGATCAACTTCCAAGGATTCGGATCTCTTGGACATCTGCAAACTCGGCTGAGGAAGGAGAAATCATTCTGCTTCGATGGAGAGAGTGCGATTCTGGGGAAACACAACACTAGCTTCCCCACGCTCTGCTGGGGAAAATCGACCATGATCTGATCAACTTCCAAGGATTCTGCTTTTCTGCGGACTCAGCCGGGGAGGGAAATCATTCTACTTCACTGGAGAGTGCGACCCTGGTGCGAAATTTCAATTTCGCCGGGGAAGAAAAGATCATCTGCCTTCGGGGGAGAGTACAACTCTGCAGGGGAATACAACATCGGCTGTTCCAGCACTCTACTGGGGGAGAGGGAATCATCCATCTTCAGGAGAGAGCATGGCTCTGGTGAGGAATCTCAATTCCACTGGGGACCTTAGTCTGGCACCATCAGTTACTGCATCCTTCGGCATACGAACAGCCTCCTGCGAAACCTGCATTTGTGACCCGGTGCAGGGGAGACACCTGCTTCGGTGACTTTACTGGGGAAAACACGAGCTTCGGCACCCGAACACTTCTCTGAAATCTGCACTTGTGACCCGGTGCTGGGGACTATACGAGCTGCTGCGTGCGACTCAGCTGATGAGGTGACGTTCCTTCAGGATGCGTCTGCTTGGGGAAGAGAATCGTCTCTGCATGAGGAAGACATATCAATGCTCACTATTTGCGTTCAGATTCTGCGGAGGAGAGACTACTGAACTCTGCTGAGGAAGGAGGACTCATCCTGCTTCGGGGATACGCACGACACATCTTCTGGCAAGTGCTACACCTGCAACAACACAAACAAACAGACAAGATTCCCTCCTCAAAGGGTCCTATCCAGGTTATTATCTCGTGACAATATTCAGTTAATTAATTGTTTCAACAATCAATGGGCCTAGGCCCGCAGGTTTATGTATGCACATTTTATCAAAAAAACATCGGCGTTTTCATTCGCAAACAAAACAGATAAATGCTAAACAGGCAAGCGGAATTGCTGAATAATGTGCATTTTATTGATGGTGAACCCCTGAATGGGCAAAAATGTTTTACAACAGAGGCAAGCTCCTGGAATGAGGAAGCTGTGCAAAAAAAAGAAAACATAAATATACATCAGTATATACAAATGTCGGTAATCGAGGCGTAGACGAACACCATGAGTTGATCCCTCTAAGACCCACTCGACTTTGATACTTCTCTGACGCTTCAGCTTTGGAAGAGATTGATTCAGGTAAACGGCCTTCAGGTCCTCCAAACCACTAAACAATGAAAGTCCATACGCGGAACGCAGTCATTTGCTTATTCAAATCCCTAACTTTTGCGTGAACCGCCCTTTACGGGTTTTCAGTTCACCGGGATACCCTTTTTTGCCGAAGCCGCCCAGTGTAGGTTTTCGACTTCGCGGGTGTACATTTTTTCAATATATCCCTAATTTTTGCCCGAACCTTTTATTCTGTTTTTGGTTCGCCGGGATGCCCTTTTTTGCCTGGACTCTTTCTTTTTTGTCCAGCGGGTCTCTTTCAAGCAAAGTATTTTTTAACTGCGTCCGCATTCACCGGGGATGTAAAATCTTCACCATCCATCTTGGATAACAACAAAGCTCCTCCTGAGAAGACCTTGATGACGACATACGGCCCTTCGTAATTCGGAGTCCATTTGCCCCGGTGATCGGAGTGTGGCGGAAGAATCTTCTTCAGGACGAGATCACCCGTCTGAAAGCTTCGAGGACGCACCTTCTTATCATAAGCTTTCTTCATTCGGCTTTGGTACAGGCGACCAAATGCAATCGATGCTAACCTCTTCTCGTCCATCAGGCTGAGCTGGTTCAAACGATTCGTAATCCATTCTGCCTCATCAAGTTTTACATCAACCAAAACTCGCAAAGAGGGAATCTCTACTTCTAACGGTAGGACAGCTTCCATACCGTACACCAAGGAGAAAGGAGTTGCCCCGGTCGACGTACGCACCGTCGTATGATAACCGTGCAAGGCAAACGGCAGCATCTCGTGCCAATCTTTGTACGTCACAACCATCTTCTGAACAATCTTCTTGATGTTCTTGTTGGCCGCTTCAACAGCGCCATTCATCTTCGGCCGGTAAGGAGATGAGTTGTGGTGTTCAATCTTGAAGCTCTGGCACAGCTCCTTCATCATCTTGTTATTCAAATTCGAACCATTATCAGTAATGATCCGCTCGGGAATTCTATAGCGACAGATGATGTCCCTCTTGATGAATTTAGCTACCACCTGCTTGGTCACATTAGCGTACGAGGCTGCCTCCACCCATTTGGTGAAGTAGTCGATAGCTACCAGAATAAAACGATGACCATTGGATGCAGTGGGCTCGATCTTGCCTATCATGTCGATGCCCCACATGGAAAACGGCCAAGGGGAGGACATGACATTTAATGGGCACGGCGGCACATGAACTCTATCAGCATAAATCTGGCATTTGTGACATTTCTTCGCGAATCTGAAGCAATCTGACTCCATAGTCAGCCAGTAATATCCTGCTCTCAGGATCTTTCTCGTCATGGCATGCCCGCCGGCGTGCGTACCAAATGTGCCCTCATGGACTTCTTCCATGAGCATACTTGCCTCTTTCTCATCTACACATCTGAGTAGCACGAGATCGTGGTTTCTCTTGTATAGCACTCCATCAGGATTGAGATAAAAGTTTCTAGATAACCTCCTCAGAGTCTTCTTATCCTGGGTTGACGCACCCGCAGGATACTCCTTAGTCATAAGGAAGGTCTGGATGTCGTGGAACCATGGCTTGCCGTCAGTGGCATCTTCGATTGCAAAGACAAATGCCGGTCTGTCAAGACGCGAAAGCACAATTCTTGGAGCCTCATTCCAATAATTGACCTTATACATTGAAGCCAGCGTGGCTAAGGCATCAGCCATCTGATTTTCAGCCCGGGGTACATGATGAAGCTCCACTCGATCGAAGAACGGAAGCAGCCTCCTGGCATAATTCATGTACGACACTAAATTTGCTTGACGAGTTTCCCACTCCCCTTTAATATGATTGATTACAAGCGCTGAGTCACCATATATGTCTAGATTCTTGATTCTCAAATCAATTGCCTCTTCTAGACCCATAATACATGCTTCATACTCGGCTTCATTGTTGGTAACTGGAAACGTCAGTCTCGCAGTAAACTGGATGTGGGATCCGTGAGGAGTCGTGATGATAGCCCCAATACCACTTCCATAGGAATTAACCGCTCCGTCGAATATCAACTTCCACTGAGACTTCCTATCTGGCCCTTCATCGGGCAATGGCTCATCGCAATCCTTCGCTTTGAGAAACATAATGTCTTCGTCAGGGAATTCGAACTTCATCGGCTGGTAGTCTTCGATTGGCTGTTCGGCAAGGTAATCAGACAATACGCTTCCCTTAATGGCTTTCTGAGAGACGTACTGAATATCATATTCTGTTAACACCATCTGCCACCTGGCAATCCTGCCCGAAAGAGCCTGCTTCTCGAAGACGTACTTGATCGGATCCATCTTCAAAATTAGCATAGTGGTGTGGTTGAGCATATAATGTCGTAGACGTTTGGCGGCCCAAGCTAGTGCACAACACGTCTTCTCCAGCATCGAGTATCGAGATTCACACTCAGTGAACTTTTTACTCAAGTAATAAATGGCATGCTCTTTTCTGCCCGTCTCGTCGTGCTGACCGAGAACACACCCCATACTATTCTCCAGAACCGTCAGGTACATGATTAATGGCCGTCCAGCCACTGGGGGTATCAAGATTGGAGGTTCTTGAAGATACTGCTTTATCTTATCGAATGCCTTCTGGCAATCCTCATTCCAAGTAATCGCCTGATTTTTCTTCAACAGCTTGAACATCGGTTCACAAGTGGCCGTGAGCTGAGAGATAAACCTTGCAATGTAGTTTATTCGGCCCAGGAAACCACGAACTTCTTTCTCTGTTCTCGGCGCTGGCATTTCTTGGATAGCTTTTATTTTCGCAGGATCAACTTCAATACCTCGTTCACTAACGATAAACCCCAATAACTTTCCGGACCGCACTCCGAAAGTGCACTTGTTAGGATTCAGCCTCAGCCTGAACTTCCTAAGCCTTTCAAACAGCTTCAACAAATTGACCAGATGCTCTTCCTCCGTTTGGGACTAGGCAATCATGTCATCAACATAGACCTCGATCTCATGATGAATCATATCATGAAACAAAGTTACCATTGCTCGCTGGTAAGTGGCCCCTGCGTTCTTCAGACCGAAGGGCATTACCTTATAGCAGAATGTTCCCCAGGGGGTGATGAACGTCGTTTTCTCCATGTCCTCCGGTGCCATCCTAATCTGATTGTAACCGGAGAAGCCAACCATGAACGAAAACACGGAAAACTGGGCTGTATTGTCGACCAACACATCGATATGAGGCAACGGGAAATCATCTTTAGGGCTCGCCCTATTCAAATCCCGATAATCGACGCATATACGTACCTTACCGTCCTTCTTCGGTACAGGTACTATGTTGGCGACCCACGGAGGGTAAGTGGTAACGGCTAGAAATCCTGCGTCCAACTGCTTCTGGACTTCTTCCTTGATTTTTACAGCCATGTCTGGTCTCGTCCTCCTAAGCTTCTGCTTGACTGGAGGGCAATCTTCTCGCAACGGCAAGCGATGAACCACGATATCAGTGTCAAGTCCGGGCATGTCTTCATATGACCAAGCAAAGACGTCACTATACTCTCGAAGCATCTCGAACAGTCTAAGCTTGACATCATTCTGCAGCGCAGCCCCTACTCTGACATTCCTGATAAGCTCCTCAGAACCCAGATTTATGATCTCAATATCCTCCTCGTGAGGCAGAATAACCTTCTCTTCTTGTCTCAACAAGCGGGCCAACTCTTCCGGAAGGTCTTCGTCTTCATCAATCTCATCCTCGGCTTGATAGATCGGGCAATCAAAGTCGTAGTGAGCCGTAGAGGGTCCAGAGTCGATGTCATCTGTTATGTGGATCTCTTCACTTGTCAGCTTGATAATCTCCTTGATGGTCCAGTTGTGGAGGCGCTCGCCTGGCTTGCTCGGTTTAATCCAGGCGTCAAGGTCGCAATCGCTGTCCCCGCTGTCCTCTGACGCAGTGTTGATGCTCTCGAAAATTACTCCCCCCTTGGTGAATAGGATCGGCTCCTTCCCACGAGACGAGCTGCCAGAAGAAGACGAAGCTTCAGCTCCAGGAGAATATCCCAATCCAAACTTATCCTGTTTGATTGGTATATCCAAGACATGCCCCCAGCCTGAGGTGGAACCGGCTTCGACAACGGCCCGTGCTTCCTTAAACGAGGAGAGACTCATCTCTTGCTTCTCTACGACGACGGGAGCTGCCTCCTTCACCCTGACGGTTTCAAATGCTTGGCAAAGCGTTTCATGGATCTCGCCATCCATTTCGACATATTTAAAGGACGATAGGTGGCTCACCATGATGTCCTCTTCACCACAGACGGTCACTATGCTGCCCCCGACAGCATATTTAAGCTTCTGATGCAGCGTGGACGTCACGGCACCAGCGGAATGGATCCATGGCCGACCTAAGAGGCAACTATAGGCGGGCATGATATCCATGATATAGAAAACCGTATTGAATGTCTCTGGACCAACTTGAATTGGCAGGGTCAATTCTCCGAAGACGTGGCGCTTGGTCCCATCAAAGGCTTTCACGACCAGATCACTGGGCGTGCACAGCAATCCACGGGTATCCAACTTCATCAGTGCCTTTTTCGGAAGCACATTAAGCGAGGAACCCGTATCTACCAGGACATGTGACATAATCGTGCCTCGGCACTCTATTGAGACGTGCAAGGCGCTGTTGTGATCTCTTCCCTTAGGAGTCAGCTCCAGATCTGTAAAGCCCAGCCCATTACCAGCATTAACATGGGCCACCACTTCCTCGAGTTGATTTACTGATATCTCCTGCGGCACGTATGCAACATTCAATACCTTCAGTAACGCGTTGCGGTGCGCTTCAGAACACAGCAACAGGTTAAGAATCGAGATCTTTGACGGAGTCTGATGAAGATGATCTACAATTTTGTAGTCACTCTTCTTGATTAGTCGCATGAACTCTTCAGCATCTTTAACTAGCAAGTCTTTCTCTGCCCCTGCAGGGGCCTCCTCAACAGCTTTACCCTTACCCTTATCCACAGCGTCAGCCCGAACCACTTTCTCTGCTGCAACCTCCGCTGGTGCAAACACTCTACCGCTCCTAGTGATACCACTGACTTCAGTAAGATTCTGCACAGTCGATCCGAATGGCTCAAGCTCTATCTTCTGACCATCACAATAAACTTCGGCGCCATAATGCCATGGAACGGCATTGGTACTCTCGAATGGGATTGGTCCGGCCCTGGTGATGGTGATAGTAGGCGGACGAGGCGCAGAAATAGTAATAGGGTGACGAGGAATAGTAATGGTAGCAACTTCGTCTGCCTGCTTCAGTACGACTTCCCCCGATGCACTTTCAATGCTCCGGCTGAATTGCAAAATACCCTCGGACATTAGACTTTGGATACCTTCGATCAGCTGCTCACACCCATCAGGAAGTGTAGCACAAGCCATACATAATTCTCCACATCCAGGAAAGAAGCCCTTCTTCAGCAACTTAGCCTTGACAAAACTCAACGGCGTCTTCAAATCTTTGACATCGGTCAGCAAGTCTGAACTCTCCTTAGTGATAACAACATTCACTCCGCCCCCCTTATGATGAGGCATTGGATTTTTGGTAACGTTGGGCACGTTGTCAGAAAAGTTGATAACCTTGGCGTCCACCAAGTCCTGGACTTTGTGCTTAAAAGCTTTACAATTCTCAATCGTATGGCCAGGTGCCCCAGAGTGAAATTCACAAGTAGCATTGGCATCATACCCCGGTGGTGGTGCCCCTGTTAAGGGAGCCATTGTCCTCTTGTGAACCAATTGGAGCTGAAGCAACGTTTGCAAAAGCTGTGCATACGACATAGGTGGAGTATCAAGATGACGGCTTGCCAGAGGAGCCCGATTCTGATATCTTTTATACCCCTGCTGATTCTGCTGCTGAGGCGGCTGCTGCTGCTGCTGCGGTGGGGCAGCTGGGATATTTATGCTAGCAATCTGAGGCTGAGGGCCCTTGCCCTTTCTTCTAGCATTAGTGACAGCACTGGCATCTCCCTCTCGACGCTTGCCAGTATAGGGTTTCTTGCTAGCTCCTCCAGCTGAGGATGATTCGCCCTGAATTTTTCCGATCTTTATACCGTTCTCAACATGCTCGCCCAGAGTGATAAGAGCCGAGAATGTTCCAGACATGCCACTGACCAGCTTTTCATAATAGATTCCGGGAAGGGTAGCCACGAACATTTGCACTAGCTCACGCTCAACCATAGGCGGTTGAACCCGAGCAGCCAATTCACGCCACCGCTGGGCGTACTCTTTGAAGCTTTCGTTGTTCCACTGTGAGAGATTCTGAAGCTGAACTCGGTTGGGAGCCAAGTCGCTATTGTATTGATAGTGGAGAACAAACGCTTCTGCAAGATCTTTCCAGGTGCGCACAGCAGCGGGCTCCAAACCCATATACCATTCGAGCGATGGACCAGAAAGACTATCCTGAAAGAAGTGCATCAGCAGCTTCTCATCGTCAGAATAAGCGGACATCTTTCTATAATAAGATCGGAGGTGGACCCGGGGACAAGTAGTGCCCTTATACTTCTCAAAGGTAGGCACCTTGAACTTGTGAGGTACTTTAAAGTCAGCAATCAACCCGAGCTTGGACACGTCAACGCCCAACGTGTTCTGATTTTCTATGTCTCTCATCTTGTCTTCAAGCGCCTTGAACCTGAGTCGAGCCTCAACATTCAACTCTGCTTCTACACCTCTCTGAGAGAATACGTCATCCTGATGGTCCTCCAGCCACGGTTGAGGCACCACCAGATTTCCTGCACCAGCATTGCCGTTGACCGGCCCTATGTTAACATTGGCTCCCAAACTACCATTGCCGGCGCCTGCCGCATTGAGTCCGAGATTAGTCATAAGATTGTCGTTAGCACTGCCGTTGCCTCCGGCAACAGGAACAACGTTCTGTGGAGTATCCCCTGGAGGAGGAGTGGGCACGACCCCGCCGTGAAGTATTCCATTACTGTCAACCCTAGAGATGAGAGGTTGAACCAAAGTACGAAGCTGGTCTTGCCCATTCGCAACTACTTGCATCAGCTCCATAAAACGATCCATCCGTTCACGAAGCTCCTGAACATCTGACTGTACCTGGTCCATTATCCTTGTCTGATTAGCGCGAGTTGAGTAGCGGTGGATGAGTCTTTGATCAATCCTGGAGATCGAAAGCAGCTCGGAACCTGAGTACCTGAAAAACCTGTCAGCATCAAAGGTTAGGAAAAGCAACAGAATGTATGTCATGCAAAATGCTTTATGCAGATGCAGGCGCGTGTCTGTGTGCTTGAGAGATTCTCCCCCGATCCTGGCGCCTTAGTACCAGTGCTGACAATAACAAGGGGAGGAATCTGGGCCCAATCATGGAAACAGTAACCTCACAATACAGAGCAATAGTCAGATTCGACACATCAAGGACCGAGAACTCGTACGCATCAGTCTTCCTGAGAGAGGCTGCAGTAACACAATAAGAGGCGAGAGATCCTGGATCGGAGAAACGGTACCTGTCACAGACACACGCTAATGGAATGCGAATGATTATGCAAACTAATGCAAAATGCAGGCATGCAACGATATATCCAGGTGGCTGCTGTGGGGATTCGGTGTCAACAGTCACTGATGAGAAGGAAACCCCGGTGTAAAACCACTGATCTGATCAGCTGAGAATAACCATCTGATAGGGTCGGGATCAAAATTCTGCCCTGACAAGAATAGGTGCCTGATAATAAGGACCCCGGATGCATGATCAGAAATATACGGTGATGAAGTCTTCAGACCCCAAATCGGAAATCTGCCTTATCAAGAACAAACACACAGCTGCTGATGAGACCTTCAGACCCCACTCAAAATCTGCCCTATCAAGAACAAATAACATCTGCTGATGAGATCTTCAGACCCCACTCAAAAATCTGCTCCGTCTAGGACAAACCTCTGATAACAATACTCTGATTGAAACCTGCTCTATCAAGAACAGATAACATCTGCTGATAAGATCCTCTGATCAAACCCTTGCTCTATCAAGAACATATCTGCAACTGAGAACCCAACATAACTGATTCACTGCCAAGAAAACCAGGTAGTCTGGAGGTCAAAGTTTCCTGCAATATCCCAATCCCACTCACAAGTATGGACCTAATCCACGGACAAAGGTACGGCATCCTATGCGGTCATCAGCGTCACAGACTTTCATGAGTGACGATACGATTCCCAGAAGGAGTGGCATCATCAAGTCATGAAGAGGCCTCTCTTAGCTGACTTCCAAATGATCGGTCCCCAGAGTCGACAATCCTCACGTCTGGACTCCCCTCAGATCCTCAGGACCGGAAAGGAGCACCTCTGCGAGAACCTCGTCTGAGCGCAGATTTCGTAGGGAACTGTGCCTGCTCAGCAGACAGGTTTGTCTACTACTCTCCACAACTATATCTAGGTGCATACTCAAGCCCAGGTCCGGCTTCTCACTCACAGTAACCTCCCTTGCCCACAGCAATAATCACAATAATATAATGCTGAAAATAAATGCGGAAAGGTAAAGGTGCAAGAAAGTAAAGTGCAGAAAAGTAAAACACATATGCACAACACCCAACAAATAAACATCCAAGCACTAGGATTGACTCTCGTAGGAGATGGGAAACGGTCCCAGCATAAGGGATGGGAAAAGTCCCTAGATGCCTAATGTCCCCAGCAGAGTCGCCAGCTGTCGCTTGCGCGAAAATAAGGTGTCGGCATGACAGAAGAGTCGCCACCTTTCTTTATTTATTCCTCAGAGCGGGAAAGGAAACGATCGGAAAAAACCTGACGAAAAAGGGTAAGACAAGGTCATCGCAACCATTGTCTGGGTTCGGGAGTCGGTTACGCAAGGGGAAGGTATTAGCACCCCTCACGTCCGTCGTACTCGACGGGATCCTCGCTTGTTTGTTTACTTGGACGGGTTGGTTATAATCTATCTACCTATCAAGGCTGGCTGAAAAAGAAAAGAAAAATGACTCGGCAAAGCATCGCGCTTTATGCCTACGTATTCTCATCAGAGAATGAGAAATCAGAGTCAACGTAGTTCGGCTAACTACGGGTGAAGGTTGCTCGCTAGGACGTCGCATCCTATGCCTACGTACTTTCATCTGGTATGAAAGATCAGAGCAAACGTAGTTCGGGTAACTACGGGTTATCTCCAGAAAGAAGTGTTTTTTATTATATTTGCGATCTCAACCGCACTAGAGACTATGACCTGAGAGTGAATGCGTCGCATGTCACCCAAAGGGTACCATACTAAACATTCATCCTCAAATGGCTTAAGGCTCGTGACGTACGAAAGAAATCATTCATGATTACTGTATCTTAAACTGCTTTGAGATGAGAAGAGAACAGGCCCAACTAGGAGGGAGACTATCAAGTCCTACTGTTGTCATGCCATGGATTCATCCTATGGTTGAGGTTTGAACAGGGAACTCCTAGATGTTGTCATGCATAGGTTTCAACCTAAAAGTCTATCATCAAATCCTCATCAGAGGAAATGAGAGTCCTAAGGGATCATGTCAATGATATACCAAAACAGACAAAAGCATCAGCTTTAACAGTAAAATGCATGCAATGCAAGTGAGGGAGGAAATGTGTGTGGGGCTTCAGCCTCCACAAGCTCGTCTCGACCTCAAGCCAGTCATGAAATAACAGTAATCATACTGAAAATAAACAACATGCTATCAAGCCATAACAGATAAAAGAAAAGAAGTGCCATCAGGCAAACAAAACACACTTGAGAAAGAATCATCTACTCTCTAATCCTAACCCTAACACAGAATCCTGACCAAATCTAAGCAAAGCCCTAAAGCAAAACCTAACCAAAAGAAATCAATCCCAGTCTTCAAGCTTCAGAACAAGCTTACCAAAGACAGGGAGCTAAGTAAGCAGACTCATAGTGTCTTCCTCAGGAAAGCACTAGGAGGTGTATACTCAGGAGTCATACCCTATGTGGCTCAACCACTGTGATCAGTTTACATTCCTCCTCAGGAGAAATTAAACTCACAAGCAGGCTCCAACATCACTGGATATTTAGGAAATCCTATCTGAACTAGTGGAACTAAGTGAATAGACCCATAGGACCTTCCTCAGGAAAGTACTAGGAGGCTTCCACTTAGGAGTTGTATCCCATGTGGCTCAACAACATGTGATCAGTTTACATTCCTCCTAAGGAGAAATTAAACTCACAAGTTGGCTCCAACATCATTGGATACTTAAGAAATCCTAGATAAACTAATGGAACTAAGTGAATAGACTCCTAGGACCTTCCTCAGGAAAGTACTAGGAGGCTTCCACTTAGGAGTTGTATCCCATGTGGCTCAACAACATGTGATCAGTTTACATTCCTCCTCAGGAGAAATTAAACTCACAAGTTGGCTCCAACATCATTGGATACTTAAGAAATCCTAGATAAACTAATGGAACTAAGTGAATAGACTCCTAGGACCTTCCTCAGGAAAGTACTAGGAGGCTTCCACTTAGGAGTTGTATCCCATGTGGCTCAACAACAGGTGATCAGTTTACATTCCTCCTCAGGAGAAATTAAACTCACAAGTTGGCTCCAACATCATTGGATACTTGAGAAAGAGGTGAGAAGAAAGAATGAAAGTCATTCATAGTGCCTTCCTCAGGAAAGTACCATGAACTTCCTTCAAACTTCAGGATCTCAAACCTCACAGACAGGGAACAAGCCAAGCTCTGGGTCTCTGAGTCTTGATCTACCATCTTCTCTTCATCATGCTCTCCAACAAGATCCTCAAGACAACACAAACCCCACAACAAACTCCCCAAAACAACCCCCAGAGATGCACAGATAACCACAGAACAGACAAAATCAATAGGCAACTTCAAAAAATACCTAAAAATACTAAATCAAGGGGGAAAAATCTATCAATTATTCACAAGGGTCTACAATATCTATTCATAACATCCACATATGCCTCTACCCAAAAATCAAGACAAAACTATCTAAAGAAAATGAATTATCTCACCTATGCACAACATAAACCCTAATTAGACTATCCTAAGTTCAATCTATCTAAACTAATCAAATTCTAATCTAAAAATCTAGAATAAATCCTATGGGGAACTATGATTCATCATCTAATTACACAAAAAAGAATGAGCTGAAAAACCTAAGGGAAAGTCCTAAAACAATTCTTACAAAATAAGGTATCAACTAAAAGAAAGAAAATACACTATATTAAAGAAAATATCACCAAAAATTCTACATTAAAAATAAAATTCCATTTTTATTTTTATATTTTTCTACACAAGATTATCTAAACATAGAAAAAAGAATGAACAAAAAAGAGTTATTTATCAATTTTATATGAATTTTTAAAAACAAGAAAAATATTAAAAGGATTAAAAAGAAAATAAAACAATTAAAGGGGAGGGGGTGCGAGTAGCAGGGCTCACTAGTTCATTTTATATGGGCCAGAAATTGGGTGGGGTGCGAATAGAAGAGGACTCAGTGAGCCCAGACGCGCCTCACTAATTGAAACGACCGCGTTTCAGCTAACCAAACGGTCGCGTTTTGGTTTTCAAATTTTCCCTCCGTTTCTCCAAGCGATCTGGGCCGTGAGATGGGATTACAATGTCAAGGGATTAGAACTGATCCAAGGGTTCAGGGCTTTCGTCCCCAAACACAAACCCTAAGTTCAGAAAAATGCCTCCATGCACTAATCTTCCTCTCACTCGTTCTCTCTGCTCAGTCCACGAAACCCTAAAATTCCAACACGAAAATTGCTCTACTAATCAAGAGGAACAAGACTACACGCATACTTTTTCTTAATTCCCTCTAGATCATCCTAACCGAAGCCTGCAAGGTTGTGGTCCAAATGAGATTCACCTGATATCAACCTTCATTAACCTTGAACCTAATGGCATACAGTTACTCTACACATCCCCCTAACTATTCTAAACCAATTCTTGGCAACTAAAACTAACAAACCAGTCAATTCTCGAAGATTAAAGTTTCTTGGCTCTGTTATGGAACTCCATGGATTTGGCTCTAACTCTCAGAATTTCATCACCTATCCTAGTACAACAATTCTATACCTATAGAATGAACTGAAACTAAATAAATTAAGAGGTATAGGGAGAAGAAAGAACCTGTCAAGTGATGATGGAGAAGGTAAGAGGAGAAGGTTTCAGGCCTTGTAATTGCTTCAGGACACTCTTCCAATGGGGAGAAACTTTCTGTTTGCACTTGTGATGATGGAGAAGGTCTGCAATGGAAGGAAACCAGAGTTGCTTCAACTTGAAGAAACCTCTTCAATGGATGCTTTTCTCTCTCTCTCCCCTCTGAATTCTCTTGCTATCACCAACCTTGAACACTATGTGATACACTCTTCTTATAGTAGTGGATGGAAGTTACTAGATTCATCTAGAAGGTGCTAGAAAAGTGTGGAAAATATCATGTGATGGTATTTTGAATGATCCATATCTCATGTACCAAGTCCTTATTCTTGTGTCAAATTCTCCTTGTGTGAGATATTGAGAAGGAATGAATGAAAATCAGCCCTTTCTTTCACTTGTGCAAGCTATTTCAAAGTTGCCTTCTTTTTCAAGTAACAAGTTTTCAAAGCATCACCCATTTTAAAGCCTTAAATCAAAATTCTATTTAAACCAATGTTCTCAAAATGATGTTTCCAATCAAAATGATATATTGGATGACCTATTTTGGATTTGTGGATCTTCCAAACCAATTTTCAAATTCAACTTTTCAAACTTATATGCCATTTTTAGTTCATTTTTGACCAATCATGCAAATCCATGCTATGAGCTTTTCCAACAATTCATGACCTTCTTTATAGACTTAAAATCCCATTTTGAACAACTTTCATGTTTTGAGTTTTTCCATTTGAGGCTTGGAAATAGGAGTTTTAGGCATTGGCTAAAATGACCTATAACTGACAAATGACCAAAATACCCCTGTCTTATTCAAACCATAAGTTGAGTTCCACAAATCCTATCAAGAACTTCTACCACTCAAATTAAAGCTAAGAAGATGCCCTTCAACATTCATGTTGGCCAAGAGATCATAGGAATCATCCTACTAGGGCAAAAGTTGTCTGCAAGTTGGGTGACTTTCAAGGACCCAGATTCACACACCTCAGCTGACCTGTAATTTGTCAAAACCATAACTTGAGCTCTGCAACCCCTATCAAGGACTTCCACCACTCAAATTAAAGCTAAGAACAAGCTATACAACATTCATGTTGTGGGGAAGATGAGATATCAATCACATCTAGATCTAAAACTGCCTGGAAGATAGGGGTCAAATTAGGGTTTTTTCACTGACAATCCTTGGAGACCCTAACTTGAAACTTCTCAAACTCCTCAATCATGATGAGTTGGTCTAGGAATCATCTTTATAACATCTCTATGCATCATTCCATGATCTCATGGCCCTTGGATTAGATCTCAACCTTCTCCAAATCTTCAGTTATCCTAGGGTTGACCCAGTCAAAACCCTAATTCTACCAGTCATGGTTGAATTTTTGAATTCTTGCATAATGACTTCTCTGGGCTTCATGATGGCCATCAAGACATCTCATAGGCTTTCTCAAAACATCAAGTTCATTCTCAAAGTCTCAGAATCATCTGAGGAGCACCCACAACTCTCAAGCTATGAAGCACACAACCCTGGTTTCCACCAATTCCTCTGAGGATCTCTTGAACTTTCTGATGAAGGTATCAACTTTCAAACACTCAGTGAATAAATAATTGTTGGCCAAATTTTGGGGTGCAACAGTTATCATCACACATCACATGCCACAAATCTGAATATCCGAAAACCACCCTGCACAAGGATTCAAATTACCTGCAGGGAAGAATGCTTGAAAACAAAGAGGTAACCAACCTGGCTTAATTTCAGAATGCACATGCTTGAAAATGGCGTAATGCTCCATATGAGATAGAAATGCTACGCGTTTGGGTAAATTGCTATGCAATGCACATATGATGCCAATGCAGGCTGCAACCACAGGCTCTAGTTGCCGGAGAAAAGCTGGATGCAGAACCGCCTCAGCAAAATAAATGCTGAAGACAAAGCCAACTCCGCTGGGGATAACCGGGTATCACAGAATTATCTCAGCAAAATAAATGCTGGAAAGGTAAACCGACTCCGCGGGGGGAAGAAACAATCCTGCTGGGAGATAGTTAACAAATCCGGAGTTACGAACTCTGCTGAGGATAATCAACCTTTTGGAGGAAAGACAACCTGCTGGAGATACAAAAAGAACAATCTTGCGCGGGGATGAACTTTCAAAACCACTGACAACCTGGTTGTGTCCTGTGAGTTGCACTGGGGATTACATGCACACGCGACCGCTGTTGGGGATGCACATTACTCGCATACGCCTCCTGTGGGGATAAAGATGCGACTTCCATCAGCTGGGGAGGAATAAAATCACATAGAGCCTGCTCCTACGTTAAGGGACTCTGGCTGGGGAAACACGATCCCGGGGCCATCCGCTGCGAAGGTAACGACCCTGCAAAACATGAGCAACAACAAGATATCCTATACAAAAGGAAATATCCAGGTCAATAGCCGTGACAATCGCTCAGTCAATTCAAAGTTTTAACAATTATTGGTCGAGGCCTGCAAGTTTACGCACGTGCAAGTTTATCAAAAACATTGGCGTTTTCCACAAACAAAACAGTAAAAGTTAAAACAAGAAACAACATCGAGTACTGAATAGTATGCGTTTTATTAATAACGGGCCTGTAAACAGGCAAAGTTTTGTACAATGGGTGCAGCTCCTGAAAAGAGGAAACTACAAAACAAATACAAATATGTACAGAGGTACAAGTAAATTTGTGTACATGTCGGCAACGTGGTACAGACGAACACCATGAGCTGATCCTCCTATGACTCGCCTGACTCCGACGCTTTCCCGATACTCCGTCTTTAGAAGAGATTGACTTGGATAATCGAACCTCAGGTACTCCCAAACCACTAAGCAATGCAGTATCAAACTCGGACCGCAGTCATTTGCTTTTTCAATCCCTAACTTTTGCCTGAATCGCCCTTTGCGGGTTTTCAATTCACTGGGATACCCTTTTTTTCCGAAGTCGCCTTCTCAGCTTTTCGACTTCACGGGTGTACATCTTTTCAATTTTATCCCTAAGTTTTGCCCGAACCTTTCTTTTTTCTTTTTTGGTTCGCCGGGATGCCTCATTTTTGCCTAGACTCTCTTTTTTCTGTCCAGCGGGTCTCTTTCAAGCAAAGTATTTTTTAACTGCGTCCGAGTTCATAGGGGATGAAAAATCCTCACCATCCATGGTGGACAACAGTAAGGCTCCTCCGGAGAAGACCTTTCGAACGATATATGGACCTTCATAGTTGGGAGTTCATTTGCCCCTGTGATCAGATTGTGGTGGGAGAATCTTTTTCAGCACAAGATCGCCCGTCTGAAAGCTTCGAGGGCGCACCTTCTTGTCGTAAGCTTTCTTCATCCGGCTCTGGTATAACCGACCATATGCGATAGATGCAAGTCGCTTCTCATCCATTAAACAGAGTTGATTCAGCCTATTCCGTATCCACTCTGCCTCATCAAGTTGGACATCGAGCAATACTCTCAAGGAAGGAATCTCAACTTCCAATGGCAGGACATCCTCCATACCATACACCAGTGAGAAAGGTGTTGCCCCAATCGATGTGCGTACCGTCGTACGATAACCGTGCAATGCGAAGGGCAACATCTCATGCCAGTCTTTGTATGTCACAACCATCTTCTGAACTATCTTCTTGATGTTCTTATTGGCCGCTTCGACATCGCCATTCATCTTGGGCCGATAAGGAGATGAATTATGATGTTCAATCTTGAAATTCTGGCACAGTTCCTTCATCATCTTGTTATTCAGGTTCGAACCATTGTCAGTAATGATTCTTTCAGGAATGCCGTAACGACAAATGATATCCTTCTTGATAAACCGGGCTACCACTTGCTTGGTAACATTAGCGTAAGACGCTGCTTCAACCCATTTGGTGAAGTAATCGATAGCTACCAAGATGAACCGGTGTCCATTAGATGCGGTGGGCTCAATTTTTCCAATCATGTCGATGCCCCACATGGAGAAAGGCCACGGGGACGCCATAACATTCAGAGGGCTCGGCAGCACCTGAATCTTGTCTGCATAAATCTGGCATTTATGGCACTTCTTTGCAAATTTGAAACAGTCTCTTTCCATCGTAAGCCAATAATACCCTGCTCGTAATAACTTTCGAGACATAGCGTGTCCGCTGGCATGCATGCCAAAGGTACCCTCGTGGACCTCCTCCATGAGTAGATTAGCCTCTTTCTCGTCAACACATCGCAAAAGCACCAAATCATGGTTTCTCCTATACATAACACCATCTGGATTCAAGTAGAAATTGCCAGCCAATCTCCTAAGAGTCTTCTTATCACAGCTGGATGCCCAAGTCGGATACTCTTGGTTCTTTAGGAAATTCTGGATATCAAAATACCACGGCTTGCCATCGGAAGCTTCCTCAATGGCGAATATGAAGACGGGTCTATCAAGGCGAGAGATAACTATCCTGGGAGCATCATTCCAGAAATTAACTTTGTACATGGAAGACAATGTCGCAAGAGCGTCAGCCATCTGATTTTCTGCCCGTGGCACATGGTGAAACTCTACTTTGTCAAAGAAAGGCAACAACCTCCTTGCATAATTCATATATGGTATCAGATTGGGCTGACGAGTCTCCCATTCTCCCTTGATCTGGTTCACGACTAGCGCAGAGTCTCCGTATACATCAATATTTTTAATCCTCAAATCAATAGCCTCCTCGAGACCCATGATACGCGCCTCATATTCAGCTTCATTATTGGTAACTGGAAATGTCAGTCTGGCAGTGAACGGGATGCGCGTCCCATGGGGAGTCGTGATGATTACCCCAATTCCACTTCCATATGAATTAACAGCACCATCAAAAATCAACTGCGATTGAGAACCCGGTTCGGGACCTTCACCATGCAACGGCTCTTCGCAATCTTTCATCTTTAAGTACATGATATCCTCATCAGGAAAATCAAACTTCATCGGCTGGTAATCATTGATTGGCTTCTCAGCCAAGTACTCTGACAGTACGGTACCTTTGATAGCCTTTTGCGAGACATACTGTATATCGTACTCTGTCAGTACCATTTGCCATCGTGCAATCCTTCCAGAAAGTGCATGCTTTTCAAAGACGTATTTGATCGGATCCATCTTCGATATCAGCATGGTTGTATGATTTAGCATGTATTGTCTCAGAGGTTTGGCAGCCCAAGCAAGTGCACAACACGTCTTTTCTAACATTGAGTAACGGGACTCACAGTGTGTAAACTTTTTACTCAAGTAGTAGATTGCATGCTCTTTTCGTCCAGTCTCATCATGTTGACCGAGAACACAACCCATATTGTTCTCAAGAACCGTTAAGTACATGATCAGTGGTCTCCCGGCTACTGGGGGTATCAAAATAAGAGGTTCCCGCAAGTATTCTTTTATTTTTTCAAACGCCTTTTGACAATTTTCATTCCAGGCAATTGCCTGGTTTTTTTCCAATAGTTTAAACATTGTCTCACACGTGGCGGTTAGGTGAGATATGAACCAGGCAATGTAGTTCAACCTCCCCAAAAAGCCACGAACCTCTTTCTCTGTTTTTGGTGCTGGCATTTCTTGTATCGCTTTTATTTTAGCAGGATCAACCTCAATTCCTTTTTCGCTAACAATGAACCCTAGTAGCTTACCAGATCTCACCCCGAAGGTGCACTTATTAGGATTCAGCCTCAGCCTGAACTTCCTAAGCCTCTCAAACAATTTTAGAAGATTCACCAGATGCTCTTCCTCCGTCTGGGATTTGGCAATCATATCGTCAACATAGACCTCAATCTCTTTATGCATTATGTCATGAAAGAGTGTCGTCATAGCACGTTGATATGTTGCCCCAGCGTTCTTCAAACCAAAGGGCATCACTTTGTAGCAGAACGTTCCCCACGGGGTAATAAAAGTTGTTTTCTCCATATCCTCCAGCGTCATCTTAATCTGATTATAGCCCGAAAAGCCGTCCATGAAGGAAAATACGGAGAATTGAGCAGTGTTGTCGACCAACACGTCAATATGAGGAAGCGAGAAGTCATCCTTAGGGCTCGCCTTGTTCAGATCCCGATAGTCAACGCACATGCGTACCTTACCATCTTTCTTTGGTACAGGTACTATATTGGCGACCCAAGGAGGGTAAGTTGTAACAGCCAGTTAACCAGCGTCCCACTATTTTTGTACTTCCTCTTTAATCTTTACGGCCATATCTGGTTTAGTTCTTCTGAGCTTTTGCTTGACCAGCGGACAATCTTCACACAATGGCAAGCGATGGACCACAATATCAGTATCTAGCCCAGGCATATCTTCATAAGACCAAGCAAAGATGTCACTATACTCTCGAAGCATATCGACAAGTCTCTGCTTGATATCACTTTGCAGCGCAGCCCCTATCCGGACATTCCTGACAATCTCTTCCGAACCCAAATTAATTGTCTCGATATCCTCCTGATGAGGCAAAATGATTCTCTCTTCTTGTTTCAACAGACGAGTCAGCTCTTCTGGTAAGTTGTCGTCCTCAACAATCTCTTCTTCGGCTTGGAATATCGGGTGCTCAAAGTCGAAATGAGTCATAGGGAGTTCTTGGTTGGTGTCATCTGAAATATGAATCCTGCAAAAGAAAGGGTTAAATGCTTCAAATGATATGCAAACGAAGCACACAAGCACATTGCCATTTTATTGTAAAAATAAAAGCAGAAAAACAGGGATCACAAAATTTGCATGAGGAAAACGCCTTTATTTAATGATTAAAACAAAACATACACATAAGCAGGCAGGCCCTGAAATAAAATCACTATGCCCAGGGTAGGACATAGGATTGTACAATAATCGAAAAACAAGGCATTACTGTTTCGACGTCACT
The DNA here is from genome assembly GCA_963859935.3 of Lathyrus sativus. Lineage (NCBI taxonomy): Eukaryota > Viridiplantae > Streptophyta > Magnoliopsida > Fabales > Fabaceae > Lathyrus > Lathyrus sativus. Next base: position 180,546,811 of record OZ012740.1, on the reverse strand, counting down.
TGAACAAAGTTCTGGATAGACTAGTTGCATAGGCTTCTTCCCGGCTCGCTGGGCTTGATCCACGAATCCATGTCACAGTTGCTATCTCCTTCTTCACTGTCAGACACAGCGTTGATCTGCTCAAAACTGACCCCTCCCGGAGTGAACACAGTCGTCCCTTTGAACTTTGGCTTGCTCTGCAATGAAGCTGACGACGACGGGCGATACCCTAAGCCGAACTTGTCCTGCTTAACCGGAATCTCCAAAACTTGCCCCCAACCTTTGGTCTCCCCGGCCTGAACCACCGCTTGGGCTTCTTTGTACGATGACATAGCCACTTCTGGCCCACTGCTTAAGACAGGAGATTTATCTCTGATCTGCACCCCTTCAAAGGCTTGGCACAGTGTCTCATGGATCTCACCATCCACTTCGACATATTTAAATGGTGACAGGTGACTGACCAAAATGTCTTCCTCCCCACATATAGTGACAATGCTACCACTGATCATATATTTAACCTTTTGGTGCAACGTAGACGTCACAACCCCGGCAGCATGGATCCACGGTCGTCCGAGAAAACAACTATAAGCTGGCTGTATGTCCATGATATAAAACACAGTGTCAAACACTTCTAGACCAACCTGGATTGGAAAAGTCAATTCTCCGAATACAGACCTTCTTGTCCCGTCAAATTCCCTCACTACCAAGTCACTGGGCGTGCAGATTACACCTCGGGTATCTAGCTTCAGCAATGCTTTCTTGGGCAAGAAGTTTAGGGACGAGCCATTGTTAACAAGGACATGAGACATAACAGTGCCCCTACACTCAACAGAAATATGCAACGCACTGTTATGGTTACGACCCCTGGGTGTCAAATCAAAATCGGTAAAGCCAAGGCCATGCCCCGCATTCACGTGCGCAATCACTCCTTCGAGCTGATTCACGGATATCTCCTGGGGTACATAGGCAGCGTCTAGAGCTTTCAAAAACGCATTCCGATGAGCTTCGGAACAAAGCAGCAATGACAAGATTGATATTTTGGAAGGCGTCTGCTGCAGATGATCGACAATTTTGTAATCGCTCTTCCGAATTAATCTCATGAATTCTTCTACATCTTTGGTCAAAGCCTCTTTTTCCTTCTCTTGCGAAGGTCCTTCCTCATTGACTTTATCTTTCCCCTTTGCGATTCTCTTAGCTTCTACTTCTGGTGACGCAAAGATTCTGCCACTGCGGGTTATGCCCCCGGCCCCTACAAGGTTATCAACTGACCCTACCGGCGGGCTCGGCAGGTTAATCTTCTCCCCATTGCAGTAAACTTCCGCCCCATAATTCTAGGGGATGGCTTTAGTGCTTTCATACGGAATAGGCCCTGCTTTGGTTATTGTGATAGTCGGCCTCTTAGGAAGTGCCAATATCGTGACAGTTTTGAACGGGATAGTAATCGTTGCAACTTCGCCCTGCTCTTCAGCTTTTGCCTCAACGGGCTCTTCTTCAGCAGTACGATCGAATTGCAGCGTACCTTCGTCAATCAACCCTTGAACACCTCTTCTCAAGTTGTCACAACCTTCAGGCTGGGCCAAACAATCAATACAATCAGCATCACAACCAGGGAACACTCCCCCTTGCAGCAATCTACTCTTGACATAACCTAAAGTCGTTTTCAATTCATCCACATTCATAACCAGGTCCAAACTAGCATTATCCAGAATTGCGCCCACCTGCGCAGATCCGTGAGCTGGCATCAGATTCTTTTCAATATTGGGTGCCTCATTGCCGAAGTTTATAGCTTTGCTATCTAACAAATCTTGCACCTTATGCTTGAAGGCATGGCAGTTTTCAATGCTATGACCGGGTGCCCCGGAATGGAAGTCGCAATATGCATTAGCGTCATACCCAAAAGGAGGCATGCCCTTTAACGGAGCCAACGTCCTTTTCTCGACCAACTGCAACTGTAACAAAGTTGGAAGAAGCTGAGCATATGGCAGTGGAGGTGCATCAAATACTCTCTTCACAGCCCTATCTCGACCTTGATATCTCTGTGGAGCAGCGTTATGTCGTCCTTGTTGCTGCTGTGGCTGTTGTTGTTGTTGTTGTTGAGGCACATGAATTGTCACGCTAGCAACCTGCTGCTGACGGTATTGGTTTCAACCTCTACCTCTTCCTCGAGAACTGTATACTGAATTGGTATCCCCCTGTCTCTTGTTCCCAAGAGCTTTTTTACCACCTCCAACTGAGGTTGACTCACCCGCTTGAATTTTACCAATCTTAACACCATTCTCGATACGTTCCCCCAAGAGTATCAACTCAGAAAAGTTACTCGTCGTGCAATTGATAAGCCTGTCGCAGTACAACCCAGAGAAAGTGCCCACAAACATATCCACTAACTCCCGTTCTACCATGGGCGGGTGCACCCTGGCAGCTAGCTCACGCCACCTCTGGGCGTATTCTTTGAAGGTCTCACCATTATTCTGAGAAAGGTTTTGGAGTTGGACCCTGTTCGGCGCAAGGTCACTGTTGTATTGGTAGTGCTTGACAAAAGCTTCCGCTAATTCCTTCCAGCTACCGATTTGAGTTGGCTCTAACCCCATGTACCACTCCAAGGACGGTCCCGACAAGCTGTCCTAGAAAAAATGCATCAGCATCTTCTCGTGATCAGAGTAAGCGGACATTCTCCGGTAGTAAGATCGCACGTGAACTCTCGGGCAAGTATCCCCCTTATACTTGTCAAATGTGGGCGCTTTGAATTTGATCGGTACCCTCAAGCCAGGGACCAATCCCATGTTAGCCACGTCCAACCCCGTGGAGTTCTGATTAGCAAGATTCCTCATCTATTCTTCCAACAACCTGAACCTTCTATCACTGTCAATGGGCATCTCACGATCCCTGCCTGGAGGAGGGAAAGCATCTTCCTGGCGATCTTCGCCCCAGTGAGAATCCTCATTACCATATTCAGCGTAAGCAATATTGGGACCAAAACCAGCCTGATTGATCCTAGGACTGTATCCCATATTACCAAAACCTTGATTTCCAGCACCTGGCCCAAAACCAGCATTGTGAGCACCCATTCCAACACCATTGTAGCTTGCATTAGCAAAAACTGCATTACCGAAGCCCTGATTGCCGTAACCCTGATTGCCATAGCCTTGATTACCACCAAAACCAGCGTTGCCAATACCAATACCCATACCAGTATTCCTAACACCAAGACCAACGTTCCCAGTGCCAACATTGAACCCAGCATTTCCAACACCAATATTACCATTAGTTTCAACATGCCCATTTCCGTCGCCAGTCCCATTTCCGTTCCCAGCTCGGTTACCATTCTCAGTCGCATTGAGGACAACCACTAGCACCGCATCACCAACTTGGAGATTCTCACCGTGAGGAGGATCAGTAGAAATTCCACCATGTAGCACACCCTAACTGTCGACCCTAGCAATGAGAGGCTGCACCAGAGTTTGCAGCTGCTCCCTGCCCTTGGCCACAGTCTCCATCATCTGCATGAACTGCGCCATCCGGTCGCGCATCTCTTGCATCTTAGTTTGCATCTGGTCCATGGCTTTCTTATAGTTTCTTCTGGTAGAGTAGCGATGAATACGCTGATCGGCAATCCTAGAACCTACATCAACGGAGGGTTAGGAGAACAGTACAAGGTACCTGCTATGCAAATCATTTATGCAGATGCAAACGTGTGTCTGTGTGTTAGGGAGATTTCCCCCAATTCAAGTGCTAGTGCTGATAACAAGAAGTCTGGATCTAGTCACTGAAATAACATCTCATATATATACGGGCCGACAAGGCAGCAATACAAAGTCAAAGAATACATGAGGAATCAATAGCATGACCTCAACCAACAAGCCTGGTGATGGTCAGCCTACAGCAAAGATCAGAAAAAACAAAGGGTTACAAAGATAATCAAGTGCGACATCGGGCACGAAACTCCTCTAGCAACTCTTTTGTCTTGGGATGATCAGGTCGAGTGAGTAACCATTCAATAAGCAACTCTCTCTGCATAATAGTACACTGGAGACCCTTAACTGAATCTTCCCACGCTCCCTGGCCAAAGCAATCTTCTAACTTTCGCTTCTTAGACTCGAACCTCTGCTTGCGATCTTTCAGGTTAGCGAGAGCTTTGTTCAGCAAATCTTCAGCGGCATATCTGCGAGCGGTTTCCTCATCAAACCTCTTCTCACTAGCCTTCACCTGAGACTTTAATTTGGAGATCTGCTGCTTCAGTTTATCTTCCCTCTCTTTGTTGCTGGCTAAAGTGGCATTCCACTACTGATTAAACTTGGATATTCTCCGGTATGCTTCATCCAAGTGCTACTTCTTGGTGGCCAGTACGTCATTGACAAATTTGAAGTCCAGACCCAAGCGCTCACGATCAGTTATCTGCTTAGTCAAGTCTGTGCCTAATCTGTTCACCAACTCGGTCTGCCTCTTGAAAGAATGGACGACTTCATTTCTCTCGCTTCTATCCTGTGTCAACTCTTTCTCTAACTCTTCATTGGCCTTCTTCAGCTATTCTCTCTCAGCTAACACCTGATTATACTGCTGAATAGGCACGGTAGTAGGCTCTTCACTCACTGGAGGGCTTTTTGGCTTGGCAGCAGGAAATGGCATTCCTATAGTCTCTACTCTGGTCCTGATCCAGGTCACATACGGAGCATAAGCTTGGCTATTACTCTTGCCCAACAATGACTTCCCTCGTCTACTGATATCATTCCAGGCATGCTGAAGCTTAGATAACATATCCCCCTCTAGAAGACCGGTGAGGTACAGAGATTCCTGCACCTCTTCATCCTTTGGCGGAACTCTCAAAGCATAAGCAAACTGTCTGACAAGTAGAGACAGATTATAGTTGATACAACCATTTCTTCCAATCAAAGGCATATTCGGAAACCCACTGCAGCTGAATATAACCTCAGTACCCAACATATCTCTATCAAATCAAACAACACTCTCTGCTGATAAACCCATCAATCGCTCAGACCACTCAGTTGTGGCTGCAAATGAAGCAAAGAGACCATTCTTGGGTAGGTGACTATCAAACCATCTGTAGAGTAAGGGTACACAACATGATACATTCCTACCCCTTCTATTCTCGTTCTTGTAATGGACGGAATGATACACATCGCCAATCAAGGTAGGAACTGGATTCCCTGAGGAAAAGATATGAAAGGCATCCAAGTCTACAAAATCAGACATGTTAGGAAACAAAATGATACCATATATGCAAAGAGCAAGAATGGCGTTGAATACAATCCAACAACCGTCTTTGGCACACTGTTGGGCTTTCCCAACTAAGAACTGCAGAGAAAATCCAGGAACCCCATTCCAACTAGACAAGATCAACTCAGAGGCATCCAGATGAAGAGAAAGAGCTAGATTAGCCAGATTAGGCTTAGCATCCATATGAACAAATGGCATCTGACTCTTGATAGGCACACCCAATAACTCAGCATACTCCTCTAATGTAGGTGCAAGAATGAAGTCCTGGAAAGTAAATCATCTCAAAGGAGGATCATAGAACTGCAGCAAGGCATACAACCCATTCAACTCATACACATAAGGTTTACGAACCAGGCTGAGCAGCTTCCCATAAGATTTTCTGAATTCTCCTCTCACCGTATCATCTGCCAAAGCAATCAAACTGGACAACTGAGCAACATCTGGAGTGGGGAGCTTATAGGCCACATTCTTCCTCAGAGAACCCATGATAGCACAACAACAGGCAAGAAAATACCGGAACCGGGGGATAATGTACCTGCAACACAGACACACGTTAATGATATGCAAATGAGTATGCAAAATGCAAAATGCAAACATGCAACAGGGGATCAAGATGGCTGCTGCTGAGAAGACCAAAGCTCTGATCCAGCACAATCACAACACTACTCTGATAGCACAACCCTGAAGAGGACCAATAAATATGCACTGTCGAGAACAACCACATCTCTGATGATCAGAACCCTCTGAACCCAACAACACTGATTCACTGTCAAGAAAACCAGGTAGTCTGAAGGTTAAGGTTTCCTGCAATAACCTGACCCCGCTCACAGGCATGGACCTAAATCATAGACAAGGTATGTCATCCTATGCATTTCCCAGCGTCACAGACTTTCAAGAGCGATGATACGATACCCAGAAGGTGTGGCATCATCATCTCCTGAAGTGGCCTCACTCTGCTGAGTCACAAATGATCGGTCCCCAGAGTCGGCAATCCTCCAAACCAACAACCCCTCAGACCCAAAGGGCCGGAAGAGAAGTCAACCGGGAGAACCTCGTCTGAGCGTGGATTTCATGAGACACTAGTGCCTGCAAAGGAAGCACGCGCTCACTAGTTTCCACAACTAATGCTAAGTACACTCAAGTCTGGGTCTGGCTTCTCACTCATCAGAGCCCCATTCCCACAATAGCACAATAATAATATCATACTGAAAATAAAATGCGGAAAGTAAAGTGCGATAAATAAAACCCAGCAGGTAAACACACAAGCGCTAGGATTGACTCGCATAGGGAACCAGAGTCCCCAGCAGAGAAGCCAGCTGTCGCTACTGCGAAAAACGAGGCCGGCAAAACAGAAGAGTCGCCACCTTTCATTATTTATCCCTCAGAATGGGAAAGGAAACGATCGGAAAAACCTGACGCAAAAGGTATAAGACAAGGTCATCGCAACCATTGTCTGGATTCGGGAGTCGGTTACGCAAGAGGAAGGTATTATCACCCCTCACGTCCATCGTACTCGATGGGATCAATGCTTGTTGTGTTTATCTGATGGGTTGATTACATCTATCTACGCTAAAGGTCTGGTCTGAAAAGAAAAGAAAATGACTCGGCAAAGCGTCGCACTTTATGCATATGTATTCCCATCTGGCACGAGAAATCAGAGTCAACGTAGTTCGCCTAACTACGGGGGAAGGTCGCTCGCCGAGATATCACATCTCGTGCCTACGTACTTTCACACGGCACAAAAGATCATAGGAAACGTAGTTCGTGACACGAGAGACACAGGTTTGTTTTTTTTATCCGAGTAGGGTTAACAGACGGTTCCAGCAATTTGGTGTATGCAGCTCGACCATGGGAGACTTAGGCATTTATCGTTTGTGGTAGAACCGGGAGTTAACAGAACTCTCCTTCTGAAAAGGGTTTCCAAGGGATTAAAGGTCCAAGAGGACAAAAAGAGTTTGATCTTTGTTTTCTGTTTTTTAGAGAAGTATCTTTTATGGATGTTTGCAACTGACATCGCACTAGAGACAATGACCTGAGAGTGAACGCGTCGCATGTCACCCAAAGGGTACCATACTAAACATCCAGACTGTTGAAAATAAACTCTCCATCAATCCTTTCTCAGATAGCTTAAGGCTCGTAGCGTACAACGTCAATTAACCTTTATTACTGTATTTTGATTTTGTTTGCAGATGAGAAGAGAAAAGACGCACTAAATGGGAACTGATCCAATCCTAAAGTTGTCATGCAAAATTGATCCTATGGTTGAGGTTAGGAGGGAACTACCTAATGTTATCATGCATGGTTAGAACCCTAATGTCTGTCATAACTTCTCTTGAACAAGAGAAGTCAGAGTTCCTAGGGGAACATGGCAAAGGAAAACAACAGCAAAAGAAATAACTGTACAGAAACAACTGTAAATAAAATGCATGCAATGCAACAAACAAGCAGAAGGAGCTAAGCTCCACTTCTAGAACAAGCAAACCCAAAGGCAACACATAAAACACAGGCAAGGGAGACAGACTCAACCTTAAGCCAGCAAGCAAAGTCAATCAATAACAGTCAAGCAGAGGGAGACAGACTCAACCTCTAAATGCAGACAAGCAAAGGGAGATATTCTCAACCTTTAGGATGCTCCTAGGCCTAGATCACTATATGAGAAACCTAGTATAATGCAACACACATTCAATCAGTTACACAAGCAAAGCAGAGCAGCTAGAAAAATAGCAGACAAAACAGCTCAACAGCAAAGCAGATAAACAACAAACAATCAAACAGCTGCAAGCAAACAACTTCAAGCAATCTTCAAGAGAAGTCTTCATCTTCATGCTCCAACAAGATCCAACACAAGGGAAAAGAATAAATATCAAGAATATTGAATTGATGATGGGAAGCAGGAAGGAAACCAAAGGAATCCCTCCTAACACTTAACCAGTCATCTGAGAAAGGCATCCTCAAAGGTTCTACCTCTTGTAAAATGCCACACATCCTTCCAAAGGAAAGATGAGGCTTTCACATAGGGACCTTGAATCATAGGATGAGAATGGAAAACAATCAAAACAATCCATGTTTTATATGAAGAAGGAGACAACAACTAAGCTCTTCCTAAATCCTAATTGAACAAGCTCAAAGAAAGCTTCTAAAGGGAGGCCTAAACACCAAATCAAACATCACCAACAAGAAAACAGAAGCTTAAACATGTCTAGAACACCTGAAAAGAAGATTAGCAAGCTTATCATGCACTAAAGGCAACCATTGGGGTCAATCTAAGGCAAGAGCTATGTTATGAACATTTTAAGACTAGCTTAAGTATTAATTCAGTCTAAAATACTAAAACATTTTCTAAAATCCTAAGAAAATTTCTAAGGGAACCTAAGTATGTTAAAGACCTATGGGCAAAGGGTCAGAACCTTAATCAAAAGGAAAGTCACCTAAAGAAAACTTAAATCACAAGGTATCTAATTAAAACCCTAAAATGGAAGGCCTAATGTTATTGATTCAAAACAGAACCAAATGCTACCTAAAAATTATGAGAAAAATCCTAGGGGATCATATATCTCTAAACTACATACTAGCAAAAAATATCATCTAGAAACTATACCAAACAGCCAATCAAAATTCAGCAAAATCATGTATCAAATAAACAAAATTAAAGAAAATAATAAAATGAGAAAAAACAAATTAAATTGAAAAATGAGCAAACCAAAAATATAACATCACAGAAAAATCACAAATTAAAAGAGGATCATGGACATATTTTTAGATTATTTTTCTGATGATTTATGAAATTAATATGAATTTAAGAAAGAAAATGCAATTAAAATAAAAGAAAATGAATGAAAAACAAATAAGAAAATAAAAATGCTGAAATAAAAGGGGAGCGTTGGATGGTGAACTTGATCAATGCATCTGAGGGTTCCTGCGCTGCCACCTCAAAAATGAAACGCAGTGTTTCATACTCAAAACTCCAATTCTGAGAACAAGTCACAGCCACACGATGAGGGGACTTTGTCAATGTTCAAACCAGATCCAAGGGTAACCGAGTCATCTTCTTCATTTGAATGGGGAAAGGGAGGGAAGTTCAGCACGGTGGCCGGAGATGACCTCCGGTCATCTTCTCCGGTGGTCTGGCAGTTACAGGTGATCAAAACTCATCAAAACTTATACATATCCACTCCAAAATTCCTCCTGGTCTCAAATATGATCTCCAAATTCTCTAATTCTCACAAGAAAATAAAACACGAAGAAGATCTCAAAATATGCATAATCATGTATCTTCACCATTCCTCAAACTAAAACCAAAGATCTACTCCTCTTGTCACACTGATCATCCTTAACTAAATAGATCATGTTGAAACCTCAAGATCAGGCCAAACTAACTCTCAACAAAAATTACATCACATCTTAAATTGTCTCTAATCAACCAAATTCTTATCCAGATTTCATCTATGTTTCAATCCAAAGCCTATCCACATACTATCCATGCCTAGATCATGCTAGAATCAGTGTAAATTTGAAAGTTACATACCTGACTTTGAGCTTCAAATTGAGGTGTCTAGAACACGATTTTCAGCTTCAAATTATGTAGATTTACTCAATGCTTGATGATGAATGTGTTTGTAACTTCAATTTGCTTTGAATTGGCTTGAAATGGAAATCACGATTTTCAACTCTCCTCTTGAAACTCCAACTTCAATCCTTGGTTCTGGTACGAAATGATCTCCAAAATTGTTCTAAATCATTCACAGAATTTAAATAGAAAGTGTCTGTGGGCTTTTTTGATCCAATGGAGGCCCAAATCCAGAAATTCAATTTTCAAGTTTCCTTCAAAAAACCAACAATGGTGTCCATGTGTTTTGGCTTAAAACTTCTCTTGGAAGCTTTCATTCTTTCCCTTGTGATCTGGTGAGGGAGTCTAGAGTGATTAGAATGCTTGAATTCATCATGTGAACAAATTGTGAAGTGTTGCTTACTTGTGAAGTAACAAACCATAAGGCTATGCAATTGACCTCAAATGAAAAATCCAATATTACCAATGTGTTTAGAATGTTTTTTCTGATTAAAATCAGTATTCATATGGCCTATTTTGAACACACATGAATTAATCATGAATTTTTCAATTAAATGCATTTTAATTCTTCCTTTTGCAAAATTTCTCAAACCAAGTCTCACCCTAAGCCAAATCAATTCATCATGAGGACATAGTTGACCTAAAAACATCATTTTGAGAAAGTTTTATGTTGAACAAAATTTCATTTGAAGCTTGCAAGATGGTGAAAATAACCTATAATGCCAAATGACCTATAATCTTACTTTCCCAAAATACCCCTAACTTGTAAACCTCATAACTTGAGTTCTACAAATCAGATGGAAGACTTATAGTACAATTTGGAAAGCTAAGATCAAGACCTACAACTTTCATGTTAGCAAAAAGTTTAGGAGAAACACCCTTCTAGGCCAAACGTTCCCTGGAAGTTGGTGAACTTTCACAGACAAATTTCACATTCCTCAGATGACTTGTAACTTGTCTGGACCATAACTTGAGTTCTATAAATCCAATGGAGGACTTCTAGTACTCAAATTAAAGCTAAGAGCATGATCTACAAGTTTCATGTCAGCCAAAAGTGGAGATAAAACTTGCATCTTGAGATAAGTGGTCTTGAAGTTAGGCACTAAATAGGGGATTTTACGCTGAGAACCCTAATTTAGCAACTCCTCACGCTTTGAACTCTTCTTGCATAGATCTTGGAATATCATCTCATGTGTCTCAACACAACTACCCATGATTGTAAGGACTCAGAAATGAGCTTTGATTGGTCCTCAGATTAGGAGATTAACCACATACAAACAGTTGAACTTCTCAAGAACCCAACCCTCTTCCTGATGACTTTGGTGACTTCTCAAGCTTGAACAAGACCTATAGATAGGATCCTCTTGATATAAACCACACTTGATCCCCTGCACAAATGAACAATGCTATGTTATGCAAGTGTTAGATCAATGATATGCCAATGCAATGAAATATAAACCAGGTGAGAAAAGGGTAAGCAAATTTTGGGGTGCAACACATCTGTCTACGGGTGATAGGGCAGAGTTCAACTTCAACATGGTCCTTAAAGCGTCTGCAAACTCTCCCAAAATATCGATGAAAACTCAGATTCTCATCTGACACAATATTCGACGACATCTCATACAACTCCACAACTTCATCGATATACATCTCAGCTAGCTTCAACATAGAATGATTAATCCTCATTGGTAAGAAAATAGCCAATCTATTCAATCTATCCAAAATCACCCAATTAAAATCATATCCCTCCAATTATTCGGAAAACCCAACACAAAATCCATGGAAGTACTACCCTATTTCCACCCTGGAATATTCAACGGTTGCATCAGACCCAACGGTCTCTGACGTTTATTCTTTGACTTTTGACAAGTCTCACCAGCATATACAAACTCAACCACTTCTCTCTTCATTTATGGCCATCAAAATAATTTCCTCAAATCCGGTTGCATCTTCATAGCACCGGGATGGATACTCAATGTCCTTTTTCAATAATACTCTTATTCCAACTCAACAATATCTGGTACACAAACTGTATCACGACATCTCATGATACCATTTCCATTAATCTGAAAATTAGCCCTTTGACTTTAATTCATCAAATTCAACCAATCTACCAACTCAAACCAGAGTTCTGACCTTATCGAATCTCATCAAGAATACCACTAGTAAGGTCCAACATGCTAAGCTTAACTCCATAAGAAGTCTCTTCACAACCCAAACTCATATCACGAAATTGCTCAATCAGTTCTAACTCTTTCACCATCGTCATCGGTATATGCAAAGAATTCCAAATCTGAAATTCTGGCTATGCAGATTTCTGATGTCCCAAGAACATTGATCTCTGCTGAAACAAGGACGAGGATAGTTCATTAACAATTTAAATTTCTTTAAATTTTTCCAATGTCATGACCAACGTCATGACCCCTGTTGTGACTGTTGCTACTGCGAAAATCGGCGCCGGCTATGACAGAAGAGTCGCCACCGTGCATTATTTATCCCAACAGAGGGAAAGGAAACGCTCAGAGTAAACCTAACGCAAAACGGGAAAGGAATGGTCATCGCAACCAAATCCTGGATTCGGGAGTCGATTATACAAGGGGAAGGTATTAGCACCCCTCACGTCCGTCGTACTCGACGGGATCTACGCTTGTTTTCTATCTAAGGGTATGTTATTCTATCTACTCTATAGGTTTGGGTTAAAAAGAAAAGAAAATGGCGCGGCAAAGTATCACACTTTATGCCTACGTATTCCCGTCTGAAACGAGAAATCAGAGTCAACGTAGTTCGCCTACCTAGGGGAAAGGAGGGGAAGGTTGCTCGCTAGGATACGGCATCCTATGCCTACGTACTTTCATACAACATGAAAGATCAGAGCAAATGTAGTTCGGGCTACGGAAGACACAGATTTGTCTGACTGTTTTTTAGATCCTTCTGAATAGGTTTTCTTCTGATTACGGGTCCAAGCGGACAAAAATGACGTCTTTGATTGGTTTCCAGTCTTTTACGCAAGAACTGTTTTTTATTGATGTTTGAAAGATTATTGTGTTTTTGATTGTTTCGAGATGAGAAGAGAAACGACACTCTAAAAACCTAGGGTTGAAAATGGGAATCAAAACTACCCTAATGTTGTCATGCATGGGTTAACACCTAATGTCTGTCATATTTCTCTCTTGCACAGAGAAAAACAGAGATCCTAGGGGATAAGAAACAGCATATATACAGTAAACAGTAAAATGCATGAGATGCAGCAATACAAGCGAGGCAAGGGAGTCCCACTCAACCTCGAACCTGGGGAAACAATAGGCAAAGTGAAACAGCTTCACTTCAAACCTAAGGGTCAAGCTGAACAAGCCAACAAACAATACAGAAAAAAAAATAAAATCCAACACCAGCTCTGACAGCAACACCAGCTCCTACAGTAGGCAGCTCAAACAGCACCAGCTCTGACAGCTACAGTTGATTAACAACAAAGGGTTGACAGCACCAACTTCAAGCAAGATCCCATCTTCACTTTTAAATGATCCCCAAGCTTTAGATAAGCTCCTGTCTCCGAATGTACCCCAGCTCTGGCAAGCAATGAACCCCAACACATAGACAGCTTCACACAGCAGCAAACCCTAGTCTTCAACAGATAACCAGCTTTGACAGGCACAAGCTTCCTCTTCACCAATCTTCAATGAACTTCATTCTTCAATGGTCTTATATCTTTAAGGCAAGCACTCACAGGAGGGAATCACTTAACAGATTAAGTTGAAATGCTAAACAGCTTATTGACAACCAAAGGAAGCCTATAAGTGTTTAACATTAAAAGAGAAATGTTCCCTCAAAGTTCTACTTCTAAAATAAGCCACTTATCCCTCCAAAGGAGGGATGTGAATACCTTAGAAGGACTTTATGTCATAGGGAGGAATAGAAGCACAAGATGCTTTCTATGTTTGCAAGAAGAAATCATTCTAATCTAAGGCTCTCCCTATTTTTCCTATCTCCTAAGTCTTCACAAACCATCTTCAAGGAGAGGAATCCTCATGCATCAAGATCTATCCCTTGTCTTCAATCATCATCCAAGGTCTTCATTAGCTCCAACAAGCAAAGCCCAAGCCCAGCACCCAATTGAAATGACCCAAACCCCACAAGCAAACCAACATCCCAAGTGGGAAACACACCAATATTAACCAAATTGCAAAAATCAACTAAAATAGTTATACTCATCAAAAAATCCTAGATTAATTTCTAAGGTAACCCAACTATATACCCTATACCCCACATAAACCCCAAGGCCTAAATCAAATCTTATGTCTCCAAACTATGCCCTAAACTACACCTAAGTGTTGTGAAACCCTAATTCTGATACCTCTCCTATCTACCTCTCAAATTAATCTAAGTTTTTGTCACAAAAATATGACAAAATTCTTAATGGTACATTCTTCCCTAATCTAATCAACCTCACAAGAATTAATCAAAAATAATGCACCAATCTCTCTTACTAAATTCAGAAAACTTAAGTACTAAACAATTGTAAAATAAAAGCAATAATATTGTAAAATATGACAAAAAATATAAAATGCATGAATTAATGTTTTTATTGTTTTATTAAATTCTAGAAACCCTAAGGAAAACAAGGAAAAAATCCTCATCCTAAAATGATCTTTTTTCAATTTATTATGAATTTTTTATTAACCTATATGTAAACATGAAATCAACTAAAAAAGAGAAATAAGCGTGGTGAATAGCAATTACATACAGTTCAAAATAAATGTTGGGCTCAGGAGGGGGTGCGCTTATCAAAACGCGCTGAGCCCAAGCCCAAATCAGAAAATACTGAAAAAAAACAAAGAAAAAAGAAAAAACTCGGTGGCGAATAGCAACTATTTCGCCTGTTATTTCACTGGGCCTTCAACTTGGGGGTGTGATTAGTAAATCTGGTATAGGCCCAAAACGAAAATTCACATTGAGAGGGGGGTGCCATGGGGAAAACGGGGAGACACTTAGCAAAGGGTATATGGGCCTAAGGCCCGAGTCCAACATCAATCCAACCTTCAGTAGCAAAACCCTAACTCTATCTCACTTTCCCCTCCTCTACTGTTCATTCTGAACCCTAGCGCCGTTCTCCTCCCAAACCTCTCTCGCATCCTCTCTCTGTCTCACAAACCCTTCACCAACCTTGTTCATCAACAACCACCACAACCTAAACCCGTTTCCAAATCTAACACTCAAACTAACCTAATTCCACAGCTACGCAACAACAAACTAACAAGCTTAATCATTTAATAGCAAACCTGGAGGTGCACAGAAGGTGAGGGAGCTGTAGATGACTTGAAGAAACCGGTGAAAATCAACAACTGGATGAAGGTTCTTGCAAATCAGACGAAGATCTGAAGAACTGGTTGAAGACTGAGGACGCTTGTTGATGATCGTTGTCGAGGACGCTTGAAGATTCGTGGAAGGCTTTAGAAAATCTGCAATCTGGATGAATTTCTGGGCGAACACTTGAAGATCTATGAATGTTCTAGGAGAATCTGGGAAAATAATGAACGAACGATGAATGTCCTTGAAGAAATCTGGATGAATGTTCTTGGAGAATTTCTGGAAAAACGATTTATTGATGATCGTGGATGAATCTTTCTTGCTGATGAACTATCGATGACGATTATTGAAGATTGATGAAAAATCCGATGATGAGCGGTTGAAGATCTGATGAGGATCTGGAGAACGTGATGAAAAATCATCAAGATCGCATGAAGATTCTGGCGAAAGTTCTTGGAGATTCTGGTGATTTTGCAGTTTCCGACGTGTTTCCGGCCATGAGGACCGCCGTGAGATTTCTCCGGTGATGATTCCGGCAAGTTTGCATGCAATCCGGCGAGGGTGTTGGTAGTGGGACGCGTGGCAGTGGGTGTGGGGTCAGAGAGAGACACGTGGGAGAAAGGGGGACACGCGGGAGAGAGGGGGAGTGAGGTGGCGGAGAGAGAGACTGGTGGAAGTGTGTGTTGGCAGCTCCTGAGAGAGTCAAAGAAGTGAGGTGGAAGAGCCAGAAATGGAACGCGTGGCAGGCTTATATATGGGACACCTGGCGGAAATTGGACCTTTGACTGGGCCCACGAAAATTGAACCACTGGCCCATTATGGCCTAAACTCAGACTTAATGGACTAATGAAGATGATTAATAGACTAATGACGATGATTAATGGACTAATGAAGATGATTAAGACATGATTAATGCTGGGTTAAAACTAATTAAGCAGACTTAATAATAAAACGAAAATTAAGATGCTAATTAACTACTGAAACTGATTAATGAAACTAAAAATGATTAAGACTAATCCTAATTAGTAAACTACACCATTAATGATCTAATTAATCTACAAACCATTTAAATTCTATATAAAATCTGTAAAATCAATTGAAAATTCTATTAAAATCTATAAAATCAATAATAAAACTAATAAAACTATATCACTCTAAAAAGAAACTAATATATTAATATTCTAAAAAACTATATTAAAATCTATTTAACTATCAAACCTATTAAATCTATATTAAATCTAACCAATTAAAAATCTATTTATTCTATTAAAACCATAATATTCTAATTAAAACCTAGAAAAATAATAAACCTATTAAAATTCTATATCAAAATTCTTTATCACTATTTATTAAAACTAAAATCTAACATTATTATACTCTTTTTTAAAACCATATCAAAAAACTATTTAAAAAAATCTAAAAAGACTATTTAAAATCTATATTAAAAAACTATTTTATTTAATAATAAAAGAACTAATATCTAATATGCTAAAACTCTATTAAAACTATTTTAAAAAGAGAGTATCTATTTAAAAAATCTAAAAAAATCTATTTAATTCTATAATAAAATATCTATAAAAAAAATCTATTAAATTCTATTAAAAAAAATTAACCTATTTAATACCTACAAACTCAAGTAAATCTATTAAAAATCTATTAAAATGCATTAAAAATCTAGAAAATAAAAGAGAAAATTCTAAAAAAACCAAGAAGCCGATTAAATCGATTAGAGAACAATTACGCAACCATAACGAAATAGACGGTAAAAGCCGGACACCGAAATGTCCTGAAAACACAGGGAACGAACACCAATTCTCACCATAAATCCTCGTATTGGCCTGAAATGCCTGAAGCGCCAGGGGAGGCTGTAATCCCGATAAAATCAATCTGACTGAGAAAATGCAATGCATGCAGTATGCGAATGCGAATGCAAAATGCGTCGAAACATAAACCAGATATGGGAACCGGTTGGTCAAATTTTGGGGTGCAACAACTGCCCCTATTCAAACGGCTTGGACCCGACTGGGTGAAGAGCGAACGGCCTTCAAACATTTGAGGTACGAGACGGTTGAATACCAAAGAAACCCTGAAATTTGCTAACCGTGGAGATAAACTGCAAAACTGCTTGAGAAGTAACGTCCAATGAACTGAGTCTAGTTGTTACGGCAACAACTGGTCAATTATCTAATACAATTTTGATTTCAACCTCACCCACCTGTGTGACGCCACAGGTGTTGGGCTATCTTCGCAAAAACACCTCCATCCACCATTGGGCTAACCTCGTCGACACCAGAAGAGGAACCAATTCGTCAACACGAATAAAGATTTTGTCGTCACAGGAGTAACCTTGTCCACCTCTAGACCCAAATTTCGCCAAATCACAAATAAATGCAAATTTGTCCACGTCAGGACTTCACATTTCGACAACACAGGAATAGAACCTTGTCCATGTTAGGACCCTCATTTCGCTAATACGAAGGAAGATATCTGCTGGGGATAAATGGTCCCGGAAGAGTAATCAATCTTGTCCACGTCAGGACTTCACATTACGGAAAACTCCAGGCGCTTTCGCTGGGGAAACATTTCTGTTTAATCACAGGGAACTCATCTGCCTATCCCTACAGGCACGTCATCTGCCTAAACGCTGGAAACCCCATCCGTCTACTTCATACAGGAAAAAGTCATCTGCCTGATCACAGGAACATTCATCCGCCTGCTTCATACGGGAGAATTATCTGAATACCGTTTCTCTGCCTACCTCTGCAGTAGCCAACTTCGTTGGTCCCAACCCGAAAACGACTCTGAGGAGGACTCTACTAGGGACAGTAACACGAGGAAATCACGGCGACTTCCTTGGGGAAAATACTTTTGTCAACTATCGGAATACAACTCACACTCTCTGTCTATCACGGGAGAAATATCTATCTGGATACCGGAAAGATTCATCCGCCTGCTTCATACGGGAAACTCCATCCGCCTGCTTCATACGGGAAAAGGGTTCATCCGCCTGATTCTTACGGGAAAACATAACACATCTGCCTGATACCTACAGGAAAGTTCATCCGCCTGATTCTTACGGGAAAACATAACACATCTGCCTGATACATACAGGAAAGTTCTTCCGCCTGATTCTTACGGGAAAACATAACACATCTGCCTGATACATACAGGAAAGTTATTCCGCCTGATTCTTATGGGAAAATCATAACACATCTGCCTGATACTTACAGGAAAGTTCATCCGCCTGATTCTTACGAGAAAATCATAACACATCTGCTTGATACTTACAGGAAAGTTCATCTGCCTGATTCTTACGGGAAAATCATAACACATCTGCCTAGTTCATATAGGAAAGTTCTTCCGCCTGTTTCTTACGGGAAAATCATAACACATCTGCCTGGTTCATACAGAAAAGTTCATCCGCCTGATTCTTACGGAAAATATAACACATCTGCTTGGTTCATACAGGAAAGTTCATCCGCCTGTTTCATACGGGAAAACACAACTTGGATATAGCTTCCTAGCCTGTTCGCGGTAGTAGCTAACTCCACTAGGGATGTTCTGAAAATAACTGCCCGACACCCGTTTCGACAACAAGTGGCCACTTCTGAAATTTTGATTCATGAAACCCTGACATGCTACCGCGACAGCAAACCTGAAGAAAAACCCTCCGCTGGTCGGATAAGAGAAACTTCAAACAGTAACCCTGTGGGAAATAATAACAAGAACTGCATCATCACATGTCTCACGGAGAGACCTCGATCGTCTAGTAATAGATCTGAACTATAACTTCATACTCCTGCTGAGAAACACACTTGAAAGCAAAAGGTTAACCAACCTGATTTATGTTTCAAAAATGCATATGTTTGGCAATGGCGTAATGCTCCATACGGCATGGAAATGCTACGCGTTTGCGGGTATATGCAATCATGATAATGTATGCAAATGCAAATGCAGGTTCAGACTGCTGGGGAGCTCTGATGAGCTTGCTTCATCAACACGGCTGTTGAGGACAAATACCACCCTGTTGGGGATGAACGGATATCATAAAGTACTCCGGGAAAATAAATGTCGGAAATACAACCAACTCTGCCGGGGAGAGATTACACATCGGTTTCCACTAGGAGGAAAGAACAACACCTGCTGGGAAGATTAACTCAGCTGGGGGAGAATCAACCCTTCTGGGGGACAACTGTCTGGGACAGTTTACAAATTCGGAACTACCACTCCGCTGGGGATAATCATCCTGACGAAAGCATGACGACCTGCAGGGAGAAAGAAAACACTCCTCGGTAGGGATAATCCTTCTGAACTTACCATCTTGGTTATGCGCCATGGAAATCCTCCCAGCTGGGGATTGAATGCGCAAATCTTCGACTCTCTGGGGAGTATAAACTCTGCATGGGACACTGATTCTATCTTGCTGGGGATACCCTGTGGACACCTTCCATGAGGATACTCTTCTGGGGAAAATAATCCCTCCTTTGGTAAGGGATAATCATCGTCTCAATTTCTGGGGTGAGACACGACCTGCATGGGGATTAGCGTCACACAAAGTCAAGTCTTTCACCCCGAGCCTCCGGCTGGGGCCACAATTTTCTGATCGTTCGCTTCAAAGGTGAGAACCCTACAAAACACAAACGAGACAACACAACTTTATACAACCAAATCTATTCGGGTTAGTGTCTGTGACATTACTTCAGTCAATTCAAAGTTTTAGCAGTTATTGGCAAGGGCCAGCAAAGTTATGCACATGCAAGTTCATCGGAACATTGGCGTTTTCCACATACAAAACAGTAAAGCACAAACATCAAATACTGAATAACATATTTTATTAAGAACAGGCCTCTGAATAGGCAAAGTTTTGTACACCGGATGCAACTCCTGAAAAGAGGAAGTTACGCACACGCACATACATATATGCACAAAAAGCATAAAAATACAAAATACAAAACGATATTTGTATACATGTCGGCAACGTGGTGCAGAAAAACATCCTGAGTTGATCCTCCTATGACTCGCCTGACTTTGGTGCTTTCCCGGTATTCAATTATCGGAAGAGATTGTGTCTGATAAACGAACCCTCAGGTACTCCCAAACCACTAAGCAATGTTGTATCAGATCCGGACCGCAGTCATTTGCTTTTTCAATCCCTAAATTTTGCGTGAATCGCCCTTTGCGGGTTTTCAATTCACCGGGATACCCCTTTTTGCCGAAGTCGCCCAATGCAGGTTTTCGACTTCGCGGGTGTACATCTTTTCAATTTTATCCCTAACTTTTGCCCGAACCTTTTATTCATTTTTTATGGTTCGCCGGGATGCCCCATTTTTGCCTGGACTCTCTTTTTACTGTCCAGCGGGTCACTTTCAAGCAAAGTATTTTTTAACTGCGTCCGAATTCACAGGCGACGTAAAGTCTTCACCATCCATGGTAGATAGTAGCAAGGCTCCTCCAGAGAAGATTTTTCTGACGACGTAGGGTCCTTTGTAATTAGGAGTCCACTTGCCCCTGTGATCTGTTTGTGGTGGGAGAATCCTCTTCAGCACAAGGTCGCCCGTCTGAAAGCTTCGTGGACATATCTTCTTATCATATGCTTTCTTCATCCGACTCTGGTACAACCGACCGTATGCTAGAGAAGCTAACCTCTTGTCATCCATTAAACTGAGCTGATTCAGTCTATCTTAAACCCATTCTGCCTCGTCAAGTTGGACATCTCGTAAAACCCTCAAGGAAGGAATCTCCACCTCCAATGGTAGCACTGCCTCCATTCCGTATACCAATGAGAAAGGGGTTGCCCCGGTTGATGTGCGTACCGTCGTACGATAACCGTGCAAAGCGAAAGGTAGCATCTCGTGTCAGTCCTTATACGTCACAACCATCTTCTGAACAATCTTCTTTATGTTCTTATTGGCCGCTTCAACAGCGCCATTCATCTTGGGTCGGTAAGGGGAAGAGTTGTGATGTTCAATCTTAAAATTCTGGCACAGCTCTTTCATCATCTTGTTATTCAAATTCGAACTGTTGTCGGTGATAATCCGCTCAGGGATTCCATATCTGCAGATAATATCCCGTTTGATAAATCTGGCGACCACTTGTTTGGTGACATTGGCATATGATGCTGCTTCCACCCACTTGGTGAAGTAATCAATTGCCACCAAGATGAACCGGTGTCCGTTGGATACCGTAGGCTCGATCTTTCCAATCATATCAATTCCCCACATCGAGAACGGCCACGGTGATGACATCACATTCAGAGGACTTGGGGGTACATGGACCTTGTCCGCATAAATTTGGCATTTATGACACCTCTTTGCAAACTTGAAACAGTCTGTTTCCATAGTTAGCCAGTAATAACCTGCCCACAGCAGTTTTCTCGTCATAGCATGCCCACCAGCATGTGTACCAAATGTGCCCTCATGTATCTCTTCCATGAGCAACTTCGCCTCTTTCTCGTCTACACAACGTAGCAACACCAAATCGTGGTTTCTTTTGTATAGGACACCGTCAGGATTCAAATAGAAACTGCCAGCCAATCTCCTAAGAGTCTTCTGATCTCGACTGGATGCCCCAGCCGGATACTCCTTGTTCTTCAAGAAATTCTAGATATCAAAGTACCAGGGTTTATCATCGGGAGCCTCGTCAATGGCAAATATGAATGCAGGCCTATCGAGCCGAGAGATAACAATCCGGGGAGCCTCGTTCCAGAAGTTAACTTTATACATCGAAGACAGTGTCGCCAAGGCGTCAGCCATTTGATTTTCTGCTCGCGGCACATGATGCAATTCCACCTTGTCAAAGAAAAGCAACAACCTCCTTGCATAATTCATATATGGTATCAAATTGGGCTGACGTGTCTCTCATTCTCCTTTAATCTGATTCACCACTAGAGTTGAGTCTCTGTATACGTCCAGATGTTTGATTCGCAAATCAATGGCTTCTTCAAGACCCATGATGCAAGCCTCATATTCAGCCTCATTATTGGTAACAGGAAAGGTCAATCGGGCAGTAAAGGGGATGTGCGACCCCTGAGGAGTAGTAATAATTGCACCTATTCCGCTACCGTAGGAATTTACAGCTCCGTCAAATATCAACTGCCATTTGAAAGCCAATTCTGGTCCTTCGTTCGACAACGGTTCTTCATAATCTTTCATCTTCAGGTACATGATATCCTCGTCAGGAAAATCAAACCTCATCGATTGGTAGTCCTCAACAGGCTGCTCCGCAAGGTACTCTGACAAAACGCTACCTTTAATAGCCTTTTGCGAGACATACTGAATATCATATTCGGTTAACACCATCTGCCATCGGGCAATTCTTCCGGAGAGTGCTTGCTTCTCAAACACGTATTTGATTGGATCCATCTTTGAAATTAGCAGGGTTGTATGATTCAACATGTATTGCCTCAAACGTTTGGCGGCCCAGGCTAGCGCGCAACACGTCTTCTCAAGCATGGAGTATCTGGACTCACAATCAGTAAACTTCTTACTCAAATAGTAGATCGCATGCTCTTTACGTCCTGTCTCGTCGTGTTGATCGAGAATACAACCCATACTTTCCTCAAGAACCGTCAAATACATGATCAAAGGTCTCCCGGCCACTGGGGGTATCAAAACAGGAGGTTCATGCAAGTATTCTTTTATCTTGTTGAACGCCTTTTGACAATTTTCATTCCAGGTCACAACCTGGTCTTTTTTCAACAACTTGAATAACGGCTCGCTAGGTGAGATATGAACCGGGCGATATAGTTCAGCCTCCCTAAAAACCCACGCACTTCTTTTTCTGTTTTAGGCGTCGGCATTTCTTGTATTGCTTTTATTTTCGCAGGATCAACCTCTATTCCTTTTTCGCTCACGATAAACCCCAGTAGTTTACCCGATTTCACCCCAAAGGTGCACTTGTTAGGGTTCAGTCTCAACCTGAACTTCCTAAGCCTTTTGAATAGTTTCAGCATATTAACCAAATGCTCCTCTTCCGTCTGGGATTTGGCAATCATATAATCAACATAAACCTCGATCTCTTTATGCATCATGTCATGAAAGAGAGTCGTCATAGCACGTTGATATGTTGCCCCAGCGTTCTTCAATCCGAAGGGCATCACTTTATAGCAAAATGTTCCCCAGGGGGTAATAAAGGTGGTCTTCTCCATGTCTTCTGGAGCCATTTTGATCTGATTATAACCCGAGAAGCCATCCATGAAGGAGAATACAGAGAACTGAGCAGTGTTATCAACCAGCACATCGATGTGAGGAAGTGGAAAGTCGTCTTTCGGGCTCGCTCTGTTCAGATCATGGTAGTCTACACACATTCGCACTTTACCGTCTTTCTTTGGCACTGGCACAATATTAGCGACCCATGAGGGATATTTTGTAACAGCTAGGAAACCAGCATCCCACTGTTTTTGAACTTCCTCCTTGATCTTCACAGCCATGTCCGGTCTAGTTCTTCGGAGTTTCTGCTTAATAGGCGGACATTCCTCTCGCAGTGGCAGACGGTGAACAACCATATTCGTATCCAACCCAGGCATATCCTCGTACGACCAAGCAAATATATCACTGTACTCTTTGAGCATCTCAACCAACCTTTGCTTGATGTCGCTCTGCAGTGCAGCCCCTATACGGATGTTTCTCACAACCTCTTCCGACCCCAAATTGATAATCTCGATGACTTCCTCATGAGGCAGAATGATTCGTTCTTCTTGTTTCAATAACCAGATCAACTCTTCTGGTACGTCGCCATCTTCAACAATCTCCTCCTTAGCCTGAAATATCGGGTGCTCGAAGTCGAAGTGAGTCATAGGAGGTTCATAGATGTCATCTGAAATAGTAATCCTGCAAAGGAAATGGTTAAATATTTCAAAACACAGACAAAGCAAATAACCACATTGCCATTTTATTGTAAAAGATAAAAACAGGAAAAACAGGGATCACAACATTTGTATATGGGCGTTATTTCATGATTAAACAATGTAATGTACATAACCAAATGGCCCTAAGCAAAATCACTATGCCCCGGGTAGAACACAGGATTATTCAACAATTAAGAAAACAAATCATTACTGTTTAGTTGTCACAGGAACAGTTTCCCGGATAAACCAATTGCAGAGACTTTGTCCTGGCACGCTTGGCTTGATCCACGCGTCCATATCACAGTCGCTATCTCCTTCTTCAGAATATGAAACAGCGTTGATTGCCTCGAAGCTCACCCCATTTGGTGTGATGGTTATCGGCCCTCTGAACTTGGGCGCTCCTGAAGAAGATGTTGACAACGAAGGATGATATCCAAGCCCGAACCTGTCATTCTTCACGGGAATCTCCAACACCTGACCCCAGCCCTTGGTTTTTCCTGCCTGCACTAGAGCTTGAGCCTCTTTGTAGGACGACACCGCCACATCTGATATCTTGCTTGACACTGGAGCTTTGTCTTTAATTCGCAGCCCCTCGAAGGCTTGACAGGGTGTTTCGTGTATTTCGCCGTCGACCTCGACATATTTGAATGAAGACAAATGGCTAACCAGAATATCTTCCTCTCCACAAACAGTGACAACACTATCCCCAACCATATATTTCAGCTTCTGGTGCAACGCGGATGTGGCTGCTCCGGCAGCATGGATCCATGGGCGCCCAAGGAGACAACTATACGCTGGCTGGATGTCCATTATATAGAACTCAGTTTCAAATATTTCAGGCCCCACCTGCAACGGTAATGTTATTGATTCGAAAACCGACCTCCTCGTTCCATCGAACGCTCTCACCACTAAATCACTGGGCGTGCATATAATCCCCCTGATATCCAACTTCATCATGGCTTTCTTCGGTAGCACATTCAGGGAAGATCCAGTGTCTACTAAAACACGGGACATGACCGTGCCCCGGTATTCTACTGGCACATGCAATGCCATATTATGCTCTTGCCCTCTCGGAGTCAAATCAAAGTCTGTGAAGCCCAAACTGTGCCTCGCATTGACATGCACCATCACCCCTTCTAACTGATTAACATAAACTTCTTGAGGAACGAACGACGTGTCTAGAATCTTCAGCAAAGCGTTCTGATGGGCCTTGGAACATAACAGTAATGATAGGATGGAAATTTTTGACGGCGTTTGCTGGAGGTGCTCCACGATTTTGTAATCACTTTTACGAATGAGCCTCATAAACTCCTCCACATCCTTAAGTGACGTTTCCTTTTCATTCGACTGAGAAGGACCACTCTCCGTTGCCTTAGCTTTACCCTTGGCTAATCTTTCGGCCTCTACCTCGGGTGACGTGAAGATTCTTCCGCTTCTGGTCATACCCCCTGTTCCGACAACATTATCTACAACCCCAGCTGGTTGTCCATTGACTTCAATTTTCTTACCATCGCAATATACCTCCAACCCGTAAGTCCACGACACTGCTTTAGTACTCTCAAAAGGAACTGGTCATGCCTTGGTAATTGTGATCGTCGGCCGCTTGGCAGGCGCTGTTATCGTTATTGTTTTTCTCGGAATTGTCACCGTAGCAACATCGTTCAGCTCATCACACAACGCCTCTACAGGCTTTTCAACCTCGTTTCTATCGAATTGCAAAGTACCCTTATCCATCATAGCCTGAATACCCTGCTTCAACTCGTTACAACCCTCTGGCTGTATCCAACAATCCAAGAAAAATTCATCACACCCCGGGAATACACCCCCTCTTAACAACCTGCTTTTAATCTCACCCAAAGGTGTCTTCAGCTCATTGACATCCATCACTAGATTCAAATTCTCTTCTGTCAGGATGGCGTTTGCCCCGTGATTGGGCATAGGCTGTTGTACGATATTTGGACCCACCTGTCCAAAGTTAATAGCTTTGCTATCCAATAAATCCTGAACCTTATGTTTAAATGCCTGACAAGCTTCTATATCATGCCCGGGTGCCCCGGAATGGAATTCGCAATGCTTGTTGGCATCATCTCCGTAAGGGAGTACCGCCCCTGTAGGTGGCACCAAAGTCTTTTTTTCAACCAAGTTCAACCCTAGCAGGGTCTGGAGGAGTTCTGCATACGTGGAAGGAGGTCCGTTGAACACTCTTTTTGGCCTAGCATTCTGTACCCTTCTCTGGCCAGGATTCTGTCCTTGCTGTTGCTGTGGTTGTTGTTGTTGTGGCTGCCTCTGTTGAGGAGGCATGATAGTGACACTAGCTATCTGTTGCGGCTGAACATACTGATGTCTTCCTCTGCCCCTGCCCCTGCCCCCAAACACGGCACTAGTATCACCCTGTCGTCTACCACCAAATGCTTTTCTTGTACCTCCTGCTGAAGTAGACTCGCCTGCTTGGAACCTTCCAACTTTGATCCCGTTCTCAATCATCTCCCCCAAAAGAATCAAATCTGAGAAACTGCTCAATGACACACTAAACAATTTTTTGTAGAACACCCCTGTAAATGTCCCAATGAACATATCATTCATCTCCCTCTCAATTAAAGGAGGATGCACCCTCGCTGCCATATCGCGCCACCTTTGCGCATACTCTTTAAAACTTTCGCCGTTTTTCTGTGACAAACCCTGTAATTGGACCCGGTTTGGCACCAGATCGCTGTTATATTTGTAATGTGTCACGAAAGCATCAGCCAATTGCTTCCTGGTTTTAATCTGCGTGGGCTCCAGCCCCATATACCATTCAAGTGAAGGTCCTGATAAACTATCCTGAAAGAAATGCATGAGCATCCTTTCATCATCTGAATACGCGGACATCCTCCTGTAGTAAGAGCGAACATGGACCTTAGGACAGGTGTCCCCTTTGTACTTGTCAAACGTGGGAGCCTTGAATTTCAACGGCACCCTCAGCCCTGGTACCAAGCCCATTGTAGTCATATCCAAACCAGTGGAGTTCTGATTCACTACCCTCTTCATCTGTTCTTCAAGCATCTTGATCCTCTGCACAGGATCAACAAATCCTTCAAATCCCATGCCTTTTCCAGAAAAGGCGTCCTCCTGGCAGTCTTTGCCCCAATTCACATTTCCATTTCCATATCCGTCGTAACCAGTGTTGCGACCAAACCCTTGCTGATTGATCATGGGACCTCGTCCCCCGGTACCGAAACCGTGGTTGACTCTAACAGGTTCAAACCCAGTGTTGACAGGAATCACCCCAGCACCATTCATATTACCAAATCCACCATACCCCTGGTTAGTGTTACCAAAACCGTCATAACCGAAACCCTGAGTGTTGAAGCCGAATTTCCCGTCCTGATTGACGTAATCAAATCCCTGATCGTTGTAGCCGAAACCATTGTTACCGAACCCATTACCGCCATTGTTGTTACCACCGCCTTGGTTGGCGTCCCCAAATCCAACATTGTTAACAACAGTCTCATTTCCATTCCCTGTGTTGTCATTGCCAACGCCAACACCATCATTTACAACCACAACAGGTGGGGTCACTACAGGTGGGACCACAGGCGTGGGAGGCCCATCCTCTGGAATAGTTTCAATGTGTGCAGAATTGTGGTCATTGTTGCCATTCCCATTAGCCCGCGTCAGCAGCGGCTGTACCAAAGTCTGGAGGCTCTCCTGACCCTTAGCGATGTTCTCCATTGCTTGCATGAACAGATTCAGCTTCTCGCGGATTTCCTGCATCTCCACTTGGACTTGATCCATGATTCTCTTGCAGTTGTTTCGGGTTGAGTAGCGGTGGACTCTTCGTTCGTCAATCCTGGACAACCTGAAGATGCAGGAAATGAGATACAAGTTCAACAAGTAATTGGCAATGCAAAATGGATATGCAGATGCAAAATGTGTCTGTGCGTTTAGGGAGATCAACCCCTGATTCTAGTGCCAAAGTGTCAGTGCAGTGACAATGATAGCAATAAGAGGCTCGAAACCCAATCATAGAAAACATCTCATATATTGCGGAAAAGCCCATCAAGTCGGGAATACAATATTACTGAGCGTACAATAGGAAGGCATGACCTCAACCAACAATCCTGGTGATGGCCAGCACAATGCAAATAAAGCATACACATCAATACATGAGATAATCAAGTGCGACCATATGCCTGGTACTCCTCTAATAATCTCTTAGTCTTTGGATGATTTGGCTGAGCAAGCAACCCTTCGGCGAGCGAGTCTCTTTGCCTGAAAACACGCTGGAGATCACCAATGGATTCCTCCCAAACACCTTCCCCAAAGCAATCTTCTAGCTTCCGTTTCTAGGATGCAGACTCCTTCTTGCGCTTGATAACTTTGTTCAAGGAATTCTGGACATCATACCTCCGCGTAACCTCTTCTGGCTTGCTTTCAACTGACCTTCCAGCTCAGAGATCTGCAGCTTCAGTTTGTCTTCTCTTTCCTTATTGCCGGTCAGCGTGGCATTCTAGGTTTTGTTGAATGCAGAGATCTCCCGGTAGGCTATATCAAGTGCTTTCTTCTTAGACTCCAGCATATCATGAGAGCTCTTGAAATCTATGCCCAATCGCTCATGCTTCTTTCGTTGCTCAGTCAATTTTGTGCCTAGTTGATTCACCAGCTTCGTTTGCTGCTCGAAGGAATATACGGCCTCATTCCTTTCGCTCCTGAGTTGCATTAGCTCTTTTTCCAGCTTCTCGTTGGCTTTCATCAGCTCTTCTTTCTCCTTCACAACCTGTTCATACCTCTCAATAGACACAGTATTTGGCTCCTCAATCACGGGGGGAGCAGGAGGTAATACTGCAGGAAACGGCATCCGCACCTGCTTTGCCCGATCTTGGATCCAGACTCTGTACGGGGCATAAGCTTGACAATCATTTTTACCCAATAATGGTTTACCCCTCCTATTGATGTTTCTCCAAGCATGCTGAAGATTGGACAGTAGTTCTCCCTTCAAATCACCTGTGAAGTACAGAGATTCCTGTACTTCCTCCTCCTTTGGCGGGCTTTTCAAAGCATACCCGAATTGTCTGATCAACAATGAAGGATTGTAGTTAATGCAACCCTTTCTCCCAATCAAAGGGACGTTAGGATATCCGGCGCAGCTGTAGGTGATCACAGATCCCAGCAAATCTTTATTAAACCAGACAATATCTTCTGAAGAAAGTCCCATCAGATGCTCAGACCAATCCACCGTATCTACAGACTCAGCGAAGATACCCCTCTTGGGCAGATGACTCTCAAACCACATATACAGTAAAGGCCCACAACAAGAGACGTTCTTGCCCCTCATGTTCTCGTTATTATAGTGCAGTGAGTGATAGAAATCTCCAACCAAAGTAGGCACAGGATTGCCTGAAGCAAATATATAGAACGCATCCAGATCAACGAAGTCAGGCAAGTTCGGGAATAGTACAATGCCATAGATACACAGAGCAAGAACAACATTAAACACAGTCCAACATCCACTCTTGGCATACTCTTGTGCTTTCCCAACCAAGAACTTGAGAGAAAAACCAGACACTCCATTCCACGAGGTCAACAGCAGCTCTGAAGAGTCTAAATGCAAGGTTGCAGCCAAATCCTCTAGTTTGGGCTCAGAATCCATATGAATGAAAGGTACCCGGTTCTGAATGGTCAACTCTAAGATCTCGGCATATTCCTCCATAGTCGGAGCCAGAATGAAGTCCGGGAAAGTAAAACATCTCAGCGGGGGATCATAGAACTGCATAAGCGCGTACAATCCGTTACGCTCACACATGGATGGTTTATAAACCAATCTAAGTAACTTCCCATAGCTCTTCCTGAAGCTTCTCTTCACATCATCATCAGCTAGAGATATCAAACCAAGCAAAGAAGAAACATCTGGAGTAGGCAACCTGTACGCCACAGTCTTCTTCAGGGTATCCATAATATCGGCAGACAGAAACCCAGGCAACTAGAATCAGGAGTATGAAAATGCACCTGCAGCACAGACACACGTTAATGATATGCAGGATGAGTATGCAACAATGCAGTATGCAACAATGCAATATGCAACAGTGCAGTATGCAACAGGGGTCAAGTGCACATGGCTGAGAAGCCCAATCCACCATGCTGGTCTCAAATAGACCCATCAACTGCTCAAAACCTGGTCTCAAAAGGCCAACCACAATGCTCCAACCTGGTCTCAACAGACCCAATAACACTATCCTCAAACACCACTGAACCTCAATCAAGAAAACCGGTAATCTGGAGGTCAAGTTACCTGCATGCCCCAACCCCTCTCACAGGTAGGTGCCCTAATAATTGACACAAGGTACGGCATCCTATACGGTCGTCGGCGTCACAAACTTTCAAGACTGATGATACGATACCCAGAAGGTGTGGCATCATCATGTCCTGAAGAGGCCTCACTTAGCCAACTTCCAAATGATCGGTCCCCGGAGTCGACAATCCAACTAACCAACAACCCCCTCAACCCAAAGGGTTGAAAAAGAAGTCAACCAGAAGAACCTCGTCCGAGCGTGGATTTTGCGGGACACTGGTACATGCAAAGCATGCACGTGCCCACTACTTTCCACAACTAATTCTAGGTGCACTCAAGCCCAAGTCCGACTTATCTCTCAATAGATCACCCCATCCCCACAACAGCAATAACAATATAAAGCTGACAGTAAACTGCGGAAAGTAAGGACAGAAATGCATATCCATACAAAACCCACGACGGGAAAACAAGCGCTAGGATTGACTCGCATAGGGAACCGTTGGAATCCCCAGCAGAGTCGCCAGCTGTCGCTACTGCGAAAATCGGCGCCGGCTATGACAGATGATTCGCCACCGTGCGTTATTTATCCCAACAGAGGGAAAGGAAATGCTCAGAGTAAACCTAACGCAAAACAGGAAAGGAATGGTCATCGCAACCAAATCCTGGATTCGGGAGTCGATTATACAAGGGGAACGTATTAGCACCCCTCACGTCCGTCGTACTCGACGGGATCCACGTTTGTTTTCTATCTAAGGGTATGTTATTCTATCTACTCTATAGGTCTGGGTTAAAAAGAAAAGAAAATGACTCGCAAAGTATCGCACTTTATGCCTACGTATTCCCGTCTGAAACGAGAAATCAGAGTCAACGTAGTTCGCCTACCTACGGGAAAGGAGGGGAAGGTTGCTCGCTAGGATACGACATCCTATGCCTACGTACTTTCATACAACATGAAAGATCAGAGCAAACGTAGTTCGGGCTACGGAAGACATAGATTTGTCTGACTGTTTTTTAGATCCTTCTGAAAAGGTTTTCTTCTGATTACGGGTCCAAGCGGACAAAAATGACGTCTTTGATTAGTTTCCAGTCTTTTACGCAAGAACTGTTTTTTATTGATGTTTGAAAGATTATTGTGTTTTTGATTGTTTCGAGATGAGAAGAGAAACGACACTCTAAAAACCTAGGGTTGAAAATGGGAATCAAAACTACCCTAATGTTGTCATGCATGGGTTAACAACTAATGTCTGTCATATTTCTCTCTTGCATAGAGAAAAACAGAGATCCTAGGGGATAAATGGAAAAGAAACAGCATATATACAGTAAACAGTAAAATGCATGAGATGCAGCAATACAAGCGAGGCAAGGGAGTCCCACTCAACCTCGAACCTGGGGAAACAATAGGCAAAGTGAAATAGCTTCACTTCAAACCTAAGGGGCAAGCTGAATAAGCCAACAAACAATACAGGAAAAGAAATAAAATCCAACACCAGCTCTGACAGCAACACCAGCTCCTACAGTAGGCAGCTCAAACAGCACCAGCTCTGACAGGTACAGTTGATTAACAGCAAAGGGTTGACATCACCAACTTCAAGCAAGATCCCATCTTCACTTTTAAATGATCCCCAAGCTTTAGATAAGCTCCTGTCTCTTAAAGTACCCCAACTCTGGAAAGCAATGAACCCTAACACATAGACAGCTTCACACAACAGCAAACCCTAGTCTTCAACAGATAACCAGCTTTGACAGGCACAAGCTTCCTCTTCACCAATCTTCAATGAACTTCATTCTTAAATGGGCTTATATCTTTAAGGCAAGCACTCACAGGAGAGAATCACTTAACAGATTAAGTTGAAATGCTAAACAGCTTATTGACAACCAAAGGAAGCCTATAAGTGTTTAATATTATAAGAGAAATGTTCCCTCAAAGTTCTACTTCTAAAATAAGCCACTTATCCCTCCAAAGGAGGGATGTGAATACCTTAGAAGGACTTTATGTCATAGGGAGGAATAGAAGCACAAGATGCTTTCTATGTTTGCAAGAAGAAATCATTCTAATCTAAGGCTCTCCCTATTTTTCCTATCTCCTAAGTCTTCACAAACCATCTTCAAGGAGAGGAATCCTCATACATCAAGCTCTATCCCTTATCTTCAATCATCATCCAAGGTCTTCATTAGCTCCAACAAGCAAAGCCCAAGCCCAGCACCCAATTGAAATGACCCAAACCCCACAAGCAAACCAACATCCCAAGTGGGAAACACACCAATATCAACCAAATTGCAAAAATCAACTAAAATAGTAATACTCATCAAAAAATCCTAGATGAATTTCTAAGGGAACCCAACTATATACCCTATACCCCACATAAACCCCAAGGCCTAAATCAAATCTTAAGTCTCCAAACTATGCCCTAAACTACACCTAAGTGTTGTGAAACCCTAATTCTGATACCTCTCCTATCTACCTCTCAAATTAATCTAAGTTTTAGTCACAAAAATATGACAAAATTCCTAAGGGTACATACTTCCCTAATCTAATCAACCTCACAAGAATCAATCAAAAATCATACACCAATCTCATACTAAATTCAGAAAACTTAAGTACTAAACAACTGTAAAATAAAAGCAATAATATTGTAAAATATGCCAAAATATATAAAATGCATGAATTAATGTTTTTATTGTTTGATTAAATTCTAGAAATCCTAAGGAAAACAAGGAAAAAATCCTCATCCTAAAATGATCTTTTTTCAATTTATTATGAATGTTTTATTAACCTATATGCAAACATGAAATCAACTAAAAAAGAGAAATAAGCGTGGTGAATAGCAATTACATACAGTTCAAAATAAATGTTTGGCTTAGGAGGGGGTGCGCTTATCAAAACGCGCTGAGCCCAAACCCAAATCAGAAAATATTGAAAAAAACAAAGAAAAAAGAAAAAACTCGGTGGCGAATAGCAACTATTTCGCCTGTTATTTCACTGGGCCTTCAACTTGGGGGTGTGATTAGTAAATCTGGTCTAGGCCCAAAACGAAAACTCACATTGAGAGGGGGGTGCCATGGGGAAAACGGGGAGACACTTAACAAAGGGTCAATGGGCCTAAGGCCCGAGTCCAACATCAATCCAACCTTCAGTAGCAAAATCCTAACTCTATCTCACTTTCCCCTGCTCTACTGTTCACTCTGAACCCTAGCGCTGTTCTCCTCCCAAACCTCTCTCGCATCCTCTCTCTGTCTCACAAACCCTTCACCAACCTTGTTCATCAACAACCACCACAACCTAAACCCGTTTCCAAATCTAACACTCAAACTAACCTAATTCCACAGCTACACAACAACAAATTAACAAGCTTAATCAGTTCATAGCAAACCTGGAGGTGCGTAGAAGGTGAGGGAGCTGTAGATGACTTGAAGAAACCGGTGAAAATCAACAACTGGATGAAGGTTCTTGCAAATCAGACGAAGATCTGAAGAACTGGTTGAAGACTAAGGACGCTTGTTGATGATCGTTGTCGAGGGCGCTTGAAGATTCGTGGAAGGCTTTAGAAAATCTGCAATCTGGATGAATCTGGATGAATTTCTGGGCGAACACTTGAAGATCTATGAATGTTCTGGGAGAATCTGGGAAAATGATGAACGAACGATGAATTTCCTTGAAGAAATCTGGATGAATGTTCTTGGAGAATTTTTGGAAAAACGATTTATTGATGATCGTGGATGAATCTTTCTTGCTGATGAACGATCGATGACGATTATTGAAGATTGATGAAAAATCTGATGATGAGCGGTTGAAGATCTTGTAAGAGCACAGATTGTGTCTTAGTAATATCTCTATGTTTTGATGATAACATTAATGATAATTTGTATACAAGAATTATACTCTCTAAATTTGTTCTAAACTGTTTTCTACAGGCACAAATTTAGAGAGTATAATTCTTGTATACTCTGAACTGACCATCTCAGAGGATCTGAAAGTTGAAAACGTTTCATTTCTTAAGAGTTATAGAATCACATGCAAGCAAACACGTGTCACTCAGAATCTGAAAAGATGGAGTACACCTACTGATTATGACGTTTAAGGTATTGCTTTGAAAATCTCAATCTGTCTTGATTTTCCCCCAAATGTCATATCATAATTAATAATGATTACTTTTCATTTAATGCAAACGTGCGTATGTGTCCTATGTGTGTCTGTTGTGTTTCCCATGCTTGCTTTATTTGTCTATATAAACCATTCTCATAACACATTCACACTTTTCACATTCTCAAACACATATGCGCTTTTGTTTGTTGTTCTCTCTCTTTGCAAACCCTAAAAGAACTCAGAAACCTTCATCTTCTTCATCATCGTCAACAATGGCATCTACTTCAAAAGCTGTTACTACCAAAAATGCTACCACTGTCATAGAACCAGTACGCACTCTCCTAACTGCTGTTGATTCACTAGAAGTACTGTGTGAAAGTTTCGTGGACTTAGAAGATCTTGCTGAAAATGGGTTTGATCTGATTTCTTCAATCAAAGCACAAGGCTGGGACGGTTACTTTGACAGGCTTATGGGTCCTGTGTATCCAACGTTAGTGAAGGAGTTCTGGATCCATGCATATGCTACTCCAAAGTTCATTCACTCCTCTGTGCTGGGAAAAAAGATAGTTATCACTGAAAACCTGATAAGGAAACTCATAGGTTTTAAGGCAACTGATGGAGTAACCTCTCTGTCTTCTGCGCGTGAAGACCTGAAAGATGTATGTCAAGAAATCTGTACTACTGGTGAACCTTGTAAGAAGGTTAAGTTCTTGAAACCCACTTACAAGATATGGGCTAAGATTTTCATGAGCACCATCTTTCACAGACCCTCTTCAAACTCTTCTGATTATGTTAATGCTGAACAACTTTACTTCATGTATTGTTTACACCAAAACATTCAGATTGATCTTCCATATTTGTTGTTTAATCATCTGGTGTCTCACGTCAAGGAAACAAGGGAAACAGCCAGAGATAAATCTGGAAAAGTCAGAACATGGATCCCTATGGGAAGGCTGATTTCAGATATTCTGATAGAAAACCAACTTGTGGCGCATCTGCAAGAGGCTGGGTTGACAGAAGATCTGACTTATATCATTGGCTCTGAAATAAACGGTTTAACTTTGAGAAGGATGAAACTGGTTGATGATTTATCTGAGAAACCAAGGAAAACTAACTCTGAAGAAGTTAGGGGAAGAAGGATTCCTGTTAAGGATTTTCCTTTATTCACCTCAGATGAACCTAGAGAAATTATTGCTGAGTATGTTGCTCGCTGCCTAAGAGATGGTGTTGAGATTCCTGCCAATCTTGTGCAGAAGGAAGGCCAAGTTCTTCCTGATTTGACAAGGGAAAGAAGACGTAAGAGAAAAATTGATAGTGAAGGTCATCAGAAGAAAAGGAAGCATTCAGATGCTGAAAAGAAGAAGAAAAGGAAGAAGCTGAAGAAGGTTCAACCAAATCCTCCTGCAGCAACTTTTGAAGAAATTAGAGATACTCTGAAACAGGTATTTAACACTGATTCTAATCCTGTTCATCATTCTGATACCCCCACACCCTCTAACTCCCCACTTAGATTTAGAAGATCCAGACCTTCTAAAACTTTTATCTCTAAACCATCTTCTGTCCCCCCTCATACACCACAATCCAAGCAACCAACAAACATACATACAGAAATTCCACAACAAACTCAACAAACAACACCACAACCACAAAACACTATCCCAGAATATACCATTCCAGAGGATGTTCACCCTGAACACTCTGACCAACCTGAATATCTCATTGATCCTGATAAGATATTAGATGTCACACCTTTAAACCAGTCTGTCAATTTATCTTCAACTTCTGAAAAATCTAACCACTCTGATGCATCATCTGATGATGAATCATCTGGTTACATTAATGAATGCTTGAATGATCTCAAACAACCTCGTTCTGAGAGTGTTTGGAAACAGCTGTTTAAATCTCCAACTTCTGAACATCCACCTTCTCCACAAAATTCCCCAACTCAAACTCTCACTCCACAACCTCTTGAAATCCAAAACACTTCACAACCAACAGAAACCCAACCAATTCCCTCTATACCTCAACCACAACATTCTGACCAACAAACATCTGAACCACAAACCAACCAACCAACATCTGAACCACAAATCAATCCTCAACCTTCTGAACCACAAACATCTGAACATCCATCTTCACAACCTCAACCTTCTGAACAAACACCACAAACACAACTAACCCAACCAAGAAAACCCAGAATCCCTGATGAAGCAGAATTGGGATCACGTGTTTATACTCTGTTAAGAGATTTTGATAAGGATAATGTCTCAGACTTTGCTGACATTATGGATGTTTGCATGACTACTATGGACAAAGAGGCTGCTGACGCTGTTTGGAAGAAATATCTTTACAGACTGAATAGGGAGGCTTTGAAAATCAGGACTCAATGTCTTAGATTGTCAAAAGTAAGGTTTGCTGCTTATCAAAAACGGATTAAGAGAAACACTCCTCCTATTCTTCTTCTAGAAGCTCCTCCACCTCCATAAATTCCTGCACCTGATGTTACTCAGACTGTTTCAGAATCTACTGTTTCAGAATCTACAGATCTTCAGAAGGATGTCAAAGAACTTAAGGATTTTATGGTTGATCAAAAGAAAACAAATGAAGAAATGAAAACTTGGATGGCTAAGCAAGATGAAAATTCAGAAAGGATTACAGCACTGCTGCAACTCATTGCTTCTCAACAAACCTCATCTGCTAAACCTACTTGATGTTTTGCACAAGTTTTTCATGTTTTGCTTTGTTTTGATTTTCTTCTGATATGTTTTGAATGCTTTTATCTGAATCTGGATGTTCTCTTGACTTAATGACAATGTTTTTTTGCTTATCTGGATATGTGTTTCTTCTGCATCTTTACTGTCTTTTAAAATTCTTTTTGATTATGACAAAAAGGGGGAGAAACAAAATAGAATCTGATTGTTCAAATCTATAAGCAATTATCTGAACTAAGTCAGACATGTTACTAACATTCTTTGAATTTAAGTGTCCCAGATATTATTAAAAAATCTGACAAATTTCATTGAAGTTTTTCCTGAGATCTATCTTTTCAGAACCTGATCAAAAATAGCTAAATCTGAGTAGACCAGACTCCGATATCTAACCTTGAGTACTATGATCTAAAAGATAACTCAAGACAGGAAATGGCAAGATAAACAACCAGGTGTTCTGAAGTTGTTCATCTGGCATCAAGCTTTAATATGGCATCAAGCTTTGACTCTAGAAGTCAAACATATGTCAACCAGGCTTCAATCAGGCTCTGAATCTGAAATGTACTCAACCAGAAAGGGAAGTATCTAATTCCATTAGAGTATTCATTTCAGGGGGAGATTGTTAATCTCAGGGGGAGTAATTTTAATTCATATTTTTGTTGAACAAATTTCTCATGTTTTGTCATCATCAAAAAGGGGGAGATTGTAAGAGCACAGATTGTGTCTTAGTAATATCTCTATGTTTTGATGATAACATTAATGATAATTTGTATACAAGAATTATACTCTCTAAATTTGTTCTAAACTGTTTTCTACAGGCACAAAAGATTTTAATCTTAAAGAGCAAATTTGATGTGAACAATAAATTCTGAATGGCTCAAGAGCATCTGAAGATTAGAAGAATCTGAAGTATAAGAGCTTAGTCATCAAGATTCTGAAGATACAACACGCTGCATATATTATCAAGAATCTGAATGAAAGAAGACTCTGAGTGAAGAGACTCTGAATGAAAGAAGACTCTGAGTGAAGAGACTCTGAATGAGAGAAGACTCTGATCTGAGTGAAGACTCTGATCTAAGAGCATGTTACGCTTCAAGCACACAGCTGCACCAGACTCTGATTCAGCAACATCTGAAGAACATCTTAGGCTCTGAAGTTTCCAGAAGATTCTGAAGACTGAAGACTCTGATATTGATTGTTGATCTGAACTATCTGAAGAATTATTTGAAGAAGATTATTTTAATATATCCGTTGGAATATGCCAGCAAATCTTTCCTTAATTGGGATAGACATAAATCTCTGCAAGAAGATTATTCCTCTGATACATTCCATATATGGTATAATCACAGCTCAGCAGACAATTGCTACACCCACATTTTGTGCGCCGTCTCTCTGCTGCAATAGTACAAAGGATTGTACCTTTTTGATATTGGAAATATCTTCTCCAACGGTATTATATTATCTCCAATATTCAAGTGGCTATATAAAGGAAATCATAGCTCATTCTTCAAGTGACGAAATTATTACAAGAACACTCTCACGCGAAAAACTCTCAAGCTCTCATATTCTTTGCTGTTCATACATTGTTCTAAACTTAGAGAAATAACACAGTTGTGTTTATAGCTTTCATAGAAGCAATTTATTACTCTTACATTGTATTACATTAATTTGTAAAGGAAGTTTTCCTTAAGAGGATCTAGGTTAGATCAGTAGCTCTTGAGAAGACTAAGAACAGTTGTTCTTAGGTGTTGTTTTCCTTAAGAGGATCTAGGTTAGATCAGTAGCTCTTGAGAAGACTAAGAACAGTTGTTCTTAGGTGTTGCTATTTGTAATCAGTTGATTTGAATAGTGGATTAAGTCCTTGTTGAGAAAGGCAAATCACTCTTGAAAAGGGTGGACTGGAGTAGTTGAGTTCAACGAACCAGGATAAAAATACTTGAGTTTTTATCTTTGATTATTTTCTGTCATACTTATTCAACCCCCCCTTCTAAGTATTTTCTCACCTTCAGATCTGATGAGGATCTGGAGAACGTGATGAAAAATTATCAAGATCGCTTGAAGATTCTCACGAAATTTCTTGGAGATTCTGGTGATTTTGCAGTTTCCGGCGTGTTTCCGGCCATGAGGACCGCCGTGAGATTTCTCCGGTGATGATTCCGACAAGTTTGCATGCAATTCGGCGAGGGTGTTGGTAGTGGGACGCGTGGCAGTGGGTGTGGGGTTAGAGAGAGACACGTGGGAGAGAGAGGGGCACGCGGGAGAGAGGGGGGTGAGGTGGCGGAGAGAGAGAGTGGTGGAAGTGTGTGTTGGCAACTCCTGAGAGAGTCAAAGAAGTGAGGTGGAAGAGCCAGAAATGGAACGTGTGGCAGGCTTATATATGGGACACCTGGCAGAAATTGGACGTTTGATTGGGCCCACGAAAATTGAACCACTGGCCCATTATGGCCTAAACTCAGACTTAATGGACTAATGAAGATGATTAATGGACTAATGAAGATGATTAAGACATGATTAATGCTGGGTTAAAACTAATTAAGCAGACTTAATAATAAAACGAAAATTAAGATGCTAATTAACTACTGAAACTGATTAATGAAACTAAAAATGATTAAGACTAATCCTAATTAGTAAACTACAGCATTAATGATCTAATTAATCTACAAACCATTTAAATTCTATATAAAATCTGT
Organism: Lathyrus sativus; assembly: GCA_963859935.3. Lineage (NCBI taxonomy): Eukaryota > Viridiplantae > Streptophyta > Magnoliopsida > Fabales > Fabaceae > Lathyrus > Lathyrus sativus. The sequence continues at coordinate 180,507,134 of OZ012740.1, read as the reverse complement.
AAAATCAATTGAAAATTCTATTAAAATCTATAAAATCAATAATAAAACTAATAAAACTATATCACTCTAAAAAGAAACTAATATATTAATATTCTAAAAAACTATATTAAAATCTATTTAACTATCAAACCTATTAAATCTATATTAAATCTAACCAATTAAAAATCTATTTATTCTATTAAAACCATAATATTCTAATTAAAACCTAGAAAAATAATAAACCTATTAAAATTCTATATCAAAATTCTTTATCACTATTTATTAAAACTAAAATCTAACATTATTATACTCTTTTTTAAAACCATATCAAAAAACTATTTAAAAAAATCTAAAAAGACTATTTAAAATCTATATTAAAAAACTATTCTATTTAATAATAAAAGAACTAATATCTAATATGCTAAAACTCTATTAAAACTATTTTAAAAAGAGAGTATCTATTTAAAAAATCTAAAAAAATCTATTTAATTCTATAATAAAATATCTATAAAAAAAATCTATTAAATTCTATTAAAAAAAATTAACCTATTTAATACCTACAAACTCAAGTAAATCTATTAAAAATCTATTAAAATGCATTAAAAATCTAGAAAATAAAAGAGAAAATTCTAAAAAAACCAAGAAGCCGATTAAATCGATTAGAGAACAATTACACAACCATAACGAAATAGACGGTAAAAGCCGGACACCGAAATGTCCTGAAAACACAGGGAACGAACACCAATTCTCACCATAAATCCTCGTATTGGCCTGAAATGCCTGAAGCGCCAGGGGAGGCTGTAATCCCGATAAAATCAATCTGACTGAGAAAATGCAATGCATGCAGTATGCGAATGCGAATGCAAAATGCGTCGAAACATAAACCAGATATGGGAACCAGTTGGTCAAATTTTGGGGTGCAACAGTGACATCTGCAGGCTGACAGACCTATTTATCTAACGATTTAAGTTGTGCAGAAGTTTAAATGCAGAAAGATAAATAACACCAGTAATTGTTTACCCAGTTTGGTGCAACATCACCTACATCTGGGGGCTACCAAGCCATGGAGGAAATTCACTATTAGCAGAATCAATTCAAAGTCAAACAACCAGTTTGCACTTCTCAATTAATCTCTACCCAATGCAATTTCAGCCTAGAGACACTCTACTACCTTAGTATACCCACTCACTCCCCCTCAATCACATAATAGTGATTTCATTACACAATTACAAAATAAATATGAAGAGACACTTCATACACACCTTGATCTTGCTTCACAGCTTTGATCAAGGAACTCACACACTCTTGCTTCACAGCTTTGAGTGAGACACAACCTAGAATCTACCTATCCAATGCAATCATCCACCATACAATTGCTTGGAGTACAAGTATTCCTAAAAAGAATTTACACGTGAAGACTAGCCTTCTTCACTAGCAAATATGTCTACCACAATGTATCAAAAGATACAAAGGGTGACTTATACACAAGGGACTCTCAAACCCTAGACCTTTATTTTACACTCAAGTTCTTCTTGATGTGAGTGCTTGCTTTCTTCTTCTTCTGCTCCTCCTTTTATTGTAGTGCAGATTGGGCTTGGACTGCTCCAAAGTAATAAACATTAGTTTTAACATAGTAAAACTAATTTCCACTAATCAAGGTGCTGTCAAATTAGGTCATGATACTGCCTAGAATCTCGTCTGAAATAACTAAGTCATAACAGGTTTCCTGAAATTTAGCCTGAGACATATCAGGTATCATAACAGAAAAACAAACCCAGCCTGTTTGATGTCATACGATCAATGTCATAACATTGGTCATGACATTCAGCTTCACTTAAACTTTTGCTGACCAACTTGCCCTGCTGAACACTTCTGCACAATCTTCATCATGAAAGTCATGGTTTCTCCTAATACTGCAGAATAACATTCGAAACAAGTATATTAAAGTTTCCCAAAAATATCTCCAAGATCCTTTTATGAATACCAATACAATCTGTTCTTGTTCCTAATATATCTCCTTTACATATTTACTGATGAGGTATTTTCAACATGGTCTCATCAATCCAAACCAATTATGTCAAGAGATATACACTAGCAGCTACTTCAGCACACCTCACTCACCACCTGTGAGGAACTTCATCATAACTCAACCTGTTGTGGCTACTGTTGTACTAGACATTGATAACATCAATTATGTCATCAACTTCTGCTAGCTCCTTCTGCATTCATGAGATCAAGTTCATCCATGACAACAGTTATGCCATCTGCTCTTGTTAGCTCCTGTTGCACATAGCTCCTGCTGCACCAGATGTCAACACATGACATCAGTTCTGTTATTAGTTCCTGCTAGCCCCTGCTGCACCACTACTCCTGCTGTTTCTCACACATTCAGCATGACATTCACATTAAACCACTCCACATCAGTTCTTTCACCAGCTCCTGCTTGCTCCTTTAGCGATGTCATAACTATGGTAATGACATCCTGCTTAACATTAGTGCAGAGTCATGTTTTACCAAAATTTAGCCAATCATAGAACCATGGACAATTCTATATCATAGAACCATGGAACTAACAAACTCCCCCTTTGGAAAATTTTGGCTAAAACAAATTATCAGGGCATTCAGCTGTAGTTTACACAAACTATCATGCTCCCCCTTGATAGTTGCATCCAGCATGGCAGCAACAATGCTTTTCCTCATCAGCAGCAGTAGTTTTTCCCAGTCTCACTTATCATGCTCCCCCTTGATTGTTGCAACAGATAACAACCCTTAACAGCAACTTAACTCCCCCTTGGTTTAGTCAAAAATTGTCAAAACTTGGAGTAAGTGTACATACTGCACATGGTGTCCAAGTCTCTCTTGAATCAGTCTTGAATCTTGGGTTCTTGTCTTGTCTGAAGTTGCACCTTCAGGAATGACACTTTTGACATCACCAATTAAAGGATAATCAATTAACTACTTGCCACAAGTAACAATTGATCTTAAATCCCCAATTTGAGGCATACAAATCTTTTGAAGAGAAAACAATTCTCCTAGACAAAAACCAAGGTTGTTTCCTAGGTCAGTCATCATAGTCCTAGTTCAATCCAACATCAGTGGTCCAAGAACACAAGCTTGCCTGAGCATCAGCAAACTATGTACATGGCTTCACATCAGCAGCTACACATCAGACAGGTACACATCTTTCCCTGTCATTAGTACTCCCCCTAAAAGAGAGAACCCAATCATATGAAGAATCACCTTCATATTCACACACTGGTAGCACATGCAACTCTGCACCCCTTGATACACCAACCCCACTAGAGCAAATAGCATAGGTAGTTGCAGGATTACTTTCTAGAAGATTTCTCAGATTCAGTTTTGAAAGACTAGAAACATCTCCCAAATGTCAGGGTTGAAATCATTCCATATGCACAAGATCAAGGTTGCTGATGTCTTGATCTTCATCTTCAGATTACTCGCAATTCAGCTTGTGCAAAGCTGATTTGAACCATTGGCACCCAATGACAGAACCAAGAGCAGAAACACTGTTAAGTTTATCATGTACAATAAGACTGTCACACCATCGGGTATGACATTCCACCCTCCTAGATGCATACAGTCACAAACTACTTGAAGCCACAAGCAATCTTGAGACACACCTGAACTCTTGCAGCAACATAGCCTGGATAGAAGTATAACTCCCCATATCAAGGGTAACCAGTGCACATGAATGGAAAACATAAGACGCATCTTCATGTCTTCAAGAACTCATTCTCTGTTCAACACACATGTTGAACGCATTCACTTACTGCTTGAACCACAAGCAAGTAGTACACCCCTCAAACATAAGCTCTCCCCCTATCTTTGACAAAAGATGCTCCAAGATCACCACATTATATCTCAAGACTCACCTCATCCTCATGCAGAGAGAAGGCACCAAGCTGATCCACCTCTTCCTAGAGTTACTTGTAGCAGAAGAGGCTACTTCTCCACAAGTATTCTGGCCTTAGTCTGAGTACAAGATAGACACCGCGTAATCCAAGACATTCTTTCCTCATAATTCTCCCATATGATAAGTTAGAACACTCTTGATTCATCTAGGGACTTTATCACATCATAATGCACTCAGTGGTCCACTCTAGTCTTGTATAGTGCCTTCACATCATCCTCCAAGATAGTCCTTTTACCTTATCATTTTCCCATATGACAAGTTAGAGTACCTCTTAGTCAAGATGTGAATCACAAGTTCCACAACAGATCTTCAAGTCCTTTTCCAAAGGGGAACCAAACCATATCTACTGGTTCTTTATCTGCTCACAACTAGACTTACTTCTGCCTAGTAATCCAACTGATGATCTTCAGAGAAAATAACTCCACCAACTTGATCAAAAACATCTCTAAAAGAGGGTAATCTTCCATAGACAACTTAGGGCTTCTACCACAAGCTCCAATATATGAACAGAAACAGATCCTCCTTTGGTCTTCAACCAACTACCCTTCTGCGCAAGAGTAATTAGTTCCAAGCATGAACAGTCCCAGAACCTTCTTTGGTCTTCAAATAACTACCCTTCTGCACAAGAATAGTTCTCTAAAGGCACACTGCTTAAATAGCCAAATGCCACTATTTAGTTATTCAGCATCTTTCAGAGCTCTAGAAAATCTGCTACTCCACCAGGCCATTTTGATCTTCAAATTCTTCTTGCTCCAAAGCAAGGCATCTACTCCTTCACACAGCTCCCGCAAACTGCATGATATGAAGCATTAATGCCATTCATACCTGAGAAGATCAACTTATCTTCAAATGATGTGTCACAACATCACTTGAGGCCTTGAAGTTTCTGCTTGATGTCACAACTTAGGAAAAGACATTCAGCTGGAGAGTTCAGGCTTTCATTCTGCCACTTAGAAGATTCTCTTTACTCAATTAGAACAAGAGTACATAGGCTTGATATCTAGTTGGAGTAGACAACCTCAATCCTGTTTTGTTGTACCACAAAAATTACCTTGAAGTGCATTTGCTTCATGAAACTCCTCTTTAGAGAAACCAAACATGCCAAAGCTTGATTCTTTTAGGGAGGAAGGATCACACAAGTCTTTACAAAAGGATTCCCGCTTTCCTTAAGTATAGACTTCTTCAGAAAATCAAAGATAACTACGACTTATCCTTGACCTCCAAGCTGAGCAAGGTCATATGCTCCTATGCACTTAGATCAGAAATAAACTGACCTAAGTAATGCTATCACCAACACCATCTTCTAGACAAGTTTCTTGCCAGGAAACTTTCTAGCTAATAGATCAGGTGCTTCTAGTAGAAACTAGAACACAACTGCTGCACTCCAATACTCTTATAGAGCAGATTGTCTTCATCTTCATTCCCATCACCACTCCATTCTAGCCTTAGTTTCTTGCCAAGAACCTTACTAGAATGAGTACAGATCTAGCTATATCTCCTTTGATCTATGGATCAACAGAATTCTGCATAATCTCTGTTGATTGAATGTCTCAACATCAGACCTTTAAAGTTGACCCCATACAACAAGGCCTAGATGCTTTGTGCAATGACAGAGATTCTTCTTCCAGAAGCCAGACTTGGATCATCCACCTGATGAACCAATAGAGCTTTGACAATGTTGATCATTATGGATAATCAATTAAATACTTGTGTATTCCACAAATAGAGATTGATCTTAAATCCATACAACTTGCCCAGAAGGCCAGATGATTACACTTCAATACTAACAAGAGTATTCTTTAGTATAACTATCTTTAATGTTAAAACACCAAGGCTGCCACCCTTGACTCAACCTCTCTATGACTTCCTCTTCTAATAGATTCCTTGCAAGTCATGAGTGGTGAAAATAAATCACCTCCCACACAACAGAACAACCCAAGCAACAACTCAAGCACAACTTCCAGCACTCTGCCACAGCCATACATCAGCCATTCTTCTCCCAGGGGCATCAAAGTTCTTTTATCAGAGAATAATGCAGCGAAACCACCAAAAGAACATGCCCTAAACAAGATGTCTGATCATTCAACAGGCCATAGGACAGAAGTAGCCACTCCTCCTTTGGCATAACATACAGCTGGTCATAGAAGCTCCTATATTAGAAGGCACAATAGCAAATACAAGCTTCTCTTTAGCTCCATAAGCAGTAGCTCAACCATTCAGCAAGATCATCAAATCAGCTACAGCTTCTCCTTGTTCAAAACACCAGAAAGTATCTCCCAAGATCTCATCCAGAACAGACAGGATGCCTGCTCTGATACCAATTGAAATTCTGGCTATGCAGATTTCAGATTTCCCAAGAACATTTATCTCTGCTGAAACAAGGACGAGGACAAATCATTAATAATTTAAATTTGTTTAAATTGTTCCAATGTCATGACCAACGCCATGACCTCTATTGTGACATCTGCAGACTGACAGACCTATTTATCTAACCATTTAAGTTGTGCAGAAGTTTAAATGCAGAAAGATAAATAACACCAGTAATTGTTTACCCAGTTCGGTGCAACATCACCTACATCTGGGGGCTACCAAGCCAGGGAGGAAATTCACTATTAGCAGAATCAATTCAAAGTCAAACAACCAGTTTGCACTTCTCACTTAATCTCTACCCAATGCAATTTCAGCCTAGAGAAACTCTAGTACCTGAGTATACCCACTCACTCCCCCTCAATCACACAACAGTGATTTCATTACACAATTACAAAATAAATATGAAGAGACACTTCATACACACCTTGATCTTGCTTTACAACTTTGATCAAGGAACTCACACACTCTTGCTTCACAGCTTTGAGTGGGACATAACCTAGAATCTACCTATCCAATGCAATCATCCACCAGACAATTGCTTGGAGTACAAGTATTCCTAAACATAATTTACATGTGAAGACTAGCCTTCTTCACTAGCAAATATGTCTACCACAATGTATCAAAAGATACAAAGGGTGACTTACACACAAGGGACTCTCAAACCCTAGACCTTTATTTTACACTCAAGTTCTTTTTGATGTGAGTGCTTGCTTTCTTCTACTTCTGCTCCTCCTTTTATAGCAGTGCAGACTGGGCTTGAGCTGCTCCAAAGTAACAAACATTAGTTTTGACAAAGTAAAAATAATTTCCACTAATCAAGGTGCTGTCAAATTAGGTCATGATACTGCCTAGAATCTCGTCTGAAATAACTAAGAAGTCATAACAGGTTTCCTGAAAGTTAGCCTGAGACATATCAGGTATCATAACAGAAAAACAAACCCAGCCCGTCTGATGTCATACGATCAATGTCATAACATTGGTCATGACATTCAGCTTCACTTAAACTTTTGCTGACCAGCTTGCCCTGCTGAACACTTCTGCACAATCTTCATCATGAAAGTCATGGTTTCTCCTAATACTGCAGAATAACATTAGAAACAACTATATTAAAGTTTCCCAAAAAGATCTCCAAGATCCTTTTATGAATACCAATACAATCTGTTCTTGTTCCTAATATATCTCCTTGACATATTTACTGATGAGGTATTTTCAACATGGTCTCATCAATCCAAACCAATTCTGTCAAGAGGAACTTCATCACAACTCAACCTGTTGTGGCTACTGCTAACACATAGCAGCAGCTACTGCTGTACTAGAAATTGATGACAGCAGTTATGTCATTAACTTCTGCTAGCTGCTTCTGCATTCATTAGATCCATGACAGCAGTTCTATCATCTGCTCTTGTTAGCTCATGTTACATATAGCTCCTGCTGCACTAGATGTCAACACATGACATCAGTTCTGTTATCAGTTCCTGCTAGCTCCTGCTGCACCACTACTCCTTCTATTTCTCACACATTCAGCATGACATTCACATTAAACCACTCCACAGCAGTTCTTTCACCAGCTCCTGCTTGCTCCTTTAGCGATGTAATAACTATGTACTCCTTTAGCTCCTGCTGCACCACTACTCCTTCTATTTCTCAAACATTTCAAATCTCAACTAACCAATTGAAGCCTCCAACTCCGACACAAACACAACAACAACCAACTCTAAATCACTCGTCAGATAATCCCCCTTATGTACTTTAAATTTCCTCAAAGCATAACTAAAACTCGCTGTGTTGCACTTAACATATCTCCCAGTCACATCAACAAAGCATCACAAAACACAATGAATAATTCTGTCGGATTCGGCAAAAATTAACACACGAGCTGTTGACAACTCTTCCAAAAACTCTTTGAACTTTCTCCAGTGTTTAGGGATTGAAACAATGCCTTACATCATCGGTAAAGTTAAATTGAAAGCATATCAACAGCAATTACAAATATAGTTTTCATCATCCTCCCCAATCTTTGCTTTAAACAACAGTTTAGTAAAGAAATTTTTGCATTTTTCATCATCTTATAACAATGAAAGGAAAGAGAAAGAGTGAAACGAAAGGACTTAATCAAAAGATGCACAAACATTTCATTAATATTGCCAATTCAAAATGAACAACATCTTACAAGCAATTCAAATTAAACAACAAGGAAAATACAACTGAATATACTGAAACAATCAAAATACAGCCAGCTTAGGAGAATTGACTTAACAACTTCAGTTTCCAGGCCCAAACAGGGGAACACCTCCATCACTGATTACTTGCTCCTTGTGGTATAGAACCTTGAGAGGCCTCATAGGTCCTTTGCCTTTTGCTTCAAGAGCTGAGACATTGGTACTTGGTTTACCTTCTTGAGGTTTTAACAGATCCAACAAGCTTTGCACCTTCAACCCAAAACCTTTGCACTCTTCCACCAGATGCCCCATTGTCCCAGTATGGTACTTGCATTCAACTTCTGGGTGATCCTCTTCAATGATTAGATTTTTGTCATAGACTAGCTCTTGCACAACAAATCCTAATGCCAAACAAGTGTCTAGTTCATGTCCTTCAGCCAATTTGTGAAACTCGCAAGTCAAGTTTGCATTATGCCATGGTCCTGGCACAAGGTTAAGAGCTCGTGGAGTCACCAACGAATTCTGAATTAGTAGTGGATAAAGCTTACTTAGTGGGACAGGAACTGACTTGTAGCATGCCTTGTTCCTTTTGACAGGATTCTTCTTATTCATGCTTTGGCTTCGAGAACCCTGAGGGGAAGCAGCCAATGAATGATGAGATGCTCTTCTGGTAATCCCCTGACAAGGATGACGTTTTGGCGCAGGCCCAAATGCTGGTTGACAACGGTCTGACCGTAGAAACTTAGGAGGTCCTTGAGCTGGAGGAGTCACCGGAAGTGACAGACTGACAACCTCTTTGGGTGTAATAGGGTGAGAATACCCGTCATTCCTCATCAAATTCTGCAAAGTCTCCAAAACCTAATTCATCTGACCTTTGAGGATCCTGATTTCCTCCTTCAAAGCTTCTTGCCCTTTCAAAAGCCCGTTCATCGTTTCCATTGGTCCAGAATGCGTGCTAGGTATCCCTCTAGAGACAGGAAGAGGAAGATGAGACTCAAGGCTGAAAAATGCAAATGCAAATGCAAATGTGACGACATGCTCATGCAATGCAAAAAGTTTCATGGAACTCAAAATATTTACAAACATCAAGAGATACTTAAAATTTTATTTTTATTAACCAACAGTTTTGAATTATACCATGTGAGTACTGCTTACAAGAGTCTTAAATAGAAAGTTAAATAAAAGCTAACAAAAGTCCTAAAGAGGTTCTCTGGACAGCTTCGTGTTGAGTTTTTTGATCCATTCTTCCATCTGAGCCTTCTCGAGGATAAGTTTATCCATAATTAGCTTCTACGGAGTCAACTGAGGACTAAGTGAAGATAAATCATCTGATACTTTCCTCTTCTTACAAGAGAGTACTTCTTCATTCTTCAACCGTAGTTGTTTCTCGAGCTCTATGTTTTCTTCAACAACCACATGATCTTGTGCTTCAAAGCGTCTTCTGCTTGTTGTGCTTTGTTCAAAGCGATTCCCAAACGTGTAGCCTTAGCAATATCTTTCTCCATAGGGTTTTTCTCCATGATTGGAAAAGAAGACTCGTCAAGAATGGGAAATCCGACCAAATAAGAGTATTCCTCTAGTGTGGGTATTAGTTGATAATCAGGAAAGTGAAACAATGATAGACTGGATCAAGAACTGGAGAAACATGGAGAGATAGTCCATTATCCATCTTTATCTTCAAAAATAACAACAGTTTCCCATAGCTGCTCTTGTATCCCTCTGGATCTGTTGCCAAGGTACTCAACCTCTTTAGGTCATCCAAGTTAAGACTCTTGTAAGTGTACTTTAAAGTTTCTTTCTTTTACTGTCCATAACAACCTTGATGTTTACAAACAAAAGTCTGAGTTCCATGAAACTTTATGATATGATGTTTATGAATGAAAAAATGCACAAACACAGGCAAATGCAAAGATAACATATATGCACACAAACACAAGCCTAGGTTTAGAGGACACGAGTGTGGATTCACAGTCTACCCATCCCAAAAGGTGTGTAATATGGATTTCCAAACTTATAGAGCAGGGTTCTAAATGGTTCTCAGAGTCAACAACCCATCTTTCGGATATTATCAACTTCCCTAATCACTTAGTAATCGATAATATTCTCAAGAGAGTCTCGTCCATGTGTAGTATCGCGTATCAACTATTTCGGAAATACTTCCTTATAGCCATCGTACTACGTCCTAGTAAGGCCAAAGTGGGGTAGAATGTAATCTAAAAGTCCACAGTGTCATGGGCTCCTTCGTCGAAAGTAGCATTGTTTTCACGAATACTCGATCAACAATACTAAACTCTCAAGAGGGCCTACACTGAGTGGTGGTTTCTCAAGTTAGATTGGTCGGGAATCAACTCCCTATAAGCCTCCTTGAATATACCACCATCCTATCATAATTGCACTCAAATCCGGGTATAGGACCGTCTCACCACTCAAAAGTCCCAATATCCAACAAATCAAACAAATATATACACATATACATGTAAAGCAAATACTCACAAATATAGCACATAAACAAACAAAATAGGTTAAACCCTCAAGTTTAAGTTGTCCCCAGTGAAGTCGCCATTTCTGTTGCGGTGAGAATCGTGATACCAAGCTATTGATTAACTTGAATCTTAAATTATTTGAATTTACAACCGGACTTTAATTTATCCAAAGGAAAGGTCTAAAGAAAGAAAGAACCTTTTGCGCGATGTAACGACAATGCTAAGAGATTCGGGGATCGGGGGTTGGTTATGCATAGGGTAGGTATTTCACATCCTAAACATTTGTAGTACTCTACAGGAACCTTTTGTTTGTTTGTATGCTAAGTTTGCTAAATGTTTGCTATGGATTGGGATTGGGTTAAAAGGTGTAGGTTAAGACCTAAAGATAGTTCCTAAGTTTGCTCACAAAGACATCGCGTCCTCTGCCTACGTATCCTAACTAGGATAGAATCAGAGCAATCGTAGTTCACCTCACTAGGTTTGAAGAACACTTGATTATGATCAAGGTTCAAAGGGGAACAAACATGACAATGCTTGTGTAGAGTTTAAGGAAACTCTCTAGATATAATTTGAACACTCAAGAAAGGGAAGTAAGTAATCATGACAATGATTCTTACATAGAGTTAACAAACTCTATCCTAAGTTCTAGTTGAAAGAGCACTCCTGACAAGGGTAGGCTTTTTAGACTTAAGCAAAGTCTAGTGGACAGGTTCTACTTAACTAAGTGTATGAATGACTTAACGAAGTCTGGGGAGAGAGATGAGCTATCTATGACCCAAAGGTCAACAGAGAGACCTTCCTTTGGAAGGATAGAAGGGGAGGCAACTTGGATGAAAACTAAAGAGTTCCATCACTTGGGGAAACTAAACTTAACAAAGCATGAAACAATTAAAAAAAACATGATGAGTACAAGCAACATGGTTACAACCAAGCATATACAAGCATGTCAAATAGAAGGAATGGTTACAACCAAAGCATGCAAGCGTATTACAATAGGCAAGCAAAGATGAGTTCTTACAAGACTCAATGAAAGGGAAAGACTTAAGCATATCTTGACGAAGACGAAGGTAACTACCAATGCAAATAAGTCAAACATCGTGGGGAAATTACATGGAAAGCAAATGAATCAAACATCATGCTTACAAGTAACAAGTAATTACAATTACATCAAGATTTGGCAAACATAGAATTCACATCACAATAATCACTGGAGAAAAATAAATCAAAAGCTGAAATGATCGGGAGGGTAGAAAAACCCTAAAAAGAAATATGAGTGTTTTTTAATGCAAAATTGTTTTCAAAAATAAGAATCCTAAAATGTTAATGCACCACATAACAATATATACAAAGACGAGACAGATGCAAAAAGAACCACTAAAAAATAGTAAACGATGAGAAAGTTATGATTTTTATAAATTAATAACAATTAACATAAAAATAAAGAAATTTAGTGATAAAAAGAAGGTGGGGTGCCTGGTGGGTGTTGAACCCACCACCCTTTGAATAACAATTCAAAATCATGCCAACTGGGCTAGGGCGCGCATTTGTGAAGGAAATGGAAGAAAACACAAAAATAAATAAAACATAGCAAAGTGAAAAAAGTAAAATGGGTTGATCTCCACTGTGGATCGAACCCAGGACAGGTAGGTACAAGGCGCATGAGAAGGTGAGAGTTTAACCACTGGGGTGGCGATACATCCATGTATTTTTCCATCCTTAAAATTTAAATACCTAACAAGGCTCAACAAATCTGGGCAAGGCAACACTCATGAGAAGCAAGCAAAACATGGATACGACAACACCATAACTTCATCAATACTCAACCAAATGCAACAAAATTTAGGTCCATTTTGAGTGAAATTTCATGAGGAATTCAGTGGTGATCTCAGTTTTTTAAGATGATGCATACATTTTGAAATTCGAATGCAAATGCAATTGAAGCCTAAGGATGCATAATGGTGGATACAACTCATGACAGCAGAGATTTTGATCAAACGAGAATATGCACACCTCCCAAATACATCATTTAAGGATTTTAGATGCCAAAATTATGCAAAGATATCTCTATTCTTAAACTGGTGTGTACATGGTAGTGTGAAGCTTTGAAAATGCAGTTTGAATGTCATACCTCAAAACAACAAGACATGTGAGCAGGTAAGGGTATGCACAACTTATAAACATATAAACCAATGATTCTTGATGCACAAATCATACCAAAGCAAGCTTAATCAAAAAAAATGACATGTAAGTTGCACAAAATGCCTTTGAAAATGCATGATGATGGCCATAGTTCAAAATAAGAGGGATCATGATCAAGTGGAAATGTGCACATCTTATAAACATGTTATCGAATGATCCTAGATGCCTAGATCAAACAGAAACAGTTCCAAACCAAAAATGGCATGTAAGTTGCAAGAAAATGCCTTGAAAATGCACTTGGGAAGTTATGAATCAAAACTGACATGAACAAACTCAAGGAAAGCCATACATATGTTTCAAACATGCTACTCATGATCATGCTCAAAGAAACAAACTCTAATCCAAATTGAATCATGAAATGACCATTCAATTGCAACTTTGTGGAAGTAGTTTAAAACAAGCTTGTGCCTAATCAACATTAAGCAACAGTTTATAACAGCAATGCTTCTTAAACCACAATTTGTAACAGCTACTGAATCATGTTAACAGAAACAAACCAAATAAGCATGTTGACAGTTACAATGAAATGATGCACTCAACAGGGCTCTCTCAGAGCCACAACAATTTAACAATGCTGATGCAGAAATCAAAGACATGCCAATCATAACCATGTTAATCTAAAACCAACACACATGCACGTCTACACAATGATACTAACAGAAAATGGTCAACAAAAATGCTATACGCTACATATCTATACTATGATACAAATGAACATGAGGAATGCCAAATGCCACACATCTGCATAATGATACAAGGACATGAAATGAACATGTGAAATGCCAAGTGCTACACATTTACATAATGACACAAAGCACACAAAGATGAACATGCTGGTAGAATTCTAAAAGTCATTTGATGAATCAAAATGCCTAGCCAAACACAATGCAAACAAGGCAAACTTGTCTAACACAGACACAAACAGCCACAACTGAGCAGCCACCAGCAAAAAAAACACAAGTGGCCTAGGACCTTTCCTTGATAGTTAGAGTTTAGAAAAACTCAAAATAGAAATAATTCCTCTTGAGGACCAAAACAAACTTCTGAGCATGACCAAATTAACACCTTAACAGATTTTCCAAAACTAGAACATACTCCTAATGAGATTTGCAACTTAAGGCCACAGGAAGAACAACATTAAGGAGTCAATAGCAACAGGGCAATCAGCTCTTGGTATTCCAATCAATGTTTTTGATGGATTCCAATCACAGCTTCACAAATGATCTCCTCCAAGATCAACCACAAATGCAAACATTAAAAAAAGACAATGTTGATCCTCAAAGGTTTAGGTATATTTCAACACACCTTTCATGAGTCATTTCAACCTCATTAACGAAACAACCTAGCACAATGCCTTAAGGGCAGACATGACATGAATAGGTGAGATGCATTAGAGCATGGAACATTGGCAGTCAAGTGTAAAAACAGATAGGCACATATTACAATCATGGCATATGCGCAAATTTCACATAGAGATACAACAACAAGGCATTGGATTTGAGAATGGCATATTAATTGTAAATTGTACATTTAGATTGAAAGCATGAACAGAAAGTTGCAATTCCAAATCAAATCTGGTTTCAAGAACTCAAACACAACATGAATAGCATATATTAGGAATCTAATCCAAAATTGTCAACAAAAGGTCAAGGTTAAGTGAGGCTGCACTGACCTCCCAAGTTGTTTGCATCAGAACCATCATAAAACAAAATGACTTGTGACAACAACCAACAACAACTCATGACAGAAAGTAACTCAACATCCATAAGACATAATCATATCAAGGCAATGACAATCCAAGGCAATTACATGCTCAAAACAGTGGACATAATACAAACTGGCAGATTTGCTCATAGATTACATTTTGCAATTTACACAATACACACTAAGCACATCAATCATGTTCATGACAGAAACGAAAGGATAGTGACCACTAACCTTTTGTAGATCCCCCACAAGCTTGCTGCAATAAAGAAAACCTTGAGAAAAACTTCAGCAGCTGTCCAACTTGTACTTTGGTGAAAACAACTTTCTTGCACTTGAAGGAAATATGAAGAACTTGTGACAGACCTCAAAATAAATGAGGATGAGATTACTTTATGCTATGGACAGCTGAGGCATCATATATCAAAGGTGTATGGATGGTTTGAATGATGAAAACAGCTCTGGACAGAGGTTTGGCAGATTTTGAGTGTAAGGTCAAACTTGCTTGGTTTGAGAGTTGACTTTTGGGAGAATAGTGTTTTTGAGTGGTTCAAGAGTATGAACACCTTCTATATAACATTTATGGATTGTGCAGATGGTTTTTGGTGGTTTGGAATGTGTGGAAATGAGTTTGGGAAGCCAACTGCCCAAGACAGATTTTTGGTGAAAACTTGAGATTTTGAAAATGAAGTAAACAAGAAAGGAGTGAGAGTTGTGGTTTTCTCTTGGTTCTAAGAGTGCTCTGGTGTGGAAATGACATGGAGGGAGCCTCTATTTATAGAAAAATGAAGGGTGAGGACAGATTTGTAACTTGGCACATTTGGAGGGATTTTGAAAAAGGGAACCCTTGGCTTGAGGTTTGTTGCAGCTGTGTACATCACTCTCTTGGCTCAATGTGAGGAGAAAATCAAGTGGAATGAGATACATGAGATGACTGAATAGGGCATAGAGTGCAGATGTCAAAAAGTTTCTCTTTCCTCTCTTGAATTCTTTAATTATTTTAATGCCACTTGCTTGCAACTTGCTATTCCTTCAAATCCTTCACTTCTTCTACATTTTCCTTCACTATACTCTCTAAGTATTAGATACAAACATGATCCAAGGGCTGAGAATAGCTCAAGTGGTCAAAGAATGAGTTTGTGAAAAATTGTCAATGTAGGACTCAAGTGTTAAAAGCTCATCTTGCTAAATTCATAACTCTCAGCTCATAAGAGCTATGGAGGATTTCTACCACATTTTAGAAATCCCTCATGTTGCTCTACAACTTTCATGTTTTCATGAGTTTCAGATTCCCAAAGGAACCTGGCCAAAAAACCTCTCAAAGTTGTTGAAAAACAAGCTTAAAAGTGAAATTTTTCTAAGTTACTTTTCCCTCTTGTAATGAATTTGGCCATAACTCCAAATCTATGCATTTTCTGACCATGGACCACTTTGGGACTTTTGTAGGAATTGTCAAGAGCTTTCCAATGAGATTTGAACCAACTCAATTGTGTGTGTGGTTAAGGAGTTATGGTCTTGCCCTTTTCAAAACCCTAATTCCCGATTTTTGCGATTACTCCCCAATCCTTGATCCAATGGTCATGAAACTTCATGGGCAGGTGCAATATGTCATTAGGAACATTTTTGATTCCTAACTTGAGGTTAAATTCCTTATAAGTGAAGAGTTAACTTTTCGGTCAACCGAACGATCGATCGGTAACTACCGGGCCGACTGTTGATGCTCTGGGTCTTTTGAGGCCTTGAAACTTCTTGAGTAGACTTTACCAAGCCATATGAACTTTATGGACCATGATCCCACCATTTTAACACCTTCTAAATCAAAAGTAAAACCACAGTTGACTTTTCCTGATCGAAAACCCTAATCGGGTATCCTGAACTGCACTGTTCTTGATTCTTGGGTGACAACCTCAAATTGGATTCATACTTGATCCAATGGAGTATGGTTGATGATGTGGAGACTTACTTCAGGGAGAACCAATCCAAAACTTTGACTGATTAACCGTCGAAACTTCGATTCTCGGCTGTACGGAACCTTGATTCCTGTGTCTTAACAAAGACAAGCTTGAAACAAGTCAAGGTTAGATAATCAAATGAATATGATCCTAAAATGATGATGAAGATCTAAGGGGTCAAAATTTGGGGTATGACACATGCCACTACTTCACCATCACATAGAGCATTGGACTAGCTTTCTAACACATCGAACCGTGCGTTATTCCGAGTTACGGTTCTCCCGTTACGACAAAAATACCCAAACAAAATTCTTCTGCCTAGGACATCTTCGCTAGGCGAACACAGAAGCGAGCGGCCTCCTGGAGCTGTTTTCTAGGCGAAGGACCTAGCGAACCTGACAATCCGAAATTCTAATTTCGACCGTTACATGACTTCCGGGTGTCCGATTTCGATTCCGTAAAAAGCTGCGATCTCGGAATTCGATGTACAACAACAATTTCACACTTAGAAGGCCATTAAACACATCTTCAACTCTTGAAATATTTAAAGGTCTAATTATACCAATATTGCATTCCACATCTTACCTTCTTTAATAATCATCAGAAGTCACTGTCTACCTTTAATATACTCGACCTCACACTCTGTTGCCTTAGCACACACACCAGACACAAGTCTCAATACTACTCAATCAGTTTAATTCCCTGACCATCCAAACAGACATATAATATGGAGCTCTCAATCTCGGACTCGTTTCCGTAACTAAGTCGGTCACAACTCCACTTCACGTCCTGGCTGTATATCACTATCTTGTCAGGATAACTTCCAGACAACCACAATTAATCGGCAAACCGCCAACTTCCCCACTTTCATTAACACTCAAAATTCCCATCAAAATTAAACATCTAAACACTGTCTTGCGACGACTCATCAAAACAATTGTTAAGCACTTAGCTTAACTCAAGACAATTCACTGCTCACGCCATCTAAGCTTGCAAGACACGTCTATCCCATCCAACATGACCCCGTCTACTATCAACAACAGATTAAGGATGATCAGTTCCTCAATTTGTCAATAGACAGCCGAAAATCATGATGGGGTATAAACCATCTTTACCAAACTATAAGAGCGTTCAACCATACAATGAGCCGCCACTTCACACTTGCAGCGTCCTGGAGAAGCAAAGCTTCTCCCCCTTTCGTGTCATTCCCACTTCTGCAGACAAAGGTTAGACAACAAACGTGTACCGACAGTGTTTTCTCACACATGTCGCATACCAGGGAACAAACAACATTAGACAACTTGGCCAGACGAGCCGACCTGCTCTGATACCACTAATGTAACACCCTTATTCTACCCCACAGATATTATGGCAAAATAACACGAATTTCAGAGTAAAATATTAACTTTCATAAATAGCCACCAAAAAGGGCGTACGTTTCTCAATGTCTCAAAATAAGTCAATGCTCCGTAACACACGGGTGTTCTCAAAATACATAAAACAGCGGAACTCAAAGCATAAATCAAGGTTTCTCCTCAAAAGGGAACATCAGTAAAATAACCCAATGACATAAAATCAACTCAAAGAACCCAACCCAATGTTACATATTAGAGAAAGACCCTCTTAATTAACCATAAAGGCTAACGACTCTAAAACTTCAGAAATACTCCTCGACGACATCCACGGCTAAACTTGCTCATCTGCACGTTACCCACGTGGAGGTAACATTCAAACAGGCAGGGTGAGTAAAACAATTCATGATAATCAATGTATAACAATTAATGCATAAAAGGCATATTACTCATAGTTATATTCAACACATTGATATACTTCAAATATGCCTCAAAGGCCATAACGTCATAATTCACACAAAAGGACTCATAGATGCAATGCGACACAACTCAATGCATGTGGTACCAATCATCACAGCGCGATGGACACTGGGCCATCAACCCTCCATAGATCCCCATCAATAGGATCGATTCTACTATAGAACCGGAGCACATCAAAATACTTCACATCCGCACATTGGGATTGATGCCAAAGTAATCGAGGTCCTGAACCGAAGTCCCGATGCACATGAATGCATGATGCACACGTCACAATAATCCTCATAATAACAACACATGGTGCATCATCATTCATCATATTAATTAATCTCACACATCATGTCATCATATAATCACGTATAAATCACATATTAGCTCATAGTCATATTATCCCATGTTATCCCATATTAATTCATAATACTACCTCCATATCATCTCATATTAATTTATCAAATTATACTCACGGTAATCCTCACACTATCTCCTATCAATCAAATAAACTTCACAGTGCTACTCATGTTAATCCGCCATATCATCACATAGTATTCACATATTAATCCCTAATATCATCTCACATTGCCTCATATTAATTCATCATAATTACACTCGCGGTAATTCTCATACTATCACTTATTACTCACGCAACCTCACTGTCATACTCATGGTAACTCATCACAGGCATCCTAGAATCAAACATCACGACATCGCTGCACACGATCACTTTCGCGAACTCTGCTACGTTCGCTGGCTCGCTCGCTAGGAGATTTGGTAGCGAGCCTTCGCTGGCTTGTTCGCTAGGCGAGCCTGTAGCGAACCTTCACTAATTTGCTCGCTAGGCGAACAAAGCGATGACAGCAAAACCTGCTACGCACCAGAATTGATTTCTACCCAAAAACTCATACGATTCACATACCCTATGCCCTTAAAACATCCCCAAATCATCCCTAAGACCATATGGTGATAACGGCACAAACACTATGGTTTATTAGGCCAATCCGACAACATTTGCACTGCCTAAAACACTATTTTCCTGCAATTGCTATGAGTGCATCAAAGTTACTAACATTGAATATTTCTATTCCTACAGGGTCCAACATACAACTATCCAAGGTTTTAACCACAAAGGCCTAAGGTTTCCTAATTCTCATGTTTCACATCAACAGTCAGGAATACTAACCACTAACCACAACCCTTAAGGTTTCATTATCAGTTTCCCTTATTTTCCCACAATCAACCCAAAATGCCTTAAATCATAAACCATGTAAATCCACCATAAACACATCTAAAGGCATACATAGAAAATCATGAACAGCGATACTCCCCATACCTCAGCCGATTCAAAGCTTTCACAATTAACTCCGGCAATCTTCCGAAGCTTTTGCCTCCACTGATCCCTCCTCAGAGCTCTGGCCTCCATTCTTTTTACGGTTAACCAAATGAATCCTGAACCTTCAGAATTCTATTTTGTCAAACTTAGACTTAGGCTACACAATTGGGCTTTTCCCATAACACCCTTACTAACTCTTCATAATGCCCAATTTACCCTTATTTCACTTATATTCATTTTAATCAATAATAGTACTAATATTCTCATATAGTATACTATTAATTAAATAATTAGTCCAACAATGCACATTTTCTCAATAATCCACGAAACCACCGAAAACCACCCAAATTACGAATATTCTCAATTAAATGATTAATTAAAATATTCCGCTTAAATTTGGGGTGTTACAACTCTCCCCCACTTAAAAGAATTTTCGCCCTCGAAAATTACCTTAATGAACAGAGTCGGATACGACTCTCTCAACTGATCTCCCACTCCCAAATCCAACCTTCTCCAGCTGGTCCTCCCAAACTACCTTCACCAAAGGAATCTCTTTACCTCGAAGTTGCTTCTCGTTCATCAACCTGAACTAGCAATGCCTCAACAGTCAAATTATCTCTCACCTGTATACCATCCATCTGAATAAATGCACTTCCTCAACTTAGGCACATGCCACATCATGTAAATTCACAAGCGACAGCGGTAAAACAGTCTAACATGCTACTTCTCCCACGCTTCCAGTGCGCCACTCTGATACAAATAAAAAAAACACGGTGTGTGCTTCCGAGACTTCAAAGCTCGACCAACACCAGTCACCATCGTAACTCTCAAAACACGCCTTTTCTTGGATCTTCTTGATCTTCTCATTCGTCTCTTACACAATTATCAGGAACGAGCACAACACTCTCGCCTGAATCATATCAACACAAAGGAGTCCTACACCTCCTACCATACAAAGCCTCCTACGGTGCCATTCCAATACCATAATGATCACTGTTATTGTAGATAACTCAATCAACGATAATTAACTATCTCACGATCCACCTTGATCCAACACACAAGCTCTCCACAAATCCTCTAAAGACTGGATAGATCTCCCTGTCCGTCCATCCGTCCACGGGTGATAGGCAGAGTTCAACTTCAACATGGTCCTCAAAGCGTCTGCAAACTCTCCCAAAATCTCGATGAAAACTCAGATTCCCATCTGACACAATATTCGACGGCATCTCATACAACTTCACAACCTCATCGATATACATCTCAGCTAGCTTCAACATAGAATGATTAATCCTCATTGGTAAGAAAAGAGCCAATCTAGTCAATCTATCCAAAATCACCCAATTAAAATCATATCCCTCCAATTCTTCGGAAAACCCAACACAAAATCCATGGAAGTACTACCCGATTTCCACCCTGGAATATTCAACGGTTGCATCAGACCCAACGGTCTCTGACGTTTATTCTTTGACTTTTGACAAGTCTCACCAGCATATACAAACTCAACCACTTCTCTCTTCATCTATGGCCATCAAAATAATTTCCTCAAATCCGGTTACATCTTCATAGCACCGGGATGAATACTCAATCTACCTCAATGTCCTTTTTTAATAATACTCTTATTCCAACTCAACAATATCTGGGACACAAACTCTATCACGACATCTCATGATACCATTTCCATTAATCCGAAAATCAGCCCTTCGACTTTAATTCATCAAATTCAACCAATCTACTAACTCAAACCAGAGTTCTGACCTTATCGAATCTCATCAAGAATACCACTAGTAAGGTCCAACATGCTAAGTTTAACTCCATAAGAAGTCTCTTCACAACCCAAACTCATATCACGAAATTGCTCAATCGGTTCTAACTCTTTCACCATCGTCATCGGTATATGCAAAGAATTCCAAATCAATGCATAAGCTACCACGTTTGCTTCACCCGAATGGTAATTCAATCCAAAACCATAATCCTTCAGGAGTCCCAATTATTTTCTCTACCTCATATTCAACTCTTCCAAACCAAGCAAATACCTTAAGCTCTTGAGATCACCAAACATTTCAAATCTCAACTAACTAATTGAAGCCTCCAACTCCGGCACAAACACAACAACAACCAACTCTAAATCACTCGTCAGATAATCCCCCTTATGTACTTTAAATTTCCTTAAAGCATAACTAAAACTCGCTGACGTTGCACTTAACATATCTCCCAGTCACATCAACAAAGCATCACAAAACACAACGAATAGTTCTTTCGAATTCGGCAAAAATCAACACACGAGTTGTTGACAGCTCTTCCAAAAACTCTTTGAACTTTCTTCATAGTGGCATATCCTTGCTTCTTCTCCAACACTGATAACTCAAGTTCCTGATGCTCAACATGATCCTCTATACTCTTCGAATATATCAAAATATAACCAGTTAACACAACCACTGACTCGCTCAAACAATTACGGAAAATCCCATGCCAAACGGACACTCAATTTGCGAGTTATGGCGGAAACACGAACCACATCTTCTGCACTTAACACAACATCCAAACATATTCCATCAATAAATAACTTAATTCCATGTCACTGCTTCACCATCACATATAGCATTGAACTAGCTTTCCAACGCTTCGAACCGTGCGTTATTTCGAGTTACGGTTCTCCCGTTACGACAAAAATACCAAAACAACATTCTTCTGCCCAAGACATCTTCGCTAGGCGAACACAGAAGCGAGCGGCCTCCTGGAGCTGTTCGCTAGGCGAAGGACCTAGCGAACCTAACAGTCCGAAATTCTAATTTCGACCGTTACATGACTTCCGGGTGTCTGATTTCGATTTCGTAAAAAGCTGCGATCTCGGAATTCGACGTACAATAACAATTTCACACTTAGAAGGTCATTCAACACATCTTCAACTCTTGAAATATTTAAAGGTCTAATTATACCAATATTGCATTCCACATCTTACCTTCTTTAATAATCATCAGAAGTCACTGTCCACCTTTAATATACTCGACCTCACACTCTGTTGCCTTAGCACACACACCAGACACAAGTCTCAACACTACTCAATCAGTTTAATTCCCTGACCATCCAAACAGACATATAATATGGAGCTCTCAATCTTGGACTCGTTTCCGTAACTAAGTCGGTCACATCTCCACTTCACGTCCTGGCTGTATATCACTATCTTGTCAAGATAACTTCCAGACAACCATAATTAATCGGCAAACCTCCAACTTCCCCACTTTCATTAACACTGAAAATTCCCATCAAAATTAAACATCGAAACACTGTTCTGCGCCGACTCATCAAAACAATTGTTAAGCACTTAGCTTAACTCAAGACAATTCACTGCTCACGCCATCTAAGCTTGCAATACACGTCTATCCCATCCAACATGACCCCGTCTACTATCAACAACAAATTAAGGCTGATCAGTTCCTCAATTTGTCAATAGACAACTGAAAATCATGATGGGGTATAAACCATCTTTACCAAACTATAAGAGCGTTCAACCACACACTGAGCCGCCACTTCACACTTGCAGCGTCCTGGAGAAGCACAGCTTCTCCCCCACTCGTTTCATTCCCACTTCTGCAGACAAAGGTTAGGTAACAAACATGTACCGACAGTGTTTTCACACACATGTTGCATACCAGGGAACAAACAACATTATACAACTTGGTCGACGGACCGACCTGCTATGATACCACTAATGTAACACCCTTATTCTACCCCACAGATATTACGGCAAAATAACACGAATTTCAGAGTAAAACATTAACTTTCATAAAAAGCCACCAAAAAGGGTGTACATTTCTCAATGTCTCAAAATAAGTCAATGCTCCGTAAAACACAGGTTTTCTCAAAATACATCAAACAGCATAAAACAGCGGAACTCAAAGCATAAATCACGGTTTCTCCTCAAAAGGGAACATTAGTAAAATAACCCAATGACATAAAATCAACTCAAAGAACCCAACCCAATGTTACATATCAGAGTAAGACCCTCTAAATTAACCATAAAGGCTAACGACTCTAAAACTTCAGAAATACTCCTCGACGACATCCACGGCTAAACTTGCTCATCTGCACGTTACCCACGTGGAGGTAACATTCAAATAGGCAGGGTGAGTAAAACATTTCATGATAATCAATGTATAAAAATTAATGCATAAAAGGCATATTACTCATAGTTATATTCAACACATTGATATCCTTCAAATATGCCTCAAAGGCCATAACGTCATAATTTACACAAAAGGACTCATAGATGCAATGCGACACAACTCAATGCATGTGGTACCAATCATTACAGCGCGATGGACACTGGGCCATCAACCCTCCATAGATCCCCATCAATAGGATCGATTCTACTATAGAACCGGAGCACATCAAAATACTTCACATCCGCACAGTGGGATTGAAGCCAAAGTAATAGAGGTCCTGAACCGAAGTCCCGATGCACATGAATGCATGATGCACACGTCACAATAATCCTCATAATAACAACACATGGTGCATCATCATTCATCATATTCATCATATTAATTAATCTCACACATCATGTCATCATATAATCACGTATAAATCACATATTAGCTCATAGTCATATTATCCCATATTATCCCATATTAATTCATAATACTACCTCCATATCATCTCATATTAATTTATCAAATTATACTCACGGTAATCCTCACACTATCGCCTATCAATCACATAAACTTCACAGTTCTACTCATGTTAATTCGCCATATCATCACATAGTATTCACATATTAATCCCTAATATCATCTCACATTGCCTCATATTAATTCATCATAATTACACTCGCGGTAATTCTCATACTATCACTTATTACTCACGCAACCTCACTGTCATACTCATGGTAACTCATCACAGGCATCCCAATATCAAACATCACAGCATCGCTGCACACGATCACTTTCGTGAACTCTGCTATGTTCGCTGGCTCGCTCGCTAGGCGAGTTGGTAGCGAGCCTTCGCTGGCTTGTTCGCTAGGCGAGCATATAGCGAACCTTCACTGGTTTGCTTGCTAGGCGAACAGAGCGATGACAGCAAAACCTGCTACGCACCAGAACTGATTTCTACCAAAAAAACTCATACGATTCACACACCCTATGCCCTTAAAACATCCCCAAATCATCCCTAAGACCATATGGTGATAACGGTACAAACACTATGGTTTATTAGGCCAATCTGACAACATTTGCACTGCCTAAAACACTATTTTCCTGCAATTGCTCTGAGTGCATCAGAGTTACCAACATTGAATATTTCTATTCCTACAGGGTCCAACATACAACTATCCAAGGTTTTAACCACAAAGACATAAGGTTTCCTAATTCTCATGTTTCACATCAACAGTCAGGAATACTAACCACTAACCACAACCCTTAAGGTTTCATTATCAGTTTCCCTTATTTTCCCACAATCAACCCAAAATACCTTAAATCATAAACCATGTAAATCCATCATAAACAGATCTAAATGCATACATAGAAAATCATGAACAGCGATACTCCCCATACCTTAGCCGATTCAAAGCTTTCACGATTAACTCCGGTAATCTTCCGAAGCTTTTGCCTCCACTGATCCCTCCTCAGAGCTCTGACCTCCATTCTTTTTACGGTTAACCAAATGAATCCCAAACCTTCAGAGTTCTATTTTGTCAAACTTAGACTTGGGCCACACAATTGGGTTTTTCCCATAACACCCTTACTAACTCTTCATAATGCCCAATTTACTCTTATTTCACTTATATTCATTTTAATCAATAATAATACTAATAGTCTCATATAGTATACTATTAATTAAATAAATAGTCCAACAATGCACATTTTCTCAATAATCCACAAAACCACCAAAAACCACCCAAATTACGAATATTCTCAATTAAATAATTAATTAAAATATTCCGCTTAAATTTGGGGTGTTACAAAAGGGGGGAAGGTTGATCGCCAAGACATCGTGTATTGTGCCTACATATCCTCATCTGGTATGAGAAATCAGAGCAAACGTAGTTCGGACGACACGAAACCACAGGTTGATTAAGTGTTTTAACCGAGTAGGGTTAAACCTCCGTTCTAGCAGTTAGGGACGAAGCCTGTTTGTGGTAGAACCGAAGCTTAACAACACTCTCTTCTGAAAAAGGAGTTTCCAATTAATCCCGAAGGAAAAAAAGTTGAAATTTGTTTGTGTTTTTTAGTGAAGTGAATTAATTCGTTTTATGATTCACGTTGCACTAAAGACTATGACATGGGGGCGAATGCGTCGTGTATCGCCCCCAAACGGGACGTACACTAAACACTCTAGATAAGCGAGAGGAGACCCCTCACTCATCATTACCCATGTAGCTTA
The DNA here is from genome assembly GCA_963859935.3 of Lathyrus sativus. Lineage (NCBI taxonomy): Eukaryota > Viridiplantae > Streptophyta > Magnoliopsida > Fabales > Fabaceae > Lathyrus > Lathyrus sativus. The sequence goes on along the minus strand of OZ012740.1, from coordinate 180,480,820 downwards.
AGGCTCGTAGCGCGCAACGTTTATCACATTTATTAGATGAGTTAGAATTGTTTTGAGATGAGAAGAGAGACGCACATAAGGTCTAAGGGAAACTCGGCCCTAACGTTGTCATGCAAAGTGGTCCTAAGATTTGGATTAGAAAAAGGGGGAACATCTACCCTAATGTTAGCATGCTTGGATTGAACACCTAATGTCTCTCCTACTCCCATCCTAAACGGAGGGACTAGGAACCCTATGGGGATCATGGCAGAAAGCACAAGAAAGCACCAAGTAAATTCAATCACAAGTAAGAAATGCACACATGAAAAATGCAACACTTAGAATGGTGGGAGGGAGGAAAAATGTGTGGGGCAACAGACGCCACAAGCGCATCTCGACCTCAACAGCGATGCAAGAATGATGCAAACATGAAGGAAGCGCTAAAGAGATGAAAGAAAACGAACATGCAAAGGAAACATCAACTTTGAACCACATCCATAAGCATGCATTCAAGTGGAAAAACACAAATTTCAGCGAAATCTCGATTAAACAACCAAAATAGCGACATATATCCAGAAACATTTCATCCCTAATACATCACACTGATCTATGATGATTCGAGATGAAACGGTACACAAACAATCAAACAAAACAGCAAAACAGGTCTGCTAGCACAGTGTTAATCGGTTAACCCCAGAGGTTAATCGGTTAACACACTGTTAATGTTTAAAAATTTTGAAAATTTGAACTGGTTAATAAGTTAACCATATGCGTTAACCAATTAACGCTTTGAAAACTTTGAAAATTTTGGAAATTTGTAATGGTTAATCGGTTAACCATATGCGTTAACCGATTAACACTGTGTTGACTGCAGAAAACAGCAAAGCAGAATCACTTTTCAACAACTTATCACTTCTCCAAACATACCAATGATCACATAATCACTTAATCACGAAATTAAATCAGAAAATCATGATTCAAACAGCATGTACACATATCCAAACAGCAACATACATAATCATGTCAACCAAAATTCAATTGAATATGAAAATCATCATGAACATGCAAACAAGCTCAAAAATGCTATGGATCTAGAATTCCAACCTTTGAAGCAGAGATTTGCTTCGGTTAATGTTGAATTAACTGGAACTGAACAGATCCGATGCTAGAAGTCCGGAATACTTCAAGATCCACACCAATTCTTGTTGTAGCAATGGAGATCCTTCAAGATTAATCCAAAACAAGCCAAATAATCACTTCCAAAATCACTTCCAGATCTGGATCCAATTGTGCACGAAAATTGGATGGAGAAATTATAACGCCCATTTTAATTAATTTCATTTTCGGTGTCATTTTCATTCTTGGTGTGTGCTTGTGTGGATTTTTTGTTGCGGAGTAAGTTCCATAATATTCGAAAATATGATTAATAATGATAGTAATATGATAATTAATAAGGTGTTACTAATATTAATATTATTATTAATTATAATCATATTAAGTAATATTATTAGAATAAAGTTTATTATTAATTGGGATTTTGGAATAAAAGAAATATGAGGAATTAATATTATTATGAGATAAGTGGATTAAAAATAGAATTATGGGGATTAAGGGCAAGCTTGTCATTTGTGGAAATCAGAATTGGAAGGAAAGAAAGGAACGCGTACGAAGAACACCGAAGGAGAAAGAGAAGCTCGATCGTGAAACCAAGCTAAAGCAAGCAGAACTCGTGAAGATTTTGGTGCTTCATCAACATCAGAACTTCAATTGAGGTAAGGGGGGGGGGGAGAATTTAACGGTTAATGGGGTTTTACATGAAAATTGGTAGAAGGGGAATCCCTAACCCCATGTATGAACATATTGCATGTTGATGATGATTTGATGACAAGTTTATATTGTTGCATGTGCTTAAATCTGTTATGATCATGGATATTATGGTGGGATTGTTGTATGAATTCGAGGATTTGTTATTGGATGAGTTTGGGGATTTTGGAGTTGGAATGACTCTGAGTCAGAATTGGGGTATTCGGCTAGGACCGAGATTTTATCGGAGGAATTGGGCATTGGTTAAGTGGGATATCGGTAGGATGTGTGGCCGATGATTTTAGAGTAAATTGGTGAGATTGGAAGAGAGGGGGAACTGCAGCTGTTGCTGAACAACAAGGTTATTTTTTCTGAAATCGCAGGCTTTCGCTAGCCCTTCACTAGGCGAATGCCTGGCGAGCGTTCGCTAGAGGCTCGCGTAGCGAGCGTGTAGCGAGCTTGGGCAGTGGCTGGTTGGGTGTACGCACTAGCAAATTCGTTGAGCGAGGTAGTAGCAAACACTTCCAGTAGCTCAGAAGTGTTGTTCCCGAGGGGGTTCGCTAGGCGAACGTGTAGCGAACACTCGCTAGGAGCTCGCGTAGCGAGCAGGTAGCGAGTGTAGCAGAATTTGGAACTTGAGGGTTGTGTGCAGCTGTTGGCGCTGAGTGTGATTGGCCTGATGTGCCGTGATATTATATGAGGGTTAAGAGTATGACGAGGGGTATGAGGGTGTCGCTACCGCGAAAATAAGGTGCCGGCAAAATAGAAGAGTCGCCACCTTTCGTTATTTATCCCTCGGAACAGAAAAAGAAACGATCGGAAAAACCTAGCGAAAAGGTATAAGACAAGGTCATCGCAACCATTGTCTGGATTCGGGAGTCGGTTACGCAAGGGGAAGGTATTAGCACCCCTCACGTCCATCGTACTCGATGGGATCCACGCTTGTTGTGTTTATCTGATGGGTTGGTTTTATCTATCTACCTATCAAGGCTGGTCTGAATAGAAAAGAAAATGACTCGGCAAAGCGTCGCACTTTATGCCTACGTATTCTCGTCATAGAATGAGAAATCAGAGTCAACGTAGTTCGGCTAACTACGGGTTACAGGGAAGGTGGCTCGCCAATACATCGGTATTGTGCCTACGTACTCTCAACAGGCATGAGAGATCAGAGCTTACGTAGTTCGGGATAATACGGATTACGGGAACTCAGATTCATCTTATTTTTCGAGTAGGGTTAACAACCAATTCCAGCAGTTTGGCGTACGCAGCTCGACCCTTGGAGACTTACTCGTTACCGTTTGCGGTAGAACTGGGAGTTAATGACACTCTTTTCTTCAGAAAAGCTTCCTTTGAATTATGGGCCCACGGGGCAAAAAGGTTTGAAGTTTGTTTTCTGTCTTTTAAGGAAGAACTGTTTTTTATGTTTGTCTGTAGTTTGTACAGCACTAGAGACTATGACCTGGGAACGAATGCATCGCATATTGTCCAAAGGACGTATACTAAACATTCTAGACGATTGAGAGGAGGCCGCTCAATTATCATTACCCAAGTAGCTTAAGGCTCGTATCGCGCTTATACTAACTTGCCTTTATTACGTTTTTAACTATTGTTTTGAGATGAGAAGAGAACGAACTCTATGGGGAGACTATCAAGCCCTAATGTTGTCATGCCAAGGATTCATCCTATGGTTGAGGTTTGAAACAGGGAACTCCTAGAAGTTATCATGCATAGGTTTCAACCTAAAGTTCTAATTGTCACTTCCTTATCAAAGGAAGTGAGATTCCTAGGGGATCATGCCAAAGGGATACAGAAACAGATAAAGCATCAGCTTAAATAGTAAACAGATATACAGAAGAAAGCTGTAAATAAAATGCATGCAATGCAAGTGAGGGAGGAAATATGTGTGGGGCAGGAGCCTCCACAAGCCCATCTCAACCTCAAGCCAAGTATGAATAATTGCAAAGATAAATAGCCAAACAGAGCTAGACAGACTCAACTTCTATTACTAACACACAGATGAAAAGAAAAACAACACACAAGCAAGGGGAGCACCACTTCAACCCTTAATGCAAACAAGCAGAGGGAGACCCACTCAACCTCTAAGTTGTCATGCTCCTAGCTTAAAAATAATCTACACATGGACCTATTCTAATGCATCAAACAAATCAAACAAGGGAGAGAAACCACAATGTGCAACAAGGAAGTCATCCCAGGCTACATTAGGTTAGAGGTATATCAATACCAGAGTCCATCATGAGCTCAACCTCTTGAGGAATGCACAGAATCCAACCAAAGGAAGGATTAAGCTCTCCCAAGAGGGATCCTATGTCAATAGGACAGAAGAGACTGGGTATTAGTCCTATATATCAATCTAAGGGTAACTGATTGTAGTGTATCAACACAAAGTGTCCATCTTAGGCTCAACCTGTTGAGGAATGCACAGAATCCAACCAAGGGAAGGATTAGGCTCCCCCAAGAGGGATCCTAAGAAAAGGACTTTGAGATGGATGACAGCGTATAAACCAAGGGAATATACCATGCCAAGAATGTCAATCCAAGGCTCAACCTCCTGAGGAATGCACAGAATCCAACCAAAGGAAGGATTAGGCTCTCCCAAGAGGGCTCCTCATCAAGACTTGAAGGATAAAGATAGTACAAACCAAAGGAATATATTATGCTGGGGAATGTCAATTCAAGGCTCAACCTCCTGAGGAATGCACAGAATCCAACCAAAGGAAGGATTAGGCTCTCCCAGGAGGGTTCCTCTTCAAGACTTGAATAAAGAATGTAGGGCAAAGCCCAAGGAAAACACATAGGGGACAGGAGGCAACACAACACTCTAGAGAAACCTTACAAACTAGCTACAAGGTTCACCTAAGCTAGGGGCATCGAAAGCTCTATCAAGGCTATGGAAAAGTTCTAAAGGGATCTCTACCTACTTACCAATCTATCAAGAAAGGACTACATTATATAGAATCATCTAATGGCTATTTACAATGTTAATCTATGAAACTTTCTATGTTAGGATCACCTAAACTGAAGTTAATTTGTAAAACGGGGAACTAATTGGAAATCATTCCTAAAAATTCTAGGAAAAATATCATATCATCCTACATGTATCAACATGCTATAGTCCAAAAATCAAAAGTTAAACCTAAGTCAAAAAGGTTCAAACTAAACCTAAAGTTCAAGGTACCTCAAAGGGATTCAATCATGAACACTCCTAAACAACTATCCTAAAACATTATTTAAAATCATCTAAAAATCATGATAAAAAAACACAAGGCAACATCAATATGTACACAAACAGCATACAAAAATCCAAGATTAAATTCAGAACCATGAGTGAGAAAGAAAATCAACAAAATACTAAACATCTTAAATTGTATCCACAATTTTCCTCATAATTTAATATCAATTTTACTATTTTTTATGAATTAATTTCTAACAACATGAAAACAAAAATTAAAAGAAAAGCAAATAAAAGAAATAGGGGGAAGGGGTGCAGTCAGCAGTAAAATCCAACTATACTCGCTTGGGCCCTGGAAATGGGGGTGCTGGAAGCAACCAGGGCGCCAGGCCCATCTGAGTTTCAACTCAGTTCAAAGAAAAAAAGCCAGGAGGGGGTGCACTGAGATAGATTTTTGCCTCGTAAAATCATGTTGGGCCTGATGGTGGGGTGGGGATAGTACAAGCCTGCCAAGCCCAACGCCTATGACAATTCCCCATTTCAATTTAGTTCAAAAATTAAAAGAAAAAGTGGTACACGCGAGGATTTGAACTCGCTCTTTCTTGGTTCACACAGCGAAGCAACAAGGCCAGGGAAATTCTCACTAATCAAAACGGTGTGTTTTAAGGGGGCGTACGTGGCTCATTGAGGACGCTTGGATTGAGTGACCAAGTCACACCTTCAGCATGCACGAACGGACACGATTTCGTCTTCTTCGTTTTCAAACTTCCGCAAGCTGCAAAACACGCGCGCGAACCAGGGCCGCCGGTGGCTTTTCTGGTCACCCCTGTACAACCCTAAGTCTCTCAACGCTCAACCATTCGCCACGATTCCTAAATGAAACTTGCTCTAAATTTCACCAGGAACTCAACTATACCATTCATTCATTCTAAAAATGCAAGGATCGCAAGATATCAATCTCAACCGAAAATGGCATCATCCCTAAATTGTCACTAATGTTAAAATTAAGCATCCAGAATCCATCTAGATCATAAGGGGAACTTAACCGCATGCTTCTAATTCATTAAAAACACATAAACAGAGAGAAAATTCAAGAAGTTAAAACCTGGCTTTGATCTTCGATTGCAATGGATTCAGGCTTCAATTCTCTTCCAAATCGTGCAGAAACCTTTAGTGGTTAATGGTGAATGATTCTTGATGATCAATTCCTGCTGAAAACCTCTAATTCTCAAAAACTAAATATCAATTTCAAGCTTTCTTCTTCACTTTGCTTCAATGGCTTTTCCACGAATATTGGCACTAGAAGCTTCCTAAACTGATCCAAATCTTATTTATATTCTGTTTCAACAAGTTGGAGGCCCAAACCATGCCCATTTGTGGATTTTGGATTTTCACTCTCTTCTAAAAATTCAATGTTGGTATGCACATTCTAGCCTTATACATTCTCCAAACTCAGTTCAAATGATTCACTTAACCCTTGTGGAATGTAATGAAGTGGTTCTCCTCCCTTGATTTCAATACATGGAGTGTGATGGATATGTTCCTTATTTGTGAAGCAACTTTCCAAATGGCTATGTTAAGCACTTCAAATCAAAAATGTGACAATTCCAATCTCTTTAGAGTGTCAATTCCATTCAAAATGACAACAAATTTGACTTGAGAACATGTTATTTCCAATTATTTTGAATTTTCACCTTTTAATTCATTAAAATGGCCTTTATATGAACTTTCCTCAACCAATGCTTGATATAATCCATATTAATGGACACTTGATACAAGGCCAAGCTAAAAACATCATTTTGAGCAACATTCATGTTGAACAAAAATCCATTTGAGGCTTGCAGGATGATGAAATTGGCTTACGATTCAAAATGACCTGTAATGCCCAAATACCCAAAATACCCTTGACTTATCAAAGCCATAACTTGAGTTATACAAATCCAATCATGGACTTCTAGTACTCTTTAGAAAGCTAAGAGAATAAGGAACAACATTCATGTTGACCAAAAGTTCATAGGAAGCATCCTTCTAGGGCAAAAGTGTCATGCAATTTGGGTAGCTTTCAAGCTCCAAATTCACATGTCTCAGATGCCTTGTAACTTGTCTTGCTCATAACTTGAGTTCTATAAACCCTATCAAGGAGTTCTAGTACTCAAATTAAAGCTAAGATCATGCTCTACAACAATCATGTTAGAGTCCAGATGAGATGACACTCATATCTTGAGTTAAATAGCCTTGAATTCAGGGGTTCAACTAGGGGATTTTACACTGTCAAGTCTTAGAAACCCTAGCCTGAAACTTCTCAAAATCTTCAATCATGATGAGTTAACCCTTGAATCATCCTTATAACATATCAATGTATCCATCCATGATCACATGGCTCTTGGGTTAAGTCTCAACTTCCTTCAAATCCTCAGTTGACTTAGGGTTGACCCAGTCAAACCCTAGCTGCACCACTCATGGCTGAGCCTTCTTAATCTTGCACAATGACCTGTCTAGGCCTCAAAGTGATCCTCAACACTTCTCTTGAGCTCTCTCAAGACCTCCAGTCCATCCTCATGGCTTCAGAATCATCTGATGGCTTTCCACAACTCTCAAGTTAGGAGACACACACTCTTGGTTTCAATCACTCTCTCTGAGGCTCTTTTAACTTCTCTGACAAGGATATCAACCCTTGAATCACTTGAATAACCTTCTTAGCTAGCTTTATAGTCTTGTGTAGCTCTTAATTGGTAATCATACCTCTTGATCTCCTGCATACATGTCAATGAAACGCAAATGATAATGCTAATGTGAATGAAATGAAACATAAGCTAGGTAGAGAAAAGTTGGGCAAATTTTGGGGTGCAACAGTTGCCCCTATTCAAACGGCTTGGACCTGACTGGGTGAGAAGCGAACGACTCTCAAAAAATCAAGTTAAAAGGCGGTTGAATACCAATAAACCCGGAAATTTGCCAACTGCACAAGTACACGGTACTCTGATGGGGACAAATCTTCGAAAACTGAAATGATAGTTGCACGGCAACTAGCTGGAGAAATACTGATCTGAACCTCCGTCAGGATGATTCTCTGATTTATCTGATATCATTTCATCCTCAACTCATCAAGGGGTCACCGGTTACACGGTAACTGGCGATCTGCCAACCGCACAGGTAAACAATATTTGGATTGGTAGGAACATCTTCAAAATTGAGCATGCCAGTTGCACGGCAACTCTGCTGGGGAATTGGTCACACGGTAATTGGTGAAGGGTCAAAGCTCAAATCTCCGTCTGGATGATCATCTGATTTTGCTGTAGATCTTCGTCCTCAAGTCATCAAGGGGTCACCGGTTACATGGTAACTGGTAATGGATGGTTGATCATGTCGTCAAGCATTCTGCGTCATAGCAGAAGAATTCCTTATCGTCACTTATGGACTCATCGTGTCGCTAGGCACGTCGACATCATCTTTGACGGACTTCATCAGCAAGTCAATAAGGGATCACCGGTTATTCGGTAGCTGGTGAATAATGGTTGATTCTACCGTCGGGCATTCTGCGCCACTGCAGAAGAATTCCTTATTGTCACCTATAGACTCATCGTGTCGCCAGGCACGTCGACAACATCTTTGTCGGACTTCATCAGTAAGTCAATAAGGGATCACCGGTTACTCGGCAACTGGTGAATGATGGTTGATTTTGCCGTCGGGCATTCTGCGCCACTGCAGAAGAATTCCTTATCGTCACCTATGGACTCATCGTGTCGCTAGGCACGTCGATAACATCTTTGTCGGACTTCATCAGTAAGTCAATAAGGGATCACCGGTTATTCGGTAGCTGGTGAATAACGGATGATTCTGCCGTCGGGCATTCTGTGCCCTTGCAGAAGAATTCCTTATCGTCACCTATGGACTCATCGTGTCGCTAGGCACGTCGACAACATCTTTGTCGGACTTCATCAGTAAGTCAATAAGGGTTCACCGGTTACTCGGTAACTGGTGAAAGGCTACTATCAAATCTCCGTCGGGATGATTATCAGATTTCGCTGCAGCTGCTTCCTCAGGTCATCAAGGGATCATTGGTCACTCGGTAACCGGTGATACATAGTTGGTATTGCCGTCAGGCATTCTGTGGCACTGTGGTAGAAGGATTCCTCGAGACTCATCAGGTCATTAGGAACTTTTTAACAATCAATTTAATTATGTCGTCGGGAATTCGAAGAACATATCGGGCGTCAGCTGGACTTTGTCATCAAGTCTGAAATAGACTCCTCGGTCAATCATGAACCAAATAGGGATATCCAAACTTCTACCATCAAGCACTCCACATCAGCCGGGAGCACTGCTTCGACATCACAGTTGGACTTCGTCAGTAAGTCTTGGTAGTTTGGCACTACTGTCGGATTTCAATCATTAAGTCTTTAAGGAAATCTCAACTTCTCTGTTCAAAAACCTATTGGGGATGACACATCTCCGCTGGGGATTCTGGAGAACTATCAAGTAACTCTGCTTCGGGGATCCAGAAATCATTTTGGGTGAATAAACTCTGCTGAGGACTTCAAGAATCATCTTGGAAAAATAACTCCGCCGGGGATCTCAAGACTCATACTGAACCAATAACTCTACTGGAGATTTCAGGAATCATCCTGAGCAAACGCACTGTCGTGGACTCTAAGCATCAACTTGAGCAACCAACTCTGGCGAATTCACTGGGGATTTTAAGAATCATCTTAAGCAACCAACTTCGCTGGGGTATTCAAGAATCATCTTGAGCGAACCATTATGCGTCGGGGAATTCAAGAATCATCTAGAGCAAACCATTCTGCGTAGGAACACCTGCAAAACAAGAACGGTTGCGACCTAGCTCATGTTTCATATGCATATGTTTGACAATGGCGTAATGCTCCACACGGTGGAAATGCTACGCATTTAGGGTAAATGCTATGCAATCATGCAAAATGTTATGACCCCATCAGCAAAATAAATGCTGAAGGGAGAATTCTCCTATCAAGGAGAAAGGACCACTCTGGGGGAGAGGAGGAATCATCCTGCCGAGGAGAAGAAGTCACACCAATCTCAATTGGATTAAACCTGGGGATACGAACTCCAGACGACTGCTGCAAGGGAACAAAGTTCTACGAGAACTTGGACCCGCTCAACCAGGTATTCAAACCACAAACTGTCGAGGAAACGATATCAATCGCAGGAATAAACTGCACGGCCTTCGCGGCTAAAAACTTTCCTGGAGATAACGACTCCAATGGGGAAATACAGCATCAGCTATTCAACACTCTAATGGGGAGCACCAATCATGGCCTGAACGGCTTCCACGGACTCGGCTCTCTTGGGGAAATGCAAATTCGGCTGAGGATAGGCAACCAGACGCTGGAATAAATCCTACTTGCCGGGGAAAATACAACTCTGTGGGGACTTTCAATTCCGCTAGAGACTTCAGTCTGCACTATCGAGGGCTGAACACTTGTGAATAGTCTCCTACCAGAAAACTGCATATTGACTCAGTGCTGGGGAAATAAACCCAAATCCGCTTGTTAGGGAAAACTTCGATCCTAAACCGTTGGGAATGCACAATCAATCTGTCGGGGATGGCTACACTCTGCCGGGGATATCAATCTCGCCCTGCTGAGGATAATCTTGACCCTACTCTGATAAAGAAAAAGTGCAATCTCAACTTGCTGCAACCTCAAACACCTGAGGAGAGTCAATCTTAACTGTACATCTCTGCTGAAGAAAATTTCCTGATTTAACAACATCACCCCCTAAGGGAATGTAGAACACCAATCATGGAGAACCGAGACCATTCGAGCCTCGTGTCAGGGAACATGATAGCACATGTCACCGGGAATATCGGGCCATGTACACTTAGGCTTTTTCTAGTTTAGGGATAGGTTTATGGTGATAGGGATTTATTTCTGGTTACCAACAAAAGTGAATTTGAAGGGGACATACTAGATGAGAACTAGCATTCGAGGGTAGACTACCAGACGAGAAATGGTGGCAAAAGGGTTTAAGTTGTCAGACGAGAACTGACTTCTCGGTTTTGGATATCAGACGGGAACTGATTGCTGGTTTGCTAGACGAGAACTGGACTTTGAAGCTGTGTTAGCCAGACGAGAACTGGTTAATCAGTGGGTCAAGGAAAAGGCGACCGGACGGGAACTGGTTTAAAAGCTGACACGCACCAGACGAGGACTGGTATTCTGAGAAAGGTGGACCAGGCGAGAACTGGTTTAAAAGCTTACACGCATCAGACGAGAACTGGTATTCTGGGAAAGGTGGACCAGGCGAGAACTGGTTACCGGTTTGCTAGACGAGGACTGGGCTTTGGAGGTTTGCCAGGCGAGAACTGGGATTTGGAAATGACTTTGGTTACACGGTAAGTAACAAGTTTAGGCTGTAGGATAACAATCCAATGGCAGCAAGGTTTCTTCAGAAGGTTCAGGTTATCTGGTAGGGTAATGACACGATTCCCCGACACTCAACTCTTGCTGGGGTGAACAAACTCGTATGAACAACTTGCCCCAGCGCAATTCAACTTGCCCCAATCCGACTCTTGGGAAAATTCATTCTGAACAGAAAGCAGCTTGCCATGAGGTGACCTCGAGATGGCTTGCCCCAGCATCTGTGCAACAGAAGGATTCATCCTCAACTAACCAACTCTCAGCATGGCTGGTTTCAATATACTTCTAAAGTAGCCTGCCCCTGAACGAGTGTTGAGCGACTTAACCTGCCCTGATTGAACACTGGAGGGATCTATCCTCAACTTACAGAAACTCTGGGGAATTGTCCCTGATTAACGATTTCTGGATGGTTGATACCCATCTATGATCATTTGACATAGCTTGCCCCGGTTCACCGGAATACTCAGGTATTCTGCATTCTATCCTGATCAGACTTTCTACTGTGGAAACTTTCCTGCTGTCAAGCGCTTACTCGCTAGTAAAACAAGTTGTTCTGCATAAAAGACATATCAAATGCAATGCATATGGCAGTTTTCCAAATCCATTCCTGTTCACTGGAAAAAAAATTTATGACATAAAACATATGAAATCATTCATCAACATGTCAATATTAATACAACGTTGTATTAGGAATCCTATCTAAGAGTCAGTTCTGATGTGATCTTTACCGAAGTAAGCTTTCGAAACAAACCTATTTCAATTAGGTCTTTTAAAGGTTGTAACGTGGTCAGGTTCACGGTTTAAGAAAGAAAGGATAAAGGCTCAAAATTCATTTTAACCCACCCATTCTCCTTGATGTTCTCCGATCCTACGTTTAGCTAATTCGACCTTAGCGTTTACCTTTCAAAGGTTATATGACAGGAGTGACGGTTCAGGAAACCACAAGTTTTTTTTGGAGTGACAGTCATTCGTTTTTCGTCTTTGTTTGGGCACCAGTAGCCATACAATTTCGTTCTTTCTCGAGGATTTTCTTTTGTAATCCTTTTCGCTTTTCGTCTATCATTTTTTCGTTTTCCGTTTTCCCCTAACTTTTGCCTGGACTAACTCTCTTGAGTTTCTTCGATTTTGAAGCCCAGCGGGGTACCCTGATTTTTTGCCTAAGTCGCTTGCTTTCAAGATTCGACTTAGCGGGCTTTTTCTTTTCGATTTTTCTCTTTTTCTTTCTCTTTTTTTTTGGAACAAATCGTATGGCATCGCCTCGTATGACTTGTTAAAGAGATTGTGATTGTTTCACTCCTGGTCGGCCAGGTTTAACCATCATGGTTTTTTTAGGTACGACCTATAGCAGCGTGATTGATCGTCGAACGGACACTCCTCGTTGTAATTTGAATGCTTGGTCAAATCAGCTGACACCTACCCTGCCCCGGGTTAAGATTGAGGGTTTTTTATCTTCAGAAAAAAACTCCTACAACTAGGCTCAAAGGGCTTAACAAGGGATTCTCTTCCTTATATCTCCGGTGCATGGGAATTAAAACAATGCCTGTACATCATCAACAGGTTTTTTATTCAAAAGCATAGCATCGGAAGCTTACGCACCATGGGATTTCGTCATCCTCCCCGGATTCCACTTAAACAAGTGTTTGAAATAAAACAAAGCAATAGAGTGAACACGAATGGATTAGTTCAAAACATGCATATTTATTTCATTATCAATATCAATTGAAAAACAATCATGCTTTACAAACAAAATTTGCAATTCTACAGGAAAGAAACTACAAATGTAAAGAAATGACATGATAAAATGCAGATTGTCAGCTTTCGGGGAACTGGGCTTTCACACTTATTTGCTGCTGAGGGGAGCTACCCTTGAAGTCTTCAGACTCAATCAGAAGAACGACTGCTGTGAGGTTGACTCTGATTCGGGCTCCGATGGTTTCGCTACAACGGAGCGAGAGGTTGCCGATTCTGTATGGCAGAAACAATCCGGAGACGAGGTTTGACCTAGTGAGGATCCTCTCTGTTCAGGGGTTTTCATCCTGGAGCTCGACCCAGGAACATGAAAAAGTTGCGGGCAAGGCGACTCAGACCTCAAAGACTGCGGGATATACTCTTGATCCTTCTCATCTTCAGATGAGATCATGGGAACATCCATCTCTCTTGCACGATAAGAGATGAATTTTCCTGATGCTTTCATGTCGCCCGACATGAATTCAATTGTTCTTGACTCAATCATGTCTTGAACCTTATGCTTAAAAGCTTTGCAGGTTGTTATATCGTGCCCCGATGCTCTAGAGTGGAACTCGCATCGGGCGTTCACATCCCAGTCAGGTGGTGGCTGTCCAATCATTGGAGCCAACGTTCGAAGTTTAACCAACTGTAGTTGGAGCAGGAGTTGCAACAACTGGTCATAATCCATCGGGATTGGATCGAGGGTTCTTTCAGATAGTCTCCCCTTTTGACCCTGCCCTCTGGGGTGTTCTTGCGGAACCGGACGTGGCCGCTGACGGGAAACGTTCTGAGCTTCAGGCTGAGCAGAGGGTCTTTTAGGCCTATCATGCCTAGGTGCGGGTTCTTCAGATACCCGTGGAGCAAGTAGGTCGGCTGCAGCCTCGGGCTTCTGCTCACATTCTCTTCGGAGTATGTTCTTTAGCACTTCCGCCATCAGACCCACCTGATTCTTTAGCTGGTCATTCTCCTCTTTGAGCGCCTGCTAGTCCCTCATAACCTGCCTCAGCTGGCCTCGAACCTCTCTCAGCTCTGCTCATACTCGTTCCATTGCTCGGATCAACCTGAGACAAACCTAAAACAACCTGTATCAACAGGGGGTTAGAAAAAACGGCAAGGCACCTGTCATGCAAATGATTCATGCAAATGCAAGCGTGTGTCTGTGCCTTGGGGAGATCCCCCCCCCCCCCCCCCGATCCTAGTTTCCGAGACAAATAAAGTCTAACATCCAATCACGAAAATAAATCCTCATATATTCATCTGAAAAGCCCGCTTGGGTAGCGTACAACTGTAATCACATACAACTGAAGCAACAAGGCATGACCCCAACCAACAGACCTGGCGGTGATCAGCATATCAATGCATAAAATGTACAAAGAAAATACAAAAAGATCAGGTGCGGCCACGGGCAAGAAAATCTTCTAAAAACTTCTTTGAAGCGGGATGATCTAGCTGAGTAAGCAAACCCTGGATTAGCAGGTCCCTCTGTCCGATGATATCTGGGAGGTTCTCGACAACGCTCCTAGAAATACCTCCTTCGGAATGGTTCTCGACTCTACTCCTCTTAGCGTCAGCTCGGAGTTGAAAATCTTGTAAATTCGCCTTGGCTTCAACCAATCTATACTGGACGTCTCGTCGCAGTGAGGCTTCAGCCTCTATCTTCTTGTCTTTCACCATAATCTGAGCTTCTAGCTCGGCTACTCGCTGCTTCAGCTTTTCTTCCCGCTCTCTGTATTTGGCTAGGGTGTTGCTCCACACCTTCTCGTATTGGGTCAACTTCTAGTATACTATATCCAGATCCTGTTTCTTGGTGGTCAACACGTCATGTACTGACTTCATATCCAACCCTAAACGTTCCCTAGCATCAGTTTCTTTGGTCAGATTATAGCCCAGAAGGTTGATCATCTCTGTCTGCTTCTGGTAGGTCTGTACGGCTTCACTTTTCTCTCTCCGAAGTTGAGTGATCTCTTTCTCCAACTCTTCGTTGGCTTTTCGTAGCTTTTCCTTCTCTTGGAGTACCTGGTTGAATTTCTGAATATCAACTGTGGTAGGCTCTTTGTACACGGGAGGATACAATGGTTCCACAGCAGAAAACGACATTAGAAACTTGGCGGCTCTTTCTTGGACCCAAGTCACATATGGATCAAAGGCCTTGTTGTTGCTTTTTCCTAGCAGGACCTTTCCCTTTCGGCGAATTTTGCTCCAAGCATTATGTACCTTGACCAAAGTATCACCTTCAAGCAACCCTGTGAGGTACAGAGATTCCCGTATCTCTTCCTCTTCAGAAGGACCTTGTAGTGCATACCCAAATTGTCGTACAAGTAGAGAGGGATTGTAGTTGATACATCCATTCCTTCCGACCAGGGGGACGTTAGGAAAGCCACAACAGCTATGTACAATATCTTTGCCCAGTAGATCTCTATCAAACCAGATAATATTGTCAGCAGTCAAACCCATCAAACATGCAGACCAAGGTGAAGACTCAGCAGAATCAATGAACGGCCCTGACTTAGGAAGATGGCTAGCAAACCACTTATACAGTAAAGGAGCACAACATGCCACAGTCTTCCCCTTTCTGTTTTCATTTTTGCTGTGAACCGAATGGTAGACGTCTCCGAGGGGAGTGGGCACTGGATTTCCGGAAGCAAAAATATGGCAAGCATCCATGCTTATGAAGTCTGGATGACTTGGGAATAGCACGATCCCATAAATGCAAAGGGCTAAGAAGGCATTGAATACATCCCAGCGACCCTTCTTGGCAAACTTTCGGGCCTTTTCCATTAGGAAAGGCAAAGGGAAGCCATGAACTCCAATCTTTCTGAATACCATCCCTTCCAACTCAGACTCATCTACATGAAGAGCGTCAGTCAACTTACTCAATTTAGGTTCACCCTCAACACGGTAGTAAGGCATTTGATTCAACAAAGGCACCCCCAACAGGTCAGAGTACTCCTCTAGGGTGGGAGCTTGGACATAGTCTGGAAACACAAAGCATCTGAGCTATGGGTCGTAAAACTGCAGCAGGGCTTAGAGACCATTCAACTCGTATGTAGGAAGCTTATACACAATACCCAGAAGTCTCCCATAACTCTTTCTGAAACTCTCCATCACTGTCTTATCAGCCAAAGAAATCAAAGTCCGTAACCCTCGGATGTCAGGTGTTGGTAGCTTGTAAGCCACAGTCTTCTTCAGAGATGCCATATCTGCCATGAGGATCAAGATCACTAGAACTAGGGGAGAAATATGCACCTGTAACACAGACACACGTTAATGATATGCAAATGAGGATGAAAACAATGCAAAATGCAATCGTGCAGCAGGAGATCAAGATGACTGTGCTGTTGAGGAGAAGGACCACAACTCTGCTCTGTCAAGAACAAACATATCTCTGATGAGAAGAACCCCTGATACCAGACCATAAATCTGCTCTGTCAAGAACACATATTTGATGATGAGAACCTCTGATACCAATAAAACTGATTTACTGTCAAGAAAACCAGGTAGTCTGAAGGTTAAGGTTTCCTGCAACAAACCCGACCCTGCTCACAGGTAGGGACCTAATCACGGAAAAGGTTCGACATCCTATGCGGTCATCAGCGTCACAGACTTTCAAGAAACGATGATACGATACCCAGGAGGCGTGACATCATCATCTCTTGAAGCGGCCTCACTTAGCTGAATCCCAAATAATCGGTTCCCAGAGTCGACAATCCTCAGATCCGGCAACCCCTCGAGTCCAAAGGACCGATAGGAAGTCATCAAAGAGAACCTCGTCTGAGTGTGGATTACATGGGAACTGATGCAAGCAAAGCAAGCACGTCCTCCACTAACCCACTCTAATACTATGTAGCTCTCAAGCCTGGGTCTGGCTTCTCACTCATCAGAATGCCCCTCCCACAACAGCACAGATAATCATACCATACTGAAAATAAAGTACGGGAAATAAAATGCGATAAATAAAACCCAACAGGTAAACATACAAGCGCTAGGATTGACTCTCGTACAAGGACGTTGGATCCCCAGATTGACTCGCATCGAGGACGTTGGATCCCCGGGAAACTATCAAGTCCCCAGCAGAGTCGCCAGTTGTCGCTACCGCGAAAATAAGGTGCCGGCAAAACAGAAGAGTCGCCATCTTTCGTTATTTATCCTTCGGAACGGGAAGGGAAACGATCGGAAAAACCTGACGAAAAGGTATAAGACAAGGTCATCGCAACCATTGTCTGGATTCGGGAGTCGGTTACGCAAGGGGAAGGTATTAGCACCCCTCACGTCCATCGTACTCGATGGGATCCACGCTTGTTGTGTTTATCTGACGGGTTGGTTTTATCTATCTACCTATCAAGGCTAGTCTGAAAAGAAAAGAAAATGACTCGGCAAAGCATCGCACTTTATGCCTACGTATTCTCGTCAGAGAATGAGAAATCAGAGTCAACGTAGTTCGGCTAACTACGGGTTACGGGGAAGGTGGCTCGCCAATACATCGGTATTGTGCATATGTACTCTCAACAGGCATGAGAGATCAGAGCTTACGTAGTTCGGGATAATACGGATTACGGGAACTCAGATTCATCTGTTTTTTCGAGTAGGGTTAACAACCAATTCCAGCAGTTTGGCGTACGCAACTCGACCCTTGGAGACTTAGGCGTTATTGTTTGCGGTAGAACTGGGAGTTAACGACACTCTTTTCTTCAGAAAAGCTTCCTTTGAATTATGGGCCCACGGGGCAAAAAGGTTTGAAGTTTGTTTTCTGTCTTTTACGGAAGAACTGTTTTTTATGTTTGTCTGTAGTTTGTACAGCACTAGAGACTATGACCTGGGAACGAATGCGTCACATATCGTCCAAAGGACGTATACTAAACATTCTAGACGATTGAGAGGAGGCCGCTCAATTATCATTACCCAAGTAGCTTAAGGCTCGTATCGCGCTTATACTAACGTGCCTTTATTACGTTTTTTACTATTGTTTTGAGATGAGAAGAGAACGATCTCTATGGGGAGACTATCAAGCTCTAATGTTGTCATGTCAAGGATTCATCCTATGGTTGAGGTTTGAAACAGGGAACTCCTAGAAGTTATCATGCATAGGTTTCAACCTAAAGTTCTAATTGTCACTTCCTTATCAAAGGAAGTGAGATTCCTAGGGGATCATGCCAAAGGGATACAGAAACAGATAAAGCATCAGCTTAAATAGTAAACAAATATACAGAAGAAAGCTGTAAATAAAATGCATGCAATGCAAGTGAGGGAGGAAATATGTGTGGGGCAGGAGACTCCACAAGCTCATCTCAACCTCAATCCAAGTATGAATAATTGCAAAGATAAACAGCCAAACAGAGATAGACAGACTCAACTTCTATTACTAACACACAGATGAAAAGAAAAACAACACACAAGCAAGGGGAGCACCACCTCAACCCTTAATGCAAACAAGCAGAGGGAGACCCACTCAACCTCTAAGCAGTCATGCTCCTAGCTTAAAAATAATCTACACATGGACCTATTCTAATGCATCAAACAAATCAAACAAGGGAGAGAAACCACAATGTGCAACAAAGAAGTCATCCCAGGCTGCATTAGGTTAGAGGTATATCAATACCAGAGTCCATCATGGGCTCAACCTCTTGAGGAATGCACAGAATCCAACCAAAGGAAGGATTAGGCTCTCCCAAGTGGGATCCTATGTCAATAGGACAAAAGAGACTGGGTATTAGTCCTAGATATCAATCTAAGGGTAACTGATTGTAGTCTATCAACACAGAGTGTCCATCTCAGGCTCAACCTGTTGAGGAATGCACAGAATCCAACCAAGGGAAGGATTAGGCTCTCCCAAGAGGGATCCTAAGAAAAGGACTTTGAGATGGATGACAGTGTATAAACCAAGGGAATATACCATGCCAAGAATGTCAATCTAAGGCTCAACCTCCTGAGGAATGCACAGAATCCAACCAAAGGAAAGATTAGGCTCTCCCAAGAGGGCTCCTCATCAAGACTTGAAGGATAAAGATAGTACAAACCAAAGGAATATACTATGCTGGGGAATGTCAATTCAAGGCTCAACCTCCTGAGGAATGCACAGAATCCAACCAAAGGAAGGATTAGGCTCTCCTAGGAGGGTTCCTCTTCAAGACTTGAATAAAGAATGTAGGGCAAAGCCCAAGGAAAACACATAGGGGACAGGAGGCAACACATCACTCTAGAGAAACCCTACAAACTAGCTACAAGGTTCACCTAAGCTAGGGGCATCAAAAGCTCTATCAAGGCTATGGAAAAGTTTTAAAGGGATCTCTACCTACTTACCAATCTATCAAGAAAGGACTACATTATTTAGAATCATCTAATGGCTATTTTCAATGTTAATCTATGAAACTTTCTACGTTAGGATCACCTAAACTGAAGTTAATTTGTAAAATGGGGAACTAATTGGAAATCATTCCTAAAAATTCTAGGAAAAATATCATATCATCCTACATGTATCAACATGCTATAGTCCAAAAATCAGAAGTTAAACCTAAGTCAAAAAGGTTCAAACTAAACCTAAAGTTCAAGGTACCTCATAGGGATTCAATCATGAACACTCCTAAACAACTATACTAAAACCTTATTTAAAATCATATAAAAATCATGATAAAAAAACACAAGGCAACATCAATATGTACACAAACAGCATACAAAAATCCAAGATTAAATTCAGAACCATGAGTGAGAAAGAAAATCAACAAGTTCACAACATCATTATTCCACCATTAAACACATATTAAACTAGAAAATATGCAATAAAATGAAAATGCATGAAAAATGGAAAATAAAATCATGACAAAATACTAAACATCTTAAATTGTATCCATAATTTTCCTCAGAATTTAATATCAATTTTACTATTTTTTGTGAATTAATTTCTAACAACATGAAAACAAAAATTAAAAGAAAAGCAAGTAAAAGAAATAGGGGGAAGGGGTGCAGTCAGCAGCAAAATCCAACTATACTCGCTTGGGCCCTGGAAATGGGGGTGCTGGAAGCAACCAGGGCGCTAGGCCCATATGAGTTTCAACTCAGTTCAAAGAAAAAAAGCCAGGAGGGGGTGCACTGTGATAGATTTTTGCCTCGTAAAATCATGTTGGGCCTGATGGTGGGGTGGGGATAGTACAAGCCTGCCAAGCCCAACGCCTATGACAATTCACTATTTCAATTCAGTTCAAAAATTAAAAGAAAAAGTGGTACACGCGAGGATTCGAACTCGCTCTTTCTTGGTTCACACAACGAAGCAACAAGGCCTGGGAAATTCTCACTAATCAAAACGGTGTGTTTTAAGGGGGCGTACGTGGCTCATTGAGGACGCTTG
Organism: Lathyrus sativus; assembly: GCA_963859935.3. Lineage (NCBI taxonomy): Eukaryota > Viridiplantae > Streptophyta > Magnoliopsida > Fabales > Fabaceae > Lathyrus > Lathyrus sativus. The sequence continues at coordinate 180,460,383 of OZ012740.1, read as the reverse complement.
GATTGAGTGACCAAGTCACACCTTCAGCATGCACGAACGGACACGATTTCGTCTTCTTCGTTTTCAAACTTCCGCAAGCTGCAAAACACGCGCGCGAACCAGGTCCGCCGGTGGCTTTTCCGGTCACCCCTGTACAACCCTAAGTCTCTCTACGCTCAACCATTCGCCACGATTCCTAAATGAAACTTGCTCTAAATTTCACCAGGAACTCAACTATACCATTCATTCATTCTAAAAACGCAAGGATCGCAGGATATCAATCTCAACCGAAAATGGCATCATCCCTAAATTGTCACTAATGTTCAAATTAAGCATCCAGGATCCATCTAGATCATAAGGGGAACCTAACCGCATGCTTCTAATTCATTAAAAACACATAAACAGAGAGAAAATTCAAGAAGTTAAAACCTGGCTTTGATCTTCGATTGCAATGGATTCAGGCTTCAATTCTCTTCCAAATGGTGCAGAAACCTTCAGTGGTTAATGGTGAATGACTCTTGATGATTAATTCCTACTGAAAACCTATGATTCTCAAAAACCAAATCTCAATTTCAAGCTTTCTTCTTCACTTTGCTTCAATGGCTTCTCCACGAATTTTGGCACTAGAAGCTTCCTAAACTGATCCAAATCTTATTTATATTCTTTTTCAACAAGTTGGAGGCCTAAACCAAGCCCATTTGTGGATTTTGGATTTTCACTCTCTTCCAAAAATTCAATCTTGGTATGCACATTCTAGCCTTGTACATTCTCCAAACTCAGTTCAAATGATTCACTTAACCCTTGTGGAATGTAATGAATTGGTTCTCCTCCCTTGATTTCAATGCATGGAGTGTGTTGGATATGTTTCTTATTTGTGAAGCAACTTTCCAAATGGCTATGTTAAGCACTTCAAATCAAAAATGTGACAATGCCAATCTCTTTATAATGTCAATTCCATTAAAAATGACCACAAATTTGACTTGAGAACATGTTATTTCCAATTATTTTGAATTTTCACCTTTTAATTCATTAAAATGGCCTTTATATGAACTTTCCTCAACCAATGCTTGATATAATCCATATCAATGGACACTTGACACATGGCCAAGCTAAAAACATCATTTTGAGCAACTTTCATGTTAAACAAAAATCCATTTGAGGCTTGCAAGATGATGAACTTGGCTTATGATTCAAAATGACCTGTAATGCCCAAATACCCAAAATACCCTTGACTTGTCAAAGCCATAACTTGAGTTCTAAAAATCCAATCATGGACTTCTAGTACTCTTTAGAAAGATAAGAGAATAAGGAACAATATTCATGTTGACCAAAAGTTCATAGGAATCATCCTTATAGGGAAAAAGTGTCATTCAAGTTGGGTAACTTTCAAGCTCCAAATTCACATGTCTCAGAAGCCTTGTAACTTGTCTGGCTCATAACTTGAGTTCTATAAACCCTATCAAGGAGTTATAGTACTCAAATTAAAGCTAAGATCAGGCTCTACAACAATCATGTTGGGGTCCAGATGAGATGACAATCATATCTTGTGTTAAATAGCCTTGAAGTCAGGGGTTCAACTAGGGGATTTTACACTATCAAGTCTTAGAAACCCTAGCCTGAAACTTCTCAAACTCTTCAATCATGATGAGTTAACCTTGGAATCATCCTTATAACATCTCAATGTATCCATCCATGATCACATGGCTCTTGGTTTAAGTCTCAACTTCCTTCAATTCCTCAGTTGACTTAGGGTTGACCCAGTCAAACCCTAGTTGCACCACTCATGGCTGAGCCTTCTTAATCTTGCACAATGACCTATCTAGGCCTCAAAGTGATCCTCAACACTTCTCTTGAGCTCTCTCAAGACCTCCAGTCCATCCTCATGGCTTCAGAATCATCTGATGGCTTTCCACAACTCTCAAGTTAGGAGACACACACTCTTGGTTTCAATCACTCTCTCTGAGGCTCTTTTAACTTCTCTGACAAGGATATCAACCCTTGAATCACTTGAATAACCTTCTTAGCTAGCTTCATAGTCTTGTGTAGCTCTTAATTGGTAATCATACCTATTGATCTCCTGCATACATGTCAATGAAATGCAAATGATAATGCTAATGTGAATGAAATGAAACATAAGCTAGGTAGAGAAAAGTTGGGCAAATTTTGGGGTGCAACAGAGGGCTGTGTGGCCGGCGTTTTTCGCGGCAGACATAATCGGAGGATTATGTGTTAAGTATGGATATGTGTGAATGAATATGTGAGGCGGGTGCACTGTGTGTGTGTTATGTGTGTCAGGTGTGCACTATGTGGGCTTGGTGTATGATACATTTGGGTCAGTAGGACCGGTATGCCTTGTGTGCATCGTATGTGATATGTCGTGTGGTGCTCGGATCCGTGGGATCGACGCACTTCGTGTGCTTGTTATGTATGTATTTTATGATGTGAGTGGATCAGTAGGATCGGTACGCCTTTGCGCATTGTGTTATATGCTGTGTGAGGGGTGGATCGATAGGATCAGATTGTACCTTGTGTGATAGATGTATGATGTGTGTGATTGTGATATTTGGTGAGATTTGGTCAGGGGACCGTATATGTTGGTTATGTGTGTGATTGTGTTGAGTGCGTGCATTAGGGTTATGCATGGCATATTATGTTGTGATGCTCTCGTAGTGGAGGGGTGATGGCCTAGTGCCCATCAGAGATGTGCTCCCTGTGAGGAGGGTGATGGCCAGGTGTCCATCGATATTATTATTGTGCTCCCATTGTGGAAGAAGGTGATGGCCAAGTGTCCATCAGTGTGGTGTGCTCCCTGTGAGGAGGGTTGATGGCCAAGTGCCCATCGTTGATGTGTGCTCCTGAGTGGAGGGTTGATGGCCCGGTGCCACAACAACAACAAAGGGGGTGAGATTCACGATCAAATAACAAAGGGGGTGAGATTCACGATCAAATAAAAGAAGCACAGACCACAACAACAACAAAGGGGGTGAGATTCACGATCAAATAATAATGGTATAGTTGTACATGAAATAAAAGGCAGAAAATCATATAAATATCATTTTATATACAACACATATGCCCATCGTTGTTGTGAGTCGGTACCGCATATTCATGGGTTGTGTGGGGGTGCATGTGTTGCATGAGTTTATGTTGAGATTGATGATGGAACAGTAAGTCCATATGTGTTGTATATAAAATGATATTTATATGATTTTCTGCCTTTTATTTCATGTACAACTATACCATTATTATTTGATCGTGAATCTCACCCCCTTTGTTGTTGTTGTGGTCTGTGCTTCTTCGGAAGTACAGATAATCCAGGTGTTTAGCTAGCTTGGATTGTGGTGTCTCCATAGGACTGCTCTGATACGTAACACCAGGGCCTTTTTGGGAGTTTTATTGGTTACTGTTGATTTTGTGTGCCCCTGTGGCGTATCCTGTTTAGTGATGATTGTTAATGATACTATATATGTTTTGGGCAGTTGGCCAATTTCTGTACGTATGATGATGTGGATGACATGGATGATGTATATATTTTATTTTGATTTATGACAGACTATATATATATATATATATATATATATATATATATATATATATATATATATATATATATATATATATATATATATATATATATATATATATATATATATATATATATATATATATATATATATATATATATATATATATATATATATATATATATATATATATATATATATATATATATATATATATATATATATATATATATATATATATATATATATATATATATATATATATATATATATATATATATATATATATATATATATATATATATATATATATATATATATATATATATATATATATATATATATATATATATATATATATATATATATATATATATATATATATATATATATATATATATATATATATATATATATATATATATATATATATATATATATATATATATATATATATATATATATATATATATATATATATATATATATAATATATATTCCGCTGCAACTTTATTGAAAATTAATTTGAAAAAAAAAATGATTTATGGAATTTGTTTGGAAACTGTGACATCCCGTTGTGGGGAAAACTCTGATGTGTGTTCATTTTAATTGTTTTATTTTGCTTTTGAGAAACGGGGTGTTACAAGTTGGTATCAGAGCAGGTCGGTTCGTCCGGCCAGTGTAGTGTGTTGAGTCTGTCTATAGGATAGAGTGTAGTTGTTTTCTGTTAACCTGGATTGTTGTTGTGGAGTAGTATGGCTGGGAGGAATGACGCGGCGTTGGCTGTGGCGATGCAGGCGATGGCACAAGTGGTGGCCAATCAGAATCTGGCTGCGGGGGCTCAATTTAGAGATTTGACGCAGTTCCAGAGCAACAAGCCACCAAAGTTTGAAGGTGGGATTCTGGATCCGGTAGCTGAACAGAAATGGCTGAAGGAAATATAGAAGATCTTCAGAACCATGGGGTGCAGTGACGAGCAGAAGGTGAGGTTCGACACTCACATGCTTGAGGGAGAGGCCGAGGCTTGGTGGGATAATTGCCGTCAGAGGATGGTGGCTTCGGGGACTCCGATTACTTGGGAGGTCGTTCGATCTGGATTTCTGGAGAAGTATTTTCCAGAAGATATCAGAAGTGCTAAAGAGGTGGAATAGTTAGAGCTGAAACAGGGCAGTATGTCTGTGGTCGAGTATGCGGCTAAGTTTGAGGAATTGGCTTAGTATTGTCCCCATTACTATACTGAGGAGGCTATGACTTCGAAGTGTCTGAAATTTGAGAATGGACTGAGGCCGGAGATCAAGATGGGGATCGCGTGTCAGAAAATCAGGAGCTATCCTGAGTTGGTGAGTAGAAGTCGGATCTATGATAATGATAACCGTGCGAGGATCGCACACTACAAGGCTGCAAGTGACTGTAAGGGTAAGCAAAGGTTTGGCGGTACTCCTTACAGTGTTCCGACTAGTAAGGGGAAGTTCAAGGGTGCTGTTGATAGGAAGCCCAGAGAGGGTAGAGCGTTTGCTGGTACGAAGTGTTTCCGGTGCGGTGGCATGGGTCATCGTGCCAATGATTGTCCTCATGAAGCGAAGAAGTACTTCAAGTGTGGGAAGTCGGGCCACGTGGTGGCAGATTGTAGGACTAATATGCCTACTTGCTATAATTGCGGCGAGAAAGGCCATATTAGCACGCATTGTGAGAAGCCGAGGAGGCCTCAGGCGCCTCAGATTACTGGTAAAGTGTTTGCGGTTGTGGGAACTCAAGCGGCGGACGGAGAGCGTTCGATCAAAGTACTTGTTTTATCAATAAAATTTCTTTGACTGCTATGATTGATACGGGTACGACCCACTCGTTTATCTCTGTTGATTGCGTGAAGAGGTTAGGTTTGGTGCCGACTACTCTTGAGCGGCGGATGACTATTGAAACTCCCTCGATTGGTTCAGTGACTACTTCGCTAGTGTGTTTGAAGTGTCCACTGACTATCTGTGGCCGAGACTTCGGTGTGGATTTGATTTATTTGCCACTGGGTGGTTTAGATGTTATACTTGGTATGAACTGGTTGGAGTTCAACCGAGTGTACATCGATTGTTTCCGGAAAGTGTTATTGTTTTTGACTCCAGAAGAGGAAGTGTTGGCAGATTCCTTGTCCAGTAAGGAATTGAGAACCTTGTTGGAAGATGAAGCACAAGTGTTTGCTTTATTTGCATCACTGTCTGTTGACAACAAGGCATTGTTGGATGAGTTAGCGGTTGTGAATGAGTTTCCAGAGGTGTTCCCGGATGATATTGCAGAGTTGCCTCCGAAGAGAGAGGTTGAGTTTAGTATTGACCTTGTTCCTGGTACGAGGCCTATTTCTATGGCATCGTACAGGATGTCGGCAGTGGAGCTAGCCGAGTTGAAGACTCAGATTGGAGAGTTGTTGGATAGAAAGTTTATCAGACTAAGTGTGTCGCCTTGGGGAGCTCCAGTATTGTTAGTGAAGAAGAAAGACGGTAGCATGCGGTTATGCAACGATTACCGTCAGTTGAACAGGGTGACCATCAAGAACAAATATCCTCTTCCAAGGATTGGTGATTTGATGGATCAGTTGGTGGGAGCTCATGTGTTTAGTAAGATTGACTTGAGGTCGGGTTATCATCAGATAAGAGTGAAGGAAGGTGATATCCAGAAGACGACGTTTAGGACTCGATATGGATATTACGAGTATGCAGTAATGCCTTTCAGAGTGTCTAATGCATCGGGTGTGTTTATGGAATATATGAACCGTATCTTCCATTCTTACTTGGATCAGTTTATTGTCGTGTTCATTGATGATATTCTGATTTATTCTAAGATTGAGGAAGAGCATGCGGAACATTTGAGGATTGCTTTGCAAGTGTTGAAAGATAACAAGTTGTTTGCTAAGTTATCGAAGTGTGAGTTTTGGTTGAAAACAGTGAGTTATCTGGTCCATGTTATTTCTGGTGATGGTGTTTCAGTAGACCCATCTAAGGTGAGTGCGGTGTTACAGTGGGAACCGCCGAAGACGGTAACAGAGGTTAGAAGCTTTTTGGGTTTGGCTGGTTATTACCGAAGATTTATTGAAGGCTTTTCTAGATTGGATTTACCGTTAACTCAGTTGACGAGGAAAGATCAAGTGTTTGTGTGGGATGCTGCTTGTGAAGAGAGTTTTGAGGAGCTGAAAAAGAGATTGACTTCAGCGCCGGTTTTGGTGTTACCGAATCCGAGTGAGCCTTTTGTGGTATATTGTGATGCGTCTAAGATGGGATTAGGCGGAGTTCTTATGCAGGATGGAAAAGTGGTAGCTTATGCTTCGCGGAAATTGAGGGTGCATGAGCGGAACTATCCTACTCATGACCTTGAATTGGTTGCGGTGGTTTTTGTTTTGAAGATCTGAAGACACTATTCATATGGTTCGAGGTTTAAGGTGTTCAGTGATCACAAGAGTTTGAAGTATCTGTTTGATCATAAGGAGTTGAATATGCGACAGAGAAGATGGTTAGAATTTTTGAAAGATTATGATTTCAGTTTGAGTTATCACCCGGGGAAAGCGAATGTTGTTGCGGATGCGCTGAGCAGGAAGACAATTCATATGTCGGCTTTGATGGTAAAAGAGATGGAGCTTATTAAGCAATTTAGGGATTTAAGTATGGTTTGTGAATTTACTACCGATGGTGTGTTGTTGGGTAAATTGCAAGTGAAGAATGATTTCTTGGACATGATTAGAGAACATCAGAAGTTGGATGTGAAACTGGTGGATTTGATGCGAGAGGTCAAAAGTGACTCCGGTAATGATTTCAAATTGGATAGTGCAGGTGTGTTGAGGTTTCGAGGCAGAATTTGCGTGCCGGATAATGATGATCTGAAGAGGTCGATTTTGTACGAGGGACATCGTGGTAGCCTGAGTGTTCATCCAGGAGCTACGAAGATGTATCAGGACTTGAGAAAGTTGTTTTGGTGGTCGGGCATGAAGAAGGGCATTGCTCGTTATGTTTATGCTTGTTTGATTTGTCAGAAAGCGAAGGTGGAGCATCAGAGACCTTCTGGAATGATGCAACCGTTAGAGGTTCCGGTTTGGAAGTTGGATTGCATTGCTATGGATTTTGTTATAGGTTTGCCAAATACGGCAAGAGGGTTTGATTCCATTTGGGTGATCGTGGATCGGCTTACGAAGTTTGCACACTTTGTACCGATCAGTATTAGCTTTCCGTTGGAGAAGCTTGCAGAGATTTACATTCGGGTGATTGTAAAGCTGCATGGTGTGCTGTTGAGCATTGTGCCAGATAGAGATCCGAGGTTCACTTATGTGTTTTGGAAGAGTTTGCAAGAGGCTTTGGGTACTGAGTTGAAGTTGAGTTCAGCTTATCATCCATAGACGAATGGTCAGTCGGAGAGGACTATTCAGACTTTGGAAGATTTATTGCGGGCTTGTGTGTTGGAGAAAGGTGGCACGTGGGATACTCATTTGCCCTTGGTTGAGTTCACATACAACAACAGTTACCATTCCAGTATCGGGATGGCACCGTTTGAGGCTCTTTATGGTAGGAGGTGCAGGACTCTTTTGTGTTGGTATGAGTCGGGTGAGCGTGTTGTGTTGGGACCAGAGTTGGTGCAGCAGACTACTGAGACAGTGCAGATGATCCGTGAAAAGATGAAAGCATCTCAGGATCGGCAGAAGAGTTATTATGATAACCGCAGGAAAGAGTTGGAATTTAGGTAGGGTGACCATGTATTTTTAAGGGTTAACCCAGTGACTGGTGTTGGACGTGCATTGAAGTCCAAGAAGTTGGATCTGAAGTTTATCGGACCTTATCAGATTTTGCAGACGATTGGTGCTATGGCATATAGGGTGGCGTTTCCGCCGGAGCTTTCGAACTTGCATGACGTGTTTCATGTGTCGCAACTTCGGAAGTATGTACATGACCCGTCACATGTGATCCAGAGGGGCGAAGTCCAAGTTAGAGAGAATTTAACTGTGGAGACGTTGCCGTTGAGGATCGAGGATCGCAAGATGAAGTGACTCAGAGGGAAAGAGATATCGTTGGTGAGAGTGGCTTGGGGAGGTGCTGCAGGTGGCAGTGTGACCTGGGAATTGGAAAGCAGGATGCGGGAAGCGTATCCAGAGCTGTTTTCATCAGGTATTTTCGAGGACGAAAATAATTAAAGTGGGGGAGAGTTGTAACGCCCATTTTAATTAATTTCATTTTCGGTGTCATTTTCATTCTTGGTGCGTGCTTGTGTGGATTTTTGGTTGCGGAGTAAGTTCCATAATATTCGAAAATATGATTAATAATGATAGTAATATGATAATTAGTAAGGTGTTACTAATATTAATATTAATTATAATCATATTAAGTAATGTTATCAGAATAAAGTTTATTATTAATTGGGATTTTGGAATAAAAGAAATATTAGGAATTAATATTATTATGAGATAAGTGGATTAAAAAGAGAATTATGGGGATTAAGGGCAAGCTTGTCATTTGTGGAAATCAGAATTGCAAGGAAACAAAGGAACGCGTACAAAGAACACGGAAGGAGAAAGAGAAGCTTGATCGCGAAAGCAAGCTAGAGCAAGCAGAACTCGTGAAGATTTTGGTGCTTCATCAACATCAGAACTTCAATTGAGGTAAGGGGGGAGAATTTAACGGTTAATGGGTTTTTACATGAAAATTGATAGAAGAGGAATCCCTAACCCCATGTATGAAAATATTGCATGTTGATGATGATTTGATGACAAGTTTATGTTGCTGCATGTGCTTAAATCTGTTATGATCATGGATATTATGGTGGGATTGTTGTATGAATTCGAGGATTTGTTATTGGATGGGTTTGGGGATTTCGGAGTTGGAATGACTCTGAGTTAGAATTGGGGTATTCGGCTAGGGCCGAGATTTTATCAGAGGAATAGGGCATTGGTTAAGTGGGATATCGGTAGGATGTGTGGCCGATGATTTTATAGTAAATTGGTGAGATTGGAAGAGAGGGGGAACTGCAGCTGTTGCTGAACAACAGAGTTATTTTTTCTGAAATCGCAGGCTTTCGCTAGCCCTTCGCTAGGCGAATGCCTGGCGAGCGTTCGCTAGGGGCTCGCGTAGCGAGCTTGGGCAGTGGCTGGTTGGGTGTACCCGCTAGCAAATTCGCTGAGCGAGGTAGTAGCAAACACTTCCAGTAGCTCAGAATTGTTGTTCGCGAGGGGGTTCGCTAGGCGAACGTGTAGCGAACACTCGCTAGGAGCTCGCGTAGCGAGCAGGTAGCAAGTGTAGCAGAATTTGGAATTTGAGGGCTGTGTGCAGCTATTGGCGCTGAGTGTGATTGGCATGATGTATCATGATATTATATGAGGGTTAAGAGTATGATGAGGGGCATGAGGGCTGTGTGGCCGGCGTTTGTCGCGGTATACATAATCGGAGGATTATGTGTTAAGTATGGATATGTGTGAATGTATATGTGAGGCGGGTGAACTGTGTGTGTGCTATGTGTGTTAGGTGTGCACTGTGTGGGTTCAGTGTATGATATATTTGGGTCAGTAAAACCAATATGCCTTGTGTGCATTGTATGTGATATGTCGTGTGCTGCTCGGATCCGTGGGATCGACGCACTTCGTGTGCTTGTTATGTATGTATTTTATGATGTGAGTGGATCAGTAGGATCGGTACACCTTTGCGTGTTGTGTTATATGTTGTGTGAGGGGTGGATCGATAGGATCGGATTGTACCTTGTGTGCTAGATGTATGATGTGTGTGATTGTGATATATGGTGAGATTTGGTCAGGGGACCGTATATGTTGGTTATGTGTGTGATTGTGTTTAGTGCGTGCATTGGGGTTATGCATGGCATATTATGTTGTGATGCTCTCGTAGTGGAGGGGTGATGGCCCAGTGCCCGTCGGAGATATGCTCCCTGTGAGGAGGGTGATGGCCAGGTGTCCATCGATATTATTATTGTGCTTCCATTATGGAGGAAGGTGATGGCCAGGTGTCCATCGGTGTGGTGTGCTCCATGTGAGGAGGGATGATGACCAAGTGCCCATCGTTGATGTATGCTCCTGAGTGGAGGGTTGATGGCCCGGTGCCCATCGTTGTTGCGAGTCGGTACCGCATATTCATGGGTTGTGTGGGGGTGCATGTGTTGCATGATTTTATGTTGAGATTGATGATGGAACAGTAAGTCCAGATGTGTTGTATATGAAATGATATTTATATGATTTTCTGCCTTTTATTTCATGTACAACTATACCATTATTATTTGATCGTGAATCTCACCCCCTTTGCTGTTGTTGTGGTCTGTGCTTCTTCGGAAGTACAGATAATCCAGGTGTTTAGCTAGCTTGGATTGTGGTGTCTCCGTAGGTCTGCTCTGATACGTAACACCGAGGCCTTTTTGTGAGTTTTATTGGTTACTGTTGATTTTGTGTGCCCCTGTGGCGTATCCTATTTAGTGATGATTGTTGATGATACTATATATGTTTTGGGCAGTTGGCCGATTTCTGTGCGTATGATGATGTGGATGACATGGATGATGTATATATTTTATTTTGATTTATGACAGACTATATATATATATATATATATATATATATATATATATATATATATATATATATATATATATATATATATATATATATATATATATATATATATATATATATATATATATATATATATATATATATATATATTCCGTTGCAACTTTATTGAAAATTAATTTGAAAAAAAAAATTATTTATGGAATTTTTTTGGAAACTGTGACATCCCGTTGTGGGGAAAACTCTGATGTGTGTTCATTTTAATTGTTTTATTTTGCTTTTGGGAAACGGGGTGTTATAGAAATCACTTCAATGGAGATGATGGATGGAGGTTTGAGCTCAAGAATTCATTGATTCCAATGAAGAATCAAAGAATTAAATGAAAAAGAGCTTTGAGTAAGGGTTTTGGAATTGGAAAGTTGAGAGAGAATTTGAGAGAATTGAGATGAATTCTGAAAAATGACAGTGAGAAATGAAAGTTGGATCCCTTTGGTTTTGAGTGAATCACTTAAATATCATCTAGGTTTGGATCCAAATGAGAGGCTTAGAAATTGGTTTGTGAATTTTGGTTTGGCACTAGGAATGGGATTTTGGAGGGAAATGAAAATATGAAATGATTCTAGATCCTTCCCAAGTGACAAACTTGAATTTAGGTGATCAAAATTGGAACCCAAATGGCTCTGCATTGAAAAATCATGTACAAAGGCAAAATTTCACTGGTTAATTGGTTAACCACATGCGTTAACCGATTAACGCTTTCAAAATTTCAAATTTGGCCTGATTTTGCCTTGGTTAATCAGTTAACCATATGCGTTAACCGATTAACACCTTCAAAATTTTGAATTTGGCGCCTTTTGGAGGTAAATTTGTCCATTTGCCCTGCTTTGACTATTTGGAGCTCTGTTAAGCTTCTAAACCTTGTTCTTGAATGTTATCACTGTAAAAATGCTTGACATGAGCCTGAGTGCTACTTTCTGAATTGTTGTTCTGCTGCAAAATAAAGTAAAATCGGCCGCCTGACCGCTGGGCAAAATAAATGCCAGCGCCCCTGATGCTCACTGTTCGTTATTCAGTCTTTTGCGCTGAAATGAACCTGAGCCATAGGAATACCTCGACCCCATGCCTCGATAGCAAATTCTATGATATGCAAAAAAATGCAAAATGCAAAGAAACAAAATCCAGTTAAGGTAGGGAAAATTTTGGGGTACAACAAGGACAAGCAAAGGTTCAAGTGTGGGAGAGTTTGATAATGCTAAATTATATCGGATATTTGACTTGACTTGCATAAATTTTATTTGATTTATCGTCGATTACGCCTCTATTTTCTTCTGTTTTGTAGGTTACCATAAATTTGGACTAAAATAATAAAAGGAGAAATAAATGAAGGAAATGGAAAGAAAAGAGGAAGAAAAGACCATGGAAAGAAAAGAAGAAGAAAGAAAGAGAAAGGAAAGAAAAGGTGTGGGGGGCACCACATACCAAGTGGTACTTGCCTCTTGGATTTTGCGCCTGCCACATAAAGAAGAGGTGGCGCCTTCCACCTAGAAACAACATGAAAAGTGGTAGCTGCCACATTGGATGAGGGTGGCGAGTGTCATTCCTAACTATTAGGAAAAGTGGCAACTCCTACCCCTACATGAACGGGAAGTGGCGCCTGCCACTTCCTCCCCTGAATTTTCTCCATGATCCTTCCTGATTCTTCTCAACTGCCTCACTGCATTTCCTCTCGATTTCTCTCCTCATTTGAAGCTTCAAAGCCAGCCCACTAACAGTATAAAAAGGAAGCAGTTTTAGAAAGAACGCACGCATTAATTTTCAGTTTTAGTTTTTAGTTCTTTTTTAGTTTTTGCTTTTATTTTCTCTGCATTAATTTAGAAGGTTTTGTAAGGAAAATTTTTCTGCCATTAGTTTAGGATTGATTCAAAGAGGTTGTAAACATTGTACCAACTTTACAAGCTGGCATTCAAAAATCAAATCCAAGTTCTACTAATTTCTAGGTTTTGTTTATCTGCTTTAATTTTTATCGCTTTATTTTTATGCATTCTTTCTGTTTTCTGGTTAGTATTAGGATTGAATTTAGTAAAAATATGAAAGCCATGTCTGGCTAAAACCCTTAGTATCGGTATGTAATTACGATGGGTGGAGGGGGTTAAGTAAACCGTGACGTAGAATTTAATGAAATAAATGTTTCTGGTCTCTGTTTCTTTTGCCAAAATTAATAACTTTTGTCACAAGAGTGAGAAAGTAATGAAGGTTAAAATCAATAAAGCGAGAGTTTGAGGTTTTAACCGGATAGCTGAAATTGAACATTAGGCTTAAATATAGCGAGAGTGCTTTAAGGTTAATTAAGACTTATATGTTTTCAAAAAGTGTTTTTAAATGCAAAATGAGAGAGCGAGAGCCGCATTCTGATTTAAGAGCATAGTCTAAGTCAAAAGAATGAGAGTGTGAGATAAGGGCTTTTAAATGGGTATTTTCTATAGAATACCAATTCTTTCTTCTTAAAACTAAACGTCCACGAATTACCGAACCCCCGATGATTGATAGGATTATATACCGATATTTAGCAATATCTTATTTTAATTAGAATTTTAATTCCGCACTTATTTTATTTTTCGCATCCTAAAAATTAGAAATTCATTAGCCTTAGCTTTACATAGTAGAATTTGATAGTGGTAGATCGACTCTTGGTCCTTTGGGTTCGATAATCTTTTAAAACTACACGATCAGACTGTGCACTTGTAGTCGTGAAGCATTTAGGCATACTAAATAGCCGATCAATAAGTGAGGGTAATAGTCCTTCTGTCCAAAAAATCATGGATATCATTTCTCACAAAACGACATCCTCGTGGGTTAACAGAGCAAATTTGACAGGAAGCATAGTTATTGTTAGAACACAGATTGGTGTTTAATTATATCTCTATGTTTTGGTGATAACTCTAATGAAATTTTGTATTAAGAAAATATATACTCTAATTTTGTTCAAGTATTTTTGTTTCAGATATTAAATTAAATATTCTTATGGAAGCAAAAATGCATCTGAACAGTAGTATACGCAAAGCTCTGAAGCATCAGAAGCAAGCCATCAGAAGACTCTGAGTGCTGCCAGAAGAGACTCTGAAGCAGAAGATGCAGAAGACTCTGAAGCAGAAGCTGCAGAAGCATCTGAAGCGTAGCTGAAGATTTTGTATGAAGAGTTTCAAGCATTGTTTCAGAAGACTCTGAATGTACTTTACGCTGCAAGTACATAGGCTCTGATAAATAGTCATGTTCTGATCAAATCACTCACGCTAAAGCACTATTGATGCTACTCTGATATCATTGAATTTGATCTGAAGAACAAGAAGCACATTAGAAGATCTGATGTTGTTTACATTTGAAAAGATGTCAGCACGTGAATAGACTTGGTACTATTCTCAACATCCTCTCCAACGGAACTATTCCTTATTTGTGATAGACACAAGGATTCAGGCAAAAGGCATTTCTCTGATCATTCCACTTCTGAGAAAGGAAAAGTCATGTGAAGACAAAAGGCTATAGCTACTCTACTTGCACAGTCTTCAAGCATTGGACTTTCAGCACTATAAAAGGACGTCTTCAACATCTCTTCAAAACTAACGAACTACCAACGAATCTACAACAAATTATTTCACAACTCTCATACAATTATTCAAAGCTGAAATAGTTTTATCTTCCGTTCTTAATCTAAGTGTAAAAATCACAGTTTGTGATATATCTGTTTAGAAGCATCTAAACACTTGTTAGTTTACATTTATTTGTAAAAGATTCCTTGAGAAGACCAAGTTGTGGTTAGGATTTCTTGAGAAGACTAAGACAGTTGTTCTTAGTGGTTGACACTGTAATCTGTTTGAATATAGTGGATTAAGTCCTTGTGGAGAAAGGCAAATCACCTTGATAGGGTGGACTGGATTAGTTGAGTTCAACGAACCAGGATAAAAATATTGTGTTGTTTTTATTGCCATATTTATTTCAAAACCTTATTCACCCCCCCCCCCCCCCTTCTAAGTGTTTTTCTCACCTTCAGTTGGCATCAGAGCTTCGGTTCTGTTAGTGCTCTCACTTCACCGTCAACAAAAAATATCCAGTTGAGAAAACTCTTGATATTTTTTTTTGGTTGATACATTATGGCTGAAGCTTCAACATCCAACAACAACAGATATGAGGACAGAGATATAATCAACACTAAACCCCCTATGTTTGATGGGGAGAAGTTTGACTACTGGAAAGACAGGATTGAAAGTTTCTTTCTAGGATATGATGCTGACCTTTGGAATTTAGTCATTGATGGCTATGTTCACCCCACTGATGGGGATGGAAAAAAGATAGACAGAAAATGTATGATTGAAGCTCAGAAGAAATAATTCAGGAATCATCATAAAGCAAGAACCATACTACTAAATGCTATATCTCATACTGAGTATGAGAAAATTACTAACAGAGAAACAACATTTGGTATGTTTGAATCTTTGAAGATGACTCATGAAGGGAATTCTCAAGTCAAGGAGACCAAGGCTCTGGCGCTGATCCAAAAATATGAAGCCTTCAAAATGGAGGAATCTAAATCTGTAGAAGTTATGTTCTCTAGATTCCAAATTCTCACAGCTGGATTCAAAGTTCTGGACAAGGGTTACTCAACTGCAGATCATGTTAAGAAGATCATCAGAAGTTTGCCAATCAGATGGAGACCAACGGTCAATGCTCTGAAGCTAGCAAAGGATCTGAACAAGATCACGCTAGAGGAACTGATCAGCTCTCTGAGGAGTCATGAGATTGAACTAGAAGAAGACGAACCCCAGAAAAAAGGTAAGTCTGTTACTTTAAAGTCTAACAAATCTGCCAAAGCTTTCCCGGTTTTAGAAGAAAGTTCTGAAGAAGAAGATGAATTGTCCCTGCTGTCCAGAAGGATCAACAAACTCTGGAAGCATAAACAGAGGAAGTTCAAGAACTTCAAGAAACTAGATCAACGTAAAGAGTCTTCTGGACATAGAAGATCTGGAAAGAAAGAGGTTGTTTGCTATGAATGCAAGGAACCTGGGCACTACAAGAATGAATGCCCAAAGCTTCAGAAGGAGAAGCCAAGAAGAAAGTATGATCATAAAAAGAAAGTTCTGATGGCAACCTGGGATGATTCAGATGCATCTAAATCCTCATCAGACTCAGGAGAAGAATGTGCAAACATGGCACTCATGGCTGACGTAGAAGACCATGCAGAAAAATCTGGATCAGAATCAGAATCAGAGTCAGATTCTGAGGAGGTATTTTCTGAACTTTCTAGAGCAGAGCTTATTGAGAGTTTATCATAAATGTTAGAAAACTATAGTAAGATTAAGCTTAAGTACAAGAAGCTTGAAAGCAATCTTGTATCTGAGAATGATCTACTGAAATCAGAAGTTGCTGAGCTTAAAGCAAACAATTTGAAAATTAAAAATGAATTAGAAAAAGCTCAACAAGATTCTGAAGTTGAAACTAAGTCAAAATCTAAAAACATTTTAGAAGAATATGACAATAGTTTTCAAAGATTTCTGGCAAGAAGCCTAGAGAGAAGCAAGATGGCTTCAATGATCTATGGTGTAAGCAGAAATAACAGGAAGGGTATTGGATATGAATCTTCTTCTGAGAAGGATTTAAATCCAACATCTGTTGATAAACTAATCATTAAGCATACTCCTTTGTATTCTACTTTTAAGTTTGGTCATCTTAATGATATTAAACACACACGTTCTGGTCAGAACATTCCTGTGTTTAAACCTAAAGTTAGTCAGAACAAACCTGTTGTCAGAAGATAGAAGTTCAGACAAAACTTTAAGGCAACTAACCCTAAAGGACCCAAAAAGATCTGGGTACCTAAAGACAAAATAATATCTGTTGCAGACATCTTTAGCAGCAAAGTCAAAACACCAATCTTGGTATCTGGACTCTGGTTGCTCGCGTCACATGACGAGAAAAAGGTCTATATTCCAAAGCCTGGAACTTAGATCTGGAGGAGACGTCAAGTTTGGAGGGAACCAGAGGGGCAAGATAGTTGGCTCTGGAACTATTGGCAATTCTAATCTTCCTTCCATTTCTAGTGTCTTACTTGTTGAAGGATTAACACATAACTTATTGTCCATAAGTCAATTAAGTGACAATGGTTATGACATAATCTTCAATCAAAAATGTTGCAAGGCTGTCAGTCAAAAGGATGGCTCAATCCTATTTAACGGAAAGAGGAAGAACAACATTTATAAAATCAATCTTTTAGAACTTAAGGTTCAGAACGTAAAATGCCTTCTGTCTGTTAATGATGAGCAATGGGTCTGGCACAGAAGATTGGGGCATATTAGTATGAGACGTATATCTCAGATTAATAAACTCAATCTGGTCAGAGGACTTCCTCAGTTGAAGTTCAACTCAGATGCTCTTTGTGAAGCATGTCAAAAAGGAAAATTTTTAAAATCTTCTTTTAAAACTAAAAATGTTGTTTCAACCTCAAGACCATTAGAGTTACTTCATATTGATCTGTTTGGACTAGTGAAAACTGCATCCATCAGAGGCAAGCAATATGGATTAGTCATTGTTGATGACTACAACATGTGGACGTGGGTGAAATTCCTAAAACACAAGGATGAGTCACATTTTGTGTTCTTTGGCTTCTGCAAACAAGTCCAGAATGAAAAAGATTTTAAAATTGTTAAAGTCAGAAGTGATCATGGAGGTGAATTTGAAAAGAAATATTTTGAAAAATATTTTAACGAAAATGGAATTGCACATGATTTCTCCTGCCCTAGAACTCCATAACAGAATGGAGTTGTAGAGAGGAAAAATAGAACATTGCAAGAAATGGCCAGAACCATGATCAACGAGACTAATCTGGCAAAACATTTTTGGGCAGAAGCAATAAACACAGCTTGTTATATTCAGAACAGAGTGTCTGTAAGACCTCTTCTGAAGAAGACTCCCTATGAATTGTGGAGGAATAGAAAGCCCAACATTTCTTATTTAGATCCTTTTGGATATGTATGTTTTATGTTGAATACTAAAGAGAATCTGAACAATTTTGATTCTAAAGCACAAAAGTGTTTCATGCTTGGGTATTCTGAAAGTTCTAAAGGCTACAGAGTATACAATACTGAGACACAGATTGTGGATGAATCTATACATGTTAGATTTGATGATAAGCTTGGCAATCAAAAGCCAAAGCAGCTTGTTAATATTGCAGATAGATAAGTAATTCTCACAGACTCTGAAGACTCTGAGGCAGAAAAGCCTCAAGTGAAAGAACCAAAAGCAACGCCATATGCAACTCCATTGGCTGCTCAGATGAACAATTTGAATATTTCTGAAGAACCAAATGTTAAGGGATCATCATCCAAAATCAAAGCCTCTCACCCAGAGGATGTGATAATTTGGAAGAAGGATGACCCTATCAGAACAAGGTCTTTCCTCAGATCATCTGCAACGTCACTTTTTGGGTTGGTGTCTATCATTGAACCAACTTCTGTGGATGAAGATCTGATTGATAATGAGTGGATACTTGCTATGCAAGAAGAGCTAAATCAATTCTCCAGAAATGACGTTTGGGATCTGGTTCCAAGACCAAAAGGATTCAATATTATTGGAACTAAATGGGTCTTCAGAAACAAATTGAATGAGCAAGGAGAAGTTGTAAGGAACAAAGCAAGGCTAGTTGCTCAAGGGTATAGTCAGTAAGAAGGAATTGACTACACAAAGACTTATGCTCCTGTGGCCAGGTTAGAGTCTATTCTCCTACTCATTTCTTTTGCTGCACAAAATAACATCACTCTTTATCAGATGGATGTTAAGAGTTCCTTCTTAAATGGTATTATAGAAGAGGAAGTTTATGTTCACCAACCTTCTGGCTTTGAAAATGATAAATTTCTAGAACATGTTTTCAAACTTAAAAAATCACTCTATGGCTTAAAACAAGCTCCTAGAGCTTGGCATGAGAGGCTGAGTAATTTTCTTTTGGAAAAGAATTTTATCAGAGGCAAAGTGGATACAACTCTCTTCTGCAAATCATTTAAGAAAGATTTGTTAATTTGTCAAATTTACGTAGATGATATTATATTTGGATCTACCAATGTTACGCTGGGAAAGGAGTTTGCTTTTTTTATGCAGGATGAACTTGAGATGAGTATGATGGGAGAACTCAGATTCTTTATGGGAATCCAATTCAATCAAACTCCAGAAGGCACCTACATACATCAGACTAAGTATGTGAAGGAGCTTCTGAAGAAGTTTAATATGACTGAAAGCAAGTTGGCCAAAACTCCAATGCATCCTACAAGCAATCTTGGTAAGGAAGAGGTTAGTAAGAAAGTAGATCAAAAGCTCTACAGAGGTATGATTGGATCTCTTCTGTATTTGACTACTTCTAGACCTGATATTCTATTCAGTGTTTGTCTGTGTGCCAGATTCCAATCAGATCCTAGAGAATCACACTTAACAGCTGTTAAGAGGATTCTAAGGTATCTAAAAGGTACTACTAATGTGGGTTTGTGTTACAGAAGATCTAATGATTATAAATTAGTTGGATTCTGTGATGTTGATTACGCTGGAGACAGAGTAGAAAGAAAAAGTACTTCTGGAAGCTGCGAGTTTCTTGGAAGTCATCTGATCTCTTGGTTCAGCAAGAAGCAACCCACTATTGCGCTTTCAACAACAGAAGCATAATACACTGCTGCTGCTGGTTGTAGCACTCAGATGCTCTGGATGAAGAGTCATCTAGAAGACTATCAGATCCATGAGAGTAACATTTCAATCTTCTATGATAATACTTCTGCTATATGTTTGTCTAAAAACTCTATTTTACACTCTAAGGCAAAACATATAGAGATAAAACATCACTTCATCAGAGACTATGTTCAGAAGGGAGTTATCAGTTTAAACTTTGTTGATACAAATCATCAATGGGCTGATATTTTTACAAAACCCCTTGTTGAAGATAGATTCAAATTTATTCTGAAAAATATAAGTATGGATTTCTGTCCAGAATAAAATGTTTATCAGAAGAAATTTTTCTTAGATGAAAATGTTTTGACTCTGAAGTATTACATCTATTCATTTATTATTTATTATTTTATTTATTGTGTACAAATCTGAACTAAAAAACCTCAGAGGATCTGAACGTTGGCTAACGTTTCATTTCTTAAAGAAGTTTCATAAGCACATGCAAGCAAACACGTGTAATTCTGAATCTGAAAAGGTGGAGTGCACATACTGAATTGACGTTTGAGGTACTGTTTTTGAATATTGAGTTTCTCGTTTTCCCCCCAATTTTCAGAATCATTAATTGCTTGAAATGATTATATTCTTTTCATTAAATGCTAAGTGCAAGCGTGCTGAACGTGTGACTCTTGTGTGCCCTAATTTCTTCTATAAATGCCACAACTTTACACATTTCACACTTTTAACTCTCACGAACACCCTTGTATGCATTTCTTCTTGTTTCATTGCTTTCATCTCTATCTCAAACCCAAACATCTCCGTAACCCTAAATCTTCAAGAACAACAATGGCTACTTCATCATCAACTTCTGCTCAGTTCCAATCTTCAATGGCTGCTGTTTCTTCTTTAAACATGGGTGTTGTTGCTTTTAAGGAACCTATTAGAACTTTACTCACACCAGTTGATAAGCTTGAGGTCTTGTGTGAATCCATTGTTAACTTTGAATCGTTTGATGAAAACGGGTATGATCTTCGCCCCATTGTTGATGCACAGTGTTGGACTAACTTTTTTGATAGGCTGATGGGACCAGTTTATCCTTGTCTGGTGAAGGAATTCTGGATACATGCTTCTACTTTCCCTAAGTTCATAGTTTCTTATGTTCTGGGTAAAGAAATTGTTATAACTGAAGATCTTATAAGAAAACTCATAGGGTATGAGGAAACAGATGGTGTCACCAATATCCCAGTTGGGCGTGTGAATATGTTTGATGTGTATAGAGATGTTTGCTCATCTGGAGAAGCTTCTAACAAGGTTAAGGATTTGAAGCCAATTTACAGGATCTGGGCTAAGATTTTCATGAGTTGCATTCATCATATAAAATCTTCCAATTCTCCAGACTATGTTAACACTGATCAGCTATACTTCATGTATTATATGAGTCAGAGCACAAAGGTGGATCTGCCATATCTTCTGTTTAATCATCTGTGGACACACGTTAAACAGTCAAGGGAAGAGGTCAGAACCAAACATCAGAAGCTGAGGAACTGGATTCCAATGGGAAGACTTATCTCAGACATTCTGACTGAGAATGGTCTTGTTGATCATCTGGTAGAAGCTGGATTGAAGGAAGAGTTAGCTTCTGCAATAGGAAAACCTCTGAATGGGGAGAGTCTTAGGAGGATGAAAGTTGTAGAAGAAGTCACTTATGCACCAAAGAAAATAGATTTTGAAGAGGTCACTCAAAGAAGAATACCAATTGATAATTTTCCCATGTTCTTCGCTAATGAAACAAGGGAGATTATTCTGAAATACATTGCAGAGTGTATGAAGGATGGAACTCCTCTGCCAGCAAATCTGGTTCAGAAGGTAGGTGAACCTGCTCCAGATCTTTATGAGGCCAGACACAAGAAGAAGAGAAAGGTTGCTGAAGAAGGTTCTTTAAAACCCAAGAGGAAGGCTACTGGTGAAGCTGCTGCTGTCAAGCCTAAGAGGGTCAAGAAGCAAAAGGTCAATCCTCCAGAGGCAAGTTTAGATTCTATTCTTGAAACTGTCAAAGAGGTATTAAAATCTAACCAAACTCTCCATGAACCTATACCATCACCTTCACCTTATCCTCCTCGTGTTTCTAAACCTAATAAACCTTCTGTTACAGCTCCCTCTGTACCCCAACCTCAAGCAACTCCATCTGAAAAGTATACATCTTAACCAATACATTCTCAACCATCTGATATTCCCCAATCTGACAAACAAACACTTACACCACAACAATCATCTGAAATTCCCCCACCAGAACCACAAACTTCAAAACCTACAGAAATAACACCACAAGAAAAAGAACAACAACAACCACAACCAGAATCTATCCAACCATCTGAACCTTTCATACCTGAGTCTGATGTCTTAGATATTCAACCTTTGACAACTCTGGTTGATATCTCTTCCACATCCTGTCATTCATTTGAATCATCTGATTCATCTGAATCTGACTTACCACCAGAAATAAACTCACCGCCCTCACTCTGTGGCTATGAACCTAGAACACCTGAGTTTGTATCCTTTTATTCTTTCAAACCTCATCCTTCTGATCCCCTTCCATATGGTCTAAAACTCAAAAAAATTTACACCAGAATAGAAGCATCTGACCATACCATTCCATATAAACCTATTTCTTCAACTATCCTTCCCTCTGTTCTTCAAGCCTACCTAACACAACAATCGGATATCATTCCACCTGAACCTCTGCACTCTCAAAATTTTGTTTTTATCCCCTACACTTCTACACCATTTGATGTCATTCCCTATGCATCAAATTTCAAACAGTTCCTGTTTCCCAATTCATCTTCATCCAGATACAAAGCTTTCATTTCATCTGAACATCCTTCATTACCTTCTTATCCTCTTCCTCTGTTCATTATCCCAACCTTTACCATACCACCCCCACCTGAACAACCCAAACCATCACCTCTGGAAGCCTACGTTAAACCTAAAACCAGGCTAGATGTTAATGCTTTGTTTGCTAATTTCAAGAAAGAAATCAGGATGAGTTTAGACTCTGTAAAGGAGGAATGTATCTCAAGCATTAATCCAGAAGCTTCTGAAGAATGCTAGAATAAGTTCATTGCCAGATTCAACTCTGTGGCTTTTAATCTGAAGACCATTTGCTCTGATGACGCAAAGGTCAGATTTGTTGAAGTTGTCAGACATACGCTATGGAATGTGAACAGATCTCCAACATTGCTTCTTGAGGATGCACCTTCAACTTCTAAAGTAACTGCTACTTCTGAGACTATTGAAGAATCTGCTCCTGAAGTCACTCTGGAAACCAATCCATTAGCTCTGATGATTGTAGACCAACCATCTGAATCCGTGCCTCCAGAATCTGCATCTGCAATGATCATTGACTCTGCTCCTACTCTTGTATCTGAATTTGTTCCTTCTACTTCTTTTGAAGTTAAGAAAGAGAATCTAGACCTAGAAGACAAGATTGCTGTGCTGGAAGCTGGTCAATCTGAAATCAAATCATGGATGGCAAAACAAGATGAGAAGACAGACAACATACCGAAATGGATGGCTAAGCAAGAGGAATCTACTTCTGATATGACCCACATCCTTAAGCTTCTTGCATCACGTTTATCTTAGTTCTTATGTTTGTGCACTTTAAGTGTTATTTTGTTCTGTTTCTGCTTTTTCTGAATCATGTTTTATTATGAATGTACTCTGATTATTTATGAATGAATCTGTATGTTTGATTATTTGCTTTACATCTATTGATGTTATCAGTTTTATGCTATTATCTTCTGTTAACCTTTTATTTGTCTTTAAAAGTTTTCTTTTTGATTATGACAAACAGGGGGGAAAAAGAAATTATGTTTGTTCAAATATAAACAGTTACTAAAATGAAATTCAGACATAACAAATTATATCTAACATTGAATTTTAGTCTGTCAGAACTATAACGTATCATCTGACAAAATTCATTGAAGTTACCCTAAGAATTCCCAAACCAAACTTTTACTCAAACTAGTTTTAACCAGGCTCTGATAAGTCAAACCAGGTTCTGATTACCAGGCTCTGATCCTAGAAGTTAACCAGGCTCTGATTATGGAAAATAAACCAGGCTCTATTCTTGGAAAGAAAATCAGTAAGAGTAAACCAGGCTCTGGTTCTAGAAAGCAAATCAAGCTATTACCAAGCTCTGATTCTGGAAAGTATATTCTAACCAGAAGTTTTTCAACCAGGCTCTTAATCTGAATAGTATACTCATGCAAAAAGGGAAGTATTTTCTTCTATTAGAGTATTCATTTCAGGGGGAGATTCTTTATCTCAGGGGGAGTTATATATTTATCCTTTTTATTGAACAAAATTTCCTATGTTTTGTCATCATCAAAAAGGGGGAGATTGTTATAACACAAATAGGTGTTTAATTATATCTCTATGTTTTGATGATAACTCTAATGAAATTTTGTATTAAGAAAATATATAATCTAATTTTGTTCAAGTGTTTGTGTTTTAGATATTAAATTAAATATTCTTATGGAAGCAAAAATGCATCTGAACAGTAGTCTACGTAAAGCTCTGAAGCATCAGAAGCAAGCCATCAGAAGACTCTGAGCGCTGCCAGAAGAGACTCTGAAGCAGAAGCTGCAGAAGCATCTGAAGTGTAGCTGAAGATTTTGTATGAAGAGTTTCAAGCATTGTTTCAGAAGACTCTGAATGTACTTTACGCTGCAAGTACAGAGGCTCAGATAAACAATCATGTTCTGATTAGATCACTCACGCTAAAGCACTATTGCTGCAACTCTGATATCATTGAATTTAATCTGAAGAACAAGAAGCACATTAGAGGATCTGATGTTGTTTACATTTGAAAAGATTTCAGCATGTGAATAGACTTGGTACTATTCTCAACGTCCTCTCTGTCGCTACTGCGAAAAACGAGGCCGGCAAAATAGAAGAGTCGCCACCTTCTGTTATTTATCCCACAAAATGGGAAAGGAAACAATCGGAAAAACCTAACACAAAGTTATAAGACAAGGTCATAGCAACCATTGTCTGGATTCGAGAGTCGGTTATGCAAGGGGAAGGTATTAGCACCCCTCACGTCCATCGTACTCGATGGGATCCATGCTTGTTGTGTTTACCTGACGGGTTTGTTACATCTATCTACACTAAAGGTTTGGTCTAAAAAGAAAAGAAAATGACTCGGCAAAGCGTCGCACTTTATGCCTACGTATTCCCGTCTGGAACGAGAAATCAGAGTCAACGTAGTTCGCCTAACTACGGGGGAAGGTTGCTCGCCAAGATATCGCATTTTGTGCCTACGTACTTTCACACAGCATGAAAGATCAGAGCAAACGTAGTTCGGGACACGAAAGACACATGTTTGTCTTTTTTATCCGAGTAAGGTTAACAGACGGTTCCAGCAGTTGGTGTATGCAACTCGCTCGACGGAGACTTAGGCGTTTACTGTTTGCGGTAGAACCGGGAGTTAACAAAACTCTCCTTCTGAAAAGGGTTTCCAAGGATTAAAGGTCCAAGAGGACAAAAAGAGTTTGATCTTTGTTTTCTATTTTTTAGAGAAGTTTCTTTTATGGATGTTCGCAACTGATATCGCACTAGAGACTATGACCTGAGAGTGAATGCGTCGCATGTCACCCAAAGGGTGTCATACTAAACATCCAGACTGTTGAAAAGAAACTCTCCAACAATCCTTTCTCAAGTAGCTTAAGGCTCGTAGCGTATGACGTCAATTAACCTTTATTAATGTATCTTGATTTGTTTGAAGATGAGAAGAGAAAAGACGCACTAAAGGGGAACTGATACAATCCTAAAGTTGTCATGCAAAATTGATCCTATGGTTGAGGTTAGGAGGGAAGCTAACTAATGTCATCATGCATGGTTAGAACCCTAATGTCTGTCATAACTTCTCTTGAACAAGAGAAGTCAGAGTTCCTAGGGGAACATGGCAAAGGAAAACAAAACAGCAAAAGAAATAACTGTATAGAAACAACTATAAATAAAATGCATGCAATGCAACAAACAAGCAGAAGGAGCCAAGCTCAACTTCTAGAGCAAGCAAGCCCAGAGGCAACACACCAAGCACATGCAAGGGAGACAGATTCAACCTTAAACCAGCAAGCAAAGCCAATCAATAACAGTCATGCAGAGGCAGACAAACTCAACCTCTAGATGCAGACAAGCAAAGGGAGCTATTCTCAACCTTTAGGATGCTCTTAGGCCTAGATCACTATATGAGAAACCTAGTCTAATGCATCACATAGTCAATCAATCACACAAGTAAAGCAGAGCAATCAGAAAAACAGCAGACAAATCAGCTCAACAGCAGAGCAGATAAACAGCAAACAAACAAACAGTCAACAAACAACTTCAAACCATCTTCAAGAGAAGTCTTCATCTTCATGCTTCAACCAGCTCCAACAAAAGGGAAGAGAAATAGCATCAAGATATTGGATTGATGATGGGAAGCAGGAAGGAAACCAAGGGAATCCAACCTGACACTCAACCAGTCATCAGAGAAAAGCACCCTTAAAGGTTCTACCTCTTGTAAAATGCCACACATCCTTCCAAAGGAAGGATGAGGCTCTCACATAGGGACCTTGAATCATAGGATGATAATGGAAAGCAATCAAAGCAATCCATGTTTATTTGAAGAAAAAAAGAAAGCAACTAAGCTCTTCCTAACCCTAATTGAACAAGCTACAAGAAAGCAACTCAAAAGGAAACAAAACACCAAAATAAAGCTCCACAATCAAGCAAACAGAAGCTTAAACATGTCTAAAACACCCTCAAAGAAGATTAGCAAGCTTATCATGCACTAAAGGCAACCATTGGGGTCAATCTAAGGCAAGTGCTATGTTGAAAACAACTTAAAATTAGCCTAAGTACTAAATCTATGAAAAATCCTAAAACACCTTCTAAAATCCTAAGAAATTTCTAAGGGAACCTAAGTATGTTAAGGACCTATGGGCAAAGGATCAGAACCTTAATCTAAATGGAAGTCACCTAAAGAAATCCTAGATCACAAGGTATCTAATTAAAACCCTAAAATGGAATGTCTAATGATCCTAATCCAAAACAGAACCTATTGTTATCTAAAAAATCTAAATAAAATCATAGGGTATCATGCATCTCTAATCTACCAGCTAGCAAAAAAATCAGCCCCAAACTCAATACCTATTGCAAGAACAAAAATCAACAAAAACATGTATCAAATATACAAATATTAAGAAATTAATAAAATGGAGAAAATCAAATTAAATTGAAAAATAAGCAAAAATCAAATGTAAGAGCATAGAAAATCACAAATAAAAAGAGGAGCATGGAGATATTTTTATATTATTTTTCTGATGAAAATTGAAATTAAAATGAATTAAAGTATGAAAATGCCATTAAAATAAAAAGAAAATCAAATAAAAGAAATAAAATGCAAGATAAAAGGAGGGGCGTTGGATGGAATGACTCAGTCTCCTAATCTAAGGCTTGCCAGCGTGCCACTTCAGCTGCCACATCAGATTAATTAAACGACTGTGTTTCAATCCAAAAACTCAAATCCTCAGAATAAGACATGGTCGTTGGATGTGCATACAAAGTCCATCTTCAGGCAGGATCCAAGGGCTTAAACATCATCTACTTCGTTTGAATGGGGAAAGGGAGGGAACATTGCAAAGGTGGCCGGAGATGACCTTCGGTCATCTTCTCCGGCGAGCACACACTTGCAGGTCAGGGAAACTCAATGAAACTTATACAGATCCACTCCAAATTCCGTGTAGAACTCAAATATGATCTCCAAATTTCCTAAATCCTCATAGATTCTCAAACACGATGGAGATCTTAAATTATGCATAATTTTGTAACCTCACCATTCCTCAAACTAAAACCATAGATCTGTTCCTCTTGTTACACTGATCAACCTAAACTAAATAGATCATGTAGAATCCTCAAGATCAGGCCACACCAATTCCAAACAGAAATCACATCGCATCCTATTTTGTCTCTAATCATCCAGATTTCTATCCAAAATTCATCTAAGCTTCAACCTAATGCTTAACCACATACTAATCCAGGCTAGATCATGCTAGAATCAGTGTAATTTCGAAAGTTACATACCTGGTTTTGAACTTTAAATTGAGGCAGTTATGGAGTGTTTCTTGGCTTCAAATCGTGCAGAAACTTTCCATGAAGTGTGCTGAAGAAGAAGGACACCTTGAATTGCCTTGGAAACCTCTCAATCAGAATTCACGATTCTCACTTTTTTCTCTTGAACTCAAACTTCAATCTCTGCTTCCAGCACGAATCAATCACCAAACCTGAGCAAAACCTTCTTCTGAACTTAAATAGAGATGGTTTATGGGCTTTTGAGGTCCAATTGAGGCCCAAATCCAGAAATTCGCATTTCACTTTTCTTTTAAAAACTCAATCATGGAGAGCATGAACTCTGGCTCAAAACTTCCCTTGGAAGCTTTCATTCTATCCCTTGTGGTCTGGTGAGAGTGTCTAGAGTGATTAGAGAGCTTGAATTCATCCCATGACCAAATTTGGATGTGTTGCTTACTTATGAAGTAACAAGCCACAAAACTATGAAATTTACCTCAAATGAAAATTTTAAAAATGCCAAAGTACTCAAAATGTTTTTTCTGATTAAAATGAGTATTCATATGGCCTATTTTGAACACAAATGAATTAATCATGAATTTTTCAATTAAATGCCTTTAAATTCTCCCTTTTGCAAAATTTCTGAAACCAAGTCTCACCCTAAGCCAAATCAATTCATCATGAGGACATGGTTGACCTAAAAACATCATTTTGAACAAGTTTTGTGTTGAACAAAACTTCATTTGAAGCTTTCAAGATGGTGAAAATGACCTATAATGCCAAATGACCTATAATCTCACTTTCCCAAAATACCCCTGACTTGTAAACCTCATAACTTGAGTTCCACAAATCAGATGGAAGACTTCTAATACAATTTGGAAAGCTACAATCAAGACCTACAACTTTCATGTTGGCCAAAAGTTTAGGAGAAACACCCTTCTAGGTTAAAGGTTCCTGGGAAGTTGGTGAACTTTCACAGACAAATTTCACATTCCTCAGATGACCTGTTACTTATCTGGACCATAACTTAAGTTCTATAAATCCAATGGAGGACTTCCAGTACTCAAATTAAAGCTAAGAGCATGCGCTTACAAGTTTCATATTGTCCAAAAGTGGAGATGAAACTTGCATCTTGAGATAAGTGGTCTTGAAGTTAGGCACTAAATAGGGGATTTTACCCTGAGAACTTTAATTTAGCAACTCCTCACACTGTGAACTTTCTTGAATAGATCTTGGAATATTATCTCATGTATCTCAACACAACTATCCATGATTACAAAGACTTAGAATTGGGCTTTGACCATCTTCAATTACACAGTTGACTTAGGGTTATTCAGATGAAAACCCTAATTGCAACACCCTCGACTGTGGCTCTTCACACTTGGCATAATGACATGATTGAGCTCCACCATGACCCTCAAGGCACTCTATGAGCTCCCTCTATCCCTGATCAAGGCTCTATAACCCACTGATGGTCTTCAATTGGTCCTCAACTTAGGAGATTAATCACATACAAACAACTGAACTTCTCAAGAACCCAACCCTCTTCTTGATGACTATGGTGACTTCTTAAGCTTGAATAAGACCTCTAGATAGGATCCTCTGGATATAAACCACACTTGATCCCCTGCACAAATGAATAATGCTATTCTATGCAAATTTTAGATCAATGATATGCTAATGCAATGAAACATAAACCAAGTAAGAAAAGGTTAGGCAAATTTTGGGGTGCAACAGCTGCCCCTATTCAAGCGGCTTAGACCTGACTGGATGAAAAACGAACGACTTTCAACCAATCGAGATAGAAGGCGTTTGAATACCAGAGAACCCGGAAATTTGCTAACCGAAGAAATAAACTGCAAAACTGCTTGGGGAAAAAGATCTAGAAAATTGAATCTGGTTGTCACGGCAACAACTGATCCATCATCTGATACAGAACATGATTTCAACATAAACCACCTGTGTGACGCCATAGGCGTTGAATCCACATTATACGCTACATTAAGGGGGCACTACGTCAAGCGCGTCATCCCTGTACTATCCGGGATCTTCCTTTTCCAAGCCACTCTGCGGGGAAAATCTGGCAACAACTCCAAAGTCTAATTATGAAGCCGTTCAATGCTGATAACAACTTCAAAGTCAAATTATGAAGCCATTTGATACTGACGACAACTCCAAGGTCTAATTATGAAGCCGTGTAATGCTGATAATAACTTCAAGGTCTAATTATGAAGCCAATCAATGTTAATAACAACTTCAAAGTCTAATTATGAAGCTGTTCAAAGAAACTTCGCCGAACTTTAAAGTCTAATTATGAAGCCGCTCAATGTTGATGTAACAGCTACTAGAGAAAAAATCTGCCGAACTCCAAAGTCAAATTATGAAGTCTGCAATGCTGACATAACAGCTACTCGAGGAAAATTCTGCCGAACTCCAAAGTCAAATTATGAAGCCTTCTAGAACTCTTCCAGGTAATTTCTAACAACAACTTCAAAGTCTAATTATGAAGCCGTTTAGAACTGACAATAACTCCAAGGTCTAATTATGAAGCCATTGAATATTGGCAACAACTTCAAAGTCTAATTATGAAGCCATCCACAGCTGCTAACAACTTCAAAGTCTAATTATGAAGTCGTGCGATGCTGGTAACAACTTCAAAGTCTAATTATGAAGCCGTTTCAGCCATTCGAAGAAACTCTGTCGAGGAATTTCTGACAACAACTCCAAAGTCTAATCATGGAGCCGTTGTAATGCTGACATAACAGCCACTTGGGGAGAACTCTGCCGGGGAAATTCTGACATCGACTGCCAGACCTTAACCTTGACGACGAGTACTGACCTCAACCGTCTAATCGCTGAAATCTTTCTTTTAAAGTGATGACAACAACTTCAAAGTCAAATCCTGAAGCCTTGACAACAAGTAATGACTTCAACCGTCTAATCACTGAAATCTTCCTTTTCTGAAATGCCGACGACAACAATCAGAGGAAAACTCCGTTGGGGAATTTTCGACAACAACTTCAAAGTCTAATTATGAAGCTGCATAAAGAAAACTCCGCCGGGGAAGAAGAGAAACTTAGTCAAGCACCTCTGACGAGGGAACATATGATAGGACGAACGTTATCATCACATATCTCATGCCCCGAATTCGAATATCCGAAAACCACCCTAAACAAGAATTCCAATTACCTGCAGGGAAAAACACCTGAAAACAAAGAGGTAACCCACCTGGCTTATGTTTCAAAATGCATATGTTTGAAAATGGCGTAATGCTCCATATAAGATGGAATGCTACGCATTTGGGGTTGATGAAAATATGATGCAGATATGATGCAAATGCAGGCTCGGGCTGCCAGAGAAAAGCTGGATACTGAACCGCTTCAGCAAAATAAATGCTGAAGACAAAGCAAACTCCGCTGGGGATAACCGAGTATCACAAAATTATTCTAGCAAAATAAACACTGAAAAGGTGAACCGACTCCGCGGGGGAAAGAAACAATCCTGCTGGGGGATAGTTTTACGATCCGGAGTTACGAACTCTGCTGAGGATAATCAACCTACTAGAGGAAAGATCACCTGCTGGAGACCAGAAAGAGCCATCCTGCGCGGGGATGAACTTTTCAAACCATGGACAACCTGATGATACCCTGTGAGGACTTCACTGGGGATTACATGCACACGCGACCACTATTGAGGATGCACATTACTCGCATACGACTCCTGTGGGGATAAAGATGCAATTCCATCTGCTGGGGAGGAATAAAATCACCTAGAGCTTGTTCCTACGTTAAGGGACTCTGGCTGGGGAAACACGATCCCTTATCTGTTTGTTGCGAAGATAACGACCCTGTAAAATATGAACAATAACAAGATATCCCATACAAAAGGAAATATCCAGGTCAATAGCCGTGACAATTGCTCAGTCAATTCAAAGTTTTAATAATTATTGGTCGAGGCCTGCAAGTTTATGCACGTGCAAGTTTATCAAAAACATCGGCGTTTTCCACAAACAAAACAGTTAAAACAAGAAACAAACATCAAGTACTGAATAGTATGCGTTTATTGATAACGGGCCTGTAAATAGGAAAAGCTTTGTACAATGGATGCAACTCCTGAAAAGAGGAAGCTACAAAAATAAATACAAATATGTATAGAGGTACAAAGAAATTTGTATACATGTCGGCAACGTGAAACAGACGAACACCATGAGCTGATCCTCCTATAACTCGCCTGACTCCGACGCTTTCCCGATACTCCATCCTCGGAAGAGACTGACTTGGATAATCGACCCTCAAGTACTCCCAAACCACTAAGCAATGCAGTATCAAACTCGGACCACGGTTATTTGCTTTTTCAATCCCTAACTTTTGCCTGAATCACCCTTTGCGGGTTTTCAATTCACCGGGATACCCTTTTTTGCCGAAGTTTCCTTTTCAGGTTTTCGACTTCGCGGGTATACATCTTTTTCAATTTTATCCCTAATTTTTGCCCGAACCTTTTCTTTTTCTTTTTGGTTCGCCGGGATGCCCCATTTTTGCCTGGACTCTCTTTTTTCTGTCCAGCGGGTCTCTTTAAGCAAAGTATTTTTTAACTGCGTCCGAGTTCACAGGGGATGAAAAATCCTCGCCATCCATGGTGGACAACAGTAAGGCTCCTCCGGAGAAGACCTTTCGAACGATGTATGGACCTTCATAGTTGGGAATCCATTTGCCCCTGTGATCTGATTGTGGTGGGAGAATCTTCTTTAGCACAAGATCGCCCGTCTGAAAGCTTCAAGGGCGCATCTTCTTGTCGTAAGCTTTCTTCATTCGGCTCTGGTATAAACGACCATACGCGATAGATGCAAGTCTCTTCTCATCCATCAGACTGAGCTGATTCAGCCTATTCCTTACCCACTCTGCCTCATCAAGTTGGACGTCGAGCAAAACCCTCAAGGAAGGAATCTCAACTTCTAATGGTAGGACAGCCTCCATACCATACACTAGTGAGAAAGGTGTTGCCCTGGTCGATGTGCGTACCGTCGTACGATAACCATGCAATGCAAAGGGCAACATCTCGTGCCAGTCTTTGTATGTCACAACCATCTTCTGAACTATCTTCTTGATGTTCTTATTGGTCGCTTCGACAGCGCCATTCATCTTGGGTCGATAGGGAGATGAATTACGATGCTCAATCTTGAAATTCTGGCACAATTCTTTCATCATCTTGTTATTCAGGTTCGAACCATTGTCAGTAATGATTCTTTCGGGGATGCCGTAACGACATATGATATCCTTTTTGATAAATCGGGCTACTACTTGCTTGGTGACATTAGCGTAAGACGCTGCTTCAATCGACTTGGTGAAGTAATCAATAGCTACCAAAATGAACCGGTGTCCATTGGATGCGGTGGGCTCAATTTTCCCAATCATATCTATGCCCCACATGGAGAAAGGCCACGGGGACGCCATAACGTTCAAAGGGCTTGGCGGCACCTAAATCTTGTCTGCATAAATCTGGCACTTATGACACTTCTTTGCAAACTCGAAGCAATCTCTTTCCATTGTCAGCCAATAATACCCTGCCCGTAATAACTTTCGAGACATAGCATGTCCGCCGGCGTGCGTGCCAAAGGTACCCTCGTGGACCTCCTCCATGAGCAGATTAGCCTCTTTCTCATCAACACATTGCAAAAGCACCAAATCATGGTTTCTCCTATACAAAACACCATCTGGATTCAAGTAGAAATTGCCAGCCAATCTCCTAAGAGTCTTCTTATCATGGTTGGATGCCCCAGTCGGATACTCTTGGTTCTTTAGGAAATTCTGGATATTAAAATACCACGGCTTGCCATCGGAAGCTTCCTCAATGGAGAATATGAAGGCGGGCCTATCAAGGTGAGATATAACTATCCTGGGAGCATCATTCCAGAAGTTAACTTTTTACATGGAAGACAATGTCGCAAGAGCGTCAGCCATCTGATTTTCTGCCCGTGGCACATGGTGAAACTCTACTATGTCAAAGAAAGGCAACAACCTCCTTGCATAATTCATATACGGTATCAGATTAGGCTGACGAGTCTCCCATTCTCCCTTGATCTGGTTCACGACTAGCGCGGAGTCTCCATACACATCAAGATTTTTAATCCTCAAATCAATAGCTTCCTCAAGACCCATGATACACGCCTCATATTCAGCTTCATTATTGGTAACTGGAAATGTCAATCTGGCCGTGAACGGGATGTGCATCCCATGGGGAGTCGTAATGATTGCCCCAATTCCACTTCCATACGAATTAACAGCACCGTCAAAAATCAATTGCCATTGGGAACCCGGCTCAGGACCTTCACCATGCAACGGCTCTTCGCAATCTTTCATCTTTAAGTACATGATATCCTCGTCAGGAAAATCAAACTTCATTGGCTGATAATCATCGATTGGCTGCTCAGCCAGGTACTCTGACAATATGCTACCTTTGATAGCATTTTGCGAGACATACTGTATATCATACTCTGTCAGTACCATCTGCCATCGGGAAATCCTTCGGGAAAGTGCGTGCTTTTCAAAGACGTATTTGATCGGATCCATCTTCTAAATCAGCATGGTTGTATGATTTAGCATGTATTGTCTTAGACGTTTGGCAGCCCAAGCAAGTGCACAACACGTCTTTTCGAGCATTGAGTAACAGGACTCACAATCTGTGAACTTTTTACTCAAGTAGTAGATCACATGCTCTTTTCGTCCAGTCCCGTCATGTTGACCGAGAACACACCATACTATTCTCAAGAACCGTCAAGTACATGATCAATGGTCTCCAGGCTACTGGGGGTATCAAAATCGGAGGTTCCTGCAAGTATTCTTTTATTCTTTCAAACGCCTTTTGACAATTTCCGTTCCAGACAATTGCCTGATCTTTTTTCAACAGTTTAAACATTGGCTCACACGTGGCTGTAAGTTGAGATATGAACCGGGCAATATAGTTCAACCTCCCCAAAAAGCCACGAACCTCTTTCTCCGTTTTTGGCGCTGGCATTTCTTGTATCGCTTTTATTTTAGCAAGATCAACCTCAATTCATTTTTCGCTAACAATGAACCCCAGTAGCTTACCAGATCTCACCCCGAAGGTGCACTTGTTAGGATTCAGCCTCAGCCTGAATTTCCTAAGCCTTTCAAACAACTTCAGAAGATTCACTAGATGCTCTTCCTCCGTCTGGGATTTGGCAATCATATCGTCAACATAGACCTCAATCTCTTTATGCATCATGTCATGAAAGAGCATTATCATAGCATGTTGATATGTTGCCCCAGCGTTCTTCAAACCAAAGGGCATCACTTTGTAGCAGAACGTTCCCCACGGGGTAATAAAAGTTGTTTTCTCCATATCCTCCGGCGCCATCTTAATCTGATTATAGCCTGAAAAGCCGTCCATGAAGGAAAACACCGAGAATTGAGCAGTGTTGTCGACCAACACGTCAATATGAGGAAGCGGGAAATCATCCTTAGGGCTCGCCTTATTCAGATCCCGATAGTCAATGCACATCCAGACCTTACCATCTTTCTTTGGTACAGGTACTATATTGGCGACCCAAGGAGGGTAAGTTGTAACAGCCAGGAAACCAGCGTCCCACTGTTTCTGTACTTCCTCTTTAATCTTTACAGCCATATCTAGTTTTGTTCTTCTGAGCTTTTGCTTGACCGGCGGACAGTCTTCACGCAATGGCAAGCGGTGGACCACAATATCAGTGTCTAGCCCAGGCATATCTTCATAAGACCAAGCAAAGATGTCACTATACTCTCGAAGCATCTCGACAAGTCTCTGCTTGATATCGCTTTGCAGCGCAACCCCTATTCGAACATTCCTGACAACTTCGTCTGAACCCAAATTAATGATCTCAATATGCTCCTGATGAGGCAGAATGATTCTCTCTTCTTGTTTCAAAAGACGAGTCAACTCTTCTGGTAAATCGTTGTCCTTAACAACCTCTTCCTCGGCTTGGAATATCGGGTGCTCAAAGTCGAAGCGAGTCATAGGGAGATCCTGATCGGTGTCATCTGAAATTTAGATCCTGCAAGAAAAAGGGTTAAATGCTTCAAATGATATGCAAACGAAGCATACGACCACATTGCCATTTTATTGTAAAAATAAAAACAGAAAAAACAGGGATCACAAAATTTTCATGAGGAAAACGCCTTTATTTAATGATTAAAACAAAGCATACACATAAACAAGTAGGCCCTGAAATAAAATCACTATGCCCCGGGTAGGACATAGGATTGTACAATAATCGAAAAACAAGGCATTACTGTTTCGACATCACTTGAACAAAGTCCTGGATAGACCAGTTGCATAGGATCTGTCCTGGCTCGCTGGGCTTGATCCATGAGTCCATGTCACAGTCGCTATCTCCATCTTCACTGTCAGACACAGCATTGATGTGCTCAAAACTGACTCCTCCCGGAGTGAACACAATCGGCCCTTTGAACTTTGGCTTGCTCTGTGATGAAGATGATGACGACGGGTGGTACCCAAAGCCGAACTTGTCCTGCTTAACAGGAATCTCCAGAACTTGACCCCAACCTTTGGTCTCCCCGGCCTGAACTACCGCTTGTGTTTCCTTGTACGACGACATATCCACTTCTGGCCCACTACTTATGACAGGAGATTTGTCTCTGATCTGCACCCCTTCAAAGGCTTGGCACAATGTCTCATGGATCTCACAATCCACTTCGACATATTTGAACGATGACAGGTGGCTAACCAGGATGTCTTCCTCCCCACATATGGTGACAATGCTACCACCGACCGCATATTTAAGCTTTTGGTGCAACGTAGACGTCACAGCCCCTGCAGTGTGAATCCACGGTCGTCTAAGCAAACAGCTATAAGTTGGTTGTATGTCCATGATATAAAACACAGTGTCAAACACTTCTGGACCAACCTGGATTGGCAAAGTCAATTCTCCGAATACGGACCTTCTAGTCCCATCAAATGCCCTCACTAACAAGTCACTAGGCGTGCAGATTACTCCTCGGGTATCTAGCTTCAACAATGCTTTCTTGGGCAAAACTTTCAGGGATGAGCCAGTGTCAACCAGGACATGAGACATAACAATGCCCCTACATTCAACAGAAATATTCAACGCACTGTTATGGTTGCGGCCCCTGGGTGTCAAATCAAAATCAGTAAAGCCAAGGCCATGCCCCGCATTTACGTGCGCAATCACTCCCTCGAGCTGATTCACGGATATCTCCTGGGGTACATAGGCAGCGTCAAGAGCTTTTAGTAACGCGTTCCGGTGAGCCTCAGAACAAAGCAACAAAGAAAAAATTGAGATCTTGGAAGGCGTCTGCTGCAGATGATCGACAATTTTATAATCGCTCTTCCGAATTAATCTCATGAATTCTTCCACATCTTTGGTCAAAGCCTCTTTTTCCTTCTCCTGAGAAGGTCCTTCTCCATCGACTTTACCTTTTCCTATGGCAACTCTCTCAGCTTCTACTTCTGGTGACGCAAAGATTCTGCCACTGCGGGTTATGCCCCCTGCCCCTACAAGGTTATCAACTGACCCTACCGGCGGGCTCGGCAGGTTAATCTTCTCTCCATTAAAATAAACTTACGCCCCATAATTCCAAGGGATGGCTTTAGTGCTTTCATACGGAATGGGTCCAGCTTTAGTTATTGTGATAGTCGGCCTCTTGGGAGGTGCCGATATCGTGACAGTTTTGAACGGGATCGTAACCGTTGCAACTTCACCCTGCCTTTCAGCTATTGCCTCAACACGCTTCTCTTCAGCAGTACGGTCGAATTGCAATGTACCCTCATCAATCAACCCTTGAATACCTCTTCTCAAGTTATCACAACCTTTAGGCCGGGCCAAACAACCAACACAATCTGTATCACAACCAGGGAACACCCCCCCTTTCAGCAATATGCTCTTGACATAACCCAGAGGCGTCTTCAATTCACCCATGTTCATAACCAGATTCAGACTAGCATCTTCCAAATTTGCACCCACCTGTGTAGATCTGTGAGCTGGCATCGGATTCTTCTCAATGTTGGGTGCCTCATTACCGAAGTTTATAGCCTTGCTATCTAACAAATCTTGCACCTTGTGCTTGAAAGCATGGTAATTCTCGATGCTATGACCGGGTGCCCCGGAATGGAAGTCACAATGCGCATTAGCGTCATACCCGAAAGGAGGCGTGCCCTTTAACGGAGCCTATGTCCTTTTCTCAACAAGCTGCAATTGTAACAAAGTTGGAAGAAGCTGAGCATACGGCAACGGAGGTGCATCAAATACTCTCTTCACAGCCCTATCCCGACTTTGATATCTCTGTGGAGCAGCATTCTGTCGTCCCTGTTGTTGCTGTGACTGTTGTTGTTGCTGTTGAGGTATAGGAATTGTCACACTAGCAATCTGCTGCTGACTGTACTAGTTTCGACCTCTACCTCTTCCTCGGGAGTTGTATACTGAATTGGCATCCCCCTGTCTCTTATTTCCAAAAGCCTTTTTACCACCTCCAGCTGAGGTTGACTCTCCCGCTTGAATCTTACCAATCTTGACACCATTCTCAATATGTTCCCCCAAGAGTATCAACTCAGAAAAGTTACTCGTCGTGCAATTGATAAGTCGGTCATAGTACAAACCAGAGAAAGTGCCCACAAACATATCCACCAACTCACGCTCCACCATGGGTGGGTGCACCCTGGCAGCTAGCTCACGCCACCTCTGGGCGTATTCTTTGAAACTCTCGTCGTTCTTCTGAGAAAGATTTTGGAGCTGGACCCTGTTCGACGCAAGGTCGCTGTTATATTGGTAATGCTTGACAAAAGCTTCTGCTAACTCCTTCCAGCTACCAATTTGAGTAGGCTCTAACCCCATGTACCATTCCAATGACGGTCTCGATAAGCTGTCTTGGAAAAAATGCATCAGCATCTTTTCGTCATCAGAGTAGGCGGACATTCTCCGATAGTAAGATCGCACGTGAACTCTCGGGCAAGTATCCCCCTTATACTTGTCAAACGTGGGAGCTTTGAACTTGATTGGTACCCTCAAGCCAGGGACCAATCCCATGTTAGCCACATCCAACCCCGTGGAGTTATGATTAGCAAGATTCCTAATCTGTTCTTCCAACAACCTGAACCTTCTATCACTGTCAGCGGGCATCTCAAGATCTCTGCCTGGCGGAGGGAAAGCATCTTCCTGACGATCTTCGCCCCAGTGAGAATCCTCATTACCATAACCAGCATAAGCAGTATTGGGACCAAAACCAGCCTGATTGATCCTAGGACCGTATCCCATATTACCAAAACCTTGATTTCCAGCACCTGGCCCAAAACCAGCATTGTGAGCACCCATTCCAACACCATTGTGGCTTGCATTGCCAAAACCTGCATTAACGAAGCCCTGATTGTCGTAGCCCTGATTACCACCAAAACCAACGTTGGCAACACCAAAACCCATACCGGTATTCCCAGCACCGAGACCAACATTCCCAATGCCAACATTGAACCCAGCATTTCCAGCACCAATGTTTCCATTAGTTTCCACATGCCCATTACTGTTACCAGTCACATTTCCGTTCCCAGCTCTGTTACCATTCTCAGTCGCATTGAGGACAACCACTGGTACAGCATCACCAGCTTGGAGAGTCTCGCTGTGAGGAGGATCAATAGCAATTCTTCCATGTAGCACACCCTGACTGTCAACCCTAGCAATGAGAGGCTGCACCAGAGTTTGCAGCTGCTACTGGCCCTTGGCCATAATTTCTATCATCTGCATGAACTGCGCCATCCGGTCGCGCATCTCTTGCATCTCAGTCTACATCTGATCCATGGCTTTCTTACAATTGCTTCTGGTAGAGTAGCGATGAATTCGCTGATCGACAATCCTGGAACCTGCATCAACAGAGGGTTAGGAAACACGGTACAAGGTACCTGATATGCAAATGATTTATGCAAATGCAAACGTGTGTCTGTGCGTTAGGGAGATTTTTCCCCCGATTCGAGTGCCACAATGCAAGTGCTGATAACAAGAAGTCCGGATCTAGTCACTAAAATAACATCTCATATATAGATGGTCCAACAAGGCAGTAGTACAAAGTCAATGAATACATGAGGAATCAATAGCATGACCTCAACCAACAAGCCTGGTGATGGTCAGCCTACAACAAGAATTAGAAGAAAAAACAAAGGGTTACAAAGATAATCAAGTGCGACATCGGGCACGAAACTCCTCTAGTAACTCTCTAGTCTCGAGGTGATCAGGTTGAGTGAATAACCCCTCAACAAGCAACTCTCTCTGCATA
The DNA here is from genome assembly GCA_963859935.3 of Lathyrus sativus. Classification (NCBI taxonomy): domain Eukaryota; kingdom Viridiplantae; phylum Streptophyta; class Magnoliopsida; order Fabales; family Fabaceae; genus Lathyrus; species Lathyrus sativus. The sequence continues at coordinate 180,420,271 of OZ012740.1, read as the reverse complement.
ATAATGCACTGGACACCTTCAACTGAATCTTCTCACGCTCCCTGGCCAAAGCAATCTTCTAACTTCCGCTTCTTATACTCGAACCTCTGTTTGCAATCTTTCAGGTTAGCGATAGCTTTGTTCAGCATGTCCTCAGTGGCATATCTATGAGCGGTTTCCTCATCAAACCTCTTCTCACTAGCCTTCACCTGAGACTTCAATTTGGAGATCTGCTGTTTCAGTTTGTCCTCCCTCTCTATGTTGTTGGCTATAGTGGCATTCCACTGCTGATTGAACTTGGATATTTTCCGGTATGCTTCATCCAAGTGCTGCTTCTTGGTAGCCAGTACATCGTTGACATATTTGAAGTCCAAACCCAAACGCTCACGATCGGCTATCTGCTTCGTCAAATCCGTGCCCAACCTGTTCACCAACTCTGTCTGCTTCTTGAAAGAATGGACGGCTTCATTTCTCTCGCTTCTAACATGTGCCAACTCTTTCTCCAACTCTTCATTGGCCTTTTTCAGCTCTTCTCTCTCAACTAACACCTGATTATACTGCTGAATAGGCACGGTAGTAGGTTCTTCCATCACTGGAGGGCACTCCTGCTTAGCAGGTGGAAAAGGCATCCCTATGGTCTCTGCTCTGGTATTGACCCAGGTCACATACGGAGCATAAGCTTGGCTATTGCTTTTACCCAATAATGACTTCCCTCGTCTACTGATATCATTCCAGGCCTGCTGAAGCTTAGATAACATATCCCCCTCTAGAAGACCGATGAGGTACAGAGATTCCTGCACCTCTTCATCCTTTGGCGGAACTCTCAAAGCATAAGCAAACTGTCTGAAAAAGAGAGATGGATTATGGTTGATACAACCCTTTCTTCCAATCAAAGGCACATTTGGAAACCCACTGCAGCTGAATATAACCTCAGTACCCAACATATCTCTATCAAACCAAACAACACTCTCTGCTGATAAACCCATCAAGCGCTCAGACCACTCAGATGTGGCTGCAGATGAAGCAAAGAGACCCTTCTTGGGTAGGTGACTAACAAACCATCTGTATAGTAAGGGCACACAGCATGATACATTCTTACTGTCGCTACTGCGAAAATCGGCACCAGCTATGACAGAAGAGTCGCCACCGTGCGTTATTTATCCCACAAGAGGGAAAGGAAACGCTCAGAGTAAACCTAACACAAAGAGGGAAAGGAATGGTCATCGCAACCAAATCCTGGATTCGAGAGTCGGTTACGCAAGGGGAAGGTATTAGCACCCCTCACGTCCGTCGTACTCGAAGGGATCCACGCTTGTTTTCTATCTAAGGGTATGTTATTCTATCTACTCTAAAGGTCTGGGTTAAAAAGAAAAGAAAATGACTCGGCAAAGTATCGCACTTTATGCCTACGTATTCCCGTCTGGAACGAGAAATCAGAGTCAACGTAGTTCGCCTAACTACTGGTTAAGATGAGAAGGTTGCTCGCCGAGATATCGCATCTCGTGCCTACGTACTTTCATACGGCATGAAAGATCAGAGCAAACGTAGTTCGGGCTACGGAAGACACAAGCTTGTCTGACATTTTTTTACCTCCTTAAGAAAGGGTTTTCCTGATTAAGGGTCCAAGAGGACAAAAACAGAGTTTGAATGTTTGTTTGAATTTTTTATGAAAGAACTGTTTTTTTAGGATGTTTGCAATCTCAGTCGCACTAGAGACTATGACCCAGGAGTGAACGCTTCGTATGTCACCCAAAGGGTACCACACTAACATCCAGATTACTGGAGAGAGACCCTCCACCAACCTTTTCCCAGATAGCTTAAGGCTCGTAACGCACGACTTCAATTAACCTTATTACTGTGTTTTTGAATTGTTTTAAGATGAGAAGAGAAAGACACCCTAAAACTATGGTTGAAAGGGAATCTACCTACAGTTATCATGCATGGGTCAAAACCTAATGTCGGTCATAATTCCCTCTTGCACAGAGGAAATCAGAGATCCTAGGGGAAAACAGCAAGAGAAAACAAGCAGTAAACAGTAAACAGTAAAATGCATGCTATGCAACAATACAAGCGAGGCAAGGGAGAAAATAACAGGCAAGAGGAGACAAGCTCCACCTCCAACCTAGAGATAATCAACACAAGCAAACAGACAATACAACAAAAGGAAAACATAGGAAGTAGCCCAACAACAGCAACGGTCTTCAGCAGATAGCAACTTTAATCCTCAACAGCAACAGCTCTAAACAGCAAATCCTCTTGACAGCAAAGTTGACAGCAAAAGACTTCTTCTTCAAGCTAGCTTCTATCTTCAAGCTTCATCAAACTTCATCTTGAAGCTCTAGAAAGCACACTCCAAGCAGAGGAATAATCACTAAGATCAAAGTTGCAATGTTGAAAACCAAATGAAAACCAAAGGAAATCATCAAGTACCAACATTGAAATGGAAAGGCATCCTCAAAGTTCTACTCAACTATGGGCATACCACACATCCCTCCAAAGGAGAGATGGAGTTTCCCTAGGAGGACTTTACATCATTGGATAGAATAGAAGCACACAATGCATTCTATATTTGATGAAAGAAATCAAAACTAGCTCTAATGGCTCTTCCTAAAACCCTAATTTCCTAAGCTCCTAAAACAACTCCTAAAAGAAAAGGAAACTTCAACTCCAAGCTCCAATCTTCAAGCCACAGCAGCTACAACAATTCTAGAAGACCTCCCAAGAAGGAAACCAAGCAAATCCAGCCCCAATGTCACCAACAAAACCAAACAAGCAAAGGCACACAAAATAGAACACCACAAGCACAAGCAACTTGCAAAATATAACTAAAATAGAAAACAAAGTTGTAAAATTCTAATAAAATTCCTAGGGGAATATACATGTTAGAAAAACCTAGGGTTAAAATATTAAAGCCTAATTCAACTTCTAAGTCACCTAAATAATTTCTAGATTAAAAGGTATCAAGGTAATCCACAAGTTTGGGAAGGCTCTAACCTCAACACCTAAAACAGAACCTAAAGTTGTTCTAAAATTCCAACAAAAATCCTAAGGGAGCATACATGTCTACCCTAACACATACTAAAAAATCAAAGCCAAATTCATCACCAATTGGAAGAACAAAATTCAACAAAACAGATGGTCAAATATGCAAAATTAAAAGAATTAAACAAAATAAGAAAAATCAAATTAAAATGAAAAATGCATGAAAATGCATTTTATTGATTTCAGAAAATCACAAATTCTCACAAGATCATGGAGATATTTTGAAAATGATTTTTGGATCAAAATTGAATTTATTGTGATTTTTTGAATCAATAAAGCATTTAAAATAAACAAAATAAAATAAAAAGAAATAAAAACTCAGAATAAAACATGAGCCACTGGATGAGGAGACTGGTCAAGCAATCCAAGCGCTAAGGGCATGCCACCTCATTAAATGAAACTGCATCGTTTTGGTTCCAAAATCTCACTTCTCAGATTAAAACACACAACCAATGGATCTGGTGGAAAGTCTTTGGTCAAAGGCAGATCTAATGGTCCAGAGATCATTTTCTCCAATTCACAAGCCAAACGGAGTGAGATTCAGGGCGGTGGCCGGAGAAGACTCCGGTCGTCTTCTCCGGTGAGCAGGTGGTTGCAGGTGTCTAGAAACAGCAATCCTTATACCAATCTTACTCAGAATTTCACCAGGAATTCAAATCTCCTATCCATACATTCTAACTCTCCATAGATTTCAAGATTCGAAGCAATGTTCAGAACATACATCTAGATCAATCATCATCAATTGCCAATCTAAGGCTATAGAATTCATCCTCATGTCACACACATCACTCTGATCTATCTAGATTGCTCTAACTCTCCATGAATCAAGAGATTCGAATCAAAACAGAAATGATATGTCATGATCAATCATCACCAAATGCTTCCAAATTGATCCTAAAACAATCTACATCTTGTCTAGATCCTAACCACAAGTTCAAATCTAACTACATCATACTAATTCATGTGGAAAATTGAAAGTTACTAACCTGTTGTAGATCTAGTAACAGAGGTGCTTGGAGCTTGATTCTCCCTTCAAAACTCTCCAGATACGTTCAATGATGCTCTAGGAAGAGTTTGCAATCTTCAATTTGCACTAAATTGGCCTGGAACTCAAAACAAGATTTCACTTGCTCCTCTTGAAAACTCAACTGCAACTTCAGTGTTCTTCACCAAATGAAAAGCCAAAACCACTTTGAATTCACTACAAAGAATATATAGAATGTTTTTATGGGCTTTTGAAGTGTGTTTGAAGCCCAATCCATCAATTTGCAAATTCTGATTTTGCTCTTGAAGTTGCACATGACAGTCACGATTTTGCCATGGAAACTGTTCTAGAATCTTCCCTTTCAACTGCAAATTGTCGTGTGAGTGTATTCAGACCAAAAGGAGTGCTTGAATTGCATTAGTAAGGTGATTGGCTATGTGACTTGCAAATGAAGAAACCAAATGACAACTCATGAAACTTGGCCTAAAATCAAAATTCTGGTAATGCTAAAGTGTCTAAAATTAAATTTCCATTCAAAAAATGTAGTTACTTGACATGTTTTGGTCCTATAACTCAAAATTGGCATTTTCCCTCCTTAATTCATTTGAAAATTTTCTTTATTCAAACCATTTCAAACCAAGTCTTGCCATGAGCCCAATCAATCCATCATGACCTCTTGGACAGCCTAAAAACCCCATTTTGAACAACTTTCATGTTGAACAAAAATCCATTTGACAAGTGCTAGTTGGAGATTTTGGCCTATGATTGAAAATGACCTATAATCTCACTTTCCCAAAATACCCCTGACTTGTAAACCTCATAACTTGAGTTCTACAAATCAGATGGAAGACTTCTAGTACAATTTAGAAATCTAAGATCATGAGGAACAACTTTCATGTTGTCCAAAAGTTTAGGTGAAACCTCCTTATAGGTCAAAAATAGCTTTGAAGTCAGATGATTTTCACAGACAAATTTCAGAAGCATCTGAGGACTTGTAACTTGTCTGGGCCATAACTTGAGTTCTATAAATCCAATGGAGGATTTCTAGTACTCAAATTAAAGGTATTGAGATAATATACAAGTTTCATGTTGGCCAAAGATCCATTTGAAACTTGTATCTTGACTTATGTGGTCTTGAAGTTAGGCACTAAACAGGGGATTTTACACTGAAACCCTAATTTAGCAACTTCCCACACTCTTGAATTTTCTTGATTTGATCTTGGAACAACACCACAAATGTCTTTACATATCATTCCATGAACTCCATGACCTAAAAGTAGGCTTTGATACCCTTCAATTGCACAGTTGACTTAGAATTGATCCAGATGAAACCCTAATTGCTTGCACCTCAACTGTGGCTCTTGCATTTGACACAATGACTTGATTAAGCTCTCCCATGGCCCTATAGGAATTCTATGAGCTCCATACACATCCTCTTTTCACATTCAAAACTTCACAACCCTCTGATGATCTTCAGTTGATCCTCAAGTTAGGAGAAGATTCACACTCAAACATCTAAACTCTTAGGCATTCAAACCACCTTCTGATGACTTTGACAACTTCTCAATCTTGAATGAGACCTCTTGCTAGGCTTCTCTTGACAAGGATGACACTTGATCCCCTGCTCTATGAATGATACCATGATATGCAAATGATATAACTATGCAAATGATAATACAGCATAAACCAGGTAAGAAAAGGTTGAGCAAATTCTGGGGTGCAACAGCTGCCCCTATCCAAACGGCTTGGACCCGACTAGGTGAAGAGCGAACGACCTTCAAACAATCGAGGTAGAAGACGGTTGAATACTGTTGCACCCTAAAATTTTCCCAACATATTTCATCTGGTTTATGTTTTAGTTGCATTGTCATTTGCATAGTAGATCATGTACATAGTCTAATCATTTGCATAGCATAGCATAACAAGTCATCCAACAAGGGATCAAGTGCCATTCTTATCTAAAGAGGCATATCAAAGGGTTTTTATTCAAGCTCAAGAATATCCAAGTCATTTAAGAAATGAGTGGAAGCTTTGAGAAGTTTGAAGGTTAACTAGTGGATTTCTCACCTAATCTAGGGATATGTTGAAGATCATCAATGAGGGTGTGGGCCATGAATGAGGGTATGAAATGTGTACAAAGATCATGGAGGACCTAGAGGGTCATTTTGAAGATGATACAAGTCATTAATACAAGCACAAGAGCTATAGTTGAAGGCAGTCAACTAGGGTTTCATCTGGGTCAACCCTAGGTCAACTGAGTGATTGAAGAGCATCAAGGCCAGCTTGGAGGTTGTGGAATTCATGAATTGATATGTGGATATATGTGTGGTGTTGTTCCAAGGGGAAATCAAAAGGAATCAAGAAGAAGAGGAGTTGCCAAATTAGGGGTTTAGTGTAAAATCCCCTAATTTAGGATTGTCTTCCAAGCCAGATAAGTCCAAATGCAAGTTTCAAATGGATTCTTGGTCAACATGAAACTTGTAGATCTTCTCAATATATTTAATTTGAGTACTAGAAGTCTTCAAGGAGATTTGTAGAACTCAAGTTATGGTTCTTGCAAGTTATGGGTCACCAGAGGACACTGAAATTTATCTGTGAAAGTCACTTGACTTCCAAGCAACCTTTGCCCATCAAGGAGTTTTCAAATGGATTCTTGGCCAACATAAGAATTGTGGGTCTTGATCTTAGCTTTAATTTGATTACTATAAGTCCTCAAGAGGATTTGTGGAACTCAAGTTATGAACTTGGCAACCCAGGGGTATTTTGGGAAGTTGAATTACAAGTCATTTTCCAACATAGGTCCAAATCTCCATCTTCCACTCTTCAAATGAAAAAATGTTCAACATGAGATGTGTTCAAAATTATTTTTTTAGGCTATATAAGAGGTCATGAGAACTTGGAGTGGCTTGCTTCACAAAGTCACCAAAATGGCCTAAAATAAGGGTAATTTTTTTTTGGAACCAAGAATGGAAATTGGGGTTTTTGATCTACAAATCCAAACCAAGCCATATGACATACCAATTTGATTGTAAAACACATTTTGAGAACATTGACATTGCCAAAATTTTGAGTTGTGGGATATTTTTATGACTTGCTTTGTAAATTGGTTACTTGCATCACAAGTAACAAATGCAAAACCTCATTTTTGAGTGATCGCGACTTTCTATGTCTAACAATTCTAACTGCAAGTGCACAGTCTATCGCGTAGTAATAAAAGATATCGATCCCACAGGGACTCGTAATCAAACAAGTGTTCTCGGGAGTTACTATGTTTAGCTAGGTAGAATATGTCTTAAGGGAATAAGATTGTCACTAAGAGGGGAAACTAAGATTACTATTAAGATTTTAATTAATTGAATCGATACGCAGTAGTTATGTTCTTCAGGGATTTGATAAGTTACTGGTGTATGAAATAGTTTTCGCAGTTTACTTAAGCAGAAAGTGGAGTTTTGAAGACTCTCGTCTCACGATGGTTATTGACACTAATCATAATCCTAAGGGCCTAACGTACACTTTCGTGTTCCGTTCGGGGTTAAAATTACTTTTTGGAAATCTCTAAGTTCTAATTAGTTTTAAAGTGCTTTCGCTGTTATTAAAACGAATGCCTAGTGTTTACTATCTGACCTTACCGCAGCTTTCGCTTGTTGGTTCGTATCTTAATTAATTTCCCACTTTCGTGGCAAAACTACTTTAAAACAAGTTCTCGCTTTCGCGGCGAAGTTTATTTCGTAAATCAATTTTTAAACACTTAGACCATAAGTTATTTTTGTGAAAAGAAAGTTTTCAAACAAGAGTTATCAAATCCCATCCGAATTATTACTACATATCGATTACCTAAGTTTAGCTAGACATGGAATTTGGAAAAACAAAACATAAATAATAATAATAAATAATAAATTTCATTATGATAAAATAAGAGTCGATCAAAATGAAAACCTGTAAATAATGCCAATTAGCCTTTGGGCAGATCCTCCACAGATGTTGGCAGGATTCTGTCTCTAGTTCCAATTCGATCGTACAGTGCAGTAACAAATACAGAAGAGCGGAAATGGGAATGAGTAGAATGGAAAGGGAAATAAAGGAAAGGGATACAATTGAAACTGGAGAAATGGATACAAATAATAAAAAGGCTGGAAATTAAATTTGCTCTTGAAAATAAATTTGGGCAGCACTTCGTGGTATGAATGCAGCTCCCTTTTTGAAGTCCCCTGCTTCCCTTTTTATAGAGGTGGGATTCCAACGGTTACCTCTGAGGATGATGGACCTTGAGGCAGATAATTTAGGGAGTAGTGGACCATTAAATGGGAATTGGAACTGCTCTTTTGACGTGTAATCTGAGTGGGGTGTTTTTGCCTGCATGATGGTCGTCACAAGGTGTGACGGTCGTCACCCGTGTGACGGTCGTCATGCATCTGTGACGGTCGTCACATCAGCAAAAACTGTCTGCTGCGCTTTTCACTCCTTTTTCGTCCATATTTCATCTGGGATTGCTTCTTTTCTTCATGTTGCCTTGTTTAGACGTGATCGTTGAATACCTGCAAAAACATCAGACAAATACATGGAAATAACCCGAAATCGGATCGAAAACGGTTAGCTTTTAGTCGAATTATGCATGAAAATATCTATATGATTTCGTGTTATCAAACTCCCCTAAGCTTGAATCTTTGCTTGTCCTCAAGTAAAACGTGGAAAAGTCGGCAAGCACGAGGCTGCTTCTTCGTTCGCGGAGTTTGGAAAAACCGGGATTCTTGGTAGGAACAAGATGAGTATCGCGACGACACTGGACTACAAGTCTCCGTAGGTCTCCCTTTTATTGCAAATCGGTCTCAGTCATGCTACCGTATTTTGGTGCCAAGGTTCTCGCGGCAAGTTCACCCTGTTTGTTCTAGCGCAATCACATTAAGCCCGTTGTCCGCACACTCTCATGGCAAGTCGACCTGTTAGTGAATATGATCTCGTTTTTGTTTTTGATCTTCTTTGTTGATCATAATTTGGTGTCATTGATTTTTCAATGAGTTTTTCGTGCCGTTGGGCTAAATGCTCGGGTGAGGAGCACCTAACTTAGAAGGAAACGAATCTTATATTCTTGGGCTTTTTAGCTCTATTTTCATGATTTTTCATCTTTTTGGAGATCATACACTTATTTGCATCGGTCGCTTGCTTAGAGGTGTTTTTAGGATGGTGCTGACTGCTAGTATAAACTACTTGGGGTTGAGTTTGCGTAGACACTTGAGACTTTGGTACATGTAGGTGGTGAAACCGACTCGCATAAACTGGAGATCTAAGGTGTCTGGACGATACTGGTTTGTTAGAACTGTCGTTTCCTCGGAGTTTCAAAGCTCGGTTTGAACTCAGGTGCATTCTCGTGATGCTTTTGCTTTTGAGGAACAAACGAAAGTTTTTGTTTACGTCGAAAAATGTGGGGATTGTTTGCGTAACGTGAAAAATATATAGACGCGCTTTATTTGCTAGAAATAGAAAGTGTAAAGTAGAACTTACTAAAATTCAAAAGTGCAGTGAAATGGAAATACAGTAAATAAGGGAAGTTCTGAATACAGTGGAAATAAGGCTCCGCTCCCACACTATCTCGATCAGTGTCCTCACTGATTCTTGAAACATGCGAGAGGGAGATACAACTGAAAATGAAAATACAAAATACTGAAATATAGTAAACAATAAAGGAAAGAATAAAAATCTAGTCCCGGGGCCTGTCACGTCCATGCTGGCGTCCTCTGGCTCTAACAAGGGCGACTCTATCCTCGTAGCTCATGGCTCCAGTGTGGTAGACCGTGTCGCGGAGGCCTTCGACCTGCAGGGTCAGGTTCGCTAGACTCTCAGTAATCGTAGCTTGGCCGGTGTGAAGTTGTTGCATTTGAGTCCGGTGCCAAGCTTCGAACTGGTCAGCTCGCTGGTTCTGCTGCTGCAGCATCGTGAGTATCTGTGCCTGCTGGTCTAGGGAGCGACGGAGGTCCTCTTCAGTGTAGTCGGGCACGGGGTGGTGACGACGGCGGCGGGATGATGTACCTATTGGAGGAGGAGGCTGCGATGCCTCTGGCTGCTCGGACCTGTCCAACTCAGCTTGGATTTCATCTTCGGAATCATGAGTGGGTTTCTGAGTAGGAACAGCGGCAGCAGGAGGGGCAGTGAGGTCGAACAACCAGTTGGTACGGTCCTCAGGATGGATGCGGGTGCGGGACGGAAGGATGATGCTTCTGACGGTCTTGCCACGCACAACCGGATGATATTTCCCGTCAGCTCGGGAGCGGATGAGATGGGAGGCCCTACAGTGGTCGGTGTCAAGGAACACCGATGGGATGGAATGGAGGTGTTGAAGGCGGTCGCCAAGGTTCAGCCCAAGTGCAATCGCCGTGACAATCCCGCCAAAGTAGAATGGCTTCGAGCCACGGTTGCAGTTGGCCTGAATGTGGGCCAGTAGGAACGGGGCGGCGTTGACGGGTTCGTTGTTGAAGACGCAATGCAAAAAGAAGAGCTCCTTGGAGTTCACTTTGTGGTTGCTGTCTCTGGAAAAGATGATGTTGCTCAACACCCTGTGAAAGTACCTGATGGCGGGGTTATGGATGTGAGTGGCGTGTAGGGAGTCCCAACCATCGGCGTTGAGGCCGGTCAACTGATGCCACAGCGCGAAGGCGTCGTGCTGGAACTGATCAGTGATGCGGCGATGAGTGTTCTCGCCGCGGGGAAACTGTAGGATGCCGGCAATCTGGTTTTGGTGCAGCTGATAGTTAACGCCAAACATCCGGAAACAAGCGGCGCTTGAGTGTTGGTTGAGTTCGCCGCTGCTGGTGATGTAGGAGAACGAACTCAAGAACTCCAGGGTGAGCTGTTCGTAGGTCGGCTGGGGGTTGCAGCAGAGGTTCCAGATGCCTGCTCGTTGAAGCATCCATGTTACACCTTCGAGGAGTCCGAGCTCCGTAAGTGATGGAAGGTGCGGGTAGTGAGTTGGCTGGAGAGACCTCTGATGAAATGCATTGTACTGTGCTCGTTGTCTCTCGCCTAACTCGCCCTCAGGGAAGGAAATGTTGTTGATGTCTGCGTTTCCGGCCATTGTTGAAGATGGAGAGGTTTCGGAGGTTTTGGGGTTTTTTTGGCAGAGATGGAAATGTGACAGAACGGTGGTTTGGAGGCTGAATTTGGAGTTGGGGTTTATAGTTTAGATGGAGATGACGAAAATCGTAGTGGGGTATGAATGTTGGAAGTTTGAAAGTGATAATGGGGGGAGTGGAGGGTTACACGACCCCTGTTATACCAGATTGCAGTTCTGGGCTGCGTGACGGTCGTCACAAGGGTGTGACGGTCGTCACCCGTGTGACGCTCGTCATGGGGCTGTGACGGTCGTCACAGCAGCAAAATCTGCAGAACGCAGAATTTTGCTCTGAGGGCGTATTTGGGGTGATTTTAAGGCGTAGTATTGCTACGGTGATGTACTATAATAGCCAACAATCAATAAATAATGAGAAAACAAGATAATTGAACAAAACTAGAATTGAAATAACATAAAATGGAAACAATTGTATGTAGTACATAATGAAACGAACAATGTGAAAATTCCAAATGAGTGAATTAAACTAAACTAGACTAGATTAAACTGAGACTACTGCTATGAGCTAATAACTAATCTTTCCGTGCCTTCAACTCATCAAATTTCCGTGAATAGTAGTCGAGTTGGTCGCAGACTAGATCCATGAAGCCTACCAGGTCACTGTGCATGCCTGCGATATCAGCTTTTACATTTGTCAGAGCTTTATCAACGTCGTCCAATTTGAGTAACACGGTATCCATTTTGTCGGTTGTTTCCTCAGGGATAGGCTCAGGATAAGTATTGTAGTGTGGAGGAGTCATAGGGTCTACTTCATTTTCAGAGGCGGCGTCCTCAAAGTACATGTAATCGTGTGCCTCAGAAATGTGGTCACTGTCATACATATAGTTCTGGGGTGTTGACTGTGGTGAAGGAGGTCCCATAGGCTCATCCAATTCATAGAGCCAGTTATCCTTGTTGTGGATGCTTGTCATCAGATGATCAGGCAGTGTGAATAGCTGTACTGGTTTTTCGTTAATAAGGTACTCATGCGATCCAGGTCCCATATTTCCTAAGATGCGCCTGTTAAAGCAGAATTGTATGTTCATGGGTCTGATGGTACCAAAACGAGTGCTGGCATTTAGATGGAATCTAAGGCCAAGCTCGTGGGCTATCATTGTTACTAGTCCTCCTATAAGAATAGGTGTCTGAGGCTCCAGCGTGAGGCGTTTGAAGGATCTCATCATGAAAGGCACTGCATTTACTGTCCGTCCCTGAGAAGCACAAAACATGATGAATAACTCTTCCTTAGACACTGTGGTAATATTTTCTTCTTTTCCAAATAAGGTGTGAGCTAGTATCTTATGGAAGTATCTAAAGGCTGGGTTATGAATGTCATCATTGTACATTCTGTCTGGTTCAGAGTGATAGTCGCCTGTGATTCTACCTCAGAAGTGCTCGAGTTGCAAATCAATATCGTCATCTTCTGCACTGATGAACACATGCGGTCCGCTAGGGAATCCTAGGAGGTTAGCTAGTGACATCCGGCTATGAGTTTGGTCCATTCCAAACAATCTGAAGGTAATCAACTCTGAGCGGGTTCCAAAGCCATAGTTGGGTGTGTATCTGAAAGAACTGAGGAATTCGTAGGTAAGATCCTTGTAGGTAGCAAAGCGTGTTTTCAGAGCAGTGTTCTCCCAACCCAGTTGATTGAACATGTATTGAATGCTATCCGTGATCCCTAGTTTATCCATAGTAGCCTTATCATAATACAGCGTTAAGGCGAATTCTCTTTCGGTCAGTGCTGCAAATCTTGCCTTCTGAGCGAGTCCTTTGAAGTGAACCTTTGTGAAATCGTACTCGGCCATATTCGCAGGTAATTCGGAGAAAACAAAAGAAATGTTTTGAAGGCTTTAAAAATCCTGAAAAGTTTGAAACAAGAAATTTGAAGTCAGGATTTTTAGAAATGAAAAATGGTAGAAACAAAAGGCAAAAGAGAAAAAATAAAATAAGGATAAAAGTACGAAAATGAACGAAAGTAGAAAGTAGTAGTAATTTTAGGATTTTTGTTGGATTTTTTTTTCAAAGTGGAATTTTAAAGGGAAAATGAAATGCAATAACGAGGGAAATTTGGGTTGCCTCCCAATAAGCGTTGTTTTTAACGTCTAAAGCCTGACGATAGCTTGGTGAGAAGCTATTCTTGTGTTTGAGCCGGAAGCTCAAGCAATGTTATATTGCTGACTTGAGGACTGTTGTCGTTCTTATTGTAATGTTTCAGACGTTGCCCGTTTACGATAAACGGTGCATTCGTCTTGTCGGTAATTTCGACAGCTCCACTCTGAAGTATTTTAGTCACTTCATAGGGTCCAGACCACCTAGATTTTAGTTTTCCTGGGAAGAGTTTTAATCGTGAATTAAAAAGCAATACGATGTCTCCCACACTGAATTGTTTCCTGATTGAACGTTTATCATGCCACCTTTTAGTTCGTTCTTTGTAGATACGGGCATTTTCGTAAGCGTCTAATCGAAGTTCTTCCAACTCGTGTAAGTTCAAGATTCGCTTTTCTCCTGCCTCGGTGTAGTTGAAGTTGAGTGTTTTAATGGCCCAGAAGGCCTTATGCTCTAACTCTACAGGGAGATGGCAGGATTTACCGTAAACTAATTTATAGGGGGTAGTACCTATTGGTGTCTTAAATGCGGTCCTATAAGCCCATAAAGCTTCTTGTAGCTTTGATGACCAGTCTCTCCTTGAGGTAGCGACAGTCTTTTCCAAGATCTGTTTTATTTCTCTGTTTGAGACCTCTACTTGTCCGCTAGTTTGCGGATGATAAGGTGTAGCTACTCGGTGCTTGACTCCATATCTAGATAGAAGTTTATCGAATATTCGTGATATGAAGTGAGATCCTCCGTCACTAATGACGAGTCTGGGTACACCGAATCTAGGAAAGATAGTGTTCTTGAAGAGTTTGATTACTACTCGTGCGTCATTTGTTGGAGCAGCTATGGCTTCTATCCATTTAGACACGTAATCGACGGCGACGAGTATGTAGTTATTTCCAAAAGAAGGTGGGAAAGGTCCCATGAAATCTATTCCCCAGACGTCGAAGATTTCTACCTCTAAGATTCCTTTCTGAGGCATTTCATCGCGTCGTGAGATGTTGCCAGTTCGTTGGCATCTATCGCACTTTTTCACAGCGATGTGAACGTCTTTCCAGAGATTAGGCCAGAATAAGCCAGCTTGGAGAATCTTAGCGCACGTCTTGGACGTACTAGCATGACCACCATATGGTGCTGAGTGGCATTGGGAAATAATATTTTCTATTTCTTCCTCCGGGACACAGCGACGATATATGTTGTCGGCCCCTCTCTTGAAGAGTAGGGGTTCGTCCCAATAATAGTGTTTCAGATCGTGGAAGAATTTCTTCTTTTGCTGATAAGTAAGATCTGGTGGAAGCACGCCTGCGGCGAGGTAATTAACGATGTCAGCATACCAAGGTAATGCGACTTGGGCATAGACGGCTTCTACGGCTTTTTCGAATTCTGGATCTTCCGAGATTGCATTGGGTGTGTCACTTTCTAATTTGGCTATCAGACGTTCGTACGGGAAATCGTCATTTATCGGTACTGGTTCGTGTCTAATGCCTTCTATTCGGGATAAGTGATCCGCAACAACGTTCTCGGTTCCTTTCTTATCTTTGATTTCTAAGTCAAACTCTTGTAGTAACAGGATCCATCTCAATAGTCTTGGTTTGGCATCCTTTTTGCTTATTAGGTACCTTATGGCAGCGTGGTCTGTGTATATGATAATTTTTGCTCCTACTAAGTAAGAACGAAATTTGTCAAGCGCAAATATAACTGCTAGAAGTTCCTTTTCTGTGGTAGCATAGTTCATTTGGGCAGGATCTAAGGTTCTACTGGCATAGTAGATAGCATGGAACTTCTTGTCCTTCCTTTGTCCTAGAACTGCGCCTACAGCGTAATCACTCGCGTCGCACATGATTTCAAACGGTAGTCTCCAATCTGGTGGTTGCATGATTGGTGCGGTGATAAGGGCTGATTTCAATGTTTCGAATGCTTTTAAACAGTCGTCGTCGAAGACGAACTCAGCATCTTTCATTAACAGGCCGGTCAGCGGTTTTGTGATTTTCGAGAAATCTTTTATAAATCTTCTGTAGAAACCGGCATGTCCTAGAAAACTCCGTATTTCTCGTACGGATTTTGGAGGTTGGAGATCTTTAATAATCTCTATTTTGGCTTTGTCTACCTCAATCCCTCTATCTGATATGACGTGTCCTAGAACTATTCCTTGTCGGACCATAAAATGGCATTTCTCCCAGTTTAGGACGAGGTTTACTTTTACGCAACGTTCTAGTACCATTTCTAAGTTTTGTAAGCATCCTTCGAAACTTTGTCCACATACCGAGAAATCGTCCATAAACACTTCCATAATGTCGTCTATGAAATCTGCGAAGATTGCCATCATGCATCTTTGGAAGGTTGCTGGAGCGTTACAGAGTCCGAACGGCATTCGGCGGTAAGCAAAAGTACCGTAAGGACAGGTGAATGTAGTATTTTCTTGGTCATCGGGATGGATGGGAATTTGGAAGAATCCTGAGTAACCATCTAGATAGCAGAAATATGAATGTTTGGCTAATCTTTCCAACATTTGGTCTATGAAGGGTAACGGGAAGTGATCTTTGCGTGTAGCCTTGTTAAGCTTCCTATAATCAATACACATCCTACTTCCAGTCACGACTCTTTTTGTTATCGATTCGCCTTTTTCGTTTTTAACTACTGTTACTCCTCCTTTCTTTGGTACGACATGAACTGGGCTAACCCATTCACTATCGGAGATCGGATAGATGATTCCTGCATCTAGTAATTTCTTTACTTCATCTCTGACTATAGTGCTCAGGATGGGGTTTAGTCTTCTCTGATGCTCTCGAGAGGTTTTAGAGTCTTCCTCTATTGTAATTCGATGCATACAGATCGAAGGGCTTATACCTTTTAAATCGCTTATGTTATAGCCTAACGCGGTGGGGTACTTCTTTAGGACTTCTAATAACTTTTCGGTTTCTGGTTGTCCTAAGTCGGCGTTGACTATCACTGGTCTTTTTAGTTCATCGTCTAGAAATTCATATCTGAGGTTTTTGGGTAGTGTTTTAAGTTCTAAAGATGGGTTCTTCGGACCTGGCATATGGTTTGGTGTCAGTGCTAAGCTTTCGCTTAGGCTGTCGTCTTTATACGGTTTACGCCAATTGTCGTCTTCAGAAATGTCGGGTATTTGAATCTTTATTATTTCTGAATACGTGGTCTCCTCGTTTTCAAGTTCTCTTATGCATTCGTCAATTTCATCTACTAGATAGCAGGTATCGTCTATGGCTGGTGCTTGTAAGAACTTAGTGAGAATGAACTCTATCTTTTCTTCTCCTACTTCGAATGTTAGCCTTCCTTTCTTCACGTCTATAATCGCTCCGGCTGTAGCTAGGAATGGTCTTCCTAAGATAATTGGGGTTACAGTGTCCTCCTTGATGTCCATGATTATGAAGTCGGTTGGAATGTAGAATTGTCCTATGCGTACTGGAACGTTCTCCAGTATTCCGACGGGGTATTTTACTGATCTGTCAGCTAATTGTACGGACATTTTGGTTGGTCTGAGGTCTCCCATATTCAGCTTTTTGCATATAGATAAGGGCATAACACTGATACTGGCTCCTAAATCGCATAGAGCTTTATCTATTACGAACTTTCCTATGACACAGGGTATGGAGAAACTACTTGGGTCTTTTAATTTAGGAGGCATGCGGTTCTGAATAATAGCGCTACACTCTGCAGTGAGTGTAACTGTTTCGTTATCCTCGATCTTTCTCTTATTCGACAGGATCTCTTTGAGAAATTTGGCGTATGACGGCATTTGAGTTATCGCTTCTGTAAAGGGAATAGTAATATTCAGCTGTTTAAGGAGCTCTACAAATTTCTTAAACTGTCCTGAAGTTTTAGAGTTTATTAGTCTTTGCGGATAAGGGATAGGTGGTTTATATGGCGCTGGAGGTGTTTGAGTTTTTTCACTTGCGGTATCCTCCTTCTCGTTGTCTTCCTTCTTCTCTAACTCAGATTCCTTTTCTGCTTGTTCAGTTGGTTTCTGTTGCATGGCTGAGTTTTCGGTCCTCGGATCGATCGGTTCGTCCAATTCTTTTCCACTTCTTAGTATCACAGCATTTGCTTGGCCTTTGGGATTCTGTTCGGGTTGTCTAGGAAATGTGCCAGCAGGTGCGGCAGCAGATGCTTGCTGTTGAGTCACTTGTGATATCTGAGTTTCTAACATTTTGTTGTGGGTGGCTAAAGCGTCTACTTTTCCTCTCAACTGTTTAATTTGCTCGCTAGTGTGTATGTTTTGATTCAGGAACTCTTTGTTCGTCTGAGCTTGAGTAGCTATGAACTTTTCCATCATCAATTCGAGGTTTGATTTCCTAGGTGCATTCTGAGCAGCTGGTTTTTGATATCCTTGCGGAGCAGTAGGCATTTGCAATGCATTTTCGCTTTTGTAAGAAAAGTTTGGATGATTTCGCCAACCTGGGTTGTATGTATTTGCGTAGGGATTTCCTTGAGCATAATTTACCTGGTCTGGCGTGATTCCGGCTAGCAATGGGCATTCGGGTGCATTATGAGTGGTGCTTCCGCATAACTCGCAATTTGGAGTTACTGCAGCGACAGTTGCAGTGGGGTTAACGGTCAGACTATCGATCTTCTGTGCTAGAGCATCTACTTTAGCATTGAACTTTTCAAGGCTGCTGATTTCGTACATCCCACCTTTCGCTGAGGTTTTCTCATTTGGAGTGCGTTCACCTCCCCATTGGCAATGGTTTTGTGACATGTTTTCTATTAGTTGATAGGCTTCGTCGTATGGCTTATCCATAAGTGCACCGCCTGCGGCAGCGTCTATGGTTAATCTAGTATTGTATAGAAGCCCATTATAGAAAGTATGGATTGTCACCCAGTCTTCTAGATCGTGGTGAGGACATGTTCTCATCATATCTTTGAATCGTTCCCATGCTTCGTAGAGAGATTCAGTATCTTTCTGTCGAAATCCGTTGATTTGAGCTCTAAGCATAGCAGTTTTGCTTGGTGGAAAATATCTCGCTAAGAAGACGTTCTTCAGTTGCTCCCACGTCGTAACGGAGTTGGATGGTAACGATTGTAACCATGTCCACGCTCTGTCTCTAAGAGAGAATGGGAAAAGACGAAGTCTTATCGCGTCTGGAGTTACTCCATTTGCTTTCACTATGTCCGCGTATTGTACAAACTTCGTTAGATGTTCGTTCGGATCCTCAGTTGCGTTTCCTGAGAATTGGTTTTGTTGTACGGCCGACAGCAATGATGGTTTCAGCTCAAAATCATTTCGGGTAATAGCTGGGGCAGCAATGCTACTCCTAGGCTCCAGCTGAGACGGTGTAGCGTATGCCTTCAGCGGTTTGTTCGGAGGTCCTTCAGCCATCTTTGGTTCTTCTTCGGATTTGGGAATGGGAGTGAGAGGATCGGGAATGTTATGTTTGAGTTGGTACTCAATGATTCGGCTTCTTAGATGTAAGAAGCGTTCTAGTTCTGCGACTGAAGGTTTCAAGATATCGCTTTGTGGGCGATCACTTGGCATACAATCGACAGCACTAGTAAAGGAAAAATGAAAATTGTTTACCTAGTCTATACGGCGTAACAGAAGGTTACACTACTGACTAAACGGGTCCCCGGCAACGGCGCCAAAAACTTGATCGCGACTTTCTATGTCTAACAATTCTAACTGCAAGTGCACAGTCTATCGCGTAGTAATAAAAGATATCGATCCCACGGGGACTCGTAATCAAACTAGTGTTCTCGGGAGTTACTATGTTTAGCTAGGTAGAATATGTCTTAAGGGAATAAGATTGTCACTAAGAGGGGAAACTAAGATTACTATTAAGATTTTAATTAATTGAATCGATACGCAATAGTTATGTTCTTCAGGGATTTGATAAGTTACTGGTGTATGAAATAGTTTTCGCAGTTTACTTAAGCAGAAAGTGGAGTTTTGAAGACTCTCGTCTCACGATGGTTATTGACGCTAATCATAATCCTAAGGGCCTAACGTACACTTTCGTGTTCCGTTCGGGGTTAAAATTACTTTTTGGAAATCTCTAAGTTCTAATTAGTTTTAAAGTGCTTTCGCTGTTATTAAAACGAATGCCTAGTGTTTACTATCTGACCTTACCGCAGCTTTCGCTTGTTGGTTCGTATCTTAATTAATTTCCCACTTTCGTGGCAAAACTACTTTAAAACAAGTTCTCGCTTTCGCGACGAAGTTTATTTCGTAAATCAATTTTTAAACACTTAGACCATAAGTTATTTTTGTGAAAAGAAAGTTTTCAAACAAGAGTTATCAAATCCCATCCGAATTATTACTACATATCGATTACCTAAGTTTAGCTAGACATGGAATTTGGAAAAACAAAACATAAATAATAATAATAAATAATAAATTGCATTATGATAAAATAAGAGTCGATCAAAATGAAAACCTGTAAATAATGCCAATTGGCCTTTGGGCAGATCCTCCACAGATGTTGGCAGGATTCTGTCTCTAGTTCCAATTCGATCGTACAGTGCAGTAACAAATACAGAAGAGCGGAAATGGGAATGAGTAGAATGGAAAGGGAAATAAAGGAAAGGGATACAATTGAAACTGGAGAAATGGATACAAATAATAAAAAGGCTGGAAATTAAATTTGCTCTTGAAAATAAATTTGGGCAGCACTTCGTGGTATGAATGCAGCTCCCTTTTTGAAGTCCCCTGCTTCCCTTTTTATAGAGGTGGGATTCCAACGGTTACCTCTGAGGATGATGGACCTTGAGGCAGATAATTTAGGGAGTAGTGGACCATTAAATGGGAATTGGAACTGCTCTTTTGACGTGTAATCTGAGTGGGGCGTTTTTGCCTGCATGATGGTCGTCACAAGGTGTGACGGTTGTCACCCGTGTGACGGTCGTCATGCATCTGTGACGGTCGTCACATCAGCAAAAATTGTCTGCTGCGCTTTTCACTCCTTTTTCGTCCATATTTCATCTGGGATTGCTTCTTTTCCTCATGTTGCCTTGTTTAGACGTGATCGTTGAATACCTGCAAAAACATCAGACAAATACATGGAAATAACCCGAAATCGGATCGAAAACGGTTAGCTTTTAGTCGAATTATGCATGAAAATATCTATATGATTTCGTGTTATCATTGAGCACAACCAAAGCCTTAGCCCTTGCCAACACATTCAATTTGTCACCTAATGAGAATTTGGATCAAAATCAAGGCCTTGAAGCTAGCAAAAACTCAGCTGCCATGTATGAGTGTCTCATGATATTTTCCATGACATGAGATGGTGAATTTATCATTAGATCAATCTAGAACTGTCTAGAAGCTTCATTCACATTCTATATAAGCACATGAAGTGATCCATAACCCTGGTTGGTGATAATTGAGAGAGATTTGAGAGATTACATTTTCAACTTTTCCATTGCAAACCAAAATCGGTTACAGCATTTCAACCACTTTCAATCCAAATTCTTGATTGCATTAGCTTCCTCTAAGGTTGGTGAGTGATTTCAGATCAAATCCAAGGCAAGATCGTGGAAGAATCGTGTGTTTGCACTTGGAATTCTCAACCTGCAACTCAGAATCGGATTCCAAGATTCAAGCCATTTCAATTCATCCTTTTGCATACAGAAGCTTGGTTATGTGCTAGTGAAGGAATTTGGAACTTTTTGAAGGCTGATTTGAAGGTTTGGCTACTCTGTTCACACGAATTTTTCAGGTATGTAAATTCCAATCCACATCTTGGTATCTGCATGATCTTTAGGTTTTAGGTGGTTGGATCTAATGTAGATGATCATAGGGAGCTTTCTGGTAGCATTAGGGTTGATTTAGAGACAAAAAATAGGATGGCATAAATTCTGTTCATGCAATTATCTTGGTGTTCTTGAGGATAGAATCTTAGTTTGATAGTTAGATTTGCTCAAGGTGAAGTGGTGAAGAGTTTAGGCCACTCAATTTTAGGTTTGGTGAGATTTGGTGCTTGGTCAATTTCTGAGATTCCAATCGTGTTTTGAGGAGAAGAGTGATTCAATGTATGTGATTGACATGGTTAGAATCAGGGTGAGAAATGGAGTAAGTTAGGGATTTTAGTTTTGATTTTTGATGAAAAATTGGGGGAGCACGAATTGGGGAAGATGAAGCTCAAACTCTGTTTAATCCATGGCGTTTCCCTCCTTTCAGAGTTTGAAGGTTGAAGATAACCTCTGCACCCTTAAATTAGAATAAGACCTTTGACCAAAACGGGATCTAATAGTTGTGGTTGCGTTTCAGTTTGTGAAGGGGACTCTGAAGATCAAAACGCCCTGTTTCACTTAATGGCAATTGGGTGGGCTTAGGTTAATTTAATATCCACACCCCTTTCCCAGGCCCAGTTGAGAATTACACTGATTTTGATTGCTATTCACCACACGTTTTTTTTCTTTTTTCTTTGTTTTTTTCATTTTAATTTCTGATTAATAACTGGGCCTAACACGCGCTACTATGCATACCCCCCTCTGAGCCCATTTGTCATTCTGAATTGCATTTCATTGCTATTTGAAAAGTATCAATGCTTGGAGCTTGGGGAGCATGAGGAAGCATGGGAGAAGATTGAAGACAAGTATCAATGCTTGGAGCTTGGGGATTATTGTGCTTGAAGGTGCTTGTTGAAGACATAGGAAATAGGAGAAATAGGTAGAGCTTTAGACTTAGACAGATTTCTTTCACAAACATGGAAAGCATCTTGTGCTTCCATTCCTCCCAATGACTAAAAGTCCTTCTAAGATATTCACATCCCTCCTTTGGAGGGATAAGTGGCTTATCTTAGCAGTAGAACTTTGAGGGAACCAGTCTCTTGTGATGATAAACACTTATAGGCTTCCTTTGGTTGTCAATAAGCTGTTTAGCATTCAACTTATTCTATTAAGTGATTCTCTTATGGAGTGCTTGCCTTGAAGAAAGAAGTTCCTGGGAGACAAGAGGTCCATTGCATTAAAGATTGATAAAGGAGAAGTTTGTTCATGTCAAAGCTGCTCAACTGTTGAATTAGGGTTTACTGCTGTT
This sequence comes from Lathyrus sativus, assembly GCA_963859935.3. NCBI lineage: Eukaryota > Viridiplantae > Streptophyta > Magnoliopsida > Fabales > Fabaceae > Lathyrus > Lathyrus sativus. The sequence continues at coordinate 180,398,074 of OZ012740.1, read as the reverse complement.
TGAAGCTGTCTGCTGGCTGAAGCTGTTGACTGTTGGGGTTCATTGCTTGCTAAAGCTTGGTGTTTGCTTGGAGCTTAGGGGATCATTTAAGAGTTGATCTTGGGGTTCATTTGAAGGTGTTACTGTGTTGCTGTTTATCAACTGTCAGAGTTTGCTGCTTTTTAGAGCTGGTGTTGCTGTTAGAGCTGGTGTGGGGTTTATTTTCTTTGCTGTATTGTTTGTTAATTTCCCTTTAGGTTGAAGTGAAGCTGTTTCACTTTGCCTGTTGTTTTCTCAGGTTCGAGGTTGAGTGGGACTCCCTTGCCTCGCTTGTTTTGCTGCATCTCATGCATTTTACTGCTTTACTGTATATATGTTGTTTCTTTTTCGTTTATCCCCTAGGATCTCTGTTTCTCTCTGTGCAAGAGGGAAATATGACAGACATTAGGTGTTAACCCATGCATGACAACATTAGGGTAGTTTTTCTTCCCATTTTTTCCAACCATAGGATTTTAGGGTGTCGTTCTCTTCTCGTCTCAAAACAATCAAAAATACAATAAGAGGACAAACATCAATAAAAGACAGTTCTTGCATAAAAGACTGGAAACCAATCAAAACGTCATTTTTGTCCGCTTGGACCCATAATCAAGAGAAAAACCTTTTTCAGAAGGATAAAAACAATCAAGACAGATCTGTGTCTTACGTGGCCCGAACTACATTTGCTCTGATCTTTCATGTTGTATGAAAGTACGTAGGCATAGGATGCCGTATCCTAGCGAGCAACCTTCTCCTCCTTTCCCGTAGGTAGGCGAACTACGTTGACTCTGATTTCTCATTGCAGACGGGAATACGTAGGCATAAAGTGCGATACTTTGCCGAGTCATTTTATTTTCTTTTAACCCCAGACCTGTAGAATAGATAGAATAACAATCCGTACTAGAAAACAAGCGTGGATCCCGTCGAGTACGACGGACGTGAGGGGTGCTAATACCTTCCCCTTGCATAATCGACTCCCGAATCCAGGATTTGGTTGCGATGACCATTCCTTTCCTGTCTTTGCGTTAGGTTTACTTCGAGCATTTCCTTTCCCTCCTTTGGAATAAATAACGCACGGTGGCGACTCTTCTGTTTAGCTGGCGCCGATTTTCGCAGTAGCGACAGCTGGCGACTCTGCTGGGGACTCCAACGGTTCCCTACGCGAGTCAATCCTAGCGCTTGTTTTCCCGTCATGGATTTTGTATGGATTTACGTTTCTACATTTACATTCAGCATTATATTATTGTCATTATTGCTGTGGGTATGAGGGGGGTTCTATGATTGAGAGATAAGTCGGACCTGGGCTTGAGTGCACCTAGAATTAGAGTGGAAATTAGTGGGCGCGTGCTTGCTTTGCAGGAACTAGTGTCTCATGAAATCCACGCTCAGACGAGGTTCATCTGGTTGACTTCTTTTTCAACCCTTTGGGTTGAGGGGGTTGTTGGTTAGTTGGATTGTCGACTCTAGGGACCGATCAATTTGAAGTTGGCTAAGTGAGGCCTCTTCAGGATTTGATGATGCCACACCTTCTGGGTATCGTATCATCAATCTTGAAAGTCTATGACGCCGACGACCGCATAGGATGCCATACCTTGTGTCAGTTATTAGGACACCTACCTGTGAGAGGGGTTGGGACATGCAGGTAACTTGACCTCCAGATTACCGGTTTTCTTGATTAAGTTTCAGTGGTGTGATATTTGAGGATAGTGTTATTGGGTCTGTCAGAGACCAGGTTGGAGCATTGTGGATTGGGCTTCTCAGCCAGGGGCACTTGATCCCTTGTCGCATTGTTTGCATATTGCATTGTTTGCATCATCATGTGCATATCATTAACGTGTGTTTGTGCTGCAGGTGCATTTTCATACTCCCTGATTCTAGTGCTTCGGACTTCTATCTATCACCATGAGTACTTTGAGGAAGACTGTTGCGTATAAGTTGCCTACTCCTGATGTGACTTCTCTGTTGGGTCTGATTTCCCTAGCTGATGATGATGTGAGGAGAAGTTTTAGGAAGAGCTACGGGAAGCTACTGAGATTGGTTTGCAGACCAACCGCATATGAGCTGAATGGGTTATACACATTGATGCAGTTCTACGATCCCTCCCTGAGGTGCTTTACATTCCAGGACTTCATTTTGGCTCCGACCATGGAGGATTACGCTGAGTTTCTAGAGTTGCCAGTTCAAAATAAAGTACCCTTCATTCACTTCGATGTTATGCCTAAGCTGGAGGACTTGGCTGTGTCTCTACATATAGATCCTACAGAGTTGTTGTTGACCTCCTGGCACAGAGTTTCTGGCTTCGGTATCAAATTCTTGGTTGGCAAAGCTCAAGAATATGCTAAGAGTGGCTGTTGGATTGTGTTTAACGATGTTCTTGCTTTGTGCATCTATAGGATTATACTGTTCCCTAGTCTTCCTGAATTCGTTGATTTGGATGCATTCCACTTGTTTGCTGCAGGCAACCCGGTGCCTACCTTGATTGGAGATTTCTATCATTCCTTGCATTATAAGAATGAAAACAGAAGGGGGAAGAATGTCCATTGTTGTGTACCATTGCTGAACATGTGGTTTGAGAGCCATCTGCCCAAGAAGGGTCCTTTTGTTGAGTCTGCAGATGCAGCTAATTGGTCCGAGCGTCTAATGGGACTTTCTTCAGAAGACATTGTTTGGTTTGACAGAGACTTGTTGGGGTCAGAGATTATCTTCAGTTGTGTCGGGTTTCCCAACGTTCCTTTGATTGGAAGGAAGGGATGTATCAACTGCAACCCCTCATTGTTAGTCAGATAGTTCGGGTATGCTTTGAAGAGTCCGCCGAAGGAGGAAGAAGTACAGGAATCTCTGTACTTCACCGGTGATCTGAGTGGGGAATTATTGGCCAAGCTTCAGCATGCTTGGAACCATATTTGCAGAAGGGGGAAGCCATTATTGGGCAAGAATGATTGTCAAGCCTATATGTTGTACAAGGTGTGGATTCAAGAGAGGGTAAGACAGGTGCAGATGCCTTTTCCAGCAGTATCACGTCCTGTTCCCATTCCAGTTGAGGAACCCACTTCTGTGGCTATTAAGGTATATGAGCAGGTCGTGAAAGAAAAAGAAGACTTGATAAAGATCAATGAAGAGTTAGAGAAGGAATTGGCTCAAATCCGGGGTGAGAAGAAGGAAGTTGTGTATTCCTTCCAACAGCAGACTGAGCTGGTAAACAGGTTAGGCGCTGAACTGACAGAGGAGAAAAAGAAGCGTGAACGCCTGGGAAAAGACTTCAAAAGCTCTCATGACATGTTAGAGTCCAAGAAGAAGTCTCTCGATATAGCCTATCGGGAAATCTCTTCATTCAACAAGACGTGGAATGCTACGCTTACCAACAACAAGGAAAGAGAAGACAAATTGAAACAACAAATCTCTGCACTTGAAGACCAGTTGAAGGCTAGCAAAAGAAAGTATGAAGAGGAGGTTATGACCAGATATGACCTTCAGAGTTCTCTGAACAAGGCTGTCGAGCGCAAGAAGAAGGTTGTGTCCCAGAAGCGGAAGTTAGATGACTGCTTTAGAGAAGGGGCATGGGAGGAGTCTATGGGTGATTTACAACGTGTTCTCAAGCAAAGGGATATACTTATCGAAGGATTGCTTTCTCAGCCATACCATCAGAAGACCAAAAGGCTGCTGGAAGAGTATCGGGCGTGTGGCCGCACGTGACCATTTTATGTACTATTGTGTATGCTTTATTTGCATCGTGCTGACCATCACCAGGCTTGTTGGATGAGGTCATGCATTTGCTGATTGTATTGTATTACAACGATGTTATAACTTTGCCTCGATAGGCCCGTTCAACAATATATGAGTTGTTTCTTCTGTGAATGTATCTGGGCTTCTCGTCACCGCACTGTCACAGCACTGCACGACACAGAAGCACATTGGCACTAGAATTGGGGAGTGATATTCCCTAATGCACAGACACATGTTGCATTTGCATATGCATTCATATTGCATGTACCAGGTAATTATTGAACTGTATCTCATTTCCTGCATCTCGACAGGTTTTTCCAAGATTGAAAGTCAACGTCCTCACCGATACTCTACTCGTACCAACTGCAAAAGAGTTATGGACCAGGTGCAAAACGAGATGCAGGAGATGCGTGAAAAGCTGGCGCTGTTCATGCAGACGATAGAGACAGTTGTGAAGGGGCAGGAAAGCCTCCCGACTTTGGTGCAGCCGTTGCTGGCGAAGAATACTGGGAATGGAAACGAAGACCACAATTCTGTACGTGTTGAAACCATTCATGGGGATGGCACTCCTACGCCTGTAGCTCCACCTGTGGTGAATATACCTGTTGTGAATGTGAACAATGGTGCTGGCGCCGGGAATGGCAATACAGGAATTGGTAATGAGACTGTCATTAACAATGTTGGATTCGGAGACACCAATCTGGGTGGTGGTAACAATGGTGGTAACGGCCTTGGAAACACTGGTTTCGGGTACAACGATCAGGGATTTGATTACGTCAATCAGGACGGGAAGTTCGGCTTCAACGCTCAGGGTTTCGGATATGATGGTTTTGGTAATGCTAATCAGGGTTATGGTGGATTCGGTAACGGAAATGGTGCTGGAATGATGCCTATCAATAATGGGTTTGGACTTGCTGGGGTCACTCAAGGATACGGTAACAGAGGACGGGGTCCCATGATCAATCAACAAGGGTTTGGTCGCAACACTGGTTACGACGGATATGGAAATGGAAATGTGAATTGGGGCGAAGACTGCCAGGAGGACGCCTTTTCTGGAAGAGGCATGGGATTTGAAGGACCTGTGGATCCTGTGCAGAGGATCAGAATGCTTGAGGAACAAATGAAGGGTGTAGTGAATCAGAATACTACTGGCTTAGATATGACTACGATGGGATTGGTGCCTGGCCTGAGGGTACCACTAAAGTTTAAAGCTCCCACGTTTGATAAGTACAAGGGAGACACTTGCCCAAAGGTGCATGTTCGCTCTTACTATAGACGGATGTCCGCTTACTCGAATGATGAAAGAATGTTGATGCATTTCTTTCAAGATAGCCTGTCCGGACCGTCACTGGAGTGGTATATGGGGCTGGAGCCCACTCAGATCAAAACATGGAAGCAATCGGCTGATGTGTTCGTGACACATTACAAATATAACAGTGACCTGGCACCGAACAGGGTCCAGCTGCAAGGCTTGTCACAAAAAACTGGGGAGAGTTTCAAAGAGTATGCGCAAAGGTGGCGCGACATGGCGGCAAGAGTGCATCCTCCTCTAGTGGAGAAAGAGATGAATGATATGTTCATTGGAACATTCACGGGGATATTCTATGAGAAGTTGTTTCCTATTGCGTTGGGCAGTTTCTCGGATCTAATTTTGATGGGTGAAATGATTGAGAATAATATTAAGGTGGAAAGTGTCGCTACTGTGAAAATCGGCGCCGACTGAGCAGAAGAGTCGCCACCGTGTGTTATTTATCCCAAGGGAGGGAAAGGAAACGCTCGAAGTAAACCTACCACAAAGACGGGAAAGGAATGGTCATCGCAACCAAATCCTGGATTCGGGAGTCGGTTACGCAAGGGGAAGGTATTAGCACCCCTCACGTCTGTCGTACTCGACGGGATCCACGCTTGTTTTCTAGTACGGATTGTTGTTCTATCTACTCTACAGGTCTGAGGTTAAAAGAAAATAAAATGACTCGGCAAAGTATCACACTTTATGCCTACGTATTCCCGTCTGGAACGAGAAATCAGAGTCAACGTAGTTCGCCTACCTACTGGAAAGGAGGGGAAGGTTGCTCGCTAGGATATCACATCCTATGCCTACGTACTTTCATACAGCATGAAAGATCAGAGCAAACGTAGTTCGGGCCACGTACGACACAAGTCTGTCTTGATTGTTTTTATCCTTCTGAAAAAGGTTTTCTCCTGCTTATGGGTCCAAGCGGACAAAAATGACACTTTTGATTGGTTTAGAGTCTTTTACGCAAGAAGTATTTTTTAGTGTGTTTGCAATCTCTGACGCACTAGAGACTATGATTTGAGAGTGACTACATCGTATGTCACCCTAAGGGTAACACACTAAGCAATCAGATTACTGAAGAGTGACCCTCCAGCAACCTTTTCTCAAATAGCTTAAGGCTCGTAACATACGACATTGATTAACCTTATTACTGTGTTTTTGAATTATTCTGAGATGAGAAGAGAAAGGAGCTCTAAAAAGCCTATGGTTGAAAAGGGAATCAAAATCTACCCTAATGTTGTCATGCATGGATAAGAATCCTAATGTCTGTCATGTTTCTCTCTTGCACAGAGAGAAACAGAGATCCTAGGGGATAAACGGAAAAGCAACAACATATATACAGTAAAGCAGTAAAATGCATGAATGCAGCAGTACAAGCGAGGCAAGGGAGTCCCACTCAACCTCGAACCTATAAAACAACAGGCAAAAGTGAACAAAATTTACTTCAAACCTAACAGGGTAATTAACAAACAATACAGTCAGGAAAATCAAACAATACATCAACAGCTCTAAACAGCATCAACAGCTCTAAGCAGCAAAATCTAATAGAAACAGCAACAAATCACCAACACCTTCAAGCAAGGTCTTCATCCATCTGCAAGCTTCAAACAAGCATCCATCTTCAAGGGAAACAACAAGCTACAACAAGCAGAAACTCTGAACAGTAGACAACATCAAACAGCTAAGCAGCAGTAAATCCTACTTCAAACAGTTGCACAGCTCTGACAGTCTTCATGGCACTGAACTTCATCTTCAATCTTCAAGGAATCTTTCCTTCAAGGCAAGCTCTCCAGCAAAGAATTAATGTTATCAGAAGAAATTGAATGTCAAACAATTCATTGACGACCAAAGGAAGTCTATGGATAATTGACATTATAACAGAGTGGTTCTCTCAAAGTTCTACCTCTAAGGTATGGCCACTGATCCCTCCTAAGGAGAGAGGTGAATACCATAAAGAGACTTTATGTCATAGAGAAGAATGGAAGCAAAGGAAGCTATCCATGTTTATGAAAGAATTTCTATTCTAAGGCTCTACCTATACCCTATGTCCTATGGTCTTCAAACAACTCCAAGCAAGCCAGACAATCTCCATCAAGCTTTGATTTTGATCTGCAATCTTCTCTATTGATCCTTGCCAAGCTCCCACAAGCTCTAACTAAGCCCACACCCCAAGCAAATGCCCAAAAATCCCACACAACAAAATAAACCCCAAAAATGGGCAAACCAAACAATCATACAATTGTAAAATATACTAAAAATAGTAAAATAGTATTTACAAGCCTAATATTCATTCTAAGGGAAATACTATATCTACCCTATATACCCCATAGGTCCCATACTCTAATTCAATCTAAAAAACCCAAAAATAAAATGTTCAAGTGCACCTATGTTGTGTATAAACCCTAATCTAACCATCCTAATATCATCTAATCAAAACTAATCAAAACCCAATTATAAAATCATGGAATAAATCCAGGGGGAAGCTCAAGTTTATATCTAATTACTCTAAAAAGAATAGCACTAAAATGTAAAGGGAGCTAGCTAAACAAAAATCTACAAAATTATGTACAAACTAAATTCAAAAAAAAAACAACTACATGTAAAATATTCACAAAAAATAAAGAAAATACCTAAACTAATATTTTTATTTATTCACAATTTCCTTGAAGCCATTATTAAAGTGTTGCAAAAATTCCCATGTCAAAAAGATCATTTTCCAATTTTTTTTATGATTTTCTAAAGTTGTAAAAAAAATGAATTAAATGAATTAAGAAAAGGATGATACTTTGGTGCAGATAGCAAGATATTATAACAAAAAACGCATATGGGCCAGGCAGGGGGGGTGCGCGTAACAACATCCACTAAGCCCATTTACACTTCAGAAAATGAAACGAAAATTCAAAGAAAAAATGAAAAAAGCTTGGTGTAAATAGCAGGTGAATCAAATGCAATCTAGTGGGCTTGCCTACTGGGGGGTGGGATCAGCGAAAACGACTTAGGCCCAAACTTCCAATTAAATGAAACGGCAGTGTTTTGGTATTCAGCAAAAACCTTCACAAACTGAGACTAAATCTCATCCACACGATCCATGCTTTGGTCAAAAGTCAGCGCACATCCAAAGGCTGAGACATTTTCTTCCCCATTTGAATCAAATTGGAGCCAAAACTCCATTGATGGACCTCCAAGAATACTCAGAATGCAGCCAATCGAACATCATCAATTCTTGATCAAAAATCATAATATAAAACCCTAACATGCTCTATTTTTCACCCTGATTCCATCTATGGTATCATCATCCATTTATATCATCTCTAACAGCAAACACGATTCCATCTCCAAAATTAATCAGAAAATCAATCATCACCAATCATCAAATTAAGTGTCCTAATTTCTTCATCACCTAACACTGATCATATAATGCTACAGAACTCACTATAATCCGCAATATCTACTCAGTTCTTGATCCAAACAGAAAGTGTGTTGCTATGTGAACCATCACCAATTCTTCTCAAACTCTCTAGAAAGTTTCTCCTAGCCACATACTAACATTCTAACTTAACAAATCAACCTAATTACGCCTAAATCGATCCATAATTCGAAATTTACTAACCTGATGAAATGAGGAAAACAGATGGTAGAAACCTTCAATCCAAGGCTTGTGCTACTCCAGAATCACTCAAGGTATTGATATCTTGCTTCTGTATGCAATGGATCTCGCTCAAACAGCTTGAATCACCATAACAGAATTTCACTTGCAGTTGGATATGTGAAAACTCAAGAACACGATTTGGCCAATGATTCACTCTGATTTGGATCTCTACACACTCAGTGATGATTATTGAATTGAATTGAATCAAAAATTTGAAAGAATGAAGAAGAATTTTGAGAAAATGGAATTGAATTGCAATGGAAGAAGATGAATTCCAATCTATGAATTTGGCACCAAATGAATCCCAACCCTGATTTAGATCAACTCAAATGACTTTATAGGTGATGTTAGAAACTTCTAGAGAGTGCTGGAATGATCCTATGAGAAATTGGATATCTCATGTCATGGTAAATCCTTTAATGAGTTCAACAAAACCAGTTGGAGTTTGGACTGTTACAGCACATGAACAAGGCTTGAATTTCTCTCCAAATGAGAATTAGAATGTGCTTGGATGGTTCCTTGCATTGTAATCCACCCCTAACTTGGTTTGGCAAATGTAGCTTCTTATATAAGTAACCAATGATAAGTCCAAGTTCTTGCCCTCAAATTCAAAATCCAATGATGTCAATGATCTCAAAACATGTTTTCCCTTCAATTTGGTATATCACATGATGTATTTTGGCTTTGGATCAAAAAAATCCCAAATTTGGTCACTTGAAAATGGACTTTTACCTTCCATATTTGGTCAATTTTATCATTTTGAGTTCCATGCATTTCCCAACTATCATGACCTCTTTCCTAGACTCAAAACATCATTTTGAGCAAGTTTGATGTTGAACATTTTTTCATTTGAAGTTTGCAAGTAGGAGTTTTAGGCATATGCTTGAAATGACCTATAATCTTACTTTCCCAAAATACCCCTGACTTGTCAAGATCATAAGTAGAGTTCCACAAATCAGAATGAGGCATACCATACCTTTCTAGAAATCTAAGATCATGAGGAACAACTTTCATGTTTACCAAAAATCCATTTGAAAATTTCTTGTGGGGCAAAAGTTTCTTGGAAGTCAAGTAACTTTCACAGATAAATTTCAGTGTCCTCAGATGACCTGTAACTTGCAAGAACCATAACTTGAGTTCTATAAATCTCCTTGATGCCTTCCACCACTAAAATTAAAGTTCTTGAGATTCTCTAAAAGTTTCATGTTGGCCAAGGATCCATTTGAGACTTGTATTTTGAATTATTTTGCTTGGAAGTTTGACCTAAATCAGGGGATTTCACTCAGAAACCCTAATTTAGAAACTTCTCTTCTTCTTGATTTCTTTTGATTTCTCCTTGGAAAAACACCACATCCATATCCACATATCAAAAGATGAATCCCACATCCTTCAAATATGCCTTGATGCCCTTCAATCAAGCATTAGACCTAAGGTTGACCCAGGTGAAACCCTAGTTGACTGCCTTCAACTGTAGCTCTTGTAACCACACCAATGACTTGTCTTACTTTCAAAATGACCCTCTAGGTCTTCCATGATGTCTACACACATTCCATGCTGTCGCTTGCGCGAAAATAAGGTGCCGGCAAAACAGAAGAGTCGCCACCTTTCGTTATTTATCCCTCAGAGCGGGAAAGGAAACGATCGGAAAAAACCTGACGAATAAGGGTAAGACAAGGTCGTCGCAACCATTGTCTGGGTTCGGGAGTCGGTTACGCAAGGGGAAGGTATTAGCACCCCTCACGTCCGTCGTACTCGACGGGATCCTCGCTTGTTTGTTTACTTGGACGGGTTGGTTATAATCTATCTACCTATCAAGGCTGGCTGAAAAAGGAAAAGAAAAATGACTCGGCAAAGCGTCGCACTTTATGCCTACGTATTCCCGTCTGGAACGAGAAATCAGAGTCAACGTAGTTCGGCCTAACTACGGGATTACGGGGGAAAGGTTGCTCGCTAGGACGTCGCGTCCTATGCCTACGTACTTTCATCTGGTATGAAAGATCAGAGCAAACGTAGTTCGGGAAACTACGGGTTATCTCCTAAAAGAAGTGTTTTTTATTATGTTTGCGATTTCAACCACACTAGAGACTATGACCTGAGAGTGAATGTGTTGCATGTCACCCAAAGGGTACCATACTAAATATCCAGACTGTGGAAAAGAAACTCTCCCACAATCCTTTCTCAGATAGCTTAAGGCTCGTAACGTACGAAAGAAATCATTCATGATTACTGTATCTTAAACTGTTTTGAGATGAGAAGAGAACAGGCCCAACTAGGAGGGAGACTATCAAGTCCTACTGTTATCATGCCATGGATTCATCCTATGGTTGAGGTTTGAACAGGGAACTCCTAGATGTTGTCATGCATAGGTTTCAACCTAAAAGTCTATCATCAAATCCTCATCAGAGGAAATGAGAGTCCTAAGGGATCATGTCAATGATACACCAAAACAGACAACAGCATCAGCTTTAACAGTAAAATGCATGCAATGCAAGTGAGGGAGGAAATGTGTGTGGGGCTTCAGCCTCCACAAGCTCGTCTCGACCTCAAGCCAGTCATGAAATAACAGTAATCATACTGAAAAATAAACAACATGCTATCAAGCAATAAACAGTAAATTATACTCATACAGATAAAAGAAATGAAATGCTATCAAGCAAAATAAACACATGGGCAAGGGAGCTGGGCTCTACCGAATACCCGCAAGCAAAGCCAAGCAATAACAATACAATCAGATGCACTCATGCTCTTAGACTGAACTTATTCTAAATGTGCTTAATCTAATGCAGCAGACAAATCAGACAAAACACACAATACATCAAAGAAAACAGAAGAAAGCCTCGGCTCCTCCAGCAGCAACCCAGTCTTCAGACTTCAGAGATCACTTGCTTTCTAGGTATCAACCCTACAACATGAGTATCAACTCATCTTCTCCCTTGAGCTTCAGCTCCTTTGATCAGCTCTACCTTCAGGCTTCACTATCTTCAGGGATCTTCAGGCATCAACTTGATCTTCACAGAGTCTTCAGACTTCAATAATCTTCAAGGAATCATCCTCTTCAAAGCTTCAGCTTCTATCTTCAAGGGCTCAAATGCTCCAGCAAACAAGATTCAGTCAACAAGATGAGGTGAGGATGTTACAGTGCTCACGGACTTCCAAAGGGTGCCATTGAGGACTTAACATCAAAGGAAAGGCTCTCTCAAAGTTCTACCTCAGAGGGCAAGGTCACTAATCCCTCCAAAGGAGAGAGGTGAATACCCTTAAGGGACTCTATGTCATAGAGAAGAAAGGAGGTGGACAAGACACTCCTTGTTTATTGAACAAAATATTCTATCTAATGCTCTACCTATGCGTCTATAAACCTATAAACAAAACAACAGAAGCTATGCTAAACTCCTCTGCAAGGTCTTCAAAGCTTAGATGATGATCCACAAGGTCTTCAACTCAATCCTCAAAGCTCACACACTCAAAAGAGAAGGAAAGAAAACACAACAATACAACTTATGCCTTTAAGCAACACACATACTATCCATACATTCAAAAATCAATGAAAAATACTAAAACACCATGCAATATTCTAGTAAAATTCTAGGGGATTCTATACATACTTACCCTTAACCCATATATTCCCCATAGGCTAACTTGTCCTAAAAACCCCAAAACAATTTTGTTCAAGTCTACCTATACAACTTAAAACCCTAATTAGAGCACCTAAATGTCTAACAATCAAACTACATCAAATTTTAATCTAACAATCAAGAGATAAATCCTACATGAAACTAGGGTTCAATATCTAATTACACAAAAAAGAATGAATTAGAAAGACTAAAGGAAGGTCCTAAAACAAATTCCACAAAATCATGCACAAAATTAATCCTATTTTAAAAGCTATTTAAGAGAAAATCAATGAAAAATACTAAAATACCATAAAATATTCTAGCAAAATTCTAGGGGATCCTATTTAACTACCCTTAAGTCCCATATATTCCCAATAGGCTAACTTGTCCTAAAAACCCCAAAAATAAAATGTTGAAGTTCAAGTATACTACTTAAAAACCCTAATTAAACTATCCTAAGTTCAATTATCTAAACTAATCAAAATTTATTCTAAAAAATCTAGTAATAAATTCTGGGAATACTACAATTCAATATTAATCACCACAAAAAAGAATGGGCAAAAAATCTATTTCTAAGTGCATGAACAAAAATTTGCAAAATCATGGATGAAATGAATGATTAAAAATGTGCATTTATTTGTAAAATATGGAAAAAATGCGAAAAAAATGTAAAATGCAATTTTTATATTTTTTTAATTTTCTAGACATGTTAATAAAAATGTTAAAAAAAGAATGAGTTAAAAATATGCATTTTCCATTTAGTTATGAATTTTTGAAGATGAATGCAATCTAGGCCGCTGGATTGAGGGACAAAGTCAAATATTCCAACATGAATCAATGGTAGAGATTATCTCTTCTACCTTTGGTCACTTAGGGTTTCTAAAAACAGTTTCCATGCACTTGTCTTCCAGCATCCATAGCTCCCTCATCTCTCCATGAAAACTCACGATCCAAACATCAAACTTGACCTACTCATTTCCCTCTACACAACCATGGTCATGGATTTCATTAACACTCACTCTAGAAGGAAATATGCACGAGGGAAGTCTTGGACACCATCACTTTCTTCTGTTTTGCATGATCATGGATTTGGTTGAAACTAACCTAGAATGATCTACACTTCATGGTGATTATTCTAAGCTACAAAGCTAAGATTATAGTACACTACATGGTGTGTTCTTGATCCTAGAACAGAAATGGCCATAAAACAAACCTCCATGGAATGCTCTTAAACTCATCATGATTCATCCCTAATTGGTCTCTATCATGCTTACCCTAACAACAAATCTTAACTATGCATAAATAATGAGTTTCAAGAGAAAACGCATACCTTGCAAGTGGTGATGGCTATGGTGTTTCTTCTCCAATCCAAGCCTTGGTACTTGTGCTAATTGATCCTTGGATGATGGTGATGATTCTGGTGAAGAGAAATTGTGCTCAAACCTCTTGAATTATGCTATCCAAACCTTTATGCAAATGGGAGTGATGAGTTGAATCACACAAACCAGCCACGAATTCTTGAGCCTTCTTCTTGCTTTTCACTCCACAACAATGGAGGAGGATGATGATGATGATGAAAGATTGCACCCACAATGGAATTTGGGAGAGATTGAAACCAAAATGCAATGAGGGAGTTATGGTATCAAAGTGTTTTTGCAAGCTTGAGGAATCACCAACCAATGCATGGAGCCACCCTAGGGCTTATATAGATGAGAATAGAAATGTGTGGAAGTTTGTAGAACGTTCCATGAAGTTTCTAGAATGTATCACGTAATGAGATTTTGAATTTGTCATCTTGAGTGAATCTCATGCCATCTCATGATAAACCATGCAATCTTACTTAAATTCTCCCCATATGGTATTATGACATGAAAATAAGGTCTTACAAACCTTTATGTAGCATTTTCTCATCTTTCCTTTTGATGCCTTAAAGTGCAAGTAACAAATTTACAAAGCAACTCCAATTTTTAAGCCTAAACTCAAAAATGTGGCTAAACCATTGTTCTCAAAATGATGTTTCCAATCAAAATCATCTATCATATGCCCCATTTTGGATTTGTAGATCTCTCAAACCAAAATCCAATTTCAACTTTTTTAACTTATAAGCCTTTTTCAAGTCATTTTGACCATTTTAAAATATCCATGCTCCAAGCTTTTTCAACAATTCATGACCTTCTTTCTAGACTTAAAATCACATTTTTAACAACTTTCATGTTTTGAGTTTTTCCATTTGAGGCTTGGAAATAGGAGATATGACATTTGCTTAAAAATGACCTATAACTGACAAATTACCAAAATACCCCTGTCTTGTTCAAACCATAAGTTGAGTTCCACAAACCCTATCAAGGACTTATACCACTCAAATTAAAGCTAAGAAGATTCCCTTCAACATTCATGTTGACCAAGAGATCATAGGAATCATCCTACTAGGGCAAAAGTTGTCTGCAAGTTGGGTGACTTTCAAGGACCCAGATTCACATACCTCAGCTGACCTGTAATTTGTCAAAACCATAACTTGAGCTCTGTAACTCCTATCAAGGACTTCCACCACTCAAATTAAATCTAAGAACAATCTTTACAACATTCATGTTGTGGGGAAGATGAGATATCAATCACATCTAGAGCTAAAACTGCCTGGAAGATAGGGATCAAACTAGGGTTTTTTCACTGACAATCCTTGGAGACCCTAACTTGAAACTTCTCAAACTCCTCAATCATGATGAGTTGGTCTAGGAGTCATCCTTATAACATCTCTATACATCATTCCATGATCTCATGACCCTTGGATTAGGTCTCAACCTTCTCCAAATCTTCAGCTGATCTAGGGTTGGCCCAGTCAAAACCCTAATTCTATCATTCATGGTTGAATCTTCTGAACCCTTGCATAATGACCTCTCTGGGCTTCATGATGGCTATCAAGACATCTCATAGGCTTTCTCCAAACATCAAGTTCATTCTCAAAGTCTCAGAATCATCTGAGGGGCACCCACAACTCTCAAGCTATGAAGCACACAACCCTGGTTTCAACCAATTCCTCTGAGGGTCTCTTGAACTTTCTGATGAAGGTATCAACTTTCAAATACTCAATGAATAAATAATTGTTGGTCAAATTTTGGGGTGCAACAGCTGCCCCTATTCAAATGGCTTGAACCTGACTGGGTGAGAAGCGAACGGCTCTCACCCAATCAAGGTGCGAGACGATTGAATACCGGTAAACCCGAAAATTTGCCAACTTCTCAACTTGTCGAACACTGGAACGATAGCTGCACGGCAACTATCTGGGGAAATACCGATCTGACATCGCCGTCAGTCATCCATATTAACTTTTCTGATATTGTCTTCAGACAACCACAACACCTGACATCGCCGCTGGAAGACTAAACCATCTGACATCGCCGTCGAACAATCAAATTACCCTGCATCGCCGCTGGAGAACCAAATCTGACAAAAATACCCCGCATCGCCGCTGGAGAACTAAATCTTCTGGCATACCCAACATTGCTGCCGGAAAATTGAATCTGACATCGCCGTCGGAAACAAACATCGCTCTGAGAGACACTCGACATCGCCGTCGTACAACATCATCTCTGCTGGGGATTTAAAGAGTCTGACATCGCCGTCAAACAAACATAATTTGACCTCGCCGTCGAATCTAAACGTTCAACCTCGCCGCCGAACAAACATCCAACCTCGCCGCTGGCTAAATGATGATCTGACCTCGCCGTCAAATCCAAGCGTTCAACCTCGCCGTCGAACAAACATCCAACCTCGCCGCTGGCTAAATGATGATCTGACCTCGCCGTCAAATCCAAGCGTTCAACCTCGCCGTCGAACAAACATTATCTGAACAAATCTGACCTGGGGTTCACCCCTGGGAAAGTACACTTGCGTATTTGAAACTACTCCGCTGAGAATGAGAGACTTAACCGAGCGCACTCTGATCTGGGGTTCACCCTCAGAACCATGACGAATCATCGGAATACTGCTGCACACTGCCCACCGTAGAACTTCAACATTAAAGATATATGAAACCCTGGCCCCTGGCCATTTCCAGCTTCAGCTAGAAAAAATCTTCAAATATTTCTGAAGGTAAATGGAACCCTGGCCCCTGGCCACTCCAGATCCGCTGGAGAATCTTCAAGTTCTTCTGAAGAAAGATGAAACCCTGCCCGTCGGCTATTCCAGCTTCAGCTAGAAACAACATCCTTGGCCTTCAAGGATGTAAACTTTGCCCGTCGGCAGCTCTGCAGGAGGCATCTTCGACTTCAGTATAAAGAAATGGTCCTTGACCTTCAAGGACGCATGGATATGCCTTCAGGCAACTCCGCCTCTACTATAGAGCATCCGAGACTTCAGTCAGGGATATACTTCGGCCTTCAGTCCGAAAAATGAATCCTAGGTCATTCATGACCTTGGGGATAACCTTGCCCTCAGGCACCTTCGCTTCAGCTTGGGAAATCTATGACCTCAGTCAGAGAAATGGTATCCTGAGCCATTCATGATTCTACAGGGATTCAAACACTTTGCCTTCAGGCAGAACTCCGCTTCAGCTGGAGAAACATCTTCGACTTCAGTCAGAAGAAAAATATCATTCACTTGATCGCCATCAATCATCTCCTCAGGACAACTGACTTGGTCTTCAGACCAACACGGATCATCTTGAATACAAAATTTGGAACCTTGTCTTCAGTCACACGTTGCTTCATCAACAAGGACATCTGAACTCACAGGAACCTTCTGATATCGCCCTCAGGCGTTTTACGAAATCAATCTTCAGATTAGACATCACTGTTGGAGAAGACATATCACGCTGCTAAGGACTTCAAGAATTATCTTGAACAAACAAATCCGTCGGGCACCTTCAAGAATCATCCTGAACTGATAACCTCTCTGGAGACTTCACTCTGCTAGGGATCCCCGAAATCTTCCTGGGCAACTCTTGCTGGGGGACGCTACTGGGGAGCTCAAGAATCATCCTAAGCAAACAACTCGGGAAGTTGTACTGAGGTCTTAAGAATCATCTTAAGCAGACGACCCTGCTGAGGAATTCAAGAATCGTCTTGAACTGAAGACTTCGCTGGGGATCTCAAAAATCATCTTGAGCGAGCGACTGTGGGGATTACACCGGGGTCTTAAGAATCATCTTAGGAAAACGACCTCGTTGGAGAGAATATCAGGAATCATCCTGAGCAACCGGTCTTTTGGTGGATTACCTGTAAGACAAGAATGATAATGACCTAGATCATGTTGATGATGCATATGCTTCTGCGCTATGCCCCACACAGTGGGAATGATATGCGTTTATGCTGAATGCTGTGCAATCATGCACAATGCTATGCAGCGTTAAATGCTATGCAGTGTTGAATGCTATGCAGTGTTGAATGCTATGCAGTGTTGAATGCTATGCAGTCATGTACAATGATGCGATCCCGTCAGCAAAATAAATGCTGGGAGGAGGAAATCCTTCTGTCAAGGATACAAGCACTACTCCGGTAGAGGAATCATCCTGCTGAGGCGAACGTGGACACGCCAATATTAATCAGGCTCTGTCTGGGGAAATGATCTTCCATTGACTGCTGCAGGGAAAACAACTTCAGTTGATCTGCTGCGGGGGGACGAAACTCTACGAGAACTCGGACCTGCGGGTATCCATCGCGAGAATAAACTGCGCTGCCGTCTCGGCTACTCTTCTGGGGAGGATAACTCTGTGGGGAAACAACTTCAGCTGCTCAACACTCCACTGGGGAAAAACCAATCATGATCTGATCAACTTCCAAGGACTCGGCTCTCTTGGACATCTGCAAACTCGGCTGAGGAAGGAAAAGTCATTCTGCTTCGCTGGAGAGAGCGCGACCCTGGGGAGATACAGCATCAGCTGCCCCACGCTCTGCTAGGGAACATCCACTCAAGGTCCCAACTGCTTCCAAGGATTCTGCTTTTCTGCGGACTCAGCCGGGGAGAGAAATCATTCTACTTCACTGGAGAGTACGACTCTGGTGCGGAATTTCAATTTCGCCGGGGAAGAAAGAATCATCTGACTTCGGGGGAGAGTGCAATTCTGCATGGGAACACAACATCAGCCGTTCCAATACTCTACTGGGGAAGAGGGAATCATCCAACTTCAGGAGAGAATACGGCTCTTGGTGGGGAATCTCAATTCCGCTGGAGACTTCAGTCTGGCACCATCAGTTACTGCATCCTTCGGCATACGAACAGCTTCCTACGAGACTTGCACTTGTGACCCGGTGCTGGGGGAGATACTTGCTTCGGCGACTTTACTGAGGGAAACACGAGCTTCGGCACCCGAACATTTCTACGAAATCTACACTTGTGACCCGGTGCTGGGGGAAGAAGACATCATTCTTCGGTGCTTGACTCAGCTGATGAGGTGACGTTCCTTCAGGATGCGTCTGCTTGGGGAAGAGAATCGTCTCTGCCCGGGGAGACATACCAATGCTCATGGCTTCGCATTCAGACTCTGCGGAGGAGAGACTACTGAACTCTGCTGGAGAAGGAGGACTTGCCCTGCTTCGGGGATATCAATCCTGGTCTACTGAGGGCAATCTTGACCCTAATCTGATAAGGGATACACGCTATCTCAATTTGCCGCAGTCTCAAACTATACGGGGGGAACAACCTTAAACCGTACATCTCTGCTGAGAAACGATCCTGGTTCAACAACGTCAACACAGGGAATACAGACTACCAATCATGGAACTGAGTAACAGGTTAGGCTGTAGGATAACAACCCAATTCCAGCAAGGCTTCTTCAGAAGGCTCAGGTTTTGGCAGGGTAAGGACACGACTCCCCGACACTCAATTCTTGCTAGGGCGAACAAACTCGTTTGAACAACTTGCCCCAGTACAATTCAACTTGCCCCAATCCGACTTTTGGGAATAATTCATTCTGAACAAAAACAGCTGGCGACAAGACAATCATCAGAAGGCTTGCTCAAATATCTGCACAACAGAAGGATTCATCCTCCACCAATCAACTCTCAGCATGGTCGGCTTCAATATCTCTGAAGTAGTTTGCCCCTGAACGAGCGATGAGCGACTCAACATGCTCTGATTGCATGCTGGAGGGATCTGCCCTCAAATCGCAAGAATTCTGGATAACTGCCCCTGATTGGGTCTCGAGAAGATTCACTCCCGACCAACCGCTTTTTGCATAAACTGCCCCATAATCAACTGATGCTCCGGGACTTGTCCTCAGACAAACTGATCCCAAACTCACTGGAGGTCAATGCCCCAGATTCACAGGGCTTCGCAGCATACCATTCTGATCCAGACCTCTGACGATTCAGCCCTGATTGACCATTCCCTGTTGAAGTTCCTCCGCACCAGCTACTGACCTGCAATTAAAATTGTTTATTCACGAATGGTAATTTTAATGCAGTGTTCATGCAAATTTCGAAAAAATGTTGTATTGTCACTCATTTACGTGTCATGCCAGTGAGTGACGAATGAACCAAAGAGTTCAAACGTAGTGCTGATGTAATCAGTGAAAAATACCATAAGGATATGATTAGCAAATCATGAAGGAGTCAGGTTACTCAACCTTATCGTAATGCGCTTTCAGAATAAACCCTACCTCAATTAGGTCTTTTAACGGTTGTATCGTGGTCGGGTTCACGGTTAGTGAAACAAAGGATATTTGGCTCAAATTATGATTTGTACCCACCCCTTCTACGTGATGATCTTCGATCCTAAAGTCCAGTTAACTTAGCTCGAGCGCTCGCCTCTTCGAGAGGTATGTTGAACATTGGGAACAACTGGTTAAAGAACTCACAAGGTGTTTCGGAGTGAAAGTTACTCCTTTTCGTTTTCGGTGTCTGTACCTACACGACTTTGTCCTTGTTTGAGGATTTTTCTTTTTATATAATCCTTTCTTTTTCATTCATTTTTCTTTTATTCCCTAATTTTTGCCTGGACTGACTCCTTTTGAGTTCTTTTCGATTTTTCCTTTTGAAGTCCAGCAGGATGCCCTGATTTTTTGCCTAAGTATTTGCTTTCTAGCTTTTTTCTTTTCCTTTTTACTTAGCGGGCTTTCTTATTCCCCTTTTTTTTTTGGAACGAGTCTTGCGACACTGGTTGTCTTGATTACTCCGAAAGGATTATAACCGTCTCACTCCTGATTGGTGAGGTTTAACCATTGTGGTTGATGAGGTACGACCTCTGGTGAGGAATATGATGTGATTGGTCCTCGAAGGACAACACTCCTCTATAAGACTTGAACGCTCGATCAAGCTAACTGACAACTACCCTGCCCTGGGTTAAGATGTAAGGGTTAAAAAGTCCGAAAGAAATTCCTACTTCTCGGCTCGAAGTGGTTAACAAGGGATTCTCTTCCTTATCTCTCCGGTGTTTAGGGATTTGAAACAATGCCTTATACGTCATCGGCAAGGTTTTATCTGAAAGCAATACGATCATTGGTTATGAGTATTCAGTTTCATCATCCTCCCTCCGCTCATTGCTAATCATAGTGATAAAGTGGAGTGAATAAAATGCAAGTGTCAGTGCAATGCAGTAAATGAGTGACAACGACATAACTAATTCAGAAAAATGCATAGTCACTTTATTAATATTACCATTCGAAACATACAATGTTTAACAGCAAGTAGTAACTAACAGAAAAGAAACTACAAATGCAAATGGTAAAAAGTCCGAGGACTGCCAATGCTGAGGACGTCTGCCTGTCTGGACCACCGGCTTCTGGAAATAACCCTCTGAATCTGCGAGCTCAAACAGCTGAGAGGTTGTCACGTACAACCAAAACTCCGTCTGGAAAGGAAATACACCCTTGGTCGATCAATTGTTGCACTTTCGCCTGGAAAGCCTTGCAATCTTCAGTTGAATGCCCCGGAGATCCACCATGGTAACCGCACTGAACATGAGGATTGTACCCTGGAGGGTAAGGCTCTGGCACGGGCTTGAAAGCTTTCGGTTCCACCAAGGAATTCTGAATCAACAGTGGAAGAATCTGGCTATACGGCACAGGCACTGGATGGAAAGAAGCATTCCTTTGTTCTAAGTGGTTGCGAGGTCTCTTGTGATCCTGGTGTTGGTATTCTTTCCGCCCAGGAGCAAGAGGTCGTCGTTTCTGAATGGCAACGGTCCCTTGTTTAGGCGCTTGCGTCCTTGAACTTGATCCAGGTAGAAACTGCGAGCGAGGCGATTCAGTCACCAAAAGTCGCGGAACATATTCAAGATCTTTCTCAGCTTCAGGCAAAGGAGTGGAATCATTCACCTCTCCTGCAGGGTACGGGATAAACTTTCCCGATGCTCTCATGCCGCCCGACACAAGCCTAATTGTTCTTGAGTCAATAAGGTCTTGAATCTTATTCTTGAGAGCCTTACATGTTTCAACATGGTGCCCTGGTGCTCCTGAGTGGAAATCACAACGTATGTTGAGATCAACGTCTGGTGACATGTCACCTGGTGGATCCGAGGTCCGAAGCTTGAGAATGCGGTTCTGAACCAACAGTGGCAACAACTGGGCATAACTCACAGGTATGGGGTCCACAGCTCTATCCAGTAGCTTCTTCTTTTGATTATGACCTTCAGGGTTATTCTGAGATGCCTGGCGCGGCTGCTGACGAGACAGGTCTCGAGTTTCATGTTATGTAGAGGATCCACGAGGTCCATTTGGCTTCAGCACAGGCGGCACTGACGGCAATGGGGGAAACACTTTGGTCTCCTCCTTGGGTGCTTGACCACTCTCCTTTTTTAGCATACTTCTCACCACTCCCATGAGAAAGCTCAACTGATTCTGCAACTGCTGATTCTCTTCTCTGAGTACCTGCTGGTCCAGACGCACTGCCTGTATGTCATTCATGACCTGCCCCAGCTGGCTTTGGATTTTCCCCAGTTCAGCTTGTACCTGCTCCATTAGTCTGAGTTGCTCGATTCTGAGTCAAACCTGCAAACACAAGGGTTAGAAGACAAGCCCCGGCTTCTGTCATGCAAGATGATTTATGCTAATGCCATGGGTGTCTGTACGTTTAGGAGATCGCCCCTAATTCTGGTGTCAACGGGCCAACATAGTGTCAATGCAGTGATAAGACTGGATCCATTCATGGAAGAAAATATCTCATATTGCTCGGGACACCAGGATCAGGGTATGAAACGCGCCTGCAGCACATACACATGCTAATGGAATGCAAACATGAATATGAAAGCTAATGCAAAATGCAGTCATGCAATAATATATCCCGGTAACTGCTATGGAGATTCGGTATCAACAATCACTGATGAGAAGAAAACCCCGGTGTAAGGCCACTAATCGGATCTGCTAAGAACGACCCTCTGATAAGACCAAGATTCTGCTCTGTCAAGAACAAATGTCTGATAACAAGGACCCCGGATGTATGATCAAGAAATATCTGCTGATGAAGTCTTCAGACCCCAAATCAAAAATCTGCCCTATCAAGAACAAACAACATCTGCTGATGAGATCTTCAGACCCCAAAATCTGCTCTATCCGGAACAAACCACTGATGGCAATACTCTGATCAAAACCTGCTCTATCAAGAACAGACATACACCCGATGATAAGATCCTCTGATCAAAACCTGCTCTATCAAGAACAGACAAATCTGCAACTGAGAACCCTGGTACCAACATAACTGATTCACTGTCAAGAAAACCAGTCTGAAGGTCAAAGTTTCCTGCAATAAACCCGATCCCACTCACAGGTATGGACCTAAACTAACTCAAGGTACGACATCCTATGCGTTCATCAGCGTCACAGACTTTCAAAACTGACGATACGATTCCCAGAAGGAGTGGCATCATCAAGTCTTGAAGAGGCCTCACTTAGCTGAATCACAAATGATCGGTCCCCAGAGTCGACAATCCACCAAACCAGCAACCGTCTCAACCCAAAGGGTTGAAAGTGAAGCCAACCGGATGAACCTCGTCTGAGTGTGGATTTCATGAGAAACTAGTGCCTGCAAAGCAAGCACGCGCCCACTAATTTCCACTCTAAGTCTATGGTGCACTCAAGCCTGGGTCTGGCTTCTCACTCATCAGAACTCCCATCCCACAACAGCACAAATAATCATATTATACTGAAAATAAAATGCGGTAAATAAAGTGCGAGAAGTAAAAATGCGATAAATAAACGCAACCCAACAGGCAAACACATAAGCGGTAGGATTGACTCTCTTAAGGGACGTTGGATCCCAAAACTGACTCGCTTTCGGGATGTTGGATCCCTAGGAAACTATCAATTCCCCAGCAGAGTCGCCAGCTGTCGCTTGCGCGAAAATAAGGTGCCGGCAAAACAGAAGAGTCGCCACCTTTCGTTATTTATCCCTCAGAGCGGGAAAGGAAACGATTGGAAAAACCTGACGAATAAGGGTAAGACAAGGTCGTCGCAACCATTGTCTGGGTTCGGGAGTCGGTTACGCAAGGGGAAGGTATTAGCACCCCTCACGTCCGTCGTACTCGACGGGATCCTCACTTGTTTGTTTACTTGGACGGGTTGGTTATAATCTATCTACCTATCAAGGCTGGCTGAAAAAGGAAAAGAAAAATGACTCGGCAAAGCGTCGCACTTTATGCCTACGTATTCCCGTCTGGAACGAGAAATCAGAGTCAACGTAGTTCGGCCTAACTACGGGATTACGGGGGAAAGGTTGCTCGCTAGGACGTCGCGTCCTATGCCTACGTACTTTCATCTGGTATGAAAGATCAGAGCAAACGTAGTTCGGGAAACTACGGGTTATCTCCTAAAAGAAGTGTTTTTTATTATGTTTGCGATTTCAACCACACTAGAGACTATGACCTGAGAGTGAATGTGTCGCATGTCACCCAAAGGGTACCATACTAAACATCCAGACTGTGGAAAAGAAACTCTCCCACAATCCTTTCTCAGATAGCTTAAGGCTCGTAACGTACGAAAGAAATCATTCATGATTACTGTATCTTAAACTGTTTTGAGATGAGAAGAGAACAGGCCCAACTAGGAGGGAGACTATCAAGTCCTACTGTTATCATGCCATGGATTCATCCTATGGTTGAGGTTTGAACAGGGAACTCCTAGATGTTGTCATGCATAGGTTTCAACCTAAAAGTCTATCATCAAATCCTCATCAGAGGAAATGAGAGTCCTAAGGGATCATGTCAATGATACACCAAAACAGACAAAAGCATCAGCTTTAACAGTAAAATGCATGCAATGCAAGTGAGTGAGGAAATGTGTGTGGGGCTTCAGCCTCCACAAGCTCGTCTCGACCTCAAGCCAGTCATGAAATAACAGTAATCATACTGAAAAATAAACAACATGCTATCAAGCAATAAACAGTAAATTATACTCACACAGATAAAAGAAATGAAATGCTATCAAGCAAAATAAACACATGGGCAAGGGAGCTGGGCTCTACCGAATACCCGCAAGCAAAGCCAAGCAATAACAATACAATCAGATGCACTCATGCTCTTAGACTGAACTTATTCTAAATGTGCTTAATCTAATGCAGCAGACAAATCAGACAAAACACACAATACATCAAAGAAAACAGAAGAAAGCCTCGGCTCCTCCAGCAGCAACCTAGTCTTCAGACTTCAGAGATCACTTGCTTTCTAGGTATCAACCCTACAACATGAGTATCAACTCATCTTCTCCCTTGAGCTTCAGCTCCTTTGATCAGCTCTACCTTCAGGCTTCACTATCTTCAGGGATCTTCAGGCATCAACTTGATCTTCACAGAGTCTTCAGACTTCAATAATCTTCAAGGAATCATCCTCTTCAAAGCTTCAGCTTCTATCTTCAAGGGCTCAAATGCTCCAGCAAACAAGATTCAGTCAACAAGATGAGGCGAGGATGTTACAGTGCTCACTGACTTCCAAAGGGTGCCATTGAGGACTTAACATCAAAGGAAAGGCTCTCTCAAAGTTCTACCTCAGAGGGCAAGGTCACTAATCCCTCCAAAGGAGAGAGGTGAATACCCTTAAGGGACTCTATGTCATAGAGAAGAAAGGAGGTGGACAAGACACTCCTTGTTTATTGAACAAAATATTCTATCTAATGCTCTACCTATGCGTCTATAAACCTATAAACAAAACAACAGAAGCTATGCTAAACTCCTCTGCAAGGTCTTCAAAGCTTCCATGATGATCCACAAGGTCTTCAACTCAATCCTCAAAGCTCACACACTCAAAAGAGAAGGAAAGAAAACACAACAATACAACTTATGCCTTTAAGCAACACACATACTATCCATACATTCAAAAATCAATGAAAAATACTAAAACACCATGCAATATTCTAGTAAAATTCTAGGGGATTCTATACATACTTACCCTTAACCCATATATTCCCCATAGGCTAACTTGTCCTAAAAACCCCAAAACAATTTTGTTCAAGTCTACCTATACAACTTAAAACCCTAATTAGAGCACCTAAATGTCTAACAATCAAACTACATCAAATTTTAATCTAACAATCAAGAGATAAATCCTACATGAAACTAGGGTTCAATATCTAATTACACAAAAAAGAATGAATTAGAAAGACTAAAGGAAGGTCCTAAAACAAATTCCACAAAATCATGCACAAAATTAATCCTATTTTAAAAGCTATTTAAGAGAAAATCAATGAAAAATACTAAAATACCATACAATATTCTAGCAAAATTCTAGGGGATCCTATTTAACTACCCTTAAGTCCCATATATTCCCCATAGGCTAACTTGTCCTAAAAACCCCAAAAATAAAATGTTGAAGTTCAAGTATACTACTTAAAAACCCTAATTAAACTATCCTAAGTTCAATTATCTAAACTAATCAAAATTTATTCTAAAAAATCTAGTAATAAATTCTGGGAATACTACAATTCAATATTAATCACCACAAAAAAGAATGGGCAAAAAATCTATTTCTAAGTGCATGAACAAAAATTTGCAAAATCATGGATGAAATGAATGATTAAAAATGTGCATTTATTTGTAAAATATGGAAAAAATGCGAAAAAAATGTAAAATGCAATTTTTATATTTTTTTAATTTTCTAGACATGTTAAGAAAAATGTTAAAAAAAGAATGAGTTAAAAATATGCATTTTCCATTTAGTTATGAATTTTTGAAGATGAATGCAATCTAGGCCGCTGGATTGAGGGACAAAGTCAAATATTCCAACATGAATCAATGGTAGAGATTATCTCTTCTACCTTTGGTCACTTAGGGTTTCTAAAAACAGTTTCCATGCACTTGTCTTCCAGCATCCATAGCTCCCTCATCTCTCCATGAAAACTCACGATCCAAACATCAAACTTGACCTACTCATTTCCCTCTACACAGCCATGGTCATGGATTTCATTAACACTCACTCTAGAAGGAAATATGCACGAGGGAAGTCTTGGACACCATCACTTTCTTCTGTTTTGCATGATCATGGATTTGGCTGAAACTAACCTCGAATGATCTACACTTCATGGTGATTATTCTAAGCTACAAAGCTAAGATTATAGTACACTACATGGTGTGTTCTTGATCCTAGAACAGAAATGACCATAAAACAAACCTCCATGGAATGCTCTTAAACTCATCATGATTCATCCCTAATTGGTCTCTATCATGCTTACCCTAACAACAAATCTTAACTATGCATAAATAATGAGTTTCAAGAGAAAACACATACCTTGCAAGTGGTGATGGCTATGGTGTTTCTTCTCCAATCCAAGCCTTGGTACTTGTGCTAATTGATCCTTGGATGATGGTGATGATTCTGGTGAAGAGAAATTGTGCTCAAACCTCTTGAATTATGCTATCCAAACCTTTATGCAAATGGGAGTGATGAGTTGAATCACACAAACCAGCCACGAATTCTTGAGCCTTCTTCTTGCTTTTCACTCCACAACAATGGAGGATGATGATGATGATGATGAAAGATTGCACCCACAATGGAATTTGGGAGAGATTGAAACCAAAATGCAATGAGGGAGTTATGGTATCAAAGTGTATTTTCAAGCTTGAGGAATCACCAACCAATGCATGGAGCCACCCTAGGGCTTATATAGATGAGAATAGAAATGTGTGGAAGTTTGTAGAACGTTCCATGAAGTTTCTAGAATGTATCACGTAATGAGATTTTGAATTTGTCATCTTGAGTGAATCTCATGCCATCTCATGATAAACCATGCAATCTTACTTAAATTCTCCCCATATGGTATTATGACATGAAAATAAGGTCTTACAAACCTTTATGTAGCATTTTCTCATCTTTCCTTTTGATGCCTTAAAGTGCAAGTAACAAATTTACAAAGCAACTCCAATTTTTAAGCCTAAACTCAAAAATGTGGCTAAACCATTGTTCTCAAAATGATGTTTCCAATCAAAATCATCTATCATATGCCCCATTTTGGATTTGTAGATCTCTCAAACCAAAATCCAATTTCAACTTTTTTAACTTATAAGCCTTTTTCAAGTCATTTTGACCATTTTAAAATATCCATGCTCCAAGCTTTTTCAACAATTCATGACCTTCTTTCTAGACTTAAAATCACATTTTTAACAACTTTCATGTTTTGAGTTTTTCCATTTGAGGCTTGGAAATAGGAGATATGGCATTTGCTTAAAAATGACCTATAACTGACAAATTACCAAAATACCCTTGTCTTGTTCAAACCATAAGTTGAGTTCCACAAACCCTATCAAGGACTTCTACCACTCAAATTAAAGCTAAGAAGATGCCCTTCAACATTCATGTTGACCAAGAGATCATAGGAATCATCCTACTAGGGCAAAAGTTGTCTGCAAGTTGGGTGACTTTCAAGGACCCAGATTCACATACCTCAGCTGACCTGTAATTTGTCAAAACCATAACTTGAGCTCTGTAACTCCTATCAAGGACTTCCACCACTCAAATTAAAGCTAAGAACAATCTTTACAACATTCATGTTGTGGGGAAGATGAGATATCAATCACATCTAGAGCTAAAACTGCCTGGAAGATAGGGATCAAACTAGGGTTTTTTCACTGACAATCCTTGGAGACCCTAACTTGAAACTTCTCAAACTCCTCAATCATGATGAGTTGGTCTAGGAGTCATCCTTATAACATCTCTATACATCATTCCATGATCTCATGGCCCTTGGATTAGGTCTCAACCTTCTCCAAATCTTCAGCTGATCTAGGGTTGGCCCAGTCAAAACCCTAATTCTATCATTCATGGTTGAATCTTCTGAACCCTTGCATAATGACCTCTCTGGGCTTCATGATGGCTATCAAGACATCTCATAGGCTTTCTCCAAACATCAAGTTCATTCTCAAAGTCTCAGAATCATCTGAGGGGCACCCACAACTCTCAAGCTATGAAGCACACAACCCTGGTTTCAACCAATTCCTCTGAGGGTCTCTTGAACTTTCTGATGAAGGTATCAACTTTCAAATACTCAATGAATAAATAATTGTTGGTCAAATTTTGGGGTGCAACACATGCCTCAGTCCATAGCTCACAACCTCTTTGATGATCTTCAAATACTCCCCAGATAGGCTATAAATCCACTGCTTGATCTATTAACTTCTCAAAGCTTCACCTTCTTTCTTGGTGACTTGAATGGGCTTGAATCTTGATAAAAACCTTTTGGATATACTCCTTGAGATGAAAATATCACTTGATCCCTTGTTGGATGACTTGCCCATGCTATGCTATGCAAATGAATGAACTATGTATATGATCTACTATGCAAATGATAAAGCTATGAAAACACAAATCAGGTAAAACAAGTTGGTCAAATTTTAGGGTGCAACAGGAAGGTTCCAAGCTGGGGAGTCTACTTCGTCAGGAGGTAATAGAAAAGTATTTGGGGGTCGACGTCAGGGCGACACTAGTGCTGTATTTGACGGCCGAGGCCGAGGCAGGGGAAGAGGACGGAATCAATATATGCATCCTCAACAAGTAGCAAGTGTTACCCTCCCGATGCCACCACAGCAGCAACAACAGCAGCAGTAGGGGCCGAATCAGGGTCAGAGAAGATTTCCGAATGCTAAACCGAAGAGGGTGTTTGATAAGCCTCCGTATACATATGCAGAGTTGCTTCAGACATTGTTGAGGTTAAATCTGGTTGAGAAAAGAACGTTGGCACCACCTCCGGGGCCAGAACTCACCTTTGGGTTCGATGCCAATAAGCATTGTGAGTTTCATTCAGGGGCTCCCGGACATGACATCAAGGGCTGCCACGCTTTCAAGCATAAAGTCCAAGATCTGTTGGATAGCAAGGCTATAAATTTCGGGCAGGCAACTCTGGGAGAAGTACTTTTGTCGAATATAAGAAAGCAACTCTGTCTTGTCATGGGACACATACTATGTCCCTTACGGGGAAATCATCCGTCTAAATACTGAGGAGTTCATCCGCCTATCTCTTACGGGAAACATGCATCGATTTAATAACACTTCACCCGCCTATCCAATACGGGAACCCTATTCTGTTTACATCACAGGAAAATTTTCTTCTGCCCATCACACAGGAAATTTTCTTCTGCCCATCACACAGGAAAATACACTTCTGCCTATCCCGCAGGAAAATACACTTCTGCCCATCCCGCAGGAAAATACACTTCCGCCCATCACTCAGGAAAATACACTTCTGCCCATCACACAAGAAATTTACACTTCTGCCCATCACGCAGGAAATTTACAATTCTGCCCATCACGCAGGAAAATTACACTTCTACCCATCACACAGGAAAATTTTCTTCTGCCCATCACACAGGAAAATACACTTCTGCCCATCACGCAGGAAAATAGACTTCTGCCCATCACGCAGGAAAATTTTCTTCTGCCCATCACACAGGAAAATTACACTTCTGCCCATCACACAGGAAAATTACACTTCTGCCCATCACACAGGAAAATTATTCTTCTGCCCATCACACAGGAAAATACACTTCTGCCCATCCCGCAGGAAAATACACTTCTGCCCATCCCGCAGGAAAATACACTTCTGCCCATCACTCAGGAAAATACACTTCTGCCCATCACACAGGAAATTTACACTTCTGTCCATCACGCAGGAAATTTACAATTCTGCCCATCACGCAGGAAAATTACACTTCTGCCCATCACACAGGAAAATTTTCTTCTTCCCATCACACAGGAAAATACACTTCTGCCCATCACGCAGGAAAATACACTTCTGCCCATCACGCAGGAAAATTTTCTTCTGCCCATCACACAGGAAAATTATACTTCTGCCCATCACACAGGAAAATTACACTTCTGCCCATCACACAGGAAAATTATTCTTCTGCCCATCACACAGGAAAATACACTTCTGCCCATCACGCAGGAAATTACACTTCTGCCCATCACGCAGGAAAATACACTTCTGCCCATCACGCAGGAAAATTTTCTTCTGCCCATCACGCAGGAACATTTTCTCGGGCATAGTTTCTTTGCCTATTCTTTGCATTAACTAACTCCACTAGGGATACTCCAAGAATAACTGTCAAACACTCGTCTAGATAACAAGTAGCTACTTCTGAACTTTGATTTTTACGAAAACCTGAAACGCTGCCGCAGCAACAAACTTGGAGAAAACATTCCACTGGCCGGATACAATACCGCCTCAATTGGAAACTCTATGGGGAAAACAACAAACTGAACTATGTCATCACACATCTCCCGGTGAGACCTCGTTTGTCTGGTAATATCTGAGCTTTTAGAGCTCCATACTCCTATTGAGAACCACACCTGAAGGCAAAAAATCAACCAACCTGATCTATGTTTCAAAATGCGTATGTTTGATAATGGCGTAATGCTCCATACAATATGGAAATGCTACGCGTTTTTTTGTTTGGTGGATGCAAATATGACACTATATGCCGATGCAAATGCAGGCTCGAACTGCTGGGATAACTCTAACAAGCTTGCTTCATCAATCTTGGCCGTCGAGGACAAATATCGCCCTGCTGGGAAATGAAGTACGACCTGCGCGGGGATTCACCTCACGTAACGATCAAGTCTTTTCGTTACGAGCCTCTGGTTAGGACGACAATCTTCTGATCATCCACTTCGTATGGTCAAGAACCCTGCAACACCACAAACGAGACAAGACAAGTCTATACAACCAAATCTATTCAGGTTAGCGTTAGTGACATCATTTTCAGTCAATTCAAAGTTTTAGCAATTATTGGCAAGGTCCAGCAATGTTATGCACTTACTAGTTTTATTAAACATTGGCGCTTTTCACATACAATACAGTAAAGAACAAGCATCACATACTGAATAACATGTTTTATTAATGGGGCCCCTGAATGGGCAGAGTTTTGTACACTGGATGTAACTCCTGAAAAGAGGAAGTTACGCATAACAAATATACAAGTATGCACAGGAAGCATAAATACAATGACAAATCAAATTTGCACATATGTCGGCAACGTGACGCAGACGAACATCATGAGCTGATCCTCCTATGACTCGCCTGACTCTGGCGCTTTCCCGGTATTTAAACTTCTGAAGAGATTGTATCTGATAATCGAACTCTCAGGTATATTCTCCCGCACCAATGTGCACGGTAGTATCAAAATCGGACCGCAGTCATTTGCCTTTCAAATCCCTAACTTTTGCATGAACCGCCCTTTACGGGTTTTCAGTTCACCGGGATACCCTTTTTTGCCGAAGCCGCCCAGTGTAGGTTTTCAACTTCGCGGGTGTACATTTTTTCAATTTTTATCCCTAATTTTTGCCCGAACCTTTCATTCTATTTTTGGTTCGCCAGGATGCCCCATTTTTGCCTGGACTCTCTTTTTTCTGTCCAGTGGGTCAATTTCAAGCAAAGTATTTTTTAACTGCGTCCGAGTTCACAGGCGACATAAAGTCTTCACCGTCCATGGTGGACAACAACAAAGCTCCTCCTGAAAAGACTTTCCTGACAATGTATGGCCCTTCGTAATTGGGGGTCCACTTGCCCTTGTGATCTGCCTGTGGCGGGAGAATCCTTTTCAACACAAGGTCGCCCGTCTGAAAGCTCCGAGGATGTATCTTCTTATCATACGCTTTCTTCATTCGGCTCTGGTACAAGCGACCGTATGCTAGAGAGGCTAACCTCTTCTCATCCATTAAACTTAGTTAGTTCAACCTGTCTTTCACCCATTCTGCCTCGTCGAGTTGGACATCTTGTAATACCCTCAGGGAAGGAATCTCAACTTCCAGTGGTAACATTGCTTCCATTCCATATACCAACGAGAACGGGGTTGCACCGGTTGATGTGCATACCGTCGTAGGATAACCGTGCAAAGCGAAAGGTAGCATCTCATGCCAGTCCTTATAGGTCACCACCATCTTCTGAACAATCTTCTTTATGTTCTTATTGGCTGCTTCAACAGCGCCATTCATCTTGGGTCGATAAGGAGAAGAGTTGTGATGTTCGATCTTAAAACTCTGACACAGCTCCTTCATCATCTTGTTATTTAAGTTTGAACCGTTGTCGGTAATAATCCGCTCGGGGATTCCATATCTACAAATGATATCTCGTTTGATAAACCTGGCTACCACCTGCTTGGTCACATTTGCATATGATGCCGCTTCCACCCACTTGGTAAAATAATCAATTGCTACCAAAATGAAACGGTGTCCGTTAGATGCCGTCGGCTCAATCTTCCCAATCATATCAATTCCCCACATCGAGAATGGCCACGTTGATGACATCACGTTCAGAGGACTCGGAGGCACATGGATCTTATCCGCATAAATCTGGCACTTATGACACCTCTTCGCAAACTTGAAACAGTCAGTTTCCATAGTTAGCCAGTAATAACCTGCCCGCAGCAGCTTTCTCGTCATAGCATGCCCACCAACATGTGTACCAAACGTACCCTCATGTATTTCCTCCATGAGCAACTTCGCCTCTTTCTCGTCTACACAACGTAGCAACACCAAGTCGTGATTCCTCTTGTACAGGACACCGTCCGGATTCAGATAGAAATTATCAGCCAATCTCCTGAGAGTCTTCTGATCGCGACTGGATGCCCCAGCCGGATACTCCTTATTCTTCAGGAAATTCTGGATGTCAAAATACCAGGGTTTATCATCATACGCTTCGTCAATTGCAAATACGAAGGCGGGTCTGTCAAGCCGAGAGATAACAATTCTGGGAGCCTCATTCCAGAAGTTGACTTTATACATGGAAGACAACGTCGCCAGGGCGTCAGCCATTTGATTTTCTGCTCGCGGCACATGATGCAATTCAACCTTGTCAAAGAAAGGCAACAATCTCCTCGCATAATTCATGTACGGTATCAAGTTGGGCTGACGTGCCTCCCATTCTCCTTTTATTTGATTCACCACCAGAGTTGAGTCTCCATATACATCCAGGTTTTTGATTCGCAAATCGATGGCTTCTTCAAGCCCCATGATGCAAGCTTCATATTCGGCTTCATTATTGGTAACCGGAAAGGTCAATCGAGCAGTAAATGGGATGTGCGATCCATGTGGAGTAGTGATGATTGCCCCTATTCCGCTACCATAGGAGTTTACAGCTCCGTCAAAGATCAACTGCCATTTGGAACCCAATTCTGGTCCTTCGTCCGGCAACGGTTCTTCACAATCTTTCATCTTTAGGTACATGATATCCTCGTCAGGAAAATCAAACCTCATCGATTGGTAGTCCTTAATGGGCTGCTTAGCGAGATACTCTGATACCACGCTCCCCTTTATAGCCTTCTGTGAAACATACTGGATGTCATATTCGGTCAAAACCATCTGCCAACGGGCAATTCTCCCCGATAGTGCTTGCTTTTCAAATACGTATTTGATAGGATCCATCTTTGAGATGAGCATGGTTGTATGATTTAGCATGTACTGCCTCAAACGTTTGGCGGCCCAGGCTAGCGCACAACAAGTTTTTTCGAGCATTGAGTATCGAGATTCACATTCAGTAAACTTCTTACTCAAGTAGTATATCGCATGCTCTTTTCGCCCTGTCTCGTCATGTTGACCGAGAACACAACCCATACTTCCCTCAAGAACCGTCAAATACATAAACAAGGGTCTCCCCGCCACTGGAGGTATCAAAATAGGAGGCTCCTGCAAATACTGTTTTATTCTATCGAACGCCTTTTGACAATTTTCATTCCATTTTACAGCCTGGTCTTTTTTCAACAGCTTGAATAACGGCTCACACGTAGCTGTTAGGTGAGATATGAACCGAGCAATGTAGTTCAACCTCCCTAAAAACCCGCGCACCTCTTTTTCTGTTTTAGGCGTCGGCATCTCTTGTATGGCTTTTATTTTTGCAGGATCAACCTCGATTCCTTTTTCACTTACGATAAACCCCAGCAGTTTACCCGATCTCACCCCGAAGGTGCATTTGTTAGGGTTCAGTCTCAGCCTGAACTTCCTAAGCCTTTTGAATAATTTCAGCATATTCACCAAATGTTCTTCCTCCGTCTGGGATTTGGCAATCATATCGTCTACATATACTTCAATCTCTTTATGCATCATGTCATGAAAGAGAGTCGTCATTTCACGCTGATACGTTGCCCCATCATTCTTTAATCCGAAGGGCATCACTTTGTAGCAAAATGTTCCCCAAGGCGTAATGAAGGTAGTCTTCTCCATGTCTTCTGGCGCCATTTTAATCTGATTATAGCCCGAGAAGCCATCCATGAAGGAGAACACGGAGAATTGCACGGTGTTGTCGACCAACACATCGATGTGAGGAAGTGGAAAGTCATCTTTCGGGCTCGCCTTATTCAGATCACGGTAATCTACACACATTCTCACTTTACCGTCCCTTTTTGGCACTGGCACAATATTAGCGACCCACGAGGGATATTTTGTAACAGCTAGGAACCCAGCATCCCACTGCTTTTGAACTTCCTCCTTAATTTTTACTGCCATATCAGGTCTAGTTCTGCGAAGCTTCTGCTTAACCGGGGAGCATTCTTCTTTTAGCGGCAAACGGTGCACAACCATATCTGTATCCAACCCAGGCATGTCTTCGTACGACCAAGCGAATACATCACTATACTCTCTGAGCATTTCAAACAGTCTTCACTTGACGTCGCTTTGCAGCGCGGCCCCTATACGGATGTTCCTTTCAACCCCTTCCGACCCCAGATTAACGATTTCAATGACCTCCTCATGAGGCAGAATGATTCGTTCTTCTTGCTTTACCAACCAAGTTAATTCTTCTGGAACCTCGCCATCTTCAACAATCTCTTCTTCGGCCTGAAATACTGGGTGCTCAAAGTCGAAGTGAGTCATAGGCGGTTCAACGATATCATCTTAAAATGTTATCCTGCAAAAGGAATGGTTAAATGCTTCAAAATGTGTATAAAGCGAATAACCATGTTGCCATTTTGTTGTAAAACATAAAAACAGGAAAAACAGAGATCCCAATATTTGTACATGAAAAACGCCTTTTTATTTAACGATTAAACAGTGCAATGTACATAACAGAACGACCCTAAGCAAAATCACGATGCCCCGGGTAAGACACCGGATTGTTCAACAATTAAGAAAACAAAGTATTACTGTTTGGTGGTCACAGGAACAGTCTCCTGAATAGACCAGTTGCAAAGCCCTTGTCCTGGCACGCTCGGCTGAATCCAGGCGTCCATGTCGCAGTCGCTGTCTCCTTCTTCGGAATCTGAAACAGCGTTGATAGTCTCGTGATATACTCCACTAGCCGTGATTGTGATTGGTCCTTTGAAACGGGGTGCCCCTGCAGCAGGCGTTGATGATGACGGTTGATATCCCAGCCCAAATCTGTCCATTTTCACGGGAATATCCAGAACCTTGCCCCAGCCTTTTGTCTCACCAGTCTTCACTAGAGCCTGAGCCTCCTTGTATGATGAGACTGCCACCTCTGATGCTTTACTCGGCCCTGGAACCTTGTCTTTAATGCGCAACCCT
Organism: Lathyrus sativus; assembly: GCA_963859935.3. Classification (NCBI taxonomy): domain Eukaryota; kingdom Viridiplantae; phylum Streptophyta; class Magnoliopsida; order Fabales; family Fabaceae; genus Lathyrus; species Lathyrus sativus. Next base: position 180,361,914 of record OZ012740.1, on the reverse strand, counting down.
TCAAAGGCTTGACAGGGTGTATCATGAATCTCGCCGTCGACTTCTACGTACTTGAATGACGACAGATGGCTGACCAATATATCTTCCTCCCCACAAACTGTAACCACACTGTCCCCCACCATGTACTTTAGCTTTTGGTGCAGGGTAGATGTGACTGCCCCAGCACCATGGATCCATGGTCGTCCGAGAAGACAACTGTATGCTGGCTGGATGTCCATAATGTAAAATTCAGTTTCAAAAATCTCCGGCCCCACCTGCAGAGGCAGAGTTATGGATCCAAAGACCGACCTCCGTGTACCATCAAATGCCCTGACCACCAAGTCACTAGGCGTACAAATGATCCCCCTGATGTCCAATTTCATCATTGCTTTCTTTGGCAGCATGTTCAAGGAAGACCCGGTATCTACCAGCATGTGGGACATGACTGTGCCCCGGCATTCAACTGAGACGTGCAACGCCATGTTATGCTCTCTTCCCCTCGGGGTCAAATCAAAATCCGTAAATCCCAAACTATGGCCTGCATTCACGTGCGCCATCACCCCCTCCAACTGATTCACAGAAACATCTTGGGGTACAAACGACGTGTCCGGGATTTTCAATAACGCATTCCTATGGGCTTCGGAACACAATAACAGTGACAGTATGGATATCTTCGATGGTGTCTGTTGAAGGTGCTCAACAATCTTATAGTCACTCTTACGGATAAGGCGCATAAACTCTTCTACATCTTTCAGTGATGTTTCCTTTTCGTTCCTCTGCACAGGGACATCCTCATTCATTTTTCCTTTTCCTTTTGCCAATCGTTCAACCTCTACTTCAGTCGATATAAAAATTCTCCCACTTCTTGTCATCCCTCCGGTCCCGACGACATTGTCCACAACCTCAGCTGGCTGTTTACTGATATCAAGTTTCACCCCATCACAATAGGCTTCCAGTCCATAAGTCCAGGGTACTGCCTTAGTGCTCTCATAAGGTGTTGGCCCTGCCTTGGTGATAGTGATCGGCGGTCGTCTGGCTGGCGCCGTTATAGTTATCGTTTTTTGGGGGATTGTCACCGTAGCTACATCACTTTGCTCATCAGCTAATACTTTTGCAGGTTTCTCAACTACCGCTCTGTCGAATTGCAACGTGCCTTCATCTATCAAGGTCTGAATACCCTTCTTCAATTCAGCACAACCCCCAGCTTGGGTCCAACACTCTAGACAAAACTCATCGCAGCCCGGATACACGCCTCCTTTCAATAACCTGCTCTTTATCTCACACAACGGTGTTTTTAGTTCATCAACACTCATGATCAAGTTCAAATCCTCCTCGGTCAAAATAGCATTTGCCCCATGGTTGGGCATGGGCTGTTGTACTATGTTTGGACCTGCTTGTCCAAAATTTATGGCCTTGCTATCCAACAGATCTTGCACCACATGCTTGAACGCGTGGCAAGTCTCTATATCATGGCCAGGAGCCCCGGAGTGGAACTCGCAGTGCTTGTTCGTATCAAAACCAAACGGAGGAGTGCCCGTCATTGGCACCATTGTCCTCTTTTCCACCAAATTCAAACCCAGTAATGTTTGGAGTAACTCTGCATACGTATAAGGAGGTACATCGAATACTCTTTTCGGCCTCGCGTTAGGAAACCTCCTCTGTCCCTGATTTGGCCTCTGCTGCTGCTGTTGTTGCTGCTGCTGCTGTGGTGGTATCTGCTGTAGTGGTATTGGTTGCTGAGGAAGTGGAATTGTGACGCTTGCCACCTGTTACGGATGATTGTACTGATTTCGTTCTCTGCCCCGGCCTTGGCCTCGGCCCCCGAATACTGCACTTGTGTCACCTTGACGGCGACCACCGAAAGCTCTTCTATTACTGCCAGCCGAAGTAGATTCCTCAGCTTGGAATCTCCCCATTTTAATATTACTTTCAACCTTCTCTCCCATCAAGATTAGATCCGAAAAACTGCCCAAAGAAGCGGGAAACAGCTTGTCATAAAACATACCGGTGAACGTTCCTATGAACATATCATTCATCTCCTTCTCAACCAAAGGAGGATGAACCCTTGTAGCCATGTCGCGCCACCTCTGCGCATATTCTTTGAAACTCTCATCTTTCTTCTGTGACAGCCCCTGTAACTGGACCCTATTCGGTGCCAAGTCACTATTGTACTTATAATGAGCCACAAACGCTTCAGCCAACTGCTTCGAAGTCTTTATCTGAGCCGGCTCCAACCCCATGTACCATTCAAGGGAAGGACCAGACAAGCTGTCTTGAAAGAAATGCATCAACATCCTTTCATCGTTCGAATAAGCCGACATTCGTCTATAGTATGACCGCACATGCACCTTCGGACAAGTATCTCCCTTATATTTGTCAAATGTGGTAGCTTTAAACTTCAGCGGTACCCTCAGGCCAGGCACCAAACCCATTGTGGTCATATCTAAACCAACAGCACTTTGATTCACAACACCTTTCATCTGCTCCTCGAGCATCTTGATTCGCTGAGTGTTGTCTACAGGACCTTCAAAACCTCCACCAGAGAAAGCATCTTCTTGTTGGTCTTCTATCCAATTACCGTTCCCATTTCCGTATCCATCATACCCATTGCTACGCCCAAATCTCGTCTGATTCATCACAGGGCCCCGTCCTCTATTTCCATACCCTTGAGCGACCCCGGCAAGTCCAAAAGGCATCATTCCAGCACCATTTCCGTTACCGAATCCACCATAGCCCTGATTGGCATTACCAAATCCATCATGTCCGAAGCCCTGAGCGTTGAAGCCGAACTTCCCATCCTGGTTAGCATAATCAAACCGCTGGTCGTTATAGCCAAATTCGTTGTTACCGAAGCCATTACCTCCAATATTATCACCGCCTATATTGGCATCTCCGAATCCAACGTTGTTGATGACAGTCTCATTACCGATTCCTGTATTACCGTTCCCAGCGCCAGCGCCATTGTTCATATTCCCAGTAGGTATGTTCGTCACAGGTGGAGCTACTGGTGTAGGAGTACCATCCCCATGAATGGTGTCAACACGCACAGAATTCTGGTCTTCGTTTCCGTTCCCGACATTTCTTGCTAGCAATGGCTGCACCAGAGTTTGCAAGTTTTCCTGTCCCTTCACAATTGTCTCCATCGTCTGCATGAACAACGCCATCTTCTCACGCATTTCCTGCATCTCACTCTGCATCTGATCCATAACTCTTTTGCAGTTGGTACGAGTAAAGTATCGGTGCGGGCGTTGACTTTCAATCCTGAAAAGACCTGATGAATGCAGGAGATGAGATACAATTCAATAATTACCTATAATGCAATATGAATGCGAATGCGATTATGTAAATATGCTACAGGTCATATTCCCCCGATTCTAGTTCCAGAGAGAAAGCCATTATGGCAATGGAGTCCCTATTCAGCAAGCAATAAACCAGGAAATCCTCATATATATAACAAATGCCAAGAGGCTGAGTACTGAATACAACCGAAGAGACCTCGGCCAACAAGTCTGGCGATGGCCCCAAATATGAGTACAAATAACAAAGGTAAGGCAAAGATACGTCAGTCCAAGTGGCGTGCTCGGACGTCCTCAAATATCCTCGTCGTCTCCGAGTGTCCTAGTCGGGAGATCAATTCCTGCATCAGTATAACATGCTGCTCGATAGTGGATCTCAGCTTCGCGGCGTCGTCCCGGGGAGCTCCTTTGCTCGAACTCTCGTCAGATCTGTATCTCTTGGAACCGGCCTTCTCCTCGCAACCTCTCGACTTCTCGTCACTGTCACTGACTCTGGGATTAGTGTCGCTACTGCGAAAATCGGCGCCGGCTGAACAGAAGAGTCGCCACCGCGCGTTATTTATCCCACGGGAGGGAAAGGAAACGCTCAGAGTAAACCTCGCAAAGACGGGAAAGGTATGGTCATCGCAACCAAGACCTGGGTTCGGGAGTCGGTTACGCAAGGGGAAGGTATTAGCACCCCTCACGTCCGTCGTACTCGACGGGATCCACGCTTGTCTTCGGATATGGATTGTTATTCTATCTAAAATAAAGGTCAAGGGTTAAAAAGAAAGAAAAAAGTGAAAATAAAAATGACTCGGCAAAGTATCGCACTTTATGCCTACGTATTCTCGCCTGGAACGAGAAATCAGAGTCAACGTAGTTCGCCTACCTACGGGAAAGGAGGGGAAGGTTGCTCGCTAGGATATCGCATCCTATGCCTACGTACTTTCATACAGCATGAAAGATCAGAGCAAACGTAGTTCGGGCCACGTACGACACAAGTCTGTCTTGGTTGATTTTATTCCTTCTGAAAAAGGTTTCCTTGATTAACAGTCCAAGCGGACAAAAATGACGTCTTGATGAGTTCACATTCTTTTACGAAAGAAGTGTCTTTTATTGTGTTTGAAATCTTTATTGTGTTTTTCTGTTTGTTTTGAGGAAGAAAGAGACAGAACTCTAACCTACGGTTGCGAAGGGAATCAAACTAACCTAATGTTATCATGCATGGGTTAAAACCTAATGTCTATCATGCTCCTCTCTTGCACAGAGAGAAGCAGAGATCCTACGGGATAGGCAGAAACAGAAACAATAACAAATATAATATAGCAGTAAAATGCATGGATGCAACAGTACAAGCGAGGCAAGGGAGTCCCACTCAACCTCGAACCTAGAAAACAATAGGCAAAAGTGAACAGACTTCACTTTCAACCCAGCAGGGTAAACAGCAAACAATACAGTCCGGAAAACCAATCAATACATCAGAAATGAAATACAGCAAAAACACCAACAGCATCAGCAGCTCTGAATCAATATCTGGCTCCAAGTAATCTCCCATCAGCTATAGGCTTCAACAAGCATCAATCTCCCTCTTCATGGCCTTCAGGTAAGGGCTTTGATCATCAGTCTTCCATCTGCAATGGCTTTTCTTCAAGTTCAAACCTCCAGGATGAGGAATCAGTCACAAGAGTGAATTGGGTGTTAAGCCATCAGTTGACTACCAAGGGTGGTGAACAGACTGCTTCTAACACAAAAGACATTTTCTCTCAAGAGTTCTATCTCTTAGACACTATCACCAAGCCTTCCAAAGGAAGGGGGTGAGTGTCTTAGAGAGACTCTGAATCACAGAGAATAATGGATGCAGACAAGGCAATCCATGTTTGAGAAACAAACTTTCTAACCTAGAGCTCTGCCTAGCTCCTAAACCCTAGTCTCCTCAGCATCTGCTAGCAAGAATCTTCTCTTCAACTCTGGAAGTTGAACTTCAATCTCTGGATCTCCAATGGCTTCACCTTCTCAAGTCTTCAGCTCTCCCAAATTCCCAGACAATCCCAATACCCACACACACAAGCAATAATCCCCAGAGGGCACACCACATCAGTCAATCAGATATATACAGAGTATTAATAGCAGTAGGGGAAGCCTGACTTTTTCTAAGGGGATCTAATAACTACCCATAGCCCCTATAGTCCCATAACTAAACTATTCAAACCCTAAGTCCTAAGGGAAAAGAATCAAATCTCCTAAGTCATCACCTAAAACCCTAGTTTTATCCATGTTGTTCACACCTACACTAAGCACCTAAATTTAATTTCTAAAAATGGGTACTAAATTGAATCTACAAGTTTGATGTCTAATCTAAACAACCTAAAAAGAATGGATGAAAAATATGAAAGCAATTAATAGAACAAAAAATATCAAAATCATGTATGAAATGGAATTATGTAAAATGTTATTTATTTAGAAAATATGAGAAAAATATCAAATAAAAATAAAATGCAATTTTTATTTTTCTATAACTTTCTAGACATTTTAAAGAAAATAATGCAAAAAGAATGAATTAAAAATGATTATTTTGCTATTTATTATGAATTTTAGAAAATGCATAAAAAATATAAAGAAATAAAAAGAAAATATGAAGAAATAAGAGGGAGGGGGTGAGAATAGCAAGAAAACGCGTTCAATGCATTGGGCTTATTAACATGGGGGGTGCAGATAGCGCTCTGAGCCCAATCCCCCCAACTTAATGAAACGCTGCGTTTGGGATTTCAAATTCTCCCACCAAAACTCAGATCAAACGTGGGCCGTTCGATCCCTGGTCAAGTCAATTCTTCCCACCAGATCCAAGGGCGTGTGATTCGTCTTCTTCCTCCCTTCGTCTAGGGTTTCAGTCACGACCTCCATGCACGAAAGTTCCACTCACTCGTTCTCCATGCGTTCTTGATGAAAAATAACAATTCCAAGCCCTAAAATATTCTACAAAACTCAAGGAATCCATATCCAATCCTAGTTTTCCCTAACTCTCATTGTACACTCCAAACAGAGAGCACGAAATTCAGGGCACACCATGCTTGCCTGAGGTCAAAGTTACCAAAACTCAAACCTGATGATCCACAGATATTCTACGTGCTTGCCTCATTATTCTATGCTTCATCACATTGATTATAACTCAACACACAGCTTATTATCGAAGCCAACAGAAATGGCAACCTGTCATGGATCTCCATGAATCTATCCCTAAACTTCAAGAATTGATCCTCTAGGGTTTCTGAACAACATTATCCTAACCACATGATCTCTACCAGCCAGAATAGTGAGATTCGAAGAAATTTACATACCTTGCACTTGATGATGGTGATGGTAGTTAGACCTCAATTCAACCTTTGATACTTGCTGAAAACAATCTCCAATGAATGAATATGCTTCTGTTTGCAATGATTTGTGCTTAATCCTTGTGAATCATGCTATTCCATCCTTCATGCAAGTTGGAGTTTCAAACTGAATCTCTTCACACAGCCACGAATTCCCTCCAATCTTTTGTGCCAATTACTCCATGATGTTAGTAGATGATGATGGTGACAGAAATCAGAATGATAGAGGAAGTTTCAATGGGTTTTGGATGAAAGTGCAACTTGGGATGAAGAAGATAATAGGTATGATCCTTGATCAATTCAACCACTTCTTGATGTGAATCCTAGGGTTTGAATGATGATGATGATGATTCAATCCAAATATGTGAGAATTTTGAGAGGTTTGTAAGAGTTTGAGGATCTTATGGAAGAATAAGAAAATGGATGAAAAATGGAGATTTTTGACAAATGGGAGCACCAACCCTTGCATGAATCAGCTTGCATGAATATATAGGTTGCATTAGAACCTCCTAGAACATTGGAGAAATTTCCCTTTACACTTTTCCCTTTCAATTTGGATTATGTTACTTTCAATCCAAGCAACCATGGATAACTCACAAATTGTGACCTAAACTCAAAATTCCACTTTAGCCAATGTCTTTAAAATGCCTTTTCCATTCAAAATTACCTATAATTTTGCATCATTTGGCCAAGATATGAAAAATACCATTTTTTAAGCCATTTTCCTTCATTAAATTCACCAATTTTGAAACCTTGTGCTATGGACATTTCCAATCTCTTATGGTCACTTTTCTAGCCTCAAAATGTCATTTGGAGCAAGTTTGATGTTGTAAGTTTTCTCATTTGAGGCCTCCTTGTATGAGTTTTGAGCATATGCTATGAATGACCTGTAATCACCAAATGACCAAAATACCCTTTTGCTTGCCAAGACCATAAGTAGAGTTCCACAAATCATATGAAGGCATACCATACCATTCTAGAAAGCTAAGACAATGAGGAACAATTCTTATGTTGACCAGAAATTCATTTGAAATCTCCTTTAGGGGTAAACGTTGCTTGGAAGTCAAGTCACTTTCACAGACAAAATTTCAGATACCTCAGATGACCTGTAACTTGCAAGGACCATAACTTGAGTTCTATAAATCTCCTTGATGTCTTCCACCACTCAAATTAAAGGTCTTGAGATCCTATACAAGTTTCATGTTGGCCAAGGATCCATTTGAAGCTTGCATTTTGACTTATTTTGCTGGGAAATTTGACCTAAACTAGGGGATTTTACAGAGAAACCCTAATTTAGAAACTCCTCCTCTCCTTGATTTCTCTTGAATTCTTCTTAGCACAACAACATATCCTTATTCTCCATGTCAAATGATGAACCCCACCTCTCTCCAATAGCCCTTAATGCCTTTCAATCAGTCAATTGACCTAGGGTTGACCTAGGGTTGACCCAGATGAAACCCTAGTTGACTGTCTTCAACTGCAATTCTTGTGATCACCTCAACAACTTGTTTTCCTCCCCAAATGACTTTCTAAGCCTCTCATGATGTCTAGATGCTCTCCATGCCTTCCATTCACAGCTCACAACCCCCTTGTTGACCCTCAGATGCCCTCAAATAGGGGATAGGCTCAAGGCTTGATCTGCTGAACTCTCTGCTCTCAAATTCTTTTCTGATGACTTGAATGAGATGGAATTAGGATAATAACCTCTTGATAGGCCTCTAGAGATGAGAATAATGCTTGATCCCCTGTTGAATGACTTGCTATGCTTATGCTATGCAGATGGTTAGTCTATGTACATGACTCTATATGCAAATGCTAATGATAATGAAAAAATAAACCAAGTGAATAAGGTTGAGCAAATTTTAGGGTGCAACAGCTGCCCCTATTCAAGCGACTTGGACCCGATTGGGTGAAGAGCGAACGACCTTCATACATTCGAGGTACGAGACGGTTGAATACCAGTGAAACCGGAAATTTGCCAACCGCAGAAATAAACTGCGCTCCTGCTTGGAGAACGACATTCATCAGCTGAATCTGACTGTCATGGTGACCAACTGATCCATTAGCGACCGTGCAGAGGATTATTTTCATCAGCCCGAAAAAGATTCTATCATCGAAGAAATCTCAACTACACTTGTCCACGTTAGGACTCCCCTTGCTGTTAACCCAGAAAAATCTCGGCAACTCCGCTGGGGGATATTCCAATAAATCGTCCACGTTAAGAATAGACTCTTCCACGTTAGGAATAACACCTGTCCACGTTAGGAATAACACCTGTCCACGTTAGGAATAACACCTGTCCACGTTAGGAACCATCTTTTCTGTATCTGTCCACGTCAGAACTACACCTTTCATCTTTCCACGTCAGGAAGCAATCTTCTTTCCACATAAGGAGAACTATACCAATCTGTCCACGTAAGGACCCCAATACCGCTCGACATGTCCGCGTCAGGACTCCAATCTTTCCGCGTAAGGAATACAACTGTGGTTCTGAACCTGTCCACGTTAGGATTCACCTTTCCACGTAAGGGGTTCTCCTCCTATGTGTCCGCGTAAGGACTCAATCTTTTCCACGTAAGGAACCTATCTTCTTCTTCCACGTTAGGAATAACTTCTTTGATCTGTCCGCGTCAGGACTAAACTCTTCCATGTCAGGAATAATCTCTTTCTTTCCACGTCAGGAATCAATCTCGACATGTCCGCGTGAGGACTCACTCTTTCCACGTAAGGAATCCCATTTTTTCCACGTAAGGAATCTCATCTTCCACGTTAGGAATAAACTCGCCTTTCCACGTAAGGAACTGAAACCTCTTCTCCCACGTAAGGAATAAACTCGTCCACGTCAGGACCCATCTTTCGTCTTGATTTGTCCACTTCAGGACTCAGGCATCTTCGACCCGCTGGGGAAATAAAACTTGTCCACGTCGGGACTCACATCTCCTCTGTTGAGAAAGCACAACTCGTCCGTGTCAGGACTAGCACCTTCGTCTGATCTGTCCACGTCAGGACCCATGCTTCGCCAACACGAAGAAAGATAATTGCTGAGAGTAATAGGTCCACGTCAGGACACCAACACAAAAAGTAATCAGTTTTGTCAACGTCGTGACTTCACATTCCACCAATGCCGAGAAACCGAATCTGTCCACGTTAGGACTAACACATCTCATCAACCCGGGGAAATGAATCTGTCCATGTTAGGACGCCCACTTCTGAAGAAATCCCGTCAATATAGGAACAAGTTGCCCACGTCAGGACTGAGTTCTCCTTTGATCCCAACCCACGAACTTCTTAGCACCGTCGTGACAGCGACTTTGGGGCGGACTCTACTGGGGATATCTGGGAACCAAACTACCGGATGCCTGTTCTGGTAACCGGAGGCAACTTCTGAAATTCTGATTCATGACACCCTTTTGGTGACAAATAACTCTGCTTGGAAATAAAGAGAACCTTATCCTGGTAACTCTGTAGGGAATACTGCCGAATTGACACTGTCATGGGATGTCTCATGCCGAGATCTTGAATATTTGGTAGTTCATTTGAGCAGGAGTTCTCTCCACCTGAACTGCCAGAGTACAGAAACTGCTTCAGCAAAATAAATGCTGAAGATAATGCCGACTCCGCCGGGAATAGCCAGATGCTACAGAATTATTCCAGCAAAATACATGCTGGAAGGGTGAAGTCAACCATGCTGGGAAGTTGGGAGTTCGAAACAAACACCCTGTTGGGGTAACCCCCTGCTGGGGAATATAACTTTGCTGAGGAATAGCAGGTATGCCAAGTATGATTGGACTTCTCTGCTGGAGAGTGAACTGATATTACACGGTATCCCTGACAAAGTAAATGACGGGACCCACCACCAACTCTGCTGGGGAGAGTCTTGATCTTCGGGTTCCACCGGGAGGAAAGAACATTTGCTGAAAGGAGAGAACTCCGCTGGGGGAGAGACTATTCTCTCGGGGGAAATCCACTGACTCCGCTGGGGGAGAGTGAATGACCCTGCGGGGAAAGATGGACCTGTCTGAATACAGCCTTACAATCTTGGAATCGTCGATCCTTTTTTGCACAAGCTATGACTAGCTGGAGAGTCTGATCCTTCTTCAGGAAGAACCTACATGACCTGCGTGAAGGCTGAGTCTTTCGTTATTGCAATCTTTCGATCATCTTCCTCGTACGGTTATGAAACCTGCAACAACACAAACAAGACAAGACAAGCCTATGCAACCAAATCAACTCAGGTTAGTGACGTTATTTTCAATTAATTCAAAGCTTTAGCAACTGTTGGCAAGGGCCAGCGACGTTATACTCATGCTAGTTTCATTAAACTTAGGCGTTAATCATGCACAAAACAGTAAAGAACAGTGTCAAGTACTGAATAACGTATTTATTGATTGGGCCCTTGAAGGGGCGGAGTTTGTACACGGAATGTAACTCCTGAAAAGAGGAAGCTACGCGAAGCAAATATACAAGTATGCACAAGAAGCATAAATATATTGACAAATGAAATTTTGTACACATGTCGGCAACGGGATGCAGACGAACACCACGAACTGATCCTCCCATGACTCGTCCGACTCTAATGCCTTCCCGGTATCCCCACTTCTGAAGAGATTGTATCCGATAACTGGCTCCTCAAATGTATTCTCCCGCATTGATGCTTATTGCAATTATCAAATTCGGACCGCAGTCATTTGCTTTTCAAATCCCTAACTTTTGCGTGAACCGCCCTTTACGGGTTTTCAGTTCACCGGGATACCCTTTTTCGCCGAAGCCACCCAGTGTAGGTTTTCAACTTCGCGGGTGTACATTTTTTCAATCTTATCCCTAATTTTTGCCCGAACCTTTCATTCTGTTTTTTGGTTCGCCAGGATGCCCCATTTTTGCCTGGACTCTCTTTTTTCTGTCCAGCGGGTCTATTTCAAGCAAAGTATTTTTTAACTGCGTCCGAATTCACCGGCGACGTGAAGTCTTCTCCGTCCACGGTGGACAACAACAACGCTCCTCCCGAAAATACTTTCCTGACAACGTATGGCCCTTCGTAGTTGGGGGTCCATTTGCCCCTGTGATCTGCTTGCGGCGGGAGAATCCTTTTCAGCACAAGGTCGCCCGTCTGAAAGCTTCGCGGATGTATCTTCTTGTCGTACGCTTTCTTCATTCGGCTCTGGTACAAACGACCGTATGCTAGAGACGCTAGCCTCTTCTCATCCATTAAGCTCAGTTGGTTCAATCTATTCGTTACCCATTCTGCCTCGTCTAGCTGAACGTCTCGCAATACCCTCAGAGAAGGGATCTCAACTTCCAATGGTAATACCGCTTCCATTCCGTATACCAACGAGAACGGAGTTGCCCCGGTTGATGTGCGTACCGTCGTACGATAACCGTGCAAAGCAAAAGGTAGCATTTCATGCCAATCCTTATAGGTCACCACCATTTTCTGAACGATCTTCTTGATATTCTTATTGGCCGCCTCAACAGCGCCATTCATCTTGGGTCGGTAAGGGGAAGAGTTGTGATGTTCGATCTTGAAATTCTGACAGAGCTCCTTCATCATTTTGTTGTTCAGATTTGAACCATTATCCGTGATTATCCGCTCGGGAATCCCATATCGGCAAATGATATCTCTCTTGATGAATCTGGCCACCACTTGCTTCGTTACATTTGCGTAAGACGCCGCTTCCACCCACTTGGTGAAATAATCGATTGCCACTAGAATGAACCGATGCCCATTAGAAGCCGTCGGCTCGATCTTTCCAATCATATCGATTCCCCACATAGAGAATGGCCAAGGCGATGACATCACATTTAGAGGACTTGGAGGCACATGGATCTTATCAGCATAGATTTGGCACTTGTGGCACTTCCTCGCAAACTTGAAACAATCAGTTTCCATGGTCAGCCAAAAATAACCTGCTCGCAGCAGCTTTCTCGTCATAGCATGTCCACCAGCATGCGTACCAAATGTACCTTCATGTATTTCCTCCATGAGAAGCTTTGCCTCTTTTTCGTCTACACAACGCAACAGCACCAAATCGTGGTTTCTTCTGTATAATACACCATCCGGGTTCAAATAGAAATTACCCGCTAATCTCCTGAGAGTCTTCTGATCTTGACTGGATGCCCCAGCCGGATACTCTCTATTCTTCAGGAAATTAAGGATATCAAAATACCACGGTTTGTCGTCGGATGCTTCATCAATAGCAAATACATAAGCTGGCCTGTCCAGCCGGGAGATAATGATTCTGGGAGCCTCGTTCCAGAAGTTGACTTTGTACATGGAAGACAAAGTGGCCAGGGCGTCAGCCATTTGATTCTCTGCCCGCGGTACATGATGCAATTCCACCTTGTCGAAGAAAGGCAACAATCTCCTTGCATAATTCATGTAATGTATCAAATTGGGCTGCCGTGTCTCCCATTCCCCTTTGATCTGATTCACTACCAGAGCTGAGTCTCCGTATACGTCCAGATGCTTGATTCGCAAATCAGTGGCTTCTTCAAGCCCCATTATACAAGCTTCGTATTCGGCCTCATTATTGGTAACACCAAAGGTCAGTCGGGCAGTAAACGGGATGTGCGACCCGTGTGGCGTGGTGATGATTGCCCCTATTCCGCTACCATAAGCATTCACAGCTCCGTCAAATATCATCTTCCATTTGGAACCCAACTCTGGTCCTTCGTCTGGCAACGGCTCTTCACAATCTTTCATCTTTAGATACATGATATCCTCGTCAGGAAAATCAAATCTCATCGATTGGTAATCTTCAATAGGCTGCTCCGTCAGATACTCAGACAGCACACTCCCCTTTATAGCCTTCTGCGAGACGTATTGAATATCATATTCAGTCAAGACCATCTGCCAGCGGGCAATTCGACCCGACAACGCCTGCTTTTCAAATACATATTTGATAGGATCCATCTTCGAGATGAGCATGGTTGTATGATTCAGCATGTACTGCCTCAAACGCTTGGCGGCCCAGGCTAGCGCGCAACAAGTTTTCTCAAGCATTGAATACCGAGATTCGCAGTCTGTAAATTTCTTACTCAGGTAATAGATTGCATGCTCTTTTCTCCCTGTCTCGTCATGTTGACCGAGAACACAACCCATGCTTCCCTCAAGAACCGTCAAATACATTATCAAGGGTCTACCTGCCACTGGGGGTATCAAAATAGGAGGCTCCTGCAAATACTGCTTTATTTTATCGAACGCCTTTTGACAATTTTCGTTCTACGCTACAGCTTGATCTTTCTTCAACAGCTTGAATAATGGTTCGCACGTCGCAGTCAGGTGAGATATGAACCGGGCAATGTAGTTCAACCTCCCTAAAAACCCGCGCACCTCTTTCTCTATTTTAGGCGTCGGCATGTCTTGAATTGCTTTTATTTTTGCAGGATCGACCTCTATTCCTTTTTCGCTTACGATAAACCCCAGGAGCTTACCCGATCTCACCCCGAAGGTGCATTTGTTAGGGTTCAGCCTCAGCCTGAACTTCCTAAGCCTTTTAAACAACTTCAGCAAATTCTCCAGATGCTCTTCCTCCGTCTGGGATTTGGCAATCATATCGTCAACATAGACTTCGATCTCTTTATGCATCATGTCATGGAAAAGAGTCGTCATCGCACGCTGATATGTTGCCCCAGCATTTTTCAAACCAAAGGGCATCACTTTGTAGCAAAATGTTCCCCAAGGCGTTATGAAAGTAGTCTTCTCCATATCCTCTGGCGCCATTTTAATCTGATTATATCCTGAAAAGCCATCCATGAAGGAGAATACGGAGTATTGAGCAGTATTATCAACTAACACGTCAATGTGAGGAAGTGGAAAATCGTCTTTTGGGCTTGCTTTATTCAAGTCTCGATAATCTACACACATTCGAACCTTGCCATCTTTCTTTGGCACTGGTACGATGTTGGCAACCCATGAAGGATATTTTGTCACAGCCAGGAAACCAGCGTCCCACTGTTTTTGAACTTCCTCCTTAATCTTCATTGCCATATCTGGTCGAGTTCTGCGAAGCTTTTGCTTGACCGGCGGGCAATCCTCTTTCAGTGGCAGGCGATGCACGACCATGTCTGTATCGAGCCCTGGCATATCTTCATACGACCAAGCGAATACGTCACTATACTCTTGGAGCATTTCAACCAGTCTTCGCTTGATATCGCCCTGCAGCGCGGCTCCGATACGAATATTCTTCTCAACCCCTTCCGACCCCAAGTTGATAATTTCGATGACCTCGTCGTGAGGCAGAATGGCTCTTTCCTCTTGCTTCACTAACCAAGACAGTTCTTCAGGAACGTCACTATCGTCGACAACCTCTTCTTCGGCTTGAAATACCGGGTGCTCAAAGTCGGGACGAGTCATAGGTGGTTCACGGATGTTATCTGAGAATGTTATCCTGCAAAAGGAACGGTTAAGCGCTTCAAAATGCGTATAAAGCGAACGACCACATTGCCATTTTATTGAAAAATACAAAACAAGAAAGACAGGGATTACAGTATTTGCACATGAAAAAACGCCATTTATTCAATGATTAACACGCAATGTTTATAACAACACAGCCCTAAGCAAATCCTGATGCCCCGGGCAAGACATCAGATTATTCAACAATTAATAAAGCAAAGCATTACTGTTTAAAAGTCACAGGAACAAGCTCCTGAATAGACCAGTTGCACAGTCCTTGTCCTGGCGTGCTTGGCTGAATCCAGGCATCCATATCACAGTCGCTGTCTCCTTCATCAGACTCTGAAGCAGCATTGACAGTTTCATGACACACTCCACTGGCAGAGATGGTGATTGGCTTTCTGAAACGGGGTGCCCCCACGGAAGGAGTTGATGACGACGGTTGGTACCCCAGCCCGAACCGGTCCATCTTCACAGGAATGTCCAGCACTTTGCCCCAGCCCTTCGTTTTACCAGCCTCTACCATAGCTTGAGCTTCTTTATATGACGAAATAGCTATCTCCGGCGCTTTGCTCGGCCCTGGACCTTTGTCCTTGATACGCAACCCTTCAAATGCCTGGCAGGGTGTTTCGTGAATCTCTCCATCGACTTCCACATATTTAAATGAAGATAGATGGCTGACCAGGATGTCCTCTTCTCCGCACACGGTGACTACGCTGTCTCCAACCATATATTTTAACTTCTGATGCAGGGTGGACGTGACTGCCCCTGCCCCATGAATCCAGGGTCTTCCAAGCAAGCAGCTGTACGCAGGCTGTATATCCATGATATAAAACTCAGTCGCAAACACCTCTGGCCCCACCTGTAGAGGCAATGTAATCGATCCAAAGACTGTTCTCCGCGTGCCGTCAAACGCTCTGACTACCAAATCACTGGGCGTACACAAAATTCCTCTAACATCCAGCTTCATCATCGCCTTCTTGGGCAGCACATTCAAAGATGACCGGTGTCAACCAATACGTGTGACATTACTGATCCTCTACACTCAACAGATACGTGCAGCGCCATATTATGATCTCTCCCTTTCGGAGTCAAGTCGAAATCGGTAAAGCCCAAACTGTGGCCTGCATTCACATGTGCCAACACTCCTTCCAGCTGATTCACGGAGACGTCTTGGGGTACAAAGGAAGTATCCAGGACCTTCAACAAAGCATTTCTGTGAGCTTCCGAACATAAGAGCAATGACAATATTGATATTTTGGACGGCGTCTGCTGCAGATGCTCCACAATCTTATAATCACTTTTCCGAATCAAGCGCATGAACTCTTCTACGTCTTTCGCTGCCGACTCTTTGTCACTTGCCTGCACCGGAACGTTTTCAACCACTTTCCCTTTTCCTTTTGCTAATCTTTCTGCCTCCACTTCAGGAGATATAAAGATCCTGCCACTCCTTGCCATGCCTCCTGACCCAACAACATTATCCACAGTCTCGGCTGTCTGCTTATTAACATCAATTTTTATCCCGTCACAATACACCTCTAACCCATATGACCATGGGACTGCTTTTGTGTTCTCGTACGGGATCGGCCCGGCCTTAGTTATGGTAATCGGTGGTCGTTGAGCTGGTGCCGCGATAGTGATCGTCTTCCGAGGAATTGTTACCGTGGCCACATCACTCCGATTATCCACTACTGCCCCTGCAGGCTCGTCAGTTGCCGCTCGATCAAACTACAATATGCCCTCATCAATTAAAGCCTGAATGCCTTTCTTCAAATCCTCACACCCTCCAGCTAGGGTCCAACAGTCTAAGCAATACTCGTTACATCCTGGGTAAACACCCCCTTGCAACAATCGGCTCTTTATCTCGCTCAGTGGCGTCTTTAAATCTTCAACATTCATAATCAGATTCAACCCTTCCTCAGTTAGAACGGCGTTTGCCCCATGATTAGGCATGGGTTTCTGCACTATATTCGGACCTGCCGTTCCGAAATTGATAGTCTTATTATCCAAAAGATCCTGCACAACGTGCTTAAAAGCGTGGCAACCTTCTATATCGTGGCCCGGAGCCCCAGAATGAAACTCGCAGTGCCTGCTTGCATCGTAGCCAAAAGGGGGAGCTCCCGTTATTGGTGCCAGAGTTCTTTTCTCTACTAGATTCAATCCCAACAATGTCTGCAACAAATCGGCATAGGTTGAGGGAGGCTTCTCAAACACTCTCCTCGGTTTACTACCCTGGAATCTTCGCTGAGCTTGCTGTGCTCCCTGCTGAGGCTGCTGCTGCTGTGGCATTGGCTGTTGCTGAACCGGTTGTTGTTGCTGGAGTGGTTGCTGTTGATACGGGATAGTAACACTCGCCACCTGCTGCGGCTGACGATATTGACCTCGTCCCCTGCCTCGGCCTCGACCTCGGCCTCCAAATACTGCGCTTGCCTCGCCCTGACGGCGCCCACCAAAAGCTTTCCTATTACTGCCAGATGCAGTTGATTCCTCGACTTGGAACTTTCCTTGCTTGATGTTACGTTCAATCTTTTCTCCCATCAGAATTAAGTCTGAAAAACTGGCCAGAGACGTGTGGAACAGCATATCATGAAACAGACCTGTGAATGTGCCGACAAACATGTCATTCATTTCCTTATCTTCCACAGGAGGACGGACCCTGGCAGCCATATCGCGCCACCTTTGCGCGTACTCTTTAAAACTCTCCCCCTTCTTTTGCGACAGCCCGGCCAACTGGACCCGATTGGGTGCCAAGTCGCTGTTATACTTGTAGTGAGCTACAAATGCCTCTGCTAACTGCTTCCACGTCTTGATATCAGTTGGCTCCAACCCCATGTACCACTCTAGGGAAGGGCCCGACAGACTATCCTGAAAGAAATGCATTAGCATTCTTTCATCAGTTGAGTATGCAGACATCTTTCTGTAATAAGCTCGTACATGCACTTTTGGACATGTGTCTCCTTTGTACTTGTCAAACGCAAGAGCTTTGAATTTAATTGGTACCCTCAAGCCAGGTACCAGCCCCATTGTGGCCATGTCCAAACCCACAGTACTTTGGTTTAGGACTCCCCTCATCTGCTCTTCCAGCATTCTGATCTTCTGGGAATCATCCATCGGCCCTTCGAAACCTCCGCCGGAGAAAGCGTCCTCCTGCTGATCTTCTTGCCACATACCGTTTCCAGCCCCATACCCATCATATCCATTATTACGTCCTGCTCTGATCTGATTCAATCCCGGACCTCGGCCTCTGTTGCCGTACCCTTGAACACCTCCAGCAGGACCAAAATCCATAAATCCAGTACCGTTTCCGTTTCCAAAACCTCCGTAACCCTGATTGGTCGCGCCATAACCGTCTTGCCCAAAGCCTTGAGCATTAAAGCCATACTTCCCAGTGTTATCGAATCCCTGATCGTTGAATCCGAATCCAGTATTGACAAAGCCGTTGCCGCCTAGATTATCTCCCAAATTGACATCACCCAGCCCAACGTTATGGATAGCAGTCTCATTTCCAACTCCGACGTTACCATTTGCAGCAGCGGTAGCGTTGTTGACATTTGCAGCAGGTGTATTGATTACAGGCGGAGCCACTGGCGTGGGAGTACCGTCTCCATGAACAGTATCGACCCGTACGGACTGATGATCTTCATTACCGTGACCAGCATTTCGAGCCAACAGAGGCTGGACCATGGCCTGCAAATTCTCCTGCCCTTTCGCAATAGCTTCCATGGTCTGCATAAAGAGAGCGAGCTTCTCGCGCACATCTTGCATCTCGTTCTGCATTTGATCCATGATCCTTCGACAGTTGGTGCGGGTAGAATAGCGGTGCGGATGTTGATCTGCAATCCTGGAAAGTACCTGGTACAGAGCAGGAAATAAGACACTATTCAAAGATTACCTGTAATGCAATATGAGTATGAATGCAATGCAATGTGTCTGTGCATTAGGGAAATTCATTCTCCCAGTTCTAGTGTGAAGGTGCCAGTGCAGTGACAGTGTTGACAATAGGAATACCGGAGCTGAATCATAGAAAGCCTCATATATTGCTGAGAAAACCTGAATACAATGTCGCTGAAAGTACGATAAGAAGGCATGACCTCAACCAACAATCCTGGTGATGGTCAGCACTTATGCAAATAAAGCATACAAGTTACTACAAGTTACTACATGAAACGATCAAATCCTCCCGAAAGTCTGGTACTCTTCTATCAACTTCTTAGTCTCTGGGTGACTTGGTTGATCAAGCAGCCCTTCAACAAGTTGGTTTCTTTTCTTAAGAACACGGCGCACGTCTTCAGTAGTTTCTTCCCATGTTGCCTCTCCGAAGCAATCTTCTAGCTTTCGCTTCTGAGACACCGCTTCATCTCTGGATTTGATTGCTTTGTTCAGCGCATGCTGGACACTGTACCGGGTCATCACTTCCTCCTCACACTTCTTGATGCTAGACTTCAACTTCTCCTCGAGGTCGGAAATTTGCTGCTTCAGCTTATCTTCCCTCTTCTTATTGTTGGTGAGTGTAGCATTCCAAGTCTTGTTGCAAGAGGAGATTTCTCGATGTGCTGCGTCAAGCGCCTTCTTTTTGGCTTCCAACATGTCATGGGAGCTTCTGAACTCTTGCCCCAGACGTTCGCGCTTTTTCTTTTCCTCAGTCAACTCAGCCCCTAACCTGTTTAACAGCTCGATCTGTTGTTGGAAAGCATATACGGCCTTGTTTTTCTCACTGCGTACTTGAGCTAGCTCTTGCTCTAACCCTTCATTGATCTTCATCAAGGCTTCTTTTTCTTTCACAACTTGCTCATAGACTTCCCTAGAAACAGTAGTTGGCTCCGCTACCGGAATAGGAACAAGGATTGGTACACCTGGAAATGGCATTAATAACTGACTTGCTCTTTCCTGGATCCAAACCCTGTAAGGTGCATAGGCCTGGCAATCGTTCTTACCTAACAGTGGTTTCCCCTTTTGGTTAATACGTGTCCAGGCGTGTTGCAACTCAGCTAGCAATTCTCCCTTCAAATCACCTGTGAAGTACAGAGATTCCTGTACTTCTTCCTCCTGAGGTGGATTCTTCAGTGCATATTCGAACTGGCGAATGAATAGAGAAGGGTTGTAATTGATACACCCTTTTCTTCCTATCAACGGCACATTAGGGTACCCAGAACAACTGAAGATGAGCTCAGATCCCAACAGGTCTCGATCAAACCACTCCATATCTTCCGACGATAGCCTCATCAGGCGCTCTGGCCAACCAGCTGGGACTGTAGCCTCTGCAACAGATCTTCTCTTAGGAAGGTGACTTTCAAACCACATACTCAACAAGGGTACACAAAGATGAACATTCTTTCCTCTTCCCTTCTCATTCTTGTAGTGCAGTGAGTGGTAGAGATCTCCGAGTAAGGTAGGTACAGGATTACCAGCGGCAAACAAGTAGAAGGCGTCGAAGTCCACAAAATCCGGTATGTTGGGAAACAGTACTATGCCATAAATGCACAAGGCCAACACAGCATTGAAAGCAACCCAGCACCCGCTCTTGGCATACTCTTGGGCTTTACCAACTAAGAATTGGAGTGAGAAGCCTGGAACTCCACGGGAAACAGTAGTCACAAGTTCAGAAGCATCAATATGCAAGGCTTTTGCCAAATCCTCCGGCTTGGGCTTGGCGTCATAATGAATGAATGGAACCTGGTTCTGCACGGGCAGCTCAACATACTCAGCGTATTCCTCCAGGGTTGGTCCCATAATAAAGTCAGAGAACGTAAAGCACCTCAAAGCAGGGTCGTAGAATTGCATCAAAGCATACAACCCATCTAACTCTACCTCTGTAGGTTTGCACACCAATCTCAGTAGTCTACCATAGCTCATCCGGAAGCTCCTACGAACACCCTCATCAGCAAGAGAGATCAACCCAAGTAGAGGAACAATATCAGGCGTAGGCAATTTGTAAGCAACCGTTCTCCTTAAGCTAGTCATGATCAAACACTCAAAAGTCTGGGCACTAGAACTAGGGAAATGCAAATGCGCCTGCAGCACAGACACACGTTAGTGAACTGCAAACGGTAGTGGATATGCAGTGATGCAATGCAAGTAACATGCAACAGGGACCAAAGCTGTAGTTGAATAGCCTGAACCCAATCAAGAAAGGTCTCAGATAGACCATCCAGAAGTCCTCAAGCCCTGGTCTCCGATATACCTCAAACAAAGTTCCAATATTGGTCTCTGATAGACCCCATTCATAACCTGAATGGTCTCTGGCAGACCTCAGATCATATCCCCCACTGGTCTCTGACAGACCTCAGAACACATCTCCAAATAGTCTCTAACAGACCTCGGAACACACCAACTGGTCTCTGACAGACCTTAGAACCCTCCATAAATATCCAAGATCCTGATCAACAAACCGGTGGTCTGAAGGTCTAGTTACCTGCATAACCCTGAATCCCCTCACAGGTGGGTGGCCCTATAACTGGCACAAGGTACGGCATCCTATGCGGTCGTCGGCGTCACAGACTTTCAGGGTTGATGATACGATTCCCAGAAGGAGTGGCATCATCAATTCCTGAAGAGGCCTCACTTAGCCAACTTCCAAATGATCGGTCCCCAGAGTCGACAATCCAACTAACCAGCAACCCACGCCAACCAAAGGAAGGGGCAGGAGGCCAACCAGAGGAACCTTGTCTGAGTGTATATTTCATGGGACACCGAAGCAAGCAAAGCAAGCGGGCGCCCACTAATTTCTACTCTAATTCTAGGTGCACTCAAGCCAAGGTCCGGCTTATCTCTCAATATCAGAACACCCGTCACACCCCAGATACAGCAACAATAATCAATATATAAAGCTGAAAATACAAGGTTAGAAATATAAAATAACTCCATACAAAATCCTCGACGGGAAAACAAGCGTTAGGATTGACTCTCTCAAGGGACGTTGGATCCCAAATGCATAAGAACCATCGCAGTCCTTAACAGCCAGGGGACGTTGGATCCCCAGCAGAGTCGCCAGCTGTCGCTACTGCGAAAATCGGCGCCGGCTGAACAGAAGAGTCGCCACCGCGCGTTATTTATCCCACGGGAGGGAAAGGAAACGCTCAGAGTAAACCTCGCAAAGACGGGAAAGGTATGGTCATCGCAACCAAGACCTGGGTTCGGGAGTCGGTTACGCAAGGGGAAGGTATTAGCACCCCTCACGTCCGTCGTACTCGACGGGATCCACGCTTGTCTTCGGATATGGATTGTTATTCTATCTAAAATAAAGGTCAAGGGTTAAAAAGAAAGAAAAAAGTGAAAATAAAAATGACTCGGCAAAGTATCGCACTTTATGCCTACGTATTCTCGCCTGGAACGAGAAATCAGAGTCAACGTAGTTCGCCTACCTACGGGAAAGGAGGGGAAGGTTGCTCGCTAGGATATCGCATCCTATGCCTACGTACTTTCATACAGCATGAAAGATCAGAGCAAACGTAGTTCGAGCCACGTACGACACAAGTCTGTCTTGGTTGATTTTATTCCTTCTGAAAAAGGTTTCCTTGATTAACAGTCCAAGCGGACAAAAATGACGTCTTGATGAGTTCACATTCTTTTACGAAAGAAGTGTCTTTTATTGTGTTTGAAATCTTTATTGTGTTTTTCTGTTTGTTTTGAGGAAGAAAGAGACAGAACTCTAACCTACGGTTGCGAAGGGAATCAAACTAACCTAATGTTATCATGCATGGGTTAAAACCTAATGTCTATCATGCTCCTCTCTTGCACAGAGAGAAGCAGAGATCCTACGGGATAGGCAGAAACAGAAACAATAACAAATATAATATAGCAGTAAAATGCATGGATGCAACAGTACAAGCGAGGCAAGGGAGTCCCACTCAACCTCGAACCTAGAAAACAATAGGCAAAAGTGAACAGACTTCACTTTCAACCCAGCAGGGTAAACAGCAAACAATACAGTCCGGAAAACCAATCAATACATCAGAAATGAAATACAGCAAAAACACCAACAGCATCAGCAGCTCTGAATCAATATCTGGCTCCAAGTAATCTCCCATCAGCTACAGGCTTCAACAAGCATCAATCTCCCTCTTCATGGCCTTCAGGTAAGGGCTTTGATCATCAGTCTTCCATCTGCAATGGCTTTTCTTCAAGTTCAAACCTCCAGGATGAGGAATCAGTCACAAGAGTGAATTGGGTGTTAAGCCATCAGTTGACTACCAAGGGTGGTGAACAGACTGCTTCTAACACAAAAGACATTTTCTCTCAAGAGTTCTATCTCTTAGACACTATCACCAAGCCTTCCAAAGGAAGGGGGTGAGTGTCTTAGAGAGACTCTGAATCACAGAGAAGAATGGATGCAGACAAGGCAATCCATGTTTGAGAAACAAACTTTCTAACCTAGAGCTCTGCCTACCTCCTAAACCCTAGTCTCCTCAGCATCTGCTAGCAAGAATCTTCTCTTCAACTCTGGAAGTTGAACTTCAATCTCTGGATCTCCAATGGCTTCACCTTCTCAAATCTTCAGCTCTCCCAAATTCCCAGACAATCCCAATACCCACACACACAAGCAATAATCCCCAGAGGGCACACCACATCAGTCAATCAGATATATACAGAGTATTAATAGCAGTAGGGGAAGCCTGACTTTTTCTAAGGGGATCTAATAACTACCCATAGCCCCTATAGTCCCATAACTAAACTATTCAAACCCTAAGTCCTAAGGGAAAAGAATCAAATCTCCTAAGTCATCACCTAAAACCCTAGTTTTATCCATGTTGTTCACACCTACACTAAGCACCTAAATTTAATTTCTAAAAATGGGTACTAAATTGAATCTACAAGTTTGATGTCTAATCTAAACAACCTAAAAAGAATGGATGAAAAATATGAAAGCAATTAATAGAACAAAAAATATCAAAATCATGTATGAAATGGAATTATGTAAAATGTTATTTATTTAGAAAATATGAGAAAAATATCAAATAAAAATAAAATGCAATTTTTATTTTTCTATAACTTTCTAGACATTTTAAAGAAAATAATGCAAAAAGAATGAATTAAAAATGATTATTTTGCTATTTATTATGAATTTTAGAAAATGCATAAAAAATATAAAGAAATAAAAAGAAAATATGAAGAAATAAGAGGGAGGGGGTGAGAATAGCAAGAAAACGCGTTCAATGCATTGGGCTTATTAACATGGGGGGTGCAGATAGCGCTCTGAGCCCAATCCCCCCAACTTAATGAAACGCTGCGTTTGGGATTTCAAATTCTCCCACCAAAACTCAGATCAAACGTGGGCCGTTCGATCCCTGGTCAAGTCAATTCTTCCCACCAGATCCAAGGGCGTGTGATTCGTCTTCTTCCTCCCTTCGTCTAGGGTTTCAGTCACGACCTCCATGCACGAAAGTTCCACTCACTCGTTCTCCATGCGTTCTTGATGAAAAATAACAATTCCAAGCCCTAAAATATTCTACAAAACTCAAGGAATCCATATCCAATCCTAGTTTTCCCTAACTCTCATTGTACACTCCAAACAGAGAGCACGAAATTCAGGGCACACCATGCTTTCCTGAGGTCAAAGTTACCAAAACTCAAACCTGATGATCCACAGATATTCTACGTGCTTGCCTCATTATTCTATGCTTCATCACATTGATTATAACTCAACACACAGCTTATTATCGAAGCCAACAGAAATGGCAACCTGTCATGGATCTCCATGAATCTATCCCTAAACTTTGAAGAATTGATCCTCTAGGGTTTCTAAACAACATTATCCTAACTACATGATCTCTACCAGCCAGAATAGTGAGATTCGAAGAAATTTACATACCTTGCACTTGATGATGGTGATGGTAGTTAGACCTCAATTCAACCTTTGATACTTGCTGAAAACAATCTCCAATGAATGAATATGCTTCTATTTGCAATGATTTGTGCTTAATCCTTGTGAATCATGCTATTCCATCCTTCATGCAAGTTGGAGTTTCAAACTGAATCTCTTCACACAGCCACGAATTCCCTCCAATCTTTTGTGCCAATTACTCCATGATGTTAGTAGATGATGATGGTGACAGAAATCAGAATGATAGAGGAAGTTTCAATGGGTTTTGGATGAAAGTGCAACTTGGGATGAAGAAGATAATAGGTATGATCCTTGATCAATTCAACCACTTCTTGATGTGAATCCTAGGGTTTGAATGATGATGATGATGATTCAATCCAAATATGTGAGAATTTTGAGAGGTTTGTAAGAGTTTGAGGATCTTATGGAAGAATAAGAAAATGGATGAAAAATGGAGATTTTTGACAAATGGGAGCACCAACCCTTGCATGAATCAGCTTGCATGAATATATAGGTTGCATTAGAACCTCCTAGAACATTGGAGAAATTTCCCTTTACACTTTTCCCTTTCAATTTGGATTATGTTACTTTCAATCCAAGCAACCATGGATAACTCACAAATTGTGACCTAAACTTAAAATTCCACTTTAGCCAATGTCTTTAAAATGCCTTTTCCATTCAAAATGACCTATAATTTTGCATCATTTGGCCAAGATATGAAAAATACCATTTTTTAAGCCATTTTCCTTCATTAAATTCACCAATTTTGAAACCTTATGCTATGGACATTTCCAATCTCTCATGGTAACTTTTCTAGACTCAAAATGTCATTTGGAGCAAGTTTGATGTTGTAAGTTTTCTCATTTGAGGCCTCCTTGTATGAGTTTTGAGCATATGCTATGAATGACCTGTAATCACCAAATGACCAAAATACCCTTTTGCTTGCCAAGACCATAAGTAGAGTTCCACAAATCATATGAAGGCATACCATACCATTCTAGAACTCTAAGACAATGAGGAACAATTCTTATGTTGACCAGAAATTCATTTGAAATCTCCTTGAGGGGTAAAAGTTGCTTGGAAGTCAAGTCACTTTCACAGACAAAATTTCAGATACCTCAGATGACCTGTAACTTGCAAGGACCATAACTTGAGTTCTATAAATCTCCTTGATGTCTTCCACCACTCAAATTAAAGGTCTTGAGATCCTCTACAAGTTTCATGTTGGCCAAGGATCCATTTGAAGCTTGCATTTTGACTTATTTTGCTGGGAAATTTGACCTAAACTAGGGAATTTTACAGAGAAACCCTAATTTAGAAACTCCTCCTCTCCTTGATTTCTCTTGAATTCTTCTTAGCACAACAACATATCCTTATTCTCCATGTCAAATGATGAACCCCACCTCTCTCCAATAGCCCTTAATGTCTTTCAATCAGTCAATTGACCTAGGGTTGACCTAGGGTTGACCCAGATGAAACCCTAGTTGACTGTCTTCAACTGCAATTCTTGTGATCACCTCAACAACTTGTTTTCCTCCCCAAATGACTTTCTAAGCCTCTCATTATGTCTAGATGCTCTCCATGCCTTCCATTCACAGCTCACAACCCCCTTGTTGACCCTCAGATGCCCTCAGATAGGGGATAGGCTCAAGGCTTGATCTGCTGAACTCTCTGCTCTCAAATTCTTTTCTGATGACTTGAATGAGATGGAATTAGGATAATAACCTCTTGATAGGCCTCTAGAGATGAGAATAATGCTTGATCCCCTGTTGAATGACTTGCTATGCTTATGCTATGCAGATGGTTAGTCTATGTACATGACTCTATATGCAAATGCTAATGATAATGAAAAAATAAACCAAGTGAATAAGGTTGAGCAAATTTTAGGGTGCAACAATTAGTAGTACTCCTAAGGGATGTTACGTCAACAATCCGTGCTTCCTGGGCTTTAACCTGTGCCTCCAGCGTGGCAATCTGCATTTTCAGTTTGTCTTTGCGCTCTTTCCGCTTGGTGAGCATGGCCTCCCACAAAGCTTCCCACTTGCTGATACGGGCATAGGCCTTGCTTAGAAGTTCCTTCTTGGACGTAAGTACCTTGCTAACCCCGTTCAAAGCTATCCCTACTTTTTCTTTCTTGTTGGTCGCTTCTGTCAGCTCTGATCCCAACCTATTAATCAATTCGGTCTGTTCCTTCACCGTGGAGGTGGCTTCCTTCTTCTCTCGTCGTAACTAGAAGATCTCCTTCTCTAACTCCTCGTTAGCTTTCTTCAATTCCTCATTTGCAGCTAACAACTTATTATATCTCTCGCTCTCTTCTGCAGGAGGTACCTCAATCAATGGAAGATACAGTGGTTCCACAGCGGGATAAGGCATCAAAGACATACGAGCTTTCTCACGGACCCATGCCAAATAAGGATCATAAGCTCTGTTGTTGCTCTTACTGAGCAAAGCCTTCCCCCTCTTGTGGATGTTAGCCAACGCATGCCTCAACTTGATCAAAGTAGTCTCGTCTAAGGAGCCTGTGAGATACAGAGATTCCTGTATCTCGACCTCAATAGGAGCATCTCTCAAGGCATAACCAAACTGTCGTACCAATAGTGAAGAATTATAGTTGATGCAGCCTTTCCGTCCAATCAGGGGAACATTCGGAAAGCCACTGCAACTATATATAATGTCAATACCAAGCATACCCCGATCAAACCAGATGATATTCTCAGCAGATAGCCCCATCAACCGGGGTGGCCAATCCAAAGTATCAACGGTATCATCAAACGGCCCAGTCTTCGGAAGGTGCCTCTGGAACCACCTGTACAGGAGAGGAAGACAGCAGGATACATTCTTGCCACGACGTTTCTCATTCTTGTAGTGAATAGAATGATAAACATCGCCCAAGAGAGTAGGAATGGGATTCTTCGAGGCGAGAATCAGGAATGCATCCGAATCAACAAAGTCTGGCACATTAGGAAACAAGACAATCCCGTAAATGTAGACAGCCAGAATAGCACTAAAGGCAATCCAACACCCATTCTTCGCGCACTGTGTGGCCTTCTCAACTAGGACAGATAAGTGAAAACCATAAGCGCCATTCAACTTGACCAAGCCTCCTGGAAACTCAGAAGCATCCAGACTGACAATCTCTGTGAGTGTAGCTAATTCAGGCTCGGTATCAATGTGTACAAAGGGCATCTGGTCTAGCACGGGAATATCCAACATGACATGATACTCTTCCAAAGTGGGTGCAAGAATGTAGTCTGAAAACAAGAAACATCTCAGCTGCGGCTCATAAAACTGCATCAAAGTATACACTCCAGTAATCTCGAAAGCCGAAGGTGTGTACAATAAGCTAAGCAGCCTCCCATAGGATACTCTGAACCCATCCCTCACACTCTCATCTGCCAAAGCAACTAAACCCAGTAATGAACTGATGTCTGGTGACTGCAACCTGTAAGCAACCGTCTTCTTCAGGGACTCCATGCCTGGCTAGAAGATGTCCTAGAATCAGAGGGGAATAATCACCTGCAACATAAATACATGTTAATGAAATGCAAACATGAAGATGCACATGCATATGCAAACATGGGATCAAGTGCCATGCTGATAGACTGGGTTGCTCTGTACTGAAGCCTTGAGAACCAAATCAATATTTATTTCAAACCAAACCAACCACTCAAAATAAACTTGTAACCCCATCTCACTGATAGAGGTAAACCAGGTATTCTGAGGTCAAAGGTTCCCTGCAAACAGACCCTCCTACCCCTCACAGGTGTGTACTTAACTCGCAGACGAGGTACGGCATCCTATGCGGGTTCAACGTCACAGACTTTCAAGAGCGATGATACGATACCCAGAAGGTGTGGCATCATCATCCCTTGAAGCGGCCTCACTTAGTTGAATCCCAATTGATAGGTTCCTAGAGTCGACAATCCTCGGGTCAGACAACTTGTCGAGCCCTAAGGGCCAGGCAAGAAGCATCAAAGAGAATCTCGTCCGAGTGAGATTTCGTGGCTAACTGGTGCGAGCTAAGCAAGCAGGCTAACCACTACTCTCTCTCTAAATCTATAGGTGTACTCAAGCCTGGGTTTGGCTTATCTCTCAACAGATTACCCCCTCATACCCACAACAATAATCACAATAAAATAATGCTGAAAGTAAAATAGAGAAACGTAAATCCATACAAAATCCTCGACGGGAAAACAAGCGCTAGGATTGACTCGCGTAGGGAACCGTTGGAGTCCCCAGCAGAGTCGCCAACTGTCGCTACTGCAAAAATCGGCGCCAGCTGAACAGAAGAGTCGCCACCGTGCGTTATTTATCCCAAGGGAGGGAAAGGAAACGCTCGAAGTAAACCTACCGCAAAGACGGGAAAGGAATGGTCATCGCAACCAAATCCTGGATTCGGGAGTCGGTTACGCAAGGGGAAGGTATTAGCACCCCTCACGTCCGTCATACTCGACGGGATCCACGCTTGTTTTCTAGTACGGATTGTTGTTCTATCTACTCTACAGGTCTGAGGTTAAAAGAAAATAAAATGACTCGGCAAAGTATCGCACTTTATGCCTACGTATTCTGTCTGGAACGAGAAATCAGAGTCAACGTAGTTCGCCTACCTACTGGAAAGGAGGGGAAGGTTACTCGCTAGGATATCACATCCTATGCCTACGTACTTTCATACAGCATGAAAGATCAGAGCAAACGTAGTTCGGGCCACGTACGACACAAGTCTGTCTTGATTGTTTTTATCCTTCTGAAAAAGGTTTTCTCCTGCTTACGGGTCCAAGCGGACAAAAATGACACTTTTGATTGGTTTACAGTCTTTTACGCAAGAAGTATTTTTTAGTGTGTTTGCAATCTCTGACGCACTAGAGACTATGATTTGAGAGTGACTACGTCGTATGTCACCCTAAGGGTAACACACTAAGCAATCAGATTACTGAAGAGTGACCCTCCAGCAACCTTTTCTCAAATAGCTTAAGGCTCGTAACATACGACATTGATTAACCTTATTACTGTGTTTTTGAATTATTCTGAGATGAGAAGAGAAAGGAGTTCTAAAAAGCCTATGGTTGAAAAGGGAATCAAAATCTACCCTAATGTTGTCATGCATGGATAAGAATCCTAATGTCTGTCATGTTTCTCTCTTGCACAGAGAGAAACAGAGATCCTAGGGGATAAACGGAAAAGCAACAGCATATATACAGTAAAGCAGTAAAATGCATGAATGCAGCAGTACAAGCGAGGCAAGGGAGTCCCACTCAACCTCGAACCTAGAAAACAACAGGCAAAAGTGAACAAAATTCACTTCAAACCTAACAGGGTAATTAACAAACAATACAGTCAGGAAAATCAAACAATACATCAACATCTCTAAACAGCATCAACAACTCTAAGCAGCAAAATCTAATAGAAACAGCAACAAATCACCAACACCTTCAAGCAAGGTCTTCATCCATCTGCAAGCTTCAAACAAGCATCCATCTTCAAGGGAAACAACAAGCTACAACAAGCAGAAACTCTGAACAGTAGACAACATCAAACAGCTAAGCAGCAGTAAATCCTACTTCAAACAGTTGCACAGCTCTGACAGTCTTCATGGCACTGAACTTCATCTTCAATCTTCAAGGAATCTTTCCTTCAAGGCAAGCTCTCCAGCAAAGAATTGATGTTATCAGAAGAAATTGAATGTCAAACAATTCATTGACGACCAAAGGAAGTCTATGGATAGTTGACATTATAACAGAGTGGTTCTCTCAAAGTTTTACCTCTAAGGTATGGCCACTGATCCCTCCTAAGGAGAGAGGTGAATACCATAAAGGGACTTTATGTCATAGAGAAGAATGGAAGCAAAGGAAGCTATCCATGTTTATGAAAGAATTTCTATTCTAAGGCTCTACCTATACCCTATGTCCTATGGTCTTCAAACAACTCCAAGCAAGCCAGACAATCTCCATCAAGCTTTGATTTTGATCTGCAATCTTCTCTATTGATCCTTGCCAAGCTCCCACAAGCTCTAACTAAGCCCACACCCCAAGCAAATGCCCAAAAAGCCCACACAACAAAATAAACCCCAAAAATGGGCAAACCAAACAATCATACAATTGTAAAATATACTAAAAATAGTAAAATAGTATTTACAAGGCTAATATTCATTCTAAGGGAAATACTATATCTACCCTATATACCCCATAGGTCCCATACTCTAATTCAATCTAAAAAACCCAAAAATAAAATGTTCAAGTGCACCTATGTTGTGTATAAACCCTAATCTAACCATCCTAATATCATCTAATCAAAACTAATCAAAACCCAATTATAAAATCATGGAATAAATCCAGGGGGAAGCTCATGGAATATATCTAATTACTCTAAAAAGAATAGCACTAAAATGTAAAGGGAGTTAGCTAAACAAAAATCTACAAAATTATGTACAAACTAAATTCAATGAAAAACAACTACATGTAAAATATTCACAAAAAATAAAGAAAATACCTAAACTAATATTTTTATTTATTCACAATTTCCTTGAAGCCATTATTAAAGTGTTGCCAAAATTCCCATGTCAAAAAGATCATTTTCCAATTTTTTATGATTTTCTAAAGTTGTAAAAAAAATGAATTAAATGAATTAAGAAAAGGATGATACTTTGGTGCAGATAGCAAGATATTATAACACAAAACGCATATGAGCCAGGCAGGGGGGGTGCGCGTAACAACATCCACTAAGCCCATTTACACTTCAGAAAATGAAACGAAAATTCAAAGAAAAATGAAAAAAGCTTGGTGTAAATAGCAGGTGAATCAAATGCAATCTAGTGGGCTTGCCTACTAGGGGGTGGGAACAGCGAAAACGACTTAGGCCCAAACTTCCAATTAAATGAAACGGAGGTGTTTTGGTATTCTGCAAAAACCTTCACAAACTGAGACTAAATCTCATCCACACGATCCATGCTTTGGTCAAAAGTCAGCGCACATCCAATGGCTGAGACATTATCTTCCCCATTTGAATCAAATTGGAGCCAAAACTTCATTGATGGACCTCCAAGAATACTCAGAATGCAGCCAATTGAACATCATCAATTCTTGATCAAAAATCATAAAATAAAACCCTAACATGCTCTATTTTTCACCCTGATTCCATCTATGGTATCATCATCCATTTATATCATCTCTAACAGCAAACACGATTCCATCTCCAAAATTAATCAGAAAATCAATCATCACCAATCATCAAATTAAGTGTCCTAATTTCTTCATCACCTAACACTGATCATATAATGCTACAGAACTCACTCTAATCCGCAATATCTACTCAGTTCTCGATCCAAACAGAAAGTGTGTTGCTATGTGAACCATCACCAATTCTTCTCAAACTTTCCAGAAAGTTTCTCCTAGCCACATACTAACATTCTAACTTAACAAATCAACCTAATTACGCCTAAATTGAGCCATAATTTGAAATTTACTAACCTGATGAAATGAGGAAAACAGATGGTAGAAACCTTCAATCCAAGGCTTGTGCTGCTCCAGAATCACTCAAGGTATTGATATCTTGCTTCTGTATGCAATGGATCTCGCTCAAACAGCTTGAATCACCATAACAGAATTTCACTTGCAGTTGGATATGTGAAAACTCAAGAACACGATTTGGCCAATGATTCACTCTGATTTGGATCTCTACACACTCAGTGATGACTATTGAATTGAATTGAATCAAAAATTTGAAAGAATGAAGAAGAATTTTGAGAAAATGGAATTGAATTGCAATGGAAGAAGATGAATTCCAATCTATGAATTTGGCACCAAATGAATCCCAACCCTGATTTAGATCAACTCAAATGACTTTATAGGTGATGTTAGAAACTTCTAGAGAGTGCTGGAATGATCCTATGAGAAATTGGATATCTCATGTCATGGTAAATCCTTTAATGAGTTCAACAAAACCAGTTGGAGTTTGGACTGTTACAGCACATGAACGAGGCTTGAATTTCTCTCCAAATGAGAATTAGAATGTGCTTGGATGGTTCCTTGCATTGTAATCCACCCCTAGCTTGGTTTGGCAAGTGTAGCTTCTTATATAAGTAACCAATGATAAGTCCAAGTTCTTGCCCTCAAATTCAAAATCCAATGATGTCAATGATCTCAAAACATGTTTTCCCTTCAATTTGGTATATCACATGATGTATTTTGGCTTTGGATCAAAAAAATCCCAAATTTGGTCACTTGAAAATGGACTTTTACCTTCCATATTTGGTCAATTTTATCATATTGAGTTCCATGCATTTCCCAACTATCATGACCTCTTTCCTAGACTCAAACCATCATTTTGAGCAAGTTTGATGTTGAACATTTTTTCATTTGAAGTTTGCAAGTAGGATTTTTAGGCATATGCTTGAAATGACCTATAATCTTACTTTCCCAAATTACCCCTGACTTGTCAAGATCATAAGTAGAGTTCCACAAATCAGAATGAGGCATACCATACCTTTCTAGAAAGCTAAGATCATGAGGAACAACTTTCATGTTTACCAAAAATCCATTTGAAAACTCCTTGTGGGGAAAAGGTTGCTTGGAAGTCAAGTAACTTTCACAGATAAATTTCAGTGTCCTCAGATGACCTGTAACTTGCAAGAACCATAACTTGAGTTCTATAAATCTCCTTGATGCCTTCCACCACTAAAATTAAAGGTATTGAGATGCTCTACAAGTTTCATGTTGGCCAAGGATCCATTTGAGACTTGTACTTTGAATTATTTTGCTTGGAAATTTGACCTAAATCAGGGGATTTCACTCAGAAACCCTAACTTAGAAACTTCTCTTCTTCTTGATTTCTTTTGATTTCTCCTTGGCACAACACCACATCCATATCCACATATCAAAAGATGAATCCCACATCCTTCAAATAGGCCTTGATGCCCTTCAATCAAGCATTAGACCTAAGGTTGACCTAGGGTTGACCCAGGTGAAACCCTAGTTGATTGCCTTCAACTGTAGCTCTTGTAACCACACCAATGACTTGTCTTACTTTAAAAATGACCCTCTAGGTCTTCCATGATGTCTACACACATTCCATGCCTCAGTCCATAGCTCACAACCTCTTTGATGATCTTTAAATACTCCCCAGATAGGCTATAAATCCACTGCTTGATCTATTAACTTCTCAAAGCTTCACCTTCTTTCTTGGTGACTTGAATGGGCTTGAATCTTGATAAAAACCTTTTGGATATACTCCTTGAGATGAAAATAGCACTTGATCCCTTGTTGGATGACTTGCCCATGCTATGCTATGCAAATGAATGAACTATGTATATGATCTACTATGCAAATGATAAAGCTATGAAAACACAAATCAGGTAAAACAAGTTGGTCAAATTTTAGGGTGCAACAGGAAGGTTCCAAGATGGGGAGTCTACTTCGTCAGGAGGTAATAGAAAAGTATTTGGAGGTCGACGTCAGGGCGACACTAGTGTTGTATTTGACGGCCGAGGCCGAGGCAGGGGAAGAGGACGGAATCAATATATGCATCCTCAACAAGTAGCAAGTGTTACCCTTCCGATGCCACCACAGCAGCAACAACAACAGCAGCAGGGGCCGAATCAGGGTCAGAGAAGATTTCCGAATGCTAAACCGAAGAGGGTGTTTGATAAGCCTCCGTATACATATGCAGAGTTGCTTCAGACATTGTTGAGGTTAAATCTGGTTGAGAAAAGAACGTTGGCACCACCTCCGGGGCCAGAACTCCCCTTTGGGTTCGATGCCAATAAGCATTGTGAGTTTCATTCCGGGGCGCCCGGACATGACATCGAGGGCTGCCACGCTTTCAAGCATAAAGTCCAAGATCTGTTGGATAGCAAGGCTATAAATTTCGGGCAGGCAGGCCCTAATATTCTACATACGCCTATGCCCAATCATGGGGCGAATGCTATATTAACGGAAGAGGACTTGAATCTGGTGATGAATGTTGATGAACTGAAAACACCATTATGTGAAGTCAAGAGCAGATTGCTGAGAGGGGGTGTGTACCCGGGCTGTGATGAATTATGTTTGGACTGTTGGACCCAGGCTGGGGGTTGTGCAGAGTTGAACAAAGGTATTCAGGCTATGATAGATGAAGGAATGTTGCAATTTGATAGAACGGCAGTTGAGAAACCTGAGGAAGTGGTATTTGATGAGCATAATGATGTGGCAATGGTGACAGTTCCAAGGAAAACCATAACTATAACAGCGCCTGCCGGGCGGCCGACGATCACCATTACTAGAGCAGGGCCCGTCCCTTTCGAAAGTACCAAAGTCGTGCCATGGACCTATGGGTTGGAGGAATATTGTAATGGAGAGAAAATAGAATTCAATGAACAACCAGCTGGGGTTGTGGACAATGTCGTTGGGACTGGAGGAATGACGAGGAGTGGGAGAATTTTTATATCGCCTGAGGTAGAGGCGGAACGATTGGCAAAAGGTAAGGGAAAAGTGAATGAGAGTGTTCCTGTGCAGAGGAATGAAAAAGAAACGTCACTGAAAGATGTAGAGGAATTTATGCGTCTTATCCGTAAAAGTGACTACAAAATCGTGTAGCACCTTCAACAAACGCCGTCGAAAATCTCCATATTATCGCTGCTATTGTTTTCCGAGGCTCATCGGAAGGCTTTATTGAAAATTCTAGACACGTCGTTTGTACCCCAAGATGTTTCTGTGAATCCGTTAGAGGGAGTGATGGCGCACGTGAATGCAGGCCATAGTTTGGGCTTTACTGATTTTGATTTGACCCCGAGGGGAAGAGAGCATAATATGGCGTTGCACGTCTCAGTTGAATGCAGGGGCACAGTCATGTCCCATGTGTTGGTGGATACAGGGTCTTCCTTGAATGTGCTTCCGAAGAAAGCAATGATGAAATTGGATATCATGGGGATCATTTGTACGCATAGTGCCTTGGTGGTCAGGGCATTTGATGGTACACGGAGGTCAGTTTTCGGACCGATAACATTACCGTTGCAAGTGGGGCCTGAAATCTTTGAAACTGAATTCTATATAATGGACATCCAGCCAGCGTATAGTTGTCTTCTTGGGCGCCCATGGATCCATGCTGTCGGGGCAGTCACATCCACGTTACACCAGAAACTGAAGTATATGGTTGGGGATAGTGTCGTCACAGTTTGTGGAGAGGAGGATATACTGATCAGCCATTTGTCGTCATTCAAGTACGTGGAAGTCGACGGCGAAATCCATGAAACACCCTGTCAAGCGTTTTAGGGGTTGAGAATTAAGGACAAAGTTCCAATACCCAGTAAAGCATCAGAGATGGCCGTGTCATCTTATACGGAAGCGCAAGCTCTAGTGCAGACAGGCGAGACCAAGGGCTGGGGTCAGGTGTTGGAGATTCCCGTGAAGAATAACAGATTTGGACTTGGATACCATCCTTCTTCTTCAGCATCCTCTTCAGGGACGCCCAAGTTCAGAGGGCCAATAACCATCACACCAAGCGGAGTGAGCTTCGAGACCATCAATGCTGTTTCCGATTCCGAGGAAGGGGACAACGATTGCAACATGTACGCCTGGATTCAGCCGAGCGTGCCAGGACAAGGGCTTTGCAATTGGTCTATTCAGGAGACTATTCCTGTGACAACGAAACAGTAATGCTTTGTTTTATTAATTGTTGAATAATCCGGTGTCCTACCCGGGGCATCGTGATTTTGCTTAGGGCCATTCTGTTATGTACATCGCACTGTTTAATCATTAAATAAAAGGCGTTTTTTCATGTACAAATATTGTGATCTCTGTTTTTCCTGTTTTTGTTTTTAACAATAAAATGGCAATGTGGTTATTCGGTTCATACACGTTTTGAAGCATTTAACCATTTCCTTTGCAGGATTACATTTTCAGATGACATCTATGAACCACCTATGACTCACTTTGACTTTGAGCACCCGGTATTTCAGGCCGAAGAAGAGATTGTTTAAGATGGCGACGTGCCAGAAGAGTTGACATGGCTGTGGAAACAAGAAGAAAGAATCATTATGCCTCACGAGGAGGTTATTGAGATCGTCAATTTGGGGTCGGAAGGGGTTGAAAGGAACATCCGTATAGGGGCCGCGCTGCAAAGCGACGTCAAGCAAAGGTTGATTGAGATGCTCAGGGAGTATAGTGATGTATTTGCTTGGTCGTACAAAGATATGCCTGGGCTGGATACGGATACAGGAAATGCCAACGCCTAAAACAGAAAAAGAAGTGCGTGGGTTTTTAGGGAGATTGAACTACACCGCTCGGTTCATATCTCACCTAATGGCCACGTGTGAGCCATTATTCAAGCTGTTGAAAAAGGACCAGGCTGTAACATGGAATGAAAATTGTCAAAAGGCGTTCGATAAAATAAAACAATATTTGCAGGAACCTCCTATTTTGATACCTCCAGTGGCAGGGAGACCCTTGATCATGTATTTGACGGTTCTGGAGGGGAGTATGGGTTGTGTTCTCGGTCAACATGACGAGACAGGGCGTAAAGAGCATGCGATATACTATCTGAGTAAGAAGTTTACTGACTGTGAGTCTCGATACTCGATGCTCGAGAAGACGTGTTGCGCGCTAGCCTGGGCCGCCCAACGTTTAAGACAGTACATGCTGAATCATACAACCATGCTCATTTCGAAGATGGATCCATCAAATATGTATTTGAAAAGCAGGCACTCTCCGGAAGAATTGCCCGATGGCAGATGGTGTTAACCGAATACGATATCCAATATGTTTCTCAGAAGGCTATAAAGGGGAGTGTGTTATCTGAGTATCTTGCTGAGCAGCCTCTTGATGACTATCAATCGATGAGGTTTGATTTTCCTGACGAGGATATCATGTACCTAAAGGTGAAAGATTGTGAAGAACCGTTGTCGGACGAAGGACCAGCGTTGGGTTCCAAGTGGCAGATGATATTCGACGGAGCTGTAAATTCCTATGATAGCGGAATAGGGGCAATCATCACTACTCCTCATGGGTCGCACATCCCATTTACTGCCCGATTGACCTTTCCGGTTACCAATAATGAAGCCGAATATGAAGCTTGTATTATGGGGCTTGAAGAAGCCATTGATTTGCGAATCAAAAATCTGGATGTATACGGAGACTCGGCTCTGGTGGTGAATCAGATAAAAGGAGAATGGGAGACACGTCAGCCCAATTTGATACCATACATGAATTATGCGAGGAGATTGTTGCCTTTCTTCGACAAGGTTGAATTGCATCACGTACCGAGGGCAGAAAATCAAATGGCTGATGCACTTGCGACATTGTCTTCCATGTATAATATTAACTTTTGGAACGAGGCTCCCCGGATTGTTATATCTCGGCTTGACAGACCCGCTTTCATATTTGCTATTGACGAAGCATCCGATGATAAACCCTGGTATGTTGACATCCAGAATTTCCTGAAGAATAAGGAATATCTGGCTGGGGCATCCAGTCGCGATCAGAAGACTCTCAGGAGATTGGCTGGTAATTTCTATCTGAATTCGGACGGTGTTCTATACAAAAGAAATCATGACTTGGTGTTGCTACGGTGTGTAGACGAGAAAGAGGCGAAGTTGCTCATGGAGGAAATACATGAGGGTACATTTGGTACACATGCTGGTGGGAATGCTATGACGAGAAAGCTGTTGCGGGCAGACTATTACTGGCTAACTATGGAAACAGACTATTTCAAGTTTGCGAAGAGGTGTCATAAGTGCTAGATTTATGCGGATAAAATCCATGTACCTCCGAGTCCTCTGAATGTGATGTCATCACCATGGCCATTTTCGATGTGGGGAATTGATATGATCGGAAAGATTGAGCCTACGACATCTAACGGACACCGGTTCATTTTGGTAGCAATTGATTATTTCACCAAATGGGTGGAAGCGGCGTCATATGCCAATGTGACCAAACATGTGGTAGCCAGGTTTATCAAATGAGATATTATTTGCAGATATGGAATCCCTGAGCGGATCATCACCGACAATGGTTCGAATTTAAACAACAAGATGATGCAGGAGCTGTGTCAGAATTTTAAGATTGAGCATCACAACTCTTCTCCTTACCGACCCAAGATGAATGGCGCTGTTGAAGCGGCCAACAAGAGCATAAAGAAGATTGTTCAAAAGATGGTTGTGACGTATAAGGACTGGCACGAGATGTTACCTTTCGCTTTGCACGGTTATCGTAGGACGGTACGCACATCAACCGGGGCAACCCCTTTTTCATTGGTATACAGGATGGAGGCGGTGTTACCGTTGGAGGTTGAGATTCCTTCCCTAAGGGTATTACGAGATGTCCAACTGGACGAGGCAGAATGGGTGAAAGACAGGTTGAATCAGCTGAGTTTAATGGAGGAGAAGAGGCTAGCTTCTCTAGCATACGGTCGGTTGTATCAGAGCCGGATGAAGAAAGCGTACGATAAGAAGGTATGTCCGCGAAGCTTTCAGACGGGTGACCTTGTGCTGAAAAGGATTCTCCCGCCACAAACAGATCACAGGGGCAAGTGGACCCCTAATTACGAAGGGCCCTACGTTGTTAGAAAAGTCTTCTCTAGAGGAGCTTTGCTACTATCTACCATGGATGGTGAAGATTTTACGTCGCCTGTGAATTCGGACGCAGTTAAAAAATACTTTGCTTAAAAAGTGACCCGCTGGACAGAAAAAAGAGAGTCCGGGCAAAAATGGGGCATCCTGGCGAACCAAAACAGAATAAAAGGTTCGGGCAAAATTAGGGATAAAATTGAAAAGATGTACACCCGCGAAGTCGAAAACCTACATTGGGCGGCTTCGGCAAAAAAGGGTATGCTAGTGAATTGAAAACCCGCAAAGGGCGGTTCACGCAAAAGTTAGGGATTTTAAAAGCAAATGACTGCGGTCCGAATTCGATACCACATTGCCTGGTGGTTTGGAGAATACTTGGGGGTTCGTCTATCAGATACAATCTCTTCCGAAAATTGAATACTGGGAAAGCAACGGAGTCAGGCGAGTCATAGGAGGATCAGCTCATGATGTTTGTCTGCACCATGTTGCCGACATGTGTACAAATTGGATTTGTACTTGTTTATTTATGCTTCTTATGCATACTTGTATAATTGTTGTGCGGTAACTTCCTCTTTTCAGGAGTTGCATCCAGTGTATAAAACTTCGCCTATTTACAGGCCCAATCAATAAAAACATGTTATTCAGTATTTGATGCTTGTTCTTTACTGTTTTGTATGTGAAAAACGCCGATGTTTTTGATAAAACTAGCATTTGCATAACTTTGTTGGCCCTTGCCAATAATTGCTAAAACTTAGAATTGACTGAAGTAATGTCACTAACACTAACCTGAATAGATTTGGTTGCATAGACTTGTTTTGTCTTGTTTGCGTTGTGCAGGGTTCTTGTCCATTGGAAGCGGACGATCAGAAATTGGTAGCCCCAGCCAGAGGCTCTTAAAAGACTTGGCCTTATTGGAAGCTAATCCCCAGGCAGGTCATATCTCATCCCAGAGGTTTGAGACGATGGTATCCTTTACCGAAAGAAGGACTAACTCCCCAGAAGAGTATTCTCGTGAGAGCAGGCTACAGGATATCTCCAGCAGGTCAAGACCAGGAATCCCCTGCAAAAGTAAGTACTCCCTAGAGAGTAGGGGCATGTGCAATCCCCAGGCGAGAGGATTCCCACGGTGATTGATCAAGTCAGATTTGGAAGTTAGTTTTCTTTTCTCCCCACATGTTGTCAGGCCGGTGATCAGAATGGTTATCCTCAGCAGAGTTGATGGTTCCGAGTTTGTAAATTGTGCTCAAACAGTATTGGTTCCTCCAAAAGGATTCCTTATCCCCAGTAGGGTCATTTATTCTCCCCAGATGAGATTCACCGTCCCTGGCAGAGTCAGTCTGTTTTCCCCAAGAGAGTCATTTCTTCCCCAACGGAGTTTACTCTCCCCAGCAGGTGTTATTTTTTCCTCCCAGTCGAAATTGAAGGTTAAAACTCTCCCCAGCAGCGTTGGATGTATGTCCATGCATTTATTTTGCTGGAATACTGTGTGATACCCGTTCATTCCCAGCAAGGCGGTATTTGTTCTCAGCATTCCGTGTTGACAGAGCAAGCTTGTCAGAGCTCCCCGGCAGCTTGAACATGCATTCGCATTTGCATATAGTAGCATACTACCCAAAAACGCGTAGCATTTCCATGTTGTATGGAGCATTACGCCATTGTCAAACATACGCATTTTGAAACATAAATCAGGTTGGTTAACCTTTTGCTTTCAGGTGTTTTCCAGCAGGAGTATGGAGTTACGACTCAGATATATTACCAGATAATCGAGGTCTCAGCGTGGGACCTGTGATGATATAGTTCATCTTATTACATTCCCCACAGAGCTATTGGGTGGAGTCTATCTTATCCAGTCATTGGAGCGTTTTGTCGAGATTACTGTCACATCAACATATCAGGGTTGCATAACATCAGGGTTTTAAAGGATTTCAGAAGCGGTCACTCGACGTCGAGGCGGGCGTATGGCAGCATATTTTCAAAGTATCCCCAGCGGAGTCTGCTACGGTAACGGTCAGGCGGAGTTAAATTCCCACGGGATGAGAGAGTTTATCCTCAGCAAGGTCACTGGGATTTCTCCACATTGACGAAGTGTGTCCAGACGTGGACGAAGTTGGTGCATATAAGAATAGAGTGTTGCGGGTTGACGGATTTATTTTCCGTATTGGTGACGATTTCCCCGATACAGTCCGGACGAGGATAGTTTTGGATTTCCTAACAAGGAAGGGGAGGAGGCCGAACGAGGGTGGGTTTTGTATTTCCAAACGAGGATGTATATGTTTACAAATAGAGGCTTTTGATTCCAGACGAGGATGGATATGATGCTTATTGCGGTTAGTTTGTATTTCCGTACGAGGATAGAGTATAATCCCGTAAAGGGAAGGGTATGGAGCCGAACAAGGAGGGGTATGATTCTTATTATGAATATTTCGTGGTTCTAAACGAGGATGGGCATGTTTCCAATGAAAAGGTTAAGATTCCAAACGAGGAAAGAGTATGTTCCCTAAAGGGGAAGAATGTAAGGTTCCAAACGAGGATAGGGTATGATTACATACGAGGAAAGAGTATGATTCTTAAAGAGGATGGTTATTGATTCCGAATAAAGATAGTTTTGATTTCCAAACGAGGATAGGGTATGATTCCATACGAGGAAAGGGTATGTTAGAAAAACGCAAGATTCCCTACGAGGAAAGGGTATGTTTTAATGAAGAAAAGCTATGATGCCATATGAGGTTGGGCATGTTTTCTTATGAGAAATAGTTGATTATTTCCAAACGAGGATGGGTAGGTTTCCCAATGGAAAGGTATGAATTCCGTACGAGGAAAGGGTATGCTTTATGATGAAGAGTCTATGTTTCCAAACGAGGATGGGTATGTGTGATAATGAAAATTAGTAATTCCAAACGAGGATAGGGTATGATTCCAGACGAGGAAGGGGTATGATTTTTACGGCGAATGTTCAGTAATTCCAAACGAGGATAGGGTATGGTTCCAGACGAGGAAGGGTTATGGTGTTTACGATGAATATTTTGTGATTTCCAGACGAGGACGGGTAGGATTATGTCTGAGTGAGAATGGGTATGGCTTCTAATAGGTTCGGCTTCCGTACGAGGATGGGTATGTTTTATAATGAAAAGTTTCATTTCCGTACGAGGATGAGAGTGCTTCGTAGTGAGGGTTTTGATTTCCAAACGAGGGAAGGGTATGATCCCTAAATAGGGAAGTGTTTACAAATTCTGAACGAAGAAGAAAAAAGAATGTTTAAATTGTCGAACAAAGACGAGTATGACTTTACAATGTTGGGTTTCTGTACAATGTTGGGACCATCATTACTAAAGTTAATGACTTTACTATCAATCAAATCTTGGACTTTATGTTTAAAAGTATGACAACTCTCGATATCATGTCCGGGTGCCCCAGAATGAAAGTCACACTGCTTACTAGTATCATACCCGTAAGGAAGCGCTCCTATGGGTGGGTTCAACATTCTCCTCTCAACCAGATTCAAACTTAATAGCGTCTGAAGCAGTTCTGCATACGTTGACGGAGGTGTATCAAATACCCTCTTCGGCTTCCCATTCTGGATCCTTCTCTGAGCATGATTAAACCTTTGTTGTTGTTGCTGCTGCTGTTGTGGTTGTTGTCGTTGTTGTGGTATAGGGATCGTCACACTAGCAACCTGTTGTTGAATATACTGATTCTGACCTCTACCTCGTCCTCGATCACCATACACTGCACTGGCGTCTCCTTGCCTTTTACCACCAAAGACCTTTTTTGCACCTCCAGTTGAGGTCGATTCACCGGCTTGAATCTTACCAATTTTGATGCCATTTTCAATTCATTCCCCTATGAGTATCATGTCAGAGAAACTACCCATCGAGCAATTGAGAAATTTATCATAATACATCCCAGAGAATGTTCCAACGAAAATATCAATCAATTCCCTTTCAACCATAGGGGGGTGGACTCTTGCCTCCAGATCGCGCCAACGCTGAGCATACTCCTTGAAACTTTCCCCATTCTTCTGTGACAGACTTTGAAGCTGGACCCTATTTGGTGCAAGGTTACTATTGTATTGGTAATGTTTGACGAAAGCATCAGCCAATTCTTTCCAACTTCCGACTTATGCAGGCTCTAGTCCCATGTACCATTCCAGCGATGGTCCTGACAAACTATCTTAGAAAAAATGCATAAGCATCTTCTCATCATCAGAGTAAGCAGACATCCTCCGGTAGTATGAACGCACATGAACCCGTGGGCATGTATCCCCTTTATATTTATTGAAAGTGGGAGCTTTGAACTTCAATGGTACTCTCAGCCCAGGAACCAGCCCCATAGTAGCCATGTCCAATCCTGCAGAATTTTGATTGGCTATACCTCTCATCTGTTCCTTCAGCATTTTAATCCTCCGATCACTATCAGTGGGACCTTCAAAACCCATGCCTTGCCCAGAAAAGGCATCTTCCTGACGATCTCTATTCCAGTACGGACCCTCATTACCATATCCGTCATAAGCAACATTACGACCATGACCATGACCACTTTGGAAGAACCTATGATCATACCTCAGATTGCCAAGCTCTTGATTAGCAGCCACTGTCCCAAAACCAGTATTGAAAGGACCCATCCCAGGACCATTAGTATTCACATTGCCAAACCCAGCATTGTCGTAGCCATTATTACCATAACCTTGATTGTTATCACCAAACCCTCCATTGCCG
This sequence comes from Lathyrus sativus, assembly GCA_963859935.3. NCBI lineage: Eukaryota > Viridiplantae > Streptophyta > Magnoliopsida > Fabales > Fabaceae > Lathyrus > Lathyrus sativus. Next base: position 180,317,832 of record OZ012740.1, on the reverse strand, counting down.
AGGCCCTGATTATTGAAACCTTCATTGCCATCCCGATTGCCAAAGCCAAGACCCTGATTGTTGTCTCCGAAACCAATATTGATACCAACATTCCTGTTGGTTTCCACGTTCCCATTAACATTATCAGCATTTCTGTTACCAGCGTTGTCGTTGCCAATACCGGTCTCACCAGCATTTGGTATCACTTCCTCCCTGCGAGGAGTCTCCACATGAGCAGAGTTGTATTCAGTATTACCAGCCGCTCGCGCCAGCAGCGGTTGCACCAGAGTTTGAAGATGTTCCTGGCCTTTAGCCACAACTTCCATGGTCTGCATGAATTGGGCCAACCTATCCCGGATCTCCTGCATCTCAGACTGTACTTGATCCATGATCTTCTTACTGTTGCTTCTTGTAGCGTACCGGTGAATTCTCTGTTCGTCAATCTTGAAACAACCTGTAAGATGCAGGAGATAAGATTCGAGCTTAAAAAAGTACCTGCCATGCAATATGAACATGCAAATGCATACGTGTAAATATGCAACAGGTTAATTTCCCCCCAATTATAGTTCCGGAGAATAAGCCATAATGACAATGGAGTCCCAAGTAAGCAAGCGCAGAATCAGAAACCTCATACATAAACAAATGCCAAGAGGCAGAGTACAAATATACAACTGAATACAACTGAAAAAACCTCGGCCAACAAGCCTGGCGATGGTCAAAATACAAGTACAAATTACAAGAGAAGAGTAAAGGTAAATCAGGCCAAATGGCGCGCCCTGACATCTTCCAATATCCTCAACATCTCCAGATGACCTAGTCTGGAGATTAGTTCTTGTATCAGTAATGCGTGCCGCTCAACAGTGGATCTCAACTTTTTGGCGTCCTCTTCACAAGTTCCCCTGCCAAAACACTCATCAATCCTACATCTTTTGAAGCCAGCCTTCAATTCACCACCCCTAGTTTCTTTGACCATGCTGCTTACTCTAGACTCGGCGTCACGTCTAAGAGATACTTCTTCAGCAATCTTCGCATCCTTAGCACTGAGCTGCTCCTCCAACTGGGAAATCTGAAGCTTCAATTCATCTTCACGCTCCTTCCGGCTAGTAAGCGTGGCATTCCACAAAAGATTCCCATTTGGAAAGTCGAGAATAAGCCTTGTTCAGAAGTTCTTTCTTAGTAGCAAGTACACTACTAACACCATTCAGGGCTACTCCCACCTTCTCTCTCTTGCTGGTCTCCTCAGTCAAGTCTGAACCCAACCTATTAATCATCTCAGTCTACCTCTTCAAAGTGAAGGTTGCCTCATTCTTCTCATGCCGAAGCTGGAAAATCTCTTTCTCTAGCTCTTCATTTGCTCTTTGCAACTCTTCCTTTTCAGCCAGCAGCTTGTTATACTTCTCAATCTCTACTGAAGTAGGTTCCTCAATCACCGGAAGATACAAAGGCTCTACAGCAGGATATGGCATCAAAGAAGTCCTAACTCTCTCATGGATCTAGAGCCGATAAGGATTATAAGCTCGACTGTCACTCTTGCCAAGCAATGTCTTTCCTCTTCTGTGAATATTACCCCAAGCATGCCTCAATCTAACTAAAACATCTCCATCTAATAAACCCGTGAGATACAGAGATTCCTGTATCTCGTCTTCAACCGGAGAGTCCCTTAAAGCATAGCCAAATTGTCTCACAAGCAGAGAAGGGTTATAGTTAATACAACCTTTCCGTCCAATCAAAGGAACGTTCGGAAAGCCACTGCAACTATATATAATATCCACTCCGAGCAAGTTCCGATCAAACCAAACAATGCTCTCAGCATACAATCCCATCAATCTGGAAGACCAATCTAAAGTACCAACAGTATCAACAAAAGGTCCCTTCTTAGGAAGATGTCCCTGAAACCACCTGGATAGAAGAGGTACACAGCAAGAAACATTCTTTCCCCGACGCTTTTCATTCTTATAGTGAATAGAATGATAAACGTTACCCAAGAGAGTAGGCACCGGATTCTTCGAGGCAAGAATAAAGAAAGCATCTGAGTCAACAAAATCAGGCAAGTTAGGGAACAAGACAATCCCATAAATGCAAACAGCCAGAATAGCATTGAAGACAATCCAACATCCATCCTTCGCACACTGCGTAGCCTTCTCAACCAAGCAAGAAAGATGAAAACCATAAGCTCCATTCAGCTTGACCAAACCTCCGGGGAACTCAGAAGCATCTAAACTGACAATCTCAACAAGCTTAGCCAACTCAGGCTCAGTATCCTCGTGAACAAAAGGCATCTGATCTAACACAGGAACTCCCAGCATATCAGAATACTCCTCCAAAGTAGGAGCCAGAATAAAATTAAGGAACAAGAAGCATCTCAACTGAGGCTCGTAAAACTGCACCAAGGTATACAATCCAGTCATCTCAAACACAGAAGGTCTGCACAACAAACTGAGCAGCTTCCCATAAGACCCTCTAAACTCAGCCCTCACTCTCTGATCTGCTAGAGCAACCAACTGCAATAAGGAACTGATATCTGGAGAAGGCAACCTGTAAGCAATTGTTCTCTCCATGGACTCCATGTCTGGCAAGAAGAACACTAGAATCTGAGGGGAACAAACACACCTGCAACATAAATACACGTTAATGAAATGCAGACATGAAAATGCAGATGCATATGCAACAGGGGATCAAGTGCAATAATGAAGAACTATGCTGTGCTGTACTGCCACTTTAGAACCATCAGATCTTCTCCTCAAACCAAACCAACCACAAAAGAACCCTCATAACCAATTCTCACTGATAGAGACAAACCAGGTGTTCTGAGGCCAGAGTTTTCCTGCAAAAAGACCCACCTACCCTCTTACAGGTATGTACTTAACTCGCAGACGAGGTACAACATCCTATGCGGTCATCAGCGTCACAGAATTTCAAGAGCGATGATACGATACCCAGAAGGTGTGGCATCGTTATTCCTTGAAGAGGCCTCACTTAGCCGAATCCCAAATGATAGGTTCCTAGAGTCGACAACCCTCAAATCCAACAACCTGTCGAGCCCAAAGGGCCAGGCAAGATGCCATCAAAGAGAATCTCATCTGAGTGTAAATTTCGTAGCTAGCTGGTGCGAGCAAAGCAAGCAGGCTAGCCACTACTCTCTACTTCTAAGTCTATGTGTACTCAAGCCCAGGTCCGGCTTATCTCTCAAACTAACCCTCTACCCACAGCACAATAACAATAATATACAGTAATGAAAGTAAAGACAAAAATATAAATACATACAAAACCCCAGACGGGAAAACAAGCGCTAGGATTGACTCGCATAGGGAACCGCTGAACTTCCCCAGCAGAGTCGCCAGCTGTCGCTACTACGAAAATCGGCACCGGCTATGATAGAAGAGTCGCCACCGTGCGTTATTTATCCCACAAGAGGGAAAGGAAACGCTCAGAGTACACCTAACGCAAAGAGGGAAAGGAATGGTCGCCGCAACCAAATCCTGGATTCGGGAGTTGGTTACGCAAGGGGAAGGTATTAGCACCCCTCATGTCCGTCGTACTCGACGGGATCCACGCTTGTTTTCTATCTAAGGGTATGTTATTCTATCTACTCTAAAGGTCTGGGTTAAAAAGAAAAGAAAATGACTCGGCAAAGTATCGTACTTTATGCCTACGTATTCCCGTCTGGAACGAGAAATCAGAGTCAACGTAGTTCGCCTAACTACTGGTTAAGGGGGGAAGGTTGCTCGCTGAGATATCGCATTTCGTGCCTACGTACTTTCATACGGCATGAAAGATCAAAGCAAACGTAGTTCGGGCTACGGAAGACACAAGCTTGTCTGACAGTTTTTTACCTCCTTAAGAAAGGGTTCTCCTGATTAAGGGTCCAAGAGGACAAAAACAAAGTTTGAATGTTTGTTTCAATTTTTTACGAAAGAACTGTTTTTTTAGGATGTTTGCAATCTCAGTCGCACTAGAGACTATGACCCAGGAGTGAACGCTTCCTATGTCACCCAAAGGGTACCACACTAACATCCAAATTACTGGAGAGAGACCCTCCACCAACCTTTTCCCAGATAGCTTAAGGCTCGTAACACACGACTTCAATTAACCTTATTACTATGTTTTTGAATTGTTTTGAGATGAGAAGAGAAAGACACCCTAAAACTATGGTTGAAAGGGAATTTACCTACAGTTATCATGCATGGGTCAAAATCTAATGTCTGTCATAATTCCCTCTTGCACAGAGGAAATCAGAGATCCTAGGGGAAAACAGCAAGAGAAAACAAGCAGTAAATAGTAAACAGTAAAATGCATGCTATGCAACAGTACAAGCGAGGCAAGGGAGAAAACAACAGGCAAGAGGAGACAAGCTCCACCTCTAACCTAGAGGTAATCAACACAAGCAAACATACAATACAACAAAAGGAAAACAGAGGAAGCAGCCCAAGCAACAACAACAGTCTTCAGCAGATAGCAACTTCAATCCTCAACAGTAACAACTCTAAACAGCAAATCCTCTTGACAGCAAAGTTGACAGCAAAAGACTTCTTCTTCAAGCTAGTTTCTATCTTCAGGCTTCATCAAACTTCATCTTCAAGCTCTAGCAAGCACACTCCAAGCATAGGAATAATCACTAAGATCAAAGTTGCAATGTTGAAAACCAAATGAAAACCAAAGGAAATCATCAAGTACCAACATTGAAATGGAAAGGCATCCTCAAAGCTCTACTCAACTATGGGCATACCACACATCCCTCCAAAGTAGATATGGAGTTTCCCTAGGAGGACTTTACATCATTGGATAGAATATAAGCACACAATGCATTCTATATTTGATGAAAGAAATCAAAACTAGCTCTAATGGCTCTTCCTAAAACCCTAATTTCCTGAGCTCCTAAAACAACTCCTAAAAGAAAAGGAAACTTCAACTCCAAGCTCCAATCTTCAAGCCACAGTAGCTACACCAATTCTAGAAGACATCCCAAGAAGGAAACCAAGCAAATCCAGCCCCAAAGTCACCAACAAAACCAAACAAGCAAAGGCACACAAAATAGAACACCACAAGCACAAGCAACTTGCAAAATATAACTAAAATAGAAAACAAAGTTGTAAAATTCCAATAAAATTTCTAGGGGAACATACATGTTTGTAGGGTTAAAATATTAAAGCCTAATTCAACTTCTAAGTCACCTAAATAATTTCTAGATTGAAAGGTATCAAGGTAATCCACAAGTTTGGGAAGGCTCTAATCTCAACACCTAAAACAGAACCTAAAGTTGTTCTAAAATTCCAACAAAAATTCTAAGGGAGCATACATGTCTACCCTAACACATACTAAAAAATCAAAGCCAAATTCATCACCAATTGGAAGAACAAAATTCAACAAAACAGATGGTCAAATATGCAAAATTAAAAGAATTAAACAAAATAAGAAAAATCAAATTAAAATGAAAAATGCATGAAAATGCATTTTATTGATTTCAGAAAATCACAAATTCTCTAAAGATCATGGAGATATTTTTAAAATAATTTTTGGATCAAAATTGAATTTATTGTGATTTTTTGAATCAATAAAGCATTTAAAATAAACAAAATAAAATAAAAAGAAATAAAAACTCAGAATAAAACATGAGCCACTTGATGAGGAGACTGGTCAAGCAATCCAAGCGCTGAGGGCATGCCACCTCATTAAATGAAACTGCGTCATTTTGGTTCCAAAATCTCACTTCTCAGATTAAAACACAACCAATGGATCTGGTGGAAAGTCTTTGGTCAAAGGCAGATCTAATGGTCCAGAGATCATCTTCTCCAATTCACAAGCCAAACGGAGTAAGATTCAGGGCGGTGTCCGGAGAAGACTTCGGTCGTCTTCTCTGGTGAGCAGGTGGTTGCAGGTGTCCAGAAACAGCAATCCTTATACCAATCTCACTCAGAATTTCACCAGGAATTCAAATCTCCTATCCATACATTCTAACTCTCCATAGATTTCAAGATTCAAAGCAATGTTCAGAACATACATCCAGATCAATCATCATCAATTGCCAATCTAAGGCTATAGAATTCATCCTCATGTCACACACATCACTCTGATCTATCTAGATTGCTCTAACTCTCCATGAATCAAGAGATTCGAATCAAAACAGAAATGGTATGTCATGATCAATCATCACCAAATGCTTCCAAATTGATCCTAAAACGATCTACATCTTGTCTAGATCCTAACCACAAGTTCAAATCTAACTACATCATACTAATTCATGTGGAAAATTGAAAGTTACTAACCTGTTGTAGATCTAGTAACAGAGGTGCTTGGAGGTTGATTCTCCCTTCAAAATTCTCCAGATACGTTCAATGATGCTCTAGGAAGAGTTTGCAATCTTCAATTTGCACTGAATTGGCCTGGAACTCAAAACACGATTTCACTTGCTCCTCTTGAAAACTCAACTGCAACTTCAATGTTCTTCACCAAATGAAAAGCCAAAACCACTCTGAATTCACTGCAATGAATATATAGAATGTTTTTATGGGCTTTTGAAGTGTGTTTGAAGCCTAATCCATCAATTTGCAAATTCTGATTTTGCTCTTGAAGTTGCACATGACAGTCACGATTTTGCCATGGAAACTGTTCTAGAATCTTCCCTTTCAACTGCAAATTGCCTTGTGAGTGTATTCAGACCAAAAGGAGTGCTTGAATTGCATTGGTAAGGTGATTGGTTATGTGACTTGCAAATGAAGAAACCAAATGACAACTCATGAAACTTGGTCTAAAATCAAAATTCTGGTAATGCCAAAGTGTCTAAAATTCAATTTCCATTCAAAAAATGTAGTTACTTGACATGTTTTGGTCCTATAACTCAAAATTGGCATTTTCCCTCCTTAATTCATTTGAAAATTTTCTTTATTCAAACCAAGTCTTGCCATGAGCCCAATCAATCCATCATGACCTCTTGGCAAGCCTAAAAACCCCATTTTGAACAACTTTCATGTTGAAAAAAAATCCATTTGACAAGTGCTAGTTGGAGATTTTGGCCTATGATTGAAAATGACCTATAATCTCACTTTCCCAAAATACCCCTGACTTGTAAACCTCATAACTTGAGTTCTACAAATCAGATGGAAGACTTCTAGTACAATTTAGAAAGATAAGGTCATGAGGAACAACCTTCATGTTGGCCAAAAGTTCATATGAAACATCCTTCTAGGTCAAAAATAGCTTTGAAGTCAGATGATTTTCACAGACAAATTTCAGAAGCATCTGAGGACTTGTAACTTGTCTGGACCATAACTTGAGTTCTATAAATCCAATGGAGGACTTCTAGTACTCAAATTAAAGGTATTGAGATACTATACAAGTTTCATGTTGGCCAAAGATCCATTTGAAACTTGTATCTTGACTTATGTGGTCTTGAAGTTAGGCACTAAATAGGGGATTTTACACTGAAACCCTAATTTAGCAACTTCCCACACTCTTGACTTTTCTTGATTTGATCTTGGCACAACACCACAAATGTCTTAACATATCATTGCATGAACTCCATGACCTTAAAGTAGGCTTTGATACCCTTCAATTGCACAGTTGACTTAGAATTGATCCAGATGAAACCCTAATTGCTTGCACCTCAACTGTGGCTCTTGCATTTGACACAATGACTTGATTAAGCTCTCCCATGGACCTCTAGGAATTCTATGAGCTCCATACACATCCTCTTTTCACATTCAACACTTCACAACCCTCTGATGGTCTTCAGTTGATCCTCAAGTTAGGAGAAGATTCACACTCAAACATCTAAACTCTTAGGCATTCAAACCACCTTCTTATGACTTTGACAACTTCTCAATCTTGAATGAGACCTCTTTCTAGGCTTCTCTTGACAAGGATGACACTTGATCCCCTGCTCTATGAATGATACCATGATATGCAAATGATATAACTATGCAAATGATAATGCAACATAAACTAGGTAAGAAAAGGTTGAGCAAATTTTGGGGTGCAACACTTACCCCTTCTATTCTCGTTCTTGTAATGGACGGAATGATACACATCACCAATCAAGGTAGGAACTGGATTCCTTGATGCAAAGATATGAAAGGCATCAAAGTCTACAAAATCAGGCATGTTAGGAAACAAAATGATGCCATATATGCAGAGGGCAAGAATGGCGTTGAATACGATCCAACAACCGTCTTTGGCACACTGTTGGGCTTTCCCAACTAAGAACTGCAGGGAAAATCCAGGAACCCCATTCCAACTGGACAAGATCAACTCAGAGGCATCCAGATAAAGAGAAAGAGCTAGATTAGTCAGATTAGGCTTAGCGTCCATATGAACAAAAGGCATCTGACTCTTAATATGTGCACCTAATAACTCAACATACTCCTCTAATGTAGGTACAAGAATGAAGTCTGGGAAAGTGAAACATCTCAATAGAGGATCATAGAACTGCAGCAAGGCATACAACCCATTCAACTCATACACAGAAAGTTTACGGACCAAACTGAGCAGCTTCCCATAAGACATTCTGAATTCCCCTCTCACTGTATCATCTGCCAAAGCAATCAAACTGGACAATAAAGCAACATCTGGAGTAGGGAGCTTGTAGGCCACATTCTTCTTCAGAGATCCCATGATAGCACAACAGAAGGCAAGAAAACCGGAACTGGGGGATAATGTACCTGCAACACAGACACACGTTAATGATATGCAAATGAATATGAAAAATGCAAAATGCAAACATGCAACAGGGGATCAATATGGTGCTGAGAAGACCAAGGCTCTGATCCAACACAATCACAACACTGCTCTGATAGCACAACCCTAAAGAGGACCAATAAATATGCACTGTCGAGAACAACCATATCTCTGGTGATAAGAACCCTCTGAACCCAACAACACTGATTCACTGTCAAGAAAACCAGGTAGTCTGAAGGTTAAGGTTTCCTGCAATAACCCGACCCCGCTCACAGGTGTGGACCTAATCACAAACAAGGTATGGCATCCTATGCGTTTCCCAGCGTCACAGACTTTCAAGAGCGATGATACAATACCCAGAAGGTGTGGCATCATCATCTCTTGAAGTGGCCTCACTCTGCTGAGTCACAAATGATCGGTCCCTAGAGTCAACAATCCTCCAAACCAACAACCCCTCAGGCCCAAGGGGCCGGAAAAGAAGTCAACAGGGAGAACCTCATCTGAGCGTGGATTTCAAGAGACACTGGTGCCTGCAAAGCAAGCACGCGCCCATTAATTTCCACAACTAATGCTAAGTACACTCAAGCCTAGGTCTGGCTCTCACTCATCAGAGCCCCTTCCCACAACACCACAATAATAATATACCGAAAATAAAATGCGGAAAGTAAAGTGCGATAAATAAAACCCAACATGTAAACACACAAGCGCTAGGATTGACCCGCATAGGGAACCAGAGTCCCCATCAGAGTCGCCAGCTGTCGCTACTGCGAAAAACGAGGCCGGCAAGACAAAAGATTCACCACTTTTCGTTATTTATCCCTCATAACGGGAAAGGAAACGATCGGAAAAACCTGACGCAAAGGTATAAGACAAGGTCATCGCAACCATTGTCTGGATTCGGGAGTCGGTTACGCAAGGGGAAGGTATTAGCACCCCTCACGTCCATCGTACTCGATGGGATCCATGCTTGTTGTGTTTACCTGACGGGTTTGTTACATCTATCTACACTAAAGGTCTGGTCTGAAAAGAAAAGAAAATGACTTGGCAAAGCGTCGCACTTTATGCCTACGTATTCCCGTCTGGAACGAGAAATCAGAGTCAACGTAGTTCGCCTAACTACGGGGGAAGGTTGCTCGCCAAGATATCGCATCTTGTGCCTACGTACTTTCACACAGCGCGAAAGATCAGAGCAAACGTAGTTCGGGACACGAGAGACACAGGTTTGTCTTTTTTATCCGAGTAAGGTTAACAGACGATTCTAGCAGTTGGTGTATGCAGCTCCCTCGACGGAGACTTAGGCGTTTACCGTTTGTCGTAGAATCGGGAGTTAAAAAAACTCTCCTTCTGAAAAGGGTTTCCAAGGATTAAAGGTCTAAGAGGACAAAAAGAGTTTGATCTTTGTTTTCTGTTTTTTAGAGAAGTTTCTTTTATGGATGTTCGCAACTGATATCGCACTAGAGACTATGACCTGAGAGTGAATGCGTCGCATGTCACCCAAAGGGTGCCATACTAAACATCCGTACTGTTGAAAAGAAACTCTCCAACAATCCTTTCTCAAGTAGCTTAAGGCTCGTAGTGTACGACGTCAATTAACCTTTATTACTGTATCTTGATTTGTTTGAAGATGAGAAGAGAAAAGACGCACTAAAGGGGAACTGATCCAATCCTAAAGTTGTCATGAAAAATCCTATGGTTGAGGTTAGGAGGGAAGCTAACTAATGTAATCATGCATGGTTAGAACCCTAATGTCTGTCATAACTTCTCTTGAACAAGAGACGTCAGAGTTCCTAGGGGAACATGGAAAAGGAAAACAAAACAGCAAAAGAAATAATTGTATAGAAACAACTGTAAATAAAATGCATGCAATGCAACAAACAAAAGAAGGAGCCAAGCTCAACTTCTAGAGCAAGCAAGCCCAGAGGCAACACACCAAGCACAGGCAAGGGAGACAGACTCAACCTTAAACCAGCAAGCAAAGCCAATCAATAACAGTCAAGCAGAGGCAGACAGACTCAACCTCTAGATGCAGACAAGCAAAGGGAGCTATTCTCAACCTTTAGGATGCTCTTAAGCCTAGATCACTATATGAGAAACCTAGTCTAATGCAGGACACAGTCAATCAGTCAAATAAGCAAAGCAGAGCAATCAGAAAAACAGCAGATAAATCAACTCAACAGTAGAGCAGATAAACAGCAAACAAACAAACAGTCAACAAACAACTTCAAACCATCTTCAAGAGAAGTCTTCATCTTCATGCTTCAACCAGCTCCAGCACAAGGGAAGAGAAATAACATCAAGATATTGGATTCATGATGGGAAGTAGGAAAGAAACCAAGGGAATCCAACCAGACACTCAACCAGTCATCAGAGAAAAGCACCCTCAAAGGTTCAACCTCTTGTAAAATGCCACACATCCTTCCAAAGGAAGGATGGGGCTCTCACATAGGGACCTTGAATCATAGGATGAGAATGGAAAGCAATCAAAGCAATCCATGTTTATTTGAAGAAAAAAAGAAAGCAACTAAGCTCTTCCTAACCCTAATTGAACAAGCTACAAGAAAGCAACTCAAAAGGAAACAAAACACCAAAATAAAGCTCCACAATCAAGCAAACAGAAGCTTAAACATGTCTAAAACACTCTCAAAGAAGATTAGCAAGCTTATCATGCAATAAAGGCAACCATTGGGGTCAATCTAAGGCAAGTGCTATGTTGAAAACAACTTTAAATTAGCCTAAGTACTAAATCTATGAAAAATCCTAAAACACCTTCTAAAATCCTAAGAAATTTCTAAGGGAACCTAAGTATGTTAAGGACCTATGGGCAAAGGATCAGAACCTTAATCTAAAAGGAAGTCACCTAAAGAAATCCTAGATCACAAGGTATCAAATTAGAACCCTAAAATGGAATGTCTAATGATCCTAATCCAAAACAGAACCTATTGTTATCTAAAAAATCTAAATAAAATCATAGGGGATCATGCATCTCTAATCTACCAGCTAGCAAAAAAATCATCCCCAAACTTAATACCTATTGCAAGAACAAAAATCAACAAAAACATGTATCAAATATACAAAATTAAAGAAATTAATAAAATGGAGAAAATCAAATTAAATTGAAAAATAAGCAAAAATCAAATGTAAGAGCACAGAAAATCACAAATAAAAAGAGGAGCATGGAGATATTTTTATATTATTTTTCTGATGAAAATTGAAATTAAAATGAATTAAAGTATGAAAATGCCATTAAAATAAAAAGAAAATCAAATAAAATAAATAAAATGCAAGATAAAAGGAGGGGCGTTGGATGGAATGACTCAGTCTCCTAATCTAAGGCTTGCCAGCGCGCCACTTCAGCTGCCACATTAGATTAATGAAACGGCTGCGTTTCAATCCAAAAACTCAAATTCTCAGAATAAGACGTGGCCGTTGGATGTGCATACAAAGTCCATCTTCAGGCAGGATCCAAGGACTTAAACATCATTGTCGCTTGCGCAAAAATAAGGTGTCGGCATGACAGAAGAGTCGCCACCTTTCGTTATTTATCCCTCAGAGCGGGAAAGGAAACGATCGGAAAAACCTGACGAAAAGGGGTAAGACAAGGTCATCGCAACCATTGTCTGGGTTCGAGAGTCGGTTACGCCAGGGGAAGGTATTAGCACCCCTCACGTCCGTCGTACTCGACGGGATCCTCGCTTGTTTGTTTACTTGGACGGGTTGGTTATAATCTATCTACCTATCAAGGCTGGCTGAAAAAGAGGAGAAAAATGACTCGGCAAAGCGTCGCACTTTATGCCTACGTATTCCCGCCTGGAACGAGAAATCAGAGTCAACGTAGTTCGCTTAACTACGGGGGAAGGTGAGTGAAGGTTGCTCGCTAGGATATCGCATCCTATGCCTACGTACTTTCACACAGCATGGAAGATCAGAGCAAACGTAGTTCGGGAAACTACGGGTTATCTCCTAAAAGAAGTGTTTTTTTATTATGTTTGCGATCTCGACCGCACTAGAGACTATGACCTGAGAGTGAATGCGTCACATGTCACCCAAAGGGTACCATACTAAACATCCAGACTGTGAGAAAGAAACTCTCCCACAATCCTTTCTCAGATAGCTTAAGGCTCGTAGCGTACGAAAGAAACCATTCATGATTACTGTGTCTTAAACTGCTTTGAGATGAGAAGAGAACAGGCCCAACTAGGAGGGAGACTATCAAGTCCTACTGTTATCATGCCATGGATTCATCCTATGGTTGAGGTTTGAACAGGGAACTCCTAGAAGTTGTCATGCATAGGTTTCAACCTAAAAGTCTATCATCAAATCCTTATCAAAGGAAATGAGAGTCCTAAGGGATCATATCAATGATACACCAAAACAGACAAAGCATCAGCTTAACAGTAAAATGCATGCAATGCAAGTGAGGGAGGAAATGTGTGTGGGGCTTCAGCCTCCACAAGCTCGTCTCGACCTCAAGCCAGTCATGAAATAACAGTAATCATACTGAAAATAAACAACCTGCTATCAAGCACCAAAAACAGTAAACTGCAGTCATACAGGTAAAAGAAGTGAAATCATGCTATCAAGCAATAATAAACACATGGGCAAGGGAGTTGGGCTCTACCGAATACCCGCAAGCAAAGCCAAGCAATAACAATACAACCAGATGTACTCATGCTCTTAGTCTGAACTTGTTCTAGATGAGCTTCGTCTAATGCAACAGACAAATCAGACAAAACACACAATACATCAAAGAAAACAGAAGAAAGCCTCAGCTCCTCCAGCAGCAACCCAGTCTTCAGACTTCAGAGATCACTTGCTTCCCAGGTATCAACCTTACAACATGAGTATCAACTCATCTTCCCCTCTGAGCTTCAGCTCCCTTGATCAGCTACACCTTCAGGCTTCACTATCTTCAGGGATCTTCAAGCATCAACTTTATCTTCACAAAGTCATCAGGCTTCAACAATCTTCAAGTAATCATCCTCTTCAAAGCTTCAGCTCCTACCTTCAATGGCTCAAATGCTCCAGCAAACAAGATTTAGTCAACAAGATGAGGTGAAGATGTTACAATGTTCACTGACTTCCAAAGGATGCCATTGAGGACTTAACATCAAAGGGAAGGGCTCTCTCAAAGTTCTACCTCAGAGGGCAAGGTCACTAATCCCTCCAAAGGAGAGAGGTGAATACCCTTAAGGGACTTTATATCATAGAGAAGAAAGGAGGTGAACAAGACACTCCTTGTTTATTGAACAAAGTATCCTATCTAGGGCTCTGCCTATACACCTATGATCCTATAAACAAAACAACAAAAGCTATCTAAACTCCTCTGCAAGGTCTTCAAAGCTTCCATGATTATCCATAAGGTCTTCAACTCAATCTTCAAAGCTCACACACTCAAAAGAGAAGGAAAGGAAACAATACAATACAAACTTATGCCTTCAAGCAACACACATACTATCCATACATTTAAAAATCAATGAAAAATACTAAAACACCATACAATATTCTAGCAAAATTCTAGGGGATTCTATACATACTTACCCTTAACCCATATATTCCCCATACCCTAAATTGAACCATAAACCCCAAAACAAATTTGTTCAAGTCTACCTATACAACCTAAAACCCTAATTTGAACACCTAAATGTCTAACAATCAAACTACATCAAATTTTAATCTACAAATCAAGAGATAAATCCTACATGAAACTAGGGTTCAATACCTAACTATGCCAAAAAGAATGGCTCAAAAACCCTAAGGGAAAGTCCTAAAACAAATTGGACAAAATCAAGTATCAACTAAAACATATTAAAAGTGCTATTTACAAGAAAATATGCTAAAAAATATTAAACTAAAAATAAAATGGAATTTTATTTTTTATTAATTTTCTAGACAAAATCATGATTATGTGAAAAAAAGAAGAAATGAAAAATATTGATTTTTATATTTTTTATGAATTTTATAAAATGCAAAGAATTAAAAGAAATAAAAACAAAAGAATTTAAGAAATAAATGGGAGGGGGGTATCAAAAGTAAAGCGCCCCAGCTATTTCTGAACATTGGGCCAAGTCTGGGGGTGGGAATAGAAACAACTTGCTGAGCCCAGTTCCCTTATTCAATTAAAACGGTGCGTTTGGTTAAATGATACGCTGCGTTTTGTACGCTTCAGTCTTCCCTCCGTTTCTGAAATCAAATATGGACCGTGCGATGGATGGAATTGGTCAAGGATCTGAGGCGATCCAACGGTGGACCTTCATCGTCCCCAACTGAACCCTAGGGTTTGCAGAAACCCTAACCCCATGCAAGGATCTTCAACCTGATCGTTCTCACTGATTTCTCCATGAATTCATGAACTTCCAAAAGCAAAGTTGCACTATCAATCACCCTGAACACGATACTATCCATAGTTTTCCCTGAAACCTCTTGAATCATCCTAACAGAAAGCTTCATCATCAAGGTTCCATTTCTTTCCTCTGCTATCAAACTTAATGGAACTTCAAACTAATGATCCAGAATTATTCTACACGTTTCCCTAACCATTCTACACCATCTCATATCCATTGATGCACACAAAATTGCTTGTTATTCATTCTGCAAGAAATTGTACCCTGCCTCGAAACCTCATGATCCTCCCCCTAATTCTCAGAAAATGGTCCTCTACCATAGCTTAACCAGTCTAAACTTATAACTATGGTAGAATGCACATAAATTAGGAGATTCGAGCAAGATTACCAACCTGTCAAACTTTAATGGTGGCTATGGTTTCCCTACAATTCAAGGTCTGCAAGCTTCCCTGATTGATCCTCAATGGCCAATATGAATTCTGTATGCAAGAAAATGGATGAACAAGGCTTGGATCTTGTGCTTGATATCAAAATGCACTTCTTGCAATTTCCTTAAAACAGCTTTAAACTTCCATAGATCTTCTTCTACCTCAGCATGTAATCAATCACAATGATCAGAAGAATATGTTTGTGGAGGAGAAATGAATGGAGATTGAAGAGAATGAAGGTTTGATGTGAAATTGCAAATGGAAGGATCTTGCTTTTTCACACTCTAATCTCACTACTCACCAATAATGATCACCAACCATGGCCATATGGTGATTCACCCTTCTTATAACAATCAAGAGAATGATCTAGATCCCTCTAGAAACTTGTGGAAAGTGTTAGAAAGTTTGAGAACTTCTCATGGAATGATACATTGGATCTCCATTATCTCATGCCTTAGCCTTGCCAAATGGACTTTAAAATCTCCTTACAAGAGATATTGAGAAAGAATGAGTGAAAAACAAGCTAAACTTTGCTCTTTGTGAGGTTTTGTTTAGGTGCCTTATTATGCAAGAATGAGAATTACAGAGTAACCCCCATTTCTAATCTTCAAATAAAAATTCTACTTGAACCATTGTTTTTAAAATGATGTTTGGAGTCAAAATGACATATTGGATGACCCATTTTGGATTTGTACATCTCCCAAACCAAAATTAAATTTCAACTTTTTCAACTTATAAGCCATTTTTAGGTCATTTTCACCCAATCTTGTAAATCCTTGCTACAAGCTCTTTCAATAACTCATGACCACTTTTATAGACTTAAAATACCATTTTGAACAACTTTCATGTTTTGAGTTTTTCCATTTGAGGCTTGGAAATAGGAGATATGGCCTTTGCTTAAAATGACCTATAACTGACAAATGACCAAAATACCCCTGTCTTGTTCAAACCATAAGTTGAGTTCTACAAATCCTATCAAGGACTTCTACCACTCAAATTAAAGCTAAGAAGATGCCCTTCAACATTCATGTTGACCAAGAAATCATAGGAATCATCCTACTAGGGCAAAAGTTGTCTGCAAGTTGGGTGACTTTCAAGAACCCAGATTCACACACCTCTGCTGACCTGTAATTTGTCAAAACCATAACTTGAGCTCTGCAACTCCTATCAAGGACTTCCACCACTCAAATTAAAGCTAAGAACAAGCTATACAACATTCATGTTGTGGGGAAGATGAGATATCAATCACATCTTGAGCTAAAACTGCCTGGAAGATAGGGAACAAATTAGGGTTTTTTCACTGACAATCCTTGGAAACCCTGACTTGAAACTTCTCAAACTCCTCAATCATGATGAGTTGGTCTAGAAATCATCTTTATAACATCTCTATGCATCATTCCATGATCTCATGGCCCTTGGATTAGGTCTCAACCCTCTCCAAATGTTCAGTTGTCCTAGGGTTGACCCAGTCAAAACCCTAATTTCACCACTCATGGCTGAATCTTCTGAATTCTTGCACAATGACCTCTCTGGGCTTCATGATGGCTTTCAATACATCTCATATACTTTCTCAAAGCTTCAATTCTATTCTCAAAGTCTCAGAATCATCTGAGGGGCTCCCACAACTCTCAAGCTATGAGACACATAACCTTGGTCTTAAACAGTTGCTCTGAGGATCTCCTGAACTTTCTGATGAGGGCATCAACTTTCAAACACTCAGTGAATAAATAATTGTTGGTCAAATTTTGGGGTGCAACAATCATCTACTTCGTTTGAATGGGGAAAGGGAGGGAACGTTGCAGAGGTGGCCGGAGATGACCTCCGGTCATCTTCTCCGGCGAGCACACACTTGCAGGTCAGGGAAACTCAATGAAACTTATACAGATCCACTCCAAATTTCGTGTAGAACTCAAATATGATCTCCAAATTTCCTAAATCCTCATAGATTCTCAAACACGATGGAGATCTTAAATTATGCATAATTCTGTAACCTCACCATTCCTCAAACTAAAACCATAGATTTGTTCCTCTTGTTACACTGATCAACCTAAACTAAATAGATCATGTAGAATCCTCAAGATCAGGCCACACCAATTCCAAACAGAAATCACATCGCATCCTATTTTGTCTCTAATAATCCAGATTTCTATCCAAAATTCATCTAAGCTTCAACCTAATGCTTAACCACATACTAATCCAGGCTAGATCATGCTAGAATCAGTGTAATTTCGAAAGTTACATACCTAGTTTTGAGCTTCAAATTGAGGCAATTATGGAGTGTTTCTTAGCTTCAAATCGTGCAGAAACTTTCAATGAAGTGTGCTGAAGAAGAAGGACACCTTGAATTGCTTTGGAGACCTCTCAATCAGAATTCACGATTCTCACTTTTTGCTCTTGAACTCAAACTTCAATCTCTGCTTCCAGCACGAATCAATCACCAAACCTGAGCAAAACCTTCTTCTAAACTTAAATAGAGATGGTTTATGGACTTTTGAGGTCCAATTGAGGCCCAAATCCAGAAATCCACATTTCACTTTTCTTTCAAAAACTCAATCATGGAGAGCACAAACTCTGGCTCAAAACTTCCCTTGTGTCGTACCTCAAAAAATACGATCCTCGCGATGGACGCGGAAAATACGTTCGAACAGAGTCGCCACCGAACTTTATTCATTCCAAGGAAGGAATAGGAAAATATCGATAAAACCTTTAAGGAGATAGGAACTTGGTCATCGCAACCAATATTCTAGGTTCGGGAGTCGATTACATGAGGGGGAGGTATTAGCACCCCTCATGTCCGTTGTACTCAACGGGAACCTCTTGATTCGATTCGAGAGTAAAGTTAGCTACGCTTGTTTTCTTCTAAGGTTTTTCCTATGGGGGAAATGGGTGGTTTTTGGATAGGGTGCTCGCCAAGGATTGGGGCCCTTGTGCCTACGTATCTTCACTTGTAAGAAGTGGAAAATCAGAGCATTCGTAGTTCGTGGGACTACGGGAAAAAGAGGGGAATGTGCTCGCCAAGATCATCGTAATCTTGTGCCTACGTATCTTACATTCAAGAGGGAATGAAGAATCAGAGCAGCCGTAGTTCGGCTAACTACGGTAAAGGGTTTAGAAAATGAACGAGTGTTTAGGTCACATTCTAACTACTAAACGTTGGCTTGTCTGCTCGCTAGGGGAGGCTGAAGCACGAGTTCATATGCGCGGAAGAAGGGACTAAACAATGTTCTTTAGGAAAAAGTGTTTGGGTTGGAAATCGCACGAGGGCGAGGAATTAGTGGTTGGGAAGATTCAATCGCACGGGGGCGAGAAAAGAGTTAGAATGGTTGAATATTTTAAGGGAGAATGACGAATACTCGATAAATGAGACGTCAGTCTCGCAACCAATTAGTCGGGATATCGTTGGAATGCTAGATCCCAACGACACCTTTTTCATTCGAATACTTATGAAATATGTTTGTTGGACAGTGAATGTACATGTCCAAATAATTAAGAGGAGTGTTTTAGGAACGAAAGTTCGAATAACACACCATTCAAGGCGTACGCCTCAATAGTAGTCACTCTCGAATTCGAGGAATGCACGACTCCAAGAACTCGATTCTTTCGTAATTTAATTATGAAAATAATTTGAAAATATTAGCATTTTTGGTCTATAAACGTACTAGGGTTTAGGCGCGCTAGGTATTCTAGAAGTGTAAGATCGGAAGGATCACAACTCAAGGTGTGCACCTTGAGAGCAATCCTTCGAGAACCCAAGAAGTGCTAGACCTCAAGAGCTCGATATCTACATCATTTAAGAAATAGTTTGTTTGGAAGAAAAGTACTCGAGATAAGTCGAGGTTTGAATTTGATTTTTAGGCGTGTGTACTAGCAAAGTGGGCTAGCCTTCTAAGTGACCAACTAGAAATAATTGATCAAATAGGTGTCACTGTAAGGAAGCCCAAGATTAAGCTTTAAAATGTTGTGTATGATGATCAAAGGTAGAAAATGGCTCGATTAAATCGAGAAATTTATTTTTGAAAAGAAATGAGCATTTTAAAAAATGAACGACGAAACGACCACAACTCAAGGCGTACGCCTCGAGAGTAGTCCCTCAAAAATCCAAGGAAGGCGAGATCCAATAATTCAATTGTTTTTGAGATTTGTTTTAAGAAAATAATTTAATTTGATTAAAAAAATAATTTTAGTTTTCATATATAAAATTAATCAATCAATTATAAAAAAAGTTTTGAGAAAAGCTAATCATAATTAATTGTTTTGAAAAAAAAAATTAATATCTTAAAAAAGGTTTTGACTTAACTAATAAAGTATAATTTCTAATATTCAAAATATTATTTGATAATAATTTTGAAATATATTTTTTTAAGAATAATTTGAATTTTTTATTATAAAAATATCTAAAAGTAATTAAAAGTATCCTTTAGAAATTTCAATTGAATTGAAAAAAAGCAAATTGAAAATCGAAAGACGGAACAACCACAACTCAAGGGCGTGCGCCTCGAGAGCAATTATCTAAGGACCCAAGGGATGCTAGACCCCAAGAACCCACTACTTTCGATAAATTAATATAAAAAAAATTAGATTAATTGCATTAAAAGATATTTAGTGGGGTTTGAAAATGATTTAGATTTATTTCAAGAAAAAAAAACTTTTAAAAGGTTAGGTTTCAGTATTAGGTTAGATGAATATTAATTAATAAGAATTGAAGTTTACAAAGATATCTAATTCATTAAAATGTCAAAAGTTTACATTAGTAAAAACCTACCATTAATTAACTTTTTTTTTAAAAAAAAGAAGTAAACAATTTATCATAAAAAAAATTAATGGACCTAAATAAGTGATATATGAAGTACCTAATTAAGTATTACTGTCAATTATTGTAACGAAAAAAAAGTCAAATAAGACAATCCCATTTGGTTTTAGGCGGATACGCTAGCCACGGTTGCCGGTAGACATTTCTGGCATTCCATATTAATCAAGCATCATATAAATATCATAGTGAGAAACTTTCACAAATTTCACATTAATCATGCTAATTGGAAAAATCTTAAACTTTAATAAAAAAGTTACATTAAAACAAACAACGTTTCAATCCATTATTCGTTTTATGACCATAAGCTCCTTCGTTCAAATTAAAATCACCCATGATAAACAAACTCACATACCTCAAGTTATTATTCACAATAGACAAAGTGTAGAAATCAAAATTAATTACCAACTATAACATTAAAATCTACCACACTTGCATCATAATGAGCTGAAATCAATTGGCATAAAAACAACCGAAAACGCAATCCAAGTGTTACGGAAGCGTCATTGAAGTAAATCACGATGGAATTATAAAAAGCCATCCACTCTTTCAACATAATATATCAAGAGTATTATGATGAATCTAAAACCTACAACATTGAATTTCAGAACAACAACCAAGTGTACTAGACAATTCGCAAAAGCAGCAGCAAGGCGTAACATACATAACACAACCATCAAACCGAAACGGTAACTCAAATTAGATTTTAACATCAATGAATCAGAACAACTAAAAAATAGTGGTAATAATTCAAACTGACAAAATCAAAGCAGAATCAAAAAAATGAAAGAATAAAACCAACCGGAGACGAAACCAAGTTGTGAAGTAGCATTATTGTCGAATTTGAACACGGCTGAATCGAAAAGCTACTGTTTGAAGTGTTGTGGCTTGAGGAGCTCTTACGGAATTTTTGCTATTTAATGTTGCCAACCGAGTTGTTGTTTGCTCAAGGTCTTCAACGCCTGGACATAATCGACTCCCGTCTTGAACCTATTTCAAAACCTGTACAGGAAATTAACAAATAACATGATAACATTCATGCATTCAAAGCCTCCAAACGAGATCCATTTTTCACGTGAACGACGATAAACTCCAACACAGTCTCAGTTGCGGTTGTCACTGTTGCTCGAAGGTTGAGAGTAGGAATCAAGGCATGGAGTCTATGGTGGTGGCGTAAGGGTTGGGAAAAAGATAGGGTTTTTGTGATAATGATGAAGACGAAGGGTGATGGTGAGCTTGGTTAGTGTTTCGATTTATTTTTCGCCAGAAATGAGAGTGGGTCGGCGTCGTAGGGAGTTGTAAGGAGGATGGTTATGGAGTCTGTTGATGATGGAGAACGATGGTGAAACGAGAAAGAAGAAGAAGGTTTCGACGTCGTCAATTTTTGAGGGTTTGCGAAGGATGGAAAGGGAGCGGCGGAAGCTCTGAAGGGAAGATGAAGGTGTGATGGCTAGGGTTATTCATTTTTTCTTTCTTGATGAACAGTGGATGTATTCCTTATTTATACCAAATTTCTAACCCTAAAATCCAAATCAACCGTGTCCTTGTTTTTAAATTTTCTATTTTTTTAAATTTAATTTTTTTCTGAATTAACTAAGTCCTAAATCCAATTCTTACTCTAATTAAAACTTATTCTAATTCTAACTAGGACTCTAATTTTAATTAAAATTTTAATCTAAACTAATTGAAATTTTAAATCTAAATCTATTGATTAATATTAAAACTATATTATATTATCATATTATAAAAAAAGAAAATATGAAACAAAAATAATGAATAAATAGAATGTCACGTGTCACAAATTCATTGGGCAAAAAGGTGAAAGGGTTTAATTTTTTTAAAAAAAATACGCTACGCTGTACAAGCGAGGTAAATAAAAAATTAAGTCGGACGAATGAAAATTTTGAAAAAGGTAGGACAAATTTGGGGTATAACAGATGCCCCTATCTAATTGCCTTGAACCTGAGAGAATGAACAGTTGCATGTCGCTCATTTTAAAGGTGGAAGTCAATTAGATACAAGAAGACCCCAAAATTTGTCCGGTAGAGAAGTGAAAAGTACCATGACTAGGATGAACAAGATAACCTGATATTCTCTGGGTGGTCGAAGCAGTCCCTTATCTAATAAGATCCTTCGAGATACCAGAGTAGTATAAGCAATCCTCTTTGGGTGGTCGAAGTAGTCCCTCATTCGTTAAGGTCTTTCGTGATACCAAAGTGGTATAGACGACCCTCTTTGGGTGGTCGGAGCAATCCCTCATTCGTTAAGGTCCTTCGCGATACCAAAGTGGTGTAAACGAGCCTCTTTGGGTGGTCGAAGCAGTCCCTCATTCGTTAAGGTTCTTCGCGATACTAAAGTGGTATAAACAAACCTCTTTGGGTGGTCGAAGAAGTCCCTCATTCGTTAAGGTTCTTCGCAATAC
The DNA here is from genome assembly GCA_963859935.3 of Lathyrus sativus. Classification (NCBI taxonomy): domain Eukaryota; kingdom Viridiplantae; phylum Streptophyta; class Magnoliopsida; order Fabales; family Fabaceae; genus Lathyrus; species Lathyrus sativus. Next base: position 180,295,185 of record OZ012740.1, on the reverse strand, counting down.
CAAAGTGGTATAAACGAGCCTCTTTGGGTGGTCGAAGAAGTCCCTCATTCGTTAAGGTTCTTCGCGATACCAAAGTGGTATAGACGAGCCTCTTTGGGTGGTTGAAGCAGTCCCTCATTCGTTAAGGTTCTTCGCAATACCAAAGCGGTGTCTCTAAACACGTGAGATTCTTCGGGTGGTCGAAGCAGCCTCTTGTCCAATAAGATTCTTTGATGATACCAAAGCAGTATCTCTAAACAAAATTTTTTGGGGAATAGTTGAGCCAAAATTCCTATGGGAGGAACAACGTTGTGCAAACTCTACATGGCAAGCCTTCAAGAAACTTTTTAAGAGAACCTCTGCTTGGGGAGCCACAAGAGCAATAGTTGCTGAGGATTATCATCATCAACTGCATAGTTGAAGAATGACTTGCTGGGGAGTAGAATTCTTTGAACTTGCGGGGTATCAACTCTCTTCAGAGAAATACTTCCGACTTTGATGAAGGACTGGCCAAGATGCTTGCGAACTGTTCCTGGATCCTGCTATGATGCTATGCAATGTAATGCGTTATGATACATAAACATGCAACTAAGATGCAACTGCTAAGAAATGCAAGATGCATATGCAAATGATGTGCTAATGCTTGATATGACTATGATATGATGTATGCCTTGATAATGCAAATGATCAGGTATGCTGGGGATAAAATCTCGTCGGGGATACCACCGAGGATTGGATTTGGTAGTTGCCAAATAGATTTGGACTTTGGTTTCATGAGGATGCCATCGGGGTGGATTTTAAAATGGTTTTCCAGACGGGAACTGGACTTTAAAATGGTTTTCCAGACGAGAACTGGACTTTAAAATAGTTTGCCAGATGAGAACTGGGCTTTAAAGGGTTTTCCAGACGAGAAATGGACTTTAAAGGGTTTGCCAGACGAGAATTGGACTTTAAAATAGTTTGCTAGGTGAGAACTCGGCTTTAAAGGGTTTGCCAGACGAGATCTGGAATTTAAAGGGTTTGCCAGACGAGAATTGGACTTTAAAGGATTTTCCAAACGAGAGTTGGACTTTAAAATAGTTTGCCAGGTGAGAACTGGGCTTTAAAGGGTTTGCCAGACGAGAATTGGACTTTGGAAGTTTAATTTCGGTTACAAAGCTTTGACAGGTATCAGGTCCAGGCCGTGGGGATGAAACCCAATGACATAGAGGCTATTTCAGGAGGCTAAGGTTATTTGATGGGGTGATGACATGATTCCCCGACACTCAACTCTTGCTGACGAGAATAAACTTGCTTGAGTAACTGCCCCATTGTAGCTCAACTTGCCTCAGTCTGGGTCTATGAAGAAATTTTCCTTGAACAGAAATTGGAAGCAGTCGTACCATGAACTTGAGATGGCTTGCCCCAGCATTCCAAGTCGTGAAAAGAAGTTGGAAACAGTTGTACCATGAGATGAACTCGAGATGGTTTGTTCCAAATTTTAGTCAGGAAGGGTTTTGACCTTGATTAACTGACCCTTGGGGTAATTGGCTTCAAATTATTCTTGAGGTAGTCTGCTCGAGAATGAGCGTTGAAGCGACATGACTTGTGCTAATTGAGCGTTGGAGGGACTCTCCCTTAATCAAAAGAAACTCTGGGTAGCCTGCCTCTAGTCGGATCTTTTGCAGAAGTGGTATACTCGTTCTGGTAAGAACCTAGCTTCTAGCTTATATGTCATGACGACTTACAAATGTTGATCGTAGCGACTCATCCAAAGCATTTTGACTGTGCGAGCGTAGCGACTTAACTAACACGTGTTAGTCGTGCGAGTGTAGCGATTTAACCACTGCATAAGGATTGCGTGAGCGTAGTGACTTAACCAATGCATGTTAGTCGTACTTTTGCTCAGCCCTAAGGCTTTTGACGCTTGTTGACCTCAACCGTTGCCGATCTCTGGCATGGACAGCCTGACCTATTGGAAAGCATAAAGGGAAATGACCCATGTTCAACTAATATGCCCCTGTTCAAATGGTCTACCCCAGTCTGCCGGGTATTTGAAGGATTTCTTAAGGGATGAGAACTTTGGCGGTGATTATACCAGGATATGGCTTGAACCCACTTGCTCCAGTGTTTGAACCTTGTAGTGGTCCTGTTTAAACCTCAGAAGGACTTGCCCCAGATTCGCAGGGTTATGAGAAAGTCTTGATTCAGGTCAACACCAATGAGTGATCAAGTTCCTCTTTTATTGCACTTTGTTGGAATTTCTATAATGTCAAGTGCTGATTTGCAGTTAAAAAATTGTTCATTCAAAAAATGGTAATTTTAATGCGACATTCATGTAAGTTTTGAAAATATCATTTATTGGGAATGATGTGAAAATGTGCGACGAGTGGAGTGTTAATCCAAACGCAATGCTGATTTAATTGGTGTGAAAGATATAGCAAGAATATGACACCAATACATAAGATTAGCAAATATGTAGGAGTCAGTTTACGCAACCTTGCTGTAGTATGCTTTCAGAATAAACCTCGCCTCAATTAGGTCTTTTGAGGGTTGTAACGTGGTCTGGTTCACGGTTATAGAAATAAAGGATATTAGGCTCAAAGTATTATTTGTACCCACCCCTTCTTCGTAATGATCTCCATACCTACGTTCAGTTAATTTTGCTCCTGCTTGACGGTGTAAACTTGATGGTTCAAAGTTTGCTTGAAATGGCATCCACCTTATTTTGATGGATGTCAATAACCCCTTGATTTGGGTGGCCACTGAATCTCATTTTGTTTTTGTTGAGGGTTTGAGGACCTCTTTTGGTTTTGTTTTTTTGATCCCTAACTTTTGCACGGACTTATTTTGTTTATTTGAGTCCATCGGGATTGCCCAGATTTTTGCCTAAGTCTCCTTTTAAGGTGTTTGACTTAGCAGGCTTATGATTACTTTTTGAAGACTTGTGACTGCCAAGTCAATGGTCTTTGAAGAACAACCATCATATCTTTTGGATTTTGTCTCGAGTGCGGGATTGAATTAACTGAACAACTACCCTACCCCAGGTTGAGTGTAAGGGTTTGAATATCCGAAGGAAACTCCTACTTCTAGGCTCAAAGTGGTTTACTAGGGATTAACTCCTTATATCTCCAGTGTTTGGGGATTGAAACAATGCCTGTACATCATCGGCGAGATTTTATCCAAAGACATACTATCAGCAATTATGGGTATGTAGCTTTCGTCATCCTCCCTCAAATCTTTGCTAAACAGCAGTGTGATAAAGGAAGTGAAGTGAAATATTTTTGTGATTTTTGCGATAAATGAGAAAATGTGAGTGAATACGAATGGATTTGTTCAAAACATGCATAATTATCACATTAACAATACCCTTAATAAACGACAATGTCTAAAAGCAAGTAGCGTTTAACAGGAAAGAAATTACAAATGCAGATGATAAAAATGTCCTGAATTTGCCAGTGTTGAGGATGGCTTCTTGTCTGAACCACGGGCTTTGGGAAATGCCTCTTGAAGTCTTGCAACTCATTTCGGCGCGAAGCTGACGTGCATAACCAAATTTCCTTCTGGAAAGGATATGTACTTCTTGTCAATCAACTGTTGCACCTTGGCTTGAAAAGCTTTGCAATCCTCGGTTGAATGTCCCATTGATCCAGCATGATATCCACAATGAGCATCGGGATCATACCCAGGCGGGTATGGCTTTGGCAAAGGCTTGATAGCTTTGGGTTCTACCAGCGAGTTTCAGACCAGATGCGGCAGAAGTTGACTATGCAACATATGAACTGGATGAAGAGGAGCAGTCCTTCTCTCCAAGTTATTTAGAGGCTTATGCTGATTCCGACGCTGATTCTGATAACCTCGGCCACGGGTTTGTTGATTTGCATGAGGAGCAACCCAAGGTTTCTAGTATGGTTCCCTAGGCCTGTGCAGGCAATGATAATTGTCGAGAAGATGACGAACCATAAAGTTTTTCTGGTGCACCTTGAGAATACTCGACATTTGCTATGACCACATCAATTTCATTATCCTCTTCCTCTCGAGGATTGCTAAATGATTCAGTCTCACCCGTTTGGTTGCTCGAGGCATCTTGGATTTGTTTAGTCTTACAGTAATTCTCGATGCGTTCTCCTACTATTATAAGGTCAGAGAAGCTCAAGAATGCACTTCCAGCCATTCTTTCGTGATAAGAGTCATGCAGGCTATCCAGAAACATGTCGATTAATTCTTTGTCCAAGAGTGGTGGTTGCACCCTGGCTGCTAGTCTCTCTCCACCGTTGTGCATATTCCTTAATGGATTCATCGCTCTTCTGAGATAGGCTTTGCAACTGCGTGCGACTGGGAGCCGTATCCAAATTATACTCATATTGCTTTAGAAAAGCATTGGCTAAATCTCTCCATGACTGGATGCGGCTTCTCTCTAAATCCATGTACCAATTCAAAGATGCACCATTCAAACTGTCTTGAAAACAATGAATCATCAACTTGTCATCAAGGACATGAGAAGTCATCTTTCGGCAGAACATTACCAAATGACGCTTTGGGCAACTGAGACCGATGTACTTCTGGAAGTTAGGTACTTTAAATCTCGAAGGAATTACCAGGTCTAGCACAAGGCACTTATCAACAACATCGAGCCCTGAATTATCACGCGCTTTCATAGCTTGAACTTTTTCTTCAAGGGCACAAAACCTCTCCTCCATAGAATCAGTCAATGGCATCAGCTGAGGCTGGGCAGGAATGTTCATTGCCAAAAGATTACCACTAGCCAGATGATTATACAAGGGATTGGTCGACATAGTGAAACCTGATGAAGATTTAAGATTCTCCATCCCACTTTTTCGAACATTAGCCTCTAACATAGCTACCCGAGCTTTTCACTTGATTAGTCTGACTAGCTCTTCGAGTTATCTGTGCTCCTTTCGACTCCACTTGAACTCACTTCAACTTCTTTGCGGCTACCACAAGTTCAGTATGAGTGTCGGGAAATCATCTGGAGGTTATGGAGAAGGGATGGATAAGCTTTCTGGTTGAGAAAATGATATGCAATACAAATGAAATGCAAATGCAATGATATGCAAATGCAATGCAGGCAGGATCCAGGATAACATAAGCAGGTCAAAGCGCCCTATCCGGTAGACTATACAAGGCAAGTTCTAGATTCTATACCCACAGACCCACTCATGGGATAGCTTCTATGTTGATGGATAAGGTTCCCAGGATCACGGACACCGATCGCATCAACATCACGCAACAGTCTAGCTGTATTATAACGAGAGTACGATAGGGTCTCTCCTGAGCGGAGTCCTCATGCTAGGCACACGAGGAGCGGGTCCTCGGAGACTAACACTACACGACTACCAATATAGAAACTAGTTCTAAGAGTAGTTCCCAGAGTCATGGACCCTTCATGAATCAAGTTGTGCAACAGGCTAGCTGTGTTACGATAGGATCTACGAAAAGGTCTATTCTGGAGGAGCTTTCATGCTAGGCACACAAGGAGCGAGTCCTTGGGGACTAACACTACTCGACTACCAATTCTAAACTATGTTTTCTCTCTTCTTTTTCCAAAGCTCGGGTGTAGAGCTTTACTTGTGATATTTTCCCAGAATCCAACAAGCAAATATACTACAGAGCATATAATAGAAAGAGAAAGCAATAAATAAAGAACAGGAGAAAATAAACATAAAGAAAACAGTTAAGCAAAAAGTTAGTACTCTCAAATCGAGTCAAGTGAGGCTTGACTCTCTCTTGCATAGGGCAATGCATGTCCCCAGCAGAGTCGCCATCTGTCGTACCTCGAAAAATACGATCCTCGCGATGGACGCGGAAAATACGTTCGAACAGAGTCGCCACCGAACTTTATTCATTCCAAGGAAGGAATAGGAAAATATCGATAAAACCTTTAAGGAGATAAGAACTTGGTCATCGCAACCAATATTCTAGGTTTGGGAGTCGATTACATGAGGGGGGTATTAGCACCCCTCATGTCCGTTGTACTCAACGGGAACCTCTTGATTCGATTCGAGAGTAAAGTTAGCTACGCTTGTTTTCTTCTAAGGTTTCTCCTATGGGGGAAATGGGTGGTTTTTGGATAGGGTGCTCGCCAAGGATTGGGGCCTTTGTGCCTACAATCTTCACTTGTAAGAAGTGGAAAATCAAAGCATTCGTAGTTCGTGGGACTACGGGAAAAAGAGGGGAATGTGCTCGCCAAGATCATCGCAATCTTGTGCCTACGTATCTTACATTCAAGAGGGAATGAAGAATCAGAGCAGCCGTAGTTCGGCTAACTACGGTAAAGGGTTTGGAAAATGAACGAGTGTTTAGGTCGCATTCTAACTACTAAACGTTGGCTTGTCTGCTCGCTAGGGGAGGCGGAAGCACGAGTTCATATGCGCGGAAGAAGGGACTAAACAATGTTCTTTAGGAAAAAGTGTTTGGGTTGGAAATCGCACGAGGGCGAGGAATTAGTGGTTGGGGAGATTCAATCGCACGGGGGTGAGAAAAGAGTTGGAATGGTTGAATATTTTAAGGGAGAATGACGACTACTCGATAAATGAGACGTCAGTCTCGCAGCCAATTAGTCGGGATATCGTTGGAATGCTAGATCCCAACGACACCTTTTTCATTCGAATACTTATGAAATATGTTTGTTGGACAGTGAATGTACTTGTCCAAATAATTAAGAGGAGTGTTTTAGGAACGAAAGTTCGAATAACACACCATTCAAGGCGTACGCCTCAATAGTAGTCACTCTCGAATTTCAGGAATGCACGACTCCAAGAACTCGATTCTTTCGTAATTTAATTATGAAAATAATTTGAAAATATTAGCGTTTTGGTCTATAAACGTACTAGGGTTTAGCGCGCTAGGTATTCTAGAAGTGTAAGATCGGAAGGATCACAACTCAAGGTGTGCACCTTGAGAGCAATCCTTCGAGAACCCAAGAAGTGCTAGACCTCAAGAGCTCGATATCTACATCATTTAAGGAATAATTTGTTTGGAAGAAAAGTACTCGAGATAAGTCGAGGTTTGAATTTGATTTTTAGGCGTGTGTACTAGCAAAGTGGGCTAGTCTTCTAAGTGACCAATTAGAAATAATTGATCAAATAGGTGTCACTGTAAGGAAGCCCAAGATTAAGCTTTAAAATGTTGTGTATGATGATCAAAGGTAGAAAATGGCTCGATTAAATCGAGAAATTTATTTTTGAAAAGAAATGAGCATTTTAAAAAATGAACGACGAAACGACCACAACTCAAGGCGTACGCCTCGAGAGTAGTCCCTCAACAATCCAAGGAAGGCGAGATCCAATAATTCAATTGTTTTTGAGATTTGTTTTAAGAAAATAATTTCATTTGATTAAAAAAATAATTTTAGTTTTCATATATAAAATTAATCAATCAATTATAAAAAAAGTTTTGAGAAAAGCTAATCATAATTAATTGTTTTGAGAAAAAAATTAATATCTTAAAAAAGGTTTTGACTTAACTAATAAAGTATAATTTCTAATATTCAAAATATTATTTGATAATAATTTTGAAATATATTTTTTTAAGAATAATTTGAATTTTTTATTATAAAAAATTAATGGACCTAAATAAATGACATATGAAGTACCTAATTACGTATTACTGTCAATTATTGTAACGAAAAAAAAGTCAAATAAGACAATCCCATTTGGTTTTAGGCGGATACGCTAGCCACGGTTGCCGGTAGACATTTTTGGCATTCCATATTAATCAAGCATCATATAAATATCAGAGTGAGAAACTTTCACAAATTTCACATTAATCATGCTAATTGGAAAAATCTTAAACTTTAATAAAAAAGTTACATTAAAACAAACAACGTTTCAATCCATTATTCGTTTTATGACCATAAGCTCCTTCGTTCAATTGAAATCAAATTAAAATCACCCATGATAAACAAACTCACATACCTCAAGTTATTATTCACAATAGACAAAGTGTAGAAATCAAAATTAATTACCAACTATAATATTAAAATCTACCAGACTTGCATCATAATAAGCTGAAATCAATTGGCATAAAAACAACCGAAAACGCAATCCAAGTGTTACGGAAGCGTCATCGATGTAAATCACGATGGAATTATAAAAAGCCATCCACTCTTTCAACATAATATATCAAGAGTATTATGATGAATCTAAAACCTACAACACTGAATTTCAGAACAACAACCAAGTGTACTAGACAATTCGCAAGAGCAGCAGCAAGGCGTAACATACATAACACAACCATTAAACCGAAACGGTAACTCAAATTAGATTGTAACATCAATGAATCAGAACAACTAAAAAATAGTGGTAATAATTCAAACTGACAAAATCAAAGCAGAATCAAAAAAATGAAAGAATAAAACCAACCGGAGACAAAACCAAGTTGTGAAGTAGCATTATTGCTGAATTTGAACACGACAGAATCGAACAGCTACTGTTTGAAGTGTCGTGGCTTGAGGAGATCTTACGGAATTTTTGCTATTTAATGTTGCCAACCGAGTTGTTGTTTGCTCAAGGTCGATAGCCTTCAACGCCTGGACATGATCGACTCCCGTCTTGAACCTATTTCAAAACCTGTACAAGAAATTAACAGACAACATGATAACATTCATGCATTCAAAGCCTCTAAACGAGATCCATTTTTCACGTGAACGACGATAAACTCCAACACGGTCTCAGTTGCGGTTGTCACTGTTGTTCGAAGGTTGAGAGTAGGAATCAAGGCATGGAGTCTATGGTGGTGGCGTAAGGGTTGGGAAAAAGATAGGGTTTTTGTGATAATGATGAAGACGAAGGGTGATGGTGAGCTTGGTTAGTGTTTCGATTTATTTTTCGCCGGAAATGAGAGTGGGTCAGCGTCGTAGGGAGTTGTAAGGAGGATGGTTATGGAGTCTGTTGATGATGGAGAACGATGGTGAAACGAGAAAGAAGAAGAAGGTTTCGACGTCATCAATTTTTGAGGGTTTGCGAAGGATGGAAAGGGAGCGGCGGAAGCTCTGAAGGGAAGATGAAGGTGTGATGGCTAGGGTTATTCATTTTTTCTTTCTTGATGAACAGTGGATGTATTCCTTATTTATACCAAATTCCTAACCCTAAAATCCAAATCAACCGTGTCCTTGTTTTTAAATTTTCTATTTTTTTAAATTTAATTTTTTTCTGAATTAACTAAGTCCTAAATCCAATTCTTAATCTAATTAAAACTTATTCTAATTCTAACTAGGACTCTAATTTTAATTAAAATTTTAATCTAAACTAATTGAAATTTTAAATCTAAATCTATTGATTAATATTAAAACTATATTATATTATCCTATTATAAAAAAAGAAAATATGAAACAAAAATAATGAATAAATAGAATGTCACGTGTCACAAATTCATTGGGCAAAAAGGTGAAAAAGTTTAATTTTTTAAAAAAAAATACGCTACGCTGTACAAGCGAGGTAAATAAAAAATTAAGTCGGACAAATGAAAATTTTGAAAAAGGTAGGACAAATTTGGGGTATAACAGATGCCCCTATCTAATTACCTTGAACCTGAGAGAATGAACAGTTGCATGGCGCTCATTTTAAAGGTGGAAGTCAATTAGATACAAGAAGACCCCAAAATTTGTCCGGTAGAGAAGTGAAGAGTACCATGACTAGGATGAACAAGATAACCTGATATTCTCTAGGTGGTCGAAGCAGTCCCTTATCTAATAAGATCATTCGAGATACCAGAGTAGTATAAGCAATCCTCTTTGGGTGGTCGAAGTAGTCCCTCATTCGTTAAGGTCCTTCGTGATACCAAAGTGGTATAGACGACCCTCTTTGGGTGGTCGAAGCAATCCCTCATTCGTTAAGGTCCTTCGCGATACCAAAGTGGTGTAAACGAGCCTCTTTGGGTGGTCGAAGCAGTCCCTCATTCGTTAAGATTCTTCGCGATACCAAAGTGGTATAAACAAACCTCTTTGGGTGGTCGAAGCAGTCCCTCATTCATTAAGGTTCTTCGCGATACCAAAGTGGTATAAACGAGCCTCTTTGGGTGGTCGAAGCAGTCCCTCATTCGTTAAGGTTCTTCACGATTCCAAAGTGGTATAAACGAGCCTCTTTGGGTGGTCGAAGCAGTCCCTCATTCGTTAAGGTTCTTCGCGATACCAAAGCGGTGTCTCTAAACACGTGAGATTCTTCGGGTGGTCGAAGCAGCCTCTTATCCAATAAGATTCTTTGATGATACCAAAGAAGTATCTCTAAACAAAATTTGTTGGGGAATAGTTGAGCCAAAATTCCTATTGGAGGAACAACGTTGTGCAAACTCTGCAGGGCAAGCCTTCAAGAAACTTTTTAAGAGAACCTCTGCTTGGGGAGCCACAAGAGCAATAGTTGCTGAGGATTATCATCATCAACTGCATAGTTAAAGAATGACTTGCTGGGGAGTAGAATTCTTTGAACTTGCGGGGTATCAACTCTCTTCAGAGAAATACTGCCGACTTTGATGAAGGACTGGCCAAGATGCTTGCGAACTGATCCTGGATCCTGCTATGATGCTATGCAATGTAATGCGTTATGATACATAAACATGCAACTAAGATGCAACTGCTAAGAAATGCAAGATGCATATGCAAATGATGTGCTAATGCTTGATATGACTATGATATGATGTATGCCTTGATAATGCAAATGATCAGGTATGCTGGGGATAAAATCTCGTCGGGGATACCATCGGGGATTGGATTTGGTAGTTGCCAAATAGATTTGGACTTTGGTTTCATGAGGATGCCATCGGGGTGGATTTTAAAATGGTTTGCCAGACGGGAACTGGACTTTAAAATAGTTTGCCAGACGAGAACTGGACTTTAAAATAGTTTGCCGTGTGAGAATTGGGCTTTAAAGGGTTTTCCAGACGAGAACTGGACTTTAAAGGGTTTGCCAGACGAGAATTGGACTTTAAAATAGTTTGCTAGGTGAGAATTGGGCTTTAAAGGGTTTGCCAGACGAAAACTGGACTTTAAAGGGTTTGCCAGACGAGAATTGGACTTTAAAGGATTTTCCAGACGAGAGCTGGACTTTAAAATAGTTTGCCAGGTGAGAACTGGGCTTTAAAGGGTTTGCCAGACGAGAACTGGACTTTGGAAGTTTAATTTCGGTTACAAAGCTTTGACAGGTATCAGATCCAGGCCGTTGGGATGAAACCCAATGACATAGAGGCTCTTTCAGGAGGCTAAGGTTATTTGATGGGGTGATGACATGATTCCCCGACACTCAACTCTTGCTGACGAGAATAAACTTGCTTGAGTAACTACCCCATTGTAGCTCAACTTGCCCCAGTCTGGGTCTATGAAGAAATTTTCCTTGAACAGAAATTGGAAGCAGTCGTACCATGAACTTGAGATGGCTTGCCCCAGCATTCCAAGTTGTGAAAATGAAGTTGGAAACAGTTGTACCATGAGATGAACTCGAGATGGTTTGTTCCAAATTTTAGTCAGGAAGGGTTTTGACCTTGATTAACTGACCCTTGGGGTAATTGGCTTCAAATTATTCTTGAGGTAGTCTGCTCGAGAATGAGCGTTGAAGCGACATGACTTATGTTGATTGAGCGTTGGGGGGACTCTCCCTTAATCAAAAGAAACTCTGGGTAGCCTGCCTCTAGTCGGATCTTTTGCAGAAGTGGTATACTCTTGAGGTAATCATGAATTTTTCAATTAAATGCCTTTAAATTCTCCCTTTTGATAAATTTCTCAAACCAAGTCTCACCCTAAGCCAAATCAATTCATCCTGAGGACATGGTTGACCTAAAAACATCATTTTGTACAAGTTTTGTGTTGAACAAAACTTCATTTGAAGCTTGCAAGATGGTGAAAATGACCTATGCCAAATGACCTATAATCTAGTTTCCCAAAATACCCCTGACTTGTAAACCTCATAACTTGAGTTCCACAAATCAGATGGAAGACTTCTAATACAATTTGGAAATTTAAGATCAAGACCTACAACTTTCATGTTGGCCAAAAGTTTATAAGAAACACCCTTCTAGGTCAAAGGTTCCTGGGAAGTTGGTGAACTTTCACAGACAAATTTCACATTCCTCAAATGACCTGTAACTTGTCTAGACCATAACTTGAGTTCTATAAATCCAATGGAGGACTTCTAGTACTCAAATTAAAGCTAAGAGCATGCTCTACAAGTTTCATGTTGGCCAAAAGTAGAGATGAAACTTTCATCTTGAGATAAGTGGTCTTGCCGTTAGGCACTAAATAGGGGATTTTACCCTGAGAACCCTAATTTAGCAACTCCTCACACTGTGAACTCTTCTTGAATAGATCTTGGAATATTATCTCATGTATCTCAACACAACTATACATGATTACAAAGACTTAGAATTGGGCTTTGACCATCTTCAATTACACAATTGACTTAGGGTTATTCAGATGAAAACCCTAATTGCAACAACCTCAACTGTGGCTCTTCACACTTGGCATAATGACATGATTGAGCTCCACCATGACCCTCAAGGAACTCTATGAGCTCCCTCTATCCCTGATCAAGGCTCTACAACCCACTGATGGTCTTCAATCGGTCCTCAGCTTAGGAGATTAATCACATACAAACAACTGAACTTCTCAAGAACCCAACCCTCTTCCTGATGACTATGGTGACTTCTTAAGCTTGAATAAGACCTCTAGATAGGCTCCTCTGGATATAAACCACACTTGATCCCCTGCACAAATGAACAATGCTATGCTATGCAAATGTTAGATCAATGATATGCTAATGCAATGAAACATAAACCAAGTAAGAAAAGGTTAGGCAAATTTCGGGGTGCAACACTCTCCAACGGAACTATTCCTTATTTGTGATAGACACAAGGATTCAGGCAAAAGGCATTTCTCTGATCATTCTACTTCTGAGAAAGAAAAAGTCATGTGAAGACAAAAGGCTACAACTACTCTACTTGCACAGTCTTCAAGCATTGGACTTTCAGCACTATAAAAGGACGTCTTCAACATCTCTTCAAAACTAACGAACTACCAACGAATCTACAACAAATTATTTCACAACTCTCATACAATTATTCAAAGCTGAAATAGTTTTATCTTTCGTTCTTAATCTAAGTGTAAAACTCACAGTTTGTGATATAGCTTTTTAGAAGCATCTAAACACTTGTTAGTTTACATTTATTTGTAAAATATTCCTTGAGAAGACCAAGTTGTGGTCAGGATTTCTTGAGAAGACTAAGACAGTTGTTCTTAGTGGTTGACACTGTAATCTGTTTGAATATAGTGGATTAAGTCCTTGTGGAGAAAGGCAAATCACCTTGATAGGGTGGACTGGATTAGTTGAGTTCAACGAACCAGGATAAAAATATTGTGTTGTTTTTATTGCCATATTTATTTCAAAACCTTATTCAACCCCCCCCCCCCCCCCCTTCTAAGTGGTTTTCTCACCTTCAATTATGACGTTCATGGATGAAGAAGGGAAGTCTTGTTAGGCTGCCATGCATACTCACCAACAACTCTTGGATAAATCTGACATCAAAGACAATGTATTTCCCTGGGAACCCATGGACCATGTTGACATGAGGATAAAATGGAGGAGCATCCCTGTTTCTATAACACTTGATGACTCCCTTATCCATTAGGTCTTGTAGGCGAATTATCACAACTCGACATCCTCGTCTCAGTTTTCTAGTGCACACTCTGCAAGTCGCGTAATCATGTGATTGCAAATGACCACGTTTGACCATCCTTTCATGCATTCAGACCAAGTCATTATTCAAATACAATACATTATAAATTCTGAAGTCACCGAGACAACCATACACCATATTTACATTGGCAGTTCCATGTTGAGGAAGAGGATTCACTTGAACATTTGGGTTAGTGTCTTGGAAGGACAAAATCCCATACTTGATTAGCCTTTGGACATCTGCCTTCAGCCCAATGTAATTCTCAATGTTGTGGCCTGGCGCTCCTTGGTGGTACGGACAGAACTGGTCTGCTTCGTACCAATAAGGGATCTCTTTGGGAACTATTGGAGGAGACTTTGTTTGAATGTAGCCTTTCTATAAAAAGGCTGGAAATAATTCTACGTAGGTCATCAGAATTGAATCAAAATTCGGCCTCCTTTGAACATAATTCTGGTTGTTGTATTATGGTCTAGCCTATTGAAAAGGATGTTGATTTTGTTGATGTTGGACTGGTTGAACTTGTTCTTGATGAGGTTGATATTGTTATGGTTGAACACGTTGTTGTGTGAACTGTGGTTGATAGGCTGGAGTATTGATAACCGGAGAAACAGCTACAACATGTTGTTGTTGGTATCTTCTTCTAGACCTACCATAATGCACGACACTCACCTCTTGTTCTTTCTTCTTTGTAAAGCTATTTTCATGCTTTTTCAAGCCACTAGAAACACCCCTTTCTTTGGCCAACCTGCCTTCATGGACCCCCTCTTCTAAGCGCATCCCCATGTTTAACATTTCAGTAAAATCACTAGGAGCACTAGCAATCATTCTTTTGTAGAAAAACAAACTTAAAGTCTTCAAAAAGATTTTAGTCATTTCCTTATCCTCTAGAGGTGGGCTGATTTTAGCAGCCACCTCGGGTCAGCGTTGCGCATACTCCTTGAAACTCTCCTTGTTTTCTGAGCCATAGCTCTCAACTGATCTCTATCTGGCGTCATATTAACATTGTACTTATATTTTCTAATGAAAGCTTCACCAAGGTTATTGAAAGTAAGGATCTTCAAGTTATCTAAACCCATGTACTATTTAAGGGTGGCACTGGTTAGACTGTTTTGAAAATAATGACTTAATAGTTGATGGTTGTCTGTCTGGGTAGACATCTTTCGAGCATACATGATCAGATGGCTTTAAGGACAAGATTTTCCCTTGTATTTCTCGATGTATGGTACCTTAAACTTGTGTAAAATTTTAACATTAGGAACCAAGCAAAGATCTGAAGCGTTTTTACCAAAAAAGCCCTTCCCTCAGAGGGCCTTGATATCCTTCTGCATTTTTAGAAGTTGATCTTGGAACTCATCTATCCTTTCATCCACTCCTACACTTTCGCTTGGAGCGGTGTGGAACACAGGCTCTTTAATGTAAGGAGTAGTATGCATTACAGAGGATGGTACAAACATCATAGTGATAAAGGTTGGAGCGTTAGTCGCTTATGGATGATACCCTGCTAGCATGAAGACATGAGGCATGCTCCAAGGAAAACTGGGAGACATCGTATACTGAGGATCATTGACTGGCGCCACAGAAATGGGCGTGGAGACAATTTCAAAAATCACGGTCCTTTGAGCAGTTTCTTGAGAATCGGGCGACAGATTCTGAGCATCTGCCATAGCTTCCATCTGTTGGTGAGTCTCTCCAAGCTGTCTTTCAGAGTAGTGACCTCTTCTATCAGTTCTCTGTTTTCCTGCTCAAGATGTTTCATCCTTCTTTTTTGACCTGCTCGGGTTTTGTAGTGATGATTCAGCTTATCTATTGGCAGACAACAGACATGGGTAAGGACCTGGAATTCAAGAAAATGCAATGCTAAATGATGCATTTTATGCAAATGAATTTTCAAGGAACTCAAAAGTTATATTACAAACATCATACAATGGATAACAACTTTTTAATAACTGAAAAATCTCATTTCACTAATAAAATTTGAAGGATTACAAATGGAGTATGATCAATGAATTTTAATGCATATTCACTGATGTTTGTACTTAGGCATTTCCTTAGTTTGTTTTGTTTATTTTAGTGTTTTAATATGTTTTTATAATTAAGTCTTTGTTTGCTGTTAATCTATTTTCGCAGCTTATTTTTAGCTTTAACGGTTATTTGATACCTATCCACTGTTCAGATCATAACTAGAACTACGAGAATTCAATTGACACGTTCTAGTAGGCGTTGAAAACTAATACAGAGAGCTACAACTTTTATGTTTTAGGAAGAAGCTAACTCGGAGTGTAGAAGGCTCGAAAAATTCTTTGAAGTCAAGACCCGAATTCTGCCTTAAGAAATATTTAGTTTTGGGCCGGATTTTTTACGTTTTTCAACCCAGTTGGGTTGGAACCGGAATTGTTGATGCTTTCATATATCTAGCAGTCACGCTACTATACTTTACATCTTTTTTTCACGAATTTTGCTTTTTGCTTTTGTACGATTACAATGAAGAACTAATCATCCAGAGTCGATCTACTGTAATCGTGTTTCAAACGCTTTGAGGTTTTTATTCTATCAATTTAATTTTGCTTCTCTTTCAATTCTATTCTATAAAATTGCATTTTCTTAATCTGTTTTTTTGTAGAATGGTTTGATTTAATTCGTATGATTGTATTCCTAACTTTTAATCGTTTTTTACGTTGCTTAGTCGTTAAATCGCGTTTCTATATCGTGTTTGTTTAATTTGCGATTATGTTTATCCGTTTTCTTAATTCGGAATATAGGAATGCCAATCTTTTTAATATCTTAGTGCGCTTGTCATTTGGTATTGAAATCTAATAGAGATCGAAGTCGCTTAGATAATTGGTTAGGAAAAAACCAGTGATTAGTCGGAAACCGAAACAGTAGATCAACTTATTTTAATCACTTATTTGCACTATTTTATAAATTGAACTTAACCCCCCCCCCATTAACTTCAATTCAAAAATCCTTGTGATATGACATTCGAGTGTCACTTCCCTTTACTAGCTTTCAAAAATACTCGTTCGGTATCCGTGCGCGAGAGGGGATCAAACCGGCGTCGTTGTCGGGGATTCTTGTCGTTTTTAACTATTAGTTGAGTCATAGGTGTCGATTAGTGAATTTTGAACTTTCTTTTTTCTATTTTGTGGTTTTCGAGTCCGTACTCCCTGTCCCGCGTCCGATCTAGTCAAAAAATCAGTTTTAGGAAAATCTTCTCGGATTAGTCCGATTCTTTTTCGATTCATTAGAAAAAAATCAGGGATCAAAAGCCTCTACTTAGAAACTAAAAAGTTATATTAAAAACATCATACAATGGATAACAACTTTTTAGTAACTGAAAAATCTCATTTCATTAATAAAATTTGAAGGATTGCAAATGGAGTACAACTTCAAAAGTCCTAACAAAGTAGAAATGACGAAAATGAAACTAGAAACCCTAAGAAACCCCATGGGAAGATCCAACTCCTCCTTGTAGCTTCCTAGTAAGCTTCTTGATCTGCTCTTTCATCTCAGCCTTCTTAAGTATGAGCTTGTCAATGACCAACTTCCACACAAGTGATGGCGGAGGAGTGTCTGAACTCCGAACAACAGGTGCTAATGGAGTTCCAGAGGAAAATAAATCATCTTGCATCTTTCGCTTCTTAGAAAAGTCTTCTTCACCCTCTGCTTCAAAAGCTTTTGTACTTCTGCATTCTCATTGTTGACAACTTGGTATTTTTTCCCTCATTATAGGTAAGGCTCCAAAGAGACACAATCATGTTTCCCTAACATTGTTCTTCCCTTTCTATGAACATGATTCCAAGTGTGCACGATCTTCTCCTTAAGCACTTTGCTGTCCTCACTTTCTTTGAAGAAAAGACCCTCCAAATGGATGGTATTTGGCTTTTCCTTAATAGGATAACCAAACTGACGATGGGCTAAAACTGGATTGTAACTGATGCCTCCTTTTGTAAAAAGAAGAGGTACATTAGAAAACTCACCACAACTATCAATAATTGCCACTCCATCATAAGTATGGTTATACCACTCAATATTAGAATGAGTGAGAGACATAATCTTTTGTGACCAAAGTAGACCATCCTTAAGATCCTAAAAATCAGTAGGCTGAGGCAAGTGCGAAATAAACCATTTGTAAAGCAATGATGTACAACAGGTAACCATCCCTCCATCATGAGAGTTCCTAAGATGAACAAAATGGTAGGCATCTGCAAGCAAGGCTGGAACTGGATTTCCAATCAAGAAGATTTTAATGGCATTAATGTCAACAAATTTGTCAACATTAGGGAAGAGAAACAACCCATATATAAGAAAGGCAAGAAGAGCCTCAAAGGTATTCATACTCTTCATGTCAGCAAAATACTGAGCTCTATCCATCAAAATTTTGGTAGGAAACCCAAGAATTCCTCTCTTAGTAGTCATGTGAGCTTTGATCTCTGACATCCTCAAGTGGGTGGCTTCTGCAATGTGTTGTTCTCTAGGAATTTCCTCTAAACCGGAAAAAGGATCTTGATTAGAGATAGGCAATCCAAGCAAGCAAGAATATTCATCCAATGTAGGCATGGGCTGATAAAATGGGAACGTGAAGCAATGATATAAGGGGTCATAGAACTTCACCAAGGTAGAAAGAAATCCATCCATCATGTTAAGGTTCAATAGAGATAAGAGTCTTCTATACTTATCTTTGAAAGCCAATGGATCTGTAACCAATCTCCCTAGCTTCCTTAAATCTTCCAGCTTACGACTTTTGAAAGTGTACTTTTGTGTTATTCTCCTTCCAAAATCCATGGTAAAATTGATGATGTTTGCAAGATAACTCTAAGTTCCTTGGAAAAGGTTAGTTAAAAAGATGGTGCATGAATGCATATATGGGTGAATGCACAAACACACATACACATATATACAAACATATGAGGTTCAAAGGTTTAACATCACGAGCATGAAGCCATGGTCTAACCATCCCAAAGGGTATGTGCTAAGGTTTTATGTACCTTCAAGACAAGGTTCTAACAAGTTCCCAAAGTCATTGATCCATCTTTCAGATATTACTAGCATACCAATTACTCTAGAATCAGTAATATTCTCAAGAGAATCTTGTCTGAGTGTAGTATTGCGTATCAACTATTTCAGATTTACACCTTCATAGCCATCGCACTACGTCCTAATAGGCCAAGTGGGGTAAAGGCTTAACTAGGTCCTCAGCTTCTCGGGCTCCTAGGTTGAATGTAGAAAATGTTTTCACAATTGCTCACTGAATAAATACCACCCTCAAGAGGGCTTCCACTGAGCAGGGGATCTCAAGTCAACTTTTTCAGGATTACTCCCTCAAAGCGTCCTTGACTATACAACATTTCCTATCTTATTTGTATTCTCAAGTCTAAGTTAAGACTTATCTCACCACAACTCTCAAGTGCAATATAGGATTAAAAACCTGTAGTTCATGGTAAAAATAATAAAAACTTTTTTAGTTTTGATTGATTTTTAAATGTAAAGACAAGTCTACATTTTAAGGAGAAAACTACGACTAGTCACCCACAAGTATAAGACAACATTTGCATCACCTAAAGATGGAGGATTTTGCTTGGATTATCAATAAGTCTATCACTCAATATCAAAGTGGAAAATTTCAAAATCTTAATACTATGGGGAATAGGAGAATTATATCTCAACTATGGAAATGACTCATATCTAAACTTTATGAAAAGTTTTAAAATGAAAAGTGCACAAAGGCACAAAAATAGTTGATGAGTTTTTTTGTATTTTTATATCTTTTGAAATTGGTCAAAGTATGATTAGCATTGATTGACTTTTATTAAGGAAAAAAACAAAGTTTAAAAATCACTTGACAAAAGTCAAGGTTTTATTGTGAAAGCGGTTTTGAAGTTTGAAAACAAAAAGGTTTTGAAAGAGGGAAAAGGTTTTGAAAATTGAAGAAGGGAAGGAGATGAAGTGACTATCCTAGAAAGAAAAATAAAAGCTAGAGATAAGAAGGATCTAACCAACTTTTAGCACACTCCATAGCAAGCTAAAATAATTCCATCCATCTTGAAGCATAGCAAATAAGCAAGCCAAATAAAGGCAAAGATCCATAATACTCCAAGCATAGGGAAAGAGTCCTAATTCTAAGTCCAATGGTCCAAGAAGTCCAAGGTCTAAGAATAGTCCAAGAGCAAAGCCACAAAGTTAAGAGAACCAAGTTTTTTAGAGGTTTAAACCTTTATTAGTGTTTTGAACAAAGGTATGGTCCAAATGGACAAAAGAAAAATGGCAGAAACATAAACATGTGTCTAACGGACAAAGGAAAAATAACGGAAGCATAAACAATAATATGATATGAGATGATAACAATGGAGCATAAAGATAAAAGAGAGATAGGGAGAAAGAATGAAACATAAACAAAATTAGTACAATGATATTGTTATTGAGTTAGTTGTTAGTCGTTATAACAAATGATCAACGATGGTTAACTCTTGCACTTAAGCCAAAGTTGATGAAAACTCATTAAAAGATTGATAAAATCAAAGCCTCCTAACAACAAGCTTCATAGGTGATGAACTTAAGACAAATAATCAACCATACTTGGACTTTCAAACATAGGTTTGAGCCACTAATGATCACTTTCCAATTACAGGACAATTTAGCGCTATGTTAAGCAATCATAATCGAGTTTATGTAGAAACCACGACTATCTGAGGCCGGTCAATAATAATGTTGGTGCTAATGCATGCTAGAGAAGTGATATGTAGATCACTCTTCGAAAGTAATACCGCACAAAAAGAAAAGAGGTAGTGATCTCATCTTCATCAAGAACTTGAAATAATTTCAAAAGATATCAAAGATTTTCATCGATCAAAAGAAAAAGAGAAGAGGAGAGGGAATGCCAAGTTGAAATACAAGTTCAAGATCATTCCATCTTTAAGTTCATCCACACATCTTGGTGGATTAAAGCACTAAACATATCATTAACTTAAAGCACCTAAAATGAATTGAACAATTCACTTTAAAGATAGATTTGAATTTATGAATGTTTATCCAACTTCATCTACACCCTAAGTCCAATGAATTTAAAGAGGAAAATGACCTTTAAAAGGGTATTTCAAGGCCAAAATCAAAAGGAAATGAAAGAAAAAGAGGTGGGAACCAAAATAGTCCCAAAGTAAAGCCAAAAACTCAAAAATATCACTGAGTACCCGGTTACCCTATATAAGGTAACTGGTTACTCTGCTAACAGCAGCGAAGAAAGAGCAAAAACAGCAGCAAAACAGGGCCAAGAAGGGGCAAAAACTTGATCAATCATTTCTACAAACATCTCATGATCAAGGGTTCAATTGAGCACGAAAAATCAAGTAAAATAACAATAATCAAAACCAATAGAACATGATATTCAAGATCCAAAGATCAAGCAACAGGAATTAATAATGGATCACATTGTGAAAGATGCATCAAGAGCAACAATGGTGGATCAAGAAATTACCACTCCAAATCTGAAAATTCTTTAAATCAACTCCACAAACCCCACTTCAAAGCTTTGATCTTCTAGAATTGAGGATGAAAAAGTGAATGGATGAAGGTTTAGCTCAAAGATTAGTAGGTTCTAATGATGAACATACTAATCTTTCAAAAGGACGAAGAGCTTTGGTAAATTTGGTAATTGGAGAAAAATTAAAAGTCAAGAAAGAGTTTGACAAGGTGATATTGGCTATCAAAAGCATGAGAAATGAGAGAAATGAGGCCTCTATTTATAGGATTTAGGCTTGGAAAATTTGGTGGATTGGAATTTGGTTTGGAAACAAAATTAGGCTTGGAATTTGAATTTGGAGGGAAATTCAAGATCAAGTGGTGTTTAGTGAAGGTGTATGGTGGGAATTAATTATGATGAGGTAGGGGATTTAAAATGAAGTGATCTAGAATATCCTCATGTTGCAATATTTGAATTTGGTGCCAAAAATGCTGCAGAATTTGAATTTGCCCAATCTTCACAAAATTCGCACAGTGTAACCGGTTACCCAATATTTGGTAACCGGTTACCACAGACAAAAATGGTGAAAATGGCCTTTTTTATGTGTTGTCTTGGCTCTGGCTCGATTATTTTGCTTATCAAAGAAGGCATGGAAATAAACACATGAACCTTGAAGTCTCTTGAATAAAAGTCAATCAAATCTTGGGAAACTCTTGATCGGATGATTTGAATAGTTTTGCATATGAACTTTGACATTTTCCAGATGAAATTCACTCAAGCTGAGGGACTGATATTTGATATCTTTAATCCAAATTCTTCCTGAAAAAGTTAGTAAAGGAAAAACAAATACTTTTTGGATTTTAATCAATGGTTAGTTAACATAAACATAAACAAATATCAAGTAAACAAAAAAATGAAGGTGCCCAGTGATCTCTCAAGAACAAACCTATAGAGGAAGGCAAGAGAACCAAAGCTTGCAATCTTGTTTGTGGGATGAGATGCAAATGACATGTGGGATCTTAGGGGTAAAAAATTAGGGTATTACAGCTGCCCCTATTTAAGTTTCTTCTATCCGGAGATATGAAGATTGACATCTTTGTCTCGACCAGATAGAAGAGACTTAAATATAACAAATAAACCCAATTTTTGGTCCTAAGAGGCCACAAAATGATATGATTATGCTAATGGTATGGTATGCAAACACAAGACCTCTGTGGGCAGAAAAATGCCACAGGAGACAAACAAATGTTGGGGAGTAAAAGAAGAAAAGAGACCCCACATAAGAAAACAAAAGAGAAAGATCCTATTCTGATAAAGGAAAGGAAACGACTCAACAGGGAAAGAGATACCAACTACCGGTTACTGGGCAAAGATACTCAAACCAAACAGAACAGGTAAAATACTTTCTACTGGTTACTAAGTAGAAATTAAGTGCAATAAACACAAGAGAATTGTTATCTACCGTTTGCTGGGTAGAAAACAAAGAGATATATTACTTATTAGCAGTTACTGGGTAGAAAGAAATCCACTTGTTGAGAGATAATCAACTACCTGTTACTGGGTTGGAAAAGAAACAGTGCCAACTACTGGTTACAGAGTAGTTTAGCGAGGGTAATAAACCTAAAGCAAAAGGTTACCAACTATCGATTACTGGATAGGGTAAACAAAATATCAACTACCTATTACTGGGTAGGAAAAGGAATATCACCATAAAGAAAGATTACCGACTACCGGTTATTGGGTAGAAAAATATGACGGTAACTGACCAAAAGGGAGACAAATGTTACTTGCTACCTGTTACTGGGTAGAAAAATAAAGGCAACAAAGCTCTGGAAGAAGGATCACCTTTTACCGGTCACTGGGTAAAAACAAAGGATAACCAACCAAAAGGGGTGAGAAATATTACCTGCTACCCGTCACTGGGTAGGGTATTACAACTGTCAACCACCTATCACTGGGTAGGAGAAAGAAATAAAGGTCGACTACCTGTCACTGGGTAGGACAAACATACTCGACAACCTGTCACTGGATAGGAGAAAGAGGTACATTATCAGCTACCTGTCACTGGGCAGCTCAAATCACACAATAAACTTCTCAAATAAAGAGACAACCATTTGTTGGGGGATGAAATATCAATAACTCTATCGACGATCTTCAAAAGAGATACGAGCAAGTTAAATCATACAACAGACTTCTCAAATAAAGAGGCAACCATCTATTGGGAATTTCACAACAAAGTTCTCACCGGGATGAGGATAAGGATCCATCCTTTCACAATAAACTTTTCTGCTGAGGATGAATTAGAGAAATTCCATTTATTGCGAAGATACGAATAAATTTCTGGAGATTACATAAGTTTCTCAAATAAATAGGCTTCCATTTGTTACCAGGTAAGGTTTATCTTGCTGGGGACATACAAGTCGCTCAATTAAAGAGGCTTCCACGTGAAGTCACATAAGAAATTACCAAGAGAGTGTTATCAAAACACCATTGGGGAAATTCAAAGCTTCATCTTCTGATAGGGATCAATAACAGGCTTCTGCCGAGGAAAATAAATCCTCAAAAGGGAGAAATAAATACCTTTTCATCATCCAGGTTTCACAGCCCAGGGAAATCCAAAATAAATGTTGCAAGAGACCAAAGTTCAATCCAGGAACAAACTAGAGAGAAACGGTCAAACAAGACTCGAACCCATGAGGAAATAACTCAACTGGGGAATAATTCCATCTAGATAAAAGCTGGGGAGGAAAGCTAAAACAAACATCTTCCACGAGGCATAAACTCTGTGGGAAATTAGAAAGGATAGGCATTTTCTTCTTAAGGGGTCAACACTCTAATGGAGAGAGGACACACGCACTCCATGAATGGTAACAACACCGAAGAGAAAAAAAACATCAACAAAAATGCAGGATGCACAATGCAACAAAAACATGCTATGCTCAACAAAAAATGTATGTGTATGCAATGCATATATGTATGAATATGCTGACAAAATAGACAAAAAGGACAAACAAAGGGTGAACAAAACATCACAACACCACTTGAAATACTTGGCTGATCTCTACAAGTTGGAGTCATCACTGAAGATCGTGTTGAGGATTAGCAACAGAAATCCTGCAAGAAATAAACAAAAGCCATCAAAGGAAAATAAATCCTACTACAAGGCTCAAATCTCACTGAGGAGATGGAGATACAGCTTGGGGAGAAAACCCAAAGATCAATCTTCAAACATCGATAATCCACCAAGAGGGATAACCATATGAACTCCACTTCTAGGGAAAGATCTGTTAGAGAAAACATAGCAACATAAATCTTCCAACTCTGCACGGGGATAAGAAAAATCCATATGAAATCTTCTTAAAAGGGATGAAGAGATCTGCTGCGAAATATAATGGATTCGCTGGAGAATTGTAATCATGTAAACATATACAAAACTTCACTAGGGAATAACACAACTCTTTTGGGGATATCGGAAAAAAAGTTCTCTGAATATTATGTAACACTGAGAGAAACATCCTGGACTTGCCAGTGAATAAGTGTTGCACCCCAAAAATTTGCCCAACATTTTCTCTACCTAGCTTATGTTTCATTTCATTCACATTAGCATTATCATTTGCATTTCATTGACATGTATGCAGGAGATCAAGAGGTATGATTACCAATCAAGAGCTATACAAGACTATCAGGATAGCTAAGAAGGTTATTCAAATATTCAAGGGTTGATATCCTTGTCAGAGAAGTTAAAAGATCCTTAGAGAGAGTGGTTGAAACCAAGAGTGTATGTTTCCTAACTTGAGAGTTGTGGAAAGCCATCAGATGATTATGAAGCCATGAAGTTGGAATTGAGGTCTTGAGAGAGCTCATGAGAAGTGTTGAGGATCACTTTGAGGCCTGGACAGGTCGTTGTGCAAGATTAAGAAGACTCAGCCATGAGTGGTGCAGCTAGGGTTTGACTAGGTCAACCCTAAGTCAACTGATGATTTGAAGGAAGTTGAGACTTAATTCAAGATCCATGTGACCATGGATGGATAAATTGATATGTTCTAAGGATGATTCCAAAGTCAACTCATCATGATTGAAGAGTTTGAGAAGTTTCAGGCTAGGGTTTCTAAGACTTGACAGTGTAAAATCCCCTAACTTGACCCCTGACTTCCAGGACATTTAACTCAAGACATGATCTTCATCTCATCTTGACCCCAACATGATTGTTGTAGGGCATGATCTTAGCTTTAATTTGAGTACTAGAAGCCCTTGATAGGGTTCACAGAACTCAAGTTATGAGCCAGACAAGTTACAGGTCATCTGAGGCATGTGAATTTGGAGCTTGAAAGTTACCCAACTTGCATGAGACTTTTGCCCTAGAAGGATCATTCCTATGAACTTTTGGTCAACATGAATGTTGTTCCTTATTCTCTTAGCTTTCCATAGAGTACTAGAAGTCCATGATTGGATGTGTAGAACTCAAGTTATGGCTTTGACAAGTCAAGGGTATTTTGGGTATTTGAGATTATAGGCCATTTTCAATCATAGGTCAAAATCTCCAACTTGCACTTGTCAAATGGATTTTTGTTCAACATGGAACTTGTTCAAAATGTGGTTTTTAAGTTAACCAAGAGCTCATGGTGAATTGATTTGGCTCATATTAAATATTGGTGTGAAGTGGTTTGAATAAAGAAGAAATTCAAAGGCATTTTTGGTGGGAAATTGAAATAAATGATTATGGGTCCAAAACAAGTCAAATAACCACTCATTTTTATCAGAAATCATGTTTTAGAGAAATTGGCAATTGTGGATTTTTCATTTGAAGTATGCTTCATGGCCTTTCATAAGGTTTCTTCATTTGTAAGTTACATCACACAAATCATTCACCAAGGCAAATTGAAGACTATTTGTGATCTGAATTCACTCAAGGATTGTTCAGCAAGCTGACCAAAGCTTCCCAAGAAAGTTTTAGTGGGAATTTCATGCATTGCCATATGAAACTTTTTGAAGAAAGTTGTAGTTGGATTTTTGATTTTGGGTTTGGGCCTTACCTCTAGAAGCTTCCAAATCATTCTATAAAGGTCTAGGTACTCATCAGAAACAAGGTTGGTGATTGATTGGGGCTGAGAGCAAAGTTTTCCATTGGAGCTTGAAGGAGAAAAGTGCAAGATTGAATTTTTGATTGAGGCCATTTCAAGTGTGATTGAAGCTTCAATCTTCTTCTAACATCATCACTGATTGGATCTGGAACGTTTTGGAGCAAGAATCAAGCCAGAAACGCCTCAAATCGAAGCTTGAAACCAGATTTTTTCTTCTTGAAATTACACTCAATTCATGCATTTTCAATGTCTTAGAATCATGTGGTTAGGTTTACCTTAGGTTGTAGATGATTTCTGGGCAGAGAATTGGAGGATTAGTGACAATCTAGGATTAGATCCGTTTTCGGTTGAGATGTGTAATTTGTGATTCTTGGAGTTTTAGATCGTTTAGGTAGGATATTTGGATTCCTCGTTAAATTTTTTGCAAGTTTCATTCAAGAATCGTTGCATTTGGTGGATTATTGAGGGAGATGTGTGGTTTGGGAGATTGCCGGAAATGCTCCGTCACCGTCGGCCATGGCTGGTTTGCGCACGTTTTTCATAACTTGCAGAAATTCAAAAAGGAAGAAGATGCAATATAAGCCGTCCGTGCATTTGGGAAGAGAGACTAAGTCACTGCATCCAGGGGTGGCGAGCGCGCCACGTACCCCATCCCCCCAAGCGACATCGTTTCGCTTTAGTAAGGATCCAAGTCTTTCAATGCGGTGTGTGATCATAGAGAGCACGAGTTCGATTCCCCTTGTGAGCGTTTTTGATTAATATTGAAACTAAACTGAGATGCATTATTTTGCTTGGGCTTTGGTTGTTTTCATACTATTCGCGCCTCCCCTAGTTAGGCCCAAGCATGAATTACACATGAATTACCTCCTTAATGCACCTCCCTGAACATTTTTGTGAGAATATTAATTTGCTGAATTTCTCTTTCAATTGGCCCTTGCGCCCAGGTACTTTTTCAACCTCCCAGTCTTGGGCCCAAGCGAGAAATAGCCTTGTTTTCTTACCAGATGCACCCCTCTCAGTTATGTGTTTTAATTTCTTTTCTTTTATTTTTTGTTTAATGCTTGTTAGAATTAAATCATAAAAAAATAGCAAATGTTACAAATAAATTCTGAAAAAAATGGTGATTATAGATTTAGATGTTTAGGATTTTATCATGCTTCACATTTTAATTTTCCATGCATTTTCCATTTTATTTCATATTTTCTTTGTAATGCATTTGTAATAATGAAATAATGATGTTATGAATTTGTTGATTTTCTTTCTCTCTCATATTTTTGAGTTTAATCTTGGATTTTTGTGTGCTAGCTGTAAGCATGATACTGTTGCTATGTGATTTTTGTTGGATTTTTTAGATCATTTTAAATGGGATTTTAGTGTAGTTGTTTAGGAGTGCTCTTTAGTGGATCTCTTTAGTGATACCTTTCAACTTAGGATTTTATTAGAGGACTTAGAAATCGAATTAGGTCCTGATTTTTGAACTGTAGATCATTAACAAGTGCATGTTCCCATAGAAAAATAATTATATTTTTAGGATGTGCCTTGATATTTTAGATAGAATATTCAAGTTGATTGTTCATTTGGTGCTTCAACTTTGGTGATTGTTTGGAATGGACTCAAAGTGGGCTTTTCTTGCATGGTGGGCTTCTGGTTCCTATTGGAGGATATCATGGACATGATGATGCTTTTTTGGAGTGGCTGGTGGAGCTTGGATAGGAGCTTTTCTTTCCTTTTTGTTAGCTTTTTGTAGCTTATAAGATTAGGGTTTTAGGAGAGAGCTTTAGAAATAGTTTTTTTTCTTCAAATAATGGTTGGTTTCATTCACCTTCCATTCCCATCCTATGATCCAAAGTCCTCATGTTAAAGTCTCATCTCTCCTTTTGAGGGATGTGTGACATTTACAATGAGTAGAACTTTTGAGGATGCCTTTCTCTGATGACTGGTTGAGTGTCAGATGGGATTCCTTTGGTTTCCTGCTGCTTCCCATTATCAAATAATCATCTTGTTGATTCTCTTCATTCTTGGTGGAGTGCATTCTTAAAGCTTGAAGATGGAGTACCCCTTTATTTCTCTTGAAGATGGTGGTCTTGAAGAACAGTTACAAACTTTGGATTGGATTGCTGTCAGAAGATTGCTCTGCTGTGGAGTTTGCTGGCTTGTTTTCCCTGTTTGTCTGTTTTCTTCTTGTGCAACTGTATTGATGTGACTTGATTGGTGTGATGCATTTAGATTAGGTCATGTAGTTGAATAAGCCTAAGAGCATCCTAAGGGTTGAGCTTCTCCCCTTGCTTGTATTGCATTAGAGGTTGAGTTTCTCCCTCTGCTTGTATTTTTATTGTGTGGCTTTGCTTGCTGGTATTTGGTAGAGCTCAGCTCCCTTGCCTATGTGGTTTGTGGCCTTTGCGCCTTGTTTGCTTAGAAGTTGAGCTTGGCTCCTTTTGCTTGGTTGTTGCATACATGCATTTCATTTACAGCTGTTCCCTATACTGTTTACTGTTTAAGCTGATGCTTTACCTGTTTCTGTACACCATTGACATGACCCCCTAAGAATCTCACTTCCTTTGATAAGGAAGTGATGATTAGAACTTTAGGTTGAAACCTATGCCTGATAACTTCTAGGAGTTCCCTGTTTCGAACCTCAACCATAGGATGAATCCTTGGCATGACAACATTAGGACTTGATAGTCTCCCCTTATTTGAGCTTGTTCTCTCTTCTAATCTTAAAACAAATTAAAATACAGTAATAAAGGTTAACTGGCGTCGTACGTTACGAGCCTTAAGCTACTTGAGAAAGAGTTGTTGGAGAGTTCTTTTCAATAGCTTGGATGTTTAGTATGGCACCCTTTGGGTGACATGCGACGCATTCACTCTCAGGTCATAGTCTCTAGTGCGATATTGGTTGCAAACATCCATAAAAAACAGTTCTTCCGTAAAAGACAGAAAACAAACTTCAAACCTTTTTGCCCCGTGGTCCCATAATTCAAAGGAAGCTTTTCTGAAGAAAAGAGTGTCGTTAACTCCCAATTCTACCGCAAACGGTAACGCCTAAGTCTCCAAGGGTCGAGCTGCGTACACCAAACTACTGGAACTGTTTGTTAACCCTACTCGGAAAAACAGGTGAATTTGAATTGCCGTAAACCGTATTAACCCGAACTACGTAAGCTTTGATCTCTCATATCTGTTGAGAGTACGTAGGCACAATACTAACGTATTGGCGAGCCACCTTCCCCGTAACCCATAGTTAGCCGAACTACGTAGACTCTGATTTCTCATTCTCTAATGAGAATACGTGGGCATAAAGTGCGACGCTTTGCCGAGTCACTTTCTTTTCTTTTCAGACCGGCCTTGATAGGTAGATAGCAAAATAAACCCGTCAGATAAACACAACAAGCATGGATCCCATCAAGTACGATGGACGTGAGGGGTGCTAATACCTTCCCCTTGCATAACCGACTCCCAAATCCAGACAATGGTTGCGATGACCTTGTCTTATACCTTTTCGTCAGGTTTTTTCCGATCGTTTCCTTTCTCGTTCTGAGGGATAAATAACGAAAGGTGGCGAATCTTCTGTTTTGTCGGCACCTTATTTTCGCGGTAGTGACAGCTGGCGACTCTGCTGGGGACTTGATAGTTTCCTGGGATCCAATGTCCCCGCGAGAGTCAATCCTAGCGCTTGCGTGTTTACCTGGTGGGTTTTATTTATCGCATTTTATTTCCTGCATTTTATTTTCAGTATGATATGATTATCTGTGCTGTTGTGGGAGGGGCATTCTGATGAGTGAGAAGCCATACCTAGGCTTGAGTGTACTTAGCATTAGTTGTGGAAATTAGTGGGCGCGTGCTTGCTTTGCAGGCACTAATGTCTCATGAAATCCAAGCTCAGACGAGGTTCTCCCGGTTGACTTCTTTTCTGTCCCTCTGGGTCTGAGGGGTTATTGGTTTGGAGGATTGTCGACTCTGGGGACCGATCATTTGGGATTCAGCTAAGTGAGGCCGCTTCAAGAGATGATGACGCCACACCTTCTGGGTACCGTATCATCGTTCTTGAAAGTCTGTGACGCTGATGACCGCATAGGATGCCGAACTTGTGTAAGTATAGGTACATACCTGTGAGCGGGGTCGGGTTTGTTGCAGGAAACCTTAACCTTCAGACTACCTGGTTTTCTTGACAGTGAATCACTTTTATTGGTATCAGAGGTTCTCATCATCAGATATGTGTTTGCTCTTGATAGAGCCGATTTATGGTCTGGTATCAGGGGTTCTTCTCATCCGAGATATGTTTGTTCTTGACAGAGTAGATTGTGGCCCTTCTCCTCAACAGCATAGTCGTCTTGATCTCCTGCTGCATGATTGCATTTTGCATTTTGCATACTCATTTGCATATCATTAACGTGTGTATGTGTTGCAAGTACCGTTTCCCCCAGTTCAGGTTCTCTTGCCTTCTGGTGTGCTATTATGGATTCTCTGAGGAAGACTGTGCCTTATAAGCTCCCCACTCCTGATGTTGTTCAGTTGTCCAGTTTGATTGCTTTGGCAGATGATTCTGTTAGAGGTGAATTCAGAAAGTCTTATGGGAAGCTGCTCAGTTTGGTCCGTAAACCTTTTGTGTATGAGTTGAATGGGTTATATGCCTTGCTGCAGTTCTACGATCCTCCTTTGAGATGCTTTACTTTCCCGAACTTTATCCTTGCAACTACATTAGAGGAGTATGCTGATTTGTTAGGTGTGCCTATCAAGAGTCAGATGCCATTTGTTCATATGGATGTTGAGCCTAATCTGGCTAATCTAGCTATTTCTCTTCATCTGGATGCCTCCGAGTTGATCTTGTCCAGTTGGAACAGGGTTCCCAGTTTCTCTTTGTAGTTCTTAGTGGGAAAAGCCCAACAGTGTGCCAAAGACGGTTGTTGGATCGTGTTCAATGCCATCCTTGCTCTCTGCATATACGGTATCATTTTGTTTCCCAACCTGCCCGATTTTATAGACTTGGACGGTTTGCATATCTTTGCCTCAGGGAATCCAGTCCCTACCTTGATTGGAGATGTCTACCATTCCGTCCATTACAAAAACGAGAATAGAAGGGGTAAGAATGTCTCGTGCTGTGTGCCCTTATTCTACAGATGGTTTGATAGTCACCTACCCAAGAAGGATCGCTTTGCTTCATCTGCAGCCACAGCTGAGTGGTCTGAGTGTTTGATGAGTCTATCAGCAGAGGATGTTGTGTGGTTTGATAGAGATATGTTGGGTACTGAGGTTATATTCAGCTGCAATGGGTTTCCGAATGTGCCTTTGATAGGCAGGAAGGGCTGTATCAACTATAATCCATCTCTGCTTGTCCGACAGTTTGCTTATGCTTCGAGGGTCCCGCCAAAGGATGAGGAGGTGTAGGAATCTCTGTACCTCACTGGTCTTCTAGAGGGGAATATGTTGTCTCAGCTTCAGCATGCTTGGAATGATATCCGTAGACGAGGGAAACCATTGTTGGGGAAAGTAATAGCCAAGCCTACGCTCCGTATGTGACCTGGATCAAAGCCAGAGCAGAGATTATAGGGATGCCTTTTCCACCTACTAAGAAGGAATGCCCTCAAGTGGTGAAGGAGCCTACTACCGTGTCTATTCAGCAGTATAATCAGGTGTTAGCTGAGAGAGATGAGCTGAAGAAGGCAAATGAAGAATTGGAGAAAGAACTGGCTCAGATCAGAAGTGAGAGAAGTGAAGTTGTCTATTCCTTCAAGAGGCAAATAGAGTTGGTGAACCGGTTAGGTACGGATTTGACTAAGCAGATGGCCGAGCGTGAGCGTTTGGGTCGGGACTTCAAATCTGTCAATGATGTGCTCGCCACTAAGAAGCAGCACTTGGATGAAGCGTACCGGAGAATATCCAAGTTTAATCAGCAGTGGAATGCCACTCTAGCCAACAGCAAGGAACGGGAGGATAAACTGAAACAGCAGATCTTCAAATTAAAATCTCAGGTGAAGGCTAATGAGAAGAGGTTTGATGAAGAAACTGCTCGCAGATATGCCGCTGAAGACCTGCTAAACAAGGCTCTCGCTAACCTGAAGGAGCGCAAACAGATGTTTGAATCCAAGAAACGGAGGTTAGAAGATTGTTTCGGCGAAGGAGCACGGGAAGACTCCGTCGAAGGTCTTCAATACACTGTTATGCAGAGGGAGTTACTCGTCGAAGGGTTGCTCACTCGGTCTGATCATCCGGAAACGAAGGGGTTGTTAGAAGAGTTTTGCGCCCATGGCTGTGCTTGACTATATTTGAAATCCTTTGTTTTTTATCACTGTTGTATGCTGACCATCACCAGGCTTGTTGGTCGAGGTCATGCTATTGATTCTGCTGGTACTCAGTAACGTTGTATGCCGCCTTGACGGGCTTTCTCTCTATATATATGAGACGTTATTTCCATGACTGGATCAAGACTTCTTATTATCAGCACCGGCACTCTGGCACTAAAATCGAGGGAGAAATCTCCCTAAGGCACAGACACACGTTTGCATTTGCATGACGAGCACCTTGTCATTTTTTCTAACCCTTTGTGTATGCAGGTTGTCTCAGGATTGACCGAAGACCGATCCATCGATATTTGACCAGAGAGAATCAAGCTAAAGCAATGGAACAAGTGTAGACTGACATCCAGGAACTCCGAGAGAGGATGGACCGCTTCATGGAACTCATGCAAGTGGTTGCTAACGGCCAAGACCAGCTCCGAACTCTAGTTCAGCCACTGATCTCGAGGGTTGACAGCAGCGGTGTGCTTCATGGAGGGAGCGTTCCAGTCCCTCCACCTGTGGAAACTCCTCAGGGTGGCATCCCCGTGACCAGGGGGAATGGAAGTGGTAACGGCAATGTGATCACTAACATCGGGCCTAATGGTAATACGACTGGCGTCGGTAACGGAAACTTTGAGGCCAATGGAAATACTGGACTAGGCCATGGCAACACAGGTGCTGGAAATCTGTACGGGCCCAATGCTACTGGATTTGCTGCTGGCAATGGCACTCAGCCCTGGTTAGAAGATCGCCAAGAAGATTTGTTCTCACAGAAGAGTGTTGAGGGTGAGTTGAATGTTGAGGCACGTCTGAGGTTTAAAGCACTCGAGGACAAAATGAAGAGTTTCGAGAACCTGAACACTATGGGTGTCGACATGACTAAACTGGGATTGATTTCTGATTTCAAGGTGCCTCCTAAATTTAAGGTACCCGACTTTGAGAAATACAAGGGCACCACATACCCTCGTGTCCACTTAAGGTCATACTACCGAAAGATGTCTGCTCACTCTGAAGATGAGAAGCTGCTGATGCACTTCTTCTAGGATAGCTTGTCCGGGCCATCCCTGGAATGGTATATGGGTTTGGAACCCACCAGTGTGCGCACATGGAAAGAGCTTGCTAAGGCCTTTGTACACCATTATCAGTATAACAGTGACTTGGCTCCGAACCGGGTTCAACTACAGAACTTGTCACAGAAGAACAATGAGGGGTTCAAAGAGTACGCTCAGAGATGGAGATGTTTGTAGCCACTCTCCCGGGGGTCTATTACGAGAAATTGGTCAGTGGTATGTCAGGGAGTTTCTCCGATCTCATCATTACTGGCGAACACGTTGAAAACGGGATCAAATTGGGGAAAATTCAGGGTGTTGATCTATCCTCAGCTGGAGGAGGAAAGAAACCATACAGTAACAAAAGGCGTGAAAGAGAGACGAGCACAGTGTCTAACGCTCAGAGGAAAGGTAAGGGCCAGCGCCAGCAGGTTGCTAGCATAACCATCCTTGCTATCCAACAACCCCAGCAGCAGCAGCAGAACCAACATGGGTACCGGAGGTATCAGAACAAAGCACCTCTATCAAATCGTCATCTTGAAACCCCACCTATGTCGTATGGTCAGCTTTTGCAGACTTTGCTTCAGTTACAGCTAGTCCAGAAAAGAACTTTGGCTGCCTTGACAGGGACGCCTCCGCCGGGCTACGATGCGAATGCGAGATGTCAGTTTCATTCAGGGGCACCTGGCCACTCGATTGACAACTGTAAGGCATTCAATCACAAAGTGCAAGATATGGTTGACGCCAAGATAATCAACTTTTCTGATAATGTTCCGAATGTTACAAAGAACCCTATGCCTAACCATGGGGGAGATGGGGTTAACGCCATCATTGAAGTAGAATATTCGGACTTATTGACTGATGTCAAGGACCTAAAAACACCACTTGGTTTCGTTAAAGCCAAGTTGATGAAGAAAGGTATCTTTCCGGGCTGTGGAGAATTGTGTATGGGTTGTGCGATTCATCCTGACGGTTGTGAACAGTTGATAATGGGGATTCAGAGTCTGATGACCGAAGGAATCTTGCAGTTTAGCCGGAGGGCTGAATACAGATCTGGAGAGGTAGTGCTGAAATAGGATGATGAAGTTGCCACCATCACCATCCCTCGCAAGATAATAACCATTTCTGCGCCCAGGTCGCCCACAATCACCATCACAAAGGCCGGGCCGATACCTTTTGAAAGCACCAATGTTGTCCCATGGCACTATGGGGCAGACGTCTACTGTAACAGACAGAAATTGGAACTGGAGCCATCTGGGCAGTCTGTGGATAACCTAGTGGGAACTGGCAGAATCACACGTAGCGGAAGAGTGTTTGCTCCAACTGAAGTTGTGGTTGACAAAGCTGACAGAGTTGAGAAAACTGATAAGGGAAAGAGTAAAGTCGTTGAGGAAACCCTTCGTGGGGTAGAGACGGACTTACTTGTAAAGGACGCTGAAGAGTTCATGAGGTTGATCAAGAAGAGTGATTACAAGATCGTTGATCACCTCCATCAAACACCTTCGAAAATCTCTATTCGAAATTTGTTGCTATGTTCTGAGGCACATCGCAACGCGCTGCTAAAGGTTTTGAATGCCACATATGTGCCACAAGAGATCTCGGTCAACTAGTTAGAGGGGGTAGTAGCCCACGTGAATGCTGGAAACGGGTTAGGGTTCACTGACCTGGAGCTGACACCGAAGGGAAGAAACACAACAGCGCCATGCACATCTTGATAGAGTGTAGGGGAACAGTTATGTCCCATGTGTTGGTGGACACTGGGTCATCGCTCAATGTTCTCCCGAAGAAGGCATTGATGAAGCTGGATACGAGAGGATTGATTTGCACACCCAGTGATCTGGTTGTGAAGGCTTTCGATGGAACCAAGCGTCATGTCTTTGGAGAGGTAACTCTGCCAATCCAAGTTGGGCCGGAAACTTTTGACGCAGTCTTCTACATCATCGATATCATGCCAGCCTATAGCTGTCTGTTAGGCCGGCCATGGATCCATTCTGCTGGTGCCATGACCTCCACGTTGCACCAGAAGCTCAAGTATGCTGTGGGGGGCAGCATTGTAATTGTCTGCGACGAGGAAGACATAATGGTGAGCCATTTGTCGTCCTTCAAATATGTTGAGATGGATGGCGAGATCCACGAAACCTTATGTCAGGAATTCGAAGTTGTTAAGGTCAAAGACGTGACTCCAGTAATGATTGAGAAACCAGAGATGACTCTCTCTTCCTTCAAGGAAGCCCGGGCCGTTGTTCAAGCCGGATTTGCCCCAGGCTGGGGGCAAGTTCTAGAAATACCTAACAAATAGGACAAGTTTGGGTTAGGATACTCTCCTACTGCTAAAGCTTCCTCCTCTCACAGTGCGTCCCTAGTTAAAGGGCCGATCCAGTTTACAAGCGGCGGGGTAATATTTGAAAGTGTCAACCAGTGTCTGAAGACGGCGAAGACAGCGATTGCCATCTGGATTCCTGGATCCATCCAAGCAAACCAGGCCAGAGCCTCAACAACTGATCCATCAGGGATATCATCCAAGTGACAAGCAAAGAGTAATGATTTACTTTCTCCAATTATTGTACAACCCTATGTCCTACCCGGGGCATAGTGGTTTTATTGTCAGGGCCTTGTTTGGTTATGTACATGCATTTTACCAATAAATCAAAGGGCGTTTTTCTTCTCATTCAAATGTTGTGATCTCTGTTATTCCTGTTTTATATTTGTTTTGAAAAACAATAAAATGGCAATAGGGTTTGTGCTAACCTGCATATCCTTGTTTTAAGCTTCACCCTTGTTATTGCAGGATCCACATCGCAGATGACATCGACTCTGGACCTTCTACGACTCACTTCAACTTCGATTGCCCGATCTATCAAGCCGAAGAAGAGATTGATGAAGACGAAGACCTTCCCGAAGAGTTGGCCCGTTTGTTGAAACAAGAAGAGAAAGTCATTCTGCCTCACGAGGAAGAGATTGAGATTGTGAATCTGGGTTCTGTGGAACTTGTCAGGAACGTCGGGATAGGGGCTGCACTGTAGAGTGACGTCAAGAAGAGATTGGTCGAGATGCTTCGAGAGTATAGTGACATCTTTTCTTGGTCATACGAAGATATGCCCGGACTTGATACTGACATCGTGGTCCATCATGTGCCACTGCGAGAAGATTATCCTCCCGTCAAGCAGAAGCTTAGAAGGACACAACCAGATATGGCCGTTAAGATCAAAGAAGAAGTACAAAAGCAGATGGATGTTGGCTTCTTGGCGGTCACTACTTACCCTCCGTGGGTCGCCAACATAGTGCTTGTACCGAAGAAGGACGGTAAGGTGCGAATGTGCGTCGATTATCGGGATTTAAATAGGGCGAGCCCTAAAGACGATTTCTCGCTCCCCCATATTGATGTGTTGGTCGAGAATACAGCCCAGTTCTCCGTGTTTTCGTTCATGGATGGCTTCTCCGGCTACAATCAGATCAAGATGGCACCGGATGACATGGAGAAAACCACGTTTATTACACCTTGGGGAACATTTTGCTACAAGGTAATGCCTTTCGGTCTGAAGAACGCAGGGGCCACTTACCAACGAGCAATGGTCACTTTGTTTCATGACATGATTCACCATGAGATTGAAGTCTATGTTGATGACATGATTGCGAAGTCTCAAACGGAGGAGGGGCATCTGGTCAATTTGCTTAAGCTTTTTGAGAGGCTTAGGAAGTTCAGGTTGAGGCTGAATCCTAACAAGTGTACTTTCGGAGTACGGTCTGGAAAACTACTGGGGTTTATTGTGAGTGAAAAAGGCATTGAGGTTGATCCTGCGAAGATAAAAGCAATACAAGAAATGCCAGCGCCAAAAACTAAAAAAGAAGTTTGTGGTTTCCTGGGTAGAATAAACTAAATTGCAAGGTTTATATCTCAGCTCACGGCCACGTGTGAACCGATGTTCAAACTACTAAAAAAAGATTAGGCGATTATCTGGAACGAGGATTGCCAGAAGGCATTTGACAAGATAAAACAGTACATACAGGAACCTCCGATCTTGATACCCCCAGTGGCCGGAAGACCCTTAATCATGTACTTGACAGTTCTTGAGAATAGTATGGGGTGTGTTCTCTGTCAGCACGACGAGACAGGCAGAAAGGAGCATGCCATTTATTATTTGAGTAAAAAGTTCACAGATTGTGAATCCCGTTACTCAATGCTGGAGAAAACGTGTTGTGCACATGCATGGGCTACCAAGCGTTTACGACAGTACATGCTCAATCACACAACCATGCTAATTTCGAAGATGGATCTGATCAAGTGCGTCTTCGAGAAACAAGCGCTTTCGGGCAGGATTGCCAGATGGAAAATGGTGTTGACGGAATATGACATTCAGTATGTTTCTCAGAAGGCCATCAAGGGAAGTGTATTGTCTGAATACCTTGCCGAACAGCCGATCGAAGATTATCAGCCAATGAGATTCGAATTCCCTGATGAGGATATCATGTTTCTCAAAGCGAAAGATTGCGATGAACCGTTGCCCGACGAGGGTCCAGACAGGAAATCCCAGTGGAAATTGATATTTGACGGGGCGGTTAATTCTTACGGAAGTGGTATTGGGGCAATCATCACGACTCCCCATGGATCCCACATCCCATTCACTGCTAGATTGACGTTTCCGGTCACCAATAATGAAGCAGAATACGAAGCATGCATCATGGGTCTAGAAGAAGCGATTGATTTGAGAATCAAGAACCTAGATGTATATGGTGACTCGGCACTTGTGGTTAACCAGATTAAAGGGGAGTGGGAGACTCGTCAAACGAATTTGGTGTCGTACATGAATTATGCCAGAAGGCTGCTTCCGTTCTTTGATCGAGTGGAACTCCATCATGTGCCCAGAGCTGAAAATCAGATGGCTGATGCCTTAGCCACGTTGGCTTCGATGTATAAAGTCAATTTTTGGAATGAAGCTCCAAGGGTTGTCCTTTCTCGTCTTGATAGACCTGCATTCGTCTTTGCGATCGAGGAAGCCTTTGATGGCAAGCCATGGTTCCATGATATCCAGACCTTCCTTATGACTAAGGAGTATCTTGAGGGAGCGTCAACCCAGGATAAGAAGACTCTGAGGAGGCTGTTTGGAAATTTCTATCTCAATCCTGATGGAGTTCTGTATAAAAGAAACCACGATCTCGTGCTACTCAGATGTGTATATGAGAAAGAAGCAAGTATGCTCATGGAAGAAGTCCATGAAGGCACATTTGGTACGCACGCCGGCGGGTATGCTATGACGAGAAAGATCCTGAGAGCAGGATATTACTGGCTGACGATGGAGTCGGATTGCTTTAAATTTGCAAAGAGATGTCATAAATGCCAAATTTATGCTGATAAAATTCATGTGCCGCCGTGCCCGTTGAATGTCATGTCCTCCCCGTGGCCGTTCTCCATGTGGGGCATCGACATGATAGGCAAGATCGAGCCTACTGCATCTAACGGTCATCGCTTCATTTTGGTAGCCATCGACTACTTCACCAAGTGGGTGGAGGCAGCCTCGTATGCTAATGTGACCAAGCAAGTGGTGGCTAAATTCATAAAGAGGGGCATCATCTGTCGATACGGAATTCGCGAGCGGATCATCACCGATAATGGTTCAAATCTGAATAACAAGATGATGAAGGAGTTATGCCAAGGTTTCAAGATTGAACACCACAACTCATCTCCTTACCGGCCGAAGATGAATGGCGCGGTTGAAGCGGCCAAAAAAAACATTAAGAAGATTGTATAAAAGATGGTTATGACCTATAAAGATTGGCATGAGATGTTTCCATTTGCATTGCACGGTTATCGTCCGACAGTACACACATCAACCGGGGAAACTCCTTTCTCACTAGTGTACGGTATGAAAGTTGTCCTACCGTTATAAGTTGAGATTCCTTCTTTACGAGTTTTGGTTGACGTGAAACTCGATGAGGCAGAATGGATTAAGAACGGACTAAACCAACTCATCCTGATGGACGAGAAGAGATTAGCATCGATTGCATATGGTCGTCTGTACCAGAGCCGAATGAAGAAAGCTTATGATAAGAAGGTGCGTCCTAGAAGCTTTCAGACGGGTGATCTCGTCCTGAAGAAGATTCTTCCTCCACACTCCGATCACAGGGGAAAGTGGACTCCCAATTATGAAGGTCCGTACATCGTCAACAAGGTCTTCTCGGGAGGAGCCTTGTTGTTATCCACAATGGATAGCGAAGATTTTGCATCCCCGGTGAACGCGGACGCAGTTAAAAAATACTTTGCTTAAAAATGACCCGCTGGAAGGAAAAAAGAGTATCCAGGTAAAAATGGGGCATCTCGGCGAGCCATAAAAAGGAAAAGGTTCGGGCAAAAGTTA
The DNA here is from genome assembly GCA_963859935.3 of Lathyrus sativus. Taxonomy (NCBI): domain Eukaryota; kingdom Viridiplantae; phylum Streptophyta; class Magnoliopsida; order Fabales; family Fabaceae; genus Lathyrus; species Lathyrus sativus. The sequence goes on along the minus strand of OZ012740.1, from coordinate 180,255,339 downwards.
GGGATATAAATGAAAGAATGTACACCCACAAAGTCGAAAACCCGGAAGGGCGACTTTGGCAAAAAAGGGTATCCCGGTGAATCGAAAACCCGAAAGGGCGGTTCAGGCAAAAGTTAGGGATTTGAAAAGCAAATGACTGCGTTCCGCGTGTGGACTTTCATTGTTTAGTGGTTTGGAAGACCTGAGGGTCGTCTATCTGAATCAATCTCTTCTGAAGCTGAAGCGTCGGAGGAGTATCGAAGTCGAGTGGGTCATAGAGGGATCAACTCATGGTGTTCGTCTATGCCACATTGCCGACATTTGTGTATATACTGATGTATATTTATGTTATTATACTTGCGCAACTTCCTCATTCCAGGAGCTTGCATCTGTTGTAAAACATTTTTTCCCATTCAGGGGTTCGTTATCAATGAAACATATACTATTCAGCAATCATGTGTGTTTGTTTAGCATTTATCTATTTTGTTTGCAAAAAAACGCCCGGTGTTTTTGACAAAATGCACATACATAAACTTGCGGGCCTAGGCCGATAATTGTTGAAACATTGAATTACTCGAACATTGTCGCAGGATGCTAACCTTGATAGGTCCCTTTGAGAAGGGTATCTTGTCTGTTTGTTTGTGTTGTTGCAGGTATGGCATATTCCAGGCGGTACGCCGTATGTTTTCCAAGCAGGACGATTCCTTCTTCCCGAGCAAGTTCAGCAGCGTCTCCCTACGGAGTCTGAACATGGGACCGCGAGCATTGATATGTCTCCCCGAGCAGAGAAGATTCTCCCCACCCAGATGCATCCTAGGAAGGATCATCATCTCCCCAGCTGAGTCATGCACTGAAGCGTATACCCATTCCCAGCACTGAGTCAATGTGCAGTTCTCTCGTAGAAGACTATTCGTAAGTGTGCAGCTTCCGATGGTCCCAGACTGAAGTCTTCGGCGAAATTGAAATTCCCCACAGAGTTGTATTCTCCTCGGCAAGAAGGATGATTCCTTCTTCCCCATCCGAGTTGGTAGTTCCCCAAGAGAGCTGAGTCCTTAGAAGCCGTCAGGGCCATGATTGGTTTTCCCCAGTAGAATGTTGAATAGCTGATGCCGTATTTCCCCATTGGAGTCGTTATCTCTAGGAAAGTTTTGCCGCGAAGGCCGTGCAGTTTATTTCTGCGATTAATATCGTTTCCCTCGACAGTTTGTGGTTTGAATACCCGGTTGAGCGGGTCCCAGTTCTCGGAGAACTTTTTCCCCCTGCAGCAGTCGACTGAAATTCAGTTCCCCAGGCGGAGTCCAATTGAGATTGGTGTGACTTCTTCTCCTTGGCAGGATGATTCCTTCTCTCCACCAGAGTGGTCCTTTCTCCTTGACAGGAGGATTTTCCCTTCAGCATTTATTTTGCTGATGGGGTCATAGCATTTTGCATGATTGCATAGCATTTCCCCTAAAAACGCGTAACATTTCCACTATGTGGAGCATTGCGCCATTGTCAATCACATGCATATGAAACATGAGCTAGGTCGTTACCGTTCTTGTTTTGCAGGTGTTCCCTCTGCAGAATGGTCTGCTCGAGATGATTCTTGAATTCCCCAGCGAAGTGATTTGCTCAAGATGATTCTTGAATTCCTCAGCGAAGTTGTTTGCTTAAGATGATTCTTAAAATCCCCAGTGAAGTCGCCAGAGTTAGTTGCTCAAGTTGATGCTTAGAGTCCCCGGCAGGGTGTTTGCTCAGGATGATTCCTGAAATCTCCAGCGGAGTTATTGGTTCAGGGTGATTCTTGAAGTCCCCGGCGGAGTTATTTGTCCAAGATGATTCCTGAAGTCCTCAGCAGAGTTGATTCACCCGGAATGATTTCTGGATCCCCGAAGCAGAGTTATTTGATAGTTCTCCAGAATCCCCAGCGGAGAGGTGTCATCCTCAGCAGGTCCTAAACATAGAAGTTGAAATTTCCTTGAAGACTTGATGATTGAAGTCCGGCAGCGGTGCCAAAACCCCAGACTTACTGATGAAGTCTAACTGCGATGTCAAAGCAGTTCTCCCAGCTGACGCGGAGTGCCTGACGGTAAAAGAATGTATATCCTTATTGGTTCGTGATTGATTAAGGATTCCATTTGAAGACTTACTGATGAAGTCCAGCTGTGATGTCGAAGCAGTTTTCCTAGCTGACGCAAGGTGCCTGACGACAAAAGATTGTGTATCCTTATTGATCCGTGAATGATTAAGGATCCCATTCCAGACATACTGATGAAGTCTAAATGCGATGACGAAGCAGTTTGCCTAGCTGACGCAGAGTGCCCGATGGCAAACGATTGTATATCCTTAGTGGTTCCTGATTGATTAGGGATTCCATTTGAAGACTTATTGACGAAGTCCAACTATGATGTCGACGCAGTTCTCTCAGCTGATGCGGAGTGCCTGATGGCAGAAGTTTGGATATCCCTATTTGGTTCATGATTGAACGAGGATTTTATTTCAGACTTGCTAACGAAGTCTGGCTGACGCCCAAGATGTTCTTTGAATGCCCGACGGCATAATTAACTTGATTGTTAAAAAGTTCCTAATGACCTGATGAGTCCCGAGGAATCCTTCTGCCGCAGAATGCCTGACGGCAATACCAGCTATGTATCGCCGATTACTGAATGACCTGTGATCCCTTGATGACTTGAGGAAGAAGCTACAACGAATCTGATGATCATCCTGACGGAGATTTGAGACTAGTCTCTCATTCACCGGTTACCGAGTAACCGGTGATTCCTTATTGACTTACTGATGAAGTCCGACAAAGATATTGTCGACGTGCCTAGGGACACGATGAGTCCATAGGTGGCGATAAGGAATTCTTCTGCAGTGGCGCAGATTGCCCGACGGCATAATCAACCACCATTCACCAGTTACCGAGTAACCGGTGATCCCTTATTGACTTACTGATGAACTCCGACAAAGATGTTGTCGACGTTCCTAGCGACATGATAAGTCCATAGGAGACGATAAGGAATTCTTCTGCAGTGGCGCAGAATGCCCGACGACATAATCATCCATCCTTCACCAGTTACCGAGTAACCGGTGATCCCTTATTGACTTAATGATGAAGTCCGACAAAGAGGTTGTCGACGTGCCTAGCGACATGATTTGTCCATAGGCGTCGATAAGGAATCCAGCTATCCTTCACCAGTTACCGTGTAACCGGTGACCCCTTGATGACTTGAGGATGAAGATCTACAGCAAAATCAGATGATCGCCTTGACGGAGATTTGAGATTAAACCCTTCATCAATTACCGTGTAACCAGTGATCTCTTGATGACTTGAGGAGGAAGCTGCGGTGAAAGATGATGATCATCCTGACGGAGATTTGGGCCAATTGTCGTGCAACTACCATTTCAGACTTCATAGATTGTCCTACCAATCGGAGTATCGTTTACTTGTGCGGTTGGTAAAATTCCGGTTACCGTGTGACCAATTCACCAGCAGAGTTGCCGTGCAACTATCATGTTCATTTTTGAAGATGTTCCTACCAATCAAAGTATCATTTACCTGTGCGGTTGGAAGATCACCTGTTGGCGTGTAACCGGTGATCCCTTGATGATTTGAGGGCATAGATGATTATCCTGACGGAGGTTTGAGATTTATCCTTCACCAGTTACCGTGTAACCGGTGATCCCTTGATGATTTGAGGATGCAATGATATCAGATAAATCAGAGAGTCATCCTGACGGAGGTTCAGATCAGTATTTCTCCAGCTAGTTGCGGTGCAACTATTATTTCAACTTCTGAAGATTTGTCTCCATCAGAGTACCATGTACTTGTGCAATTGGCAAATTTCTGGGTTTGTTGGTATATAACCGTCTTTTACCTTGATTTCTTGAGAGCTGTCCGCTTCTCACCCAGTCAGGTCCAAGCCGTTTGAATAGGGGCAGCTGTTGCACCCCAAAAATTTGCTCAACATTTTCTCTACCTAGCTTATGTTTCATTTCATTCACATTAGCATTATCATTTGCATTTCATTGACATGTATGCAGGAGATCAAGAGGTATGATTACCAATCAAGAGCTATACAAGACTATGAGGCTAGATAAGAAGGTTATTCAGATATTCAAGGGTTGATATCCTTGTCAGAGAAGTTAAAAGATCCTCAGAGAGATTGGTTGAAACCAAGAATGTATGTCTCCTAACTTAAGAGTTGTGGAAAGCCATCAGATGATTCTGAAGCCATGAATTTAGACTTGAGGTCTTGAGAGAGCTCATGAGAAGTGTTGAGGATCACTTTGAGGCCTGGACAGGTCGTTGTGCAAGATTAAGAAGACTCAGCCACGAGTGGTGCAGCTAGGGTTTGACTGGGTCAACCCTAAGTCAACTGATGATTTGAAGGAAGTTGAGACTTAATTCAAGACCCATGTGACCATGGATGGATACATTGAGATGTTCTAAGTATGATTCCAAAGTCAACTCATCATGATTGAAGAGTTTGAGAAGTTTCAGGCTAGGGTTTCTAAGACTTGACAGTGTAAAATCCCCTAACTTGACCCCTGACTTCCAGGACATTTAACTCAAGACATGATCTTCATCTCATCTTGACCCCAACATGATTGTTGTAGGGCATGATCTTAGATTTAATTTGAGTACTAGAAGTCCTTGATAGGGTTCACAGAACTCAAGTTATGAGCCAGACAAGTTACATGTCATCTGAGGCATGTGAATTTGGAGCTTGAAAGTTACCCAACTTGCATGACACTTTTACCCTAGAAGGATGATTCCTATGAACTTTTATTCAACATGAATGTTGTTCCTTATTCTCTTAGCTTTCCATAGAGTACTAGAAGTCCATGACTGGATGTGTAGAACTCAAGTTATGTCTTTGACAAGTCAAGGGTATTTTGGGTATTTGAGATTATAGGCCATTTTCAATCATAGGTCAAAATCTCCAACTTGCACTTGTCAAATGGATTTTTGTTCAACATGGAACTTGTTCAAAATGTGGTTTTTAGGTTAACCAAGAGCTCATGGTGAATAGATTTGGCTCATATCAAAGATTGGTGTGAAGTGGTTTGAATAAAGAAGAAATTCAAAGGCATTTTTGGTGGGAAATTGAAATAAATGATTATGGGTCCAAAACAAGTCAAATAACCACTCATTTTAATCAGAAATCATGTTTTAGAGACATTGGCAATTGTGGATTTTTCATTTGAAGTATGCTTCATGGCCTTTCATAAGGTTTCTTCATTTGTAAGTTACATCACACAAATCATTCACCAAGGCAAATTGAAGACTATTTGTGATCTGAATTCACTCAAGGATTGTTCAGCAAGCTGACCAAAGCTTCCTAAGCACGTTTTAGTGGGAATTTCATGCATTTCCATATGAAACATTTTGAATAAAGTTGGAGTTGGATTTTTGATTTTGGCCTTGGGCCTTACCTCTAGAAGCTTCCAAATCATTCTATAAAGGTCTAGGAACTCATCAGAAACAAGGTTGGTGATTGATTGGGGCTGAGAGCAGAGTTTGCCATTGGAGCTTGAAGGAGAAAAGTGCAAGATTGAATTTCTGATTGAGGCCATTTCAAGTGCGATTGAAGCTTCAATCTTCTTCTAACATCATCACTGATTGGATCTGGAACGTTTTGGAGCAAGAATCAAGCCAGAAACGCCTCAAATCGAAGCCTGAAACTAGGTTTTTTATTCTCGAAATTACACTCAATTCATGCGTTTTCAATGCCTTAGAATCATGTGGTTAGGTTTACCTTAGGTTGTAGATGATTTCTAGGCGGAGAATTGGAGGATTAGTGACAATCTAGGATTAGATCCGTTTTCGGTTGAGATTTGTAATTTGTGATTCTTGGAGTTTTAGATCGTTTAGGTAGGATATTTGGATTCCTCATTAAATTTCGTGCAAGTTTCATTCAAGAATCGTTGCATTTGGTGGATTATTGAGGGAGATGTGTGGTTTGGGAGATTGCCGGAAATGCTCTGTCACCGTCGGCCATGGCTGGTCTGCGCGCGTTTTTCATAACTTGCAGAAATTCAAAAAGGAAGAAGATGCAATCTAAGTCGTCCGTGCGTTTGGGAAGAGAGACTAAGTCACTGCATCCAGGGGTGGCGAGCGCGCCACGTACCCCATCCCCCCAAGCGACGTCGTTTCGCTTTAGTAAGGATCCAAGTCTTTCAATGCGCTGTGTGATCATAGAGAGCGCGAGTTTGATTCCCCTTGTGAACGTTTTTTATTAATGTTGAAACTGAACTGAGATGCATTATTTTGCTTGGGCTTTGGCTGTTTTCATACTGTTCGCGCCTCCCCTAGTTAGGCCCAAGCATGAATTACACATGAATTACCTGCTTAATGCACCTCCCTGAACATTTTTGTGAGAATATTAATTTGTTGAATTTCTCTTTCAATTGGGCCTTGCGCCTAGGTACTTTTTGCACCTCCCAGTCTTGGGCCCAAGCGAGAAATAGCCTTGTTTTCTTACCAGATGCACCCCTCCCAGTTATGTGTTTTAATTTCTTTTCTTTTATTTTTTGTTTAATGCTTGTTAGAATTAAATAATAAAAAAATAGCAAATGTTACAAATAAATTCTGAAAAAAATGGTGATTATAGATTTAGATGTTTCGGATTTTATCATGCTTTGCATTTTAATTTTCCATGCATTTTCCATTTTATTTCATATTTTCTTTGTAATGCATTTGTAATAATGAAATAATGATGTTATGAATTTGTTAATTTTCTTTCTCTCTCATATTTTGGAGTTTAATCTTGGACTTTTGTGTGCTGGCTGTAAGCATGATAATATTGTTATGTGATTTTTGTTGGATTTTTTAGATCATTTAAAATATGATTTTAGTTTAGTTGTTTAGGAGTGCTCTTTACTGGATCTCTTTAGTGATACCTTTCAACTTAGGATATTATTAGAGGACTTAGAAATTGAATTAGGTCCTGATTTTTGAACTGTAGATCTTTAACAAGTGCATGTTCCCATAGAAAAATAATTAGATTTTTAGGATGTGCTTTGATATTTTAGATAGAATATTCAAGTTGATTGTTCATTTGGTGCTTCAACTTCGGTGATTGTTTGGAATGGACTCAAAGTGGGCTTTTCTTGCATGGTGGGCTTATGGTTCCTATTGGAGGATATCATGGACATGATGAAGCTTTTGTGGAGTGGCTGGTGGAGCTTGGATTGGAGCTTTTCTTTCCTTTTTGTTAGCTTTTTGTAGCTTATAAGATTAGGGTTTTAGGAGAGAGCTTTAGAAATAGTTTTTTTTCTTCAAATAATGGTTGGTTTCATTCACCTTCCATTCCCATCCTATGATTCAAAGTCCTCATGTTAAAGTCTCATCTCTCCTTTGGAGGGATGTGTGACATTTACAATGAGTAGAACTTTTGAGGATGCCTTTCTCTGATGACTGGTTGAGTGTAGGGATGGATTCCTTTAGTTTCATGTCTGCTTCCCATTATCAAATAATCATCTTGTTGATTCTCTTCATTCTTGGTGGAGTGCATTTTTAAAGCTTGAAGATGGAGTACCCCTTTCTTTCTCTTGAAGATGGTGGACTTGAAGAACAGTTACAAACTTTGGATTGGATTGCTGTCAGAAGATTGCTCTGCTGTGGAGTTTGCTGGCTTGTTTTCCCTGTTTGTCTGTTTTCTTCTTGTGCAACTGTATTGATGTGACTTGATTGGTGTGATGCATTTAGATTAGGTCATGTAGTTGAATAAGCCTAAGAGCATCCTAAGGGTTGAGCTTCTCCCCTTGCTTGTATTGCATTAGAGGTTGAGTTTCTCCCTCTGCTTGTATTTTTATTGTGTGGCTTTGCTTGCTGGAATTTGGTAGAGCTCAGCTCCCTTGCCTATGTGGTTTGTGGCCTTTGCGCCTTGTTTGCTTAGAATTTGAGCTTGGCTCCTTCTGCTTGGTTGTTGCATACATGCATTTCATTTACAGTTGTTCCCTGTACTGTTTACTGTTTACTGTTTAAGCTGATGCTTTACCTGTTTTTGTACACCATTGACATGACCCCCTAGGAATCTCACTTCCTTTGATAAGGAAGTGATAATTAGAACTTTAGGTTGAAACCTATGCATGATAACTTCTAGGAGTTCCCTGTTTCGAACCTCAACCATAGGATGAATCCTTGGCATGACAACATTAGGACTTGATAGTCTCCCCTTATTTGAGCCTGTTCTCTCTTCTCATCTTAAAACAAATTAAAATACAGTAATAAAGGTTAACTGACGTCGTACGTTACGAGCCTTAAGCTACTTGAGAAAGAGTTGTTGGGTAGTTCTTTTCAACAGCTTGGACGTTAAGTATGGCACCCTTTGGGTGACATGCGACGCATTCACTCTCAGGTCATAGTCTCTAGTGCGATATTGGTTGCAAACATCCATAAAAAACAGTTCTTCCGTAAAAGACAGAAAACAAATTTCAAACCTTTTTTCCCCGTGGGCCCGTAATTCAAAGGAAGCTTTTATGAAGAAAAGAGTGTCGTTAACTCCCAGTTCTACCGCAAACGGTAACACCTAAGTCTCCAAGGGTCGAGCTGCGTACACCAAACTGCTGGAACTGTTTGTTAACCCTACTCGGAAAAATAGATGAATCTGAATTGTCGTAAACTGTATTAACCCAAACTACGTAAGCTCTGATCTCTCATATCTATTGAGAGTACGTAGGCACAATACTGACGTATTGGCGAGCCACCTTCCCCGTAACCCGTAGTTAGCCGAACTACGTAGACTCTGATTTCTCATTCTCTGATGAGAATACATAGGCATAAAGTGCGACGCTTTGCCGAGTCACTTTCTTTTCTTTTCAGATTGGCCTTGATAGGTAGATAGCAAAATAAACCCGTCAGATAAACATAACAAGCATGGATCCCATCGATTACGATGGACGTGAGGGGTGCTAATACCTTCCCCTTGCGTAACCGACTCCCGAATCCAGACAATGGTTGTGATGACCTTGTCTTATACCTTTTCGTCAGGTTTTTTCCGATCGTTTCCTTTCTCGTTCTGAGGGATAAATAACGAAAGGTGGCGACTCTTTCTCGTTCTGAGGGATAAATAACGACTTTGAATCACAAATGTGCTTGAGACTTCAGCTGAGGATAATTGAAGTAAAATCCTTGATAAGAAATGTTGCTTTAAGTGATTAAGATTGGCCAGATGCAGTTACTTGCCATAATCCCTAACTTTTCCCTAGATTGCCCTCTCAGGTTTTCAATCTACCAGAATGATTAAATCTGTTTTTGTCTCTAATTTTTGCCTGGACCGCCCTTTCGAGTTTTCAATCCACTGAGACACTCATTTTTCCCTAAGCCTCCCTTTCGGGTTTTCAACTTAGCGAGCTGTTCTTTTATTTTTAGGCGAAGTATTTCTTGAGTGCATCGGCATTCACAGGACAAGTGAACTCTTCACCATCCATAGTTGTAAGAATTAATGCACCGCCAGAGAAGGCTCTCTTATCAACATATGGGCCTTCATAATTAGGAGCCCACTTGCCCCTAGAATCAATGGTAAAAGTCGAGATCTTTTTGAGCACGAGGTCGCCTTCTCTGAACACACGAGGTCGAACCTTCTTATCAAATGCTTTCTTCATTATTTGTTGATACAATTGGCCATGACACAAAGTTGTCATTCTCTTCTCTTCAATCAAATTCAACTGGTCTGGTTTACTCTGACACCATTCAGCCTCAGACAATTCAGCTTCCATCAAAACTCTCATAAAAGGGATTTCAACCTCTATCGGGAGCGCTGCTTCCATACCATAAACAAGATAGAAAGGGGTTGCCCTGTTGAAGTGCGAACGGATGTACGATACCCATGTAGAGCAAAAGGGATCATATCATGCCAATCCTTGTATGTAACAACCATCTTCTGAATTATCTTCTTAATGTTCTTATTAGCAGCTTCAACAGCCCCATTCATCTTAGGTCTGTAAGGAGAAGAATTATGATGGTCAATCTTAAACTCATCACATAATTCCTTCATCATCTTTTTATTCAGGTTTGACCCATTACCAGTGATAATCTTGCTCGGAACACCATATCGACAGATGATTTGGTTCTTGTTAACAGGACCACTACTTGCTTGGTCACATTGGCATATGATGCCGCTTCAATGCATTTGGTAAAATAATCAATAGCCACCAATATAAAACGGTGTCCATTTGACGCTTTATGTTCAATCGTTCCAATCATATCAATGCCCCACATGGAGAAAGGCCATGGAGAAGAGATAACATTGAGAGGAGTTAGAGGTACATGAATTTTGTCAGCATAAATCTAGCATTTTTTACACTTCTTCATATACTTACAACAGTCAGATTCCATCGCCAACCAATAGTAACCTGCCCTTAACATCTTCTTAGCCATTGCATGTCCATTGGCATGGGTACCAAAGGATCCTTCATGAATTTATTTCATCAACATGTATGCTTCGTGTCTATCCACGCATCTGAGCAAGATCATATCATAATTTCTCTTATACATCACATCATCATTCAAGAAGAAACTACCAGCCAATCTTCTCAAAGTTTTCTTATCCTCTTGGATGTCCCAAATGGGTACTCTTGATTCTGAAGAAAACATTTAATATCATGATACCAAGGTTTATCATCAACAACCTCTTCAACTTCAAACACATGAGTTGGTCTATCAAGACGCATCACATCGATCTTTGGTACATCATTCCAATGATTTACCACAATCATGGAGGATAAAGTTGTTAAAGCATCTGCCATTTGATTCTCTGATCTTGGTATATGGTGAAACTCAACCTTATTAAAGAAAGTTGACAACCTTCTTGCATAATCACGATAAGGAATCAAATCAGGTTGACGCGTCTCCCACTCCCCTTTAATCTGATTAATCACCATAGCTGAATCTCCATATACATCAAGGATCTTGATTCTTAAATCAATAGCTTCTTCCAAGCCCATAATACATGCTTCATACTCAGCTGCATTATTTGTGCAAGTGAAAACCAACCTTGCGGTGAAAGGAATAGGAGAACCATGAGGGGTAACAATAATTGCTCCAATACCCTTGCCATACTCATTAACAGCTCCATCACAAATCAAACCCCAGCAGAACCCAGGCTCAGGCCCTTCTTCAGGTAATGGTTCCTCACAATCTTTAACCTTTAGATACATCACATCCTCATTAGGAAAATCGAACCAGATAGGTTGATAATCATTAATTGGCTAGTGTGCCAAATGATCAGCCAAAACACTTCCTTTTATTGCTTTTTGAGTTTGATACTTGATATCATATTCTAACGACAACATTTGCCAACGAGCAATCCTCCCAGTTAAAGCAGGCTTTTCAAAGATATACTTGATTGGATACATTTTAGATATCAGCCAACTTGTACAGTTCAACATATACTGGCGGAGGCGCTTGGCAGCCCAAGCTAAAGCACAACATGTATCTTCAAGCATTGAGTACCGAGACTCACAATCGGTGAATTTCTTGCTCAAATAATAAATGGAAAATTCTTTTCTCCCAGATTCATCTTGTTGACCCAGAACACAGCCCATAAACTCTTTTAGCACGGTCAAATACATGATCAAAGGTTTTTCTTCCATGGGAGGAGACAAAATAGGAGGTTCAAGTAGATACTCTTTAACTCTTTCGAAAGCCTTCTAACAGTCTTCTGTCCAAACACAACCCTGATCTTTGCGAAGAAGCTTGATGATCGGCGCATATGTGGCAGTTATATTGGATATAAATTGGGAGATATAATTCAAACGTCCCAAGAATCCTTTCACTTGTTTTTTGTTTTAGGTGCAGACATTTCCTGAATAGCTTTAACTTTACTAGGATCAACTTCAATGCCTTTCTGACTGATAATAAAGCCTAACAACTTTCCAGAACGGACACCAAAAATGCATTTATTAGGATTCATACGGAGCTTAAACTTTCTCAAATGTTGAAACAGCTTCAATAAGTATTCAATATGATCTTCAGTCTTTGACTTACAAATCATATCATCCACATAGACCTCAATTTCTTTATGCATCATATCATGGAATAGAGTGGTCATAGCTCTCTGGTACGTTGCACCAGAATTTTTCAAATCGAAGGGCATCACTCTATAACAAAATGTTCTCCATGGTGTAATGAATGTTGTTTTCTCCATATCCTCAGGCGTTATATTTATTTGATTATAACTGGAAAATCCATCTATAAATGAAAAGATATTGAACTTAGCAGTATTATCTACCAGCAAATCAATGTGTGGCAGTGGAAAATCATATTTTGGACTTGCTTTATTCAAATCTCTATAGTCAATGCACATTCGTACTTTTCCGTCTTTCTTCAGAACAGGCATAATATTGGCCACCCATTGAGGATACTCAGCAGTCACAAGAAAACCAACATCAATCTGCTTTTGAACCTGGTCTTTAATCTTCACAGCCATGTCAGGATGAGTTCTCCTTAATTTCTGCTTCACAGGTGAACATTCAGGCTTCAATGGAAAACGGTGCTCCACAATATCAGTATCAAGACCAGGCATGTCTTGATAGGACCAAGCAAACACGTCAACATATTCTCTAAGAATCTCTACCATCCGCTTCTTAACATCTGACTGAAGTAGTGCCCCAATCTTGACTTCTTTCTTATCATCATCAGAACCCAGATTAACCAATTCCACTGGCTCTTCATTAGGTTGAATGGTCTTTTCCTCGTGCTCAAGCAATTCGGAAATTTCATCAAGAATTTCTTCAACATCCTCCTCTTCCGCTTTAAACACAAGGAACTCAAAGTTGGGAGAGGGCATAGGGTCATTATTTTCAATGGGTTTAACAATCAATCTGCACAATGATTTGTGTTTGATTTTAGAACATGAACAAGAAGTGCAAGTATTATGCAGATAAAAATGATCATCGCATTGTTGTTTTTTGGTTCTTTATGTTACCATTTTTTAAAAATAAAGAAAAAAGGGAAAACAACATATGGATAAACAGAATAACATTTTATTGATGATGATAAAAGTTGAAACAAAGCCCTCACAAATACACTTTCACCTTGGGCAGAGTGAAAGGATTTTTTTGAAAGAAACAAAAACAAATTACTTTGCGATCCAATTCTGGCATATCAATCCATGCATCTCAAAGTTGGGTGTTTCTTCCTCTTGATCATCCTCAGTGATAGCACTAACTTCATACTAAAATCTCTTAAGTCTTGGTCGAGGAGAGTAGAATGATACATATGCATCTTCTGTCTCAGAATCATATCCCAGATCTTCCAAATAAGGCTCCCAGTCTTCAATAGGAATGTAATCATTTTTAGAACCATATGAGATGTAACCCTCAGAGTCATCTTCAACAATTGCAGTTGTAGAATGATCTTTGGTATGGATGAATCCAGCACTTCAAAAAACATCATGAATATTCTTCAGCTCTTTGCGGGTTGAACCAGATGTAAAACCCAAACCAGCTCTATCTCTTTTCTCAGCAACTTCAATAACTCGACCTCATTTATCAGCTTGGCCACTCTCCAACATATGTTGTGCATCTTTTAGAGAAGAAATGGACACTTCATTCTTCTTAACAACATTATCAACCATAGAAAGAGCCTGGAACGGAGTTCCAATATCCTCGCCAGCATCAATATAGGAAAAATATGACAAACTGCTTACTAACATAGCATGTTCTCCACCAACAACAAAAAGTTTACCATTATGCACGAATTTTAACTTTTGGTGGAGTGTCGAAGTGACAGCTCCGGCTTCATGAATCCACGGGCGTCCTAGAAGACAACTGTAAGCAGGATGAATATCCATGACCTGAAAAGTAATCTGGAATAAGCACGAACCTATCTTGATAGGGAGATCAACCTCTCCAATCACAATTTTCTTTGAGCCATCAAAGGCTTTCACAATAATCCCACTTAATCTCATAGGAGTACTTTGATAAGGCAATCTGGACAAAGTAGATTTTGGCATCACATTCAATGATGACCCAATATCAACTAGCACATTGGATAGAGCGTCCTCCGGGCAATTCATGGAAATATGGAGAGCCAAATTATGATTTCTTTCATGCTCGGTCAACTCTTCATCACAAAAGCTCAGATTATTACACACAGTGATATTGGCAACGATGTTATCAAACTGATTAACAGTCACACCATGATCTACAAAAGCTTGTTCCAATATTTTCTGCAACGATTCACGATGAGCCTCAAAGCTCATTAACAGAGATAAAACAAATATTTTTGATGTTGTATGCAATAGTTAATCTACCATATTATATTCACTCTTCTTGATCAATTTCAAAACCTTATCATTATCTGATTTCTGGTTCACGTCGCTTGATTGACTGGATTCAACAGAAGTCTTCAACTGAGCTTGCTTACCCACAACATCTTCACTTGTTTTCAAGGGTACATTAGCAAAGACTCGACCACTTCTGGTCACGCGTCCTACATCAAAAATAGTCACAACTGAGGGAAGAGAAGGAATGGGAACCTCTTTTCCATCCTCTAACATAGTAGTATTGTATTTGTAGGGAACAACCTTATCTGATTCATATGGTACTGGGCTAGGAAAACGAATGACCAAAGGCGTCACATCAGATTTCTGACTATTGTAAGCAATTACGACTCGTTCCAGGATGTGGAAACGTGGAACTATGACATTCACCTCATTATCAACTTCATTTTTGTTTGCAGTAACTTGAATCAGGCTCTGATCAATCATCTTTTGTAAGTCCCTCTTTACAATCACACATCCACTAGGGTTTACCGAACAAATACAGCAAGCGGCATAATCATGTTCATCATGAAAACTCAATCAAAGTAGCATGTATCTCAACAAGCGACCTCCAAATCCAGCGAATATCGAAAATGCGTTATGTACCAAGACACCCATATACCATATTGACAGTCGCGTTCCCATGATTAGGCAACGGATTTGATTGCACATTAGGGTTGGTATCTTCAAAAGGCAGAATACCATTTTTTACGAGCTTTGCAACTTCATATTTCAGAGGATAGAAATTTTCAATATCATGCCCATGGGCACCTTAATGAAATGCACAATGGGCATCTGGCTTATACCACCATGGAATTTCAGTAGGAACATCCGGCGGGTCACGAGGTTGAACTAAATTTTTCTTTATCAAAGCCGGAAATAATTCAGTATACGTCATTGGAATGGGATCAAATTGTGTTTTCTTCTGCGCACGACCTTGCTGAGTTGTTTTCTGTTGGAAACGTGGTTGATAACTTGAAGTAGCTTGAGCGGCAGGAGCGACATTGATGACTGGCGTAACAAACGCTACATGTTGCTGACAATGACTACCATTGTTGTTCACAACCCTACGTCTTCTAGACCTCTCTTGAGAGATGGAATTAGTTTCTCCATCTTTTTTCTTAGAAAAACCAAAACCAAACTTCTTCGTATTTCCAGAACTACCTTATTTAGTCAGACGTACCTCATGATAGCTTCCTCTAATCTTATTCCCAAATTAACCATTTCTGCAAAATCACTAGGAGCGCTTGCGAAAAATAGCGTTCGCGTCCCTTTCCCTTCTCTTAGGGTTCGCTGAATATGGTTTCTTCGTTCCTCCCGAAAAGGATCCACCACCATTTCAAATCTTCCCAGACTTTCCCACTTTCGATTTGCTCACCAGCAATTACCAAATCAGAAAACCCTGCAGACATACAGCCTATCATCTTCTCAAAGTACACACCAGGTAGCGAAGCCATGAACAGGTCAATCAACTCCCTTTCAACCATAGGGGGTTGTACTCTTGCAGCTAAATCCCGCCACCTCTAGGCGTATTCCTTGAAGCTCTCAGTACTCTTCTGCGATACACTATGCAATTGTACCCTGTTTGGTGCTAAATCACTATTATACTGATAGTGATGCACAAAAGCTTCGGCCAATTCTCTCCAGCTGCGAATATGAGTTCTCTCAAGCCCCATATACCATTCCAAAGACACCCCTGCCAGACTGTCTTGGAAAAAATGCATCAGCAGCTTTTCATCACTGGAGTAAGCAGACATTTTCTTGAAATACGCCCGAATATGCACTCTTGGACAAGTCGTCCCTTTGTACTTATCAAAATTGGGCACTTTGAATTTGGGGGGAATCCGGACCCCTGGAACCAATCCAAGATCAGGCATACAAGGCCTAAAGAGTTCTGATTCTCAAAAGATTTCATCTTCTCCTCGATCAGTTTAAACCTTCGGTCAGCTTCAGTTTGTAAACCACCCTCCATATCTCTCATGGAAAACACATCATCCTGATTATCTTCCCAATGAGGGCCAGCAGCCCCGTGCACAACGCACACACTTCCATTACCAACAACGTTTCCATTCTCATTCGCATCTCCTCCGCCCAGAGGTACGACAACAGTAGGAATACCCTGTGGGATAGATCCACCGATCTGTGGAGGAATAACACCAGCGCCTCCATGCAAAACACCATCTTTGTCAACCCGTGCTATCAACGGCTGGACCAAAGTCCTCAACTGTTCCTGCCCACTAGCAACAGTCTGCATCAACTCCATCAATTGAGCCATGCGAGTCCTGACTTCCTGCAATTCGGCTTGAACTTGATCCATCACTTTCCGTTGATTCCCTCGAGTTGGATACCTATAGAAACTAAACTCCTCAACTTCCTCAATCCTGAACTAAAGAAAACCAAGCAGAGTTAGGAACAAAAGCCACTGAGAACACCTGCAATGAAAATGAAAATGCAAGATGCAAAATGCAAACATGTATATATGCAACAGGGAAATTCCCCCCGGTTCTAGTTCTGAGAATAACAGGATGACAATGGAGAACCTGCGGATAAGCACAGAGAAAAACCTCATATATAAAGATGAACAACCAAACAGGCAGCGTACCAGCATAACACTGAGTACAAACAGAATGACCTCAACCAACAAGCCTGGTGATGGTCAATACAATAGTGACAACAAGCTACAAGGAAATAAAAACATCAAGTGCGACGCCAGGCCCGAAACTCCTCTAACAACTCCTGTGTCTCGGTATGGTCCGGTCTGGTGAGCAACCCCTGGATGAGTAGCTCTCGCTGGATAATAGTGTGCTGCAGATTCTCAACATGGTCTTCCCAAGCGTCTTCACCAAAGACGTCTTCCAACCTGCGCCTCTTTGAACCAGCCCTAGCTCTGAAATCCTCCAAGGTTGCAAGCGCTTCGTGCAGCTTACACTCACTGTGTCGTCTGAGCGAGGCTTCATCTGAAATCCTCTCGTCTTTCTCTCTGATCTGAACCTTCAGCTTGTTGATCTGTTGTTTCAACCCATCTTCACGTGCTTTATTGTTGGTGAGAGTTGCATTCCGCTGCACGTTGAACTTCGATATCTCTAGATAAACTCTGTCTAATTCTTTCTTCTTGGAAGCAAGAACATCACTAACAGCTTTGAGATCTAAACCCAAATGCTCTCGAGAACTAGTTTGCTTGGTCAAGTCCATACCCAAACTATTCACCAGCTCAGTCTGCCTCTTCAAAGAATAAGTCGCTTTATTCTTCTCGCCCTGAAGCTGAGTAATCTTATCTTCCAACTTCTCATTAGCCTTCCACAATTCTTCTTTTTCAGCCCACACCTGATTATACTTCTGGATGTCAACTATAGTGGGTTCTTCAATCACAAGAGGACACGCAGGCTTAGCAGATGGGTAAGGCATCATCAACTTCTCGGCCCTGCTCTGACTCCAAACCAAATAGGGGTCATAGGCTTGACTATTTCTCTTCCCTAAGGAAACCTTCCCTCTTTTGTGGACATTGCTCCAAGCATGCTCGACTCTGGCTAAGGTATCCCCCTCCAATAACCCGGTGAGATACAGAGATTCCTATTTCTCTTCATCCTTCGGAGGACTTCTCAATGCGTACCCAAATTTATTGATTGTAATGGACGGGTTATAGTTTATGCAACCCTTCCTTCCGACCAGTGGGACATTCGAAAAGCTTCCACAACTATAAATGATCTTGATACCCAGTATGTCCCTATCAAACCAGATAATATCTTCAGCAGACAATCTCATCAAACATTCAAACCATTCTGATGTATCTGCAGTATCATAGAACGGACCAGTCTTGGGAAGATGGCTTACAAACCATAGATAGAGAAAAGGTGTGCAACAAGATACACTCTTCCCTCTTCTGTTCTCATTCTTATAGTGTACGGAATGATAAACGTCACCTAACAGCGTAGGTATAGGGTTCCTCGAAGCAAAGATACGGAATGCATCTGATAACGCGAAATCATATAATTTATTTGGCTTGGTTTACATGCATTTATTTGTGACTATTGTTAATTTATCTTGATTTATGTTCTATTATACGGTTAATTTACTTCGTTGTGCAGATTGTGGAGAATTTGGATTAAAGAAAGAATAGAAGAAGAAATGGAAGGAAAAGAAAGAAGAAAGAAAGAAATTGAGAAGAAAAGCAGAAAGTACAGATTTTGTGCATGTGACGCTCGTCACAGCTTCCTTACGCTCGTCACGAGTATCACGATCATCACAAGACCATCACGATCGTCACGTTCAACACGACCGTCACAAGACCATGACGACCGTCACGAGCCAAGTATCAGAATAAAACAGAAGTCTGTACGACCCTCAACTAAATTTCTTCCTACACTTTCTCCACTCACTGCCCACTACTGGAAGTTACTCCCACTCCCTCTATAACTCACCCATGATCTCTGGAAGTTGAGAAAGGAAATATCTCCTATAAATAGGCCTTAGATTCACAGTTTTGGGGGGAGGCTTCGACGTATCGAAGTGCTACCAAAATTCCTATTGAAGCTATTTTTATTGTTTCTTTTATTTCCTTTCCTTTTTATTTTCATTTGTACCGCCGTATTTCTTCCTGTACCTTTTACTTCTCGCCAAAGTAGAATCCTGCCGACATTGTGGATGACTACTCAAGGATTCGAGATCAGTATAATTTACAGGTTTTTATTAATTGAATTATGATTTTATTTCTGTCAGTATGCCTGTTATCTTATTCTGTTGCAATTGTTTATTTCCGTTTGCATTAATTATCATGTCTAGCTAGATTAGTTTTATCGGTATGTAATCGAATTAGTAGGATGGGATTCGATAATACCCGGTGCACCTTCCCTTTTTACAAACACCTTTATGGCCGTAGTTTTTAATCAAAATCTTCTAAATAAACCTTCGTCGCGAAAGCGAGAAATTATTTACAGTAGTTTTACCACGAAAGTGGGAAATTCATTAAGGCACGAGCCGACACGCGAAAGCTAGGGTTCAAACCAGATAGTAAGAACTAGGCATTGATTTTAAACACAGCGAAAGCGCTTTAAAAGAAATCAGAATTTATTTGTTTTCAAAAAGTAGTTTTAACCCCGAATGGGACTACGGGAGCGTACATTCCGCCTTACAATCATGACCCGAGTCAACAACCATCGTGAGGCAAAGGTCTTTAAACGAGTATTTTCTCTTGAATAGTGTTTGCAAAGACTAAAAAGCACCGGCGACCTGTCGAATCCCCGAAAACTAAAGCATTACATACCGAAATCCCTTTACCTCTCTTCCTTAAACCAATAACCTTTACTTTCCTTTAAATTTAATTTCACTCGCATTTAACTTTCTTATTCCATTAGCCTTAGCTTTACACCGTGACAATAGATAATGGTAGGTTGACATTGGTCTCTGTGGGTTCGACAAATCTTTTATATTACTTCGATATTTCCGTGCACTTGCGGACGCATCAAGTTTTTGGCGCCGTTGCCGGGGACCAACAGTCAATATTGTGATTCCGTTGTTGCATAGTATAGACTAAGGCCCTCTTATCTAAACCACTATGTATAACCCATATTTCCCTTATAACTACCACCCCCAATATTTTGAGGAACCACAAGATCCGCTTAAATCTGACCTTGAAATATTATTAGAAGATTTCAATTCGACGCATTCTCACCCAAATTCCCTCTACAATGAAGACTCTCAATATTGTGAGGAACCGCAAGATTTCGATACATCCAACCTCGAAGTATTACTAGAAGAATTCGATGTGACGCTTACTCACTCCAGGATAGAATCTATGATGGAACGCTTTGTGGAGACACAAACTCTCCAAAATGAAGATTTTAGAAAACAACATCTCCAAATTAATGAAAATCTCAAGCAGATGAGCAATATGGTCGATTCCCTCGCAGCTTACAATGAGACTTTGGAGATTCAAACCTCCCTGCTTACACTAACACCTCTAGGACCCTTCCCAGAAGGACATGTGAATGTTGTAACAACCATTAATGAAGAACAAATAGAAAATCCTAGGGAGAGTGATAATGAGTATGAGGAGAGTTTTGGTGAGAAAAACATAATTATTGAGAAAGATCCACCGACACCACCCGAAAGGGAGGTTGTCGAAGAGGTAGAAGCACCTATTGTTGCTCCTCCTCCCTATACCCCACCTATTTCTTTCCCACAAAGGGTTGTGAAGCTAAGGTAGACTCCCAATCCAAAACATATGTGGAGGTATTGGAAAATATCCACACCAATACACCTTTGTGTAAGGTTCTTCATAAGAAAAGAAAATTCGAGGACCATGAAACTAGGGTCATCATTACTGTAAAAAGGGTAAGATTAACTTTTGAGGTGGTGGATGAAATAACTAAGCCCAAGTTTGAAAAACTAATACTCAGGATAGATCCAGAACCACCACCATGCGTTCAATGCAATGAACCACCCTACAGAAGAAAGAAAAGAAAAGGTGAGGGATATGAGCGATGGCTTGATAAGTGGCCATGGAAACCGAAGACTATTCAAAGTTCGATTGAGGAACCATTCTCGAAAGAACCACCATGAGTACTTGCACTCCTTAGTCGTCGAGCTAGCAACGTTAAACAAAGCACTGTGTGGGAGGCAACCCACAAGGCCTTTATTTTATGTTGTTTGTTTAAATTTGCAGAAAATAAAGAAATGTATCGCTTGCTACGTTTTAGCCACATCTAGGCGAAAATTCTAGAATTACACAAAAGAAGGTATCTCAAAATGGCCGCCGTCGAAGTAGAAGTGACCAACAAAGACATGGACATCAAGAGTAGGATCGTAGAAGATTTGGCACGCAGTAGTGTCGCTTGCGCGAAAATAAGGTGCCGGCATGACAGAAGAGTCGCCACCTTTCGTTATTTATCCCTCAGAGCGGGAAAGGAAACGATCGGAAAAACCTGACGAAAAAAGGGTAAGACAAGGTCGTCGCAACCATTGTCTGGGTTCGGGAGTCGGTTACGCAAGGGGAAGGTATTAGCACGCCTCACGTCCGTCGTACTCGACGGGATCCTCGCTTATTTGTTTACTTGGACGGGTTGGTTATAATCTATCTACCTATCAAGGCTGGCTGAAAAAAGAAAAGAAAAATGACTCGGCAAAGCGTCGCGCTTTATGCCTACGTATTCTCACCAGAGAATGAGAAATCAGAGTCAACGTAGTTCGGCTAACTACGAGTGAAGATGGGGAAGGTTGCTCGCTAGGATATCGCATCCTATGCCTACGTACTTTCATCTGGTATGAAAGATCAGAGCAAACGTAGTTCGGGAAACTACGGCTTATCTCCTAAAAGAAGTGTTTTTTATTATGTTTTCGATTTCAACCGCACTAGAGACTATGACCTGAGAGTGAATGCGTCGCATGTCACCCAAAGGGTACCATACTAAACATCCCACCTCAGATAGCTTAAGGCTCGTAACGTACGAAGGAAATCATTTATGATTACTGTATTTTAAACTGCTTCGAGATGAGAAGAGAACAGGCCCAACTAGGAGGGAGACTATCAAGTCCTACTGTTATCATGCCATGGATTCATCCTATGGTTGAGGTTTGAACAGGGAACTCCTAGATGTTGTCATGCATAGGTTTCAACCTAAAAGTCTATCATCAAATCCTTATCAAAGGAAATGAGAGTCCTGAGGGATCATGTCAATGATACACCAAAACAGACGAAAGCATCAGCTTTAACAGTAAAATGCATGCAATGCAAGTGAGGGAGGAAATGTGTGTGGGGCTTCAGCCTCCACAAGCTCGTCTCGACCTCAAGCCAGTCATGAAATAACAGTAATCATACTGAAGATAAACAACGTGCTATCAAGCAATGAACAGATAAAAGGAGGGAAGTACCATCAGGAAAACAAAACACATGCTTGAGAAAGAATCATCTACTCTCTAGTCCTAACCCTAACACAGAATCTAAATCAAATCTAAGCAAAGCCCTAAAGCAAAACCTAACCAAAAGAAAGCAATCCCAGTCTTCAAGCTTCAAACAAGCTTACCAAAGAAAGGGAGCTAAGTAAGCAGACTCATAGTGTCTTCCTCAGGAAAGCACTAGGAGGTGTATACTCAGGAGTCATACCCTATGTGGCTCAACCAATGTGATCAGTTTACATTCCTCCTCAGGAGAAACTAAACTCACAAGCAGGCTCCAACATCACTGGATATTTAGGAAATCCTATCTGAACTAGTGAAACTAAATGAACAGACTCATAGGACCTTCCTCAGGAAAGTACTAGGAGGCTTCCACTTAGGAGTTGTATCCTATGTGGCTCAACAACTGTGATCAGTTTACATTCCTCCTCAGGAGAAATTAAACTCACAAGTTGGCTCCAACATCATTGGATACTTAAGAAATCCTAGATGAACTAAGGGAACTAAGTGGATAGACCCATAGGACCTTCCTCAGGAAAGTACTAGGAGGCTTCCACTTAGGAATTGTATCCCATGTGGCTCAACAACATGTGATTAGTTTACATTCCTCCTCAGGAGAAATTAAACTCACAAGTTGGCTCCAACATCATTGGATACTTGAGAAAGAGGTGAGAAGAAAGAATGAAAGTCATTCATAGTGCCTTCCTCAGGAAAGTACCATGAACTTCCTTCAAACTTCAGGATCTCAAACCTCACAGACAGGGAATAATCCAAGCTCTGGGTCTCTGAGTTTTGATCTACAATCTTCTCTTCCATCATGCTCCTCAGCAAGATCTTCAAGACAACACAAGCCCCACAACAAACTCCCCAAAATAAACCCCAGAGATGAACAGATAACCACAGAACAGACCAAATCATCAGGCAACTTCAGAAAATGCCTAAAAATACTAAACCAAGGGGGAAAAATCTAACAATTATTCACAAGGGTCTACAACATATACCCATAACATCCACATGTGCCCCTACCCAAGAATCAAGACAAAACTATCTAAAGAAAATGAATTCTTTCACCTATGCACAACCCAAACCCTAATTAGGATACCCTAAAGCTACCCTAATTAATCTAATCAAATTTTAATCTAAAAATCAAGAATTAAATCCTATGGGGAATTATGATTCAATATCTAATTACACAAAAAAGAATGAATAAAAAATCCTAAGGGAAAGCCCTAAAAGAAATTCTACAAAATTGGATACCAAACTAAACATATTAAAAAGCTATTAAAATGAAAAATATACTAAAAATATGAAAAAAAATAAAATGGACATTTTATTTATTTATATTTTTCTAGACGAATTTATGAACACATGAAAAAAACAAGAGTTAAAAAATATTTAATTTTCTATTTTTTATGAATTTTTATAAAACAAGAAAAAATTAAAGGAATTAAAAAATAAAGGAAAACAATTAAGGGGGAAGGGGGTGCAGATAGAAGGGCGCGCCAGTTGAATTCTTGGTGGGCCAGAATCAGGGGGGTGGGGATAGTGATTTCCACTTAGGCCCAGGGGATTCAAGTTAATGAAACGCAGCGTTTGCTGCATCTCATTTCCCTCCGTTTCTCATTTTAAACGAGGACCACACGATCAAGGGAAAAGGTCAATACTTGACCACGATCCAAGGGCCAACAGCCATCGTCCCCAAAACTGATCTAGGGTTTTCACAACCCAGAATCCATGCATGGATTTTCTCCTTTCTCGTTCTCCCTCCACACTCAATGAAAGTCAAAAGTTCCAAAAGCAAAGTTGATCTAACAATCACCAGGAACACAACTATGCTCATATTTTCCATTGAATCTTCTTAAAACTCGCAAACAGAATGGATGAAGTTCTTGGTTCCACCATTTTCACTAAGATCAATCATGGGGAAACTTAAATCTAATGCCCCAATCTTGCTCTACATGCTATGCTCATCACAATGAGCTATCCATCGTGCATTAAAACCTAACATCCAGCTTGCTCTTGATCCTAACAGATTCTTGCACCTGCCATCAAACTCCATGAAATGCCTCCTAATTCTCAGGATTTGATCACCTATTCTACCTTAACAAATCTACACCTAGAATCTAAGCTATCCATGCATAATTAAAGAGGTGTGAATGCATTTACCAACCTGTCAAGAAGCTATGGTAGAATGATGTAGGGCACGATTCAGTGCTTGCTTCTTCTTCCAGATGATCCTCCAATGGTGGAAATGATTCTGTTTGCAGTAGTTTTGGAGAAGAAAGCTTGTAGTGAAAGAAATCCCAAGTTGCTTGATCTTGAAGGAAACTCTTCAATGGCAACTTCTCTCTCTCTTTCTCCTCTGAATTTCTCAACCTTGACCAACCTCATGCTCATCAGGATTCACCCTTTAAATAACCATCATTGGAAAAGTCTAGGATCATCTAGAATGATCTAGAAAGTCCTTGAAATCTCATGTGATGGCATATTGAGTTTCTCTCATCTCATGCCTTATGCCTTACAATTTGGTGTCAAAATACCTTTACATGAGATAATGAGAAGATATGTGTGAAAAACAAGCTCACCTTTGGCTTATGTTGAATTTTGCAAGGGTGCCTTAATATGCAAGTTTCAATTTTACAAAGCATGTCCCATTTTAAAGCCTCAAATGAAAATTCTATTTAAACTAATGTTCTCAAAATGATGTTTCCAATCAAAATGATATATTGGATGACCTATTTTGGATTCCTAGGTCTTCCAAACCAATTTTCAAATTCAACTTTTTAAACTTATAAGCCATTTTTAGTTCATTTTTAACCAATCATGCAAATCCATGCTATGAGATTTTCCAACAATCCAGGACCTTCTTTCTAGACTTAAAATCACATTTTGAACAACTTTCATGTTTTGAGTTTCTCCATTTGAGGCTTGGAAATAGGAGATATGACCTTTGCTTAAAATGACCTATAACTGACAAATGACCAAAATACCCCTGTCTTGTTCAAACCATAAGTTGAGTTCCACAAATCCTATCAAGGACTTCTACCACTCAAATTAAAGCTAAGAAGATGCTCTTCAACATTCATGTTGAACAAGAAATCATAGGAATCATCCTACTAGGGAAAAAGTTGTCTGCAAGTTGGGTGACTTTCAAGGACCCAGATTCACACATCTCTGCTGACCTGTAATTTGTCAAAACCATAACTTGAGCTCTGCAACTCCTATCAAGGACTTCCACTACTCAAATTAAAGCTAAGAACAAGCTCTACAACATTCATGTTGTGGGGAAGATGAGATATCAATCACATCTAGAGCTAAAACTGCCTGGAAGATAGGGATCAAATTAGGGTTTTTCACTGACAATCCTCAGAAACCCTAACTCAAAACTTCTCAAACTCCTTAATCATGATGAGTTGGTCTAGGAATCATCCTTATAACACCTCTATGCATCATTCCATGATCTCATGGCCCTTGGATTAGGTCTCAAACTTCTCCAAATCTTCAGTTATCCTAGGGTTGACCCAGTCAAAACCCTAATTCTACCATCCATGGGTGAATCTTCTGAACTCTTGCATAATGACCTCTCTGGGCTTTATGATGGCTATCAAGACATCTCACAGGCTTCCTCAAAACATCTAGCTCATTCTCAAAGTCTCGGAATCATCTGAGGAGGTCCCACAACTCTCAAGCTATGAGTCACACATCCTTGGTTTCAACCCACTCCTCTGAGGATCTCTTGAACTTTCTGATGAAGGTATCACCTTTCAAACACTCAATGAATAAATAATTGTTGGTCAAATTTTGGGGTGCAACAAGTAGCATTCATACAGGTTCTGTCTTTCCTTTTCCACCTTTTACTAAAACATTGAGGACAATGTTTGGTTTAAGTGTGGGGGAGGAACTCTATCGCTTTCATTTTATCGCTTTTTATTTTGATTTATATTTTATACTTTATGAATTTTATCTATTTTTAACGTTATGTCAAAGTCTTTGCATGTGTTGTTGAGTCATTATGCGCGGTTTTCACTTGTTATTCAATTTCCCCAAAATTTCAAAATTTTACAATTTTAACCTCCAACAATTTTTTGCTTCGATTCATGACATGGTACTTTGATAGTATATAGGTTGTTCATGCTATGTTAGAAAAACTTGGGAAAGTTTTGATAAAATTGATATCATTCTGACACCCTTAACCCCCTAAATATGCAAAATCGATTTGAGTACCTATTATGCCGAAACCTTAAAAAAACCTCCAGTTCTTTTAGTAATCCCTAAGTAGTTTATTTAAGCAGTCAACACCATCCTAAACACACTAAGTAAGAAACTGATACAAATAAGTGTATGATCTCTAGTTTAAAATGAGAATTTAAGAAGAAAAAAAATTTACGAATAAAAAGACATGTTCCTTCTAAGTTAGGTGCTCCTCACCCGATCACTTAGCCCAACGGTACAAACTCCTTAAGTTCAATTGATGCTTAAGCATATTTGCAGAGAAAATGAAATAACAATGAGATCATAGTCACTAACAGGTTTACTTGCCTTGAATGTGTATGGATAACGGACTTAATGTGATTGCACTAGAATGAAATGGGGTGAAAGAGAGCATGAGATATAGGTTAAGCTATAAGGGCATGACTCCGATTGGTTTGCATAAGTAGGGAGTTTTTGAAATTGTGTCGTTACGGTATCCTTGGTATTGATATTTAGTACCTATCGACCTAACATTAGCCTAGCATCCACGTATGATTAGAGTCTCATCGTGTCTTTGTTTCGAACTATGCTTATTTCTTTTTACCATGTTGGTTGATTGCTTGAGGACAAGCAATGGTTTAAGTGTGGGGGTGTTTGATAACGCGAAATCATATCGTTTATTTGGCTTGGTTTACATGCATTTATTTGTGACTATTGTTAATTTATCTTGATTTATGTTCTATTATACGGTTAATTTACTTCGTTGTGCAGATTGTGGAGAATTTGGATTAAAGAAAGAATAGAAGAAGAAATTGAAGGAAAAGAAAGAAATTGAGAAGAAAAGAAGAAAGTACAGATTTTGTGCATGTGACGCTCGTCACAGCTTCCTCACGCTCGTCACGAGTATCACGGTCGTCACAAGACCATCACGGTCGTCACGTTCAACACGACCGTCACAAGACCATGACGACCGTCACGAGCCAAGTATTACAATAAAACAGAAGTCTGCACGACCCTCAACTAAATTTCTTCCTACACTTTCTCCACTCACTGCCCACTACTGGAAGTTACTCCCACTCCCTCTATAACTCACCCATGATCTCTGGAAGTTGAGAAAGGAAATATCTCCTATAAATAGGCCTTAGATTCACAGTTTTGGGAGGAGGCTTCGACATATCGAAGTGCTGCCAAAATTCCTATTGAAGCTATTTTTATTGTTTCTTTTATTTCCTTTCCTTTTTTATTTTCATTTGTACCGCCGTATTTCTTCCTGTACCTTTTACTTCTCGCCAAAGTAGAATCCTGCCGACATTGTGGAGGACTACTCAAGGATTCGAGATCAGTACAATTTACAGGTTTTTATTAATTGAATTATTATTTTATTTCTGTCAGTATGCCTGTTATCTTATTCTCTTGCAATTGTTTATTTCCGTTTGCATTAATTATCATGTCTAGCTAGATTAGTTTTATCGGTATGTAATCGAATTAGTAGGATGGGATTCGATAATACCCGGTGCACCTTCCCTTTTTACAAACACCTTTCTGGCCGTAGTTTTTAATCAAAATCTTCTAAATAAACCTTCGTCGCGAAAGCGAGAAATTATTTACAGTAGTTTTGCCACGAAAGTGGGAAATTCATTAAGGCACGAGCCGGCACGCGAAAGCTGGGGTTCAAACTAAATAGTAAGAATTAGGCATTGATTTTAAACACAGCGAAATCGCTTTAAAAGAAATCAGAATTTATTTGTTTTCAAAAAGTAGTTTTAACCCCGAATGGGACTGCGGGAGCGTACATTCCGCCTTACAATTATGACCCGAGTCAACAACCATCGTGAGGCAAAGGTCTTTAAACGAGTAGTTTCTCCTGAATAGTGTTTGCAAAGACTAAAAAGCACCGGCGACCTGTCGAATCCCCGAAAACTAAAGCATTACATACCGATATCCCTTTACCGCTCTTCCTTAAACCAATAACCTTTACTTTCCTTTAAATTTAATTTCACTCGCATTTAACTTTCTTATTCCATTAGCCTTAGCTTTACGCTGTGACAATAGATAACGATAGGTTGACATTGGTCTTTGTGGGTTCGACAAATCTTTTATATTACTTCGATATTTCCGTGCACTTGCGGACGCATCAGCATCCACTTCTACGAAGTCCGGAATATTAGGGAACAACATAATACCATAGACACATAAGGCCAAGATAGCACTGAACACCACCCAACAACCCTCCTTGGCAAAATGTCGAGCTTTATCCACCAGAAAAGGCAATGGAAACCCAAATATTCAATTTCTCTTAGCTACTTTCCCTGTCAACTCAGAGGCGTCTAAATGTAAAGTTGCAGTAAGCTTAGCCAGATTTGGCTCATCCTCAGTATGATAGAATGGTATCTGGTCAAGAATAGGCACTCCTAACAATGCAGAGAATTCCTTTGGTGCCAGCACGTAACTCTGAAAAGTAAAGCCTCTCAATTGAGGATTGTAGAATTGCAACAGAGTCTGAAGACCATTCAACTCATTCAAAGAAGGCTTGCATACAACACTCAGAAGCTTCCCATAGGACTGTCTAAAGTCTTCCATTACTTTCTTGTCGGCTAAAAAAATTAAACTCCGCAAAGCTCCAATATCAGGTGTTGGAAATTTGTAGGCCAATGTCCTCCTTAAGGCCTCCATGTCAGATGAAAGAACACTAGAATCAGAGGGAAATATGCACCTGCAACATAAATATATGTTAATGAAATGCACATGCAAATGCAAACATGGGATCAAGATTGTTGTGTTGTAGATCGAGAAGAACCAGCGCTCCGCTTTTGCAAGAACATAACACTGCTCTGATAATAGGAACCTCTGATATCAGAGACACAGATTCACACTGCAAAGAAAATCGGGTAGTCTGAAAGTCAATGTTTCCTGCACACCCCAATCCCTCTCACAGGTATGGACCTATCTACTGATAAGGTTCGGCATCCTATGCGTTCATCAGTGTCACAGACTTTCAAGAAATGATAATACGTTCACCATTTCTGGTTTGGCATCATAATTCCCCGAAGAGGCCTCACATAGCTGAATCACAAATGATCGGTCCCCAGAGTCGACAACCCTCAGATCTGAAATCCTCTCAACGGCCCGCTGGGCTGGAAAGAAAGTCATCAAAGAGAATCTTGTCTGAGTGCAAATTTCGTGGGAACTAGTGCATGCCTAACATACAGGTTCACCACTACTTTCCACTTCTAATGCTATGTTTGTACTCAAGCCCAGGTCCGGCTTATCTCTCAATGGAACATTCCCTTCCCACAATACAGCAATAATGATATAATGCTGAAAATAAATGTGGGAAAATAAAGATAAAGCACATATATACAACACCCAAAGATAAACAAACAAGCACTAGGATTGACTCGCATAGGGAACCAGAGTCCCCAGCAGAGTCGCCAGCTGTCGCAACTGCAAAAAACACCCGGCGGAAAACAGAAGAGTCACCACCTTTCGTTATTTATCCCAAACAAAGGGAAAGGAAACGATCAGAAAAACCTAATGAAAAAAGGAAAAGACAAGGTCATCGCAACCAAGTCCTGGATTCGGGAGTCGGTTACGCAAGGGGAAGGTATGAGAACCCCTCACGTCCTTCGTACTTGACAGGATCCATGCTTGTTTTCTATCTAAGGGTGTTTTTAATTTATCTACACTAAAGGTCTCAGGGCAAAAGAAAAAGAAAAATGACTCGGCAGAGCATGGCCGCTCTGTGCCTACGTATTCCCTCGTGCAATGGGAAAGTCAGAGTCAACGTAGTTCGGCTAACTACGGGTGAAAGGTGGGGGAAGGTTGCTCGCCAAGACATCTCCATCTTGTGCCTATGTATTCTCATCCAGTATGAGAAATCAGAGCAAACGTAGTTCAGGCTGACACGAAACCACAGGTTGATTAAGTCTTTTAACCGAGTAGGGTTAAACCTTCGTTCCAGCAGTTAGGGACAAAGCATGTTTGCGATAGAACCAAAGCTTAACAACACTCTTTTTTACGAAAAAAGGTTTCCGATTAATCCCGAAGGAAAAAGGTTTGAACTTTATTTTTGTGTCTTTTAGAGAAGAAGTGTTTTGAGTTTGATTTGAAACTCATGTTGCACTAAAGACTATGACCTAGGAGCGAATGCGTCGCATATCATCCAAAGGACATATGCTAACATTCTAGACAATTGATAGGCAACCACCTAATCATAATTTCCCAAGTAGCTTAAGGCTCGTAGCGCACAACAATCGTTAATCGTTATTAAGTGAGTTAGAATTGTTTGAAGATGAGAAGAGAGAAAGATGCACGAAAGGTCTAAGGGAAACTCGGTCCTAACGTTGTCATGCAAAATGGTCCTAAGGTTAGGATTAAAAGGGGAAACATCTACCCTAATGTTAGCATGCTTGGATTGAACACCTAATGTCTCTCCTACTCCCATCCTAAACAGAGGGACTAGGAACCTTATGGGGATCATGGCAAAAAGCAAAAGAAAGCACCAAGTAAATTCAATCGCAAGTAAGAAATGCACACATAAAAATGCACACTTAGAATGGAGGGAGGGAGGAAAAGTGTGTGGGGCAGAAACCGCCCCAAGCACATCTCGACCTCAACAGCGATGCAAAAATGATGCAAACATGAAGGAAAGCGCAAAAGATGAAAACAAACGAACATGCAAAAAATCATCACCTTGAACCACATCCATAAGCATGCATTCAAGTGGAAAAGAGCACAAATGTCGGCGAAATCGCGATTAAACAATCAAAACAACGACATATATCCCAAAACATTTCACTTTTAATGCATCATATTGAATTACGATGATTCGAAGTGAAATGGTATTCAAACATGCAAGAAAATTAGCAAATCAGACCCAAATGATTGAAAATATGGAAATTTGAACTGGTTAATCGGTTAACCATATGCGTTAACTGATTAACACTCTGAAAATTTTGAAAATTTTGAAAATATGTAATGGTTAATCGGTTAACCATATGCGTTAACCGATTAACATTGTGCCAACAGCAGAAAAACAGCAATAAAACATCATTTTCAGCAAATAAGCACTTATCCGATCCACCAGATGATCACATAATCACTTAATCACGAAATTAAACCAGCAAATCATGATTCAAACAGCATGTAAGTAGATCCACACAACCAAATCATGAATCAATCGGATCAAATTAATCAAAATTCAATCAATTATGAAAATCCACATGATTATGCAAATAAGCTAAAAACAAGATTCAGATCCAACCTTCTTAGCGGAGATTTGCTTCGGTTAGTGTTGATTCAAATGGAATTGAACAGATCCAATGCTAGAAGTCCAGAATACTTCAAGATCCACACCAATTCTTGTAGTAGCAATGCAGATTCACCAAGATCAAACCAAAATAAGCCAAATAATCACTTCCAAGTTCATATCCACTTTTGCACGAAAATTGAATGAAGAAATCGATTCAATAAAGATGATGGATGGAGGTTTGAGCTCAAGAATTCATTGATTCCATGGAAGAATCAAAGAATTCAATAGAAAAGAGCTTTGGTGAAGGTTTTGGAATTTGGAAAATTGAGAGAGAATTGAGATCAATTCTGAATTTGAAATGAAATTATGAGTGATTAGATGTGTTGGTTTGGAGTGGATCACTTAAATACCACTTATGTTTGGATCCAAATGTAAGGCTTGGAATGTGGTGTGGAAAATATGGTTTGGAATGAGGAATGGGCATTTGGAGGGAAAATGAAATTAATCAAATTCCAAATAGGTTATAGATCCTCCCCAAAGTGAAAATCAAGTTTGCACATGACCAAAATTGGACCCCAAATGGCTCTGCATTGAAAAATCACGTACAGAGGCAAAAATTGCACTGGTTAATCGGTTAACCATATGTGTTAACCGATTAACACCTTTAAAATTTCAAATCTGGCCTGATTTTTCCTTGGTTAATCGGTTAACCAAATAGGTTAATCGATTAACACCTCAAAAATTTGAATTCTGGCGCCTTTTGGAGGGATATCTGCCCGTTTGTCCGTTTCTTGTCGTTTTGAGCCCTGTTATGCTTCTGAAACTTGCTTTTGAAAATCATAATCATGAAAATGCTCGCGATAGCATGAATGCTGCTTCCTGAGTTGAAAATACCCTGCAAAATAAAATAAAATCGGTCGCCCGACCGCTGGGCAAAATAAATGCCAAGGACTCTGATGCTCGCTGTTCAGGTTCATGCACTGAGATGAAAACTGAGCCACGGGAAAACCTTGATCCCCTGTCTCAAGAACGAATGCTATGCAAATGCAGAAATGCAAAAATACAAAGAAACAAAAGCCAGATACTGCCAAAACGAAAAGGCAAATTTTGGGGTGCTACATATGGGGAATAAGAGAATTATATCTCAACTATGGAAATGACTCATATCTAAACTTTATGAAAAGTTTTAAAATGAAAAGTGCGCAAAGGCACAAAAATAGTTGATGAGTTTTTTTTTGTATTTTTATATCTTTTGAAATTGGTCAAAGTATGATTAACATTGATTGACTTTTACTAAGAAAAAAAATAAAGTTTAAAAATCACTTGATAAAAGTCAAGGTTTTATTGTGAAAGCGGTTTTGAAGTTTGAAATCAAGAAGGTTTTGAAAGAGGGAGAAGGTTTTGAAAATTGAAGAAGGGGAGGAGATGAAGTGACTACCCTAGGAAGAAAAATAAAAGCTAGAGATAAGAAGGATCTAACTAACTTGTAGCATACTCCATAGCAATCTAAAAGAATTTCACCCATCTTGAAGCATAGCAAATAAGCAAGGCAAATAAAGGCAAAGATCCATAATACTCCAAGCATAGGGGAAGAGTCATAATTCTAAGTCCAAGGGTCCAAGAGTAGTCCAAGAAGTCCAAGGTCTAAGAATAGTCCGAGAGCATAGCCACAAAGTTAAGAGCACCAAGTTTTTAAAGGTTTAATCCTTTATTAGTGTTTCGAACAAAGATATGGTCCAAATGGACAAAAGAAAAATGGCGGAAACATAAACATGTGTCCAACGGACAAAGTAAAAATAACAGAAGTATAAACAATAATACGATATGAGATGATAATAATGGAGCATAAAGATAAAAGAGAGATAGGGAGAAAGAAGGAAACATAAACAAAATTAGTACAATGATATCGTTAGTGACTTAGGTGTTAGTCGTTATAACAAATGATTAACAATGGTTAACTCTTGCACTTAAGCCAAAGTTGATGAAAACTCATTAGAGGATTGATAAAATCAAAGCCTCCTAACAACAAGATTCTAGGTGATGGACTTAAGACAAATAATCAACCATACTTGGACTTTCAAACATAGGTTTGAGCCACGAATGATCACTTTCCGATTACGGGATAATTTAGCGCTATGTTAAGTAATCGTAATCAGGTTTATGTAGAAACCACGACTGTCTGAGGCCGGAGAATAATAATGTTACTGCTAATGCATGCTAGAGAAGTGATATGTAGATCACTCTTCGAAAGTAATACCGCACAAAAAGAAAAGAGGTAGTGATCTCATCTTCATCAAGAACTTGAAATAAGTTCAAAAGATATCAAAGATTTTCATCGATCAAAAGAAAAAGAGAAGAGAAGAGGGAATGCCAAGTTGAAATACAAGTTCAAGATCATTCCATCTTTAAGTTCATCCACTCATCTTGGTGGATTAAAGCACTAAACATATCATTAACTCAAAGAACCTAAAATGAATTGAAAAATTCACTTTAAAGATAGATTTGAATTGATGAATGTTTATCCAACTTCATCTACACCCTAAGTCCAATGAATTTAAAGAGGAAAATGACCTTTAAAAGTGTATTTTAAGGCCAAAATCAAAAGAAATGAAAGAAAAAGAGGTGGGAACCAAAATAGTCCCAAAATAAAGCCAAAAACTCAAAAATATCACCGAGTACCTGGTTACCCTATATAAGATAACCGGTTACTCTGCTAACAGCAGTGAAGAAACAACAAAAACAATAGCAAAACAAGGCCAAAAAGGGGCAAAAACTTAATCAATCATTTCTACAAGCACCTCATGATCAAGGGTTCAATTGAGCACGAAAATTCAAGTAAAATAATAATAATCAACACCAATAGAACATGATATGCAAGAACCAAAGATCAAGCAACAAGAATCAATAATGGATCACATTGTGAAAGATGCATCAAGAGCAACAATGGTGGATCAAGAAATTACCACTCCAAATCTGAAAATTCTTTAAATCAACTCCACAAACCCCACTTCAAAGCTTTGATCTACTAGAATTGAGGATGAAAAAGTGAATGGATGAAGTTTAGCTCAAAGATTAGTAGGTTCTAATGATGAACTTACTAATCTTTCAAAAGGAGGAAGAGCTTTGCTGAATTTGGTAATTGGAGAAAAATTGAAAGTCAAGAAAAAGTTTGACAAGGTGATTTTGGCTATCAAAAGCTTAAGAAATGAGAGAAATGAGGCCTCTATTTATAGGATTTAGGCTTGGAAAATTTGGTGGATTGGAATTTGGTTTGGAAACAAAATTAGGCTTGGAATTTGAAATTGGAGGGAAATTCAAGATCAAGTGGTGTTTAGTGAAGGTGTATGGTGGGAATTAATTATGATGAGGTAGGGGATTTAAAATGAAGTGATCTAGAATATTCTCATGTTGCAATATTTGAATTTGGTGCCAAAAATGATGCAGAATTTGAATTTTCCCAATCTTCACAAAATTCGCACAGAGTAACTGGTTACCTAATATCTGGTAACCGGTTACCACAGACAAAAATGGTGAAAATGGCCTTTTTGATGTGCTGTCTTAGCTCTGGCTCGATTCTTTTGCTTGTCAAAGAAGGCATGGAAATAAACACATGAACCTTAGAGTCTCTTGAATAAAAGTCAATCAAATCTTAGGAAATTCTTGATCAGATGATTTGAATTGTTTTGCAGATGAACTTTGATATTTTACAGATGAAATTCACTGGAGCTGAGGGACTGATATTTGATATCATTAATCCAAATTCTTCCTAAAAAAAGTTAGTAAAGGAAAAATAAATATTTTGTGGATTTTAATCAATGGTTAGTAAATATATAAATAAACAAATATCAAGTAAACAAGAAAACAAAGGTGCCTGGTGATCTCTCAAGAACAAACCTACAGAGGAAGGCAAGAGAACCAAAGCTTGCAATCTTGTTTGTGGGATGAGATGCAAATGACATGTGGGATATTAGGGGTAAAAATTAAGGTATTACACATATAAAAGATAACAAATAACACAATATTAAAACAAGAGGTTCCTATAGATTACTACAGATGCTTAGAATGCTAACACCTTCCCTAGGTATAACCAACCCCCAAAACTTAGATCTCCCGCATTGTTTTTACAGTGCAATTAGGGTTTTTTGTCGTTCTTTACCCTTTCCTCTGGATAAATCAAAGCTCGGTGGTGAATTTCAAATATTTTTGATTCAAGTTAATTCATAGCTTGATATCTGATTCTCACCGCAATAGAAATGGCGACTTCACTGGGGAATTCGCTTTAGAGGGTTGCCCCTAACTTGTTTATTTGTGTTATTTGCTGAATATAAATATATATATATATATATATATATATATATATATATATATATATATATATATATATATATATATATATATATATATATATATATATATATATATATATATATATATATATATATATATATATATATATATATATATATATATATATATATATATATATATATATATATATATATATATATATATATATATATATATATATATATATATATATATATATATATATATATATATATATATATATATATATATATATATATATATATATATATATATATATATATATATATATATATATATATATATATATATATATATATATATATATATATATATATATATATATATATATATATATATATATATATATATATATATATATATATATATATATATATATATATATATATATATATATATATATATATATATATATATATATATATATATATATATATATATATATATATATATATGATTGTATCTGCTTGGGTTATATACTGTTGTGAGATAAGTCCTATACCCGGACGTGAGCATACTTATGATAGGAAGGTGATAGATTTGATAAGGCTTATAGGGAGTGATTCCTGACCAAACTAACTTAAGAATCACCGCTCAGTTGAGGCCCTCTTGGGAATGGTATTGTTGAACGAGTATTCGTGAAAACACTTACTATTTTCGACCTAGGAGCCTGTGACACTAGGAACCTTTAGTTACCCTTAACACAACTTTGGCCTTTCTTAGGATGTAGTGCGATGACTATGAGGGAGTAATCCCAAAGTAGTTGATACGCGATACTGCATTCAAAAGAGGTTCTCTTGAGAATATTGTTAACCACCGAGTATTCGAGAAATTGATAATATCTGAAAGATGGACTGATGACTTTGGGCACCTTTTAGAACCCTTGCTCTGCAGGTTCAATAACTCGTAGTACGTGCCTTTCGGGATGGGTAGACCATGGCTCCATGCTTATGACCTTTAAAGCTGGACCTTTGTTTGTATACCTGTATATATGAATATCTATATATGTGTGTTTGTGCATTCAAGCATTCATAACATTTCGGTTTCAAGGAATTCAATTGTTATTCCTTTGCAAATTCTATAAAGATCTTAAAATTTAGATGAACTTTTTCAGTTTTTTCAAAAACCTTTACAACTTTCTTTTGGATTCCTTGAAACCATTGCATGACATTGCATTCATGTCTTTGCATGTGCATTCCTCTTGCATTTTCGCTCATTCTCGTTATCTCGTCTCTAGTTCTTTCACCCTGAATCCTCTGCGCTCGTACAACACCAGAGCTCAAGCTCGTAGAAGGATGGCGGAACATAATCAAGAACTTGATCATGTCAGCAATGAATTAGAAGACCTATGGGGAAGTGTGGGACAAATTATGGAGATTCTACAGGTTATGCGTGCAAAGATGGATACTCAGCCCACTATTGTTTCTGAGATTGCCAACACAGTTGTGGATCCTTTGCTAGTTATTATTACTGCAGTAAATGTACCTCCATACGGCCTTCCCCCAGGTTTTATGTCGGCACCTGCTGCAGTTCCCTTTGTTCAACAAGTTGTTCCTTTGGTTACTGAAACGCCTCAGGTGATTCCAACTTTTGCACCAGCTGTTGTGTATACCCATGTGCAACCCTACTTCAATGAGCATCAACCATCATATGATGTCCTTGATACGAGGGAAGATGAAAATGAACGTCATGAGAAACTCAGAGAAAATGTGGAAACTATTGATAAAAGATTGAGAATTATAGAAAGAGATCAAGTCTTTGGTGCTGCTGCCAGAGAAGTGTGTCTCGTATCTGGGCTGGTTATCCCTCCAAAATTCAAAACCCCTAGCTTTGATCACTATGAAGGAGCCACATGCCCAAAGAGCCATCTGATCATGTACTATTGAAAAATGGCCGCTCATGTTGATAATGATAAGCTGATGATTCATTGTTTCCAAGACAGTTTAAAGGGTGCTTTGTCGAAGTGGTATTTAAGTCTGGACCAGTCTCGCATTAAAAGTTTCCAAGATCTATCTGATGCCTTTATCAAACATTATAAATACAACATATACTTAGCTCCTAACCGAAGGCCATTACTGAGTATGTCCCAGAAGAATTCTGAATCATTCAAAGAGTATGCTTAGAGATGGAGAGAGACCGCTTCACAAATGGAACCTCCTTTGACTGAAAAAGAGCTAGCTGATTGGTTCGTCAACCTCCTCCTGGTTATTAGCCAGCACAAGCTCCATCTAATTATCAACAAGCACCCAAATCTCATTCCTATCAACAACCAAATTATCAAGTACCTCACCAGAATGTTCCTAACAGAAGAAACTATAAACCTCCATGTCCTCTTATTCCAATGACTTATATCGAGTTGTACCCTTCAGTAGTGCAACAAGGTTTGATAACTACAAGGGCTTTAGGTCCACCTCCTAATCCACTGCCAGCTAATTATAATCCTAATGCTCATTATTTGTTTCACGAAGGTGCACCTGGCCATGATTTAGACAGTTGTTATGCTCTCAAGCACCTTGTAAGAGAATTAATGGAAAAAGAGATTTTGTCTTTTGATGATCCTCAACCTAATGTTAAAAGAAATCCTTTGCCCACCCACGGTTCTGTTAATTCTATTAATAAGGTATCTGACAAGAGCCTAATTCTCGATGTTTCCCAGATTAAGACTCCTCTCCGAGTCTTCCATTCAAAGCTGTTTGAGGCAGGTTTAGTGAATATTTGCCATGATGATTGTACAAATTGTGATGCCAGTGTCAAAGGATGTACGATGGTTTAGAATGATATTAAAAGCTTGATCAATAATGGTTTCCTACAAGTGAGTAGCAAAGTGAAGAATAGTGAAGTTTTCGTGGTTGAGCCTATCTTCAACATGCCAGAACCAGGTGCTAAAGTGCCCATTTTTAATTTGCTAAAATCAAGTTCTGCAGTACTGTTTTCGGTACAGCAAAGCTTGTGTTCCACATGCCATAACCTGTTGTTGCTTCTGCAGTTAATCAACTAAAGCCGGTGATCATTCAAAAACCCAAACCTTTTCATTTCAGAGACTCTAAAGTTGTACCTTGGAAGTATGATGGGACCATGATTGAAAAAGAATCTGGAAAGGTTATTCCGAGAGAAGAATTGAAGAGTGCTAATGAAGATGTGACTAATATAGTTGGGGCAAGCAAGATGACACGAAATGGTCGAATTTATACTCCCCGTTTCAATGAGGCTCCGCCTAAGGAAACTGTTACCACTGTGCCTGCCAAAGACAAAGAGAAAGAAGTGTTTACAAATGACGAAGATACTGAGTTCTTGAGGATTATTAGAAAAAGCATTACAAAGTCATTGATCAGCTTCACCAGACTCCTTCCAAGATCTCAATCTTATCTCTGTTGATGAATTCGCCTACTCACCGAGCTGCATGGCAAAGGTTGTTGGCTCAAGCTCATGTTGCCCAAGATATTACGACTGGTTAGTTTGATACTGTGATTGCAAATATTACTGCCTGTAACAACCTTAGCTTCAGTAATGAGGAGTTACCGAGAGAAGGTCAGAATCACAATCGTGCCTTACATGTGTCCGTGAAATGTCAGGAAGATAATTTATCAAGAGTGCTTGTAGATACTGGTTCCTCTTTAAATGTTTTACCTAAGAGGGTTCTTACAAAGCTGGCTTACAAAGAGACTGAGATGAGACCTACTTCTTTAATAGTCAAGGCTTTTGACGGTTCCCGCATAACAGTAATTGGAGAAGTAGAGCTACCGATCTTAATTATTCCACATGTATTTGACATCACATTCCAAGTACTGGATATAAACCCTACTTACAGTTGTTTACATGGAAGACCATGGATTCATATTGTTGGTGTTGTAACTTCAACATTACATCAGAAGATGAAGTTTGTGATTAATGATAAGTTGGTAATTGTACATGGTGAGGAGGATTTGATGGTAAGTAACTTGTCTTCATTCCGTTATATAGAGGCTGATGAAGATGCTTTGGAAACTTCTTTCCAAGAACTTGAGATAGCCAACATTGTCCTGTTGGAAGTCGAAGAATCAGTGGGAAAGAGTAATACATCTTTCGCGTCTTTCAAGAGTACCAGATCAACAATTGAAGAAGGTGTAACCGAAGGTTGGGGAGAGGTGATAAATGTCAATACAAAGGTGAATTGTCATGGGTTGGGTTACAAACTAATTAATGATAGAGCTTCTACAACTGCCAGAGGTTGTCCGAAGACTATCCAAGAAGTGTTTGTCAGCGGAGGTTCCCAAATCAATGTTGTTGAAGATGATAATGAGGACGAAGACTTGAGCAACCTGGTATTCAAATGTGATATTGTCGCAACTGTGCAAAACACTCGGCGGAAAAATAAAAGAGTCGCCACCGTTCGTTATTTATCCCAAAGAGAGGGAAAGGAAACGATCAGAGGAAATCTACGAAAAAGGGAAAAGACAGGTTGTAGATGCTTTTGATTGGCTGTATTTTATGGCAAGATATTGATGGATGTATGAATGTCTTGACTGATGTTATGACATACATAATGAGGATTCAGCAGGGTAAGTTTAAATAGCTAAGAGTCACTTAAGTTGGATGTCATGACTGAATGTTATGACATCGAGCGTATGACATCAGGGTGCACAGGTATTAGTTTCTGTTATTAGCTCAGGCTATACTTCAGGAAACATTTTAGGAAGCCTAGTTATCTTAGGCGACATATTAGGTACTGCTAACTAAAACATGGAATTCCCCTGACTCAATTGGATGTGCGCAACTTCATGAAGAGAGATTTATCTTGGGTAAACCTAACTTATGTACGAAGGCCCAAGGACTGTGATCTGCCTATATATACAGAAGGAGTAATCATAATTGAAGACAGTTCTTGACAGGGTTTCAGAGAACGTGTGTTTGTGAGTGAAGAAGTCTGATTGTATCAGTTGTTCTTCATACGTGTATTGTGTCTTAGGATACTTGTATGCCAAGCAATTGTTTGTTGCATGATTGCTTTGGTTTAGTTTTTGTGAACTGTTTGTTTAGTGTGTCACTCTAAGCTTTTAAGCAAGAGAGTTGTGTCACTTGATCAAAGCTGTGAAGCAAGATCAAGGTGTGTTTGAAGTGTGACTTCATTGCCTTTTGTAATTGTGAATTGGTTATTATCACTGTTGTGATTGAGAGGGAGTGAGTGGGAAACTTTGGTCTAGTATTAGGCTGAAGTGTCATTGGTAGGTCTTAAGTGAAGAGTGCAAACTGGTTGTTTGACTCTGAATTAATTCTACTA
Organism: Lathyrus sativus; assembly: GCA_963859935.3. Classification (NCBI taxonomy): domain Eukaryota; kingdom Viridiplantae; phylum Streptophyta; class Magnoliopsida; order Fabales; family Fabaceae; genus Lathyrus; species Lathyrus sativus. The sequence continues at coordinate 180,214,172 of OZ012740.1, read as the reverse complement.
ATAGTGAATTTCCTCCCTGGCTTGGTAGCCCTCAGATGTAGGTGTGGTTGGCACTGAACTGGGTAAACAATTACTTGTGTTATTTACTGTTTTCATTTACAGTGTCCTTAAGTTTAGTAGTCTGTGTTACAGTGGATGTCATAACATCCGTGATAACATCCACTGTTGTGTACCTAGAAATTCAATTGGCATCAGAGCAGGCACCTTGCCTATTATTTTCTGGGTGAGATCTAGGGAAGAAAAATTCGGGTACTATGGATAAGAATATAGGATTCACAAATAGACCACCAATTCTGGATGGCTCTAATTATGACTACTGGAAACCTAGGATGATAGCCTTCTTGAAGTCTTTAGACAACAAGGCAAGGAAAGTTGCTAACTCAGGATGGGAACATCTAGTGAAGACTGATAAAGATGGATTATATGTGCTTATACCTGAAGAAGAATGGACCAAAGAGCAAGAAGCCTTGGCTCTTATAAACTCTAAAGCCTTGAATGCCTTATTCAATGGATTAGACAAGAACATTTTTAGACTGGTGCATCATTGTGAACCAGCCAAAGAGGTTTGGGATACCCTAAAAACAACTCATGAAGGCACCTTAAAGGTCAAGATGTCAAGATTGCAGATGCTGACCACTAAATTTGAAAATCTGAGAATGAAGGAGGATGAGATTATTCATGAATTCTACATGAATATTCTTGAGATTGCCAACACCTCAGGTGCTTTAGGAGAAAAGATGTCTGAAGAAAAACTGGTGAGGAAGATTCTAAGATCTTTGCCTAAGAGGTTTGCTATGAAAGTCACTGCTATTGAAGAAGCTCAGGTTATATGCAACATGAAAGTGGATGAACTCATTGGTTCACTCCAAACTTTTGAGATGGGAATGTGTGATCAGGTTGAGAAGAAGAAGAAAAGCATAGCCTTTGTCATAAATTCAGCAAAAGACTCTGATAAAGACAATGATGGAAGCAAGGAGAATGTCTCAGAAGTTGTAGCTATGCTTGGAAGACAATTCAAAAGACTCATGAAAATGGTAGATAAGAAGGGTAGATTTAATGTCAATAACATTTCATCTAACATTAACAAAAGAGCCAAGTCTGAAGAAAAGTCCAACCAAGACAAAGAAGCTCAGTGTTATGAATGTGAAGGATATGGGCACATTAAAGCAGAATGTCCCACCTATCTCAATAGGCAAAAGAAGGGCCTAGCAGTTACATGGTCTGATGGAGACTCAGAGAGTGGATCAGATGAAGAATCTGCCAAACATGTCACTGTTCTGAACAGCGTATGCATATCTGATGGTGACTCAAGTGAAGATGAGATGACCTTTGAAGAACTTGCAACCTCATATAAACAACTATACCTCAGAAGTGCTGAAGTATGCCAACTAGGGGAAAAGCATAAGAAAATCATCAAGAAGTTGGAAGTTGAGAAGAAGGAGAATCTTGCAACCATTGACTCACTCAACAGTGAGGTCAAAATGTTAAACTCCAAACTTGATCAGATGACAAAATTTGTCAGGATGCTAAACCCTGAGACAGACACTAGAAAAAATCCTATAGAGTGGTCAGAAAGCAAGAGACATGTTTGGAATGGTTTTGTTGGTGAACAGAAACCCACCTTGGGATTCAAGAACCCAAAGGCTGAAAATCATAGACCAAACCGGATGTCACGACCAATGTCACAACATCAGAAGAAGAAAAACATGAATCAGGAAAGGAGAAAGTCCAAAAGGTGGAAGTGTCACTATTGTTGTAAATTTGGACACATAAGACCTTTTTGCTTCAGTCTGCATGGATTCCTTAGTCACTCTCATCAAGATGCTCCTGTCAAGATGCAACAATGGGTGGCAAAGGAGGTTGGTCTGATAGCTCATACTTCTCTGAGAGTGTCAGCTAAAGAAGACTAGTATTTTGATAGTGGCTGCTCTAAGCACATTACTGGAATAAAGAATCTATTGGTGGACATCAAACCACATTCCACTAGGTATGTGACCTTTGGTGATGGAGCAAAAGGGAAAATCAAAGGTGTTGGGAAACTACATTGTCCTGGAGTTCCTAACCTAGACAATGTATTGCTAGTGAAAGGACTAACTGCCAACTTAATCAGTATCAGTCAGCTCTGTGACCAAGGACTTAATGTCAACTTCACACAGGGAGAATGTGTTGTCACAAATAAAGATAAAAAGGAAGTCATGAGGGGAGCTAGGTCTAAAGACAACTGCTACTTGTGGGAGCCTCAAACCTCAAGTAACTCCACTATTTTCTCTATTCCCAAAGAATAAAAGGAAGTTAAACTGTGGCATCAAAAACTTGGACATCTTCATCTAAGAGGGATGAAAAAGATCATTTATAAGGAAGCTGTGAGAGGAATTCCAAAGCTGACTATTGATGAAGGTAACGTATGTGGTGAATGTCAGGTTAGCAAGCAAACCAAGATGTCACATCCAAAATTTGGCCATCTTGCAACCTCCAAAGTTCTTGAACTGTTGCATATGGACCTGATGGGACCAATGCAGGTAGAGAGTCTTGGTGGAAAAAGTTATGCTTATGTAGTTGTTGATGATTACTCTAGATACACCTGGAAAATTTTCATCAGAGAAAAATCAGATGTATTTGAAGTCTTTAGAGAGTTATGCATCAGACTTCAAAGAGAAAAAGAATCTGGTGTGGTCAGGATCAGAAGTGATCATGGTAAGGAGTTTAAGAACTAAGTTTGCTGAATTATGCTCATCTGAAGGAATGAGTCATGAATTCTCCTCCCCTATTACTCCTCAGCAAAATGGAGTAGTGGAAAGAAAAAACAGGACTATCCAAGAATCTGCTAGAGCCATGATTCATGCAAAGAAATTATCTATGCATTTTTGGGCTGAAGCAATGAACACAGCATGTTATGTTCACAACAGAGTTACCTTGAGAAAAGGAACTACCTCCACTCTGTATGAAATATGGAAAGGAAGGAAGCCAACTGTGAAGTATTTTCATGTATTTGGAAGCAAGTGTTACATCTTGGCAAATCGTGAACAAAGGAGGAAAATGGATCCCAAAAGTGATGAAGGAATTTTTCTGGGATACTCTACCAGCAGCAGAGCCTATAGAGTATACAACTCCAGAACAAAAGTCCTGATGGAGTCCATTAATGTCATTATTGATGATCAGCATGAAGAAACCAATGTCATAGATAATGTTGAAACATTCCTTGAGACACCTGTTGAGGATATGGTCAATGCTGAAGATACTCAAGCTGTAACCCGTAATCCTGAATCAGAAACTCCCAACAAAGAACCTTCTATCAGGATCCTCAAAGATCATCCCAAAGATCTGATCATTGGAGACCCCAACAGTGGTGTAAGGACCCGAGCTAGAGAAATCATCTCAAACTCATGTTTTGTGTCCAAGATTGAACCAAAAAATGTGAAGGAGGCTCTAACTGATGAATATTGGATCAAGGCCATGCAAGATGAATTGGAACAGTTAGAAGGAATGAAGTGTGGGAATTGGTTCCAAGACCTGAAGGAATAAACATCATTGGAACAAAGTGGATTTACAAGAACAAGTCTGATGAACAAGGAATTGTAACCAGAAACAAGGCTAGATTAGTGGCACAAGGTTATACTCAATTTGAAGGAATTGATTTTGATGAAACTTTTGCACCAGTTGCAAGACTTGTGTCAATCAGGTTATTGTTAGGAATTGCCTGCATTCTGAAATTTAAACTATTCCAGATGGATGTGAAGAGTGCTTTTCTAAATCGATATCTGAATGAGGAAGTATATGTGGCACAACCCAAGGGATTTGAGGATCCTAACTTGACAGACCATGTATACAAGTTGAGGAAGGCACTGTATGGATTGAAGCAAGCTCCTAGAGCTTGGTATGAGAGACTGACTGAATTCCTTACCACCAATGGATACAGAAAAGGAGGGATAGACAAGACCCTTTATGAAAAGGATGAAGGTGGAAAAATCATGATTGCACAAATTTATATGGATGACATAGTGTTTGGAGGGATGTCAGACAAAATGGTGAAACAATTTTTCAATCACATGCAATCTGAGTTTGAAATGAGCATGTGTGGTGAATTGACTTACTTCCTTGGATTGCAAGTTAAGCAAATGGAAGATTCCATATTTATCTCCCAAAGTAAATATACCAAAAACATAGTCAAAAAGTTTGGGGTGGACAATGCTAGTCACAAAAGAACTCCTGCACCCACTCATCTGAAGTTATCAAAAGATGAAAGTGGTACTAGTGTTAATCAAAGCCTGTACAAAAGCATGATTGGAAGCTTGTTGTATCTAACAACTAGCAGACTTGATATTGCCTTTGCAGTTGGTGTGTGTGCTAGATATCAAGCAGATCCTAAGGTAAGTCACATAAATCAAGTCAAAAGGATTCTCAAATATGTGAATGGAACTTGTGATTATGGTATACTTTACTCTCATGGTGTGATCCTACTTTATCTGGGTATTGTGATGCTGACTGGGCTAGAAGTGATGATGATAGAAAGAGCACCTCTGGTGGATGCTTTTTCTTAGGAAACAACCTCATATCATGGTTCAGAAAAAAGCAAAATTGTGTCTCATTATCCACTGCTGAAGCTGAATACATAGCAGCTGGTAGCAGTTGTTCTCAACTGGTATGGATAAAGCAAATGTTGACTGAATACAATGTCACTCAGGATGTCATGACATTGTACTGTGACAATCTAAGTGCTATCAACATTTCCAAGAAACCAATTCAGCATAGCAGAACCAAGCACATTGATATCAGGCATCACTTCATAAAAGACCTTGTGGAAGACAAAGTAATCACCTTGAAACATGTGTCCACTGAATTACAGCTAGCTGACATTTTTACAAAGGCTTTAGATGCTGCTCAATTTGAGAATCTAAGAGGAAAATTAGGAATTTGCATGTATGAGGAGCTATAGCAATTATTGGCCAGAGGAAGTGTTCTGAGTAAACGCTGTTTGATTGGAAAACACGTGGTCAAACCTGTGTATTTAATGCATTCCACACCCTTGACCAGTAAAGCTCGGCATCCCACACTCCTTTTCTTATCCCTCATCCAATTCACTCAGTTTTCCTACTCTCCAAAATCTCTCTTAGACCTTCATTCTCAGTCTCCACTCAGCATCAACATGTCTTTCCATCATGGTGCCTCTTCCTCCAAGACCCCTCCCAAATCCTTAGCAGAAGAGTCCAAGGGCAAGTATCCTCCTCTCACTGCTGACAAACTTAGGCGAATCAGCAACAGGGAAGGCTCAGCATATGTGGACAAATCCACTAGGGAAATTGTTGATAAGATTTTCCAGAAAGGGCTACCTGTGTGTGGCATAACTATTCCTCTTGCTCGCATTGATCCTCCTTACAGCTCTGATAATGCTCATGGCTCCAGCAGTGCAACTAGGCCACAGGAAGATTCTGATAACAGTGATGAGGATATCTCAACAGATAGTGATGACAGTGACTCCAGCTCCTCTGAGGAGGAAGATTAAAATGGTGGTGGCTTGCTATGTGTCTCAGGATGATGGTTTGCTTGGGCTGAGAATGTTGTTGGATTGGCTAGTTCTTGTTTCTCATTGATTAGACTTTTGCTTTTTGGTATTTTCTTTGACAGCATGGGATATTTGTGTGTTGCTCTTCATAAGCCTTATGTTGTAATGACCCCTAACATCCGCACTTCCATATTTTTTAATCTATACTATTTAGTTAGTTGTGATCCTAATTTGTGGCTAAAAAGGGGGGAGAAGTGGTAGTAACAGGAAGGCTAGATGTGTATGTGTGTATCTCACAAGTGGAAGACTTGTATGTTGATGTTGTTGTGCAGGTTTGCATGAGGTGATGATATATTGTTGCTACTGTGTGATTTCCTAATGTGTATAGGAATGTATGTTAGAAGTGTGGGTTGTCTTGCTAAGGATGCTAAGATGTGTGTGTGTTCCTTGATGGAACCTAGTAGTAGGATAGCTGCTAGTTTTTTGTGTATCTGCAGGGTGTTTGCAGAATGTGTGTGGTTGTGCATCTTTTCAGGGGGAGTAGCATAGGATGTCATGCTTCACAAGTGATTGTGTTCTTCAGGATGTCATCCTAAATGTTCTGATATCCAGAATCCAGTCCGGGCAAATATGTGTGATTGTTGTGTGTGCAGGTTATGTGTGCACTGATGTGTTGTGCATCAGTTGAGGGGGAGTATCACTAGATGATCCACGGATCAGTGTGATATCTAGCAGGTAGTCCTTAGGGTGTGAAAATGACTCTGATATGGTATTGTAGCTGTGTGTGTTTAGCTAGTAGCTTTCCTGCATGTATGGTATAATTTTTGCTGCTTGTAATCTCTGATATGGTAACAGAATGTTTTAGCCAAAAATTTGCCAAAGGGGGAGTTTGTAGATGCTTTTGATTGGCTGCATTTTATGGCAAGAAATTGATGGATGTATGAATGTCATGAATGATGTTATTACATACATAATGAGGATTCAGTAGGGTAAGTTTAAATAGCTAAGAGTCACTTAAGTTGGATGTCATGACTGAATGTTATGATATCGAGCGTATGACATCAGGGTGCGCAGGTATTACTTTCTGTTATTAGCTCAGGCTATACTTCAGGAAACATTTTAGGAAGCCTAGTTATCTTAGGTGACATATCACGCACTTCTAACTAAAACATGGAATGCCCCTGACTCAATTGGATGTGTGCAGCTTCATGAAGAGAGGTTTATCTTGGGTAAACCTAACTTATGTACGAAAGCCCAAGGACTGTGATATGCCTATATATACAGAAGGAGTAATCCTAATTGAAGATAGTTCTTGACAGGGTTTTAGAGAACGTGTGTTTGTGAGTGAAGAAGTCTAATTGTATCAGTTGTTCTTCACGTGTGTATTGTGTCTTAGGATACTTGTATGCCAAGCAATTGTCTGCTGCATGATTGATTTGGTTTAGTGTTTGTGAATTGTTTGTTCAGTGTGTCACTCTAAGCTTTTAAGCAAGAGAGTTGTGTCACTTGATCAAAGTTGTGAAGCAAGATCAAGGTGTGTTTGAAGTATGAATTCATTGCCTTTTGTAACTGTGTGAATTGGTTAATATCACTATTGTGATTGAGGGGGAGTGAGCTGGAAACTCTGGTCTAATATTAGGCTGAAGTGTCATTGGGTAGGTCTTAAGTGAAGAGTACAAACTGGTTGTTTGACTCTGAATTAATTCTACTAATAGTGAATTTCCTCCCTGGCTTGGTAGCCCCCAGATGTAGGTGTGGTTGGCACTGAACTGGGTAAACAATTACTTGTGTTATTTACTGTTTTCATTTACAGTGTCCTTAAGTTTAGTAGTCTGTGTTACAGTGGATGTCATAACATCCGTGATAACATCCACTGTTGTGTACCTAGATTTTCACAGGTCATCGCAACCAAATCTTGGGTTCGGAATTCAGTTACACAAGGGGAAGGTATTAGCACCCCTCACGTCTGTTGTACTCAACGGGATCCATGCTTGTTGTCTAATCAAAGGGTGTGTTTATCTATCAAAAGGCTGGCTCACAGGACAAAAGAAAAGAAAAGAGACTCGATAGAGCATCGCCGCTAAATGCCTAAGCATTCCCTTGTGCAATGGGAAAGTCAGAGTCAACGTAGTTCGGAAAACTACGGGTGAAGGGCGAGGAAGGTTGCTCGCCAAAACATCGTTGTCTTGTGCCTACGTATCCTCATCTGGTATGAGAAATCATAGCAAACATAGTTCGGGATGACACGACCATAGATTGGTTAAGTGTTTTAACCGAGTAGGATTAAACCTTCGTTCTAGCCATTAGGTGTATTGTTGCTCGACCATTGGAGACTTAGGCGTTACCTGTTTGCGGTAGAACCAAAAGTTAACACACTCTTTCTGAAAATGATTTTCAATTAATTCCGAAGGATAAAAAGGTTTGATGTTTTGTTTTGTATTTTTTATGAAGTGAATTGATTTGATTTGTGATTCACGTTTCACTAAAGACTATGACATAGGAACGAATGCGCCGCATATCTCCCCCAGACGGGACGTACACTACACACTCTAGACGAGCGAGAGGAGACCCCTCACTCATCATTTCCTATGTGCTTAAGGCTCATAGCATACAACATGCATCGTATTTATTAGATGAGTTAGAATGTGTTTTTAGATGAGAAGAGAGACGCACAGAAGGTCTGAGGGAAACTCGGCCCTAACGTTTTCATGCAAAATGGACCTAAAGTTGAGATTGAAAGGGAAATATACCCTAATGTTAGCATGCTTGAATTGAACACCTAATGTCTCTCCTACTCCCATCCTAAACGGAGGGACTAGGAATCCTAAGGGATCATGGCAAAGGACCAATAAAACACAAAGCAATTCAATCACAAGTAGAAAGAAATGGAAGATAGAATGCAACATGAGATGCAAACACCAAAAAGATGCAAGAATGAAATGAAATGGGAGAAGCGAGCCCCTACGACCATTACCATCAATCATCAAAGAAAAGTGGGAGGAAAAAAGTGTGGGACAGCAGCCGCCACAAGCGCATCTCAACCAAGCAATGCAAGCAAAGGAAACAAAGCAAATGATCATCACTTGAACAACATCCACAAAGTATGCATTCAAACGGAAACCGAAGCACGCGTGTCGAATAATAAAAAGTAAACGAACACGAACAGTGAAGCATATCCAAAACATCTTACTTAAATGCATCATATCAATCCATGAAGATTCCAAGTGAGAGAACAACAAAGCATGCTTGAAAACAAGCAAAAATGGCATTTTGGTTCAGTGTTAATCGGTTAACACTATTGGTTAACCGATTAACCACTTAAAAAAATTTGAAAATGCGCACTGGTTAATCGATTAACCAGTTTGTACTGCAACTGGTTAACCGATTAACACTGCACCAGAAGCAGAAAAATAGCAACTCAAAAGCACTTTCAGCAATTAATCACTTATACAATAATCCAAATGATCATATAATCAATTATGCACGAAATTAACACCAGAATTCAGTGATCCAACAACATGTAAACAAATTCAAACATCAAGGTCACAATTCACATAAATCCAAATCAACAAAATCAACTGAAAATAAAGATCTACATGATGATTATGCAAATTAGCTCAAACACAAAATCGGATCTAGTATTTCCAACCTACAAAGCGGAGATTTGCTTTGGTAAATGTTGATTCAACTTCAATTGAGCAGATCCAAGCAAGAAACTCAGAGATTCTTCAAGATCCAAGTGTTTTCTTGTTGTAGAATGGATATCAAGCAAAATTAAGCAAAACCGATCCAAATCAGCTTCCAAGTTCATATTCAAACTAGCACGAAAATTGAATGGAGAAATGGAGATGATAAGGATGAAGGATGAAGGCTTAGCTCTAGAATTCAATGATTCCAATGGAGAATCAAAGAATTCAAGCAAAGAGAGCTTTAATGTAATTTTGGAGTGAAAAAGTTGAGAGAAAATTGAGAGAATGAGAGTGAATTCTGAAAATGAAAATGGAATTATGAGGATTGATTGTGTGAGGTTTGGAGCAAATTACTTAAATATGCTCTAGGTTAGGAGTATAGTGGTGGTTTGGAGTGTGGTTATGAAAATTGGAATGGGATTAGGAATGGGAATTTGGAGGGAATTTGAATTGATTTTCGAAATTAACCAAAATTCAAAGTGGTTCTAGATCCTTCTTCTGGTGTAAAATCAAATTCACAAGTGATCAAAATGGACCCCAAAGTGGCTGCCTTTGGAAATTCACGTGCAGAGGCAAAATTTTCCTTGGTTAATCAGTTAACCATTTGGGTTAATCGATTAACACCTTTAAAAATTCAAATTTGACCTGATTTTGCCTTGGTTAACCGGTTAACCATATTGGTTAATCGGTTAACACCTTAAAAATTTGAATTTTGGCGCCTTTTGGAGGGAAAAGTGCACATTTGTCTGTTTTCTTTCGTTCTGAGCTCTGTTAAGCCTTTGAAACTTGCTTTCGAATATCAAAACTGTGAGAATGCCTGAGATAGCTTGAATGTTGCCTCCTGAGCTACAAATTATCCTGCAAAATAAAAATACAAATCGACCACTCGATCGCCGAGCAAAATAAATGTCGGAGCCTCTGATGTTCACTGTTTAGTCTCTTGCACTAAAAAAGAAGCCTAAGCCACAGAAATGCATAGATCTCATGCCTCAAGAACAACTGCTATGATATGAAAAAATGCAAAATGCCGAGAAACAAAAGCCAGTTAAGGTTAAAACAGAAAGGCAAATTTTGGGGTGCTACAGCTGCCCCTATTCAATCGACTTGGACCTGAAAGGGTGAAAAGCATCAGCTTTCAAACATTCAAGGTAGAATGTGATTGAATACTAAAAGAACCTGGAAACTTGCAACCTGTGAGGATGTAAAACAGAAAACACCCACCAAAAGTTGGAATGCGACACACTGAGGATACAGTCCAATATGAAACATCAGATACCAACCAAAAGTTGGGATAACAACCAAAGGATACCAACCAAGAGTTGGGATAAAAAGAGAATGCCAACCAAAGGTAACCTCCTGGGGATAAAACTCGAATCAAGAACCTGCAGGACGTACAATCAACAGACTTACGACCTAAGGAAAAGACAAACCCCGCTGGGAAAAGAGTATACTATCCAAACAACTCCGCGGGGACTAAGCGTCTACCAAATAAAAATCAAATGAAACCATCCAAAAAATGGGATAACAAACAAATGAGTACCAACCAAGAGTTGGGATAAAGGTCAAAGAGGAACCACCAAACAATGCTAGAAGTAACTCACCAGCTTTACGACCCAAAGAGGACTCCACTGGGGAAAGAGTAGACTAACCAGACAACTCTTCACAGGATAAACATCCACCAAAAGATAATAACCGAAGCGTACTGTCCAAAAGATGGGATAAGGGCTACTCTCCAGGGATGTATCAAACACTACCAACCAAGAGTTGGAATCACCACAACACTGACCGAAGGTGAAATGGCGAGGCTACTTCGCTGGGGAATACACTGACCAAAAGTCAGTATGCAACAAAAGGTAATGAACACAAGCTACCAACCAAAAGTTGGAATCGCCGCAATACCAGACAAAGTTAAACCCAAACTATCAACCAAAAGTTGAAAACACCCGATGAAACACAACAACCACAAGCTACCAACCAAAAGTTGGAATCACTTAAAAAAAATCTCACCAACCAAAAGTTGGAATTAGACAAAGCTACCAACCAAAAGTTATAATGACGACTCCGCTAGGGAATGGAGGAGGACTACCAACCAAAAGTTGGGATAAACATACCACCACCAAATGATTACCAACCAAGAGTTAGAATAACAAAATCTAGGAAAGGAAGACTACCAACCAAAAGTTGGAATAATGTCAACAAAGCTTTGGACCCAGCTGGGAATACCAACCAAGAGTTGGGATGACGTCCAACAAGCGACAGACTACCAACCAAAAGCTGGGATAACGACTGCAGGGGATAATATCCAACCAAAAGTTGGGACACAAGCTACTAACCAAAAGTTAGGATCGTCAGAAAAGATTATCATCGACCAAAAGTCAGAACAAAAGCTACTAACCAAAAGTTAGAATCGCTGGGGACGCTAAACGAAGCTGACTCCACCACAGAAGACTACCAACCAAAAGTTGGAATAAAATGCTACTAACCAAAGGTTAGGATCGCCGGAAACGCTAAACGAGAGCGAACTGACCACAACAAAGGTTACCAACCAAAAGTTGGAATATCCGACTTTGCTGAAGAAAACGAAGATTACCAACCAAAAGTTGGAATAACATCCAAACGCCAATAGGTCACCAACCAAAAGCTGGAATGAAGCAAAGATTACCAACCAAAAGTTGGAACAAAGACTCTGCCAGAGGGAACCAGATTACCAACCAAAAGTTGGGATAAACCACCCTAGAATTAACAACCAAAAGTTGGAATACCAAACACTATAATTCGGACTACGCTGGGGGGTACCAAACAAAAGTTGGGATAACGCACCCAGAATAGGCAAGCAACAGAATCAACCGACTCACAACTTGCAAGGAAGGCTCCGATAGGAAAGGAGAAGTTCAAACACACGACTCTGTCAAGGAACATCAGTTCACCAAAAAACTTTGTCAGGGAAAAGAAACATCTGAACAAAAGGCTCGACTAAGGGAGAAGGCGCTTACAAGCGACTCACCTGGGGAGAACGAAGACGTTTAACCAAACGACTCAGTCGAAGAAAGAAGACGTTTAACTAAATGACTCAGCTGAAGAAAGAAGAAGTTTAACCAAACGACTAGCTGGGAAGAATCCGATAAAATGACCAACCCAAAGATCCACACCAACAGGGATAACACGCAAATCTCCTGAATCAAACAACCTCTGGCATCAAACCTGGCTTATGCTTCAGATTCATATGTTTGAAAATGGCGTAATGCTCCATACGAAATGGAAATGCTACGCATTTAGGAGGATGCTATGCGAAGATGCAAAGGAACTACTCCAGCAAAGTAAATGCTAGAGAGAAGCGACCAACTCTGCTAGGGAAGAAATCCAATTCCGCTGAGGGAAACATCCCTGATGAGCCCACAAAATAAATTCTTCTAGGGAACAAAAGACTCAGATGGGGAAATGCCCTGGATGAACTTCCTTAAAAAAATTCACCCTGCTGGGAAAACACCAAACAACCCCCTCGGTGAGGAATCAAGAACCACGCTGAAAGCTCCACTCCGCTTGGAAAGAAATTCCACCCTGCTGGGGACGCACCGGTAACAACCCACCCTGCTGAGGAATATCAAAGACCTCTACTGAGGACCCCACTCTACTGAGGAATGGGTTATGCTTCTATTTGAACACTTGCTCTGTCGAGGGAATCATCATTAAATTCTGTTCGAGGAAGAAATTCCTGAATACCGATATTACTGGAAAGACACCAGAACGTCGACTCCGTTGGGGAAAGGGCCTCAAAGACGTTGCCTCTGCTGGGGAATAATACTAGATTGCAATCTACCCTGCCGCCGAGGGAACATCCTTCCACCTTACTCTGCTAGGAACATGCTGAGAACAAATTCACCCTGCTGGGGATTATTGTAGGGAGACAAAACTTTGTTCTGTAGGAGACACACAACACTTTTGCTGGCATTATCTGACTTGATAATGAGATTCTGTGGGGAAACAAAATCTTCGTTGAAAAAAATGCCTGACTGCATTTCACCTGAAGGAACCCTTCGAAACTTGCTGGGGTGTACGAACCCGCTTACGCTGGGAAACAAAACTCTGAACTCCCCCTAGGGGAAAAGTGAATCATCATGTACTGCCGTTAAAATATCATCACTGGGGAGAGTCTACCGGGGAGAAGACCCTGTCATCCTGCAACAAACAAAATCATGCCTTACATGCGAAATGGTTACTTTAGTTACCATTCATGATACCTGTCGCCCAGGCAAAATCATTGCTTCTGTTATGCTCCATAAAGCCTCATGTTTTCACCTACAACGTTTACCAAAATAGCGGACGTTTTTTGCAAACAAAATAATAACAGTAAAAACAAGGAACGGGAAATTCTTCGACTGAAGTAAATACTTTATTGATAAGAAGCCTGCAAATAGGCGAATTACAATTCGGATGCAATTCCTGAAAAGAGGTAATTGCGTAAAAGCAAAAGAATATATACAAATGTTGGCAATGTGGAAACAGACAACCACCATGTGTCGATTCAGCTACGACCTGTATATCTTCGATGTTCCCCATGTTTCGCCTTCTGAAAAGACTGACTGGACTGATTCCTTTCCTTCGGGATAACCACTCACATGCTTATAGATTGAACGCAGACCGCAGTCATTTGCTTTCCAATCCGTAACGTTTGCCTGGATCGCCCTTTCGAGTTTTCAATCCACCGGGATACCCATTTTTGCCAAAGTCTCCTTTCTAGGTTTTCAACTCTGCGGGTTTACATTTTTCTTTTTATCCCTAATTTTTTCCCGAACCTTTTTCTTTTTCTGGTTCGCCGGGATGCCCCATTTTTTCCTGGACTTTTCTTTTTCTGTCCAGCAGGTCTCTTTTAAGAAAAGTGTTTTTTTAACCGCGTCTACGTTCACAAGGGATGAAAAATCTTCACCATCCATGATAGATAGTAATAAGGCTCCGCCAGAGAAAACCTTTCTCACCACATACGGACCTTCATAATTAGGAGTCCATTTTCCCTTGTGATCTGTATGAGGAGGAAGGATCCTTTTCAACACCAAATTACCCGTCTAGAAGCGCCAAGGACGCACTTTCTGATCAAAGGCTTTCTTCATCCTACTCTAGTACAACCGGCCATGAGCAATGGCTACCAATCTCTTCTCTTCAATCAAGCTCAGCTGATTCAACCTGGTCTGCACCCATTCAGCCTCATCAAGCTTCACATCCAATAGTACCCTTAAAGAAGGAATCTCAAATTCTAATGGTAGGACAACCTTCATACCATACACCAGTGAGAAAGGAGTTTCCCCGGTTGACGTACGTATCGTGGTACGATAACCGTGAAGAGCGAATGGCAACATCTCGTGCCAATCTTTATAGGTTACAACCATCTTCTGCACAATCTTCTTGATATTTTTGTTAGCTTCCTCAACAGCGCCATTCATCTTCGGACGATATGGAAAAGAGTTGTGATGCTCATTCTTGAAACTATGGCACAGTTCCTTCATCATTTTGTTATTCAAATTCAAACCATTATCAGTGATGATTCTCTTTGGAATTCCATAACAACAAATGATGTACTTCTTTATGTGCTTCGTGACATTGGCGAAAGAAGCTGCTTCTACCCACTTCGTAAAGTAATCAATTGCAACCAGAATGAAGCGATGTCCATTAGAAACAGTCGGCTTAATCTTGCCGATTATATTGATTCCCCACATAGCAAAAGGCCACAAAGACGTTAACACATTCAGAGGAGTCGGTGGCACATGTACCTTATCAGCATAAATCTGGCATTTATGGAATTTTCTGGCATATTTAAAGCAATCGGATTCCATAGTCATCCAATAATACCCAGCCCTCAACAATTTTTTAGCCATTGCATGTCCACCGGCATGAGTACCGAAAGAACCCTCGTGGACTTCCTCCATCAACAGGCTTGCTTCCAGTTCATCAACACAATGCAGCAAGACCATGTCAAAGTTCCTCCTGTAGAGCACATCATCTTTATTCAGATAAAAACTACCGGCTAACCTCCTCAAAGTCTTCTTATCTTTGCTGGATGCCCCAGATGGATATTCCCGAGTCTTGAGAAAATGCTTGATATCAAAATACCAAGGCTTTTCATCTGATACCTTCTCAATTGTAAACACAAAAGCGGGTCTATCAAGACGCATAATGGTGATAGCTGGAGATTCATTCCAGTAATTCACTTTGTACATTGAGGATAGCATGGCCAAGGCATCTACCATCT
Source organism: Lathyrus sativus (assembly GCA_963859935.3). Lineage (NCBI taxonomy): Eukaryota > Viridiplantae > Streptophyta > Magnoliopsida > Fabales > Fabaceae > Lathyrus > Lathyrus sativus. Next base: position 180,198,742 of record OZ012740.1, on the reverse strand, counting down.
GGTTCTCAGCTCTTGGCACATGATGGAACTCAATTCTATCGAAGAAAGGAAACAGTCTCCTTGCATAGTCTTTATAAGGCACCAGGTTGGCCTGACGAGTTTCCCACTCTCCTTTGATTTGATTGACGACTAGCGTTGAATCGTCGTACACATCTAGATTCTTGATCCTCAGATCAATGGCCTCTTCTAAACCCATAATGCACACTTCATACTCAACTTCATTATTGGTGCATGCGAAAGTCAATCTGGCAGTGAACGGTATGTGGGAACCTGATGAGTTGTAATGATCGCACCGATTCCATTACCATATGAATTAACCGCTCCGTTGAAAACCAGTTTCCACTGAGATCCAATCTCAGGACCCTCGTCAGGTAAAGGCTCATCACAGTCTTTCATCCTCAAAAACATGATGTGTTCATATGGAAAATCAAACTTCATCGGCTGATAATCCTCAATCGACTATTCAGCAAGATATTCCGACAGAACGCTTCCCTTAATGGCTTTTTGGGAAACATACTGAATATCATATTCTGTTAAAACCATTTTCCATCGGGAAATCCTTCCGGAGAGTGCTTGTTTTTCAAAGACGTACTTGATTGGATTCATCTTTGAAATCAACAGGGTTGTGTGGTTTAACATGTACTGTCTCAAACGCTTAGCAGCCCAAGCGAGTGCACTACATGTTTTTTCCAGCATTGAGTATCTCGACTCACAATCATTGAGTTTCTTACTCAGGTAGTAGGGCGTGCTCTTTTCTACTTGACTCGTCTTGTTGACCGAGCACACATCCCATTGAATTCTCAAGAACCGTGAGATACATGATCAGAGGTATCCCTGCAACTTGAGGCATGATTATTCGAGGTTCCTGCAGATATTCTTTTATTCTTTCAAATGCCTTCTAGGAAATTTCACTCCACCTGATCGTTTGATCTTTTCTTAGCAATTTAAATATTGGTTCATAGGTGGCTGTAATATGAGATATGAACCTTGAAATGTAGTTCAATCTCCCTAGGAAACCACAAACCTCTTTTTCTGTTCTAGGCTCAGGCATTTCTTGTATGGCTTTTATTTTGGCAGGATCTACCTCAATACCCTTTTCACTGATAAGAAACCCATGAACTTTCCAGATCTCACCCCGAAGGTGCACTTGTTAGGATTCAGCCTCAACTTGAACTTCCTTAACCTTTCAAACAATTTCAGAAGATCGACCAGATGTCCTTCCTCCGTCTGTGACTTTGCAATCATGTCATCAACATATACTTCAACCTCATGATGAATCATATCATGAAAGAGAGTCACCATTGCCCGTTGATAGGTTGCCCCTGCATTTTTCAATCCAAAAGGCATTACCTTATAGAAAAAAGTTCCCCATGGTGTAATGAAAGTTGTTCTCTCCATGTCTTCTAGGGCCATCTTGATTTGGTTATACCCAGAGAAACCATCCATGAAGGAAAATACAGAATATTGAGCGGTGTTATCAACCAACACATCAATATGGGGAAGTGGGAATTCGTCTTTCGGGCTCGCTTTATTCAGATCTCTGTAGTCGACACACATCCTGACCTTTCCTTCTTTCTTAGGTACATAAACAATATTAGTGACCCACGGAGGGTAATTCGTAACAGCAAGAAAAACCAACGTTCAACTGCTTCTGAACCTCTTCTTTTATCTTGACTGCCATGTCAGGCCTTGTCCGTCTCAACTTCTGCTTGACTGGGGAACATTCTTCTCTGAGGGGTAACCGGTGTACCACAATATCTGTATCCATCCTAGGCATGTCTTGGTAAGACAAAGCAAAGATATCCTTATACTCACAGAGCATTTCAACCAATCTTCTCTTGATACTGTCTTCCAATGACACCCCCACTTTTACCTCTTTCCTGTCATCTTCGGTACCCAGATTGATAACTTTAATATCCTCCTGATGAGGCACAATGACCCTTTCCTCTTGCTTGAGAAGTCTGGCTAGCTCTTCGGGTAGTTCACAGTGTTCGTCAGCCTCTTCTTCAGCTTGATAAATGGGATTATCAAAGTCATATGAAGTCATATTTGAATTTGAATCGATGGCATCTGGTAGAAAAGACTTGCATGATGATGTTTATGTTTATTATGCGATACAACAAACAAAACACATTGCCATTTTTCTGTTTAATATAAATGCAAAAGAAAAAACAAGAAAAATAGGGATCACAGTATGCGAAAAACGCCCTTTATATATGATAAAGTGCAAATAATAAGAGGGCCCCATAAATTGGGTCACTACGTCTTGGACAGAACATAGGACTAAACATAAACAAAACAATGAACATTACTCTGCAGTAGTAACATGAATGACCTCTTCCATAGTCCAATTGCACAGCTTTTGGCCAGGAGTACATGGACGAATCCAGGCATCCATATCGCAATTGTTGTCACCTTCGTCATCTCCAACGGCATTAACCCTATCAAATATCACACCACTGCTGGTGAATCGGACGGGTCCCCTGTACCTCGGAATGTTTTGAGAAGAACTAGAAGGTTTGTATCCCAGGCCAAACTTGTCCTGCTTGACGGGAACATTAAGAACTTGGCCCCACTTCTGAGATGCACCAGATTCTACGATAGCACGAGCTTCCTTAAACGATGACATTGAAACCTCTTGGCTATTGGCTCCTATAGCAGACTTCTCTTGAATCTAAATTGTTTCAAACACCTGGCAAAGTGTTTCGTGGATCTCCCCATCCACTTCCACATACTTAAAGGACGAAAAATGGTTGACCATAATGTCCTCTTCACTGGATACCGTAACAATTTTCCCTTCCATCATATATTTCAGCTTCTGATGCAACGTTGAAGTGACTGCTCCCGCAGCATGTATCCAACGTCGGCCAAGCAAACAACTGTATGTTGGCTGGATATCCATGATGTAAAAAGTTGCATGAAAGATCTCTGGTCCTATCTGAATAGGCATCGTAATTTCCCCAAACACCGATCCTTTAGACCCATCGAAAGCCCTCACAACCAAATCACTTAGCGTGCATATCAAACCTTGAGTATCTAATTACATCAACGCCTTCTTTGGAAGCATATTGAGGAACAATCATGTATCAACCAGGACATGCGACATCAAAGACCCTCTACATTCCATAGATATGTGCAAAGCACGTTTATGGTTTCTACGGGCAGGGGTCAAATCCAGATCCGTGAAACCAAGACCATTATCAGCGTTTACATGAGCTACTACCCCCTCTAGCTGATTGACAAAAATCTCCTGGGGTACATATGTTGCATTCAAAATTCTCAATAAAGCGTTGCGATGTGCCTCCGAACACAACAATAATGTCAGAATGGAAATCTTCGAAGGAGTCTGATTTAAGTGATCCACAATCTTGTAGTCACTTTTTCAAATGAGCCTCATAAATTCCTCTGCATCCTTCAAAAAAACACCAGTATCAACCTGTTGTTGGATATTCTCCTCAATTACGGCCTTACCCTTACCTTTTTCATTCTTATCAACGTTAACCTCTGGTGGAGAAAAGATCCTACCACTTCTGGTAATACATCCGGCACCAACTATATTCTCAACCGACGAACTTTCGCCCGTAGACGTTGTCCATTCCTGTCTCTACCCATTGTAGAACACCTTGTCGCTACTGCGAAAATCAAGGCCAGCAATGACAGAAGAGTCGCCACCGTGCGATATTTATCCCAAGAGAGGGAAAGGAAACGCTCAGAGAAAACTTAACGAAAAGAGGGATAAGATCGGTCATCGCAACCAAATCTCGAGTTCGGGAGTCGGTTACGCAAGGGAAAGGTGTTAGCACCCCTCACGTCCATCGTACTCGATGGGATCCACGCTTGTTGTCTATCTAAAACGGTGATTGAAACTATCTAACTACTGGCTAAAGGACAAAAGTAAAAGAAGTGACTCGGAAAAGCAACAGCGCTTTGTGCTTACGTATCTCATCTGAAGTGAGAAGTCAGAGTCAACGTAGTTCGGCTAACTACGGGTGAAAGGAGGGGAAGGTTGCTCACCAAGACATCGCGTCTTGTGCCTACATACTTTCATCTAGTATGAAAGATCAGAGCAAACATATTTCGGGCTAAAAGGGAACACAGGTTTGTTCAACTGTTTTACCCGAGTAGGGTTAACAATCAGTTCTAGTAGTTTGGTGTATGCAGCTCGACCATTGGAGACTTAGGCGTTACCGTTTGCGATAGAACCAAAAGTTAACAAAACTCTCCTTATGAAAATGATTTTCCAAGATTAAAGGCCCCAAAGGGAAAAAAGAGTTTGAATGATTTGTTTTTGTGTTTTTTTGGAGAAGAAGTGTTTTTGAATTGTTTGCAACTCATATCGCACTAGAGACTATGACTTAGGAATGAATGCGTCGCATATCACCCAAAGGGTGCTACACTAAAAATCCAAGCCATTAAAGAGATACTCCTCAACAACCCTTTCCCAAGTGCTTAAGGCTCGTAACGCACAATAATCATTAACCTTTATTAGGTGTTTTATGTTTGTTTTGAGATGAGAAGAGGAAGGACACTAAAGGGGACTAAACTCAAACCTAAAGTTGTCATGCAATGGTTATCCTAAGATTGAGATAAGGGAATGCTACCTAATGTTATCATACATGGTTAAGATCCTAATGTCTATCATAATCTCCCTTGAACAAGAGAGATTAGAGATCCTAAGGGAAAGGAGATAGAAGAGGAAAAAGAAACAACATAAACATGCAAGAATGCAAACATGGAATGCAAGTGAAGGAGGAAATTGGTGTGGGGAAGTAGCCTCCACAAGCTCATCTCAACCTCAAGCAACAATATGAAAAATTCAAGAGATGAAAGGAAAAAATAAATGCACCAAAAGAAACACACAAGTGCACTAAAATGGGATGAAATGGCCTAAGCCATTTAAACATCAACCACAATGCCAAAATTCAAACACAAATGAAAGGCAAAGAAGACCTAAAACAAAGTGAGGATAAGAGGCTATATGAGGACAGAAAGGAACTCATAATGTGCACTCAACCATGAGCATCACAAGAAAGGTGCAAAAGAAAGCACAAAGAAGTCCTCATGGATTCATCATCTTAGGCATGCTTCAAGTACCTCCAAAGGAGAGACCAAGCCACCTTAATTGAGATTCCAAAGTCACTGGACAACAAGGGAAATGAAATAAAAGTGCTCAAGAGCAAAAGCAAATAAAACACAAAGAAATGCAAGCAAATTCCCAAAGGAAAGCAAGCATGTTTCACAAAGAAACCCTAATTGGGAACTCAAAAGTAAACAACCAAATGAACAAGAAATACATAATTTAATGACCTAAAGATGAGCAAAAAGCATCCTTAACATGTTAGCAACATGAATTAAAAGGCATTCGAGGCTTAAAGGATCCATAAATGTCATATCCAAGGCAAATTAGGTCAATGTGTTTGTATGAACCTCCCTTTGGGGTAACTTGACTTGCAAGTTACCCTAAAATTAGGAAAATGATTCAAAAATAGCCAAATAAAATGAAAGAAGCTCATAAACATGTTGGCAACTAGAGGCCAAGAGATTACAATCAAAGTCACTTCACAACATCACCATAAAAATTGATTCACAAGGGTGCTCCATTGTGAAGGAGGATTGTCGAGGGTCAAATGAAATGCATCAAAAGTCAACTCAAAAGTCAACCAACAGGGGCAAAATGGTCCTAAAAAATTCATCAACCCATCATGGACATGAGGATGAATTTTGGGTCATTGGACCAAAAGGAAATGTGAGAAACAAAATAAAAACTAAAAATATGTCAAGAATTAGGTCAAATAAAACACCTCTACTGTTAAATTCCATTTTCAATTGAAAAATAATCCAAAAAAATAAAATAAAAGACACTTCAAATTGTCTAAAACATATTTTTGGGGAATTTTATGACCAATAGAGGTATTTTATTTTGAATTAAATCTAAACAGCAACAAAATAAAAAAAAAGAAAGAAAATGAAATTAAAATAAATAAAAGAGAGGTACAAATAGCAACCCAACTCAGTTCAAAAGCAATAGGTCAGCGCGCAGGGGGTGCCAATAGCAAGCCCAGTTCATCAGTAAAAATAAATAAAAAGAAACGTGTGCATTGGGTGTGGTTAAGTCAACAGAGGCCCATGGTGGAACGCGCTTTGGGCGGTTGGATCAAAAGGTATGCAAATCAGAGAGCTCACAGCAAGCACACGTGGCCAGGCAAAGCAAATAAATGAAACGGTGAGTTTCAATGTGGATCAGGTAAGGCAAGTCAAACAAAGTGCATGGTAGGTCTTAATCATGGCCGTGCAAATAAAAAGTAAGCTCATCCAAAGGCTACAAACATACACATGTGGCTCTGGTGATGTTCAAACCATGGAGGGAAAACCAGACGGCCAGAACCACTGTTCCGGTCGTCTTCTCCGGCAAAACAAAACAAACCAGTCACGACCAAAACGCAGGTGCTTCAAAACTTAACCAAATCAAAGAAAATAAAAGCCAAAAATGATATCCAGGACACGTAGATCTCAAATCCACTACCCATTTTCATTGATCATGTGTAAATAAGCCAAAACAAAAAGAAAAAGAAATGAGCTCAAAACACAAAAGCTCACAAACAGCCATCAATTCATTCCAGAAACCATCTATGATATGCAAGGATCACAAATATGTAAAAATGGCATGATAACAAAGCTTAAACAGAGAGAAAAAAGGATTGAAAAGAAACCTAAATGAAAGCTTCCTCAGAGCTCAGTTCTTTAGTAAAGCTTAAAAGAAACCACCCAGAAACGTTCTATGAACCTCAAGGAACCTTTTTAAATGTTTAGTTTAGATTGAAACTCACTAAAATGCAAAAAACGATTTTGACTTTTCTCTCACTTTTTCTTAATGTGTTCTTGTACAATTTCACACCAAAATCCATTCTGAGAGCTTGTGAACAATGCTGAGAATAAATATGATGGATTCTGATACCAAGAAGGCCCAATTCTATCCTCCTTAAGCCCAATTGAAATTCACATTTTCTCCTTATGGCCACCTCCAAAAGTGCACGAAAATGGTCTTGCCAAGCTGTAAAAATGGCTCAGTTAGCTTGCACCTGAGGTAAATTGATCCAAGGGCTGAAAATGGCTCCTTAATTTAATCTTATGGCATGGTTTGTAAGTGTTACTTAAACTTGAAGTAAGCATGAAAATTGCCACCAAATTGAGCTCAAATCTCAAATCCAAAATTGGCATTGTGCTTGAAATGTATTTGGCACTCAAAAAATGCACAAGGTTGGCACAAAATGATCCCAAATGAATTTAATTTGATTTTCCCCTTTTAAGGCCTTTTTTATGGAAACTTCTTTAGGGATTCTTCAATCCAAGCCAAACCTTTGATGCCTTGATGCTTGGTTGAGCAAATGACCTTATTTGGAGCAAGTTTGAAGTTGGAAAGATTTCCATTTGAAGTGTGCAAAGTGGTGAAATGGACCTATAATGAAAATGACCTGTAATCTTACATTCCCAAAATACCCCTGCCTTGCAAGCCTCATAACTTGAGTGCTACCGATCAGATGAAGGAGTTCTAGTACTCTTTGGAAAGCTAAGATCATGAGGAAAAAACTTTCATGTTCATCAAAGTTGAGGAGAAACATCCTTCTAGGTCAAAAGCGGCTTGGAAGTTGGTTGACTTTTGTTGACCAAAATCACATTCATCTGAGGACCTGTAACTTGCCAGCATCATAACTTGAGTTCTAGAAATCAAATAAATGACTTCTAGTACTCAAAAGAAAGCTAGAAACATGCTCTACAAGTTTCATGTTGGGGTCAAGATGAGATGAGACTTGTATCTTGAGATAGGTGGTCTTGAAGTTAGGCACTAAATAGGGGATTTTACACTAAGAACCCTAATTTAGTAACTTCTCACACTTTTGATTCTTCTTGATTTGATCTTGAAATGATATATTAGGCATCTCAAACCAACATTCCATGACCACAAAGACTTAGAATTGAGTCTTAATCTCCTTCAATTTCACAGTTGAATTAGGGTTGACCAGATGAAAACCCTAATTGCACCATCTTCAACTGTAGCCACTTGCACTTGGTATAAACACTTGGATGAGCTCCACAATGACCTACAAGGCCTCCAATGAGATTAAATGATAATCTCCCTCCATAACCATGGACTTGTGATCCTCAGGTGACCTTCAAATGGCCTCCTAGACAGGAGGTGAACCACACTCACTTATCTGCCTATCCAAAGGGCTTTGACTTGTCTCTGATGATGATAACCCCCTGTTGACTTGAATACAAACTCTTGATTAGGCTTAGAACCTTTGGCAATCTCCCCTTGCTAGACACACATCTCTTGATCCCCTGTAAAGTGCAAGATGCTATGCAATGCAATATGCTAGAATAATGAAATGAAATATAAACCAAGTAAAGAAAAGGTTGGGCAAATTTTGGGGTACAACAGCTGCCCCTATTCAAACGACTTAGACCTGAATGAGTGAAAAGCGAACGACTTTCACACCATCAAGGTAAGAGACGGTTGAATACCAAAGAACCCGGAAATTCACCAACCACAGAAAATAAAACTGCAAACAAGAATCTCCGGAGATAACTGCTCTGATTACAAACATACCCCGCTCGGGGAAAAAGAAACTTAACGAGTAACTTTGCTTGGGGAAAACTATAAAAGGGGAATATTTAAAATTGTCGGAATTTGGACATTCAACGAACAAAATGAATCAATGAAATCTGCCGGAGCCTAGATACTCAACGAAATGAGGAATACATCAACAAATGAAAACTGGCCGAAGTACGAACACTCAACGAAGCAAACCAACCGGAGCCTAAACATTCAACAAAGAAAACCAACCAGAGCCTGAACACTCAACGAAGCAAACCAACCGGAGCCTAAACACTCAACGAAGCAAACCAACCGGAGCTTAAACACTCAACGAAGCAAACCAACAGGAGCCAGAACACTCAAAGAAGCAAACCAACCAGAGCCTAAACACTCAACGAAGCAAACCAACCAGAGCCTAAACACTCTACGAAGCAAACCAACCGGAGCCTAAACACTCAACGAAGCAAACCAACCGGAGCCTAAACACTCAACGAAGTAATCCAACCGGAGCCTAAACACTCAACGAAGCAAACCAACTGGAGCTTGAACACTCAACGAAGCAAACCAACCAGAGCCTAAACACTCAACGAAGAAAACCAACCGGAGCCTAAACACTCAACGAAGCAAACCAAACGGAGCCTAAACACTCAACGAAGCAAACCGACCGGAGCCTAAACACTCAACGAAGCAAAGAGACCGGAGCCTAAACATTCAACGAAGCAAACCAACTGGAGCCTAAACACTCAACGAAGCAAACCGACCAGAGCCTAAACACTCGACGAAGAAAAACAAACGGAGACTGGAGTATCCGATAGACAAAAGGGGATATGTCACGAACTGAGCCTTCACCAAAACTTGGATATTCAACGGAGCGAGAGATACAACTCTTATCAAGATTAATATAACCAAACGGAGTCTGGGCACTTCACGGGTAAAGCAAAATGTCACAAATAGAGAATGTCGGAACCTAGATGTTCAATTGAGGAGCCGAAATCTGAATGCTCAACGTAAAAACCGAAGCCTGAAGATCACCTGGAGGGGATAACCACCACCTGAAATTAGAAAGGTAACGACCTGGTTTATGTTTCAGAATGCAAATGTTTGAAAATGGCGTAATGCTCCATACGAAATGGAAATGCTACGCGTTTGGGTAGATGATATGCACGCATACAGATACAACGGAACTGAGCCAACAAAATAAATGCTGGAAACAAAAGATCCCTCCTGCAGGGAAAAGAAAACTACTCTGCCGGAGATGAACTTCGCATGCCAATAACAATTGGGCTTAAACTGGGGGATAGGCCTTGGGCGGCTTCCGGGGAACCTACAATTCTGCGGGGAAATCAACTCAACTAGAGACCTCAATCTGTCATCTTGATTCGCTGGGGAATAAGCAAGCACCTGTACTCCGTGGGGATTAAAAACATGTATCGACCAACTGCTGGGGATAACCGTACACCTATGCGCACACCACCATGTTGTGATGAAGAAACCACTTTTAATTGCTGGGAAACAAACTCTAGCTGGGGAAAACAGCTTCATCCATACCATCTTAGAAAGATTCCCCTGCAAAACCAACAGACAAGATACTACACAACAAAGGCTATCTTGGTCATCATCTGTGACGTTGTTCAATTAAGTCAAATTTTTAACAATTATTGGCCAAGGCCTGCAAGTTTATGTATGTGCAAATTCATCAAAAACATCGGGCGTTTTTCACAAACGAAAGTAAAAGCTAAAACCAAGCACACAAAGATTTTCTGAATAGCATGTTTTATTGATAAACGGCCTGAAAATAGGCAGATTTACAAAGGATGCAACTCCTGAGATGAGAAACTTGCGCCAAAGACAAATAAGAAATGCACAAAGATATACAAAATGTCGGCAATATGGTACAGATAACCACCATGGGACGATTCATCTATGAATCGCATGACTTTGATGCTTTTTCGATGCTTCTTCTTCGGAAGAGATTGACTTGAATGGTTTCTCGCGGGTCCTCCCATAATCCACTATGTTCTGAAGATCCATACGCAGATCGCAGTTGTTTGCTTTTCAAATCCCTAACTTTTGCCTGAATCACCCTCGCGGGTTTTCGATTCACCGGGATGCCCATTTTTGCCAAAGTCTCCTTTTCAGGTTTTCAACTTTGCGGGTTTACATCTTTTCTTTTTATCCCTAATTTTTGCCCGAACCTATCCTTTTATGGTTCACCGGGATGCCCCATTTTTTCCTGGACTTTCTTTTTCTTTCCAGCGGGTCTCTTTAAGCAAAGTATTTTTTGACTGCGTCTGCGTTCACAAGGGACGTGAAATCCTCACCGTCCATAGTCGAAAGTAGTAAGGCTCCTCCGGAGAAAACTTTCCTTACAACATACGGACCTTCATAATTGGGAGTCCATTTGCCCCTGTGATCTTTCTCTGGTGGGAGAATCCGCTTCAACACTAATTCACCTGCCTGAAAGCTTCGAGGACGTATCTTCTTATCAAAGGCTTTCTTCATTCTGCTTTGGTATAGACGACCGTATGCGATGGACGCCAACCTTTTCTCATCCATCAAGCTGAGCTGATTCAACCTGTTCTTCACCCATTATGCTTCATCTAATTTGACGTTAGCCAGAACTCTCAAGGAAGGTATCTCAACTTCTAGTGGCAGGACAACTTCCATACCATATACCAACAAGAAGGGAGTTTCCCCAGTTGAAGTACGCACCGAGGTGCGATATCCATGTAAAGCAAAGGGCAACATCGCGTGCCAATCTTTATAAGTTACAACCATCTTCTGGACTATCTTCTTGATATTTTTGTTGGCCGCCTCGACCGCGCCATTCATCTTCGGACGATAGGGAGACGAATTGTGATGCTCAATCTCGAAGTTCTGGCATAGCTCTTTCATCATCTCGTTATTCAAGTTAGATCTGTTATCAGTATTGATCCTTTCAGGTATTCCATATCGGCAGACAATTTCCATAGACTATTTTACCAAATTGGTGACATTGGCATAAGAAGCTGCTTCGACCCATTTGGTGAAATAGTCTATGGCTACTAAAATGAAATGGTGTCCATTGGATGAAGTAGGCTCAATCTTTCCAATCATATCAATGCCCCGCATGGAAAAGGGCCACGGAGATGACATGACATTCAAAGGACACGGCGGCACATGAATCTTGTCGGCGTAGATCTGACATTTATGACATTTCTTCGTGAATTTGAAACAATTTGACTCCATCGTAAGCCAATAATACCCAGCTCACAACAACTTTTAAGACATAGCATGTCCGCCGGCATGCGTACCAAAAGTACCCTCGTGGACTTCCTTCATAAGCAGATTTGCTTCTTTTTAATCCACGCATCTCAACATCACCAAATCATGGTTTCTTCTATAAAGCACACCATCCTGATTCAGATAAAAATTGACAAACAATCTCCTAAGAGTATTCTTATCTCGACTGGATGCCCCAGTCGGATACTCCTGGTTCTTAAGGAAATTCTGGATGTCGAAATACCACGGCTTGCCATCGGAGACCTCCTCAATGGCGAATATGAAAGCGGGTCTATCAAGGCGGGAGATAACTATTACGGGAGCTTCATTCCAAAAATTAACATTGTACATCGAAGACAGCGTTGCCAGAGCGTCTGCCATTTGATTCTCTGCTCGCGGCACATGGTGAAATTTCACCTTGTCGAAGAAAGGTAACAACCTCCTTGAATAATTCATGTAAGGAATCAAATTAGGTTGACGAGTTTCCCATTCTCCCTTGATTTGATTCACAACTAGCGTGGAATCTCCATATACATCGAGATTCTTGATCCTCAAATCAATAGCTTCTTCGAGACCCATAATACACGCTTCATACTCAGCCTCATTGTTGGTGACCAGAAATGTCAATCTAGTAGTGAATGGGATGTGAGACCCATGGGGTGTTGTAATGATTGCCCCAATTCCACTTCCGTATGAGTTGACGGCACCGTCAAATATCAACTGCCATTGGGAGCCAAGTTTAGGACCTTCATCTGGTAGTGGTTCGTCACAATCCTTCATCTTGAGGAACATAATGTCTTCGTCAGGAAATTCAAACTTCATTGGCTGATAGTCTTCGATAGGTTGTTCGACGAGGTACTTTGACAGAACACTTCCTTTGATGGCCTTCTGAGAAACATATTGAATGTCGTATTCTGTCAGTACCATTTGCCACCTGGAAATTCTTCCTGAAAGCGCTTGCTTTTCGAAGACATATTTGATGGTATCCATCTTCGAAATCATCATGGTTGTATGGTTAAGCATATACTGTCTTAAATGTTTGGCAGCCCAAGCAAGTGCGCAACACGTTTTCTCAAGCATTGAGTAACGGGACTCACAATCTGTGAACTTTTTACTCGGATAGTAAATCGCATGCTCTTTTCTTCTAGTCTCGTGATGTTGACCGAGGACACAACCCATATTGTTCTCAAGAACCGTTAAGTACATAATCAATGGTCTTCCAGCTACTGGAGGTATCAATATCGGAGGTTCCTATAAATACTCTTTTATTTTCTCAAATTCTTTCTGACAATTCTCATTCCAAACGACCACCTGATCTTTCTTTAATAACTTAAATAATGCCTCACAAGTGGCTGTGAGGTGAGATATGAACCGAGCAATGTAGTTCAATCTACCTAATAAACCACGAACTTGTTTCTCGGTCTTTGGTGCTGGCATTTCTTGAATTGCCTTGATCTTTGCAGGATCAACCTCAATACCTTTCTCACTGATAATAAACCCCAACAAATTTCCTGACCGTACGCCGAAAGTACACTTGTTTGGATTCTGCCTAAGTTTGAACTTCCTTAGTCTCTCAAACAACTTTAGAAGATTCACCAGATGCCCCTCCTCCGTTTGGGACTTTGCGATCATATCATCGACATAAACCTCAATCTCATGATGAATCATGTCGTGAAAAAGAGTTACCATAGCCCGCTGATAAGTTTCCCCTGCGTTCTTCAAACCAAAAGGCATTACTTTATAGCAGAACGTCCCCCACGGCGTGATGAAAGTCGTCTTCTCCATGTCCTCCGGTGCCATCTTAATCTGATTGTATCCGGAAAAGTCGTCCATGAAGGAAAACACAGAGTATTGTGCGGTGTTATCAACAAGCACGTCAATATGGGGGAGCGGGAAATCATCTTTTGGGCTTGCTCTATTCAGGTCCCTATAGTCAACACACATCCTGACTTTTTCGTCCTTCTTAGGCACAGGCACGATGTTGGGGACCCACGAAGGGTAGTTTGTTACAGCAAGAAATCCGGCGTCCAATTGCTTTTGGACTTCTTCTTTGATCTTCACTGCCATATCAGGCCTGGTTCTTCTCAATTTCTGTTTAACAGGAGGACACTCTTCTCAAAGAGGCAAGCGATGAACTACAATATCTGTGTTGAGTCCAGGCATATCTTCATACGACCAAGCAAAGACATCCTTATACTCTTGGAGTAACTCAACCAGTCTTTGCTTGATGTTATCTTGTAGCGCGGCCTCTATTCTGACCTCCTTCTTATCCTCCTTTATTCCCAGGTTGACGACTTCAACTTCCTCCTGATGAGGCAGGATGACCTTCTCCTCTTGTTTTAACAATCTGGCGAGCTCTTCGGGAAGGTCTTCGTCTTCTTCAATCTCTTCTTCTGCTTGAAAGATCGAATTGTCAAAGTCACACCGAGTCATAGACGAGTCTGAGTCGGTGGTATCTGAAATGTGTAACCTGCAATGATGATGATTTTATGCTTAAATGATATGCAAACAAAACAAAAACAAACCACATTGCCATTTTAATGTTAGAAAGCAAAAAGAAGAAAAACAAGGATCACAAAATTCGAATGAGAAAAACGCCTTTTGATTAATGATCAAAAGATTGTTCAAACATAAAAAAGCATGCCCGGAATAGAATACCGCTATGCTCCGGGTAGATCACAGGGTTACACAATAACTGAGAAAACAAAGTATTATTGTTCACGTGTCACATGGACAAATTCCTCAATGGACCAGTTGCATAGCTTCTGTCCGGGAGCGCTTGGCTGGATCCAAGCGTCCATGTCACAATCATTGTCCCTGGCTTCATCATCAGAAACAATATTGATTTGCTCAAAAATGACACCCCCATTAGTGAACTTGACGGGCCCCTTATAGCACAGCACGCTCTGTGAAGGTGATGAAGATGATGGGCGGTACCCCAACCCAAACTTGTCCTGCTTCTGAGGTAGGTCTAGCACATTTCCCCATCCTTGCAATGCCCTAGCCTGTACTGCCACTTGAGCCTCCTTGAAAGATGACATAGCCACTTCTGGTTCTTTGTTCACAACTAGAGATTTGTTCTTCACTTGCACAGTTTTGAAGGCCTGACACAAATTTTCATGAATTTCTCCGTCTACCTCGACGTATTTGAAAGATGACAAGTGGCTAATCATGATATCTTCCTCCTCACATACCGTCACAACACTGCCTCCGACCATATATTTCAGCTTTTGATGCAGAGTGGACGTAACAGCCCCAACAGAATGTATCCATGGACGACCCAGCAGACAGTTGTAAGCAGGATGAATGTCCATGATGTAAAATACTGCATCAAATACCTCTGGACCCACTTGGATAGGCAGAGTTATTTCCCCAAAAACAGATCTTTAGGTTCCATCAAAGGCTAGTACAACCAAATCACTTGGTGTACAATAAAGACCCCGATGATCTATCTTCATTAATGCTTTCTTTGGAAGTACATTCAAGGAAGACCCTATATCAACAAGGACGTGTGACATCACTGTTCCCCAACATTCAATTGAAATATTCAATGCCAAATTGTGGTTTCTGCCATTTGGCGTCAAGTCCAGATCCGTAAACCCCATACCGTTTCCTGCATTTACATGCGCCACCACTCCTTCGAGTTGGTTAACCGGTATTTCTTATGGCATGTAAGCAGTGCTTAAAACCTTCAACAACGCATTTCGATGCGCTTCTGAACACAACAGCAGTGATAGTATGGAGATCTTGGAAGGAGTTTTTTTGCAGATGGTCGACTATCTTGTAGTCGCTTTTTCTAATCAACTTCATGAACTCTTCCATCTCCTTTGCCAGAGATTCCTTCTCGCCCACCCGAGGAATTTCTTCTACCACTATCTTGCCTTTCCCTTTATCAGATTTCTCAACCACCACTTTGGGCGATGAAAAGATTCTACCGCTTCTGGTAATTCCTCCAGCTCCACCAAGATTATCAACTGAATCAACAGGCAAGCTTTTTAATTCTACCTTCTGCCCGTTACAAAACACCCCGGCTCCGTAATTCCACGGGATAGCCTTAGTACTTTCGTATGGCACAGGGCCTGCTTTAGTGATGATGATTGTAGGTGGCCTTGGAGGCGCTGAAATTGTGATAGTTTTATATGGGATTAAAATCGTCGCAATTTCATCCTGCTCCTCCTCTACTACTTCCACGGGTTTCCTTTCAGCGGTCCGATCAAATTGTAACATTCCTTCACCCAACATGCTTTGAATACACTTTTTCAGATCATCACATCCCTCAGGATGGCTCAAACAGTTGA
Organism: Lathyrus sativus; assembly: GCA_963859935.3. NCBI lineage: Eukaryota > Viridiplantae > Streptophyta > Magnoliopsida > Fabales > Fabaceae > Lathyrus > Lathyrus sativus. The sequence goes on along the minus strand of OZ012740.1, from coordinate 180,182,587 downwards.
CACAACCTTCACTACAACCTGGGAACACTCCCCCTTTCAGTAGTTTCTCCTTCACAACACTCAATGGTGTCTTTAGCTCATTCATGTCGGTTATCAAATCTAACCCTTCCTCTACCAAAACAGCACCAACCCTAGCTGGCCCATGATTTGGCATAGGGTTTTGCACAACATTCGGTGCATCCTGTGAAAAATCTATTGCTTTGCTATCAATCAAATCTTGCAACTTATGTTTGAAAGCCTTGCAGTTGTCAATAGTATGGTCTGGTTCCCCGGAGTGGAACTCGCATTGTGCATTCGCATCAAAGTCGAGCGGTGGTGGGCCTGTCAGAGGTGCCATAGTCCTCTTTTGGATCAGTTGTAGTTGCAACAATGTTTGGAGCACTTGGGAATATGGCATCGGTAGCGGGTCAAATACTCTATTTGCTGGCCGAACCGGATATCTTCGATAACCCTGCTGATTTTGTTGGGGTGGCTGCTGCTGCCGTTGTTGTTGTTGTTGTTGTTATGGTACAGGGATCATAACGCTAGCGACCCGTTGTTGACGATATTGATTATGAGGCTGACTTCTCTATCTTCCTTGAAAACTAGATATTGAGTTGGTTTCTCCCTCGCGCCTTTTGTTGCCGAAGACTTTCTTTCCTCCTCCTCCAGCTGAGGATCCTTCGCCTGCTTGAATCTTCCCAATTTTGATACCATTCTCTATATGTTCCCCTGTGATTTTCATGTCGGAAAAGCTGCCAGACATACAGTTGATAAGCTTCTCATAATACATGCCAGATAAAGTAGCCACGAACATGTTGATCAGCTCACGCTCCACCATCAGAGGTTGAACTCTTGCGGCCAATTCGCGCCACCTTTGGGCGTACTCTTTGAAGCATTCATTATTCCTCTGGGTAAGATTTTGCAACTGAACCCTGTTTGGAGCAAGGCCACTATTGTATGGATAATGCTTCATGAACGCCTCAGCCAAATCCTTCCAGCTACGGACATTGGTAGGCTCCAACCCCATGTACCACTCAAGGGAAGGACCGGACAAACTGTCCTGAAAAAAGTGCATTAACAACTTTTCATCGTCTGAGTAGGCAGACATTTTCCTGTAATACTAGCACAAGTGAACTCTAGGACATGTAGTACCCTTGTACTTATGGAAGTCAAGGACTTTGAATTTCTGTGGTACCCTTAGGTCGGGAATAAGTCCAAGGTTGGCCATATCAAGGCCCATAGAGTTCTGACTTTGAAAGCTCTTTATCCTGTCTTCCAACCATTTGAATCTTCTATTAGTCTCAAAAGGCATTTCACCACCAAAATCTCTCACCGAGAAGATCTCATCCTGTCTTTCCTCAATCATCTGCTGATTCAGGTTGCCATGAATAGCACCGTTAGCTTCAAGCCTATACACATTGCCTTGACCAGTAATTCCAGCATTACCAACTCCTATGTTACCAAATCCAGTGTTACCATTGCCTCCACCAACATTACCATTGGTTTCAACATTTCCATTACCGTTCCCAGTTGCGTTCCCATTTCCAGCACCATTGCCATTTCCATTCCACCAATATTGGGGATAGCGTTATTAGCGTGCTGAGTCTCAACATGAGGTGGGTTGGTAACAGTTCCTCCATGTAATACACCGTCGTTATCAACCCGTGCAATCAAAGGCTGCACCAAGGTCCTGAGATAGTCTTGTCCACTAGCTACAGTCTGCATTACCTCCATAAATTGAGCCATTCTATCTCTCATTTCCTGCATCTGTCCCATGATCCTTTTCTGACTTCCTCTAGTCGCGTACCGGTGATTTGTTTTATCAGCAATCCTGAAACACACTAAATGAAGACAGGAGATAAGAAAATAGTTTCGATGTGTTGCACCCCAAAATTTGACCAACCGGTTTCCACCTCTGGTTTATGTTTCGACGCATTTTGCATTCGCACTCGCATACCACATACATTGCATTTTTTCAGCCATTTTTGATTTTATCGGGATTACAGCCTCCTCTGGCGTTTCAGGCATTCCAGGCCAGTTCGGATACGAGGAGTGTATTTTTGGGAAGTTGTGCTCTTCCCGGTGTTTTCAGCTCTCGCCATTATTTTTGAGGACATTTCAGTGTCCGGTTTTTAGGGCTTATTTCGCTATAGTTGCGCAGTTGTTCTCTAATCGATTTAATTGGCTTCCTGGCATTTTTAGAATTTTCCCTTTTATTTTCTAGATTTTTAATAGATTTTAATAGATTTAATTGAATTTTTCTAGATATTAAATAGGTTTTTTAATATTTTCTTATAGAATTTAATAGTTTTTTTTAGAATTTTAAATAGATATTTCTTTTTTTAAATAGTTTTAATAGATATTTCTTTTTCTAGATATTAAGTAGATTTTAAATGTTTTTTAATAGGTTTAATAGATCTTTTTCTATTTTTAATAGAGTTAGGAATTAATAGAGTTGATTAGAGTTTATTTTCTTTTAGAATTAATAGAGATTAATTAGAGTTTACTCATTTTTTGATTAGGATTAATTAGGAGAATTGATTAGTGTTTTAATTACTTAGCATTAATTTTCGTTTTAGAGTTAACTGAGTTTTAATGGAGTCTTAACAATCATTAGCATATTTGATTATGTTAGGTTAATTAGTGTTAATGATTTTAATGGAGTCTTAGTTGTTAATCAGTTTTTTAATCAGGTTTTACTCAATTCGATGGGCCAGATGTCTTTGTGGGGGCCCAAGTCCAAATCTCACTGTCACTTGTCACGTATATAAGGCCACTACCCCACCAGCTGACACATCACCCTCAGCATTCGCCACCTCACCCCACTCACTCTCACCCTGGCTTGCATGCTTGCCACGTCTTCACCGTCTCTCTCTATCACCGGAATGCATGCAAACTCCGGAAAGCTCATTGGCAAAATCATTCGCGGTGGTGCACACGGCCAAAATACTGCCGGAAACGTGTAACTGCTCGCCGGAAAATTGTAACCGTCATCGGATCTTCATCTTCCTCCAACATTCTTCAGATGCTCTTCATCTCTTTTCCAGATCTCGCCGGAGACGGCCAACAACTCGCCGGAAAACTCATGTGTTCATCACATGTTCATCAACATTTTTCCAGATGATCACTTGAACTTCATACATTTTTCCAGTTTCTTTACAATCTTCATCAAGATTCTTCCAGAAGTTCTTCACGTTCATACGTTTTCCAGTTCTTCATCATTTTTCCCAGAAACGCTCAAGAACTGCAAATCATCCAAGAACTGAGCTCCAGATTCATACGCGCTTTTCCAGATCTCCACTAGAAAGTTCAAGATCCTTCATATGATCTTCATCAGTTCTGCAACCAGCTTCCCGACTTGTTCATCGTTCATCAAGAACTTTATGAACTCCATAGATCTTCAACATCCCGAACCTTCATCATCCGCCATGAACGATTCACCAAGAACATTCATCGTCGTTCTCCAGTTCATCATTCAGAAATCATCAACGAACTTCAAACACCTTCATCGTTCTGCACTTGTGTTCATCCGCAAATCACCAGAAAACGTCAGTTTCTGAATCTTCCATCCATCTTCAAGATCGCGTCATGTTCATCTCATCATCAGATCCTCAAGATCTCTTCAAGCATGTTCATCAACCTTCACAGATCCATCTATCGCCTGAAGCTTTCACGATCTCATCGTCTTTGTTCAACAATTTCTAGAAAATTCCTCACAGGTCTTCCATAAACTCGACATGCATCCACTTCACCACGAAACCCCGGTAAACCCCGATTTCCAAGATTCAACCTTCGTTGTTTTTTTGAGTTTAACAGAAGACGATGAATTTGAAGGACCTGAAAAGATGTTGTTGAATATTGGATGCAGAAAGGAGGGGAGGTTGGTGTTGGGATTTGAGGTTTTGTTTTGGAACGAACGAAGGTTGAGACGAAGGATGAGTTTCAGACGGCGGCGGTGGATGAGAGTAGGTGAAAGAGGGATTAGGGTTTCTGAGTGAGGTTTTGGGAGGTGGAAGGAGGTTGAAACTGGATTGGGCCGATCCCTGGGCCCATGCGTTTTGGATCCACACCCTTTTTTTCTTAGACACCCCCCGTTCACGTTTTTTCTTTTTTTGTTGGGCAGCGATGGGTTGGGCCCAATAACCGCATTTGCTGGCCTTACTCTCCAGTTCTCCTGGCGCACCCCCTTTTGGCTTTATTTCTGTTTTTGTTTTTTTTCTGTATTGTGGGCTTCAGGCCCAGAGTGGTTTTTTTTTTTCTGCATACCCCAGTCTGCAGTTTGTACCCCCTCCCCTTTACAATTTATTTTTTCTTTTTTGTATTGGATGATGTGCTTGTAATAGTTTAGTATTATTTTCCTATATTCTTTTAAGAGGTTATTTTTAGGGATTTAGAATATCATGCATATTTTTTTTAACATAGATTTAATATAGATTTTAATTCTATTTTCTTAGAGGGTATTATAAAGACTTTAGTATAGTTTTTTCATTCTATTTTCTTTATATCAAATTATAGAATATTATAGATTTTAATATAGAACTTCTATTTTCTTTAGGATATTATGGATTTAGATAGAATTGTTTTTATGCTATTTTTCATATGCAATTTCCTTTTATATTTCTTCAGAATATTTTCTATTGGAATTTAATTGCCGTATTTTAGGAGTAGCATATTATTTCCATTTTGTGTTAGATTTCTCTCCTATTTTCGTTTCTATCTGATTTTATCTCAATTTTATTTCTGGCTGGCCGTGTGGCATGATTCAATTGGAGAATGATTTTCGATATCATTTCTCTATCTTGTCTTTGACACGGATATCAATACGCTACCTCTGAGAGTTCGATTTCTCGTGTAAGTCAAATCATGACCGTCTAAGCGTTATATTGGTCTTGATTCGAGCGTCCTCATCAAGGATCCAGAGAGGAGAAGATTGGAATGGAGCTTGCGCGCATGTGAGGAGCCCACGGAGCCGCTTCATTCGTCATCATCTTATTCAAGTCTTCAGGCAACCGTCGAGTGTTGTGAGGTGTATCGTTAGATACGTAGGAAATGACAGTTGAGGAGTTTCTTCTCAATCGTCTAGGGTGTCTAGTATGGTACCCTTAGGGTGACATGCGACGCATTCGCTCCTACGTCTTAGGTTCTTGCGTGTGTGTCCCGAGTTCCTTCCCGTTTAGGCATAAGCCTGCTTCCTCTTTGTTCTCGCCCCCGTGCGATCGAAACCCCCTTTTCTCTCGCGTTCAGGCGATCGAGACCCCTTCTCTTGCCCCCGTGCAATCGAGACTCGTTTTCCCGTCGAACTATGTTTGCTTTGATCTCTCGTACCAGACGAGAGTACGTAGGCATAGGATGCGATTATCCTAGCGAGCTCCCTTCTACCTTCTTCCCGTTTCCCCGTTTTGCTGTAGTAGGCTGAACTACAGCTGCTCTGATTTCTCATACCGAATGAGAATATGTAGGCATAGGATGCGATATCCTAGCGAGCACACTAACAACTAACCTCTCTGTTCTCTCGCTACCATGCAATCGAGACTTTTCCCGCTGACGACTGATGTTTCCCTTTCTCTTGCCCGAGCGCAATCGAGACCATACCGTAGTTCTATGTTCCGTAGGTTCCCGCACCTTTCTAAAGCCAACTTAGTCTCTCACTCCTGTGTGATCGAGAACACCCTGTCTAGCCGTAGTTAGCATGAACTACGTAAGCTTTGATCTTTCACGCCGTGTGGAAGTACGTAGGCACAAGACGCGAAGTCTTGGCGAGCAACCATCCCCCGTAGTTTCCTGAACTACGTTGACTCTGACTTTCTCTCTTGAGAATACGTAGGCATAGAGTGCGATGCTCTATCGAGTCAGTTTCTTCCCGTTTAGACTTAGCAGTCGTAGATAGATTGTTTTTGCATCCTGAGACAAACCAACAAGCATGGATCCCGTCGAGTACGAAGGACGTGAGGGGTGCTAATACCTTCCCCTTGCGTAACCGACTCCCGAATCCAAACAATGGTTGCGATGACCTTGTCTTATACCCTTTCGTCAGGTTTACTCTGAGCATTTCCTTTCCTTCCTTTGGGATAAATAATGCACAGTGGCGACTCTTCTGTCATAGCAGGCGCCGATTTTCGCAGTAGCGACAACTGGAGACTCTGCTGGGGACCCAACGTCCCCTATGCGAGTCAATCTTAGCGCTTGTTTGTTTGTCTTTGGATGTTTATTTTTGTGTGTTGTATGTTGTATTTTACTGTATTTACAATTTCCGCATTTCGTTATTATCTGTTGCTGTTGTGATGTTGGGTGGTTGTTCCTTTGAGAGAGAAGCCAAAACCCAGGCTTGAGTACACACATAGACTTAGAAGTAGAGAGTAGTGGTTATCCTGCTTGCTTAGCTCGCACCAGCTAGCCGCGAAATCTGCACTCGGACGAGATTCTGTTTGATGCTTCTTGCCTGGCCCTTAGGGCTCAACAAGTTGTCTGACCCGAGGATTGTCGACTCTGGGGACCTATCAATTGGGATTCGACTAAGTGAGGCCGCTTCAAGGGATGATGATGCCACACCTTTTGGGTATCGTATCATTGCTCTTGAAAGTCTGTGACGTTGATACCCACATAGGATGCCGTACCTTGTTAGATTAGGTTCATACCCGTGAGTGGGAGGGTTTTCGCAGGGAACTTAACTTCCAGCCAACCCGATATTTTGGTCTTCTCTTCAGAGCGAACGTACTCAGTTAGCAGCGCAGCAGTATTCAGAGATTTGTGGGGGCTGTGATCCCGTGTTTGCTGCATATTGCATTACATTTGCATAAACATTGTTGCATCATGTTGCATAGCATTCTCCAGCTAGCCAGAGCTCTTATCTAGCCGTTGTTTTGATTCTGAAGGTGATTATCCGGTGTGGCCTGAGCAACTGTTGATTGTTAGAAGACGACCAAGGGGTTGAAGCAGATTTGAGCAGAATCGAGCAGTGAAGTCAGTTCAAAGTTATTGGTAGCTATGTCTGAGAGCCACTTCCAGTCTCTTAACACCTTGACAGGTTTCACTATGACGACCAATCCTCTGTATGGCTCTATGTCTGAGGAAGACCTTCCGCAAGTGAACAACGTTACTGCAGACCAATTTGTGCAACCTCCGGTTAGGGACCGAGATCGACGTGAGCAGTTTGTTGTCCGAAATGAACGCCCTCCTCTTATTAACAGTCAAGGTGTTGTTTTCCCTATGGCGAATATCCGAAGAGAGATCTCGGTAGCCAGGACTGAAGACCCAAGGGCTCTTGAGTATGCTAGAAGGCTCCGAGTGTTGGAAGAAGGAGTCAAAGCCTTGAAAGTTAAAGATGCTGTCAACCTCAATACTGCAGACATGTGTTTGGTCCCTGGCCTGGTATTGCCTCATAAGTTCAGAGCGCCGAGATTTGAGAAGTACAGAGGAGATAGCTGTCCGAAGCAATATTTGGTGGTGTTCTGCCGAAGAATGACTTCGTTTGTGCAAAACGACAAGTTGATGATTCACTGCTTTCAGGATAGTCTGACTTGGGCATCTCTGAGTTGGTATATGCAGTTAGAGAGTAATCAGATCCAATCATGGGTGGATTTAGCCAGATCTTTTCTGAAACAGTATGATTATAACCTAGACATGGCTCCTAGTCGCATGCAGTTGCAGGAATTGTCTCAAGAGAACAATGAACCCTTCAGGAAGTATGTTCAAAGATGGAGAGAATTTGCTGCCAGAGTGCACCCACCGCTTCTAGACCGAGAGTTAATGGGCATGTTTGTAGACTCTCTGGAGAGCCCTTACTTCGAAAGAATGCTTGGAAATGCGCCAAATTTCTCTGAATTGGTAAGATTAGGAGAACGCATCGAGCATGCCATAAAAATTGGGAAAATTCATATTGTTTCGGGCGGTCAGGCTAGTGAAACTGAATCTCTCTGTAGCTACCAAATTGAAGAAGGAGTTGTGATCAATGCAATCATGCCAGATGTCGAGTATCCTCGAGATGAATCGGTGAAATCTGTTGGTTCTTCATCTTCTGTGTCTTGTTATGCGGGACAGACAATTGCGCCTAGAGCACCATATCCAGAACTTTATGTCGCTTCCCGTGCAAATCAGCAAACTCGTGGCCGAGGTTATCAGAATCAGCGCCCAAATCAGAACAGGCCTCATAACAACTTGGAACGAAGGAATTCTCCTTCTCATATAGTGTCTGTGCCATATAGCCATATTCTACCATCTTTGATCCATAATTCTTTGGTGGAACCTAAAGCTCTTAAGCCTGTGCCAGAACCTTACCCTCCCAGGTACAATCCCCACGCTCAGTGTGGTTACCATGGTGGATCTCCAGGGCATTCAACTGAAGATTGTAAAGCTTTTCAGGCAAAAGTACAACAGTTGATTGACCAAGAGTGCATTTCCTTTAGAGAAGGAATTCTAGTGGTTCATGACAATTTCTCAGCTGCCTAAGCTCGTAGATGCAGAGGGTTATTTCCAGAGGCCAGTGGTCCAAACAGGCAGGCGTCCTCAGACTTTTCTATCATTTGCATTTGTAGTTTCTTTTCTGTTAGTTACTACTTGCTGTTAAACATTGTTTGTATCGAATGGTAATATTGATAAAGTGACTATGCATTTTTCTAAATTAATCATGTTATTGTCCCTCATTTACTACACTGCACTGACACTTGCATTTTATTCACTCCACTTTGTCACCTTGATTAGCAAAGATTGGAGGGAGGATGACGAAACTGAATACTCATAACCGATGATTGTATGCTTTCAGATAAAACCTTGCCGATGACGTACAAGGCATTGTTTCAAATCCCCTAAACACTGGAGATATAAGGAGTTAGTCCCTTGTTAACCACTTCGAGCCAAGAAGTAGAAGTTTTTTCGGACTTTTAAACCCTCACATCTTAACCCGGGGCAGGGTAGTTGTCAGTTAGCTTGATCGAGCGTTCAAGTCTTATAGAGGAGTGTTGCCTTTCGAGGACCAATCACATCTTATTTTTCCCTAGAGGCCGCACCTCGTCCACCACAATGGTCAAACCTCACCAATCAGGAGTGGGACAGTTACAATCCTTTCGGAGCAATCAAGACAACCAGTGTCGCACGACTTGTTCCAAGAAAGAAATAAGAAAGCCCGCTAAGTAAAAAGAAAAAGAAAAAAGCTGGAAAGCTAATACTTAGGCAAAAATCAGGGCATCCCGCTGGACTTCAAAAGAAAAATTGAAAAGAACTCAAAAGGAGTCAGTCCAGGCAAAAATTAGGGAATCAAAAGAATGAAAAAGAAAGGATATAAAAATAAAAATCCTCGAACAAGGACAAAGTCGTGTAGATACAGACACCGAAAACGAAAAAGGAGTAACTGTCACTCCGAAAACCTTGTGAGTTCCTACTATTCAACATATCTCTCGAAGAGGCGAGCGCTCGTGCCAGGTTAACTGAACCTTAGGATCGGAGATCATCACGTAGAAGGGGTGGGCACAAATCATAATTTGAGCCAAATATCCTTCGTTTCACGAACCGTGAACCCGACCACGATACAACCCTTAAAAGACCTAATTGAGGTAGGGTTTATTCTGAAAGCGCATTACAATAAGGTTGAGTAACCTGACTCCTTCTTGATTTGCTAGCAATATCCTTGTTGTATTTTTTTCACTGATCAAATCAGCACTACGTTTGAACTCTGGTTCATTCGTCACTCACAATCATGACACGTAAATGAGTGACAACACAATTTTTTCAAAATCTGCATGAACACTGCATTAAAATTACCATTCGGGAATAAACAATTTTATTTGCAAGTCAGTAGCTGACAGGAAGGAAATTCCAACAGGGAATATTCGAACAGGACTGAATAATTCAGCAGTCTGGATCAGAATGGTGTATGTTGTGAAACCCTGTAAATATGGGGCATTGACTTCCAGTGAGTTCAGAATCAGTTGGTCTAAGGACAAGTCCCGAAGCATCGGTTGATTATGGGACATTTTACGTGAGAAGCAGTTGATCAGAAGTGAATCTTCTCGAGAGCCAATCAGGGGCAATTATCCAGAATGCTGTGATTTGAGGATAGATCCTTCCAGTGTGTGATCAGATCAGGTTAAGTCGCTTCTACGCTCATTCAAGGGGCAAGTCACTTCAGAGATAGTGAAACCAACTATGTTTATAGTTGTTTAATTGAGGTTGAATCCTTTTGTCGTGTAGATACCGGGGCAAGCCATCTCAAGGTCGTATTGTAGCAAGCGGCTTTCTGTTCAGAGTGAGTTTCCCAAGAGTTGGATTGGAGCAATTTGAGTTGCACTGGGGCAAGTTGTTCAAGAAAGTTTGTTCACCCTAGAAAGAGTTGAGTATCGGGGAATGTGTCATTACCCTGATCAAAAAACCTGAACCTTCGAAAAAGACCTCGTCGTCATTGGATCATTATCCTGTAGTGTAAACCTGTTACTTGACAGAACCTTGTAACCTTGTCATTTCCAAAGCCCAGTTCTCGCCTGGAAAACCCGTAACCAGTTCTCGTCTGGTCCACCTTTCCGTAAATACCAGTTCTCGTCTGGTACCTGTTATTTTTCAACCAGTTATTGTCTGGCCAACCTTTCCATAAACATCAGTTCTCGTTTGGTGTATGTTAGCTTTTAACCAGCCATGTCTGGTCACCGTCTCTTTAACCTATTTGTTGCATCAGTTCTCGTCTGGTGCATGTCAGCTTCCAAACCAGCCCCGTCTGGTCATCCTTTCCTTAACCTATCATCCGGTCAGCCTCGTCTGATGTTCCAACCGTAAATCCATTCTCGTCCGATAACCTAACCTATTTTTTCTATCAGTTCTCGCCTGGCAGTCCATCTTTGAATGCTAGCCCCGTCTAGTATTTTCCCTTTAAAACCATTTTGTTAATAACCTATTTTCATCCGTAAACTAGAAAAAGCCTAAAAATACCTGACACGATAATTCCTAGTGACTCACATGGTGTCGCGTTCCCCGATACAAAGCTCGATTGATACCGGTTTCCCGATTAATGTTAAATCAGGATTACTCTTCTCAGCAGATAGAAGTCATGTATTGTCCCCAAAATAGTTGAGATCGCAGTTATTCCTCCTCGGAATAGGATCAGGAGTATCCTCAGCAGGTCAGAATGGATATCCCTGACAGCAGGGGCATTCTTAGCAGTGAGCTGTGCAAAATTAATCTCAGTTTGGTTAAGCCCCATAAAGTACAATCAGGTTATCAAGGGTTTAGAAAGAGCATCCCCGTGCAGGGTCGTCCTTCACTCCTCCAGCAGGTTGTCATTCCTCCGTCAGGTTGATCATCCTCTACAGAGTTCGTAACGATGAATTTGTGAGCCATCCCTCAGCAGGATTGTTTCTTCCCCATGGAAGTTGGTCTCACTTTTCCAGCATTTATTTTGCTGAGATGATTCTATGATACCCGGTACCCCTCAGTGGAGTTGACGTTGCCTTCGGCATTTATTTTGCCAAGCGGCTTTAGTCCCGGTGTTCTCTGGCAGCTCGAGCTTGCATTTGCACTTGCATATATCGTCATATTTGCATCTATACAAACACATAGCATCTCCATGTTGTATGGGGCATTGCATCTATATAAATGCATAGCATCTCCATGCCGTATGGGGCATTGCATCATTTTCAAACATACGTATTTCGAAACATAGGCCAGGTTGGTGACCTCTTTGCTTTCGAATATGTTCCCCCACAGAGTTACTTGGTTAAGTTTCTCTTTGTCCCCGAGCAGAGTTATTTGTTTTCCCCGCCAGAGTTGCTTGTTGAAGTTTCTCTTATCCGGCCAGCGAATTATTGTCTTCAAATTTGTTGTTACGCCGACGTCAAGGGGTTTTATGAATGAGAATTTTAGAAGCTACCGCCGGGTATCGAAACAGGCGTCCGACAGTTTGGTTTCCAAATATCCCCGGTAGAGTCCTCCTCAAAGCCGTTGTCACGTCAGCACCAAGAGATTTGTGGGTTGGGACCAATGGAGTTAGCTACTACAGAGATAAGCATAGAAACGGTATTCAGAGTATCTTCCCGTATGAACAGACAGATGTATTTTCTTACTGGTTGACAGGAGTATTTCCCTGGAGATCGTCAAATTTTATTGCCTATATTGATAGGAGTTCCTCGTGTTGACGAAATATGAGTCCTGACATGGACAATTTATTCCTATATTGACGGGATTTCTTCGTGCTAGTGAAGTGGGTATCCTAACGTGGATAGATTTATTTTCCTCGGGTTGGCGAGATGTGCTAGTCCTAACGTGGACAGATTCGATTTCTCCGTATTGATGGAATGTGAAATTCTAACGTGGACAAAATTGATTACTCTTCGTGGACCATTTATCCCCAGTAGATATTTTCCTTCGTATCGGCGAAATGTGTGTCCTGACATGGACAAGTTTATAGTTCTTTGTGTTGTCAAGATGCGCGAGTCCTGACGTGGACAAATTTATCTTTCTTCATGTTGGCGAAGCGTGAGTCCTGACGTGGACAGGTTTTATTTCCTCAGCGGGCAAAGATGTGAGTCCTGACATGGACAAATCAAGACGAGGTGTGAGTCCTAACGTGGACCATGTATTCCTAACATGGACCGTTTTTCCTAACGTGGACAGTTTATTCATGACGTGGACAATGCATTCCTCTGTTGATAGGATCCCCTCGCGCTGGCAGAATGCAGACGAGTCATCCCCAGCGAAGTCGCCAGGATTTTCCTGTGTTGACGGCAGGTGGAGTCCTGACATGGACAAGTTTATGAGGGGATTTCTTCGTGTTGACGAAACAAGCATCCTAACGTGGACAAAGTTCTATTCCTGTGTTGTTGAGATTTCTTCGGGTTGACGAAATGTGAGTCCTGACATGGACAGATTTGCATTTATTCGTGATTTGACGAAATTTGGGTCCAGATGTGGACAAGGTTACTCCTGTGACGACAGAATCTCTATTCGTGTTGACAAATTTGTTTCTCTTCTTGTGCTGACAAGGTTAGTCCAGTTGTGGACGGAGGTGTTTTTGCGAAAATAGTTCAATACCTGTGGCGTCACACAGGTGATTGATGTTAAGACCAGATTTCATCAGATAATTGACCAGTTGTTGCCGTAACAACCAGATTCAGTTCATTGGATATTGCTTCTCAAGCAATTTTGCAGTTTATCTCCACGGTTGGCAAATTTCAGGGTTTCTTTGGTATTCAACCGTCTCGTACCTCGATTGTTTGAAGGCCGTTCGCTCTTCACCCAGTTGGGTCCAAGCCGTTTGAATAGGGGCAGCTGTTGCACCCCAAAATTTGACCAACCGGTTTCCACCTCTGGTTTATGTTTCGACGCATTTTACATTCGCACTCGCATACCGCATACATTGCATTTTTTCATCCATTTTTGATTTTATCGGGATTACAGCCTCCCCTGGCGTTTCAGGCATTCCAGGCCAGTTCGGATACGAGGAGTGTATTTTTGGGAAGTTGTGCTCTTCCCGGTGTTTTCAGCTCTCACCGTTATTTTTGAGGACATTTCGGTGTCCGGTTTTTACCGCTTATTTCGCTATAGTTGCGCAGTTGTTCTCTAATCGATTTAATTAGCTTCCTGGCATTTTTAGAATTTTCCCTTTTATTTTCTAGATTTTTAATAGATTTTAATAGATTTTAATAGATTTAATTGAATTTTTCTAGATATTAAATAGGTTTTTTAATATTTTCTTATAGAATTTAATAGTTTTTTTTTTAATTTTAAATAGATATTTCTTTTTTTAAATAGTTTTAATAGATATTTCTTTTTCTAGATATTAAGTAGATTTTAAATGTTTTTTAATAGGTTTAATAGATCTTTTTCTATTTTTAATAGAGTTAGGAATTAATAGAGTTGATTAGAGTTTATTTTCTTTTAGAATTAATAGAGATTAATTAGAGTTTAATCATTTTTTGATTAGGATTAATTAGGAGAATTGATTAGTGTTTTAATTACTTAGCATTAATTTTCGTTTTAGAGTTAACTAAGTTTTAATGGAGTCTTAACAATCATTAGCATATTTGATTATGTTAGCTTAATTAGTGTTAATGATTTTAATGGAGTCTTAGTTGTTAATCAGTTTTTTAATCAGGTTTTACTCAATTCGGTGGGCCAGATGTCTTTGTGGGGGCCCAAGTCCAAATCTCACTGCCACTTGTCACGTATATAAGGCCACCATGTTTTTTTTCTCTTTCCTGACACCTCATTTTCTCCACTACCCCACCAGCTGACACATCACCCTCAGCATTCGCCACCTCACCCCACTCACTCTCACCCTGGCTTGCATGCTTGCCACGTCTTCACCGTCTCTCTCTCTCTCTCTCTCTCACCGGAATGCATGCAAACGCCGGAAAGCTCATCAGCAAAATCATTTGCGGTGGTGCACACGGCCAAAATACTGCCGGAAACGTGTAACTGCTCGCCGGAAAATTGTAACCGTCATCGGATCTTCATCTTCCTCCAACATTCTTTAGATGCTCTTCATCTCTTTTCCAGATCTCGCCGGAGACGGCCAACAACTCGCCGGAAAACTCATGTGTTCATCACATGTTCATCAGCATTTTTCCAGATGATCACTTGAACTTCATACATTTTTCTAGTTTCTTTACAATCTTCATCAAGATTCTTCCAGAAGTTCTTCACGTTCATACGTTTTCCAGTTCTTCATCATTTTTCCCAGAAACGCTCAAGAACTGCAAATCATCCAAGAACTGAGCTCCAAATTCATACGCGCTTTTCCAGATCTCCACTAGAAAGTTCAAGATCCTTCATATGATCTTCATCAGTTCTGCGACCAGCTTCACGACTTGTTCATCGTTCATCAAGAACTTTATGAACGCCACAGATCTTCAACATCCCGAACCTTCATCATCCGCCATGAACGATTCACCAAGAACATTCATCGTCGTTCTCCAGTTCATCATTCAGAAATCATCAACGAACTTCAAACACCTTCATCGTTCTGCACTTGTGTTCATCCGCAAATCACCAGAAAACGTCAGATTCCGAATTTTCCATCCATCTTTAAGATCGTGTCATGTTCCTTTCATCATCAGATCCTCAAGATCTCTTCAAGCATGTTCATCAACCTTTACAGATCCATCTATCGCCTGAAGCTTTCACGATCTCATCGTCTTTTTTCAACAATTTCAAGAAAATTCCTCACAGGTCTTCCATAAACTCGACATGCATCCACTTCACCACAAAACCCCGGTAAACCCCGATTTCCAAGATTCAACCTCCGTTGTTTTTTTGAGTTTAACAGAAGACGATGAATTTGAAGGACCTGAAAAGATGTTGTTGAATATTGGATGCAGAAAGGAAGGGAGGTTGGTGTTGGGATTTGAGGTTTTGTTTTGGAACGAACGAAGGTTGAGACGAAGGATGAGTTTCAGACGGCGGCGGTGGGTGTGAGTAGGTGAAAGAGGGATTAGGGTTTCTGAGTGATGTTTTGGGAGGTGGAAGGAGGTTGAGACTGGATTGGGTCAATCCCTGGGCCCATGCATTTTGGATCCACACCTTTTTCTTCTTAGACACCCCCCGTTCACGTTTTTTCTTTTTTTGTTGGGCAGCGATGGGCTGGGCCCAATAACCGCATTTGCCGGCCTTACTCTCCAGTTCTCCTGGCGCACCCCCTTTTGGCTTTATTTTTGTTTTTGTTTTTTTCTGTATTGTGGGCTTCAGGCCCAGTGGTTTTTTTTTCTGCATACCCCAGTCTGCAGTTTGTACCCCCCTCCCCTTTGCAATTTATTTTTTCTTTTTTGTATTGGATGATTTGCTTGTAATAGTTTAGTATTATTTTCCTATTTTCTTTTAAGAGGTTATTTTTAGGGATTTAGAATATCATGCATATTTTTTTAACATAGATTTAATATAGATTTTAATTCTATTTTCTTAGAGGGTATTATAAAGACTTTAGTATAGTTTTTTCATTCTATTTTCTTTATAGCAAATTATAGAATATTATAGATTTTAATATAGAACTTCTATTTTCTTTAGGATATTATGGATTTAGATAGAATTGTTTTTATGCTATTTTTCATATGCAATTTCCTTTTATATTTCTTCAGAATATTTTCTATTGGAATTTAATTGTCGTATTTTAGGAGTAGCATATTATTTCCATTTTGTGTTGGATTTCTCTCCTATTTTCGTTTCTATCTGATTTTATCTCGATTTTATTTCTGGCTGGCCGTCTGGCATGATTCAATTGGAGAATGATTTTTGATATCATTTCTCTATCTTGTCTTTGACACGGATATCAATACGCTACTTCTGAGAGTTCGATTTCTTGTGTAAGTCGAACCATGACGGTCTAAGCGTTACATTAGTCTTGATTCGAGCGTCCTCATCAAGGATCCAGAGAGGAGAAGATTGGAATGGAGCTTGCGCCCATGTCAGGAGCCCACGGAGCCGCTTCATTCGTCATCATCTTATTCAAGTCTTCAGGCAACCGTCGAGTGTTGTGAGCTGTATCGTTAGATACGTAGGAAATGACAGTTGAGGAGTTTCTTCTCAATCGTCTAGGGTGTCTAGTATGGTACCCTTAGGGTGACATGCGACGCATTCGCTCCTACGTCTTAGGTTCTTGCGTGTGTGTCCCGAGTTCCTTCCCGTTTAGGCGTAAGCCTGCTTCCTCTTTGTTCTCGCCCCCGTGCGATCGAAACCCCCTTTTCTCTCGCGTTTAGGCGATCGAGACCCCTTCTCTTGCCCCCGTGAAATCAAGACTCATTTTCCCGTCAAACTACGTTTGCTCTGATCTCTCGTACCAGACGAGAGTACGTAGGCATATGATGCGATTATCCTAGCGAGCTCCCTTCTACCTTCTTCCCGTTTCCCCGTTTTGCTGTAGTAGGCTGAACTACAGCTGCTCTGATTTCTCATACCGAATGAGAATATGTAGGCATAGGATGCGATATTCTAGCGAGCACACTAACAACTAACCTCTCTGTTCTCTCGCTGCCATGCGATCGAGACTTTTCCCGCTGACGACTGATGTTTCCCTTTCTCTTGCCCGAGCGCAATCGAGACCATACCGTAGTTCTATGTTCCGTAGGTTCCCGCACCTTTCTAAAGCCAACTTAGTCTCTCACTCCTGTGTGATCGAGAACACCCTGTCTAGCCGTAGTTAGCATGAACTACGTAAGCTTTGATCTTTCACGCCGTGTGGAAGTACGTAGGCACAAGATGCGAAGTCTTGGCAAGCAACCTTCCCCCGTAGTTTCCCGAACTACGTTGACTCTGACTTTCTCTCTTGAGAATACGTAGGCATAGAGTGCGATGCTCTATCGAGTCAGTTTCTTCCCGTTTAGACTTAGCAGCCGTAGATAGATTGTTTTTGCATCCTGTAGACAATCCAACAAGCGTGGATCCCGTCGAGTACGACGGACGTGAGGGGTGCTAATACCTTCCCCTTGCGTAACCGACTCCCGAATCCAGACAATGGTTGCGATGACCTTGTCTTATACCCTTTTGTCAGGTTTACTCTGAGCGTTTCCTTTCCCTCCTTTGGGATAAATAATGCACGGTGGCGACTCTTCTGTCATAGCCGGCGCCGATTCTCGCAGTAGCGACACGATGCACCTGCAATGCGAAAAAAATGCTAAATGCAGACATGTATATATGCAACAGGGAGATTTCGCCCTCGATTCTAGTTTCCAGAAGAAGAAACGACCATGGAGAACCCCACAGACAAGCAAACAGAATAATAATTACTCATATAATAACAGGCCAACAGACAGTGTGCATATATAAATAAAACAACAAGATACAAAGAAAGACAGTCAAGCTGAGTGCCGAGACTGAAAATCCTCTAGCAGCTTCTGCGTCTCGGGATGATCTGGTCTCGCGAGTAGACCCTGTATGAGTAGCTCTCGCCGGCTAATGGTGCACTGTAGACTATCAACATGGTCTTCCAAGGCTCCTTCCCCAAAGCACACCTCAAGTCTGCACCTCTTGGTGTTCGCTCTTAACCTACAATCCTCCAGGTTTGCAATAGCTTTGCTCAATCTGTGCTCACTATTATGTCTGAGTGATTCTTCCGCTGAAATCTTCTCTTCCTTCGCTTTGAGCTGAATCTTCAACTTGGCGATCTGCTGTTTCAGCTTGTCCTTGCGCTCTTTGTTGTTAGTGAGCGTGGCATTCCACACTGAGTCAAACATAGAGATCTCCAAGTAAGCCTTGTCCAGATCCTTCTTCTTGGTAGCAAGCACACTACTGACAGCGTTCAAATCCCGGCCTGAGCGTTCTCTGGCGCTAGTCTCCTTCGTCAAGTCCGTACCTAGCTTGTTGACAAGTTCAGTCTGCTTTTTGAAAGAATAGACATCATCAATCTTCTCGCTTTGAAGTTGAATGATTTCTTTCTCTAATTCATCATTGGCTCTTTTCAACTCTTCTTTCTCACACAACAGTTGGTTGTACTTCTGAATATCCACGGTAGTGGGTTCTTCAGTCATGATGGGGTACAAAGGCGCAACTGAGGGAAATGGCATCAGAGACTTAGCAGCTCTATCTTTGATCCAAACCATGTAAGGGTCATAAGCTCGATTGTTACTCTTTCCTAGCAATGTCTTACCCCGCCTGTGAATGTTACTCCACGCATAATCCATTCTAACCAAAATATCAACTTCCAGCAAGCCTGTGAAATACAGAGATTTCTGTATCTCTTCTTCCTTAGGAGGACTCTTCAAAGCATATATGAATTGTCTAATCAACAAAGAGGGATTATAGTTAATACAGCCCTTCCTTCCAACCAGCGGGACGTTCGGAAAACCACTACAACTATAATGATTTTAGTGCCAAGTATATCCTGATCAAACCATACAATGTTTTCTACAGATAAACCCATTAGCCTAGCAGACCAATCTGAGGTGCCAGCAATAGCAACAAACGGACCTGCCTTCGGAAGGTGACTGAAGAACCACCTATACAACATGGGTACACAGCAAGACACATTTTTACCCCTCTGCTTCTCACTCTTGTAATGGATAGAATGGTAAACATCCCCTAACAAGGTAGGCACTGGATTCCCAGAAGCAAGGATATAGAAGGCATTTGTATCCATAAAGTCTGGCAAGTTAGGAAACAAAATGATACCATATATGCATAGAGCGAGAATGGCATTGAATAAAATCCAACAACCGTCCTTTGCGAATTGTAAAGCCTTGTCAACCAGAAAAGGTAGAGGAAACCTATACACTCCATTCAGCTTGGTCAATTTTCCTGAGAACTCTGAGGCGTCAAGATGAAGAATTACAGCAAGCCTAGCTAGATCAGGCTTAGCATCATTATGGTAAAAAGGCATCTGATCCAATACTGGAACTCCTAGTAATGCAGCATACTCTTCCAAGGTCGGCGCCAGGACATAGTCAGGAAAAATAAAACATCTCAACTGAGGGTCATAAAACTGTAGCAGAGCATATAAGCCATTCAACTCGAACACTGAAGGTTTGCACACCAAACTGAGCAGCTTCCCATAAGATTCCTTGAACTCTCCTCTCACTTTCTGATCTGCTAAAACAACCAAACTCAACAGGGAACTGATATCAGGAGAAGGGAGCCTGTAGGCAACGGTCTTCTTCAAAGACTCCATGTCAGAAAAGGAACAAGATCACTAGAATCGGGGAGGAAATATGCACCTGCAACACAGATACATGTTAATGAAATGCAAATGAAAATGCAAAATGCACATGCAAACAGGAGATCAAAATTGTTGTGCTGTAGTTTGAGAAGGCCGGTGCTTCGCTTTAGTCATAACCAAACACTGATACTAGGCCCCCTTGATATCAAGAATCCAAACTGTAAAGAACCGGGTAATCTAAAGGCTGGAGTTTCCTGCACAACCCCATCCCTCTCACAGGTAAGGACCTATCCACTGACAAGGTTTGGCATCCTATGCGTTCATCAGTGTCACAAACTTTTAAGAAATGATGATACATTCACCATTTATGGTTTTGCATCATCATCTCTCGAAGAGGACTCACTTAGCTGAATCCCAAATGATCGGTTCCCAGAATCGACAATCCTCAGATCCAAAATTCCTTCGAGCCCAAAGGGCCAGAAAGAAAATCGTTAAAGAGAATCTCGTCTGAGCGCGAATTTCATGGCTAGCTGGTGCATGCAAAGCATACAGGCTCACCACTAATCTCCACTTCTAATGCTAAGTCTATACTCAAGCCTGGGTCTGGCTTATCTCTCAATCGAACAATCCCTCCCCACAGCACAGCAATAATGAATCATGCGAAAAGTAAAATGCGGAAAGCAAATAAAGATAAAGCACATATGTACACACCCAAAAATAAACAAACAAGCGTTATGATTGACTCGCAAAGGGGATATTTCTGTCCCCAGCAGAGTCGCCAGTTGTCGCTATTGCGAAAATCGAGGCCGGAAATGATAGATGAGTCGCCACTGTGCGTTATTTATCCTAAGAGAGGGAAAGGAAACGCTCAGAGAAAACCTAACGAAAAGAGGGATAAGATCGGTCATTGCAACCAAATCTCGGGTTCGGGAGTCGGTTACGCAAGGGGAAGGTGTTAGCACCCCTCACGTCCATCGTACTCAACGGGATCTACACTTGTTGTCTATCTAATAGGGTGATTAAAACTATCTAACTACTGGCTGAAGGACAAAAGAAAAAGAAGTGACTCAGCAAAGCAACGGCGCTTTGTGCCTACGTATCTCATCTGAAGTGAGAAATCAGAGTCAATGTAGTTTGGCTAACTACGGGTGAAAGGGGGGGGGGGGGGGAAGGTTGCTCGCCAAGACATCGCGTCTTGTGCCTACGTGCTTTCATCTGATATGAAAAATCAGAGCAAACATAGTTCGGGCTAAAAGGGAAAACAGGTTTGTTCAACTGTTTTACCCGAGTAGGGTTAACAATCAGTTCTAGCAGTTTGGTGTATGCAACTCGACCATTGGAGACTTAGGTGTTACCGTTGGCGATAGAACCAAAAGTTAACAAAACTCTCCTTATGAAAATTATTTTCCAAGATTAAAGGCCCCAAAGGGAAAAAAGAGTTTGAATGATTTGTTTTTGTGTTTTTTAGAGAAGAAGTGTTTTTGAATTGTTTGCAACTCATATCGCACTAGAGACTATGACTTATGAGTGAATGCGTCGCATATCACCCAAAGGGTGCTACACTAAACATCCAAGCCATTGAAGAGAAACTCCTCAAAAACCCTTTCCCAAGTGCTTAAGGCTCGTAACGCACATTAATCATTAACCTTTATTAGGTGTTTTATGTTTGTTTTGAGATGAGAAGAGGAAGGACACTAAAGGGGACTAAACTCAAACCTAAAGTTGACATGCAATGGTGATCCTAAGATTGAGATATGGGAATGCTACCTAATGTTATCATACATGGTTAAGATCCTAATGTCTATCATAATCTCCCATGAATAAGAGAGATTATAGATCCTAAGGGATAGGAGACAGAAGAGGAAAAAGAAACAACATAAACATGCAAGAATGCAAACATGGAATGCAAGTGAGGGAGGAAATTGGTGTGGGGCAGTAGCCTCTACAAGCTCATCTAAACCTCAAGCAACAATATGACAAATACAAGAGATGAAAGGAAAAAGAAATGCACCAAAAGAAACACACAAGTGCACTAAAATGGGATGAAATGGCCTAAGCCATTCAAACATCAACCACAATGCCAAAATCCAAACACAAATGAAAGGCAAAGAAGACCTAAAACAAAGTGAGGATGGTAGGCTATATGAGGACAGCATGGTGTTAGAACACAGATTGGTTCTTAATAACATCTCTATGTTTTGATGATAACTATTATGAAATTTTGTAATTAAGAATTATATACTCTAAAATTTGCTTAAGAGTGTTTGCTGCAGATATTAAAGTAATTATCACTCCAGAAGCAAATCAGAACTGAACATAAGAAATATGCTAGGCTCTGAAGCGTCAGATGCACTCATTAGAAGATTCTGAACGCTGGCATCAGAAGATCCTGAGCACTGTCTCCAAAAGGATCTGAACCAGAAGCTCCAGAAGAATCTGAAGCAAGTCAGAAGCATCTGAACCAAAGATGAATTCTGTATGAAGAGTTCTCAAGCATAGTTACTACAGAAGATTCTGAGAGTACTAAAGCTGCCAGTACTGAGGATCTGACTCAAATATGCTCTGAACTTATACACGCTAAAAGCACATCTGCTGCAAAGACTCTGATTCAGCAAAACTCTGATCAACATCAGAAGGCTCTGATCAAATTAGACTCTGATGATTCTTGCTGAAAATTGGTGAAGAAGAATTCAAAGATTATGTCCGTTGGAATATCCAAACGACTCTTTCCTTATTTATGCTAGACACAAGAACACAGACAAAAAGGATTTCTCTGTGCTTTCTTATTCTAGGAAAGGTCACTTGATGTGAAGACAAAAAGGCTCAGACCTTTTGGTACACTCTTCTCAATGTGAAAAGCTCTTGGACTACTGTGCCTATAAAAGCAAGTCTCCACCCATCTTCTTCAGTTGACGTTTTACCTGAAAAGAATTTATTGTTCAAAGCTCTCATACAACTCACATTCTTTCTAGAATTAATTTCTTTGTTCTTAATATTAAGTGAAAAATCACAGTTGTGATAAAGCTTTATTAGAAGCATTTTAAACACTTGTATTTGTTATTACATTTGATTGTAAGAAAACCTTAAGAAGATCCAGTTAGGATCAGTAGTTCTTGAGAAGACTTTGAACAGTTGTTCTTAGTGCTTACTATTGTAATCAGTTGATTAAATAGTGGATTAAGTCCTTGTTTGAGAAAGGCAAATCACTCTAGGAAGGGTGCACTGGAGTAGTTGAGTTCAACGAACCAGGATAAAAATACTTGTGTTTTTATTTCTAAGTTTTTATCTTCATACTTATTCAACCCCCCTTCTAAGTATTTTCTCACCTTCAGTTGGCATCAGAGCTGCGGTTCTGTGTGTGCTACCACTTCACAGTGACAGTAAAGATCTAGTGAGAAAAACTTTGATATATATTTGGTTGTTACTATGGCTGATAATACAATGTCTAACATTAACAACAAATATGAAGAAAGGGACAGAATCAGCACAAAACCCCCTATGTTTGATGGGGAGAAATTTGATTATTGGAAAGACAGGATTGAAAGTTTTTTCCTTGGATATGATGCTGATTTATGGGATTTGGTCATAGATGGATATGTTCATCCCATTGATGGGAATGGTAAGAAAGTAGATAGAAAATCTATGACAGAAGCCCAAAAGAAGGAATTTAGAAATCACCACAAGGCCAGAACAATATTGTTAAATGCAATATCTCACACTGAGTATGAAAAGATCACAAATAGAGAAACTGCATTTGACATGTTTGAGTCCTTAAAGATGACTCATGAGGGAAACTCTCAAGTTAAGGAAACAAAGGCTCTGGCTCTAATCCAGAAGTATGAAGCCTTCAAGATGGAAGACTCTGAATCTGTTGAAGCTATGTTCTCCATATTTCAAATACTTACAGCTGGACTAAAGGTTCTGGATAAAGGATAGTCTACTACTGATCATGTGAAAAAGATCATCAGAAGCTTACCTACCAGATGGAGACCTATGGTGACTGCGCTGAAAATGGCTAAAGATCTGAACAAGATCTCCTTGGAGGAACTAATCAGTTCACTAAGAAGTCATGAAATTGAATTTGAGGAAGATGAACCTCAAAATAAAGGTAAATCAATTGCTTTAAAATCTAATAAATCTGCTAAAGCATTGCAGGTAATAGAGGAAAGCTCTGAAGAATCCTCATCTGAAGATGAAGATGAACTATCCATGCTATCCAGAAGAATAAACAAACTCTGGAAGCATAAAGGAAAGAAGTTCAGAAACTTCAGGAAGCCTGACCAAAGAAAAGAGTCTTCTGGACACAGAAGATTTGGCAAAAAGGAGGTTGTCTGTTATGAATGTAAAGAACCTGGACATTATAAAAATGAATGTCCAAAGGTGCTGAAAGAAAAGCCTAAAAGAAAATCTGATAAGAAGAAAAAGGTTCTAATGGCCACCTGGGATGATTCAGATACATCTGAATCTGAATCTGAGTCAGAAGAGGAATGTGCCAATGTAGCCTTGATGGCAGACATAGAAGATCAGGAGGAAGGAACTTCAGGATCTGAATCTGACTCTGAATCTGACTCTGACGCTGAAGAGGTAATGGCTAAACTCACTAAAGAAGAACTTATCAAAGTGTTATCAGAAGTTATGAAGAGCTATAACAATATTAAGCTCAAATACAAGAAGCGTCAAAGCAATCTTGTATCTGAGAATAATATTCTCAAATCAGAAGTAGCTGAGCTAAATGAAAAGAACTTAAAATTGAAAAATGTTTCTGAATTAGCTCAACAAAACTCTGATTCTGAAACTGAATCTGAATGCCAAAATATTTTGGAAAAATATGATTACAACTTTCAGAAGTTTCTTGCTAAAAGCATAGACAGAAGCAAAATGGCTTCTATGATCTATGGAGTTAGCAGAAATAACAGAAAAGGAATTGGATATAAATCTTCCTCTGGAAAGGATTTAAATCCAAAATCTGTTGATAAAATTATCATCAAGAAAACTCCTTTATATTCCCACTTTAAATTTGGCCACTTGAATGATATTGAACAAACACATTCTGAAAAGAATATTCATGTATTTAAATCTAAGGCTAGTCAGAATAAACCTTATGTTGAAAAACAGAAGTTTAGACAAACCTTCAGAACAACTAACCCAAAAGGACCCAAGAAGATCTGGGTACCTAAAAGTAAAATAATTCCTATTGCAGATGTTCTTAGCAGCAAGGTCAGGACGCCAATCATGGTACTTGGACTCTGGATGCTCGCGACACATGACAGGAGAAAGGTCTATGTTCCAAAGTCTGGAGCTTAGATCTGGAGGTGATGTGAAATTTGGAGGGAATCAGAAGGGCAAGATCATTGGATCTGGCACCATTGGAAATGGTAAACTTCCCTCTATTACTAATGTTTTACTTGTAGAAGGATTAAAGCATAACTTATTGTCCATAAGTCAATTAAGTGACAATGGTTATGATATAACCTTTAATCAAAAATGTTGTAAAGCTATTAGTCAAAAGGATGGCTCAATCCTATTTAGTGGAAAGAGGAAAAACAACATTTATAAAATAAATCTTTCAGAACTTAAGGTTCAGAATGTTAAATGTCTCTTGTCTGTTAATGAGGAGCAATGGGTCTGGCACAGAAGATTGGGGCATATTAATATGAGATGTATATCTCAGATTAATAAACTTAATCTTGTCAGAGGACCTCCTAATCTGAAGTTCACTTCAGATGCTCTTTGTGAAGCATGTCAAAAAGGGAAGTTTTCAAAATCATCTTTTAAATCAAAAAATGTTGTTTCTACTTCCAGACCACTAGAGTTACTTCATATTGATCTGTTTGGACCAGTGAAAACTGCATCCATCAGAGGCAAGAAGTATGGATTAGTCATACTTGATGACTATAGTAGATGGACATGGGTAAAGTTCTTAAAACACAAGGATGAGTCACATTCTGTGTTCTTTGACTTCTGTAAACAAGTCCAGAATGAAAAAGATTTCAAAATTATAAAAGTCAGAAGTGATCATGGTGGTGAATTTGAAAATAAATATTTTGAAAAATATTTTAATGAAAATGACATTGCTCATGATTTTTCCTGTCCTAGAACTCCACAACAAAATGGAGTTGTAGAGAGGAAAAATAGAACTCTGCAAGAAATGGCCAGAAACATGATCAATGAGACTAATCTGGCAAAACACTTTTGGGTAGAAGCAATCAACACAGCCTATTACATTCAGAACAGAGTGTCTGTAAGACCTCTTTTGGAGAAGACTCCATATGAACTGTGGAAGAACAGAAAACCCAACATTTCATATTTTCATCCTTTTGGATGCATTTGCTATATGTTAAATACTAAAGAAAATCTGAACAAGTTTGATTCCAAAGCACAGAAGTGTTTCATGCTTGGATATTCTGAACGCTCTAAAGGCTACAGAGTATACAACACTGAGACACAGATTGTGGAAGAATCTATTCATGTTAGATTTGATGATAAGCTTGGAATTAAAAAGCCAAAGCAGTCTGAAAACTCTGCAGATAGAGAAGTAGTCTTCACAGACTCTGAAGGCTCAGAGGCAGACAAAGCTCAAGTGAAGGAACCAGAAGCAACGCCAGATGCCATTCCTTTAACTTCTCAGATGAACAATTTAAACATTTTTGAAGAATCAACTGTTAGAGGATCATCTTCCAGAATCAAAGCTTCTCATCCAGAGAATGTTATTGTTGGAAAGAAGGATGACCCTATCAGAACAAGATCCTTTCTCAGATCATCTGAAGCATCATTATTTGGACTGGTGTCAGTAATTGAACCAACATCTGTAGATGAAGCTCTGCAAGACAATGATTGGATTATTTCCATGCAAGAAGAGCTAAATCAATTCACCAGAAATGATGTGTGGGATTTAGTTCAAAGACCAAAAGGATTCAATATAATTGGAACTAAATGGGTCTTCAGAAATAAGCTTAATGAGAAAGGAGAAGTTGAAATAAATAAGGCAAGGCTTGTTGCTCAAGGGTACAATCAACAAGAAGGTATTGATTATACTGAAACTTATGCTCCAGTGGCAAGGTTAGAATCTATACGCCTTCTTATTTCATTTGCTGCACAAAATAACATCACTCTGTATCAGATGGATGTTAAAAGTGCCTTTCTTAATGGTATTATAGAAGAAGAAGTTTATGTCCACCAGCCTCCTGGTTTTGAGAGTGAAAAATTTCTAGATCATGTTTTCAGACTAAAGAAATCTCTGTATGGTTTAAAACAAGCTCCCAGAGCTTGGTATGAGAGATTGAGCAATTTTCTTCTAGAGAAAAATTTCATCAGAGGCAAAGTGGACACAACACTTTTTTGTAAATCATTTAAGGAAGATCTTCTAATTTGTCAAATATATGTGGATGATATCATATTTGGATCTACCAATACTATGCTGGGAAAGGAGTTTGCTCAATGTATGCAGGAAAAATTTGAAATGAGCATGATGGGAGAATTGAGATTCTTTCTGGGAATACAAGTCAACCAAACTCCAGAGTGCACTTACATACATCAGACCAAATATGTTAAAGAACTTCTGAAGAAATTTAACATGACTGATAGTAAGCTGGCAAAGACTCCCATGCATCTAACTAGTTCACTAGGCAAGGAAGAGGTAAGTAAGAAAGTAGATTAGAAACTCTACAGAGGTATGATAGGATCTCTTCTTTACTTAACTGCTTCTAGACCTGAAATATTGTTCAGTGTATGCTTGTGTGCTAGATTCCAATCAGATCCTAGAGAATCACACTTAACAGCTGTTAAGAGGATTCTAAGGTATCTGAAAGGTACTTCTAATGTGGGTTTGTGTTACAGAAAATTTGATGATTTCAAATTAGTTGGATTCTGTGATGCTGACTACGCTGGAGACAGAGTGGAAAGAAAAAGTACTTCTGGAAGTTGTCAATTTCTAGGAAGAAATCTAATCTCTTGGTACAGCAAGAAGCAACCCACAATTGCACTATCAACCACAGAGGCAGAATATATTGCTGCTACTGGATGTAGCACGCAGATGCTCTGGATGAAAAGTCAGCTAGAAGACTATCAGATATTTGAAAGTAACATTTCTATATTCTGTGATAATACTTCTGCTATATGTTTGTCTAAAAACCCCATTTTACACTCTAAGGAAAAACATATAGAAATTAACCATCATTTCATCAGAGACTATGTTCAGAAGGGAATTATAAATTTAGCCTTTGTTGATACAGATCATCAATGGGAAGATATTTTCACATAACCCCTTGTTGAATATAGATTCAAATTTATTCTGAAAAATATTGGTATGGATTTGTGTCCAGAATAATATTTGTCAGAAGCAAATTTTACAAATTCAAAAATGTTTAATGCTCTGAAGTATTTCATCTAATTACTTATTCATTTCCTTAAACTACTTTATGTGTGAAAATATGAACTAACAATACTCAGAGGATCTGAACGTTGGTTAACGTTTCATTTCTCAAGAGATTTCAGAAGCACATGCAAGCAAACACGTGTCACTCTGAATCTGCAAAGGTGGCGTGTACACTACTGAAGAGACGTTTGAGGTGAAGTTTGAATAGTGAAAATCTTGATTTTTCCCCCAATTTGTCAGAATCAATTAATGCTTGAAATGATTTTTATTCTTTTTCATTAAATGCTATGTGTGAACGTGCCATTATATGTCTGTTTGTATGCCTAACTGTTTACTATAAATATCACATCTCTTACCACTTTCACACTTTTCACATCTCAAAACGTTTATCCATTTCTGTCTCCTTTTCTCTCTTCACAAAAACCCTAAACCTTTGACAAAATCATCTTCAATGGCAACTTCATCCTCCACTGCTGCACAGTTTCAATCAACCATGGCTGCAGTTACTTCTGCAAATATAGGTGTGACTCCATATACGACACCAAAAAGAACTTTGTTAACACTTGTTGACAAACTGGAAGTTCTCTGTGAATCAATGGTGGAATTTGATTCAATGGCTGAAAATGGATTTGAGTTTCGTTCAATAATTGATGCTCAAGGATGGGTAAAATACTTTGACAGACTTTTTGGACCAGTTTACCCCCATCTGGTGAAAGAGTTCTGGATCCATGCTGCTGTATACCCTAAGTTTATCTTATCTTCTGTTCTGGGTAAAGAGATAATCATTACAGAAGATCTGATCAGGAAACTCATTGGATATGAGGAAGTCATGACTGCTGGACAGGCCTCTAATAAGTTTAAAGATCTGAAGCCTGACTACAAGATCTAGGCAAAGATTTTCATGGGATGTATTCATCACAGAAAGTCTACAAACTCTCCAGATTACGTGAACAATGAACAACTCTACTTTATGTACTGCTTAAGTTAGAACACTAAGGTAGATCTTCCCTAAATTCTGTTCATGCATTTATGGAATCATATAAATGCCTCCAGAGAATCTGTGAAAGACAAGGGTCAGAAGATCAGAACATGGATTCCTTTTGGAAGATTAATTTCAGATATTCTGACAGAAAATGGATTGGTAACTGCTCTGTATGCTACTGGAGTCAAGGAGGAACTTGAGTCTATTGTTGGGAAGCCTCTAAATGCCAAAAGTCTTCAGAGACTTAAAATTGTAGAAGAACTCATATCAGCACCCAAGAAGCTGAATATCACTGAACTCAGTTAGAAGAGAATCCCAGTAGAAGACTACCCTCTGTTCTGTGCTGAAGAACTAAGGGAAATCATTGTAAGATATATAGATTCTTGCAAGGCAGATGGAACCCCAATCCCTGCAGATATTCTGAAAAGAGCAAGGGAACCAATGCCTGATGGAGGAGAAGAGATCACAAGAAAAAGAAGTCAATCAGAAGCAGAAGATGTGACTGTTCAGAAGAAGCCCAAAGTTGCTGACAAGCCTCAGAAGCTGATAAAGAGGAAAGCATCTGGAGACACTCCTTCTGTTCCTGCAAAACGTATCAAGATTAAAGGTACCAAATCTTCTGTATCTTCTTTCAATAATACTGTTGTAAATGATTCAACATTTAAGTCTATTCCAAAACCACCTTCTACTCAGAAACAATTTGTTCCTGCTTCATCTCATATATCTGTTCCATCCCCACAAAAATCATCTAATCCTATTTCCATCTCACTTGTAAAACCTTCTACTACACAATCATCTGCACCAAAACCAACAACAACAAAACCACAAAATCAGACTCCACAACCAGAAAAATCAACAAAACAATCTGTACCACAACAACAACAATCAGAAAAACAACCTCAAACAGAAAAACCTACAGAACAATCTGAACAACAACCACAACAACCAGAAAAACAATCTGAACCACAACAAGAAAAAGAATCTGAACATCAACAACAAAAACAATCTGAACCACAACCACAACAACAAGAAAAACAACCACAACCAGAAAAACCACCATCAACCACATCTGAACCTATTGGATTTGCAAAAGTTACATCTGATCCTATTACATCAGAACCACCTACATCTGAACCACCATCAAAACCTTCTGAAAATCCATCAGAAACAGCTAACCCATCTGAAACCCATATTCCTGAGACAGAGGTTCTAAACATTACACCTCTCAAAACTATTTTTGAAGTGTCCTCTACCTCTTACATTCCAACCTCATCATCCAATTCATCAAAATCTGATATACACCCAGATTTTCTGGTATCCCCCTCTCACAGAAATTTTGAAGTAAACCAACCAGAACCACCTGTTTCTTCTGAAGTTATTATTCTAAATCCTATTCCAACACCTAAACCATCTTCTGAAATTACCATTCCCAATCCTACCCCTGCACCCAAGCCAAGAACATCTGAACATGTACCTTCTGCTTCGTGCAAACTATTTTCTTCCAACAAACTTCCTTCTGGTTTCACTTTGAAAATTTTCTACACCAGAATTGAACCATCTGACACTATCACTCCTCTCAAACCCAAACTTACCATCATTCTACCATCTGTGCTTCAAACATATATTAAAAAAATGTCTGCAGTACCTTCATCAGATCCAAAACCATCCTCTGCTATATCTGCTAAATCTGATATATCTGCTAAATCTGATAAACCTGCTAAGTCTGCTTTCAAACCTTACTCTGATAAACCATTTGATGTGGTTTCCTATCCAACAAAAGCAAAACCAAATCTGATGAATGCTTTAACCAGATCAAAACCTGACAACTCATCTGAAATTCCATTCATACCCTACTACCCTCCTCCTCTGATCTCCATTCATAAATCCATCTTTCCACCTACTCCCCAACCCAAGCCAATAACCTTGGAAACTCTGTTACACCCAAGACCTAGACTGAATGTTGATAATTTATTTACAAGTTTTTTTGCAAGAAATTCAGATGTATTTAGGTTCTGTACAGAGGAAATATTCATCAACAATGGATGCAAAGGAATCTGATACCATTTGGAATGGCTTCATAAACAGATTCAACATTGTAGCATCAAATCTGAAGAACGTGTGTTCTGATGATGCGAAGCTTAGATTTGCTGAAGCTGTTAGAAGTCTGTTCTGGACTGTTAAGAGATCTGGACCATTACTTCTTACAGATGCTCCTTCATCATCAGAAGATAATACCGAATCTGCATCTGAAGACAACCCCCTGGCTATGACTCTGATAGAACATCCTTCTGGCTCTACTGCTCCTAGCTCCAAAGCCCCTATGGAAATTGACTCTGTTCAAGCTTCAGAAACTGTTCCACCTTCTTCATCTGAGATCAAGAAAGAATATCCAGATCTTGAAGATAAGATTGCAGTTCTGGAAGCTGGTCAATCAGAAATCAAGTCATGGATGGCTAAACAAGATAAGAAGTCTGAAGACATGACTCAGTGGATGTCCAAACAGGATCAGAAGAATGAAACCATGGCTAAGTGGATGTCAAAACAAGAACATTCCTCTTCTGAGATCAAGGATCTGTTGAAGATGCTTTTGTCAAAACACTCTTAGTTTATTTATTTTTTCTTCTGATGTTTGCATCTAATGTTTGCATATGTATTTGAATATCTTCTGATGTGTGTACTTTTGCTCTGAATGAATGAATGAAGGTTTCAAAGTTTTCTCCACATGATTTATCTCATTTATTGTTTCCTTTTCTTTGTCTTTTCAAAATTATTACTTTTTGCTTATGACAAAAAGGGGGAGAAAATAGATCTGAACTGTTTAATTAAACTTCACCATAATGAAACTTCAGACATATCAATTTTATCTAACATAAAATCTGAGTATTTCAGAACATTTGATAAGTACACTCTGTAAAAGAAACTCTGAGACTCTCAGATCATTTGACAATTATCAGACTCTGACTCTGAAATATGCAAGACACTCTGACTCTCAAATGTTAAAGAACAATCAAGCTCTAACTCTGAAAAACACTCAAGACAAAAGGGAAGTTTCTATTCCCTATTTATATTTAATTTAGGGGGAGATTCATCATCTCAGGGGGAGTTATAATTATTCTATTTTCAATTAAACAAAATTTCTGATGTTTTTGTCATCATCAAAAAGAGGGAGATTGTTAGAACACAGATTAGTTCTTAATAATATCTCTATGTTTTGATGATAACTATTATGAAATTTTGTAAATAAGAATTATATACTCTAAAATTTGCTTAAGAGTGTTTGCTGCAGATATTAAAGTAATTATCACTCCAGAAGCAAATCAGAACTGAACATAAGAAATATGTTAGGCTCTGAAGCATCAGATGCACTCATTAGAAGATTTTGAACGCTGGCATCAGAAGATCCTGAGCGCTGTCTCCAGAAGGATCTGAAGCAGAAGCTCCAGAAGAATCTGAAGCAAGTCAGAAGCATCTGAACCAAAGAAGAATTCTGTATGAAGAGTTTTCAAGCATAGTTACTACAGAAGATTCTGAGAGTACTAAAGCTGCAAGTACTGAGGATCTGACTCAAATATGCTCTGAACTTATACACGCTAAAAGCACACTTGCTGCAAAGACTCTGATTCAGCAAAACTCTGATCAACATCAGAAGGCTCTGATCAAATTAGACTCTGATGATTCTTGCTGAAAATTGGTGAAGAAGAATTCAAAGATTATGTCTGTTGGAATATCCAAACGACTCTTTCCTTATTTATGCTAGACACAAGAACACAGACAAAAAGGATTTCTCTGTGCTTTCTTATTCTAGGAAAGGTCACTTGATGTGAAGACAAAAAGGCTCAGACCTTTTGGTACACTCTTCTCAACGTGAAAAGCTCTTGGACTACTGTGCCTATAAAAGCAAGTCTCCACCCATCTTCTTCAGTTGACGTTTTACCTGAAAAGAATTTATTGTTCAAAGCTCTCATACAACTCACATTCTTTCTAGAATTAATTTCTTTGTTCTTAATATTAAGTGAAAAATCACAGTTGTGATAAAGCTTTATTAGAAGCATTTTAAACACTTGTATTTGTTATTACATTTGATTGTAAGAAAACCTTAAGAAGATCCAGTTAGGATCAGTAGTTCTTGAGAAGACTTTGAACAGTTTTTCTTAGTGCTTACTATTGTAATCAGTTGATTAAATAGTGGATTAAGTCGATGTTTGAGAAAGGCAAATCACTCTAGGAAGGGTGGACTGGAGTAGTTGAGTTCAACGAACCAGGATAAAAATACTTGTGTTTTTATTTCTAAGTTTTTATCTTCATACTTATTCAACCCCCCTTCTAAGTATTTTCTCACCTTCACAAGGAACTCATAATGTGCACTCAACCATGAGCATCACAAGAAAGATGCAAAAGAAAGCACAAAGAAGTCCTCATGGATTCATCATCTTAGGCATGCTTCAAGTACCTCCAAAGGAGAGACCAAACCACCTTAATTGAGATTCCAAAGTCATTAGATAGCAAGGGAAATGAAATAAAAGTGCTCAAGAGCAAAAGCAAATAAAACACAAAGAAATGCAAGCAAATTCCCAAAGGAAAGCAAGCATGTTTCACAAAGAAACCCTAATTGGGAGCTCAAAAGTAAACAACCAAATGAACAAGCAATACATAATGTAATGACCTAAAGATGAGCAAACATCATCCTTAACATGTTCGCAACATGAATCAAAAGGCATTAGAGGCTCAAAGGATACAAACACTAGGGTCCAAGGCAAACTAGGTCAATGTGTTTGTATGAACCTCCCTTTGGGGTAACTTGACTTGCAAGTTACCCTAAAATTACAAAAAATGATGCAAAAATAGCCAAATAAAATGCAAGAAGCTCATAAACATGTTGGCAACCAGAGGCCAAGAGATTACAATCAAAGTCACTTCACAACATCACCATAGAAATTGATTCACAAGGGTGCTCCATTGTGAAGGAGGATTGTCGAGGATCAAATGAAATGTATCAAAAGTCAACTCAAAAGTCAACCAACAGGGGAAAAATGGTCCTAAAAAATTCAACAACCCATCATGGACATGAGGATGAATTTTGGGTCATTGGACCAAAAGGAAATGAGAGAAACAAAATAAAAACTAAAAATATGTCAAGAATTAGGTCAAATAAAACACCTCTAATGTTAAATTCCATTTTTAATTGAAAAATAATCCAAAAAAATAAAATAAAAATTTCATAAAATAAAAGACACTTCAAATTGTCTTAAACATATTTTTGGGGAAATTTATGACCAATAGAGGTATTTTATTTTGAATTAAATCTAAACAGCAACAAAATAAAAAAAGAAAGAAAATGAAATTAAAATAAATAAAAGAGTGGTGCAAATAGCAACCCAAACCAGTTTAAAAGCAATGGGTCAACGCGCAGGGGGGTGCCAATAGCAAGCCCAGTCCATCAGTAAAAATAAATTAAAAGAAACATGTGCATTGAGTGTGGTTAAGTCAACAGAGGCCCATGGTGGAACGTGCTCTGGGCGGTTGGATCAAAAGGTATGCAAATCAGAGGGCTCACAGCAAGCACACGTGGTTAGGCAAAGCAAATAACTGAAACGGGGAGTTTCAATGTGGATCAGGTAAGGCAAGTCAAACAAAGTGCATGGTAGGTCTTAATCGTGTCCGTGCAAATAAAAAGTAAGCTCATCCAAAGGCTACAAACATACACACGTGGCTCTGGTGATGTTCAAACCATGGAGGGAAAACCAGACAGCCAGAACCACTGTTCCGGTCGTCTTCTCCGGCGAAACAAAACAAACCAGTCACGGCCAAAACCCAGGTGCTTCAAAACTTAACCAAATCAAACAAAATAAAAGCCAAAAATGATCTCCAGGTTACGTAGATCTCAAATCCACTACCCATTTTCATTGATCACGTGTAAATAAGCCAAAACGAAAAGAAAAAGAAATGAGCTCAAAACACAAAAGCTCACAAACAGCCATCAATTCATTCCATAAACCATCTATGATATGCAAGGATCACAAATATGTAAAAATGGCGTGATAACAAAGCTTAAACAGAGAGAAAAAAGGATTGAAAAGAAACCTAAATGAAAGCTTCCTCAGAGCTCAGTTCTTTAGTAAAGCTTAAAAGAAACCACCCAGAAACGCTCTATGAACCTCAAGGAACCTTTTTAAATGTTTGGTTTGGATTGAAACTCACTTAAATGAAAAAAAAACGATTTTGACTTTTCTCTCACTTTTTCTCAATGTGTTCTTGCACAATTTCACACCAAAATCCATTCTGAGAGCTTGTGAACAATGCTGAGAATGAATATGATGGATTTTGATACCAAGAAGGCCCAATTCTATCCTCCTTAAGCCCAATTGAAATTCACATTTTCTCCTTATGGACACCTGCAAAAGTGCACGCAAATAGTCTTGTCAAGCTGTAAAAATTGCTCAGTTAGCTTGCACCTGAGGTAAATTGATCCAAGGGCTGAAAATGGCTCCTTAATTTAATCTTATGGCATGGTTTGTATGTGTTACTTAAACTTGAAGTAAGCATGAAAATGGCCACCAAATTGATCTCAAATCCAAAATAGGCATCGTGCTTGAAATGTATTTGGCACTCAAAATGCACAAGGTTGGCACAAAATGATCCCAAATGAATTTAATTTGATTTTCCCCTTTTAAGGCTTTTTTTATGGAAATTTCTTTATGGATTCTTCAATCCAAGCCAAACCTTTGATGCCTTGATTCTTTGTTGAGCAAATGACCCTATTTGTAGCAAGTTTGAAGTTGGAAATATTTCCATTTGAAGTGTGCAAAGTGGTGAAATGGACCTATAATGAAAATGACTTGTAATCTTACTTTCCCAAAATACCCCTGCCTTGCAAGCCTCATAACTTGAGTTCTACAAATCATAGGAAGGACTTCTAGTACTATTTGGAAAGCTAAGATCATGAGGAACAACTTTCATGTTCATCAAAAGTTGAGGAGAAACATCCTTCTAGGTCAAAAGTGGCTAGGAAGTTGGTTGACTTTTGTTGACCAAAATCACATTCATCTGAGGACCTATAACTTGCCAGCATCATAACTTGAGTTATAGAAAGCATATGAATGACTTATAGTACTCAAAAGGAAGCTAGAAACATGCTCTAAAAGTTTCATGTTGGGGTCAAGATGAGATGAGACTTGTATCTTGAGATAGGTGGTCTTGAAGTTAGGCACTAAATAGGGGATTTTACACTGAGAACCCTAATTTAGTAACTTCTCAACTCTTGATTCTTCTTGATTTGATCTTGAAATGATATATTAGGCATCTCAACCAAATATTCCATGGCCACAAAGACTTGGAATTGAGTCTTAATCTCCTTCAATTTCACAATTGACTTAGGGTTGACTAGATGAAAACCCTAATTGCACCATCTTCAACTGTAGCCACTTGCACTTGGTATAAACACTTGGATGAGCTCCACAATGACCTACAAGGCCTCCAATGAGCTTAAATGATAATCTCCTTCCATAACCATGGGCTTGTGATCCTCAGGTGACCTTCAAATGGCCTCCTAGACAGAAGGTGAACCACACTCACTTATCTGCCTATCCAAAGGGCTTTGACTTGTCTCTGATGGTGATAACCCCCCTGTTGACTTGAATATAAACTCTTGATTAGTCTTAGAACCTTTGGCAATCTCCCCTTTCTAGACACACATCTCTTGATCCCCTGTAAAGTGCAAGATGTTATGCAATGTAATATCCTAGAATAATGAAATGAAACATAAACCAAGTAAAGAAAAGGTCGGGCAAATTTTGAGGTACAACACACCTCTACCCCATAGTTGCATGGGATGGCTTTAGAGCTCTCGTATGGTACGGGTCCAGGTACAGTAATGATAACTGAAGCTGGCCTAGCAAGTGCTGAAATATTGATTGTCCGGTACGGAATAGAGATCGTAGCAACTTCGCTTCCATCATTACTCACCTTATCCTCAACATCGTCTTTTACAACCTTGTCAAATCGTAAATGGCCCTCATCAATCATTCTCTGAATACCCTTCCTCAAAAGGTCACAACCCTCAGGCTGCACTTTGTAACACCCATTTTATTTATTTAGTCATTTTGGTGTTAATTTAATTATTTTATGTTGGTGTGCCCTTAGGTGGGGTGTGTTGGTATATGATTGGTGAGTATCCTTGATATATAAGGATTATTGGTGGTGTGGAGATAATAATATAATAGTTAATAGTAATATTGGTGGTATTATTATTATTATTATTATTATTATTATTATTATTATTATTATTATTATTATTATTATTATTATTATTATTATTATTATTATTATTATTATTATTATTATTATTATTATTATTATTATTATGATTATTATCATTAGTATGAATATTATTATTGGTGGGTGTCCCTGATATCGGAGGACTATTGGTGGTGAATTGGTGTAGATATAATAATATAATAACTAATGGTAATATTGGTGGTGTTTTGGTGTGAATATGATAATATAATGAATAATAGTAATATTGGTGGGGGTATTATTATTATTATTATATTTATTATTATTATTATTATTATTTTGGGTGAGATAATAATAATAATAATATTATTATTATTATTATTATTATTATTATTATTTTGGGTGAGATAATATTATTATTATTATTATTATTATTATTGTTATTATTATTAATAGTATTATTATGATTAGTATTATTAATATTAGGAATATTATTATATTATTCTATTAATAATTGAGATTAAAATAAAAGGGAATATGAAGGGGTAGTAAGGAGATATTAGAAAAATTTGAATAGAGAGAAAAGGGATTACGATAGATCGTGGGAATTGGGAAAGTTAGAAGAAAGGGAGCGAAGAACGAAGGAGAAGAGGGAAAGTCAGAGTTGGCCAAACCTTGGAAGATTATTCATCGATCAAACCAATTGACAAGGTAAGGGTGAGAAATGTTTCTATTTGATCATTGCATGATGTTATATATGTTGGGTTGAGGTTTTGGTGTAGTTTCCATCCTTTTCCATTTAGGGCAAAAGTTGGAATAATCGGTAGAACTCAATTGAATCGGTTAAAATCTGAAATAGATGATGTAGAATAGTCTAGAAATGTTAGAAAGAGTATTGGAATTGGATTGGTGAGATTGGAGTTTTTGGAGTTGGTTGAGTTGGATAACAGTAAGTGAAAAACAAAATACGTAGACACTCGCTAGCAGCTCGCTAGGCGAGCAGGTCGCGAATGCTCGCTCAGCGAACAAGTAGTGAATGGTCCCAGACGTGGACAGAATGGATTTTGGTGTGTTCACTAGTAGCGAAAGTGTAGCGAAGAGAGAGCGAACGATTCGCTGGGAAGCTCGCTGTAGCGAGCAGGTAGCGAATGAAGTCAGTAACTTCTGTTGAGATTCGCTAGCACGTTCGCTAGGCGAACAAGTAGCGAATACTCGCTAGGAGTTCGCTTAGCGAAGGAGTAGCGAGTATGACAGGTTGATGTTTTATTTGATATTTATCCATAGGTTGATTGTGTGGTTCGACTATGGTTTATTGCTTGATTAATCGCATAGCTTATGTACTATTGTGATATGTTGTGGGTAGCCTTCGGGCGTGAATCCTAGGTTTTGAGATGTGTATATTGTTTGTATTGATTGGAAATGCATGAGAACATAATAGAGGTTATGTGTGCATTGTCTGGTAAATTGTGAATGCCAGCGAACGTAGCAGAATGTGATGTTTTGCCTGGAGCTTTAGTCTTGTAGGATCCCTTGATCACGATGCGTGTAAGGATTATTATTGAATGATGTATGGTGCATACTTGGTGATAGGAAGTGATTTCCATGATACCTAATTTAAAGTAAATGGTTAATTGGTGCATGGTGTATACGAGTGTAGAATGAGATGATCAGTAGGATCATGTGTATTCGGTGTATTAGAGTATGAGGTACTTGATGATAGAAGGTGGAAGCTCTCACTATCTAATTAGTTAAAATAATTGAGAGGTGTGTAATTGTTTGTAGGATGCCTTGGGTTGTAAAAGGTAGAGAGATGGTGCTTGATGGGAAAAGGTGTGTGCTTGGTGATAGTACGAGTTTCCCGTAATATTATATTTTAAGAGGATGATTAGTTGGTGTGTGAATCATGTAGAGCATGATGAAGTGATCGGAAGGATCGTGTATTCCCGGGTGTTGGGATGTGATTATATATGGTGTTAGAGTGTGAACTCATTTAATATCTAATTTAATTAAAATGAATGATGGGTGTATCATGTATATGATTATGGTGCAATGATCAGTAGGATCGTGTATCCCCGAATGGTGGGATGTGTTTATACCTGGTGTTATAGTATGAATTTGTTTACTATCTGATTGATTTATATGGTGTTGGTGTAATATATCTATACATATATGCATTGATGTATGATGATATGATCAGGAGGATCGTGTGCACTTTGAGTGCCTGAATATAATAGTTATGCATTGGTGTGTGCATATCATGGTGTTTTGGTGGGATGAATCATGTCTCAGGAGGAGCGTAAGTGATTCATCCGTACTCCTTTGTGGAGAATGGTGGGGGATAGATCATGTCTCAGGAGGAGCGTAAGTGATCTATCTAGGTTCGATTGAATGAACCAATGAGTCGGTACCGCATGCATGGTGTTGAGTTGCATATTTGCATTATAATATGTTATATTGTAATTTGAACAGTAGGTTCGTGATTGGTGTTGATGGGGTGAATATTGGTGTGTTTTACTACCTTTATTACATGCATTACATTACTGATATATTTTTGATCATGATTTCTCACCCCTTTGATGTTGTTGTGTCTGTGCTTCTCCGGAAGTACAGATAATCTAGGTACTTAGATAGCTTGGATAGCGGTGTGCCAGTCGAGTCTAGGATGCTCTGATACGTAGCACGGGACTTGGGTGTTTTATTGTGTCTATGTTGAACTTATTTCTTTTCCTGTGACGTATCATGAATTTGATGTATTTTACTTTATGAAACAAATTCCGCTGTATTATTTTGAAAAGAATGAATAAAGTATTTTTATAAAATTTGGAGATGTGATATCCCACTTTTTGGTGCAAACTCTGATTATTATTATAATATTTATATTTTATTTAATACGGGGAAGTGGGGTGTTACAATTGGTATCAGAGCAGGTCGGTCCGTCCGGCCAATGTTGTCTAGTGTTGTTGTTCCCAAGTATGCGACATGTGTGTAAAAACACTGTCGGTACCTGTTGTTGTTTAACATTGTTGGCGGAAGAGGAATGATTCCAGTGGGGGAGAAGTTTGTATTTCTCCTGAATGCTACGGTGTGGTGGCTTAGTGTGTTGAGGAATGCTATCATAGTTTGGTAAAGATGGTTTGTACCCCATCATGATTTCGGTTGTCTATTAACAAATTGAGGAACTGATCACCCTTAATCTCTTGTTAATAGTGGACGGGATTGTGTGGGATGGGATAGACGTGTCTTGCAAGCTTTGGTGGCGTGAGCGGTGAATTGTCCTGAGTTAAGCTAAGTTCTTCAGGGATTATTTTGAGGAGTTGGCATAAGACGGTGTGGAGGTGTGTATTTTGACGGAAACTTTGAATGAGGAGGAAAGTGAGAAAATTGGGATTTGTCAATTAGTTGGAATTGCCAGAGGTTCCCTGAGGAAGTAAGCGATTTACTATCGGAGTGGGAAGTAAAGCTTACACGTTGACTTTGTTTTCGGAACAAGTCTGATATTGGTGACTCCATATTATATGTTTACGTTGGAATTGGAGAAGTTGAAGAGTCAACTTAAAGACCTTCTAGGAGAGAGGTTCTTTTGTTTGACTGTGCTACCGTAAGGTGCACCAATTTTGTTGGTTAGACAGACAGAAGGTTTTGGGAAGCTTTGGGTGAACTATAGATAAGTGAACAAGGTGACTATCAGGGATAGGTGTTCGCTTCCAAGAGTTAATGATTTGATGGAACAATTGATCGAAGGATGTGAGTTTCCTTGGTCATATGATCTCGAGTAGAGTTATTGTGGTGGATGAGACGAAGGTCGAAAGTTGTATCATATTAGGAGACTCAAAGATCTGCTGTTGAGATTGGAAGCCATTGGGTTTTAAAATATTCCAAGAGTTGTAGATATGTCGAATGACCTCCTAGATATGAAATTGTTGTTGTACGTGGAATTGCGAGATCGCAGCTTTTTACGGAATCAAAATCGGACACTCGTAAGTCGGGTAACGGTCGAAAAGAGGATTTTAGGACTGTCATGTTCGCCTGGCGAGCATACTGGTGAACGTCCATATTCGCTGCGGTGTTCGCCTGGCGAAGGGGTCCTGGGCAGAAAATATTATTCTGGTGTTTTTGCCGTAACAGGAGAACCGTAACTCGGAATGATGCGCGGTTCGAAGCGTTGGAAAGCTATTGAAATTCTCTATGAGATTGTGAAGTATTGACATGGAATTAAGTTAGTTATGAAGGAAGTGTGTTTTGATGTCGTGGTAAGGACGGAAGGTACGGTTCGTGTTTGTGCCATAACTCACAACTTGTTTGTCCATTTGGCAAGGAATCTTCTTTAATTATTTATATAAGGCAATGGTTGTGTTAATAAATGATATTTTAAGGTATTCTAAGAGTATAGAGGATTATGTTGAGCATAAGGAACTGGAGTTATCAGTGTTGGAAAAAGAGCGGTGATATACTTCCGTAAGGAAAGTTCTGCCGAAACCGATAGAACTAATTGTGGTGTTTGTGATGCTTGTTGATATAATTGGGGAATTTGCTAAAGACAACTTCAGCGAGTTTCAATTATGCAAAAGGCAACTTGAAGTATATAAGAGAAATCATCCGACCAGTGATTTAGAGTTGGTTACTATTATGGTTGTACCAGAGTCGGAGGCTTCGAAAGTTCAGACTGAGATCGGAGATGTTTGGTGATCTTAAGAGTTTAAGGTGTTTGTTTAATTTGAATAAGATGAATATGAGGCATAGGAAATAATTGGGACTTCGGAAGGAGTACGACTTCGAGTTGAATTACCATTCGGGTAAAGTGCATGTGGTAGATGATGCGGTGAGTTGGAAATGCCTGCGTATACC
Organism: Lathyrus sativus; assembly: GCA_963859935.3. Lineage (NCBI taxonomy): Eukaryota > Viridiplantae > Streptophyta > Magnoliopsida > Fabales > Fabaceae > Lathyrus > Lathyrus sativus. The sequence goes on along the minus strand of OZ012740.1, from coordinate 180,140,614 downwards.
GAAGATGACAGTGAGGAGAGTTAGAACTGACTGAGCAATTTTATAATATGAGTTTGGTGGGTGAATAGACCTCTTATGGAGTTAAGCGTTTCTTGTTAGACCTGACGAGTGGTATGCTTGAGTTGGTGAATTAGTTGAAATTGATAAATTAGAGTCAAAGAGTGGATTGTTGGGTTTGTCGAAATAGTACTATGATATGTTATGATAGATTATGTGTACCCGATGTTGTTGAGGGGAGTAGGAGTACTCGTGAAGAAATACATTGAGGTAGATGGAGTATTCATCCCGGTGCTATGAAGAAGTAACCGAATTTGAGTAGATTGTTTTGGTGACCATAAGTGAGGAGATGAGTGGTTGAGGTTGAATATGCTGGTTAGAATTGTCGGAATTCGAAGAGTGAACATCAGAGACTGTTGAGTCTGATGCAGCCGTTGAATATTTCAGAGTAGAAACCAGGTAGTATTTTCGTGGAGTTGGTGTTGAGATTCCCAGAGAATTGGAAAGATATAATTTTAATTTGGATTATCGTTAGTGGATTGACTATTCTATTTTGAGGATATATGAGATGCATATTGGCGAAGTGGCGAAGCTGTATGAGATATCGAATATTGTATCAGATGGAAATTTGGGAGTTATGTTGAGATTTTGGGGGAGTTGCGGATGCTCCGGGTATTAAGATGAGGTTGAATTTTTCCTGTCACCCGCAGAGGGATGGACAATGAAAGAGGACTATCTAGCCTTTAGAGAATTTGTGGAGCATTAGTATGTTGGATCAAGGTGGATCGTGGGATGATTAATTACCGTTGATTGAGTTACCTATAATAACGGTTACCATCCTAGTGACGGATCGACATTATATGTGGCTTGGTGAGATAGGGAGCGTAGGACTCTCCTGTGTTGGAATGGGTTGAGTGAGAGTGTTGTGCTCAGACCGAGAATTATGCTTAAGATGGCAGAGAAGATCAAGAGGATCAAAGGAAATATGTGTTTTGAGAGTCACGCCGGTGACTGGTTTGGGTCGAGTTCTGAAAATCTCGGAAGTTCGCACCGTATTCTGTGGTTGAATTAGAGTGGCGCAGCAGAGGCATGGGGGGAGTAACATGTTAGACCGTTTTGCCGCTGTCGTCGTGAATTGGCATGACGTGTTTCATGTGTCCTGTTGAGAAAGTACATTGAATCAGGTGGATGATGTACTAGTGAAAAATAATTTGAGTGCTGAGGCATTGATAGTTTGTTTTGACGAACGGAAGTCAACTCCGAGGGGAGGAGACATCTTTGGTGAAAGTGGTTTGGGGAGGTGCTGCGGAAGGCGGTGTGACCTGTGAATTGGAATGAAGGATGCAGGAAGTGTATCCGGAATTGTTCCATCAGGTAATTTTCGAGGACGAAAATAATTAAAGTGGGGGAGAGTTGTAACACCCATTTTATTTATTTAGTCATTTTGGTGTTAATTTAATTATTTTATGTTGGTGTGCCCTTAGGTGGGGTGTGTTGGTATATGATTGGTGAGTATCCTTGATATATAAGGATTATTGGTGGTGTGGAGATAATAATATAATAGTTAATAGTAATATTGGTGGTATTATTATTATTATTATTATTATTATTATTATTATTATTATTATGATTATTATCATTAGTATGAATATTATTATTGGTGGGTGTCCCTGATATGGGAGGACTATTGGTGGTGAATTGGTGTAGATATAATAATATAATAACTAATGGTAATATTGGTGGTGTTTTGGTGTGAATATGATAATATAATGAATAATAGTAATATTGGTGGGGGTATTACTATTATTATTATATTTATTATATTTATTATTATATTTATTATTATTATTATTATTATTATTATTATTATTTTGGGTGAGATAATAATATTATTATTATTATTATTATTATTATTATTATTATTATTTTGGTGAGATAATAATATTATTATTATTATTGTTATTATTATTAATAGTATTATTATGATTAGTATTATTAATATTAGTAATATTATTATATTATTCTATTATTAATTGAGATTAACATAAAAGGGAATATGAAGGGGTAGTAAGGAGATATTAGAAAAGTTGGAATAGAGAGAAAAGGGATTACGATAGATCGTGGGAATTGGGAAAGTTGGAAGAAAGGGAGCGAAGAACGAAGGAGAAGAGGGAAAGTCAGAGTTGGCCAAACCATGGAAGATTATTCATCGATCAAACCAATTGACAAGGTAAGGGTGAGAAATGTTTCTATTTGATCATTGCATGATGTTATATATGTTGGGTTGAGGTTTTGGTGTAGTTTCCATCCTTTTCCACTTAGGGCAAAAGTTGGAATAATCGGTAGAACTCAATTGAATCGGTTAAAATATGAAATAGATGATGTAAAATAGTCTAGAAATGTTAGACTAAGAGTATTGGAATTGGATTGGTGAGATTGGAGTTTTTGGAGTTGGTTGAGTTGGATAACAGTAAGTGAAAAACAAAATACGCAGACACTCGCTAGCAGCTCGCTAGGCGAGCAGGTCGCGAATGCTCGCTAGGAGCTCGCTCAGCGAACAAGTAGCGAATGGTCCCAGACTTGAACATAATGGATTTTGGTGTGTTCGCTGGTAGCGAAAGTGTAGCGAAGAGATAGCGAACGATTCGCTGGGAAGCTCGCTGTAGTGAGCAGGTAGCGAATGAATCAGTAACTTCTGTTGAGATTCGCTAGCGCGTTCGCTAGGCGAACAAGTAGTGAATACTCGCTAGGAGTTCGCTTAGCGAAGGAGTAGCGAGTATGACAGGTTGATGTTTTATTTGAGATTTATCCATAGGTTGATTGTGTGGTTTGACTATGGTTTATTGCTTGATTAATCGCATAGCTTATGTACTATTGTGATATGTTGTGGGTAGCCTTCGGGCGTGAATCCTAGGTTTTGAGATGTGTATATTGTTTGTATTGATTGGAAATGCATGAGAACATAATAGAGGTTATGTGTGCATTGTCTGGCAAATTGTGAATGCCAGCGAAGGTTCGCCTGGCGAATGCCAGCGAACGTAGCAGAATGTGATGTTTTGCCTGGAGCTTTAGTCTTGTAGGATCCCTTGATCACGATGCGTGTAGGGATTATTATTGAATGATGTATGGTGCTTACTTGGTGATAGGAAGTGATTTCCATGATACTTAATTTAAAGTAAATGGTTAATTGGTGCATGGTGTATACGAGTGTAGAATGAGATGATCAGTAGGATCATGTGTATTCGGTGTATTAGAGTATGAGGTACTTGATGATAGAAGGTGGAAGATCTCATTATCTAATTAGTTAAAATAATTGAGAGGTGTGTAATTGTTTGTAGGATGCCTTAGGTTGTAAAAGGTAGAGAGATGGTGCTTGATGGGAAAAGGTGTGTGCTTGGTGATAGTACGAGTTTCCCGTAATATTTTATTTTAAGAGGATGATTAGTTGGTGTGTGAATCATGTAGAGCATGATGAAGTGATCGGTAGGATCGTGTATTCCCGGGTGTTAGGATGTGATTATATATGGTGTTAGAGTGTGAACTCATTTAATATCTAATTTAATTAAAATGAATGATGGGTGTATCATGTATATGATTATGGTGCAATGATCAGTAGGATCGTGTGTCCCCGAATGGTGGGATGTGTTTATATCTGGTGTTATAGTATGAATTTGTTTACTATCTGATTGATTTATATGGTGTTGGTGTAATATATCTATACATATATGCATTGATGTATGATGATATGATCAGGAGGATCGTGTGCACTTTGAGTGCCTGAATATAATAGTTATGCATTGGTGTGTGCATATCATTGTGTTTTGGTGGGATGAATCATGTCTCAGGAGGAGTGTAAGTGATTCATCCGTACTCCTTTGTGGAGAATGGTGGGGGATAGATCATGTCTCAGGAGGAGCGTAAGTGATCTATCCAGGTTCGATTGAATGAACCAATGAGTCGGTACCGCATGCATGGTGTTGAGCTGCATATTTGCATTATAATATGTTATATTGTAATTTGAATAGTAGGTTCGTGATTGGTGTTGATGGGGTGAATATTGGTGTGTTTTACTACCTTTATTACATGTATTACATTACCGATATATTTTTGATTATGATTTCTCACCCCTTTGATGTTGTTGTGTCTGTGCTTCTCCGAAAGTACAGATAATCCAGGTACTTAGATAGCTTGGATAGCGGTGTGCCAGTCGAGTCTAGGATGCTCTGATACGTAGCACGGGACTTGGGTGTTTTATTGTGTCTCTGTTGAACTTATTTCTTTTCCTGTGATGTATCATGAATTTGATGTATTTTACTTTATGAAACAAATTCTGCTGTATTATTTTGAAAAGAATGAATACAGTATTTTTATAAAATTTGGAGATGTGATATCCCACTTTTTGGTGCAAACTCTGATTATTATTATAATATTTATATTTTATTTAATACGGGGAAGTGGGGTGTTACACACTTCACATTCTGAGCAGTCAGTGGAACATCCAGGAAACACCCCTTTTTCCAACAACCTAGCCTTCACAAAACTCAACGGAGTCTTCAAATCCCCAACATCAGTTATCATATTTAATTATTCTCCCATAACAACAGCATTAACCCCTGCCACCCCATGATTTGGCATCGGGTTTTGATTCACATTAGGCCCATCGTTGGTGAAGTTGATAGCCTTGGAGTCAAGTAAATCCTGAACTTTGTGCTTGAAGGCCTTGCAATTGTCAATATTATGGCCTGGAGCCCCAGAATGGAAATCGCACCTGGCATTCGCATCGTAACCAGGAGGCGGTGTACTAGTGAGAGGAGCCAAAGTCCTCTTATGAACCAGTTGTAATTGTAGCAGATGTTGTAACAATTGAGAATACGACATCAGAGGATTCTCGAGCTGTCTATTAGCCATTCTGCGTCTAGCATTATAAGGTCAAGGAACATTAACTCGCTGCTGAGTTGCGGTTGGGATATCTACAGTAACAACCTGTTAATTATAACAGGACTGAGCTCTACCTTTACCCTTGTGAGAAATAGCATTTATATCCCCTCCCCTCCTCTTAGGGGTTGTTGAATATGGTTTCTTTGTTCCTCCTGAAGAGGATCCACCACCATTTGGAATCTTTCCAGACTTAATCCCACTTTCGACTCTCTCGCCAGCCATTACCAAATCAGAAAACCCTGCAGACATGCATCCTATGAACTTCTCAAAATACACACCGGGCAGCGAATCCATGAACATGTCTATCAGCTCCCTTTCCACCATAGGAGGTTGCACTCTTGCAGCTAGATCTCGCCATCTCTGGGCATATTCCTTGAAGCTCTCATTATTTTTTTGCGACAAACTCTGCAATTGTACCCTGTTCGGTGCCAAATCACTATTATACTGATAGTGACGCACAAAAGCCTCAGCCAATTCTCTCCAGCTGAGGATATGAGTTCTCTCAAGTCCCATATACCATTCCAAAGACGCCCCTGCCAGACTATCTTGGAAAAATGCATTAGCAGCTTTTCATCATCGGAGTAAGCAGACATTTTCCTGAAATATGCCTGAATATGCACTCTTGGACAGGTCGCCCCCTTATATTTGTCGGAATCTGGTACCTTGAACTTTGGAGGAATCCTGACCCCAGGAACTAGACCAAGATCTGACATATCAAGACCCAAAGAGTTCTGATTCTCAAAAGACCTCATCTTCTCCTCGATCAATTTAAACCTTCGGTCAACTTCAGTTGGCAAGCCACCCTCCATATCTTTCACAGAGAAGACATCATCCTGATGATCTTCCCAATGAGGGCTAGCAGCCCCGTGCACAGTGCACACACTTCCCCCATGTTACGGTGAGAATCGTGATACCAAGCTATTGATTAACTTGAATCTAAATTCTTAAATTCACAACCAGACTTTAATTTATCCAAAGGAAAGGTCTAAAGAAAGAAAAACCCTTTTCACGATGTAACAACAACGCTAAGAGATTCGGGGATCGTGGGTTGGTTATGCATAGGGTAGGTATTTCACATCCTAAACATCTGTAGTACTCTACAGGAACCTTTTGTTTGTTTGCATGCTAAGTTGGTAAATGTTTGCTAAGGTTTGGGATTGGGTAAAGGGTGAAGGATGATAGGTAAAGACCTAAAGAATTTCTAAGTTTGCTCGCAAAGACGTCGCGTCCTCTGCCTACGTATCCTAACTAGGATAGAATCAGAGCAATCGTAATTCACCTCACAAGGGATGAAGGACACTTGATTATGATCAAGGTTCAGAGGGGAACAAACATATCCATGCTTGTGTAGAGTTTAAGACAACTTTCTAAATATATGTTGAACATTCAAAGGGGGAGTAAGTAATCATTGCTATGATTCTTACATAGAGTTTACAAACTCTATCCTAGGGTTCTAATTAATGGAGCACTCCTAGTATAGGTAGGTTTTCTAGACTTACGGCAAAGTCTAATGGTTTGAATGTTCTAACTTAACTAAGCTAGGGTTAGGATGACTTCACAAAGTCAAGAGGGGTAAATGAGCTATCCAATGACACAAGGGTCAAGGGAGAAACTTTTCCTTTGGAAGGAGAGAGGGGAAGACAACTTGGATGAGAACTAGAAAGTTCCATCACTTTGGGGATGAAGTACTTAATAAAGCAAGATGAAATAAGATTAAGACAAGTAAGCATGCATATTACAATAAGCAGATACTTTAAATGATACCAAGGGTTGCAACCAATAAATCATCTTAACAAAGATTGAGGGCTCATCTTGACAAAGATTGGAACATGATGAAGGTTATTACTACATAAACAAATCACAATTTGAAGATGGGCAAGTCACAAATTCAAAACATAGCAAATATAACAACAATGCATAGACGATAATCAAACACCGCTAAATAAGTTTAAACCTCATAATTTAGGAGGGAAAATGAGGTAAATTCATGGTAACAAAGTCCTATCATGCTATCAACATAAAAGAAACAATCATCCACAAATCTCACAAGATAAATAAGCATGGTATAGAAAAATGCCAACAAGGACGCGGGGTAACGACCGATAAAAGAAACAACTTTCAAATTGGAAAAATTTAATGTGATTATGAGCAACTTGAATTTTTTTTCTTATTAAACAAAACTAGACATTATTTTGAACATTTTGCAAAAAGAATGGATCAAAAATGATAAAAAAATAAGCAAGTTATGGTTTTTTGAAGTTTGTTGAATAAAAGGAAATAAAATGGTAAAAAGTGTCCTCCATGGGACTTGAACTCAAGACACAAGGGCATATGGTCATAAGGGGCGCATGGTTCTACCACTGGGGTGGCTATACATTCGTTGATGTAGCCACCCCCATAAGAATATATGGCGCGCTTGGCAAGATTTATGGGCAAGCATGAAAGAGCAAGAACAAGGCAAATTGCAAAAAATGCGTTTTGATGCGCAACTCACTCAATACTCAACCAATTGGGATGAAATTTTAATCAAAATTGCATAGAATCAAATGAGGAAGATGATGGTGCAGTTGTTTTTTCCAGATAATGCACATATTTTAAAACTCGATGGAACATGCAATTGAATACTTTGATATGCATTTTGAAACTCAATACAAAGACCAACTGTTATTACAACCAAACGAGGGCCTGAACATGTTACAAATGAGGCATTTAGCGAATTCCAACCATTAGTTTGGATCAAAACACAACAGAATGAATAATGGCATGGTAATTGCAAGTGTTATGCTTGAAATGCACTTTAATGCTCAGTTCAAGTGTTAATTATTTTTAGATCAAACCAGATATACACACACGCTAAAAATATGCTGATGAATGAAGTTAAGCAAAGATTTAGTTAGAAAAACAACCTGTATTGAAAAGTGGCCCTTAAGTTGCAAAATTGGCAAGTTTGATGCATGAGGGGGTTCAAAATGAGATTTATGCAACTTAAGGTCAACCAAATCATTCACGCAGCTTATGCATATGCTAACAAATGAGTTTAAATGCAAAAATTAGTTTGAAACAGGCTATGATAGAAAATGTCATGTGAAATGCAAGTTGGAATGTTTGAAAATGCACATGGAAGCTAAAAATCAAAATAGATGAAAATAGAAGCAATTGAAAGTTGGAGCATGCTTGAAATATAGTATGGAATGTGTTTAGACAAAAAGTTTGATGAAAACCCCAAAGAATGAGAAAATGGCATGATGAATGAAAAATGACGAACTTTGTATTTTATGGAAGATTTAGCAATTCAAGGTTTTATGCCAGCAATGATGAATATGAATGATCACAACAGTTTTCTTTTTCTTTTACCAAAGCAAAACAATTGAGGCAGTTGGCACAAAACAGAAATTTGCATTAAAAATGTAAGCAGGGAGTTTGTACAGGATGGCCAACTCCATCTCAAACATAGAAGCAGCAGTATGTTAGCTTGGTATCTCAACCAACATCCATTGAGGATTTCCACACATTATGCCTCAACAGCCAGTGAAATTTTGAATATGGGGGGAAACAAACTTGAATAAAAAACTGTTCCCAACAGTACAAATGCAACAGATTTTGAACAAAACAAAATGCCAAGAATCAAGACACCCAAAGTGATGAAACTGGAATCCTCAAATTGTTGGGAGTTCTAACTAGCTTAGAGTAACAACCTTTAAATAGGGGGATCTAAAGACAGTCCTATGCATTCTATTTTAGAAAAGCCTACACCTTTCCAACAACAAAGTTTAAAGCATGGTGGTTTATTTGGAAAACAAGAAACAATTACCACAAACTGTATTCTAAACAAAAGCAGTCCAAAGTCTTTCTTAATGCTACAAACTCATTGACAGCAAACCTACTCCAAGCCAAACACCGTTGGACAGTAAGACAAAATGCACAGGTCATCCTTGTCCTCAATCAACACTCATAATGGGCTTCATAACAGTTGCCAATCCAAACTTAAACAAACCACCCTAACCTCCAACAGGCTGCTAAAAGTTGATAGCCACAACTCTTGTAGACTACTAAAGCACAAAATAAGCATCTAACATAGGGACCTGACCCTGATAGCAGCTAAAAAAAGGACATCCTTCCTAAGACACCAACAACAACCTAGAGGCTAGAAAGATCTCAGCCTGGACCAAACAAACTGCCCCCTTGTTGTAAATATAAGTGAGGTATACAACCTGCAACCTCAAACAGCCCCCCTCACCCCAACCTAGAGTTCTAGTGATAACAAACAGGCAAGCCTACTAGATTCAACAAGCATAAGGGTTAAAAAAAATGAATCTTGACCAATACAGAGCCACTCAATCACAAACCAAATGTCTCAAGACAAATACTTGACTGAACCAAACCCGAAGAGTTATTTTTTGATAGCAAAACCGCACTACTAAACATAACTAATGTTTGAACTGTTCAGCATACATTAAAGGTTCAAAACAAACATATGCACATCAGCCTATTTCAAATCTTATATGCTTACAACAGAATTGATAGCAACTGTGTACTGATCCAACAATAACAATCCAGAACATCAGAGATAAACTTGGCTTTGCACAAATCAATCATCAACTTCAAGGCACACTTTCTCAAGAGGGCTAGATCATTAACAGTATGCATACACAACATTTGATCACAAAGAAAAGGTTTTGCTCATGAACAAAACTTTGCAATTAAACACCAAACATGCCAAAAATAAAAAGATAATGACCACTAACCTCTTGTAGACACTCTTGAACCAGCAATAGAGCCAAGAAAACCAGAGAAAGTTCCAAGCACCTCCTAGTTTTGAGATTTTCCTCCCTTTGAAGCAATATGCAATCTTGTGGCTAGTTTGAGAGAATGAAGTTCCAGCTGATTTTTGATACTTTGGACAGTTGATATATCATATATAGAAGATGTTCAAAGTGTCACAATGTTGAGAAATAGCTTATGGAGTGATTTGGCTTGAATTGGGCACAAAAGTCAAACTATAGTGGTGTGGAAGTTGACTTTTGGAATAGTGAGGTTTTTGAGTAGTTCAATGGTTGGAACACCTTCTAAATGTGATTTGTAGATTGTGTGAATGGTTTTTAGGGTGATGGAGTGGTTAGAAATTGAGCTGGTGTGAAAAATGCAAAAGGGTCATTTTTAGTGGTTTTGTGACTTTTCTTCACTTACAAGTAAAGAGGGAAAGAAGGAGAGTTGTATGTTTGTGATGTTTTTGATAGCTCTGGTGTGTTTTGCATATGGTGAGGATGCCTCTATTTATAGGATATGTGAGGGTGAAGGCAACCTTTGTCATTTCCATTTTTGGAGGGAGATTTGGAAGAAAATCCTTCCAAATCTAGTGGCAGCCATCTTCACATCAGTTACAAGGCACAATGCAAGTAAGGAACAACTGATATCAAGGACTTGAGATGACTTGAAATGAAGCTAGTGAGGTAGGGGACTACAGCTGCCACATCTTTGGAGAAAAGTTTTTCTTTCCTCCCTTTTAATGATTATTTTAATACCAACTTGCTACAACTTGCCATGCTTATCAAACTAACTCATCTTCTGGTTTTCTCCTCATCCACACCTCACATTATCAGTTTGAATTACAATCCAAGGGTTGAGGATAGTCCAAGTTGTGAAAAACTGATTTTTGGGAAGTGTTGGAGTGTGGTTTTAAGTGTTAACATGCCCAACTTCCATGGTGCATAACTTCCTGCTCAAACATGCTATTGAGGATTGCTACCACAATTTGGAAAGCCCTTAAGTAGCTCTACAATTTTCATGTTTTGGGAATTTCCAAATTCTTGATGGAACTAGGTTGAAAAACCCTTCAAAGTTCTGAAAAAAATCACTTACAAGTGTTAAATAACTTAGAATTTTTTAAAGTTATTTACCCTCCAAAAAAGAATTTTGCTATAACTCCAATTCTATGCATTTTTTGATCATGGACCACTTTGAGGCTTTTGTAGGATTTGTCAAGAGCTTTCTGATGAGCTTTGAACCACTTCAATTGGATGTGTGGTTGAGGAGTTATGGTCTTGCCCCTTTCGAAACCCTAATTCCCGATTTTTGTAATTACTTCTCAACCCTTGATCCAATGGTCATGAAATTTTATGGGGAGGTGTAATATGATATAAGGAACATTTTTCATTCAAACCTTGAAGTCAAATTCCTTATTGTTGGAGAGTTGACTTTTTGGTCAACCTTTCGATCGATCGGTGTCTACCGAGTCGCCCGTTGGTGATCCGGACATTTTGAGGACTTGAAACTCTTTGGATGGACTTTAGTAAGCCATAGGAGCTTAATGGACCTTGATCCCACCATTGAAATACTCTTTGAATCAAAAGTCAAGCTATAGTTGACTTTTTTTTAAGCGAAAACCCTAATCGGGTATCTCAAATTACACTGTTCTCAATCCCCGGGTGACCACCTCAAATTGCACTCATTCTTGGTCCAATGTATCATCCTTGATCTTGTTTGAAGTTGGATTAATCCAAAACATTGATTGATCAGACCACCGAAATCTCGATTTTGACGGTACGGAACCCTAATTCATCTGCACCTTGACAAAGATAAACTGAAAATGGGTTAAGGTTAGTTAATCAAGTGAATATGATCCTACAATGATGATGAGGATCTAAGGGGTCAAAATTTGGGGTGCAACAGATGCCCCTATTTAAATATCTTCACTAGATGATAATGAGAGATAACAATACTCATAGAATCGTAGTGAAAGGTATTTGAATATAGCAAACCAGAAATTTTGTCCCTTAGATCCGATGGTATATGCCATGAATCTAAATGATGTTATATGATGCTTGAGAGCAAGAAAAACGCAGACGCACGAGCAAAGATAAAAGAACGGCAATACAACGAGTAACCACTCACGGGGACCCAACACACTGGGGAAAGATTCAAGACCAAGTAAGTAAGGTAGTTCAGACATGACTACAGATGCTTATCAAGGAAATCTTTCACACATGGGACACAAATTCCACCAGGGAAGACACATCTTCATTGGGGAAAGGAGAAACGAATCTCACTGGGGATAACCAAATGAGGAAGTCCAACGGGGAAGATGACAATTCTTCACTAGGGAAACGAAAGAAGAAAAAAAAGCGCAAACCCCACTGGGGAAGGAACCCACTGGGGAAAACTTTGCTGGGGAAATAAATCCACTGGGGAAGCAAAGCTTCACCGGGGAAAAAGACGGAACGAAGACACGAGTCTCACTGGGGACAACCATATGAGAAAATTTCCTATAACGAAGAGTTCAAACGGGATCTTCAAGAAAAGGTTAGAAACAAGACCGGGCGTGTCGGGGGAAGTTAGTATCCACTGATTCTCCGAGACTTGACTGGGAAAGCAAAAGCTTCAACTGGGGAGACTGGTGACGACCAGAATGGCTTCTAACAATGCTAGTTTCCATTAGACTTACTGGGGATATGGTGACGACCAGATCAATAACGGTTTCCAAAAAGTGCTCAGCAGTACCAGACTTCCTGGGGATATGGTAACGACCAAATCAAAGTTCCAATTATAATTGGGAATTCCAACAATGTTGTTAAAACAATAGGACTTTGGCTGGGGGAATTGGTAACAATCAACTTTCGGAACTAATAACGATTAGTTTTTGAGCAACGCCAGTAACCACTGGACTTAGAGGAGACTGGTGATGACCAAATCAAGATATACCAATAACAATTGGTTCTGGATAATGCTAGTAACCACTAGACTTAACTGGAGGAATTGGTAACGACCGAGTCCAATGAGACCAATGACCATTGGATTTTCAAAGAGTTTGGTAACGACCAGACCAAAGTGATGATAACAATTTGCTTTAAGCGGTGCCAATAACTATTGGACTTGGGCTAATTGGTGACGACCAAACCAGGTATACCAATAACAATTGGTTCTGGATAATGCTAGTAACCACTAGATTTTCCAAACAAGGCTAGTGACCACTAGACTTATAGAGATTGGTAATAATTGAATCAAAGGGTACCAATAACAATTGGGTCTCAGGGTAAGACTAGTAACAACTAGGTTCAGAAAGACTGGTAATAACCGAATCAAACGGGTACCAATAACAATTGGATTCGAAGGTAAGACTGATAATCATTGGACTTTTTAGGGAATTTTGGTGACGACCAACTCCAATGTCAATGACCATTGTTTTTTAGAAGGCAATACTAGTAACCACTAGATTTTTAGCCAAATTGGTGAAAACCGAACCAAAGGGACTCCAATAACAATTGGTTTGCTTTATAACAGAATCAGTAACAACTGGGTTTGGAAAATAGTTGGTAACTACTAAATCAAGATACCGATCATGATTAGTTCTAAACGTGTGCTAGTGACCACTAGTTTTTCAAAGTTTGTTGGTGACCACCTTAAATCGAAGATGAAAATTGGTAACAATCCCCTGTTTGTGTAAATTGGATATTGCTAGTCACCACTAGCTTCCCCGCAAAAATAAGGAACCCCAAGATGTCGACTTTGAAGCGAACTTTGTAATAACAAGTCAAAGATAAAGGTAATGACCGAAGGATCTCAAAGGCAGGAATGCAATCAAATGCGTATGCTAGCATGATGCTGTATGTAAGACGCAGACCGACCTGTAGGAGCCAAGGAAAACAAAATAAAGAGAAAACTCGTCACGCTGAGTTTCGAAATGCCTTAAGTCAGGCAACGCTTCCTTCTTTGGTGTAGATGACGATCTTTTCTCAATAATATCTTCGTAATTCTGCAGAGAAGAAGTCTTAGCTTAAGAGCTAGAATTGCTGTCGGACACCTCTAGCTTGGTCAATGGTAACAACAACTTCCACAACTTCGAGAACTGTGTAATATCATCATATTACCTCTAGAATTTTTCAAACATTTTGTCAAATCATGTTTTCCTTTTTTACAAAACAAGACTTTAAGCTTTTCAAAACACTTTGCTTTCATGAAAATTCTTATTAACAAATAAGTGAAATTGCATAACAAAAATAGCAGATCATAACAATGATTTAGCCAAAAATCTGATTTTATTGATAGACAAGAGCTTTACAAAAGGCAAAGCCTTGGGAATTTTATAAGTTTGAAAAAAAAATGGCAACAGAAAAGGTTACAGAATCCCATAATAATCTGGTCCTTCCGACTGCCAGTTCACTTGCGTTGCTGCTTCTGACGAGAACAACAGGCGTTGACCTTTCTTCTAATATTCTGCACAGGACTCTGCCCCAGCGTCCGCCAGCTTTCAAACATTGGGCTTTCATCTTGATGAAGCACTGAAATCCCCTTTCTAGGTATTTCGTTTCAGGCGTAGTATTTTCTCACTGCGTCTGAGTTGATGGGATACTTGAGTTGTTCGCCATCCATAGTTTCGAGAATCAGAGATCCTCCGGAGAAAACAGTCTTTACAACGAAAGCGCCGTCATAGTTGGGCATCCACTTGCCACGCATATCTTTTTGAGTTGGCAGGATTTTTCTAAGCACAAGCTCTCTTTCCCTATACTCTTTGGGACGAACCTTCTTGTTGAACGCTCCGGTCATCCTTTGTTGATAGATTTGACTGTGACACATGGCCGTCATTCTTTTCTTGTCAATGAGGTTCAACGAATCAAATCTTTCTTTTATCCACTCGTCTTCATCCAGCTTTGCTTCCGTCAAGATCTTTAAGGAAGGTATTTTGACTTCAATGGGTAGCACTGCGTCCATCCCATACACTAAGGAAAAGGGAGTTGCCCCTGTTGAAGTGCGCACCGATGTTCGGTATCCGTGAAAGCAAATGGTAGCATCTCGTGCCAATCTTTGTAAGTTACGACCATCTTTTGTATTATCTTTTTGATGTTTTTGTTTGCAGCTTCAACTGCACCATTCATCTTAGGTCTGTAAGGGAACGAGTTGTGATGTTTGATCTTAAAATCGTCACAAAGTTCCTTCATTGTTTTGTTGTTCAGATTCGACCCGTTTTCAGTGATGATCTGGTTAGGGATACCATATCGGCAGACGATCTCCTTTTTGATGAAGCGTGCAACCACTTGCTTTGTCACGTTTGCATACGCTGCTGCTTCCACCCATATGGTGAAATAATCGATTGTGACAAGGATGAAGCGATGCCCGTGTGAAGCTTCTGGCTCTATGGCCTCAATCGTATCTATGCCCCAGATTGCAAAAGGCCAAGGTGATGTCATCACATTGAGAGGATGTGGAGGGACATGCACTTTATCGGCATAAACTTGACATTTATGACACTTTCGAGCGAAGAGTATGCAGTCCGTCTCCAAAGTTAACCAGAAGTAACCTGCTCTTAAGATTTTCTTAGCCATGGCGTGGCCATTCACATGGGTGCCGAAGGTTCCTTCATGTACTTCGGTCATTATGAGATTCGCCTCGTTTTCATCGACGCATCGGAGTAAGACCATATCATGATTTCTCTTGTACAAGATACCATTGCTGATGAAGAATTTAGATGACAACCTTCGTATTGCTCTTTTGTCAACTGTTGATGCGTTAGCGGGATACTCTTGATTTTGGAGGAAATTCTTGATATCATGAAACCATGGCTTCTCATCAGATTCTCCGTCTATTGCCATGACGTATGCGGGTATTGTCCTTCTTTCGATGCGGATTAGAGGTGCCTCGTTGACAAACTGGACCTTCCACATTTATGCCATCATGGCTAGCGCATCGGCAATGTGATTTTCTGCCCTTGGTACGTGCTTGAAGACAATTTCATCGAAATATTCAGCCATCTCTAAGATGTGGGTCTTATAAGGGATCAATTTTTCATCCCTGGTTTCCCATTCTCCTTTGAGTTGGTATATCACCAATTACTTCCAAGATTTTGATGCGGAGATCAATGGCAGCTTCCAACCCTAGGATGCAGGCTTCATACTCTGTTATGTTGTTTGTACATGAGAAACAAAGTCGGGCTGTGACCGCAGTGTACCCTCCAGTTGGATTTTTCAGAACAGCTCTGATGCCATGTCCATTTTTGTTTGATGCTCCATCGAACATCATCTCCCAGCGGGATCCCGGCTCGGGACCTTCTTCCGGACCAGGCTCTGGTTTCGTGCACTGGATATACATCACATCTTCATCGGGAAAATCAAACTTGAGTGGTTGATAATCCTCCATAGGATGCTCAGCGAGGTGTTCCGACAAGACACTTCCTTTAATAGATTTTTGAGCAACATATTGGATATCGTACTCTAATAAGAGCATATGCCATCGGGCTAATCTTCCTGTTTGAGCTAGCTTTTCAAAGATGTACTTGATGGGGTCCATTTTAGAAATCAACATTGTAGTGTGACAGATCATGTATTGCCTCAGACGCTTGACGGCTCATGCTAACGCACAACAAGCTTTTTCCAGGGGAGAGTAACGACTCTCGCAATCAGTGAACTTCTTACTTAGATAATAGATTGTGTGTTCTTTCTTTCCTGACTCATCAGTCTAACCTAAAACACAGCCCATTGAATCTTCTAATACTATCATATACATGAACAAAGGCCTTCCAGGTACCGGAGGAATTAACACTAGAGGTTCTTGCAAGTACTGCTTGATTTTCTCGAATGCGGCCTGACAGTTTTCATTCCATACCACTGTTTGATCTTTTCGTAACAACTTGAAGATCGGTGTGCAGGTAGGGGTCAGATTGGAGATGAACCTAGAGATGTAATTCAAACGTCTGAGGAAGCCTTTGACTTGTTTCTCAGTTTTGGGAGCAGGAATCTCCTGGATTGCTTTAACCTTGTCAGGGTCTACTTCAATTCCTCGCTGACTAACGATGAAACCAAGTAACTTGCCTGAGCAAACTCCGAAGGTGCATTTTGCTGGATTTAATCTCAATTGATACTTTTGGAGTCTCTTGAATAGATTCAGTAGATGATCCAAGTGGTCTTCTTCACTTTGGGATTTTGCAATCATATCATCCACGTACACTTCGATTTCTTTGTGCATCAAATCGTGAAAGAGTGTGACCATAGCTCTCTGATACGTCGCCCCTGCGTTCTTCAAACCAAAAGGCATTACCTTATAACAATAGGTGCCCAATGGTGTGATGAAGGTTGTTTTCTCCATGTCATCTGGATCCATTTTTATCTGGTTATAACCAGAAAATCTGTCCATGAACGAGAAAACCGCAAAGCTTGTTGTGTTATCCACCAAAGTATCAATGTGCGGTAGAGGGTGTCGCTACCACGAAAATAAGGTGCCGGCAAAACAGAAGAGTCGCCACCTTTCATTATTTATCCCTCAGAACGGGAAAGGAAACGATCGGAAAAACCTGACATAAAGGTATAAGACAAGGTCATCATAACCATTGTCTGGGTTCGGGAGTCGGTTACGCACGGGGAAGGTATTAACACCCCTCACGTCCATCGTACTCGATGGGATCCACGCTTGTTGTGTTTATCTGACGGGTTGGTGTTATCTATCTACCTATCAAGGCTGGCTTAAAAGAAAAGAAAATGACTCTGCAAAGCGTCGCACTTTATGCCTACGTATTCTCATCAGAGAATGAGAAATCAGAGTCAACGTAGTTCGGCTAACTACGGGTTACGGGGGAAGGTGGCTCGCCAATACGTCAGTATTGTGCCTACGTACTCACAACAGGTATGAGAGATCAGAGCTTACGTAGTTTGGGTTAATACGGATTACGGGGATTCAGATTCATCTGTTTTATCGAGTAGGGTTAACAAACAGTTCCAGCAGTCTGGTGTACGCAGCTCGACCTTTGGAGACTTAGGCATTACCGTTTGCGGTAGAACTGGGAGTTAACGACACTCTTTCCTTCAGAAAAGCTTCCTTTGAATCACGGGCCCACGGGGCAAAAAAGGTTTGAAGTTCGTTTTCTGTCTTTTACGAAAGAATTGTTTTTTATGGATGTTTGCAACCAATATCGCACTAGAGACTATGACCTGAGAGTGAATGTGTCGCATGTCACCCAAAGGGTGCCATACTAAACATCCAGACTGTTGAAAAGAAACTCTCCAACAATCCTTTCTCAGATAGCTTAAGGCTCGTAACGTACGACTTTATTACTGTATTTTGATTTGTTTGAAGATAAGAAGAGAGAGGGACAACTACGGGGAGACTATCAAGTCCTAATGTTGTCATGCCAAGGATTCATCCTATGGTTGAAGTTTGAAACAGGGAACTCCTAGAAGTTATCATGCATAGGTTTCAACCTAAAGTTCTAATCATCACTTCCTTATCAAAGGAAGTGAGATTCCTAGGGGATCATGTCAATGATAAACAGAAACAGATAAAGCATCAGCCTAAACAGTAAACAATAAACGACTGTAAAATGCATGCAATGCAAGTGAGGGAGGAAATGTGTGTGGGACATCAGCCTCCACAAGCTCATCTCAACCTCAAGCCAGATATGAATAACTGCAATCATACAGAGGAAATAACATGCTATCAAGCAAGTCACAAACCACATAGGCAAGGGAGCTGGGCTCTACCAAATACCAGCAAGCAAAGCCATACAGTAAAAAAACAAGCAGAGGGAGCAACTCAACCTCTAGTGCAATCATGATCCTAGCTTACATCAATCTAAATATGAACTTACTCTAATGCATCAAGCAAATCACACAAGTCACATCAATACAGTTGCATAACAAACAAATAGACAGGAAAGAAAGCAGATCAACAGCTTCCACAACTTTACAGCAAAGCAATCTTCTGACAGCAGTTCAGTCTTCAGTCCTCAACCGCTCTTTAAGGCTATCATCTTTAATAACAAGAGTCAACTTGCTTCTTCAAGCTTCCAACACATCAAACATAAGTATCAACTTATCCTTTCTTCTTCAGGCCTTAGCTCCAACGTAAACTCCACCTTCAGGCCTTAATCCCACTAGCAAGCATCAACTTGTTCCTTCAGGCACTCCAAGCATTGAACTCACAAGTATCAACTTGCTTTCCAACCTCAAGCTTCAGCTTCTTCATTCAATCTCCAATGGATTCCCCTCACAAGTATCAACTTGTTCTTCATCTTCTTCAAGCTTCAGCTCTTTCTTCAATCTCAGCTTGATCTTCTTCCCACAAGTGTCAACTTGTTCCTCTTGATCTTCAAGCTTCAGCTCCAAGGGTAGTCTTCAACCACAAAGAAGTAGCAACCTCAATTCTCTTCAAAGCTTCTAAAAAGGAATTCCATCCTCCAGCAAGGGAGAAAGATTCATCTAACAAGAGCAAGATTTGGATGATTGACAGCAGAGTGAAGACCAAAGGTCACCACTAAGCATTCCATCATCAGAGAAAGGAACCCTCAAAGGTTCTACCAACTTGTGAAGAGCCACACATCCTACCAAAGGAGGGATGAGGCCTTTACAAGGGGACCTTATATCATAGGGAAGAATGGAAGTGATCAACACCTTCCATGTTTATGAAAGAAGAGAATCTATCTAGAAGCTCTGCCTACAAACCCTAATTTTAACACCTAAACAAACTCAAACCAAAAGAAGGTAAATCTTCACATCCAAACTTCTTCAAGCATTCCACGGTAGCCCACACATGTCTTCAACACCATACAAGAGCAAGAGAGGTAAAACCCTAATCTAAGGGAACTAAAGAAATCAATCTAGTTGAATTAGCAAGTTAGGATCACCTAAAACCTAGTACTAAAGTTAGTCCTAACTAAAATACTAAAACCAATTGTAAAATCCTACAAAAATAAATATGGGACCCTAATTCAATCATGAATCTACCATACAAAATCCAAAGGTTGAATCATCCACCAAGTCCTAGAAATAAAACCTAAATCATAAGGTACTAAGCATAAACCCTAAAAATAGAGCACCTAAAGTTTCAACTTAACACTACCTCCTAATTTCATCAAAAAAAATGTGAGAAAATTACTAGGGGAACATGCATATCTATGCTAGCTATACACAAAAAATCAAGGCAAGAATCATCACCAAGTGCTCAAACAAAATTCAACAAAACAAAGTATCAACCATGGCCATTTTAATATCAATTAATATTCAAAAAATGCAAATAAAATCAAAAATGAATGAATTATTAATATTTTTAATCTACAAAATTCTAGATTCAATCAGGAATCAGGGGAAAAAAAGTTTGGAATTAATTGAGTTAATTTCCTATTTTTTATGAATTAATCTCTAAGTCATATGAAATGAAGAAAATTAAAAGAAATTGAAAGAAATTGATAAACAAGCGTGGCAAATAGCAAATATAAGCAGTTTATTTCCTGGGTTGGGCCAGAAAGGGGGTGTGAATATCACTCTGAGTGCTAAGCCCAAAACAATTCAATTAATGAAACGGTGCGTTTCATTTAGGAACCTCTCTTCAGAGTTAAAACGTAATTGTGGCCATCCGTTCCTTGCCTGAGTCAAAGGTTGTAGAAGCAAGCTTCATCTCAAAGTTTTGATGACGTCAACATCAAGATCAAGAATAATTCATCTGTGCAAAAAGGCAAACACTTTCAAAAGACCAAGATCAAGTGGAATGGAAGTGATCAACATTCAAAGCTTCATGAACATTTGACTGATCAACTTTCAAGTTTTGGACACAAGCTATGGTATATCAAAATTCATTAATTTAATTGATATAAAAGTGTTCAACATATTTATCATTTGATCACATTGCATTAGCATATTTTTTAAACTATTAGAATTGGTATAACACTATTTTTATAAGTATTTTTCTGAAAAATAGCAGTGTTAACCGATTAACCATATAGGTTAACCGGTTAACCATTTCAAATTTTGAATATTTTGGTATAACGTTCAAATGTTAACCGATTAACACTGAACGTATTTTGAAAAATGGCTTTGTTTCAAGTTCAAAAATGGTTTGAAAATTATACCAGTTCATATTTTGAAATGTACTCAAATATACTTGTTGGAAAAGGTGTGTTTACACATATAAATTCTGAGTTTTTCAATTTTGAAAAAAACCTCCAACATTCATTTTCAAATATTCTTAGAATCAAATTCACCATTTTCAAAATCCTTTCTAAGTGTTCATAATTGCATAAAAATTTCATATTCATCTGTTGAACACTTGTGTTGAAAATTATAAGAGTGAATTTTGATCATTTGGAGAAGATCAATTTTGACATTGATATTATTATTCACAAAACAAAATCATTACAAGTATTTGTATTCTGACTTGTGATCCAGGATTGTTGGACACAAGGGTGAGTGTTTACAAGAGGATTGTTCTTGTACACTTGTTATTTTTATTGTTTGATAGTAGGCCTCACCGGTTGATGGTGTGATAGGTTGTACTTTATTAAACAATAGTGAAAACTCTCTTTCGTGTTGAAATGGGAGTGGAGTACTCTCGGATTGTGAGGGGAACCACTATAAATCTTGGTGTCCACTGTCTTTTTACTTTCTACTGCTTTCATAACCAAGAACACAAACCAGTAAAATTTCAAGAAACCATAAAAACCGGAAAAAGTTCTAAAGTCCTAATTCACCCCCCCCCCCCCCTCTTAGGCATACTCTGTACTTACAATTGGCATCAGAGCAGGTTAAGGTAACCTGTTCCTATCGATCCTAATGGCTTCCGCTAGTACTAACCCGGTTTTCAAATATGGTGGAAATAGTAACAAGCCACCACTCATTTCTGGAGAATACTTCGACTTTTGGAAAATCCGTATGAAGGCACATCTTGAGGCTCAAGGAGATGGTATATGGGAAACCGTAGAAACTGGTCCACATGTTCCTACAAGTGTGGTAAATGGTGTTGGAACTCCAAAGATAAAATCCTCATATGATGAAGATGACAAGAAGAGAATTTTGAATGAGAAGAAAGCAATCAACATACTTCAAAGCGCTCTCAGCATGGACGAATTCTTCCGTATATCATAGTGTAAATCAGCAAAGGAAATTTGGGACACCCTGGTAGAAACGCATGAAGGGACAGCCGAAGTAAAAAGATCAAGACTTAATACTTTAAGTCAAGAATATGAAATGTTCTGTATGCAGCCTGGTGAATCCATTGTTGCCTTACAAAAGAGATTTGTTCATCTAACTAATCATCTGATTGCCCTCGGGAAGACCTTCACCAATGATGATCTCAACTTGAAAGTCCTAAGATCCTTAACAAGAGAATGGCAACCAAAGGTGACCGCTATTTCCGAAAAGAAGAGTCTTTCAACGATGACATCCGCTTCATTATTTGGCAAACTTCAAGAGCATGAACTGGAACTTGGTAGGCTTGAGAAGCATGAAAGTCAAGACAAGAAGTCCAAAGGAATTGCCTTGAAGATTGACACAAGGGATGACAAAAATGACGAATCTTCCGAAGACGAAAATTTCATGCTTCTAGTAAAGAAGCTTGGTAAGTTTTTTAATAATAATAAAATTTCTTCTTTTTCTAAAAAGAATAGACATTTCAGGAAAAAGGAGGCACCCACATCAAACCAAGAAATTACATGTTACGAATGTGGGAAACAAGGTCACATAAAGCCAGATTGCCCGAAACTCGCAAATAAAGGAAAATTCAAAGGCAAAAAGGATTTCAAAACGAAGAAGGATTATGTCGCATGGGATGACAACGAAGTAAGTTCATCATCGGAATCGGAAAACGATGAATGTGCAAATATGGCGTTAATGGCCTCTCACCACTCCGGTGAAGAAAATGAGGTTAGTAATAATTTTTCTGTTTATGATAATGATGCACAAGAAATTATAGATGAACTTCTAAAAGAGTGCAAGACTTTGTATAAAGACATCTCATCACAAAAGAAAAGAATTCTACTTTTAGAAAAACAAAATTCTGCCTTCTTGAAAAATATTGAAGATGAGAAGCAAAAAGTGATGGATGAAAAACAAAGTCTTGTATGTAAGAATTGTGAGTCTTTGTCTTTTCAAATTGTTCAACTTAAAAGAGTTTTAGAAAGATACGAAAAAGGTAAAATTGGCTTGGAAGAAATTCTTAAACATCAAAGGTATCCTAATGATAAAAGTGGATTAGGATATTCTAAATTTTCAAATCCAAGCACCAATAAGACCGTTTTCGTAAGAGCAAGTGAACAAATTGTTAAAGAAAAGGCCAGCACTTCTAAAGTTCAGCATCAATATCATAACAAGAAAAGCATTGCAAAGAAAAAGAATTATGTTCCTAGATATAGAAGTCACTTTCAACCTACATGTTCTTATTGTGGAATTAAAGGTCATACACCTAATGCTTGCTATGTGCGCAATATTGGTGTTGCTAAAGGGCATTATGTGTGGGTTGAAAAAGGTACTAACTATCAAGGACCTAAAGCAATTTGGGTACCTAACACTACCTAATTTTGTTTTGTAGGTATATTTGAAGACAACCATAAATCAATGGTATCTTGATAGTGGTTGCTCGAAGCATATGACGGGAGACATAAACAAATTTTCAAGTCTATCATTAAAGGCCAAAGGATACGTCACTTACGGTGATGATAATAAGGGAAAAATTCTTGGAGTAGGAACCATTGGTGCACCTCCATGTACAATCATCGAAGATGTTCTTTATGTGGAAGGCCTTAAACACAACCTACTTAGCATAAGTCAATTGTGTGACAAAGGGTTCCGAATCAACTTCACAAAGGAGGAATGCTTGATAGAACATGAAGTCACTCATGACATTTTGCTAAAAGGTAAAAGATATAATAACATTTTTATGATTTCTTTTGATGACTCTTCCTTGAAGGTAAAGTGTCTTATGGCGAACAACAACGAGGCATGGCTTTGGCATAAAAGATTTGCTCACATTCACATGGAGCATTTAAACAAGTTGATAAAGCATGATCTAGTTGTTGGTCTTCCGAAGATAAAATTCATCAAGGATAAGTTATGCGATGCATGTCAAAAGGGAAAACAGACCAAGACAACTTTCAAATCCAAGCAAGTGGTTTCTACATCAAGACCACTTCAATTGTTGCATATGGATCTTTTCGGTCCATCGAGAACAAAAAGCTTCGGAGGTAATTTCTACGCCTTAGTTATTGTTGATGATTTCTCTCGATACACTTGGACATTGTTTTTAGTGCAGAAAAGTGATGTTTTTAAAGCATTCAAGAAATATGCAAAGCAAATTCAGAATGAGAAATCACTCACCATAGCCTCTATAAGAAGCGATCACGGTGGAGAATTCCAAAATTCAGACTTTGAAGAATTTTGCGAAGAGTATGGAATTTCTCATAATTTTTCAGCACCAAGGACGCCTCAACAAAACGGTGTGTAGAACGGAAGAATAGATCACTGGTAGAGCTTGCAAGGACAACGCTCAGCGATGCAAATCTTCCTAAATATTTTTGGGCAGATGCAGTTAGTACAGCATGCTTCGTAAGCAACCGTGTCAATATTCGACCACTCCTCAAAAAGACTCCGTATGAGTTGTTCAAGGGAAGAAAACCAAATATAGAATTCTTCCACATATTTGGATGCAAATGCTTTGTTCTCAACAACAACAAAGATAATCTCGGTAAGTTTGATGAGAAATCCGACGAAGGTATATTTCTTGGTTACTCTCTTTATAGTAAAGCATTTAGAATTTTTAATAAGAGAACACTTACTATTGAAGAATCCATTCATGTTTTGTTTGATGAGACTAACCCCTCGAAAGAGGATAATATTATTATGAATGATGATGATGATACAGTAGGTTCTCCACAACAACAAGAAGAGATTTCAAAAAATCAAGAAATACCACAAGAAGATGTCACTCAAATCATTGAAGAACATCAAGATCTTCCAAAGGAATGGAGAACGCATAGAGATCACCCGATAGATAAAGTTATTGGTGATATTAGCCAAGGCGTTGCAACTCGACTTAATCTAAAGGATGCTTGTCTCAACATGGCTTTTGTGTCTCAAATTGAACCAACCAAGATTGATGAAGCTTTAGGCGACGACCAATGGATTGTAGCAATGCAAGAAGAACTCAATCAATTTGAAAGGAATCAAGTTTGGAGTCTTGTACCAAGACCAGACCATAAGCACATCATAGGAACAAGATGGGTGTTCAAGAACAAACTTGACGAGAATGGGATCATAGTTTGTAACAAAGCAAGATTGGTCGCACAAGGCTACAACCAGGAGGAAGGAATTGATTTTGATGAAACGTTCACTCCGGTAGCAAGGTTAGAAGCAATTAGATTACTACTTGCTTACGCTTGTTCTATGAATTTTCAGTTGTTCCAGATGGATGTCAAAAGCGCTTTCCTGAATGGGTACATTAATGAGGAAGTCTACGTAAAACAACCTCCGGGTTTTGAAGACTTCAAGAATCCCTCACATGTCTACAAACTGAAAAAGGCACTCTACGGACTAAAACAAGCACCAAGAGCATGGTATGACCGCCTTAGTAATTTCTTATGTGAGAAGGGATTTACAAAAGGAAAGGTTGACAAGACATTGTTCATAAAGAAGATCAAAGGAAACACTTTATTGGTTCAAGTCTATGTCGACGACATCATCTTCAGATCAACAAACAAAGAGCTTTGCGAAGAATTCTCACTTATGATGCAAGGAGAGTTCGAGATGTCCATGATGGGAAAATTGAATTATTTTCTTGGACTACAAATCAATCAAACTAAGGATGGCATCTTCCTCAACCAATCCAAGTATTGCAAGGAATTGTTGAAGAAATTCGATATGGATAGTTGCAAGGTAATGTCCACTCCTATGGGATCCAAAACGTACGTTGATCAAGATGAATTCGGTACTCCAGTTGATAAAACAAAATATCGAGGTATGATTGGTTCATTACTATATTTGACGGCAAGCCGTCCTGACATTATGTTTAGCATTTGTTTGTGTGCACGCTTTCAAGCAAGTCCGAAGGAATCGCATCTCACAGCCGTAAAGAGAATCATAAAGTATCTCAAAGGGACAATGAACGTCGGATTATGGTATCCTAAAGGTAGTATTTGTTCTTTAGTTGGTTACTCTGACGCTGACTATGCAGGATGTAAGACCGATAGAAAAAGCACAAGCGGTACATGTCACATTCTCGGGAATGCATTAGTATCATGGGCCTGCAAGAAGCAAGCGTGTGTGGCACTCAGTACAGCCGAAGTGGAATATATTGCAGCAGGAAGTTGCTGTGCACAAATTCTGTGGCTCAAGCAACAACTCCTCGATTACGGTATAGATCTCGGTTGCATTCCTCTTAAATGTGATAATACAAGCGCCATCAATATTACAAAGAACCCGGTCATGCATTCAAGAACAAAACATATAGATATCCGGCATCACTTCCTTCGAGATCACGTATTGAATGGAGATGTAGATGTTACTTTCGTCGACACGCACAATCAAATCACCGACATCTTCACCAAACCTTTGGCGAAAGAACCATTCTACAAAATTTGGCGAGAACTTAGGATTCTTGATGAAGGTGACATCTGACCTTTTCTCTAATATGTGTATGCATTATTTTTGATGTGTTTTCATGTGTATGCATTCTGTTTTTAAGTATTTTTCAAAAATTCGAGTGTGTTAATCGATTAACCATATGGGTTAACCGATTAACACTGTTAATTTTTCAATTCTGACTCAATTTTTTAATGTGTTAACCGATTAACCTATATGGTTAACCGATTAACACTGTTAAATTTTCTAAAAATCAGAAACGAAAATTAATTAAATTTTTGAAAATATTATATATGATAAATGCATTTTTTATGTGGTCCATATTCTCTTAAGAATCCAAATCCATATCCAAAATCATATCCCCTCAAAGAGTTTTGTGGAACTTCCCTCTTCAAACCCTAACTTCTCTCTCCCACTCTCTAAAGTTGGATAACTCCTCATAACCATCCCCACAACTTCTCAAACCCTAACTTCCTCAGAACCCACAACTTCAGTTCTCTCAAACTTTCATCCATGGCATCCTCACGCAAAGGAAAAGGAAAGCTTCATGAGTATGCGTCAGAATCTGATGACGACAGCATTCCAATGGAAACCACCAAAAAGAGGCGCATGGATTTCAAAGTTCGTGTTCGTCAACTTCTTCCGGTAAAGTACGTTAATCTTCGAGCTTTTCCTGCAATTTCTTTTGACTTTCCTACACTATTGGAATATCAGCGCATCGACAAGTTCGTCACCGACTCTGGTATTATTTATCCTGATCTTGTCAAAGCTTTTATGAGTAAGATGGTTGTATATCTGGACATGGATGAGAACCACATGATCCGTTCCACCATTAGAGACCATGAGTTTGTTGAGAAATTATCCACCCTTGCTAGACACCTTAAGATTCCATCAAAAGGCTGCTTCCTGAGGAAAGGTGTAAACCATGTAGATGGACCTTGGGCAAATTATGATAAAATGGAGTATTACTATCAGATTTGCAGGTTCCCAAAAGAAACAGTTATTGCAAACTCTCGCACCGCTCGTATGCTGTGCTATGCCAAGAATCTGACGGTATCTGATCGAATGCTTCATTACATTATATGCTATGTACTCATTCCAAAGGATTCCAACCACTCTCAGATTAATGACTTAGAGATGCAGCTTCTGTACGCAATCAAGAATCGCATAAGGGTCAATTGGATTCTGACCATCATGTATCATCTGCAGCAGCAACTTCAGTGTATCACACGGTTACCATATGCTCGGTTGATTTCTAGAATCCTGGAATTAACTGAACTAGACCTCAATAGGGAACCGTCCTCCAAGATGAAACCTACAACTAATGAGATCAATGAGATTAATATTGTCAAAAATACTGGAATCATCAAAGCGGCTGACGGCACCTACAGGTATACCGATGACGGTCCTGTCCATCACGCGTATCCAATGCCTGAAGGGGGTCTTACAAGTGAGTTTCTCTATACAACCATGATGAACCAGCATCGAGAGTCAATGAATATGCATAGAGAGACCTCCCGAGCCATTGCCTCCCTCAGAAACCTCATTCTTAACCCTCCACATTCCAACACCCGAGTTGTGGACGAAGAAATTGAAGAAGAGGATGATAGTGAAGAAGAAGAAGAAGATGATGTGGATATGCCTGATGAGGATCTTTAGAGAATATGTTGTTGTTGATGTCTTTTATTGCATTATTTTCTAGTTTTTGATGTTTTATGCTTTCATTTATGTTTGAACTCTGTTTTAATTTGGCATTGTAACTCGTACAATATTTGCAGTATTGCAATCTTTTAATTTCAGTATGCTTTGCTTCCATTTTATTATGACTTCTTGCATTATTGGTCTATCTAGTTTTCTTTCTTGAAAGCTCCTTCCTTTTTGCTTATGATAAAGGGGGAGAAGAGCTTTGGCTTTCTTATGTCTGTGTGTGCAGAATTTTTGCCTATGTATTCGATAGGGGGAGTTCATGGACATAGGGGGAGAAAACAAGATCACTGCTAATCATCGTCAAAAATTGCACAAGATCATTTTGGTTGTCATCATCAAAAAGGGGGAGACTGTAGAAGCAAGCTTCATCTCAAAGTTTTTATGATGTCAACATCAAGATCAAGAATAATTCATCTGTGCAAAAAGGCAAACGCTTTCAAAAGACCAAGATCAAGTGGAATGGAAGTGATCAACATTCAAAGCTTCATGAACATTTGACTGATCAACTTTCAAGTTTTGGACACAAGCTATGGTATATCAAAATTCATTAATTTAATTGATATACAAGTGATCAACATATTTATCATTTGATCACATTGCATTATCATATTTTTTAAAATATTAGAATTGGTATAACACTATTTTTATAAGTATTTTTCTGAAAAATAGCAGTGTTAACCGATTAACCATATAGGTTAACCGGTTAACCATTTCAAATTTTGAATATTTTGGTATAACGTTCAAATGTTAACCGATTAACCATATAGGTTAACCGATTAACACTGAACGTATTTTGAAAAATGGCTTTGTTTCAAGTTCAAAAATGGTTTGAAAATTATACCAGTTCATATTTTGAAATGTACTCAAATATACTTGTTGGAAAAGGTGTGTTTACACATATAAATTCTGAGTTTTTCAATTTTGAAAAACACCTCCAACATTCATTTTCAAATATTCTTAGAATCAAATTCACCATTTTCAAAATCCTTTCTAAGTGTTCATAATTGCATAAAAATTTCATATTCATTTGTTGAACACTTGTGTTGAAAATTATAAGAGTGAATTTTGATCATTTGGAGAAGATCAATTTTGACATTGATATTATTATTCACAAAACAAAATCATTACAAGTATTTGTATTCTGACTTGTGATCCAGGATTGTTGGACACAAGGGTGAGTGTTTACAAGAGGATTGTTCTTGTACACTTGTTATTTTTATTGTTTGATAGTAGGCCTCACCGGTTGATGGTGTGATAGGTTGTACTTTATTAAACAATAGTGAAAACTCTCTTTCGTGTTGAAAGGGGAGTGGAGTACTCTCGAATTGTGAGGGGAACCACTATAAATCTTGGTGTCCACGGTCCTTTTACTTTCTACTGCTTTCATAACCAAGAACACAAACCAGTAAAATTTCAAGAAACCATAAAAACCGGAAAAAGTTCTAAAGTCCTAATTCACCCCCCCCCCCCCCCCCCTCTTAGGCATACTCTGTACTTACAAAGGTCCACTCTTCATCTGATGGTCCATGTTCATCGTCCCAAATTTGAACTGAAATGGAGGGAGTTCTCAGACGGTGGCCTGAGTTGCAGCTCCACCGTCTTCTCCGGCGAGCGAACCTCCACAGGTCATCAAAAACCACCAAACCAATCACTATCCCACTCCAAATTTGATGCTGATCACGAATCCGACCTCAGAATTTTCTAATTCCATTTCTAACTCAAAACACGATGACATTTTCAGAATTCCTCCTAATCTTGATTTTCACCATTCTTTAAATTAAAGGTCTCAAATTAATCCTCACTCTTCACTAATCAATCTCCACCATCCAATCATGAATAAACCTTCAAGAATCGTGAGATATCATCCTCAACAGAAAATGGTCACATGCCTAACTTGTCTCTAATTCACCAACTTATGATCCTAAATCCAACTACAGGTTGCAAGGATCCTAACCACATGTGAATTGATAAGTTTCTCCTCCTAAATCATGCATAAGGATGAAAGATACAAACCTGGTTTCAGAGAGGTAACAGAGGTGGTTTTAGCTCACTTCAACTGCCAAGATGATGCAGACACGTTCCAAATTCACTCTCCAAGCCTTTGCACACCTTGATTTGGCTTGATTCTCCCTTGAATTGAAAACCCGATTTCAACTTGAACCTTCAAAATTTCAATGGCTCCTTCTCTTACCAGCTTCAATTCCTTCCAAAAAAAATGGCTGAGCTCACTCACTAGCTTATATAGAAATGATTGGGATCATCTAGAAACTTCTGGATCCATCCAAATGAGATTTTGGATTTTCAATTTCTCTTCAAAATATCACCCATGGCAACCACCATTCTGACTCCTTCTTGGCATGGCTATGTGTGTAATCAAGTTCTCATGAGATATTGAATGATTTTAGAGTGTTATTTTCCTTGTTTGCAAGCCAAAGGTATGCATTTGATTATGTTGCTTCATCATGAAGAAATGAAATGGAATGCCATTCAAATGACCTCAAATCAAAATTCTAACCTTGCCATTGTTTCTAAAATCATTTTTCCAATCAATTTGACCTATAATTTTGTTTCATTTGGTCACAAAATGACTTATTTGAATTTTTGGCCATTAAATCCTTTTAATTCTTTCTTTTTTCAAAATTTCTTGAACCAAGTCTCTCCTTGAGCCATTTCAATGCCTCCTTAATGCATGGTCAAGGTTAAAACCCCATTTTGAGCAACTTTCTAGTTGAACAAAATTTCATTTGAGGCCTCTAAGTTGGTGAAAATGGCCTATGATCACAAATGACCTATAATCACCAAATGTCCAAAATACCCTTGACTTGTCAAAGCCATAACTTGAGTTCTACAAATCCTATCAAGGACTTCTAGTACTCTCTAGAAAGCTAAGAGAATAAGGAACAACATTCATGTTAGCCAAAAGTTCATAGGAATCATCCTTCTAGGGAAAACGTTTCTTGCAAGTTGGGCAACTTTCAAGCTCCACATTCACATACCTCAGATGACTTGTAACTTGTCAAAGCCATAACTTGAGTTCTACAAATCCTATCAAGGACTTCTAGCACTAAAATTAAAGCTAAAAGCATGCTCTACAACAATCATGTTGGGGGTAAGATGAGATGACAATCATATCTTGAGCTACATTGCCTTGAAGATAGGGGTCAAACTAGGGGATTTTACACTGTCAAGCCTTAGAAACCCTAGCATGAAACTTCTTAAACTCTTCAATCATGATGAGTTAACCTTGGAATCATCCTTATATCATCTTAATACATCAATCCATGATCACGTGGCTCTTGGATTAGGTCTCAACCTTCTTCAAATCATCAATTGACTTAGGGTTGACCCAGTCAAACCCTAGCTGCACCACTCATGGTTGAGGCTTCTTAATCTTGCACCATGACCTATCTAGGCTTCAAAGTGATCTTCAACACTTCTCATGAGCTCTCTCAAGACCTCAAGTCCATCTTCATGGCCTCAGAATCATCTGATGGCTTTCCACAACTTTCAAGTTAGGGGACCCACACACTTGGCTTCAACCACTCTCTCTGAGGATCTTTTAACTTCTTTGACAAGGATATCAACCCTTGAACACTTGAATAACCTTCTTAGCTGGCTTCATAGTCTTGTATAGCTCTTAATATGTAATCATACCTCTTGATCTCCTGTACACATTTCAATGAAATGCACATGATAATGCTAATGTGAATGAAATGAAACACAAGCTAGGTGACCCCAAAATTTGCCCAACATTTCTTTACCTAGCTTATGTTTCATTTCATTCACATTAGCATTATCATTTGCATTTCATTGACATGTATGCAGGAGATCAAGAGGTA
Source organism: Lathyrus sativus (assembly GCA_963859935.3). Taxonomy (NCBI): domain Eukaryota; kingdom Viridiplantae; phylum Streptophyta; class Magnoliopsida; order Fabales; family Fabaceae; genus Lathyrus; species Lathyrus sativus. The sequence continues at coordinate 180,108,813 of OZ012740.1, read as the reverse complement.
TGATTACCAATCAAGGGATATGAAAGACCTTGAAGCTAGCTAAGGAGCTTATTCAAGTGTTCAAGGGTTGATATCCTTGTCAGAGAAGTCAAAAAATCCTCAGAGAGAGTGGTTGAAACCAAGAGGGTGTGTCTCCTAACTTGAGAGTTGTGGGAGCTCCTCAGATGATTCTGAAGCCATGAATATGGACTTGAAGCCTTTAGAGAGCTTATGAGATGTCTAGAAAGCCATCATGAAGCCTAGACAGGTCATTATGCAAGAATTAAGAAGACTCAGTCATGATTGGTGTAATTAGGGTTTGACTGGGTCAACCCTAGGTCAAGTGATGATTTGAACAAGGTTGAGACCTAACCCAAGAGCCATGTGATCATGGATTGATGCATTGAAATGTTATAAGGATTATTCCAAGGTCAAATCATCATGATTGAAGAGTTTGAGAAGTTTCAAGCTAGGGTTTCTAAGGCTTGACAGTGTAAAATCCCCTAGTTTGACCCCTATCTTCAAGGCAGTTTAGCTCAAGATGTGATTGTCATCTCATCTTGCCCCAAACATGAATGTTGTAGAGTTTGATCTTAGATTTAATTTGAGTACTAGAAGTCCTTGATAGGATTTGTACAACTCAAGTTATGACTGTGACAAGTTACAGGTCATCTGAGGTGTGTGAATCTGGGGGCTTGAAAGTTACCTAACTTGCATCAAACGTTTTCCCAAGAAGGATGATTCCGATGAACTTTTAGTCAACATGAATGTTGTTCCTTATCCTCTTAGCTTTCTATAGAGTACTATAAGTCCTTGATAGGATTTGTAGAACTCAAGTTATGGCTTTGACAAGTCAAGGGCATTTTGGTCATTTGGAGATTATAGGTCATTTCAATCATAAGGCCATAACTCCTATTTCCAAGCTTCAAATGGAAAAATGTTCAACATAAAACTTGTTCAAAATGATGTTTTAAGGCTAGTAAAGAGGTCATGAGATGATGGAAATGCTTGTAGCTCAAAGTTGCAAAAATGACCTAAAATAAGGGTATAAGTTAAATAAACCAAAGTTGGAAATTGATATTTTTGATCTACACATCCAAACCAGGGCATGTAATATATCATTTTGACTCTAGAAAACATTTTAAGAAAATTGGTTTAGCCACATTTTTTATTTGAGGTCTAATTGGTGGACTTGCTTTGAAAAGTAGCTACTTGCATATTAAGTAACATTTGCAAAACACATGAGAGATCAATACACAAGCTTCCAAGGCATTGTAACACATCTAATATCTCATTTGGGGAGATTTTGGGATCATAACAAGCTGCTGCAACAAGTGAAACCAGAATTGGGGTGAGTATGGCATGAGATGGTATTTTGATGACATGAGAAATTCAACATCTCCGTGGATGATTCCAGAAGGTTCTAGAGAGGTCCAACATCATCTATATATTGATTAGAAGGGGTTTAAATGCAGGGTTGGTGAGAATTGAGGGAGAGAAGAGAGTTTGCAACTTCACATTGTTCATTGCAAATTGAAATCAGTTTCTGCATTCTACACCATTTTGGATCTTTCTTTTGATCTCAACAACTTCTATTGAGGATACTGAATGATTCCAGATCAATTCCATAGCAAATCCATGGCTGAATCGTGTATGAGCAATTCAATTTCAGCACCTGTAAGTCACTATCGGGTTTGGAGTTCCAGGCGTTTTCCATCAATTCTCTTGCATACAGAAGCAAGAACTTGGTACATTGAATGATTTTGGAGCTGTAGAAGGGTTGAAGTGAAGAATTGCTGCATCTGTTACTCAAGAATTCACAGGTTGGTAACTTTCATCCCTCACCTTAATTTAAGAAGAATTACCTCAATTTGTTAGGTTAGATTAGTAGTATGTGGTTAGGAGACCATTTCCGGAAACTTAGAGAGGGTTTCATGATGATCAATGAGATGACACATTTTCTATTTGGATCAAGAACATGCTGGATATTGAGAGATAATATGAGTATTATAGCAAGAACTGATCAGGGTAATGTGGTGAACATTTTATACCAAACAATTTGAAGAATGGTGATGCTCGAGGATTGAGTGATTTCTGTTTCTTTGATCGTGTTTTGAGTTTGATCGAGTTTCAATGAATTCTGAGGCTAGGGTTAGATTCAGTGTTCATTTTAGAGTGATTTAGTGCTTTAGATCATGAATTTTGATGGAGATTTCGTGAGATGCGAAGGTGATGAACATGAGCATGAGAGCTCTGTTTCAATGGAGGTTCTTCCCTCCAGAATTGTTCAAATGAAGGTGATGATGTTAACACCATTGGATCAAGATGAAGACTTTGACTAAACCATGTATCCCACAGCCAGGATTAATTTGAATTTGTGAGAGAATCTGAGTAAGTGAAATGATGTGTTTCACTTACTAGGTGGTGTTGGGCTTAGGTTCAAGTTGTTATCCCCACCCCGCTTCTGGCCCAGTCTTGAATATGAACTGCGAATTATTGCTAGTTGCACCACGCATTTGTTATTTTTTTGTTTGATTTTCTTTAATTTTTCATTTTATACATGGTTCTTGATAAAATCATATAAAATTGAAAAATGATCCAATTAATCCCATTCTTTTTGAATTATATTCATGATTGAGTCTAGTATGTTTTAGAAAAAAAATATTTTTATTCCATTCATTTTCTGATTTTAGGGGAATTTTACATTTTAATTGATATTAAAATAGTTATGTTTGATACTTAATTTTGTGGAATTTTTTGTGATCATGTGGTGATGACTTTGATCCTGATTTTTTGTGTGTGATTAGTTTAGACATGTATGCTCCCATAGCATATTTCTCACATTTTTGTGATGAAAGTAGGTGTGTTTTCTAGATTGAGGTTTTAGGTGCTTCCTTTTAGGGTTTAGGTTTAGTACCTTGTAGTGTAGAATTTATTTCTAGGTCTTATTTGATGATTTGATCTCTGGAATTAATATGGTAGAGTTATGATTGACCTAGGTTCCCATAGTTATTTTTGTAGGATTTTACAATTGGTTTTAGTATTTTAGTTAGGACTAACTTTAGTACTAGGTTTTAGGTGATCCTAACTTGCTAACTCAACTAGATTGACTTCTTTAGTCCCCTTAGATTAGGGTTTTGCTTTGTTTGCCTTTGGTTGAGATTGAAGACAAGTTGAAGACAAGGTGAGGATGCTTGAAGTTGCCTAAAGCTTGGAGTTGCTTGTGCCTGAAGGTGTCTGATGAAGATTTAGGAGGTAGGAGACATAGGGAGAGCCTTATAATTAGAATGACTTCTTTCACAAATATGGAAAGCATCCTGTGCTTCCATTCCTCCCAATGACTAAAAGTCCTTCTAAGATATTCACATCCCTCCTTTGGAGGGATGAGTGGCTTTATCTGGAAGTAGAACTTTGAGGGAACCAGTCTCTCATAATGATGAACCCTTACATGCTTCCTTTGGTTGTCAATAAGTTGTTTATCATTTCCACTCATTCTGTTCAATCAATGGTCTTCTGGTTTGAGTATCTTGAAAGATGTTGGACTTGAGTTTGAAGATGAGGACTTCACTGAAGAGTGTGGAAGAGGATGATTCCTTGAGCATTGTCATTGCAGCTGAAGCTTGAAGAGCAAGAAGAACAAGTTGATACTTGAAGATCCAATGGAGATTGAGTGAAGAGCTGAGGCTTAAAGAATTGAAGGATGAAGTTGACACTTCCAGGTGATTGAAGACTACTCTGAGAAGCTGAAGCTTGTAAGAGAAGAAGACCAAGTTGATACTGGTAAAGCAAAAAAGGCTGAAGCTTGAAGAAACAAGTTGATACTTGTGCATTGATGCATTGAGAGCCTGAAGGAATCAAGTTGATACTTGCAGTTAGGAGTGAAGCCTAAGGGTGGAATTGACTGAAGAGCTGAAGCTTGAGGAAGAGAGAACAAGTTAATACTTATGTTTGATGGATTGAAACCTTGGAGAAGCAAGTTGGCACTTGCTAGTGAAGTTGATAGCCTTGAGGGGTGGTTGAAGTCTGAAGACTAGATTGCTGGTAGAAGAGCTGAAGCTTGGAATGGAAAGAGGGAGTTGTTGATCTGTTTTCTTTATTGCCTGTTTCTTTTCTGTATTGTTGTGCCTTGTTTGACTTGCTTGATGCATTACAATAAGTTCATATTTAGACTGACTTTGAGCTAGGAGCATGATTGCACTAGAGGTTGAGTTGCTCCCTCTGCTTGTATTGTTACTGTATGGCTTTGCTTGCGGGTATTCGGTAGAGCCCTGCTCCCTTGCCCATGTGGTTTATTTTGCTTGATAGCATGTTATTTCTTCTGTATGATTGCAGTTATTCTATCTTGCTTGATAGCACTTTATTTTATTTTTCCTGTATGATTGCAGTTATTTATATCTGGCTTGAGGTTGAGATGAGCTTGTGGAGGATGATGCCCCACACACATTTCCTCCCTCACTTGCATTGCATGCATTTTACAGTCGTTTACTGTTTATCTGTTTACTGTTTAAGCTGATGCTTTATCTATTTCTGTATCATTGACATGACCCCATAGGAATCTCACTTCCTCTGATAAGGAAGTGATGATAGAACTTTAGGTTGAAACCTATGCATGATAACTTCTAGGAGTTCCCTGTTTCAAACCTCAATCATAGGATGAATCCTTGGCATGACAACATTAGGACTTGATAGTCTCCCTTTAGTTGAGCCTGTTCTCTTCTCTTCTCAAAACAGCTTAAGATACAGTAATCATGAATGATTTCTTTCGTACGTTACGAGCCTTAAGCTATCTGAGAAAGGATTGTTGGAGAGCTTCTTTTCAACAATCTGGATGTTTAGTATGGCACCCTTTGGGTGACATGCGACGCATTCACTCTCAGGTCATAGTCTTTAGTGCGATTGAAATTGCAAATAGCAATAAAAAACAGTTCTTCCGTAAAAGACAGAAAACAAACTTCAAACCTTTTTTCCCCGTGGGCCCATAATTCAAAGGAAGCTTTTCTGAAGAAAAGAGTGTCGTTAAACTTCAGCGCCACCGCAAACAGGCTTTGTCCCTAACTGCTGGAACTGCTGTTTAACCCTACTCGATAAAACAGATGAATCTGAGTTCCCGTAATCCGTATTATCCCAAACTACGTAGGCTCTGATCTCTCATACCTGTTGAGAGTACGTAGGAACAACACTGATGTACTGGCGAGCCACCTTCCCCGTAACCCGCAGCAGGTCGAACTACGTTGACTCTGATTTCTCATTCTCTGATGAGAATACGTAGGCATAAAGTGCGACGCTTTGCCGAGTCATTTTCTTTTCTTTTTAAGCCAGCCTTGATAGGTAGATAGATAAAACCAACCCGTCCAGTAAACACAACAAGCGTGGATCCCGTCGAGTACGACGGACGTGAGGGGTGCTAATACCTTCCCCTTGCGTAATGATCGCGACTTTCTATGTCTAATACAACTAACTGCAAGTGCACAGTCTATCGCATAGTAATAAAAGATATCGATCCCACATGGACTCGTAATCAAACTAGTGTTCTCGGGAGTTACTATGTTTAGCTAGGTAGAATATGTTTTAAGGGATTAAGATTGTCACTAAAAAAAAGGGGAACTAATATTACTGTTTAGATTTTAATTAATTGAATCGATACGTAGTAATTGTGTTCTTCAGGGATTTGATAAGTTACTGGTGTATGAAATAGTTTTCACAGTTTATTTAAGCAGAAAATGGAGATTTGAATACTCTCGCCTCACGATGGTTATTGACGCTAATCATAATCCTAAGGGCCAAACGTACACTTTCGTATCCCGTTCGGGGTTAAAACTATTTTTTGGAAATCTCTAAGTTCTAATTCGTTTTAAAGTGCTTTCGCTGTTATTAAAACAAATGCCTAGTGTTTACTATCTGATCTTACCGCAGCTTTCGCTTGTTGGTTCGTATCTTAATTAATTTCCCACTTTCGTGGTGAAACTACTTTTAAATAAGTTCTCGCTTTGGCGACAAAGTTTATTCAGTGAATCAATTTTAAACACTTAGACCATAGGTTATTTTTGTGAAAAGAAAGTTTTCAAACAAGAGTTATCAAATCCCATTCGAATTATTACTACATATCGATTGCCTAAGTTTAGCTAGACATGGAATTGGGAAGAACAAAACATAAATAATAATAATAAATAATAAATTGCATTATGTTAAAACAGAAGTCGATCAAAATGAAAACCTGTAAATAAGCCAATTGGCCTTTGGGCAGATCCTCCACAGATGTTGGCAGGATTCTGGTCTTTAGTGCCAATTTGACCGTACAGTGTAGTAACAATTACAAAAGAGCGGAAATGGGAATAAGGAAATGTAAAGGAGAAATGGATACAAATAAAAACTGGAAAGTAAATTTGCTCTGGAAATTAAATTCGGCAGCACTTCGTGGTATGAATGCAGCACCCCTTTTTTGAAGTCCCCTGCTTCCCTTTTTATAGAAGTGGAATCCCAACGGTTATCTCTGAGGATGATGGACCTTGAGGCAGATAATTTAGGGAGTAGTGGACCACTTAATGGGAATTGGAACTGCTCTTTTGACGTGTAATCTGAGTGGGGCATTTTTGCCTGCATGACGGTCGTCACAAGGTGTGACGGTCGTCACCCGTGTGACGGTCGTCATGCATCTGTGACGGTCGTCACATCAGCAAAAACAGTCTGTTGCGCTTTTCATTGTGTTTTCACTCCTTTTTCGTCCAAATTTCATCTGGGATTGCTTCTTTTCTTCATGTTGCCTTGTTTAGACGTGATCGTTGAATACCTGCAAAAACATCAGACAAATACACGGAAATAACCCGAAATCGGATCGAAAACGGTTAGACTTTAGTTGAATTATGCATGAAAATATCTATATGATTTCGTGTTATCAAACTCCCCTAAGCTTGAATCTTTGCTTGTCCTCAAGTAAAACGTGGAAAAGTCGGCAATCACGAGGCTGCTCCTTCGTTCGCAGAGTTTGGAAAAACCGGGATTCTTGGTAGGAACAAGACGAGTATCATGACGACACTGGACTACGAGTCTCCGGAGGTCTCCTTTTTATGCAAATCGGTCTCAGTCATGCTACCGTATCTTGGTGTCAAGGTTCTCGTGGCAAGTTCACCCTGTTTGTTCTAGCGCAATCACATTAAGCCCGTTGTCCGCACACTTTCATGGCAAGTCGACCTGTTAGTGAATATGATCTCGTTTTTGTTTTTGATCTTCTTCATTGATCATAATTTGGTGTCATTGATTTTTCAATGAGTTTTTCGTGCCGTTGGGCTAAATGCTCGGGTGAGAAGCACCTAACTTAGAAGGAAACGTATCTTATATTCTTGGGCTTTTTAGCTCTCTTTTCATGATTTTTCATCTTTTTAGAGATCATACACTTATTTGCATCGGTCGCTCGCTTAGAAGTGTTTTTAGGATGGTGCTGACTGCTAGTATAAACTACTTGGGGCTGAGTTTGCGTAGACACTTGAGACTTTGGTACACGTAGGTGGTGAAACCGACTCGCATAAACTAGAGATCTAAGGTGTCTGGACGATACTTGTTTTGTTAGAACTGTCGTTTCCTCGGAGTTTCAAAACTCGGTTTGAACTCAGGTGCATTCTCGTGGTGCTTTTGCTTTTAAGGAACAAATGAAAGTTTTTGTTTACGTTGAATAATGTGGGGATTATTTGCGTAACGTGAAAAATATATAGACGAGCTTTATTTGCTAGAAATAGAAAGTGTAAAAATAGATATTACTAAAATTCAAAGTGCAGTGAAATGGAAATAAAGGAAATAAGGGAAGTTCAGAGTACAGTGGAAATAAGGCTCCGCTCCCACACTATCTCGATCAGTGTCCTTACTGATTCTTGAAGCATGCGAGAGGGAGATACAACTGAAAATGAAAATACAAAGAACGGAAATATAGTAAACAATGAAGGAAAAAAAATGAAAATCTAGTCCCGGCCTCTGTCACGTCCACGCTGGCGTCCTCTGGCTCTAGCAAGGGCTACTATATCCTCATAGCTCATGGCTCCGGTGTGGTAGACCGTGTCTCAGAGTCCTTCGACCTGCAGGGTCAGATTCGCTAGACTCTCAGTGATTGTAGCTTGGCCGATATGAAGTTGTTGCATTTGAGTCCGGTGCCAAGCTTCGAACTGGTCAGCTCGCTGGTTTTGCTGCTGCAACATTGTGAGTATCTGTGCTTGCTGGTCTAGGGAGCTACGGAGGTCCTCTTCGGTGTAGTCGGGCACGGGATGGTGACGGCGGCGGCGGGAGGATGTACCTACGGGAGGAGGAGGCTGCGATGCCTCTGGCTGCTCAGACCTGTCCAACTCAGCTTGGATTTCATCGTCGCAATCATGAGTGGGATCCTGAGTAGGAACAGCGGCAGCAGGAGGGGCAGTGAGGTCGAACAACCAGTTGGTACAATCCTCTGGATGGATGCGGGTGCGGGACGGAAGGATGATGCTTCTGACGGTCTTGCCACGCACAACCGGATGGTATTTCCCGTCAGCTCGGGAACGGATGAGATGGGAGGCCCTGCAGTGGTCGGTGTCAAGGAACACCGAGGGGATGGAATGGAGGTGCTGGAGGCGGTCGCCAAGGTTCAGCCCAAGTGCAATAGCCGTGACAATCCCGCCAAAGTAGAATGGTTTCGAGCCACGGTTGCAGTTGGCCTGAATGTGGGCCAGCAGGAACGGGGCAGCGTTGACAGGTTCATTGTTGAAGACGCAATGAAGAAAGAAGAGCTCCTTGGAGTTCACTTTGTGGTTGCTGTCTCTGGCGAAGATAGTGTTACTCAACGCTCTGTAAAAGTACCTGATGGTGGGGTTATGGATGTGAGTGGCGTGCAGGGAGTCCCAACCATCGGCATTGAGGCCGGTCAACTGATACCACAGCGCGAAGGCTTCGTGCTGGAACTGATCAGTGATACGGCGATGAGCGTTGTCTCCGCGGGGTAGCTGTAGGATGCTGGCGATCTGATTCTGATTCACCTTATAGTTGACGCCAAACATTCGGAAACAAGCGGCACCTGTGTGCTGGTTGAGTTCGCCGCTGCTGGTGACGTACGTGAACGAACTCAAGAACTCAAGGGTGAGTTGTTCGTAGGTCGGCTGGGGGTTGGTGCAGAGGTTCCAGATGCCCGCTCATTGAAGCATCCAGGTTACACCTTCAAGGAGTCCGAGCTCCGTAAGCGATGGAAGGTGCTGGTAGTGAGTTGGCTGGAGTGACCTCTGATGAAATGCAATGTACTGTGCTCGTTGTCTGTCGCCTAACTCGCCTTCAGGGAAGGAAATGTTGCTGACATCTGCGTTTCCGGCCATTGTTGAAGATGGAGAGGTTTCGGAGGTTTTGGGGTTTTTCGGCAGAGAGGGAAAAATGACAGAACGGTGGTTTGGAGGTTGAATTTGGAGTTGAGGTTTATAGTTCAATGTGGGGAGGACGAAAATCGTAGTGGGGTATGAATTTTGGAAGTTTGAAAGTGATAATGGGGGGAGTGGAAGGGAACACGAACCCTGTTTTATCAGATAGCAGTTATGGACTGCGTGACGGTCGTCACAAAGGTGTGACGGTTGTCACCCGCGTGACGCTCGTCATGGGACTGTGACGGTCGTCACAGCAGCAAAATCTGCAGAACGCAGAATTTTGCTCTGAGGGCGTACTCGTGGTGATTTTAAAGCTTAGTATTGATACGATGACGTAATATAACAGCCAACAAACAACAAATAATGCGAAAACAGAATAATTGAATAAAACTAGAATTGAAATAACATAAAATTGAAACAATTGTATGTAATACATAAAGAAAACGAACAGAGCGAAAAATCCATATGATTAAATTAAACTAAACTAGACTAGACTAAACTGAAACTACTGCTACGAGCTAATAACTAATCTTTTCGTGCCTTTAACTCATCGAATTTCTGTGAATAGTAGTCGAGTTGGTCGCAGACTAGATCCATGAAGCCTACCAGTTCGCTGTGCATGCCTGCGATATCAGCTTTTACATTAGTCAGAGCTTTATCAACGTCGTCCAATCTGAGTAACACGACATCCATTTTGTCGGTGGTTTCCTCAGGGATAGGCTCAGGATAAGTATTGTAGTGTGGAGGAGTCATAGGGTCTACTTCAGTTTCAGAGGCGGTGTCCTCATAGTACATGTAGTCGTGTGCCTCAGAGATGTGGTCACTGTCATACATATAGTTCTGGGGTGTTGACTGTGGTGAGGGAGGTCCCATAGGCTCATCCAATTCGTAGAGCCAGTTATCCTTGTTGTGGATGCTTGTCATCAGATGATCAGGCAGTGTGAATAGCTGTACTGGTTTTTCGTTAATAAGGTACTCATACGGTCCAGGTCCCATAGTCCCTAAGATGCGCCTATTAAAGCAGAATTGTATGTTCATGGGTCTGATGGTACCAAAACGAGTGCTGGCATTTAAATGGAATCTAAGGCCAAGCTCGTGGGCAATCATTGTTACTAGTCCTCCTATAAGAATAGGTGTCTGAGGTTCCAGCGTGAGGCGTTTGAAAGATCTCATCATGAAAGGCACTGCGTTTACTGTCCGTCCCTGAGAAGCACAGAACATGATGAATAACTCCTCCTTAGACACTGTAGTAATATTTTCTTCTTTTCCAAACAAGGTGTGAGCTAGTATCTTGTGGAAGTATCTGAAGGTTGGGTTGTGAATGTCATCATTGTACATTTTGTCTGGTTCAGGGTGATAGTCGCCTGTAATTCTACCCCAGAAGTGATCGAGTTGCAAATCAATATCGTCATCTTCTGCACTGACGAACACATGCGGTCCGCTAGGGAATCCTAGGAGGTTAGCTAGTGACATCCTGCTGTGGGTTTGGTCCATTCCAAACAATCGGAAGGTAATCAACTCTGTGCTGGATCCAAAACCATAGTTGGGTATATATCTGAAGGAACTAAGGAATTCGTAGGTAAGATCCTTGTAGGTAGCGAAATGTGTCTTTAGAGCAGTGTTCTCCCAACCCAGTTGATTGAACAGGTATTGAATGCTATCCGTGATTCCTAGTTTATCCATAGTAGCCTTATCATAATACAGCGTTAAGGCGAATTCTCTTTCGGTCAGTGCTGCAAATCTTGCCTTTTGAGCGAGTCCTCTAAAGTGAACCTTTGTGAAATCGTACTTGGCCATACTCGTAGGTAATTCGGAGAAAACAGAAGGAATGTTTTGAAGGCTTTAAAAATCCTGAAAAGTTTAAAACAAGAAATTGAAGTCAGGATTTTTAGAAACGAAAAGTGGTAGAAACAAAAGACAAAAGGGAAAAAATAAAATAAGAATAAAAGTACGAAAAATGAACGAAAGTAGAAAGTAGTAGTAATTTTAGGATTTTTTTTTTTGTTGGATTTTTCAAAGTAGAATTTTAAGGAAAAAATGAAATGCAATGACGAGGGAAATTTGGGTTGCCTCCCAGTAAGCGCTGTTTTTAACGTCTAAAGCCTGACGATAGCTTGGTGAGAAGCTATTCGGGTGTCTGAGCTGGAGGCTCAAGCAATGTTATATTGCTGACTTGAGGACTGTTGTCGTTCTTATTATAATGTTTTGGACGTTGCTCGTTTACGATGAATGGTGCATTCGTCTTATCGGTAATTTCGACAGCTCCACTCTGAAGTACTTTAGTCACTTCATAGGGTCCAGACCACCTAGATTTTAGTTTTCCTGGGAAGATTTTTAATCATGAATTGAAGAGCAATACGATGTCTCCCACACTGAATTGTTTCCTGATTGAACGTTTATCATGCCACTTTTTAGTTCGTTCTTTGTAGATACAGGCATTTTCGTAAGCGTCTAATCGAAGTTCTTCCAACTCGTGTAAGTTTAAGATTCGCTTTTCTCCTGCCTCGGTGTAGTTGAAGTTGAGTGTCTTAATGGCCCAGAAGGCCTTATGCTCTAACTCTACAGGGAGATGGCAGGATTTACCGTAAACTAATTTATAGGGGGTAGTACATATTGGTGTCTTAAATGCGGTCCTATAAGCCCATAAAGCTTCTTGTAGCTTTGATGACCAATCTTTTCTCGAGGTAGCGACAGTCTTTTCCAAGATCTGTTTTATTTCTCGGTTTGAGACCTCTACTTGTCCGCTAGTTTGCGGATGATAAGGTGTAGCTACTCGGTGCCTGACTCCATATCTAGAAAGAAGTTTATCGAATATTCGTGATATAAAGTGAGATCCTCCATCACTAATGACGAGTCTGGGTACACCGAATCTAGGAAAGATTGTGTTCTTGAAGAGTTTGATTACTACTCGTGCGTCATTTGTTGGAGCAGCTATGGCTTCTATCCATTTAGACACGTAATCGACAGCGACGAGTATGTAGTTATTACCAAAAGAAGGAGGGAAAGGTCCCATGAAATCTATTCCCCAGACGTCGAAGATTTCTACCTCTAAGATTCCTTTCTGAGGCATTTCATCGCGTCGTGAGATGTTGCCAGTTTGTTGGCATCTATCGCACTTTTGCACAGTGATGTGAACATCTTTCCAAATATTAGGCTAGAATAGGCCGGCTTGGAGAATCTTAGCGCACGTCTTGGACGTACTAGCATGACCACCATATGGTGCTGAGTGGCATTGGGAAATAATATTTTCTATTTCTTCCTCTGGGACACAGCGACGATATATGTTGTCGGCCCCTCTCTTGAAGAGTAGGGGTTCATCCCAATAATAGTGTTTCAGATCGTGGAAGAATTTCTTCTTTTGCTGATAAGTAAGATCTGGTGGAAGCACGCCCGCAGCGAGGTAATTAACAATGTCAGCATACCAAGGTAATGTGACTTGGGCATAGACGGCTTCTACGACTTTTTCGAATTCTGGATCTTCCGAGATTGCATTGGGTGTGTCACTTTCTAATTTGGCTATCAGACGTTCGTACGGGAAATCGTCATTTATCGGTACTGGTTCGTGTCTGATGCCTTCTATTCGGGATAAGTGATCCGCAACAATGTTCTCGGTTCCTTTCTTATCTTTGATTTCTAAGTCAAACTCTTGTAATAACAGGATCCATCTCAATAGTCTTGGTTTGGCATCCTTTTTGCTTATTAGGTACCTTATGGCAGCGTGGTCTGTGTATATGATAATTTTTGCTCCTACTAGGTAAGAACGGAATTTGTCAAGCGCAAATATAACTGCTAGAAGTTCCTTTTCTGTGGTAGCATAGTTCGTTTGGGCAGGATCTAAGGTTCTACTGGCGTAGTAGATAGCATGGAGTTTCTTGTCCTTCCTTTGTCCTAGAACTGCGCCTACAGCGTAATCACTCGCTTCGCACATGATTTCAAACGGTAGTCTCCAATCTGGTGGTTGCATGATCGGTGCGGTGATAAGGGCTGATTTCAATGTTTCGAATGCTTTTAAACAGTCGTCGTCGAAGACGAACTCAACATCTTTCATTAACAGGCCGGTCAAAGGTTTTGTGATTTTCGAGAAATCTTTTATAAATCTTCTGTAGAAACCGGCATGTCCTAGAAAACTCCGTATTTCTCGTACAGATTTTGGAGGTTGGAGATCTTTTATAATCTCTATTTTAGCTTTGTCTACCTCAATCCCTCTATCTGATATGACATGTCCTAGAACTATTCCTTGTCGGACCATAAAATGGCATTTCTCCCAATTTAGGACGAGGTTTACTTTTACGCAACGTTCTAGTACCATTTCTAAGTTTTGTAAGCATCCTTCGAAACTTTGTCCACATACCGAGAAATCGTCCATAAACACTTCCATAATGTCGTCTATGAAATCTGCGAAGATTGCCATCATGCATCTTTGGAAGATTGCTGGAGCGTTACAGAGTCCGAACGGCATTCGGCGGTAAGCAAAAGTACCGTAAGGACAGGTGAATGTAGTCTTTTCTTGGTCATCAGGATGGATGGGAATTTGGAAGAATCCTGAGTAACCATCTAGATAGCAGAAATATGAATGTTTGGCTAATCTTTCCAACATTTGGTCTATGAAGGGTAGCGGGAAGTGATCTTTGCGCGTAGCCTTGTTAAGCTTCCTATAATCAATACACATCCTACTTCCAATCACGACTCTTTTTGTTATCGATTCGCCTTTTTCGTTTTTAACTGCTGTGACTCCTCCTTTCTTTGGTACGACATGAACTGGGCTAACCCATTCACTATCGGAGATCGGATAGATGATTCCTGCATCTAGTAATTTCTTTACTTCATCTCTGACTACAGTGCTCAGGATAGGGTTTAGTCTTCTCTGATGCTCTCGAGAGGTTTTAGAGTCTTCCTCTATTGTAATTCGATGCATACAGATCGAAGGGCTTATACCTTTTAGATCGCTTATGTTATAGCCTAACGCGGTGGGGTACTTCTTTAGGACTTCTAATAACTTTTCGGTTTCTGGTTGTCCTAAGTCGGCGTTGACTATCACTGGTCTTTTTAGTTCATCGTCTAGAAATTCATATCTGAGGTTTTGGGGTAGTGTTTTAAGTTCTAAGGATGGGTTCTTCGGACCTGGCATATGATTTGGTGTCAGTGCTAAGCTTTCGCTTAGGCTGTCGTCTTTATACGGTTTACGCCAATTGTCGTCTTCAGAAATGTCGGGTATTTGAATCTTTATTATTTCTGAATACGTAGTCTCTTCATTTTCAAGTTCTCTTATGCATTCGTCAATTTCGTCTACTAAATAGCAGGTATCGTCTATTGCTGGTGCTTGTAAGAACTTGGTGAGAATGAACTCTATCTTTTCTTCTCCTACTTCGAATGTTAGCCTTCCTTTCTTCACGTCTATAATCGCTCCGGCTGTAGCTAGGAATGGTCTTCCTAAGATAATTGGGGTTACAGTGCCCTCCTTGATGTCCATGATTATGAAGTCGGTTGGGATGTAGAATTGTCCTATGCGTACTGGAACGTTTTCCAGTATTCCGACGGGGTATTTTACTGATCTGTCAGCTAATTGTACGGACATTTTGGTTGATCTGAGGTCTCCCATATTCAGCTTTTTGCATATAGATAAGGGCATAACACTGATACTGGCTCCTAAATCGCATAGAGCTTTATCTATTACGAACTTTCCTATGACGCAGGGTATGGAGAAACTACCTGGGTCTTTTAATTTAGGAGGCATGCGGTTCTGAATAATAGCGCTACACTCTGCCGTAAGTGTAACTGTTTCGTTATCCTCGATCTTTCTCTTATTTGACAGGATCTCTTTGAGAAATTTGGCATATGACGGCATTTGAGTTATCACTTCTGTAAAAGGAATAGTAATATTCAGCTGTTTAAGGAGCTCCACAAATTTCTTAAACTGTCCTGAAGTTTTAGAGTTTATTAGTCTTTGCGGATAAGGGATAGGTGGTTTATATGGCGCTGGAGGTGCTTGAGTTTTTTCACTTGCGGTATCCTCCTTCTCGTTGTCCTCCTTCTTCTCTAACTCAGATTCCTTTTCTGCTTGTTCAGTTGGTTTCTGTTGCATGGCTGAGTTTTCGGTCCTCGGATCGATCGGTTCGTCCAATTCTTTTCCACTTCTTAGTATCACAGCATTTGCTTGGCCTTTGGGATTCTGTTCGGGTTGTCCAGGAAATGTGCCAGCAGGTGCGGCAGCAGATGCTTGCTGTTGAGCCACTTGTGATATCTGAGTTTCTAACATTTTGTTGTGGGTGGCTAAAGCGTCTACTTTTCCTGTCAACTGTTTAATTTGCTCGCTAGTGTGTATGTTTTGATTCAGGAACTCTTTGTTCGTCTGAGCTTGAGTAGCTATGAACTTTTCCATCATCAATTCGAGGTTTGATTTCTAGGTGCATTCTGAGCAGCTGGTTTTTGATATCCTTGCGGAGCAGTAGGCATTTGCAATGCATTTTCGCTTTTGTAAGAAACGTTTGGATGATTTTGCCAACCTGGGTTGTAGGTATTTGCGTAGGGATTTCCTTGAGCATAATTTACCTGGTCTGGCGGGATTCCGGCTAGCAATGGGCATTCGGGTGCATTATGAGTGGTGCTTCCGCATAACTCGCAATTTGGAGTTACTGCAGCGACAGTTGCAGTGGGGTTAACGGTCAGACTATCGATCTTTTGTGCTAGAGCATCTACTTTAGCATTGAACTTTTCAAGGCTGCTGATTTCGTACATCCCACCTTTCGCTGTTGTTTTCTCATTTGGAGTGCGTTCACCTCCCCATTGGCAATGGTTTTTGACATGTTTTCTATTAATTGATAGGCTTCATCGTATGGCTTATCCATAAGTGCACCGCCCGCGGCAGCGTCTATTGTCAATCTAGTATTGTATAGAAGCCCATTATAGAAAGTATGGATTGTCACCCAGTCTTCTAGACCGTGGTGAGGACATGTTCTCATCATATCTTTGAATCGTTCCCATGCTTCGTAGAGAGATTCAGTATCTTTCTGTCGAAATCCGTTGATTTGAGCTCTAAGCATAGCAGTTTTGCTTGGTGGAAAATATCTCGCTAAGAAGACGTTCTTCAATTGCTCCCACGTCGTAACGGAGTTGGATGGTAACGATTGTAACCATGTCCATGCTCTGTCTCTAAGAGAGAATGGGAAAAGACGAAGTCTTATCGCGTCTAGAGTTACTCCATTTGCTTTCACTGTGTCTGCGTATTGTACAAACTTCGTTAGATGTTCGTTCGGATCCTCAGTTGCGTTTCCTGAGAATTGGTTTTGTTGTACAGCCGACAGCAATGATGGTTTCAGCTCAAAATCATTTCGGGTAATAGCTGGGGCAGCAATGCTACTTCTAGGCTCCATCTGAGATGGTGTAGCGTATGCCTTCAGCGGTTTGTTCGGAGGTCCTTCAGCCATCGTCGGTTCTTCTTCGGATTTGGGAATGGGAGTGAGAGGATCGGGAATGTTATGTTTGAGTTGGTACTCAATGATTCGGCTTCTTAGATGTAAGAAGCGTTCTAGTTCTGCGACTGAAGGTTTCAAGATATCGCCTTGTGGGCGATCACTTGGCATACAATCGACAGCACTAGTAAAGGAAAAATGAAAATTGTTTACCTAGTCTATACGGCGTAACAGAAGGTTACACTATTGACTAAACGGGTCCCCGGCAACGGCGCTAAAAACTTGATCGCGACTTTCTATGTCTAATACAACTAACTGCAAGTGCACAGTCTATCGTGTAGTAATAAAAGATATCGATCCCACAGGGACTCGTAATCAAACTAGTGTTCTCGGGAGTTACTATGTTTAGCTAGGTAGAATATGTTTTAAGGGAATAAGATTGTCACTAAAAAAAAGGGGAACTAATATTACTGTTTAGATTTTAATTAATTGAATCGATACGTAGTAATTGTGTTCTTCAGGGATTTGATAAGTTACTGGTGTATGAAATAGTTTTCACAGTTTATTTAAGCAGAAAATGGAGATTTGAATACTCTTGCCTCACGATGGTTTTTGACGCTAATCATAATCCTAAGGGCCAAACGTACACTTTCGTATCCCGTTCGGGGTTAAAACTATTTTTTGGAAATCTCTAAGTTCTAATTCGTTTTAAAGTGCTTTCGCTGTTATTAAAACAAATGCCTAGTGTTTACTATCTGGCCTTCCCGCAGCTTTCGCTTGTTGGTTCGTATCTTAATTAATTTCCCACTTTCATGGTGAAACTACTTTTAAATAAGTTCTCGCTTTCGCGACGAAGTTTATTCAGTGAATCAATTTTAAACACTTAGACCATAGGTTATTTTTGTGAAAAGAAAGTTTTCAAACAAGAGTTATCAAATCCCATTCGAATTATTACTACATATCGATTGCCTAAGTTTAGCTAGACATGGAATTGGGAAGAACAAAACATAAATAATAATAATAAATAATAAATTGCATTATGTTAAAACAGAATTCGATCAAAATGAAAACCTGTAAATAAGCCAATTGGCCTTTGGGCAGATCCTCCACAGATGTTGGCAGGATTCTGGTCTTTAGTGCCAATTTGATCGTACAGTGCAGTAACAATTACAAAAGAGCGGAAATGGGAATAAGGAAATGTAAAGGAGAAATGGATACAAATAAAAACTGGAAAGTAAATTTGCTCTGGAATTAAATTCGGCAGCACTTCGTGGTATGAATGCAGCACCCCTTTTTTGAAGTCCCCTGCTTCCCTTTTTATAGAAGTGGAATCCCAACGGTTATCTCTGAGGATGATGGACCTTGAGGAAGATAATTTAGGGAGTAGTGGACCACTTAATGGGAATTGGAACTGCTCTTTTGACGTGTAATCTGAGTGGGGCATTTTTGCCTGCATGACGGTCGTCACAAGGTGTGACGGTCGTCACCCGTGTGACGGTCGTCATGCATCTGTGACGGTCGTCACATCAGCAAAAATAGTCTGCTGCGCTTTTCATTGTGTTTTCACTCCTTTTTCGTCCAAATTTCATCTGGGATTGCTTCTTTTCTTCATGTTGCCTTGTTTAGACGTGATCGTTGAATACCTGCAAAAACATCAGACAAATACACGGAAATAACCCGAAATCGGATCGAAAACGGTTAGACTTTAGTTGAATTATGCATGAAAATATCTATATGATTTCGTGTTATCACGTAACCGACTCCCGAACCCAGACAATGGTTGCGATGACCTTGTCTTATACCTTTTTCGTCAGGTTTCTCCGATCGTTTCCTTTCCCGCTCTGAGGGATAAATAACGAAAGGTGGCGACTCTTCTGTTTTGCCGGCACCTTATTTTCGCGGAAGCGACAGCTGGCGACTCTGCTGGGGACTTGATAGTTTCCTAGGGATCCAACGTCCCGAATGCGAGTCAGTTTGGGGATCCGACGTCCCCTGCTAGAGTCAATCCTAGCGCTTGTATGATTACTTGTTGGGTTGTGTTTATTTATCGCATTTTTATTTCCCGCACTTTATTTTTCAGTATGATATGATTATCTGTGCTGTTGTGGGAGGGGCATTCTGATGAGTGAGAAGCCAGACCCAGGCTTGAGTGTACATAGCATTAGTTGTGGAAATTAGTGGGCGCATGCTTGCTTGGCAGGCACTAGTGTCTCATGAAATCCACGCTCAAACGAGGTTCTCCCGGTTGACTTCTTTTTCAACCCTTTGGGTTGAGGGGGTTATTGGTTTGGAGGATTGTCGACTCTGGGGACCGATCATTTGGGATTCAGCCGAGTGAGGCCGCTTCATGAGCTGGTGATGCCACACCTTCTGGGTATCGTATCACCCCTCTTGAATGTCTGTAACGCTGATGACCGCATAGGATGCCGAACTTGTGTCAGTTTAGGTCCATACCTGTGAGCAGGGTTGGGTTTGTTGCAGGAAACTTTAACCTTCAGACTACCTGGTTTTCTTGATAGTGAATCAGTTTTGTTGGTACCGGAGGTTCTCATCATCAGATGTATTTGTTCTTGACAGAGCAGGTTTTTGATTGGGATCAGAGGGTCTCATCAGCAGATGTATGTTTGTTCTTGACAGAGCAGAGTTTTTGGTCCTGTATCAGAGGTCCTTATTATCAGATGTGTGTTCTTGACAGAGCAGATTTGTGGTCCGATACCGGGGTTTTCTTATTATCAGATATAATGGTTGTTCTTGATAGAGCAGGGTTATGGTTTTGTTGATACAGAATCTCCACAGCACAGTTGCCTTGATCTCCTGCTGCATGATTGCATTTTACATTGCTTTGCATACTCATTTGCATTTCATTAACGTGTGTCTGTGTTGCAGGTACCGTTTTCCCCGATCCAGGATTTCTTGCCTCATATTGTATTGTTATGGGTTCTCTGAGGAAGACCGTGGCTTACAAGCTCCCCACTCCCGATGTTGTTCAGCTGACTGGCTTGATTGCTTTAGCAGACGATTCTGTGAGAGATGAGTTCAGAAAATCTTACGGCAAATTGCTCAGTTTGGTTCGTAAACCTTCTGCGTTTGAGTTGAATGGGTTGCACGCCTTGCTACAGTTCTACGATCCTCCGTTGAGATGCTTTACTTTCCAGGACTTTGTTCTCGCACCCACGCTAGAGGAGTATGTTGATTTGTTAGGTGTGCCTATCAAGAGTCAGATGCCCTTTGTTCATACGGATGCTGAGCCTAATATGGCTAGTCTAGCTCCTTCACTTCATCTGGATGCCTCCGAGTTGGTATTGTCTAATTGGAACAAGGTTCCCGGTTTCTCCTTGCAGTTCTTGGTGGGAAAAGCTCAGCAGTGCGCCAAAGACGGATGTTGGGTCGTGTTCAACGCCATCCTCGCTCTGTGCATATATGGCATCATTCTGTTCCCTAATATGCCCGACTTTGTGGACTTCGACGCCTTCCACATATTTGCATCAGGGAATCCAGTCCCTACCTTGATAGGAGATGTCTACCATTCCATCCACTACAAAAACGAGAACAGAAGGGGCAAGAATGTCTCGTGCTGTGTACCCCTGCTTTATAAATGGCTTGATAGTCATCTACCTAAGAGGGGTCCCTTTGCTTCGTCTGCAGCCACAGCTGAGTGGTCCGAGCGTTTGATGAGTCTATCAGCGGAGGATGTTGACTTGTTTGATAGAGATAGGTTGGGTACTGAGATTATCTTCAGCTGCAGCGGGTTTCCGAACGTGCCTTTGATAGGCAGGAAGGGCTGTATAAACTATAATCCGTCTCTGCTGGTCCGACAGTTTGCTTATGCTTTGAGAGCTCCGCCGAAGGATGAAGAGGTACAGGAATCTCTGTACCTCACTGGTCTTCTAGAAGGGGATATGTTATTTAAGCTTCAGCGCGCTTGGAATGGTATCAGTAAGAGGGGAAAGCCGTTGCTGGGGAAGAGTAATAGCCAGGCCTACGCCCCATATGTGACTTGGATCAGAGCCAGAGCAGATGCTATAGGGATGCCGTTTCTTCCTGCCAAGCCAGAAAGCCCTCCAGTGATTAAAGAGCCTACCACCGTGCCCATTCAGCAGCATAATCAGGTGTTAGCTGAGCGAGATGAGCTGAAGCAGGCAAATGAAGAACTGGAGAAAGAATTGGCTCAGCTCAGAAGCGAGAGAAACGAAGCCGTTCATTCCTTCAAGAGGCAGACAGAGCTGGTGAACCAGCTAGGTACAGATTTGACTAAGAAGATAGCTGAGCGTGAACGCATTGGTCGAGACTTCAAAGCTGTCAACGATGTACTGGCCACGAAGAAGAAGCACTTGGATGAAGCGTATCGGAGGATATCCAAGTTTAACCAACATTGGAAGGCCTCCCTAGCCAACAGGAAAGAGCGGGAGGATAAGCTGATGCAGCAGATCTCCAAGTTGAAAGCCCAGGTGAAGGCTAGTGAGAAGAGGTTTGATTGAGAAACCGCTCGCAGTGATTAAAGAGCCTACCACCGTGCCCATTCAGCAGCATAATCAGGTGTTAGCTGAGCGAGATGAGCTGAAGCAGGCAAATGAAGAACTGGAGAAAGAATTGGCTCAGCTCAGAAGCGAGAGAAACGAAGCCGTTCATTCCTTCAAGAGGCAGACAGAGCTGGTGAACCAGCTAGGTACAGATTT
This sequence comes from Lathyrus sativus, assembly GCA_963859935.3. Classification (NCBI taxonomy): domain Eukaryota; kingdom Viridiplantae; phylum Streptophyta; class Magnoliopsida; order Fabales; family Fabaceae; genus Lathyrus; species Lathyrus sativus. The sequence goes on along the minus strand of OZ012740.1, from coordinate 180,087,387 downwards.
GACTAAGCAGATAGCTGAGCGTGAACGCATTGGTCGAGACTTCAAAGCTGTCAACGATGTACTGGCCACGAAGAAGAAGCACTTGGATGAAGCGTATCGGAGGATATCCAAGTTTAACCAACATTGGAAGGCCTCCCTAGCCAACAGGAAAGAGCGGGAGGATAAGCTGATGCAGCAGATCTCCAAGTTGAAAGCCCAGGTGAAGGCTAGTGAGAAGAGGTTTGATGGAGAAACCGCTCGCAGATATGCCGCTGAAGGCCAGCTCAACAGGGCTCTTGCTAACCTGAAGGAGCGCAAACTGATGTTTGAATCCAAGAAGCGGAAGCTAGAAGATTGTTTCGGCGAAGGAGCATGGGAAGATTCGATCGAAGGTCTTCAATACACCATTATGCAGAGGGAGTTACTCATCAAAGGGTTACTCACTCGGCCTGGTCATCCAGAAACGAAGGGGTTGTTAGAAGAGTTTCGCGCCCGTGGCCGTGCTTGACTATTTGTATTCCTTTTGTTTGATCATTCTTGTATGCTGACCATCACCAGGCTTGTTGGTTGAGGTCATGCTATTGCTTCATCTTGTATTCACTGACGTGGTGTACTGCCTTGATGGGCTTTCTTCATATATATGAGATATTATTTCCATGACTGGACTCGGACTTCTTATTATCAGCACTGGCACTCAGGCACTAGGATCGGGGGAAATCTCCCTAATGCGCAGACACACGTTTGCATTTGCATGACAAGCACTTTGTCGTTTTTCTAACCCTTTTGTGCTTTCAGGTTGTTTCAGGTTATTCCAGGATTGATTAGAGACCCATCCACCGCTATCCAACCAGAGCAAATCAAACCAGAATCATGGAGCAAGTGCAAACTGATGTTCAAGGACTCCGGGAAAGAATGGATCGCTTCATGGAGCTCATGCAAGCGGTCGCCAATGGCCAGGATCAGCTCAGAACCTTGGTTCAGCCTCTGATTTCAAGGGTTGATAGCAATGGCGTACTCCATGGTGGGACCGTGCCTACCCCTCCACCTGTTGAAACTCCTCAGAACGGCGTCCCCATGACCGGAGGGAACGGCAGTGCCAACGGCAATGTGATAGCTAACATGGGACTCAATGGCAATACGACGGGCGTCGGTAATGGGAGTCTTGAAGCTAACGTCAATGTTGGGCTGGGCAACGGCAATGCGGGTGTTGGAAATCTGTTTGGGCCTCAGCCGTGGTTAGAAGACCGTCAAGACGATGTGTTCTCTCAGAGAGGTGCTGAAGGGGAGTTGACTGCTAAAGCACGTCTAAGGTTCAAGGCACTCGAGGATAAGATGAGGAATATCGAGAACCAGAACACCATGGGTGTTGATATGTCCAAGTTGGGACTAATTGTTGATTTCAAGGTGCCTCCCAAGTTCAAGGTACCTGACTTTGAAAAGTACAAGGGCACCACTTGCCCTCGCGTCCACCTGAGATCATATTACAGGAAAATGTCCGCTCATTCTGAGGACGAGAAGTTGCTGATGCACTTCTTTCAGGACTGTCTGTCCGGACCATCCCTCGAATGGTACATGAGTCTGGAACCTACCAGTGTGCGCACGTGGAAGGAACTTGCTGAAGCATTCGTGCACCACTACCAATACAATAGCGACTTGGCTCCGAACCGAGTCCAACTGCAGAATCTGTCGCAAAGGAACAACGAAGGGTTCAAGGAATACACCCAGCGATGGCGTGAGTTGGCAGCCAGGGTTCAGCCGCCGATGGTTGAACGTGAGCTTGTGCAAATGTTCGTAGCCACCCTCCCAGGGGTTTATAATGAGAAATTGGTCAGCGGTATGTCTAGAACCTTCTCAGATCTCATTATCACGGGTGAGCACATTGAAAATGGGATCAAACTGGGGAAAATTCAGGGTGATTCATCCTCAGCTGGAGGAGGCGGAAAGAAACCTTATGGTGGCAAAAGACGGGAAGGAGAAACGAGCGCTGTGTCCAACACTCGAAGGAAGGGTAAAGGCCCTCACCAACAGGTGGCCAGCATAACTATCCCGGCAGTCCAACATCCACAGCAGCAGCCGCAGTAGCAGTAGCAACCGAATCAACAAGGGTACAGAAAGTACCAGAATCGGGCACCTCTGTCGAGCCGTCACCTCGAGACACCGCCCATGTCCTACGCTCAACTATTGCAGACTTTGCTTCAGCTACAGTTGATCCAGAAGAGAACCTTGGCTCCCTTGACAGGGGCGCCTCCGCCAGGTTATGACGCGAATGCAACTTGTGAGTTTCACTCAGGAGCACCAGGCCATACAATAGAAAATTGCAAAGCCTTCAAGCATAAGGTGCAGGACATGGTGGATGCCAAGATCATCAACTTCTCAGATAATGTGCCAAACGTCACGAAGAACCCTATGCCGAATCATAGGGGAGGTGGAGTAAACGCCATTATTGAAGACGAGAGTTTGGATTTGTTGACTGACGTCAGAGATCTGAAGACACCGCTTAGCTTCGTTAAAGCTAAGCTGATGAAAAGGGGTTTCTTTCCAGGTTGCAGAGAACTGTGCATGGGCTGTGCGACAAGTCCTGATGGATGTGAACAGTTGATAGAAGGAATTCAAAGCCTGATGACTGAAGGGATTTTACAGTTTAGCCGGAGGGCCGAATGTGGATCGGGATAGGTAATGCTGAAGCAAGATGATGAGGTTGCCACCATCACCATCCCTCGCCAGACGATAACTATTTCTGCACCCAGGCCGCCCACGATTACCATCACCAAAGCTGGGCCAATACCGTTCGAAAGCATTAATGCTGTCCCATGGCATTACGGGGCAGAGGTCTACTGCAACGGACAGAAGTTGGAACTAGAACTGTTTGGTTCGTCTATGGAGAACCTAGCGGGCGTCAGCGGAATCACTCGCAGTGGAAGAGTATTTGCACCACCTGAGGTTGTGGCGGATAAAGCGGACAAAGCTTATGTAACTGATAAAGGTAAAAGTAAATTCGTTGAAGAAGACTTACTGGTTAAAGACGCCGAGGAATTTATGAGGTTGATTAAAAAGAGTGACTACAAGAATGTGGATCATCTCCATCAGACACCCTCGAAGATTTCCATCCTGAATCTGTTGTTGTGTTCGGAGGCACACCGCAACGCACTGCTGAAGGTGTTGAACGCCGCATATGTACCGCAGGAAATATCGGTAAACCAGTTAGAGGAGGTCGTAGCCCACGTAAATGCTGGAAATGGGTTAGGGTTCACTGACCTGGAGCTGATGCCGAAGGGGAGGAACCACAATAGCGCCCTGCAAATCTCGATAGAGTGTAGGGGAACGATTATGTCTCATGTGTTAGTGGACACAGGTCATCGCTCAATGTCCTTCGTAAGAAGGCATTAATGAAGTTAGATACTCGCGGAGTGATTTGCACACCCAGGGATCTGGTTGTGAAAGCGTTCGATGGAACCAAATGCCATGTTTTCGGGGAGGTGACGTTGCCAATCTAAGTCGGGCCAGAAACATTCGACGCGGTCTTTTATATTATGGACATCATGCCTGCCTACAGCTGTCTCTTGGGCCGGCCATGGATCCATTCGGCGGGTTTCGTGACCTCCACCTTGCACCAGAAGCTTAAGTATGTTGTCGGAGGTAGCATCGTGACTGTATGTGGCGAGGAAAACATAATGGTGAGCCATTTGTCGTCCTTCAAATATGTTGAGATGGATGGGGAAATCCACGAAACCCTATACCAAGCGTTCGAAGTTGTTAAAGTCAAGGACGTAACTCCTGTGGTCACTGAAAAGCCAGAGATGACTCTCTCTTCCTTCAAGGAAGCCCGGGCCGTTGTCCAAGCCGGATCTACCCCAGGCTGGGGGAGAATTTTAGAGATACCTAACAAGCAAGACAAGTTTGGGTTGGGATATTCTCCTGCGGCTGAAACCTCCTCTTCTAGAAGTGCGTCGCGAGGTAAAGGGCCGATCCAGTTTACCAGCGGCGGGGTGATATTTGAAAGCATCAATGCAGTGTCTGAAGACAGCGGAGATAGCGACTGTGACTTAGACTCTTGGATCCAGCCAAGCAAGCCAGGCGAGAGCCTCAACAACTGGTCTGTCAAGGATATCATCCAGATGACAAGCGAAGAGTAATAATTTACTTTTTTCCAATCATTGTACAACCCTATGTCCTACCCGGGGCATAGTGGTTTTATTGTCAGGGCCTTGTTTGATTATGTACATGCATTTTACTAATAAATCAACAGGCGTTTTTCTTTGTAATCAAATGTTGTGATCTCTGTTATTCCTGTTTTATATTTGTTTTGAAAAACAATAAAATGGCAATGAGGTTTGTGCTAACTTGCATATCCTTGTTTTAAGCTTAACCCTTGTTATTGCAGGATCCACATAACAGATGACATCGACTCTGGACCTTCTACGACTCACTTCGACTTCGATTGCCCGATCTATCAAGCCGAAGAAGAGATTGATGAAGACGAAGACCTTCCCGAAGAGTTGGCCCGCTTGTTGAAACAAGAAGAGAAAGTCATTCTGCCTCATGAGGAGGAGATCGAGATTGTGAATCTGGGTTCTGAAGAACTTGTCAGGAATGTCAGGATAGGGGCTGCATTGCAGAGTGATGTCAAGCAGAGATTGGTCGAGATGCTAAGAGAGTATAGTGACGTCTTTGCTTGGTCATACGAGGATATGCCCGGACTTGATACTGACATCGTGGTCCATCACTTGCCGCTGCGAGAAGATTGTCCTCCCGTTAAGTAGAAGCTTAGGAGGACGTGACCAGATATGGCCGTTAAGATCAAAGAAGAAGTGTAGAAGCAGCTTGATGCTGGCTTCTTAGCGGTCACCACTTACCCTCCGTGGGTCGCCAACATAGTGCATGTACCGAAGAAGGACGGTAAGGTGCGAATGTGCGTCGATTATCGGGATTTGAATAGGGCAAGCCTTAAAGATGATTTCCCGCTGCCTCATATCGATGTGTTGGTCGACAATACAGCTCAGTTCTCCGTATTTTCGTTCATGGATGGCTTCTCCGGTTACAATCAGATCAAGATGGCGCCGGAGGACATGGAGAAAACTACGTTTATCACACCTTGGGGAACATTTTGCTACAAGGTAATGCCTTTCGGTCTGAAGAACGCAGGGGCCACTTACCAACGAGCAATGGTTACTTTGTTTCATGACATGATTCATCATGAGATTGAAGTCTATGTTGATGACATGATTGCAAAGTCCCAAACGGAGGAGGGACATCTGGTCAATTTGCTGAAGCTTTTTGAGAGGCTTAGGAAGTTCAGGTTGAGGCTGAATCCTAACAAGTGTACTTTCGGAGTACGGTCCGGAATATTACTGGGGTTTATCGTGAGTGAAAGAGGCATTGAGGTTGATCCTGGGAAAATAAAAGCGATACAAGAAATGCCAGCGCCAAGAACAGAAAAAGAAGTTCGTGGTTTCCTGGGCAGAATAAACTACATTGCAAGGTTTATTTCTCAGCTCACGGCCACGTGTGAACCGATGTTCAAACTACTAAAGAAAGATCAGGCAATTATCTGGAACGAGGATTGCCAGAAGGCATTTGATAAGATAAAACAGTATCTACAGGAACCTCCGATCTTGATACCCCCAGTGGCTGGACGACCCTTAATCATGTACTTGACAGTTCTTGAGAATAGTATGGGGTGTGTTCTCAGTCAGCACGACGAGACGGGCAGAAATGAGCATGCCATTTACTATTTGAGTAAGAAGTTCACAGACTGTGAATCTCGTTACTCAATGCTGGAGAAAACATGTTGTGCACTAGCCTGGGCTGCCAAACGTTTACGAAAGTACATGCTCAACCACACCACCATGCTAATTTCGAAGATGGATCCGATCAAGTACGTCTTCGAGAAGCAAGCGCTGTCGGGCAGGATTGCCAGATGGCAAATGGTGTTGACAGAATATGATATTCAGTATGTTTCCCAGAAGGCCATCAAGGGAAGCGTATTGTCTAAATACCTGGCCGAACAGCCGATCGAGGATTATCAGCCTATGAAATTTGAATTCCCTGATGAGGATATCATGTTTCTCAAAGCGAAAGATTGCGATGAACCGTTGCCCGACGAGGGTCCAAATAGGAAATCCCAGTGGAAATTGATATTTGACGGGGTGGTTAATTCCTATGGAAGTGGCATTGGGGCGACCATCACAACTCCCCATGGATCCCACATCCCCTTTACTGCGAGACTGACGTTTCCAGTCACCAATAACGAAGCGGAGTACGAAGCATGCATCATGGGTCTAGAAGAAGCAATTGATTTGAGAATCAAGAACCTAGACGTATATGGTGACTGGCGCTTGTGATCAACCAGATTAAAGGGGAGTGGGAGACTCGTCAATCGAATTTGGTGCCATACATGAATTATGCCAGAAGGCTGCTTCCGTTCTTTGATCGAGTGGAACTCCATCATGTGCCCAGAGCCGAAAATCAGATGGCTGATGCCTTAGCCACGTTGGCCTCAATGTATAAAGTCAATTTTTGGAATGAAGCTCCAAGGATTGTCCTTTCCCGTCTTGATAGACCTGCATTCGTCTTTGCGATCGAGGAAGCCTCCGATGGCAAGCCATGGTTCCATGACATCCAGACCTTCCTTATGACTAAGGAGTATCCTGCGGGAGCGTCAACCCAGGATAAGAAGACTCTGAGGAGGCTATCTGGAAATTTTTATCTCAATCCTGATGGAGTTTTATATAAGAGAAACCACGATCTCGTGCTACTCAGATGTGTAGATGAGAAAGAGGCGAGTATGCTCATGGAAGAAGTCCATGAAGGCACATTCGGTACGCACGCCGGCGGGCATGCTATGACAAGAAAGATCCTGAGAGCAGGATACTACTGGCTGACGATGGAATTGGATTGCTTTAAATTCGCGAAAAGATGTCATAAATGCCAGATTTATGCTGATAAAGTTCATGTGCCACCGTGCCCTTTGAATGTCATGTCCTCCCCGTGGCCGTTCTCCATGTAGGGCATCGACATGATAGGCAAGATCGAGCCCACTGCATCTAACGGTCATCGTTTCATTCTAGTAGCTATCGACTACTTCACCAAGTGGGTGGAGGCAGCCTCATATGCTAATGTGACCAAGCAAGTGGTGGCTAAATTCATAAAGAGGGATATCATCTGTCGTTACGGAATTCCCGAGCGGATCATTACTGATAATGGTTCGAATTTGAATAACAAGATGAAGAAGGAGCTGTGCCAGAGTTTCAAGATTGAACACCACAACTCATCTCCTTACCGGCCGAAGATGAATGGCGCCGTTGAAGCGGCCAATAAGAACATTAAGAAGATTGTACAAAAGATGGTTGTGACCTATAAAGATTGGCACGAGATGCTGCCATTTGCACTGCACAGTTATCGTACAACGGTACGTACATCAACCGGGACAACTCCTTTCTCCTTAGTGTACGGTATGGAAGCAGTCCTACCGTTAGAAGTGGAGATCCCTTCTTTGAGAGTTTTGGTTGACGTGAAACTTGACGAGGCAGAATGGATTAAGAACCGACTAAACCAACTCAGCCTGATGGACGAGAAGAGGTTAGCATCGATTGCATATGGTCGTCTGTACCAAAGCCGAATGAAGAAAGCTTATGATAAAAAGGTGCGTCCTAGAAGCTTTCAGACGGGTGATCTCGTCCTGAAGAAGATTCTTCCTCCACACTCCGATCACCGGGGCAAGTGGACTCCTAATTACGAAGGTCCGTATGTCGTTAGCAAGGTCTTCTTGGGAGGAGCTTTGTTGTTATCTACGATGGATGGCAAAGATTTTGCATCCCCGGTGAACGCGGACGCAGTTAAAAATACTTTGCTTAAAGAATGACCCGCTGGAAAGAAAAAGAATATCCAAGCAAAAATGGGGCATCCCGGCGAACCATAAAAAATGAAAAAAGGTTCGGGAAAAAATTAGGGATATAAAGAAAAAAATGTACACCCGCAAAGTCGAAAACCCGGATGGGCGACTTTGGCAAAAAAGGGTATCCCGGTGAATCGAAAACCCGAAAGGGCGATTCAGGCAAAAGTTAGGGATTTGAAAAAGCAAATGACTGCGTTCCGCATGTGGACTTTCATTGTTTAGTGGTTTGGAAGACCTGAGGGCCGTTTATCTGAATCAATCTCTTCCGAAGCTGAAGCGTCGGAGAAGTATCGAAGTTGAGTGGGTCATAGAAGGATCAACTCATGGTGTTCGTCTACGCCTCATTGTCGACATTTGTATATACTGATGTATATTTATGTTTTTGCCTTTTTGCGCGGCTTCCTCATTCCAGGAGCTTGCCTCTGTTGTAAAACATTTTTACCCATTCAGGGGTTCGTTATCAATAAAATGTATACTATTCAGCAATTCTGTTTGTTTGTTTAGCATTTACCTGTTTTGTTTGCGAAAAAGAACGCCAATATTTTTGATAAAATGCGCATACATAAACTTACTGGCCTAGGCCTCTGACTGTTGAAACAATGAATTACTTGAACATTGTCACAAGATGATAACCTTGATAGGTCCCTTTGAGAAGGGTATCTTGTCTGTTTGTTGGTGCTGTTGCAGGTATTGCATATTCCAGGCAGTACGCCGCATGCGTCCCCAAACAGGATGATTCCTCCCTCTCCGGCAAAGTTTAGCAGCCTCTCCCCACAGAGTCTGAACCGGAGATCGTAGAGCATTGATATGTTTCCCCAGGCAGAGAAGATTCTCTCCCCCATCAGATGTATCCTGAAGGAACGTCATCTCCCCAGCTGAGTCAGGCGCCGAAGCGTGTGTTCATACCCCAGCACCGGGTCACAAGTGCAGGTCTCGTAGGAGACTATTCACTAAAGTGTGCAGCAATTGATATTTCCAGACTGAAGTCTCCCCGACGGAATTGAGATTCCCCACAGAGTCGTACTCTCCCTAGCAAGCAGGATGATTCCTTCTCCCCCAGCCGAGTTTGCAGTTCCCCAAGAGGGCCGAGTCCTTGGAAAGCAGTTCAGGCTATGATTGGTTTTCTCTAGTAGAGTGTTGAATAGCTGATGTCGTATTTCCCCCACCGGAGTCGTTATCTCCTGGAAGGTTTAGCCGTGAATGCCGGGCAGTTTATTTCTGCGATTGACATCGCTTTCCTTAGCAGGTCCAGGTTCTCGTAGAGCTTTATTCCCCTGCAGCAGTCGACTGAAGTTTGCTTCCCCAGGCGGAGTCCGATTGAGATTGGCGTGACTTCTTCTCCTTGGCAGGATGATTCCTTTGTTCACCAGTGTTTCTTTCTCCTTGACAGGAGGATTCTCCCTTCAGCATTTATTTTGCTGATGGGATCGCAACATTTTGCATGATTGTCAAAGCATATGAAACATGAGCTAGGTCGTTACCGTTCTTGTTTTGCAGGTGTTCCTCCGCAAAGTCGCTTTCTCAAGATGATTCTTGAATTCCCCAGCAAAGTCATTTGCCCAAGATGATTCTTGATTTCTCCAGCGAAGGTGCTTGTTTAAGATGATTCTTAAAATCCCCTGTGAAGTCGCCAGAGAGGGTTACTCAAGTCGCCGCTTGGAGTCCCCGGCAAAGTGTTTGCTCAGAATGATTCCTAAAATCTCCAGCAGAGTTATTGGTTCAGGATGATTCTTGAAGTCCCGGAGGAGTCATTTGTTCAAGATGATTCTTGATTTCCTCAGCAGAGATGATTCACCCAGAATGATTCCTGGACCCCGAAGCAGAGTAACTTGATGGTTCTCCAGAATCCCCAGCGGAGATGCGTCATCCCCAGCAGGTTTCTAAACAGCGAAGTTGAAACTTCCCTCGAAGACTTGATGATTAAAGTCCAATCGTATTGACGAACCAGTTCTCTCAGCTGATGCAGAGTGCCTGATGGTAGAAGTTGGATATCCCCAATTGGTTCATGATTGATCGAGAATTCTATTCCCGACTTACTGATGCAGTCCGGCTGATGTCCGAAAATTTCTTTGAATGCCCGATGGCATGATTAACTTGATTGTTGACCTGATGAGTCCCGAGGAATCTTGATGCCTGACGGCATGATCGACCATGTATTACTGGTTACCGTGTGACCAATTCCCCAGCTAGTTGTCGTGCAGCTAATATTTCAGTTTCCGAAGATTTGTTCCCATCAGAGTACCATGTACTTGTGCAGTTGGCAAATTTCAGGGTTTGTTGGTATTCAGCCGTCTTTTACCTTGATTGTTTGAGAGCCATTCGCTTCTCAACCAGTCAGGTTCAAGCCGTTTGAATAGGGGCAGCTGTTGCACCCCAAAATTTGCCCAACATTTCTTTACCTAGCTTATGTTTCATTTCATTCACATTAGCATTATCATTTGCATTTCATTGACATGTATGCAGGAGATCAAGAGGTATGATTACCAATCAAGGGCTATGCAAGACCTTGAAGCTAGCTAAGGAGCTTATTCAAGTATTCAAGGGTTGATATCCTTGTCAGAGAAGTCAAAAAATCCTCAGAGAGAGTGGTTGAAACCAAGAGGGTGTGTCTCCTAACTTGAGAGTTGTGGGAGCTCCTCAGATGATTCTGAAGCCATGAATGTGGACTTGAAGCCTTGAGAGAGCTTATGAGATGTCTGGAAATCCATCATGAAGCCTAGACAGGTCATTATGCAAGAATTAAGAAGACTCATCCATGATTGGTGTAATTAGGGTTTGACTGGGTCAACCCTAGGTCAACTGATGATTTGAACAAGGTTGAGACCTAATCCAAGATCCATGTGATCATGGATTGATTCATTGAAATGTAATAAGGATGATTCCAAGGTCAACTCATCATGATTGAAGAGTTTGAGAAGTTTCAAGCTAGGGTTTCTAAGGCTTGACAATGTAAAATCCCCTAGTTTGACCCCTATCTTCAAGGCAGTTTAGCTCAAGATGTGATTGTCATCTCATCTTTCCCCCAACATGAATGTTGTAGAGTTTGATCTTAGCTTTAATTTGAGTACTAGAAGTCCTTTATAGGATTTGTACAACTCAAGTTATGACTGTGACAAGTTACAGGTCATCTGAGGTGTGTGAATCTGGGGGCTTGAAAGTTACCCAACTTGCATCAAACTTTTGCCCGAGAAGGATGATTCCTATGAACTTTTGATAAACATGAATGTTGTTCCTTATCCTCTTAGCTTTCTAGAGAGTACTAGAAGTCCTTGATAGGATTTGTAGAACTCAAGTTATGGCTTTGACAAGTCAAGGGCATTTTGGTCATTTGGAGATTATAGGTCATTTCAATCATAAGGCCATAACTCCTATTTCCAAGCTTCAAATGGAAAAATGTTCAACATCAAACTTGTTCAAAATGATGTTTTAAGGCTAGTAAAGAGGTCATGAGATGATGGAAATGCTTGTAGCTCAAAGTTGCAAAAATGACCTAAAATAAGGGTATAAGTTAAATAAACCAAAGTTGGAAATTTATATTTTTGATCTACACATCCAAACCAGGGCATGTAATATATCATTTTGACTCTAGAAAACATTTTAAGAACATTGGTTTAGCCACAGTTTTTATTTGAGGTCTAATTGGTGGACTTGCTTTGAAAAGTAGCTACTTGCATATTAAGTAACATTTGCAAAACACATGAGAGATCAATACACAAGCTTCCAAGGCATTGTAACACATCTAATATCTCATTTGGGGAGATTTTGGGATCATAACAAGCTGCTGCAACAAGTGAAACCAGAATTGGGGTGAGTATGGCATGAGATGGTATTTTGATGACATGAGAAATTCAACATCTCCTTGGATGATTCCAGAAGGTTCTAGAGAGGTCCAACATCATCTATATATTGATTAGAAGGGGTTCAAATGCAGGGTTGGTGAGAATTGAGGGAGAGAAGAGAGTTTGCAACTTCACATTGTTCATTGCAAATTGAAATCAGTTTCTGCATTCTACACCATTTTGGATCTTTCTTTTGATCTCAACAACTTCTATTGAGGATATTGAATGATTCCAGATCAATTCCATAGCAAATCCATGGCTGAATCGTGTATGAGCAATTAAATTTCAGCACCTGCAAGTCACTATCGAGTTTTGAGTTCCATGCGTTTTCCATCAATTCTCTTGCATACAGAAGCAAGAACTTGGTACATTGAATGATTTTGGAGCTGTAGAAGGGTTGAAGTGAAGAATTGCTGCATCTGTTACTCAAGAATTCACAGGTTGGTAACTTTCATCCCTCACCTTAATTTAAGAAGAATTACCTCAATTTGTTAGGTTAGATTAGTAGTATGTGGTTAGGAGATCGTTTCTGGAAACTTAGAGAGGGTTTCATGATGATCAATGAGATGACACATTTTCTGTTTGGATCAAGAACATGCTGGATATTGAGAGATAATATGAGTATTATAGCAAGAAGTGATCAGGGTAATGTAGTGAACATTTTAGACCAAACAATTTGAAGAATGGTGATGCTCGAGGATTGAGTGATTTCTGTTTCTTTGATCGTGTTTTGAGTTTGATCGAGTTTCAATGAATTCTGAGGCTAGGGTTAGATTCAGTGTTCATTTTAGAGTGATTTAGTGCTTTAGATCATGAATTTTGATGGAAATTTTGTGAGATGCGAAGGTGATGAAGATGAGCATGAGAGCTCTGTTTCAATGGAGGTTCTTCCTTCCAGAATTGTTCAAATGAAGGTGATGATGTTAACACCATTGGATCAAGATGAAGACTTTGACTAAACCATGTATCCCACGGCCAGGATTAATTTGAATTTGTGAGAGAATCTGAGTAAGTGAAACGATGCGTTTCACTTACTAGGTGGTGTTGGGCTTAGGTTCAAGTTTTTATCCCCACCCCCCTTCTGGCCCAGTCTTGAATATGAACTGCGAATTATTGCTAGTTGCACCACGCATTTGTTATTTTTTTGTTTGATTTTATTTAATTTTTCATTTTATACATGGTTCTTGATAAAATCATATAAAATTGAAAAATGATCCAATTAATCCCATTCTTTTTGCATTATATTCATGATTGAGTCTAGTATGTTTTAAAAAAAAATATTTTTATTCCATGCATTTTCTGATTTTAGGGGAATTTTACATTTTAATTGATATTAAAATAGTTATGTTTGATACTTAATTTTGTGGAATTTTGTGTGATCATGTGGTGATGACTTTGATCCGGATTTTTTGTGTGTGATTAGTTTAGACATGTATGCTCCCATAGCATTTTTCTCACATTTTTGTGATGAAAGTAGGTGTGTTTTCTAGATTGAGGTTTTAGGTTCTTCCTTTTAGGGTTTAGGTTTAGTACCTTGTAGTGTAGAATTTATTTCTAGGTCTTATTTGATGATTTGATCTCTGGAATTAATATGGTAGAGTCATGATTGACCTAGGTTCCCATAGTTATTTTTGTAGGATTTTACAATTGGTTTTAGTATTTTAGTTAGGACTAACTTTAGTACTAGGTTTTAGGTGATCCTAACTTGCTAACTCAACTAGATTAACTTCTTTAGTCCCCTTAGATTAGGGTTTTGCTTTGTTTGCCTTTGGTTGAGATTGAAGACAAGGTGAGGATGCTTTAAGTTGCTTAGAGCTTGGAGTTGCTTGTGCCTGAAGGTGTCTGATGAAGATTTAGGAGGTAGGAGACATAGGGAGAGCCTTATAATTAGAATGACTTCTTTCACAAATATGGAAAGCATCGTGTGCTTCCATTCCTCCCAATGACTAAAAGTCCTTCTAAGATATTCACATCCCTCCTTTGGAGGGATGAGTGGCTTTATCTGGAAGTAGAACTTTGAGGGAACCAGTCTCTCATAATGATGAACCCTTACAGGCTTCCTTTGGTTGTCAATAAGTTGTTTATCATTTCCACTCATTTTGTTCAATCAATGGTCTTCTGGTTTGAGTATCTTGAAAGATGTTGGACTTGAGTTTGAAGATGAGGACTTCACTGAAGAGTGTGGAAGAGGATGATTCCTTGAGCATTACCATTGCAGCTGAAGCTTGAAGAGCAAGAAGAACAAGTTGATACTTGAAGATCCAATGGAGATTGAGTGAAGAGCTGAGGCTTAAAGAATTGAAGGATGAAGTTGACACTTCCAGGTGATTGAAGACTACTCTGAGAAGTTGAAGCTTGTAGGAGAAGAAGACCAAGTTGATACTGGTAAAGCAAAAAAGGTTGAAGCTTGAAGAAACAAGTTGATACTTGTGCATTGATGCATTGAGAGCCTGAAGGAATCAAGTTGATACTTGCAGTTAGGAGTGAAGCCTAAGGGTGGAATTGACTGAAGAGCTGAAGCTTGAGGAAGAGAGAACAAGTTGATACTTATGTTTGATGGATTGAAACCTTGGAGAAGCAAGTTGGCACTTGCTAGTGAAGTTGATAGCCTTGAGGGGTGGTTGAAGTCTGAAGACTAGATTGCTGGTAGAAGAGCTGAAGCTTGGAGTGGAAAGAGGGAGTTGTTGATCTGCTTTCTTTCTTGCCTGTTTCTTTTCTGTATTGTTGTGCCTTGTTTGACTTGTTTGATGCATTAGAATAAGTTCATATTTAGACTGACTTTGAGCTAGGAGCATGATTGCACTAGAGGTTGAGTTGCTCCCTCTGCTTGTATTGTTACTGTATGGCTTTGCTTGCGGGTATTCGGTAGAGCCCTGCTCCCTTGCCCATGTGGTTTATTTTGCTTGATAGCATGTTATTTCTTCTATATGATTGCAGTTATTCTATCTTGCTTGATAGCACTTTATTTTATTTTTCCTGTATGATTGCAGTTATTCATATCTGGCTTGAGGTTTAGATGAGCTTGTGGAGGCTGATGCCCCACACACATTTCCTCCCTCACTTGCATTGCATGCATTTTACAGTCGTTTACTGTTTATCTGTTTACTGTTTAAGCTGATGCTTTATCTGTTTCTGTATCATTGACATGACCCCATAGGAATCTCACTTCCTCTGATAAGGAAGTGATGATAGAACTTTAGGTTGAAACCTATGCATGATAACTTCTAGGAGTTCCCTGTTTCAAACCTCAATCATAGGATGAATCCTTGGCATGACAACATTAAGACTTGATAGTCTCCCTTTAGTTGAGCCTGTTCTCTTCTCTTCTCAAAACAGCTTAAGATACAGTAATCATGAATGATTTCTTTCGTACGTTACGAGCCTTAAGCTATCTGAGAAAGGATTGTTGGAGAGCTTCTTTTCAAAAATCTGGATGTTTAGTATGGCACCCTTTGGGTGACATGCGACGCATTCACTCTCAGGTCATAGTCTTTAGTGCGATTGAAATTGCAAACAGCAATAAAAAACAGTTCTTCCGTAAAAGACAGAAAACAAACTTCAAACCTTTTTGCCCTGTGGGCCCATAATTCAAAGGAAGCTTTTCTGAAGAAAAGAGTGTCGTTAAACTTCAGCGCCACTGCAAACAGGCTTTGTCCCTAACTGCTGGAACTGCTGTTTAACCCTACTCGATAAAACAGATGAATCTGAGTTCCCGTAATCCGTATTATCCCGAACTACGTAAGCTCTGATCTCTCATACCTGTTGAGAGTACGTAGGCACAATACTGATGTATTGGCGAGCCACCTTCCCCGTAACCCGCAGTAGGTCGAACTACGTTGACTCTGATTTCTCATTCTCTGATGAGAATACGTAGGCATAAAGTGCGACACTTTGCCGAGTCGTTTTATTTTCTTTTTTAAGCCAGCCTTGATAGGTAGATAGATAAAACCAACCCGTCCAGTAAACACAACAAGCGTGGATCCCGTCGAGTACGACGGACGTGAGGGGTGCTAATACCTTCCCCTTGCGTAACCGACTCCCGAACCCAGACAATGGTTGCGATGACCTTGTCTTATACCTTTTTCGTCAGGTTTCTCCGATCGTTTCCTTTCCCACTCTGAGGGATAAATAACGAAAGGTGGCGACTCTTCTGTTTTTTCGGCACCTTATTTTTGCGGAAGCAACAGGAACAATTAGGCACACACACACAGACATGCAGATGAAGGGTTGTTTTTACTTTTTTTAAAATAAAAAAAAAGATTGCCATTTTCCTTTTAAAAAAAAGAGTGAAAATGATGCGCAAAACAAACAGCGAGAGTTTTAACAAAAACACTTTTTTCATTAATGATTTTCAAATTTTGCAAAGTGGCCCAATACAAAATAATTCGCAGGCCTTGGGCAAGACCAGGAATTTTTAAAGAAAAACACAAAGCTAACAAGCAGAGTGAATTACTCTAAAGGTAAAAAGATGGGAACTTCCACAGCCTCCCAATTGCGCAACGCTGCTCCTCCTCTAGTTATTAGATGATCCAGATTGCTATCTTCATCTTCAGAAATAATGGCATTGACTTGCACGCCGCCACTGGTGAATATCTCTTTTAAAGACTTCTTCTTCATGGTGCTTTCTTCTGACTCGCCTTCTGGAGTTGGTTTGTAACCCAACCCTTGTCGATCATTCTTGGCTCGAGCATTGACTTTGATGACTTCTCCCCATCCCAATGGGACTCCAGCTTTCAGTGCTGCCTTAATACTTTGAGCAGAGGTAAATGATGGCCCTCGGGTTATGTCTGATTCATCAACTAGAACAGCGTGAGCTATTTCTAGTGCTTGGAAGGTCGTCTCAAGGGAATCTTCATCAGCCTCAATATACCGGAATGATGACAAGTTGATCACCATTAAGTCTTCTTCTCCATGGACAATGACCAGCTGGTCATTCATAACAAACTTCATTTTTTGGTGGAGAATGGAAGTGACAGCGCCAGCTGTGTGAATCCATGGTCTTCCCAATAGACAATTGTAGACCGGATTTATGTCCATCACCTGGAAGGTGACTTCGAAGATTTGTGGTCCAATTAGGATAGGAAGATCAACTTCTCCTATCACGGTTCTCCTAGATCTGTCAAATGGCTTGACTATAAGAGAAGTTGGTCTCATGGTAGCACCTTGATATGCCAGCTTGGCCAAAGTCCTTTTAGGCATTACGTTGACTGCTGATCCCATGTCGACAAGAACTCGGGACATTGTATCTTCCTCACATTTGACTGACACATGCAAAGCACGATTGTGCTTACGCTTCTCAGCTATCAGATCGTTATCATCAAAGCTCAAAGTGTTGCAGGCAGTGATATTTGCTACAACAGAGTCAAACTGTCCCACTGTAATATCTTTAGTGACGTGGGCCTGTGTCAGGATATTGAGCAATGCCTAGCGGTGTGCTGGAGAGCTTAAAAGCAAAGCCATGACTAAGATCTTGGAGGGTGTTTGGTTTAATTGGTCCACCACCCTATAATCACTTCATCGAATGATTCTCAAGAATTCTTCTTCATCGTTCTTGAGACTTTCTTTTCCTCTAACTAAAGGTTCTTTGGTGGTGGCTGCCTCTGGAACAGGCTTCTGAGGGACAGGAGTTTTTTGAACGGAAACTGCTGGTGGAGGGGCCTCATTATATGTTCGAGGTTGATAGACGCGACCACTCCGGGTCATTTTGCTTCCACTGGAAATGTTGGCCACACTTATTGGTTTCTTTTCTTTGAAAATCCCCTCACACCATGAATAGTCTTGTTTTGGTGTCACGACTCTTGGGTGAGGCTTGGATCCTCCCCTCAGCTCAAACCTAGTCTGTCCCCTCCTGAATTTCGGGGGTGCATCATCGCGAAATACTGGCCGAACGTTCTTGTAGTTTTTGTTACTGTTATCATCTCTGAATACGGCTCCTTTGTTGGGCTCTCCTGGTATGTTAAACACAGGTTCAATGACGGCCACATCTTCTTCATTTTTTCGGTGGGTGATTTCTATCATTCCCTGTTCAATCATAGCCCGAATGTCCTTTTTCACAGCGTCACAACCCTCAGGATTCAGCATACATTCTTTGCAATCTTCGTGAGATGTCTTGAGTGACCATGCCTGAGCGAGGCGTTTGTGTAGGTCTGCTAGTGGCACTTTGATCTCACCAACAGTAGTAACTTTCTTGTCTTCTGACCCTTCCCCTTCTTCAGTAATGGCGTTGACTTCACCATGATTTGGAAGAGGGTTGCTCTTAACGTTGGGGGGATTATCTTCGAAGGATAGAATTCTCTTTTCAATTAGTTCACGAACTAGATGTTGAAGGGCGAAGCAACCTTCGAGATCGTGGCCTGGAGCATTCTCATGAAATAGGCAGCGAGCATTTGCATTGTAATAGAACGGGAGTGGATTAGGTGGAGCACCTAATTTTCTTGTTTTAACCAGCCCTCTTTCTATTAGCATGGGAAACAGGTCGGTGTAACTCATTGGAATAGGTTGTATCTTTGGCCTATTTGCTTGATAATTTGCCCTCGGGGCCCTATTCTGAGGTTGTTGTCCCTGCGGCTGCTGGTATTGTTGCTGATTATTGGTGTGGTAATGTTGCTGATTGCCAGGCTGATACTGGTGTTGATTGCTGAATGCCCCAAGTTAGGGACCATGTTGTGAAGAAGGTTGAAAAATCGGGGTCACTGCCGCCACATATGATGGTTGGTACTGGTGGTGGTGGCTTCGTGAGCTTTGTGCTTTCTTTCCATATGTGATAGCACTCACCTCCCCCTCTTTCTTTTTGTGGAAAGTACTGACTGGCTTCTTTGCCGTGCTGGCGCTTGAGGTAATATTTGGAGTGGTCACTTTTCCACTCTTTAAACCTGCTTCCACCTTGACTCCCACTGCCACAATATCAGAGAAATTTGTTGTAACACTGCTGATCAAACATTCATAGAATTCTGGTCGAGTTGTATCCACAAACCAGTCTGCCAACTCCTTCTCAGTAAGGGGAGGCTATACTTGTGCTGCAGTTCCGCGCCATCTTTGTGCATACTCCTTGAAGGTTTCAGTATTTTTCTGCGTCATGCTGAGAAGCTGCGGCGGTCGGGAGCTAGGTCCATGTTGTACTTGTACTGTTGAATAAAAGCATCTGAAAGGTCTTGGAAACTGTGGATTTTAGCTTGATCTAAACCGAGATACCACTTAGCCGAAGCCCCTTTAAGACTATCTTGGAAATAGTGTACTAACAGTTTATCATTTTCAATATGCAGAGCCATCCGCCTACAGTACATGATTAGGTGCACTTTAGGACAAGTGGTCCCCTCATATTTGTCGAAGATTGGCATTTTAAATTTTTGAGGAAACACCAATCTAGATACCAGACATAGATCCTTGGCATCAGATCCAAAGACATGATTTCCTTCAATGGCCCTCATCCTTTTGGCCATGATGTCCATCTCTACTCTTAATTTTTCGTGTTTTTCGTCCTCAGCTTCAGATCCATCCGGTATATCAAAGATTGGTTGTTGATTGGAGAAAACTGGTTGTACCGTGGTAGGCTCACCTGCTTGAGTGAAAATAGGGTTTTTGATCGTTGAGTCGAACAAGGGATTGAGACTTGAAGACTGCATGTTGTTGAAAGGTGGCACAAAATCCCAGGACACGCCATAGGGAAACTCTGCTGAAGTAACAGGAGCTATTATGACATTGGCTGCTGCTGTGGCAACTTCGGAGATCACTGTAGGTTGCGTATCCATTTTTGCTTTGATTATGTTGAGGACTTCCATGATCTGGCTGACGTCCCCTTTGATCCCTTCAATGTCATTATCCATTTGGTCGAACCTTTGGTCGTTATCTGCCATCTTCTTTTGAGCTTGGGACCGTGTGTTGTATCTGTGGGTACTCAGCGTGACTCCTTATCTCCTTCTGGACAAGAACAAAGGATGAGCTGCGGAACCCAAATGCAGGACTGATGCAGGATGACATGCAAATGCAAATGCGGATGC
Organism: Lathyrus sativus; assembly: GCA_963859935.3. Lineage (NCBI taxonomy): Eukaryota > Viridiplantae > Streptophyta > Magnoliopsida > Fabales > Fabaceae > Lathyrus > Lathyrus sativus. Next base: position 180,067,678 of record OZ012740.1, on the reverse strand, counting down.
ATAAACCATTTAAGGAAACTCAATTTTTTGTTTACAAACAAAAAGTTAGACCAACATGTAACGACATGCTTAAAAAGCATTTTTCATTTGATAGCTGGAAATCTATTACAATAGAGTGGCCTTTGCTAAAGACCTTTCTTACAAGGAAAATGAAAATAAATGCAACAAACAGGATTTCAATCCTTTTTTAGGGAAAGCAGGGAAATGGTGAAACAAAGATCAATCTAACAAGACGATCCTTCTCCTTCTTGGACTCTGACATGAACTTGATCCTGGTGGATAATCTCCCACAGGTCTTCATTTTCTCTTTGCGCTTTGACCAAAGCGTATCTTAGCTCTTCCCTAGTTGTGGGGACATCAGGCTCCATGGTCATCTCATAGTCATGAGTGTAGAACATGTTTAAGGCAATTTCTTTTGACCATAGCAGGTACCCCCTGGTGGTTAAACAGCTTGCATTCTCCATTGGAGTTAGGCCCAAGAGGTGTGGATCTCTTTGAGCGTATTAAGCATTAGCTTCTAGTTCTTGGTTGCGACCTGTCTCACAGAAGCAAGGCCTCAACAATTCTGGTTCGGGCTCTGGTCCGGTAGGATACCCATGTTGACGCCGAGCGAGAATAGGATTATAGGTGATTACCCCTTCTATCCCAATGAGAGGCACATTGGGGAAATATCCGTAGCTAGGAATCATGACTTGGTCACCGATGCTGGTGTCATACCATGTGATATCATGGTGTCTGAGAGTGACGAGTTTAGAAACCCATGCGCTTTTGGTAGGAAGCCTCCAAAGGATATGGGTCCTTGGCAGATGAGAAGTAAACCATCGGTCGAGTAGTGCAAGACAGCATGAGAATTGCCCACAATCATACAAGACGAAACGGTGGATGACTACATAAGTGTCAGCCAGTATTGTGTTGACCGGATTTTTGAGGATGAAGAGGCAGATCGCCTCTTCGCTGATGAAGTCGTAACTACTTGGGAACAGATACAGTCCATATATTAGTAGTGCCAGAATCGCCTCAAAAATGCCCAGGTTTCTGCTTTCGTAATGATACTCAGCCATCTCCATTAGAGGTCTGGCATCCATTCCATACCACCCTCCTTTCGCTCTCATCGGTGGTAAGTCTTCCAGCTTGATATGCAGGGCTTTAGCTAAGTCCCTTTTCTTTGGTTTTCCATAAGGGAGCGTAAAAGTCCATGGAATCTTTAAGTAAGCATTATACTCCTCGAGGGTCGGGAGTAACTGAAAGTCTGGAAACACAAAGCAGTGGTAAGTTGTATGATAGAATTCAACCAAGGCTTGCAACATGGGCTCGTTGATCAGAGCGCTTATCAATGGCAATAGGTCCCCATATTTGATTTTGAAAGCAGCAGGGTTTTGGACAAGTCTCGTTAACATCCTTAGACGGCCCAATCTCAGATCTGGGACCCGAAGCATGTCTCTTCTTACCATGTTGTTGTCTGCAAAGAGAAAAAAATGAATTTCCTTGAATGGTTAGAAGAAGTGCAAATGCAAATGCAAATGGTTGTCATGGAACTCAGATATTTTCGAACATCAGAAGTCGCCATTTCATTGATTAACAAAACGGATTACAAAACATTGTTTCCCCTTACAAGAGTTTTAAATGACAACTAAATGAATCCTATCAAGGTTCTCCTAGCAGCCTTAGGTTGAGCTTATCGATCTTTCTTTCCATCTGAGTCTTCTCAAAGATGAGTCTGTCCACAATTATCTTCCATGGATTAGACTGAGGCTCGTAAGGTTCTTCTAGTGCTTTTATTTTCTTACAAGAGAGGATTTCTTCATCTTTCAACTGGAGTTGTCTCTGGAGCTCCGCATTTTCTTCGACGACTATTTGATACTTGTGCTTCCAAGCTTCTTCAGTTTGTTGTGCTTTGACCAAAGCAATTTTCAACTTTTCTTCTTCAGACATGAAGACCAACGGGCGTTCTTCCTTTAAGGCCATAGGCTCTTGCTTAGGATATGGCATCCTTAGTGTGACGACTCTTTTTCGAACCCATTGGAGGTAAGGTTCCAAAGAGACACAGTTGAGTCTTCAAGATCCTTTTTCCCTTTCTTGTGTAGATGCTTCCAAGCTTCTAGAATTTTCTCCTTTAGTCCTTGACTATCTTCCCCTTCTTTGAAGAAGATGCTTTCCACTTGAACACTTTTGGGTTTGTCTTTTAGAGGGTATCCCAATTGTCGGCGGGCGAGTATTTGATTGTAGCTGATCCCTCCATTAATGCTGAGAAAAGGTATATTGCCGAATTCCCCACAATTATCAATAATCATTGTCCCATCATAATCACGACTATACCAATCAATATCGGAATGGGTAAGAGCCATGATCTTTTGTGACCACCATCCTTTCTTTGGATCCCAAAAAGCGTTGGCTTTGGGCAAGTGTGAAGTGAACCATTTATACAATAAAGGAGCGCAACAAGTGATCATTCCTCTGTTGTGAAAGTTCCTCAGATGAACAGAATGGTATGTGTCTGCTAACAAGGTAGGCACAGGATTCTTCTTCAAGAAAATTTTGATGGCATTGAGGTCCACAAAATTCTCAAAGCTCGAAAACAAGAATATACCATAGATGAGTAAGGCAAGAATAGCCTCGAATGCATCCATGCTTAAATGATCTGCATAGTACTGAGATTTCTCAACCAAGAATTCTTCCTTTAACCCAAAGACTCCTCCTTTTGTAATTAGATTCTTTTTTATATCAACCACTCCCAAACGTGTAGCTTTGGAAATATCTTGCTCTTTAGGGTCCTTCTCCACAATCGGAAAAGGAGAAACTTCAAGAATGGGCAATCCAATTAACTGAGAATACTCTTCTAGCATGGGCACTAGCTGATAATCAGGAAATGTGAAACAGTGGTAGAGCGGGTCATAAAACTGGAGGAGAGTAGAAAGAAGTCCACTATCCATCTTTATCTTCAAGAGTAGCAACAACTTCCCATATCGGCTTTGAAATCCCTCTGGATCTGTCACTAAGGTGCTCAACCTTTTCAAATCATCTAGGTTAAAACCCTTGTAAGTGTACTTCAAAGTTTTCTTTCTTTCACTGTTCATGACGACCTCTAATGTTTACAAACAACAAAGTCTGAGTTCCATGAAACCATATGATGACATGATGATATGAATGCACAAACACAAGCAAATGCATATGCACACAACACAAGCTTAAGGTTAAGGACAAGCATGAGTCCAAGGGTCTACCCATCCCCAAAGATTTGTACTATGGATTGATTGTACCTGCCGAACGGGTTCTACAAAGTTCCCAGAGTCATCAACCCATCTTTCGGATATTATCAACTTCCCAAATCACTTGGTAATCGATAATATTCTCAAGAGAATCTCGTCTGAGTGTAGTATCGTGTATCAACTATTTCGGAAATACTTCCTTATAGCCATCGCACTACATCCTAATAAGGCCAAAGTAGGGTAAAGCATATTCTAAAAGTCCACAGTGTCATGGGCTCCTTCGTCGAAAGTAGCATTGTTTTCACGAATACTCAATCAACAATACTAAACTTTCAAGAGGGCCTACACTGAGCAGTGGTTTCTCAAGTTAGCTTGGTCGGGAATCGACTCCCTATAAGCCTTCTTGAATATACCACCACCCTATCATAATTTCACTCAAGTCTGGGTATAGGACTGTCTCACCACTCAACATACCCAATATCCAACAATCAAACAAATATATTGACAAATATACATGTTAAGCAAATATTTACAAATATAGCATGCAATTTAAACAAAATAGGCTAAACCCTCAAGTTTAAGTATCCCCAGTGAAGTCGCCATTTCTGTTGCGGTGAGAATCGTGATACCAAGCTATTGATTAACTTGAATCTAAATTCTTAAATTCACAACCGAACTTTAATTTATCCAAAGGAAAGGTCTAAAGAAAGAAAAACCCTTTTTGCGATGTAACAACAACGCTAAGAGATTCAGGGATCGGGGGTTGGTTATGCATAGGGTAGGTATTTCACATCCTAAACATTTGTAATACTCTACAGGAACCTTTTGTTTGTTTGCATGCTAAGTTGGTAAATGTTTGCTAAGGTTTGGGATTGGGTAAAGGGTGAAGGATGATAGGTAAAGACCTAAAGAATTTCTAAGTTTTCTCGCAAAGACGTCGCGTCCTCTGCCTACGTATCCTAACTAGGATAGAATCAGAGCAATCGTAGTTCACCTCACAAGGGATGAAGGACACTTGATTATGATCAAGGTTCAGAGGGGAACAAACATATCCATGCTTGTGTAGAGTTTAAGACAACTCTCTAAATCTATGTTGAACACTCAAAGGGGGAGTAAGTAATCATTGCTATGATTCTTACATAGAGTTTACAAACTCTATCCTAGGGTTCTAATTGATGGAGCACTCCTAGTATAGGTAGGTTTTCTAGACTTACGGCAAAGTCTAATGGTTCGAATGTTCTAACTTAACTAAGTTAGGGTTAGGATGACTTCACAGAGTCAAGAGGGGTAAATGAGCTATCCAATGACACAAGGGTCAAGGGAGAAACTTTTCCTTTGGAAGGAGAGAGGGGAAGACAACTTGGATGAGAACTAGAAAGTTCCATCACTTAGCCGATGAAGTACTTAATAAAGCAAGATGAAATAAGATTAAGACAAGTAAGCATGCATATTACAATAAGCAGATACTTTAAATGATACCAAGGGTTACAACCAATAAATCATCTTAACAAAGATTGAGGGCTCATCTTGACAAAGATTGGAACATGATGAAGGCTATTCCTACATAAACAAATCACAATTTGAAGATGGGCAAGTCACAAATTCAAAACATAGCAAATATAACAACAATGCATAGACGATAATCAAACACCGCTAAATCAGTTTAAACCTCATAATTTAGGAGGGAAAATGAGGTAAATTCATGGTAACAAAGTCCTATCATGCTATCAACACAAAAGAAACAATCATCCACAAATCTCACAAGATAAATAAGCATGGTATAGAAAAATGCCAACAAGGACGCGGGGTAACGACCGATAAAAGAAACAACTTTCAAATTGGAAAAATTTAATGTGATTATGAGCAACTTGAATTTTTTATTATTAAACAAAACTAGACATTATTTTGAAAATTTTGCAAAAAGAATGGATCGAAAATGATAAAAAAAATAAGCAAGTTATGGTTTTTTGAAGTTTGTTGAATAAAAGGAAATAAAATGGTAAAAAGTGTCCTCCATGGGACTTGAACTCAGGACACAAGGGCATATGGTCATAAGGGGCGCATGGTTCTACCACTGGGGTGGCTATACATTCGTTGATGTTGCCACCCCCATAAGAATATATGGCGCGCTTGGCAAGATTTCTGGGCAAGCATGAAAGAGCAAGAACAAGGCAAATTGCAAAAAAAAATGCGTTTTGATGCGCAACTCACTCAATACTCAACCAATTGGGTGAAATTTTAATCAAAATTGCATAGAATCAAATGAGGAAGATGATGGTGCAGTTGTTTTTTCCAGATAATGCACATATTTTAAAACTCGATGGAACATGCAATTGAATACTTTGATATGCATTTTGAAACTCAATACAAAGACCAACTGTTATTACAACCAAATGAGGGCCTGAACATGTTACAAATGAGGCATTTAGCGAATTCCAACCATTAGTTTGGATCAAAACACAACAGAATGAATAATGGCATGGTAATTGCAAGTTTTATGCTTGAAATGCACTTTAATGCTCAGTTCAAGTGTTAATTATTTGCAGATCAAACCAGATATACACACACACACTAAAAATATGCTGATGAATGAAGTTAAGCAAAGATTTAGTTAAAAAACAACCTGTATTGAAAAGTGGCCCTTAAGTTGCAAAATTGGCAAGTTTGATGCATGAGGGAGTTCAAAATGAGATTTATGCAACTTAAGGTCAACCAAATCATTCACACAGCTTATGCATATGCTAACAAATGAGTTTAAATGCAAAAATTAGTTTGAAACAGGCTATGATAGAAAATGTCATGTGAAATGCAAGTTGGAATGTTTGAAAATGCACATGGAAGCTAAAAATCAAAATAGATGAAAATAGAAGCAATTGAAAGTTGGAGCATGCTTGAAATATAGTATGGAATGTGTTTAGACAAAAAGTTTGATGAAAACCCCAAAGAATGAGAAAATGGCATGATGAATGAAAAATGACGAACTTTTTATTTTATGGAAGATTTAGCAATTCAAGGTTTTATGCCAGCAATGATGAATATGAATGATCACAACAGTTTTCTTTTTCTTTTACCAAAGCAAAACAATTGAGATAGTTGGCACAAAACAGAAATTTGCATTAAAAATGTAAGCAGGGAGTTTGTACAGGATGGCCAACTCCATCTCAAACATAGAAGCAGCAGTATGTTAGCTTGGTATCTCAACCAACATCCATTGAGGATTTCCACACATTATGCCTCAACAGCCAGTGAAATTTTTAATATGGGGGAAAACAAACTTGAATCACAAACTGTTCCCAACAGTACAAATGCAAAAGATTTTGAACAAAACAAAATGCCAAGAATCAAGACACCCAAAGTGATGAAACTGGAATCCTCAAAATGTTGGGAGTTCTAACTGGCTTAGAGTAACAACCTTTAAATAGGGGGATCTAAAGACAGTCCTATGCATTCTATTTTAGAACAGCCTACACCTTTCCAACAACAAAGTTTAAAGCATGGTGGTTTATTTGGAAAACAAGAAACAATTACCACAAACTGTATTCTAAACAAAAGCAGTCCAAAGTCTTTCTAAATGCTACAAACTCATTGACAACAAACCTACTCCAAGCCAAACACCTTTGGACAGCAAGACAAAATGCACAGGTCATCCTTGTCCTCAATCAACACTCATAATGGCCTTCATAACAGTTGCCAATCCTAACTTAAACAAACCACCCTAACCTCCAACAGGCTGCTAAAAGTTGACAGCCACAACTCTTGTAGACTACTAAAGCACAAAATAAGCATCTAACATAGGGACCTGACCCTGATAGCAGCTAAAAAAAGGACATCCTTCCTAAGACACCAACAACAACCTAGAGGCTAGAAAGATCTCAGCCTGGACCAAACAAACTTCCCCCTAGTTGTAAATATAAGTGAGGTATACAACCTGCAACCTCAAACAGCCCCCCTCACCCCAACCTAGAGTTCTAGTGATAACAAACAGGCAAGCCTACTAGATTCAACAAGCATAAGGGTTAAAAAATGAATCTTGACCAATACAGAGCCACTCAATCACAAACCAAATGTCTTAAGACAAATACTTGACTGAACCAAACCCGAATAGTTGTTTTTTGACAGCAAAACTACACTACTAAACATAACCAATGTTTGAACTGTTCAGCATACATTAAAGGTAAACATATGCACATCAGCCTATTTCAAATCTTATATGCTTACAACAGAATTGATAGAAACTGTGTACTGATCCAACAATAACAATCCAGAACATCAGAGATAAACTTGGCTTTGCACAAATCAATCATCAACTTCAAGGCACACTTTCTCAAGAGGGCTAGATCATTAACAGTATGCATACACAACATTTGATCACAAAGAAAAGGTTTTGCTCATGAACAAAACTTTGCACTTAAACACCAAACATGCCAAAAATAAAAAGATAATGACCACTAACCTCTTGTAGACACTCTTGAACCAGCAATAGAGCCAAGAAAACCAGAGAAAGTTCCAAGCACCTCCTAGTTTTGAGATTTTCCTCCCTTTGAAGCAATATGCAATCTTGTGGCTAGTTTGAGAGAATGAAGTTCCAGCTGATTTTTGATACTTTGGACAGTTGATATATCATATATAGAAGGTGTTCAAAGTGTCACAATGTTGAGAAATAGCTTATGGAGTGATTTGGCTTGAATTGTGCACAAAAGTCAAATATAGTGGTGTGGAAGTTGACTTTTGGAATAGTGAGGTTTTTGAGTAGTTCAATGGTTGGAACACCTTCTAAATGTGATTTGTAGATTGTGTGAATGGTTTTTAGGGTGATGGAGTGGTTAGAAATGGAGCTGGTGTGAAAAATGCAAAAGGGCCATTTTTAGTGGTTTTGTGACTTTTCTTCACTTACAAGTAAAGAGGGAAAGAGGGAGAGCTGTATGTTTGTGATGTTTTTGATAGCTCTGGTGTGTTTTGCAGATGGTGAGGATGCCTCTATTTATAGGAGATGTGAGGGTGAGGGCAACCTTTGTCATTTCCATTTTTGGAGGGAGATTTGGAAGAAAATCCTTCCAAATCTAGTGGCAGCCATCTTCACATCAGTTACAAGGCTCAATGCAAGTAAGGAACAGTTGATATGAAGGACTTGAGATGACTTGAAATGAAGCTAGTGAGGTAGGGGACTGCAGCTGCCACATCTTTGGAGAAAAGTTTCTCTTTCCTCCCTTTTAATGATTATTTTAATACCAACGTGCTACAACTTGCCATGCTTATCAAACTAACGCATCTTCTGGTTTTCTCCTCATCCACACCTCACATTATCAGTTTGAATTACAATCCAAGGGTTGAGGATAGTCCAAGTTGTGAAAAACTGATTTTTGGGAAGTGTTGGAGTGTGGTTTTAAGTGTTAACAGGCCCAACTTCCATGGGGCATAACTTCCTGCTCAAACATGCTATTGAGGAGTGCTACCACAATTTGGAAAGCCCTTAAGTAGATCTACAATTTTCATGTTTTGGGAATTTCCAAATTCTTGATGGAACTAGGTTGAAAAACCCTTCAAAGTTCTGAAAAAAAATCACTTACAAGTGTTAATATGAAATTTTATAATTACTTCTCAACCATTGATCCAATGGTCATGAAATTTTATGGGGAGGTGTAATATGATATAAGGAACAATTTTCAATCACACCTTGAAGTCAAATTCCTTATTGTTGGAGAGTTGACTTTTTGGTCTACCTTTCGATCGATCGGTGTCTACCGAGTCGCCGGTTGGTGATCCGGACATCCTGAGGACTTGAAACTCTTTGGATGGACTTTACTAAGCCATAGGAGCTTAATGGACCTTGATCCCACCATTGAAATACTCTTTGAATCAAAAGTCAAGCTACAATTGACTTTTTTTTAATCGAAAACCCTAATCGGGTATCTCAAATTACACTGTTCTCAATCCCCGGGTGACCACCTCAAATTGCACTCATTCTTGGTCCAATGTATCATCCTTGATCTTGTTTGAAGTTGGATCAATCCAAAACATTTATTGATCAGACCACCGAAATCTCGATTTTGACGGTACGGAACCCTAATTCATCTGCACCTTGACAAAGATAAACTGAAAATGGGTTAAGGTTAGTTAATCAAGTGAATATGATCCTACAATGATGATGAGGATCTAAGGGTTCAAAATTTGGGGTGCAACACCCCAGCAACATTACCATTCTCATTCGCAGCACCTCCGCCCGGAGGTATGACGATAGTAGGAATACTCTATGGAACAGATCCACCGATCGGTGGAGGAATAACACCAGTTCCTCCGTGAAAAATGCCCTCCTCGTCGACCCGTGCTATCAACGGCTAGACCATAGTTCTTAATTGTTCCTACCCACTAGCAACATTCTGCATCAGCTCTATGAATTGGGCCATACGAGCCCTGACTTCCTGCAATTCAGCTTGAACCTGATCCATTACTCTTTGGTGATTCCCTCGAGTTGAATATATGTGAAAACCGAAATCCTCAATCCTGTTACTAAAGAAAACCAAGCAGAGTTAGGAACAGATGGCCCTGGAGAACACCTGCAATGCAAATAAAAATGCAAAATGCAAATTGCAGACATGTCTATGTATTTACAAGGAGATCTCCCCCTTGATTCTATTTTCAATAAACAAGAACAACAGAGATGGATAAGAACACTACGAAACTCTTTTCATATCAAGTAAAGATGAGCCAACATAATAACCAATGAGAGATATTCACATACAAAGGGTATTGATCTCATCCAACATATCTGGTGATGTTCAACATACAAAAGCAAAGAAACTACAAAAGATAAACCTCCCTAGTAGTCATGCTCTTTGCCCCAGGCCTGAGCCTCCCTAAGAATCTCCTTTGTGTCTGGATGATCTGGTCTATCAACCAACTCTCTAATGAGGATATCCCTTTTGTGTATCATATCCCGAAGATAACAACAATGATCCTCCCAAGCATCTTCGCCGAAGACATATTCAAGCCTAGGCTTCTTCACCTCTGCGCGTATCTTGAGCTCTTCAAGTGCTGATAAAGTCTCCTGGTATTTCTGCTCAATCGTGCATCTACGGAACGATTCTACCAATACCTCTTTCTCCTTAGCCTTGAGTTGCGCCTTCAACTTATCGACCTGAGTACGAAGCTGATCTTCTATACTCTTGTGGGCAGTCAAAGTAGCATTCCGCTGCTCATCGAACTTGGATATCTTCAGATATGCTCTATCTAAATCCTCCTTCTTGCACTTTAGAATGATGCAGGTGCTTTTCAAGTCATGACCGACCCGCTCTCGTACTTGTACCTGATCAGCAAGTTCTTTCTCCAACTTGATCAATGACTCTGACTTCGTCTTGGCCAAATAAACAACTTCACCTTTATCATGCTTCAGCTGACTAATCTCCTGTTTCAACTCTTCATTCTCTATGCGCAGCTCTTCCTTCTTTGCCCAAAGCTTGTTGTATCTCAGGATGTCGACCGTTGTAGGCAGCTCAATGACTAAGGGACACAATGGTTCTTTAACAGGAAATGGCAATAGTACCTCTCCAACTCTCTTCTGAATCCACTCCAAGTAGGGGTCATACGCTCTACAATCGCCTTTGCCTAAAGAAAGCTTTCCCTTCTTGTGAATCTTACCCCAAGCGTCCATAAATTTGGCCAAAATACAAGGATCCGCTACACCAGTGAAGTACAGAGATTCCTGCACTTCCTCTTCTTTCGGAGGTCCTCTCAAAGCATAACCAAACTGTCTCATAGCAAGAGAAAGATTATAGTTGATGCCACCTTTCTTTCCCATCAAAGGCACATTAGGAAAGCCACCACAACTAAAGATGAGCTCGCGACCAAGCAGGTCTCGGTTGAACCAGGCAATATCTTTTTCTGTTAAACCCATAAGCCTCTTTGACCATTCAGATGAGTTCGCTAAATCCACAAAAGCTCCAGAGCGAGGAAGATGATCAACAAACCACTTGTGCAAAAGTGGTGCACAACAAGAAACTATTTTCCCTCTTCTTTTCTCATTCTTGTAATGTACTGAATGATACAAATCTTCCAGAAGAGTAGGTACAGGATTCCCGGAAGCGAAGATATGAAAAGCATCAAGATCCACAAAATTTGGTACATTAGGGAACAACGCCATGCCATAGACGCACAAAGCCAAGATGGCACTGAAGACCACCCAACAACCTTCTTCAGCATACTTTCGGGCTTTATCCACCAAGAAAGATAAAGTAAATCCGAAAACTCTGTTTCTGCTGACAACATGGTCTACCAACTCAGAGGCGCTCAAATAAAGAGTGGCGGATAACTTCTCCATCTTGGGTTCTTCTTCGGAACTGAAGAACGACACCTTATCTTGAATTGGAACACCTAAGATGAAAGCGAACTCCTCCAAAGTCGGAACCAACACATAGTCCGGGAACGTGAAACATCGCAGCGGTGGATCATAAAACTGTAATAGGGTGTGAATAGCTTCATGCTCATAACTCGTTATCTTACGAACAAGATTCATAATTCTCCCATAATCTTTCCTGAAGGTTGCCAGGACGACGGGATCAGCTAGGGAAATTAGACCAAATAAAGGTCCCAACTCAGGTGCCGGAAACTCGTATACCACAATCCTCTTTCTGCCAACTTCCATCTCTATAGAAGACCAGTACCAGAATCAAAGGAGAGACGAGAACCTGTAACACACACAGGCATGCAATGTTAAATACAGGATGGTTATGCAGATGCAAACATGGGATCAAGGTATCCAATGCTCAAACTTGTTGTTGTGCCGTTGACTGAATTCAACCATAGCTCCGTGCTAATCAGAACACTGAGATGATAGAAAACCGGAGTACTCAGGATCAAAAAATCTGCACTGACAAGAAAACCGGGTTGGTTGGAGGTCAAGTTTCCTGCAAAACCCATTGTCGCTACTGCGAAAATCGGCGCCGGCTGAACAGAAGAGTCGCCATCGTGCGTTATTTATCCCATGGGAGGGAAAGGAAACGCTCAGAGTAAACCTCGCACAACACGGGAAAGGAATGGTCATCGCAACCAAAACCTGGGTTCGGGAGTCGGTTACGCAAGGGGAAGGTATTAGCACCCCTCACGTCCGTCGTACTCGACGGGATCCACGCTTGTTTTCGGGTATGGATTGTTATTCTATCTAAACTAAAGGTCAAGGGTTAAAAGAAGAGAAAACGAAAATAAAATGACTCGGCAAAGTATCGCACTTTATGCCTACGTATTCCCGTCTGGAACGAGAAATCAGAGTCAACGTAGTTCGCCTACCTACGGGAAAGGAGGGGAAGGTTGCTCGCTAGGATATCGCATCCTATGCCTACGTACTTCCACACAGCATGGAAGATCAGAGCAAACGTAGTTCGGGCCACATACGACACAAGTCTGTCTTGGTTGATTTTATTCCTTCTGAAAAAGGGTTTTTCTGATTAACAGTCCCAGCGGACAAAAATGACGTTTTGATGAGTTCACATTCTTTTACGGAAGAAGTGTCTTTTATTGTGTTTGAAATATTTATTGTGTTTTTCTGTTTGTTTTGAGAAAGAAGAGACAGAACTCTAACCTACGGTTGCGAAGGGAATCAAACTAACCTAATGTTATCATGCATGGGTTAAGACCTAATGTCTATCATGCTCCTCTCTTGCGCAGAGAGAAATAGAGATCCTAAGGGAATAGACGGCAACAGAAACAATATCAGATATATACAGTAAAGTAGTAAAATGCATGGATGCAGCAATACAAGCGAGGCAAGGGAGTCCCATTCAACCTCGAACCTAGAAAACAATAGGCAAAAGTGAACAGACTTCACTTTCAACCCAACAGGGTAAACAGCAAACAATACAGTCCAGAAAACCAATCAATACATCAGAAGTGAAAAACAGCAAGAAAAATAAACAGCTACAGCAGCTCTGCACCACATCTATCTTCAAGTCATCTCCATACAGCTACAAGCTTCAGCAAGCATCAATCTCCATCTCCACAGCTTTTCAGCAAGGTCTTGATCATCAATCTTCCATCTACAATGGCTTTTCTTCAAGTCTCAGGCCCCAGGAGGGATATCAGTCAACCAGATGAAGTTATGAATGTTAGACAGTCAATTACCTACCAAGGGTGGTTCATCAACTGTTAACATTAAACAGACTGTTTTCTCTCAAAAGTTCTATCTTTCCAATACATTCACTGATCCTTCCAAAGGAAGGAAGTGGATATTTGAAAGAGACTTTGAATCATAGAGAAAGGAGGGATGCAGACAAAGCATTCCATGTTTGAGAAACAAGCTTTCTAATCTAGAGCTCTGCCTAGCTCCTAAACCCTAATCTCCTCAACAGCTGCTAGCAGGAATCTCCTCTCCAACTCTGGAAGTTGGTCTTCAAGCTCTGGATCTCCAATGGCTTCATCTTCACAAGTCTTCAGCTTCCCCAATCCCCAGACAATCCCAATACCCACACAGACAAATCAATAATCCCCAGAGGGCACACCACTCCAATCAATCAAATATAGCAGTATATACTAATAGCAGTAGGGGAATCCTAGTGATTTCTAAGGGAATCTATCCTATACCCATAACCCCTATAGTCCATACCCCAAAAATCAGATGAAAATTTCCTAAAAGAATTAAACTATCTCACCTAAGTTGATTTAAAACCCTAATTTTGTTCATGTTATTCACACCTAAACTAATCACCTAAAATTAAATCCTAAAAATGCGAACTAAATTTTATGTACAAGTTAACAATTCCTATTAATCAACCTAAAAAGAATGGACAAAAAATGTTAAAGCAACTATTAGAACCAAAATTAACAAATTCATGTATGAAATGAAACACCTAAAATATGCATTCATCTGGAAAATATGGGAAAAATATCAAATAAAAAATAAAATGCAATTTTTATTTTTTATAATTTTCTAGACATCTTGAAGAAATTAATGCAAAAAGAATCAATTGAAAATATGCATTTTTCTATTTTTTATGATTTTTTAAAGGATGAGAAAATAGAAAATTAAATGGGAGGGGTGAGAATAGCAGGGCGCTCCAGTTATTTTTCCAGGTGGGCCACAGAGCAGGGGTGCAGATATTAATTGCTTAGGCCCATACGCGCTTCAGAATTTAAACAAAAATAAAAAAAACTCAAATGGTGCAGATAGCAATATTTCCAGTTGAATATATTGGGCCTTGGCTGAGAGGGGTGTCATTAGCAAGGAATTCCAAAGCCCACTCAGAAACTTAAGTGAAACGGGGCGTTTCACTCCTAAGACTTCCCTCCGTTTCTCATTTTTAATCATGTCCGTTGGATTGGGAATTAAGTCAAAGGTCCAGGCCAGATCAAACGGTCCAAAGGTTATCTTCAACCTTGGACAAACTCTAGCTCTGAACTTCATCTCCCATGCACACACATTAGAGCTCCCTGTTCTCACTCAGTTCTCCATGGATTCGCTCGACATGAAAAGCGAACTTGGTCTATAACAATCCCTCTACACAGCCATAACCACAAATCCTCCTAAAACTCAAGCAATAAACCAATTCGATAGAGATAACAGTCCTGATCCACCATGAGCACCTGATGTCAAACCTCTCCATTCTCTCCAAATCTTGTCCTAAACTCATCTACACTCCATGCTGATCTTAACATGCTAATCCAACAAGATTCTTGTGCATTATCCTAATAGTTACAAGCTCTAACAGATTTGGTGTACTATGAGCAACCTCCATTAAACTTCTTCAAACTCACCAAAATCAATCATCTACTTATGCTTAACCATTCTATCCTAATAACTATCCATGATTCTAGCTAATTCAGCCAATTCGAAAGGAAACTAACCTGGTGCAAAAATGGTGGAAACAGCTATGGAAACCCTTGGATCTGATGCTTGCAGTGATTGGAAAGTGATCAGTAACCTTGATGATGAATTCTGTATGCAATATCTTTTGTGCAAATTCCTTGAATCTTGTTCTTGAAACCTTCTTGCAACTTGGATGGAGAAGATGGATAGTACAATTCTTGATCAATTCAACCAATTCTTTGATAGGATTCTGATCTAGGAAAGGTATTGATGATGATCCAAGCAAGAAATGTGGAAATTGATGGAGATTTTAGAGGGTTTGAGAAGCTTTTGCAAAATGAAGAAAGTGAGTGAAACTTGTGATTTTGAGAGAATGAGATCACCAACCATGGCATGAACCATCTCATATCAATATATAGGTGTCCTTAGAACCTCCTAGAAACTTGGAGAAGTTTCCCTTGCATTCTTTCCCTTGGATTTGGTTTATGTATCTTCCATTACAAGTAACCATGGATAACTCCCAAAATGTGAACTAAGATCAAAATTCTACTTTAGCCAATGTCTTTAAAATGATCTTTCCATTCAAAATGACCTATAATTTTGCTTCATTTGGCCAAAATATGGAAAATCTCATTTTTAAGTCCATTTTTATTCATTAAATCCAACAATTTTGAAACCTTGTGTTATGAATCTTTCCAATCTCTCATGGTCACTTTTCTAGACTCAAAATGTCATTTGGAACAAGTTTGATGTTGTAAAATTTTCCCTTTGAAGCTTTCTTGTATGAGTTTTGGGCATAGGTTGAAATGACCTGTAATTCTCAGATGACCAAAATACCCTTTGCTTGCCAAGACCATAAGTGGAGCTCCACAAATCATATAAATGCATACTATACCATTATAGAAAGCTGAGACAATGAGGAACAATTCTTATGTTGACCATAAATTCATTTGAAATCTCCTTGAGGGGTAAAAATAGCTTGGAAGTCAAGTCACTTTCACAGACAAACTTTTAGATACCTCAGATGACCTGTAACTTGCAAGGACCATAACTTGAGTTCTATAAATCTCCTTGATGTCTTCCACCACTCAAATTAAAGGTCTTGAGATCCTCTACAAGTTACATGTTGGCCAAGGATCCATTTGAAGCTTACATTTTGACTTATCTTGCTTGGAAATTTGACCTAAATTAGGGGATTTTACACAGAAACCCTAATTTAGAAACTCCTCTTCTCCTTGATTTCTCTTGATTTCTTCTTAGCACAACAACATATCCTTATTCTTCATGTCAAATGATAAACCCCACATCTCTTCAATAGCCCTCAATGTCTTTCAATCAGTCAATTGACCTAGAGTTGACCCAGGGTTGACCCAGATGAAACCCTAGTTGACTGTCTTCAACTGCAACTCTTGTGATCACATTAATGACTTGTCTCCTTCTCCAAATGACTTTCTAGGTCCTCCATGATGTCTACATACTCTCCATGCTCAGTTCACAACTCACAACTTCTTTAATGATCCTCAGATACCCTCAGATAGGAGATAGATTCACTGCTTGATCCACTGACTCCTTTAGCTTTCAAATTCTTTCTGATGACTTGGATATGCTTGAAATTGAATAATAACCTCTTGATAGGCCCATAGAGATGAGAATAGTACTTGGTCCCCTGTTGGATGATTTGCTATGCTATGCTATGCAAGTGATTAGACTATGTACATGACTCTATATGCAAATGCTAATGCAATTGAAACATAAACCAAGTGAATAAGGTTGAGCAAATTTTAGGGTGCAACAGCTGCCCCTATTCAAGCGACTTGGACCCGATTGGGTGAAGAGCCCAGAGCCTTCAGACATTCGAGGTACGAGACGGTTGAATACTAAGAACCCAGAAATTTGCCAACCGCAGAAATAAACTGCGCTCCTGCTTGGGGAACGACATTCATCAGCTGAATCTGACTGTTACGACAACCCACTGGTCTCGTAGCGACCGTGCTGGGGATTATTTTCATCGTTCTGAAAAAAGATTCTATCATCGCAAGGATAGAACATTGTCCACGTCAGGACGCCTGCTTCGTCAATTTGGAAAACTTCCACAACTTTGTCGGGGATGGCTCGTCTGACTTCTCATCAGAAATAAATCGTCCATGTTAGGACTAAACTCTTCCACGTTAGGAATAACACCGTCCATGCTAGGACTAAGACTTCGCCTGGATCTGTCCGCGTCAGGACTACACTTTCCGTGTCAGGAATAATCTTTTCCACGTAAGGAATCAATCTCTCCACGTAAGGAATCAATCTTGATATGTCCGTGTAGGGACTCACTCTCTTTCCACGTAAGGAATGCATCTTCGTTCCACTTAAGGACTCAAACTTGTCCATGTTAGGACTACATCGTCCACGTTAGGACCCACCTTTCCACGTTAGGAATAACTCTCTTCTTGGTTTGTCCATGTAAGGACTCCATCTTTCCACGTCAGGAATGCTATCTTTCCACGTAAGGAAACTCTTTCTGATTTGTCCACGCAAGGACTCCCATCTTTCCACGTTAGGAATTCGTCTTCTTTCCACGTAAGGAAACAAAAGTCTTGATCTGTCCACGTAAGGACTCTAAGCTTTCCATGTAAGGAATACACTCATCTTTCCAAGTAAGGAAACAACCTTCTTTCCATGTTAGGAATACAACCATCTTTCCACGTAAGGAATAACTTGATCTGTCCACGTCAGAACTAAATTTTTCCACGTAAGGAAACAACTTCTCTTTCCATGTTAGGAATCAACTTCTTTTTCCACGTGAGGAATAGACCTGTCCACGTCAGGACTCACGCTTCGTCTTGATTTGTCCACGTCAGGACTCCATCGTTCCACGTAAGGAACACTCCTTTACCTGTCCACGTAAGGACTCCAACCTTTCCACGTAAGGAAACGCTTTTCGTCTCGATTTGTCCACGTTAGGACTCACCACTCGACTCGCTGAGGATAAAAACTTGTCCATGTTAGGACTCATGCACCCTTGACCCACTAGGGAAGTGAGACTTTGTCCACGTCAGGACTCACATCTCAACCTGCCGAAGTAATAGGACCTGTCCACGTCAGGACTCGCGCGTCTTCGACTTGCTGGGGAAATAAGACTGTGTCCACGTCAGGACTCATACTTTGCCCACCACACGAAGAAGGATAAATTTGTCCACGTCAGGACCCTACACTCAATCAATGCCGAGAACTCGAAGCTGTCCACGTTAGGACTAACACATATCGTCAAACTGGAAGAAATGTCCACGTTAGGACTCCACATTCCATCAATTCTGATAAATCGAACCTGTCCACGTTAGGACTAGCACCTCCTATCAATCCGGGGAAATAAATCTGTCTACGTTAGGACACTCACTTCTCTAGCCTGAAGAAATCTCGTCAATAAAATTGTCCACGTCAGGACTCATTTCTCCATTGATCTCAAACCACAAACTTCTTAGCACTGACGTGACAGCGACTTTGAGGCGGACTCTACTGGGGATATTTGAAAACCAAACCACTGGATGCCTGTTCTGATAACTGGCGGTGGCCTCTGAAATTCTGATTCATGAAACCTTTTACTGCTGACGTCACGACAACTTTGAAGGAAACAATCTGCTGGTCGGACTAGAGTAACTTCAACAGGAAATCCTGGCGGGGAAGCAAGTAACTCTGCTTGGGGACAAAGAGAAACTTATCCCGATGACTCTGTGGGGAATAGTGCCAAAGCTGACACTTCGTTGAATGTCTCGTGCCGAGACTTCGAATGTTTATTGATTCACCTGAGTGAGGGCTCTCTCTACCTGCAAGAGAAACAATACTTGAAACAAAGGGTTAGCCAACCTGGTTTATGTTTCAAAATGCATGCGTTTGGCAATGATGCAATGCTCCATTCGACATGGAAATGCTACGCTTTTATTTGGTGGATGCAAGTATAACACTATACGCCAATGCAAATGCGGACTTGAACTGTCGAGATACAGGAACTGCTTCAGCAAAATAAATGCTGAAGATAATGCCGACTCCGCTGGGGATAGCCAGATGCTATAGAATTATCCCAGCAAAATAAATGCTGGGAGAGCGAAGTTGACTCAGCTGGGAAATTGGGAACTCAATACCAATCACCTCATTGAAATAACGCCCTGCTGGGGAATACAACTCTGCTAGAGAATAGCAGATGCGCCTGGTATGATTGAACTTCTGCTGGAGAGTGAACGGATATCACTCGGTATTCTGACAAAATAAATGCCAGGACTCACACTAACTCTTCCGGGGAGAGTCTTAATCTTCGAGTTCCACTGGAAGGAATGAAAATATTGGTTGAAAAGAGAACTCCGCTGGGGATGGGATGATTCTCTTGGAAAAAATAACTGACTCCACTGGGGGAGAGAGTAAATGACCCTGCGGGGAAAGGTAAACTGCCTGAATACAGCTCACAAATATGAATCGTCAACTCTGTTGATGATAAACGACTTTGCTGGAGAATGTCCTTCTGCACAAGCTACGACTAGCTAGGGAATTCGCTCCTTCTTCAGGAGGCACCTGCATGATCTGCGTGGGGGTCGAGTCTTTCGTTATTGCAATCTTTTGATCATCTTCCTCGTACGGCTATGAACCTGCAACAACACAAACAAGACAAGACCAGCCTATACAACCAAATCGATTCAGGTTAGTGACATTATTTTCAGTTAATTCAAAGCTTTAGCAATTGTTGGCAAGGGCCAGTGATGTTATGCACATGCTAGTCTCAGTAAACCTAGGCGTTTTATCATGCACAAAACAGTAAAGAACCAGCACTAAGTACTGAATAACATATTTTATTGATTGGGCCCCTGAATGGGCGGAATTTTTGTACACGGGATGTAACTCCTGAAAAGAGGAAGCTACACAAAGCAGATATACAAGTATGCACAAGAAGCATAAATATTTTGACAAATTAAATTTTGTACACATGTCGGCAACGGGATGCAGAAGAACACCACGAACTGATCCTCCTATGACTCATCCGATTCGAATGCTTTCCCGGTATCCATACTTCCGAAGCGGTTGTATCTGATAATCGACCCCTCAGGTATTCCCCCACACTCATGCTCATTGCAATATCAAATTCGGACCGCAGTCATTTGCTTTTCAAATCCCTAACTTTTGCGTGAACCGCCCTTTACGGGTTTTCAGTTCACCGGGATACCCTTTTTTTGCCGAAGCCGCCCAGTGTAGGTTTTCAACTTCGCGGGTGTACATTTTTTTCAATTTTATCCCTAACTTTTGCCCGAACCTTTCATTCTGTTTTTGGTTCGCCAGGATGCCCCATTTTTGCCTGGACTCTCTTTTTCTGTCCAGCGGGTCAATTTTAAGCAAAGTATTTTTTAACTGCGTCCGAATTCACAGGCGACGTAAAGTCTTCACCGTCCATGGTGGACAACAACAACGCTCCTCCTAAGAAGACTTTCCTGACAACGTATGGCCCTTCGTAGTTGGGGGTCCATTTGCCCCTGTGATCTGCCTGCGGCGGGAGAATCCTTTTCAGCACAAGGTCGCCCGTCTGAAAGCTTCGCGGATGTATCTTCTTATCATATGCTTTCTTCATTCGGCTCTGGTACCAACAACCATATGCTAGAGAAGCTAGCCTCTTCTCGTCCATCAAACTCAATTGGTTCAACCTGTCTTTCACCCATTCTGCCTCGTCCAGCTGAACGTCTCGCAATACCCTCAGAGAAGGGATCTCCACTTCCAATGGTAATACTGCTTCCATTCTGTATACTAACGAGAACGGAGTTGCCCCGGTTGATGTGCGTACCGTCGTACGATAACCGTGCAAAGCGAAAGGTAGCATCTCGTGCCAATCCTTATAGGTCACCACCATCTTCTGGACGATCTTCTTTATATTCTTATTGGCCGCCTCGACAGTGCCATTCATCTTGGGTCGGTAAGGGGAGGAGTTGTGATGTTCGATCTTGAAATTCTGACAGAGCTCCTTCATCATTTTGTTGTTCAGGTTCGAACCGTTGTCCGTGATTATCCGCTCGAGGATCCCATATCGGCAAATGATATCTCTCTTGATGAATCTGGCCACCACTTGCTTAGTTACATTTGCGTAAGACGCCGCTTCCACCCACTTGGTGAAATAATCGATTGCTACCAAAATGAACCGGTGCCCGTTAGAAGCTGTCGGCTCGATCTTTCCAATCATATCGATTCCCCACATCGAGAATGGCCATGGCGATGTCATCACATTTAGAGGACTCAGAGGCACATGGATCTTATCAGCATAGATTTGGCACTTGTGGCACTTCCTTGCGAACTTGAAACAGTCAGTTTCCATAGTCAGCCAAAAATAACCTGCCCTCAGCAGCTTTCTCGTCATAGCATGCCCACCAGCATGCGTACCAAAGGTACCTTCGTGTATTTCCTCCATGAGCAGCTTTGCCTCTTTCTCATCTACGCAACGCAACAGCACCAAATCATGGTTTCTTCTGTACAAGACACCATCCGGATTCAAATAGAAATTGCCTGCTAATCTCCTGAGAGTCTTCTGATCTTGACTGGATGCCCCAGCCGGATACTCTTTATTCTTCAGGAAATTAAGGATGTCAAAATACCATGGTTTGTCGTCGGATGCCTCATCAATAGCAAATACGTAAGCTGGCCTGTCAAGCCGAGAGATAATGATTCTGGGAGCCTCATTCCAGAAGTTGACTTTGTACATGGAAGACAAAGTGGCCAGGGCGTCAGCCATTTGATTCTCTGCCCGCGGTACGTGATGCAATTCAACCTTGTCGAAGAAAGGCAACAATCTCCTTGCATAGTTCATGTAATGTATCAGGTTGGGCTGGCGTGTCTCCCATTCCCCTTTGATCTGATTCACCACCAGAGCTGAGTCTCCGTAGACGTCTAAATTCTTGATTCGCAAATCAATGGCTTCTTCAAGCCCCATTATACAAGCTTCGTATTCGGCCTCATTATTGGTAACGGCAAAGGTCAATCGGGCGGTAAACGGGATGTGCGACCCGTGTGGCGTAGTGATGATTGCCCCTATTCCGCTACCGTAAGCATTCACAGCTCCGTCGAATATCATCTTCCATTTGGAACCCAACTCTGGCCCTTCGTCTGGCAACGAATCTTCACAATCTTTCATCTTTAGGTACATGATATCCTCGTCAGGAAAATCAAACCTCATCGATTGGTAATCTTCAATAGGCTGCTCCGCCAGATACTCAGACAGCACGCTCCCCTTTATAGCCTTTTGCGAGACGTATTGAATGTCATATTCAGTCAAGACCATCTGCCAACGGGCAATTCTCCCTGACAACGCCTGCTTTTCGAATACATATTTGATCGGATCCATCTTCGAGATGAGCATGGTTGTATGATTCAGCATGTATTGCCTCAAACGCTTGGCGGCCCAGGCTAGCACGCAACAAGTTTTCTCAAGCATTGAGTATCGAGATTCACAATCTGTAAATTTCTTGCTCAAGTAGTAGATCGCATGCTCTTTTCTTCCTGTCTCGTCGTGTTGACCGAGAACACAACCCATGCTTCCCTCAAGAACCGTCAAATACATTATCAAGGGTCTACCTGCCACTGGGGGTATCAAAATAGGAGGCTCCTGCAAATACTGCTTTATTTTATCGAACGCCTTTTGACAATTTTCGTTCCACGTTACAGCTTGATCTTTCTTCAACAGCTTGAATAATGGTTCACACGTGGCAGTTAAGTGAGATATGAACCGGGCAATGTAGTTCAATCTCCCTAAAAACCCGCGCACCTCTTTCTCTGTTTTAGGCGTCGGCATTTCCTGAATCGCTTTTATTTTAGCAGGATCAACCTCTATTCCTCTTTCGCTTACGATAAACCCCAGCAGCTTACCCGATCTCACCCCGAAGGTGCATTTGTTAGGGTTCAGTCTCAGCCTGAACTTCCTAAGCCTTTTAAATAACTTCAACAGATTCACCAGATGCTCTTCCTCCGTCTGGGATTTGGCAATCATATCGTCCACATAAACTTCGATCTCTTTATGCATCATATCATGGAAAAGAGTCGTCATCGCACGCTGATATGTTTCCCCAGCATTTTTCAAGCCAAAGGGCATCACTTTATAGCAAAATGTTCCCCAAGGCGTTATGAAAGTGGTCTTCTCCATATCTTCTGGCGCCATTTTAATCTGATTATAGCCTGAAAAGCCATCCATGAAGGAAAATATGGAGTATTGAGCAGTATTATCAACTAGCACGTCGATATGAGGAAGTGGAAAATCGTCTTTTGGGCTTGCTTTATTCAACTCTCTATAATCCACGCACATCCGAACCTTGCCATCTTTCTTTGGCACTGGTACGATGTTAGCAACCCATGAGGGATATTTTGTCACAGCCAGGAAACCAGCGTCCCACTGTTTTTGAACTTCCTCTTTGATCTTCACTGCCATGTCTGGTCGAGTTCTGCGAAGCTTTTGTTTGACCGGCGGGCATTCTTCTTTCAATGGCAGACGGTGCACAACCATATCTGTATCGAGCCCTGGCATATCTTCATACGACCAAGCGAATACATCACTATACTCTTGGAGCATCTCAACCAGTCTTCGCTTGATATCGCTCTGCAGTGCGGCTCCGATACGAATATTCTTCTCAACCCCTTCCGACCCTAATTTGATAATTTCGATGACCTCGTCGTGAGGCAGAATGGCCCTTTCCTCTTGCTTCACCAACCAAGACAGTTCTTCAGGAACGTCGCTATCTTCTACAACCTCTTCTTCGGCCTGAAATATCGGGTGCTCGAAGTCGGGACGAGTCATAGGTGTTTCAAGGATGTCATCTGAAAATGTTATCCTGCAAAAGGAATGGTTAAGTGCTTCAAAATGCGTATAAAGCGAATAACCACGTTGCCATTTTGTTGAAAAATACAAAACAAGAAAGACAGAGATTACAGTATTTGCACATGAAAAAACGCCATTTATTTAATGATTAACACGCAATGTTTATAACAACACAGCCCTAAGCAAATCCTGATGCCCCGGGCAAGACATCAGATTATTCAACAATCAATAAAGCAAAGCATTACTGTTTAAGAGTCACAGGAACAAACTCCTGAATAGACTAGTTGCACAGTCCTTGTCCTGGCGTGCTTGGCTGAATCCAGGCATCCATATCACAGTCGCTGTCTCCTTCGTCAGACTCCGAAGCAGCGTTGATTGTTTCATGACATACTCCACTGGAAGAGATGGTTATTGGCCCTCTGAAACGGGGTGGCCCCACAGCAAGTGTTGACGACGACGGTTGGTATCCCAGCCCGAACCGGTCCATCTTTACAGGAATATCCAGCACTTTGCCCCAGCCCTTTGCTTCTCCTGCCTCCACCAGAGCTTGAGCTTCTTTATACGACGAGACGGCTATCTCCAACGCTTTGCTCGGCCCGGGACCTTTGTCCTTGATACGCAACCCTTCAAATGCCTGGTAGGGTGTTTCGTGGATCTCTCCGTCGACCTCCACATATTTAAAAGACGATAGATGGCTGACCAGGATGTCTTCTTCTCCGCATACGGTGACTACGCTGTCTCCGACCATATATTTCAACTTCTGATGCAGGGTAGATGTAACCGCCCCAGCCCCATGAATCCAGGGTCGTCCGAGCAGGCAGCTATATGCGGGCTGTATATCCATGATGTAAAATTCCGTTGCAAACACCTCCGGCCCCACCTGCAGAGGCAATGTTATCGATCCAAAGACTGTTCTTCGCGTGCCGTCAAAC
Organism: Lathyrus sativus; assembly: GCA_963859935.3. NCBI lineage: Eukaryota > Viridiplantae > Streptophyta > Magnoliopsida > Fabales > Fabaceae > Lathyrus > Lathyrus sativus. The sequence continues at coordinate 180,042,931 of OZ012740.1, read as the reverse complement.
GCTCTGACTACCAAGTCACTGGGCGTGCACATGATTCCTCTGACATCCAGCTTCATCATCGCTTTCTTAGGCATAACATTCAAAGACGATCCGGTGTCGACCAATACATGCGACATTACTGATCCTCTACATTCGACAGATATGTGCAGCGCCATATTATGATCTCTCCCTTTCGGGGTCAAATCGAAGTCGGTAAAGCCTAAGTTGTGGCCTGCATTCACATGTGCCAACACTCCTTCTAGCTGATTTACAGAGACGTCTTGGGGTACAAAGGAAGTATCCAGGACTTTCAACAAAGCATTTCTGTGAGCTTCAGAACATAGTAGCAACGATAGGATAGATATCTTGGACGGCGTCTGTTGCAGATGCTCCACAATCTTATAATCACTTTTTCGAATCAAGCGCATGAACTCTTCTACGTCTTTTGATGCTGCTTCTTTGTCGCTTGCTTGCACTGGGACATTCTCGACCATTTTCCCTTTTCCTTTTGCTAGTCTTTCGGCCTCCACCTCAGGTGATATAAAGATCCTACCACTCCTTGTCATACCCCCTGAACCAACAACATTGTCCACAGTCTCGGCTGGCTGCTTATGAACATCAATCTTTATCCCGTCACAATACACCTCCAACCCATATGACCAGGGGACTGCTTTTGTGTTCTCGTACGGGATCGGTCCGACCTTAGTTATGGTGATTGGTGGTCGCTGAACCGGTGCTGCAATAGTGATTGTCTTTCGAGGAATCGTTACAGTGGCCACATCACTCTAATCATCCGCTACTGCCCCTGCAGGCTCTTCATTTGTTGCTCGGTCAAATTGCAATGTGCCGCCATCAATTAAAGCCTGGATGCCTTTCTTCAAATCATCACACCCCCCAGCTAGGGTCCAGCATTCTAAGCAATACTCGTCACATCCTGGAAAAACACCCCCTTGCAACAATCTGCTCTTTATCTCGCCCAACGGCGTCTTTAAATCCTCGACATTCATAATCAAATTCAGACCTTCCTCAGTCAGAATGGCGTTTGCCTCATGATTAGGCATGGGTTTCTGCACTATATTCGGACCTGCCGTTCCGAAATTGATAGTCTTATTGTCCAAAAGATCCTGCACAACATGCTTAAAAGCATGGCAACCCTCTATATCGTGGCCCGGAGCCCCAGAATGAAACTCACAGTGCCTGCTTGCATCATAACCATACGGGGGAGTTCCCGTTATCGGTGCTAGAGTCCTCTTCTCTACCAAATTTAGACCCAACAGCGTCTGCAACAAATCTGTATAGGTCGAGGGAGGCTTCTCAAACACTCTTCTTGGCTTACCACCCTGGAATCTTCGTTGAGCCTGCTGTGCACCCTGCTGTGGCTGCGGCTGCTGTTGCTGTTGTTGCTGAGACGGTTGCTAAAACGGTTGTTGTGGTTGTAGTGGTTGAAGTGGTTGTTGCTGATATGGGATAGTAACACTCGCCACCTGCTGCGGCTGATGATATTGGTTTCGTCCCCTACCTCGGCCTCGGCCTCCAAACACTGCACTTGCCTCGCCCTGACGGCGCCCACCAAAAGTCTTCCTATTACTGCCAGATGCAGTTGATTCCTCAGCCTGGAACTTTCCTTGCTTAATGTTGCGTTCAATCTTTTCTCCCATCAGAATTAGGTCTGAAAAACTGGCCAGAGACGTATGAAACAACATGTCATGAAACAAGCCTGTGAATGTGCCGACGAACATGTCATTCATTTCCTTGTCTTCTAAAGGAGGACAGACCCTGGCAGCCATATCGCGCCACCTTTGCGCGTACTCTTTAAAGCTCTCACCCTTCTTCTGTGACAGCCCTGCCAATTGGACCCGGTTGGGTGCCAAGTCGTTGTTATACTTGTAGTGAGCTACAAATGCCTCCGCCAACTGCTTCCATGTCTTGATATTGGTTGGCTCCAACCCCATGTACCACTCTAGGGAAGGGCCTGACAAACTATCTTGAAAGAAATGCATTAGCATTCTCTCATCAGTTGAGTATGCAGACATCTTTCTGTAATAAGCTCGCACATGCACTTTCGGACAGGTGTCCCCTTTATACTTATCAAACGCAGAAGCTTTGAATTTAATTGGCACCCTCAAGCCAGGTACCAGGCCCATTGTTGCCATGTCCAAGCCCACAGCACTTTGGTTCAGGACCCCCCTCATCTGCTCTTCTAGCATTCTGATCTTCTGGGAGTCATCCATCGGCCCTTCGAAACCTCCGCCGGAGAAGGCGTCCTCCTGCTGATCCTCTTGCCACATACCATTCCCAGCTCCATACCCATCATATCCATTATTGCGGCCAGCTCTAATCTGATTCATCCCCGGACCTCGGCCTCTGTTGCCGTATCCCTGAACACCTCCAGCAGGTCCAAAAGCCATTAACCCAGCGCCGTTTCCATTTCCGAAACCTCCGTAACCCTGATTGGCCACACCATAACCATCTTGCCCAAAGCCTTGAGCATTGAAACCATACTTCCCAACGTTATCGAATCCCTGATCATTGAACCCGAACCCAGTATTGCCAAAGCCGTTGCCTCCCATATTATCACCCAAGTTGACATCACCAAGCCCCACGTTATGGACAGCAGTCTCGTTCCCACCTCCGACGTTACCGTTCACAGCAGCGGTAGCGTTGTTGACATTAGCAGCAGGTATGTTGACTACAGGTGGAGCCACTGGCGTGGGAGTGCCATCCCCATGAGCAGTATCGACTCGTACAGACTGATGATCCTCGTTACCGTGACCAGCATTTCGGGCCAACAGAGGTTGGACCATGGCTTGAAAATTCTCCTGACCTTTTGCAATAGCTTCCATGGTCTGCATAAAGAGAGCTAACTTCTCGCGCACATCTTGCATCTCGTTCTGCATTTGATCCATGATTCTTCGATAGTTGGTGCGAGTAGAATAGCGGTGCGGGTGCTGATCTGCAATCCTGAAAAGTACCTGGTACAGAGCAGAAAATAAGACACCATCGAAAGATTACCTGTAATGCAATATGAATATGAATGCAATGCAATGTGTGTCTGTGCATTAGGGAAATTCGTTCCCCGATTCTAGTGTGAAGGTGCCGGTGCAGTGACAATACTAGCAATATAAAGATCGGAGCTGAATCACAGAAAGCCTCGTATATTGCAGAAAAACCAATAAGCCAAGAATACCATGTCACTGAGAGTACAACAAAAGAAGGCATGACCTCGACCAACAATCCTGGTGATGGTCAGCACTATGCAAATAAAGCATGCAAGTTATTACATGAAATGATCAAATCCTCCCATAAGTCTGGTACTCTTCTAGCAGCTTCTTGGTCTCCGGATGACTTGGTCGAGCAAGCAGCCCTTCAACAAGTTGGTTCCTTTTCTTAAGAACACGACGTACGTCTTCAGCAGTTTCTTCCCATGCCCCCTCTCCGAAGCGATCCTCTAGTTTACGCTTTTGAGACACAGCTTCATCTCTGCCTTTGATGGCCTTGTTCAGTGCGTTCTGGAGACTATACCGGGTCATCACTTCTTCTTCACACTTCTTGATGCTGGACTTCAACTGCTCTTCGAGGTCGGAAATTTGCTGCTTCAACTTATCTTCCCTCTTCTTATTGTTGGTGAGCGTGGCATTCCAGGTCTTATTACAAGAAGAGATCTCTCGGTGAGCGATGTCGAGTGCTTTCTTCTTGGATTCGAGCATGTCATGGGAGCTTCTGAACTCTTGCCCCAGACGTTCGCGCTTCTTCCTCTCCTCAGTTAACTCAGCCCCTAACCTGTTCATTAGCTCAATCTGCTGTTGGAAAGCATGGACGGCCTTGTTTTTCTCACTGCGTATCTGGGCTAGCTCCTGCTCTAACCCTTCGTTGATCTTCATCAAGGCTTATTTTTCTTTCACAACTTGCTCGTAGGCCTCCCTAGAAACAGTAGTTGGCTCTGCTACCGGAATAGGAACAAGGGCTGGTGTATCTGGAAATGGCATCCGCAACTGACTTGCTCTCTCCTGGATCCAAACTCTGTAAGGTGCATAGGCCTGACAGTCATTCTTTCCTAACAACGGCTTCCCTCTTCGGTTAATACGCGTCCAGGCATGTTGCAACTTGGATAACAACTCTCCCTTCAAATCTCCGGTGAAGTACAGAGATTCCTGTACTTCTTCCTTCTTTGGCGGGTTCTTCAGCGCATATCCGAACTGACGGACCAACAGTGATGGGCTGTAGTTAATACACCCTTTTCTTCCAATCAGTGGCACATTAGGGTACCCAGAACAACTGAATATAAGCTCAGATCCCAACAGATCTCTATCAAACCACTCAACGTCTTCGGAAGATAGCCTCATCAGGCGCTCTGACCAGCTAGCGGTGGTTGCACTTTCCACAAAAGATCCCTTCATGGGAAGATGACTCTTGAACCACATATTCAACAAGGGAGCACAGCAGTAAACAACCTTTCCCCTTCTGTTTTCGTTCTTGTAGTGCAAGGAGTGGTAGAAGTCTCCGATCAACGTTGGCACTGGATTGCCGGCAGCGAATAGATGGAAAGCGTCCAAGTCTACGAAATTGGGCAAGTTAGGGAACAACACAATTCCATAAATGCATAGATCCAAAATAGCGTTGAAAACCACCCAACATCCGTTCTTGGCATACTCCTGAGCTTTGCCAACCAGGAAATCAAGAGAGAAACCCGGAACCCCAAGCCAAGAAGTCAATAACAGTTCTGCAGCGTCCATATGCAAGGCCTTGGCTAAGTCCTCCAACTTGGGCTCAGCAGCAGAGTGGATAAATGGAACCTTGTTCTGCACGGGTAGCTCAGTAAACTCCACATACTCCTCAATGGTGGGCCCTAGAATGAAGTCAGCAAACGTAAACATCTCAATGCGGGGTCATAGAACTGCATCAAGGTGTACAACCCGTTCATCTCATCAGCAGTGGGCTTGCAGACTAATCTCAGTAATCTCCCATGACTCATTCTGAAGCTTCTCCTAACCTCCTCATCAGCAAGAGATATCAGACCAAGCAAAGAAGTAATATCAGGTGAAGGCAGCTTATACGCAACTGTTTTCCTCAAACCAGCCATACTCAATACTCCGAAGTCTGGGCACTAGAATCGGAGGATATGCAAATGCACCTGCAGCACAGACACACGTTAATGGGATGCAATGATAATGGGTATGCAAACAATGCAATGCAAGTAACATGCAACAGGGACCAAGCGCCGTAGCTGAATAGCCTGAACCATATCAAGAAGTCTCGGATAGACTCTATAGAAGTCCTCAAACTCTGGTCTCAGATAGACCTAAAACAAAGCTCCAACAATGGTCTCTGACAGACCTCAAGCCATAACTCTAACTGGTCTCTGGCAGACCTCAAATCACATCTCCAACTGGTCTCTGACAGACCTCAGAACCCTCCAACTGGTCTCTGACAGACCTCAGAACTCTCCATAAATACACAGGATCTCTGATCAGGAAATAACCGGTATCTGAAAGTCTAGTTACCTGCATAACCCCAAACCCTCTCACATGTGGATGTCCTAGTAACTGACAAAGGTATGGCATCTTATGCGGTTGTCGGCGTCACAGACTTTCAGGGTTGATGATACGATTCCCAGAAGGAGTGGCATCATCAAATCCTGAAGAGGCCTCACTTAGCCAACTTCCAAATGATCGGTCCCCGGAGTCGACAATTCAGCTGACCAACAACCTCTTCGACCCAAAGGGTAGAAAAAGAAGCCAACCAGAAGAACCTCGTCCGAGTGTAGATTTCATGAGACACTAATGCAAGCAAAGCCGGCACGCGCCCACTACTTTCTACTCTAATTCTAGGTGCACTCAAGCCCAGGTCCGGCTTATCCCTCAATCATAGAACCACCCATCACACCCCAATACAGCAATAATAATAAATATATATAATGCTGAAAAATAAAGGTCAGAACTATATAAATCCATACAAAATCCTCGACGGGAAAACAAGCGTTAGGATTGACTCTCTTAAGGGACGTTGGATCCCAAATGCATAGGAACTATCGCAGTCCTTAGCAGCCAGGGGACGTTGGATCCCCAGCAGAGTCGCCAGCTGTCGCTACTGCGAAAATCGGCGCCGGCTGAACAGAAGAGTCGCCACCGTGCGTTATTTATCCCATTGGAGGGAAAGGAAACGCTCAGAGTAAACCTCACACAACACGGGAAAGGAATGGTCATCGCAACCAAAACCTGGGTTCGGGAGTCGGTTACGCAAGGGGAAGGTATTAGCACCCCTCACGTCCGTCGTACTCGACGGGATCCACGCTTGTTTTCGGGTATGGATTGTTATTCTATCTAAACTAAAGGTCAAGGGTTAAAAGAAGAGAAAACGAAAATAAAATGACTCGGCAAAGTATCGCACTTTATGCCTACGTATTCCCGTCTGGAACGAGAAATCAGAGTCAACGTAGTTCGCCTACCTACGGGAAAGGAGGGGAAGGTTGCTCGCTAGGATATCGCATCCTATGCCTACGTACTTCCACACAGCATGGAAGATCAGAGCAAACGTAGTTCGGGCCACATACGACACAAGTCTGTCTTGGTTGATTTTATTCCTTCTGAAAAAGGGTTTTTCTGATTAACAGTCCCAGCGGACAAAAATGACGTTTTGATGAGTTCACATTCTTTTACGGAAGAAGTGTCTTTTATTGTGTTTGAAATATTTATTGTGTTTTTCTGTTTGTTTTGAGAAAGAAGAGACAGAACTCTAACCTACGGTTGCGAAGGGAATCAAACTAACCTAATGTTATCATGCATGGGTTAAGACCTAATGTCTATCATGCTCCTCTCTTGCGCAGAGAGAAACAGAGATCCTAAGGGAATAGACGGCAACAGAAACAATATCAGATATATACAGTAAAGTAGTAAAATGCATGGATGCAGCAATACAAGCGAGGCAAGGGAGTCCCATTCAACCTCGAACCTAGAAAACAATAGGCAAAAGTGAACAGACTTCACTTTCAACCCAACAGGGTAAACAGCAAACAATACAGTCCAGAAAACCAATCAATACATCAGAAGTGAAAAACAGCAAGAAAAATAAACAGCTACAGCAGCTCTGCACCACATCTATCTTCAAGTCATCTCCATACAGCTACAAGCTTCAGCAAGCATCAATCTCCATCTCCACAGCTTTTCAGCAAGGTCTTGATCATCAATCTTCCATCTACAATGGCTTTTCTTCAAGTCTCAGGCCCCAGGAGGGATATCAGTCAACCAGATGAAGTTATGAATGTTAGACAGTCAATTACCTACCAAGGGTGGTTCATCAACTGTTAACATTAAACAGACAGTTTTCTCTCAAAAGTTCTATCTTTCCAATACATTCACTGATCCTTCCAAAGGAAGGAGGTGGATATTTGAAAGAGACTTTGAATCATAGAGAAAGGAGGGATGCAGACAAAGCATTCCATGTTTGAGAAACAAGCTTTCTAATCTAGAGCTCTGCCTAGCTCCTAAACCCTAATCTCCTCAACAGCTGCTAGCAGGAATCTCCTCTCCAACTCTGGAAGTTGGTCTTCAAGCTCTGGATCTCCAATGGCTTCATCTTCACAAGTCTTCAGCTTCCCCAATCCCCAGACAATCCCAATACCCACACAGACAAATCAATAATCCCCAGAGGGCACACCACTCCAATCAATCAAATATAGCAGTATATACTAATAGCAGTAGGGGAATCCTAGTGATTTCTAAGGGAATCTATCCTATACCCATAACCCCTATAGTCCATACCCCAAAAATCAGATGAAAATTTCCTAAAAGAATTAAACTATCTCACCTAAGTTGATTTAAAACCCTAATTTTGTTCATGTTATTCACACCTAAACTAATCACCTAAAATTAAATCCTAAAAATGCGAACTAAATTTTATGTACAAGTTAACAATGCCTTTTAATCAACCTAAAAAGAATGGACAAAAAATGTTAAAGCAACTATTAGAACCAAAATTAACAAATTCATGTATGAAATGAAACACCTAAAATATGCATTCATCTGGAAAATATGGGAAAAATATAAAATAAAAAATAAAATGCAATTTTTATTTTTTATAATTTTCTAGACATCTTGAAGAAATTAATGCAAAAAGAATCAATTGAAAATATGCATTTTTCTATTTTTTATGATTTTTTAAAGGATGAGAAAATATTAAAGAAATTAAAAATGACAAAATAGAAAATTAAATGGGAGGGGTGAGAATAGCAGGGCGCTCCAGTTATTTTTCCAGGTGGGCCACAGAGCAGGGGTGCAGATATTAATTGCTTAGGCCCATACGCGCTTCAGAATTTAAACAAAAATAAAAAAAAACTCAAACGGTGCAGATAGCAATATTTCCAGTTGAATATATTGGGCCTTGGCTGAGAGGGGTGTCATTAGCAAGGAATTCCAAAGCCCACTCAGAAACTTAAGTGAAACGGGGCGTTTCACTCCTAAGACTTCCCTCCGTTTCTCATTTTTAATCGTGTCCGTTGGATTGGGAATTAAGTCAAAGGTCCAGGCCAGATCAAACGGTCCAAAGGTTATCTTCAACCTTGGACAAACCCTAGCTCTGAACTTCATCTCCCATGCACACACATTCGAGCTCCCTGTTCTCACTCAGTTCTCCATGGATTCGCTCGACATGAAAAGCAAACTTGGTCTATAACAATCCCTTTACACAGCCATAACCACAAATCCTCCTAAAACTCAAGCAATAAACCAATTCGATAGAGATAACAGTCCTGATCCACCATGAGCACCTGATGTCAAACCTCTCCATTCTCTCCAAATCTTGTCCTAAACTCATCTACACTCCATGCTGATCTTAACATGCTAATCTAACAAGATTCTCGTGCATTATCCTAATAGTTACAAGCTCTAACAGATTTGGTGTACTATGAGCAACCTCCATTAAACTTCTTCAAACTCACCAAAATCAATCATCTACTTATGCTTAACCATTCTAACCTAATAACTATCCATGATTCTAGCTAATTCAGCCAATTCGAAGGAAACTAACCTGGTGCAAAAATGGTGGAAACAGCTATGGAAACCCTTGGATCTGATGCTTGCAGTGATTGGAAAGTGATCAGTAACCTTGATGATGAATTCTGTATGCAATATCTTTTGTGCAAATTCCTTGAATCTTGTTCTTGAAACCTTCTTGCAACTTGGATGGAGAAGATGGATAGTACAATTCTTGATCAATTCAACCAATTCTTTGATAGGATTCTGATCTAGGAAAGGTATTGATGATGATCCAAGCAAGAAATGTGGAAATTGATGGAGATTTTAGAGGGTTTGAGAAGCTTTTGCAAAATGAAGAAAGTGAGTGAAACTTGTGATTTTGAGAGAATGAGATCACCAACCATGACATGAACCATCTCATATCAATATATAGGTGTCCTTAGAACCTCCTAGAAACTTGGAGAAGTTTCCCTTGCATTCTTTCCCTTGGATTTGGTTTATGTATCTTCCATTACAAGTAACCATGGATAACTCCCAAAATGTGAACTAAGCTCAAAATTCTACTTTAGCCAATGTCTTTAAAATGATCTTTCCATTCAAAATGACCTATAATTTTGCTTCATTTGGCCAAAATATGGAAAATCTCATTTTTAAGTCCATTTTTATTCATTAAATCCAACAATTTTGAAACCTTATGCTATGAATCTTTCCAATCTCTCATGGTCACTTTTCTAGACTCAAAATGTCATTTGGAACAAGTTTGATGTTGTAAAGTTTTCCCTTTGAAGCTTCCTTGTATGAGTTTTGGGCATAGGTTGAAATGACCTGTAATTCTCAGATGACCAAAATACCCTTTGCTTGCCAAGACCATAAGTGGAGCTCCACAAATCATATGAAGGCATACTATACCATTCTAGAAAGCTGAGACAATGAGGAACAATTCTTATGTTGACCAGAAATTCATTTGAAATCTCCTTGAGGGGTAAAAGTAGCTTGTAAGTCAAGTCACTTTCACAGACAAACTTTCAGATACCTCAGATGACCTGTAACTTGCAAGGACCATAACTTGAGTTCTATAAATCTCCTTGATGTCTTCCACAACTCAAATTAAAGGTCTTGAGATCCTCTACAAGTTCCATGTTGGCCAAGGATCCATTTGAAGCTTACATTTTGACTTATCTTGCTTGGAAATTTGACCTAAATTAGGGGATTTTACACAGAAACCCTAATTTAGAAACTCCTCTTCTCCTTGATTTCTCTTGATTTCTTCTTAGCACAACAACATATCCTTATTCTTCATGTCAAATGATAAACCCCACATCTCTTCAATAGCCCTCAATGTCTTTCAATCAGTCAATTGACCTAGAGTTGACCCAGGGTTGACCCAGATGAAACCCTAGTTGACTGTCTTCAACTGCAACTCTTGTGATCACATTAATGACTTGTCTCCTTCTCCAAATGACTTTCTAGGTCCTCCATCATGTCTACATACTCTCCATGCTCAGTTCACAACTCACAACTTCTTTAATGATCCTCAGATACCCTTAGATAGGAGATAGATTCACTGCTTGATCCACTGACTCCTTTAGCTTTCAAATTCTTTCTGATGACTCGGATATGCTTGAAATTGAATAATAACCTCTTGATAGGCCCATAGAGATGAGAATAGTACTTGGTCCCCTGTTGGATGATTTGCTATGCTATGCTATGCAAGTGATTAGACTATGTACATGACTCTATATGCAAATGCTAATGCAATTGAAACATAAACCAAGTGAATAAGGTTGAGCAAATTTTAGGGTGCAACACCCATCCCCTCTCTGTTGCACCCCAAAATTTGCTCAACATCTTTTACCTGGTTTATGTTTCATTGCATTATCATTTGCATATCATGGCATATCATTCATCCAACAGGGGATCAAGGGTGATTATTATCAAGAGAAGCCTAGCAAGAAATCTTATCCAAGCTTGAGAGGTCATCCAAGTCATCAAGAGGTGGTGGGAGGTCTTAATCAGTTGAGGACCATCAATGAGATGTGAAGCATGAGGTGTGAATATGAGATGTGTATAGATCTCATGGAGTGCCTAGAGAGCCATGTTGGAGCTAAATCAAGTCATTGTGTCAGATGCAAGAGCCACAGTTGAACTGCAGACAATTAGGGTTTCATCTGGATCAACCCTAGGTCAATTATACAATTGAAAAGCATTCAAGCCTACTTTGAGGTCATGGAATTCATGGAATGATGTTATAAGACATTTGTGGTGTTGTGCCAAGATCCAATCAAGAAGAATCAAGAATGTGGGAAGTTGCTAAATTAGGGTTTCGGTGCAAATTACCTTGTTTAGTGCCTAACTTCAAGGCCACATAAGTCAAGATAAAAGTTTCAAATGGATCTTTGGCCAACATGAAACTTGTATATAATCTAAATACCTTTAATTTGAGTATCATAAGTCCTCAAGGGGATTTATAGAACTCAAGTTATGGTCCAGACAAGCTACAAGTCCTCAGATGCTTCTGAAATTTGTCTGTGAAAATCATCTGACTTCAAGGATATTTTTGACCTAGAAAGAGGTTTCACCTGAACTTTTGGTCAACATGAAAGTTATTCCTCATGATCTTTGCTTTCTAAATTATACTAGAAGACCTCCATCTGATTTGTAGAACTCAAGTTATGAGGTTTACAAGTCAGGGGTATTTTGGGAAAGTGAGATTATAGGTCATTTTCAATCATAGGTCCATATCTCCAACTTGCAAGCTTCAAATGGAAATTTGTTCAACATGGAACTTGCTTAAAATGATGTTTTGAGTGCAACCAAGTGGTCATGAGAGTTTGGTTTGGTTCATATCAAAAAGTCACTTGAAATGGCTTGAAAATGAAGAAAATTCAAATATGGAAAGGAGGGAAAATTGACTTTTTGTGCTAGATGCCTCAAACCAAGCAAATGAGTACATTTTATGATTGGAAATTTCATTTTGAGCACTTTGGCACTTTTACATTTTTGATTTGAGGCACAATTCATTGATTTTCAATGTTGTTACTTCTTGAACAAGTCACATATCAAAATCAATTACCAAGGCAATTCAACACTCCTTGTTGGTCCAGAAACATTCACAAGGGATTTTGCAACTGGTTGGAAGCTTCTAGAGCAAGCTATGGCAAGGGATACACGACTGTTACATTTCAATTTTGAAGAAAAATCAAAAAATGTGAATGACTGTTTTGGGCTTCAATTTGGATCCAAAAGCCCATGAAATGATTCTATAAATTCATTAGAGCAAGTTCAGATCAAGGTTGAGCATTATTTCGCGCCAGAACCAGAAAGAGCAAGTGAGATTTCACAGCTGCAACTTGAAATCGAATTCTCAGATTGGAGCCAATTCAAGCCAAATTAAGGTGTGCAACCTCTTCCTTATGGATCATTGAAAGTTTTTGGAGCTTTTTGAAGCAAGCCACGAGTTCTAACTGCCTCTATTTCAAGATCTATACCAGGTTAGCATCTCTCAAAATTCAGCATGATCTAGCATGATTTAGATAGTTTTATACTTGTGGTTAGGATCTACACAAGACATAGATCGTTTTAGGCTTGATTTGGACTCAATTGGTGATGTTTGAAGATGACATGTAAAATCTGTTTGGACCTGAATCTCTTAATTCACGAGGAGTTAATGCTAGATGTTTAGATTAGGAGGATGTAGGCAACATGAGGATGATTTCCATACCAATAGTTTGGATTTTAGTGATGATCAAAGTTGACATGATTTCTGAAAATGGATTCGTATTTTGAAACCTAGCACGATCTAGAGGATTTTGAGTGGAGATTTGGAATGTACGTGAAAAACTGAGTTGAACTGGTATATAGTTTGTCATTTTTGGCTGTCTGCACCTGAACCCTCACCGGAGAATACAACCGGAGTCTTCTCTGGCCACCACCAACCACCACTCTGTTTCTCACTCAGGCGAGTTGGATTTATGAAGAAGATGATGTCTGAACCCTTAGATCTAGGCTTGACCTTTGACTGACCTGAAGATCCAACGCTTGTGTTTTAATCTGAGGAGAAGAAGTTTTAATTCAAAACACTGCTGTTTCATTAAATGGCGTGGCACCACCAGCGCGCTTGGATGGATTGACCAGTTGACTGATCCTATGGCTCTCATTATTTCGCAGCTTTAATTCAATTTTTATTTTCATTTTGTTTTATTTTAATTGTTTGTTGATTCCAAAAATCATATTAATTCCAATTTTTATCCAAAAATTATTTTAAAAATATCCTCATGATCCTTATGTAATTAATGATTTTCTGGGATTAACAAAAGGTAATTCCATGCATTTTTCAATTTTATTTGATTTTTCACATTTTATTTTGGTTCTTTATTTTTGCATAATTCTCCATCTGTTTTTATGAATTTTTTTCTTCCAATTGGTGTTAAGTTTGGCTTTGATTTTTTAGTATGTGTTAGGGTAGACATGTATGTTCCCTTAGAATTTTTGGTGGATTTTTAAAACAACATTAGGTTCTGTTTTAGGTATTGAGATTAGGACCCTCCCAAACTTGTGGATTCATTTGACCTATCTCAATGTAGGAATTGTTTAGATAACTTAGAAGTTGATTTATGCTTCAATCGTTTTACATTAGGTTGTTCAAACATGTATGTTCCCCTAGGAATTTTATTAGAATTTTGCAATGTAATTTTCTATTTTAATTGTATTTTGCAAGTTGCTTGTGTTTGTGGTTTCCTCTCTTGAGTGCTTTGGTTTGTTTGGTTTGGTTGGATGCTTTGAAGCTGGTTTAAGCTTGAGTTCTTTTTGGTGGAGCTTCTGGTTTCATTGAAGATGCTTGGGATTGAAGATTGAAGCTTGGAGTTGAAGGATTTTCCTCTTGTGGGGCTTTTGTTTAAGAGCTTAGAAAATTAGGGTTTTAGGAAGTGCCTTAGGCCTAGTTTTGATTCTTCCTTCAAACATAGAGTGCATTGTTTGCCTCTATTCTATCCAATTACATAAAGTCCTCCTTGGGAAGCTCCATCTCTCCTTAGGAGGGATGAGTGGTATGCCCAAGTGAGTAGAACTTTGAGGATACCTTTCATTTGCAATGTTGAGTTCTTAGTGATTTCCTTTGGTTGTCATTAAGTTCCTTAACATTATAACTTGATCTTGATGATTAATCCTTCTCTTAGAGTGTGCTTGTTGGAGCTTGAAGATAGAAGCTTGCTTGAAGATGAAGCCCTTGCTGTCAACTTTGCTGTCTTTTCAGCTTTGCTGTTTAGAGCTGTTATTGCTGTTTGCTGTAAGAGTTTGGTACTGCTGCTTGGGCTGCCTCCTCTGTGTCTTTTGTTTTTCTCTGTATTGTCTGTTTGCTTGTGTTGATTACCTATAGGTTTGAGGTGGAGCCTGTCTCCTCTTGCCTATTGTTTTTTCTCTTGCCTCTCTGGTATTGTTGCATTGCATACATTTTACTGTTTACTGTGTTTGCTTGCTATCTTTTGCTGTTTATCCCCTAGGATCTCTGATTTCCTCTGTGCAAGAGGAAATTATGACAAACATTAGGTTTTGAACCATGCATGATAACATTAGTTTAGTTTCCCTTTCAACCATAGGCTTTTTAGAGCGTCTTTCTCTTCTCATCTCAAAATAATTCAAAAAAACACAGTAATAAGGATAACGCGTGCTGTACGTTACAAGCCTTAAGCTATTTGAGAAAAGGTTGCTGGAGGGTCACTCTTCAGTAATCTGGTTGCTTAGTGTGGTACCCTTAGGGTGACATGCGACGTAGTCACTCTCAGATCACAAGTCTTTAGTGCAGTACAAGTTGCAAACAGACTAAAAAACATTTCTTTCGTAAAAAACTCAAACAAACATTCAAACTCTGTTTTTGTCCTCTTGGACCCTTAATCAGGAAAACCCTTTCTTAAGGAGATAAAAAACTGTCAGACAAGCTTGTGTCTTCTGTAGCCCGAACTACGTTTGCTCTGATATTTCATGCCATATGAAAGTACGTAGGCACGAGATGCGATATCTCGGCGAGCAACCTTCCCCTCCTTTCCTGTAGGTAGGCGAACTACGTTGACTCTGATTTCTCGTTCCAGACGGGAATACGTAGGCATAAAGTGCGATACTTTGCCGAGTCATTTTCTTTTCTTTTAACCCAGACCTGTAGAGTAGATAGAATAACAAACACTTAGATAGAAAACAAGCGTGGATCCCATCGAGTACGACGGACGTGAGGGGTGCTAATACCTTCCCCTTGCGTAACCGACTCCCGAATCCAGGATTTGGTTGCGACGACCATTCCTTTCCCTCTTTGCATTAGGTTTACTCTGAGCATTTCCTTTCCCTCTTGTGGGATAAATAACGCACGGTGGCGACTCTTCTGTCATAGCCGGCGCCGATTTTCGCAGTAGCGACAGCTGGCGACTCTGCTGGGGACATCCGGTTCCCTATGCGAGTCAATCCTAGCGCTTGTTTTCCCGTCTGGGGGTTTTGTATGTATTTACCTTTCTTCCTTTACTTTCAGTATTATATTATTGTTGTTGTGCTTGGAAGAGGGTTAGATTGAGAGATAAGTCGGACCTGGGATTGAGTTTGCACATAGACTTAGAAGTAGAGAGTAGTGGTTAGCCTGCTTGCTTAGCTCGCACCAGCTAGCCGCGAAATCTGCGCTCGGACGAGATTCTCTTTGATGCTTCTTGCCTGGCCCTTAGGGCTCGACAAGTTGTCTGACCCGAGGATTGTCGACTCTGAGGACCTATCAATTGGGATTCAGCTAAGTGAGGCCGCTTCAAGGGATGATGATGCCACACCTTCTGGGTATCGTATCATCGCTCTTGAAAGTCTGTGACGTTGAACCCGCATAGGATGTCGTACCTCGTCTGCGAGTTAAGTACATACCTGTGAGGGGTAGGTAGGTCTGTTTGCAGGAAACCTTTGACCTCAGAGTACCTGGTTTATCTCTGTCAGTGAGATGTGGTTACAGGGTTCTTTTGAGTGGTTGGTTTGGTTTGAGGCGAAGATTTGAATGGTTCTCAGGCTTCAGTACAGAGCAGCATAGTTCATCAGCATTGCACTTGATCTCCTGTTTGCATATGCATGTGCATTTTCATTAACGTGTATTTATGTTGCAGGTGTGATCATTCCCCTTTGATTCTAGTGTATCTTCTGGCCAGACATGGAGTCCATGAAGAGGACAGTTGCTTACCGGTTGCATTCGCCAGATATCAGTTCCTTGCTGGGATTAGTTGCTCTAGCAGATGAGAGAGTCAGGGCTGAGTTCAGAGTATCTTATGGGAGATTGCTTAGTTTGTTGTACAGACCTTCAGCATTTGAGACGACTGGGGTGTATACTTTGATGCAGTTTTATGAGCCTCAGCTGAGATGCTTCCTACTCCCCGACTATATTCTGGCACCCACTTTGGAGGAGTATTCTGCTATGTTGTGAGTTCCCGTGTTAGACCAGATGCCCTTTATACATGTTGATGTTGAGCCTGATTTGGCTACACTTGCTGAGATTGTCAGTTTAGACGCTTCTGAGTTCCCTGGAGGGTTGGTCAAGCTGAACGGAGCTTATGGTTTTCACCTGTCTGTCCTGGTTGAGAAGGCTACATAGTGCGTGAAGAGTGGATGTTGGGTTGCCTTCAATGCCATTCTAGCTGTCTGCATCTATGGGATTGTCTTGTTTCCCAATGTGCCAGATTTTGTTGACTCAGATGCCTTCTTGATTCTTGCTTCGAAGAATTCAGTTCCTACTCTCTTTGGCGATGTTTATCATTCTATTCACTATAAGAATGAGAAACGCCGTGGCAAGAATGTTTCCTGCTGTCTTCCTCTCTTGTACAGGTGATTCCAGGGGCATCTTCCGAAGACAGGACCTTTTGTTGATGTTGTTGATACTTTGGATTGGTCTTCCCGGTTGATGGGGCTGTCTGCTGAAAACATCATTTGGTTAGATCGAAGTATGCTTAGCACTGATATTATATATAGTTGCAGTGGCTTTCCGAATGTCCCTTTGATTGGACGGAAAGGCTGTATCAACTATAACCCTTCCCTGCTGGTGAGACAGTTTGGTTATGCCTTGAGAAATGCTCCTATTGAGGTTGAGATACAGGAATCTCTGTATCTCACGGGCTTATTAGACGAAGTTGTTTTGATCAGATTGAAACATGCATGGTCTAACATCCATAGGAGAGGGAAAGCTTTGCTAGGTAAGAGCATCAGCAAAGCTTATGATCCTTATTTGTCTTGGATCCACGAGAGAGCTAGGATGTCCTTGATGCCATATCCTGTTGTGGAACCTTTGTATCTTCCAGTGATTGAGGTACCTACTGAAGGAAAATTGCGATCTAAACGCAGCGGAAAACAAAAATTTTCTTTAGTGATCCTTACGAATGAGCATGGTCAGTGATAGAATCGTTACCTCTTTGTGGCGATTCAGATCTTTGATGCAACGATCACAAGCGTTGATGAAGTGCAACGCCTCTACTCAGTCCACACGAACAGCTTCCGGTCACAGTGCTAGCTGCTTACGAACGGAATTATTTGAGTGAGAAAAGAGAATCAAAAACGAAATTGCATCAAGTGAAAGCTTCATCACAAGGGTTCCTTTTATAGACTCTCTTGTGGGCTGCGGGCTAAAAACCCAATTCACATGATCCATAATAATATTATATATTATTATAATAACTATTATTATAATAAATATATTTATTTTATTATTATTTTATAACCATTATAAAATAACAATAATTATTATTATATTATCCGAATTTCTATTTTTCACTTATGTGCACCGTACCTTACGGTGTTCCTTTGATTTCTCTATCTCTCATCAAACTGTCCTTATGTGTGTGACCCTGTAGGATTTCGTAACGTTGGTAATTATATTAAATTATATATTTAACATAATAAACAGTAAGCGGTATCTAGCAACACATCACTGCTACCCAAGTCACGAAAATGTCATGTGATCTGACAAAACCTTTTTCGTGATAATATATGTTTGTACAATTACCCTTTTGCCCCTATGTCTATATTGAACACAAGGCATACACTGTGTCATCCTTGTCCAGTTCAATATTGGGCCCTTAGACATTTCTCCTGTTATGCAGGATTGGCAAATTCCATCTAGGACACTCATGTCCCTCAGCATGCTTTGTGGAGTGCCCATCAACTGTCTTTATGATCATCCAGTTACGGATAATGTTTGATCAGCAATAAAGCACCCGACTCTACATCTAGGGTCCATAGTGGTTTCAGGTCGAAGGGTGGTAATACACCATTATCACCATGAGAATAACTTATGACACTTTGCATAACATACTATGTAGTATTCTCATAGCGGGTCAATCCAGTATAAATATTACTCCTAATATTTATACCTATGTCAAGACTTGATAACTCTTTATCCATGATCCATGAGATGTGATCATCAGTCTATCTTCATAATAGTCTCAATGCTTTTAATGTTATCCCACTTTGCAATAAAGCTTGACTACGAATATTTTAAGAATAATGTCTTTATGTTTAATGGGATCTCATGATTAAGTCACACTTAATATTTCATTAAACAAACTAACTATTCTAGGGACTTTATTATTCTAAAAGACAAACATAATAAAGAAATGCCTTTTATTATTAAACGAATAATCCGATACAAGTACCAAAAAGTATTGGCCTCTAGGGCTTACACCAACACCTACTTCGGTGGAGATTGAGAAGTATAACAAATTGTTGGCTGAAAATGAAGAATTGAAAAAAGCCAATGATGAGTTAGAGAAAGAGATCTTCCAGTTGCGTCATGAGAAGAATGAAGCTACCTTCACTGTGAAGGAACAGACTGAGTTGATTAATAGGTTGGGTTCAGATTTGACTGAAGAGACCAACAAGAGGGAAAAAGTGGGAGTAGCCTTGAACGGCGTTAGCAAGGTGCTTGCTTCCAAGAAGGAACTCTTAAACAAAGCTTATTCCCGACTCAGCAAGTGGGAAACATTGTGGAATACCACGCTTACCAAACGGAAGGAGCGTGAGGATGAGCTGAAGCTGCAGATTGCCACGCTAGAGGCGCAGATTAGAGCCCAGGATGCCAAGATTGCTGAAGAGACATCACTTAGGAGCGCTGTTGAGCTTAGAGTAAGTGACCTTGGCAAGGAGCTGAGAGGTTGTGAATTGAAGGTCGGCTTCAAGAGATGTAGACTCGACGAGTGGTTTGGCGAAGGAACCTGCAAGGACGACGCCAAAAAGCTGAGATCCACTGTTGAGCGACATGCATTACTGATACAGAAGCTAATCTCCAGACTAGGTCATTCGGAGACATTGAGGATATTGGAAGATGTCAGAGCGCGCCATTTAGCCTGATTTATCTTTGCTTTGCTTTTGTTATCTGTACTTGTATTTTGACTATCTCCAGGCTTGTTGGCCGAGGTCTCTTCAGTTGTATTCAGTTATATCTTTGTACTTTGCCTCTTGGCATTTTTCTATGTATGAGGTTTTTCTGATTCCTTGCTTGCTTGATTGGGACTCCATTGTCGTGATGGCCTTCTCTCTGAAACTAGAATCGAGGGGGAATATAACCTGTAGCATACTTATACATTTGCATCTGCATACTCATATTGCATGACCGGTATTTTTGAATCTGTATCTTATTTCCTGCATCTCACAAGTTTCAGGATTGACAACCAGAGAACGCATCGTTATTCTACCAGAAACAACTGCAAGAGAATCATGGATCAAGTTCAAGTCGAGATGCAGGAAATTCGTGAGAAGTTGGCACTTTTCATGCAAGCAATGGAAACTGTGGTCAAGGGCCAGGAGAATCTCCAGACTCTGGTGCAATCGCTGCTGGTGCGGGCGAATGGAAATACTGGTTATCATTCTATTGGAACTCCTCGCAGGGAGGATGGGATACCTACAGTGGTCGTTCCCACAAGTGGTGGAGTTGGTGCAGGTGATGGCAATGGCAATGGAAATACTGGCGCTAGTGCTGGTTATGGTAACACCGATATTGGTAACACTGGTACTAGAAACGCTGGAAATGGTGATGGGAATGTTGTTAACGATACTTGCAATGCTGGAGATGCTAATCAAGGGTTCGGTGACAACAATGGTTTTGGAAACAATAACCAAGGGTTTGGCGTTGGTAATCATGATGGTAATTTTGGTTTCAACAATCAAGGCTCTAGCTACGATGGCTATGGTAACAACAATCAAGGGTATGGATACGGTGATATTGGCTTTGGTAACATGAACAACAACAGTGTTGGGATGGTGCCTTTCAACACCGGTTATAGACTAGGTGGGGTCAACCAAGGATTCGGTAACAGAGGACGGGATCCTATTTTCAATCAACAGGGATATGGCCGTAACGCTGGTTACGAGGGATATGGCAATGAGAATCTGAACTGGGGCGAGGATCACCAGGAAGATGCCTTCTCCGGACAAGGCATAGGATTTGAAAGGCCTAATGATAACAATAGGAGGTTCAAAATGCTGGAAGAGCAGATCAAAGGGATAGCCAATCAGAACTTTGTTGGGTTAGATATGACTACCATGGGACTAGTGTCTGGGCTGAGGGTGCCTTTGAAATTCAAAGCTCCAACATTTGACAAGTATAAGGGGGATACATGCTATAGAGTTCATGTATGTTCTTATTACAGAAGAATGTCTGCATACTCTGACAACGAGAAGATGCTCATGCATTTCTTTCAAGACAGTTTATTGGGACCATCGCTGGAATGGTACATGGGACTGGAGCCCACCCAAATTAGAAGCTGGAAAGAATTGGCTGATGCTTTTGTTAAACATTACCAATATAATAGTGACTGGGCGCCAAACAGGGTCCAGCTGCAGAGTTTTTCTCAGAAGAATGGTGAGAGCTTCAAGGAGTACGCGCAGCGTTGGCGTGATATTGCGGCTAGGGTTCATCCCCCTTTGGTTGAAAGAGAGTTGATTGATATGTTTATTGGAACATTCTCTGGAATGTATTACGACAAGTTGCTCAATGTCTCGATGGGTAGTTTCTCCGACATGATTCTCATGGGAGAACAGATTGAAAACAGAATTAAGATTGGGAAGATTCAGGCAGGTGAATCCACCTCAGCTGGAGGTGCAAGGAAAGCCTTTGGTGGAAAGAGACAAGGCGACGCCAGTGCGGTATATGGTGGTCGAGGTCGTGTGTTGCGCCCCAAAATTTGACCAACCGGTTCCCATATCTGGTTTATGTTTCGACGCATTTAGCATTCGCATTCGCATACTGCATGCATTGCAATTTTCTCAGTCAGATTGATTTTATCGGGATTGCAGCCCCTGGCGTTTCAGGCAGTTCAGGCCGGTTTGAATAAGCGTATTTTGAGAATTGGTGCTCGTTCCCTGTGTTTTCAGGCCATCTCGGTGCCCGGGTTTCGCTATGGTTACGCAATCGTTCTCTAATTGATTTAATCGGCTTCCTGGCTTTTTTTAGGATTTTTCTTTTATTTTCTAGATTTTTAATGCATTTAATAGAGTTTTTCAATAGATTTATTTGTTTTTAGATATTAAATAGGTTAGTAGTTTGTTTTATAGAATTTAATAGATTCTCATAAATAGTTTTTTAGATTTTTAAATAGATATTCCTCTTTTTTTTAATAGATTTAATAGATTTTTAATATTTTAGATATTAGTTTTTATACTTAAATAGAATAGTTTTTTTAAATAGATATTAATAGATATTACTTTTCTTTTAATAAGTAGATTTAATATAGAATTTAATAGGTTTTATATAGATTTTATTAGATTTTTGAATTGATTTTATAGGTTTACTGGGAATTTTAAATAGATAAATAGGTATTAAATAATCCTTTTCTGTTTTAAATAGATTAATTAGGGTTAATTTCGTTTTTAGGACTAATTAGGTTTTTCGGTATTAATTTCATTTTGTTTTAAGGTTAATTAGGGTTTTATTAGTAATTTTCGTTTAGTCTTTAATTAGATTTAATTAGGATTAATTAGGTTTTTTTGTCATTAATTTCGTTTAGCTTAATTAGATTTCATTAGCATTTAATTGGGTTAATTAGTCAGAGTTTATCCCTTAATGGTGGGCCAGGTGTCCAGTTCAGAGGCCCAGATCAAAAGTCCAAACTCATTGCCAAGTGTCAGTATATAAACGTGGCCACGCGTGTCATCAGGTTTTAGCCACTTCATCCACTCACTGCCAGCACAAAGATCCACTACCATCTCTCTCCACGTGTTGCTCTCTCACTCCCTCTCACTGCCACGCGTCTACCTCTGAAACCCGCCGGTCCCCTTCGCCGCCGGCCATGCAGCCGCCGTCACATCCGCCGTAACTTCTCGTCGGAGCTTCTAACCGTCGCCGGGAACGTTGAATTCGCCGGAAAACTCATCTGAAGCTTCATTTTTTCCAGAATCCCCAGAAATTACTAAGGATCTCCTTCCGATCTTCACCTCCATCCAAATCAACTATCATCCACCAGATTCATTTTCGTTGTCAGAGAACCAAGAACATTCATCCAACTCGTCAACTTGTTCAAGATAGATTTCCAGAAACCATTGTTGATCTTCATCTGGATTCTCGTTCTGGCATCAACCTGCTCGTCACCGTTCATCAAGATTCAGGAGGTTTTTTTTCCAGAAATCTTCAAGCGATTCTCAAGAACATTCCTCACCTCATCTCCAGATTTCCTCCGATCTCAAAATTCATCACCGTTCAGCAAGATCTCTAACGATCTCCATCAAGAATCTTCAAATCTTCACAGATACATCGCATCCTTCATCAATCTTACGAGCTAGCTTCAATCGCCTCCAGATCTAAACGTTTGCCCTTCGATGTCGTCATAGAGTTTTCCAGAACAACGATCGTCATTCACCAAGAACACCATCACGTAGTTTCTTCAGCGAGTATTTTTCCAGATCTTCCTCAAGACTCTCGTCCGAAGCTCAAGATCTTCGTTCGTCCGTAGATCTTCTCAGCATCATTATCCAGGTTTTCACATCTTCTCCTCTAACTAATTGCATTTCATTAGCTGGTTAGTTAGTAGGATTCAGGATTTCTGAGTGCTAGGTTTTGAGTTAGATTTAAGTTGCGAATCTTTTGAGAGTTGGTGGGGGAGTTAGGTTGATGAACATGTTCATGGTAAGGAGTTTTGAGAGAAGGTTATTGGATTGATGTAGGGTGTTAGGGTTGTTTCAGAGAGTGGGTTGAGAGGGATTTGCGGACGCCGTTAGGGTTTGGGAGAGAAAGAAGATGAATAGTAGTGAGGGATGTGAGGTAATCTAGGTTTTGCTTGCTAAAGCTGGTTTGAACTGGACTCGGGCTCAGGCCCATTAGGGGATTGCTAACCATCTCCCCCATGTTTTCCCAATCGCGCCCCCTCTCCCACATGTTTTCGTTTTGGGCCTTAGGCAGTTGCTATCCACACCCCCCAGTCTGGGGCCCAACCAGGATTACAAGGCGAATAATTGCTATTCGCCCCCCCCCCCCCCCCCCCCCCCCCGTTTGTATTTTCCTTGTTTTTCTTTAGTGTTTTTTTTCTGAAGCAGTCTGGACCCAACACGCTTGCTGTTGGCACCCCCTCCTGGGTCCAATTGTCTTTTTGAACTGCAGAAATTAATATTTGCCACACCTGTTTTTTATTTTTAATTGATTTCCATGTTTGCATATAGTTTACTCAATAAATCATAATAAATTGAAAAATGGTCATTTTTACATGGGATTTTTTCCCTCATTTTCATGAAAACATCAAGAAAATTATAAGAAAATAAAATTGGCATTTCATGCATTTTTTCATTTTTTGGTTTATTTTTACTTTTAATTGCTTTTATTTCATTTACACTTGGTATATGTTACTTGCTGAATTTAGTATGGCCATTGTATTTCATATTTTGTCGTAATTCTTTTTCCTATGGTTAGATTAGATTATTAGGTTCCCCCTGGAATTTTGTCACATTTTTGTGATTTAATCTTGTCTAGCTTTGAATAAAGAGCATTAGGGTGACTAGAATTAGGGTTAAACTTGACATAGGTGCATCATAACACTTAGATTTTGGGTTTTTAGCTTGAATTAGGAGCTGAGAAATATAGGGTATGTAGGGTAGATATATAAATCCCCTTAGAATTAATTTTAGGATTTTAAATAATATACTACTATTTTACTTGATTTTTGTAAATAGTGTGTTTGTTTGGTGTGGCCATTGTGGGCTTTTGTATTGTTTGCTTGGGGTTGGGCTTTGCTATGGGGTATGAGGCTTGGATTGGGCTTGTGGAGCATGAAGGAGCATAAGAGAAGATTGAAGATGGAGATCAAAGTTGGATGCATGAAGATTCTTGTGCTTGAAGATGTTTTTTGAAGACATAGGAAATAGGAAAAATAGGCAGAGCTTTAGATTAGACTGATCTCTTTCACAAACATGGAAAGCTTCTTGTGCTTCCATTCCTCCCAATGACTAAAAGTACTTCTAAGATATTCACATCCTTCCTTTGGAGGGATAAGTGGCTTATCTTAGAAGTAGAACTTTGAGGGAACTAGTCTCTCATGATGATAAACACTTATAGGCTTCCTTTGGTTGTCAATAAGCTGTTTTATCATTCCAACTTATTCTGTTAAGTGATTCTCTTCTGGAGTGCTTGCCTTGAAGATGGAGCTTATCTAAAGCTTGGAGGCCATTGGAGTTTGATTTTGGGATTCAGTTAAAGGTTGTTGTTTTTGCTGTTTATCAACTGTCAGAGTTTGATGTTTTTCAGAGCTGCTGCTGTAGGAGCGGGTGTGCTGTCAGAGCTGGTTTTGGGGCTTATTTTTCTTTGTTGTATTGTCTGTTAATTTTCCCCTTAGGTTTGAAGTGAAGCTGTTTCACTTTGCCTATTGTTTTCTCAGGTTCGAGGTTGAGTGGGACTCCCTTGCCTCGCTTGTACTACTGCATCTCATGCATTTTACTGCTTTACTGTATATATGTTGTTTCTTTTCCGTTTATCCCCTAGGATCTCGGTTTCTTTCTGCGCAAGAGAGAAATATGACAGACATTAGGTGTTAACCCATGCATGACAACATTAGGGTAGTTTTGATTCCCGTTTCAAACCCTAGGTTTTAGAGTTCTTTCTCTTCTATCTCAAAATCATCCAAACACAATAATAAGATTTCAAACATCAATAAAAGACAGTTCTTGCGTAAAAGACTGAAAACCAATCAAAGTGTCATTTTTGTCCGCTTGGACCCGTAATCAGGAGAAAACCTTTTTCAGAAGGATAAAAGATAAACAGACAAATCTGTGTCTTCCGTGGCCCGAACTACGTTTGCTCTGATCTTTCATGCTGTATGAAAGTACGTAGGCATATGATGCGATATCCTAGCGAGCAACCTTCCCCTCCTTTCCCGTAGGTAGGCGAACTACGCTGACTCTGATTTCTCGTTCCAGACGGGAATACGTAGGCATAAAGTGCGATACTTTGCCGAGTCATTTTATTTTCTTTTAACCCCAGACCTGTAGAATAGATAGAATAACAATCTGTACTAGAAAACAAGCGTGGATCCCGTCGAGTACGACGGACGTGAGGGGTGCTAATACCTTCCCCTTGCGTAACCGACTCCCGAATCCAGGATTTGGTTGCGATGACCATTCCTTTCCCGTCTTTGCGGTAGGTTTACTTCGAGCGTTTCCTTTCCCTCCTTTGGGATAAATAACGCACGGTGGCGACTCTTCTGTTCAGCCAGCACCGATTTTCGCAGTAGCGATAGCTGGCGACTCTGCTGGGGACTCCAACGGTTCCCTACGAGAGTCAATCCTAGCGCTTGTTTTCCCGTCGTGGATTTTGTATGGATTTACGTTTCTGTATTTTACATTCAGCATTATATTATTGTTATTACTGCTATGGGTGGAGGGGGGTTCTATGATTGAGAGATAAGCCGGACCTGGGCTTGAGTGCACCTAGAATTAGAGTGGAAATTAGTGGGCGCGTGTATGCTTTGCATGTACTAGTGTCTCATGAAATCCACGCTCGGACGAGGTTCTTCTGGTTGACTTCTTTTTCAACCCTTTGGGTTGAGAGGGTTGTTGGTTAGTTGGATTGTCGACTCCGGGGACCGATCATTTGGAAGTTGGCTAAGTGAGGCCTCTTCAGGACATGATGATGCCACACCTTCTGGGTATCGTATCATCCGTCTTGAAAGTCTGTGACGCCAACGACCGCATAGGATGCCATACCTTGTGTCCGTTATTAGGACACCTACCTGTGAGAGGGGTTGGGACATGCAGGTAACTTGACCTCCAGATTACCGGTTTTCTTGATTGAGGTTCAGTGGTAGTTGAGGACAGTGTTATTGGGTATGTCAGAGACCGGTTGGAGCATTGTGGATGGTCTTGAGCAGTTTGTGGGTCTATTTGAGGCCAACATCGTGGATTGGGCTTCTCAGCCAGGGGCACTTGATCCCTTATTGCATTGTTGCATACTGCATTGTTGCATACTGCATTGTCGCATACTCATCCTGCATATCATTAACGTGTGTCTATGCTGCAGGTGCATTTTCATACTTCCCGATTCTAGTGCTCCGGACTTCTATCTGTCACCATGAGTACTTTGAGGAAGACTGTTGCGTATAAGTTGCCTAACCCTGATGTGACTTCTCTGCTGGGTCTGATTTCCCTAGCTGACGATGATGTGAAGAGAAGTTTTAGAAAGAGTTATGGGAAGCTACTGAATTTGGTTTGCAGACCAACCACATATGAGCTGAATGGGTTATACACATTGATGCAGTTATATGATCCCTCCTTGAGGTGTTTTATGTTCAAGGACTTCATTTTGGCTCCGGCCATGGAGGAGTACGCTAAGTTTCTAGAGTTGCCAGTTCAGAACAGAGTGCCCTTCATTCACATTGACGCTAAGCCTAAGCTGGAAGACTTGGCTGTTCCCTTGCATATGGATCCTGCAGAGTTGTTGTTGACTTCCTGGCATGGAGTTTCTGGGTTTGCTCTCAAATTTTTGGTTGGCAAAGCTCAAGAATATGCCAAAAGTGGCTGCTGGATTGTGTTTAACGCTGTTCTTGCTTTGTGCATCTATGGGATTATACTGTTCCCTAATCTCCCTGAATTCGTTGATTTGGATGCATTCTACTTGTTTGCTGCAGGCAACCCGGTGCCTACCTTGATTGGGGATTTCTATCATTCGTTGCATTATAAGAATGAAAACAGAAGGGGGGAAAATGTCCATTGTTGTGTACCTTTGCTGAATATGTGGTTTGAGAGCCATCTGCCCAAGAAGGGTCCTTTTGCTGAATCTGCACATATAGCTGAATGGTCCGAGCGTCTAATGGGACTTTCTTCAGAAGACATTGTATGGTTTGACAGAGACTTATTGGGGTCAGAGATTATCTTCAGTTGCGCCGGGTTTCCTAACGTTCCTTTGATTGGAAGGAAGGGTTATATTAATTACAACCCATCTTTGTTGGTTCGACAGTCTGGGTATGCTTTGAAGAGTCCACCGAAGGAGGAAGAAATACAGGAATCTCTGTATTTCACTGGTGACCTGAGCGGGGAATTATTGGCCAAGCTTCAGCACGCTTGGAATCATATCTGCAGAAGATCGAAACCATTACTAGGCAAGAATGATTGTCAAGCCTATATGCCTTACAAGATGTGGATTCAAGAGAGGGTAAGACAGGTGCAGATGCCTTTTACAGCAGTATCACGTCCTGTTCCCATTCCAGTCGAGGAACCAACTACTGTGGCTATCGAGGTCTATGAGCAGGTAGTAAGAGAAAAAGAAGGCCTGAAAAAGATCAATGAAGAGTTAGAGAAGGAATTGGCTCAAATCCGGAGTGAAAAGAACAAAGCTATGTATTCCTTCCAACAGCAGATTGAGTTAGTAAACAAGCTAAGTGCCAAACTGACACAAGAGACAAAGAAGCGTGAACGCCTGGGAAAAGACTTCAGAAGCTCTCATGATATGTTAGAGTCCAAGAAGAGGTCACTTGATGCCGCCTACCGGGAAATCTCTTCGTGCAACAGAACGTGGAATGCTACGCTAACCAACAACAAAGAGAGGGAAGACAAATTGAAACAGCAAATTTCCGAACTCGAAGATCAGTTGAAGGCTAGCCAGAGAAAGTATGAAGAGGAGGTTATGGTGAGATATGGTCTTCAGAACTCATTGAACAAGGCTATCGAGCGCAAAAAGGAGGTTGTGTCCCAGAAGCGGAAGTTAGATGATTGCTTTGGAGAAGGGGCACGGGAGGAATCTATTGGTGATTTACGACGTGTTCTCAAGCGAAGAGATCTACTTGTCGAGGGATTTCTTACTCAACCAAATCATCCCAAGACTAAGAGATTATTAGAGGAGTACCAGGCGTATGGTCGCACTTGACTATCTCATGTATTGATGTGTATGCTTTATTTGCATTGTGCTGGCCATCACCAGGATTGTTGGTTGAGGTCATGCCTTCTTATTGTACGCTCATTAATATTGTATTCCTGGGTTGATGGGATTTTTTGCAATGTATGAGATGTTTTTCTATGATTGGGTTTCGAGCTTCTTATTGCTATCACCGTCACCGCACAAGCACATTGGCACTAGATTTGGGGAGTGATAGTCCCTAATGCATAGACACATGTTGCATTTGCATACACATTCATATTGCATTTACCAGGTAATTATTGAACTGTATCTCATTTCCTGCATCCCGTCAGGTTCTCCAGGATTGAAAGTCAACGTCTTCACCGATACTCTACTCGTACCAACTGCAAAAGAGTCATGGACCAGATGCAAAACGAGATGCAGGAGATGCGTGAAAAGCTGACGCTGTTCATGCAGACGATGGAGACAATTGTGAAGGGGCAGGAAAACCTGCAGACTTTGGTGCAGCCATTGCTGGCGAGAAGTGCCGGGAATGGAAACGAAGACCACAATTATGTACGTGTTGAAACCATTCATGGGGATGGTACTCCTACGCCTGTAGCTCCACCTGTGGTGAATATACCTGTTGTGAATGTGAACAATGGCGTTGGCGCCGGGAATGGTAATACAGGAATTGGTAATGAGACTGTCATTAACAATGTTGGATTCGGAGACGCCAATCTGGGCGGTGATAACAATGGAGGTAGTGGCTTTGGTAACAACGGATTCGACTATAACGAGCAGGGGTTTGATTATGTCAACCAGGATGGGAAGTTCGGCTTCAACGCTCAGGGTTTTGGATATGATGGTTTTGGTAATGCTAATCAGGGCTATGGTGGATTCGGTAACGGAAATGGCGCTGGAATGATGCCTTTTGGACCTGCCGAGGTCACTCAAGGGTATGGTAACAGAGGACGGGGCCCTATGATGAATCAGACTAGATTTGGTCGTAACAATGGGTGTGACGGGTACGGAAATGAGAATGTTAATTGGGTGGAAGACCAACAAGAAGATGCCTTTTTTGGTAGGGGTATGGATGGACCTGTGGATCCTGTTCAGAGGATCAAAATGCTTGAGGAACAAATGAAGGGTGTAGTGAATCAGAATACTTCTGGTTTAGATATGACCACGATGGGATTGGTGCCTGGCTTAAGGGTACCGCTGAAGTTTAAAGCTCCCACCTTTGATAAATATAAGGGAGACACTTGTCCGAAGGTGCATGTTCGCTCTTACTACAAACGGATGTCCGCTTACTCGAATGATGAAAGAATGCTGATGCATTTCTTTCAAGACAGCCTATCAGGGCCGTCACTCGAGTGGTACATGGGGTTGGAGCCCACTCAAATCAAAACCTGGAAGCAATTGGCGGACGCTTTCGTCCTGCATTATAAGTATAACAATGATCTGGCGCCGAACCGAGTTCAATTGCAAGGTTTGTCGCAGAAGAAAGAGGAAAGCTTTAAAGAGTATGCACAGAGATGGCGCGATATGGCAGCAAGAATGCATCCTCCGTTGGCTGAAAGAGAAATGAATAGTATGTTCATTGGGACATTCACGGGGATATATTACGAAAAATTGTTCAATGTTTTGCTAAGCAGTTTTTCAGATTTAATTCTTATGGGTGAGATGGTCGAAGACAGTATTAAGGTTGGAAGATTCCACACAGGTGAGTCTGCCCCCGCAGGAGGTACAAGAAAAGCATTCGGCGGTAGGCGTCAAGGTGATTCTAGTGCTGTGTTTGGCGGCAGAGGCCGGGGCAGAGGACGAAGTCAGTATGCTCAGCATCAACAGGTAGCTAGTGTTACCATCCCTTTTTCACAACAGCAGCAGCCACAGCAGTAGCAGGGGAAGAATGCCGGCCAAAGAAGATTTCCGAATGCGAAGTCGAAAAGAGTGTTTGACGCGCCTCCTTCCATGTACGCGGAACTTTTTCAGACACTGTTGGGGATGAATTTAGTTGAAAAGAGGACCTTGGCACCGCCCACGGGACCAACCCTTCCTTATGGGTATGATGTTAATAAACATTGTGACTTCCACTCCGGGGCACCCGGGCATGACATAGAGGCCTGTCATGCGTTTAAACATAAAGTTCAGGATTTAGTGGATATCAAGGCTATAAACTTCGGACAGGCAGGCCCTAATATAGTACAACGGCCCATGCCCAATCATGGGGCAAATGCGATCTTGACGGAAGAGGACTCGAATCTGGTGACGAATGTTGATGAACTGAAAACACCGTTGTGTGAAGTAAAGAGCAGGTTATTGAAAGGAGGTGTGTATCCGGGCTGCGATGAGTTTTTTCTAGAATGCTGGACCCAAGCTGGGGGTTGTGCTGAATTGAAGAAAGGTATTCATACCTTGATAGATGAAGGCACATTGCAATTTGATAGAACGACAGTTGAGAAACCTACAGAGGTGTTAGCTGATGAGCAGAGTGATGTTGCTATGGTGACAATTCCACGGAAAACGATAACTATAACAGCGCCAGCCAGGCGGCCGACGATCACTATTACAAAGGCAGGGCCAGTCCCTTATGAGAGCACCAAGGCAGTACCATGGACATATGGGTTGGAGGCATATTGTGATGGAGAGAAAATAGAATTCAATGAATGACCAGCCGGGGTTGTGGACAATGTCGTCGGGACTGGAGAAATGACGAGAAGCGGGAGAATTTTTATATCGCCTGAGGTAGAGGAAAAACGACTGGAAAAAGGTAAAGGAAAAGTGAATGAGAGTACTCCTGTGTAGAGGAATGAAAAGGAAATGTCACTGAAAGATGTAGAAGAGTTTATGCGTCTTATCCGTAAGAGTGACTATAAAATCGTCGAGCACCTTCAACAAACGCCGTCGAAGATCTCCATATTGTTGCTGCTATTGTGTTCCGAAGCCCAGAGGAATGCATTATTGAAAATTCTGGACACATCGTTTGTACCCCAAGATGTTTCTGTGAATCAGTTGGAGGGGGTGATGGCGCACGTGAACGCAGGCCATAGTTTAGGATTTACGGATTTTGATTTGACCCTGAGGGGAAGAGAGCATAATATGGCGCTACACGTCTCCGTTGAATGCAGGGGCACGGTCATGTCCCATGTGTTGGTAGATACCGGGTCTTCCTTGAATGTGCTCCCAAAGAAAGCAATGATGAAGTTGGATATCAGGGGGATCATTTGTACGCCTAGTGACTTGGTGGTCAGGGCATTTGATGGTACACGGAGGTCAGTTTTCGGATCCATAACCTTGCCTCTGCAAGTGGGGCCGGAGATTTTTGAAACTGAATTCTATATTATGGACATCCAGCCAGCGTACAACTGCCTTCTTGGACGACCATGGATCCATGGTGCTGGGGCAGTCACATCTACCTTACACCAAAAGCTGAAGTACATGGTGGGGGACAGTGTCGTCACAGTTTGTGGAGAGGAGGATATACTGGTCAGCCATTTGTCGTCGTTCAAGTATGTGGAAGTCGACGGCGAAATCCATGAAACACCCTGTCAAGCCTTTGAGGGGTTGCGCATTAAGGACAAAGTTCCAGGGCCAAGCAAAGCATCAGAGGTGGAAGTGTCGTCGTACAAAGAGGCCCAGGCTCTAGTGAAGACAGGCGAGACCAAGGGCTGGGGCAAGGTATTGGATATTCCCGTGAAAATGGACAGATTTGGACTTGGATATCATCCTTCATCATCAACGCCTACTGCAGGGGCACCCCGTTTCAAAGGACCAATAACAATTATGGCTGGTGGGGTATATCACAAGACCATCAATGTTGTTTCAGATTCCGAGGAAGGAGACAACGATTGTGACATGGACGCCTGGATTCAGCCGAGCGTGCCAGGACAAGGGCTTTGCAATTGGTCTATTCAGGAGACTGTTCCTATGACAACTAAACAGTAATGCTTTGTTTTCTTAATTGTTGAACAATCTGGTGTCCTACCCGGGGCATCGTGATTATGCTTAGGACCATTCTGTTATGTACATTGCACCGTTTAATCGTTAAATAAAAGGCATTTTTTCATGTACAAATATTGAGATCTCTGTTTTTCCTGTTTTATTTTTACAATAAAATGGCAATGTGGTTATTCGCTTTATACAAATTTTGAAGCATTTAACCATTTCCTTGCAGGATTACATTTTCAGATGACATCTATGAACCACCTATGACTCACTTCGACTTCGAGCACCCGGTATTTCAGGCCGAAGAAGAGATTGTCGAAGACGGCAACGTGCCAGAAGAGTTGTCTTGGTTGGTAAAACAAGAAGAAAGAATCATTCTGCCTCATGAGGAAGTCATTGAGATTATCGATTTGGGGTCGGAAGGGGTTGAAAGGAACATCCGTATAGGGGCTGCGCTGCAGAGCGACGTCAAGCGAAGATTGGTTGAAATGCTCAAAGAGTACAGTGATGTATTTGCTTGGTCGTACGAAGATATGCCCGGGCTGGATACGAATATGGTTGTGCACCGTCTGCCGCTAAAAGAAGAATGCCCGCCGGTTAAGCAGAAACTCCGAAGAACTAGACCGGACATGGCTTTGAAGATTAAGGAGGAGGTTCAAAAGCAGTGGGATGCTGGTTTCCTAGCTGTTACAAAATATCCCTCATGGGTCACTAATATTGTGCCAGTGCCAAAGAAAGACGGTAAAGTGAGAATGTGTGTAGACTACCGTGATTTGAACAAAGCGAGCCCGAAAGATGATTTTCCACTTCCTCACATTGATGTGCTGGTCGATAACACCGCTCAATTCTCCGTATTCTCCTTCATGGATGGCTTCTCGGGCTATAATCAGATTAAAATGGAGCCAGAACACATGGAGAAGACTACCTTCATTACGCCCTGGGGAACATTTTGTTACAAAGTGATGCCCTTCGGATTGAAGAATGTTGGGGCAACGTATCAGCGTGCAATGACGACTCTCTTTCATGACATGATGCATAAAGAGATCGAGGTTTATGTTGATGATATGATTGCCAAATCCCAGACGGAGGAGGAGCATTTGGTGAATCTGCTGAAACTATTCAAGAGGCTTAGGAAGTTCAGGCTGAGACTGAACCCTAACAAGTGCACCTTCGGGGTGAGATCGGGTAAACTATTGGGGTTTATCGTGAGCGAAAAAGGAATAGAGGTTGATCCTGCGAAAATAAAAGCAATACAAGAAATGCCAATGCCTAAAACAGAAAAAGAGGTACGCGGGTTTTTAGGGAGATTAAACTACATCGCTCGGTTCATATCTCACCTAACAGCTACATGTGAGCCATTATTCAAGCTGTTGAAAAAGGACCAGGCTGTGACCTGGAATGAAAATTGTCAAAAGGCGTTCGATAAAATAAAATAGTATTTGCAGGAACCTCCTATTTTGATACCTCCAGTAGCAGGGAGACCCTTGATTATGTATTTGACGGTTCTTGAGGGGAGTATGGGTTGTGTTCTCGGTCAACATGACGAGACAGGGCGTAAAGAGCATGCGATATACTACCTGAGTAAGAAGTTTACTGACTATGAGTCTCGATACTCAATGCTCGAAAAAACTTGTTGTGCGCTAGCCTGGGCCGCCAAGCGTTTGAGGCAATACATGCTAAATCATACAACCATGCTCATTTCGAAGATGGATCCTATCAAATATGTATTTGAAAAACAGGCACTATCGGGGAGAATTGCCTGTTGGCAGATGGTTTTGACCGAATATGACATCCAGTATGTTTCATAGAAGGCTATTAAAGGTAGCGTCTTGTCAGAGTACCTTACGGAGCAGCCTGTTGAGGACTACCAATCGATGAGGTTTGATTTTCCTGACGAGGATATCATGTACCTAAAGATGAAAGATTGGGAAGAACCGTTGCCGGATGAAGGACCAGAATTGGGTTCCAAATGGCAGTTGATATTTGACGGAGCCGTAAATTCCTATGGTAGCGGAATAGGTGCAATCATCACTACTCCACATGGGTTGCACATCCCATTTACTGCTCGATTGACCTTTCCGGTTACCAATAATGAAGCCGAATACGAAGCTTGCATTATGGGGCTTGAAGAAGCCATTGATTTGCGAATCAAAAATCTGGATGTATACGGAGACTCAGCTCTAGTGGTAAACTAGATTAAAGGAGAATGAGAGACACGTCAGCCCAATTTGATACCATACATGAATTATGCAAGGAGATTGTTGCCTTTCTTCGACAAGGTTGAATTGCATCACGTACCGAGGGCAGAAAATCAAATGGCTGACGCACTTGCGACCTTATCTTCCATGTATAAAGTTAACTTCTGGAACGAGGCTCCCCGGATTGTTATCTCTCGGCTCGACAGGCCTGCATTCATATTTGCCATTGACGAGGCTCCCGATGATAAACCCTGGTATTTTGACATTCAGAATTTCCTGAAGAACAAGGAATATCCGGCTGGGGCATCCAGTCGAGACCAGAAGACTCTTCGGAGATTGGCTGGAAATTTCTATTTGAATCCTGACGGTGTCCTGTACAAAAGAAACCACGACTTGGTGTTGCTACACTGTGTAGACAAGAAAGAGGCGAAGTTGCTCATGGAAGAGATACATGAGGGTACGTATGGTACACATGCAGGTGGGCATGCTATGACGAGAAAACTGCTGCGGGCAGGTTATTATTGGCTAACTATGGAAACAGACTGTTTCAAGTTTGCGAAGAGGTGTCATAAATGCCAAATCTATGCGGACAAGGTCCACGTACCCCTAAGTCCTCTGAATGTGATGGCATCACCGTGGCCCTTCTCGATGTGGGGAATTGATATGATTGGAAAGATCGAGCCTACGGCATCCAATAGACACCGATTCATCTTGGTGGCAATCGATTACTTCACCAAGTGGGTGGAAGCGGCATCGTATGCCAATGTCGCCAAGCAAGTGGTCGCCAGATTTATCAAGCGAGATATTATCTGCAGATATGGAGTCCCTGAGCGGATTATCACCGCAACGGTTTGAATTTGAATAACAAGATGATGAAAGAGTTGTGCCAGCATTTTAAGATTGAACACCACAACTCTTCTCCTTACCGACCCAAGATGAATGGTGCTGTCGAAGCGGCCAATAAGAACATAAAGAAGATTGTTCAGAAGATGGTGGTGACCTATAAGGACTGGCACGAGATGCTACCTTTCGCTTTGCACGGTTATCGTACGACGGTACGCACATCAACCGGGGCAACCCCGTTCTCGCTGGTATACGGAATGGAAGCGGTATTACCGTTGGAAGTGGAGATTCCTTCCCTGAGGGTTTTGCGAGACGTCCAACTTGACGAGGCAGAATGGGTTAAAGATAGACTGAATCAGCTCAGTTTAATGGATGAGAAGAGGCTAGCTTCTCTAGCATACGGTCGGTTGTACCAGAGCTGGATGAAGAAAGCATATGATAAGAAGATACACCCTCAGAGCTTTTAGATGGGCGACCTTGTGCTGAAAAGGATTCTCCCGCCACAAACAGATCACAGGGGCAAGTGGACCCCTAATTACGAAGGGCCATACGTTGTCAGGAAAGTCTTCTCAGGAGGAGCATTATTGTTGTCCATCATGGACGGTGAAGACTTCACGTCGCCTGTGAATTCGGACGTAGTTAAAAAGTACTTTGCTTAAAATTGACCCGCTGGACAAAAAAAAGAGAGTCCAGGCAAAATGGGGCATCCCGGCGAACCAAAAACAGAATAAAAGGTTCGGGAAAAAGTTAGGGATAAAATTGAAAAGATGTACACCCGCGAAGTCGAAAACCTACACTGGGCGGCTTCGGCAAAAAAGGGTATCCCGGTGAACTGAAAACCCGCAAATGGCGGTTCACGCAAAAGTTAGGGATTTAAGAAGCAAATGACTGCGGTCCGAATTTGATGCTACATTGCTTGGTGGTTGGGAGAATACTTTGGGGGTTCGTTTATCAGATACAATCTCTTCCGAAAGTTGAATACCGAGAAAGCGCCAGAGTCAGGCGAGTCATAGGAGGATCAGCTCATGATGTTTGTCTGCACCACGTTGCCGACATATGCGCAAATTTGATTTGTCATTGTATTTATGCTTCCTGTGCATACTGGTATATTTGTTGTGCGTAACTTCCTCTTTTCAGGAGTTACATCCAGTGTACAAAACTCTTCCTATTCAGAGGCCTAATCAATAAAACATGTTATTCAGTATTTGATACTTGTTCTTTACTGTTTTGTATGTGAAAAACGCCAATGTTTTGATAAAACTAGCAGTTGCATAACGTTGCTGGCCCTTGCCAATAATTGCTAAAACTTTGAATTGACTGAAAATGATGTCACTGACGCTAACTTTAATAGATTTGATTGTATAGACTTGTTTTGTCTCGTTTATGGTGTTGCAGGGTTCTCGCCCATGTGAAGTGGACGATCGGAAAATTGTAGTCCTAACCAGAGGCTCTTGACGAAAAGACTTGATCATTATGTGATGTGAATCCCCAAGCATGGTCACACTTCATTCTCCGAAGCTGAGATGACACTGTTCCTTACTGAAGAAGGATCAATTTCCCCAGCTAGTCGCAGCGTATCCCCCATAAGAGTATCCGCATGAAAGCAGTCCATAAGATATCTCCAGCAGGTCAAGATTAATGCCCCCGCAGAGCGCATACTTCCCCGGGAGATCCAAATATGTGTATATGCAATCCCCAGCCGAGAGGATTCTCAAGGTGTTTGACCAAGTCAGAGTTGGTTCAGGAGGACTTTTCACTATAGAAGATGGTTTTCCTTTCTTCCCCACGGGTCATCGGGCCAGTAACAGGATGTTTATCCTCAGTATAGTGATAGTCCCGAGTTTGTAAACTGTGGCCAGATGGTTTATTTTCCCCAGCAGGGTCGTTTACCCTCAGCAGAGTTTGATAATTTTAAGCTTGTAAGCTGTAGTCAGACAGTGGTGTTTTCTCCAAAAGGATTCCTTATCCTCAGCGGAGTCTGTAATACCCCAAATTTTACCCTTTCTTTTTTATTTTTATTTTAAATTCTTATTAACTTAATAAATTAACCTTTTTTTTTAGATCTTGTTTTTTTAACTAATAATAATTTAATTAACCTTTTTTATAACTTTACTAATGTTTGTTTATTAACTTTTTTTCTATTTAGTTTATTTATTTAAATCATTTTAAGTTCTTCTTACTAACTTTTACGATTTAGATTAAAATTTAACTTTTTTTTCTTCTTTTGTTCAAGAGTAAATTTTTATAACTTTTTTTAATTAATTTCTAACACATTTTTTTAATCAAATTCTATTACCTTTTTAAAATTAAATCTTTTTTTCTAATTTTTTTAAAAAAATCAAATCTTTTTTCTAACTTTTTTAAAAGTTAAATCCTTTTTCTAACTACTTTTTTAAAGTTAAATCTTTTTTCTAACTCCTTTTTAAAGTTAAATCTTTTTTTCTAACTCTTTGTAAAAATTAAATCTTTTTTCTCTAACTTCTTTTTAAAAATTAAATCTTTTTTTTCTCTAACTTCTTTTTAAAATTAATTTTTTTTTCTAACTTTTTTATTTTAAAATTAAACCTAAATCTTTTTTTGACACCTTTATTTTTCAAATTAAAATTCTAAATTCTTTTTAAAATTAAATTCTAACGCCCTTTTCTTTTTCTTTTTTTTTTAAATTCTAAATTCCTTTTAAAATGAAATTCCAACAGTTTTTAAAATAATTCTAACACTTTATTTAAATCAACATTCAAATGTTTTTTATTTTAAAATTCTAACTCATTTTTTTAAACTTAAAACTCTAATTTTTATTTAACTTGAAACTCTAACTTTCTTTGCTAACATTTTTAAATTTAAATCCCAACACTTTTTTTATCAAATCCAATCACAATAAATCACAAATGGGGCAAAATAAAATCAATCAGATCATATCATCATCATAAGAAAATTAGATATAAATATCAACATCACCATCATTGAATCAAATCTGAAATAATCATAAAAATTCATTCAAATCAAATCAGAGATTGAAAAAGATTAAGATATTCAAATCAAATCTGAGATTGAAAAAGATTTTAAAAAATCAAGTATAAAAGGACCCTCAGGAGCAACAAAACGGGAGATCGGCAAGCATCAAAGAGTCTTGCAGTCTTCATCAAAAGTAACTAACTCTTCTTTTCTTAAAAAATTTCTAATCTTATGTTTGTTTTTTTTCAAGAGTTTTAACTTTTTTCTTGAATTAAAATTTAACCTTTTCTTTTTTATTTTCAAAACTTTTTTTTCAAAAGCAAATTTCAAAGTTCTAATTTTTTGCTAACTTTTAATTCTAACTTTTTAATCACATTAAAGTTCTAACTTTTCCAAATCTCACAAAAAAAAAACCTAATTCCATTCTAACTCTTTTCTTATTACCTAAATTCTCATCGTCTCAAAACGTTCATCACTTAACTTCTAATTATCGTCAACTCCAATTTTCATCCTTCATTCCTAACAGTATTCTTGATTATCCATGAACCTGTTCACTAATATTTATTTATTTATTTTTGTATTTATTTTTATATTTGTACATAATCTGACATCATCGTTGCTATTTCATATTCCATTATCACTTGTATATTATCATCATCTTCATTGCGTATCAATTTTTATTGTTTATTAATTTTTCGCTAACATCCTCATTTTTAAGATCCAAATTTCTAACTTTTTTTCTTGTTTCGTTAAAATTATAATTTTCTACTTAAATTCCTAACATTCCCGTCTAATTTTTTGTCTAACCCCGTATACTAACAGTCTCTGTTTGTTTTGGTTTTTTGCAGCTGACTAAGTTCAATTGATTTTATTTTCAGTTTAAATATTCAATTATCATATTTGTAACTGCTTATGGGATGTAATTTTGCGAGACAATTGTCGCATTTATCTTTCCGCACTTTATTTTCTGGCGTTGTATGTATATTTAATTTCATCGCATCTTTATAATTAATTTCACATCCGAAGGTTAGGTCTAACCGTTTGGCCGCCACGCCAATAGTCCTCAACTTCAAACCCTTACAACTCTTACAAACCCTAATTTTCACAAGTGCCTCGCCACAGGCTAAATTACAATTTTACCCCTAGTATTAGGTCAAAGAGCCGCCGCGCTCATTTTAGGGTTTCCCGCCGCAGAATCTCTAACCTAAGTTAACCCTAATTACAACTTAACAATTCAACGTAGAGATTTGGAGTTTCTACACTCCACGTAAGCGTGTCCTTAAGATGCGTTTATTCCCCTTGAGACCTTGACCACAGTCAAGAAGTCTCTAACCTCCCTTTTGAGGGGAACTACGATTACTCTGATTCCATTCCCGTAAGGATACGTAGGCACAAGATGCGATGTCTTGCCGAGTAAACTTAGAATTAACCCCTTAGGTCTCCCTTCTCACTTTTAATCCCTTTGTACATATACCTTAAGCAAATAAATAAAGCAAAATAGTAAACATCTGAACAAAAGGTTCATGTAGAGTACTACAGAAGTTTAGGGTGCTAATACCTTCCCTAAATTTAACCAACCCCCGAACCCTAGATCTTTCCCCGCATTGTGTTTACGATGCAAAATAGGTTTTCCCTTTTTGACCTTTTCCTTCGGATAAATCAAAGAGCGGTTGTGAATTGAATTGTGATTCCAACTAATCAATAGTTTGTGATCCTATTTCCACCGCAACAGAAAATGGCGACTTCACTGGGGACTTTCTAAACTTTTGAGGGTTATCCCTAATTTGTTCGTATTTTTTACTATTTGTTTTACTATTCATTTGCATGTATATATTGTACTTTGATTTTGGGACTGTTCCTTGTGTTGTGAGATAAGTCCTACGCCCGGACTAGTGACATTATTATAGGATGGGGATATGTTCGATGAGGCTTTTAGGGAGTTGAATCCCGACCAAGCTGATTCGAAAATCACCGCTCAGTTGAGACCCTTTCGAAAATGGTTCGGTTGAACGAGTTCAGTCGTGAAAACTTTTACTATTCTCAATTGGAGTCTGTGATACTAAGGACCGTAGTACCTTTACACCACCTTGGCCTTATTTAGGACGTAGTGCGGGAACTATGTGGGAGTAGTCCTACAATGGTTGCTACGCGATACTACACTCAAAAGAGGTTCTCTTGAGAATATTATTAACCCCCGAGTCAGTCGGAAAGTTGATAATATCCGAAAGATGGGCTGATGACTTTGGGCACTTTTTAGAACCTTGTTCTGCAGGTACAACTAACCTATAGTACACTCCTTTTTGGGATGGGTAGACCTTAACTCCGCTCACGTACTTTTAACCTAAGACTTTATGTGTTTTCATGCATTGCATCCATAAAGCATCATATTACATTAAGACTTCATGGAATTCAAACTCTATTTATGAACATTGCAAGATACCATGGATCACTCTAGGAGGCATACTTTGAAATTTACTTTTAAGGGTTTTAATTTGGAAGTCCTAGAGAAGCTAAGAGATTTGGTTCAAGATCAAGAAAAGTTCCAAAACAGATATGGAAGGCTATTGTCTTTGTTGAAGATTCAAGTAAACGAAGGACTTCTTGCAACTTTGCTACAGTTTTATGATCCAGATTATCATTGCTTCACTTTTCCAGATTATCAGCTTTTACCTACCCTAGAAGAGTACTCTCAGTTGGTGGGATTGCCGATCTTGGATAAGTCTCCATTCCCTTTCCTGGAGGAAGACCCTAAAGAACGAGATATTGCTAAAGCCATTTGTCTAAGGATATCCGATGTCAAAAACAATATGATCACCAAAGGGGGGACCTCCGGCTTTCCCAGGGACTTCCTAGTTAAGAAAGCCCAATTTTATGCCGATCATAAAGACATGTTTGCCTTTGAGACAATATTTGCCTTACTTATTTATGGGTTGCTGCTTTTTCCTAGTCTTGAGGGGTTTGTGGACCTTAATGCAATCAAGACCTTCATGAGAAGAAATCCAGTTCCAACACTATTGGGTAATACTTATCATTCAGTACATCTCCGAAACTTTCATGGTGGAGGAATGATTACATGTTGTGTGCCATTACTATACAAGTGGTTTATTTCTCACTTACCCAAGTCCGGTCCGTTCTGGAGACCTAATCAAGAACGTTGGTCGCAAAAAGTTATGGCTTTAACTCACTCTGATATTGATTGGTATAATCGCATGTACGATGGGATATCGATCATTGATAGCTGTGGAAACTTCAACAATGTGCCTTTGCTCAGTTTCAATGGAGGAATTAGCTACAATCCAGCCTTAGCTCGCCGACAGTTGGGATACCCCTTGAAGGAACCGCCTAAAAGTATTCATGTGGAGAAAATCTTTTTCGAAGACGACAAAAAGCTTCAAGATCAGATTCTATCTTCTT
The DNA here is from genome assembly GCA_963859935.3 of Lathyrus sativus. Lineage (NCBI taxonomy): Eukaryota > Viridiplantae > Streptophyta > Magnoliopsida > Fabales > Fabaceae > Lathyrus > Lathyrus sativus. The sequence goes on along the minus strand of OZ012740.1, from coordinate 180,001,328 downwards.
GGAATCATCTGCATAGGAAAGACAAAGAAAGTTTGGGAAGACCTAATTGTGTGTCCATGGAACCATACCTTCAATGGGTCCGAGGAAGAGCTATTGAGTTGAAGATGCCCTACTCTCGCCAAGATCCTTTACCTCAAAGAGAAGAACCTGTCCAGTATTTCATGACTGAAGCTGAGACCTTGAAGATCGCTTTAAATAGATCACAACGCGAAGCAGAAGCGTGGAAGAACAAATACCATGTGATGGCCAACGAGTACGAAGAACTTCAAAATCAGATTCAGTCAAAGAATGATGAGATACAATCCTACAAGAAGAGAAGGCTCTACGAATATTTATTTTCCTCCGGATCTCCGTCTGCTCACTGAAGTTGTGGAAGATGCTTCTCTAGGATTTTCTAGGCTTTTATTTAGCTATTTTGGTTGCAAGAATATTATTTGTAATTTGTCTTCAATGAATTAAAAGTTTCCTTGGTATTCCGCAATATTCGTAAATATTTGAATTCCATGAAATCTTCATTTGCATTCACATTTTAGCATCATACTTTTGCATTGCATGTGTCTCCCGGTTTCTCATACGCGGTTTTCTCACCTTCCAGTTTTGTCACCCTAAGTTCTCTGCATCAATACGACCCTTCAAAAGGATGGAAGATCAAAACCAAGAGATCAACCGTGTCAGCCATGAACTCGAAGATCTTCGAGGAAGTGTAGGGCAGTTTTTGGAGATGCTACGAGCTCTTAGTGTGAAGGTGGACGCTCAGTCTACTGTTGTTTCTGAGACTACTAATACCGTTATGGAATCTCAACCAGCTGTTACTGTCGAGAATGTACCTCTTCACGGTCTTCAATCCGGTTTGGTGCCTCCTAGTGCTCAACCAGTTCGACGAGCTACCTCTCCAAAGTGCAAAACTCCTAACCCCGACCATGGTAAAGGACCTGCACATTCGAGGAACCGCAAAATGGCTACTCCTCAACCTTGGCAACATCAGCAGAGTTATGTTCAAGGTTATCCGTTTCCATATGTTCAACAACCCTATGTAGCTACTGTTGCACCTCCTACATACCAGCCTGTGCAGTCAGCTCCGGTATATCAAGCACCGATTTATCAACAACCTTTCGGTTATCCGCCTATGCAAGTTCCTGTCAACAGTCAACGAGTGCCCAACGCTCCTGTTCACCAACAATCATAGAATCAGGTTCCTCATCCCCGTAAGAAGCAGTATAAACCTTGTCCTCCAATTCCTATAACTTTCACTGAGTTATACCCCCATTTGGTACAACAAGGTCTGATTACCACCCGTGCTTTGGGTCCTCCGCCTAATCCGTTACCTGCAGGTTACAACGCTGCCGCTCATTGTTTATTTCATGAGGGTGCGCCCGACCATGATCTAGAGAATTGCTACGCTCTTAAGAACTTTGTCAGAATTTTGCTAGAAACGAAGAAATTGTCTTTTAGCGATGCCCAGCCGAAGATCGAGACTCCTCTCGGGGTTCCCCGCTTGTCAAGCTTAGATTCTGCAAAGTATGTTGACCTCTCAGCAAATCAGCCGAATCCAGTAATTATTCAAAGGCCTAGCTCGCTTCATTTCAGTAACCCTCAAGATGATATGATCGGGGTCAACAAAGAATCTGGGAAAGTTATTTCGAAGCAACGATTGAAAACTGTTGAAGATGTGACCAGCATAACTGGGGCAAGCCATGACGACTCACAGTGATCATAAACCTGACGTCCTTTCCATTGAGGCTCCGCCAAAGGAAACTGTTACTCTTGAATGCAAGATTTCATAAACATTTAGAAGGATTTTTCCGACAGTTCATTTGTTTATTTATATGTATTTCTCTTTGATTAAGCATATTTAGCATGTACGAACTTGTTTATCTTTAATTAATTAATGCAACGCATATGTTTGTCTTGAATAAATCCATTCGTTTCACTCATTCAAAAAAAAAACGTTTTCATAAATCATAATGCCAGCTTTACCCGATCTCTTGTTCTGATAGAGAATTAGGGGGAGGATGACGAACCCAAAACGTCAGATTTCTTGTCGTATGCTTTCAATTAAAACCTGCTGATGATGTAAGGCATTGTTTCAAATCCCAAACACTGGAGATATAAGGATGTTAATCCCTAGTCAACCTTTTGAGCCTTGAAGTAGGATTTTTTTTCTTTCTTTTAAGAACCTTCATCCTAACCTGGGGCAGGGTAGGTTTCAGTTAAGCCGGTCGAGCGCTTAGATCCTCAAAAAGGAAGAGCAAACCTTCGAGAATTTATCCTTAGCATCTTAAGAAGTCCAATACAATGACTATCCCTCGGTTACCTAAGGAGTGGGGCAGTCACGAGCCTTTCAAAAAGATTTACACGACTTATGCATAAAAGAATATTCAAAAAATAAGAGCCCGCTAAGTCACAACCTATGAAGGAGACTTAGGCAAAACTGGGGCATCCCGCTGGACTCCAAAGTCAAATCAAAAGATGTTGCCCGGGCAAAAGTTAGGGAATAAAAGCAAAACAAGAGGGTACAATAAATAATCCCTAGTCGTGTGACCAATTGCCATTAGAAATAGGTGAGTGACTGCCATGTCCAAAGCCTTGATAAGTTCTCGACCATAGCAAATCCGCTTGAGATACGAGCGTTCGTATCCGATTAACTGAATTAGGATTGGAGAACATCACGAAGAAGGGGTGGGTACAAATATGACTTTGAGCCTATATCTTTTGTTTCTTAAACCGTGAACCGAGCCACAATACAACCTTTAAAAGACCTAATTGAAGTAGGACTTCGGTTGAAAGCTTACTCGACAAGATCACGTTTCCTGACTCCTACGAGCTATGCTCAGAAAAATTCATGTTGGCATTATAATTAAAACTTATATCCTGACTAGTGATTTCGGTCACAAGTTATTGCAATATCTTTTTCAAAACAAAATTCAAGACAAATATATGTGTACATTGACAAGCTCAGGATAGGCATTTCAGGCATGACGACTTTGCTTGATATCTTAGAGATTTACATATGAACATAACCCGTGGAACTTGAAGATCCTGCTGAACAGGGGCAGGCAGTTTCCCAATTCGCTTACCAACGCGAGTCTGACGTTCTTAAGAGCTATTTCTCAAAGATTTCGTCGTAACGCGATTAATTTGTGCCAGTTACGTCGAGACCTGACAAATCTCTCAAAGAGTTTGAGAACAATGGGGCAACCGGACTCCGTGTTCTCTATAAAATCCTCTTGAGATGACCATACCTCACAACGCAAATATCCTGGGGCACCGTGTTTTTTAAGAAAGGAAAACAACTGGCGACTACTATAAGGTCCTTCAAGATCAAAACCATGTGGTTTCGCAACTTTTCTTCATGCACCCGAATGGATTTTACTCACGGCGGCCTTCATTCCCCAGTAAATCTCAATGTTGCAACAGGCTCCTAAACTATTGCCTCATCACAATCCCCAGAGAGACTATAAGCTGACAACTTTTTCTGGGGTAACTCGAAAGTGTCCCTCAGGTTTTCTTCTCCCCATGTGAAGACGTGATACTGTGCACCCAAGCAGATTACCTTCTCCCCAGAGAATTCAGAACTTTAAAACCAGATTTGGTTCTACCATTGATCTTTCTTACCCATGATTGACGTATTGGTTGCAGAGAATGCAGGGTATCTCCGTCGAGATGTTTATTTCATCTCTCGTCCCGTCTCTAGTCTGTTTCGTCAGCATACGCAGGGGCATAAGCATCACATGCCTATTTCATATATTCATTTCACATACTCATTACATACTCATTCCATTACATCCTGCATATTTAACTACATAGACATTAACATACATTCACATTAACATATGCAGTAACATATGCGTTAGCATTCACAAGTTCATTGTGTCTCACCATCATTGGTTGTTACCGCCGAGTAACTGGGTTGGTCCATTCTCTCCAAATAGATTGTCAGCCCTAAGCATAAAATACATATGTGTTTCCAGTTTCCCCACAGAGCTCGATCCTCGTGGATGACGGTTACTTCAGCTATCTTTCCTCGCCAGGATAAGATATTTACCCTTCGAGTTCATTCCCTCGATGGAGTCTTGATTGCCATTTTTTTCTTTCTAGCTCGATCCTAGATTGAATCCCGGTCTTGTCGGTCGCCGAGCCCAACCGGACGTGCATTTATTTTGCACCGTCTAAAAATCTTCACCATACCTTGGCAGATATGCGACTGTTCTCGCCTGAGAAGCTTATCACTGTACCCGGATGTGCATTTATTTTGCACTATTTTTCAAGAAAATCAATCACAATCCTTTACAGATACACGCCAGTTCACGCCTGGAAATCCATCAGTACATCTTATAGCATCGGTATGCAACTGTTCTCGCCTGAGAAGCCTATCGGTACAACACTTTACAATCCTACAGCATCGGTATGCAACTGTTCTCGCCTGAGAAGCCTATCGATATAACAACCTTACACAACAAGATCATCAACTGTTCTCACCAGAGAAGCTTATCACAACCTTACACAACAGGATACGCGACAGTTCTCACAAGAGAAGCTTATCACAATCGATCAGCAACAGTTCTCCACCGAGAAGCTTATCATCATCTGTTATCACCTCTACAAGCAGTTCTTACATGAGAAGCTTATTATTGCCACTCTTGCAAATAAGCGACATTTCTCGCCTGAGAAACTGATCCTATCTTCGTTATGACTCGCAGCAAATGGCCATCTCCATCGAGCAGTTGGGCTTCCATTTTCCTTATCGTCTTGAAGCATGAGGAGGTTTGAACCGAATCATATTCAGGAGAGCACAGATCTTGAAGTATGAAGAAGTTCATTTACCCTTTAGTAAAAGAAGGAGCGGAATCATATTCAGGAGAACACAGATCTTGAAGTATGAAGAAGTTCATTTACCCTTTAGTAAAAGAAGGAGCGGAATCATATTCAGGAGAGCACATATCTTGAAGTATGAGGAAGTTCAGTTTACCCTTTTAGCGAAAGAAGAAGCGGAATCATACCCGACGCGCTGTCCTCGGAAGTATGAAGAAGTTTATTTTATCGTTTAGTAAAAGAAGAATCTGAAACGTATTCCAGGCACCGACCTTAAATACGAGAAGATTTGCATATCAGATAAGCAGCAGCCTCTTTATTTGAGTGCTTATCCGTTTTGGCATGTAAGTCCCTTCCAACTATAAGTGACAGTTCTCCCTCGAGAAGCTTATCAGGGCATTTCCCATCAAAGCCCATTTATTTTGGCATACAGCCGGTTTTTACCCTGTATATCTGATATGGATTTCTGAAAAGTCCATTCGATCCCATCACGAAGGATAGTTTATAGAAGCTTGGATGTTATTCTTTGCTCAATGCTCCAGCATTCTGTAATCAATCTGGCAGTCGTGTAGATCCAGTCTTATTGTTAGATATTCCCAAGTGGAGGCCATCTCGTAGGCGCCATCTCCATTTAGGACCATGTTCTAATCACTTTAAGTCCATTTATTTTGGCATACAGCCGGTTTCTTACCCTGTATATTTGCTACGGAGTTCCGAAAGGCCCGTTTGATCCTGTCACGAGAGATAGTTTACAGAAGCTTGGATGTTATTCTTTGCTCAATGCTCCAGCATTCTGTAATCGATCTTGCAGTCGTACATGATCCAGTTTTACTTTTAGATTCCCCAGTGGAGGCCGTCTCATAGGTGCCATCTCCATTTGAGAATCTCGTTCCAGTTCTAAAAATGACAATTGGTCGTGTTCGCACCAGTTGACCATCATTTTAGAATTCCCCAGTGTTGTACTGTGTCCCAGCGCGTCGTTTTCCCCAGTGTGTTCTTCTCGTAGCGTCTGTCCCTGTGTCGTCGTATTCGTCAGCATTTTCGCAATTCATCATTCCAGCATACGCATCATATCATTGTCTGCATTAGTTTGTTCTCGTTTTGTCTATAGCATTGCATATCGCCACATATAAGGGCAAAATTTTCGGTTATCTATATTTAAATCCCTCCACCATGATTCCTCGAGTCTCCGCCACTCAAATCATCCGGTGTAGCTATTTAAATAGGGGCAACTGTAATACCCCAAATTTTACCCTTTCTTTTTTATTTTTATTTTAAATTCTTATTAACTTAATAAATTAACCTTTTTTTTTAGATCTTGTTTTTTTAACTAATAATAATTTAATTAACCTTTTTTATAACTTTACTAATGTTTGTTTATTAACTTTTTTTCTATTTAGTTTATTTATTTAAATCATTTTAAGTTCTTCTTACTAACTTTTACGATTTAGATTAAAATTTAACTTTTTTTTCTTCTTTTGTTCAAGAGTAAATTTTTATAACTTTTTTTAATTAATTTCTAACACATTTTTTTAATCAAATTCTATTCCCTTTTTAAAATTAAATCTTTTTTTTCTAATTTTTTTAAAAAAATAAAATCTTTTTTCTAACTTTTTTAAAAGTTAAATCCTTTTTCTAACTACTTTTTTAAAGTTAAATCTTTTTTCTAACTCCTTTTTAAAGTTAAATCTTTTTTTCTAACTCTTTGTAAAAATTAAATCTTTTTTTCTCTAACTTCTTTTTAAAAATTAAATCTTTTTTTTTCTCTAACTTCTTTTTAAAATTAATTTTTTTTTCTAACTTTTTTTTTAAAATTAAATCTAAATCTTTTTTTGACACCTTTATTTTTCAAATTAAAATTCTAAATTCTTTTTAAAATTAAATTCTAACGCCCTTTTCTTTTTCTTTTTTTTTAAATTCTAAATTCCTTTTAAAATGAAATTCCAACAGTTTTTAAAATAATTCTAACACTTTATTTAAATCAACATTCAAATGTTTTTTATTTTAAAATTCTAACTCATTTTTTTAAACTTAAAACTCTAATTTTTATTTAACTTGAAACTCTAACTTTCTTTGCTAACATTTTTAAATTTTTAAATCCCAACACTTTTTTTTATCAAATCCAATCACAATAAATCACAGATGGGGCAAAATAAAATCAATCAGATCATATCATCATCATAAGAAAATCAGATATAAATATCAACATCACCATCATTGAATCAAATCTGAAATAATCATAAAAATTCATTCAAATCAAATCAGAGATTGAAAAAGATTAAGATATTCAAATCAAATCAGAGATTGAAAAAGATTAAGATATTCAAATCAAATCTGAGATTGAAAAAGATTTTAAAAAATCAAGTATAAAAGGACCCTCAGGAGCAACAAAACGGGAGATCGGCAAGCATCAAAGACTCTTGCAGTCTTCATCAAAAGTAACTAACTCTTCTTTTCTTAAAAAATTTCTAATCTTATTTTTGTTTTTTTTCAAGAGTTTTAACTTTTTTCTTGAATTAAAATCTAACCTTTTCTTTTTTATTTGCAAAACTTTTTTTTCAAAAGCAAATTTCAAAGTTCTAATTTTTTGCTAACTTTTAATTCTAACTTTTTAATCACATTAAAGTTCTAACTTTTCCAAATCTCACAAAAAAAAACCTAATTCCATTCTAACTCTTTTCTTATTACCTAAATTCTCATCGTCTCAAAACGTTCATCACTTAACTTCTAATTATCGTCAACTCCAATTTTCATCCTTCATTCCTAATAGTATTCTTGATTATCCATGAACCTGTTCACTAATATTTATTTATTTATTTTTGTATTTATTTTTATATTTGTACATAATCTGACATCATCGTTGCTATTTCATATTCCATTATCACTTGTATATTATCATCATCTTCATTGCGTATCAATTTTTATTGTTTATTAATTTTTCGCTAACATCCTCATTTTTAAGATCCAAATTTCTAACTTTTTTTCTTGTTTCGTTAAAATTATAATTTTCTACTTAAATTCCTAACATTCCCGTCTAATTTTTTGTCTAACCCCGTATAATAACAGTCTCTGTTTGTTTTGGTTTTTTGCAGCTGACTAAGTTCAATTGATTTTATTTTCAGTTTAAATATTCAATTATCATATTTGTAACTGCTTATGGGATGTAATTTTGCGAGACAATTGTCGCATTTATCTTTCCGCACTTTATTTTCTGGCGTTGTATGTATATTTAATTTCATCGCATCTTTATAATTAATTTCACATCCGAAGGTTAGGTCTAACCGTTTGGCCGCCACGCCAATAGTCCTCAACTTCAAACCCTTACAACTCTTACAAACCCTAATTTTCACAAGTGCCTCGCCGCAGGCTAAATTACAATTTTACCCCTAGTATTAGGTCAAAGAGCCGCCGCGCTCATTTTAGGGTTTCCCGCCGCAGAATCTCTAACCTAAGTTAACCCTAATTACAACTTAACAATTCAACGTAGAGATTTGGAGTTTCTACACTCCACGTAAGTGTGTCCTTAAGATGCGTTTATTCCCCTTGAGACCTTGACCACAGTCAAGAAGTCTCTAACCTCCCTTTTGAGGGGAACTACGATTACTCTGATTCCATTCCCGTAAGGATACGTAGGCACAAGATGCGATGTCTTGCCGAGTAAACTTAGAATTAACCCCTTAGGTCTCCCTTCTCACTTTTAATCCCTTTGTACATATACCTTAAGCAAATAAATAAAGCAAAATAGTAAACATCTGAACAAAAGGTTCTTGTAGAGTACTACAGAAGTTTAGGGTTCTAATACCTTCCCTAAATTTAACCAACCCCCGAACCCTAGATCTTTCCCTGCATTGTGTTTACGATGCAAAATAGGTTTTCCCTTTTTGACCTTTTCCTTCGGATAAATCAAAGAGCGGTTGTGAATTGAATTGCGATTCCAACTAATCAATAGTTTGTGATCCTATTTCCACCGCAACAGAGTCGTTTAGTTTTCATCAGATTGATAGGTCCAGAGTTGTAAACTGTACCCAGACAGTTTATCATCCCCAGTAGGGTTGTTTATTCTCCCCAGCGGAGTCGGTTAACATTCCTCGAGAGAGAGTCGTTTCTTCCCCAGCGGAGTTTTCTCTCCCCAGCAGGTGTTCTTCTTTCCTCCCCGTGGAAATTGAAGGTTTAAAGCTCTCCCCGGCAGAGCTGGTTGTATGTCCCAGCATACTTTGAGATGCCCCTTCATTCCCCCAGCAGGGTGGTATTTGTCCTCAACGGCCGTGTTGAAGCCAGCTTATCAGAGCTCCCCAGCATCCTGAACCTGCATTTGCATTTGCATGCATTATCATGTTTGCATCTACCTAGAAAACGCGTAGCATTTCCATGCTGTATGGAGCATTACGCCATTGTCAAACATGCGCATTTTGAAACATCAATCAGGTTGGTTAACCTTGTGCTTTCAGGTGTGTTGCTCAACAGGAGTATGGAGTTATAGCTCAGATATATTGTCAGACAATCAAAGTCTTGACGTGAGACGTATGATGATGTGATTCAGTTTATTATCATCCCCACAGAGTTGCATGCTGAATTTTCTCTTATCCGACCAGCGGAACGTCTTCTTCAAGTTTGTTGTTGCGACAACATTTCAGGGTTCCATGAATCAAAATTTCAGAAGTGGTCGCTCGTTGTTAGAATGGGTGTCGATCTTTGGTTTTCAGAATATCCCTAGTGGAGTTAGCTACTGCAAAGGCAAGGCGGAATTATCCTTCCCTGCGATTGACAGAGTTGGATTCTTATTAGGCAAAAAAATTTATCCCTAGCGAAGTCGCCGGGGATTTCTTCGTGTTGACGAATTGCTTCCTCCGTGATGACGGAATATGGAGTCCTAGTGAGGACCAGTTTGATTTCTTCGTGTTGACGGAATGTGGAGTCCTGATGAGGACAATTTATGCCTATGCTGATAGGATTTCTTCGTGTTGACGAATTGATTCCTCCGTGATGACGGAATGGGCGTCCTGATGAGGACAATTTATGCCTATGCTGATAGGATTTCTTCGTGTTGATGAATTGCTTCCTCCGTGTTGACGGAATGGGCGTCCTGATGAGGACAATTTATGCTTATGTTGATGGGATTTCTTTGTGTTGACGACTTATTTCTCCGTGTTGACGGAATATGGAGTCCTGATGAGGACAAGTTTGATTTCTTCGTGTTGACGGAATGTGGAGTCCTGATGAGGACAATTTATGCCTATGTTGATAGGATTTCTTCGTGTTGACGAAATTTGAGTTCAGATATGTACAAGAATGGTGTTCCTATGATGATAGGATTTATTCGTGTTGATGAATCTATTTTTTTTCCTCGTGTTGACGAGATGGGAGTCCTGAAGTGGACAATTTATTCCTATGTTGATAGGAGTCCCTCGTGGTGATGAGACACAAATAAGATTTTATTGCCTATGTTGATAGGATCTCCTCGTGTTGACGAGATGCGGACAACTCATCCCCAGCGAAGTCGCCGGGATTTCTCCGTGTTGACGGAATGATGAGTCCTGAGGAGGGCAAGTTTTATTCCTATGATGATAGGATTTCTTCATGATGACGAATTTATGGCTTTTCGTGTTGACGAAATTTGAGTACAATCATGGGTAAGGGTTTTCCTGTGATGATGGGATCTTTACTCATGTTGATAAATTTGTTTCTCTTCTTGTGTTGACAAGGTTAGTCTAGTTGTGGACAGAGGTGTTTTTGCAAAGATAGTTCAGTACCTGTGGTGTTACATGGGTGGTGGGAGTCAAAATCAGAGTTATTCTCTGACGAATGATCAGTTGTTACCGTAACAATCAGGTTCACTCGACGAATGTCGTTCCCCGAGCAGTGGTGCAGTTTATTTCTGCGGTTGGCAAATTTCAGGGTTTCTTTGGTATTCAACTGTCTCGTACCTCGAATGTTTGAAGGTCGTCCGCTCTTCACCCAGTCGGGTCCAAGCCGCTTGAATAGGGGCAGCTGTTGCACCTCAAAATTTGACCAACCGGTTCCCATATCTGGTTTATGTTTCGACGCATTTAGCATTCGCATTCGCATACTGCATGCATTGCAATTTTCTCAGTTAGATTGATTTTATCGGGATTGCAGCCCCTGGCGTTTCAAGCAGTTCAGGCCGGTTTGAATAAGCGTATTTTGAGAATTGATGCTCATTCCCTGTGTTTTCAGCCCATCTCGGTGCCCGGGTTTCGCTATGGTTGCGCAATCGTTCTTTAATTGATTTAATCGGCTTCCTGGCTTTTTTAGGATTTTTCTTTTATTTTCTAGATTTTTAATGCATTTAATAGAGTTTTTCAATAGATTTATTTGTTTTTAGATATTAAATAGGTTAGTAGTTTGTTTTAGAGAATTTAATAGATTCTCATAAATAGTTTTTTAGATTTTTAAATAGATATTCCTCTTTTTTTTAATAGATTTAATAGATTTTTAATATTTTAGATATTAGTTTTTATACTTAAATAGAATAGTTTTTTTAAATAGATATTAATAGATATTACTTTTCTTTTAATAAGTAGATTTAATATAGAATTTAATAGGTTTTATATAGATTTTATTATATTTTTTAATTGATTTTATAGGTTTACTGGGAATTTTAAATAGATAAATATGTATTAAATAATCCTTTTCTGTTTTAAATAGATTAATTAGGGTTAATTTCGTTTTTAGGACTAATTAGGTTTTTCGGTATTAATTTCATTTTGTTTTAAGGTTAATTAGGGTTTTATTAGTAATTTTCGTTTAGTCTTTAATTAGATTTAATTAGGATTAATTAGGTTTTTTTGTCATTAATTTCGTTTAGCTTAATTAGATTTCATTAGCATTTAATTGGGTTAATTAGTCAGAGTTTATCCCTTAATGGTGGGCCAGGTGTCCAGTTCAGAGGCCCAGATCAAAAGTCCAAACTCATTGCCAAGTGTCAGTATATAAACGTGGCCACGCGTGTCATCAGGTTTTAGCCACTTCATCCATTCACTGCCAGCACACAGATCCACTACGCTCTCTCTGATCCACGTGTTGCTCTCTCACTCCCTCTCACTGCCACGCGTCTACCTCTGAAACCCGCCGGTCTCCTTCGCCGCCGGCCATGCAGCCGCCGTCACATCCGCCGTAACTTCTCGCCGGAGCTTCTAACCGTCGCCGGGAACGTTGAATTCGTCGGAAAACTCATCTGAAGCTTCATTTTTTCCAGATTCCCCAGAAATCACTAAGGATCTCCTTCCGATCTTCACCTCCATCTGAATCAACTATCATGCACCGGATTCATTTTCGTTGTCAGAGAACCAAGAACATTCATCTAACTCGTCAACTTGTTCAAGACAGATTTCCAGAAACCATTGTTGATCTTCATCCGGATTCTCGTTCTGGCATCAACCTGCTCGTCACCGTTCATCAAGATTTAGGAGGTTTTTTTTCCAGAAATCTTCAAGCGATTCTCAAGAACATTCCTCACCTGCATCTCCAGATTTCCTCCGATCTCAAAATTCATCACCGTTCAGCAAGATCTCTAACGATCTCCATCAAGAATCTTCAAATCTTCACAGATACATCGCATCCTTCATCAATCTTACGAGCTAGCTTCAATCGCCTCCAGATCTAAACGTTTTCCCTTCGATGTCGTCATAGAGTTTTCCAGAACAACGATCGTCATTCACCAAGAACACCATCACATAGTTTCTTCAGCGAGTATTTTTCCAGATCTTCCTCAAGACTCTCGTCCGAAGCTCAAGATCTTCGTTCGTCCGTAGATCTTCTCAGCATCATTATCCAGGTTCTCACATCTTCTCCTCTAACTAATTGCATTTCATTAGCTGGTTAGTTAGTAGGATTCAGGATTTCTGAGTGCTAGGTTTTGAGTTAGATTTAAGTTGCGAATCTTTTGAGAGTTGGTGAGGGAGTTAGGTTGATGAACATGTTCATGGTAAGGAGTTTTGAGCGAAGGTTATTGGATTGATGTAGGGTGTTAGGGTTGTTTCAGAGAGTGGGTTGAGAGGGATTTGCGGACGCCGTTAGGGTTTGGGAGAGAAAGAAGATGAACAGTAGTGAGGGATGTGAGGTAATCTAGGTTTTGCTTGCTGAAGCTGGTTTGAATTAGACTCGGGCTCAGGCCCATTAGGGGATTGCTAACCATCTCCCCCATGTTTTCCCAGTCGCGCCCCCTCTCCCACATGTTTTTGTTTTGGGCCTTAGGCAGTTGCTATCCACACCCACCCAGTCTGGGGCCCAACCAGGATTACAAGGCGAATAGTTGTTATTCGCCACCCCCCCCCCCCCCCCCCGTTTGTATTTTCCTTGTTTTTCTTTAGTGTTTTTTTTCTGAAGCAGTCTAGGCCCAACACGCTTGCTGTTGGCACCCCCTCCTGGGTCCAATTGTCTTTTTGAACTGCAGAAATTAATATTTGCTACACTTGTTTTTTATTTTTAATTGATTTCCATGTTTGCATATAGTTTACTCAATAAATCATAATAAATTGAAAAATGGTCATTTTTACATGGGATTTTTCCCCTCATTTTCATGAAAACATCAAGAAAATTATAAGAAAATAAAATTGGCATTTCATGCATTTTTTCATTTTTTGGTTTATTTTTACTTTTAATTGCTTTTATTTCATTTACACTTGGTATATGTTACTTGCTGAATTTAGTATGGACATTGTATTTCATATTTTGATGTAATTCTTTTTCCTATGGTTAGATTAGAGTATTAGGTTCCCCCTGGAATTTTGTCACATTTTTTTGATTTAATCTTGTTTAGCTTTGAATAAAGAGCATTAGGGTGACTAGAATTAGGGTTAAACTTGACATAGGTGCATCATAACACTTAGATTTTGGGTTTTTAGCTTGAATTAGGAGCTGGGAAATATAGGGTATGTAGGGTAGATATATAAATCCCCTTAGAATTAATTTTAGGATTTTAAATAATATACTACTATTTTACTTGATTTTTGTAAATAGTATGTTTGTTTGGTGTGGCCATTGTGGGCTTTTGTATTGTTTGCTTGGGGTTGGGCTTTGCTATGGGGTATGGGGCTTGGGTTGGGCTTGTGGAGCATGAAGGAGCATAAGAGAAGATTGAAGATGGGATCAAAGTTGGATGCATGAAGATTCTTGTGCTTGAAGATGTTTTTTGAAGACATAGGAAATAGGAAAAATAGGCAGAGCTTTAGATTAGACTGATCTCTTTCACAAACATGGAAAGCTTCTTGTGCTTCCATTCCTCCCAATGACTAAAAGTCCTTCTAAGATATTCACATCCTTCCTTTGGAGGGATAAGTGGCTTATCTTAGAAGTAGAACTTTGAGGGAACCAGTCTCTCATGATGATAAACACTTATAGGCTTCCTTTGGTTGTCAATAAGCTGTTTTATCATTCCAACTTATTCTGTTAAGTGATTCTCCTCTGGAGTGCTTGCCTTGAAGATGGAGCTTATCTAAAGCTTGGAGGCCATTGAAGTTTGATTTTGGGATTCAGTTGAAGGTTGTTGTTTTTGCTGTTTATCAACTGTCAGAGTTTGATGTTTTTCAGAGCTGCTGCTGTAGGAGCTGGTGTGCTGTCAGAGCTGGTTTTGGGGCTTATTTTTCTTTGTTGTATTGTTTGTTAATTTTCCCCTTAGGTTTGAAGTGAAGCTGTTTCACTTTTTCTATTGTTTTCTCAGGTTCGAGGTTGAGTGGGACTCCCTTGCCTCGCTTGTACTGTTGCATCTCATGCATTTTACTGCTTTACTGTATATATGCTGTTTCTTTTCCGTTTATCCCCTAGGATCTCTGTTTCTTTCTGCGCAAGAGAGAAATATGACAGACATTAGGTGTTAACCCATGCATGACAACATTAGGGTAGTTTTGATTCCCGTTTCAAACCCTAGGTTTTAGAGTTCTTTCTCTTCTATCTCAAAATCATCCAAACACAATAATAAGATTTCAAACATCAATAAAAGACAGTTCTTGCGTAAAAGACTGAAAACCAATCAAAGTGTCATTTTTGTCCGCTTGGACCCGTAATCAGGAGAAAACCTTTTTCAGAAGGATAAAAGATAAACAGACAAATCTGTGTCTTCCGTGGCCCGAACTACGTTTGCTCTGATCTTTCATGCTGTATGAAAGTACGTAGGCATAGGATGTGATATCCTAGCGAGCAACCTTCCCCTACTTTCCCGTAGGTAGGCGAACTACGCTGACTCTGATTTCTCGTTCCAGACGGGAATACGTAGGCATAAAGTGTGATACTTTGCCGAGTCATTTTATTTTCTTTTAACCCCAGACCTGTAGAATAGATAGAATAACAATCTGTACTAGAAAACAAGCGTGGATCCCGTCGAGTACGACGGACGTGAGGGGTGCTAATACCTTCCCCTTGCGTAACCGACTCCCGAATCCAGGATTTGGTTGCGATGGCCATTCCTTTCCCATCTTTGCGGTAGGTTTACTTCGAGCGTTTCCTTTCCCTCCTTTGGGATAAATAACGCACGGTGGCGACTCTTCTGTTCAGCCGGCGCCGATTTTTGCAGTAGCGACATCGTGGAAGAGGTAGGAATCAGTATCAGCCACAGCAAGTTGCTAGTGTTACTATCCCGATACCTCAACAACAACAACAACAACAACAACAACAACAACAACAACAACAACAACAACAACGACAACAACAACCGCAGCAACAGAGAATGCACCCTGCTCAGCGTAGAATTCAAGAGGGTAGGCCGAAGAGAGTATTTGAAGCACCTCCTACAACTTATGCTGAACTTCTTCAAGCGCTGTTGGGTTTGAATTTGGTTGAAAAGAGAACGATGGCCCTGTTGACAGGCACTCCTCCATTTGGTTTTGACGCTGGTAAACATTGTGATTTTCATTCCGGGGCGCCCGGACATGATATTGAAGGTTGCCATGCTTTCAAACATAAGGTTCAAGATTTGCTTGATAGTAAGGCCATTAACTTTGGTCAGGATGGTCCCAATATTGTACAATAACCCATGCCGAATCATGGAGTGAATGCTATCATAACGGAAGAGAATTTGAACTTGGTTATGGATGTGAATGAATTGAAGACACCGTTGAGTTGTGTTAAAAGTAGATTGTTGAAAGGGGGTGTATTCCCCGGATGTGACGAATATTGTCTGGATTGCTGGACCCAACCAGAGGGTTGCGCTGATTTGTAAAGAGGTATCCAAGCCATGATAGATGAGGGGATTTTGCAATTTGATCGAACTGTTGTTGAGAAGCCTGTTGAGGCATTGTTTGAAAAGCAGGATGAGATTGCAACTGTTACGATCCCAAGGAAGACTATTACGATATCGGCGCCCTCCCAGCGGCCGACTATCACAATAACAAAAGCAGGGCCTGTTCCTTTTGAGAGTACAAAAGCTGTTCCATGGACATATGGGTTAGAAGCGTACTGTAACGGACAAAAGATTGAGGTGAATAGACAACCGGCAGGGGCAGTTGACAATGTTGTTGGAACGGGAGGCATGACCTGTAGTGGAAGAATATTCATCGCACCTGAAGTTGAAGCAGAGAGGATTGCTAAAGGCAAGGCCAAGGTGAATGAAAGTGGACCATCCCAGTTGAAAGAGAAAGACACGTCGCTCAAGGACGTAGAAGAGTTCATGAGGCTAATTCGCAAGAGCGATTATAAGATTGTTGAGCACTTACAACAGACACCCGCAAAAATTTCAATCCTATCTTTGTTGCTTTATTCTGAGGCTCATCAAAATGCCTTGTTGAAGATATTAGACATGTCGTTTGTACCTCAGGAGGTTTCTGTCAACCAGCTAGAGGGGGTACTGGCGCATGTCAATGCTGAACATAGTTTTGGTTTCACTGATTTTGATCTAACACCCAGAGGCCGAGAGCATAATATGGCTTTGCACATATCGGTGGAATGCCGGGGAACCGTAATGTCGCATGTTCTTGTCGATACCGGATCATCTCTGAATGTATTGCCTAAGAAGGCTGTGATGAAGTTAGATATCTGGGGAATTATTTGCACGCCAAGTGACTTGGTTGTGAGGGCGTTTGATGGAACGAGAAGGTCGGTGTTTGGATTGATAACGTTGCCGTTGCAGGTCGGGCCGGAAATATTCGACACTGAATTTTATATCATGGATATTCATCCATCTTATAGATGTTTGCTTGGGCGTCCGTGGATACACTCTGCAGGGGCTGTGACGTCCACGCTGCATCAGAAGCTTAAGTTTGAAGCCGGTGGTGGCATCGTTACTATTTGTGGGGAAGAGGACATCTTGGTCAGTCATCTCTCATCATTCAAGTACGTTGAAGTGGATGGAGAAATCCACGAAACGCCCTGCCAAGCCTTCGAGGGGTTGCAAATCAAAGACAAGTCCAATGTTCCACTACGCCAAAATTGGTTTTTTGTATCGCCTACTTTAATAGCGCTTTTTAAATAAGCGCTATTAAAAAGGAAACAAACATATTTATAATAGTGCTTTATAGTAAAGCGCTATTAAAGAGTACAGAGAATATGATTTTGATAGCACTTTGAAAAAAGCGCTATTATAGATATTCACTAAGATAGCGCTTTTCTAAAAAGCGCTATTAAAAAATATGTAACTACAATAGCGCTTTCTATGGAACCGCTATCGTTTCTATAATTGTGTTTTAAGATAGCGCTTTTTTAAAAAGCGCTATTAAAATATTCCACTAAATTAAATTAATTAAAATATGAAAACCTTTCCTGACCCAAATGTTTTTCGTTTTGGCGCAAAATTCTTTCACACACGCCAAAAAGCACATCTTCACCGCTTCTTCATCGATTCACCGCTTCTTCATCGATTCACATCCATCGATTCACAGCCATCTTCTTCACTTCACTGGAATAAAAAGACGAACCCTAAGACAGCTCACCACCGTCATCCTTCTTCGTCGATCTCAACCGCCGTCATCAGCTCACCACCGTCATCCTTCTCCGTCGAAAGGAGCCGCCGTCATCAGCTCACCACCGTCATCCTTCTCCGTCGAAAGGAGCCGCCGTCATCATCTCACCACCGTCACCCTTCTCTTCATTGATATCCGGTAATCTTTCTTTTCTCAGATTATTGCTTTGTGTTAAATTGTAAATTAGGGATTTGAATGCTTTGTGTTGTAAATTGTAAAATTAGGGATTTGAATTTGATTTTCATTTTCTTGAAGAACTGTTGGCATTTCATGAAATATGATATTTAAGCTTTTATTTTCTTGAAGAACTGTTGGCATTTTCTTGAAGAACTGTAACGTCTTCTTTTTTAACTCACATCCCTAAGGTTTCAAACCCTTTAAGCTTAGGTTATTATAGGCCGATTTGTTTGGTGGGGAGCCTTTATAAAATTGTTGCAAAATTACTGGAAGCAAGATTGAAAAGAGTGATTAGTAGTCTTGTTTCTCAATGTCAATCTACTTTCGTCCCCGGAAGACAACTGTTGGATGGTGTTGTTGTTGCTAACGAAGTTATAGATAAGGCTACTAGAGATAACATTCCTGTTCCAACTCCCTTCACAAGTGCCTCCCCCTTGCTTATGACATACTATTTATCCATGTTCTCTGTGAAGGATTTGACTGCCAAACCCTCCCCAACAAAAGCATATACTGTTTTTATTTGTGATATGGTCTGTCATAATATCAGTATTAGAGTTTGTTATAATCATCTATGTGACAATAGATTAGACTAAAAGTATCACTGATATTGAACACTTGGATTGTGTATATGTATAAAATGCATAATTTGTCATGTTGTAAATCATAGTATTGCACCATGCATGGATCGATGTCGTATACCTGTTCTATCATAGACGTGGCTTCAGAATGGTAAAACAATTTCGTAATCGAGATTCTGTTCATTTTCTTAGTGTAACTTGCTCTAATTATGAGAATAAGAGGGACAACCACTAAACACAAAAGTGCTACTTCCCAACAGGATATTGCGGCGATCACAATCCCGGCAAAGAAAGTTGTGCAGCTAGAGGTAAAGTGACCCAACTGTGATCAAGAAATTCACTTGCTAGGTTCAGTCATAAAAAGAAAGATTAAACTTGTTACAATTATTTTTTTGCTTACCTTTTCACCAATTGCATCTTGTATAACACTCATGTGCTTGCTTATTCCAGTTATGACTTTTCCACTTGTTAATTCTGTATCAAAAGCTCCTATCTCTTGGCTTAGAACTGCTTTTAGATATGTTAATCTTAGGCGTGATAACTGTCTTTCACTTGCATACATCCAACAACCAATCTCTGCATAAATTTTCATCTGGTGAATTGTAGAATTGATAATTGATAGTTTCTATGAACTTATTTCTATGAATTTTTTAGCAATGCTGTATGAACTTATTTGTTAGCAATGTTGTATGAACTTATTTATACATATTTTTTATCAATAGTTTCTACGAATTACTACTTTTGTTAGCAAACAGGAATTTATCCTTAATTCATAATAAATAAAGGAGCTGTAGGTTTTAGTTAGTGGCTACAATGAAATGATAAAAGTTTAATGATATAATTGACACAATTTCTTTCATTATATTTGTGAGTTCTATCAGAGACAGGAAACAAACATAGATTGTTTAGAAGAGTTCATGCACAGGCATGAAATATAATCTAATGTTGCTAGACTCAGCATGTAAAACATTCCTCTCATTACACAAGTCTCATATATCATGGCTTTTTCTTTTATCAAGTGAACTTTTATATTATGTGGTTAAAACTTAAGAAAAGGGGAAAAATGATGGTAGGAGATAATACTCACAGGTCGGAGCAGCTTCCAAGTCTCTGTAAATGATATAATTAAGCCATCGTCCCTCCAATTTAGATGAATTTATTTTGCTACACTCAGACTGCAAATAATAGTTAGAATATGTATAAAGAGTAAGTTATGTGTAACTTACGATTAAAAATGAATTTCTTTTTTCCGGCAGCTTAATAACTAAAAATGAAGTAAATGTTTGGTGAACATAAACCCCACATCGATTTATGAATAAGTTTTGAAAAGGTATATAACTAACTGAAACAAACAAATAATAGTAACATAAGTAGATTGTAATAAAGCTGATAAGGTATCTTGTACTAATTGGTTTTGCTTTGTCTGAATTTGTTGTTACAGTGCTCGATGTTTTGTGCTTCATTCGCGTTGTTTCTTTAAATTGTTTCAGACACTTAACATCAGAGTCTTCACCTCTTTTTATCAACCAATTTCTTGTGAGAATACAAAATGTGATGAAGATCTTCCTCAATCCTAAGCTGTGAAGTGCCTTCAATACGAGGTAAATGATCAATTTAATCCTAAGCTGTATAATTGGAACCGCTGGAATAAAGTCCGGGTATGAGGTAGTTGTTGATGTAGTCATTATTCACCGTCACGACAATTGCTATAGGACAACGACGAATCCAACTGACGAGAATCAATTCCTAGCCAAATCTATAGCAATTGTCGTGACGGTGAAGAGTTGAGTTGGATGACAATATTGACAGGTGCACAAATGCTTTCAATGTACAGTAAAGACTTTAAGTTTCTGCTTAATTAGTAAGTGTTTTAAAAATCTTTGGGAAGATTAAAAGTACCAAGTAGATGAGGGGAAACAACACGTTGCCCAAGAGATGAATTTCCTTGAAATTTTTTGAAATCATGATTGACCAAAAGACATGTCCCTTGTTCTGTCGTTGCTTCAGCTTATAGGCATTAAAATGATTATATGGTTTTATAGAAGACTGATATTTTCTAGTATAAACTATCCCCTCATTATTATGCTATAGATTTAGAAACTTAAAAACATGCCTTTTCAAACTCTGAAGAGTTGAAACAGGTATTTTAGATATACTTTAAGATAATTATTAAGAGTGCAATGAGCAACCCCGTTTAAAAAAAAATTGGCTTAATATAACCTAGATCTACATATGTCCTAACTTTTGGCTTATTTATTCTCAAATTAAATAAAGATGTGATATCAAATTAAATAAAGATGTGATGTAAACACAGCAGTATCCAAACACAGTTTCTTCATATTCTGTGAGTAAATGTATGTTTTTCATATTTTGTCTTTAAGTTTTCAAGAATGTTGCAAGAAGGAAAAACCACTTTGACACAGTTTCTTCATTTAATTTGATAAGCAATATCCAAACACAGCAGTGATAGATGAAGTACACCTGATTGTATGGTTCTGTCCTTATATATATATATATATATATATATATATATATATATATATATATATATATATATATATATATATATATATATATATATATATATATATATATATATATATATATATATATATATATATATATATATATATATATATATATATATATATATATATATATATATATATATATATATATATATATATATATATATATATATATATATATATATATATATATATATATATATATATATATATATATATATATATATATATATATATATATATATATGCCCTTATAGGACCAAGACCTTGAAATTGGGCGTATGATTCATAGGTAGAACCTAATTTGGTTGTTAGAAGCAGTTGTTAACTAGTTATCTATATTACGTGTTAGGAAATATGGATCGGAAAAGGATGTTTGCTAGTCGAGCGTCAAAAGAATACGAAGATGGGGTTCAAGAGATTGTTAGGTTTGCTATTGCTCATGCCAAAGACACTAGTAAAATCATATGCCCTTGCTTAAAATGTTGTTATACGGATGTTAATGCAAATGTTTTGGAAGATCACTTAATATGTAATGGAATTGATAAAAGTTATACATGTTGGATAATGCACGGAGAAAAAAAAAACAAGTCAACAAAGAGGGGCAATGGGAGAGATAAATCAAATGATTTTGAACAAGATACAAATTATGAGTTTGATCGAGTTGAAGAATTTGTGAATGTAATTGAAGAAGATCTTCGCGATTGTCCTCAAATGTTTGAGAGGCTAGTAAGTGATGCAGAGACTCCATTGTACGAAGGATGTACTAAATTTACAAGATTGTCTGTGGTCTTAAAATTGTATAACTTAAAAGCACGCCATGGATGGTCTGATAGGAGTTTCACAGACTTGTTGACTCTGTTAAATGAGATTTTGCCTAAGAATAATGTGCTCCCTAGTCGAACCTATGAGGCTAAACGATTGTTATGTTCTATTGGAATGAGTTATGAGAAGATACATGCTTGTCCGAATGATTTCATGTTATTTCGCAACGAGTATGCATCATTAGATATGTGTCCTAAATGTAGTGCCCCACGATATAAGAATAAAGAAACAACTCCAGCCAAAACGCTATGGTATTTTCCGATAATACCAAGATTTAGGCGCATGTATCGTAATGCGGAAGATGCAAAGAACTTAACATGGTATGCAAAAGAAAGGGTTGTTGATGGAATGCTCCGACATCCTGCAGATTCTCCTCAATGGGCAAAAATTGATCATGATTACCCAAATTTTGGGCAGGAAGAAAGAAACCTATGTCTCGCATTGTCTACTGACGGAATAAACCCTCATGGTATTCAGAGTAGTAAACTTACTTCTTGGCCGGTGATTTTGTTGATTTATAACCTACCTCCATGGTTATGCATGAAGCGCAAGTACATGATGTTAACTATGTTAATTTCTGGGCCCAAGCAACCAGGAAATGATATAGACATATACTTGGCTCCATTAATTGAATATTTAAAGCATATGTGGGAGGCAGGTGTAGAGGTATATGATGAGTATAAAAAGGAATCCTTTCAATTGAGGGCTATGTTATTTGGAACAATCAATGATTTTCCTGCATATGGGAATCTATCAGGCTACAGTGTCAAAGGAAAACTTGCATGCCCCGTATGTGAAGATAATACACATTCAATACGGTTGGATCATTGTATGAAAAATGTATTTCTTGGAAACCGTAGATTCTTAAATACCAACCATCGTTTTCGAAAATGGGGAAAAGCATTTAATGGTGAATCTGAAGAAAAAAGAGCTCCCGTGCCTTTGACGGGAGATCAATTATACCAAAAGGTAAAGCTTTTGAGCACTAATTTTGGGAAGCCTTTTTCAAGTGAACTTGCCACTGGGGGATGGAAAAAAAGTCAATTTTCTTTGAATTGTCGTATTGGAAGTCATTGTATGTTAGACATTTCCTGGATGTGATGCATATTGAAAAAAAATGTTTTTGAAAGTGTCGTTGGTACATTACTCAATCTTCCATGAAAGTCTAAGGATGTCCTTAAGGCAAGGTTAGACCTGCAAAGTATGGGATTAAGAAATGAATTGGGGTCGGTTAAGAGGGAGGGTAAGCGTACATTTCTACCTCCAGCAGCTCATACTCTGTCAAGAAAAGAGAAAAAGATCTTGTGTAAGGTTCTTCATAATGTTAAAGTTCCAGAGGGCTACTCATCAAACATTAAGAGTTTGGTATCTTTGAAAGATCTCAAATTGAAGGGTTTAAAGTCTCATGATTGTCATGTTTTAATGGAGAACTTTCTTCCGGTAGCTATATGTTCCATTTTACCAGAAAATGTGCGATGGACCATAACTAAACTTTGTTTTTTCTTCAAAGCTATGTGTAGCAAAGTTATTGACCCTGAGAAGTTGCCGACATTACAAAAGGAAATTGTTGTCACATTATGTGAGCTTG
Organism: Lathyrus sativus; assembly: GCA_963859935.3. Classification (NCBI taxonomy): domain Eukaryota; kingdom Viridiplantae; phylum Streptophyta; class Magnoliopsida; order Fabales; family Fabaceae; genus Lathyrus; species Lathyrus sativus. The sequence goes on along the minus strand of OZ012740.1, from coordinate 179,977,912 downwards.
AGATGTATTTTCCACCTTCATTTTTTGACATAATGGTTCATCTCACCATCCATCTTATCATGGAAATACAATATTGTGGACCAGCTTATATGAGGTGGATGTACCCGATTGAGCGTTACATGAAGATAATAAAAGGTTACGTGAAGAATCGAAGTCGACCAGAGGGTTGCATTGTTGAACGATATTTAGTTGAAGAAGCTATTGAGTTTTGTAATGAATACCTCTCTAATGTTGAGTCCATAGGGCTTCCAATGTCACGACACTCTGGAAAAACAATAGGGGAAGGGATTGGTGCAAGTAAACTAGTCACCATGTCAGACATCGAATTGGAGCAAGCACACTTGTATGTACTACACAATACGGATGAGGTTGAGCCATATGTTGAAAAGCACAAGGAAATCCTTCAAAGTTTGAACCCTAACAGGAGTGAAAATTGGTTAACAAGAGAGCACAATAAAAGTTTTATATCGTGGCTAAAAGAACACATTTTTTTCAGAATTTGCCAAAAATCCTGCTTCAATTTCCGAAAGATTGAGATGGCTAGCAAATGGTCCAAATTCACATGTTCTCTCGTACTCTGGTTATATAATTAATAAGTATACATTTTATACGAAAGAACATGATCATCAAAGCACTATGCAAAATAGTGGTGTCACACTCGTAGCTGAATCTGTGCATATCTCAAGTTCCAAAGATAGAAATCCCGCATTTTCCAAATTGTCATATTTTGGGGTCATTGAACGTATTTGGGAGTTGGATTACTCATGCTTTCAAGTGCCTGTGTTTGGTTGCAAGTGGGTTGACAATAACAATGGCCTTCAAGTTGACCTTGGGTTCATGAAGGTCGATCTTAATAAAGTGGGGTATAAAGACGAGCCTTTTATTTTGGCATCACAAGCTCACCAAGTATTCTATGTCACTGATCCGGCCGATGAAAAATGGTCTATTGTGTTTCTAAGTAACAAAATAAATGATCAAAAAACTCAAAGTATAGATGTTGAGGATGATCCTTTCTTTAATACATCACAATCCCTTGAGGATGAACTAATTGTAGATGATATTCTTTATATGAGAAACGATCACAATGATGGGATTTGGATCAACCCATCATTTGTTGTATCAAGAAAACACAAAAGTAGGAATCCAATTACAAGGAAGAGGAAAAGGCCGACTTGAAAATTTGTGGAATCACTTGAAAATTGTCTTTAATGTAAGTGAATAAAAATTTTGTTTAAGAATGATATAATACTAGATATTACTGTATAAAATTGTCTTTAATTGTGTTTTATGTTTGTCTGAATTTGCATTAGTAACCGCAACCACACATATAATACTAACTCTTACACTTTTTACAGGTTAAATATGGTTTCTACTAACGATGAAGGTGGTTCGTCTAGTACGAAAACAGTTGGTAAACGTGGTGTGACTCGGTTGCAAAAAATTCACAAAGCCAAAAGCAATGGAAAGAGGATTGAGGTAAAATAGCTAGATGATGATTATTGAGATTGATGAGACCTCTGATTGTCTTAGAATATTAGTGAGATTGATGATTATTTAATTGCACTCTAATTTTGTTATAGGTTTAATGGAATGCAAGAGGTCAACCAATCAAGCATAATAGCAAGAGTTTTGCTAGTTATATTGGTGTCACGGTTCGTCGGTTAGTTCCAATTAGTTTGGATAATTGGAGTGCGAAAGAAAATAAAGAGGCTGTAGGGGTTTATAAACAAAACATTTGGGATGAAATTGAAGTAACACACTAACTCAAGCTTGTTGTAAAATTTTAATTCCATAAGTTATCTGTTTGGATGTTTAAGTAACCTGAACAGTGTTTTAATAAATTGAGTTGTTTGTAGAAAGCTTTTGTAATTGGCGAAGAACATCGTGCATATATATATAAAGAAGCTGGAAGGTTGCACAGGGCATTCAGGACAAAATTGGCAAAGTTCTATCTAAGAGATAGTAAGGGTGGTTTTGTTAAACATCGACCGACAAAATATTCTTACTGTATAAAACAAGAGGATTGGGATAAATTTGTAGCTCAGCGTCAGAATGAAAAATTTCAGGTAATAACTTGTCATTATTTATCTCTCCTCTTATGCCTATGTAATAGCCTCCGATACCGTACCGTCTGTAACGGATACTAGAGGGACAAACTGAATTAGATACCTTGTAAAATATTTCATTTATGCTTTTGTTATTGTTTTAATAGTAAAATATTTCATATAGTGTTATTGTTTCATTAATTCTTTCTCTTCTCCTCTACACAACAATGTGAGAGACTTAAGGATTATAGACCAAATTACTATATAGATACCTTATCAATGTGAGAGATGGTAAATGAGTCAAATTGATTATGCAGCACCACAACCTCATCATATAATCTCTCTAGTTCCGGGTGGTTGATATCCCAATTACCTAAAAACTGATGTTTGGAAAAGAAAAATGAATAGAAAGTGAATAGTAGTAATGGACAAATCTTAACAATAGTCACCATGTAATATTTTGTGAACAATATAGTTGTCTCTTGTAATATACTACTAATGCATACTATATAGTAGAACAAACCTGATTGATAACAATTTCAGACTTTCCTTGGACATCGATCTTCGTATGTCCTTTCTTTAACATTTGTGTCAGTCCTACAATTAATCCACGATACTCAGCAACGCTACCTGTTTGGTTTCCCAGCCCTTGGCGGAACATGTACCACTATGGAGAAAAGAAAACATGAGTAAGCTACATGTTGTAAATAAATAATATAAAACATAATGAAACATTCAATTGAATTTGATACCACAGTTGAAGAAATAGGGATGTTTTTCCTCACAGTTAACGAATCAGTAGCAGGACCTTTTCTTGCTCTTGATTTTCTACATAAATTCAAAACTTGGTGTTCTTTTGGGCTTATACTTCGATGCTGAGGTGATATATTACATGGATCCGTTGAATGGTGAACCAACTAAACATCAAAATTTAAAAACCAAGTTTGAGAAGTAAGTATAGACTCTTTTAATTTAACATTTATATAAGTATTCTTAGTTATAATAATTACTCATTTGAAGTTAATTTCATTTTGTTAGTGCATTGCAAATTTCTCGTGCTAATAGTAACTCTAAAGTGCCTAAAGTCTCCAAGTCAAAGAAAATTTCATGGTCAAAAATTCGGGTATGTCCAAATTAACGTTATTTTAAAACAATTATGTAGAGTAAAAGTAATATATGTAAATGTTTTTTTGCAGTGTCCCCGTCAAATTAATAGCATTGACTGTGGATATTTTGTAATGCGATTTATGAAAGAGGTCATCATGGAAAATGAAATTATGATCCCCATAAATGTACGTGATTTTAATTGTTAAAGCTTTGTAAATTAATGTAACTTAGTTCTAATACAATTGTTGATGTTTTTATATTTGAAGTACTTTCCTGACCACAAGTGTCGTACCTACTCTAAGGATAAGTTAACTGAGGTCAAAGATGATTGGGCTACCTATATGGTGGATGATATTTTCGGTAAGCCTACAATATATAGATACTTAATACCTTACTTGCATATTAAAAGTTTGAATTGGTTGTACCATTTTGATCACTTAAGGTGTTCATTTGAATCCTGTTGTTACCATTGAACTTGGTTAGGTAAAATGATGTTCTTTTTTAATTATATATTAATATTTTGTTTTCAGGTTTTTGTTTTCTGATTATTGTACAATACATAATCAATATTCTTTCTATGATGCAGGAAAACAAGAAGCAATGATTTTGCCTAGCTAGCTAGCAAACTGGTTGTATCTTTGGATGTAGCAGTGTTTTTGTTGGCAAAGTGGTTACTAGCTAGTTGATGTTGTTTTTGTTGTCCTTTTCTTGTTTTTTTAGATGTTTTTTTCATTAGTTTAGAGAATATGCCTAGCTAAGTAATTGTACTTTTTGTTTGGAATTTGGTTTGAAGTACTCTTAGCCAAATTAATAACTACATGACAAAATACTTTAGTTGTGTTTATAAAATATTTTGGTTTGAAGTACTCTTAAGCCAAATTAATGGTATCACATTTGTCATTATTATTTTAATTTTAAATATTTTAGCTACTTAGTGTCGCTACTGCGAAAATCGGCGCCGGCTGACAGAAGAGTCGCCACCGTGCGTTATTTATCCCAACGGAGGGAAAGGAAACGCTCGAAGTAAACCTTGCAAAAACGGGAAAAGGTATGGTCATCGCAACCAAAACCTGGATTCGGGAGTCGGTTACGCAAGGGGAAGGTATTAGCACCCCTCACGTCCGTCGTACTCGACGGGATCCACGCTTGGTGTTTATAAGGAAAAGGGTGTGTTTATCTATCTACGCTAATGGTCAGTCTGAAAAGAAAAGAAAAGGACAGGACTCGACAGAACATACGGTGTTCTGGGCCTACGTATTCCCTCGTGCAATGGGAAAGTCAGAGTCAACGTAGTTCGACTACCTACGTCTAGACGGGGAAAGGTTGCTCGCCAGGACATCGCGTCCTGTACCTACGTACTTCCACACGGCATGGAAGATCAGAGCAAACGTAGTTCGACTAACTACGGCTAATCTGGGTGTTCTCACACAGCAGTGAGAAATTAAACTGGTTTTAAAGGTTCGGGAACCTATGGGAACAACTACGGTCTGGTCTCAAATGCACTCGGGCAAGAGAAAGGGATAACATCAGTCGTCAGCGGGAAAGTCTCGATCGCACAGCCACGAGAGAACTAAAGGTTAATTGTTAGTGTGCTCGCTAGGATATTGCATCCTATGCCTACATATCCTTGTCTGGTACGAGGAATCAGAGCAGCTGTAGTTCGGCTAACTACGACACAAGCTATTCAAGGGTTTTTCTATTGCTTTGAGAAAGGAAAGAGACACCCTAAAACTATGGTTGAAAAGGGGAATCTACCTAATGTTATCATGCCTGGTTGACTCACCTAATGTCTATCATAACCATTCCGCAGCGGAGAAGTTAGAGCTCCTAAGGGATCATGGCAACAGGACTAAACAGCAAACAGGAATCAACTGCAAAGTAAAGAAATACTGGAAATATGCATGAATGCAACAACCAAACAAACAAGGCGCAAAGGCCGCAAACCACAGAGGTAAGGGAGCTCAGCTCTACCAAATACCAGTAAGCAAAGCCACTCAATAACAAACAAGCAGAAGGAGGACCACCTCAACTTCTCATGCACACAAAGCCTATTTCTAAGATGCATCTATCTCAGAAATATCTAGATGAACCCCTAAGTCTAATGCAGCACAACACCACACAAGTCAAACAACACAAAGAGAAGGCGAACCAGCCTGACAAGCCCCTATCCAAAACTTAAACCAAAACCCTGAGCAGGACCCCTAAACAAAACCCTAATCAAACCCCTGAGCAAAGCCCTATGCAAAACCCTAATCAAATCTCTAAGCAAAAACCCTAAGCAAAACCCTAATCAAATCTCTAAGCAAAAACCCTAAGCAAATATCTAAGCAGAGCCCTAACACAAGAGAAAACAAACCAGTCTTCAAGCTTCAACACAAGCTTACCAAAGAAAGGGAGCTAAGCAGACAAACCCAGTGTGCCTTCCTCAGGAAAGTACTAGGAGGTTACCACTCAGGAATCATATCCTATGCGGCTCAACAACTGTGAACGGTTTACATTCCTCCTCAGGAGAAACTAAACTCACATGAAGGCTCCAACATCATTGGATACTTGAGAAATCCTACATGAACTAAGGGAACTAAGTGGACAGACCCATAGTGCCTTCCTCAGGAAAGTACTAGGGGGCTTCCACTTAGGAATCATATCCCATGTGGCTCAACAACTGTGATCGGCTTACATTCCTCCTCAGGAGAAACTAAACTCACATGAAGGCTCCAACATCATTGGATACTTGAGAAATCCTACATGAACTAAGGGAACTAAGTGAACAGACCCATAGTGCCTTCCTCAGGAAAGTACTAGGGGGCTTCCACTTAGGATTCATATCCCATGTGGCTCAACAACTGTGATCGGTTTACATTCCTCCTCAGGAGAAACTAAACTCACATGAAGGCTCCAACATCATTGGATACTTGAGAAAGAGGTGAGAAGAAAGAATGAAGGACATTCATAGTGCCTTCCTCAGGAAAGTACCATGAATTTCCCCCAAACTTCAGGATCTCAAACCTCACAAACAGAGAGCAAGCTCCTAGACTAAGACCTCAATCCAACATCCTCGCAAGCTCCAACAAGACTTCATCCAGCCTCCATCCTCAAGAAGAAACCACAGGCCCTCAACCCAAAGGAAACTAACTCTGAAGTTCAACCACAGTTGAACTTCAAAGTCAGAAGCCTATCAAGACTTCTCCTATTCCCAGGCTCAAACAAAAATAACAAAACACCCTACAAAAATCTACCAAAAATCTAGGGGAAACCTACATGGCTCTATGATCCCAAGATCAAATCTCAAAGCCTAAGTCAACTTCTAAGGCTACTAAACAATCCCTAACATATGAATGGTCAAGGGTTAACCAGCAAGTTATGAGGTCTCAATTCTCTAACCCTAAAACAACATCAATCAATCCCTAAAAAATCCACAAAAATCCTATGGGGAGCATGCATCAGTCTAGTATAACATACTAAAAAACTAGAGCAAAATTCAATACCAATCAAGAGAAATAAAATCAGCAAGGCAGACACACCACAAACCAATTATTCCATATCAATTAAAATGCAAAAATGCAAAATAAAAAATAAAAATGCATGATCAAATTAATGTTTTTGCACTATAAAATCCTAAATTGAATTACGAATCTACAGAAGAAAGAAGGGAATTAATTGATCAATCCTACTATTTTTTATGAATTTATTCCTAACATGATACAAAATGAAGAAAATAAAAAAGAAAATAAAATGGGGGGTGCATTAATAGCAAACGCCAGTTGTTAATACTGAATGGGCCAGCGGTGGGGTGGTGCGCCTAGCAATTGGGCAAAGGCCCAATCCAAAATCCATCAGCATTCTCTCACGCAGGGGGGGGGGACAATGAGCAAATGGAGGGTGCGCTTCAGTAACACAGACTTGGGCCTAAACACAGTCCAAACCCTAGCCCAACTGATCAGACAACAAAACCATTCTTCACCTCTAACATCCCAATCACTGTTCACCATCCTAAACCCTAGCGCCGTCTGCAACTCAACCCTTCTCTCTCAATCCAACCTTACCCAAATCTGAACTACCTAATCTAAATCTCCCAAAAACCTCCACTTCAAAACCCTAAACGCAACCTAAATTCAAGTTCAACTAAGATGAATCCCTATATTCAACAATTAAAGAAGAAAAACGTGAACAAGGATCGAAGGATAACACCTGGATTTGGAATACGAACGACTCAGGGAGTTCTTGAGGCTTGTTGAAGAACTTGATAATTTCACTTCGCATGTGGATCTTGACGAGGATCCTGATGAAGAAATTAAAGAGCTCTTGGTGTAAAGATATTTGAACGGATGAAGAAGATGCCTGGTGATCTTGAAGGTCTATGACAATCTGGACCGAATCTGGAAAGGTCTATGAAGATTTACGAAGATCTTTGAATCTTGGACAAACTCTGGAGAATCACGCGAACAACATGACGAGGCGTTTGAAGATCATTCTTGGAGTTTTAGACGATTTGATGATCGTTGAAGGCAGAGGGATGAAGACAGATAGATTTCTGGAAAAATCCAGATGAACGAGCTGGTGAAGATCTACTGGAAATCTGAAAAAAACGATGAAGAACCGGTGATAGTTTCTTGAAGTTTCCGGTGGAGAGGCGTTTTCCGGTGACGGGGTGGATGAGGGTAGAAGATGAAGAACGGGGAAGATGAAGATCAAGGATGAAGAATTCTGGAAATTTTCAGTTTTCCGGCGGGTTGTTACGGCGGCCGGAGGGAGTTACGGTGGTCGGAAAATGGAGGTTATGGTGTTTGCATGCCCGGCGGTAAGGGGCTCCGGCAGGGTTGACCGGTGAGGACAGATGGCGAAGAGGAGCACTGCATGCGCTACACGTGGCCTGAGAGAGAGATAGTGGGGTCTGAACGTGGCAGGACGTGGGGTCCCCCACTGATGAAAGCGTGGCCCATTTATATAGTCGACATGTGGCGTCTCTGGACAAAAAACTGACCAAAAAACTGGACTGAAAAGATTGGGATGTTGGGCCTCCAACCTGCACAATCTGGGCCCACGAAAAAACAACTTTGGACCAAAAAACTGAACAAAACTGAATTAAAAAAAGAGATTAATCCTAATTAAACTAATTAAAACCTTAAACCTAATTAATGAAAATGATTAGACTACAATTAAATCTAAATGAAGATTAAACTATCCTAATTAATTCTAACAAATTCAATTAAAATCTAAACAAAAGATTAAATCCTAATTAACCTAATTAAACCCTAATTAAATCTAAAAATGATTAAAATCTAGCTAAACTCTATTTAACCAAATTAATTTCTAAACTCTACTAATTTCTATTTAAAAAAACTATTAAAATCCTATTAAATCTCTAATAAAATCTATACCATTTATTTAAAACTATTAAAAAAGCTATTAACCTATATAAAAAAACTATTAAATTCTAAAAAATGATTTAAAGCTATTAAAAAATATTAAAAACCTATTTAAATTCTAAAAAAAATCTTTAAAGCCTATTAAAAATCCACAAAAGGCTATTAAATCCAAAAAAAATGCAGACAAATGCAAATGACCAACATAAAAGATAGCGCGAGACCAGATCGAAGCAAACAGTAAACCCCCCCCCCCCCCCCCCCCCCGGCATCAGAATATCCCAAAAACCACCATGTTAGCTGAAAACACCGAGGAACGCACAATTTCCCGAAAATAAAACCCTGATTATCTAGACTGGATCTGACATATCTGGTAAATGAAACCCAAGCTGTAACCCTGACATCCTCTGTCTGTGCACAAATGCCATGCATCTGATTTGCGAATACGAATTGAACCATGAACCAGATAGGAGAACCGGTTGGTCAAATTTTAGGGTGCAACAGCTGCCCCTATTCAAGCGACTTGGACCTGAAAGGTTGAAGAGCACTCAGCCTTCAAACATTCAGAGGTACGAGACGGTTGAATACCAATAAAACCCAAAAATTTGCCAACCGTGAGAATATACTGTAAAACTGCTTAGGGAAACATAATCCAGAAAACCGAGTCAAGTCATCACGACAACAAACTGATCATTCATCTGATAAAGAACTCCTGATTTTAACGCCAATTACCTGTGATACCCCATATAACAAACCCGAGGGTTGCAACAAAACACCTGATCCTCTCCTACCGCCTGCTGATAGACAGGAAGAGAAATATGCTCACATCGTCTAAAGATAGACGGAAAGACACCCCTCCCGAAGGAAAAAATTCAATACTCACATCGTCTAATGATAGACGGGAAGACACCCATAATCCCGAAGGAAAAAATTCAATACTCACATCGTCTAAGGATAGACGGGAAGACACCCATAATCCCGAAGGAAAAAAAACAATACTCACATCGTCTAATGATAGACGGGAAGACACCCATAATCCATACTCACATCGTCTACTGATAGACGGGAAGACACCCATAATCCCGAAGGAAAAAAATCAATACTCACGTCGTCTAATGATAGACGGAAAGACACCCCTCCCGAAGGAAAAAATTCAATACTCACATCGTCTAATGATAGACGGGAAGACACCCATAATCCCGAAGGAAAAAATTCAATACTCACGTCGTCTAATGATAGACGGGAAGACACCCTTAATCCCGAAGGAAAAAATTCAATACTCACGTCGTCTAATGATAGACGGGAAGACACCCATAATCCCGAAGGAAAAAATTCAATACTCACGTCGTCTAATGATAGACGGGAAGACACCCATAATCTCCATACTCACATCGTCTAAAGATAGACGGAAAGAACACCACTTGCTAGAGAAACCCCGTTTTGAAACCCCACTGAAAAATCACCTGAAACTTCACATCGTCTACTGCTAGACGGAAAGAAAACCACATAGAGAAACCCCATCTTGAAACCCCACTGAAAAATTAACCGAAACTTCACATCGTCTACTGCTAGACGGAAAGAAAACCACATTCAAACTCAAGACGTCTAATGATAGACGGAGAAATCCACTTATTGGAGGGATACATCGTCAATATGAATTGACAGGAAGAAAAGTTTGTCGACCAGATGACTGATTGATCAAAGCATAACTGTCGTATGATCTGAAAATATGAATAAACTGCTGAACTGTCTGAACACTGCTGCTGGATGAATGCCCCTGAACTGATCACAGCGTAATTCACGCGCCATATGAGGCTGATAGAAAACCTGGCTTATGCTTCGTATGCATATGCATATGTTTGAATCTTTCTATGACGTAATGCTCCATTCAGGATGGAAATGCTACACATTTTGAAAATGAAATGCAAGTATGATGCAAATATGATGATATGCAACATGCTAATGCATGCTCGGGCTGCTGGAGAAAGTCGGGTACAGAAAACCACTTCAGCAAAATAAATGCTGAAGACGAAGCCAACTCCGCTGGGGATAAACCGGATATCACAGAATCATTCCAGCAAAATAAATGCTGGAAGAGTGAAATCAACTCCGCTGGGGATAAACCGGATATCACAGAATTAGTCCAGCAAAATAAATGATGGAAGAGTGAAATCAACTCCGTTGGGGGAATTGGGAACTTAACCGGGCACCTCGTTGAAGTAACACCCTGCTGGGGAATATAACTCTGCTGGGGAATAACAGATGTGCCAAGTATGATTGGACTTCTCTGGGGATAGCTGACCCGTGCCAATGAAAAATTGGACTGTGCTGGGGAAAAAAGACGGAGTCCTCCTGCGTACTGACGAAGATTGGATTTGGAAACTGAGGCGCCAACACGGATGGGCCTCACAGTGACCGCCGACATGGATTTGGTCTTTTAGGCTATCTGTGATGGGTCAGGTACAACTGACGCTGGAAAACATTCTGTCTGAATACACAGTTTTCTGATTAAAGAGTCACGGGATAGTAACACGACTTCCCAACATTCGTCTCGTACTCGAAAATTGGCTGAATCTGCTCGAATAGCTTTGAATAACCCTGATGATGCGGAGAATAACAATCCCTTCGCTTCTGATATGCCCCAGCCTGCGGGACCTCTGTGGGGATGGTCCTCGAAAGGAAATCTGAAAATCTGTACCCTGATGGTCTGATATGAAATGCCCCAGCATTCTGAACTTCGGAGAGATACTTCACATCAAGTGCTTCCCGAATAAAGAATAACCTCTGCGCTCTTAAGAAGGCATGCCCCTGACTGCAATGACTTTGCCTCTAATTATCTAATTCAGAGTAGCGCCCCTTGACTACAAGATATTTACCGAATCTCAACCTGATTGCCCCAGGTTAACTGACTTCAAAAGGCTGACCTGACTGGGGATCACGATAATAGCTTGCCCCTGCTCTCGGAACATTCGGGCGTTCTGCATTCTATCCTGACCAGACTTTCCATTGTAGAAAACTTTCCTGCTGTCAAGCGCTTACTCGCAGGTAAAACAAGTTGTTCTGCGTGAAAGATGTATTAATGCAACACATATGACAGCTTTGACATCCAATCTGTTCACTGGGAATAGGAAAAAACAGTTTATGGCATAAAATGCACAAAACATTTATCAAGAATATCAACATCAGTACCAACATGGTAAGAAGAACCCTTTCAGGAGTCAGAATCGACGCGACCTTTACCGAAGTATGCTTTCGAAACAACCTGCTTCAATTAGGACTTTTGAAGGTTGTAACATGGTCAGGTTCACGGTTTTGAAGGAAAGAATAAAGGCTCAAAGTTTATTTTAACCCACCCATTCTCCTTGATGTTCTCCCATCCTACGTTCAGCTAATTCGACCTTAGCGCTCACCTCTCAAAGGCTGAAAGATAGGAGTGATAGTTCGAGAAACCATGAGTTTTTGGAGTGACAGTCACTCACTCTTCGCCTTGGCACTTGAGATCACACGACTCGTATTTGATTTGAGGATTTTTCTTTTGTCATCCTTTCATCTTTTTCTTTTCATATCCCTAACTTTTGCCTGGACTGACTCTTTGGAGTTTCTTTTGATTTTTTAAGTCCAGCGGGATGCCTTCATTTTTGCCTAAGTCATTTGCTTTGAAATTTTGACTTAGCGGGCTTTTGATTCTTTTTGCTTCCTTCTTTTTCTGAAAAAGTCGTGTGACACTGGTTGCCTGACTCATTGGGGGATAATGTGACTGTCTCACTCTTGATCTAACCATTGTGGTTTTTTAGGCACGACCTCTAGAGGTGTGATTGATCCTCGAACGGACACTCCTTTTGCAACTTGAACGCTCGGCCAAATCAGCTAACACCTACCCTGCCCCAGGTTAAAAATGGAGGGTTTTTCGTTTTCAGAAAGAACTCCTACTACTAGGCTCAAAGGGATTGACAAGGGATTATCTTCCTTATATCACCGGTGTTTAGGGATTTGAAACAATGCCTGTACATCATCAGCAGGTTTTATTTCAAAAGCATACAATATCGGAAGTTGCATGTCGTTCATCTTCGTCATCCTCCTCAGATTCCTCTTAACCAGGCGTTGGACATTTGTAAAAACAATTAGTGAACACGAATGAATTTAATCAAAACATGCATATTTATTTCATTATCATCAATTGAATGAAAACAACAAATTTTACAAACAAGATTGCAAATTAAACAGGAAAGGAACTACAAACGTAAAGAAATGACAAGATAAAACACAGAAAAATGCCAGCTTCCTAGAGTCGGGCTTTCACATCTGTCCTGCTGCTGAACCAGCCATCTTCACAATCAGTTATTAGAGGCAACTCGAAGTTGTCCTGATCTGCTTTCAGTGACCCAACCAAATTATAGAGCCCCTCCTCCTCATTCACATGACTTTGGATCCTTCCTGCCCGAAGTTGATTGCTGCACTATCAAGTAGGTCCTGCACTTTGTGCTTAAAGGCCAGACAATCTTCAATGTTGTGCCCCGGTGCTCCTGAATGGAAATCACAGCGCTCCTTGATATCATACCCTGTTGGAGGCGTACCTGTCAGCGGGGCTAACTTCCTCTTTTCAACCAACTGCAATCGTAGCAACACTTGAAGAAGTTCGGTATATGGCATCGGAGGTACATTAAACACCCTCATCGGCCTCTGATTTTGAGCTCTTCGTTGATTGGGCTGCTGCTGCCTCTGCCACTGTTGAGATCGTTGCTGTCGTCGCTGGTATCGGGTTGACTGCTGAACAACCTTCGTAGCAAATACAACATCGGTTTCTTGACTTTCACCGCACTGATTAAAGCACTCCTTATGCTTAGCCATCTTCTTTCTCAGATCTGCCCCAGGAATAGGCAATAGTTGTGGACATGGAGATTCTGACACCATGGAGTCCAGGATACGTTTCTGACCTACTGCAGCTTTAGAAACATCCATCATCTTAGCATCGACTGAGACAGGAGCAATACGCACAGCTACGCCGCTCGGCGTGAATTCAATATCTTGTGAGTCAATCAGGTCTTGAACATTGTGCTTAAAAGCATGACAACCCTCGATGTCGTGTCCGAGTGCCCCAGAATGAAATTCACATTGCTTACTGGCATCGTACCCATAAGGAAGAGCTCCTGTGGGTGGGCCCAACATTCTCTTCTCAACCAGATTAAACCTCAATAAAGTCTGCAAGAGCTCAGCATACATTGTAGGTGGCGCCTCAAATATCCTCTTTGGCTTCCCCTCCTGAATCCTCTGTTGAGCCGGGTGTATCTTTTGTTGCTGTTGCTCAGGTTCTACAGGCACAGGTGGCACGAGCTCCTTCACTGCGGCTTCAAATAGCTGATCATCCCCCTTCCTAAGCACATTCTTGACAACCTCCATGATCAAGCTCATTTGGGTCTTCAGCTGACTATTTTCCTCTTTGAGGATCTTCTGCTCCAGACGCATCTCTTGCATGTCTCTCATCATCTGCCCCAGCTGGCTTCGGACTTCAATCAATTCAGCCTGATTCTGTTCCATATCTTTGAAGGAATTCCTGCAACAAACTGGACGATGAGGAAATAAGACCCACGGTTCTGATGTACCTGTTAAGTGATAATGCAAAGCAGAAAGCAAACACATATTCAAGACAAGACAAGGAGAAACTCAAGTTATAAGCACACAGACGAACATCTCCCACACATGTACAACCAACAAAAGCAGCACATAAGCACAAATGAGTACGAATACAATGACCCCAGCCAACAATCCTGGTGGTGGTCAGCAAACACTGGTGCACAAAAGCTAAACGGGTCAGCAGAGAAAACAGATGCGACACCCGGTACAGAAACCTCTAGAAACTTCTCCCATATTCAACTGAACTCTCCGTTTGACATTCTTCAGAACACACACTTCTCGTGGAGTCTTCCATGATATTAACTGATGAACCCGCACAACTGGATGACGGAGAATCATTAATCTGAACAAAACCCTGGGGCGCGATGAAAATCCGGTTAGAGTCTAACAGATCCTGAACCTGGCTTCTAAGCACCTTACAATCATTTGTTGAATGCCCCTGTGCCCCAACATGGTACTCACAGCGGGCGCTGGCATCAAAACCTGGAGGATATGGTGGAATCACTGGATTAGTCTCTTTCGGTACGATCAATCCACTTCTGACCAGATCTGGCAACAACTGACTGTACGACACCGGTAGCTGAGTAAACTGCCTTTCAGGTTTCCTTGGTCTTCGTTGGGCGTGCTGACGCGATCGACGACAGGATGACCGTTGACTTGAAGTGTCTGAAAACCGATCCTGAGATGCTAGAGATTCTGAGGCGACGTCATTTCCTTCTTCCCACTCTTCTTGAGAACTGACAACTGACTCATTCTTATCAACTGGGACATAAGGAGCATCTCGAAGCTTTCCACTCTTGAGTCCTCTCTCAACAAGCTCCCCCATTCTCATCAGGCCCACAAAGCTTGTACAACCGAAAAATTTGTCATAATAATGGCCTTTCAGAGTACCCAAGAAGATGTCAACCATTTCTCTTTCCTGAAGCGGTGGTTGAACACTAGCAGCCAATTCTTTCCATCTCTGCACATACCCTCTGAATGATTCATTCTCCGCCCGAGATAATTCTTGCAGATGTACGAGACTAGGAGCCATATCTAGGTTGTAATCGTACTGCTTCATGAAAGCTCTGGCTAAATCCACCCATGATCGAATCTGATTACTCTCTAACTGCACATACCACCTCAAAGATGCCCCAGTCAGACTATACTGAAAGCAATGGATCATCAATTTGTCATCTCGCACAAACGAAGTCATTCTACGACAGAACATCATCAAATGCAGCTTCGGACAGCTATCTCCCGTGTACTTCTCAAATTTCGGCACTTTGAATTTGTAAGGCAACACTAGGTCAAGAACCAAACACATGTCTGCAGCATTCAGGTTAATAGCATCTTTGACCTCCAAAGCTTTAACTCTTTCTTCCAATCCTCGGAACCTTCTGTCACCTTCGAGAGCTCTTGAGTTTACAGTCCTGGCTACTGGGATATATCTGCGTGGATTCCTCTCCGGGAAAACGGCACCTTGATTGTTAACAGGAGGAGGACGTTCATTTCGGGCAACAAACTGCTCATGTCGATCTCGGTTCTCAATAGTAGGCTGTACCCCTTGGTCTGCAGTAAGGTTGTTCGCTTGCGGGAATTCTTCCATAGAATCATACCGAGGGTGGGACGTCATAGTAAACCCTGTCAAGGTGTCAGGAGACTGGAAATTGCCCTCAGACATAGCCACCAATTACCTGTAACTGGCTACACTGCTTGATTCTGCTCAAATCTGCTTCAGCCCCTTGGTCGTCTTCGACACTCCACTCTTGCCTCGAACAATCCCCCGAGAATCACCCTCTGGTGAAAACAAAGGCTGGATAAGTGCTCTGGCCAGCTAGAGAAATGCTATGCAATATGATTTATGCAGACAGAAATACAAAAAATGCTAACGTGCATGTGTGCATTGGGGATGTTTCCCCTCCAATTCCAGTGTCAAGGTAGCAAGACAAGATAAACCATAAAGCTAATATTTAGAAAAACCCTCATATATTTATTGGAATGACAGTCTTGTCAAGACGTTACACAACTATGTTCCATACAACTGAGATGATAAAGGAGGATCCCGACCAACATGCCTGGTGGTGATCTCAACACACAGAACACAAGAGAAAAATTAAGTGCGGGTACGGTCGCAGAAATCCTCAACCAGCTTCTTCGTCTCTGGGTGATCCGGTCGATAAATCAAGTCTTCTATCAACTGATCCCTTTTTCTGACCGTTCCCTGGATATCTCTGACAAAGTCTTCCCAAGCCTTATCCTGGGCACCATCCCCAGGTTTGGGCCTCTTGATGTCTGCTCTGCGCTGACAATCTTCCAGATTCTTCAAGGCATCAATCAGTTGGCGTTCGGCCTCATATCGACGGCATGCTTCTTCTTCAAGCTCTTCAGTCTTCACTCTAACCTGTTCTCCCAACTGAGCAACCTGTGTCTTTAGCTCTTCTTCCCGTTCTTTGCGTTTGGCCATAGTGAGATCCCAATGCTCTCTGAACTTAGCTAACTTCGTGTAGGCCCTTTCCAGCTCTTGTTTCTTAGTAGCCAATACACTGCTAACTGAGTCTACATCTAACTCCAGACGCTTCTTGGTTTCAGTCAACTCCAATAAAGTAGTCTTCAGATGTTTCAAAGTTTCGGCCTGTTGCTTGGAAAAATATCCTATTTCAATCTTTTCATGACGAAGCTGGGCATTCTCTTTCTCTAAAGCTTCTTTAGCCTTTGCTAACTCTTCTTTCTCCGCCATCAACTGCTTGTATACCCGTATGTCTATAGTGGTGGGCTCCTCCACCGGAGAAGGATACAATGGCTGAACTGCAGGATAAGGCATAAGGAATTTCGTAGCTTGTTCACGAATCCATTCCACATACGGACCAAGAACTCGAGTACCCCCTCTGCTACCTGAAGGCTTCCCTCTCTTATGCAGGTTCTTCCATGCTTTCTCAAGCTTGATCAACATCTCTTCCTCTATTGCCCCAGTGAGATACAGAGATTCCTGTATCTCCTCGGGCTTTGGCGCTTCCTGAGGTACATACCCAAACTGCCTGATTAATAGGGAAGGGTTGTAATTGACACACCCTTTTCCTTCCTATCAAAGGAACATTAGGGAATCCTTCGCATCTGTATATGACCTCGACTCCGAACACCTCCTCATTAACCCACACCACATTCTCAGAAGTCAACCCCATCAAGCGCTCAGGCCATCCTAAAGAATCAATAGAAGTGACAAAAGGCCCTGACTTCGGCATGTGACTAGTAAACCACTTGCACAGTAGAGGTACACAACAAGAGACATTCCTTCCTCGCCGCTTTTCATTTTGGTAGTGAGTGGAATGGTGGATATCTCCCAGCAAGGTCGGAACTGGGTTCTTTGCAGCCAGAATATAGAAAGCATCTGCATCAACAAAATCAGGAATGTTTGGGAACAATACAATGCCATAAACACACACAGCAAGGATGGCGTCAAAAACAACCCAGCCACCTTTCTTGGCATACTCCCGAGCCTTCTCCACCAAAACATCCAACGGAAATCCCCACACATCTCCTCTTCTGATCATCTTCCCTGTCAGCTCAAACCCTCCTAAGTACAGAATAGCAGAAAGCTCAGCCAGATTAGGCTTAGCGTCCGTGTGATAGAAAGGCATCTTCTCGCGAATCGATATATCCAAGAGTGCAGAATACTCCTCCAGGGTAGGAGCCAAGACAAAATCAGGAAATACGAAACACCTGAGCTCAGCATCATAAAACTGCAACAGGGTGTAAATGCCGCTGATCTCATAAGCCGAGGGCTGGTAAACATAAGTCAGGATCCTCCCATATGTCCTCCTGAAATCTCCCATCACCTTCTTCCTAGCAATAGTAATTAACTCTGACAACAGACTGATATCTGGAGACGGGAATTTGTAGGGTAACACTCTCTTCATGGCTTCCATGTCTTGCTAGGAAACAAACACCGGAACTAGGAGGGAAAATATGTACCTGCAATACACACACGTTAGTTGGATGCAAATGGTAATGCAATAATGCAATATGATAAATGATGCAATCAGTGAACACAGGGGCCATGCTATAGCCTGAAGAGGAACATCTCTGTGATGTCAAGAACAGAAAACCACCACAGTCACCAGAACTTCATGACACTAACTATCATCTGATACTCAAAATACCGATCCCCTGGTAAGAAATCCATCTAAACCTCTGTATCTGACGAGAAAACCATCTGATAATAGTATCAACCTCAAACAAGAAACCCATTTGATCCAAACAACACACCTGTTAACGAGCCAAGAAAACCATCTGATAAATACTGAACCATGGTTTCTGAAGGCCAGTTTTCCTGCAATAACCCAATCCCCCTCACAGGTATGGACCTAATCCACGGACAAAAGTACGGCATCCTATGCGGTCATCAGCATCACAGACTTTCATGAGTGACGATACGATTCCCAGAAGGAGTGGCATCATCAAGTCATGAAGAGGCCTCACTTAGCTGACTTCCAAATGATCGGTCCCCAAAGTCGACAATCCTCACGTCTGGACTCCCCTCAGATCCTCAGGACCGGAAAGGAGCACCTCTGCGAGAACCTCGTCTGAGCGCATATTTCGTAGGGAACTGTGCCTGCTCAGCAGACAGGTTCGTCTACTACTCTCCGCAACTATGTCTAGGTGCATACTCAAGCCCAGGTCCGGCTTCTCACTCATAGTAACCTCCCCCTCCCACAGCAATAATCACAATAATATAGTGCTGAAAGTAAATGCGGAAAGGTAAAGGTGCGGGAAAGTAAAGTGCGAAAAGGTAAAACACATATGCACAACACCCAACAGATAAACACCCAAGCGCTAGGATTGACTCGCGTAGGGGATGGGAAATGGTCCCAGCATAAGGGATGGGAAAAGTCCCTAGATGCTATAAGATCCCCAGCAGAGTCGCCAGCTGTCGCTACTGCGAAAATCGGCGCCGGCTGACAGAAGAGTCGCCACCGTGCGTTATTTATCCCAACAGAGGGAAAGGAAACGCTCGAAGTAAACCTCTCAAAAACGGGAAAAGGTATGGTCATCGCAACCAAAACCTGGATTCGGGAGTCGGTTACGCAAGGGGAAGGTATTAGCACCCCTCACGTCCGTCGTACTCGACGGGATCCACGCTTGGTGTTTATAAGGAAAAGGGTGTGTTTATCTATCTACGCTAATGGTCAGTCTGAAAAGAAAAGAAAAGGACAGGACTCGACAGAACATACGGTGTTCTGGGCCTACGTACTCCCTCGTGCAATGGGAAAGTCAGAGTCAACGTAGTTCGACTACCTACGTCTAGACGGGGAAAGGTTGCTCGCCAGGACATCGCGTCCTGTGCCTACGTACTTCCACACGGCATGGAAGATCAGAGCAAACGTAGTTCGACTAACTACGGCTAATCTGGGTGTTCTCACACAGCAGTGAGAAATTAAACTGGTTTTAAAGGTTCGGGAACCTATGGGAACAACTACGGTCTGGTCTCAAATGCACTCGGGCAAGAGAAAGGGATAACATCAGTCGTCAGCGGGAAAGTCTCGATCGCACATCCGCGAGAGAACTAAAGGTTAATTGTTAGTGTGCTCGCTAGGATATCGCATCATATGCCTACATATCCTTGTCTGGTACGAGGAATCAGAGCAGCTGTAGTTCGGCTAACTACGACACAAGCTATTCAAGGGTTTTTCTATTGCTTTGAGAAAGGAAAGAGACACCCTAAAACTATGGTTGAAAAGGGGAATCTACCTAATGTTATCATGCCTGGTTGACTCACCTAATGTCTATCATA
Organism: Lathyrus sativus; assembly: GCA_963859935.3. Lineage (NCBI taxonomy): Eukaryota > Viridiplantae > Streptophyta > Magnoliopsida > Fabales > Fabaceae > Lathyrus > Lathyrus sativus. Next base: position 179,957,996 of record OZ012740.1, on the reverse strand, counting down.
ACCATTCCGCAGCGGAGAAGTTAGAGCTCCTAAGGGATCATGGCAACAGGACTAAACAGCAAACAGGAATCAACTGCAAAGTAAAGAAATACTGGAAATATGCATGAATGCAACAACCAAACAAACAAGGCGCAAAGGCCGCAAACCACAGAGGTAAGGGAGCTCAGCTCTACCAAATACCAGTAAGCAAAGCCACTCAATAACAAACAAGCAGAAGGAGGACCACCTCAACTTCTCATGCATACAAAGCCTATTTCTAAGATGCATCTATCTCAGAAATGTCTAGATGAACCCCTAAGTCTAATGCAGCACAACACCACACAAGTCAAACAACACAAAGAGAAGGCGAACCAGCCTGACAAGCCCCTATCCAAAACTTAAACCAAAACCCTGAGCAGGACCCCTAAACAAAACCCTAATCAAACCCCTGAGCAAAGCCCTATGCAAAACCCTAATCAAATCTCTAAGCAAAAACCCTAAGCAAAACCCTAATCAAATCTCTAAGCAAAACCCTAAGCAAATATCTAAGCAGAGCCCTAACACAAGAGAAAACAAACCAGTCTTCAAGCTTCAACACAAGCTTACCAAAGAAAGGGAGCTAAGCAGACAAACCCAGTGTGCCTTCCTCAGGAAAGTACTAGGAGGTTACCACTCAGGAATCATATCCTATGCGGCTCAACAACTGTGAACGGTTTACATTCCTCCTCATGAGAAACTAAACTCACATGAAGGCTCCAACATCATTGGATACTTGAGAAATCCTACATGAACTAAGGGAACTAAGTGAACAGACCCATAGTGCCTTCCTCAGGAAAGTACTAGGGGGCTTCCACTTAGGAATCATATCCCATGTGGCTCAACAACTGTGATCGGCTTACATTCCTCCTCAGGAGAAACTAAACTCACATGAAGGCTCCAACATCATTGGATACTTGAGAAATCCTACATGAACTAAGGGAACTAAGTGAACAGACCCATAGTGCCTTCCTCAGGAAAGTACTAGGGGGCTTCCACTTAGGAATCATATCCCATGTGGCTCAACAACTGTGATCGGTTTACATTCCTCCTCAGGAGAAACTAAACTCACATGAAGGCTCCAACATCATTGGATACTTGAGAAAGAGGTGAGAAGAAAGAATGAAGGACATTCATAGTGCCTTCCTCAAGAAAGTACCATGAATTTCCCCCAAACTTCAGGATCTCAAACCTCACAAACAGAGAGCAAGCTCCTAGACTAAGACCTCAATCCAACATCCTCGCAAGCTCCAACAAGACTTCATCCAGCCTCCATCCTCAAGAAGAAACCACAGGCCCTCAACCCAAAGGAAACTAACTCTGAAGTTCAACCACAGTTGAACTTCAAAGTCAGAAGCCTATCAAGACTTCTCCTATTCCCAGGCACAAAACAAATAACAGAACACCCTACAAAAATCTACCAAAAATCTAGGGGAAACCTACATGGCTCTATGATCCCAAGATCAAATCTCAAAGCCTAAGTCAACTTCTAAGGCTACTAAACAATCCCTAACATATGAATGGTCAAGGGTTAACCAGCAAGTTATGAGGTCTCAATTCTCTAACCCTAAAACAACATCAATCAATCCCTAAAAAATCCACAAAAATCCTATGGGGAGCATGCATCAGTCTAGTATAACATACTAAAAAACTAGAGCAAAATTCAATACCAATCAAGAGAAATAAAATCAGCAAGGCAGACACACCATAAACCAATTATTCCATATCAATTAAAATGCAAAAATGCAAAATAAAAAATAAAAATGCATGATCAAATTAATGTTTTTGCACTATAAAATCCTAAATTGAATTACGAATCTACAGAAAAAAGAAGGGAATTAATTGATCAATCTTACTATTTTTTATGAATTTATTCCTAACATGATACAAAATGAAGAAAATAAAAAAGAAAATAAAATGGGGGGTGCATTAATAGCAAACACCAGTTGTTAATACTGAATGGGCCAGCGGTGGGGTGGTGCGCCTAGCAATTGGGCAAAGGCCCAATCCAAAATCCATCAGCATTCTCTCACGCAGGGGGGGACAATGAGCAAATGGAGGGTGCGCTTCAGTAACTCAGACTTGGGCCTAAACACAGTCCAAACCCTAGCCCAACTGATCAGACAACAAAACCATTCTTCACCTCTAACATCCCAATCACTGTTCACCATCCTAAACCCTAGCGCCGTCTGCAACTCAACCCTTCTCTCTCAATCCAACCTTACCCAAATTTGAACTACCTAATCTAAATCTCCCAAAAACCTCCACTTCAAAACCCTAAACGCAACCTAAATTCAAGTTCAACTAAGATGAATCCCTATATTCAACAATTAAAGAAGAAAAACGTGAACAAGGATCGAAGGATAACACCTGGATTTGGAATACGAACGACTCAGGGAGTTCTTGAGGCTTGTTGAAGAACTTGATAATTTCACTTCGCATGTGGATCTTGACGAGGATCCTGATGAAGAAATTAAAGAGCTCTTGGTGTAAAGATCTTTGAACGGATGAAGAAGATGCCTGGTGATCTTGAAGGTCTATGACAATCTGGACCGAATCTGGAAAGGTCTATGAAGATTTACGAAGATCTTTGAATCTTGGACAAACTCTGGAGAATCACGCGAAGAACATGACGAGGCGTTTGAAGATCATTCTTGGAGTTTTAGATGATTTGATGATCGTTGAAGGCAGAGGGATGAAGACAGATAGATTTATGGAAAAATCCAGATGAACGAGCTGGTGAAGATCTACTGGAAATCTGAAAAAAACGATGAAGAACCGGTGATAGTTTCTTGAAGTTTCCGGTGGAGAGGCGTTTTCCGGTGACGGGGTGGATGAGGGTAGAAGATGAAGAACGGGGAAGATGAAGATCAAGGATGAAGAATTCTGGAAATTTTCAGTTTTCCGGTGGGTTGTTACGGCGGCCGGAGGGAGTTAGGGTGGTCGGAAAATGGAGGTTATGGTGTTTGCATGCCCGGCGGTAAGGGGCTCCGGCAGGGTTGACCAGTGAGGACAGATGGCGAAGAGGAACACTGCATGCGCTACACGTGGCCTGAGAGAGAGATAGTGGGGTCTGAACGTGGCAGGACGTGGGGTCCCCCACTGATGAACGCGTGGCCCATTTATATAGTCGACATTTGGCGTCTCTGGACAAAAAACTGACCAAAAAAACTGTACTGAAAAGATTGGGATGTTGGGCCTCCAACCTGCACAATCTGGGCCCACGAAAAAACAACTTTGGACCAAAAAACTGAACAAAACTGAATTAAAAAAGAGATTAATCCTAATTAAAACCTTAAACCTAATTAATGAAAATGATTAGACTACAATTAAATCTAAATGAAGATTAAACTATCCTAATTAATTCTAACAAATTCAATTAAAATCTAAACAAAAGATTAAATCCTAATTAACCTAATTAAACCCTAATTAAATCTAAAAATGATTAAAATCTAGCTAAACTCTATTTAACCAAATTAATTTCTAAACTCTACTAATTTCTATTTAAAAAAACTATTAAAATCCTATTAAATCTCTAATAAAATCTATAATATTTATTTAAAACTATTAAAAAAGCTATTAACCTATATAAAAAAACTATTAAATTCTAAAAAATGATTTAAAGCTATTAAAAAATATTAAAAACCTATTTAAATTCTAAAAAAATCTATAAAGCCTATTAAAAATCCACAAAAGGCTATTAAATCCAAAAAAAATGCAGACAAATGCAAATGACCAACATAAAAGATAGCGCGAGACCAGATCGAAGCAAACAGTAAACCCCGGGCATCAGAATATCCCAAAAACCACCATGTAAGCTGAAAACACCGAGGAGCGCACAATTTCCCGAAAATAAAACCCTGATTATCTAGACTGGATCTGACATATCTGGTAAATGAAACCCAAGCTGTAACCCTGACATCCTCTGTCTGTGCCCAAATGCCATGCATCTGATTTGCGAATACGAATTGAACCATGAACCAGATAAGAGAACCGGTTGGTCAAATTTTAGGGTGCAACACTTAGTTATAATTATTTTATGAATTCTAATGTTGTAAAATGCAAATGCAATATATATAAAATAATTTGGTGTAAAAAAAAAGTGTATTAGAATAGCGTTTGGAAGAGAGCGTGCTATAATAGCGCTTTGTTAGAAAGTGCTATCAAAATTAAAGCAATTTACCGGTATTTCAATAGCGCTTTGTTTGGAAGTGCTATCGAATATGTGGATTATAATAGCGCTTTGTTTGAAAGTGCTATTAAATATGTGTCTTATAATAGTGCTTTATTGGAAAGCGCTATTAAATATGTGTACTATAATAGCGCTTTGTTTGAAAGTGCTATCAAAATTAAAGCAAATTACTGGTGCTATAATAGCGCTTTGTTTGAAAGCGCTATCAAATATGTGACTTATAATAGCGGTTTTGTAAAAGCGCTATTAAATACAGGTCCTATAATAGCGCTTTTGAAAAAGCGCTATTAATTACCAGAACTATAATAGCGCTTTTAAAGCGCTATTAAAAATTTTGTTTTACAATAGCGCCTTGATTAATAGCGCTTTAAAGCGCTATTAAAAAACAAAAAAAACGCTATTAAAAAACTTTTTTGTAGTAGTGTTCCCAGCAAAGTGCCAGAGGTTGTTGTGGCTTCGTACAAAGACGCTCAAGCATTGGTTCAGACTGGTGAGACCAAGGGTTGGGGTCAAGTGATGGAAATTCCTGTCAAGATGGACAAGTTTGGACTAGGGTATCGCCCAACATCAGCATCTTCTTCACAGAAAGCACCCAAGTTCAAAGGACCGGTGGTGATTACTCCAAAGGGAGTCTGCTTTGAGACGATTAATGTTGTTTCCGACTCTGAAGACGGAGATAGTGATTGCGACATGGACGCGTGGATCAAGCCTAGCGTGCCAGGACAAAGTCTCTGCAACTGGTCCATCCGGGAAATTGTCCCAGTGACTACAAAACAGTAATGATTTGTTTTCTTGATTATTGTATAATCCTGTGTCCTACCCGGGGCATAGTGATTTTGTTTTAGGGTCACCTGCTTATGTGTATGCACTGTTTAATCATTAAATAAAGGCGTTTTTCTCATGCAAATTTTGTGTTCCCTGTTTTTTCTTGTTTTGTTTTAACAATAAATGGAAACATGGTTATGAGCTTTGTTTGCACTCATTTGAAGCATTTAACCATTTCCTTTGCAGGATTCATATTTCAGATGACACCGAACACGAACTTCCTATGACTCGCTTCGACTTCGAGCACCCGGTATTTCGAGCTGAGGAAGAGATTGTTGAGGATAGTGACTTGCCAGAGGAGCTGACTCAACTGTTGAAACAGGAAGAAAGAATCATTCTGCCTCATCAGGAAGAGATTGAGATTATCGACGTGGGGTTCGAGGGAGTTGTCAGGAACATCCGGATAGGGGCTGCACTGCAAAGCGACATCAAGCAAGGTCTGATTGAGATGTTGCAAGAGTACAGTGATATCTTTGCTTGGTCGTACGAAGATATGCCAGGATTGGATACTGACATGGTTGTTCATCGTCTGCCATTGCGAGAAGAATGTCCGCCTGTTAAGCAGAAACTCAGAAGAACCAGACCAGATATGTCTGTGAAGATTAAGGAGGAAGTTCAAAAACAGTGGGATACTGGGTTCCTTGCTGTTACAACTTATCCATCATGGGTCGCCAATATAGTACCGGTACCAAAGAAAGACGGTAAGGTGCGAATGTGTGTAGACTATCGTGATTTGAATAGGGCGAGCCCAAAGGATGACTTTCCGCTTCCTCATATCGATGTGCTGGTCGATAACACTGCTCAATTCTCCGTGTTCTCCTTCATGGATGGCTTCTCGGGTTACAATCAGATAAAAATGGCGCCAGAAGACATGGAGAAAACAACCTTCATTACTCCCTGGGGAACATTTTCCTACAAAGTGATACCCTTTGGTTTGAAGAACGCTGGGGCAACATATCAACGTGCTATGACGACGCTCTTTCATGACATGATGCATAAAGAGATCGAGGTTTATGTTGACTATATGATTGCCAAATTCCAGACGGAGGAAGAGCATTTGGTTAATCTGCTTAAATTGTTCAAGAGGCTTAGGAAATTCAGGCTAAGGCTGAATCCTAACAAGTGCACCTTCGGGGTGAGATCCGGTAAACTATTGGGGTTTATTGTGAGCGAAAAAGGAATTGAGGTTGATCCTGCTAAGATAAAAGCAATACAAGAAATGCCAACGCCTAAAACAGAAAAAGAAGTGTGTGGGTTTTTAGGGAGGTTGAACTACATTGCTTGGTTCATATCTCACCTAACCGCTACATGCGAGCCATTATTCAAATTGTTGAAAAAGAATCAGGTTGTGACCTGGAACGAAGATTGTCAAAGGGAGTTTGAAAAAATAAAAGAATATTTGCAGGAACCTCCAATATTGATACCCCCAGTAGCCGGAAGACCACTGATCATGTACTTGACGGTTCTTGAGAACAGTATGGGTTGTGTACTCGGTCAACATGACGAGACTGGACGTAAAGAGCATGCGATTTACTACTTGAGTAAAAAGTTCACATATTGTGAATCCCGTTACTCAATGCTCGAAAAGACGTGTTGTGCGCTAGCCTGGGCTGCCAAACGTTTGAGACAGTACATGTTAAACCATACAACCATGCTAATTTCAAAGATGGATCCGATCAAATACGTATTTGAAAAGCAAGCACTCTCCGGGAGGATTGCTCGATGGCAGATGGTGCTGACAGAATATGATATTCAATATGTTTCTCAAAAGGCTATCAAAGGTGGTGTTCTGTCAGAGTACTTAGCGGAACAGCCAATTGAAGATTATCAACCAATGAGGTTTGATTTTCCTGACGAGGATATCATGTACTTGAAAATGAAAGATTGTGATGAGCCGTTGCCGGATGAAGGTCCAGAGTTGGGTTCCAAATGGCAGTTGATATTCGATGGCGCTGTTAACTCCTACGGTAGAGGAATAGGGGCAATTATCACTACTCCTCAAGTGACGCACATTCCCTTTACTGCCAGATTAACCTTTCCAGTTACCAATAATGAGGCTGAATATGAGGCGTGCATCATGGGTCTTGAGGAGGCTATTGATTTGAGAATCAAATATCTTGATGTATCCGGGGACTCTGCTCTAGTGGTCAACCAGATTAAAGGAGAATGGGAGACGCGGCAGCCCAATATGATACCCTATATGAATTATGCAAGGAGATTGTTGCCTTTCTTTGACAAAGTAGAATTGCATCACGTACCACGAGCAGAAAATCAGATGGCCGACGCTCTAGCGACTTTGTCTTCAATGTATAAAGTTAACTTCTGGAACGAGGCTCCCAGGATTGTTATCTCTCGCCTTGATAGGCCCGCCTTCATATTCACCATTGAGGAAGCATCTGATGGCAAGCCGTGGTATTTTGATATACAGAATTTCCTGAAGAACCAAGAGTATCCGGCTGGGGCGTCCAGTCGAGACTAGAAGACTCTTAGGAGATTGGCTGGCAATTTTTATTTGAATCCGGATGGCGTCCTGTACAAGAGAAACCATGACTTGGTGTTGTTGCAATGTATGGACGAGAAAGAGGCTAAGTTGCTCATGGAAGAGATCCATGAAGGTACATTTGGTACACATGCTGGTGGACATGCAATGACGAGAAAACTGTTGCGAGCAGGTTACTATTGGCTAACGATGGAAATAGATTGCTTCAAGTTTGCGAAGCGGTGTCATAAATGTCAAATTTATGCGGACAAAATTCATGTGCCTCCGAGCCCTTTGAATGTTATGTCATCACCGTGGCCTTTCTCGATGTGGGGAATTGATATGATCGGCAAGATTGAGCCCACGGCATCAAACGGACACCGGTTCATTTTGGTAGCTATTGATTACTTCACCAAATGGGTGGAAGCAGTGTCATATGCTAATGTCACCAAACAAGTGGTAGCTAGATTTATCAAAAGAGATATTATCTGCGGATATGGAATCCCAGAGCGTATTATCACCGACAATGGTTCAAACTTGAATAGCGAGATGATGAAAGAGTTGTGTCATAATTTCAAGATCGAGCATCACAACTCTTCTCCTTATCGGCCCAAGATGAATGGCGTTGTCGAAGCGGCCAATAAGAACATAAAGAAGATTGTTCAGAAGATGGTTGTGACCTACAAGGACTGGCATGAGATGTTGCCTTTCGCTTTGCACGGTTATCGTATGACGGTATGCACGTCAAATGGGGCAACTCCTTTCTCATTGGTGTATGGCATGGAGGCAGTGTTACCATTGGAGGTTGAGATTCCTTCTTTGAGGGTTTTACGCGATGTCCAATTGGATGAGGCAGAATGGGTAAAAGATAGACTGAATCAGCTCAGTTTAATGGATGAAAAGAGACTGGCTTCTCTCGCATATGGTCGGTTGTATCAGATCCGGATGAAGAAAGCTTACGATAAGAAGGTATGCCCTCGAAGCTTTCAGACGGGCGATCTTGTGCTGAAAAAGATTCTCCCACCACAATCAGATCACAGGGGAAAATGGACTCCCAACTACGAGGGTCCATATGTCGTCAGAAAGGTTTTCTCTGGAGGAGCCTTGTTGTTATCCACCATGGATGATGAGGGTCCAACTGTGAATTTGGACGCAGTTAAAAAATACTTTGCTTAAAGCGACCCGCTGGACGGAAAAAAGAGAGTCCAAGCAAAAATGGGGCATCCCGGCGAACCATAAAAAAGGAATAAAAGGTTCAGGCAAAAGTTAGGGATAAAATTGAAAAATGTACACCCGCGAAGTTGAAAACCTGAAAAGGGCAACTTCGGCAAAAAAGGGTATCCCGGTGAATTGAAAACCCGCAAAGGGCGATTCACGCAAAAGTTAGGGATTGAAAAAGCAAGGTCCGAGTTTGATACTGCATTGCTTGGTGGTTTGGAAATACCTGAGGGTCGTTCATCTAAAACAATATCTTCCGAAGATCGAGTACCGGGAAAGCGCCAGAGTCGGGCGAGTCATAGGAGGATCAGCTCATGGTGTTCGTCTGTACCACGTTGCCGACATGAATATCAAATTTTTTTTGTATCTTTCTTTGTGCTTCTTGTGCATATATTGTATTTTGCTTGTGCGTAGCTTCCTCTTTTCAGGAGTTACATCCAGTGTACAAAGCTTTGCCTAGTTACAGGCCCATTCAATAAAACATGTTATTCAGTACTTGATGCTTGTTCTTTACTGTTTTATTTGTGAAAAACGCCGATGCTTTTGATGAACTTGCACTTGCATAAACTTGCTGGCCCTTGCCAATAATTGCTAAAATTTCGAATTGACTGAATGAACGTCACGGATATTAACTCGGATAGATTTTATTGTGTAGATTTGTTGTGTCTCGTTTGTGTTTTGCAGGGTCCTTACCTTTGAAGCAAACGGTCATAAATTATATTCCCCAGCCAAAGTCTCTTGACGTAGGGCCTGACTTCAGATGATGTCGTTCCTTGGCAAGTCGTGTCATATCCCTAGAGAGTGGAGACGGTGCTTATTCCTACCAGATGTGGAATTGTCCTCCCCGAGAGAGTATCACGAGGAATGTCGCCTGAAGAGTATCTTCATGGAAGTGGTCCATAGGATATCCCTAGCAGGTCAAAATCGATATCCCCGGCAGAGGACGCCTCCCCAGAGGATGGTTATTCCTTTCCCCGCAGGTCGTCATTCTTTTGTCAGGATGATTATCCTCAGCAGAGTTTGTAGCTTTGAGTTTGTAGACTGTGTCCCGACAGTGTAGTTCTTCCCCCAAAAGGGTCTCATCTCTCCCCAGCAGAGTTGGTTGTTGTTTCCGGCATTTATTTTGCCGGAATACTTTGTGGTACCCGTTCATCCCCAGCGGAGTTGGTTTTGTTCTCAGCCATTTCATACCAGAGTGCTTCTCAACAGTTGGAGCCTGCATTAGCATTTGCATATATCATCATATGCGCATCTACCCAAACGCGTAGCATTTCCATGTCGAATGGAGCATTACGCCATTGTCAAACATACGCATTTTGAAACATAATCTAGGTTGGTTAACCTTTTGCTTTCAAGTGTTGTTTTCCCTGCAAGTGGAGGGAGCTCTTGCTCAGATTAATTACCAGATAAGCAAGGTCTCGGCGTGAGACGTGTAATGATAATGTTCGTTTTGTCATTATTCCCCACAGAGTTGCTTGGATTAGTTTCTCTTACCCTTCTAGCGGAGTATTTCTTCAAAATTGTTGTTATGACAGTATCAAAAGATTTCATGAATCAATTTTTGGAAGTTGCCGCCTATGTCGAAGTAGGTGTCTGGAAGTTTGGGTTCAGAAAATCCCCAGTAGAGTCCTTCTCAGATTTGCTGCCATGACCGTGCTAAAAGTTTGAAGATTGGACCAATATTTTGTTACCCATTTGGTTGATGGAGTTAGCTACTGCAAAGATAGGCAGAGAAGCTGTATTCAGAGTTATTTTCCCGTAGTGGTGACGGAGTTATTTGCCTGTATTTGGCAGAGTTATTTTCCTGTATCGGACAGAGTTATTTCCCGTAATGGTGACGGAGTTATTTTCCTGTATCAGACAGAGTCATTTCCCGTAGTGGTGACGGAGTTATTTGCCTGTATTTGGCAGAGTTATTTTCCTGTATTTGGCAGAGTGATTTCCTGTATTTGACATAGTTATTTTCCCGTAGTGGTGACAAAGTTATTTCCCGTAATGGTGACAGAGTTATTTTCCTGTATCAGACAGAGTTATTTCCCGTAGTGGTGACGGAGTGATTTCCTGTATTTGACAGAGTTATTTTCCCGTAGTGGTGACGGAGTTATTTTCCTGTATCGGACAGAGTTATTTCCCGAAATGATGGCGGAGTTATTTTCCTGTATTTGGCAGAGTGATTTCCTGTATTTGACAGAGTTATTTTCCCGTAGTGGTGACGGAGTTATTTCCCGTAGTGGTGACGGAGTTATTTGCCTATATTTGGCAGAGTGATTTCCTGTATCGGACAAAGTTATTTCCCGTAATGGTGACGGAGTTATTTTCCTGTATCGGACAGAGTTATTTCCCGTAGTGGTGACGGAGTTATTTGCCTGTATTTGGCAGAGTTATTTTCCTGTATTTGGTAGAGTGTGTATCGGACAGAGTTATTTCCTGTAATGGTGACAGAGTTATTTTCCTGTATCGGACAGAGTTATTTCCCGTAGTGGTGACGGAGTTATTTTCCTGTATTTGGCAGAGTTATTTTCCTGTATTTGGCATAGTGATTTCCTGTATTTGACAGAGTTATTTTCCTGTATCGGACAGAGTTATTTCCCGTAGTGGTGACGGAGTCATTTTCCTGTATCGGACAGAGTTATTTCCCGTAATGGTGACGGAGTTATTTTTCGGTATTATTGGCAGAGTTATGTTCTTGTATTGTTGGCAGAGTTATTTCTTATTTGTTGATAAAACTATTTCCTCAGTGGAAGTCACCAAAGTTATTCCCTGTGTTGTTGGCAAAGTTGTTTCCCCAGTAAAAGCGTCAGAAAAGATTGTATTCTGTTAACAGAGATATTCATACCCATTTGAGTGATGGAGTCATGTGATTAGAAAAAGATACTGTGATTAGACAGAGAAGTTGTGTTTGCATTGAAGGATAAGTTGTTGTAAATAGACAGAGACGCTGTATATAGTGAGTTGCCAGAATCAAGTACTGCTATGATAGGCAGAGAAGTTGTATTTTTGTATTGACAAACCCCATATTAAAGATGGAGTATAATTTGGTAGATTTTGTTCTCCAAATAGTTTGTGCAGTTCGTGTCTGCAGTTGTCAAATTTCCGGGCTTCTTGGTATTCAACCGTCTTTTACCTCGATTGTTTGAAGGTCGTTCGCTCTTCACCCAGTCGGGTCCAAGCCGTTTGAATAGGGGCAGTTGTTGCACCCCAAAATTTGCTCAACATCTTTTACCTGGTTTATGTTTCATTGCATTATCATTTGCATAGTTCTATCATTTGCATATCATGGCATATCATTCATCCAACAGGGGATCAAGGGTGATTATTATCAAGAGAAGCCTAGCAAGAAATCTTATCCAAGCTTGAGAGGTCATCCAAGTCATCAGGAGGTGGTGGGAGGTCTTGATCAGCTGAGGACCATCAATGAGATGTGAAGCATGAGGTGTGAATATGATATGTGTATAGAGCTCATGGAGTGCCTAGAGAGCCATGTTGGAGCTAAATCAAGTCATTGTGTCAGATGCAAGAGCCACAGTTGAAGTGCAGACAATTAGGGTTTCATCTGGATCAACCCTAGGTCAATTATACAATTGAAAAGAATCCAAGCCTACTTTGAGGTCATGTAATTCATGGAATGATGTGATAAGACATTTGTGGTGTTGTGCCAAGATCAAATCAAGAAGAATCAAGAATGTGGGAAGTTGCTAAATTAGGGTTTCAGTGAAAATTACCCTGTTTAGTGCCTAACTTCAAGGCCACATAAGTCAAGATACAAGTTTCAAATGGATCTTTGGCAAACATGAAACTTGTATAGCATATCAATACCTTTAATTTAAGTACTAGAAGTCCTCAAAGGGATTTATAGAACTCAAGTTATGGTCCAGACAAGCTACAAGTCCTCAGATGCTTCTGAAATTTGTCTGTGAAAATCATCTGACTTCAAGGCTATTTTTGACCTAGAAGGAGGTTTTACCTGAACTTTTGGTCAACAAGAAAGTTGTTCCTCATGATCTTAGCTTTCTAAATTGTACTATAAGACCTCCATCTGATTTGTAGAACTCATGTTATGAGGTTTACAAGTCAGGGGTATTTTGGGAAAGTGAGACTATAGGTCATTTTCAATCATAGGTCCATATCTCCAACTTGCAAGCTTCAAATGGAAATTTGTTCAACATGGAACTTGCTTAAAATGATGTTTTGAGTGAAACCAAGTGGTCATGAGAGTTTGGTTTGGTTCATATCAAAAAGTCACTTGAAATGGCTTGAAAATGAAGAAAATTCAAATATGGAAAGGAGGGAAAATTGACTTTTTGCGCTAGATGCCTCAAACCAAGCAAATGAGTACATTTTCTGATTGGAAATTTCATTTTGAGCACTTTGGCACTTTTACATTTTTGATTTGAGGCACAATTCCATGATTTTCAATGTTGTTACTTCATGAACAAGTCACATATCAAAATCAATTACCAAGGCAATTCAACACTCCTTGTTGGTCCAGAAACATTCACAAGGGATTTTGCAACTGGTTGGAAGCTTCTAGAGCAAGCTATGGCAAGGGATACACGACTGTTACATTTCAATTTTGAAGAAAAATAAGAAAATGTGAATGCCTGTTTTGGGCTTCAATTTGGATCCAAAAGCCCATGAAGTGATTCTATAAATTCATTAGAGCAAGTTCAGATCAAGGTTGAGCATTATTTCGCGCCAGAACCAGAAAGAGCAAGTGAAATTTCACAGCTGCAACTTGAAATCGAATTCTTAGATTGGATCCAATTCAAGCCAAATTGAGGTGTGCAATCTCTTCCTTTGGATCATTGAAAGTTTCTGGAGCTTTTTGAAGCAAGCCACGAGTTCTAACTTCCTCTATTTCAAGATTTATACCAGGTTAGCATCTCTCAAAATTCAGCATGATCTAGCATGATTTAGATAGTTTTATACTTGTGGTTAGGATCTACACAAGACATAGATCATTTTAGGCTTGATTTGGACTCAATTGGTGATGTTTGAAGATGACATGTAAGATCTGTTTGGACCTGAATCTCTTGATTCACGAGGAGTTAATGCTAAATGTTTAGATCAGGAGGATGTAGGCAACATGAGGATGATTTCTATACCAATAGTTTCGATTTTAGTGATGATCAAAGTTGACATGATTTCTGAAAATGGATTCGTATTTTGAAACCTAGCACGATCTAGAGGATTTTGAGTGGAGATTTGGAATGTACGTGAAAAAATGAGTTGAACTGGTATATAGTTTGTCATTTTTGGCTGTCTGCACCTGAACCCTCGTCGGAGAAGACAACCGGAGTCTTCTCCGGCCACCACCAACCACCACTCTGTTTCTCACTCAGGCGAGTTGGATTTATGAAGAAGATGATGTCTGTACCCTTAGATCTAGGCTTGACCTTTGACTGACCTGAAGATCCAACGCTTGTGTTTTAATCTGAGGAGAAGAAGTTTTAATTCAAAACACTGTCGTTTCATTAAATGGCGTGGCATCACCAGCGCGCTTGGATGGATTGACCAGTTGACTGATCCTATGGCTCTCACTATTTCGCAGCTTTAATTCAATTTTTATTTTCATTTTGTTTTATTTTAATTGTTTGTTGATTCCAAAAATCATATTAATTCCAATTTTGATCCAAAAATTATTTTAAAAATATCCTCATGATCCTTATGGAATTTATGATTTTCTGGGATTAACAAAAGGTAATTCCATGCATTTTTCAATTTTTTTTGATTTTTCACATTTTATTTTGGTTCTTTATTTTTGCATAATTCTCCATCTGTTTTTCTGAATTTTGTTCTTCCAATTGGTGTTGAGTTTGGCTTTTATTTTTTAGTATGTGTTAGGGTAGACATGTATGTTCCCTTAGAAGTTTTGGTGGATTTTTAGAACAACATTAGGTTCTGTTTTAGGTATTGAGATTAGGACTCTCCCAAACTTGTGGATTCCTTTGACCTATCTCAATGTAGGAATTGTTTAGATAATTTAGAAGTTGATTTAGGCTTCAATATTTTTACATTAGGTTGTTCAAACATGTATGTTCCCCTAGGAATTTTATTAGAATTTTGCAATGTCATTTTCTATTTTAATTGTATTTTGCAAGTTGCTTGTGTTTGTGGTTTCCTCTCTTGAGTGCTTTGGTTTGTTTGGTTTGGTTGGATGCTTTGGAGCTGGTTTAAGCTTGAGTTCTTTTTGGTGGAGCTTCTGGTTTCATTGAAGATGCTTGGGATTGAATATTGAAGCTTGGATTTGAAGGCTTTTCTTCTTGTGGGGCTTTTGTTTAAGAGCTTAGAAAATTAGGGTTTTAGGAAGTGCCTTAGGCCTAGTTTTGATTCTTTCTTCAAACATAGAGTGCATTGTTTGCCTCTATTCTATCCAATGACATAAAGTCCTCCTTGGGAAGCTCCATCTCGCCTTAGGAGGGATGAGTGGTATGCCCAAGTGAGTAGAACTTTGAGGATACCTTTCATTTGCAATGTTGAGTTCTTAGTGATTTCCTTTGGTTGTCATTAAGTTCCTTAAAATTATAACTTGATCTTGATGATTAATCCTTCTCTTGGAGTGTGCTTGTTGGAGCTTGAAGATAGAAGCTTGCTTGAAGATGAAGCCCTTGCTGTCAACTTTGTTGTCTTTTCAACTTTGCTGTTTAGAGCTGATGTTGCTGTTTGCTGTAAGAGTTTGGTACTGCTGCTTGGGCTGCCTCCTCTGTGTCTTTTGTTTTTCTTTGTATTGTCTGTTTGCTTGTGTTGATTACCTCTAGGTTTGAGGTGGAGCTTGTCTCCTCTTGCCTATTGTTTTTTCTCTTGCCTCTCTGGTATTGTTGCATTGCATACATTTTACTGTTTACTGTGTTTGCTTGCTGTCTTTTGCTGTTTATCCCCTAGGATCTCTGATTTCCTCTGTGCAAGAGGAAATTATGAAAGACATTAGGTTTTAACCCATGCATGATAACATTAGGTTAGTTTCCCTTTCAACCATAGGCTTTTTAGAGCGTCTTTCTCTTCTCATCTCAAAACAATTCAAAAAAACACAGTAATAAGGATCACGCGTGCTGTACGTTACAAGCCTTAAGCTATTTGAGAAAAGGTTGTTGGAGGGTCACTCTTCAGTAATCTGGTTGCTTAGTGTGGTACCCTTAGGGTGACATGCGACGTAGTCACTCTCAGATCACAAGTCTTTAGTGCAGTACAAGTTGCAAATAGACTAAAAAACATTTCTTTCGTAAAAAACTCAAACAAACATTCAAACTCTGTTTTTGTCCTCTTGGACCCTTAATCAGGAAAACCCTTTCTTAAGGAGATAAAAAACTGTCAGACAAGCTTGTGTCTTCCGTAGCCCGAACTACGTTTGATCTGATCTTTCATGCCATATGAAAGTACGTAGGCACGAGATGCGATATCTCGGCGAGCAACCTTCCCCTCCTTTCCCGTAGGTAGGCGAACTACGTTGACTCTGATTTCTCTTTCTAGACGGGAATACGTAGGCATAAAGTGCGATACTTTGCCGAGTCATTTTCTTTTCTTTTAACCCAGACCTGTAGAGTAGATAGAATAACAAACCCTTAGATAGAAAACAAGCGTGGATCCCGTCGAGTACGACGGACGTGAGGGGTGCTAATACCTTCCTCTTGCGTAACCGACTCCCGAATCCAGGATTTGGTTGCGACGACCATTCCTTTCCCTCTTTGCATTAGGTTTACTCTGAGCGTTTCCTTTCCCTCTTGTGGGATAAATAACGCACGGTGGAGACTCTTCTGTCATAGCCGGCGCCGATTTTCGCAGTAGCGACACTCTTACATGTGGGTTCTAGTCTTGAAAGGTACGGCATCCTATGCAGGTCATCAGCGTCACAGACTTTCGAGAAACGATGATACGTTCACCATTTTTGGTTTGGCATCATGGTTTAACGAAGCGACCTTACTTAGCTGACTTTCCAATGAACGGTCTCCAGAGTCGTTAGTCCTTCTAAGTCAATACTCCCTCAACTGCACCAGACGCACATGATAGAGTATCTCCCCAGAAAAACCTCGTTTGGACGTGAATTTCGCATGAGCTATTGCATGGCCAAACACCACACAAGCTCCCGCTACTCTCCACACTAATCCCGTGTGTATACTCAAGCCTGGGTATTGGGCTTATCTCTCAATGGAACAACCCACCTCACATCACAGCAGTAGCATAATATGATAACAAAATGCAAATGCAGTAATATACAACAGATAATGTACACAAAGAAAAATAACTGCACAAAAGTAAACACTCAAAGACACACAACAGACAAGCACTAGGATTGACTCACAAAGGGAACGGTGATTCCCCAGCAGAGTCGCCAGCTGTCGCAACTGCGAAAAACAGCCGGCAGAAAAACAGAAGAGTCGCCGCCGTTCATTTTTTATCCCAAAGAAAGGGAAAGGAAATGATCATAGAAAACCTACGAAAAAGGGAAAAGACAGGTCATCGCAACCAAATCATGGGTTCGGGAGTCGGTTACGCAAGGGGAAGGTATTAGCACCCCTCACGTCCGTTGTACTCAACATTTTGTACTCAACGGGATCCACCCCTCACTCATCATTTCCCATGTGCTTAAGGCTCATAGTGTATAACATTCATCGTATTTATTAGATGAGTTAGAATGTGTTTTGAGATGAGAAGAGAGACGCACGAAAGGTCTGAGGGAAACTCGGCCCTAACGTTGTCATGCAAAATGGACCTAAAGTTGGGATTGAAAGGGAAATCTACCCTAATGTTAGCATGCTTGGATTGAACACCTAATGTCTCTCCTACTCCCATCCTAAATGGAGGGACTAGGAATCCTAAGGGATCATGGAAAAGGACCAAGAAAACACAAAGCAATTCAATCACAAGTAGAAAGAAATGGAAGATAGAATGCAACATGAGATGCAAACACCAAAAAGATGCAAGAATGAAATGAAATGGGAGAAGCGAGCCCCTACGACCATTACCATCAATTATCAAAGAAAAGTGGGAGGAAAAACGTCTGGGTCATTAGCCGCCACAAGCGCATCTCAACTAAGCAATGCAAGCAAAGGAAACAAAGCAAATGATCATCACTTGAACAACATCCACAAAGTATGCATTCAAACGGAAACTGAAGCACGCGTGTCAAATAATCAAAAATAAACGAACACGAATAGTGAAGCATATCCAAAACATCTCACTTAAATGCATCATATCAATCCATGAAGATTCCAAGTGAGAGAACAACAAAGCATGTTTGAAAACAAGCAAAAATGGCATTTTGGTTCAGTGTTAATCGGTTAACACTATTGGTTAACCGATTAACCACTTAAAAAAATTTGAAAATACACATTGGTTAATCGATTAACCAGTTTGTACTGCAACTGGTTAACTGATTAACACTGCACCAGAAGCAGAAAAACAGCAACTCAAAAGCACTTTTAGCAATTAATCACTTATGCAATAATCCAAATGATCATATAATCAATTATGCACGAAATTAACACCAGAATTCAGTGATCCAACAACATGTAAACACATTCAAACATCAAGATCACAATTCACATAAATCCAAATCAACAAAATCAACCGAAAATGAAGATCGACATGATGATTATGCAAATAAGCTCAAACACAGAATCAGATCTAACATTTCCAACCTACAAAGCAGAGATTTGCTTTAGTAAATGTTGATTCAACTTCAATTGAGCATATCCAAGCAAAAAACTCAAAGATTCTTCAAGATCCAAGTGTTTTCTTGTTCTAGAAGTGGATATCAAGCAAAATTAAGCAAAACTGATCCAAATCAGCTTCCAAGTTCAGATCCAAACTAGCACGAAAACTGAATGGAGAAATGGAGATGATAAGGATGAAGGGTGAAGACTTAGCTCTAGAATTCAATGATTCCAATGGAGAATCAAAGAATTCAAGCAAAGAGAGCTTTAATGGATTTTTGGAGTGAAAAAGTTGAGAGAAAATTGAGAGAATGAGAGTGAATTCCGAAAATGAAAATGGAATTATGAGGATTGATTGTGTGAGGTTTGGAGCAAATTACTTAAATATGCTCTAGGTTAGGAGTAGAATGGTGGTTTGGAGTATGGTTATGAAAATTGAAATGGAATTAGGAATGGGAATTTGGAGGGAATTTGAATTGATTTTGAAAATTAACCAAAATTCAAAGTGGTTCTAGATCCTTCTTCTGGTGTAAAATCAAATTCACAAGTGATCAAAATGGACCCCAAAGTGACTGCCTTTGGAAATTCACGTGCAGAGGCAAAATTTTCCTTGGTTAATCGGTTAACCATTTGGGTTAATCGATTAACACCTTTAAAAATTCAAATTGGACCTGATTTTGCCTTGTTTAACCGGTTAACCATATTGTCTAATCGGTTAACACCTTAAAAATTTGAATTTTTGCGCTTTTTGGAGGGAAAAGTGCACATTTGTCCGTTTTCTTCCATTCTGAGCTCTGTTAAGCCTTTGAAACTTGCTTTCGAATATCAAAATTGTGAGAATGCTTGAGATAGCTTGAATGTTGCCTCCTGAGCTACAAATTATCCTGCAAAATAAAAATAAAAATCAACCGCTTGATTACCGGGCAAAATAAATGTCGGAGCCTCTGATGTTCATTGTTTAGTCTCTTGCACTAAAAAAGAAACCTGAGCCACAGAAATGCCTAGATCCCATGCCTCAAGAACAAATGCTATGATATGCAAAAATGCAAAATGTCGAGAAACAAAATCCAGTTAAGGTTAAAACAGAAATTCAAATTTTGGGGTGCTACAGATACAAATTTGGACAATTGGGAAGCAGTAGAAAACCCAGTGATTTTTCCTTCGTCAAAGTAATTTATTCGTCTTTTGTTTATTATTTTCAAAAATTCCCTAGATATGCCCAAGGCTACTGGATTATTTTGTAAGGCCACATTTTTACTTTCAAATGATTATCAACAAATGCATTTTGTTAAATTCTCATTGTTTCATTTACTGTTTTTTGCTTTTACCCTTTAAAAGCAGTTGACAATCTTTCAAAACTTGAAAAAGAACATCTTTCTCTTGCATTTGTCTTTGCGCATTTAATAAAATAAGTCATTCCGAACATGCAGAATAATCCCAAACCATTTTGAATCCAATGACCCTGCTTTCACTCCTAACTTTGATTCGCCCATTTATCAAGCCGAAGATGAGGGTAAGGAAGATTTCGAGATTCCCGCCAAACTGGCAAGATTGGTTGAGTATGAGTACACTGAACCTCAACCGCACAAAGAGCAGGTAGATTTGATTAATCTTGCTACTGATGAAGAAAAGAAAGAGGTCAAGATTGGTACAACACTTGAGGCAGATGTCAAGCAAAGGTTGGTCAAGCTTCTAGAGGAATATGTTAATGTGTTTGCATGGTCGTATCAAGATATGCCCGATTTAGACACTGATATTGTTGTTCACAAGTTGCCACTTAAACCAGAATGCCCACATATAAAGCAGAAACTTCGAAGAATAAGACCTGACATGGATTTGAAGATTCGAGATGAGGTTAAGAAACAACTTGATGCAGGTTTTCTAACAGTTGCGAAGTACCCTGAATGGGCAACCAATATAGTGCCAGTACCCAAAAAGGACGGTAAAGTCAGAATGTGTGTAGACTACAGAGATTTGAACAAAGCAGGCCCAAAGGACGATTTCCCTCTACCGCTTATCGATACACTTGTGGATAATACAACCCATTTCAAAGTTTTCTCTTTTATGGATGGTTTCTCCTAATATAATCAGATTAAGATGGACCCTGCTGATAGAGAAAAGACTACATTCATTACTCCTTGAGGAACCTATTGTTATAAGGTTATGCCCTTCTGTCTAAAGAACGTAGGGGCAACATATCAAATAGAGATGGTTGCTCTCTTTCATGACATGATGCATAACGAGATTGAGGTGTACGTTGACGATATGATTGCCAAGTCCCAAAGTGAGGAGGACCATTTGGATCATTTGCTGAAACTATTTGAACGACTCAGGAAGTACCCGTTGAAACTGAATCCTGCTAAATGTACTTTTAGTGTTAGATCTAGAAAGTTACTTGGATTTATCGTTAGCCAACGAGGAATCGAAGTAGATCCTGATAAAGTCCGAGCCATTCAAAAAATGCCTGTTCCACAAACTGAAACACAAGTCAGAGGTTTTCTTGGACGCCTGAATTATATCTCCAGATTCATTTCTAATATGACCGCTACCTGTGAACCAATATTCAAGTTACTCTGCAAGGGTCATATTGGTTAATGAAGCAACTCATTCGAATTGAGTGCAAGACTGAGCCTGCCTACTGTCAACTAGTTGAAGAAGAAATTGATGACAAACCATGGTTCCACAACATTAAGAATTATCTGCTAAACCAAGAGTATTCAGTCGATGCTACAACACTTGACAAAAAGACTCTGAGAAGATTAGCATCTAAATTCTTCCTCAACAATGATATGTTATATAAAAGAAACCACGACATGGTTCTGCTTAGATGTGTTGACAAACGTGAAGCAGACATGTTACTTCAAGAAAGTCATGAGGGAACATTTGGAACTCACACTAATGGTTATGCTATGTCGAAGAAAATTTTGAGGGCTGGGTATTACTAGTTAACCATGGAATCCGATTGCATCCAATATGCCAGAAAATACCATAGTGCCAAATTTATGTTGATCAGGTGCACGTGCCTCCAACACAGTTGAATGTTTTATCATCACCATGGTCTTTCTTAATGTGGGGGCATCGACATGATTGGGGCAATCAAACCTAAACCTTCTAACGGCCATCGATTCATTTTAGAAGCCGCTTCTTATGCCAACGTAACCAAGCAAGTAGTTTCCCACTTCATCAAGAAAGAAATTATCTACCGTTATGGAAATCCAAGCCGAATCATAATAGATAATGGGACTAATTTGAACAATAAAACCATGAAGGAGTTGTGTGAAAGTTTCAAGATTGCGCATCATAATTCTTCTCCTTATCATCCTAAAATGAATGGATTTGTTGAAGCTGCGAATAAAAACATCAAGAAAATCCTGCAAAAGATGGTAAAGACTTATAAAGATTGGCATGAAATGTTACCATTTGCTTTGCACGGATACAGATTTTCAGTGCAAACTTCAACAGGAGCAACCCCTTTTTCACTGGTATATGGAATGGACGTGGTCCTTCCTATCGAAGTAGAGATACCATCCTTGAGGGTATTGATGAAAACCAGGCTTGATGAAGCAGAAGGGGTCCAAGAAATATTTGACCAGCTGAACCTCATAGATGAGAAGCGTATGACTGCAGTGTGCCATGGTCAGTTGTACTAGAAACAAATGAAGAGGGCATTTGACAAGAAGGTCTGAATCCAAGAATTTCGAGAAGGAGAGCTTGTACTTAAAAAGATCTTGCCAGTTTATAAAGACATGCGTGGGAAATGGATGTCAAACTATGAAGGCCCATTTGTTGTAAAGACAATATTCTCAGGAGGATCGCTGATTCTCACAAAAATGGATGGTGAAGAGCTTGCACATCCTATAAACTCTGATGCAGTCCGAAAATATTATGCCTAAAAAGCCCGCTAAGTTGAAAACCTGAAAAGGTGACTTAGGCAACAATGGGTATCCTGGTGGATCAAAACCTATGAAGGAGATCCAGGCAGAAATTAAGGATGAAAATAAAAAATATAAGAGCTCACTAAGCTGAAAACCTGAAAGGGCGGCTTAGGAAAAAATGAGCGTCCCGATGGATTGAAAACCCGAAAGGGTAATCCAGACAAAATTTAGGGACAAAAGGCATTTCACTGCATCAGACGACGTTCATCTTTACAAAAGATCAAAACCAATCCAACCGCTCTCGTCAGAAGCAGGATTTTGGATAGTCTTCGTTATTAGGGTTAGTAGGTGTCGTTGGATTCAATGTAACCTTTCCCTATTGCCAATTTCAATTGTAATACTCCATGGAGCTTTGCCACTAGCAAGCTACCATTCTTTCAATAAAATCAAACTTTTTGCTTATTCAAATTTACCATTTTACGCCTTCTCTACTTTTTCTTGTTATGCAAAATATTATTTGTTAATAATAATTTTGAAAGTGAAATGTTTTCGAACTTAAGACCATTTTTTTAAAACACATTGAAAAATATAAATTTGTTTTGACCTATAGAAAGATGTGAAGGAAATCATTGTTCCCAAGAAGTCTTAATGTTGCAGAAACACTTTTAGACCAGTTTTAGCAAAAATCCCAACGAAGCATAAATTGATAACGCTTTTGGACAAATCATATAATCGTCAGTTGATTTTCAAGACCACAGAGAATCTTTCCAGTGTCCACCAAGTGATACATGTTTATTGATATTAAGGGTCCACTCCCCAGTGGAATCATTTTTGTTCCTCACTGAAGTTACTACACTTTCTTCAGTAAGTTGCTTTGGCTCCATACTTCCCCGATGAAGAAGATATTTATTTCATCCCATATGAAGTCTCTAATCCAGGATGACTCTTTTGGATGAAAGTTTTCTCATTTGACAAAGAAATCATATTCATGATGGCGATCCCTCAGGTGAAGTCATGATGTTATATCCTCGAGTGGAATACTCTTTTCCCTAGAGAAGTGTTTAAAAACTTGAAGCAAGATTATGGTTTTGTGTATGACTTCTATCCATCTCTTAATAGATGTATCCTTCTTGCAGAGGTTGGTCGAGTATCCTCGTCGAGATGTTTATTTCATCTCCAGTTTACTCCTTTTTCTCGTCTGTTTTCTCAGCATAAGCATAAGCATGACATACATTCATTCATATAGACATACATAGCATCAACATGTTAGCTACCTTGTTGTCTTTTGTCGTTTACTTTGGCTGTGTTTACCACCAAGTAACTGGGTTTGTTTCCTCTCTCCAAGTAGGGTCGCCAACCCTAGGCATAAAATACCTATTCTTTCTAAATTCCCCACAGAGTTCAACCCTCGTGGATGATGGTTATTTCAGTTATCTTTTCCATGCCTGGATAAGATAAATTCCTATTCGAGTACATTCCTCAATAGTTGGAGTCTTGTTTGGCCGTTTCTTTCTAGTTTATTCCTAGATTGAACATTGGTCCCTGGAGATTATGTTTTAAGCCTAATTAGGTCACCGAACCTAGTTTGAGTGTGCATTTATTTTACACTATATATCTCAAGAAGAATCTTTCACAAATCCTCATTGTTGATAAGTGGCAGTCTCACCTGAGAAGCTTATCATTTTATCATCTTATCGTGCCAATAAGTGGCAGTCTCATTCGAGAAGCTTATCATTTTTATTCCTTTATCATATAAGTGGCAGTCTCTCTCGAGAAGCTTATCATTTTACTTTTCTGATAAGTGGCAGTCTCTTTGAGAAGCTTATCATATCCTTTCTTGGTGGTGTGTAAGTCCCTTTCGATGATAAGTAGCAGTCTCTTTTGAGAAGCTTATCAGGGCGTTTTCCCATGAGGTCCAAATTATTTTGGCGTACAAAAGAGTTTAATTACCCTGTATCTTTTCTGATGTTTCCTGAAGATCTCGTTTAATCTCTTTGTTCAAGGAATTTCCAGAAGCTTGGATGTTATCTCATTTTTTGAACTCCAACATTTTGTTTGTATGGTCCTACTGCCATGTGGGTCCTTCTTTACCTTTTGTCCTAGAGTGTCAATCGGTCATGCTTGAACCTATTGGTCAACTACTCTGGATATTCCCCAGTGGAGGTCGTCTTTCGGGTTCTATCTCCAACGAGGATCTTTTGTTGTCTTTCTTTCTGAAGTGTCAGTTGGTCATGCTTGAACCTGTTGGTCCATCAATTTAGATTTCCTCAGTTTATTGATGTTCCCCAGTGCGTTGTCATCCCCAGTAAGCAGTTACTCATTGTTTTTGTAGGATAGTCTATTTTGTCCATAACATTGCATGCCATTGCATCTAAGGGCAAAAATTTCGGTTATCTATATTTAAATATCTTTCACCATGATTTCATGAAGATTTTCATCGCTCATGCCATCCAATGAAGATATTTAAATAGGGGCAACTGTTATACCCCAAAATTTACCCTTAGATTCTTTAATCTTGTGCATATCATTTCTAGGACAATCATCCATGCATAGCTAACCGTTTTTTTTTAGTTTTTGTTTGTTTTATGAAATTAGGTTTGCTGCAAAAGGTTCAAAAGACATGAACGTTTTGTGTGTGCTCTTAGTCTTCTGCAAGTTGTGTTGAATAAAGGATAAACCCTCATCCTCACTGGTCTAATGGTCAACAAAAAGCCATTTTTCTTCAAGATTTCTCAGAGTTTTTTTTCCAAGGAGAATTAGGGTTTTCTGCCCTTTGGTTTTGAGGTTGGTTATTTGAGAACTATCACAACACCCTGTTCATGACAGCAGTTATTAAACATAAGAAAGCGCAAATCGCGAGCAGTGATAGTGGTACCAATACAATAATGAAAGAAGGAAAATCAAGAGCTTTTAGTGAGAATTAAGAGCATTCACCAACATAATCAAACATGATATTTTGAAATTAACTGGCTTTATCACAACATTCACGAAGATCATACGAGAATAGATGAGACAAATAGAAATGGCAAGTTTTATCAATAACACGCATCACAAAATCAGGTTCAGTAAGTAAGGAATCACATTTGTTACTTTCCAAAACAAACTCAAAACACAATCCGAACGTGATCAAATGAAAAAACAAGTTTTCAATAAAAACACGACCAACACAATCAGACAGGTTTAAGCAAAAAGGGAAACTGGTTCATTATCCTTAACTGTATGTTTCAATTCAAAATGACAGGGGGTTTATTAAGGGAGGAGGTACGATTTTGTGGGAGAGACAGAGCTCACATCCTCAGACACATAAAAGGAAAAAAAGCTCAAACACAAGTGCAAAGAGAAACACTAGATCAATAAGAAAAACCTTAACAATGTTAACATACCGCAGCGCACCGACCAACCGTGAGAACTCAACTTACAAGCGTCCCATTTCAGAAATCCACAGACAATAAACGTAACATGTTGCATATTTAACCAACGACGACGCTGATTCACAGCTCCGTGCCAAGCGATATCATCACCGACGTACGCCTCCACCGTGAAATCTGATCAACGAGATTCTCCCCCTTTCAATCAGCGCAGCGCCACCAATCACACCATCGTCATTTTTGGGCACCCCTCCCGCCGCGAGCCTTATTCCGTTGTCGGTATTTATTTTTTGTTTGATGTTCGCTTGCTTTTTAAACGCTTTAACTGATGAGGAATTCGTATCTGATGGCTTATGTCTTGTGTGTGTTTTTTTTTGGGTTGAGTGAAATCGGAAGGAAATTTGAGGGCAAGAGAAGAATAGAGAAAGCGAAGTTGGAGACAAAGAGAGGAAAGGGGTAGAGAGTTGTCGTTAGGGTTCGTTTGTCCTCATTTTGTATGCAGGGCAATGTTGTGGTTTACCATTGGGCTCGGGTGGGTTTGATCACCACTGGCCCAATGTCTTTTTTTTTTTTACTTTTTTTTCTTCTGTTTTTTTTATATTTGGGCTTAGCCCAAGTCTTAAAAAAAACAGGGATTAATTCAATTAATTGTAATTTTAAATCATTAACTTAAATTAATTTAAAATTTTAATTTTAATTAAAATTTAATTAAATTAAGTTTTAGTTTTTCAATTAAGTTTTTAACTTTTATTTAAATTTAGTTAGTCAACTTATTATTTTAAAATTTAATTTTATTTAAATTTAGTCTATTTGATTTTCTATATAATTCTTAATTGTTGTTGATTAGTTTTTTTCTTTTATTTGATCTTGGTAATGTCATTTCGTAATTAATTTACAATATAGACTTTGTATAATCCCTTATGGCCCGATTTCATTTTGTATAGTGGATCGTGATATCTTCATAATGCTTATTCATCACAATTTGATTGACTTGATTTTTGTCTAGCATATTACACTTTTTTTATACACCACCATTCCAAAGAAAATGTCTTCCTGTTGACTTCCATGTCAATTTTAAAATTTTAGATCCTACCTTTATTCCTAGCCCTAGGATCGGAGTCGCCGCACTCCACGCAAATGTCCTGCCATGGATGCTCATTATTTTCCTTTCATCCTAGCCTTAGGATCAGGAGTCGTCGTACTCCACGTAAGTTCCCTTCGAGGATACCCACCTCTCTTTCAACTTAATTTAGACTTAGAGTCACCGCACTCCATGTAAGTGTCTCCAATGAACATTCACTTCCCCCTAGAACCTTGACCGCAGTCAAGAGTTTCTCACTCTCGTTGAGGGGAACTACGAATGCTCTGATTCCATTTCCATCAGGATACGTAGACACGAGATGTGATGTCTTGGTGATCATACTTAGGACTAACCCCTTAGGTCTCTCTTCAAACCTTTAACAGATGACAGATGACAAATAACACAATATTAAAACAAGAGGTTCTTATAGAATATTGAAGATGCTTAGGATGCTTACATCTTCCCTAGGTATAACCAACCCCCGAACCTTAGATCTCCCGCATTGTTTTTACAATGCAATTAGGGTTTTTTCGTTTTTTACCCTTTCCTTTGGATAAATCAAAGCTCGGTGGTGAATTTCAAAGATTTGTGATTCAAGTTAATTCATAACTTGACATCCGATTCTCAGTGCAACATGTTATTTATAGTGGAAAGGACATGAGGCAAGTGAGAAGGATTTGGACAAAGGGTGATCAAGATCCAATGGACATTTTCCCTTTTGCATAAAGTTGCTTCAAGTACAAGAAAAAGGGTCTTTTGCTTTCTAGCTTCTAAAGTTGACCTTGCTTCTAATGTTTCTCATGGTTGCACAACTTATACAAGTTGTTTTTTATATATATTTGAGACCTCATTGAATCATGGAAAGTGGTTGGGAGCAAAAAGTAGCTTTTTGTCTAATATCCAAAAGTCAATCAAGTTGGCATGTTGGGTGATGCTTTTTCATGGTGTAACAAGATCCAATTCTATAGAATTTGATATCGTTGGGAAGATTTTAGGATAAGGAACAAGTTTCTAGTTGATGAAAAGTTCAGAAAAGGCTTGGAACTTGGCCAAAAGTTATCGTGAACTCGTGTGAAAATCTGATTGTGAAATTCTGCCTAGGTCAAAATGCCTTACCATAGCCACTTGGCAAATTCATAACTTCATGCTCAAGCAAGATAAATCCATGTTCAGGGTACCATTAGAAAGATGAGATCACACAATAAAACTTTGATGTTGATCACTTGGAAATAATCAATTTGGATCATTGATAAAAATGGCCAACAAAATTGGACTTTTCACTGATTTATACCTAGAAAAATTTCTAAGTATTGGACATTTCACATCTTTGAAAAACCACAACTTAGATCAATCATAACTTCCAATTGGCAAATGATTTTGAGTCCATTCTTTCACCAATTTGAAGTGTGTAATACCATTTTTAAAATGAGTCCTCGAGTATTTCCATTAGATGCTTGAGGAAGAAGTTATGGTCTTGGAAAGTAGGGCATTTGTTCATGAGATTTCATAACTTAGAAAATTTTGAAAACCGTAATTTTACCAAATTTGAATCTCTTTTTGATTTTCTTGATTGATCATGATCCAATGCAATCGTCCATCATATTTTCATGATTCTTGACTTGTGGAGTCCATGTTTGACCAAAAATCTCAAAAGTCAAACTTTGACTTTGATGAACAATTGATTTTTTCCAGATGAACTTGATTTCTTTAATTGCCAATGGATCAAGCTTCTTTAATTAACTCAATCATATTAATGGACTAATATGATGTCCTTGAGGTCCTTGGAACATGTCTTGAAGTGTTGAATCATGTCTTGCTCAAAAAGTCAAACCCATATTGAATTAGATCAAAACCCTAATTTGGTGCATCTGATGACTTGGGGCTTGATGAAATGGTATTGGCGGAATCTTGCACTTAATTGTTGATTAGATGGAACTTTTGATCCTATTAGAGAGTTGAGGATCATATAAAACCCCTTGATTGGTCAACTCCTGAGCTTTTTGGTGCCAAAACCCTAGCTTGCATTCAAAGTAAACTAAAGCACATACTCTTGAAATTCAATGGGGGTTAGCAATGCATAAAACACACACACACACACACACACACACACACACACACACACACATGAGATGATTGATGTCATGCTAAAAATGATGCAAATGAGGTGGAATCTTAGGGCTAAAAATTAGGGTGTGACAACAAAGCAAGATTCAACTTCATTCATCAATTCAAATTTTCGAGGCATGTATCATGCAAAGTCTCAAGATCAAGTTATCAAAGTCCATTATCCATTAACTTCTTTTTTTTTCATATTCCTAAATTCATCTCACATATCAAAACCGATGTCCGTTTCTTGTAATTTCTAAACCCACATTTCATATCCAATTTTCAATTCATGTCCTTTTTTTTTCAACATCCATACCACTTACCAAATTGTTCATTACCAAAACTCAATGTCCAAATTACAAACTCTACACAAAAAAAATTATAAGCCCATGCAAGTCAAAGAACAAGTCCATGATACATTTAATTGCAAAAAAATAAAATACCAAGAACAAAATCCAAACAAGGACCATGCTCATAAGCATCTTCTACAAGTCAGCCTTCATGCTACCAACGTGAAGTCATCGGCCCTTTTCCATTAGCCTTGCACCAAACAAACTTCAAGCCACCAAGCTACATGCTACTTGCCAAAGCCACAAGCCTTGAATCCATTCCAAGTTGCCAAGCTCATGCTTCACGTTACATGCTGCTACTCCAAGCCCTCTCACGCCACAGCTCATGCTACATGCTGGTATTTCCAAAGCCCACATGACCAAACAAAAGCTACATGAAGCTTTATTCCAGGCCATGCCAAAGTACTCCCAAGCCCATAAGGATTTCAGCTGAACTTTTCATTTATACTACAAGTACCTCGTGCAAGCCAAGCAATTTCAAGACTTCATGCTTCATAAATCCAAGCTGCTAGCTACAAAGTATCTTCAAGCCAACTTCACAAGTCACTACAATATGCCAGCCATTCCAAGTCACGTTGCAGCCACAACAAATTTCATGACAAGCTGCTACCTCATCAAGCCAGCCGTATCAAGGTCACAACGACAATCAAAATGCAAGTTCACTCACAAAATGCAATTAGCAAAACAAACTGCAAGAAAGAGTTCAAAACGACATCACAATGAAAAATTGCATCATGAATCACGCACAATGCATTGAACGAAACGCAACGACAAAGCTTCAAACAAAAAATCAATTTCATTCCATTTTCACTCATTTCTCTCAAGCTATAAAGCCAAATAAACGTTGCAATTTTTCCTCCTCAACCTCCTCACTGCAAAACCAAATTCAACCTATTCTTCTTCTACTTTTTTTTCAAATTCAATCTTCAATTCAAACCAAACACAAGCCAGAATAATAGAAGAAAGAAGAAGAAGATTCAATTTCAATCTTACCTGAGCTTTAAAGGTAGTTCGGAGAGCCTTTCGAGTTTTCGTTTCAAACTTATGATTGCTTGATTTCTAAATTTGTTTGTTGCATTGAGTATAGTTTTGATTTTTGATCGATTCCGCGTGAGTTTCGAGCTCCGACGCTGCCGGCATGGAGCTCCGGCACGGCGGAGCAGTGCTAGCTTGGAAGGTGTTTACGCGAGAGGTAGAAGAAGATGTTATTTGCCTTTTTTTTATTCTGACTTCATTTTATTTTGATTTTTAAACATTCCTTCACTAATTGTATTTGGGATGGGCCGTGTAATATTTTACTACTTCATCCTCGTATTTTTTCTTATGGACCTCCATTCTCTCTTTTCTTAAATAGTTTCCTCATTTTTTGTTATTCAAATTTTTTATCATTCAAATTTTTTATGATTCATCTTGAAAAAATTCTCTTAATCTTTTTCTTGATTTAATATTTTATATCCTTTTTCATTTTCTTAAATCTTTTTATTTTGATTTTTGTTTCAAGATTCTTTTGAAAATGACTTTATGCTTGATTTTATTTTCTTGTGGATTTTTGGTATATTGATTGTTCGTTGTTGTCTTGGATCTTGATTTTTGATAAAGATCTCATCAATATCAACGGACTTTGGTTGTTGATAGGAAATCCTAATCCACCAAGAGAAGTGATTGATATTGATGATGACTTAATCAATTTGAGATTCAATTTGGTTGTTTCTCTACTCTTCTTAATCTCTTTCTTTTTCTTTTTCACCCTTTCTTGGATCAATGGGTGGATGTGTAGGACACCTTGTTCATGATATCTTGAGTGGTATTTGATGAACTTTCAACAATTTAAATCTACCATTTGGTTGATCATTTGATCAATTGAGGTACTTTGGATTGATGCATAAGTTTGTCCAAAGTACTATGACAGGTTGATTGATGTAGTGGATCCATCTTTCCTTGACTTAGGTATTGATCAACCTTGCCTTGACTTGTGCTACATGTGGAAAAAAAAGTGTGATAGTTTGATTGGAACACTTCTAAACATTTCAGGAAAGACTAAAGATAATAAGAAATCTCATCTTGATATGGAGGCTGTAACACCCCCTTTCTATACCCCCAAATAATCACATAAACAATTAGTCACATATTAAAAATTTCGTCAGAGTATAATTATAAACATAGTATAAAAGAGGCGCGTCACATTACGCAAGAAATTAAAACATTCAACACCTGCTAAACAATTGATATGCAACAGCGGGGTAACTTTGCAACAGAGGAACTTAGTCCTTACACCCACATCTCAATATTAAGAATAAAAGCGGAAAATCTAAACATCGAATAACATCAATATATATATATATATATATATATATATATATATATATATATATATATATATATATATATATATATATATATATATATATATATATATATATATATATATATATATATATATATATATATATATATATATATATATATATATATATATATCATCCAGTATGATTATAAACAATTAGTCATATTTACATAAACATTCATCAACAAGATACATATACAAATGTATCACAAAAGAATCATGTACATCCTAGCTATCCGGTGCTACATATCAGAGCCGACCGACCAAAAGAATGAAGACACGCTTCACAAAAAGACCTCTAGCATACCTACTCTGCAATGCCTCATAGAGCACCATAAAACAGCAGAAGGGTGAGAAATATTATCATAATAACAATGCATATAATTATATATATCATAGCATAAAATACACATATTCTACATTCTCACCACAATTCATCACAACTCACTCATATACATCACAATGTGTATATATATAGATATAAAACCAAGCATATTCATCATGCATACTTTCACAATTCTTATCATTCCACATAAACATACACATTTATGTTTATTCACCAATGCATAATTATAAAGATGATAAATGCAAATCATAGAGACCAAATCACGACTCTATGAAAATGCAATGCGGTACCGACTCAATCATCTCAAGTTCACTCAGGAACTTATTGGAACAATCGCTCGTTACCAACGTAACTCCCCATCGGGCCTACGATGTTCACCCATTGCTCACACCTCACATAGGCATACAATGTTTATGGATTGATCACACCTCACATAGGCACACAATCCGATTGCTTACACCTCACATAGGCACACAGTCGTTTATAATCATCACTCACACCTCACATAGGCACACGACGTTACAACGGATTCTCATTAGAATCACACAACACAAGAATGTACATCATTATGCTTCACATACAAAATGACTCAAGACAATCTTGAAATGCATACATATTTACAATATATTCATGCATTCATCTCATACTATCACATACAATCTATACACACTCACATCAATTACGCCAAATGTAACACCCCCTTCTATACCCCAAATAAATGCATATAAAACAATTAAGCACATACACAATATCAGAGTAAAAAGGTTTTATGATAAGGTATAAAAGAAGGATGCCACAATTTCACCAATAAAACACTTCCACATTTTTGCTCCATAAAATATGTAACATTTTCAATTTAAGCGGAAGATAAAATCATTTGAACGTTTTCAAAATATTAATCCACGTACACATAAGCTATCCAAATTAATATATCATATCAGTTAGATTACAAAATCACATCAGCTGATACACCTCAATGCATCACAAAAGAATGACTATACTAGTCTAACTACCCGGTGTTACATATCAGAGCAGCAGACTCAAAAGAATGAAGATAAATCTTCACAAAAGGACTCCAGCATCCTAATCTGCAATGCCTCGTAGAGCATTATAAAACAGCAGAAGGGTGAGAAATATAACCATAATAATCAAAGCATGAGATTATATATATATAGGTAATCATGTAACGCATATTCACATTTCTCACCACACTTCATTCTCTTAGTCATATATATTTACCACACATATATATATATATACAAACATGGATATTCACAAAGCCTTCCCACATTATGTATACACTTACAATTTCCACAATCTCATCATTCACACATAAGCATCACTTCATGCATATGTCATAATATCGATGTGACTCAACAACTCAATGCAACTCATGCAATACGGTACCGACTCTCGTTATCTTTTTTCGATTTTTACATTAAACCGGGTCCACACTTCTAGACCGATAACCCGTTATCTTTTTTCGGTTTTTACATTAAACCGGGTCCACACTTCTAGACCGATAACCCCAAAGGCCCGTCCTCTAAGCCTTCAAACCCACACTTCTAGGTTTGGGACAAGCCACTAGTTTCCACGAAACTAACAGACATTGCCTCTTGACTAAATGATGCATGTACAATCAACCACAACAAATGCACTTAAGACCGACATCTTAATCTCATGCATTTACATAATTCATCACTTCAAGAATTACACAATGATTGTACATACAACATATATCACACAATCAAGGTATTCACATCACAATACCATTTATACAATTATAAGTCATGCACACATATCTACAATGTTCTCATGCATACTCATCACATAATTGTATACCCATTAAGCATTCGCAAGTTCATTAGACAATACACATACATTCATCATTGTATTCACATGTATTTCTATTTATCACAACAATCAAGGTATTCACTTCGCAATACCAATCATAAAATTATAAGTTATGCACACATATTCAAAATGTTCTCATGCATACTCATTACATAATTGTATACACATCGAGCATTCACAAATTCATTAAATAATACACACATAATCACTTATTATGTTGACATGTATTCATACTTGATACAATTAACCTTTGAATCATAATTCTAGGATTCACGCCCGTAGGCTACCCATAGCACACATTATCACAATAGATCGTATCTATATCATATCATAGAGGTATCCATCTATGTGAAACAACCAAACCATCTCCACATGATCAACACAGCAAAAGAAAAATGCTGTCAAACTCGCCCACATTCGCCTGGCGAACCCTCGCAGCGAACCTTCGCCTGGCCTTCGCCTGGCGAACTCCCTCAGCGAACACTCGCTAGGCTTCGCCTGGCGAGACTTCCCAGCGAGCCCAAGTCAGTAGCTACTGACTTCATTCGCCACCATTCGCCAGCACCTTCGCTGGGCGAACCTTCGCTATCCAACCTCGCCTGGAGAACTCGCCAGCGAAGTCCACTGGGATTTAACTTATAATTATTCGCTAGGCTTCGCCTGGCGAAGCTTCGCCTTTGCTCGCCTGGCGAGAGCCAGCGAACCTGCGCAGAACAGAATCACACTCTGTTCCTCCTTCACCAATCCACCATCATCCAACTTCTCACACAACAAAATCAATACAAACAGCATCAATACATGTTACCCGACTATTCTACGGCATTATTACTCAGTTTCAACCGATTAAATCACAGTTCTACCGATTATTCCAACTTTTGCCCTAATTGGAAAGTGATGAAAACTCTACCAAAACCCCAACCCAACATACATAACATCATACAATGATCAAATAGAAACATTTCTCACCCTTACCTCGATTAATCGGAGCTTTGATGTTGGTTCTTGATGATTTCCACTTTTCCTCTTCTTCTCTTCTCTTTCTCTCCTTTCTTCTTCTTTCCTCTTTCTTTCCAAATGTTTTCTATCTTTCTTTTCTTTTCTTTCTCTCTTATATATTCCTTCTATTTTCTTTCCTTCCAATTTCCTTCTCAATTCTCTATTAATTCCAATTAATAAAAATTAATTCCAACATTAAATAAAATCCCACTAAATCAATTAATTACTACAATTAATTATTTAATGAAATTTGGGCTGTTACAACTCTCCCCCACTTTAGGAATTTCCGTTCTCGAAAATGTTACCTGATTCAAACAGCTCTGGATAAGACTCTTTCATCCGACTCTCAAGCTCCCAAGTAACATTTCCACCAGCCGGTCCTCCCCAAGCGACCTTCACTAACGCAATCTCTTTACCTCGAAGCTGCTTCAATTTCCGATCCGCTATCCGCATAGGTGATGTCTCAACAGTCAGGTTATCTCTCACTTGCACATCATCTACTTGGACTACATGAGACGGATCCGCAATACCACCACTAGAAATCACATGACCAAGGAAACTAACTTCCTTCAACCAAAATTCACACTTAGAAAGCTTCGCGAACAACTGCTTCTCTCTCAGCACAGATAACACAATCTTCAGATGCTCGACATGCTCTCCTTCGCTCTTCGAATAAACCAAGATGTCGTCAATAAACACAACCACAAACGTATCCAAATACGGATGGAAAATCCTATTCATGTACTCCATAAATACACCTGGTGCATTAGTCACACCAAATGGCATCACGGAATACTCATAGTGTCCATACCTCGTCCGAAAGGCCGTCTTCTGAATATCCTCAGCTTTCACACGGATCTGATGATACCCAGATCTCAAATCAATCTTGCTGAACACGCTTGCACCAACCAACTGATCCATCAGATCATCAATCCTTGGAAGTGGATACTTATTCTTAATAGTCACCTTGTTCAACTGTCTGTAATCCACACAGAGCCTCATAGAACCCTCTTTCTTCTTAACCAACAACACCGGTGCACCCCACGGTGACACGCTCGGACGAATAAACCTCTTTTCAAGCAAATCCTTAAGTTGACTCTTCAACTCTTTTAACTCCGAGGCCGACATACGATATGGAGCCATCGATATCGGACTAGTTCCAGGAACCAAATCTATCGAAAACTCCACTTCTCGCTCCGGCGGTAAATCCTTTATCTCTTCAGGGAATACTTCTGGAAAATCTCTAACAATGGGCACAACATCAATATTTTCACTTTCACTAGTCCTCAAAGTTGCCATAAGCATAAATACCTTAGCCCCATCTTGTACCGATTCCTTCACTTGTTTCCTCGTCATAAACAATTCCCTTTCAACATCCGAATCGGGAAAAATAACCGTTTTGTCAAAACAGTTAATATAAACACGATTGAATTTTAACCAATTCATTCCAAGAATGACATCCAGTTGATCCAAATGAAGACACACTAAATCGATCCCAAAATCTCTACCGAAAATACTCAACGGGCAATTCAAGCAAACATACGGTGTAGTTACCGAACCCATAGCAGGAGTATCAATAACCATACCGCCACCAATCACAGACAACTCAAGATTCAACCTCCTAACACAATCCAAAGAAATAAAAGAATGCGTAGCTCCGGTATCAATTATAGCGATCAAAGGTGTACCATTAATAAAACACGTACCTCGGATCAATCGATCGTCGCTAGCAGTCTCAGATCCAGATAGAGCGAACACTTTCCCGCTCCCTTGATTCTTCTTCGGCTTATCACATTTGGTACTGATGTGCCCTCGCTCACCACAGTTATAGCAAGTAACACCCGCACCGCTTCTACACTCTAGAGCCTTGTGGCCTGGCTTGCCACACTTAAAACACTTCAGTTCAACACTTTTGCACTCCGGAGCACGATGCCCCGCTTCACCACAAGTGTAACACCTAACCTGGGTAGAAACTCCCCCACTTGGCTTCTTGCCAAAACCAACCTTTTGTTTCCCCTTATCAGCAGGAGTTACGTAAGGTTTTCCTCTGAATTGTCCCTTTCCTTTCTTATCACTTAGGCTCTTGTAGTGGCTAGACCTAGCCCTACTGTCTTCGTCATAAATTCTGCTCTTGTTAACCAACTCAGAAAACCGCCTGATTTCCTGATATCCAATAGCTTGTCTAATCTCGGGTCTCAAACCGTTCACAAACTTGAGGCACTTAGACCTCTCAACATTACCAGTATTATAGTGAGGACAAAATTTGATCAACTCCTCAAATTTCGCCGCATACTCAGCAACCGTCGAATTACCTTGCTTCAACTCAAGAAATTCGATCTCTTTCTTCCCCCGCACATCCTCTGGAAAATACTTCTCCAGAAAGGTTTCTCTAAACAAACCCCACGTAATCACCATATCATCTTCCTCAAATCTTTGGCGAGTATTACCCCACCAATCTTCAGCTTCTTCTTCGAGCATATGAGTCCCAAACTGCACCTTCTGTGCATCCGAGCAATTCATAACTCGAAAAATCTTTTCCACAGCTTTCAACCAAATTTGTGCCTTGTCCGGTTCATGAGTTCCCTTGAAGACCGAAGGGTTATTCTTTTGGAATTTCCCCAAAGCACGGAATCCATCATCAGCATGATTCCTCACATTCACATTGGCCGGAGGATTCTACCCAATTGCCCCCGCCAATCTCGTCAATGCCTCCGCAATCGCTTCGTCATTCCTTCCTGCAACCATCTTACTAATTCCAACCACAGAACCACGTAAGAACAACCAATATTGATAATGCATCACACGCATATCAATAACACACAGGGAAAAACACTCTAACAACTTGGCCGGACGGACCGACCTGCTCTGATACCACTATTGTAACACCCCCTTCTATACCCCAAATAAATGCATATAAAACAATTAAGCACATACACAATATCAGAGTAAAAAGGTTTTATGATAAGGTATAAAAGAAGGATGCCACAATTTCACCAATAAAACACTTCCACATTTTTGCTCCATAAAATATGTAACATTTTCAATTTAAGCGGAAGATAAAATCATTTGAACGTTTTCAAAATATTAATCCACGTACACATAAGCTATCCAAATTAATATATCATATCAGTTAGATTACAAAATCACATCAGCTGATACACCTCAATGCATCACAAAAGAATGACTATACTAGTCTAACTACCCGGTGTTACATATCAGAGCAGCAGACTCAAAAGAATAAAGACAAATCTTCACAAAAGGACTCCAGCATCCTAATCTGCAATGCCTCGTAGAGCATTATAAAACAGCAGAAGGGTGAGAAATATAACCAAAATAATCAAAGCATGAGATTATATATATATAGGTAATCATGTAACGCATATTCACATTTCTCACCACACTTCATTCTCTTAGTCATATATATTTACCACACATATATATATATATACAAACATGGATATTCACAAAGCCTTCCCACATTATGTATACACTTACAATTTCCACAATCTCATCATTCACACATAAGCATCACTTCATGCATATGTCATAATATCGATGTGACTCAACAACTCAATGCAACTCATGCAATGCGGTACCGACTCTCGTTATCTTTTTTCGGTTTTTACATTAAACCGGGTCCACACTTCTAGACCGATAACCCCAAAGGCCCGTCCTCTAAGCCTTCAAACCCACACTTCTAGGTTTGGGACAAGCCACTAGTTTCCACGAAACTAACAGACATTGCCTCTTGACTAAATGATGCATGTACAATCAACCACAACAAATGCACTTAAGACCGACATCTTAATCTCATGCATTTACATAATTCATCACTTCAAGAATTACACAATGATTGTACATACAACATATATCACACAATCAAGGTATTCACATCACAATACCATTTATACAATTATAAGTCATGCACACATATCTACAATGTTCTCATGCATACTCATCACATAATTGTATACCCATTAAGCATTCGCAAGTTCATTAGACAATACACATACATTCATCATTGTATTCACATGTATTTCTATTTATCACAACAATCAAGGTATTCACTTCGCAATACCAATCATACAATTATAAGTTATGCACACATATTCAAAATGTTCTCATGCATACTCATTACATAATTGTATACACATCGAGCATTCACAAATTCATTAAATAATACACACATAATCACTTATTATGTTCACATGTATTCATACTTGATACAATTAACCTTTGAATCATAATTCTAGGATTCACGCCCGTAGGCTACCCATAGCACACATTATCACAATAGATCGTATCTATATCATATCATAGAGGTATCCATCTATGTGAAACAACCAAACCATCTCCACATGATCAACACAGCAAAAGAAAAATGCTGTCAAACTCGCCCACATTCGCCTGGCGAACCCTCGCAGCGAACCTTCGCCTGGCCTTCGTCTGGCGAACTCCCTCAGCGAACACTCGCTAGGCTTCGCCTGGCGAGACTTCCCAGCGAGCCCAAGTCAGTAGCTACTGACTTCATTCGCCACCATTCGCCAGCACCTTCGCTGGGCGAACCTTCGCTATCCAACCTCGCCTGGCGAACTCGCCAGCGAAGTCCACTGGGATTTAACTTATAATTATTCGCTAGGCTTCGCCTGGCGAAGCTTCGCCTTTGCTCGCCTGGCGAGAGCCAGCGAACCTGCGCAGAACAGAATCACACTCTGTTCCTCCTTCACCAATCCACCATCATCCAACTTCTCACACAACAAAATCAGTACAAACAGCATCAATACATGTTACCCGACTATTCTACGGCATTATTACTCAGTTTCAACCGATTAAATCACAGTTCTACCGATTATTCCAACTTTTGCCCTAATTGGAAAGTGATGAAAACTCTACCAAAACCCCAACCCAACATACATAACATCATACAATGATCAAATAGAAACATTTCTCACCCTTACCTCGATTAATCGGAGCTTTGATGTTGGTTCTTGATGATTTCCACTTTTCCTCTTCTTCTCTTCTCTTTCTCTCCTTTCTTCTTCTTTCCTCTTTCTTTCCAAATGTTTTCTATCTTTCTTTTCTTTTCTTTCTCTCTTATATATTCCTTCTATTTTCTTTCCTTCCAATTTCCTTCTCAATTCTCTATTAATTCCAATTAATAAAAATTAATTCCAACATTAAATAAAATCCCACTAAATCAATTAATTACTACAATTAATTATTTAATGAAATTTGGGCTGTTACACCAAACGGCAACGAGCATCGCTTTACCACCTAAACGGCCACGAACTCTATCACAATTATCATGCATTTACATTTAATTTAAACAATGCATTTATTTTCCAAAAGGCCACAATTCACAATAAATTCCACAATCTAGGATTTACGCCATACGGCTACCCACAACATATCATATAACAGCACACAAGCTACACGTTTCGGGAGAAGGTTGATCAACATCTGATTCGAAGAAGCGATATTGGATGGGAATAGAAAAAAAAA
The DNA here is from genome assembly GCA_963859935.3 of Lathyrus sativus. Lineage (NCBI taxonomy): Eukaryota > Viridiplantae > Streptophyta > Magnoliopsida > Fabales > Fabaceae > Lathyrus > Lathyrus sativus. The sequence goes on along the minus strand of OZ012740.1, from coordinate 179,917,795 downwards.
TGTTGTGCTAACATGCTCGCTAGGCGAGCAGAATGGTTCTCCTAGCGAGTCCTTCGCTGCTTCACTCGCTCCAGTGAGTTTTGGTCTTTTTGATTCTGTCCAAGTCTGGGAGTGTTCACTGGCAGCTCGCTGTGTGCTCGCCTAGCGAACACTTCGCTACCTCACTCGCCAGTGATTCGCCTAGCGAACACTTCGCTACTCAAACCCCAAATTATCCAAAAATGTCAAAAAGTCACGAAATCACCCGAATTCAATCAAACAAGTATCAATAGTGTCGACCTAACATTCCTCGACTAAACTACGCAATTTATTTCGAATTCTACCCGTGAAAACATCGGTTTCTATCGATTTAACCAATTCGACCTAAAATGGAAATATGTGGAAAAACAACCAAAACAATCCAAACAAACACATACATAATAATATACATTGATGAGATAATAAGATTTCACACCCTTACCCGATTAAATCGATTCCTAGAAGTTGTTTTGAAGATTTCCAAGCTTTTTCCTCTTTTTATTTTCTTTTCTCTTCTTCCTCTTTCTTTCTCTCCTTTTCCTTCTTTCTTTCTATTTTCTCTCCTCTTTCTCTCTTATATATTGCTATTCTAATTCTTTTCTGTTACTTTTTCTCTCAAAATATCTAATAATTCATTTCTCACAAAATATCTAACTTAACATTAATTAAGAAATATCTAAAATACCCTCAAACCTAATTTCCTCGAAAACTCTCAAAAACGATAAAATAACACAATATGCAAACATAACATATTAACACACCAATTCCATAAATAAAATAATAATCACCCAAATAAAATAAAAGACTCAACAAAAATGGGAAATCAGAATCGGGGCGTTACAACTCTCCCCCACTTTAGAAATTTGCGTCCTCGAAAATATTACCTGATTCAAACAACTCCAGATACGACTCTCGCATCCCACTCTCTAGTTCCCAAGTCATATTGCCTTCCGAAGCGCCTCCCCACGCTACTTTCACAAGCGCAATATCTTTGCCTCTTAGCTTCTTAACTTCACGGCCCAAAATCCTAATCGGTAAAGCTTCAACCGTAAGGTTATCTCTCACTTCAACCTCGTCCATAGGAATAACATGTGATGGATCTGGAACATACTTCCGAAGTTGCAAAATATGGAACACATCATGCAAATTCGAAAGATTCGGAGGCAACTTCACACGATAAGCCATAACACCAACTCGTGCAGTAATCTGATACGGACCAATAAAACGAGAAGTCAACTTCATCGACTTCAAAGCACGACCCACACCCGTAAGCGGTGTAACTCTCAAAAACACATGGTCGCCTTCTTGAAACTCAAGATCTTTCCTTCTCTTGTCATGACATCTCTTTTGTCTACTTTGAGAAGCTTTCATCTTTTCCTGAATAAACTTCACTTTCTCTGTCGTTTGTTGTACCATCTCCGGTCCAACTATCGATCTCTCATCGGTTTCATGCCAACACAAAGGTGTTTGACATCTCCGACCATACAAAGCCTCAAATGGTTCCATACTTATACTTGAATGAAAATTGTTATTGTAGGTGAACTCAATTAACACCAAATAACTATCCCAAGCACCACCTTGCTCGAGCACACAAGCACGCAATAAATCCTCCAACGATTGGATTGTCCTCTCGGTTTGACCATCTGTTTGCGGATGATAAGCTGAACTCAATCTTAGCTTAGAACCCAAAGCCTTTTTTAAACTCTCCCAAAACCCTGATATAAATCTAGGATCTCTATCTGATACAATACTCTTAGGAACTCCATGTAACTTCACAACCACAAGAACATAAATCTCGGCTAACTTCTCCAAAGGATAACTAATATCAATTGGAATGAAGTGAGCAGATTTAGTAAGCCTATCCACGATTACCCAAATAGCATTATGACCTCTTTGCGTATTCGGAAATCCCGTAACAAAATCCATCGATATACTATCCCATTTCCATTCCGGAATGTCCAACGGTTAGATCAATCCACTAGGCTTTTGATGTTCCACCTTAGACTTTGGACAAGTTAAGCATGCATACACAAATTGAGATACATCCCTCTTTAATCCGGACCACCAAAAGATTTTCTTCAAATCTTGATACATTTTATTCGCTCTCAGATGAAGACTTAAGTTACTTCGGTGTCCTTCTTCCAATATCATCTTTTTCAATTCCGCATCATCGGGAATACAAATATGACCACGGAATCTCAAAACTCCGAAGTTATCAACCTTGAAATCCTCATTCTCATTCATCATTAAATCAACGAACTTCAAATCCAACTTTTGCTTTTCACATACGGTTGCAAGAAAATCATTCGTAACATGTAGCATACCAAGTCTCACACTTCTCGGCATCATTTCACAAACTAAACTCAAGTCTCTAAAATTCTCCAAAAGTTCCCATTCTCTCATCATCAATGCGGACATATGTAACAACTTTCGACTCAAAGCATCGGCCACCATGTTTGCCTTACCCGGATGGTAATTCAAACCAAAATCATAATCCTTCAAAAGTTCTAACCACCTTCTTTGTCTCATGTTCAATTCTTTTTTATGAAATAAATATTTCAAGCTCTTGTGATCACTAAAAACTTCAAATCTTGCACCATAAAGATAGTGCCTCCCAATTTTCAAAACAAACACCACGGCCGCTAACTCCAAGTCATGTGTAGGATAATTCTTTTCATGCACTCTCAATTATCTTGAAGCATAAGCCACAACTTTTCCATCTTGCATCAAAACACCACATAAACCTGTCAAAGAAGCATCTCAATAAACCACAAATGGTTTTGTCGGATTCGGAAAAATCAAGATCGCCGTCGTCGTCAACCTTCTTTTTAGCTCAATGAAACTCTTTTCACAATTAATATCCCAAATGAAACCTTTCATTTACAAGTCAATTGCGTTAACGGAAGTGCCAACTTTGAAAATCCCTCAATAAACCTCTGGTAATAACCTGCCAAACCCAAAAAGCTTCGAATCTCCGTAACCGATCTAGGAGCCTCCCATTACATCACCGTATCAATCTTGGATGGATCAACACTAATACCACTACTGGAAATAACATGTCCAAGAAAACTTACTTCCGACAACCAAAATTCACATTTCAACAACTTAGCATACAATTGTTTCTCTTTCAAAATTTGTAACACAATCCTCAAATGCTCTTCATACTCCTCTTGAGACTTAAAGTAAATCAAAATATCTTCGATGAACACAACCACAAAGCGATCTAACTGTTCATGAAAAATACGACTCATGTATTCCATAAACACACCTGGCGCATTAGAAACCCCGAATGGCATCACGGAATATTCGTAATGGCCATACCGTGTCCTAAAGGCCGTCTTTTGAATATCCTCTCCTTTCACACGAATCTGGTGATATCCCGATCTCAAATCAATCTTGCTAAAAACACGCGCACCAACCAATTGGTCCATTAAATCATCGATCCTTGGAAGCGGATACTTGTTCTTAATTGTCACCTTGTTCAATTGTCGATAATCAATGCATAACCGGATACTCCCATCCTTCTTCTTTACCAACAATACTGAAGTACCACAAGGAGAAACACTTGGCCTTATAAATCTCTTGTCCAACAAGTCATTCAATTGCTTCTTCAATTCTACCAACTCCGATGTCGACATACGATATGGTGCCATCGAAATCGGTCTAGTACCCGGAACTAGATCAATAGAAAACTCAACTTCTCTTTCCGGCGGTACATCCGTAATATCCTCCGGAAACACTTCGGGAAATTACACACCACTGGGAACACATCGAGCTCAACTTTACTCTCCACCGACAATGATGCAAACAAATCGAACAATTGAGCTTCGTCCGCTAAAAGTTTCTTCAACTCTTTAGTGGATAGGAAACTCTCATCTTCACCATCTTCCAAAGAAGGAAACTTCACTAACTTGTGATAGCAATCTATATGAACTCGATTAAATTGTAACCATTTCATACCCAAGATTACGTCCAATCCCTCCAACGGCAAACACACTAAATCCATAATGAAGTCTTTACCATACATGGTCAAAGGACAACTTACACACACCAAAGATGTAGTTTTTGACCCCGAAGCGGGAGTCTCAATAACCATGTCACCACCACAAGAAGTCACGAACAAATTCAAACGCTTTGCATACTCATGAGAAATAAATGAATGAGTCGCTCCAGTATCAATAACAACAACTAAAGGCGTACTATTAATAAAGCATGTACCTTTAATCAAACGATCTGCACTAGTAATGTCTGACCCAGCTAATGCAAACACCTTTCCGCCCGCTTGAGCTTGTTTCGGCTTAGTACGCTTAGTACTAATGTGACCCACTTCTCCACAATTATAGCACTTCACTACATTCCTCCTACAATCGGTAGTAGCATGCCCAAGGCCTCCACAGTTAGAACATTTCACTACAGTATTCCCACACTCAAATGATTTATGACCCAACTCACCGCACTTGTAACACTTAACGGAATCGGAACCTCCTCCTCCAGATCTCTTATCAAAGTTTCCCCTATGCTTGCCTTTATCAACGGGTGTCACATAAGGTCCACTTCTAGCTTGTTGCTTTCCCTTCCTCTCATTCAAACTTTTGTAATGTGTAGAACGAGCCTTGCTATCTTCCTCAAAGATTCTACAACATTCTGTCAACTCCATATACCTTCTTATCCTTTGATATCCCACAACTTGCTTAATCTCGGGACGCAAACCATTCTCATATTTAATACACTTTGAGAACTAAGCAATAATTGCAGCATAGTGAGGATGGAATTGAACCAACTCCTTTGATATAATTATACTTTGGATTGATGCATAAGTTTGTCCAAAGTACTATGACAGGTTGATTGGTGTAGTGGATCCATCTTTCCTTGACTTAGGTATTGATCAACCTTGTCTTGACTTGTGCTACATGTGGAAAAAAAGTGTGATAGTTTGATTAGAACACTTCTAAACATTCCAGGAAAGACTAAAGATAGTAAGAAATCTCATCTTGATATGGAGGCTGTAACACCCCCTTTCTATACCCCCAAATAATCACATAAACAATTAGTCACATATTAAAAGTTTTGTCAGAGTATAATTATAAACATAGTATAAAAGAGGCGCGTCACATTACGTAAGAAATTAAAACATTCAACACCTGCTAAACAATTGATATGCAACAGTGGGGTAACTTTGCAACAGAGGAACTTAGTCCTTACACCCACATCTCAATATTAAGAATAAAAGCGGAAAATCTAAACATCAAACATATATATATATATATATATATATATATATATATATATATATATATATATATATATATATATATATATATATATATATATATATATATATATATATATATATATATATATATATATATATATATATATATATATATATATATATATATATATATATATATATATATATATATATATATATATATATATATATATATATATATATATATATATATATATATATATATATATATATATATATATATATATATATATATATCATCCAGTATGATTATAAACAATTAGTCATATTTACATAAACATTCATCAACAAGATACATATACAAATGTATCACAAAAGAATCATGTACATCCTAGCTACCCGGTGCTACATATCAGAGCCGACCGACCAAAAGAATGAAGACACGCTTCACAAAAAGACCTCCAGCATACCTACTCTACAATGCCTCATAGAGCACCATAAAACATCAGAAGGGTGAGAAATATTATCATAATAACAATGCATATAATTATATATATCATAGCATAAATACACATATTCTACATTCTCACCACAATTCATCACAACTCACTCATATACATCACAATGTGTATATATATAGATATAAAACCAAGCATATTCATCATGCATACTTTCACAATTCTTATCATTCCACATAAACATACACATTTATGTCTATTCACCAATGCACAATTATAAAGATGATAAATGCAAATCATAGAGACCGACTCACGACTCTATGCAAATGCAATGCGGTACCGACTCAATCATCTCAAGTTCACTCAGGAACTTATTGGAACCATCGCTCGTTACCAATGTAACTCCCCGTCGGGCCTACGATATTCACCCATTTCTCACACCTCACATAGGCACACAATCATTTATAATCATCACTCACACCTCACATAAGCACACGACGTTACAACGGATTCTCATTAGAATCACACAACACAAGAATGTACATCATTATGCTTCACATACAAAATGACTCAAGACACTCTTGAAATGCATACATATTTACAATATATTCATGCATTCATCTCATACTATCACATACAATCTATACACATTTACATCAATTACACCAAACGGCAACGAGCATCGCTTTACCACCTAAACGGCCACGAACTCTATCACAATTATCATGCATTTACATTTAATTTAAACAATGCATTTATTTTCCAAAAGGCCACAATTCACAATAAATTCCACAATCTAGGATTCACGCCATACGGCTACCCACAACATATCATATAACAACACACAAGCTACACGTTTCGGGAGAAGGTTGATCAACATCTGATTCGAAGAAGCGATATTGGATGGGAATAGAAAAAAAATGTTGTGCTAACATGCTCGCTAGGTGAGCAGAATGGTTCGCCTAACGAGTCCTTCGCTGCTTCACTCGCTCCAACGAGTTTTGGTCTTTTTGATTCTGTCCAAGTCTGGGAGTGTTCACTGGCAGCTCGCTGTGTGCTCGCCTAGCGAACACTTTGCTACCTCACTCGCCAGTGATTCGCCTAGCGAACACTTCGCTACTCAAACCCTCAATTATCCAAAAATGTCAAAAAGTCACTAAATCATCCGAATTCAATCAAACAAGTTTCAATAGTGTCGGCCTAACATTCCTCGACTAAACTACGCAATTTATTTCGAATTTTAACCGTGAAAACATCGGTTTCTATCGACTTAACCAATTCGACCTAAAATGGAAATATGTGGAAAAACAACCAAAACAATCCAAACAAACACATACATAATGATATACATAGATGAGATAATAAGATTTCACACCCTTACCCGATTAAATCGATTCCTAGAAGTTATTTTGAAGATTTCCAAGCTTTTTCCTCTTTTTCTTCTCTTTTCTCTTCTTCATCTTTCTTTCTCTTTTCTCTCCTCTTTCTCTCTTATATATTTCTATTCTAGTTCTTTTCTGTTACTTTTTCTCTCGAAATATCTAATAATTCATTTCTCACAAAATATCTAACTTAACATTAATTAAGAAATATCTAAAATACCCTCCAACCTAATTTCCCCGAAAACTCTTAAAAACGATAAAATAACACAATATGCAAACATAACATATTAACACACCAATTCCACAAATAAAATAATAATCACCCAATAAAATAAAAGACTTAACAAAAATGGGAAATCAGAATTTGGACGTTACAGAGGCGATGGTATACGAAAACAATTGGCTCCAATAGAAAAAGGGAAAAGAACTTATCTTCCTTCAGCTTGTTACACTTTATGTAAAAAGAAAAGCTTTTGTGAGTGTTTGCATGGTATCAAAGTTCCCTAATTTACTCATCAAACATCAAGAAACTTTTACCAATAAAAGATCTCAAATTAATTGGTTTGAAATCTCATGATTTTCAAGTCTTGATGCAACAACTTATACCAGTGGCTATCAGTGGCATCCTACCAAAAAATGTGAGAGTAACTATAACCAGATTGTGTTTGTTCTTCAATGCCATATGTAATAAAGTTCTTGATTTCAAAAAATTAGATGAATTAGAAAATGAAGCTGCCATAATCTTGTGCCAATTGAAGATGTATTTTCTTCCATCATTTTTTGACGTTATGGTTCACTTGTTCATCTAGTCAGAGAAATCAAAATTTATGGTCTAGTTTATTTAACGTGGATGTATCCAATAGAACAATACATAAATATCTTTAAAGGATATATGAAGAATCATTACCGCCCGAAAGCTTCGATTGTTGAAAGGTACATCATAGAAGAAGTTGTTGAGTTTTGTACAAACTATCTGTCGGAAGTAAAGTCTATAGGAATTCCAAAGTCTCGTCATGCTGACACTGAAGGTAGAGGTATTCAAGGTTTAAATGTTAAGTCAATGGATCGGGATGTCGTTATTCAGGCACATTTTTATATATTGAATAATCTTGAAGAATTTCAATCTTACGTGGCTACTCATAAAAGACTTTTGAGAAAAGATATCCACAAATGAGTGAAAAGTTGTTGTTGATCGAGCATAACAAGAAATTCGTAGATTGGTATAATAAAAGGATACCAAATGATCATAGTGCATCCGAGACAATTAAATGGTTGTTGTACGTGCTAAAATTTAATGTGATAACTTGGACTGAATATGATATTGGTCATTATACCTTTTATACAAAATCAAAAGATGATCATAGTATAATGCAAAATAGTGAGGTTATGGTTGAAGCCGAATCCATGTATTTCTCTAGTTCGAAAGATAAGAATCCAATATTGGTATCTAGTGCGTTCTATGGTGTCATTGAGGAGATTTGGGAGATTGATTATGTTATCTTCAAAGTGTCTTTATTTAAATGTAAGTGGTTTCCCAATAATATTAATGGTGTACAAACGGATGACTTAGGATTCACCCGGATTGATCTTGGCAAAACAAATTATATGACTGAACCATTCATCATGGCTTCACAAGCAAAACAAATTTTCTATGTGAATGACCCTCCAGACACATTGTGAAAATGGTCAATTGTTCTTCGAGGAAAAGACATTCCTAGTAGTTATGAAATTTTTAATATTCCTTCTACTCCTTCTTACACAACAAAAGTGCCTACCACATATGATAAAGTTGATAGAGATGACGTACATCATATTCGTATTGATTATAATGAAGGCATATGGAAAAATTAACAAGTAAGTATTTTATTATTTATTCATAATTTAATGTAAGTTATTATTTCTAAGTATATTTACTAACAAGCATGATTATTTGAAATTGTAGACGTTTAAAGTCAAGGCACCAAGAGACAAAGAAACCAAAACACTAAGATACAATTATGTGACGTCATATAATGTTTATAGGTTGTTTTGTGCCATTTTATTTTGATGTAATATATATACAATGTTTGGTTCTTAATATAATGAATGGATTTGATATAATACATTACAATTATTGTTATGATGCAATTGTTGTTTCTGTTCTGATACGTTTCACAAAAGTACAGATTAAAAATGGAAAATTTTCAAAAAGCATAAATATTTTTTTTTAAAAGCAAATAATTTAACGACGGTAGTTAAATACGATCGTGGTTGTAGAGTGAACATTGTCCAGAATAATATATATACCAAAAAGGCGTTGTTGAGAATTGAACCTGTGACTTTTAATATATTACGACAGTTATTTAAAGTAATTGTGGTAATATGTCGTGCGCTTTTAGGTTTTTAACAACGGTCATACGCGTGATTGTAATTAATGCATATACAACTACACGCTACGTAACAATGGTCAGTCCTACGTAATAATATATATTTTCCAACCATTTTTGTATATGTTTTTCGTAGTAGTGAATATTCAATATTTCCTACTCACGGGACAGTTATCAATTAATTTTTTATAAATAAGAAGAACTCATGATTGGAAATTTAGATTACTCTTATATTCCTCAAACATTAGGCTTACGTTTATAGAGTTACATTGCACAATTAGATATTTTAAATAATAATTCACATGGTATGAGTTGTAGGGAATAGCTTTTAGAGTTTTGAGAACAACCATATTTCTTATCAAATGTTTCTCAATATCTCCAACTCCAATATACGAATAACTAAACTAAAATTACTTAAAACAGTCAAAGGGTTTCCTAAACCCTTGGCCTTTTGAGATACCCTTAGGACTCCAAACCCTTGACTTAACTCTAAAATTGTCTCATTGTAATCGAAAAGGTTACATTTTTTCTAATTATCAAAACCTAACAGGTTTAATACAAGCCTAAAACCATAACCAAAACGTTAAGGGATCAGTGAAACAAATTGGAAAGCTCTAAAACACAAAAATCAAGACATCTGACATAAGAAGCAAAAAAACCTGAAACCCGGAAGTATAGAATCACAGACCGTCGCCGTCGACTCACTGCAACCGACCCGCGGCCGGCTATTGTCTCCTCCACTGAAATGTCGAGTGCCATTTTTTTGCGGCCTGCGGCTCTGCTGCCTTGGCCGTTTTTTTTCTTGCCACATGGCTCCGTTGTCGCCACCACCCTCTGAGCCTAATTTTTCAGCGTTTTGGTCAGTTTTTTACTTTTCCTTACTTTTTTTTACTTTTCCTTACTTTTTTTTACTTTTTTTGATATATTTTGACTTATTTTGATTTATTGTGACTTATTTGACTTATGAGAACTCGAAATTTAGTACATATAAATATAAAACAATGATTCGTCAATTTATCAGATTCATATAAGAACATCAATCATTCATCAACTTATCAAATTCATATAACAACATCAATCATTCATCAATTTATCCGATTCATATAATAACATCAATCGTTCATTAATTTATCAGATTCACATTAAACTATCAATATTAATCAAATTAAAGCAAAAATCATAATAAACACACAACATAATCAGATAGGTTTTGCACAAAACTTACTGAGTAAAAAAAACATTCGATAAAATGAAAGAGAATGGGGTAAAGGAAATCCTCAATATCCCTAAGCTTAAACACCAAAATATTGAATAACCTCCCTTACCTCAATTACGAAGAAATTCTTGATTTATTGGTTATATGAGAGCTTCCTCTTGGAACTTCTTGTTGCTATGGTTCGCCTCATTTTTTCCTCTTTATCCGAGAAAATACGTGTACAAATTTTCTTCTCCTTTTCTCACTTTATCTCTTTTATAAATTAATCCCAACATATTTCTATTTCAATTAACCCTCTTACTTTTCAATTATTTTTCCACTAACCCCCTAATTTCTTAGATAATCATAACTCTTCCCTTTCCTATCAATTTTAATATTTTCATACTCTACCACCACAAGGCAAATGCATATCACACGTCTCATATCTCTCTTGTGTGCATGTTATGTCTATCAAACTTGCCATATGGAGTCCAATGTATTTGGTAGATCATTGGTTATGTCTATAAGCATAGATCCACAAAAAATAAGCGACCAGAGGTCGACGCATGGTAGGCGCATGGAAAAGTATGAATTCCCACGGGTCGGCGCACGCTGACCTATGGTCGACGCATGCTGTTAAGATTTTGAATCTGTCTAAAATTGCAGGCTATGCGTCGACGCATAGTTCTGCTATGGTCGACCGCTCGCTGCATTTTCTGCATACGTTGAAGACTTTCACTTAGTTTGAAAAGTTGTTATGTCTGTTGGTTTTTGGGTTACTATAAATAGAAGTTTGGTTCATTTCTTCAACAACAATTGAAACATTAAGTCAATTGCACATAAACAAGAAAAGTGAAATAGGTGCCCTAGTTCTCATCATCTTCATCTTCAACATTTTACAACACAACAATTACACACAACAATTATTGCTATACATTGTGGTTTGTTCAAGGTGATAACGTCCGAAGCCGTCGATTGAGAATCTGGTTCGGGTTGAGTTTGGGGCAGGTTTTTCTTGAATAAAACCTTGAAGGTTTTGTCCTCCAAGATTTGTCAAATTTGGGGGGTTTTGGTACGAATCGTCTCTACAACATTCAGCTGAGCGAAGGTGATTGAGAAACAGTGGGTTCCGTCAATCTAGTAGCGGCAATCAGTGAATTGCATAGGAGAGATTCAGGTTCAATTTGTTGGTGTTTGAGATCAGTCGGGCTGGAGTTTGATGAACGTAAGGTTATTCAACAAAGGGGCTGTAATCGGAGGTCTATCCACAACAATCGAAGGACTTGATTCAACTTAAATCAAGGAACAAGGAGAGAAAGCATCATCAATAACCAGAGATTTTGTTTGTATATTTTGCTTGTCTATCCTTGTATAAATGTCTCAACTCAATAGGTGATATCTATATTATATCGAGCTCAATTCTATTTTTAGAATTGAGGGCAGACGTACCCCAAAGTGAGGATGGCAGGGGATCTGCCTCAACAAATCTTTGTCTCCTTTACTTTTCAGCACTTTCATTTTTGCTTGATAATTGAGTAATTTTAGTATAAGCAATTTTATCAAAGTTAGCATTGGTTTGAGTAAGTGATTAACACTGTTTTTAACTCTAGTACAATAGTGTATTGTACAAGGAAGCTAGAGTTACTTACTCAAGGCAAAACTCACTTGGAGTGCTACGCACGCCAAGTGTTTGATAAATTGTCTACACCAAAATTCACTTGTATTGTTTACATATTTTGTTGGCATTGTGTAGCATTGGAACTAGTCTTACTAATTAGTGATATTAATAAATTGATAGTGTGACTAGTATGGTGATTCTATTTTCCCATTATCATTTCCATAAGGCTAGACGCATATCCGGTCTTCTAATAACGGTTCGTTATAGACGGTATTTTTCCACGGCCGCTTCCGCATATCAAATATTTTTCAAACCCATTTTTAGTTGGTAGCGCCGACTGATTTTTTAATTGGGATCTATTCAACCCTCCCTTCTAGATTTGTGTCATCGTCTAACAAGTGGTATCAGGAGCACCAGTTCACTTTGTGCTTCAAATATAACTTTGATAGAAAATGGCTAACGAACCTAAAGGGGCTTACAATAGAGCTCCCATTTTTAATGGAGAAAATTACAGTTATTGGAAAGACTGTATGCGGGTGTACATAAATTCCATAGATAGAAAAGTGTGGATTGTTATTCTCAATGGTCCAATGGAAATAAATATGACCAATGTGAATAATGAGATTATGCCTAAGCCCGAAGCACAATGGACTGATGATGATGAAAAGAAATATAACTATGATTGGAAAGTCAAGAATAATTTGATCTCCTCATTAGAAGTTGATGAATATTATCGGTTTTCTCATTGTCTTACGGCAAAAGCTATGTGGGACTCATTGCAAGTCGCCCATGAGGGGACTAATGATGTTAAGCTAGCTAGAATCAACACACTAACACAAGAGTTTGATATTTTTTTACATGGAGTAAGGGGAAACCATTGCGGACATGCAAAAAAGAGTCACTCATCTCATCAATAGATTACATTCACTAGGTAGGCCAGTGGCCAATGGTGTTGCTACTAACAAAATTCTGAGATGTCTTAACAGGGAATGGCAACCGAAGGTAACCTCCATCAAGGAAGCTGTCGCTTGCGTGAAAATAAGGTGTCGGCACAACAGAAGAGTCGCCACCTTTCGTTATTTATCCCTCAGAGCGGGAAAGGAAACGATCGGAAAAACCTAACGAAAAAGGGTAAGACAAGGTCGTCGCAACCATTGTCTGGGTTCGGGAGTCGGTTACGCAAGGGGAAGGTATTAGCACCCCTCACGTCCGTCGTACTCAACGGGATCCTCGCTTGTTGTGTTTACTTGGACGGGTTGGTTTTATTTTATCTACCTATCAAGGCTGGCTGAAAAAGAAAAAAAAAATGACTCGGCAAAGCGTCGCACTTTATGCCTACGTATTCTCATCAGAGAATGAGAAATCAGAGTCAACGTAGTTCGGCCTACGAAGGGTTATGGGGGAAGGTAGCTCGCCAAGACATCGCCATCTTGTGCCTACGTACTCTCAACAGGCATGAGAGATCAGAGCATACGTAGTTCGGGAAACTACGGTTTATTTCCTGTCTTTTACGAAAGAAGTGTTTTTTATTGTGTTTGCGATTTCAACCGCACTAGAGACTATGACCTGAGAGTGAATGCGTCGCATGTCACCCAAAGGGTACCATACTAAACATCCAGACTGTGGAAAAGAAACTCTCCCACAATCCTTTCTCAGATAGCTTAAGGCTCGTAACGTACGAAAGAAATCATTCATGATTACTGTATCTTAAACTATTTTGAGATGAGAAGAGAACAGGCCCAACTAGGAGGGAGACTATCAAGTCCTACTGTTGTCATGCCATGGATTCATCCTATGGTTGAGGTTTAAACAGGGAAATCCTAGAAGTTGTCATGCATAGGTTTCAACCTAAAATTTTATCATCAAATCCTTATCAAAGGAAATGAGAGTCCTAAGGGATCATGTCAATGATACACCAAAACAAACAAAGCATCAGCTTAACAGTAAAATGCATACAATGCAAGTGAGGGAGGAAACGTGTGTGGGGCTTCAGCCTCCACAAGCTCATCTCAACCTCAAGCCAGAATGAAATAACAGTAATCATACTGAAAAGATAAACAACATGCTATCAAGAAATAAACAGTAAACTGCAATCATACAGATAAAATGAAATAAAATGCCATCAGGCAAACAAACCACATGGGCAAAGGAGCTGGGCTCTACCGAATACCCACAAGCAAAACCACACAGTAACAATACAAGCAGAGGGAGCAACTCAACCTCTAGTGCAATCATGCTCCTGGATTCTATCTATCCTAGATATGAACTTAATCTAATGCATCAGACAAGTCAAACAAAACACACAATACAGAAAAGAAAAAGAAGAAAGAAGACCAACTCCTCTCAACTTCAAGCTTCAGCTTTTCCAACAGCAGCTCAGTCTTCAGACTTCAATCACTCTTGACAGATATCAATTTGCTTTTCCAGGTTTCAACCCTACAACATGAGTTTCAACTCATCTTCTCCCTTAAGCTTCAGCTTCTTTGATCAGCTCCACCTTCAGGCTTCACCTAATCTTCAGGGGTCTTCAAGTATCAACTTGCTTTTATTGCTCTTCATGCTTCAGCTGGAATGGCAATGCTCAAGGATTCATCCTCTTCAATACTCTTCAATGAAGTCTTCATCTTCAACTCAGGCTCCGTATCTCTCAAGACAATCAAACCAGAGGAAATCACTTACTGGATAAGCTGGGGGATATTGAACTGCATATTTGACCACCAAAGGTGACCTATAAGGGTTCAACATCAAAGGAATGGTTCCCTCAAAAGTTCTACTTCCTAGGTACATCACTTATCCCTCCAAAGGAGAGAGGTGAATACCATGGAAGGACTTTGAATCATAGGGAGGAATGGAGGTGAATGATACCATCCATGTTTGAGAAAGAAGTTATTTACATCTAAACTCTTCCTAATCCCTAACCCTAAAACAACAAAAAAAGAAAAGAAGAACAAGCTCTTAAGCTCCTCAATGCATCTTCAAATCTTCTACTATGCTCCTCAATGCTCCACAATGAGATACCAAGCTTTCCAAGCTCATAAAGCAAAGCAACTAAAGCAAACATGCCCTAAAGGCAACACAAACAATCAACCAATACAAAAATCAACTAAAAATAGCATACCATTATATTAAATCCTAATATAATTTCTAAGGGATTCTACATACCTACCCTTAATACCCATATATGCCCCATAGTCTAAATTGTCCTAAAAACCCGAAATCTAAAGTTATTATGGACCTATGTTGAAGTTTTAGCCTAATTCTACACAACCTAGAATTATCTAATCAAAACTATCCTAAAAATCATCACAAAAATATGGAATTAATCCAGGGGGAACCTAAAACATATATCTAACTACCCTAAAAAGATTGACCTAAAAATACTAAGGGAGCTACCTAAACTAAAATCTACAAAATCATGGATCAACCTAAAAGAATTAAAAAGCAATTAAAATGAAAAATATACCAAAAATATTAAAATGCATGATATGCAAAATGTTTTTATTTTATATTTTTCTAGACAAAAATATAAAAAGGGAGAAAAAACTCCCATTAAAAAATATTGATTTTCCAATTTGATATGAATTTCTAAAGATGAGAAAATTTGGAGAAAAATTAAAATGAAAAATATGAACATGGGTGCAGCTAGTAATAATATGCAGTTCATTTCATATCTGGGCCCAACATGAGGGGTGCGTATAGAAATACGCTAGGGCCCAATACCAATCAGGAAACAATTAAAAAAACATAAAGAAATGGAGAAAGGCGCGGTGCGAATAGCATGGAAATCCAGTTATAAAAGCACTTGGGCCTCACAGGGGGGTTTGGATAGAAATGCGCTTGGGTCCATTAAAATCAGAAAAAACCAATTGGAAAATCAGACAAAAAATAAAAGAGATTCGGTGCAACTAGCAATGCAATATAGTTCAAAACTGGAATTGGGCCTGAAGAGGGGTGGGAATAGAGGTCCAATGCACTAAGCCCAGCCTCGCTATTAATGAAACGCAGCGTTTCAAGCTGCCTTCAGATTCCCCCCAAAATTGAAATTAAATCCAGACCATAGGATCTCTTTCTCAGTCAACAGTCAAGCGTGTATCCAATGGCGGTGGAGTCGTCTTCAACCTCACGCCCTAGGGTTTTCAGAAAAACCATGAAAACGCATGCCATGCAACATAACTTCCACCTCTTCGTTCTCTATCATTTCTTCATCAAATCTCAACATGTAAAAACCAAACTTGACTCATTTTCCACGCTGAACATGATCCTAACCTTGGTTTTCATTGAAACAATCTCTATCACCCAACCCGAATGTGAATCCAAGCTATTCTTAAAATATGATCAGTTTTCGACCTCAACCAAACTCAACTTTCTTGGTATCAAAATGATCCTCATGCTACACTAATCAAAATCAGCTATTAATTTGGCATTAACACTCATTAAATCACTAGTTCTTACTCCATCAAGAATTGACCTCTATGAATGAAACTTCACCAAATGTTCCCAAACTCATCAGAAATGGCCACCTAATTGTCTCTAACCAATCTAAACTAATAAATTACCCTAACCATGCCTAGATAAGGGTGTAGAAATGATTTTGCAAACCTGGCTTCTTGGATTGGTAGTGATGGTAGATCTTCAATTCAGGCCTTGCAACTCTTCAAGAACACTCCTTGGATGATGAATCTTCTTCTGTTTGCAAAAGATTTGGAGGAGAGAGCTTGTACTTAAAGATTCAATGTGATTTGCTTTCTTGCAATTTCCAATGGAACACCTTCAATTCTCCATCAATGGAGCTTCAACTCAGTATGAACGCACTGAGAAATATCTATGGAGAAGGTTTGTGAAGAAAAAAGGGATTGCAATGAAGAAGAATGGAGAGAATGAATGTGACTTGCAATGGAAGCTTTAGGGTTTCAATCTCTCTTCTCTACACCAATTAACACCAACCTTGCATCTGAGCAAGTTGGACTCATTATATAGAGAGGTTTAGAACAATCTAGAACCTCCTAGAACAATCCAATGAGAATTTGAAGATTTCATGTCATGGTATTTTGCATTTTCATTTCTCCTTACATGGTATCTCATGCCAAAACCCTTGTAACCTTTGTAACCAACTTGATTTTATCCCCACATGATATTTTGGATGAGATACAATGCATAACCAATGTGCTTGTTAAGTTTTTCCTTGTTTTGGTTTGGTACCTTAAGATGCAAGTAATCAAATTATAAAGCAACCCTATGATCCAAGCCTCAAATCAAAATTGTGGCTGAACCATTGTTCTTAGAATGTCATTTGGAGTCAAAATGACCTATTACATGACATGGTTTGGACTTATAACTTGGGATTTATGATTTTCAATCTCACTTGAATTAACTTATGCCTCATTTTTAGGCCATTTTTATCACTTTTTGATATGAGCCTTTCCAACATCTCATGACCTCCCTAATAGCCTTAAAACATCATTCTAAGCAAGTTTGATGTTGAAGATTTTTCCATTTGAAGCTTGGAAGTAGGAGATATGGCCTTATGCTTGAAATGACCTATAACTTCCAAATGACCAAAATGCCCTTGGCTTGTCAAAGCCATAAGTTGAGTTCTAAAAATCATATCAAGGACTTCTAGTACTCTCTAGAAAGCTAAGAAGATTCTATTCAACATTAATGTTTACCAAGATATCATAGGAATCATCCTACTAGGGCAAAAGTTGTCTGAAAGTTGGGTGACTTTCAAGGACCCAGATTCACATACCTCAGATGACTTGTAATTTGTCAAAACCATAACTTGAGCTCTGCAAATCCTATCAAGGACTTCTACCACTAAAATTAAAGCTAAGAACAAGCTCTACAACATTCATGTTGTGGGGAATATGAGATGACAATCACATATTGAGCTAAACTGCCTTGAAGATAGGGATCAAACTAGGGGATTTTACACTGTCAATCCTTAGAAACCCTAGCTTGAAACTTCTCAAACTCCTCAATCATGATGAGTTGGTCTAGGAATCATCCTTATAGTATCTCAATACATAATTCCATGATCACATGGCTCTTGGATTAGGTCTCAACCTTCTCCAAATCATCAGTTGACCTAGGGTTGACCCAGTCAAAACCCTAATTCCACCACTCATGGTTGAATCTTCTGAATTCTTGTACAATGACCTTTCTAGGCTTCATGATGGCTTTCAAGACATCTCATAAGCTTTCTCAAAGCTTCAAGTTCATCCTCATAGTCTCAGAATCATCTGAGGAGCTCCCACAACTCTCAAGTTATGAGGCACACAACCTTGGTCTCAACCAATTCCTCTGAGGGTCTCTTGAGTTCTCTGACAAAGGTATCAACCTTTGAACCTTTGAATAACCTTCTTGGCTAGCTTCAAAGTCTCCTACAACTCTTGATGGTTAAATAAATGTTGGTCAAATTTTGGGGTGCAACAGCTGCCCCTATTCAAACGGCTTGAACCTGACTGGGTGAGAAGCGAACGACTCTCAGCCAATCAAGGTGCGAGACGGTTGAATACCGGTAAACCCGGAAATTTGCCAATTGCACACATACACGATCCTCTGCCGGGGAACGAATCTTCGAAAACTGAAACACTAGCTGCAAGGCAACTAGCTGGAGAAATACTGATCTGACATCGCCGTCGGAGAACAAAGCATCCAACATCGCCGCTGGAGAACTAAATCAATTGACATACCCAACATCGCCGCTGGAAAACTGAAGAACCTGACATCGCCGTCGGAAACCAACACCCAACATCGCTGCTGGAGAACAAAGGAATCTGATGAACACCCAACATCGCCGCTGGAAAGGTAAACCACCTGACATCGCCGCCAGAAACAAACGTCCAACATCGCCGCTGGAGAGCTAAATCACCTGACATCGCCGTTAGAAACAGACGTCCAACATCGCCGCTGGAGAGATAGAAGATCTGAGAAGCATCCAACATCGCCGCTGGAAAACTAAATCAACTGACATCGCCGCCAAACACAAACATCCAACATCGCTGCTGGAGAACAAAATCAACTGACATCGCCGCCAGAAACAAACATCCAACATCGCCGCCGGAAAACTGAATCATCTGACATCGCCGCTGGAAGCAAACATAATCTGACCTCGCCGTCAGGGAGAAGAAACTTAATTGGGGAATTGGTCACACGGTAACCGGTAGCACGTAGTCGATCATGCCATCCGGCATTCCAAGAACACTGTCGGGCATCAGCCGGACTTCAACCATCAGGTTGGTCATGCCATCAGGCATTCAAAGAAATTGTCGGGCATCAGCCGGACTTCAACCATCAGGTTGATCATGCCCTCAGGCATTCTGCATTAGCTGAGAGGATTGCTTCATTAGCACGGTCAGACTTCAATCATGGAGTCTTCAAGGGAGATTTCAACTTCGCCGTTAGAAAACCTGCTGGGGAGGACGCTTCGCCGCTGGGGAATATGGAGAACTATCAAGTAACTCCGCTCCGGGGGTCCAGAAATCATTCTGGATAAATCAACTCTGCTGAGGACTTCAAGAATCATCTTGAACAAATAACTCCGTCGGGGATCTTCAAGAATCATCTCGAACCGACGACCATTCTGAGCAAACACTCTGTTGGGGATTCCGGAATCATCTGGGGCAACTCTTGCCGGGGACAAACCAATCATGGTTTGAGCAGCTTCCAAGGATTCGGCTCTCTTGGGGCTTCAGGAATCATCCTGGGCAACCTTCACTGGGGACTCTACTGGGGTCTTAAGAATCATCTTAAGCAAATGGCCCTGCTGAGGAATTCAAGAGTCATCTTGAACTGAAGACTTCACTGGGGATCTCAAGAATCATCCTGAGCCAGTGACTTCGTTGGGGAGAATGTCAGGAATCATCCTGAACACCTGCAAAACAAGAACGGTAACAACCTAGATCATGTTTATTATGCATATGCTTCGGCAATGGCACAATGCTCCACACGGTGGAAATGCTATGCGTTTATGATAGATGCTATGCAATCATGCACAATGATGCAATCCCGTCAGCAAAATAAATGCCGAAGGGGGAATCCTCCTGTCAAGGAGAAAGAACTACTCAGATCGAGGAATCATCCTGCTGAGGAGAACATAGTCACGCCAATCTCAATTGGACTCCGCAGGGGACACAACTTCAGTTGACTGCTGCGGGTGAAACAACTTCATTTGATTGCTGCAGGGGGACGAAGCTCTACGAGAACCTGGACCTGCTGAGGGAAGACGATGTCAATCGCGAGAATAAACTGCGTGGCCGTCACGGCTACTCTTCTGGGGATAAGAGCTCTGTGGGGAAACAACTTCAGTTGCTCAACACTCCACTGGGGCAAACCAATCATGGTCTGATCAACTTCCAAGGATTCGGCTCTCTTGGGTATCTGCAAACTCGGCTGAGGAAGGAGAAATCATTCTGCTTCTCTAGAGAGTACGACTCTAGGGAGATACAACATCAACTGTTCAACGCTCTGCTAGGGAAAACCGCTCATGGTCCCAACTGCTTCACTGGAGAGGATACGGCTCTGATAAGGAATTTCAATTCCGCTGGGGAAGAAGGAATCATCCGACTTCGGGGGAGAGCATGACTCTGCAGGGGAATATACAACATCAGTTGTTCCAACACGCTGCTGGGGAAGAGGGAATCATCCGACTTCGGGAGAGAGTACAACTCTGGTGGGGAATTTCAATTCCGATGGAGACTTCAATCTAGCACCATCAGTTGCTGCATACTTCGGCGTACGAATAGCTTCCTACGAAACTTGCACTTGTGACCCGGTGCGGGGGGATGAACACGAGCTTCGGCGCCCGAACACTTCTATGAAACCTGCACTTGTGACCCGGTGCTGGGGGATGAATTCATGCTTCGGCGCTTGAACACTTCTATGAAACCTGCACTTGTGACCCGGTGCTGGGGGATGAATTCATGCTTCGGCGCGTGAACATTTCTATGAAACCTGCACTTGTGACCCAGTGCTGGGGGATGAACACGAGCTTCGCCGCCCGAACATTTCTATGAAACCTGCACTTGTGACCCGATGCTGGGGGATAAACACGCGCTTCAGCGCCTGACTCAGCTGAGGAGATGACGTTCCTTCGGGATGCATCTGCTTGGGGAAGAGAATCATCTCTGCCTGGGGAGACATATCAATGCTCACGATCCTGCGTTCAGACTCTGCAGGGAGAGGCTACTGAACTCTGCTGGAGAAGGAGGAATCATCCTACTTTGGGGATGCGCACGGCGCACTGTCTGGGATATGCTACACCTGTAACAACACAAACAAACAGACAAGACACCCTTCTCAAAGGGACCTATCAAGGTTATTATCTCGTGACAGTATTCAAGTAACTAATTGTTTCAACAATCAGTGACCTAGGCCAGTAAGTTTATGTATGCGCATTTTGTCAAAAACATCGGCGTTCTTTTTCGCAAACAAAACAGATAAATGCTAAACAGGCAAATAGAATTGCTGAATAGTATGCATTTTATTGATAATGAACCCCTGAATGGGTGAAAATATTTTACAACAGATGCAAGCTCCTGGAATGAGGAAGCCGCACAAAAATAAAACATAAATATACATCAGTATATACAAATGTCGGCAACGAGGCGTAGACGAACACCATGAGTTGATCCCTCTAAGACCCACTCGACTTTGATACTTCTCCGACGCTTCAGCTTCGGAAGAGATTGATTCAGATAAACGGCCTTCAGGTCCTCCAAACCACTAAACAATGAAAGTCCACACGCGGAACGCAGTCATTTGCTTATTCAAATCCCTAACTTTTGCGTGAACCGCCCTTTGCGGGTTTTCAGTTCACCGGGATACACTTTTTTGCCGAAGCCGCCCAGTGTAGGTTTTCGACTTCGCGGGCGTACATTTTTTTTCAATATATCCCTAATTTTTGCCCAAACCTTTTATTCTGTTTTTGGTTCGCCGGGATGCCCCTTTTTTGCCTGGACTCTCTTTTTTTGTCCAGCGGGTCGCTTTCAAGCAAAGTATTTTTTAACTGCGTCCGCGTTCACCGGGGATGAAAAATCTTCACCATCCATCGTGGATAACAACAAAGCTCCTCCCGAGAAGACCTTGCTGACGACGTACGGACCTTCGTAATTCGGAGTCCACTTGCCCCGGTGATCGCAGTGTGGCGGAAGAATCTTCTTCAGGACGAGATCACCCGTCTGAAAGCTTCTAGGACGCACCTTCTTATCATAAGCTTTCTTCATTCGGCTTTGGTACAGACGACCAAATGCAATCGATGCTAACCTCTTCTCATCCATCAGGCTGAGTTGGTTCAGACGATTCGTAATCCATTCTGCCTCGTCGAGTTTCACATCAACCAAAACTCGCAAAGAAGGGATCTCCACTTCTAACGGTAGGACAGTTTCCATACCGTACACCAAGGAGAAAGGAGTTGCCCCGGTTGACGTACGTACCGTCGTACGATAACCGTGCAGTGCAAATGGAAGCATCTCATGCCAATCTTTGTAGGTCACAACCATCTTCTGAACAATCTTCTTTATGTTCTTATTGGCGGCTTCGACGGCGCCATTCATCTTCGGTCGGTAAGGAGATAAGTTGTGGTGTTCAATCTTGAAACTCTGGCACAGCTCCTTCATCATCTTGTTATTCAAATTCGAACCATTATCAGTAATGATCCGCTCGGGAATTCCGTAACGACAGATGATGTCCCTCTTTATGAATTTAGCCACTACCTGCTTGGTCACATTAGCGTACGAGGCTGCCTCCACCCACTTGGTGAAGTAGTCGATAGCTACCAGAATAAAGCGGTGACCGTTAGATGCAGTGGGCTCGATCTTGCCTATCATGTCGATGCCCCACATGGAGAACGGCCACGGGGAGGACATGACATTTAACGGGCACGGCGGCACATGAACTTTGTCAGCATAAATCTGGCATTTATGACATCTCTTCGCGAATCTGAAGCAATCAAACTCCATCGTCAGCCAGTAGTATCCTGCTCTCAGGATCTTTCTCGTCATAGCATGCCCGCCGGCGTGCGTACCAAATGTGCCTTCATGGACTTCTTCCATGAGCATACTCGCCTCTTTCTCATCTACACATCTGAGCAGCACGAGATCGTGGTTTCTCTTATACAACACTCCATCAAGATTGAGATAAAAGTTTCCAGACAGCCTCCTCAGAGTCTTCTTATCCTGGGTTGACGCACCCGCAGGATATTCCTTAGTCATAAGGAAAGTCTAGATGTCATGGAACCATGGCTTGCCGTCGGCAGCATCCTCAATTGCAAAGACAAACGCCGGTCTATCAAGACGCGAAAGCACAATTCTTGGAGCCTCATTCCAAAAATTGACTTTATACATTGAAGCCAGCGGGGCTAAGGCATCAGCCATTTGATTTTCCGCTCTGGGAACATGATGAAGTTCCACTCGATCGAAGAATGGAAGTAGCCTCCTGACATAATTCATGTACGACACTAAATTCGATTGACGAGTCTCCCACTCCCCTTTAATTTGGTTGATCACAAGCGCTGAGTCACCATATACGTCTAGATTCTTGATTCTCAAATCAATTGCCTCTTCTAGACCCATGATGCATGCTTCGTACTCCGCCCCATTATTGGTAACTGGAAACGTCAGTCTCGCAGTAAACGGGATGTGGGATTCGTGGGGAGTCGTGATGATAGCCCCGATGCCACTTCCATAGGAATTAACCGCCCCATCGAATATCAACTTCCACTGGGATTTCCTATCTGGCCCCTCGTCGGGAAATGGCTCATCGCAATCCTTCGCTTTGAGAAACATTATATCCTCGTCAGGGAATTCAAACTTCATCGACTGGTAGTCCTCGATCGGCTGCTCGGCAAGGTAATCGGACAATACGCTTCCCTTGATGGCCTTCTGGGACACGTACTGAATATCATATTCTGTTAACACCATTTCCCATCTGGCAATCCTGCCCGAAAGAGCCTGCTTCTCAAAGACGTACTTGATCGGATCCATCTTCGAAATTAGCATAGTGGTGTGATTGAGCATGTACTGTCGTAGACGTTTGGCAGCCCAAGCTAGTGCACAACACGTCTTCTCCAGCATCGAGTATCGAGATTCACACTCAGTGAACTTTTTACTCAAGTAGTAAATGGCATGCTCCTTTCTGTCCGTCTCGTCGTGCTGACCGAGAACACACCCCATACTGTTCTCCAGAACCGTCAGGTACATGATTAATGGCTGTCCAGCCACTGGGGGTATCAAGATTGGAGGTTCTTGAAGATACTGCTTTATCTTGTCGAATGCCTTCTGGCAATCCTCATTCCAAGTAATTTCCTGATCTTTCTTTAAAAGCTTGAATATCGGTTCACAAGTGGCTGTGAGCTGAGAGATAAACCTTGCAATGTAGTTTATTCGGCCCAAGAAACCACAAACTTCTTTTTCTGTTTTCGGCGCTGGCATTTCTTGAATGGCTTTTATTTTCGCAGGATCAACCTCGATACCTCGTTTGCTTACGATAAACCCCAATAACTTTCCGGACCGCACTCCGAAAGTGCATTTGTTAGGATTCAGCCTCAACCTGAATTTCCTAAGCCTCTGAAAAAGATTCAATAAGTTGACCAGATGCTCTTCCTCCGTTTGGGACTTCGCAATCATGTCATCAACATAGGCCTCGATCTCATGATGAATCATATCATGAAACAAAGTTACCATAGCCCGTTGGTAAGTGGCCCCAGCGTTCTTCAGACCGAAGGGCATTACCTTATAGCAAAATGTTCCCCAGGGGGTGATAAACGTCGTTTTCTCCATGTCCTCCGGCGCCATCTTGATCTGGTTGTAACCGGAGAAGCCATCCATGAACGAAAACACGGAAAACTGGGCTGTGTTGTTGACCAACACATCGATATGAGGCAACGGGAAATCATCTTTAGGGCTCTCCCTATTCAAATCCCGATAATCGACGCACATGCGTACCTTACCATCCTTCTTCGGTACAGGCACTATGTTGGCGACCCATGGAGGGTAAGTGGTGACGGCTAAAAATCCTGCGTCCAACTGCTTCTGGACTTCTTCCTTGATTTTTACAGCCATGTCTGGTCTCGTCCTCCTAAGCTTCTGCTTGACTGAAGGGCAATCTTCTCGTAGCGGCAAGTGGTGGACCACGATGTCCATGTCAAGTCCGGGCATATCTTCGTATGACCAAGCAAAGACGTCACTATACTCTCTGAGCATTTCAACCAGTCTCTGCTTGACATCACTCTGCAACGCAGCCCCTACTCTGACATTTCTGACGAGCTCCTCAGAACCCAGGTTGACGATCTCAATATCTTCCTCATGAGGCAGAATAACCTTTTCCTCTTGTTTCAACAAGCGGGCCAACTCTTCAGGAAGGTCTTCGTCTTCATCAATCTCTTCCTCGACTTGATAGATCGGGCAATCGAAGTCGAAGTGAGCCGTAGAAGGTCCAGAGTCGATGTCATCTGTTATGTGGATCCTGCAATAACAAGGGTTAAGTTTAAAACAAGAATATGCAGGTTAGCACAAACCCCATTGCCATTTTACTATTTTTCAAAACAAATATAAAACAGGAATAACAGAGATCACAATATTTGAATACGAAGAAAACGCCTTTGATTTATTAACAAAATGCATGTACATAATCCAACAAGGCCCTGACAATAAAACCGCTATGCCTCGGGTAGGACATAGGGTTGTACAATGATTGAAAAAAGTAAATCATTACTCTTCACTTGTCATCGGGATGATTTCCTTGATGGTCCAATTGTTGAGGCCCTTGCCCGGCTTGCTTGGCTGAATCCAAGAGTCGAGATCACAATCGCTATCCCCGCTGTCCTCAGACACCGCATTGATGCTTTAGAAGATCACTCCGCCACTGGTAAATAGGATCGGCCCCTTACCACGAGACGCACTGCTAGACGAAGAAGAAGAAGCTTCAGCTTCAGGAGAATACCCCAATCCAAACTTATCCTGCTTGATCGGTATCTCCAAAATATGCCCCCAGCCTGGGGTAGAACCGGCTTCGACGACAGCCCGAGCTTCTTTGAACGAGGAGAGATTCATCTCTGGCTTCTCTGTGACTACAGGAACTACCTCTTTCACTTTGACGGCCTCAAATTCCTGGCAGACAGTTTCATGAATTTCTCCATCCATTTCAACATACTTAAAGGATGACAAATGGCTCACCATTATGTCCTCCTCACCGCACACGGTTACTATGCTTCCTCCGACAGCATATTTGAGCTTTTGGTGCAACGTGGAGGTCACGACACCAGTAGCATGGATCCATGGCCGGCCCAAGAGGCAACTGTAGGCAGGCATGATATCCATAATATAAAAGATCGTGTCGAACGTTTCCGGGCCAACTTGGATCGGCAGGGTCACTTCCCCGAAAACGTGGCGCTTAGTTCCGTCAAATGCCTTCACCACCAGATCAATGGGTGTGCAAAGCAATCCGCGAGTGTCCAACTTCATTAATGCCTTCTTCGGAAGCACATTAAGCGACGAACCCGTGTCTACCAGGACATGCGACATGATTGTGCCTCTGCACTCTATCGAGATTTGCAAGGTGCTGTTGTGATCTCTCCCTTTAGGCGTCAGCTCTAAATCTGTGAAACCTAGCCCATTGCCAGCATTGACGTGGGCTACCACCTCTTCTAGCTGATTCACCGATATCTCTTGCGGTACGTAGGCAGCGTTCAATACCTTTAGTAACGTGTTGCGGTGCGCTTCAGAACACAGCAACAAGTTGAGAATAGAAATCTTCGAAGGCGTCTGATGAAGATGGTCTACAATCTTGTAGTCACTCTTTTTGATTAACCGCATAAACTCCTCGGCATCTTTGACAAGCAAATCTTTCTCTACCCCACACGGGGCCTCTTCGACGACTTTGCTTTTACCCTTATCAGCCGCATCAGCTCTGACCGCTTTCTCTGCCACGACCTCTGGCGGTGCAAACACTCTTCCGCTGCGAGTAATACCACTGATTCCTGCGAGATTCTCCATAGTAGACCCATACGGCTCTAGCTCTAACTTCTGACCGTTGCAATAGACTTCAGCCCCATAATGCCACGGCACGGTGTTAGTGCTCTCGAATGGTATCGGTCCAGCTTTGGTAATAGTGATTGTAGGCGGTCTGGGCGCAGAAATAGTTATTGGTTGGCGAGGGATGGTGATGGTGGCGACTTCATCGGCCTGCTGCAACACTACCTCTCCTGATACACTTTCAGCCCTCCGGGTAAACTGCAGAATCCCCTCAGTCATCAGACTTTGGATTCCTTCTACCAGCTGCTCACACCCATCAGAATGTGTAGCACAGTCCATGCATAACTCTCCGCATCCTGGAAAGAACCCTTTCTTCAACAACTTAACTTTGACGAAACTAAGCGGCATCTTTAAGTCTTTGACATCAGTCAACAGATCTGCACTCTCCTCTTCGATAATGGAGTTCACTCCGCCTCCCCTATGATTCGGCATAGGGTTTTTTGTGACATTCGGCACATTGTCGGAGAAGTTGATAATCTTGGCATCTATCAGGTCCGGCACCTTGTGCTTAAAGGCTTTGCAGTTCTCAATCGTATGGCCAGGTGCCCCTGTGTGGAAGTCGCAAGTGGCATTTGCATCGTACCCTGGTGGAGGTGCCCCTGTCAAGGGAGCCATCGTCCTCTTCTGAACCAATTGAAGCTGAAGCAAAGTCTGCAAGAGCTGCGCATACGACATAGGCGGTGCCTCGAAGTGACGGTTTGTCAAAGAAACCCGATTCTGGTACTTTCTATATCCCGACTGATTCGGTTGCTGCTGCTGCTGCGGAGCTGCTGGGATATTTATACTGGCTATCTGCTGCTGAGGGCCTTTGCCCTTTCTCCGAGCGTTGGTCACAGCGCTCGCATCTCCTTCTCTTCGTTTACCAGCATAAGGTTTCTTTCCGCCTCCTCCAGCTAGGATGATTCACCTTGAATTTTCCCTATCTTGATTCCATTATTGACATGCTCGCCCATGATAATGAGAGATGAAAACGTCCCAGACATACCGCTGACTAACTTTTCATAGTAAACCCCTGGGAGGGTAGCCACAAACATCTGCACAAGCTCGCGCTCAACCATCGGCGGTTGAACCCGGGCTGCCAACTCACGCCACCGCTGGGCGTACTCCTCAAAGCCTTCATTATTTCTCTGCGAAAGGTTCTGGAGCTGAACTCGGTTCGGGGCCAAGTCGCTATTGTACTGGTAGTGGAGGACAAACGCTTCGGCGAGATCCTTCCATGTGCGCACGCTAGTGGGCTCCAAGCCCATGTACCACTCGAGGGATGGCCCAGAATGACTATCTTGGAAGAAGTGCATCAGCAACTTCTCATCTTCGGAATAGGCAGACATCTTTCTATAGTACGAACGCAGGTGGACACGAGGGCAAGTAGTGCCCTTATATTTCTCAAAGACAGGCACCTTGAACTTAGGAGGTACCTTGAAATCAGCAATTAAACCCAGCTTGGACATATCAACGCCCAAAGTATTCTGATTCTCAATATCTCTCATTTTATCTTCAAGTGCTTTGAATCTGAGCCGCGCTTCAGCATTCAGCTCCCCTTCTACACCTCTTTGAGAAAAGACATCATCCTGATGATCCTCAAGCCACGGTTGAGGCACCAACAGATTCCCGACGCCAGCGTTGCTGTTGACCGGCCCGATGTTGACATTAGCTCCCAGACTACCATTGTCGACGCCCGTCGTATTGAGTCCGATATTAGCCATCACATTGCCATTAGCACTGCCGTTGCCCTTGGCCACGGGGACACCATTCTGCGGAGTATCAACTGGTGGAGGAGTAGGCACAGCCCCGCCATGATGTATGTCGTTGCTATCAACCCTGGAGATCAAAGGTTGAACCAAAGTACGGAGCTGATCTTGGCCATTGGCGACCACCTGTATCAGTTCTATAAAGCGATCCATCCTTTCACGGAGCTCCTGGACATCTGTCTGCACTTGATCCATGATCCTGGTCTGATTAGCTCGAGTCGGATAACGGTGAATTAGTCTCTGATCAATCCTCGAAACAGTCTGGGACCTGTAAACCTGAAAAACCTGCAAACACTAAAGGTTAGGAAAAACAACTAAATGTACGCCATGCAAATGCTTCATGCAGATGCATGTGTGTGTTTGTGTGCTTGGGAGATTTCCCGCGATCCTAGTGCCTGAGTGCCAGTGCTGATAATAATAATAATAAGAAGTCCGAGCCCAATCATGGAAACATCAATCTCATATATAAAGGAAAGCCTATCAAGGCAGTACATAGCATCAGCAAGTACAAGACAAATCAACAGTGTGACCTCAGCCAACAAGCCTGGTGATGGTCAGCATACAACAAAGATCAAAACAAAAGGAGTACAAATAGTCAAGTACGGCCACGGGCGCAATAATCTGCTAATAACTCCTTCGTCTCTGGATGATCTGGCAAAGTGAGCAACCCCTCGACGAGTAGTTCCCTCTTCCCAATGGTATACTGAAGTCCCTGGACTGAACTTTCCCATGCTCCTTCGCCGAAGCAATCTTCCAGTTTCCGCTTCTTAGACTCAAACATCAGCTTGCGCTCCTTTAGGTTAGCAAGAGCTTTGTTGAGTTGGCCTTCGGCGGCGTATCTGCGGGCGGTTTCTTCATCAAACCTTTGTTCACTGTCCTTCACCTCGGCTTCCAGCTTGGAGTTCTGCAGCATCAGCTTATCCTCCCGCTCTTTCCTGGTGGCCAGGGAAGCCTTCCAGTGCTGGTTGAACTTAGATATCCTCCGATATGCCTCGTCCAAATGCTGCTTCTTCGTAGCTAGTACGTCGTTGACAACCCTGAAGTCTTGACCCATGCGTTCACGCTCGACAATCTGCTTCGTCAGGTATGTACCCAGCTGGTTCACCAACTCTGTTTGCTTTCTGAAAGAATGAACGACTTCGTTCCTCTCGCTTCGAAGCTGAGCTAACTCCTTCTCCAGTTCTTTGTTCGCCCGCTTTAATTCATCCCGCTTAGCTAATACCTGGTTATGCTGATGAATGGGCACAGTAGTAGGCTCTTCGATTATTGGAGGACTTTCTGGCTTGGCCTGAGGAAACGACATCCCTATAGCGTTAGCCCTGGCTCTGATCCATGTCAAGTACGGAGGGTAGGCTTGATTGTTGCTTTTTCCCAACAAAGGCTTTCCTCGCTTACTGATACTATTCCACGCACGCTGAATCTTGGACAACAGATCCCCCTCTAGAGTACCCGTGAGGTACAGAGATTCCTGTACCTCTTCATCCTTCAGCGGATTCCTCAAAGCATACACGAATTGTCGAACCAGCAATGATGGATTATAGTTTATGCAACCCTTCCTACCTATCAAAGGTACATTAGGAAACCCGCTGCAACTGAAGATCACCTCAGTACCTAACCTGTCTCTGTCAAACCAATCAATATCTTCTGCAGATAAACTCATCAGACGCTCAGGCCACTCAGTTGTGGCTGCCGACAAGACAAAAGGACCCCTCTTGGGCAGATGACTATCGAGCCATTTGTACAGCAAGGGTACGCAGCATGAGACATTCTTCCCTCTCCGGTTCTCATTCTTGTAGTGGACTGAGTGATAAATATCTCCGATCAAAGTAGGGAATGGATTCCCTAAAGCGAAGATGTGAAACGCATCAAAGTCTACAAAATCGGGCATGTTGGGGAATAGGATAATGCCGTATATGCATAGAGCGAGGATGGCATTGAACGCGTCCCAACATCCGTCCTTGGCACACTGCTGAGCCTTAACCACCAGAAACTGCAAGGAGAACCCAGGAACCTTGTTCCAACTAGTCAATACTAACTCGGGGGCGTCCAAATAAAGTGAAG
This sequence comes from Lathyrus sativus, assembly GCA_963859935.3. Classification (NCBI taxonomy): domain Eukaryota; kingdom Viridiplantae; phylum Streptophyta; class Magnoliopsida; order Fabales; family Fabaceae; genus Lathyrus; species Lathyrus sativus. The sequence goes on along the minus strand of OZ012740.1, from coordinate 179,886,708 downwards.
AAGCTAAACCAGCCAGATCAGGCTCAGCATCCATGAGGACAAAAGGCATCTGCCTCTTGATAGGCACACCTAGCAAATCAGCATACTCTTCCAGCGTCGGCGTGAGAACAAAGTCCTGAAAAGTGAAACATCTTAGCGGAGGGTCGTAGAACAGCAACAGAGCATGCAACCCATTCAACTCGAATGTAGAAGGCTTGCAAACCAAATTGAGCAACCTGCCATAAGATTTTCTGAACCCATCCTTCACATAATCACCTGCTAGAGCTATCAAACCAGTCAACTTAACCACATCGGGAGTAGGGAACTTGTAAGCCACAGTCTTCCTCAGAGAGCCCATAACAATACAATCGGAGGCAATAAATCATGGATCAGGGAAAACGGTACCTGCAACACAGACACACGTTAATGAAATGCAAATGATTATGCAAACTAATGCAAAATGCAGTTATGCAATAATATATCCAGGTAGCTGGTGCTGAGATTCTGTATCAACAATCACTGATGAGAAGAAACCCCGGTGTAAGACCACAGATCTGATCTGCCAAGAACAACCCTCTGATAGGACCATATACATAGGATCATAATTCTGCTCTGTCAAGAACAAATGTCTGATAATAAGGACCTTGGATGTATGATCAAGAAATATTTGCTGATGAAGTCTTCAGACCCCAGTCAAAAATCTGCCCTATCAAGAACAAACATACAGCTGCTGATGAGATCTTCAAACCCCACTCAAAATTTGCTCTATCAAGAACAAACAACATCTGCTGATGAGATCTTCAGACCCCAAAAATCTGCTCTATCAAGAACAAACAACATCTGCTGATGAGATCTTCAGACCCTAAAACTCTGCTCTATCAAGAACAAACAACTGATGACAATACTCTGATCAAAATCTGCTCTATCAAGATAAGACATACACCTGATGATAAAATCCTCTGATCAAAACCTGCTCTATCAAGAACAGACAAATATGCAACTGAGAAACCCTGGTACCAACAAAACTGATTCACTGTCGAGAAAACCAGGTAGTCTGAAGGTCAAGGTTTCCTGCAATAAACCCAACCCCACTCACAGGTATGGACCTAAACTGACTCAAGGTACGGCATCCTATGCGTTCATCGGCGTCACAGACTTTCAAGAAGGTGTGGCATCACCAGCTCATGAAGCGGCCTCACTTAGCTGAATCACAAATGATCGGTCCCCAGAGTCGACAATCCACCAAACCAACAACCGTCTCAACCCAAAGGGTTGAAAGTGAAGCCAACCGGATGAACCTCGTCTGAGCGTGGATTTCATGAGACACTAGTGCCTGCAAAGCAAGCACGCGCCCACTAATTTCCACTCTAATTCTATGGTGCACTCAAGCCTGGGTCTGACTTCTCACTCATCAGAACTCCCATCCCACAACAGCACAAATAATCATATGATACTGAAAATAAAATGCGGGAAATAAAGTGCGAGAAGTAAAATGCGATAAATAAACGCAACCCAACAAGTAAACATACAAGCGTTAGGATTGACTCGCATAGGGGAACCGGAGAACCAGAGATTCCTAAGATCCCCAGCAGAGTCGCCAGCTGCTGGGGATGACCCAGACAGCTAGGAAGAAAAACCAAGGCGAGACTCACATAGGGAACCATCGCAATCCCCAGCAGAGTCGCCAGCTATCGCTTGCGCGAAAATAAGGTGCCGGCACAACAGAAGAGTCGCCACCTTTCATTATTTATCCCTCAGAGCGGGAAAGGAAACGATCGGAAAAACCTAACGAAAAAGGGTAAGACAAGGTCGTCGCAACCATTGTCTGGGTTCGGGAGTCAGTTACCCAAGGGGAAGGTATTAGCACCCCTCACGTCCGTCGTACTCGACGGGATCCTCGCTTGTTGTGTTTACTTGGACGGGTTGGTTTTATTCTATCTACCTATCAAGGCTGGCTGAAAAAGAAAAGAAAAATGACTCGGCAAAGCGTCGTACTTTATGCCTACGTATTCTCATCAGAGAATGAGAAATCAGAGTCAACGTAGTTCGGCCTACGAAGGGTTATGGGGGAAGGTAGCTCGCCAAGACATCGCCATCTTGTGCCTACGTACTCTCAACAGGCATGAGAGATCAGAGCATACGTAGTTCGGGAAACTACGGTTTATTTCCTGTCTTTTACGAAAGAAGTGTTTTTTATTGTGTTTGCGATTTCAACCGCACTAGAGACTATGACCTGAGAGTGAATGCGTCGCATGTCACCCAAAGGGTACCATACTAAACATCCAGACTGTGGAAAAGAAACTCTTCCACAATCCTTTCTCAGATAGCTTAAGGCTCGTAACGTACGAAAGAAATCATTCATGATTACTGTATTTTAAACTATTTTGAGATGAGAAGAGAACAGGACCAACTAGGAGGGAGACTATCAAGTCCTACTGTTGTCATGCCATGGATTCATCCTATGGTTGAGGTTTAAATAGGGAACTCCTAGAAGTTGTCATGCATAGGTTTCAACCTAAAATTCTATCATCAAATCCTTATCAAAGGAAATGAGAGTCCTAAGGGATCATGTCAATGATACACCAAAACAAACAAAGCATCAGCTTAACAGTAAAATGCATGCAATGCAAGTGAGGGAGGAAATGTGTGTGGGGCTTCAGCCTCCACAAGATCATCTCAACCTCAAGCCAGAATGAAATAACAGTAATCATACTGAAAAGATAAACAACATGCTATCAAGCAATAAACAGTAAACTGCAATCATACAGATAAAATGAAATAAAATTCCATCAGGCAAACAAACCACATGGGCAAGGGAGCTGGGCTCTACCGAATACCCGCAAGCAAAACCACACAGTAACAATACAAGCAGAGGGAGCAACTCAACCTCTAGTGCAATCATGCTCCTGGATTCTATCTATTCTAGATATGAACTTAATCTAATGCATCAGACAAGTCAAACAAAACACACAATACAGAAAAGAAAAAGAAGAAAGCAGACCAACTCCTCTCAACTTCAAGCTTTAGCTTTTCCAACAGCAGCTCAGTCTTCAGACTTCAATCGCTCTTGATAGATATCAATTTGCTTTTCCAGGTTTCAACCCTACAACATGAGTTTCAACTCATCTTCTCCGTTAAGCTTCAGCTTCTTTGATCAGCTCCACCTTCAGGCTTCACCTAATCTTCAGGGGTCTTCAAGTATCAACTTGCTTTTATTGCTCTTCATGCTTCAGCTGGAATGGCAATGCTCAAGGATTCATCCTCTTCAATACTCTTCAATGAAGTCTTCATCTTCAACTCAGGCTCCGCATCTCTCAAGACAATCAAACCAGAGGAAATCACTTACTGGATAAGCTGGGGGATATTGAACTGCATATTTGACCACCAAAGGTGACCTATAAGGGTTCAACATCAAAGGAATGGTTCCCTCAAAAGTTCTACTTCCTAGGTACATCACTTATCCCTCCAAAGGAGAGAGGTGAATACCATGGAAGGACTTTGAATCATAGGGAGGAATGGAGGTGAATGATACCATCCATGTTTGAGAAAGAAGTTATCTACATCTAAACTCTTCCTAATCCCTAACCCTAAAACAACAAAAAAAGAAAAGAAGAACAAGCTCTCAAGCTCCTCAATGCATCTTCAAATCTTCTACTATGCTCCTCAATGCTCCACAATGAGATACCAAGCTTTCCAAGCTCATAAAGCAAAGCAACTAAAGCAAACATGCCCTAAAGGCAACACAAACAATCAACCAATACAAAAATCAACTAAAAATAGCATACCATTATATTAAATCCTAATATAATTTCTAAGGGATTCTACATACCTACCCTTAATACCCATATATGCCCCATAGTCTAAATTGTCCTAAAAACCCGAAATCTAAAGTTATTATGGACCTATGTTGAAGTTTTAGCCTAATTCTACACAACCTAGAATTATCTAATAAAAAATATCCTAAAAATCATCACAAAAATATGGAATTAATCCAGGGGGAACCTAAAACATATATCTAACTACCCTAAAAAGATTGACCTAAAAATACTAAGGGAGCTACCTAAACTAAAATCTACAAAATCATGGATCAACCTAAAAGAATTAAAAAGCAATTAAAATGAAAAATATACCAAAAATATTAAAATGCATGATATGCAAAATGTTTTTATTTTATATTTTTCTAGACAAAAATATGAAAAGGGAGAAAAAACTCCCATTAAAAAATATTGATTTTCCAATTTGATATGAATTTCTAAAGATGAGAAAATTTGGAGAAAAATTAAAATGAAAAATATGAACATGGGTGCAGCTAGTAATAATATGCAGTTCATTTCATATTTGGGCCCAACATGAGGGGTGCGTATAGAAATACGCTAGGGCCCAATACCAATCAGGAAACAATTAAAAAAACATAAAGAAATGGAGAAAGGCGCGGTGCGAATAGCATGGAAATCCAGTTATAAAAGCACTTGGGCCTCACAGGGGGGTTTGGATAGAAATGCGCTTGGGTCCATTAAAATCAGAAAAAACCAATTGGAAAATCAGACAAAAAATAAAAGAGATTCGGTGCAACTAGCAATGCAATATAGTTCAAAACTGGAATTGGGCCTGAAGAGGGGTGGGAATAGAGGTCCAATGCACTAAGCCCAGCCTCGCTATTAATGAAACGCAGCGTTTCAAGCTGCCTTCAGATTCCCCCCAAAATTGAAATTAAATCCAGACCGTAGGATCTCTTTCTCAGTCAACAGTCAAGCGTGTATCCAACGGCGGTGGAGTCGTCTTCAACCTCACGCCCTAGGGTTTTCAGAAAAACCATGAAAACGCATGCCATGCAACATAACTTCCACCTCTTCGTTCTCTATCATTTCTTCATCAAATCTCAACATGTAAAAACCAAACTTGACTCATTTTCCACGCTGAACATGATCCTAACCTTGGTTTTCATTGAAACAATCTCTATCACCCAACCCGAATGTGAATCCAAGCTATTCTCAAAATATGATCAGTTTTCGACCTCAACCAAACTCAAATTTCTTGGTATCAAAATGATCCTCATGCTACACTAATCAAAATCAGCTATTAATTTGGCATTAACACTCATTAAATCACTAGTTCTTACTCCATCAAGAATTGACCTCTATGAATGAAACTTCACCAAATGTTCCCAAAATCATCAGAAATGGCCACCTAATTGTCTCTAACCAATCTAAACTAATAAATTACCCTAACCATGCCTAGATAAGGGTGTAGAAATGATTTTGCAAACCTGGCTTCTTGGATTGGTAGTGATGGTAGATCTTCAATTCAGGCCTTGCAACTCTTTAAGAACACTCCTTGGATGATGAATCTTCTTCTGTTTGCAAAAGATTTGGAGGAGAGAGCTTGTACTTAAAGATTCAATGTGATTTGCTTTCTTGCAATTTCCAATGGAACACCTTCAATTCTCCATCAATGGAGCTTCAACTCAGTATGAACGCACTCAGAAATATCTATGGAGAAGGTTTGTGAAGAAAAAAGGGATTGCAATGAAGAAGAATGGAGAGAATGAATGTGACTTGCAATGGAAGCTTTAGGGTTTCAATCTCTCTTCTCTACACCAATTAACACCAACCTTGCATCTGAGCAAGTTGGACTCATTATATAGAGAGGTTTAGAACAATCTAGAACCTCCTAGAACAATCCAATGAGAATTTGAAGATTTCATGTCATGGTATTTTGCATTTTCATTTCTCCTTACATGGTATCTCATGCCAAAAACCTTGTAACCTTTGTAACCAACTTGATTTTATCCCCACATGATATTTTGGATGAGATACAATGCATAACCAATGTGCTTGTTAAGTTTTTCCTTGTTTTGGTTTGGTACCTTAAGATGCAAGTAATCAAATTATAAAGCAACCCTATGATCCAAGCCTCAAATCAAAATTGTGGCTGAACCATTGTTCTTAGAATGTCATTTGGAGTCAAAATGACCTATTACATGACATGGTTTGGACTTATAACTTGGGATTTATGATTTTCAATCTCACTTGAATTAACTTATGCCTCATTTTTAGGCCATTTTTATCACTTTTTGATATGAGCCTTTCCAACATCTCATGACCTCCCTAATAGCCTTAAAACATAATTCTAAGCAAGTTTGATGTTGAAGATTTTTCCATTTGAAGCTTGGAAGTAGGAGATATGGCCTTATGCTTGAAATGACCTATAACTTCCAAATGACCAAAATGCCCTTGGCTTGTCAAAGCCATAAGTTGAGTTCTAAAAATCCTATCAAGGACTTCTAGTACTCTCTAGAAATCTAAGAAGATTCTCTTCAACATTCATGTTGACCAAGAGATCATAGGAATCATCCTACTAGGGCAAAAGTTGTCTGAAAGTTGGGTGACTTTCAAGGACCCAGATTCACATACCTCAGATGACTTGTAATTTGTCAAAACCATAACTTGAGCTCTGCAAATCCTATCAAGGACTTCTACCACTCAAATTAAAGCTAAGAACAAGCTATACAACATTCATGTTGGGGGTAAGATGAGATGACAATCACATATTGAGCTAAACTGCCTTGAAGATAGGGATCAAACTAGGGGATTTTACACTGTCAATCCTTAGAAACCCTAGCTTGAAACTTCTCAAACTCCTCAATCATGATGAGTTGGTCTAGGAATCATCCTTATAGTATCTCAATACATCATTCCATGATCACATGGCTCTTGGATTAGGTCTCAACCTTCTCCAAATCATCAGTTGACCTAGGGTTGACCCAGTCAAAACCCTAATTCCACCACTCATGGTTGAATCTTCTGAATTCTTGTACAATGACCTCTCTAGGCTTCATGATGGCTTTCAAGACATCTCATAAGCTTTCTCAAAGCTTCAAGTTCATCCTCATAGTCTCAGAATCATCTGAGGAGCTCCCACAACTCTCAAGTTATGAGGCACACAACCTTGGTCTCAACCAATTCCTCTGAGGGTCTCTTGAGTTCTCTGACAAAGGTATCAACCTTTGAACCTTTGAATAACCTTCTTGGCTAGCTTCAAAGTCTCCTACAACTCTTTATGGTTAAATAAATGTTGGTCAAATTTTGGGGTGCAACAGCTGCCCCTATTCAAACGGCTTGAACCTGACTGGGTGAGAAGCGAACGACTCTCAGCCAATCAAGGTGCGAGACGGTTGAATACCGGTAAACCCGGAAATTTGCCAATTGCACACATACACGATCCTCTGCCGGGGAACGAATCTTCGAAAACTGAAACACTAGCTGCAAGGCAACTAGCTGGAGAAATACTGATCTGACATCGCCGTCGGAGAACAAAGCATCCAACATCGCCGCTGGAGAACTAAATCAATTGACATACCCAACATCGCCGCTGGAAAACTAAAGAACCTGACATCACCGTCGGAAACCAACACCCAACATCGCCGCTGGAGAACAAAGGAATCTGAGGAACACCCAACATCGCCGCTGGAAAGGTAAACCACCTGACATCGCCGCCAGAAACAAACGTCCAACATCGCCGCTGGAGAGCTAAATCACCTGACATCGCCGTCAGAAACAGAAGTCCAACATCGCCGCTGGAGAGATAGAAGATCTGAGAAGCATCCAACATCGCCGCTGGAAAACTAAATCAACTGACATCGCCGCCAAACACAAACATCCAACATCGCTGCTGGAGAACAAAACCAACTGACATCGCCGCCAGAAACAAACATCCAACATCGCCGCCGGAAAACTGAATCATCTGACATCGCCGCCAGAAACAAACATAATCTGACCTCGCCGTCAAAGCATCCAACATCGCCGCTGGAAGCAAACATAATCTGACCTCGCCGTCAGGGTTAAGAAACTTCATTGGGGAATTGGTCACACGGTAACCGGTAGCACGTAGTCGATCATGCCATCCAGCATTCCAAGAACACTGTCGGGCATCAGCCGGACTTCAACCATCAGGTTGGTCATGCCATCAGGCATTCAAAGAAATTGTCGGGCATCAGCCGGACTTCAACCATCAGGTTGATCATGCCCTCAGGCATTCTGCATTAGCTGAGAGGATTGCTTCATTAGCACGGTCAGACTTCAATCATGGAGTCTTCAAGGGAGATTTCAACTTCGCCGTTAGAAAACCTGCTGGGGAGGACGCTTCGCCGCTGGGGAATCTGGAGAACTATCAAGTAACTCCGCTCCGGGGGTCCAGAAATCATTCTGGATAAATCAACTCTGTTGAGGACTTCAAGAATCATCTTGAACAAATAACTCCGTCGGGGATCTTCAAGAATCATCTCGAACCGACGACCATTCTGAGCAAACACTCTGTTGGGGATTCTGGAATCATCCGGGGCAACTCTTGCCGGGGACAAACCAATCATGGCTTGAGCATCTTCCAAGGATTCGGCTCTCTTGGGGCTTCAGGAATCATCCTGGGCAACCTTCACTGGGGACTCTACTGGGGTCTTAAGATTCATCTTAAGCAAATGGCCCTGCTGAGGAATTCAAGAGTCATCTTGAACTGAAGACTTCGCTGGGGATCTCAAGAATCATCCTGAGCCAGTGACTTTGTTGGGGAGAATGTCAGGAATCATCCTGAACACCTGCAAAACAAGAACGGTAACAACCTAGATCATGTTTATTATGCATATGCTTCGGCAATGGCACAATGCTCCACACGGTGGAAATGCTATGCGTTTATGATAGATGTTATGCAATCATGCATAATGATGCAATCCCGTCAGCAAAATAAATGCCGAAGGGGGAATCCTCCTGTCAAGGAGAAAGAACTACTCAGATTGAGGAATCATCCTGCTGAGGAGAACATAGTCACGCCAATCTCAATTGGACTCCGCAGGGGACACAACTTCAGTTGACTGCTGCGGGTGAAACAACTTCATTTGATTGCTGCAGGGGGACGAAGCTCTATGAGAACCTGGACCTGCTGAGGGAAGACGATGTCAATCGCGAGAATAAACTGCGTGGCCGTCACGGCTACTCTTCTGGGGATAAGAGCTCTGTGGGGAAACAACTTCAGCTGCTCAACACTCCACTGGGGAAAACCAATCATGGTCTGATCAACTTCCAAGGATTCGGCTCTCTTGGGTATCTGCAAACTCGGCTGAGGAAGGAGAAATCATTCTGCTTCGCTAGAGAGTACGACTCTGGGGAGATACATCATCAACTGTTCAACGCTCTGCTAGGGAAAACCGCTCATGGTCCCAACTGCTTCACTAGAGAGGATACGGCTCTGATAAGGAATTTCAATTCCGCTGGGGAAGAAGGAATCATCCGACTTCGGGGGAGAGCACGACTCTGCAGGGGAATATACAGCATCAGCTGTTCCAACACGCTGCTGGGGAAGAGGGAATCATCCGACTTCGGGAGAGAGTACAACTCTGGTGGGGAATTTCAATTCCGCTGGAGACTTCAGTCTAGCACCATCAGTTGCTGCATACTTCGGCGTACGAATAGCTTCCTACGAAACTTGCACTTGTGACCCGGTGCGGGGGGATGAACACGAGCTTCGGCGCCCGAACACTTCTATGAAACCTGCACTTGTGACCCGGTGCTGGGGGATGAATTCATGCTTCAGCGCTTGAACACTTCTATGAAACCTGCACTTGTGACCCGGTGCTGGGGGATGAATTCATGCTTCGGCGCGTGAACATTTCTATGAAACCTGCACTTGTGACCCGGTGCTGGGGGATGAACACGAGCTTCGGCGCCCGAACATTTCTATGAAACCTGCACTTGTGACCCGATGCTGGGGGATAAACACACGCTTCAGCGCCTGACTCAGCTGAGGAGATGACGTTCGTTCGGGATGCATCTGCTTGGGGAAGAGAATCATCTATGCCTGGGGAGACATATCAATGCTCACGATCCTGCGTTCAGACTCTGCGGGGAGAGGCTACTGAACTCTGCTGGAGAAGGAGGAATCATCCTGCTTTGGGGATGCGCACGGCGCACTGTCTGGGATATGCTACACCTGTAACAACACAAACAAACAGACAAGACACCCTTCTCAAAGGGACCTATCAAGGTTATTATCTCGTGACAGTATTCAAGTAACTAATTGTTTCAACAATCAGTGGCCTAGGCCAGTAAGTTTATGTATGCGCGTTTTGTCAAAAACATCGGCGTTCTTTTTCGCAAACAAAACAGATAAATGCTAAACAGGCAAACAGAATTGCTGAATAGTATGCATTTTATTGATAATGAACCCCTGAATGGGTAAAAATGTTTTACAACAGATGCAAGCTCCTGGAATGAGGAAGCCGCGCAAAAATAAAACATAAATATACATCAGTATATACAAATGTCGGCAACGAGGCGTAGACGAACACCATGAGTTGATCCCTCTAAGACCCACTCGACTTTGATACTTCTCCGACGCTTCAGCTTCGGAAGAGATTGATTCAGATAAACGGCCTTCAGGTCCTCCAAACCACTAAACAATGAAAGTCCACACGCGGAACACAGTCATTTGCTTATTCAAATCCCTAACTTTTGCGTGAACCGCCCTTTGCGGGTTTTCAGTTCACCGGGATACACTTTTTTGCCGAAGTCGCCCAGTGTAGGTTTTCGACTTCGCGGGCGTACATTTTTTTCAATATATCCCTAATTTTTTGCCCAAACCTTTTATTCTGTTTTTGGTTCGCCGGGATGCCCCTTTTTTGCCTGGACTCTCTTTTTTTGTCCAGCGGGTCGCTTTCAAGCAAAGTTTTTTTAACTGCGTCCGCGTTCACCGGGGATGAAAAATCTTCACCATCCATCGTGGATAACAACAAAGCTCCTCCCGAGAAGACCTTGCTGACGACGTACAGACCTTCGTAATTCGGAGTCCACTTGCCCCGGTGATCGGAGTGTGGCGGAAGAATCTTCTTCAGGACGAGATCACCCGTCTGAAAGCTTCTAGGACGCACCTTCTTATCATAAGCTTTCTTCATTCGGCTTTGGTACAGACGACCAAATGCAATCGATGCTAACCTCTTCTCATCCATCAGGCTGAGTTGGTTCAGACGATTCGTAATCCATTCTGCCTCGTCGAGTTTCACATCAACCAAAACTCGCAAAGAAGGGATCTCCACTTCTAACGGTAGGACAGTTTCCATACCGTACACCAAGGAGAAAGGAGTTGCCCCGGTTGACATACGTACCGTCGTACGATAACCGTGCAGTGCAAATGGAAGCATCTCATGCCAATCTTTGTAGGTCACAACCATCTTCTGAACAATCTTCTTTATGTTCTTATTGGCGGCTTCGACGACGCCATTCATCTTCGGCCGGTAAGGAGATAAGTTGTGGTGTTCAATCTTGAAACTCTGGCACAACTCCTTCATCATCTTGTTATTCAAATTCGAACCATTATCAGTAATGATCCGCTCGGGAATTCATTAACGACAGATGATGTCCCTCTTTATGAATTTAGCCACTACCTGCTTGGTCACATTAGCGTACGAGGCTACCTCCACCCACTTGGTGAAGTAGTCGATAGCTACCTGAATAAAGCGGTGACTGTTAGATGCAGTGGGCTCGATCTTGCCTATCATGTCGATGCCCCACATGGAGAACGGCCACGGGGAGGACATGACATTTAACGGGCACGGCGGCACATGAACTTTGTCAGCATAAATCTGGCATTTATGACATCTCTTCGCGAATCTGAAGCAATCAAACTCCATCGTCAGCCAGTAGTATCCTGCTCTCAGGATCTTTCTCGTCATAGCATGCCCGCCGGCGTGCGTACCAAATGTGCCTTCATGGACTTCTTCCATGAGCATACTCGCCTCTTTCTCATCTACACATCCGAGCAGCACGAGATCGTGGTTTCTCTTATACAACACTCCATCAGGATTGAGATAAAAGTTTCCAGACAGCCTCCTCAGAGTCTTCTTATCCTGGGTTGACGCACCCGCAGGATATTCCTTAGTCATAAGGAAAGTCTGGATGTCATGGAACCATGGCTTGCCGTCGGCGGCATCCTCGATTGCAAAGACAAACGCCGGTCTATCAAGAAGCGAAAGCACATTTCTTGGAGCCTCATTCCAAAAATTGACTTTATACATTGAAGCCAGCGTGACTAAGGCATCAACCATTTGATTTTCCGCTCTGGGAACATGATGGAGTTCCACTCGATCGAAGAATGGAAGTAGCCTCCTGACATAATTCATGTACGACACTAAATTCGATTGACGAGTCTCCCACTCCCCTTTAATTTGGTTGATCACAAGCGCTGAGTCACCATATACGTCTAGATTCTTGATTCTCAAATCAATTGCCTCTTCTAGACCCATGATGCATGCTTCGTACTCCGCCCCATTATTGGTAACTGGAAACGTCAGTCTCGCAGTAAACGGGATGTGGGATCCGTGGGGAGTCGTGATGATAGCCCCGATGCCACTTCCATAGGAATTAACCGCCCCATCGAATATCAACTTCCACTGGGATTTCCTATCTGGCCCCTCGTCGGGCAACGGCTCATCGCAATCCTTCGCTTTGAGAAACATAATATCCTCGTCAGGGAATTCAAACTTCATCGGCTGGTAGTCCTCGATCGGCTGCTCGGCAAGGTAATCGGACAATACGCTTCCCTTGATGGCCTTCTGGGACAGGTACTGAATATCATATTCTGTTAACACCATTTGCCATCTGGCAATCCTGCCCGAAAGAGCCTGCTTCTCAAAGACGTACTTGATCGGATCCATCTTCGAAATTAGCATAGTGGTGTGATTGAGCATGTACTGTCGTAGACGTTTGGCAGCCCAAGCTAGTGCACAACACGTCTTCTCCAGCATCGAGTATCGAGATTCACACTCAGTGAACTTTTTACTCAAGTAGTAAATGGCATGCTCCTTTCTGTCCGTCTCGTCGTGCTGACCGAGAACACACCCCATACTGTTCTCCATAACCGTCAGGTACATGATTAATGGCTGTCCAGCCACTGGGGGTATCAAGATTGGAGGTTCTTGAAGATACTGCTTTATCTTGTCGAATGCCTTCTGGCAATCCTCATTCCAAGTAATTGCCTGATCTTTCTTTAAAAGCTTGAATATCGGTTCACAAGTGGCTGTGAGCTGAGAGATAAACCTTGCAATGTAGTTTATTCGGCCCAAGAAACCACGAACTTCTTTTTCTGTTTTCGGCGCTGGCATTTCTTGAATGGCTTTTATTTTCGCAGGATCAACCTCGATACCTCGTTCGCTTATGATAAACCCCAATAACTTTCCGGACCGCACTCCGAAAGTGCATTTGTTAGGATTCAGCCTCAACCTGAATTTCCTAAGCCTCTGAAAAAGCTTCAATAAGTTGACCAGATGCTCTTCCTCCGTTTGGGACTTCGCAATCATGTCATCAACATAGGCCTCGATCTCATGATGAATCATATCATGAAACAAAGTTACCATAGCCCGTTGGTAAGTGGCCCCAGCGTTCTTCAGACCGAAGGGCATTACCTTATAGCAAAATGTTCCCCAGGGGGTGATAAACGTCGTTTTCTCCATGTCCTCCGGCGCCATCTTGATCTGGTTGTAACCGGAGAAGCCATCCATGAACGAAAACACGGAAAACTGGGCTGTGTTGTTGACCAACACATCGATATGAGGCAACGGGAAATCATCTTTAGGGCTCGCCCTATTCAAATCCCGATAATCGACGCACATGCGTACCTTACCGTCCTTCTTCGGTATAGGCACTATGTTGGCGACCCACGGAGGGTAAGTGGTGACGGCTAAAAATCCTGCGTCCAACTGCTTCTGGACTTCTTCCTTGATTTTTACAGCCATGTCTGGTCTCGTCCTCCTAAGCTTCTGCTTGACTGGAGGGCAATCTTCTCGTAGCGGCAAGTGGTGGACCACGATGTCCGTGTCAAGTCCGGGCATATCTTCGTATGACCAAACAAAGACGTCACTATACTCTCTGAGCATTTCAACCAGTCTCTGCTTGACATCACTCTGCAACGCAGCCCCTACTCTGACATTTCTGACGAGCTCCTCAGAACCCAGGTTGACGATCTCAATATCTTCCTCATGAGGCAGAATAACCTTTTCCTCTTGTTTCAACAAGCGGGCCAACTCTTCAGGAAGGTCTTCGTCTTCATCAATCTCTTCCTCGGCTTGATAGATCGGGCAATCGAAGTCGAAGTGAGCCGTAGAAGGTCCAGAGTCGATGTCATCTGTTATGTGGATCCTGCAATAACAAGGGTTAAGTTTAAAACAAGAATATGCAGGTTAGCACAAACCCCATTGCCATTTTACTGTTTTTCAAAACAAATATAAAACAGGAATAACAGAGATCACAATATTTGAATACGAAGAAAACGCCTTTGATTTATTAACAAAATGCATGTACATAATCCAACAAGGCCCTGACAATAAAACCGTTATGCCCCGGGTAGGACATAGGGTTGTACAATGATTGAAAAAAGTAAATCATTACTCTTCACTTGTCATCGGGATGATTTCCTTGATGGTCCAATTGTTGAGGCCCTTGCCCGGCTTGCTTGGCTGAATCCAAGAGTCGAGATCACAATCGTTATCCCCGCTGTCCTCAGACACCGCATTGATGCTTTCGAAGATCACTCCGCCACTGGTAAATAGGATCGGCCCCTTACCACGAGACGCACTGCTAGACGAAGAAGAAGAAGCTTCAGCTTCAGGAGAATACCCCAATCCAAACTTATCCTGCTTGATCGGTATCTCCAAAATATGCCCACAGCCTGGGGTAGAACCGGCTTCGACGACGGCCCGAGCTTCTTTGAACGAGGAGAGATTCATCTCTGACTTCTCTGTGACTACAGGAGCTACCTCTTTCACTTTGACGGCCTCAAATGCCTGGCAGAGAGTTTCATGGATTTCTCCATCCATTTCAACATACTTAAAGGATGACAAATGGCTCACCATTATGTCCTCCTCACCGCACACGGTTACTATGCTTCCTCCGACAGCATATTTGAGCTTTTGGTGCAACGTGGAGGTCACGGCACCAGTAGCATGGATCCATGGTCGGCCCAAGAGGCAACTGTAGGCAGGCATGATATCCATAATATAAAAGACCGTGTCGAACGTTTCCGGGCCAACTTGGATCGGCAGGGTCACTTCCCCGAAAACGTGGCGCTTAGTTCCGTCAAATGCCTTCACCACCAGATCAATGGGTGTGCAAAGCAATCCGCGAGTGTCCAACTTCATTAATGCCTTCTTCGGAAGCACATTAAGCGACGAACCCGTGTCTACCAGGACATGCGACATGATTGTGCCTCTGCACTCTATCGAGATTTGCAAGGCGCTGTTGTGATCTCTCCCTTTAGGCGTCAGCTCTAAATCTGTGAAACCTAGCCCATTGCCAGCATTGACATGGGCTACCACCTCTTCTAGCTGATTCACCGATATCTCTTGCGGTACGTAGGCAGCGTTCAATACCTTTAGTAACGCGTTGCGGTGCGCTTCAGAACACAGCAACAAGTTGAGAATAGAAATCTTCGAAGGCGTCTGATGAAGATGGTCTACAATCTTGTAGTCACTCTTTTTGATTAACCGCATAAACTCCTCGGCATCTTTGACAAGCAAATCTTTCTCTACCCCACACGGGGCCTCTTCGACGACTTTGCTTTTACCCTTATCAGCCGCATCAGCTCTGACCGCTTTCTCTGCCAGACCTCTGGCGGTGCAAATACTCTTCCGCTACGAGTAATACCACTGATTCCTGCGATATTCTCCATAGTAGACCCATACGGCTCTAGCTCTAACTTCTAACCATTGCAATAGACTTCAGCCCCATAATGCCACGGCACGACGTTAGTGCTCTCGAATGGTATCGGTCCAGCTTTGGTAATAGTGATTGTAGGCGGTCTGGGCACAAAAATAGTTATTGGTTGGCGAGCGATGGTGATGGTGGCGACTTCATCGGCCTGCTGCAACACTACCTCTCCTGATATACTTTCAGCCCTCCGGCTAAACTGCAGAATCCCCTCAGTCATCAGACTTTGGATTCCTTCTACCAGCTGCTCACACCCATCAAAATGTGTAGCACAGTCCATGCATAACTCTCCGCATCCTGGAAAGAACCCTTTCTTCAACAACTTAGCTTTTACGAAACTAAGCGGCGTCTTTAAGTCTTTGACATCAGTCAACAGATCTGCACTCTCCTCTTTGATAATGGCGTTCACTCCGCCTCCCCTATGATTCGGCATAGGGTTTTTTGTGACATTGGGCACATTGTCGGAGAAGTTGATAATCTTGGCATCTATCAGGTCCTGCACCTTGTGCTTAAAGGCTTTGCAGTTCTCGATCGTATGGCCAGGTGCCCCTGTGTGGAAGTCGCAAGTGGCATTTGCGTCGTACCCTAGTGGAGGTGGCCCTGTCAAGGGAGCCATCGTCCTCTTTTGAACCAACTGAAGCTGAAGCAAAGTCTGCAAGAGCTGCGCATACGACATAGGCGGTGCCTCGAAGTGACGGTTTGTCAAAGAAGCCCGATTCTGGTACTTTCTATATCCCGACTGATTCGGTTGCTGCTGCTGCTGCGGAGCTGCTGGGATATTTATACTGGCTATCTGCTGCTGAGGGCCTTTGCCCTTTCTCCGAGCGTTGGTCACAACGCTCGCATCTCCTTCTCTTCGTTTACCAGCATAAGGTTTCTTTCCGCCTCCTCCAGCTGAGGATGATTCACCTTGAATTTTCCCGATCTTGATTCCATTATCGACATGCTCGCCCATGATAATGAGAGATGAAAACGTCTCAGACATACCACTGACTAACTTTTCATAGTAAACCCCTGGGAGGGTAGCCACAAACATCTGCACGAGCTCGCGCTCAACCATCGGCGGTTGAACCCGGGCTGCCAACTAACGCCACCGCTGGGCGTACTCCTTAAAGCCTTCATTATTTCTCTGCGAAAGGTTCTGGAGCTGAACTCGGTTCGGGGCCAATTCGCTATTGTACTGGTAGTGGAGGACAAACGCTTCGGCGAGATCCTTCCATGTGCGCACGCTAGTGGGCTCCAAGCCCATGTACCACTCGAGGGATGGCCCAGAAAGACTATCTTGGAAGAAGTGCATCAGCAACTTCTCATCTTCGGAATAGGCAGACATCTTTCTATAGTACGAACGCAGGTGGACACGAGGGCAAGTAGTGCCCTTATATTTCTCAAAGACAGGCACCTTGAACTTAGGAGGTACCTTGAAATCAGCAATTAAACCCAGCTTGGACATATCAACGCCCAAAGTATTCTGATTCTCAATATCTCTCATTTTATCTTCAAGTGCTTTGAATCTGAGCCGCGCTTCAGCATTCAGCTCCCCTTCTACACCTCTTTGAGAAAAGACATCATCCTGATGATCCTCAAGCCACGGTTGAGGCACCAACAGATTCCCGACACCAGCGTTGCTGTTGACCGGCCCGATGTTGACATTAGCTCTCAGACTACCATTGCCGACGCGGGTCGTATTGAGTCCGATATTGGCCATCACATTGCCATTAGCACTGCCGTTGCCCCCGGCCACGGGGACACCATTCTGCGGAGTATCAACTGGTGGAGGAGTAGGCACAGCCCCGCCATGAAGTATGTCGTTGCTATCAACCCTGGTGATCAAAGGTTGAACCAAAGTACGGAGCTGATCTTGGCCATTGGCGACCACCTGCATCAGTTCCGTAAAGCGATCCATCCTTTCACGGAGCTCCTGGACATCTGTTTGCACTTGATCCATGATCCTGGTCTGATTAGCTCGAGTCGGATAACGGTGAATTAGTCTCTGATCAATCCTGGAAACAGTCTGGGACCTGTAAACCTGAAAAACCTGCAAACACTAAAGGTTAGGAAAAACAACTAAATGTACGCCATGCAAATGCTTCATGCAGATGCATGTGTGTGTTTGTGTGCTTGGGAGATTTCCCCCGATCCTAGTGCCTGAGTGCCAGTGCTGATAATAATAATAAGAAGAAGTCCGAGCCCAATCATGGAAACATCAATCTCATATATAAAGGAAAGCCTATCAAGGCAATACATAGCATCAGCAAGTACAAGACAAATCAACAGTGTGACCTCAGCTAACAAGCCTGGTGATGGTCAGCATACAACAAAGATCAAAACAAAAGGAGTACAAATAGTCAAGTACGGCCACGGGCGCAATACTCTGCTAATAACTCCTTCGTCTCTGGATGATCTGGAAAAGTGAGCAACCCCTCGACGAGTAGTTCCCTCTGCCCAATGGTATACTGACGTCCCTGGACTGAACTTTCCCATGCTCCTTCGCCGAAGCAATCTTCCAGTTTCCGCTTCTTAGACTCAAACATCAGCTTGCACTCCTTTAGGTTAGCAAGAGCTTTGTTGAGTTGTCCTTCGGCGGCGTATCTGCGGGCGGTTTCTTCATCAAACCTTTGTTCACTGTCCTTCACCTCGGCTTCCATCTTGGAGATCTGCAGCATCAGCTTATCCTCCCGCTCTTTCCTGGTGGCCAGGGAAGCCTTCCAGTGCTGGTTGAACTTAGATATCCTCTGATATGCCTCATCCAAATGCTGCTTCTTCGTAGCTAGTACGTCGTTGACAGCCCTGAAGTCTTGACCCATGCGTTCACGCTCGGCAATCTACTTCGTCAGGTCTGTACCCAGCTGGTTCACCAACTCTGTTTGCTTTCTGAAAGAATGAACGGCTTCGTTCCTCTCGCTTCGAAGCTGAGCTAACTCCTTCTCCAATTCTTTGTTCGCCCGCTTCAATTCATCCCGCTTAGCTAATACCTGGTTATGCTGATGAATGGGCACAGTAGTAGGCTCTTCGATTATTGGAGGACTTTCTGGCTTGGCCTGAGGAAACGACATCCCTATAGCGTTAGCCCTGGCTCTGATCCATGTCAAGTACGGAGGGTAGGCTTGATTGTTGCTTTTTCCCAACAAAGGCTTTCCTCGCTTACTGATACTATTCCACGCACGCTGAAGCTTGGACAACAGATCCCCCTCTAGAGTACCCGTGAGGTACAGAGATTCCTGTACCTCTTCATCCTTCGGCGGATTCCTCAAAGCATACGCGAATTTTCGAACCAACAATGATGGATTGTAGTTTATGCAACCCTTCCTACCTATCAAAGGTACATTAGGAAACCCGCTGCAACTGAAGATCACCTCAGTACCTAACCTGTCTCTGTCAAACCAATCAATATCTTCTGCAGATAAACTCATCAGACGCTCAGGCCACTCAGCTGTGGCTGCAGACAAGACAAAAGGACCCCTCTTGGGCAGATGACTATCGAGCCATTTGTACAGCAAGGGTACGCAGCATGAGACATTCTTCCCTCTCCGGTTCTCATTCTTGTAGTGGACTGAGTGATAAATATCTCCGATCAAAGTAGGGACTGGATTCCCTGAAGCGAAGATGTGAAACGCATCAAAGTCTACAAAATCGGGCATGTTGGGGAATAGGATAATGCCGTATATGCATAGAGCGAGGATGGCATTGAATGCATCCCAACATCCGTCCTTGGCACACTGCTGAGCCTTAACCACCAGAAACTGCAAGGAGAACCCAGGAACCTTGTTCCAACTAGTCAATACTAACTCGGAGGCGTCCAAATAAAGTGAAGAAGCTAAACCAGCCAGATCAGGCTCAGCATCCATGAGGACAAAAGGCATCTTCCTCTTGATAGGCACACCTAGCAAATCAGCATACTCTTCCAGCGTCGGCGTGAGAACAAAGTCCTGAAAAGTGAAACATCTCAGCGGAGGGTCGTAGAACAGCAACAGAGCATGCAACCCATTCAACTCGAACGTAGAAGGCTTGCAAACCAAATTGAGCAACCTGCCATAAGATTTTCTGAACCCATCCTTCACATAATCACCTGCTAGAGCTATCAAACCAGTCAACTTAACCACATCGGGAGTAGGGAACTTGTAAGCCACGGTCTTCCTCAGAGAGCCCATAACAATACAATCAGAGGCAAGAAATCCTGGATCAGGGAAAACGGTACCTGCAACACAGACACACATTAATGAAATGCAAATGATTATGCAAACTAATGCAAAATGCAGTTATGCAATAATATATCCAGGTAGCTGGTGCTGAGATTCTGTATCAACAATCACTGATGAGAAGAAACCCCAGTGTAAGACCACAGATCTGATCTACCAAGAACAACCCTCTGATAGGACCATATACATAGGATCATAATTCTGCTCTGTCAAGAGCAAATGTCTGATAATAAGGACCTCAGATGTATGATCAAGAAATATTTGCTGATGAAGTCTTCAGACCCCAGTCAAAAATCTTCCCTATCAAGAACAAACATACAGCTGCTGATGAGATCTTCAGACCCCACTCAAAATCTGCTCTATCAAGAACAAACAACATCTGCTGATGAGATCTTCAGACCCCAAAAATCTGCTCTATCAAGAACAAACAACATCTGCTGATGAGATCTTCAGACCCCAAAACTCTGCTCTATCAAGAACAAACAACTAATGACAATACTCTGATCAAAATCTGCTCTATCAAGATAAGACATACACCTGATGATAAAATCCTCTGATCAAAACCTGCTCTATCAAGAACAGACAAATCTGCAACTGAGAAACCCTGGTACCAACAAAACTGATTCACTGTCGAGAAAACCAGGTAGTCTGAAGGTCAAGGTTTCCTGCAATAAACCCAACCCCACTCACAGGTATGGACCTAAACTGACTCAAGGTACGGCATCCTATGCGTTCATCGGCGTCACAGACTTTCAAGAAGGTGTGGCATCACCAGCTCATGAAGCGGCCTCACTTAGCTGAATCACAAATGATCGGTCCCCAGAGTCGACAATCCACCAAACCAGCAACCGTCTCAACCCAAAGGGTTGAAAGTGAAGCCAACCGAATGAACCTCGTCTGAGCGTGGATTTCATGAGACACTAGTGCCTGCAAAGCAAGCACGCGCCCACTAATTTCCACTCTAATTCTATGATGCACTCAAGCCTGGGTCTGGCTTCTCACTCATCAGAACTCCCATCCCACAACAGCACAAATAATCATATGATACTGAAAATAAAATGCGGGAAATAAAGTGCGAGAAGTAAAATGCGATAAATAAACGCAACCCAACAAGTAAACATACAAGCGTTAGGATTGACTCGCATAGGGGAACCGGAGAACCAAAGATTCCTAAGATCCCCAGCAGAGTCGCCAGCTGCTGGGGATGACCCAGACAGCTAGGAAGAAAAACCAAGGCGAGACTCGCATAGGGAACCATCGCAATCCCCAGCAGAGTCGCCAGCTGTCGCTTGCGCGAAAATAAGGTGCCGGCACAACAGAAGAGTCGCCACCTTTCGTTATTTATCCCTCAGAGCGGGAAAGGAAACGATCGGAAAAACCTAACGAAAAAGGGTAAGACAAGGTCGTCGCAACCATTGTCTGGGTTCGGGAGTCGGTTACGCAAGGGGAAGGTATTAGCACCCCTCACGTCCGTCGTACTCGACGGGATCCTCGCTTGTTGTGTTTACTTGGACGGGTTGGTTTTATTTTATCTACCTATCAAGGCTGGCTGAAAAAGAAAAGAAAAATGACTCGGCAAAGCGTCGCACTTTATGCCTACGTATTCTCATCAGAGAATGAGAAATCAGAGTCAACGTAGTTCGGCCTACGAAGGGTTATGGGGGAAGGTAGCTCGCCAAGACATCGCCATCTTGTGCCTACGTACTCTCAACAGGCATGAGAGATCAGAGCATACGTAGTTCGGGAGACTACGGTTTATTTCCTGTCTTTTACGAAAGAAGTGTTTTTTATTGTGTTTGCGATTTCAACCGCACTAGAGACTATGACCTGAGAGTGAATGCGTCGCATGTCACCCAAAGGGTACCATACTAAACATCCAGACTGTGGAAAAGAAACTCTCCCACAATCCTTTCTCAGATAGCTTAAGGCTCGTAACGTACGAAAGAAATCATTCATGATTACTGTATCTTAAACTGTTTTGAGATGAGAAGAGAACAGGCCCAACTAGGAGGGAGACTATCAAGTCCTACTGTTGTCATGCCATGGATTCATCCTATGGTTGAGGTTTGAACAGGGAACTCCTAGAAGTTGTCATGCATAGGTTTCAACCTAAAATTCTATCATCAAATCCTTATCAAAGGAAATGAGAGTCCTAAGGGATCATGTCAATGATACACCAAAACAGACAAAGCATCAGCTTAACATTAAAATGCATGCAATGCAAGTGAGGGAGGAAATGTGTGTGGGGCTTCAGCCTCCACAAGCTCATCTCAACCTCAAGCCAGAATGAAATAACAGTAATCATACTGAAAAGATAAACAACATGCTATCAAGCAATAAACAGCAAACTGCAATCGTACAGATAAAATGAAATACAATGCCATCAGGCAAACAAACCACATGGGCAAGGGAGCTGGGCTCTACCGAATACCCGCAAGCAAAGCCACACAGTAACAATACAAGCAGAGGGAGCAACTCAACCTCTAGTGCAATCATGCTCCTAGATTCTATCTATTCTAGATATGAACTTAATCTAATGCATCAGACAAGTCAAACAAAACACACAATACAGAAAAGAAAAAGAAGAAAGCAGACCAACTCCTCTCAACTTCAAGCTTCAGCTTTTCCAACAGCAGCTCAGTCTTCAGACTTCAATCACTCTTGACAGATATCAATTTGCTTTTCCAGGTTTCAACCCTACAACATGAGTTTCAACTCATCTTCTCCCTTAAGCTTCAGCTTCTTTGATCAGCTCCACCTTCAGGCTTCACCTAATCTTCAGGGGTCTTCAAGTATCAACTTGCTTTTGTTGCTCTTCAAGCTTCAGCTGGAATGGCAATGCTCAAGGATTCATCCTCTTCAATACTCTTCAATGAAGTCTTCATCTTCAACTCAGGCTCCGCATCTCTCAAGACAATCAAACCAGAGGAAATCACTTACTGGATAAGCTGGGGGATATTGAACTGCTTATTTGACCACCAAAGGTGACCTATAAGGGTTCAACATCAAAGGAATGGTTCCCTCAAAAGTTCTACTTCCTAGGTACATCACTTATCCCTCCAAAGGAGAGAGGTGAATACCATGGAAGGACTTTGAATCATAGGGAGGAATGGAGGTGAATGATACCATCCATGTTTGAGAAAGAAGTTATCTACATCTAAACTCTTCCTAATCCCTAACCCTAAAACAACAAAAAAAGAAAAGAAGAACAAGCTCTCAAGCTCCTCAATGCATCTTCAAATCTTCTACTATGCTCCTCAATGCTCCACAATGAGATACCAAGCTTTCCAAGCTCATAAAGCAAAGCAACTAAAGCAAACATGCCCTAAAGGCAACACAAACAACTAACCAATATAAAAATCAACTAAAAATAGCATACCATTATATTAAATCCTAATATAATTTCTAAGGGATTCTACATACCTACCCTTAATACCCATATATGCCCCATAGTATAAATTGTCCTAAAAACCCGAAATCTAAAGTTATTATGGACCTATGTTGAAGTTTTAGCCTAATTCTACACAACCTAGAATTATCTAATCAAAACTATCCTAAAAATCATCACAAAAATATGGAATTAATCCAGGGGGAACCTAAAACATATATCTAACTACCCTAAAAAGATTTACCTAAAAATACTAAGGGAGCTACCTAAACTAAAATCTACAAAATCATGGATCAACCTAAAAGAATTAAAAAGCAATTAAAATGAAAAATATACCAAAAATATTAAAATGCATGATATGCAAAATGTTTTTATTTTATATTTTTCTAGACAAAAATATGAAAAGGGAGAAAAAACTCCCATTAAAAAATATTGATTTTCCAATTTGATATGAATTTCTAAAGATGAGAAAATTTGGAGAAAAATTGAAATGAAAAATATGAACATGGGTGCAGCTAGTAATAATATGCAGTTCAGTTCATATCTGGGCCCAACATGAGGGGTGCGTATAGAAATACGCTAGGGCCCAATACCAATCAGGAAACAATTAAAAAAACATAAAGAAATGGAGAAAGTCGCCGTGCGAATAGCATGGAAATCCAGTTATAAAAGCACTTGGGCCTCACAGGGGGGTTTGGATAGAAATGCGCTTGGGTCCATTAAAATCAGAAAAAACCAATTGGAAAATCAGACAAAAAATAAAAGAGATTCGGTGCAACTAGCAATGCAATATAGTTCAAAACTGGAATTGGGCCTGAAGAGGGGTGGGAATAGAGGTCCAATGCACTAAGCCCAGCCTCGCTATTAATGAAACGCAGCGTTTCAAGCTGCCTTCAGATTCCCCCCAAAATTGAAATTAAATCTAGACCGTAGGATCTCTTTCTCAGTCAACAGTCAAGCGCGTATCCAACGGCGGTGGAGTCGTCTTCAACCTCACGCCCTAGGGTTTTCAGAAAAACCATGAAAACGCATGCCATGCAACAGAACTTCCACCTCTTCGTTCTCTATCATTTCTTCATCAAATCTCAACATGTAAAAACCAAACTTGACTCATTTTCCACGCTGAACACGATCCTAACCTTGGTTTTCATTGAAACAATCTCTATCACCCAACCCGAATGTGAATCCAAGCTATTCTCAAAATATGATCAGTTTTCGACCTCAACCAAACTCAACTTTCTTGGTATCAAAATGATCCTCATGCTACACTAATCAAAATCAGCTATTAATTTGGCATTAACACTCATTAAATCACTAGTTCTTACTCCATCAAGAATTGACCTCTATGAATGAAACTTCACCAAATGTTCCCAAACTCATCAGAAATGGCCACCTAATTGTCTCTAACCAATCTAAACTAATAAATTACCCTAACCATGCCTAGATAAGGGTGTAGAAATGATTTTGCAAACCTGACTTCTTGGATTGGTAGTGATGGTAGATCTTCAATTCAGGCCTTGCAACTCTTCAAGAACACTCCTTGGATGATGAATCTTCTTCTGTTTGCAGAAGATTTGGAGGAGAGAGCTTGTACTTCAAGATTCAATGTGATTTGCTTTCTTGCAATTTCCAATGGAACACCTTCAATTCTCCATCAATGGAGCTTCAACTCAGTATGAACACACTCAGAAATATCTATGGAGAAGGTTTGTGAAGAAAAAAGGGATTGCAATGAAGAAGAATGGAGAGAATGAATGTGACTTGCAATGGAAGCTTTAGGGTTTCAATCTCTCTTCTCTACACCAATTAACACCAACCTTGCATCTGAGCAAGTTGGACTCATTATATAGAGAGGTTTAGAACAATCTAGAACCTCCTAGAACAATCCAATGAGAATTTGAAGATTTCATGTCATGGTATTTTGCATTTTCATTTCTCCTTACATGGTATCTCATGCCAAAACCCTTGTAACCTTTGTAACCAACTTGATTTTATCCCCACATGATATTTTGGATGAGATACAATGCATAACCAATGTGCTTGTTAAGTTTTTCCTTGTTTTGGTTTGGTACCTTAAGATGCAAGTAATCAAATTATAAAGCAACCCTATGATCCAAGCCTCAAATCAAAATTGTGGCTGAACCATTGTTCTTAGAATGTCATTTGGAGTCAAAATGACCTATTACATGACATGGTTTGGACTTATAACTTGGGATTTATGATTTTCAATCTCACTTGAATTAACTTATGCCTCATTTTTAGGCCATTTTTATCACTTTTTGATATGAGCCTTTCCAACATCTCATGACCTCCCTAATAGCCTTAAAACATCATTCTAAGCAAGTTTGATGTTGAAGATTTTTCCATTTGAAGCTTGGAAGTAGGAGATATGGCCTTATGCTTGAAATGACCTATAACTTCCAAATGACCAAAATGCCCTTGGCTTGTCAAAGCCATAAGTTGAGTTCTACAAATCCTATCAAGGACTTCTAGTACTCTCTAGAAATATAAGAAGATTATCTTCAACATTAATGTTGACCAAGAGATAATAGGAATCATCCTACTAGGGCAAAAGTTGTCTGCAAGTTGGGTGACTTTCAAGGACCCAGATTCACATACCTCAGATGACCTGTAATTTGTCAAAACCATAACTTGAGCTCTGCAAATCCTATCAAGGACTTCTACCACTCAAATTAAATCTAAGAACAATCTCTACAAAATTCATGTTGTGGGGAAGATGAGATGACAATCACATCTTGAGCTAAACTGCCTTGAAGATAGGGATCAAACTAGGGGATTTTACACTGTCAATCCTTAGAAACCCTAGCTTGAAACTTCTCAAACTCCTCAATCATGATGAGTTGGTATAGGAATCATCCTTATAGTATCTCAATACATCATTCCATGATCACATGGCTCTTGGATTAGGTCTCAACCTTCTCCAAATCATCAGTTGACCTAGGGTTGACCCAGTCAAAACCCTAATTCCACCACTCATGGTTGAATCTTCTGAATTCTTGTACAATGACCTCTCTAGGCTTCATGATGGCTTTCAAGACATCTTATAAGCTTTCTCAAAGCTTCAAGTTCATCCTCATAGTCTCAGAATCATCTGAGGAGCTCCCACAACTCTCAAGTTATGAGGCACACAACCTTGGTCTCAACCAATTCCTCTGAGGGTCTCTTGAGTTCTCTGACAAAGGTATCAACCTTTGAACCTTTGAATAACCTTCTTGGATAGATTAAAAGTATCTTACAACTCTTGATGGTTAAATAAATGTTGGTCAAATTTTGGGGTGCAACAGAAGCAAATGACCTCATAATTTTGGATCTAACAACATTGTTTGGAAAGTTACAAGAGCACGAACAAGTGCTCCTAAGCCTAGAGCAACATGAAAAGAAAGAAAAGAAGGACAAAACAAAGATAGTTCAAAAGAAATTTATTGCTCTCAAGACTTCCTCCTCAAAGTCTAAATCTAAGGAGCATAGTGATTATACGTCGAGTGACGAAGAAGAAGATGACAAGAGTGAGGACATGGGGATGTTCATAAAGCGTTACAACCGCTACGTGAGAAAGAATGGCATCCAACACTCCGAGAAGAACCTTGTCAACTTCTGAAAGCAATCTAGGTACTCTAGAAATGATGACACCAAGGGGAACAAAATAAGAGGATCATGTTACACCTGCGGAAAGATCAGACATTATAAACCGGATTGTCCCTTAAACAAAAAGGGAAAAGAAAAAGAATCAAATAAATCACATAAGAAGCAATCAAAGCCGATGAGATCATATATAGCTTGGGAAAGCGATAGTGATTCCTCCGAGGACGAAAGCTCAAGTGATGAAGATGAATCCGTAAATTTGTGTCTTTCCGCTCACCAAAAGAACAAGAACAAATAGGTACGAGATGATAAATATGATAATTCCTCTAACATGTCTCATTTTGAATTACAAACTGCATTTAATACTTTGCATTGTGAATTACAAACTGCATTTAATACTCATAGAACAAAAGATCCATGAGTCCGAAAGAAAACTCGAGGCACTTAAAGCTTCCATAGTGGAAAGTACTAAAGTAGGTTGTGAGGATCTTAGAAGTAGAATAATTAACTTTGGGTGTGACACTTGTTACATTTGGCAAAATGAAGTTAAAATCCTAAATGCCAAACTTAACAAGGCTCTTGAGCCCAAAATTACCTTTGCTATCGATAAATCTGATTTTAGAAAAAGTATGGTGAATCCATATCAAAAATACAAATATGTTATAAGGGATCAAGATAGAAAAGGCAATTCAAAAGTGAATTTTTATTTTCTATATTGTTGCAAGAAAGACCATTCCATTGCTAAGTGCCGCTTTAGGAGATTTTTGGTTCCTAAAGGCATTTATCAACGGTTGCCTAAATGCGACCATTTTGTTACTCACGACTTAGGACCCAATAAGCCATTGGGTACCTCCTCTTGTTAATTGCTTTTTCATAGGTACAACGTCTTGACACCACCGAGAGAAGATGGGTTCTTGATAGTGGCTGCTCAAGACACATGACAGAAGACATATCTCTCTTCATCGACTTTGTGGCAAAGAAGAAGGGGTATGTAACCTATGGAGATAACAATCACGGTGCAATACTTGGTAAAGGTAGTGTAGGTAACCCTTATTCCACTATTATATCTGACGTATTTCTTGTCGAGGGTGTTAAACATAATCTAATTAGCATTAGCCAATTATGCGACAAAGGATACAGTGTATCATTTTCAAAAGAATGTTGCAAAATTGTGCATCATGATGAAAACAAGAGTATGTTTAATGGTCTAAGAGTAAACAATGTCTATATGCTAGACTTGAATAAAGTATCATTAACAAGTGACAAATGTCTCATGACAATGAGTGAAGACTCATGGTTATGGCATACGTTTAGCACATGTTAACTTTGACTTGCTTAACAAGGTAGTATCCAAAGATCTAGTCCTAGGTCTCCCCAAAATAAAGTTTACCAAGGATCACCTTTGTGATGCTTGTCAAATGGGAAAGCAAACGAGGATCTCTTTTAAATCCAAAAATATTGTTTCAACTACGAGACCTTTTGAGCTTCTCCATATGGACTTATTTGGGCCATCTAGAATTAAAAACCTAGGTGGAAACTATTACGGTTTCGTAATAGTGGATGACTTCTCTAGATTCTGTTGGACTATCTTTTTGGCTATCAAGAGCGATACATTCGCCACCTTTGAAAGATTTGCTAAGCTTTCCCAAAATAAATTAAACACAAACATTGTCTCAATTAGAAGTGACCATGGAGGTGAGTTTGAAAACTATTTGTTTGAAAAATATTGCGGTAATCATGGAATTGATCACAATTTATCCGCTTCATGTACTCCTCAACAAAATGGGGTTGTGGAGCGCAAAAATCATATTTTAGAAGAGTTGGGGAGAACAATGATCAATGAAAGTGGATTAGCTAAATATTTTTGGGTCGACGCCATAAGTACGGCATGTTATGTTTTAAATAGGGTGTTCATCCGCCCCATCATAAACAAAACACCATATGGACTTTTGAAAGGGCGCAAGCTAAATGTATCTCACCTACATGTTTTCGGTTGCAAATGTTTTGTGTTGAATAATGGAAAAGAAAACTTAGGTAAGTTTGATTCCAAGGCTGACGAAGGTATCTTCCACGGATACTCTCAGTCAAGTAAAGCTTATAGAATTTATAATAAGAGACTGCTTACCGTTGAAGAGTCTGTACACGTAACTTTTGATGAAACTTATCCGAGAGACATCGGAAAAGGTAGTGTTGTTCATGGTGCAGGTACATCTACGGAAGACATACTCAAAGGTGCCGAGCCGGGAATTGATCAACCCGACCAAGCCAAAATTGAGGAGAAGAAAGATGAACGCCATGAGGAAACCGAGGAAGTTCATCCGTCTACAAAAGATGATCTCCCTCCAGCTTGGAAGTCTTCCAAAGACCATCCAATCGACAACATCCTCTGAGATATATCAAAGGGTGTTACAACTCGTTCTAAGATAAGTAATTTCTGTTATCACTTCGTTTTCATTTCACAAATGTAACCTAAAAACCCTAAAGATGCCTTACTCGATGAGCATTGGTTTTTATCCATGCAATAGGAACTTAATTAGTTCAAGAGAAATGAGGTTTGGGACCTTGTCCCTCCTCCGCGAGTTCATCGAGTAATCGGCACCTGACCGGTAAATTAGCAAGTGTACTAATTATACCGATGTAGTAATAAGGGGAAATTCCCCGGATATCGATCTCGCGGACTGCATATGAACACATGTTCTAAAATAATACAATTGAACAAAAAGTCATAGGGGTTTTTTTGGTTTGTTTCTTACAATTTTAATGGCCAAAAGGCAAAAGCAGTAAAATAAAGGTTTTAGACAGTTATGAGAAGCATGCTAGAGTAGTGTGTATGAAATAACCTTGTAACAACCTCAATCCTAAGTTTTTAGAAATATTTGCTCAATTCAATCGTGACCGGTTTTAAAAATTAGTTGACTCTAATTCCTTAGCAGAAAACCCTTTGGTATTCTCCGTATACCCCAATTCCTTGGCAGTATAGGAACAATCCCAAGCAATTTACATTATCTAAAACATTACGGTTACTATAGGGTATCCTCATTCCTAGGCAATATCTACTATGGTAATATCGTATAAACACGTTAACAATTGTTTTTCCAAACCTAAGGTTAACCGTAATTCATATTCTCATTTGTCAGATAAGAAAAGCCATAAAACAAAATACGATAACAACGATGATTAGAGAGCAGAGAAATCCATTATTAAGGTCAAGGTCATTACATAGTCAAATCAGGGACACCCCCTAGCATTGGGGGGTTTAGCTACTCATAATAATAAAAATAAAATCAACAACTAGATTCAACATTACAGATAATAGGGGTTCCTTGATGTTCAATAGCTTCCGCTCATGAGACCCTTCAGTTTCCCCCAATCCTTGGTTGCTGCAATCTTGATCGTGAAATTTTTTTCTGTCCAAAAGCCCCTTATTCTTTCTCCAAACACGTATTAAATAGTCTCAATTCAAACTCATCACTAGGGAAATACCCCCAATACCCTCGGGGATCACAAGAGTAAAAAATACAAGAAAAATAGGGAAAAAAGCGCTTCCTGCAACACGGGCCGTGTCAGGAAACACAGGCGCCCGTGTTGGCTTCCTGACACATTTTTGCGTGAAATTTGCAAGTCCCAGGTGTCACAACACGGGCCGTGTCACACGACACGGGCACTCGTGTTGTGCCACTGTTTTTTCTCCAAAAATCGCCTTTTCTGAGCACATCCTGCAACACGGGCCGTGTCACACAACACGGGCACTCGTGTTGCACCCTTGTTTTGAATCTGACTTCGAATCCAACACGAAAGTCGTAGCTCTCTCTCTTAGATTTCCGGCGGTTTTTAGAACGCCTCAAAAGGATTCCCGGAACTCCAGTTATGATCGTTTTCGTGCAGACTGCTAAAGATTTCACAACAAAACTCTTCCGAAATCTTGCCATTTTTCCCGGTTTTCGCTCTGCTTCTCCTTTATTGTATACCTGAACCTAGAAACAGTAAAAATACCAAATCCACGCGTAAAATGTAATAAAAACAACTAAAATGCGACAAGACAAAACAAATGATTAACTGACATAAACGGTAAAATAACGTGTAAAAACCACCGATCAAACTCCCCCAAACTTAAACCATTGCTTGACCTCAAGCAAAAAGCTTGGATAAATAATTTTCAAGTCAAACAGCACATCCAGTGAAGGGTTCAGGGTGTAAGGCGTGTCGATACTCATACGTGAGTCTTAGTTCCGATCGGCTCAAACCAGCTCTTTCGGTACTCATCCATTAATGAAGGCATTACATAAACACATACCGCAGTAAACTTACAGACCTAAATCTCCCTTTCGGCCACCTC
The DNA here is from genome assembly GCA_963859935.3 of Lathyrus sativus. Classification (NCBI taxonomy): domain Eukaryota; kingdom Viridiplantae; phylum Streptophyta; class Magnoliopsida; order Fabales; family Fabaceae; genus Lathyrus; species Lathyrus sativus. Next base: position 179,855,463 of record OZ012740.1, on the reverse strand, counting down.
TCCAACTGTGCTTTGGGCTTAAGTCTTTTCTTCGATTTTCTACCCCTTTCATTCGGATAATCAAATTAAGACATGCACATTTTTGCTCGAGATTTTTTTCTGTGGCACCTTTATTCTTTTTCTCGCTCACAGGCATTTATTAGTCCACTTTGGGACGACTATAGAGATTCAACCGTCGTTAGGCTAAATAACCAGGTTAGGGTTACCCAACTTAGAAGGTTAGGTTGTCTTTACCGTCATTATTCAACTCTTTTTTTTTTGGTGCCACACATCATTCTCAAAACAATTTTTTTTATGCAGGACTATCACAATGAACTAATCGAGGTATACTTTTCAAATACAAGTACTATGGCACAAATCTACACGTTGGACTCGTTTCCTTACTCTGGGGAACCTAGGGTGTTCAAGTTATACCTCAATTTCCAAACTTTCCTAAGTTCCTTAGTTCAAACTCCACTTCCCTTGAACTTTAAATACTTTCTTGACTACCTTACACACCTACTAATCACAAGAAAAAAAATTACGATCTCCATATGGGCGAATTCGATGTGATTTTTACCGAACTTAAAAATAAAAAGGTGTTTAAATAGACAATTCAAAACGGTAAAACCTCCCCCAAACTTGAACTAAACATTGTCTCAATGTTCAATAATCAAGAGAAGAAGAGGTGTACTCACAGAGATCCTCACAGAGGGGTCGGCAAGTAATGCAGTACCTCTTCGCTGCTTCCACGTTTTCCCTTGTAAAATCTCGTTTATTCCTGCAAAAACAATAACAACAAAAGAAACAACATCAATTCATAAAACCGTGGGTTGCCTCCCACGCAGCGCTTCGTTTAACGTCGCATGGCTCGACGATCGACTCCCCATTATTATGGGGGGTACTTCAGCCTCCAAACTCTATTGCTCGACTTCTTCACAACAGAGTATTGTTCCGGTTCAAAAATAAGAGCAACTTGAAATGGTTTCGATCGTTTTCCCTTCTTAGTTGTGTTGATCTTCCCAACTGAAGGTTTGACATCTTTCTCCTTACCTTTCTTTCGAACCTCTTGAGCTTTTAAGGTGATTTCCTCATCAAAAAATTTCAAAGTGAGTGTACTTTTTTCCACATCAATATTGCACCGACTAGTAAGCAAGAACGGTCGGCCAAGTATGATCGAAGTTTCTTCATCCTCGGGTATATCCATGATTTGAAAATCAACTGGGTAAGTGAAGTTATCAATTGTCACTAGAACATCCTCTGCTAGCCCATATGCCCTCTTAGTTGTGTGGTCGGCAAACTTCAAGCTTGTTCCCGTATCGCTCACTTTTCCAATATCCAGCTTTTTGAAAATTGATAACGGCATGAGACTCACACTAGCACCTGAATCAATTAGGACTTTCTTAAAAGTTCGATCCTTTATAGTACAAGGGATTACAATTGGTCCAGGATCCTTCATCTTGATGGGTATTTTCCTTTCTTGTGATATTTCCTTGCATTGCTCAGTTGTGGTCTTCGGTTCTTCATCCATTGGTCTCTTTTTGCCTATAACCTCTTTCATGAATTTCTTGTATAAAGGAATTTGCTCAAGTGCTTCAAAGAACGGCATGTTGATTTCCAATTTGTTTAACATTGCACTGAACCTTCCGAAGTCTTTCTCGTTCTGATCATTCTTTGTAACTCTTTGAGGGAACGGTAATTTGATTTTCGGTTTGATCTCCTCTTTCTTTTTCTCCCCAGTTGACTTTTCAGATAGTACAGCTTCTTCTGGTTCTTTTATTTTTTCTTTTACCTCAAGTTCCACCTCTATGCATTCGTCCTCCTTTGTTTCCTCCTCTTCTATCACTTTCTGATTTCTTGTTGTGACAGCATTAATACTCTCTTGATTTTTCGGATTCGGTACTGTCGCACTCGGGAGGGTTCCTTGAGCGTGTGTTGAGAGGTGTTGGGCTATCTGTCCCATTTGCGACTCAAGGTTTTTGATGGAAGCTGTGTTGTTCCTTTGAATGTTTCGGGTCTCTTCTTAGAATTGCATACTTTGAGATGCCATTCTTTCAATAGCTAACTCCCATTCTGCTTTTTGAGGAGCCTGTTGTTGTTGCTGTTGCGGATATGGGGGTTGATTTGGGTCTTTCCAGGAAAAGTTAGGATGATTCTTCCATGCTGGATTATATGTATTGGAATAAGGATTGTTTTGCCTCAAAATTTTTATCTCTTCAGCTTGTTGAGTAGTTACAAGACAATGCACAATATAATGGGGACCATTACAAACCTCACAACTAATAGCTTGGACAGGTTGAACTTGAGCTACAATTTCAGTACTCACATTCATCCCTTTAAGCCTTCTTTCCACTTCAACCTTTATTCGATCTTCCATGTTCACCACTTGTTCTGCTAGTTTCAAATCAATATTACCCTTTGGTTGGTTCACAGTGCGATCATACAACTCAAGATGCTCATTGGCGGAAATTGCTTCTATGATCCTCTTGATACCAGTGGCTGTTGAGAAATTAGTTGAGCCACCGGCAGCAGTATCAATAAGATGTTTTGTCTTGATTCTTAAACCATTCACAAAATTCTGCATCTGCTCTGTGGCATCCATGTTATGAGTTGGGCATGCAGTCAGACACCTCTTAAACCTCTTGTATGCATCTCCCAGAGATTCCCCTTCTTTTTGTTTGAAATTGACAATGTTGTATCTTTTTCGAATAAACACTGAAGCAGGGAAATACTCGTTGAGGAATGCGTTCTCCATTTCTTGCCATGTTGTGATACTCCCAGCTGGAAGTGAGTAGAACCATTCTTCCGCATCATCGGTCAGTGTGAACGGAAACAGAACAAGTCTCTTGGCCTCTTCAAAATGGCCTTCTATCTTCAAAGATGTGGTAGTTGTTAGGAATCTCTGTAGATGCTTGTTTGCATCTTCGTTGATTCTTCCAGAGAAAGGCTTCCTCTCCAACTGGCGAATGGTAGACAGATGTAGCTGAAAATGTGCCACATTCACCGGTTGATTTACGATGGTCATCCGGTTAGGTTGAGCATGGGCCCCTCCATAGTCTCCAAGAAGTCTCTCCGCTGGTGGGGGATCCGCCATAGCTTCAGTGTCTCCTTCTGGTTCCGAACCTGAATCTAAATGAATAAAAACTATTTCTTCTTCTGAAGCTAACAATCTCGCATGTCTACGTCTTTCACGTAGAGTCCTTTCAATTTCTGCGTCCAAAGAAAAATTAGCTGAGGGGTCTCATCGCATGAAAATGTTAGATGCAGATTAGTAGTAACAAAATAAAAAATAAAACTGAAGATTAAATTTTGGTCGCAGAGCAACAAAATTTCAATTGAATTATGATCTAACTTATATTCTGGCAGTCCCCGGCAAAGGCGCCAAAAACTTGACCGGTAAATTGGCAAGTGTACTAATTGTACCGATGTAGTAATAAGGGGAAATTCCCCGAATATCGATCTCGCGGACTGCGTATGAACACAAGTTCTAAAATAATACAATTGAACAAAAAGTCATAGGGGTTTTGGTTTGTGTCTTACAATTTTAAAGGCCAAAAGGCAAAAGCAGTAAAATAAAGGTTTTAGACAGTTATGAGAAGCATGCTAGAGTAGTGTGTATGAAATAACCTTGTAACAACCTCAATCCTAAGTTTTTAGAAACATTTGCTCAATTCAATCGTGACCGGTTTTAAAGATTAGTTGACTATAATTCCTTAGCAGAAAACCCTTTGGTATTCTCCCTATACCCCAATTCCTTGGCAGTATAGGAACAATCCCAAGCAATTTACATTATCTAAAACATTACGGTTATTATAGGGTATCCTCATTCCTAGGCAATATCTACTATAGTAATATCGTATAAACGCGTTAACAATTGTTTTTCCAAACCTAAGGTTAACCATAATTCATATTCTCATTTGTCAGATAAGAAAAGCCATAAAACAAAATACGATAACAATGATGATTAGAGAGCAGAGAAATCCATTATTAAGGTCCAGGTCGTTACATAGTCAAATCCGAGACACCCTCCCTAGCATTGGGGGGTTTAGCTACTCATAATAATAAAAATAAATCAACAACTAGATTCAACATTACAGATAATAGGGGTGCCTTGATCTTCAATAGCTTCCGCTCATGAGACCCTTCAGTTTCCCCCAATCCTTGGTTGCTGCAATCTTGATCGTGAAATTCTTTTCTGTCCAAAAGCCCCTTATTCTTTCTCCAAACACGTATCAAATAGTCTCAATTCAAACTCATCACTAGGGAAATACCCCCAATACCCTCGGGGATCACAAGAGTAAAAAATACAAGAAAAATAGGGAAAAAGCGCTTCCTGCAACACGGGCCGTGTCAGGAAACACGGGCGCCCGTGTTGGCTTCCTGACACATTTTTTGCGTGAAATTTTCAAGTCCCAGGTGTCACAACACGGGCCGTGTCACACGACACGGGAACCCGTGTTGTGCCACTGTTTTTTCTCCAAAAATCGCCTTTTCTGAGCACATCCTGCAACACGGGCCGTGTCACACAACACGGGCACTCGTGTTGCACCCTTGTTTCGAATCTGACTTCGACTCCAACACGAAAGTCGTAGCTCTCTCTCTTAGATTTCCGGCGGTTTTTAGAACGCCTCAAAAGGATTCCCGGAACTCCAGTTATGATCGTTTTCGTGCAGACTGCTAAAGATTTCACAACAAAACTCTTCCGAAATCTTGCCATTTTTTCCCGGTTTTCGCTCTACTTCTCCTTTATTGTATACCTGAACCTAGAAACAGTGAAAATACCAAATCCACGCGTAAAATGTAATAAAAACAACTAAAATGCGACAAGACAAAACAAATGATTAACTGACATAAACGGTAAAATAACGTGTAAAAACCACCGATCTGCACCCGATGGGTGTTTAGGAACAAGTTGGACGAAAATGGGGTAATAACCCGAAATAAGGCGCGTTTAGTCGCGCAAGGCTATAACCAAGAGGAAGGCATCGACTATGAGGAGACGTATGCCCCGGTTGCCCGACTCGAGGCTATACGCCTTTTACTTGCCTTCGCTTGTGGGAAAAACTTTAAGCTATTTCAAATGGATGTGAAAAGTGCATTTCTTAACGGTTATATTAACGAAGAAGTTTATGTTGCACAACCTCTGGGTTTTGAGTCTCATGAATATCCCGATCATGTTTACAAGTTAAAAAGAGCCTTAATTATATGGACTCAAACAAGCTCCTAGGGCTTCGCATAAGCGACTAAGCAAATTTTTACTAGATCAAGGGTACTCAAGAGGCAAGGTCGACACAACCCTCCTCATTAAGAGTCAAGAAAAACACTTAATCTTGGTGCAAATTTAGGTTGATGATATTATATTTGGGTCAACTAACATGAATCTCGTGAGAGATTTTTCTAACATAATGCAGTGGGAGTTCGAGATGAGTATGATGGGAGAACACTCACATACTTTCTCGGATTACAAATTAAACAGCTTAAGGAAGGAACGTTCGTGAGTCAAACGAAGTATTGTTTAGAACTTCTCAAGAGATTTGACATGGCAAACTCCAAAGCCATTGACACACCTATGCCGACATGTGCAAACTTGAATAAAGATGAAAGTGGTAAGGACGTAGAGGTAAAGAGATATCGAGGTATGATTGGCTCACTTCTTTATCTTACCGCCTCTAGAACCGACATTATGTTTAGTGTGTGCATGTGTGCTCGATATCAATCGGCTCCTAAGGATTCCCATTTAAAAGATATTAAGCGTATACTTCATTACCTATCAGGTACTTTGTAACGCCCCGATTCTGATTTCCCATTTTTGCTGATTCTTTTAATTTATTTTGATTGATTATTCTTTTAATTGTGGAATTTGAATATTAATATGTTATGTGTGCGTGTTATGTTATTTCATTATTCGAAGAGTTTTGGGAATTAATTAGAGGGTGTTTTAGATAATCCTTAATTAGTAGATATTTGAGAGTGTCGCTACTGCGAAAATCGGCGCCGGCCATGACAGAAGAGTCGCCACCGTGCGTTATTTATCCCAAAAGAGGGAAAGGAAACGCTCAGAGAAAACCTAATGCAAAGAGGGAAAGGAATAGTCATCGCAACCAAATCCTGGATTCGGGAGTCGGTTACGCAAGGGGAAGGTATTAGCACCCCTCACGTCCGTCATACTCGACGGGATCCACGCTTGTTTTCTATCTAAGGGTGTGTTTATCTATCTACTCTAAAGGTCTGGCCTAAAAAGAAAAGACAATGACTCGGCAAAGTATCGCACTTTATGCCTACGTATTCCCGTCTGGAACGAGAAATCAGAGTCAACGTAGTTCTCCTAACTACAGGAGAAGGGGGGAAGGTTGCTCACCGAGATATCACATCTCGTGCCTACGTATTTTCACACAACGCGGAAGATCAGAGCAAACGTAGTTCGGGCTATGGAAGACACAAGTTTGTATGACAGTTTTTTATCTTCTTATGAAAGGGTTTTCCAGATTAAGGGTCCAAGAGGACCAAAAACAGAGTTTGAATGTTTGTTTGAATCTTTTACGAAAGAACTGTTTTTTTAGGATGTTCGCAATCTCCATCGCACTAGAGACTATGACCCAGGAGTGAATGCTTCGTATGTCACCCAAAGGGTACCACACTAAACATCCAGATTACTGGAGAGAGACCCTCCACCAGCCTTTTCCCAGATAGCTTAAGGCTTGTAACGTACGACTTCAATTAACCTTATTACTATATTTTTGAATTGTTTTGAGATGAGAAGAGAAAGGCGCCCTAAAACTATGGTTGAAAAGGAATCTACCAACTGTTATCATGCATGGTTTAGAAACCTAATGTCTGTCATAATTCCCTCTTGCACAGAGGAAATCATAGATCCTAAGGGAAAACAGCAAAAGAAAGCAAGCAATAAACAGTAAACAGTAAAATACATGCTATGCAACAGTACAAGCGAGGCAAGGGAGTCCTGCTCAACCTCAAACCTAAGGAGATAACAGGCAAGGGGAGATAAGCTCCACCTCCAACCTAAAGGTAAGCAACACAACCAAACAGACAACACAGCAAAAGAAAAGCAGAGGAAGCAGCCCAAGCAGCAACAACAATCTTCTACAGACAGCAACTTCAACCTTTAACAGCAGCTCTTGTCAGCAAAGTTGAATTGACAGCAAAGTTGACAGCAAAGAGTCTTCATCTTCAAGTTAGCTCCTCTCTTCAAGCTTCTTCAATTCTTCATCTTCAAACTCTAGCAAGCTCCACAAGAAGAGAAATCATCATTGAGATCAAGTTACAATGCTAGGGAAACCTGATGAAGACCAAAGGAATTCATCAGGAACCAACATTGGAAAGAAAGTGCATCCTCAAAAGTTCTACTCATTAAGGCATGCCACTCATCCCTCCAAAGGAGAGATGAGGCTTCCTTAGGAGGATTTTGCATCATAGGATAAGGATAGAAGCAAACAATGCATTCTATTTTTGATGAAAAGAAAAGAACTAGTTCTAATGGCTCTTCCTAAAACCTTAATCGTATAAGCTTCTAAAAAGCTCCTAAAAGAGAAAGAAAGATCCAAACTAAACTCCACAAGCTAATCCACAGCAGCTACAAGATGTCCGTTACCTCCTCCAAAAAGGAAACCAATCTCTTCAAGCTCCAAAGCCACCAACAAGATCAAACAAGGCAAGGCACCAAAGAAGGAACACTAAAGGCAACACCTACTTGTGAAATCTATCTAAAATAGAAAACTAAGTTGTAAAAATCTAAGAAATTTTCTAAGGGAACATGCATGTTTTAACATTCTAGGTTTCAAATATCAGAGCCTAAATCAACTTCTAGGTCCACTAAATAAATCCTAAGTTGAAATGTGTCAAGATAAACCATAAGTTGGGAAGGCTCTAAACATCTCACCTAAAACAGAACCTACAATTATTAAAAAAATCTAATAAAAATCCTAAGGGAGCATGCACATATAACCTACAACATACTCAATAATCAAATTCAGAAACCAAACCAAATGATCCACACAAAATCAACAAGATAGATAGGCAAATATGCAAAATAAAAGAAATAACATAAAAGAGAAAAATGCAAATTAAATTGAAAAGTGCATGAAAATGCAATTTATTGATCCCATAAAATCAAAAATTGAAAGAGGAGCATGGACATATTTTTAAAATATTTTTCTGATCAAAGATGAAATTATTATGATTTTTGGAATCAATATGCATTAAAATAAAATCAAAATGAATTAAAAATGAAATAAGATAAAACAAAAGCCAGAATAAAACGTGGACTGTTGGATCAAGAGACCAAGTCAAGGGATCAAGCGCTCTACAACATGCCAGCGCATTATTGAAACGATGCGTTTCAAATGAAGTTAAAGTCAGCCTCTGAGGAGCAATCGTGGCCACTGGTTATGCATACAAGGTCAAGTCTGAAGACCTAATCTAACGCCTCACAGTCATCGTCCCAATTTAAATCAAAAACGAAGGGAAAGCCTGGACGGTGGCCGGAGAAGACCTCCGGTTGTCTTCTCCGGTGAGCAGGTGTTCACAGGTAGCCAAAACTCAACAAACTTAACATCATCTCACTCAGAATTTCACGAGGATCTCAAATATCATCTCCAATTTCTCTAGATCAGGCTAGGTCTTGAAATCCGATTCAAAGTTCAAATGACACTTCAACATTGATCATCATCAAATCATAATTTAATTGTATAGAAATGATCCTCACACTTCCTAGATTAATCTGATCTATCCAAATCATGTTAAATCCTTAAGATCAAGCTAAACCGTGTCCAAACAGAAATTGCACCTCAACCTAAATTGTCTCTAATTGCTCAGAATTTTGTCCAGAAACGATCTATGCTTCAACTAGATCCTAACCACATGTTCATTTCTAACTAACTCATGCTAGAATCCATGGAAATTTGGAAAGTACATACCTGATGTAGATCCACTAACAAAGGTAGCTAGAGCTTGATTCTTGCTTCAAAACTCTCCAGAAATGATCAATGGTGCAAGAGAAAGATGTTAAAAGCTTCAACTTGATCTGAATTGGCTTGGAAATGAAATCACGATTTCAACTTGCTCCCTTTCAATTCCAACTGCTATCTCTGATTCCACCATGAAATGAGCTCCAACCTAAGTCTGAAATCAATGCAAGACTTATATAGAGTGTGTCTATGGGCTTTAAGAGTCCAATTCAAGCCCAAACCAGTAGTTTCAATTTTCTGTTTTTCCTTCAAACGTTGCACATGACAGTCGTGAATTGGGCAGTGTAGCTTGCTCTAGAAGCTTCTAATCCATTGCAAAATGCCTTGTGAATGCAATGGGACCAAAAGGACTGCTTGAAATGCCTTGGTGAGTGATTTGGTCATGTAACTTGCTTGTGAAGTAACAACATTGTAACTCATGAAAATCTGCCTCAACTCAAAAATATACCGATGTCATTGTGTTTGAAATGAGATTTCCATTCAAAATGAGTATTTACTTGACATGTTTTGGTCACTTAACCATTAATTTGAATTTTTCAACTTTGAATCCTTTTAAAATCTTCCTTTTTAAGCCATTTCAAACCAAATCTTGATATGAGTCAAGTCAATTCATCATGACTTCTTGGTTAGCCTAAAAACCACATTTTGAACAAGTTCCATGTTGAACAAAAATCCATTTGACAAGTGCAACTTCGAGATTTTGACCTATGATTGAAAATGGCCTATAATCTCACTTTCCCAAAATACCCCTGACTTGTAAACCTCATAACTTGAGTTCTACAAATCAGATGGAAGACGTCTAATACAATTTGGAAAGCTAAGATCATAAGGAACAACTTTCATGTTGGCCAAAAGTTCATGTGAAACATCCTTCTAGTTCAAAAATAGCTTTCAACTCAGATGATTTTCACAGACAAATTTCAGAGGCATCTGAGGACCTGTAACTTGTCTGGACCATAACTTGAGATCTATAAATCCCCTTGAGGACTTCTAGTACTAAAATTAAAGGTTTTGAGATTCTCTACAAGTTTCATGTCGGCCAAAGATCCATTTGAAACTTGTATCTTAACTTATGTGGTCTTGAAGTTAGGCACTAAACAGGGGATTTTACACTGAAACCCTAATTTAGCAACATCCCACACTCTTGACTCTTCTTGACTTGATCTTGGCACAACACCACAAATGTCTCAGAATATCATTTCATGAACTCCATGACCTAAAAGTAGGCTTTGATACTCTTCAACTGCACAGTTGACCTAGGATTGACCTAGATGAAACCCTAATTGATTGCACTTCAACTGTGGCTCTTGCATTTGACACAATGACTTGATTGAGCTCTCCCATGGACCTATAGGCATTTTATGAGCTCCATACACATCCTTTACTCATATTCAAACCTCACATCCCTCTGATGGTCTTCAATTGATCCTCAAGTTAGGAGAAAATCCACATGCAAACATCTAAACCCCTAGATACTCAAATCACCTCCTGATGACCTTAATATCTTCTCAAGCTTGAATAAAACCTCTAGCTAGGCTCCTCTTGATAAGAATCACACTTGATCCCATTCAATATGAATGATATCATAATATGCAAATGATATAACTATGCAAATGTTAATGCAATGAAACATAAGCCAAATAAGAAAAAAGGTTGGGCAAATTTTGGGGTGCAACAGCTGCCCCTATTCAAACGGCTTGGACCCGACTGGGTGAAGAGCGAACGGTTTTCAAAAAATCGAGGTAGAAGACGGTTGAATACCAAGAAACCCGGAAATTTGCCAACCACAGAAATAAACTGCAAAACTGCTTGGGGGAAACAACATCCGTTACACTGAACCCAGTTGTTACGGCAACAACTGATCAATCCTCTGATAGAAACTTTTGATTTCAACATCAACCCCCTGTGTGACGCCACAGGCATCGAAATAACTTTGTAAGAAACAACTCCGTCTATAACTAGTCAAATTTCGTCAACACGAGGAGAGACTCCATCGCCACGGGTACAACTCCGTCCACAACTGGACTAAATTCGTCAACACGAGGAACAATCTCTGTGAAACACGGGTAACGATTCCGTCGACACGGATAACAATCACTGTCAACACAGGTAAGGATCTCCATCAACACGGGTAACAATCACTATCAACACAGGTAACAATTCCGTCAACACGGATAACACTCATTGTCAACACAGGTAACAATTCCGTCAACACGGATAACACTCACTGTCAACACAGGTAACAATTCCGTCAACACGGATAACAATCACTGTCAACACAGGTAACAACTCCGTCAACACGGATAACACTCACTGTCAACACAGGTAACAACTTCGCCAACACAGATAACACTCACTGTCAACACAGGTAACGATTCGGTCAACACGGATAACAATCTTCAAGATTTTCAAAACTGTTGTACGGCAGTCTGAAGAATACTTTGCTGGGGAATACGAGAAACCTAACCAAATTACTCTGTGGGGAAAAACTCTACTGGGGAAATCACTAGTGATAACTCCAAAAGTTTAAGCCATGAAATCTTTTAACGCTGACGTAACAGCAACCTGAGAAGAATTCCGCTGGGGAAGAAGAGAAACTTAACCAAGCAACTCTGTTAGGGGAGCATGCGATGGGAGAACGTTATCATCACCTATCTCACGCTGAGAATTTGAATATCTAGAAATCCTTCCGAGCAAGAATCCCACTCCTCTACAGGGAATAACACCTGAAAACAAAGAGGTAACCAACCTGGCTTATGTTTCAGAATGCGTATGTTTGATAATGGCGTAATGTTCCACACGGCATGGAAATGCTACGCGTTTGGGTAGATGCAAATATGATGATATATGCACAATGCAAAGATGCCAAGAGGCGCTTCAGCAAAATAAATGTTGAAGACAAGACCCAATCCCCTGGGGATGAATGGGTACCACAAAGTATTCCAACAAAATAAATGTCGGGAGCCAACTCAACTCTGTCGAGAAGAGACCAGACATCACAGAATTATCCCAGCAAAATAAATGCTGGAAAGGGTGAGAACAACTTCCACTGGAAGGAAGAAAACAAACCCTGCTGGGAACAGCTCACAAACTCGGAGTCACAAACTCTGCTAAGGATGATCATCCTGACGAAAGAATGACAACCTGCTGTAAGTACTGAGTATGCCTAAGAGGGGGGGGGGGGGTGAATTAGGCTTTTAGGTACTTTTTTCGGTTTTTCGGTATTCTTGAAATTTTACTGGTTAGGTTCTTGGTGATTAATGCAGTAGAAAGTAAAAGGACAGTGGACACCAAGATTTATAGTGGTTCCCCTCACAATTCGAGAGTACTCCACTCCCCTTTCAACACGAAAAAGAGTTTTCACTATTGTTTAATAAAGTACAACCTATCACACCATCAACCGGTGAGGCCTACTATCAAACAATAAAAATCAACAAGTGTACAAGAACAATCCTCTTGTAAACACTCACCCTTGTGTCCAACAAACCTGGATCACACGTCAAAAACAAGTAATCTGAATACTTTGATTTGAGAGTAATAATGGTAATGTCAATGCTGAGATTGATCTTCTCCTTCTGATCAAAATTCACTCATTTAATTTCAACACAAGTGTTCAATGCTATGCATATGAAAGATATGATCAATATGAACACTTTTGAAAATTTTGAAAAGTATTTGAAAGTGGTGAATTTGATTCAAAGAATTGTTTTGAAATTGATTATTGGAGGATTTTTTTCAATTTGAAAAACTCAGAATTTATATGTGTAAACACACCTTTTCCAACAGGTATATTTGAGTATAATTCAAAATATGAACTGGTATAATTTTCAAACCATTTTTGAACTTGAAACAAAGCCATTTTTCAAAATACGTTCAGTGTTAATCGGTTAACCTATATGGTTAATCGGTTAACACTTGAACGTTATACCAAAATATTCAAAATTTGAAATGGTTAACCGGTTAACCTATATGGTTAATCGGTTAACACTGCTATTTTTTAGAAAAATGCTTATAAAAATAGTGTTATACCAATTCTAATAGTTTAAAAAGTATGCTAATGCAATGTGATCAAATGATAAAGATGTTGAACACTTGTATATCAATTAAATTAATGGATTTTGATATACCATAGCTTGTGTCCAAAACTTGAAAGTTGATCAGTCAAATGTTCATGAAGCTTTGAATGTTGATCACTTCCATTCCACTTGATCTTGGTCTTTTAAAAGCGTTTTGCCTTTTTGCACAGATGAATTATTCTTGATCTTGATGTTGACGTCATCAAAACTTTGAGATGAAGCTTGCTTCTACAGTCTCCCCCTTTTTGATGATGACAACCAAAATGATCTTGTGCAATTATTGACGATGATTAGCAGTGATCTTGTTTTCTCCCCCTATGTCCATGAACTCCCCCTATCGAATACATAGGCAAAAATTCTGCACAAATAGACATAAGAAAGCCAAAGCTCCTCTCCCCCTTTGTCATAAGCAAAAAGGAAGGAGCTTTCAAGAAATAAAACTAGATAGACCAATAATGCAAGCAATCACAAGAATATGGAAGCAAAGCATACTGAAATTAAAAGACAGCAATACTGCGAATATTGTACGAGTTACAATGCCAAATAAAAACAGAGTTCAAACATAAATGAAAGCATAAAACATCAAAAACTAGAAAACAATGCAATAAAAGACATCAACAGCAACATATTCTCTAAAGATCCTCATCAGGCATATCCACATCATCTTCTTCTTCTTCTTCACTATCATCCTCTTCTTCAATCTCTTTGTCCACAACTCGGGTGTTGGAATGTGAAGGGTTAAGAATGAGGTTTCTGAGCGAGGCAATGGCTCGGGAGGTCTCTCTATGCATATTCATTGACTCTCGATGCTGGTTCATCATGGTTGTATAGAGAAACTCACTTGTAAGACCCCCTTCAGGCATTGGATACGCGTGATGGACAGGACCGTCATCGGTATACCTGTAGGTACCGTCAGCCGCTTTGATGATACCAGTATTTTTGACAATATTAATCTCATTGATCTCATTAGTTGTAGGTTTCATCTTGGAGGACGGTTCCCTGTTGAGGTCTAGTTCAGTTAATTCCAGGATTCTCGAAATCAACCGAGCATACGGTAACCGTGTGATGCACTGAAGTTGCTGCTGTAGATGATACATGATGGTCAGAATCCAATTGACCCTTATGCGATTCTTGATTGTGTACAAAAGCTGCATCTCTAAGTCATTAATCTGAGAGTGGTTGGAATCCTTTGGGATGAGGACATAGCAGATAATGTAATGAAGCATTCGATCAGATACCGTCAGATTCTTGGCATAGCACAGCATACGAGCGGTGCGAGAGTTTGCAATAATTGTTTCTTTTGGGAACCTGCAAATCTGATAGTAATACTCCATTTTATCATAATTTGCCCAAGGTCCATCTACATGGTTTACACCTTTCCTCAGGAAGCAGCCTTTTGATGGAATCTTAAGGTGTCTAGCAAGGGTGGATAATTTCTCAACAAACTCATGGTCTCTAATGGTGGAACGGATCATGTGGTTCTCATCCATGTCTAGATATACAGCCATCTTACTCATAAAAGCTTTAACAAGATCAGGATAAATAATACCAGAGTTGGTGACGAACTTGTCGATGCGCTGATATTCCAATAGTGTAGGAAAGTCAAAAGAAATTGCAGGAAAAGCTCGAAGATTTACGTACTTTACCGGCAGAAGTTGACGAACACGAACTTTGAAATCCATACGCCTCTTTTTGGTGGTTTCCATTGGAATGCTGTCGTCATCAGATTCTGATGCATACTCAGGAAGCTTTCCCTTTCCTTTGCGTGAGGATGCCATGGATGAAAGTTTGAGAGAACTGAAGTTGTGGGTTCTGAGGAAGTTAGGGTTTGAGAAGTTGTGGGGATGGTTATGAGGAGTTATCCAACTTTAGAGAGTGGGAGAGAGAAGTTAGGGTTTGAAGAGGGAAGTTCCACAAAACTCTTTAAGAGGGGATATGATTTTGGATATGGATTTGAACTCTTAAGAGAATATGGACCACATAAAAAATGCATTTATCATATATAATATTTTCAAAAATTTTATTAATTTTCGTTTCTGATTTTTAGAAAATTTAACATTGTTAATCGGTTAACCATATAGGTTAATCGGTTAACACATTAAAAAATTCAGTCAGAATTGAAAATTTAACAGTGTTAATCGGTTAACCCATATGGTTAATCGATTTAACACACTCGAATTTTTGAAAAATACTTAAAAACAGAATGCATACACATGAAAACACAATACAAATAATGCATACACATATTAGAGAAAAGGTTAGATGTCACCTTCATCAAGAATCCCAATTTCTCGCCGAATTTTGTAGAATGGTTCTTTCGCCAAAGGTTTGGTGAAGATGTCGGCGAGTTGATTGTGCGTGTCGACGAAAGTAACATCTACATCTCCATTCAATACGTGATCTCGAAGGAAGTGATGCCGGATATCAATATGTTTTGTTCTTGAATGCATGACCGGGTTCTTTGTAATATTGATGGCACTTGTATTATCACATCTAAGAGGAATGCAGCCGAGATCTATACCGTAATCGAGGAGTTGTTGCTTGAGCCACAGAATTTGTGCACAGCAACTTCCTGCTACAATATATTCCGCTTCGGCTGTACTGAGTGCCACACACGCTTGCTTCTTACAGGCCCATGACACTAATGCATTCCCGAGAATGTGACATGTACCGCTTGTGCTTTTTCTATCGGTCTTACATCCTGCATAGTCAGTGTCAGAGTAACCAACTAAAGAATAAATACTACCTTTAGGATACCATAATCCGACGTTCATTGTCCCTTTGAGATACTTTATGATTCTCTTTACGGCTGTGAGATGCGATTCCTTCGGACTTGCTTGAAAGTGTGCATACAAACAAACGCTAAACATAATGTCAGGACGGCTTGCCGTCAAATATAGTAATGAACCGATCATACCTCGATATTTTGTTATATCAACTGGAGTACCGAATTCATCTTGATCAACGTACGTTCTGGATCCCATAGGAGTGGACATCACCTTGCAACAGTCCATATCGAATTTCTTCAACAATTCCTTGCAATACTTGGATTGGTTGAGGAAGATGCCATCCTTAGTTTGCTTGATTTGTAGTCCAAGAAAATAATTCAATTTTCCCATCATGGACATCTCGAACTCTCCTTGCATCATAAGTGAGAATTCTTCGCAAAGCTCTTTGTTTGTTGATCCGAAGATGATGTCGTCGACATAGACTTGAACCAATAAAGTGTTTCCTTTGATCTTCTTTATGAACAATGTCTTGTCAACCTTTCCTTTTGTAAATCCTTTCTCACATAAGAAATTGCTAAGGCGGTCATACCATGCTCTTGGTGCTTGTTTTAGTCCGTAGAGTGCCTTTTTCAGTTTGTAGACATGTGAGGGATTCTTGAAGTCTTCAAAACCCGGAGGTTGTTTGACGTAGACTTCCTCATTAATGTACCCATTTAGGAAAGCGCTTTTGACATCCATCTGGAACAACTGAAAATTCATAGAACAAGCGTAAGAAAGTAGTAATCTAATTGCTTCTAACCTTGCTACCGGAGCGAACGTTTCATCAAAATCAATTCCTTCCTCCTGGTTGTAGCCTTGTGCGACCAATCTTGCTTTTTACGAACTATGATCCCATTCTCGTCAAGTTTGTTCTTGAACACCCATCTTGTTCCTATGATGTGCTTATGGTCTGGTCTTGGTACAAGACTCCAAACTTGATTCCTTTCGATTTGATTTAGTTCTTCTTGCATTGCTACAATCCATTGGTCATCGCCTAAAGCTTCATCAATCTTGGTTGGTTCAATTTGAGACACAAAAGCCATGTTGAGACAAGCATCCTTTAGATTAAGTCGAGTTGCAACGCCTTGGCTAATATCACCAATAACTTTATCTATCGGGTGATCTCTATCCATTCTCCATTCCTTCGGAAGATCTTGATGTTCTTCAATGATTTGAGTGACATCTTCTTGTGGTATTTCTTGATTCTTTGAAATCTCTTCTTGTTGTTGTGGAGAACCTACTATATCATCATCATCATTCATAATAATATTATCCTCTTTCGAGGGGTTAGTCTCATCAAACGAAACATGAATGGATTCTTCAATAGTAAGTGTTCTCTTATTAAAAATTCTAAATGCTTTACTATAAAGAGAGTAACCAAGAAATATACCTTCGTCGGATTTCTCATCAAACTTACCGAGATTATCTTTGTTGTTGTTGAGAACAAAGCATTTGCATCCGAATATGTGGAAGAATGCTATATTTGGTTTTCTACCCTTGAACAACTCATACGGAGTCTTTTTGAGGAGTGGTCGAATATTGACACGGTTGCTTACGAAGCATGCTGTACTAACTGCATCTGCCCAAAAATATTTAGGAAGATTTGCGTCGCTGAGCATTATCCTTGCAAGCTCTACCAGTGATCTATTCTTCCGTTCTACGACACTGTTTTGTTGAGGCGTCCTTGGTGCTGAAAAATTATGAGAAATTCCATACTCTTCGCAAAATTCTTCCAAGTCTGAATTTTGGAATTCTCCACCGTGATCGCTTATTATAGAGGCTATGGTGAGTGATTACTCATTCTAAATTTGCTTTGCATATTTCTTGAATGCTTTAAAAGCATCACTTTTCTGCACTAAAAACAATGTCCAAGTGTATCGAGAGAAATCATCAACAATAACTAAGGCGTAGAAATTACCTCCGAAGCTTTTTGTTCTCGATGGACCGAAAAGATCCATATGCAACAATTGAAGTGGTCTTGATGTAGAAACCACTTGCTTGGATTTGAAAGTTGTCTTGGTCTGTTTTCCCTTTTGACATGCATCGCATAACTTATCCTTGATGAATTTTATCTTCGGAAGACCAACAACTAGATCATGCTTTATCAACTTGTTTAAATGCTCCATGTGAATGTGAGCAAATCTTTTATGCCAAAGCCATGCCTCGTTGTTGTTTTCCATAAGACATTTTACCTTCAAGGAAGAGTCATCAAAAGAAATCATAAAAATGTTATTATATCTTTTACCTTTTAACAAAATGTCATGAGTAACTTCATGTTCTATCAAGCATTCCTCCTTTGTGAAGTTGATTCGGAACCCTTTGTCACACAATTGACTTATGCTCAGTAGGTTGTGTTTAAGGCCTTCCACATAAAGAACGTCTTCAATGATAGTACATGGAGGTGCACCAATGGTTCCAACTCCAAGAATGTTTCCCTTATTATCATCACCGTAAGTGACGTATCCTTTGGCCTTTAATGATAGACTTGAAAATTTGTTTATGTCTCCCGTCATATGCTTTGAGCAACCGCTATCAAGATACCATTGATTAGTGGTTGTCTTCAAGCATACCTACAACACAAAATCAGGTAGTGTTAGGTACCCAAATTGCTTTGGGTCCTTGATAGTTAGTACCTTTTTCAACCCACACATAATGCCCTTTAGCAACACCAATATTGTGCACATAGCAAGCATTAGGTGTATGGCCTTTAATTCCACAATAAGAACATGTAGGTTGAAAGTGACTTCTATATCTAGGAACATAATTCTTTTTCTTTGCAATGCTTTTCTTGTTATGATATTGATGCTGAACTTTAGAAGTGTTGGCCTTTTCTTTAATAATTTGTTCACTTGTTCTTACGAAAACGGTCTTATTGGTGCTTGGATTTGAAAATTTAGAATATCCTAATCCACTTTTATCATTAGGATATCTTTGATGTTTTAGAATTTCTTCCAAGCCAATTTGACCTTTTTCGTATCTTTCTAAAACTCTTTTGAGTTGAACAATTTGGAAAGATAGAGACTCACACTTCTTACATACAAGACTCTGTTTTTCATCGATCAGTTTCTGTTTTTCATCTTCAATATTTTTCATAAAAACAGAGTTTTGTTCTTCTAAAGAAGAGATTCTTTTCTTTTGTGATGAGATGTTTTTATACAAAGTCTTGCACTCTTGTAGAAGTTCATCTATAATTTCTTGTGCATCATTATCATAAACAGAAAAATTACTACTAACCTCATTTTCTTCATCGGAGTGGTGAGAGGCCATTAACGCCATATTTGCACATTCATCGTTTTCCGATTCTGATGATGAACTTACTTCGTTGTCGTCCCATGCGACATAAGCCTTCTTCGTTTTGAAATCCTTCTTGCCTTTGAATTTTCCTTTATTTGCGAGTTTTGGGCAATCTGGCTTTATGTGACCTTGTTTCCCACATTCATAACATGTAATTTCTTGGTTTTTTGTGGGTGCCTCCTTTTTCCTGAAATGTCTATTCTTTTTAGAAAAAGAAGAAATTTTATTATTATTAAAAAACTTACCAAGCTTCTTTACTAGAAGCATGAAATTTTCGTCTTTGGAAGATTCATCATTTTTGTCATCCCTTGTGTCAATCTTCAAGGCAATTCCTTTGGACTTCTTGTCTTGACTTTCATGCTTCTCAAGCCTACCAAGTTCCAGTCCATGCTCTTGAAGTTTGCCAAATAATGAAGCGGATGTCATCGTTGAAAGACTCTTCTTTTCAGAAATAGCGGTCACCTTCGATTGCCATTCTCTTGTTAAGTAGGACTTTCAAGTTGAGATCATCATTGGTGAAGGTCTTCCCGAGAGCAATCAGATGATTAGTTAGATGAACGAATCTCTTTTGTAAGGCAACAATGGATTCACCAGGCTGCATACGGAACATTTCATATTCTTGACTTAAAGTATTAAGTCTTGATCTTTTTACTTCGGCTGTCCCTTCATGCGTTTCTACCAGGGTGTCCCAAATTTCCTTTGCTGATTTACACTGTGATATACGGAAGAATTCGTCCATGCTGAGAGCGCTTTGAAGTATGTTGATTGCTTTCTTCTCATTCAAAATTCTCTTCTTGTCATCTTCATCATATGAGGATTTTATCTTTGGAGTTCCAACACCATTTACCACACTTGTAGGAACATGTGGACCAGTTTCTACGGTTTCCCATATACCATCTCCTTGAGCCTCAAGATGTGCCTTCATACGAATTTTCCAAAAATCGAAGTATTCTCCAGAAAAGAGTGGTGGCTTGTTACTGCTTCTACCATCTTTGAAAACTGGGTTAGTACTAGCGGAAGCCATTAGGATCGATAGGAACAGGTTACCTTAACCTGCTCTGATGCCAATTGTAAGTACAGAGTATACCTAAGAGGGGGGGTGAATTAGGCTTTTAGGGACTTTTTCCGGTTTTTCGGTATTCTTGAAATTTTACTGGTTAGGTTCTTGGTGATTAATGCAGTAGAAAGTAAAAGGACAGTGGACACCAAGATTTATAGTGGTTCCCCTCACAATCCGAGAGTACTCCACTCCCCTTTCAACACGAAAGAGAGTTTTCACTATTGTTTAATAAAGTACAACCTATCACACCATCAACCGGTGAGGCCTACTATCAAACAATAAAAATCAACAAGTGTACAAGAACAATCCTCTTGTAAACACTCACCCTTGTGTCCAACAAACCTGGATCACAAGTCAAAAACAAGTAATCTGAATACTTTGATTTGAGAGTAATAATGGTAATGTCAATGCTGAGATTGATCTTCTCATTCTGATCAAAATTCACTCATTTAATTTCAACACAAGTGTTCAATGCTATGCATATGAAAGATATGATCAATATGAACACTTTTGAAAAATTTGAAAAGTATTTGAAAGTGGTGAATTTGATTCAAAGAATTGTTTTGAAATTGATTATTGGAGGATTTTTTTCAATTTTAAAAACTCAGAATTTATATGTGTAAACACACCTTTTCCAACAGGTATATTTGAGTATAATTCAAAATATGAACTGGTATAATTTTCAAACCATTTTTGAACTTGAAACAAAGCCATTTTTCAAAATACGTTCAGTGTTAATCGGTTAACCTATATGGTTAATCAGTTAACACTTGAACGTTATACCAAAATATTCAAAATTTGAAATAGTTAACCGGTTAACCTATATGGTTAATCGGTTAACACTACTATTTTTTCAAAAAAATGCTTATAAAAATAGTGTTATACCAATTCTAATAGTTTAAAAAGTATGCTAATGCAATGTGATCAAATGATAAAGATGTTGAACACTTGTATATCAATTAAATTAATGGATTTTGATATACCATAGCTTGTGTCCAAAACTTGAAAGTTGATCAGTCAAATGTTCATGAAGCTTTGAATGTTGATCACTTCCATTCCACTTGATCTTGGTCTTTTGAAAGCGTTTTGCCTTTTTGCACAGATGAATTATTCTTGATCTTGATGTTGACGTCATCAAAACTTTAAGATGAAGCTTGCTTCTACACCTGCTGGGGAGAAGGAAAAACAGTCCTGCGCGGGGATAATCCTTCTGAACCAAAGACGACTTGGTTATATTTTGCGGGAGTTACCCATGCTGGGGATTGATTGTGTACATACTAGTGGTACTGCGAAAATCGGCGCCGGCCATGACAGAAGAGTCTCCTCCGTGTGTTATTTATCCCAGAAGAGGGAAAGGAAACGCTTAGAGAAAACCTAACGCAAAGAGGGAAAGGAATGGTCATCGCAACCAAATCCTGGATTCAGGAGTTGGTTACGCAAGGGGAAGGTATTAGCACCCCTCACGTCCGTCGTACTCGACGGGATCCATGCTTGTTTTCTATCTAAGGGTGTGTTTATCTATCTACTCTAAAGGTCTGGTCTAAGAGGAAAAGAAAATGACTTGGCCAAGTATCGCACTTTATGCCTACGTATTCCCGTCTGGAACGAGAAATCAAAGTCAACGTAGTTCTCCTAACTACGGGTTATGGCGGAAGGTTGCTCGCCAAGATATCACATCTCGTGCCTACGTACTTTCATACAACATGAAAGATCAGAGCAAATGTAGTTCGGGCTACGAAAGACACAAGTTTGTCTGACAGTTTTTTATCTCCTTATGAAAGGTTTTTCCAGATTAAGGGTCCAAGAGGACAAAAACAGAGTTTGAATGTTTGTTTGAGTCTTTTACGAAAGAACTATTTTTTCGGATGTTCGCAATCTACGTCCCACTAGAGACTATGACCCAAGAGTGAACACTTTGTATGTCACCCAAAGGGTACCACACTAAACATCCAGATTACTGGAGAGAGACCCTCCACCAACCTTTTCCCAGATAGCTTAAGGCTCGTAACGTACGACTTCAATTAACCTTATTACTGTATTTTTGAATTTTTTTGAGATGAGAAGAGAAAGACGCCCTAAAACTATGGTTGAAAGGGAATATACCTACAGTTATCATGCATGGTTTAAAAACCTAATGTCTGTCATAATTCCCTCTTGCACAGAGGAAATCAGAGATCCTAGGGGAAAACAGCAAAAGAAAGCAAGCAGTAAACAGTAAACAGTAAAATGCATGCTATGCAACAGTACAAGCGAGGCAAGGGAGTCCTGCTCAACCTCAAACCTAAGAAAAAAACAGGCAAGGGGAGACAAGCTCCACCTCAAACCTAAAGGTAAGCAACACAAGCAAACAAACAATACAACAAAAGAAAAACAGAGGAAGCAGCCCAAGCAGCAGCAACAATCTTCTACAGACAGCAACTTCAACCTTTAACAGCAACTCTGGTCAGCAAAATTGAATTGACAGCAAAGTTGACAGCAGAGAGTCTTCATCTTCAAGTTAGCTCCTATCTTCAAGCTTCTTCAATTCTTCATCTTCAAACTCTAGCAAGCTCCACAAGAAGAGAAATCATCATTGAGATCAAATTACAATGCTAGGAAACCTGATGAAGACCAAAGGAATTCATCAGGAACCAACATTGGAAAGAAAGTGCATCCTCAAAAGTTCTACTCATTGAGGCATGCCACTCATCCCTCCAAAGGAGATATGGGCTTCCTTAAGAGGACTTTGCATCATGGGATGAGGATAGAAGCAAACAATGCATTCTATTTTTGAGGAAAAGAAAAGAACTAGTTCTAATGGCTCTTCCTAAAACCCTAATCCTATAAGCTTCTAAAAAAGCTCCTAAAAGAGAAAGAAAGCTCCAAATTATGCTCCACAAGCCAATCCATAGCAGCTACAAGATGTCCAGCACCTCCTCCAAAAAGGAAACCGAGCTCTTCAAGCTCCAAAGCCACCAACAAGATCAAACAAGGCAAGGCACCAAAGAAGGAACACCAAAAGCAACACCTACTTGCAAATTCTATCTAAAATAGAAAACTAAGTTGTAAAAATCTAAGAAATTTCATAAGGGAACATGCATGTCTCAACATTATTGGGTTCAAATATCAAAGCCTAAATCAACTTCTAGGTCCACTAAATAAATCCTAAGTTGAAATGTGTCAAGATAAACCATAAGTTGGGAAGGCTCTAAACATCTCACCTAAAACAGAACCTACAATTGTTGAAAAATTCTAATAAAAATCCTAAGGGAGCATGCAAATCTAACCTATAACGTACTCAAAAATCAAATTCAGAAACCAAACCAAATGCTCAAACCAAAATCAACAATGCAGATAGGCAATTATGCAAAATTAAAGAAATAACATAAAAGGGAAAATGCAAATTAAATTGAAAAATGTAAGAAAATGCAATTTATTGATCCCAGAAAATCACAAATTTAATCAGGAGCATGGACATATTTTTAAAATATTTTTTTGATCAAAGATGAAATTATTATAATTTTTGGAATCAATATGCATTAAAATAAAATCAAAAATGATTAAAAGAAAACAAAAACCAGGAAATAATGTGGCGCGTTGGATGCAATGACCAGTCAAGGAATCTAGCGCTCAGGAGCTTGCCAGCATATTAGTGAAACTCTGCGTTTCACTAAGTCAAAAAGTCAGCAAAATGAAACATGTCACAGCCGTGGGATGAGAGGAACAAGTCAAGCTTGAAACGAGATCCAACGTCTCTGAGGTTATCTTCTCCAATTCAAATGTCAAACGGAGGGAATTCAGTGTGGTGGCCGGAGAAGACCTCCGGTCGTCTTCTCCGGGGAGCAGGTGTTCACATGTAGCCAAAGAACATCAAACCTTATATCAAAATGCTCAGAATCTCACAAGGATCTCAGATATCCTATCCAAATTATCTAACTCTCATCAGGTTTTAAAACACGCTCCAAGTTTCAGAGATCACATCCAAATTGATCATCACCAAATCATAATTCAATTGCATAGAAATGATCCTCACACTTCCTAGATTAACCTGATCTATCCAAATCACATTGAAACCTTAAGATCAAGCTAAATCGTGTCCAAACAGAAATTGCACTTCAACCTAAATTGTCTCTAATTGCTTCAATTTTGATCCAAAAACGATCTATGTCTCAACTAGATCCTAACCACATGCACAACATGAACTACATCTCCCTAGAATTGTGAGAAATTTAAAGGTTACATACCTGGTGTAGATCTATGCACAAACGTAGTTAGAGCACGATTCAGCCTTCAAAACTCTCCAGAATTACTCAAGGATGCAAGAGAAAGATGTTGTAAGCTTCAATTTGATCTGAATTGGCTTGGAAATGAAATCACGATTTCAACTTGCTCCCTTGCAATTCCAACTGCTATCTCTGATTCCACCACGAAATGAGCTCCAACCTCAGTCTAGAATCATCAAATGACTTATATAGAGTGTGTCTATGGGCTTTTTGAGTCCAATCCAAGCCCAAATCAGCAATTTCAATTTTCTGTTTTCTCTTCAAAATCTCCATGTGACAGTCGCGAATTTTGCCATGGAGCTTTCTCTAGAAGCTTCTAATCACTTGCACAATGCATTGTGAATGCAATGGGACCAAAAGGAACACTTGAAATGCCTTGGTGAGTGGTTTGGTCATGTAACTTGCATATGAAGAAACCAAATGATAACTTGTGAAATTCTTCCCTAACTCAAAAATATACCAATGTCATTGTACTTGAAATGGTATTTCCAATCAAAATGAGCATTTACTTGACATGTTTTGGTCACTTAACCATTAATTTGAATTTTTCAACTTTGAATCCTTTTAAAATCTTCCTTTTTAAGCAATTTCAAACCAAATCTTGATATGAGTCCAATCAATTCATCATGACTTCTTGGTTAGCCTAAAAACCACATTTTGAAAAAGTTCCATGTTGAACAAAAATCCATTTGACAAGTGCAAGTTGGAGATTTAGACCTATGATTGAAAATGGCCTATAATCTCACTTTCCCAAAATACCCATGACTTGTAAACCTCATAACTTGAGTTCTATAAATCAGATGGAAGACTTCTAATACAATTTAGAAAGCTAGGATTATGAGGAACAACTTTCATGTTGGCCAAAAGTTCAGGTGAAATCTCCTTCTATGTCAAAAATAGCTTGGAAGTCAGATGATTTTCACAGACAAATTTCAGAGGCATCTGAGGACTTGTAACTTGTCTGGACCATAACTTGAGTTCTATAGATCCACTTGAGGACTTCTAGTACTAAAATTAAAGGTATTGAGATTCTCTACAAGTTTCATGTTGTCCAAAGATCCATTTGAAACTTGCATCTTGACTTCTGTGGTCTTGAAGTTAGGCACTAAATAGGGGATTTTACACTGAAACCCTAATTTAGCAACTTCCCACACTCTTGACTCTTCTTGACTTGATCTTGGCACAACACTACAAATGTCTCATCATTTCATTTCATGAACTCCATGACCTAAAATTAGGCTTTGATACTCTTCAATTGCACAGTTGACCTAGGATTGACCCAGATGAAACCCTAATTGCTTGCACCTCAACTGTGGCTCTTGCATTTGACACAGTGACTTGATTGAGCTCTCCCATGGCCCTCTAGGCAATCTATGAACTCCATACACATCCTCTTCTCATATTCAACACTTCACATCCCTCTGATGGTCTTCAATTGATCCTCAAGTTTGGAGAAAATCTTCATGCAAGCATTTAAACCCTTAGGCACTCAAACCACCTCCTGATGACCTTGATAACTTCTCAATCTTGAATAAGACCTCTTGCTAGGCTTCTCTTGATAAGAATCACACTTGATCCCCTTCTATATGAATGATATCATGATATGCAAATGATATAACTATGCAAATGTTGATGCTATGAAACATAAACCAAGTAAGGAAAGAGATTGGCAAATTTTGGGGTGCAACAGTTGCCCCTATTCAAACGGCTTGGACCCGACTGGGTGAAGAGCGAACGGCTTTCAAATAATCGAGGTAGAAGACGGTTGAATACCAAGAAACCCGGAAATTTGCCAACAACAGAAATAAGCTGCGAAAACTGCTTGTGGGAACAACATCCATTACACTGAGCCCAGTTGTTACGGCAACAACTGATCAATCATCATATAAAACTTTGGATTTCAACATCAACCCCCCGTGTGACGCCACAGGCATCGAATTAACTTTTCAAGAAACAACTCCGTCCACAACTAGACAAATTCGTCAACACGAGGAGAGACTCCATCAACACGGGTACAACTCCGTCCACAGCTGGACTAAATTCGTCAACACGAATAACAATCTTTGTCAATCACAGGTAACGATCTCTGTCAACGCAGGATAATAATCACTGGCAACACAGGTAACGACTCTGTCATCACGGATAATAATCACTGTCAACACGGGTAACAATTCCGTCAACACAGTGTCGCTACTGCGAAAATCGGCGCCGACTATGACAGAAGAGTCGCCACCGTGCGTTATTTATCCCACAAAAGGGAAAGGAAACGCTCAGAGTAAACCTAACGGAAAGAGGGAAAGGAATGGTCATCGCAACCAAATCCTGGATTCGGGAGTCGGTTACGCAAGGGGAAGGTATTAACACCCCTCACGTCTGTCGTACTCGACGGGATCCACGCTTGTTTTCTATCTAAGGGTGTGTTATTCTATCTACTCTACAGGTCTGGGTTAAAAAGAAAAGAAAATGACTCGGCAAAGTATCGCACTTTATGCCTACGTATTCCCGTCTGGAACGAGAAATCAGAGTCAACGTAGTTCGCCTAACTACGGGTTAAAGGGGGGAAGGTTGCTCGCCGAGATATCACATCTCGTGCCTACGTACTTTCATACGGCATGAAAGATCAGAGCAAACGTAGTTCGGGCTACGGAAGACACAAGCTTGTCGGACAGTTTTTTTTATTTCCTTCTGAAAAGGGTTTTCCTAATTAAAGGTCCAAGAGGACAAAAACAGAGTTTGAATGTTTGTTTGAGTTTTTTACGAAAAGAACTATTTTTTAGGATGTTTGCAATCTCAGTCGCACTAGAGACTATGACTCAGGAGTGAATGCTTCGTATGTCACCCAAAGGGTACCACACTAACATCCAGATTACTGGAGAGAGACCCTCCACCAACCTTTTCCCAGATAGCTTAAGGCTCGTAACGCATGACTTCAATTAACCTTATTACTGTGTTTTTGAATTTGTTTTGAGATGAGAAAAGAGAGACACCCTAAAACTATGGTTGAAAGGGGAATCTATCTATAGTTATCATGCATGGTTTAAAAACCTAATGTCTATCATAATTCCCTCTTGCACAGTGGAAATCAGAGATCCTAGGGGAAACAGCAAAAGAAAGCAAGCAGTAAACAATAAACAGTAAAATGCATGCTATGCAACAGTACTAGAGAGGCAAGGGAGAAAACAACAGGCAAGAGGAGACAAGCTCCACCTCAAGCCTAGGGGTAATCAACACAAGCAAACAGACAATACATAGAAAAACAAAATACAGAGAAAACAGCCCAAGCAACAGCAACAAACTCCTACAGCAGACAGCAACAACAAGCTCTAAACAACACAGTTGAAAGGACAGCAAAGTTGACAACAAGACTTCATCTTCAAGCTAGCTTCTATCTCAAGCTTCTTCAACTTCATCTTCAAGCTCTAGCAAGCACACTCCAAGTAGAGGAACAATCACCAAGATCAAGGTTGAAATGTTGAAAACTTAATGAAAACCAAAGGAAATCATCAAGTACCAACATTGAAATGGAAAGGTATCCTCAAAGTTCTACTCAACTATGGGCATACCACACATCCATCCAAAGGAGAGATGGAGTTTCCCTAGGAGGAATTCATGTCATTGGATGGATTAGAAGCACACAATGCATTCTATGTTTGATGAAGAAATCAAAACTAGCTCTAATATCCCTTCCTAAAACCCTAATTTGCTAAGCTCCTAAAACAACCCCTAAAGGAAAATGAAACTCCAACTCCAAGCTCCAATCTTCAAGACACAATAGCTACATCAAGTATAGAAGACCTCTCAAAAAGGAATCCAAGCCAAGCAAGCTCCAAAGTCACCAACCAAGCCAAACAAGCAAAGGCGCTCAAGAGAAAACAACACAAACACAAGCAACTTGCAAAATACATGAAAAATATGAAAATGCATCTAAAAATGCCAAATAAAATCTCAAAGGACCCCTAAGGTATCAGGGACCAGGGGTCAAAAGGGGAGATTAAGAATCAAAAGGGAAGTGCCCCAACAAAGGGCAAACACCAAAAGTGTCCCAAATAAAGGCAGCAATGGAGAGGGAACAAAAGGCAATTCAAATCACAAGAAAACATCACTTAAAAATTATGAAAAAAATATCCAAAGATCAATTAACATGTTAATACAATGCTCAAAAAAACTCATGCAAAAATAAGAAGTTTAAACATGAAAATAAAATCAAGAAAGAACAGAACTGCAATTTAAATCAAATAAAACAGCTCCAACATTTAATTTGTTTTAAAATAGAAAATGAAACGAAAAAAATAAAATAAAATATCCAGAAAAAACTAGACATTTTAGGGTTTCTGAAAATTATTTGTGTATTTTTATAACTCTTGGAACTATTTTAAATGATTTAAATTGGAATAGCAACAAAACAGAAAATAAAACCAACTAAAATTAAAACAGAAAATAAATGGTGTAAACAGCAACTAAATATAGTGCAAAACAGACTGGGCCCAAATATGGAGGTGCAAACAGTAACTCTAGGCCCACAAAACAAAAACAAAACACAGCAAACAAAAATAAAAAGAAAAAACACAGCGCACACCAGCGGGATCGAACCCGCGCGCGCGTGGCTCCCCCTTGCGTCCAAAACGACGCCGTTTTGGCGTTAGGCCACGTGGCGCATTCTTGATCCTCCGATCGGGAGACTTTGTCTCCCTCCCCTCACGATCCAACGGCTGCTGAACATCTTCTCCAACCAGCCTTGCCACTGCCGGAGCAACACTCCGGTCACCCCTACCAAGTATTCCGGCCACCACAGAGTGTTCAACAACACATAAAAAATGCAAAACTCAACCGTTTTTAGAGTTTTTTATATCAAAATTCATCTACTTCTCGCAAGGATTCCAAATATCTCATCCAAAATTATTAATAATGCAAGATCAAAGAGAAACGAATCAAACAAAGTTTGACACCAAAACCTCAAGTTCATCAAAACTTCTCCAAATTAATTCTAAACTCATCCTTATGTCATGGAGGTTATAGATCAAGCAAAAACTAAGCAAAATCATGCCAAAACAGTCCATACAAAATCTCACAAGTTTGGAGCTCCAAATTTCGAACGTCATAAACATCAACAATTATAATCCAGAAATGATCTACATACTTCAAGGAGTGCAAAGAAACGAAAATGGCAAAGAATCATCAAGTATTAAGAGAGATATGTTGAAATTCAAGTACCTAGTGGAGAACTTCCACTGAGCCTTTAATCCTTGATGAAGCTTCGCAAAACTCTCCAGAATCATTCAATGGTCTTCAATAAAGCTTTCTCAATTCACAATTTAGCTTGAAACGATCTAGATCTTGGAATTCACTTTTTGAATTTTCTTCACTTTTTCAAGCTTGTTCTTGATCAATTCTGCTCCAATTTCCAAAACTAATGATTTGTGAAGGTTAGAAATCTTATATACAATGGATATGGATCCAAAGAAAGCCCAATCCTTGCCTCTAGGCCCAAAATGAATTTTCAAAATTTCACCACTTTTTGCTCTTGAAAGTACACGAAAATGGCAATGTTTTGGCTCTAAAATGATTCAATTCATCTAATAACAGCATGTGGAGTGTGAATGGCTGGGATTTGATCCTTGTATTTGATCCAATGGCTATTTTTGATTATGTAACTTCATGGTGAAGTAATCTAAATGACAACTCCCAAAACTTGGCATATGCTAAAAATTCTGCCAATGCCAATGTTCTTAGAATGTGATTTCCATTCAAAAAATGTACTCACATGACATATTTTGGTCCTCTAACTCAAAAAGTCAATTTTCCCTCCTTAATCCATTTGAAAAATTCCCTTTTTTAGGTCATTTTAAGTGAATTTTTGCTACAAGCCAAACCAATCCCACATGACCACTTGGCTATCCTAAAAACCCCATTTTGAACAACTTCCATGTTGAACAAAAATCCATTTGACAAGTGCAAGTTGGAGATTTTGACCAATGATTGAAAATGACCTATAATCCCACTTTCCCAAAATACCCCTGACTTGAAAACCTCATAACTTGAGTTCTACAAATCAGATGGAAGACTTCTAGTACAATTTAGAAAGCTAAGATCATGAGGAACAACTTCCATGTTGGCCAAAAGTTCATCGGAAACATCCTTCTAGGTCAAAAATAGCTTTGAAGTCAGATGATTTTCACAGACAAATTTCAGTGGCATCTGAGGACTTGTAACTTGTCTGGACCATAACTTGGGTTTTATAACTCCCCTTGAGGACTTCTAGTACTCAAATTAAAGGTATTAAGATGCTCTACAAGTTTCATGTTAGCCAAAGATCCATTTGAGACTTGTACCTTGACTTATGTGGCCTTGAAGTTAGGCACTAAACAGGGGATTTTGCACTGAAACCCTAACTTAGCAACTTCCCACACTCTTGATTCTTCTTGATTTGATCTTGGAACAACACCACAAATGCCTTATCACATCATTTAATGAACTCCATGAGCTAAAAGTAGGCTTTGTTACTCTTCAATTGTCCAGTTGACCTAGAACTGATCCAGATGAAACCCTAATTGTTTGCACCTCAACTGTGGCTCTTGCATTTGACACAATGACTTGATTAAACTCTCCCATGGCCCTCTAGGCATTCTATGAGCTTCATACACATCCCCTTCTCACATTTAAAACTTTACAACCCTCTGATGTTCTTCATTTGATCCTCAAGTTAGGAGAAGATTCACACTCAAACATCTAAGCCCTTAGGCATTCAAACCACCTTCTGATAACTTTGACCACTCCTCAATCTTGAATGAGACCTCTTGCTAGGCTTCTTTTGACAAGAATAACACTTGATCCCCTGCTATATGAATGATAACATGATATGAAAATGATATAACTATGCAAATGCTAATGCAATGAAACATAAACCAGGTAAGAACAAGGTTGAGCAAATTTTAGGGTGCAACACACGGATAGCAATCACCGTCAACACGGGTAACAATTCTGTCAGCACAGATAACAATCACCGTCAACACGGGTAACAATTCCGTCAACACGGATAACAATCACCGTCAACACGGGTAACAATTCCGTCAACACGGATAACGATTCCGTCAACACGGGTCAAGATAGGTAAAATCTTCGTCAACACGGGTAAGGATCTCCGTCAACACGGGTCAAGATAGGTAAAATCTTCGTCAACACGGGTAAGGATCTCCGTCGACCCGGGTAAAATCTTTGTCCATCACAGGTAACATCTCCATCAACACGGGTAACAATTTTAAGATTTTCAAAACTGTTGTACGGCGATCTGAAGAATACTTTACTGGGGAATACGAAAAACTTAACCAAACAACTCTGTGGGGAAAAACTCTACTGGGGAAATCACTAGTGATAACTCCAAAAGTTTAAACAATGAAATCTTTTAATGCTGACGTAACAGCAACCTGAGAAAAAAATTCCGCTGGGGAAGAAGAGAAACTTAACCAAGCAACTCTGTTAGGGGAACATGCGACGGGACGAACGTTATCATCAACTATCTCACGCTGAGAATTTGAATATCTAGAAATCCTTCCGAGCAAGAATCTCACTCCTCTACAGGGAATAACACCTAAAAACAAATAGGTAACCAACCTGGCTTATGTTTCAAAATGCGTATGTTTGACAATGGCGTAATGCTCCATACGGCATGGAAGTGCTACGCGTTTGGGTGGATGCAAATATGATGATATATGCACAATGCAAAGATGCCAAGAGGTGCTTCAGCAAAATAAATGTTGAAGACAAAACCAAATCCACTGGGGATAACCAGGTACCACAGACATATTCCAGCAAAATAAATACTGGACAGGTGAAACCAACTCCGCTGGGATAACCATCCTGTTGGGGAATGGCTCACAAGCTTGAAATTACGAACTCTGCTGAGGATGATCATCCTGACGAAAGAATGACAACCTGCTGGGGAGAAGGAAAAACAGTCCTGCGCGGGGATAATCCTTCTGAACCAAAGACGACTTGGTTATATTCTGCGGGAGTTACCCATGCTGGGGATTGAGTGTGTACATACTCATTGTTGGGAATGCACCTTCTATTAGGGACATCAAGATCCACTGAGGATACTCTCTTGGCAACTTTCCTGGGGATACTCTCTTGGGGAGGAAAACCCCACATCCAGTAGGGATAAGTACCATCTCAACTCTCTCTGGGATAAGACGTGACTTCCATCGGCTGAGGAGCGATACAATCACTATGTCACAGGACTCTGGCTGGGGAAACACAAATTCCTTGACCGTTTTCTTCAAAGGTGAGAACCCTGCAAAACACAAACGAGACAGAACAAATCTACACAACAAGATCTATCCCGTTTAGTATCTGTGACATTTGTTCAGTCAATTCGAAGTTTTAGCAATTATTGGCAAGGGCCAGCAAGTTTATGTACATGCAAGTTCATCGAAAACATCGGCGTTTTTCACAAACAAAACAGTAAAAAACAAGCATCAAGTACTGTAAAGAACACAAACAAAACAGCAAAGAGCCAGCATCAAGTACTGAATAACATGCTTTATTGACAACGGGCCCGTAAATAGGGAAAATTTTGTACACTGGATGCAACTTCTAAAAAGAGGAAGTTACGCACAAGCAAATACAAATATCACAGAAGTACAAAGAAAATTTGTATACATGTCGGCAACGTAGTACAGACAAACACCATGAGCTGATCCTCCTATGACTCGCCTGACTCTGACGCTTTCCCGATACTCGATCTTCGGTAGAGATTGTTTTGGATATACGACCCTCAGGTACTCCCAAACTACTAAGCAACGCAGTATCAAACTCGGACCGCAGTCATTTGCTTTTCAAATCCCTAACTTTTGCGTGAACCGCCCTGTGCGGGTTTTCAATTCACCGGGATACCCTTTTTTGCCGAAGTCGCCTTCTCAGGTTTTCAACTTCGCGGGTGTACATCTTTTTTAATTTTATCCCTAACTTTTGCCCGAACCTTTTATTCCTTTTTTTATGGTTCGCCGGGATGCCCCATTTTTGCCTGGACTCTCTTTTTTCTGTCCAGCGGGTCTCTTTAAGCAAAGTATTTTTTAACTGTGTCAGAGTTCACAGGGGATGTAAAATCCTCACCATCCATGGTGGATAACAATAAGGCTCCTCCAGAGAAAACCTTTCTAACGACATATGGACCTTCATAGTTGGGAGTCCATTTGCCCCTGTGATCTGATTGTGGTGGGAGAATCTTTTTCAGCACAAGATCGCCCGTCTGAAAGCTTCGAGGACACACCTTCTTATCATAAGCTTTCTTCATCCGGCTTTGGTACAGCCGACCATATGCTAGAGAAGCCAATCTCTTCTCATCCATTAAACTGAGCTGATTCAGTCTATCTTTCACCCATTCCGCCTCATCAAGTTGGACATCGCGCAAAACCCTCAAAGAAGGAATCTCAACCTCCAATGGTAGGACAGCCTCCATACCATATACCAGTGAAAAAGGAGTTGCCTCGGTTGATGTGCGTACCGTCGTACGATAACCGTGCAAAGAAAAAGGCAACATCTCATGCCAGTCCTTGTAGGTCACAACCATCTTATGAACGATCTTCTTTATGTTTTTATTGGCCGCTTCAACAGCGCCATTCTTCTTGGGCCGATAAGGAGAAGAGTTGCGATGTTCAATCTTTAAATTCTGGCACAATTCCTTCATCATCTTATTATTCAAATTCGAACCGTTGTCAGTGATAATCTGCTCCGGGATTCCATATCTGCAGATAATATCCTTCTTGATAAATCTGGCTACCACCTGCTTGGTAACATTAGCATACGATGCCGCTTCAACCCATTTGGTGAAGTAATCAATAGCTACCAAGATAAAACGATGTCTGTTGGATGCCGTGGGCTCAATTTTTCCAATCATATCAATCCCCCACATGGAAAAAGGCCAAGGTGACGACATAACATTCAGAAGGCTCGGAGACACATGAATCTTGTCCGCATAAATCTGGAATTTATGACACCTCTTTGCAAACTTGAAACAATTTGTTTCCATTGTCATCCAGTAATACCCTGCTCGTAATAACTTTCTCGTCATTGCATGTCTGCCGGCATGCGTGCCAAATGTACCCTCGTGGATCTCTTCCATGAGCAACTTAGCCTCTTTCTCATCCACACACC
This sequence comes from Lathyrus sativus, assembly GCA_963859935.3. NCBI lineage: Eukaryota > Viridiplantae > Streptophyta > Magnoliopsida > Fabales > Fabaceae > Lathyrus > Lathyrus sativus. The sequence continues at coordinate 179,820,891 of OZ012740.1, read as the reverse complement.
GCAACAACACCAAGTCATGGTTTCTCTTGTACAAAACACCATCCGGATTCAAATAGAAGTTGCCAGCCAATCTCCTAAGAGTCTTCTGAATATCATAATACCACGGTTTGCCATCGGAAGCTTCCTCAATGGCGAATATGAAAGCGGGCCTATCAAGGCGAGAGATAACTATCCTGGGAGCCTCATTCCAGAAGTTAACTTTATACATTGAAGACAACGTCGCGAGAGCGTCTGCCATCTGATTTTCTGCTTGTGGTACATGGTGCAATTCCACCTTGTCAAAGAAAGGTAACAACCTTCTTGCATAATTCATATAGGGTATCATATTGGGCTGACGAGTCTCCCACTCTCCCTTGATCTGGTTCACAACTAGAGCCGAGTCTCTGTGCACGTCGATATTTTTAATTCTCAGATCAATAGCTTCTTCAAGACCCATAATGCACGCTTCATATTCGGCCTCATTGTTGGTAACTGGAAAGGTCAATCTGGCAGTGAATGGGATGTGCAACCCATGGGGAGTAGTAATGATTTCCCCTATTCCACTTCCATATGAATTAACGGCACCGTCAAATATCAATTGCCATTTGGAACCCAACTCTGGACCTTCATCAGGCAACGGCTCTTCACAGTCCTTCATTTTTAAGTACATGATATCCTCGTCAGGAAAATCAAACCTCATCGGCTAGTAATCATCAATTGGCTGCTCAGCTAGGTACTTTGACAGAACGCTACCTTTAATAGCCTTTTAAGAAACATATTGAATATCGTATTCTGTCAGTACCATCTGCCATCGGGCAATCCTTCCGGAAAGTGCTTGCTTTTCAAACACGTATTTGATCAGATCCATCTTTGAAATTAGCATGGTTGTATAATTTAGCATGTATTGCCTTAAACGTTTGGCAGCCCATGCTAGTGCACAACACGTCTTTTCGAGCATTGAGTAACGGGACTCACAATCTGTGAACTTTTTACTCAAGTAATAAATCGCAAGCTCTTTACGTCCAGTCTCGTCATGTTGACCGAGAACACAACCCATGCTTTTCTCAAGAACCGTCAAATACATAATCAATGGTCTCCCGGCTACTGGGGGTATCAATATTGGAGGTTCCTACAAATATTCTTTTATTTTTTCAAACGCCTTTTGACAATCTTCATTCCAGGTCACAGCCTGATCTTTTTTCAATAACTTGAATAATGGCTCGCACGTGGCCGTTAGATGAGATATGAACCGGGCAATGTAGTTCAGTCTCCCTAAAAAACCACGAACCTCTTTTTCTGTTTTCAGCATTGGCATTTCTTGTATTGCTTTTATCTTAGCAGGATCAACCTTAATTCCTTTTTCGCTAACAATAAACCCCAATAGCTTACCAGATCTCACCCCGAAGGTGCACTTGTTAGAATTCAGCCTCAGCCTGAATTTCCTAAGCCTCTTGAACAATTTCAGAAGATTGACCAGATGCTCTTCCTCCGTATGGGATTTGGCAATCATATCGTCAACATAGACTTCGATCTCTTTATGCATCATATCATGAAAGAGTGTTGTCATAGCTCGCTGATATGTTGCCCCGGCGTTCTTCAAACCAAAGGGCATCACTTTGTAGCAGAACGTTCCCCACGGGGTGATAAAAGTTGTTTTCTCCATATCCTCCAGCATCATCTTTATCTGATTATAGCCCAAAAAGCCGTCCATGAAGGAAAACACGGAGAATTGAGCGGTGTTGTCGACCAGCACATCAATATGAGGAAGCGGAAAGTCGTCTTTTGGGCTCGCCCTATTCAAATCTCGATAGTCCATGCACATCCGCACCTTACCATATTTCTTTGGTACAGGTACTATATTGGCAACCCATGAGGGATAAGTTGTAACAGCCAGAAAACCGGCGTCCCACTGTTTATAAACTTCCTCTTTAATTTTCACAGCCATATCTGGTCTGGTTCTTCTGAGTTTTTGCTTAACCGGCGGACATTCCTCACGCAATGGAAAACGATGAACCACCATATCAGTATCCAACCCAGGCATGTCTTCATAAGACCAAGCAAAGATATCAATATACTCTCGAAGCATCTCGATCAAACTTTGCTTGATATCGCTTTGCAGTGCAGCCCCTATCCGGATATTCCTGACAACCTCTTCGGACCCCACGTTGATAATTTCAATTTCCTCCTGATGAGGCAGAATGATTCTCTCTTCTTGTTTCAAAATTTGAGTCAGCTCTACTGATAAGTCATTATCCTCAACAATCTCTTCTTCTGCTTGAAATATCGGGTGCTCGAAGTCGAAGTGGGTCATAGGAAGTTCATGATCGGTGTCATCTGAAATGTGAATCATGCAATGAGAATGGTTAAATGTTTCAAATAATGCAAACAAAGCACATAACCACGTTGCCATTTTATTGTTAAAGCAAAAACAGGAAAAACAAAGATCACAAAATTTTCATGAGAAAAACGCTTTTATTAATGATTAAACAAAGCACACACATAAGCAGGTAGCCTTGAAAACAGAATCACTATGCCCCGGGTAGGACACAGGATTATACAATAATCGAGAAAACAAATCATTACTATTTTGTAGTCACTTGGACAAGTTCCTGGATAGACCAGTTGCATAGGCTCTGTCCTGGCACGCTGGGCTTGATCCACGAGTCCATATCGCAGTCACTATCTCTGTCTTCAGCATCAGAAACAGCATTAATCGTTTCATAACAGACTCCACCTGGAGTGATCACCACTGGCCCTTTGAACTTTGGCACGCCTGATGTGGAAGGTGACGACGTCGGGCGATACCCCAACCCAAACTTGTCCATCTTGACAGGAATTTCCAAGACTTGGCCCCATCCTTTGGTTGCTCCAGCCTGAACCACTGCCTGAGCGTCTTTGTATGAAGACATGGCCACATCTGGCCCTTTGCTGGGGACATGAGACTTGTCCTTAATCTGCAATCCTTCAAAGGCTTGGCATGGCGTCTCATGGATCTCCCCATCCACTTCGACGTACTTGAATGACGAAAGATGACTAACCAGAATGTCCTCCTCTCCGCAAATAGTAACAACACTGTCACCGACCATGTATTTAAGCTTCTGATGCAGCGTGGACGTCACAGCCCCTGCAGAATGTATCCATGGTCGCCCAAGTAAACAGCTGTAAGCTGGATGTATATCCATGATGTAGAACACAGTGTCAAACACTTCTGGCCCGACCTGGAGTGGCAACGTTATGGACCCAAACACCGACCTTCTGGTCCCATCAAAAGCTATCACGACCAAGTCACTTGGCGTGCATATGATTCCTCGGATATCTAGCTTCATCATAGCCTTCTTAGGCAAAACATTCAAAGATGATCCAGTGTCTACAAGAACGTGCGACATAACAGTGCCCCGACATTCCACTGAAATGTGCAAAGCCATATTATGATCCCGACCTCTAGGCGTCAAATCAAAGTCAGTAAATCCCAGGTTGTGTCCGGCATTCACATGCGCCAGTACCCCCTCAAGCTGATTGACAGATACTTCCTGAGGTACAAAAGATGTGTCCAAGACTTTCAACAAGGCATTCCGATGAGCCTCTGAACAAAGCAATCAAGATAGTATTGAAATTTTGGAGGGCGTCTGCTGCAAGTGCTCCACAATCTTATAGTCGCTTTTGCGAATTAACCTCATAAACTCTTCTACGTCCTTGATCGATGTTTCTTTCTCTTTCGCCTGGGAAGGTCCTCCTTCATTCACTTTGGCGTTGCCTTTAGCAATCCTCTCAGCCTCAGTTCCAGGTGAAGTGAAAATTCTACCACTGCGGGTCATGCCTCCCGCTCCAACAAGATTGCCCACTGCCCCTGCCGGCTGGCTATCCACCTTAATCTTTTCCCCATTGCAAAAAGCTTCCAACCCATAATTCCATGGAATGGCTTTCTTACTTTCATAAGGAATGGGCCCTGCTTTCGTTATCGTGATAGTTGGCCGCTTGGCGGGCGCTGATATCGTAATAGTCTTTCGTGGAATTGTAATTGTTGCGACCTCACCCTGCTTTTCAAATCTTACCTCACCAGGTTTCTCAACAGCAGTACGGTCGAATTGCAAAGTTTCCTCATCAATCATGGCCTGAATACCTCTCTTCAAATCAATACAGCCCTCTGGTCGGGTCCAACAATCCAAATAGTACTCATCACATCCAGGGAAGACCCCTCCTTTTAACAATCTGCCTTTAACATAGCTTAAAGGCATCTTCAGATCATTTACGTCCATAACCAAATCCAAATCTTCTTCTGTCAGAATAGCATTCGCTCCATAATTCGGCATTGGTTGATGTACAATGTTGGGACCATCATGAATGAAGTTAATGACCTTACTATCAATCAAATCTTGGACTTTGTGTTTAAAAGCATGACAACTCTCGATATCATGTCCGGGTGCCCCAGAATGAAATTCACAATGCTTACTAGCATCATACCCGTAAGGAAGCGCTCCTGTGGGTGGGTCCAATGTTCTCTTTTCAACTAGATTCAAACTTAACAGCGTTTGAAGCAGTTCTGCATACGTTGACGGAGGTGTATCAAATACCCTCTTTGGCTTCCCATTCTGAACCCTTCTCTGAGCAGGATTATGCCTTTGTTGCTGCTGCTGTTGTTGTTGTGGTTGTTGTCATTGTTGAGGTATAGGGATCGTCACACTAGCAACATGTTGTTAAATATACTGATTATTACCTCTACCTCGTCCTCGACCACCATACACTGCGATGGCGTCTCCTTGTCTTCTACCACCAAAGACCTTCTTTACACCTCCAGCTGAGGTCGATTCAGCGGCTTGAATCTTACCAATTTTAATGCCATTTTCAATCCGTTCTCCCATGAGTATCATGTCAGAGAAACTACCCATCGAGCAATTAAGCAATTTATCATAATACATCCTAGAGAATGTTCCAACAAAAATATCAATCAATTCCCTTTCAACCATATGTGGGTGTACCCTTGCCGCCAGATCACGCCAACGCTGGGCATACTCCTTGAAACTCTCCCCATTCTTTTGTGAAAGACTTTGAAGCTGGACCCTATTTGGCGCAAGGTCACTGTTGTATTGGTAGTGTCTGACGAAAGCATCCGCCAATTCTTTCCAACTTCCGATCTGTGCAGGCTCTAGTCCCATGTACCATTCCAGCGATGGTCCTGACAAACTATCTTGGAAAAAATGCATAAGCATCTTCTCATCATCAGAGTAAGCAGACATCCTCCAGTAATATGAATGCACAGGAACCTGTGGGCATGTATCCCCTTTATATTTATCGAAAGTGGGAGCTTTGAACTTCAATGGCACCCTCAGCCCAGGAACCAGCCCCATGGTGGCCATGTCCAAACCTGCATAATTTTGATTGGCTATACCTCTTATGTGTTCCTCTAGCATTTTAATCCTTCGATCATTATCAGTGGGACCTTCAAAACCCATGCCTTGCCCAGAAAAGGCATCTTCCTGACGATCTCTGTCCCAGTACGGACCCTCGTTACCATACCCGTCATAAGCAGCATTACGACCATATCCTTGTTGATTAAAGTTAGGACCACGTCCTCTATTACCAAATCCTTGATTAGCCCCGCCTGGTCCGAAACCAACATTGAAAGGACCCATCCTAGCACCATTGGTATTCACATTGCCAAACCCAGCATTGTCGAAGCCATTATTACCATAACCTTGATTGTTATCGCCATACCCTCTGTTGCCGAAGCCTTGATTATTAAAGCCATCATTGCCATCCTGATTGCCAAAGCCAAAACCCTGATTGTTGTCACCAAAACCATTATTGATACCAACGTTCCTGTTGGTTTCCACGTTCTCATTGCCATTATCAGCATTTCCGTTACCAGCGTTGCCGTTGCCATTACCAGTACCAGTCTCACCAGCATTTGGTACCACTTCCTCCCTGCGAGGGGTCTCAACACAAACAGAGTTATATTCAGTATTACCAGCCGCTCGCGCCAGCAGCGGTTGCACCAGAGTTTGAAGATGTTCCTGGCCCTTGGCCACAGCCTCCATAGCCTGCATGAATTAGGCCAACCTATCCCGGATCTCCTACATCTCAGCTTGTACCTGATCCATGATCTTCTTACTGTTGCTTCTTGTAGCGTACCAGTGAGTTCTCTGTTCGTCAATCTTGAAACAACCTGAAAGACGCAGGAGATAAGATTCGAGCTCAAAAAAGGTACCTGCCATGCAATATGAAGATGCAAATGCACACATGTAAATATGCAACAGGTTAATTCCCCCCCCCCCCTGATTCTAGTTCCGGAGAAGAAGCCATAATGACAATGGAGTCCCAAGTAAGCAAGCGCAGAATCAGAAACCTCATACATAAACAAATGCCAAGAGGCAGAGTACAAAGGTAAAACCGAATACAACTGAAAAGACCTCAGCCAACAAGCCTGGCGATGGTCAAAATACAAGCACGAATAACATACTACAAGAGAAAAACAAAGATAAATCAGGATGGATGGCGCGCTCGAACATCTCCCAATAGCCTTAACATCTCCGGATGACCTGGTCTGGAGAGCAGTTCCTGTATCAGTAATGCGTGTCGCCTAACAGTGGATCTCAGCTTTTTGGCATCCTCTACACAAGCTCCCTTGCCAAAACACTCATCAAGCTTGCATCTCCTGAAGCCAGCCTTCAGTTCACAACCCCTCATTTCTTTGACCATGTTGCTCACTCTAAACTCAGTGTCACGTCTAAGAGATGCCTCTTCAGCAATCTTCGCATCCTTAGCGCTGAACTGCTCCTCTAACCGGGAAATCTGCAGCTTCAACTCATCTTCACGCTCCTTCCGGCTAGTAAGCGTGGCATTCCACAAAAATTCCCATTTGGAAAGTCGAGAATAAGCCTTGTTCAGAAGCTCTTTCTTAGTAGCAAGCACACTACTAACACCATTCAGGGCTACTCCCACCTTCTCTCTCCTGTTGGTCTCTTCAGTCAAATCTGAACCCAACCTATTAATCATCTCAGTCTGCTTCTTCAAAGTGAAGGTTGCCTCACTCTTCTCATGTCGAAGCTGGAAAATCTCTTTCTCTAACTCTTCATTTGCTCTTTGCAATTCTTCCTTTTCAGCCAACAGCTTGTTATACTTCTCAATCTCTACTGAAGTAGGTTCCTCAATCACCGGAAGATACAAAGGCTCTACAGCAGGATATGGCATTAAAGACTTTTCAACTCTTTCATGGATCTAGAGCCGATAAGGATTATAAGCTCGACTGTCACTCTTGCCAAGCAATGTCTTTCCTCTTCTGTGAACATTACCCCAAGCATGCCTCAATCTGACCAAAACATCTCCATCTAATAAACCCGTGAGATATAGAGATTCCTGTATCTCGTCTTCAACCGGAGAGTCCCTCAAAGCATAGCCAAATTGTCTCACAAGCAGAGAAGGGTTATAGTTAATACAACCTTTCTGTCCAATCAAAGGAACGTTCGGAAAGCCACTGCAACTATATATAATATTCACTCCGAGCAGGTTCCGATCAAACCAAACAATGTTCTCAGCATACAATCCATTCAATCGGGAAGACCAATCTAAAGTACCAGCAGTATCAACAAAAGGTCCCGTCTTAGGAAAATGTCCCTGAAACCCCCTGTATAGAAGAGGTACACAGCAAGAAACATTCTTTCCCCGACGCTTCTCATTCTTATAGTGAATAGAATGATAAACGTCACCCAAGAGAGTAGGCACCAGATTCTTCAAGGCAAAAATAAAGAAAGCATCTGAGTCAACAAAATCAGGCAAGTTGGGGAACAATACAATCCCATAAATGCAAACAGCCAGAATAGCATTGAAGACAATCCAACATCCATCCTTCGCACACTGCGTAGCCTTCTCAACCAAGCAAGAAAGATCAAAACCATAAGCTCCATTCAGCTTGACCAAACCTCCGGGGAACTCAGAAGCATCTAAACTGACAATCTCAGCAAGCTTAGCCAACTCAGGCTCAGTATCCTCGTGAATAAAAGGCATCTGATCTAACACAGGCACACCCAGCATATCAGAATACTCCTCCAAAGTAGGGGCCAAAATAAAATCAGGGAACAAGAAGCATCTCAACTGAGGCTCGTAAAACTGCATCAAGGTATATAATCCAATCATCTCAAACACAGAAGGTCTGCACAACAAACTGAGCAGTTTCCCATAAGACTCTCTAAACTCAGCCCTCACTCTCTGATCTGCTAGAGCAACCAACCGCAAGAAGGAACTGATATCTAGAGAAGGCAACCTGTAAGCAATTGTCCTCTTCATGGACTCCATGTCTGGCAAGAAGAACACTAGAATCTAAGGGGAAAAAGCACACCTGCAACATAAATACACGTTAATGAAATGCAAACATGGAAATGCAAATGCATATGCAGACAGGGGATCAAGTGCAGTGCTGAAGAACTGTGTTGTGCTGTACTGCAACTTGAGAACCATCAGATCTTCTCCTCAAACCAAACCAACCACAAAAGAAACCTCACAACCAATTCTCACTGACAGAGACAAACCAGGTGTTCTGAGGCCAGAGTTTTCCTGCAAAAAGACCCACCTACCCCTCACAGGTATGTACTTAACTCGCAGATGAGGTACGACATCCTATGCGGTCATCAGCGTCATAGACTTTCAAGAGCGATGATACGATACCCAGAAGGTGTGGCATCATCGTCCCTTGAAGAGGCCTCACTTAGCCGAATCCCAAATGATAGGTCCCCAGAGTCGACAACCCTCAAATCCAACAACCTGTCGAGCCCAAAGGGCCAGGCAAGATGCCATCAAAGAGAATCTCGTCTGAGTGCAGATTTCGTAGCTAGCTGGTGCAAGCAAAGCAAGCAGGCTAACCACTACTCTCTACTTTTAAGTCTATATGCACTCAAGCCCAGGTCCGGCTTATCTCTCAAACTAACCCTCTACCCCTAGCACAATAACAATAATATATAGTACTGAAAATAAAGACAGAAAGATAAATAAATACAAAACCCCAGACGGGCAAACAAGCGCTAGGATTGACTCGCATAGGGAACCATTGGAGTCCCCAGCAGAGTCGCCAGCTGGTGCTACTGCGAAAATCGGCGCCGGCCATGACAGAAGAGTCGCCACTGTGTGTTATTTATCCCAGAAGAGGGAAAGGAAACGCTCAGAGAAAACCTAACGCAAAGAGGGAAAGGAATGTTCATCGCAACCAAATCCTGGATTCGGGAGTCGGTTACACAAGGGGAAGGTATTAGCACCCCTCACGTCCGTCGTACTCGACGGGATCCACGCTTGTTTTCTATCTAAGGGTGTGTTTATCTATCTACTCTAAAGGTCTGGTCTAAGAGGAAAAGAAAACGACTCGGACAAGTATCGCACTTTATGCCTACGTATTCCCGTCTGGAACGAGAAATCAGAGTCAATGTAGTTCGCCTAACTACGGGTTATGCGGGAAGGTTGCTCGCCGAGATATCGCATCTCGTGCCTACGTACTTTCATACGGCATGAAAGATCAGAGCAAACGTAGTTCGGGCTACGGAAGACACAAGTTTTTCTGACAATTTTTTATCTCCTTATGAAAGGGTTTTCCAAATTAAGGGTCCAAGAGGACAAAAATAGAGTTTGAATGTTTGTTTGAGTCTTTTACGAAAGAACTGTTTTTTAGGATGTTCACAATCTCCGTCGCACTAGAGACTATGACCCAAGAGTGAACGCTTCGTATGTCACCCAAAGGGTACCACACTAAACATCCAGATTACTGGAGAGAGACCCTCCACCAACCTTTTCCCAGATAGCTTAAGGCTCGTAACTTACGACTTCAATTAACCTTATTACTGTATTTTTGAATTGTTTTGAGATGAGAAGAGAAAGACGCCCTAAAACTATGGTTGAAAGGGAATATACCTACAGTTATCATGCATGGTTTAAAAACCTAATGTCTGTCATAATTCCCTCTTGCACAGAGGAAATCAGAGACCCTAGGGGAAAACAGTAAAAGAAAGCAAGCAGTAAACAGTAAACAGTAAAATGCATGCTATGCAACAGTACAAGCGAGGCAAGGGAGTCCTGCTCAACCTCAAACCTAAGAAAACAACATGCAAGGGGAGACAAGCTCCACCTCAAACCTAAAGGTAAGCAACACAAGCAAACAGACAATACAACAAAAGAAAAATAGATGAAGCAGCCCAAGCAGCAGCAACAATCTTCTACAGACAACAACTTCAACCTTTAACAGCAGCTCTGGTCAGCAAAATTGAATTGACAGCAAAGTTGACAGCAAAGAGTCTTCATCTTCAAGTTAGCTCCTATCTTCAAGCTTCTTCAATTCTTCATCTTCAAACTCTAGCAAGCTCCACAAGAAGAGAAATCATCATTGAGATCAAATTACAATGCTAGGAAACCTGATGAAGACCAAAGGAATTCATCAGGAACCAACATTGGAAAGAAAGTGCATCCCCAAAGTTATACTCATTAAGGCATGCCACTCATCCCTCCAAAGGAGAGCTGGGCTTCCTTAAGAGGACTTTGCATCATGGTATGAGGATAGAAGCAAAACATGCATTCTATTTTTGAGGAAAAGAAAAGAACTAGTTCTAATGGCTCTTCCTAAAACCCTAATCTTATAAACTTCTAAAAAAGCTCCTAAAAGAGAAAGAAAGCTCCAAATTATGCTCCACAAGCCAATCCATAGCAGCTACAAGATGTCCAGCACCTCCTCCAAAAATGAAACCAAGCTCTTCAAGCTCCAAAGCCACCAACAAGATCAAACAAGGCAAGGCACCAAAGAAGGAACACCAAAAGCAACACCTACTTGCAAATTCTATCTAAAATAGAAAACTAAGTTGTAAAAATCTAAGAAATTTCATAAGGGAACATGCATGTCTCAACATTATTGGGTTCAAATATCAAAGCCTAAATCAACTTCTAGGTCCACTAAATAAATCCTAAGTTGAAATGTGTCAAGATAAACCATAAGTTGGGAAGGCTCTAAACATCTCACCTAAAACAGAACCTACAATTGTTGAAAAATTCTAATAAAAATCCTAAGGGAGCATGCAAATCTATCCTATAAAATACTCAAAAATCAAATTCAGAAACCAAACCAAATGCTCAAACCAAAATCAACAATGCAGATAGGCAATTATGCAAAATTAAAGAAATAACATAAAAGGGAAAAATGCAAATTAAATTGAAAAATGCAAGAAAATGCAATTTATTGATCCCAGAAAATCACAAATTTAATCAGGACCATGGACATATTTTTAAAATATTTTTTTGATCAAAGATGAAATTATTATGATTTTTGGAATCAATATGCATTAAAATAAAATCAAAAATGATTAAAAGAAAACAAAAACCAGGAAATAATGTGGCGCGTTGGATGCAATGACCAATCAAGGAATCTAGCGCTCAGGAGCTTGCCAGCACATTAGTGAAACTCTGCGTTTCACTAAGTCAAAAAGTCAGCAAAATGAAACATGTCACAGCCGTGGGATGAGAGGAACAAGTCAAGCTTGAAACGAGATCCAACGTCTCTGAGGTTATCTTCTCCAATTCAAATGTCAAATGGAGGGAATTCAGTGTGGTGGCCGGAGAAGACCTCCGGTCGTCTTCTCCGGGGAGCAGGTGTTCACAGGTAGCCAAATAACATCAAACCTTATATCGAAATGCTCAGAATCTCACAAGGATCTCAGATATCCTATCCAAATTATCTAACTCTCATCAGGTTTTAAAACATGCTCCAAGTTTCAGAGATCACATCCAAATTGATCATCACCAAATCATAATTCAATTGCATGGAAATGATCCTCACACTTCCTAGATTAACCTGATCTATCCAAATCACATTGAAACCTTAAGATCAAGCTAAATCGTGTCCAAACAGAAATTGCACTTCAACCTAAATTGTCTCTAATTGCTTCAATTTTGATCCAAAAACGATCTATGTCTCAACTAGATCCTAACCACATGCACAACATGAACTACATTTCCCTAGAATTGTGAGAAATTTGAAGGTTACATACCTGGTGTAGATCTATGCACAAACGTAGTTAGAGCACGATTCAGCCTTCAAAACTCTCCAGAATTACTCAAGGATGCAAGAGAAAGATGTTGTAAGCTTCAATTTGATCTGAATTGGCTTGGAAATGAAATCACGATTTCAACTTGCTCCCTTGCAATTCCAACTGCTATCTCTGATTCCACCACGAAATGAGCTCCAACCTCAGTCTAGAATCATCAAATGACTTATATAGAGTGTGTCTATGGGCTTTTTGAGTCCAATCCAAGCCCAAATCAGCAATTTCAATTTTCTGTTTTCTCTTCAAAATCTCCATGTGACAGTCGCGAATTTTGCCATGGAGCTTGCTCTAGAAGCTTCTAATCACTTGCACAATGCATTGTGAATGCAATGGGACCAAAAGGAACACTTGAAATGCCTTGGTGAGTGGTTTGGTCATGTAACTTGCATATGAAGAAACCAAATGATAACTTGTGAAATTCTGCCCTAACTCAAAAATCTACCAATGTCATTGTACTTGAAATGGTATTTCCAATCAAAATGAGCATTTACTTGACATGTTTTGGTCACTTAACCATTAATTTGAATTTTTCAACTTTGAATCCTTTTAAAATCTTCCTTTTTAAGCCATTTCAAACCAAATCTTGATATGAGTCCAATCAATTCATCATGACTTCTTGGTTAGCCTAAAAACCACATTTTGAAAAAGTTCCATGTTGAACAAAAATCCATTTGACAAGTGCAAGTTGGATATTTTGACCTATGATTGAAAATGGCCTATAATCTCACTATCCCAAAATACCCCTGACTTGTAAACCTCATAACTTGAGTTCTACAAATCAGATGGAAGACTACTAATACAATTTAGAAAGCTAGGATCATGAGGAAAAACTTTCATGTTGGCTAAAAGTTCAGGTGAAATCTCCTTCTATGTCAAAAATAGCTTGGAAGTCAGATGATTTTCACAGACAAATTTCAGAGGCATCTGAGGACTTGTAACTTGTCTGGACCATAACTTGAGTTCTATAGATCCACTTGAGGACTTATAGTACTAAAATTAAAGGTATTGAGATGCTCTACAAGTTTCATGTTGGCCAAAGATCCGTTTGAAACTTGCATCTTGACTTATATGGTCTTGAAGTTAGGCACTAAACAGGGGATTTTACACTGAAACCCTAATTTAGCAACTTCCCACACTCTTGACTCTTCTTGACTTGATCTTGGAACAACACCACAAATGTCTCATCATTTAATTTCATGAACTCCATGACCTAAAAGTAGGCTTTGATACTCTTCAATTGCACAGTTGACCTAGGATTGACCCAGATGAAACCCTAATTGCTTGCACCATAACTATGGCTCTTGCATTTGACACAATGACTTGATTGAGCTCTCCCATGGCCCTCTAGGAAATCTATGAACTCCATACACATCCTCTTCTCATATTCAACACTTCACATCCCTCTGATGGTCTTCAGTTGATCCTCAAGTTTGGAGAAAATCTTCATGCAAGCATCTAAACCCTTAGGCACTCAAACCACCTCCTGATGACCTTGATAACTTCTCAATCTTTAATAAGACCTCTTGCTAGGCTTCTCTTGATAAGAATCACACTTGATCCCCTTCTATATGAATGATATCATGATATGCAAATGATATAACTATGCAAATGTTAATGCAATGAAACATAAACTAAGTAAGGAAAGAGATTGGCAAATTTTGGGGTGCAACACATACCCCTTGCTGGGAATGCACCTTCTGTTGGGGACATCAAGATCCACTGAGGATACTCTCTTGGCAGCTTTCCTGGGGATGCTCTTTTGGGGAGGACAACCCTACATCCAGTAGGGATAAGTGCCATCTCAACTCTCTCTAGGATAAGATGTGACTTTCATCTGCTAAGGAGTGATACAATCACTATGTCACGGGACTCTGGCTGGGGAAACACAAATTCCCTAACTGTTTGCTTCAAAGGTGAGAACCCTGCAAAACACAAACGAGACAGAACAAATCTACACAACAAGATCTATCCCAGTTAATATATGTGACATTCGTTCAGTCAATTCGAAGTTTTAGAAATTATTGGCAAGGGCCAGCAAGTTTATGTACATTCCAGTTCATCAAAAAAAACATCGGCGTTTTTCACAAACAAAACAGTAAAGAACAAGCATCAAGTACTGAATAACATGCTTTATTGACAACGGGCCTGTAAATAGGCAAAATTTTGTACACTGGATGCAACTCCTGAAAAGAGGAAGTTACGCACAAGCAAATACAAATATCACAGAAGCACAAAGAAAATTTGTATACATGTTGGCAACGTGGTACAAACAAACACCATGAGCTGATCCTCCTATGACTCGCCTGACTCTGATGCTTTCCCTATACTCGATCTTCGGAAGAGATTGTTTTGGATATACGACCTTCAGGTACTCCCAAACTACTAAGCAACGCAGTATCAAACTCGGACCGCAGTCATTTGCTTTTTCGAATCCCTAACTTTTGCGTGAACCGCCCTGTGCGGGTTTTCAATTCACCGGGATACCCTTTTTTGCCAAAGTCGCCCTTTTCAGGTTTTCAACATCGCGGGTGTACATCTTTTTTCAATTTTATCCCTAACTTTTGCCCGAACCTTTTATTCATTTTTATTGTTCGCCGGGATGCCCCATTTTTGCCTGGACTCTCTTTTTCTGTCCAGCGGGTCTCTTTAAGCAAAGTATTTTTTAACTGCGTCCGAGTTCACAGGGGATGTAAAATCCTCACCATCCGTGGTGGATAACAATAAGGCTCCTCCAGAGAAAACCTTTCTAACGACATATGGACCTTCATAGTTGGGAGTCCATTTGCCCCTGTGATCTGATTGTGGAGGGAGAATCTTTTTCAGCTCAAGATCGCCCGTCTAAAAGCTTCGAGGGCACACCTTCTTATCATAAGCTTTCTTCATTCGGCTTTGAAACAGCCGACCATATGCTAGAGAAGCCAATCTCTTCTCATCCATTAAACAGAGCTGATTCAGTCTATCTTTTACCCATTTCGCCTCATCAAGTTGGACATCGCGCAAAACCCTCAAAGAAAGAATCTCAACCTCCAATGGTAGGACAACCTCCATACCATATACCAGTGAAAAAGGAGTTGCCCTGGTTGATGTGCGTACCGCCGTATGATAACTGTGCAAAGCAAAAGGCAACATCTCATGCCAGTCCTTGTAGGTCACAACCATCTTATGAACGATCTTCTTTATGTTTTTATTGGCCGCTTCAACAACACCATTCATCTTGGGCCGATAAGGAGAAGAGTAGTGATGTTCAATCTTAAAATTCTGGCACAATTCCTTCATCATCTTATTATTCAAATTCGAACTGTTGTCAGTGATAATCTGCTCCGGGATTCCATATCTGCAGATAATATCCTTCTTGATAAATCTGGCTACCACCTGCTTGGTAACATTAGCATTTGATGCCGCTTCTACCCATTTGGTGAAGTAATCAATATCTACTAAGATAAAACGATGTATGTTGGATGTCGTGGGCTCAATCTTGCCAATCACATCAATTCCCCACATGGAAAAAGGCCAAGGTGATGACATAACGTTCAGAGGGCTCGGAGGCACATGAACCTTGTCCGCATAAATCTAGCATTTATGACACCTCTTTGCAAACTTGAAACAATTTGTTTCCATCGTCAGCCAATAGTACCCTGCTCGTAATAACTTTCTCGTCATTGCATGTCCGCCGACATGCGTGCCAAATGTACCCTCGTGGATCTCTTCCATGAGCAACTTAGCCTCTTTCTCATCCACACACCGCAACAACACCAAGTCATGGTTTCTCTTGTACAAAACACCATCCGGATTCAAATAGAAATTGCCAGCCAATTGTCGCTACTGCGAAAATCGGCGCCGGCTTGACAGGAGAGTCTCCGGCGTGCGTTATTTATCCCTCAGAGCGAGAAAGGAAACGCTCGAAGTAAACCTCGCAAAGACGGGAAAAGGTATGGTCATCGCAACCAAAACCTGGATTCGGGAGTCGGTTACGCAAGGGGAAGGTATTAGCACCCCTCACGTCCATCGTACTCGATGGGATCCACGCTTGGTGTTTATAAGGAAAAGGGTGTGTTTATCTATCTACGCTAATGGTTGGTTTGAAAAAAAATAAAAGGACAGGACTCGACAGAACATACGGTGTTCTGGGCCTACGTACTCCCTCGTGCAATGGGAAAGTCAGAGTCAACGTAGTTCGACCACCTACGTCTAAACGGGGAAAAGGTTGCTCGCCAGGACATTGCGTCCTGTGCCTACGTACTTCCACACGGCATGGAAGATCAGAGCAAACGTAGTTCGACTGACTACAGCTACACAGGGGGGCTCTCACACAGCAGTGAGAAAATAAACTGGTCTCAAAGGTTCGGGACCCTACAACTACGATCTGGTCTCAAACGCACTCGGGCAATCGAAAAGGGATAACAATTAGTCGTCGGCGGGAAAGTCTCGATCGCACAGCCGCGAGAGAACAAAAGGTTAGTTGTTAGTGTTCTCGCTAGGATATCGCATCCTATGCCTACATATCCTCGTCTGGTACGAGGAATCAGAGCAGCTGTAGTTCAGCTAACTACGACACAAGCTACTCAAAAGCTACTACTGCTGAGAACGGGAAAAGACGCCCTAAAACTATAGCTAACAAGGGGAATCTACCTACTGCTATCATGCCTGGTTGACCATCCTAATGTCTATCATAACGACTCCGCAGCGGAGAAGTCAGAGCTCCTAAGGGATCATGGCAACAGGACTAAACGACAAACGGGAAATACTACAAAGTAAAGAAATACTGGAACTATGCATGAATGCAACAACTAAACAATCAAGGCACAAAGGCCGCAAACCACAGAGGTAAGGGAGCTCAGCTCTACCAAATACCAACAAGCAAAGCCACTCAATAACAAACAAGCAGAAGGAGGACCACCTCAACTTCTCATGCACACAACGCCTACTTCTAAGATGCACCTAACTCAGAACTATCTAGATGAATACCTAAGTCTAATGCAGCACAACACCACACAAGTCAAACAACACAAAGAGAAGGCGAACCAGCCTGACACGCCTCTATCTAAAACTTAAACCGAAATCCTGAACAGAACCCCTAAACAAACCTGAAACAAACTCCTAATCTATCTCTAAACAAAACCCTATGCAACACTTTAAGCAAAGATCTAAGCAAAACCTCTAATCAAAACCCTAAGCAAGAGGAAACAATCCCAGTCTCCAAGCTTCAGAACAAGCTTACCAAAGAAAGGGAGCTAAGCAGACAAACTCATAGTGCCTTCCTCGGGAAAGTACCATGAGGTTACCACTCAGGAGTCATATCCTATGCGGCTCAACAACTGTGAACGGTTTACATTCCTCCTCAGGAGAAACTAAACTCACATGAAGGCTCCAGCATCATTGGATATTTGAGAAAGCCTATATGAACTAAGGGAACTAAGTGAACAGACCCATAGGACCTTCCTCAGGAAAGTAATAGGAGGCTTCCACTTAGGAATCGTATCCCATGTGGCTCAACAACTGTGATCAGTTTACGTTCCTCCTCAGGAGAAACTAAACTCACATGAAGGCTCCTACATCATTGGATACTTAAGAAATCCTAGATGAACTAGAGGAACTAAGTGAGCAGACCCATAGGACCTTCCTCAGGAAAGTACTAGGAGGCTTCCACTTAGGAATCGTATCCCATGTGGCTCAACAACTGTGATCAGTTTACGTTCCTCCTCAGGAGAAACTAAACTCACATGAAGGCTCCTACATCATTAGATACTTAAGAAAGAGGTGAGAAGAAATAATGAAAGTCATTCATAGTGCCTTCCTCAGGAAAGTACCATGAACTTCCTTCAAACTTCAGGATCTCGAACCTCACAAACAGGGAACAAGCTCCTAGACTAAGCCCCAATCCACTGCATCCTCGCAAGCTCCAACAGGACTTCATCCAGCCTCCATCTTTCAAGAAGAAACCACAGATCACCAAACCACAAGAAACTATCTCTGAAGTTCAACCACAGTTGAACTTCAAAGTCAGAAGCCATCAAGACTTCTCCTATCCTCAAGCTCAGACTAAAACATATCATAACATCCTACAAAAATATATCAAAAATCTATGGGAAACCTACATGGCTCTATGACAACATACTAAAACATCAGAGCAAAATTCATTACCAGACGAAAGAACTAAAATCAGCAAAGCAAACATATCCACAAACCAATTATTCAATATCAAAACAATACAAAAAATGCAATTAAAATGAAAATGCATGATTAAGCTAATGTTTTTGTACTATAAAATTCTAAATTGAATTACGAGTCTACAGAAAAAAGAACGGAATTATTTGATCGAACCTACTATTTTTTATGAATTTTCTAAGAACATGCATGCACTAAAAAATATTAAAAAAAGTCATTTAAATGGAAAATATACCAAAAATAGTAAACAAAAATAAAATGGCATTCTTATTTTTATTTAATTTTCTAGACATTTTCATGAAGTGGTAGAAAAAACAAGAAATCAAAAATCAATTGTTTTCCTTTTATTATGAATTATACAAGAGCAAGAAAATATGAAAAGAAATTAAAAACACTAAATTTGGAATAAAATGAGAGGGGGGTTCAAACAGCATGCACCCAAGTGTTAATCCTAAGTGGGCCAGAATGGGGGGTGCGCCCAGCAAAAGGCGCAGGCCCACTGCTATCAGAAATCCACTAAAAAATATAAAAGAAGAGAAAAAACGCAGGGGGTGCAGTCAGCAGGTTTTTTGGTTATTTCATTGGGCTCACGCCCAAGGGGGGGTGCGGATAGTAGTGGGCATAAGGCCCAGTCCACATTCATTCTGTCTCTCACGCAGGGGGAGGGGGATGAACGAAACGGGGGGTGTGATGGCAATGAACCAACTTGGGCTTGGGCCCAAATGAAACCCTACCCACACGGTCACAAAACAAAACCTATCTCCTTCTACAAACCTCTGAACACTGTTCACCAACGGGAACCCTAGCGCCATCTTCGTCTTCCCCCAAATCTCCTTCTGAACCTTCTCCAACCTTATGCGCATTCTCACACAAAATCCTCAACTAAACCGAACCTCAAATCTAGATCTCACCAAATTCTCCCCTCGTTTAAAACTATCAAGAACCTCTAAACCTAAATACCAACACAATTCCTAACAGATTCAATCCAAAACGTCTAAAAGGAAAGTTGGAAGAAAACAAGAACCTGGAGGTGTGATGCGATTTGATGAACCCTGGGTCTACTGACGAATAATGAAGAACATGGAAATCTTGAAGCTGTTGAAGGCGAATCCAGAACTGGACGAAGATTCCTGAAGATGACGAGGACGATCTGGGATTTCTTGAAGGTGTTGATGGCGACGAACGGCGTTGTAACGTTCTTGAAGTTTCTGGGCGAATCGTATGGCTTGGTGAAGAACCTTGTTCTGGTTGATGAAGATTCTGGGGAATCCACGAAGTTCTTGATGATCGATGATGAGAAATGATGATGTTCTGGGGAGAGATTGAAGAACACTGAAGCTTTGAGGGGTTTCTGGAAAACTTTGATGAAGGATCTGGAAAATCCTTTGAAGTTTCCGGCGACGTGGCCGAGTTCTCCGGCGAGGTGAAGATGAAGTTGGATGGAGGAAGATCGGAGAAGAACGAAGGGTTTGGATGATTCTGGGTTGAAAACCAACTCCGGCGGGTGGTTGCGGCGGCCGGAAGGTGTTAGGGTGGCCGTCGGTGAGAGCTCACCGGATTTGCATGCCGGCCGGTGGGTTCTCAGGTGAAGGTCTGAAGGCGTGACAAGTGGCAGGGGTTAGTGTAGTGGTGCATGCATGTGTTACGCGTGGAGAGAGAGTGGAGAGGTAGTGGCACTGAGTGGGAAACGTGGCTGGATCTGGTGAATTGGAGAAGTGAGGTGGTGGGTCCGAGTTTGCACGCGTGGGTCAGCTTTTATGCTGACAAGTGGCATTTTTCTGGCCAAAAACTGCACAAAAAACGCATTGGACTGATAATGAAGTGGGCCTCCCAAAAAAAGTTGTACTGGGCCCATACGAAAATGATTGTCAAAACCCTGTAAAAAAAACTGAATTAAAAAATTAAATCTGATTATATCTAATTAAAATCAATTAAAACCTAATTAACTAATTGACCTGACTAATCCAAAAATTAAACTATCTTAATCCTAATTATACCTAAACATGATTAAAATCCTAATTAATCTGATTAAACCTAACAAACAGAATTAACACCTAATTAAACTAATTACCCTAATTAAATCTAAAAATGATTAAAAATCTAATTAACTCTATATTAATGAACTGCTACTAATTTCTATTAAAATTCTACAAAAGTCTATACCATTTTATAATATCTATTTAAAAGAAAACTATATTAAAACAAATTTTATTTATTTCTATTTAAAACTATTAAAATCCCTATTAACATAAAAGAAAAATCTATAATATTTTCTATATTATCTAAAACAAAAACAATTTTAAAATCCAATATATTCTAAAAATGATAAAAAAACTATTAAATCTATTTAAAAAAATCTATATAAAATTCTAAAAAAGAGATTTAAACTATTTAAAATTCTAAAAAAATCTATTTAAATCCTAAAAAAATCCTAAAGCCTATTTAAAATCCACAGAAAGCTATTAAACCCTGAAAATGCAGACAAATGCAAATGACCACCATAAAAGAGCGCACGAGACCAGATCGAATCGAACAGAGAACCCCGGGCATCAGAATATCCCAAAATCACTATGCAAGCTACAAATCCCCGAGGAGCGCACAATTTCCCGAAAATAAAACCCTGATGATCTGGACTGGATTTGCCATATCTGATAGACGAAAACCAAGCTGTAACTCTGATATCCTCTGTCTGTGCACAAATATCATGCGTCTGATTTGCGAATATGAGTTTAAACCACGAGTCAGATAGGAGAATCGGTTGGTCAAATTTTAGGGTGCAACAGCTGCCCCTATTCAAGCGACTTGGACCTGAAGGGTTTGAAGAGCGATCAACCTTCAAACATTCGGAGGTACGAGACGGTTGAATACAAATAAAACCCGAAAATTTGCCAACCACGAGAATATACTGTAAAATTGCTTGGGGAATAAAGTCCTGAAAACCGAGTCCAGTCATTACGGTGCCAAACTGATCAATCATCTGATAAGGAACTCCTGATTTTAACGCCAATTACCTGTGATATCGTATATAACAAACCCTAGGGTTGCAACAAAACACCTGATCCTTTCACATTGCCTACTGATAGGCGGGAAGAGAAATATACTCACATCGTCCAAAGATGGACGGGAAGACACCCTGATTGAATACTCACCTCGTCTAATGATAGACGGAAAGACAACATTAATCTCCATACTCACATCGTCTAAGGATAGACGGAAAGACATTCATAATCTCCATGCTCACATCGTCTAAGGATAGACGGAAAGACATTCATAATCTCCACGCTCACATCGTCTAAGGATAGACGCAAAGAAAGCATTAATCTTCATGCTCACATCGTCTAAGGATAGACGGAATCATCCTGATTTATGAAACAAATCAATATTCACATCGTCTAAGGATAGACGGGAAGAAATAATCTCCCAACTCACATCGTCTAAGGGTAGACGGAAAGACACCATTAATCTCCATATTCACATCGTCTAAGGGTAAACGGAATCATCCTGATTGATGAAACAAATCAATATTCACATCGTCTAAAGATAGATGGGAAGAAATAATCTCCAAACTCACATCGTCTAAGGGTAGACGGAAAGACACCATTAATCTCCATACCCACATCGTCTAAGGATAGACGGCAAGAAAGCCTGATCGCAATACTCACATCGTCTAAGGGTAGACGGAATCATCCTGATTGATGAAACAAATCAATATTCACATCATCTAAAGATAGACGGGAAGAAATAATCTCCAAACTCACATCGTCTAAGGATAGACGGGATCATCCTGATTGATGAAACAAATCAATATTCACATCGTCTAAAGATAGACGGGAAGAAATAATCTCCATACTCACATCGTCTAAGGATAGACGGGATCATCCTGATTGATGAAACAAATCAATATTCACATCGTCTAAAGATAGACGGGAAGAAATAATCTCCATACTCACATCGTCTAAGGATAGACGGCAAGAAAGCCTGATCGCAATACTCACATCGTCTAAGGGTAGACGGGATCATCCTGATTGATGAGACAAATCAATATTCACATCGTCTAAGGATAGACGGAAAGAAAACATAACGCAATTCAACACCATCCCTTGAATTTCAGAATCCTTCTGTCTACGGGAATTGATGGAAAGATCAATATCCTTGAAGGGGCCACATCGTCAGTATGGACCGACGGGAAGAAAACCACCTTTAAAGAACCATGTCGTCAATAAGAATCGACAATCACGAAAACTGAACATTCTTCAAAGAGCCTCGACATCAATAAGGGTTGACGGTCAGAAAAGTCCCTCTTGAAACATCATCTTATCCAATAAACAGAAAGAAAACCACTATCCGAAATATCATTTTGGAACCCCTCAACAATCAAATATAGCCGGAGAAGACTCGCTGGGTAAACACCCCATCTGTATGATCCGACAATAAGAAACCCGCTGAACAATAACCTGAAACTTCACATCGTCTACTGATAGACGGAAAGAAAGGCCACTTGCTAGAGAAACCCCGTCTTGAACCCCACTGAAAATTACCCAAAACTTCACATCGTCTACTGATAGACGGAAAGAAGACCACGTTCGAACTCAAGACGTGTAATGATAGACGGAGAAATCCACTTATTGGCGGAACACATCGTCAATATGAATTGACGGGAAGAAACGTCTGCCGATACCAGATGACCGACTAATCAAAGCATAACTGTTGTATGATCTGAGATACAAATAAACCGCTGAATCGTCTGAACACTGCTGCTGGGTAAATGCCCCTGTACTGATCACAGAGTAATTCACGCGCCATATGAGGCTGGTAGAAGACCTGACTTATGCTTCGTATGCATATGCATATGCTTTAATCTTTCTATGGCGTAATGCTCCATTCAGGATGGAAATGCTACGCATTTTGAAAATGACATGCAAGTGAGATGCAGATATGATGATGCATGCAATATGCTAATGCAGGCTCGAGCTGCCGGAGAAAGCTGGGTACAGAAAACCAATTCAGCCACATAAATGCTGAAGACGAAGCCAACTCCGCTGGGATATTGGGAACTTAACCGAACACCATCGACGAAGTAATACTCTGCTGGGGAATATGACTCCACTGTGAAATAGCAGATGTGCCGAGTATGATTGGACTCCTCTAGGGATAGCTCACCCGTGCCACTGACAAATTGGACTTTGCTGGAGAAAATGGACGGAGTCTTCCCGCGTATTGCCGAAAATTGGATTTGGAAACTGATGCGCTAACACGGATGGGCCTCACAGTGATTGCCAACATGGATTTAAACTCTTAGGCTATCCGTGATGGGTCAGGTACAACTGACGCTGGAAAACACTCTGTCTGAATACGCAGCCTTTTAGTGGAAGAGTCAATGGATAGTGACATGACTTCCCGCATTCGTCTCGCTCTCGAAAATCGACTGCATCTGCTCGAATAACTCTGAATGACCCTGCTGATACAGAGAAGACCAATCCTTTCGCTTCTGATATGCCCCAGCCTGCGGGGCCTCTGTGGGGATAGTCCTCGAAAGGAAATCTGCAAATCTGAGCCCTGATGGTCTGATATGACATGCCCCGGCGTTCTGAACTTCCGAGAGATACTTCACCTCAAATGCTTCTCGAATAACCTTTGCGCGCTTAAGATGGCCTGCCCCTGACTGCAATGACCTCGCCCCTGATTATTTGATTTAGAGTAGTGCCCCTGACTACAACACATTTACCTGAATCTCAACCTGATTACCGCAGGATAACTGACTTCGAAAGGCTGACCTGACTGGGGATTACGATAATAGCTTGCCCCTGCTCTCGGAATATTCAGGCGTTCTGCATTCTATTTTGCCTATACCTTCCACTGTAGGAAACTCTTCTGCTGTCAAGCGCTTACTCACAAGTAAAACAAGTTGTTCTGCGTAAAAGACATATTAATGCAACACATATGACAGCTTTGACATCCAATCTGTTCACTGGGAGAAGGGAAAAACAGTTGATAGCATATAATGCACAAAACATTTATCAACATTAGTACCAACATGGCATGAAGAACCCTTTCAGGAGTCAGAATCGACACGACCTTTACCGAAGTATGCTTTCGAAACGACCTGCTTCAATTAGGACTTTTGAAGGCTGTAACGTGGTCAGGTTCGCGGTTTTGAAGGAAAGGATAAAGGCTCAAAGTTTATTTTAACCCACCCATTCTCCTTCATGTTCTCCGATCCTACGTTCAGCTAATTCGACCTTAGCGCTCACCTTTCAGAGGACGAAAGATAAGAGTGATAGTTCGAGAAACTTTTGGATTTTGGAGTGACAGCTACGCACCTCTCGTTTTTGACACTTGAGGTCACACGACTCGCATTTGATTTGAGGATTTTTCTTTTGATCCTTTTCTTCTTTTTCTTTTCATATCCCTAACTTTTGCCTGGACTGACTCCTTTTGAGTTTCTTTTGATTTCTTAAGTCCAGCGGGATGCCCTCATTTTTGCCTAAGTCATTTGTTTTGAAGTTTTCTTGACTTAGCGGGCTTTTGATTCTTTTTTTTTTTTTGTTTTTTGTCTTTCGAACAAGTCGTGTGACACTGGTTGTCTGACTCTTTGGGGAATGACATGACTGCCCCACTCTTGATTGAACCATTGTGGTCTTTTAGGCACGACCTCTAGGGACGTGATTGATCCTCGAACGGACACTCCTTTTGCAATTTGGACGCTCGGTCAAATTAGCTAACACCTACCCTGCCCTAGGTTAAGATTGAGGGTTTTTCGCTTTCAGAAAGAACTCCTACTACTAGGCTCAAAGGGGTTGACAAGGGATTATCTTCCTTATAACTCCGGTGTTTAGGGATTTGAAACAATGCCTGTACATCATCAACAGGTTTTATTTCAAAAGCATACAATCGGAATTTTGCACATCGTTCATTTTCGTCATCCTCCCCAGATCCTTCTTAACCCAGCGTTGGACATTTGTAAAAACAATTAGTGAACACGACTGGATTCAATCAAAACATGCATATTTATTTCATTATCAGCAATTGAATGAAAACAACAAGTTTTACAAACAAGATTGCAAATTCAAACAGGAAAGAAACTACAAATGTAAAGACATGACAAGATAAAACAAGAAAAAAATGCTAGCTTCCGAGAACCGGGCTTTCACATCTGTCCTGCTGCTGAACCAGCTATCTTCGCAATCAGTTATTAGAGGCAACCCGAAGCTGTCCTGATCTGCTTTCAACGACTCAACCAAGTTATAGAGCCCCTCCTCCTTCATTCAGATGATTTTGGGACCTCCCTGCCCGAAGCTGATTGCTGCACTATCAAGTAAGTCCTGTACTTTGTGCTTGAAGGACAAACAATCTTCAATGTTGTGCCCCTGTGCTCCTGAATGGAAATCACAGCGCTCCTTGTCATCATAACCTGCTGGAGGTGTACCTGTCAACGGAGCTAACTTCCTCTTCTCAACCAACTGCAATCGTAGCAACATCTGAAGAAGTTCGGCATACGGCATCGGAGGCACCTTAAATACCCTCAATGGCTTCTGATCTTGAGCTTTTTGCTGATTGGGATACTGCTGCCTTTTCCACTGTTGAGATCGTTGCGGTTGTTGCTGGTATCGAGTTGACTCTTGAACACCCTTCGTAGCAAATACAACATCGGTTTCTTGATTTTCACTGTACTGATTAAAGCCCTCCTTGTGCTTAGCCATTTTCATTCTCAGATCTGCCCCAGGAATAGGCAACAGTTGTGGGCATGGAGATTCTGACACCGTAGCGTCCAGGATACGCTTCTGACCCACTGCAGCTTTAGAAACATCTGTCATCTTAGCATCGACTGAGACAGGAGCAATACGTACAGCTACGCCGCTCGGTGTGAATTCAATATCGTGCGAGTCAATCAGGTCTTGAACATTGTGCTTAAAAGCATGACAACCCTCGATGTCGTGTCCGAGTGCCCCAGAATGGAACTCGCATTGCTTACTGGCATCGTACCCATGAGGAAGCGCTCTTGTGGGTGGTTCCAACGTTCTCTTCTCAACCAGATTAAACCTCAACAAAGTCTGCAAGAGCTCAGCATATGTTGAAGGTGGTGCCTCAAATATCCTCTTTGGCTTCCCCTCCTGAATCCTCCGTTGAGACGGATGCACCCTCTGTTGCTGCTGCTCAAGTTCCACATGCACGGGTGGCACGAGCTTCTTCATTGCGGCTTCAAGTAGCTGATCATCCTCTTTCCTGAGCACGTTCTTGACTACTTCCATGATCAGGCTCATTTGGGTCTTCAGCTGACTGTTCTCCTCTTTGAGAATCTTCTGCTCCAAACGCATCTCTTGCATGTCTCTCATCATCTGCCCCAGCTGGCTTCGGACTTCAATCAATTCAATCTGATTCTGTTCCATCTCTCTGAAGGAATTCCTGCAACAAACTGGACGATGAGGAAATAAGACCCACGGTTCTGATGTACCTGTTTAAACGATAATGCAATGCGGAAAGCAAACACCTATTCATAACAAGACAAAGAGAAACTCAAGCTATAAGCATACAGACGAACATCTCCCACACATGTACAACCAACAAAAGCAGCACGTTAGCACAAATGAGTACGAATACAATGACCCCAGCCAACAGTCCTGGTGGTGGTCAGCAAACACTAGTGCACAAAAGCTAAACGGATTAAGCAGGGAAAACAGATGTGACACCTGGCCCATAAACTTCTAGAAACTTCTCCCATATTCAACTGAACTCTCCGATTGACAATCTTCAGAGCACACACTTCCTGTGGAGTCTTCCATGACATTAACTGACGAACCCACACACCTGGATGACGGAGACTCGTTAATCTGAACAAAACCCTGAGGCGTGATGCAAATCCGGCTAGAGTCTAACAGATCTTGAACCTGGCTTCTAAGCACCTTACAATCATTTGTTGAATGCCCCTGTGCCCCAGCATGGTACTCACAGCGGGCGCCGGCATCGAAACCTGGAGGATATGGTGGAATCACCGGCTTAGTCTCTTTCGGCACTATCAATCCACTCCTGATCAGATCTGGCAACAACTGACTGTACGACACCGGTAGCTGAGTAAACTGCCTTTCAGGCTTCCTTGGTCTTCGTGGAGCATGCTGACGCGATCGGCGGTAAGATGACCGCTGACTTGAAGTGTCTGAAAACCGATCCTGAGATGCTAGAGATTTTGAGATGGCGTCATCTCCTTCTTCCCACTCTTCTTGAGAACTAGCGACTGATTCATGCTTATCAACTAGGAAATGAGGAACATCTCGAAACTTTCCACTCTTGAGTCCTCTCTCAACAAGCTCTCCCATTCTCATCAGGCCCACAAAGTTGGTACAACTGAACAATTTGTCAAAATAATGGCCTTTCAGAGTACCCAAGAAAATGTCAACCATTTCTCTTTCCGGAAGCGGTGGTTGAACACTAGCAGCCAATTCTTTCCATCTTTGCAAATACCCTCTGAATGATTCATTCTCCGCCTGAGACAATTCTTGCAGGTGTACGAGACTAGGAGCCAAATCTAGGTTGTAATCGTATTGCTTCATGAAAGCTCTGGCTAAATCCACCCATGATCGAATCTGAGTACTCTCTAATTGCACATACCACCTCAAGGATGCCCCAGTCAGGCTATACTGAAAGCAATGGATCATCAATTTGTCATTTCGCACAAACGAAGTCATCCTTCGACAAAACATCATCAAATGCAACTTCGGACAGCTATCTCCCGTGTACTTTTCGAACTTCGGCACTTTGAACTTGTAAGGCAACACCAGATCAGGAACCAAACACATGTCTACAGCCTCCAGGTTAACAACATCTTTCCCTTTCAATGCTTTTATACCTTCTTCCAGCGCTCGGAGTCTTCTACCATTTTCGAGAGCTCTTAGATCTACCATCCCGACCATTGGAATATCTCTTCGGTAATTCATCACAGGGAAAGCAACACCTTGATTGTTAGCAGGAGGATAACGTTCATTTCGGGCAACGAACTGCTCATGTCGATCTCTGTTCTGACCAGTAGGATGTACGACTTGGTCTGCAGCAACGTTGTTCGGGAAGTCTTCCATAGAATCATACTGAGGGTTGGACGCCATAGTAAACCTTGCCAAGGTGTTAGGAGCCTGGAAATTGCCTTCAGCCATAGCTACCAATTACGTGTAACTGACTACACTGCTTGATTCTGCTCAAATCTGCTTCAACCCCTTGGTCGTCTTCAACACTCCACTCTTGCCTCAAGCAATTCCCCGAGAATCACCCTCTGGTGAAAACAAAGGCTGGATAAGTGCTCTGGCCTGTTAGAGTAATGCTATGCAATATGATTTATGCAAACAGAAATACGAAAATGCTAACGTGCATGTGTGCATTGGAGATATTTCCCCTCCAATTCCAGTGTCAGTGATGGCAAGACGAGATAAACCATAAAGACAATATTTAGAAAAACCCTCATATATTTATTGGAATAACAGTCTTGTCAAGAGGTTACATAACTATGCTCCATACAACTGATATGATAAGGAGGATCCCAGCCAACATGCCTGGTGGTGATCTCAACACAACAGAATACAAGAGAGAAATCAAGTGCGGGTACGGTTGCGGAAATCCTCAACCAGCTTCTTCGTCTCTGCGTGATCCGGTCGATAAATCAAACCTTCTATCAGCTGATCCCTTTTTCTGACCGTTCCCTGGATGTCTCTGACAAAGTCTTCCCAAGCCTTATCATTGGCACCATCCCCAAGTTTGGGTCTCTTGGCGTCTGCTCTATGCTGAAAATCTTCCAAATTCTTCATGGCATCAGTCAGTTTGCGTTCGGCCTCATATCGGCGGCATGCTTCTTCTTCAAGCTCTTCAGTCTTCACTTTGACATGTTCTTCTAGCTGAGCAACCCGTGTCTTTAGCTCTTCTTCCCGCTCTTTGCGCTTGGCCATAGTGAGATCCCAGTGCTCTCTGAACTTAGCTAGCTTCGTGTAGGCCCTTTCCAGCTCCTGCTTCTTAGTAGCCAATACACTGCTAACTGAGTCTACATCTAACTCCAGACGCTTCTTGGTTTCAGTCAATTCCAATAACGTAGTCTTCAGATGTTTCAGAGTTTCAGCCTGTTGCTTAGAAAAATATCCTGTTTCAATCTTTTCATGACGAAGCTGAGCATTCTCCTTCTCTAAAGCCTCTTTAGCCTTTGCTAGCTCTTCTTTCTCCGCCATCAGCTGCTTGTATACCTGTATATCCACAGTGGTAGGCTCCTCCACCGGAGAAGGATGCAATGGCTGAACCGCTGGATAAGGCATAAGGAATTTCGTAGCTCGCTCACGAATCCATTCCATATACGGGCCAGGAACTCGAATATCCCCTCTGCTACCTGAAGGCTTCCCTCTCTTGTGCAGGTTCTTCCAGGCTTTCTCAAGTTTGGTCAGCATTTCTTTCCCTATTGCCCCGGTGAGATACAGAGATTCCTGTATCTCCTCGGGCTTCGGCGCTCCCTGAGGTACATACCCAAATTGCCTGATCAATAAGGAAGGGTTGTAATTGACACACCCTTTCCTTCCTATTAACGGAACATTCGGGAACCCTTCGCATTTGAGTATGACCTCAACTCCGAATACCTCTTCGTTAACCCATACCACGCTCTCAGCAGTCAACCCCATCAAGCGCTCCGGCCATCCTAGAGAATCAATAGAGGTGACAAAAGGGCCTGACTTAGGCATATGACTGGTGAACCACCTACACAGGAGAGGTACACAGCAAGACACATTCCTTCCTCGCCGCTTTTCATTCTGGTAGTGAGCTGAATGGTGGATATCTCCCAGCAAAGTAGGAACTGGGTTCTTCGCAGCCAAAATATAGAAGGCATCTGAATCAACAAAATCAGGAATGTTCGGGAACAACACGATGCCATAAACACATACAGCAAGGATGACGTCAAAAACACCCCATCCACCTTCCTTGGCATACTCCCGAGCCTTCTCCACCAAAACATCCAACGGGAATCCCCACACATCTCCTCTTCTGATCATCTTCCCAGTCAGCTCAGACTCTCTCAAGTACAGGATGGCAGAAAGCTCAGCCAGATTAGGCTCAGCGTCCGTACGATAGAAAGGCATCTGCTCGCGGATAGGTATATCCAAGAGTGCAGAATACTCCTCTAGGGTAGGAGCCAAAACAAAGTCAGGAAATACAAAACACCTGAGCTCCGCATCGTAAAACTGTAACAGGGTATAAATGTCGCTGATCTCGTAGGCCGATGGCTGATAAACATAGGTCAGAATCCTCCCATATCTCTTTCTGAAATCTCCCATTACCCTCTTCTTAGCAATAGTAATCAACTCTAACAATAGACTGATATCCGGAGACGGAAACTTGTAGGGCAATACTCTCTTCGTGGCTTCCATGTCTTGCTAGGAAACAAACACCAGAACTGGGAGGGAAAATATGTACCTGCAATACACACACGTTAGTTGAATGCAAATGGCAATGTAATGATGCAATATGATAAATAATGCAATCTGTGAACACAGGGGCTATGCTGTAGCCTGAAGAGGAACATCTCTGTGATCAAGAACAGAAAACCACCACGGTTACCAGAACCTCATGACACTAACTATCATCTGATACTCCAAATATCAATCCCCTGGTAAGAAAACCATCTAAACCTCTGCATCTGTCGAGAAAACCATCTGATAATAGTATCACCCTCAGACAAGAAACCCATCTGATCCAAACAACACACCTGGAGATGAATCGAGAACACCATCTGATAACTACTGAATCATGGTTTCTGAAGGCTAGTTTTCCTGCAATAACCCAATCCCCCTCACAGGTATGATGAACCTAATCCACGGACAAAGGTACGGCATCCTATGCGGTCATCAGCGTCACAGACTTTCATGAATGACGATACGATTCCCAGAAGGAGTGGCATCATCGAGTCATGAAGAGGCCTCACTTAGCTGACTTCCAAATGATCGGTCCCCAGAGTCGACAATCCTCACGTCTGGACTCCCCTCAGATCCTCAGGACCGGAAAGGAGCACCTCTGCGAGAACCTCGTCTGAGCGCAGATTTCGTAGGGAACTGTGCCTGCTCAGCAGACAGGTTCGTCTACTACTCTCCACCACTATATCTAGGTGCATACTCAAGCCCAGGTCCGGCTTTTCACTCACAGTAACCTCCCTTGCCCACAACAATAATCACAATAATATAATACTGAAAAATAAATGCGGAAAGGTAAAGGTACGGAAAAGTAAAGTGCGAAAAGATAAAACACAATATGCACAACACCCAACAGATAAACACCCAAGCGCTAGGATTGACTCGCGTAGGGGATGGGAAACGGTCCCAGCATAAGGGATGGGAAAAGTCCCTAGATGCTATAAGTCCCCAGCAGAGTCGCCAGCTGTCGCTACTGCGAAAATCGGCGCCGGCTTGACAGGAGAGTCGCCACCGTGCGTTATTTATCCCTCAGAGCGGGAAAGGAAACGCTCGAAGTAAACCTCGCAAAGACGGGAAAAGGTATGGTCATCGCAACCAAAACCTGGATTCGGGAGTCGGTTACGCAAGGGGAAGGTATTAGCACCCCTCACGTCCATCGTACTCGATGGGATCCACGCTTGGTGTTTATAAGGAAAAGGGTGTGTTTATCTATCTACGCTAATGGTTGGTTTGAAAAAAAATAAAAGGACAGGACTCGACAGAACATACGGTGTTCTGGGCCTACGTACTCCCTCGTGCAATGGGAAAGTCAGAGTCAACGTAGTTCGACCACCTACGTCTAAACGGGGAAAAGGTTGCTCGCCAGGACATCGCGTCCTGTGCCTATGTACTTCCACACGGCATGGAAGATTAGAGCAAACGTAGTTCGACTGACTACAGCTACACAGGGGGGCTCTCACACAGCAGTGAGAAAATAAACTGGTCTCAAAGGTTCGGGACCCTACAACTACGATCTGGTCTCAAACGCACTCGGGCAATCGAAAAGGGATAACAATTAGTCGTCAGCGGGAAAGTCTCGATCGCACAGCCGCGAGAGAACAAAAGGTTAGTTGTTAGTGTGCTCGCTAGGATATCGC
This sequence comes from Lathyrus sativus, assembly GCA_963859935.3. Taxonomy (NCBI): domain Eukaryota; kingdom Viridiplantae; phylum Streptophyta; class Magnoliopsida; order Fabales; family Fabaceae; genus Lathyrus; species Lathyrus sativus. Next base: position 179,788,623 of record OZ012740.1, on the reverse strand, counting down.
ATCCTATGCCTACATATCCTCGTCTGGTACGAGGAATCAGAGCAGCTGTAGTTCAGCTAACTACGACACAAGCTACTCAAAAGCTACTACTGCTGAGAACAGGAAAAGACGCCCTAAAACTATAGCTAACAAGGGGAATCTACCTACTGCTATCATGCCTGGTTGACCATCCTAATGTCTATCATAACGACTCCGCAGCGGAGAAGTCAGAGCTCCTAAGGGATCATGGCAACAGGACTAAACGACAAACGGGAAATACTACAAAGTAAAGAAATACTGGAACTATGCATGAATGCAACAACTAAACAATCAAGGCACAAAGGCCGCAAACCACAGAGGTAAGGGAGCTCAGCTCTACCAAATACCAACAAGCAAAGCCACTCAATAACAAACAAGCAGAAGGAGGACCACCTCAACTTCTCATGCACACAACGCCTACTTCTAAGATGCACCTAACTCAGAACTATCTAGATGAATACCTAAGTCTAATGCAGCACAACACCACACAAGTCAAACAACACAAAGAGAAGGCGAACCAGCCTGACACGCCTCTATCTAAAACTTAAACCGAAATCCTGAACAGAACCCCTAAACAAACCTGAAACAAACTCCTAATCTATCTCTAAACAAAACCCTATGCAACACTTTAAGCAAAGATCTAAGCAAAACCTCTAATCAAAACCCTAAGCAAGAGGAAACAATCCCAGTCTCCAAGCTTCAGAACAAGCTTACCAAAGAAAGGGAGCTAAGCAGACAAACTCATAGTGCCTTCCTCGGGAAAGTACCATGAGGTTACCACTCAGGAGTCATATCCTATGCGGCTCAACAACTGTGAACGGTTTACATTCCTCCTCAGGAGAAACTAAACTCACATGAAGGCTCCAGCATCATTGGATATTTGAGAAAGCCTATATGAACTAAGGGAACTAAGTGAACAGACCCATAGGACCTTCCTCAGGAAAGTACTAGGAGGCTTCCACTTAGGAATCGTATCCCATGTGGCTCAACAACTGTGATCAGTTTACGTTCCTCCTCAGGAGAAACTAAACTCACATGAAGGCTCCTACATCATTGGATACTTAAGAAATCCTAGATGAACTAGAGGAACTAAGTGAGTAGACCCATAGGACCTTCCTCAAGAAAGTACTAGGAGGCTTCCACTTAGGAATCGTATCCCATGTGGCTCAACAACTGTGATCAGTTTACGTTCCTCCTTAGGAGAAACTAAACTCACATGAAGGCTCCTACATCATTGGATACTTAAGAAAGAGGTGAGAAGAAACAATGAAAGTCATTCATAGTGCCTTCCTCAGGAAAGTACCATGAACTTCCTTCAAACTTCAGGATCTCGAACCTCACAAACAGGGAACAAGCTCCTAGACTAAGCCCCAATCCACTGCATCCTCGCAAGCTCCAACAGGACTTCATCCAGCCTCCATCTTTCAAGAAGAAACCACAGATCACCAAACCACAAGAAACTATCTCTGAAGTTCAACCACAGTTGAACTTCAAAGTCAGAAGCCATCAAGACTTCTCCTATCCTCAAGCTCAGACTAAAACATATCAGAACATCCTACAAAAATCTATCAAAAATCTATGGGAAACCTACATGGCTCTATGACAACATACTAAAACATCAGAGCAAAATTCATTACCAGACGAAAGAACTAAAATCAGCAAAGCAGACATATCCACAAACCAATTATTCAATATCAAAACAATACAAAAAATGCAATTAAAATGAAAATGCATGATTAAGCTAATGTTTTTGTACTATAAAATTCTAAATTGAATTACGAGTCTACAGAAAAAAGAACGGAATTATTTGATCGAACCTACTATTTTTTATGAATTTTCTAAGAACATGCATGCACTAAAAAATATAAAAAAAGTCATTTAAATGGAAAATATACCAAAAATAGTAAACAAAAATAAAATGGCATTCTTATTTTTATTTAATTTTCTAGACATTTTCATGAAGTGGTAGAAAAAACAAGAAATCAAAAATCAATTGTTTTCCTTTTATTATGAATTATACAAGAGCAAGAAAATATGAAAAGAAATTAAAAACACTAAATTTGGAATAAAATGAGAGGGGGGTTCAAACAGCATGCACCCAAGTGTTAATCCTAAGTGGGCCAGAATGGGGGGTGCGCCCAGCAAAAGGCGCAGGCCCACTGCTATCAGAAATCCACTAAAAAATATAAAAGAAGAGAAAAAACGCAGGGGGTGCAGTCAGCAGGTTTTTTGGTTATTTCATTGGGCTCACGCCCAAGGGGGGGTGCGGATAGTAGTGGGCATAAGGCCCAGTCCACATTCATTCTGTCTCTCACGCAGGGGGAGGGGGATGAACGAAACGGGGGGTGTGATGGCAATGAACCAACTTGGGCTTGGGCCCAAATGAAACCCTACCCACACGGTCACAAAACAAAACCTATCTCCTTCTACAAACCTCTGAACACTGTTCACCAACGGGAACCCTAGCGCCATCTTCGTCTTCCCCCAAATCTCCTTCTGAACCTTCTCCAACCTTACGCGCATTCTCACACAAAATCCTCAACTAAACCGAACCTCAAATCTAGATCTCACCAAATTCTCCCCTCGTTTAAAACTATCAAGAACCTCTAAACCTAAATACCAACACAATTCCTAACAGATTCAATCCAAAACGTCTAAAAGGAAAGTTGGAAGAAAACAAGAACCTGGAGGTGTGATGCGATTTGATGAACCCTAGGTCTACTGACGAATAATGAAGAACATGGAAATCTTGAAGCTGTTGAAGGCGAATCCAGAACTGGACGAAGATTCCTGAAGATGACGAGGACGATCTGGGATTTCTTGAAGGTGTTGATGGCGACGAATGGTGTTGTAACGTTCTTGAAGTTTCTGGGCGAATCGTATGGCTTGGTGAAGAACCTTGTTCTGGTTGATGAAGATTCTGGGGAATCCACGAAGTTCTTGATGATCGATGATGAGAAATGATGATGTTCTGGGGAGAGATTGAAGAACACTGAAGCTTTGAGGGGTTTCTGGAAAACTTTGATGAAGGATCTGGAAAATCCTTTGAAGTTTCCGGCGACGTGGCCGAGTTCTCCGGCGAGGTGAAGATGAAGTTGGATGGAGGAAGATCGGAGAAGAATGAAGGGTTTGGATGATTCTGGGTTGAAAACCAACTCCGGCGGGTGGTTGCGGCGGCCGGAAGGTGTTAGGGTGGCCGGCGGTGAGAGCTCACCGGATTTGCATGCCGGCCGGTGGGTTCTCAGGTGAAGGTCTGAAGGCGTGACAAGTGGCAGGGGTTAGTGTAGTGGTGCATGCATGTGTTACGCGTGGAGAGAGAGTGGAGAGGTAGTGGCACTGAGTGGGAAACGTGGCTGGATCTGGTGAATTGGAGAAGTGAGGTGGTGGGTCCGAGTTTGCACGCGTGGGTCAGCTTTTATGCTGACAAGTGGCATTTTTCTGGCCAAAAACTGCACAAAAAACGCATTGGACTGATAATGAAGTGGGCCTCCCAAAAAAAGCTGTACTGGGCCCATAGGAAAATGATTGTCAAAACCCTGTAAAAAAAACTGAATTAAAAAATTAAATCTGATTATATCTAATTAAAATCAATTAAAACCTAATTAACTAATTGACCTGACTAATCCAAAAATTAAACTATCTTAATCCTAATTATACCTAAACATGATTAAAATCCTAATTAATCTGATTAAACCTAACAAACAGAATTAACACCTAAATAAACTATTTACCCTAATTAAATCTAAAAATGATTAAAAATCTAATTAACTCTATATTAATGAACTTCTACTAATTTCTATTAAAATTCTACAAAAGTCTATACCATTTTATAATATCTATTTAAAAGAAAACTATATTAAAACAAATTTTATTTATTTCTATTTAAAACTATTAAAATCCCTATTAACATAAAAGAAAAATCTATAATATTTTCTATATTATCTAAAACAAAAACAATTTTAAAATCCAATATATTCTAAAAATGATAAAAAAAACTATTAAATCTATTTAAAAAAATCTATATAAAATTCTAAAAAAGAGATTTAAACTATTTAAAATTCTAAAAAATCTATTTAAATCCTAAAAAAATCCTAAAGCCTATTTAAAATCCACAGAAAGCTATTAAACCCTGAAAATGCAGACAAATGCAAATGACCACCATAAAAGAGCGCACGAGACCAGATCGAATCGAACAGAGAACCCCGGGCATCAGAATATCCCAAAATCACTATGCAAGCTACAAATCCCCGAGGAGCGCACAATTTCCCGAAAATAAAACCCTGATGATCTGGACTGGATCTGCCATATCTGATAGACGAAAACCAAGCTGTAACTCTGATATCCTCTGTCTGTGCACAAATATCATGCGTCTGATTTGCGAATATGAGTTTAAACCACGAGTCAGATAGGAGAATCGGTTGGTCAAATTTTAGGGTGCAACACCAATCTCCTAAGAGTCTTCTGATCACGACTGGATGCCCCAGCCGGATACTCTTGGTTCTTCAGGAAATTCTAGATATCATAATACCACAGTTTGCCATCAGAAACTTCCTCAATGGCGAATATGAAAGCGGGCCTATCAAGGCGAGAGATAACTATCCTGGGAGCCTCATTCCAGAATTTAACTTTATACATTGAAGATAATGTCGCGAGAGCGTCTGCCATCTGATTTTCTGCTCGTGGCACTGTCGCTACTGCGAAAATCGGCGTCGGCTAAACAGAAGAGTCGCCACCGTGCGTTATTTATCCCACAAGAGGGAAAGGAAACGCTCGAAGTCAACCTACCGCAAAGACGGGAAAGGAATGGTCATCGCAACCAAATCCTGGATTCGGGGGTCGGCTATGCAAGGAGAAGGTATTAGCACCCCTCACGTCCGTCGTACTCGATGGGATCCACGCTTGTTTTCTAGTACGAATTGTTATTCTATCTACTCTACAGGTCTGGGTTAAAAATAAAATAAAATGACTCGGCAAAGTATCGCACTTTATGCCTACGTATTCCCGTCTGAAACGAGAAATCATAGTCAATGTAGTTCGCCTACCTACGGGAAAGGAGGGGAAGAGTGCTCGCCAGGATACGACATCCTATGCCTACGTACTTTCATACAGCATGAAAGATCAGAGCAAACGTAGTTCGGGCTACGGAAGACACAGATTTGTCTGACTGTTTTTTAGATCCTTCTGAAAAGGTTTTCTTCTGATTAAGAGTCCAAGCGGACAAAAATGACGTTTGCAGTTTGCGCTCAGTCTTTTATGCAAGAACTTTTTTTTATGATGTTTGAAATGTTATTGTGTTTTTGATTGTTTTGAGATAGAAGAGAAAAGACGCTCTAGAAAGCCTAAGGTTGAAAATGGGAAGCAAAACTACCCTAAAGTTGTCATGCATGGATAAATATCCTAATGTCTGTCATATTTCTCTCTTGCAGAGAGAAACAGAGATCCTAGGGGATAAACGGCAAAAGAAACAGATATAAACAGTAGACAGTAAACATGTATGCAATGCAGCAGTACAAGCAAGGCAAGGGAGTCCCGCTCTACCTCGACCCTGGGAAAACAACAGGCAAAGTGAAACAGTATTCACTTCAAACCTTTGGGGGCCAGTTGTACAAGCCAACAAACAATACAGAAAAAAGAAAACAACACCAGCACCGGCTCTGACAGCAACACCATCTCCTACAGTAAGCAGCTCAAACAGCAACAGCTCTGACAGCTACAGTTGATTAACAGCAAAGGGTTAACAGTAACACCTTCAAGTAAGACCCCATCTTCACTCTTCAATGATCCCCAAGCTTCAGATAAGCTCCTGTCTCCAAAAATCTCCAAGCTCTAGCAAGCACTGAACCCCAACAAGTAAACAGCTTCAAAAAGCAGCAAAATCCTAGCTTCAACAGATAACCAGCTTTGACAGGCACAAGCTTCAACTTCATCAATCTTCAATGCACTTCTTATCTTCCATGGGCTTCCATCTTCAAAGCAATCAATCCAGAAGAGAATCAATTATCAGATTAGGTTGAAATGCTAAACAGCTTATTGACAACCAAAGGAAGCCTATAAGTGTTTATCATTATAAGAGAAAGGTTCCCTCAAAGTTCTACTTCTAAAGTATGGCACTTATCCCTCCAAAGGAGGGATGTGAATACCTTAGAAGGACTTTTTTTCATAGGGAGGAATAGAAGCACCCGTTGCTTTCTATGTTTGTATGAAGAAATCAGTCTAATCTAAAGCTCTCCCTATATTTCCTATCTCCTAAGTTTTCAAAAGCCATCTTCAAAGAGAAAGACCTTCATGCTCCAAGTTCCATCCTTTGTCTTCAATCATCCTTCAAGCCTTCATAAGCTCCATCAAGCAAAGCCCAAGCCCGAAGCCCAATTGAAATAACCCAAACCAAACAAACAAGCCAAATGCCCAAGAGGGAAACACACAAACATCATACAAGTTGCAAAAATCCAATAAAATAGTAATACTCATTATAAAATCCTAATTAAATTTCTAAGGGAACCTAATCCTATACCAAATACCCCATATAAATCCCAGAACCTATATCAATCATTAAGTCCCCAAACTATGTTCTAAACTACAACTAGTTGTTGTGAAACCCTAATCTAACACTCCTTATGTTCACCACTCAAACTAACCTAAATTTTATTCACAAAATTATGACAAAATTCCTAAGGGTACATGCTTCCCTAATCTAATCAACCTCACAATAATCAATCAAAAATCATGCACCAATCTCTCATACTAAATTCAGAAAAATGAAGTATCAAACAAATGCAAAATAAAAACAATAAAATTGTAAAATATGCCAGAAAATATTAAAATGCATGAAATTAATATTTTTATTTTCTATAATTTTCTATAGGTCCTAAGGAAACTAGGAAAAAAAGTCTCATCCTAAAATGATTATTTTCCAGTTTGTTGCGAATTTTCTAATTAACCTAAATGAAATGTGAAAATAAAAGGAAAATATGAGAAAAAGAAAATGTTGCGTGATGAATAGAAAACGATCCCTGTACAAATCCAGAGATGGGCCCAGAGTGGGGTGTAAAAATGAAAGCGCGCGTTAGGCCCATCACTACTCAGAAAACAAATTAAAAAAAGAAAGAAAAATGAAAATGCTCGGTATGAATAACAACTAAAACAAGTGTTAATCCTAGTGGGCTTTCAACCTGGGGTGTCAATAGCACAAAGTGACTTAAGCCCAATGCACTCAGTTAAGTGAAACAGAGCGTTTAGATCCTTCAGAGTTCCTTCACAAATTCTCATTCGCTCGTGGCCGTTGGATATGGATTTTGTCAATGGTCTTCTCATCATCCTAGGGTTATTAGTTCATCTTCCTCATTTGAAAGTGGGAGGGAAAGAAAAGCCATGGATGAACAGAGCTCCATACTTCATCTTCTCCATTCGTATTCTTCTAATATCTCACCAAAACTCAAACCTAAACATTCTATCCTACTCGTTTTTTCACCAGCAATCCAACCATGTCAACCAATTGTATTGAAACCTTCTCCTTCTCAAAACACGAATGGTAGTTCAGAAAATGCTCAAACAAAAATTCTCACCAAACCTAAAATTGAAAGGTCTAACATCATCACCACCTAACACTGAGTTAATTCCACTATCTAACTAGGTTTAATCCTCAAGAATCATCAAGATATGGCCATGAACAGAAATGGTGCTCAACCTAATTTTGTCTCTAAATCGTGAAAATTGTTACCAGAAAGTTCCTAGCCACAATCTACAATGAGTTTAACCATCTAAAACCTAAAGAATCTACATGAATTATGCTACATGGTGAAGTTTACATACCTGTAAATTTTGGATGAACAGAACGATGAAAGCTTCAAATCAAGCTTCAAGATCTTCCAGATACCTTCACTAACACCAGATGAAACTTCTGTATGCAACAATTTGGATTGAATCTTCTTGAATCACCAGATGCGATTCTGAGTTGCAAGCTATGAACGCCAAATGCTATCTCACGATTCTTCACCAATCTTGATCAACAATGTATCAGGAATCACTCACACACTCAAGAGGAAACTTCTGAATGCAAGAAATTGGATTGAAATCGATCAAATTGTTGTAACCGTTTGTGATTTGCAAACTGAAAATTCAGAAATCAATCTCTCCAATCTCTCTCAATTTCCACCAACCAAAGCATTGAACCAGCTCTAATCCTTATATAGAGCATGTATGAATGATCCAGAAAGTTCTGGAATGATCCCTAGGAGAAATTCAATTTATCATCTCCTTGAAATTTCCATGATATGTTCAAGCATGACAGTCATGTAGCAGCTGGTTTTTGCACTTGCCTTGTGTTCAATTTCTCCTCAAATGACATTTAGAAAGTGTTAGGATGGAATGGAGCTTTGATTTTGATCCCATGTATAATTTGGCAAGTGTAACTTATGTCATAAGCAACCAAATGCAACCCCTTTGATTTTGACCTCAAATGCAAAAACCACTATTGCCATTGTCTTTAAAACCTAAATTCTGATTAAAATGATATATCATATGCCCCATTTTGACCCCAAATCAAAAAATCACAAAATTGACTTTTTAAATGACTTTAATTCTTCCTTTTTCAAAGCCATTTCAAACCAACTTCTCCTATGAGCCAATTCAGAGCCTCATTGATGCATGGTCAAGGTTAAAACCCTATTTTGAGCAACTTTATAGTTGAACAATTTTCCATTTGAGACCTCTAAGTTAGAGATTTGGACCCTTGGTTGAGAATGACCTATAATCATCAATACCCAAAATACCCCTGGATTGCCAAGATCATAACTTGAGTTCCACAAATATTCTTGAAGACTTATAGTACTCTATGGAAAGCTAAGATCAAGATATAAAACTATTATGTTGGCCAAGAATCCATTTGAAAATTCCTTGAAGGGCAAAAGTTGCTTGGAAGTCAAGTGACTTTCACAGATAAATTTCAATGTCCTCTGATGGCCTGTAACTTGCAAGAACCATAACTTGAGTTCTACAAATCTCCTTGAAGACTTATAGTACTCAAATTAAAGCTATTGAGAAGCTCTACAAGTTTCATGTTGGCCAAAGATCCATTTGAAACTTGCATTTTGACTTAGGTAGCTTGGAAGTCTAGTGCTATACAGGGGATTTTACCCTAGGAACCCTGTCTCAAACCCCTCCAACCACTCTTGATTCTCTTGAATTTGATCTTGACTCATCCATAAACATACTTTAACATCTCAATACATGACTTCCATGACTTAAAACTAGGTCTTGGTGCCCTTTCCTTGCTCTCCTTGACCTAGGGTTACCCAGATGAAACCCTACTTGTACACACCTCAACTGTGGTTCTTGAACTTGATACCATGACTTATCTAAGCTTCAATATGGCTCTCTAGGCCTCCCATGGGATCCATACACACCTTAAATTCCTGATTCCATGCATCATACCCCATTGATGACCCTCAATACACTTCAAGTTAGGAGAGAAATCCACTTGTTGACATTCAAATCTCCTCAAAGCTTCAACCCATTCCTTGATGACTTGGATGCTCTTCAACTTGAATAAGGCCCCTTGATGTGCTTCTTTAGATAAGAATGACACTTAATCCCTTGTTAGATGACTTGCTATGCTATGATATGCAAATGATTGGACCATGTACATGATGTGACTATGCAAATGATAATGCAATTGAAACATAAACCAGGTGAAATAGGTTGAGCAAATTTTAGGGTGCAACAGCTGCCCCTATTCAAACGGCTTGGACCCGACTGGGTGAAGAGCGAACGGCCTTCAAACAATCTAGGTACGAGACGGTTGAATACCAAGAACCTGGAAATTTGCCAATCGCAGAAATAAACTGCATAAACTGCTTGGGAACAATAACCAGAGGACCGAATCGGGTTGTTACGGCAACAACCGATCAGTCATCCACTATCAAAATCTGATTCAACGTCAAACGCCTGTGTATTGCCACAGGCTTTGAACTCCCTCTTGTCAAAATACCCCGCTTTTTATCCACGTTAAAACTCCGCCGTCTGTTAATACAGAGAAAACCAATTAGCGACAGTGCTGGGGATCATTTTCATCAACTCGAAAAAGATTCTATCATCGCGGGGATAGAACTTTATCTACATTCCGTCAACACAGAAACATCCCGACGACTTCGCTAGGGAAACAATTCTGTCTAATCACCAGGAACTCATCTGCCTATCCATACAGGCAAATCATCTACCTATACACAGGAAACCCCATCCTTCTACTTCATATGGGAAAAGTCATATGCCTGATTACAGGGAACTCCATCCGCCTGCTTCATACGGGAAAAGCCATCTGCCTGATCACAGGAAAATCCATCCGCCTGCTTCATACGGGAAAAGCATCTGAATAGCGTTTTTCTGCCTACTTCTGCAGTAGCCAACTCCATTGGTCCCAACCCACAAACGACTTTGAGGAGGACTCTACTGGGGATAGTAACACGAGGAAATCACGGCGACTTCCTTGGGGAAAATACTTTTGTCAAATATCGGAATACAACTCACATACTCTGTCTATCACGGGAGAATCATCTATCTGGATATCGGAAAATTCATCCGCCTGCTTCATACGGGAAAAGTCATCTACCTGATTCTTATAGGAAAAGGTTCATCCGCCTGCTTCATACGGGAAAATCCATCTGCCTGATTCTTATAGGAAAGTTCATCCGCCTGCTTCATACGGGAAAATCCATCTGCCTGATTCTTACAGGAAAATTCATCTGCCTGTTTCATACGGGAAAATACATCTGCCTGATTCATACATGAAAGTTCATTCGCCTGCTTCATACGGGAAAATACATCTTCCTGGTTCTTACAGGAAAGTTCATCCGCCTACTTCATACGGGAAAATACATCTGCCTGATTCATACAGGAAAGTTCATCCGCCTGCTTCATACGGGAAAATCCATCTGCCTGATTCTTATAGGAAAATTCATCCGCCTATTTCATACGGGAAAACACATATGCCTGATTCATACAGGAAAGTTCATCCGCCTGTTTCATACGGGAAAATACATCTGCCTGATTCATACAGGAAAGTTCATCCGCCTGTTTCATACGAGAAAACACATCTGCCTGATTCTTACAGGAAAGTTCATCCACCTGTTTCATACGGGAAAATACATCTGTCTGAACACAGGAAAGGTAACTTGGATATAGCTTCTTTGCCTATTCTTAGCAATAGCTAACTCCACTGGGGATATTCTGAAAATAACTGCGCGACACCCGTTTCGACAACAAGTGACCACTTCTGAAATCTTGATTCATGAAACCCTGACATGCTGCCGCGACAGCAAACCTGAAGAAAAACACTCCGCTGGTCGGATAAGAGGAACTTCAGCCAATAACTCTGTGGGGAATAATAACAAGGACTGCATCATCACATGTCTCACGGCGAGACCTCGATCGTCTGGTAATAGATCTGAACTATAACTTCACACTCCTGCTGAGAAACACCCCTGAAAGCAAAAGGTCAACCAACCTGATTTATGTTTCAAAATGCGTATGTTTGGCAATGGCGCAATGCTCCATACGGCATGGAAATGCTATACGTTTTTGGGTAGATGCAAATATGATAATATATGCAAATGCAAATGCAGGTTCAGGCTGTTGGGGAAGGTTCTGACAAGCTTGCTTCAACACGGCTGTTGAGGACAAATACCACCCTGTTGGGGATGAACGGGTATCGTAAAGTATTCTGGAAAAATAAATTCCGGAAATACAACCAACTCTGCCAGGGAGAGATTACACATCGATTTCCACTGGGAGGAAAGAACGACACATGCGGGGAAGATTAACTCAGCTAGGGGAGAATCAACCCTTCTGGGGGACAACTGTTTGGGTACAGTTTATAACTCTGAACTACCATTCCGCTGGGGATAATCATCCTGACGAAAGATTGACGACCTGTGGGGGAGAAAGAAAACCATCCTCGGTGGGGATAATCCTTCTGAACTTACTATCTTGGTTATGCGCCGCGGAAATCCTCCCCGTTGGGGATTGAACGTGCACTTACTCGACTCTCTGGGGAGTATAAACTCTGCTGGGGATACTGATTTCGACTTGCTGGGGACATCCTGTGGACAACTTCCATGAGGATACTCTTCTGGGGAAAATAATCCTTCCTTCGGTAAGGCATAACAACATCTCAACCTCTGGGGACGCGGTACGACCTGTTGGGAAATAAGGTCAAGTCCTTCTTCCAGGGCCTCTGGCTGGGGCCACCATTTTCTGATTGTCTGCTTCAAGGGCGAGAACCCTGCAAAACACAAACGAGACAAAACAAATCTATACAACCAAATCTATTCGGGTTAGCATCCGCGACATTACTTCAGTCAATTCAAAGTTTTAGCAATTATTGGCAAGGGCCAGCAAAGTTATGCACATGCGAGTTCATCGGAACATCAGCGTTTTCCACATACAAAACAGTAAAGCACAAACATTGAATACTGAATAACATGTTTTATTGATTGAGCCTGTAAATAGGCGAAGCTTTGTACATCGGATGCAACTCCTGAAAAGAGGAAATTACGCACACACACATACATGTACGCACAAAAAGCATAAAATAAAAAGTACAAAACAATATTTGTATACATGTCAGCAACGTGGTGCAGACAAACATCATGAGTTGATCCTCCTATGACTCGCCTGACTCTGGCGCTTTCCCGGTATTCAATTTTCGGAAGAGATTGTGTTGCATAAACGAACCCTCAGGTACTCCCAAACCACTAAGCACTGCTGTATCAGATTCGGACCGCAGTCATTTGCTTTTTCAATCCCTAACTTTTGCGTGAATCGCCCTTTGCGGGTTTTCGATTCACCGGGATACCCCTTTTTGGCGAAGTCGCCCTTTGCAGGTTTTCGACTTCGCGGGTGTACATCTTTTCAATTTTATCCCTAACTTTTGCCCGAACCTTTTATTCATTTTTTATGGTTCGCCGGGATGCCCCATTTTTTGCCTGGACTCTCTTTTTACTGTCCAGCGGGTCACTTTCAAGCAAAGTATTTTTTAACTGCGTCCGAATTCACAGGAGACGTAAAGTCTTCACCATCCATGGTGGACAACAACAAAGCTCCTCCGGAGAAGACTTTTCTGACAACGTAGAGACCTTCGTAATTAGGGGTCCACTTGCCCCTGTGATCTGTTCGTGGCGGGAGAATCCTCTTCAGCACAAGGTCGCCTGTCTGAGAGCTTCGAGGGTGTATCTTCTTATCGTATGCTTTCTTCATTCGGCTCTGATACAACCGACCGTATGCGAGAGAAGCTAGCCTCTTCTCGTCCATTAAGCTGAGCTGATTCAGTCTATCTTTAACCCATTCTGCCTCGTCAAGTTGGACATCTCGTAAAACCCTCAAGGAAGGAATCTCAACCTCCAGCGGTAACACTGCCTCCATTCCGTATACCAATGAAAACGGGGTTGCCCCGGTTGATGTGCGTACCGTCGTACTATAACCGTGCAAAGCGAAAGGTAGCATCTTGTGCCAGTCCTTGTACGTTACAACCATCTTCTGAACAATCTTCTTTATGTTCTTATTGGCCGCTTCAACAGCGCCATTCATCTTGGGCCGATAAGGAGAAGAGTTGTGATGTTCAATCTTAAAATTCTGGCACAGCTCTTTCATCATCTTGTTATTCAAATTCGAACCGTTGTCGGTGATAATCCTCTCAAGGATTCCATATCTGCAGATAATATCTCGTTTGATAAATCTGGCGACCACTTGTTTGGTGACATTGGCATATGATGCTGCTTTCACCCACTTGGTGAAGTAATCAATTGCCACCAGGATGAACCGGTGTCCGTTGGATGTCGTAGGCTCAATCTTCCCGATCATATCAATTCCCCACATCGATAACGGCCACGGTGATGACATCACATTCATAGGACTTGGGGGTACATGGACCTTGTCCGCATAAATTTGGCATTTATGACACCTCTTTACAAACTTGAAACAGTCTGTTTCCATAGTTAGCCAGTAATAACCTGCCCGCAGCAATTTTCTCGTCATAGCATGCCCACCAGCATGTGTACCAAACGTACCCTCATGTATCTCTTCCATGAGCAACTTTGCTTCTTTCTCATCTACACAACATAGCAACACCAAGTCGTGGTTTCTTTTGTATAGGACACCGTCAGGATTCAAATAGAAATTGCCAGCCAATCTCCTGAGAGTCTTCTGATCTCGACTGGATGCCCCAGCCGGATACCCCTGTTTCTTCAGGAAATTATGGATGTCAAAGTACCAGGGTTTACCATCAGGAGCCTCGTCAATGGCAAATACGAATGCAGACCTATCAAGCCGAGAGATAACAATCCAGGGAGCCTCATTCCAGAAGTTAACTTTATACATTGAAGACAATGTCGCCAGGGCGTCAGCCATTTGATTTTCCGCTCGCGGCACATGATGCAATTCCACCTTGTCAAAGAAAGGCAACAATCTTCGTGCATAGTTCATATATGGTATCAAATTGGGCTGACGTGTCTCCCACTCTCCTTTAATCTGATTCACCACTAAAGTCGAGTCTCCGTATACATCCAGATGTTTGATTCGCAAATCAATAGCTTCTTCCAGCCCCATGATGCAAGCCTCATATTCAGCCTCATTATTGGTAACGGGAAAAGTCAATCGGGCAGTAAAGGGGATGTGAGACCCCTGAGGAGTAGTGATAATTGCACCTATTCCGCTACCATAGGAGTTAACTGCTCCATCAAATATTAACTGCCACTTGGAACCCAACTCTGGTCCTTCGTCCAGCAACGGTTCTTCACAATCTTTCATTTTTAGGTACATGATATCCTCGTCAGGAAAATCAAACCTCATCGATTGGTAGTCCTCAACAGGCTGCTCCGCAAGGTACTCCGACAGAACGCTACCTTTAATAGCCTTTTGCGAGACAAATTGTATATCGTATTCGGTTAACACCATCTGCCATCGGGAAATTCTTCCGGAGAGTGCTTGCTTCTCAAACACGTATTTGATTGGATCCATCTTTGAAATTAGTAGGGTCGTATGATTTAGCATGTATTGCCTCAAACGTTTGGTGGCCCAGGCTAGCGCGTAACACGTCTTCTCGAGCATCGAGTATCTGGACTCACAGTCAGTAAACTTCTTACTCAAATAGTAGATTGCATGCTCTTTACGTCCGGTCTCGTCGTGTTGACCGAGAATACAACCCATACTTTCCTCAAGAACCGTCAAATACATAATCAAAGGTCTCCCGGCCACTGGGGGTATCAAAACATGAGGTTCCTGCAAGTATTCTTTTATCTTGTCGAACGCCTTTTGACAATTTTCATTCCAGGTCACAACCTGATCCTTTTTCAACAACTTGAATAACAGCTCGCATGTCGCAGTTAGGTGAGATATGAATCGGGCGATATAGTTCAACCTCCCTAAAAACCCACGTACTTCTTTTTCTGTTTTAGGCGTCAGCATTTCTTGTATTGCTTTTATTTTCGCAGGATCAACCTCTATTCCTTTTTCGCTCACAATAAACCCCAGCAGCTTACCCGATCTCACCCCGAAGGTGCACTTGTTAGGGTTCAGTCTCAACCTGAACTTCCTAAGCCTCTTGAACAATTTCAGCAGATTAACCAAATGCTCCTCCTCCGTCTGGGATTTGGCAATCATATCATCAACATAAACCACGATCTCTTTGTGCATCATGTCATGAAAGAGAGTCGTCATAGCACGTTGATATGTTGCCCCAGCGTTCTTCAATCCGAAGGGCATCACTTTGTAACAAAATGTTCCCCAGGGAGTAATAAAGGTAGTCTTCTCCATGTCTTCTGGAGCCATTTTGATCTGATTATAGCCTGAGAAGCCGTCCATGAAGGAGAATACGGAGAACTGAGCAGTATTATCAACCAACACATCGATGTGAGGAAGTGGAAAGTCATCTTTCGGGCTCGCCCTATTCAAATCACGGTAGTCTACACACATTCGCACTTTACCGTCTTTCTTCGGCACTGGCACAATATTAGCGACCCATGAGGGATATTTTATAACAGCTAGGAAACCAGCATCCCACTGTTTTTGAACTTCCTCCTTGATCTTCACAGCCATGTCCGGTCTAGTTCTTCTGAGATTTTGTTTAATAGGCGGACATTCCTCTCGCAATGGCAGACGGTGAACAACCATATCCGTATCCAACCCGGGCATATCCTTGTACGACCAAGCAAATATATCACTGTACTCTTTGAGCATCTCAACCAACCTTTGCTTGATGTCGCTCTGCAGCGCAGCCCCTATACGGATGTTTCTCACAACCTCTTCTGACCCCAAATTGATAATCTCAATGACTTCCTCATGAGGCAGAATGATTCTTTCCTCTTGTTTCAATAACCAGGTCAACTCCTCTAGTACGTCGCCATCT
This sequence comes from Lathyrus sativus, assembly GCA_963859935.3. NCBI lineage: Eukaryota > Viridiplantae > Streptophyta > Magnoliopsida > Fabales > Fabaceae > Lathyrus > Lathyrus sativus. The sequence continues at coordinate 179,772,212 of OZ012740.1, read as the reverse complement.
TCCACAATCTCTTCCTCAGCCTGAAATACCGGGTGCTCAAAGTCGAAGTGAGTCATAGGCGGTTCATAGATGTCATCTGAAATAGTAATCCTGCAAAGGAAATGGTTAAATGCTTCAAAACACCGACAAAGCAAATAATCACATTGCCATTTTATTGTAAAAGACAAAAACAGACAAACAGGGATCACAATATTTGTATATGAAAAACGCCTTTATTTCATGATTAAACAATGTAATGTACATAACCAAATGGCCCTAAGCAAAATCACTATGCCCCGGGTAGGACACAGGATTATTCAACAATTAAGAAAACAAATCATTATTGTTTAGTTGTCAAAGGAACAGTTTCCCGGATAGACCAATTGCAGAGACTTTGTCCTGGCACGCTTGGCTTGATCCACGCGTCCATATCACAGTCGCTATCTCCGTCTTCAGCATCGGAAATAGCATTGATAGTCTCGAAGCTCACCCCATTTGGTGTAATGGTTATCGGCCCTCTGAACTTGGGCGTTCCTAAAGCATATGCTGATGACGAAGGATGATACCCTAGCCCGAACTTGTCATTCTTCACAGGAATCTCCAACACCTGACCTCAGCCCTTGGTTTTGCCTGCCTGCACTAGAGCTTGAGCCTCTTTGTAGGATGACACTGCCACGTCTGATATCTTACTTGGCACTGGAACTTTGTCTTCAATTTGCAACCCCTCGAAGGCTTGACAGGGTGTTTCGTGTATTTCACCGTCGACCTCCACATATTTGAATGAAGATAAATGGCTAACCATAATATCTTCCTCTCCACGAACAGTGACGACACTATCCCCAACCATATACTTCAGCTTTTGGTGTAACGTGGATGTGACTGCCCCGGCAGCATGAATCCATGGGCGCCCAAGAAGACAACTATACGCTGGCTGGATGTCCATTATATAGAATTCAGTTTCAAATATTTCGGGCCCCACCTGCAACAGTAATGTTATTGATCCGAAAACTGACCTCCTCGTTCCATCGAACGCTCTCACCACTAAATTACTGGGCGTGCAGATAATCCCCCTGATATCCAACTTCATCATGGCTTTCTTCGGTAGCACATTCAGGGAAGATCCAGTGTCTACTAAAACATGGGACATGACCGTGCCCCGGCATTCTACTGACACATGCAATGCCATATTATGCTCTCGCCCTCTCGGAGTCAAATCAAAGTCTGTGAATCCCAAACTGTGCCCCGCATTGACATGCACCATCACCCCTTCTAACTGATTAACAGAAACCTCTTGAGGAACGAATGACGTGTCTAGAATCTTCAGCAAAGCATTCCGATGGGCCTCGAAACATAACAACAATGATAGGATGGAAATTTTTGACAGCGTTTGCTGGAGGTGCTCCACGATTTTGTAATCACTTTTACGAATGAGCCTAAAAAACTCCTCCACATCCTTAAGTTACGTTTCCTTTTCATTCGACTGAGACAGACCACCCTCAGTTACCTTGGCTTTACCCTTGGCTAATCTTTCTGCCTCTACCTCGGGCGACGTGAAGATTCTTCCGCTTCTGGTCATACCCCCTATTCCGACAACATTATCTACAACCCCAGCTAGTTGTCCATTGACTTCAATTCTCTCACCGTCGCAGTATACCTCCAACCCGTAAGTCCACGGCACTGCTTTAGTACTCTCAAAAGGGACTGGTCCTGCTTTGGTAATTGTGATCGTCGGCCGCCTGGAGGGCGTGGTTATCGTTATTGTTTTCCTCGGAATCGTCACCGTCGCAACATCGTTCTGCTCATCACACAACGCCTCTACAGGCTTTTCAACCGCGGTTCTATCAAATTGCAAAGTACCTTCATCCATCATGGCCTGAATACCCTGCTTCAACTCATTACAACCCTCTGGCTGGGTCCAACAATCCAAGCAAAATTCATCACAACCCGGGAATACACCCCCTTTTAGCAACCTGCTTTTAATCTCACCCAACGGTGTATTCAGCTCATTGACATCCATCACTAGATTCAAATTTTCTTCTGTCAAGATGGCATTTTCCCCATGATTGGGCATAGGCTGTTGTATGATATTTGGACCCACCTGTCCAAAGTTGATAGCTTTGCTATCCAATAAATCCTAAACTTTGTGTTTAAATGCCTGACAAGCTTCTATGTCATGCCCGGGTGCCCCGGAATGGAATTCGCAATGCTTGTTGGCATCATACCCGTAAGGGAGTACCGCCCCTGTAGGTGGTGCCAAAGTCCTTTTTTCAACCAAGTTCAACCCTAGCAGGGTCTGGAGGAGTTCTGCATACGTGGAAGGAGGTGCATCGAACACTCTTTTTTGTCTCGCATTTTGTACCCCTCTCTGACCAGGATTTTGTCCTTGATGTTGCTGTGGTTGTTGTTGTGGCTGTCTCTGTTGAGGAAGCGGGATAGTGAAACTAGCTATCTGTTGCGGCTGAACATACTGATGTCTTCCTCTGCCCCTGCCCCTGCCCCCAAACACGACACTAGTATCACCCTGTCGTCTACCACCAAATGCTTTTCTGGAACCTCCTGTTGAAGTAGACTCACCTGCTTGGAACCTTCCAACTTTAATCCTGTTCTCGATCATCTCCCCCATAAGAATCAAATCTGAGAAACTGCTCAATGACACACTAAACAGTTTTTCGTAGAACACCCCCGTAAATGTCCCAATGAACATGTCATTCATCTCCCTTTCAATTAAAGGAGGGTGCACCCTCGCTGCCATATCGCGCCACCTTTGCGCATACTCTTTAAAACTTTCCCCGTTCTTCTGTGACAAACCCTGCAATTGGACCCGGTTTGGCGCCAGATCGCTGTTATATTTGTAATGTGTCACGAAAGCATCAGCCAACTGCTTCCAAGTTTTAATCTGCGTGGGCTCCAGCCCCATATACCATTCAAGTAAAGGTCATGACAAGCTATCCTGAAAGAAATGCATGAGCATCCTTTCATCATCTGAATACGCGGACATCCTCCTGTAGTAAGAGCGGACATGGACTTTAGGGCAGGTATCCCCCTTGTACTTGTCAAAAGTGGGAGCCTTGAATTTCAACGGCACCCTCAGCCCTGGTACCAAGCCCATTCTAGTCATATCCAAACCGATGGAGTTCTGACTCACTACCCCCTTCATCTGTTCTTCAAGCATTCTGATCCTCTGCACAGTATCAACAGGTCCTTCAAATCCCACACCTCTTCCAGAAAAGGCGTCCTCCTGGTGGTCTTCACCCCAATTCACATTTTCATTTCCATATCCATCGTAACTAGTGTTGCGACCAAACCCTTGCTGATTGATCATGGGACCTCTTCCCCCGGTACCGAAACCCTGGTTGACCCTAACAGGTCCGAACCCAATGTTGACAGGAATCACCCCAGCACCATTCATATTACCAAATCCACCATACCCCTGGTTAGTGTTACCAAAACCGTCATAACTGAAACCCTGCGTGTTGAAGCCGAATTTCCCATCCTGATTGACGTAGTCAAATCCCTGATCATTGTAGCCGAAACCATTGTTCCCAAAACCATTACCGCCATTGTTGTTGCCACCGCCTTGGTTGGCGTCCCCAAAACCAACATTGTTAACAACAGTCTCATTTCCATTCCCTGTATTGCCATTGCCAGCGCCATCGCCATCGTTTACAACCACAACAGGTGGGGTCACTACAGGTGGGACCACAGGCGTAGGGGGCCCATCCTCCGGAATAGTCTCAACGTGCGCCGAATTGTGGTCATTGTTTCCATTCCCATTAGTCCGCGTCAGCAGCGGCTGTACCAACGTCTGGAGGCTCTCCTGGCCCTTAGCAATATTCTCCATTGCTTGCATGAACAGATTCAGCTTCTCACGGATTTCCTGCATCTCCACTTGGACTTGATCCATGATTCTCTTGCAGTTGTTTCGGGTTGAGTAGCGGTGGACTCTTTGTTCGTCAATCTTGGACAACCTGGAGGTGCAGGAAATGAGATACAAGTTAAACAAGTAACTAGCAATGCAAAATGGATATGCAGATGCAATATGTGTATGTGCGTTAGGGAGATCAACCCCTGATTCTAGTGCCAAAGTGCCAGTGCAGTAACAGTGATAGCAATAAGAAGCTCGACATCCAATCATAGAAAACATCTCATATATTGCGGAAAAGCCCATCAAGTTAGGAATACAATATTACAGAGCGTACAATAGGAAGGCATGACCTCAACCAACGATCCTGGTGATGGCAAGCACAATGCAAATAAAGCATACACATCAATACATGAGATAATCAAGTGCGACCATATGCCTGGTACTCCTCTAATAATCTCTTAGTCTTGGGATGATTTGGCTGAGAAAGCAACCCTTCGATGAGCGAGTCTCTTTGCCTGATAACACGCTGGAGATCACCAATGGATTCCTCCCAAACACCTTCCCTAAAGCAATCTTCTAGCTTCCGTTTCTGGGATGCAGACTCCTTCTTGCGCTTGATAACTTTGTTCAACGCATTCTGGACATCATACCTCCGCGTAACCTCTTCTTCCAACCTCTTCCGACTAGCTTTCAACTGACCTTCCAGCTCAGAGATCTGCAGCTTCAGTTTGTCTTCTCTTTCCTTATTGCCGGTCAGCGTGGCGTTCCAGGTTTTGTTGAATGCATAGATCTCCCGGTAGGCTATATCAAGTGTTTTCTTCTTAGACTCCAGCATATCATGAGAGCTCTTGAAGTCTATCCCCAAACGTTCACGCTTCTTTCGCTGTTCAGTCAGTTTCGTGCCTAGTTGATTCACCAGCTTCGTTTGTTGCTCGAAGGAATATACGGCCTCATTCCTTTCGCTCCTGAGTTGCATTAGCTCTTCTTCCAGCTTCTCGTTGGCTTTCATCAGCTCTTCTTTCTCATTCACAACCTGTTCATACCTCTCAATAGGCACAGTAGTTGGCTCCTCAACCACGAGGGGAGCAGGAGGTAATACTGCGGGAAACGGCATCCGCACCTGCTTTGCACTATCTTGGATCCAGGCTTTGTACGGGGCGTAGGCTTGACAATCATTTTTACCCAACAATGGCTTACCCCTTCTGTTGATGTTTCTCCAAGCATGCTGAAGATTGGACAATAGTTCTCCCTTCAAATCACCTGTGAAGTACAGAGATTCCTGTACTTCCTCCTCTTTTGGCGGGCTTTTCGAAGCATACCCAAATTGCCTGATCAACAATGAAGGATTGTAGTTAATACACCCTTTCCTCCCAATCAGAGGAACGTTAGGATATCCGGCGCAGCTATAGATGATCACAGATCCCAGCAAATCTTTATTAAACCAGACAATGTCTTCTGCAGAAAGTCTCATCAGATGCTCAGACCAATCCACCGTATCTGCAGACTCAGCGAAGATACCCTTCTTGGGCAGATGACTCTCAAACCACATATACAGCAAAGGCCCACAACAAGAGACGTTCTTGCCCCTCCTGTTCTCGTTCTTATAATGCAGCGAGTGATAGAAATCTCCAATCAAAGTAGGCACAGGATTGCCTGAAGCAAATATGTAGAACGCATCCAGATCAACGAAGTCAGGCAAGTTCGGGAACAATACAATGCCATAGATACACAAAGCAAGGATAGCATTAAACATAGTCCAACATCCACTCTTGGCATACTCTTGCGCTTTCCCAACCAAGAACTTGAGAGAAAAACCAGACACTCCATTCCATGAGGTTAACAGCAACTCTGAGGAGTCTAAATGCAAGGCAGCAGCCAAATCCTCCAGTTTGGGCTCAGCATCCATGTGAATGAAAGGTACCCTGTTCTGGATGGTCAACTCTAAGATCTCAGCATATTCCTCCATAGTCGGAGCCAGAATGAAGTCAGGGAAAGTAAAACACCTCAGCGGGGGATCATAGAACTGCATTAGCGTGTACAATCCGTTACGCTCATACATGGATGGTTTATAAACCAATCTAAGTAACTTCCCATAGCTCTTCCTGAAGCTTCTCTTCACATCATCATCAGCTAGAGATATCAAACCAAGCAAAGAAGAAACATCTGGAGTAGGCAACCTGTACGCCACAGTCTTCTTCAGGGTATCCATAATATCAGCAGACAGAAATCCGGGCAACTAGAACCAGAAGTATGAAAATGCACCTGCAGCACAGACACACGTTAATGATATGCAAGATGAGTATGCAACAATGCAATATGCAGCATGCAACAGGGATAAAGTGCACATGGCTGAGAAGCCCAATCCACCATGCTGGTCTCAAATAGACCCACAAAATGCTCAAAACCTGGTCTCAAAAGATCAATCGCAATGCTCCAACCTGGTCTCAACAGACCCAATAACAATGTCTTCAAACACCACTGAACCTCACTCAAGAAAACCGGTAATCTGGAGGTCAAGTTACCTGCATGCCCCAATCCCTCTCACAGGTAGGTGTCCTATCAACTGACTCAAGGTACGGCATCCTATGCGGTCGTCGGTGTCACAGACTTTCAAGACTGATGATACGATACCCAGAAGGTGTGGCATCATCATGTCTTGAAGAGGCCTCACTTAGCCAACTTTCAAATGATCGGTCCCCGGAGTCGACAATCCAACTAACCAACAACCCCCTCAACCCAAAGGGTTGAAAAAGAAGTCAACCAGAAAAACCTCGTCCGAGCGTGGATTTTGTAGGACACTGGTACATGCAAAGCATGCACGCGCCCACTACTTTCCACAACTAATTCTAGGTGCACTCAAGCCCAGGTCCGGCTTATCTCTCAATAGATCACCCCATCCCCACAACAACAATAACAATATAAAGCTGACACTAAAATGCAGAAAGTAAAGACAGAAATGTAAATCCATACAAAACCCACGACGGGAAAACAAGCGCTAGGATTGACTCGCGTAGGGAATCGTTGGAGTCGCCAGCTGTCGCTACTGCGAAAATCGGTGCCGGCTAAACAGAAGAGTCGCCATCATGCGTTATTTATCCCACAAGAGGGAAAGGAAACGCTCGAAGTCAACCTACTGCAAAGACGGGAAAGGAATGGTCATCGCAACCAAATCCTGGATTCGGGAGTCGGTTACGCAAGGGGAAGGTATTAGCACCCCTCACGTCCGTCGTACTCGACGGGATCCACGCTTGTTTTCTAGTACGGATTGTTATTCTATCTACTCTACAGGTCTAGGTTAAAAAGGAAATAAAATGACTCGGCAAAGTATCGCACTTTATGCCTACGTATTCCCGTCTGAAACGAGAAATTAGAGTCAACGTAGTTCGCCTACCTAAAGGAAAGGAGGGGAAGATTGCTCGCCAGGATACGGCATCCTATGCCTACGTACTTTCATACAGCATGAAAGATCAGAGCAAACGTAGTTCGGGCTACGGAAGACACAGATTTGTCTGACTGTTTTTTAGATCCTTCTGAAAAGGTTTTCTTCTGATTAAGAGTCCAAGCGGACAAAAATGATGTTTGCAGTTTGTGCTCAGACTTTTACGCAAGAACTGTTTTTTATGATGTTTGAAATGTTATTGTGTTTTTGATTGTTTTGAGATAGAAGAGAAAAGACGCTCTAGAAAGCCTAAGGTTGAAAAGGGGAAGCAAAACTACCCTAAAGTTGTCATGCATGGATAAACATCCTAATGTCTGTCATATTTCTCTCTTGCAGAGAGAAACAGAGATCCTAGGGGATAAACGGCAAAAGAAACAGATATAAAAAGTAGACAGTAAACATGTATGCAATGCAGCAGTACAAGCAAGGCAAGGGAGTCCCGCTCTACCTCGACCCTGGGAAAACAACAGACAAAGCGAAACAATACTCACTTCAAACCTTTGGGGGCCAGTTGTACAAGCCAACAAACAATACAGAAAAAAGAAAACAACACCAGCACCGGCTCTGACAGCAACACCTTCTCCTACAGTAAGCAGCTCAAACAGCAACAGCTCTGACAGCTACAGTTGATTAACAGCAAAGGGTTAACATTAACACCTTCAAGTAAGACCCCATCTTCACTCTTCAATGATCCCCAAGCTTCAGATAAGCTCCTGTCTCCAAAAATCTCCAAGCTCTAGCAAGCGCTGAACCCCAACAAGTAAACAGCTTCAAAAAGCAGCAAAACCCTAGCTTCAACAGATAACCAGCTTTGACAGGCACAAGCTTCAATTTCATCAATCTTCAATGCACTTCTTATCTTCCATGGGCTTCCATCTTCAAAGCAATCAATCCAGAAGAGAATCAATTATCAGATTAGGTTGAAATGCTAAACAGCTTATTGACAACCAAAGGAAGCCTATAAGTGTTTATCATTATAAGAGAAAGGTTCCCTCAAAGTTCTACTTCTAAAGTATGGCACTTATCCCTCCAAAGGAGGGATTTGAATACCTTAGAAGGACTTTTTGTCATAGGGAGGAAGAGAAGCACCCGATGCTTTCTATGTTTGTATGAAGAAATCAGTCTAATCTAAAGCTCTCCCTATATTTCCTATCTCCTAAGTTTTCAAAAGCCATCTTCAAAGAGAAAGACCTTCATGCTCCAAGTTCCATCCTTTGTCTTAAATCATCCTTCAAGCCTCCATAAGCTCCATCAAGCAAATCCCAAGCCCCAAGCCCAATTGAAATAACCCAAACCAAACAAACAAGCCAAATGCCCAAGAGGGAAACACACAAACATCATACAAGTTGCAAAAATCCAATAAAATAGTAATACTCATTATAAAATCCTAATTAAATTTCTAAGGGAACCTAATCCTATACCCAATACCCCATATAAATCCCAGAACCTATATCAATCATTAAGTCCCCAAACTATGTTCTAAACTACAACTAGTTGTTGTGAAACCCTAATCTAACACTCCTTATGTTCACCACTCAAACTAACCTACATTTTATTCACAAAATTATGACAAAATTCCTAAGGGTACATGCTTCCCTAATCTAATCAACCTCACAATAATCAATCAAAAATCATGCACCAATCTCTCATACTAAATTCAGAAAAATGAAGTATCAAACAAATGCAAAATAAAAACAATAAAATTGTAAAATATGCCAGAAAATATAAAAATGCATGAAATTAATATTTTTATTTTCTATAATTTTCTAGAGGTCCTAAGGAAACTAGGAAAAAAAGTCTCATCCTAAAATGATTATTTTCCAGTTTGTTGCGAATTTTCTAATTAACCTAAATGAAATGTGAAAATAAAAAGAAAATATGAGAAAAAGAAAATGTTGCGTGATGAATAGAAAACGATCCCTGTACAAATCCAGAGATGGGCCCAGAGTGGGGTGTAAAAATGAAAGCGCGCGTTAGGCCCATCACTACTCAGAAAACAAATGAAAAAAAGAAAGAAAAAGGAAAATGCTCGGTATGAATAGCAACTAAAACAAGTGTTAATCCTAGTGGGCTTTCAACCTGGGGTGTCAATAGCACAAAGTGACTTAAGCCCAATGCACTCAGTTAAGTGAAACAGAGCGTTTAGCTCCTTCAGAGTTCCTTCATAAATTCTCATTCGCTCGTGGCCGTTGGATATGGATTTTGTCAATGGTCTTCTCATCATCCTAGGGTTATTAGTTCATCTTCCTCATTTGAAAGTGGGAGGGAAAGAAAAGCCATGGATGAACAGAGCTCCATACTTCATCTTCTCCATTCGTATTCTTCTAATATCTCACCAAAACTCAAACCTAAACATTCTATCCTACTCGTTTTTTCACCAGCAATCTAACCATGTCAACCAATTGTATTGAAACCTTTTCCTTCTCAAAACACGAATGGTAGTTCAGAAAATGCTCAAACAAAAATTCTCACCAAACCTAAAATTGAAAGGTCTAACATCATCACCACCTAACACTGAGTTAATTCCACTATCTAACTAGGTTTAATCCTCAAGAATCATCAAGATATGGCCATGAACAGAAATGGTTCTCAACCTAATTTTGTCTCTAAATCGTGAAAATTGTTACCAGAAAGTTCCTAGCCACAATCTACAATGAGTTTAACCATCTAAAACCTAAAGAATCTACATGAATTATGCTACATGGTGAAGTTTACATACCTGTAAATTTTGAATGAACAGAATGATGAAAGCTTCAAATCAAGCTTCAAGATCTTCCAGATACCTTCACTAACACCAGATGAAACTTCTGTATGCAACAATTTGGATTGAATCTTCTTGAATCACCAGATGCGATTCTGAGTTGCAAGCTATGAACTCCAAATGCTATCTCACGATTCTTCACCAATCTTGATCAACAATCTATCAAGAATCACTCACACACTCAAGAGGAAACTTCTGAATGCAAGAAATTGGATTGAAATCGATCAAATTGTTGTAACCGTTTGTGATTTGCAAACTGAAAATTCAGAAATCAATCTCTCCAATCTCTCTCAATTTCCACCAACCAAAGCATTGAACCAGCTCTAATCCTTATATAGAGCATGTATGAATGATCCAGAAAGTTCTGGAATGATCCCTAGGAGAAATTCAATTTATCATGTCCTTGAAATTTCCATGATATGTTCAAGCATGACAGTCATGTAGCAGCTGGTTTTTGCACTTGCCTTGTGTTCAATTTCTCCTCAAATGACATTTAGAAAGTGTTAGGATGGAATGGAGCTTTGATTTTGATCCCATGTATAATTTGGCAAGTGTAACTTATGTCATAAGCAACCAAACGCAACCCCTTTGATTTTGACCTCAAATGCAAAAACCACTATTGCCATTGTCTTTAAAACCTCAATTCTGATTAAAATGATATATCATATGCCCCATTTTGACCCCAAATCAAAAAATCACAAAATTGACTTTTTAAATGACTTTAATTCTTCCTTTTTCAAAGCCATTTCAAACCAACTTCTCCTATGAGCCAATTCAGAGCCTCCTTGATGCATGGTCAAGGTTAAAACCCTATTTTGATCAACTTTCTAGTTGAACAATTTTCCATTTGAAGCCTCTAAGTTAGAGATTTGGACCCTTGGTTGAGAATGACCTATAATCATCAATACCCAAAATACCCCTGGATTGCCAAGATCATAACTTGAGTTCCACAAATCTTCTTGAATACTTATAGTACTATATGGAAAGCTAAGATCAAGATCTAAAACTCTTATGTTGTCCAAGAATCCATTTGAAAACTTCTTGAAGGTCAAAAGTTGCTTGGAAGTCAAGTGACTTTCACAGATAAATTTCAATGTCCTCTGATGGCCTGTAACTTGCAAGAACCATAACTTGAGTTCTACAAATCTCCTTGAAGACTTATAGTACTCAAATTAAAGCTATTGAGAAGCTATACAAGTTTCATGTTGGCCAAAGATCCATTTGAAACTTGCATTTTGACTTAGGTAGCTTGGAAGTCTAGTGCTATACAGGGGATTTTACCCTAGGAACCCTGTGTCAAACCCCTCCAACCACTCTTGATTCTCTTGAATTTGATCTTGACTCATCCATACACATACTTTAACATCTCAATACATGACTTCCATGACTTAAAACTAGGTCTTGGTTCCCTTTCCTTGCTCTCCTTGACCTAGGGTTACCCAGATGAAACCCTACTTGTACACACCTCAACTGTGGTTCTTGAACTTGATACCATGACTTGTCTAAGCTTCAATATGGCTCTCTAGGCCTCCCATGGGATCCATACACACCTCAAATTCCTGATTCCATGCATCATACCCCATTGATGACCCTCAGTACACTTCAAGTTAGGAGAGAAATCCACTTGTTGACATTCAAATCTCCTCAAAGCTTCAACCCATTCCTTGATGACTTGGATGCTCTTCAACTTGAATAAGGCCCCTTGATGTGCTTCTTTAGATAAGAATGGCACTTGATCCCTTGTTAGATGACTTGCCATGCTATGATATGCAAATGATTGGACCATGTACATGATGTGACTATGCAAATGATAATGCAATTGAAACATAAACCAGGTGAAATAGGTTGAAACATACTGAATATCGTATTCAGTCAGTACCATCTGCCATCGGGCAATCCTTCCGGAAAGTGCTTTCTTTTCAAACACATATTTGATCGGATCCATCTTTGAAATTAGCATAGTTGTATGATTTAGCATGTATTGCCTCAAACGTTTGGCAGCCCAGGCCAGTGCACAACACGTCTTTTCGAGCATTGAGTAACGGGACTCACAATCTGTGAACTTTTTACTCAAGTAATAAATCGCATGCTCTTTACGTCCAATCTCGTCATGTTGACCGAGAACACAACCCATGCTTTTCTCAAGAACCGTCAAATACATAATCAATGGTCTCCTGGCTACTGGGGGTATCAATATTGGAGGTTCCTATAAATATTCTTTTATTTTTTCAAACGCCTTTTGACAATCTTCATTCCAGGTCACAGCCTGATCTTTTTTCAATAACCTGAATAATGGCTCGCACACGGCCGTTAGATGAGATATGAACCGAGAAATGTAATTCAATCTCCCTAAAAAACCACGAACCTCTTTTTCTGTTTTCGGCGCTGGCATTTCTTGTATTGCTTTTATCTTAGCAGGATCAACCTCAATTCCTTTTTCGCTAACAATAAACCCCAATAGCTTACCAGATCTCACCCCGAAGGTGCACTTGTTAGGATTCAGCCTCATCCTGAATTTCCTAAGCCTCTTGAACAATTTCAGAAGATTGACCAGATGCTCTTCCTCTGTATGGGATTTGGCAATCATATCGTCAACATAGACTTCGATCTCTTTATGCATCATATCATGAAAGAGTGTTGTCATAGCTCGCTGATATGTTGCCCCGGCGTTCTTAAAACCAAAGGGCATCACTTTGTAGCAGAATGTTCCCCACGGGGTAATAAAATTTGTTTTCTCCATATCCTCTGGCGCCATCTTTATCTGATTATAGCCCTAAAAGCCGTCCATGAAGGAAAACACGGAGAATTGAGTGGTGTTGTCGACCAACACATCAATATGAGGAAGCGGAAAGTCGTCTTTTAGGCTCGCCCTATTCAAATCTCGATAGTCCACACATATCCGCACCTTACCATCTTTCTTTGGTACAAGTACTATATTGGCAACCCATGAGGGATAAGTTGTAACAGCCAGAAAACCGGCGTCCCACTATTTCTGAACTTCCTCTTTAATTTTCACAGCCATATCTGGTCTAGTTCTTCTGAGTTTTTGCTTAACCGACGGACATTCCTCACGCAATGGCAAATGGTGAACCACCATATCAGTATCCAACCCAGGCATGTCTTCGTAAGACCAAGCAAAGATATCACTATACTCTCGAAGCCTCTCGATCAAACTTTGCTTGATATCGCTTTGCAGTGCAGCCCCTATCCGGATATTTCTGACAACCTCTTCGGACCCCACGTTGATAATTTCAATTTCCTCCTGATGAGGCAGAATCATTCTCTCTTCTTGTTTCAAAAGTCGATTCGGCTCTTCTGATAAGTCATCATCCTCAACAATCTCTTCTTCTGCTTGAAATATCGGGTGCTCGAAGTCGAAGCGAGTCATAGGAAGTTCGTGATCAGTGTCGTCTGAAATATGAATCCTGCAATGAGAATGGTTAAATGCTTCAAATAACGCAAACAAAGCACATGACCACGTTGCCATTTTATTGTTAAAAGCAAAAACAGGAAAAACAAGGATCACAAAATTTGCATGAGAAAAACGCCTTTATTTAATGATTAAACAAAGCACACACATAAGCAGGTAGCCCTGAAAACAGAATCACTATGCCTCGGGTATGACACAGGATTATACAATAATCGAGAAAACAAATCATTACTGTTTTGTAGTCACTTGGACAAGTTCCTGGATAGACCAGTTGCATAGGCTCTGTCCTGGCACGCTGGGCTTGATCCACGAGTCGATATCGCAGTCACTATCTCCGTCTTCAGCATCGGAAACAGCATTAATCGTTTCATAACAAACTCCACCTGGAGTGATCACCACTGGCCCTTTGAACTTCGGCACACCTGATGCGGAAGGTGACGACGTCGGGCGATACCCCAACACAAACTTGTCCATCTTGACAGGAATTTCCAAGACTTGGCCCCATCCTTTGGTTTCTCCGGCCTGAACCACTGCCTGAGCGTCTTTGTATGAAGACATGGCCACCTCTGGCCCTTTGCGGGGGACATGAGACTTGTCCTTGATCTGCAACCCTTCAAAGGCTTGGCATGGCGTCTCGTGGATCTCCCCATCCACTTCGACGTACTTGAATGACAAAAGATGACTAACCAGAATGTCCTCCTCTCCGCAAATAGTAACAACACTGTCACCGACCATGAATTTAAGCTTCTGATGCAGCGTGGACGTCACAGCCCCTGCAGAATGTATCCATGGTCGCCCAAGTAAACAGCTGTAAGCTGGATGTATGTCCAGATGTAGAACACAATGTCAAACACTTCTGGCCCGACCTGGAGTGGCAACGTTATGGACCCAAACACCGACCTTCTGGTCCCATCAAAAGCTCTCACGACCAAGTCACTTGGCGTGCATATGATTCCTCGGATATCTAGCTTCATCATAGCCTTCTTAGGCAAAACATTCAAAGATGATCTGGTGTCTACAAGAACGTGCGACATAACAGTACCCTGGCATTCCACTGAAATGTGCAAAGCCATATTATGATCCCGACCTCTAGGCGTCAAATCAAAGTCAGTAAATCCCAGGCTGTGTCCGGCATTCACATGCGCAAGTACCCCCTCAAGCTGATTAATAGATACTTCCTAAGGTACAAAAGATGTGTCCAAGATTTTCAACAAGGCATTCCGATGAGCCTCGGAGCAAAGCAACAAAGATAGGATTGAAATTTTGGAGGGCGTCTACTGCAAGTGCTCCACAATCTTATAGTCGCTTTTGTGAATTAACCTCATAAACTCTTCTACATCCTTGATTGATGTTTCTTTCTCTCTCGCCTGGGAAGGTCCTCCTTCATTCACTTTGGCTTTGCCTTTAGCAATCCTCTCAGCCTCAATTCCAGGTGAAGTGAAAATTCTACCACTGCGGGTCATGCCTCCCGCTCCAACCAGATTGCCCACTGCCCCTGCCAGCTGGCTATCCACCTTAATCTTTTCCCCATTGCAAAAAGTTTCCAACCCATAATTCCATGGAATGGCTTTCGTACTTTCATAAGGAATGGGCCCTGCTTTCGTTATCGTGATAGTTGGCCGCTTGACGGGCGCTGTTATCGTAATAGTCTTTCGTGGAATTGTAACTGTTGCGACCTCACCCTGCTTTTCAAATCTTACCTCACCAGGTTTCTCAACAGCAGTACGGTCGAATTGCAAAGTTCCCTCATCAATCATGGCCTGAATACCTCTCTTCAAATCAATACAGCCCTCTGGTCAGGTCCAACAATCCAAACAGTACTCATCACATCCAGGGAAGACCCCTCCTTTCAACAATCTGCTTTTAACATAGCTTAAAGGCGTCTTCAGATCATTTACGTCCATAACCAAATCCAAATCTTCTTCTATCAGAATAGCATTCGCTCCATGATTCGGCATTGGTTGCTGTACAATGTTGAGACCATCATGACTGAAGTTAATGACTTTACTATCAATCAAATCTTGGACTTTGTGTTTAAAAGCGTGACAACTCTCGATATCATGTCCAGGTGCCCCAGAATGAAATTCACAGTGCTTACTAGTGTCATACCCGTAAGGAAGCGTTCCTGTGGGCGAGTCAAATGTTCTCTTTTCAACCAGATTCAAACCTAACAGCATTTGAAGCAGCTCTGCATACGTTGACGGAGGTGCATCAAATACCCTCTTTGGCTTCCCATTCTGAATCCTTCTCTGAGCAGGATTATGCCTTTGTTGCTGCTGCTGTTGTTGTGGTTGTTGTCGTTGTTGAGGTATAGGAATCGTCACACTAGTAACCTGTTGTTGAATATACTGATTCCTACCTCTACCTCGTCCTCGACCACCATACACTGCACTAGCGTCTCCTTGTCTTCTACCACCAAAGACCTTTTTTGCACCTCCAGATGAGGTCGATTCACCGGCTTGAATCTTACCAATCTTAATGCCATTTTCAATCCGTTCTCCCATGAGTATCATGTCAGAGAAACTACCCATCGAGCAATTGAGAAATTTATCATAATACATCCCAGAGAATGTTCCAACAAAAATATCAATCAATTCCCTTTCAACCATATGTAGGTGTACCCTCGCCGCAAGATCATGCCAACGCTGGGCGTACTCCTTGAAACTCTCCCCATTCTTCTGAGAAATACTTTGAAGCTGAATCCTATTTGGCGCAAGGTCACTATTGTATCGGTAGTGTCAGACGAAAGCATCCGCCAACTCTTTCCAACTTCCGATCTGTGCAGGCTCTAGTCCCATGTACCATTCCAGCGATGGTCCCGACAAACTATCTTGGAAAAAATGCATAAGCATCTTCTCATCATCAGAGTAAGCAGACATCCTCCGGTAATATGAACACACATGAACCCGTGGGCACGTATCCCCTTTATATTTATCGAAAGTGGGAGCTTTGAACTTCAATGGCACCCTCAGCCCAGGAACCAGCCCCATGGTAGCCATGTCCAAACCTGCAGAATTTTGATTGGCTATACCTCTTATCTGTTCCTCCAGCATTTTAATCCTCCGATCATTATCAGTGGGACCTTCAAAACCCATGCCTTGCCCAGAAAAGGCATCTTCCTGACGATCTTTGTCCCAATTCAGACCCTCATTACCATACCCGTCATAAGCAACATTACGACCATATCCTTGTTGATTAAAGTTAGGACCACGTCCTCTATTACCAAATACTTGATTAGCCCCGCCTGGTCCGAAACCAGCATTCAAATGACCCATCCCAGCACCATTGGTATTCACATTGCCAAACCCAGCATTATCGTAGCCATTATCACCATAACCTTGATTGTTATCGCCAAACCCTCCGTTGCCGAAGCCCTGATTATTAAAGCCATCATTACCATCCTGATTGCCAAAGCCAAAACCCTGATTGTTGTCACCGGAACCAGTATTGATACCAACATTCCTGTTGGTTTCCACGTTCCCATTGCCATTATCAGTATTTCTGTTACCAGTGTTGCCGTTGCCATTGCCAGTACCAGTCTCACCAGCATTTGGTATCACTTCCTCCCTGCGAGGGGTCTCAACATGAACAGAGTTATATTCAGTATTACCAGCCGCTTGCGCCAGCAGCGGTTGCACCAGAGTTTGAAGATGTTCCTGGCCCTTGGACACAGCCTCCATAGCCTGCATGAATTGTGCTATCCTATCCCGGATCTCCAGCATCTCAGCTTGTACCTGGTCCATGATCTTCTTACAGTTGCTTCTTCTAGCGTACCGGTGAGTTATCTGTTCGTCAATCTTGAAACAACCTGAAAGATGCAGGAGATAAGATTCAAGCTCAAAAAAAGTATCTGCCATGCAATATGAATATGTAGATGCACACATGTAAATATGCAACAGGTTAATTTTCCCCCTTGATTCTAGTTCCAGAGAAGAAGCCATAATGACAATGGAGTCCCAAGTAAGCAACACAAAATCAGAATCCTCATACATAAACAAATGCCAAGAGGCAGAGTACAAAGGTAAAACCGAATACAACTAAAAAGAACTCGGCCAACAATCCTGGCGATGGTCAAAATACAAGCACGAATAACATACTACCAGAGAAAAACAAAGATAAATCAGGAAGGATGGCGCGCCCGGACATCTCCCAATAGCCTTAACGTCTCCGGATGACCTGGTCTGGAGAGCAGTTCCTGTATCAGTAATGCATGTCGCCTAACAGTGGATCTCATCTTTTTGGCATCCTCTACACAGGCTCCCTTGCCAAAACACTCATCAAGCCTGCATCTCTTGAAACCAGCCTTCAGTTCACAACCCCTCATTTCTTTGGCCATGTTGCTCACTCTAAACTCAGCGTCACGTCTAAGAGATGCCTCTTCAGCAATCTTCGCATCCTTAGCGCTGGGCTGCTCCTCTAACCGAGAAATTTGCAGCTTCAACTCATCTTCACGCTCCTTCCGGCTAGTAAGCGTGGCATTCCACAAAAATTCCCATTTGGAAAGCGGAGAATAAGCCTTGTTCAGAAGCTCTTTCTTAGTAGCAAGCACACTACTAACACCATTCAGGGCTACTCCCACCTTCTCTCTCCTGTTGGTCTCTTCAGTCAAATCTGAACCCAACCTATTAATCATCTCAGTCTACTTCTTCACAGTGAAGGTTGCCTCACTCTTCTCATGCCGAAGCTGGAAAATCTCTTTCTCTAACTCTTCATTTACTCTTTGCAACTCTTCCTTTTCATCCAGTAGCTTGTTATACTTCTCAATCTCTATTGAAGTAGGTTCCTCAATCACCGGAGGACATAAAGGTTCTGCAGCAGGAAACGGCATCAAAGACTTTTCAACTCTTTCATGGATCTAGAGCCGATAAGGATTATAAGCTCGACTGTCACTCTTGCCAAGCAATGTCTTTCCTCTTCTGTGAACATTACCCCAAGCATGCCTCAATCTGACCAAAACATCTCCATCTAATAAACCCGTGAGATACAGAGATTCCTGTATCTCGTCTTCAGCCGGAGAATCCCTCAAAGCATAGCCAAACTGTCTCACAAGCAGAGAATGGTTATAGTTAATACAACATTTCCGTCCAATCAATGGAACGTTCGGAAAGCCACTGCAACTATATATAATATCCGCTCCAAGCAGGTTCCGATCAAACCAAACAATGTTTTCAGCACACAATCCCATCAATCGGGAAGACCAATCTAAAGTACCAGCAGTATCAACAAAAGGTCCCATCTTAGGAAGATGTCCCTGAAACCACCTGTATAGAAGAGGTACACAGCAAGAAACATTCTTTCCTCGACGCTTCTCATTCTTATAGTGAATAGAATGATAAACGTCACCCAAGAGAGTAGGCACCAGATTCTTCGAGGCAAGAATAAAGAAAGCATCTGATTCAACAAAATCAGGCAAGTTAGGGAACAATACAATCCCATAAACGCAAACAGCCAGAATAGCACTGAAGACAATCCAACATCCATCCTTTGCACACTGCGTAGCCTTCTCAACCAAGCAAGAAAAATGAAAACCATAAGCTCCATTCAGCTTGACCAAACCTCCGGGGAACTCAGAAGCATCTAAACTGACAATCTCAGCAAGCTTAGCCAACTCAGGCTCAGTATCCTCGTGAACAAAAGGCATCTGATCTAACACAGGAACTCCTAGCATATCAGAATACTCCTCCAAAGTAGGGGCCAAAATATAATCAAGCTCAGTATCCTCGTGAACAAGAAGCATCTCAACGGAGGCTCGTAAAACTGCATCAAGGTATACAATCCAGTCATCTCAAACACAGAAGGTCTGCACACCAAACTGAGTAGTTTCCCATAAGACTCTCTAAACTCAACCCTCACTCTCTGATCTTCTAGAGCAATCAACCGCAACAAGGAACTGATATCTGGAGAAGGCAACCTGTAAGCAACTGTTCTCTTTATGGACTCCATGTCTGGCAAGAAGAACACTAGAATCTGAGGGGAAAAAACACACATGCAACATAAATACACGTTAATGAAATGCAAACATGAAAATGCAAATGCATATGCAGCAGGGGATCAAGTGCAATGATGAAGAACTGTGATGTACTGTACTGCAACTTGAGAACCATCAGATCTCCTCCTCAAACCAAACCAACCACAGAAGAAACCTCACAACCAATTCTCACTGATAGAGACAAACCAGGTGTTCTGAGGCCAGAGTTTTTCTGCAAAAAGAACCACCTGTCGCTACTGCGAAAATCGGCGCCGGCTATGACAGAAGAGTCGCCACCGTGCGTTATTTATCCCAAAGGAGGGAAAGGAAACGCTCGAAGTAAACCTCGCAAAGACGGGAAAAGGTATGGTCATCGCAACCAAAACCTGGATTCGGGAGTCGGTTACGCAAGGGGAAGGTATTAGCACCCCTCACATCCGTCGTACTCGACGGGATCCATGCTTGGTGTTTATAAGGAAAAGGGTGTGTTTATCTATCCACGCTAATGGTCAGTCTGAAAAGAAAAGAAAAGGACAGGACTCGACAGAACATACGGTGTTCTGGTCCTACGTACTCCCTCGTGCAATGGGAAAGTCAGAGTCAACGTAGTTCAACTACCTACGTCTAAACAGGGGAGGTTGCTCGCCAGGACATCGCGTCCCGTGCCTACGTACTTCCACACAGCCTGGAAGATCAGAGCAAACGTAGTTCGGGTAACTACGGCTAAACTGGGGGTTCTCACACAGCAGTAAGAAAATAAACTGGTTTTAAAGGTTCGGGAACCTACAACTACGGTCTGGTCTCCAATGCGCTCGGGCAAGAGAAAGGGATAACAATCAGTCGTCAGCGAGAAAGTCTCGATCGCACAGCCGCGAGAGAACAAAAGGTCAGTTGTTAGTGTGCTCGCTAGGATATCGCATCCTATGCCTACATATCCTCGTCTGGTACAAGGAATCAGAGCAGCTGTAGTTCGGCTAACTACGACACAAGCTACTCAAGAGCTCCTATTGAAAGGGAAAAGACACCCTAAAACTATGGCTGAAAAGGGGAATCTACCTACTGTTATCATGCCTGGTTGACCATCCTAATGTCTATCATAACGACTCCGTAGCGGAGAAGTCAGAGCTCCTAAGGGATCATGGCAACAGGACTAAACAGCAAACAGGAATCAACTGCAAAGTAAAGAAATACTGGAACTATGCATGAATGCAACAACCAAACAAACAAGGCGCAAAGGCCGCAAACCACAGAGGTAAGGGAGCTCAGCTCTACCAAATACCAACAAGCAAAGCCACTCAATAACAAACAAGCAGAAGGAGGACCACCTCAACTTCTCATGCACACAAAGCCTACTTCTAAGATGCACCTACCTCAGAAATATCTAGATGAACCCCTAAGTCTAATGCAACACAGCACCACACAAGTCAAACAACACAAAGAGAAGGCTAGCTAACCTGACAAACCTCTATCTAAAGCTTAAACAGAAACCCTGAGCAAGACCCTTAACAACCCTGAAACAAACCCCTGACTTACCCCTGAACAAAGCTCTATGCAAGGCCCTAAACAAAACTCTAAGCAAAAACCCTAATCAAAACTCTAAGCAAGAGGAATCAATCCCAGTCTTCAAGCTTCAAGACAAGCTTACCAAAGAAAGGGAGCTAAGCAGACAAACTCATAGTGCCTTCCTCAGGAAAGTACCAGGAGGTTACCACTCAGGAATCATATCCTATGCGGCTCAACAACTGTGAACGGTTTACATTCCTCCTCAGGAGAAACTAAACTCACACGAAGGCTCCAGCATCATTGGATATTTGAGAAAGCCTATAAGAACTAGGGGAACTAAGTGAGCAGACCCATAGGACCTTCCTCAGGAAAGTACTAGGAGGCTTCCACTTAGGAATCGTATCCTATGTGGCTCAACAACTGTGATCAGTTTACATTCCTCCTCAGGAGAAACTAAACTCACATGAAGGCTCCAACATCATTGGATACTTGAGAAATCCTACATGAACTAAGAGAACTAAGTGAACAGACTCATAGTGCCTTCCTCGGGAAAGTACTAGGAGACTTCCACTTAGGAATCCTATCCTATGTGGCTCAACAACTGTGATCAGTTTACATTCCTCCTCAGGAGAAACTAAACTCACATGAAGGCTCCAACATCATTGGATACTTAAGAAAGAGGTGAGAAGAAAGAATGAAAGTCATTCATAGTGCCTTCCTCAGGAAAGTACCATAAACTCCCTTCAAACTTCAGGATCTCAAACCTCACAAACAGAGAGCAAGCTCCTAGACTAGGCCTCAATCCAATGCATCCTTGCAAGCTCCAACAGGACTTCATCCAGCCTCCATCTTCAAGAAGAAACCACAGATCCTCAAACCACAAGAAACTATCTCTGGAGTTCAACCACAGTTGAACTTCAAAGTCAGAAGCCATCAAGACTTCTCCTATCCTCAAGCTCAGACAAAAAATAACAGAATACCCTACAAAAATCTATCAAAAATCTAGGGGAAACCTACATGGCTCTATGATCCCAAGATCAAATCTCAAAGCCTAAGTCAACTTCTAAGGCTACTAAACAATCCCTAACATATGAAGGGTCAAGGGTTAACCAGCAAGTTATGAGGTCTCTATTCTCTAACCCTAAAACAATATCAATCAACCTCTAAAAAAATATATGAAAAATCTATGGGGAACATGCATTAGTCTAATGCAACATACTAAAAAACCAAAGCAAAATTCATTACCAGATGAAAGAACCAAAATCAACAAGGCAGACGCATCCACAAAATACACTTCAAAATCAATACACATGTAAAAAATGCAATAAAAATGAAAATGCATGATTAAACTAATGTTTTTGTTTAATAAAATCCTAAATTGAATTACGAACATATAGAAAAAAGAATGGAATTATTTGATCAAATCTACTGTTTTTTAGGAATTTTCTTCTAACATGCATGAACTAAAAGATACTAAAAAGTCATTTAAATGGAAAATATGCTAAAAATAGCAAACAAAAATAAAATGGCATTTTTATTTTTATATAATTTTCTAGACATTCATATGAGGTGGTAGAAAAACAAGAAATTAAAAATCAATTATTTTCATTTTTTTATGAATTTTACAAGGGCAAGAAAATATTAAAAGAAAATAAAAAATCAAAATTGGAATAAATGGGGAGGGGTTCAAACAGCACATGCCCCCAGTTCTAATCCTAAGTGGGCTGGGAGTGGGAGGTGCGAAGAGCAAATGGGGCAAAGGCCCAATCCCATATCCAATTCAGCTCTCACACGCAGGGGGGGCAGCGCTAGCAATTCACTAGTTATTATTGCCAGATGGGCCAGGAGGTGGGGGTGTGATTAGCACTCAGGGCCAAGGCCCAAACCACAATCCACTTTGTCCTCACACGAAGGGGGAGGGGAATGAGTAAACCAGGTGTGGTCTCAGCAAAACCAACTTGGGCTTGGGCCCAACTGAAACCCTAACCCACACGATTACACAACAAAACCTATCTTCTTCTACAACCATCTGAGCATTGTTCATCAATCCTAACCCTAACGCCGTCTTCTCCCAACTCTCCTTTCAAACAATCTCCGATCCTCTTAATCTCAACCTTCTGAAACCCTAAATCAAGCTACCTCTTCTGATCATCATTACCATTCAACATTCTCTCTACTTCTCTCAGCCAACACAAACAAACCTAACCCTAACCTTCATTCGGACCAACACAGATAACACGTTCTATAAACAATGAACAACACGAACATACCTGATGAACGCGTCTGAAGATCTCAATAGGTGGAGATTCTGGAGATTTGCGAAGGTGCGCTTGAAGAACAATAATTTTTCTGGGAAGAAAACTGAGGGAGACGAAGATATCTGACGGTGGATGTTCTTGGACGTGTTTTGCAGAATTGATGAACGCCGTGTATACGAAGATGAAGGGGAGAAAATCTGGGAACTGTGAAGGTTGACGGAGGTTGAGGATCTTCGGAGTTGCTTGGACGTTCTTGAATGTTCTCACGATCTGCAAACGGAGGAAGATTGAAGGTGACGAACGCGAGTTGTTCTTGCTCATTGAAGATAATCAAATATCAGGCGGATTTCTGGAGATTATTGCTGAGGATCTTGAAGGAAATGAAGAACAACGGGTGAATTTCTGGAAAATCCAGATGAACACGATGAAGGCTTGAATGATTTTCTGGGATTCCTTTGAATTTTCCGGTCACGGATGAAGATTCCGGTGGACTGGGTTGAGTTCTCCGGCGAGTGGTGATGAAGGTGGATGGAGGAAGATCGGAGAAGAACGAAGGATTTCTGGGGATTTTCTGCAAGTTTGCAGTTTCCGGTGAGGGACGGCGGCCGGAGTTGGTTGGGCGGTGGCCGTTGGGGCGGTCACCGGATTTGCATGCCGGTCAGGGGAGTTTCCGGTGGGGCTTGGTGCGGTGACAAGTGGCGCGGTGGATTAATGCATGGAGGACGCGTGGCGTTGCGTGGAGAGAGAGTGGAGAGGTAGTGGGGCAGGTGTCAGGTTCTGGGAAGTTCTGAGGTGTGGCGTGGTAGGTCCCATGGGTGAACGCGTGGCATCATATATACTGGACACTTGGCGTGCTGAAATTCTGGACAAAAATGGATCACAAAAACTGAACCTGCAAGGACTTTGGGCCTTCAAAAAATGCTTCTGGGCCCACGAGACTGCTACCAACAATCCAAAAAAAATCTGAATAAAACAAAAAAAAACCTAATTAAAACTAATCCAAACTTAAACCTAATTAACTACCAATTAACACTACAAGTAACTGAAGATTAATCTATCCTAACTAATCTAACAAATTCAGTTAACCTAATTAAACCCTGATTAAATCTAAAAATGATTAAAATCTAATTAACTCTATTTGAACAAAAATGATCAAAACTCCACTAATTTCTATAAAAATTATTAAAATTCTATAAAAGTTCTAAACCATTCATTTACAACTATTAAATCCTGTATTAAACCTAAAAATAAAATCTATTAAAAGATTGAATCTATGTTAAAACAAAACTCTATTATTTCTATTAAAAAACTATTAAAATTCCTATTAAAATAAAAGAAAAATCTATATTCTTTTCTATATTATTCTAAAAACAATTAAAAACAATTTTAAAATCTATTATATTCTAAAAATGATAAAAAAAACTATTAAATCTATTTTAAAAAATTCTATATAAAATTCTAAAAAAAGATTTAAACTATTTAAAAATGTAAAAAAAATCTATTTAAATCCTAAAAAATCCCTAAAGCCTATTTAAAATCCACAAAAGTCTACTAAACCCTAAAAATGCAAACATCGGCCAATAACCAACATAAAAGAGCGTGCGACCAGATCAAATCGAACAGTAAACCCCTGGCCTCAAAATATTCCCCAATCACCATGTAATCTGAAAAGCGCACAATCTCCTGAAAATAAAACCCTGATGCTCTATATTGGATCTGCCATATCCGGTAACTGAAACCCAAGTTGTAACCCTGATATCCTCTGTCTGTGCACGCATGTCATGCATCTGATTTATGAATATGAATTTAAACCACGAGCCAGATAGGAGAATCGGTTGGTCAAATTTTAGGGTGCAACAGCTGCCCCTAT
Organism: Lathyrus sativus; assembly: GCA_963859935.3. Lineage (NCBI taxonomy): Eukaryota > Viridiplantae > Streptophyta > Magnoliopsida > Fabales > Fabaceae > Lathyrus > Lathyrus sativus. The sequence continues at coordinate 179,747,139 of OZ012740.1, read as the reverse complement.
TCAAGCGACTTGGACCTGAAGGGTTGAAGAGCGCTCAGCCTTCAAACATTCGGAGGTACGAGACGGTTGAATACAAATAAAACCCGAAAATTTGCCAACCGCGAGAATATACTGTAAAACTGCTTGGGGAATAAACTCCAGAAAACCGAGTCCAGTCATTACGGCGACAAACTGATCAATCATCTGGTAAAGAACTCCTTATTAGAATGCCAATTACCTGTGATACCCTATATAACAAACCCTAGGGTTGCAACAAAACACCTGATCTTCTCATATCGCCTACTGATAGGCAGGAAGAGAAATATACTCACGTCGTCTAAGGATAGACGGAAAGACACCCTCAATCTAAAGAAACAGACCAATACTCACATCGTCTAAGGATAGACGGAAAGATACCCACATCTTGAAGGAAAAATTCAATACTCACATTGTCTAAGGATAGACGGAAAGACACCCTGATCGATACTCACATCGTCTAAAGATAGACGGAATCATCCTGATTGATGAAACAAATCAATATTCACATCGTCTAAAGATAGACGGAATCATCCTTATTGATGAAACAAATCAATATTCGCATCGTCTAAAGATAGACGGAATCATACTGATTGATGAAACAAATCAATATTCACATCGTCTAAAGATAGACGGAATCATCCTGATTGATGAAACAAATCAATATTCACATCGTCTAAAGATAGACGGAATCATCCTGATTGATGAAACAAATCAATATTCACATCGTCTAAAGATAGACGGAAAGACACCCAAATTGATACTCACATCGTCTAAGGATAGACGGAATCATCAATACTCACATCGTCTAATGATAGACAGAATCATCCTGATTGATGAAACAAATCAATATTCACATCGTCTAAAGATAGACGGAATCATCCTGATTGATGAAACAAATCAATATTCACATCGTCTAAAGATAGACGGAAAGACACCCAAATTGATACTCACATCGTCTAAAGATAGACGGAATCATCAATACTCACATCGTCTAATGATAGACGGGAAGACACCCAAACGCAAATCAACGCCATCCATCAAATTTCAGAATCCTTTCGTCCACGGGATTTGATGGAAAGAACAATATCCTTAAAGGGGCCACATCATCAGTAAGGACCGGCGGGAAGAAAACCACCTTCAAATAGCCCTGTCGTCAATAAGAATCAACAATCAGGAAAACCCTTTTGAAATGTCATCTCATCCAATACACAGAAAGAAAACCATTATCCAAAAGGTCGCTGTAAAACCCCTCAACATCTAAAGATAGCCGGTGAAGACTCGCTGGGGAAACATACCATCTGTATGAACTGACAATAAGAAACCCGCTGAACAATCACCTGGAACTTCACATCGTCTACTGCTAGACGGAACGAAAAGCACTTGCTAGAGAAACCCCATCTTGAAACCCTACTGGAAAATCACCCAAAACTTCACATCGTCTAATGATAGACGGAAAGAACACCACTTTCGAACTCAAGACGTCTAATGCTAGACGGAGAAACCCACTTATTGGGGGGAACACATCGTCAATGTGAATTGACGGGAAGATAAGTCGGTCGATACCCGATGACTGATCGATCAAAACATAATTGTTGCATAATCTGAAATACGAATAATCTGCTGAACTGTCTGAACACTACTGTTGGATGAAATGCCCCTGAACTGATCACAGCGTAATTCACGCGCCATATGAGGCTGGTAGAAAGCCTGGCTTATGCTTCGTATGCATATGCATATGTTTGAATCTTTCTATGGCGTAATGCTCCATTCAGGATGGAAATGCTACGCATTTTGAAAATGAAATGCAAGTATGATGCAAATATGATGACATGCAACATGCTAATGCAGGCTCGAGCTGCTGGAGAAAGTCGGGTACAGAAAACCACTTCAGCAAAATAAATGTTGAAGACGAAGCCAACTCCGCTGGGGATAAACCGGATATCACAGGATTATCCCAGCAAAATAAATGCTGGGAGAGTGAAATCAACTCCGCTGGGGATATTGGGAACTTAACCGAACACCTCGACGAAGTAATACCCTGCTGGGGAATATAACTCCGCTGTGAAATAACAGATGTGCCGAGTATGATTGGACTCCTCTGGGGATAGCTTACCCATACCAATGAAAAATTGGACTTGGCTGGAGAAAATAGACGGAGTCTTCCCGCGTATTGCCGAAAACTGGATTTGGAAACTGATGCGCCAACACGGATGGGCTTCACAGTGATCGCCAACATGGATTTGAATTCTTAGGCTATCTGTGATGGGTCAAGTACAACCGACGATGGAAAACATTCTGCCTGAATACACAGTCTCCTAGTGGAAGAGTCAAGGGATAGTGACATGACTTCCCGCATTCGTCTCGCTCTAGAAAATCGACTGAATCTGCTCGAATAACTCTGAATGACCCTGCTGATACGGAGAAGCCCAATCCTTTCGCTTCTGATATGCCCCAGCCTGCGGGATCTCTGTGGGGATAGTCCTCGAAAGGAAATCTGAAAATCTGAGCCCTGATGGTCTGATATGAAATGCCCCAGCATTCTGAACCTCGGAGAGATACTTCACATCGAATGCTTCTCGAATAAAGACTAACCTCTGCGCTCTTACGATGGCCTGCCCCTGACCGCAATGACCTTGCCCCTGATCATCTGATTTAGAGTAGTGCCCCTGACTATAAGATATCCACCGAATCTCAACCTGGTTGCCCCAGGATGACTGTCTTCGAAAGGCTGACCTGACTGGGAATCACAATAGTAGCTTGCCCCTGCTCTCGGAACATTCGGGCGTTCTGCATTCTATTTTGACCATACCTTCCACTGTAGGAAACTTTTCTGCTGTCAAGCGCTTACTCGCAAGTAAAACAAGTTGTTCTGCGTAAAAGACATATTAATGCAACACATATGACAGCTTTGACATCCAATCTGTTCGCTGGGAATAGACAAAAATAGTTTATGGCATAAAAATGCACAAAACATTTATCAAGAATATCAACATTAGTACCAACATGGTAAGAGGAACCCTTTTAAGAGTCAGAATCGACGCGACCTTTACCGGAGTATGCTTTCGAAACAACCTGCTTCAATTAGGACTTTTGAAGGTTGTAACGTGGTCAGGTTCACGGTTTGGAAGGAAAGGATAAAGGCTCAAAGTTTATTTTTAACCCACCCATTCTCCTTGATATTCTCCCATCCTACGTTCAGCTAATTCGGCCTTAGCGCTCACCTCTCAGAGGCTAAAAGATAGGAGTGATAGTTCGAGAAATTATGATTGTTGGGAGTGACAGTTACTCACTCTTCGTCTTTGACACTTGAGGTCACACGACTCGTATTTCCTTTGAGGATTTTTCTTTTGTTATCCGTTCATCTTTTTCTTATCCCTAACTTTTGCCTGGACTGACTCTTTTTGAGTTTCTTCTGATTCTTTAAGTCCAGCGGGATGCCCTCATTTTTGCCTAAGTCATTTGTTTGCTTTTCGACTTAGCGGGCTTTTGATTCTTTTTTCTTCGCTTTCTTTTTTTGAACGAGTCGTGTGACACTGATTTCTTGACTCATTGGAGAATAATGTGACTGTCTCACTCTTGATTTAACCCTTATGGTTTTTTAGGCACGACCTATAGGGGTGTGATTGATCCTCGAACGGACACTCCTTTCACAACTTGAACGCTCGGCCAAATTAGCTAACACCTACCCTGCCCCAGGTTTAAAGATGGAGGGTTTTTCGTTTTCAGAAAGAACTCCTACTACCAGGCTCAAAGGGGTTGACAAGGGACTATCTTCCTTATATCACCGGTGTTTAGGGATTTGAAACAATGCCTGTACATCATCAGCAGGTTTTATCTCAAAAGCATACACTAGGAATTTGCACGTCGTTCATTTTCGTCATCCTCCCCAGATTCCTCTTAACTAGGCGTCGGAAATTTGTAAAAACAATTAGTGAACACGACTGGATTCAATCAAAACATGCATATTTATTTCATTATCATCAATTGAATGAAAACAACAAGTTTTACAAACAAGATTGCATTTTAAACAGGAAAGAAACTACAAGCGTAAAGAAATGACAAGATAAAACAAAAAATGCCAGCTTCCGAGAACCGGGCTTTCGCATCTGTCCCGCTGCTGAACCAGCTATCTTCACAATCAGTTATTAGAGGCAATTCGATATTGTCCTGATCTGCTTTCAACGGCCCCACCAAATTATAGAGCCTCTTCCCCTCATTCAGATGATTTTGGACCCTTCCTGCCCGAAGCTGATTGCTGCACTATCAAGTAGGTCCTGCACTTTATGCTTGAAGGCCAGACAATCTTCAATGTTGTGCCCCTGTGCTCCTGAATGGAAATCACAGCGCTCCTTGTTATCATAACCTGCTAGAGGTGTACCTGTCAGCGGGGCTAACTTCCTCTTCTCAACCAACTGCAATCGTAGCAACACCTGAAGAAGTTCGGCATACGGCATCGGAGGCACCTTAAATACCCTCAATGGCCTCTGATTTTGAGCTCCTCGCTGATTGGGGTGCTGCTGCCTTTTCCACTGTTGAGATTGTTGTTGTCGTCGCTGGAATCGGGTTGACTGTTGAACACCCTTCATAGCAAGTACAACATCGGTTTCTTGACTTTCACTGTACTGATCAAGACACTCTTTATGCTTAGCCATTTTCTTTCTTAGATCTGCCCCAGGAATAGGCAACAGTTGTGGGCATGGAGATTCTGACACCATGGAGTCCAGGATACGCTTCTGACCCACTGCAGCTTTAGAAACATCTGTCATTTTAGCATTGACTGGGATAGGAACAATACGTACAGCTACACCGCTCGGCGTGAATTCAATATCGTGCGAGTCAATCAGGTCTTGAACATTGTGCTTAAAAGCATGACAACCCTCGATGTCGTGTCCGAGTGCCCCAGAATGAAATTCACATTGCTTACTGGCATCGTACCCATGAGGAAGCGCTCCTGTGGGTGGGTCCAACGTTCTCTTCTCAACCAGATTAAACCTCAATAAAGTCTGCAAGAGCTCAGCATACGTCGTAGGCGGCGCCTCAAATATCCTCTTTGGCTTCCCCTCCTGAATCCTCCGTTGAGTCGGATGTATCTTTTGTTGCTGTTTCTCAGGTTCCACAGGCACCGGTGGCACGAGCTTCTTCACTGCGGCTTCAAATAGCTGATCATCCTCTTTCCTAAGCACATTCTTGACTACTTCCATGATCAAGCTCATTTGGGTCTTCAGCTAACTGTTCTCCTCTTTGAGAATCTTCTGCTCCAAACGCATCTCTTGCATGTCTCTCATCATCTGCCCCAGCTGGCTTCGGACTTCAATCAATTCAAACTGATTCTGTTCCATATCTCTGAAGGAATTCCTGCAACAAACTGATGACGAGGAAATAAGACCCACGGTTCTGAGGTACCTGTTAAATGATAACGCAATGCAGAAAGCAAACACATATTCAAGACAAGGCAAATAGAAACTCAAGCTATGAGCACACAGACGAACATCTCCCACACATGTACAACCAACAAAAGCAGCATGTAGGCACAAATGAGTACGAATACAATGACCCCAGCCAACAATCCTGGTGGTGGTCAGCAAACACTAGTGCACAAAAGCTAACGGATTAAGCAGGGAAAACAGATGCGACACCCGGCACAGAAACCTCTAGAAACTTCTCCCATATTCCACTGAACCCTCTGATTGACAATCTTCAGAGCACACACTTCCCGTGGAATCTTCCATGACATTAACTGACGAACCCACACAACTGGATGACGGAGAATCATTAATCTGAACAAAACCCTGGGGCGCGATGAAAGTCCGGTTAGAGTCTAACAGATCCTGAACCTGACTTCTAAGCACCTTACAATCATTCGTTGAATGCCCCTGTGCCCCCAACATGGTACTCACAGCGGGCGCTGGCATCAAAACCTGGAGGATACGGTGGAATCACTGGGTTAGTCTCTTTCGGCACTATCAATCCACTCCTGACCAGATCTGGCAATAACTGACTGTACGGCACCGGTAGCTGAGTAAACTGCCTTTCAGGTTTCCTTGGTCTTCGTGGGGAGTGCTGACACGATCGACGATAGGATGACCGTTGACTTGAAGTGTCTGAAAACCGATCCTGAGATGCTAGAGATTCTGAGACGGCATCATTTCCTTCTTCCCACTCTTCTTGAGAACTGACAACTGACTCAATCTTATCAACTGGGATATAAGGAACATCTCGAAGCTTTCCACTCTTGAGTCCTCTCTCAACAAGCTCTCCCATTCTCATCAGGCCCACAAAGTTGGTACAACTGAACAATTTGTCAAAATAATGGCCTTTCAGAGTACCCAAGAAGATGTCAACCATTTCTCTTTCCGGAAGCGGTGGTTGAACACTAGCAGCCAATTCTTTCCATCTTCGCACATACCCTCTGAATGATTCATTCTCCGCCCGGGATAATTCTTGCCAATGTACGAGACTAGGAGCCAAATCCAGGTTGTAATCGTACTGCTTCATGAAAGCTCTGGCTAAATCCACCCATGATCGAATCTGATTACTCTCTAACTGCACATACCACCTCAAGGATGCCCCAGTCAGGCTATACTGAAAGCAATGGATCATCAATTTGTCATTTCGCACAAACAAAGTCATCCTTCAACAGAACATCATCAAATGCAGCTTCGGACAGTTATCTCCTGTGTACTTTTCGAACTTCGGCACTTTGAACTTATACGGCAACACCAGGTCAGGAACCAAACACATGTCTACAGCATCCAGGTTAACAGCATCTTTCACTTTCAAGGCTTTCATTCCTTCTTCCAACGCTCGGAGTCTTCTATCCTTTTCAAGAGCTCTTGGATCTACCATCCCGGCCATTGGAATATCTCTTCGGTAATTCATCACAGGGAAAGCAACACCTTGATTGCTAGCAGGAGGATGACGTTCATTTCGGGCAACAAACTGCTCATGTCGATCTCGGTTCTCAACAGTAGGCTGTACGACTTGGTCTGCAGTAAGGTTGTTCGGGAAGTCTTCCATAGAATCATGCCGATGGTTGGACGCCATAGTAAACCTTGTCAAAGTGTTAGGAGCCTGGAAATTGCCTTCGGACATAGCTATCGATTACCTGTAACCGACTATACTGCTTGATTCTGCTCAAATCTGCTTCAGCCCCTTGGTCGTCTTCAACACTCCACTCTTGCCTCGAACAATCCCCGAGAATCACCCTCTGGTGAAAAACAATGGCCGGATAAGTGCTCTGGCCAGCTAGAGAAATGCTATGCAATATGATTTATGCAGACAGAAATGCAAAAAATGCTAACGTGCATGTGTGCATTGGGGATATTTCCCCTCCAATTCCAGTGTCAGTGGTAGCAAGACGAGAGAAACCATAAAGACAATATTTAGAAAAACCCTCATATATTTATTGGAATGACAGTCTCGTCAAGATGTTACACAATTATGTTCCATACAACTGATATGATAAAGGAGGATCCCGACCAACATGCCTGGTGGTGATCTCAACACAACAGAATACAAGAGAGAAATCAAGTACGGGTACGGTCGCAGAAATCCTCGACCATCTTCTTCGTCTCTGCGTGATCCGGTCGATGAATCAAGCCTTCTATCAACTGATCCCTCTTTTTGACCGTTCCCTGGATATCTCTGACAAAGTCTTCCCAAGCCTTATCATGGGCACCGTCCCCAGGTTTGGGTCTCTTGGCGTCTGCTCTATGCTGAAAATCTTCCAAATTCTTCATGGCATCAATCAGTTTGCGTTCGGCCTCATATCGGCGGCATGCTTCTTCTTCAAGCTCTTCAGTCTTCACTTTGACCTGTTCTTCTAACTGAGCAACCTGTGTCTTTAGCTCTTCTTCCCGTTCTTTGCGTTTGGCCATAGTGAGATCCCAATGCTCTCTGAACTTAGCTAACTTCGTGTAGGCCCTTTCCAGCTCTTGTTTCTTAGTAGCCAATACACTGCTAACTGAGTCTACATCTAACTCCAGACGCTTCTTGGTTTCAGTCAACTCCAATAACGTAGTCTTCAGATGTTTCAGAGTTTCGGCATGTTGCTTGGAAAAATATCCTGTTTCAATCTTTTCATGACGAAGTTGGGCATTCTCCTTCTCTAAAGCTTCTTTAGCCTTTTCTAGCTCTTCTTTCTCCGCCATCAGCTGCTTGTATACCTGCATGTCTATAGTGGTGGGCTCCTCCACCGGAGATGGATACAATGGCTGAATTGCAGGATATGGCATAAGGAATTTCGTAGCTCGCTCACGAATCCATTCCACATACGGGCCAGGAACTCGAGTATCCCCTCTGCTACCTGAAGGCTTCCCTCTCTTATGCAGGTTCTTCCATGCCTTCTCAAGCTTGGTCAGCATCTCTTTCCCTATTGCCCCAGTGAGATACAGAGATTCCTGTATCTCCTCGGGCTTCGGCGCTCCCTGAGGTGCATACCCAAACTGCCTGGTCAATAAGGAAGGGTTGTAATTAACACACCCTTTCCTTCCTATTAAAGGAACATTCGGGAATCCTTCGCATTTGAGTATGACCTCAACTCCGAATACCTCTTCGTTAACCCATACCACATTCTCAGCAGTCAACCCCATCAAGCGCTCGGGCCATCCTAAAGAGTCAATAGAAGTGACAAAAGGGCCTGACTTAGGCATATGACTGGTGAACCATCTGCACAGTAGAGGTACACAGCAAGATACATTCCTTCCTCGCCGCTTTTCATTCTGGTAGTGAGTGGAATGGTGGATATCTCCCAGCAAGGTAGGAACTGGGTTCCTTGCAGCCAAAATATAGAAGGCATCTGCATCAACGAAATCAGGAATGTTCGGGAACAATACGATGCCATACACACACACAGCAAGGATGGCGTCAAAAACAACCCAGCCACCTTCCTTGGCATACTCCCGAGCCTTCTCCACCAAGACATCCAACGGAAATCCCCACACATCTCCTCTTCTGATCATCTTCCCTGTCAACTCAGACTCTCTTAAGTACATGATGGCAGAAAGCTCAGCCAGATTAGGCTTAGCGTCCGTACGATAGAAAGGCATCTGCTCGCGAATCGGTATATCCAAGAGTGCAGAATACTCCTCCAGGGTCGGAGCCAAGACAAAGTCAGGAAATACGAAACACCTGAGCTCCGCATCATAAAACTGCAACAGGGTGTAAATGCCGCTGATCTCATAAGCCGAAGGCTGGTAAACATAGGTCAGGATCCTCCCATAGGTCTTCCTGAAATCTCCCATTACCCTCTTCTTAGCAATGGTAATCAACTCTAACAACAGACTGATATCTGGAGACGGGAATTTGTAGGGTAACACTCTCTTCGTGGCTTCCATGTCTTGCTAGGAAACAAACACTAGAACTGGGAGGGAAAATATGTACCTGCAATACACACACGTTAGTTGGATGCAAATGGTAATGCAAGGATGCAATATGATAAATAATGCAATCTGTGAACACAGGGGCTATGTTGTAGCCTGAAGAGGAACATCTCTGTGATATCAAGAACAGAAAACTACCACAGTCACCAGAACTTCATGACAATAACTATCATCTGATACTCAAAATACCAATCCCCTGGCAAGAAATCCATCTGAACCTTTGTATCTGACGAGAAAACCATATGATAATAGTATCAACCTCAGATAAGAAACCCATCTGATCCAAACAACACCTGGAGATGAATCAAGAACACCGTCTGATAAAGGTACTGAATCATGGTTTCTGAAGGCCAGTTTTCCTGCAATAACCCAATCCCCCTCACAGGTATGATAGACCTAATCCACGGACAAAGGTACGGCATCCTATGCGGTCATCAGCGTCACAGACTTTCATGAGTGGCGATACGATTCCCAGAAGGAGTGGCATCATCAAGTCATGAAGAGGCCTCACTTAGCTGACTTCCAAATGATCGGTCCCCAGAGTCGACAATCCTCACGTCTGGACTCCCCTCAGATCCTCAGGACCGGAAAGGAGCACCTCTGCGAGAACCTCGTCTGAGCGCAGATTTCGTAGGGAACTGTGCCTGCTCAGCAGACAGGTTCGTCTACTACTCTCCACAACTATATCTAGGTGCATACTCAAGCCCAGGTCCGGCTTCTCACTCATAGTAACATCCCCCTCCCACAGCAATAATCACAATAATATAATACTGGAAGTAAATACAGAAAGGTAAAGGTGCGGGAAAGTAAAGTGCAGAAAGGTAAAACACATATGCACAACACCCAACAAATAAACACCCAAGCGCTAGGATTGACTCGCGTACGGGATGGGAAACGGTCCCAGCATAAGGGATGGGAAAAGTCCCTAGATGCTATAAGTCCCCAGCAGAGTCGCCAGTTGTCGCTACTGCGAAAATCGGCACCGGCTATGACAGAAGAGTCGCCACCGTGCGTTATTTATCCCAAAGGAGGGAAAGGAAACGCTCGAAGTAAACCTCACAAAGACGGGAAAAGGTATGGTCATCGCAACCAAAACCTGGATTCGGGAGTCGGTTACGCAAGGGGAAGGTATTAGCACCCCTCACGTCCGTCGTACTCGACGGGATCCACGCTTGGTGTTTATAAGGAAAAGGGTGTGTTTATCTATCCACGCTAATGGTCAGTCTGAAAAGAAAAGAAAAGGACAGGACTCGACAGAACATACGGTGTTCTGGGCCTACGTACTCCCTCGTGCAATGGGAAAGTCAGAGTCAACGTAGTTCGACTACCTACGTCTAAATAGGGGAGGTTGCTCGCCAGGACATCGCGTCCCGTGCCTACGTACTTCCACACAGCCTGGAAGATCAGAGCAAACGTAGTTCGGGTAACTACGGCTAAACTGGGGGTTCTCACACAGCAATAAGAAAATAAACTGGTTTTAAAGGTTCGGGAACCTACAACTACGGTCTGGTTCCAATGCGCTCGGGCAAGAGAAAGGGATAACAATCAGTCGTCAGCGGGAAAGTCTCGATCGCACAGCCGCGAGAGAACAAAAGGTCAGTTGTTAGTGTGCTCGCTAGGATATCGCATCCTATGCCTACATATCCTCGTCTGGTACAAGGAATCAGAGCAGCTGTAGTTCGGCTAACTACGACACAAGCTACTCAAGAGCTCCTATTGAAAGGGAAAAGACACCCTAAAACTATGGCTGAAAAGGGGAATCTACCTACTGTTATCATGCCTGGTTGACCATCCTAATGTCTATCATAACGACTCCGCAGCGGAGAAGTCAGAGCTCCTAAGGGATCATGGCAACAGGACTAAACAGCAAACAGGAATCAACTGCAAAGTAAAGAAATACTGGAACTATGCATGAATGCAACAACCAAACAAACAAGGCGCAAAGGCCGCAAACCACAGAGGTAAGGGAGCTCAGCTCTACCAAATACCAACAAGCAAAGCCACTCAATAACAAACAAGCAGAAGGAGGACCACCTCAACTTCTCATGCACACAAAGCCTACTTCTAAGATGCACCTACCTCAGAAATATCTAGATGAACCCCTAAGTCTAATGCAACACAGCACCACACAAGTCAAACAACACAAAGAGAAGGCTAGCTAACCTGACAAACCTCTATCCAAAGCTTAAACAGAAACCCTGAGCAAGACCCTTAACAACCCTGAAACAAACCCCTGACTTACCCCTGAACAAAGCTCTATGCAAGGCCCTAAACAAAACTCTAAGCAAAAACCCTAATCAAAACTCTAAGCAAGAGGAATCAATCCCAGTCTTCAAGCTTCAAGACAAGCTTACCAAAGAAAGGGAGCTAAGCAGACAAACTCTAGTGCCTTCCTCAGGAAAGTACCAGGAGGTTACCACTCAGGAATCATATCCTATGCAGCTCAACAACTGTGAACGGTTTACATTCCTCCTCAGGAGAAACTAAACTCACACGAAGGCTCCAGCATCATTGGATATTTGAGAAAGCCTATAAGAACTAGGGGAACTAAGTGAGCAGACCCATAGGACCTTCCTCAGGAAAGTACTAGGAGGCTTCCACTTAGGAATCGTATCCTATGTGGCTCAACAACTGTGATCAGTTTACATTCCTCCTCAGGAGAAACTAAACTCACATGAAGGCTCCAACATCATTGGATACTTGAGAAATCCTACATGAACTAAGAGAACTAAGTGAACAGACTCATAGTGCCTTCCTCGGGAAAGTACTAGGAGACTTCCACTTAGGAATCGTATCCTATGTGGCTCAACAACTGTGATCAGTTTACATTCCTCCTCAGGAGAAACTAAACTCACATGAAGGCTCCAACATCATTGGATACTTAATAAAGAGGTGAGAAGAAAGAATGAAAGTCATTCATAGTGCCTTCCTCAGGAAAGTACCATAAACTCCCTTCAAACTTCAGGATCTCAAACCTCACAAACAGAGAGCAAGCTCCTAGACTAGGCCTCAATCCAATGCATCCTTGCAAGCTCCAACAGGACTTCATCCAGCCTCCATCTTCAAGAAGAAACCACAGATCCTGAAACCACAAGAAACTATCTCTGGAGTTCAACCACAGTTGAACTTCAAAGTTAGAAGCCATCAAGACTTCTCCTATCCTCAAGCTCAGACAAAAAATAACAGAATACCCTACAAAAATCTATCAAAAATCTAGGGGAAACCTACATGGCTCTATGATCCCAAGATCAAATCTCAAAGCCTAAGTCAACTTCTAAGGCTACTAAACAATCCCTAACATATGAAGGGTCAAGGGTTAACCAGCAAGTTATGAGGTCTCTATTCTCTAACCCTAAAACAATATCAATCAACCTCTAAAAAAATCTATGAAAAATCTATGGGGAACATGCATTAGTCTAATGCAACATACTAAAAAACCAAAGCAAAATTCATTACCAGATGAAAGAACCAAAATCAACAAGGCAGACGCATCCACAAAATACACTTCAAAATCAATACACATGTAAAAAATGCAATAAAAATGAAAATGCATGATTAAACTAATGTTTTTGTTTAATAAAATCCTAAATTGAATTACGAACATATAGAAAAAAGAATGGAATTATTTGATCAAATCTACTGTTTTTTAGGAATTTTCTTCTAACATGCATGAACTAAAAGATATTAAAAAGTCATTTAAATGGAAAATATGCTAAAAATAGCAAACAAAAATAAAATGGCATTTTTATTTTTATATAATTTTCTAGACATTCATATGAGGTGGTAGAAAAACAAGAAATTAAAAATCAATTATTTTCATTTTTTTATGAATTTTACAAGGGCAAGAAAATATTAAAAGAAAATAAAAAATCAAAATTGGAATAAATGGGGAGGGGTTCAAACAGCACATGCCCCCAGTTCTAATCCTAAGTGGGCTGGGAGTGGGAGGTGCGAAGAGCAAATGGGGCAAAGGCCCAATCCCATATCCAATTCAGCTCTCACACGCAGGGGGGGGGCAGCGCTAGCAATTCACTAGTTATTATTGCCTGATGGGCCAGGAGGTGGGGGTGTGATTAGCACTCAGGGACAAGGCCCAAACCACAATCCACTTTGTCCTCACACGAAGGGGGAGGGGAATGAGTAAACCAGGTGTGGTCTCAGCAAAACCAACTTGGGCTTGGGCCCAACTGAAACCCTAACCCACACGATTACACAACAAAACCTATCTTCTTCTACAACCATCTGAGCACTGTTCATCAATCCTAACCCTAACGTCGTCTTCTCCCAACTCTCCTTTCAAACAATCTCCGATCCTCTCAATCTCAACCTTCTGAAACCCTAAATCAAGCTACCTCTTCTGATCATCGTTACCATTCAACATTCTCTCTACTTCTCTCAGCCAACACAAACAAACCTAACCCTAACCTTCATTCGGACCAACACAGATAACACGTTCTATAAACAATGAACAACACGAACATACCTGATGAACGCGTCTGAAGATCTCAATAGGTGGAGATTCTGGAGATTTGCGAAGGTGCGCTTGAAGAACAATAATTTTTTTGGGAAGAAAACTGAGGGAGACGAAGATATCTGACGGTGGATGTTCTTGGACGTGTTTTGCAGAATTGATGAACACCGTGTATACGAAGATGAAGGGGAGAAAATCTGGGAACGATGAAGGTTGACGGAGGTTGAGGATCTTCGGAGTTGCTTGGACGTTCTTGAATGTTCTCACGATCTGCAAACGGAGGAAGATTGAAGGTGACGAACGCGAGTTGTTCTTGCTCGTTGAAGATAATCAAATATCAGGCGGATTTCTGGAGATTATTGCTGAGGATCTTGAAGGAAATGAAGAACAACGGGTGAATTTCTGGAAAATCCAGATGAACACGATGAAGGCTTGAATGATTTTCTGGGATTCCTTTGAATTTTCCGGTCACGGATGAAGATTCCGGTGGACTGGGTTGAGTTCTCCGGCGAGTGGTGATGAAGGTGGATGGAGGAAGATCGGAGAAGAACGAAGGATTTCTGGGGATTTTCTGCAAGTTTGCAGTTTCCGGTGAGGGACGGCGGCCGGAGTTGGTTGGGCGGTGGCCGTTGGGGCGGTCACCGGATTTGCATGCCGGTCAGGGGAGTTTCCGGTGGGGCTTGGTCCGGTGACAAGTGGCGCGGTGGATTAATGCATGGAGGACGCGTGGCGTTGCGTGGAGAGAGAGTGGAGAGGTAGTGGGGCAGGTGTCAGGTTCTGGGAAGTTCTGAGGTGTGGCGTGGTAGGTCCCATGGGTGAACGCGTGGCATCATATATACTGGACACTTGGCGTGCTGAAATTCTGGACAAAAATGGATCACAAAAATTGAACCTGCAAGGACTTTGGGCCTTCAAAAAATGCTTCTGGGCCCACGAGACTGCTACCAACAACCCAAAAAAAATCTGAATAAAACAAAAAAAAAACCTAATTAAAACTAATCCAAACTTAAACCTAATTAACTACCAATTAACACTACAAGTAACTGAAGATTAATCTATCCTAACTAATCTAACAAATTCAGTTAACCTAATTAAACCCTGATTAAATCTAAAAATGATTAAAATCTAATTAACTCTATTTGAACAAAAATGATCAAAACTCCACTAATTTCTATAAAAACTATTAAAATTCTATAAAAGTTCTAAACCATTCATTTACAACTATTAAATCCTATATTAAACCTAAAAATAAAATCTATTAAAAGATTGAATCTATGTTAAAACAAAACTCTATTATTTCTATTAAAAAACTATTAAAATTCCTATTAAAATAAAAGAAAAATCTATATTCTTTTCTATATTATTCTAAAAATAATTAAAAACAATTTTAAAATCTATTATATTCTAAAAATGATAAAAAAAACTATTAAATCTATTTAAAAAAATTCTATATAAAATTCTAAAAAAAGATTTAAACTATTTAAAAATGTAAAAAAAATCTATTTAAATCCTAAAAAATCCCTAAAGCCTATTTAAAATCCACAAAAGTCTACTAAACCCTAAAAATGCAAACAGCGGCCAATAACCAACATAAAAGAGCGTGCGACCAGATCAAATCGAACAGTAAACCCCTGGCCTCAGAATATTCCCCAATCACCATGTAATCTGAAAAGCGCACAATCTCCCGAAAATAAAACCCTGATGCTCTATATTGGATCTGCCATATCCGGTAAATGAAACCCAAGTTGTAACCCTGATATCCTCTGTCTGTGCACGCATGTCGTGCATCTGATTTATGAATATGAATTTAAACCACGAGCCAGATAGGAGAATCGGTTGGTCAAATTTTAGGGTGCAACACCACCTACCCCTCACAGGTATGTACTTAACTCGCAGACGAGGTACGGCATCCTATGCGGTCGTCAGCGTCACAGACTTTCAAGAGCGATGATACGATACTCAGGAGGTGTGGCATCATCGTCCCTTGAAGAGGCCTCACTTAGCCGAATCCTAAATGATAGGTCCCCAGAGTCGACAACCCTCAAATCCAACAACCTGTCGAGCCCAAAGGGCCAGGCAAGATGCCATCAAAGAGAATCTCGTCTGAGTGCAGATTTCGTAGCTAGCTGGTGCGAGCAAAGCAAGCAGGCTAACCACTACTTTCTACTTCTAAGTCTATGTGCACTCGAGCCCAGGTCCGGCTTATCTCTCACACTAACCCTCTACCCACAGCATAACAACAATAATATATAGTACTGAAAGTAAAGACAGAAAGATAAATACATACAAAACCCCATACGGGAAAACAAGCGCTAGGAATGACTCGCATAGGGAACCGTTGGAGTCCCCAGCAGAGTCGCCAGCTGTCGCTACTACGAAAATCAGCGTCGGCCATGACAGAAGAGTCGCCACCGTGCGTTATTTATCCCAAAAGAGGGAAAGGAAACGCTCAGAGAAAACCTAACACAAAGAGGGAAAGGAATGGTCATCGCAATCAAATCCTGGATTCGGGAGTCGGTTACGCAAGGGGAAGGTATTAGCACCCCTCACGTCCGTCGTACTCGACGGGATCCACGCTTGTTTTCTATCTAAGGGTGTGTTTATCTATCTACTCTAAAGGTATGGTCTAAAAAGAAAAGACAATGACTCGGCAAAGTATCGCACTTTATGCCTACGTATTCCCGTCTGGAATGAGAAATCAGAGTCAACATAGTTCGCCTAACTACGGGAGAAGGGGGAAGATTGCTCGCCGAGATATCGCATCTCGTGCCTACATACTTTCACACAGCGCGAAAGATCAGAGCAAACTTAGTTCGGGCTACGGAAGACACAAGTTTGTCTGACAGTTTTTTATCTCCTTATGAAAGAGTTTTCCAGATTAAGGGTACAAGAGGACCAAAAACAGAGTTTGAATGTTTTTTTGAATCTTTTACGAAAGAACTGTTTTTTTTGGATGTTCGCAATCTCCGTCGCACTAGAGACTATGACCCAGGATTGAATGCTTCGTATGTCACCCAAAGGGTACCACACTAAACATCCAGATTACTGGAGAGAGACCCTCCACCAACCTTTTCCCAGATAGCTTAAGGCTCGTAACGTACGACTTCAATTAACCTTATTACTGTATTTTTGAATTGTTTTGAGATGAGAAGAGAAAGGCGCCCTAAAACTATGGTTGAAAAGGAATCTACCTACTATTATCATGCATGGTTTAGAAACCTAATGTCTGTCATAATTCCCTCTTGCACAGAGGAAATCAGAGATCCTAAGGGAAAACAGCAAAAGAAAGCAAGCAATAAACAATAAATAGTAAAATGCATGCTATGCAACAGTACAAGCGAGGCAAGGGAGTCCTGCTCAACCTCAAACCTAAGGAGACAACAGGCAAGGGGAGACAAGCTCCACCTCCAACCTAAAGGTTAGCAACACAAGCAAACAGACAACACAGCAAAAGAAAAGCAGAGGAAGTAGCCCAAGCAGCAATAACAATCTTCTATAGACAGCAACTTCAACCTTTAACAGCAGCTCTTGTCAGCAAAGTTGAATTGACAGCAAAGTTGACAGCAAAGAGTCTTCATCTTCAAGCTAGCTCCTATCTTCAAGATTCTTCAATTCTTCATCTTCAAACTCTAGCAAGCTCCACAAGAAGAGAAATCATCATTGAGATCAATCATCATTGAGATCAAGTTACAATGTTAGGAAACCTGATGAAGACCAAAGGAATTCATCAGGAACCAACATTGGAAAGAAAGTGCATCCTCAAAAGTTCTACTCATTAAGGCATGCCACTCATCCCTCAAAAGGAGAGATGAGGCTTCCTTAGGAGGACTTTGCATCATAGGATAAGGATAGAAGCAAACAATGCATTCTATTTTGATGAAAAGAAAAGAACTAGTTCTAATGGCTCTTCCTAAAACCTTAATCCTATAAGCTTCTAAAAAGCTCCTAAAAGAGAAAGAAAGCTCCAAACTAAACTCCACAAGTCAATCCACAGCAGCTACAAGATGTCCATTACCTCCTCCAAAAAGGAAACCAAGCTCTTCAAGCTCCAAAGCCACCAACAAGATCAAACAAGGCAAGGCACCAAAGAAGGAACACCAAAGGCAACACCTACTTGTGAAATCTATCTAAAATAGAAAACTAAGTTGTAAAAATCTAAGAAACTTCCTAAGGGAACATGCATGGTTTAAAATTCTAGGGTTCAAATATCAGAGCCTAAATCAACTTCTAGGTCCACTAAATAAATCCTAAGTTGAATTGTGTCAAGATAAACCATAAGTTGGGAAGGCTATAAACATATCACCTAAAACAAAACCTACAATTATTAAAAAAATCTAATAAAAATCCTAAGGGAGCATGCACATCTAACCTACAACATACTCAAAAATCAAATTCAGAAACCAAACCAAATTATCAAACCAAAATCAACAAGATAGATAGGAAAATATGCAAAATAAAAGAAATAACATAAAAGAGAAAAATGCAAATTAAATTGAAAAATGAATGAAAATGCAATTTATTGATCCCAGAAAATCACAAATTGAAAGAGGAGCATGGACATATTTTTAAAATATTTTTCTGATCAAAGATGAAATTATTATGATTTTTGGAATCAATATGCATTAAAATAAAATCAAAATGAATTAAAAATGAAATAAGATAAAACAAAAGCCAGAATAAAACGTGGACTGTTGGATCAAGAGACCAAGTCAAGGGATCAAGCGCTCTACAACATGCTAGCGCATTATTGAAACGATGCATTTCAAATGAAGTCAAAGTCAGCCTCTGAGGAGCAATCGTGGCCACTGGTTATGCATACAAGGTCAAGTCTGAAGACATAATCTAACGCCTCACAGTCATCGTCCCAATTTAAATCAAAAACGGAGGGAAAGTCTGAACGGTGGCCGGAGAAGACCTCTGGTTGCCTTCTCCGGTGAGCAGGTGTTCACAGGTAGCCAAAACTCAACAAACTTAACATCATATCACTCAGAATTTCACGAGGATCGCAAATATCATCTCCAATTTCTCTAGATCAGGCTAGGTTTTGAAATCCGATTCAAAGTTCAAATGACACTTCAACATTGATCATCATCAAATCATAATTTAATTGCATAGAAATGATCCTCACACTTCCTAGATTAACCTGATCTATCCAAATCATGTTAAATCCTTAAGATCAAGCTAAACCGTGTCCAAACAGAAATTGCACCTCAACCTAAATTGTCTCTAATTGCTCAGAATTTTGTCCAGAAACGATCTGTGCTTCAACTAAATCCTAACCACATGTTAATTTCTAACTAACTCATGCTAGAATCCATGGAAATTTGGAAAGTACATACCTGATGTAGATCCACTAACCGAGGTAGCTAGAGCTTGATTCTTGCTTCAAAACTCTCCAGAAACGATCAGTGATGCAAGAGAAAGATGTTAAAAGCTTCAATTTGATCTGAATTAGCTTGGAAATGAAATCACGATTTCAACTTGCTCCCTTTCAATTCCAACTTCTATCTCTGATTCCACCATGAAATGACCTCCAACCTAAGTCTGAAATCAATGCAAGACTTATATAGAGTGTGTCTATAGGCTTTAAGAGTCCAATTCAAGCCCAAACCAGTAGTTTCAATTTTCTGTTTTTCCTTCAAAAGTTGCACATGGCATTCGTGAATTGGGCAGTGTAGCTTGCTCTAGAAGCTTCTAATCCATTTCAAAATGCCTTGTGAATGCAATGGGACCAAAAGGACTGCTTGAAATGCCTTGGTGAGTGATTTGGTCATGTAACTTGCTTGTGAAGTAACAACATTGTAACTCATGAAAATCTGCCTCAACTCAAAAATCTACCAATCTAATTGTGTTTGAAATGAGATTTCCATTCAAAATGAGTATTTACTTGACATGTTTTGGTCACTTAACCATTAATTTGAATTTTTCAACTTTGAATCCTTTTAAAATCTTCCTTTTTAAGCCATTTCAAACCAAATATTGATATGAGTCAAATCAATTCATCATGACTTCTTGGTTAGCCTAAAAACCACATTTTGAACAAGTTCCATGTTGAACAAAAATCCATTTGACAAGTGCAAGTTGGAGATTTTGACCTATGATTGAAAATGGCCTATAATCTCACTTTCCCAAAATACCCTTGACTTGTAAACCTCATAACTTGAGTTCTACAAATCAGATGGAAGACTTCTAATACAATTTGGAAATCTAAGATCATAAGGAACAACTTTCATGTTGGCCAAAAGTTCAGGTGAAACTTCCTTCTAGGTCAAAAATATCTTTGAAGTCAGATGATTTTCACAGACAAATTTCAGAGGCATCTGAGGACCTGTAACTTTTCTGGACCATAACTTGAGTTCTATAAATCCCCTTGAGTACTTATAGTACTCATATTAAAGGTATTGAGATGCTCTACAAGTTTCTTGTTGGCCAAAGATCCATTTGAAACTTGTATCTTGACTTATGTGGTCTTGAAGTTAGGCACCAAACAAGGGATTTTACACTGAAACCCTAATTTAGCAACTTCCCACACTCTTGACTCTTCTTGACTTGATCTTGGCACAACACCACAAATGTCTCAGCATATCATTTCATGAACTCCATGACCTAAAAGTAGGCTTTGATACTCTTCAACTGCACAATTGACCTAGGATTGACCCAGATGAAACCCTAATTGCTTGCACTTCAACTGTGGCTCTTGCATTTGACACAATGACTTGATTGAGCTCTCCCTTGGCCCTCTAGGCATTCTATTAGCTCCATACACATCCTCCACTCATATTCAAACCTCACATACCTCTGATGTTCTTCAATTGATCCTCAAGTTAGAAGAAAATCCACATGCAAACATCTAAACCCCTAGGTACTCAAATCACCTCCTGATGACCTTAATAACTTCTCAAGCTTGAATAAAACCTCTAGCTAGGATCCTCTTGATAAGAATCACACTTGATCCCCTTCTATATGAATGATATCATGATATGCAAATGATATAACTATGCAAATGTTAATGCAATGAAACATAAGCCAAATAAGAAAAGAGGTTGGGCAAATTTTGGGGTGCAACAGAGAGAAATAGAATGGAAAGAGTATAAGTGGAAATAGAGAGAAAAGAAGAGAGATAGAAAGAAATAGAAAGGAAAGAAGAAAGAAGAGAAGGAAGAGGAGAAAACCTAGAATCATCAAGAATCAAACTTCTAAGCTTCGATTAATCGGGTAAGGGTGTGAAAATTTATTATTCTTTCGATGTGTATGAATATGTATGTTTCTATTGGTTTGCTTTTAGATTGGGGAGAGTTTTGCTCATTTTCCATTTTTAAGTTGAATTTGATTTAATCGATAGTAACCGAGTTTTAACGGTTAAAAATGAGAATAAGTGGTAAAGTTTAGTCGGGGAATGTTGGGCTAAGGCTACTAGAATGAGTTGTTATTGAATCGGGTAGATTTATAGGAGTTTCGGAGTTTTGGACAGTGGGAATTTCTGAGTTCGCAGACCCTCGCTAGCTTGTTCGCTAGGCGAGCAGGTCGCGAGCATTCGCTGGTAGCGAAGGGGGGGGTCGCAAGCATTCGCTAGGCCTTCGCTGAGCGAGTGTGGTAGCGAATCAAGTTAGTGGCTTCTGTTTTCCTTCGGGAGCTTGTTCGCTAGGCGAACAAGTAGCGAGCACTCGCTAGGCGAGCGAGGTAGCAAGCGTGTCAGCATGTTATTTTCTTTTTTTTTCACTCCATTGTCGATTCTTCGATTCAAGTATGATTATTCTTTCTTATTATGCATAGTTGTATGTTGTGATATGAAATTTTGTGGGTAGCCGTATGGCGTGAATCCTAGATTGTGAATTGTGAAGTGTGAAATGTGGTCGTTTGGCAATTTTGTGCATTTGTTGGAATTGAATAAAAATGCATGATGAGATTGATGAGAATGTGAATAATTGTATGTATTTGTATGATGTGAAGAATGCATGAGTATATTTGTGAACGTGTATGCATTTCAAGAGTGTATGGAGTCGTTTTGCATGTGAAGCATCATGATTGCATTCTTGTGTGTCTGATCCCGCGTAGGATCTGCAGAAACCTCGTGTGCCCTTGTGGGGTGTGAGCGATGGCTTATTTTTGATCCCTAGGAGGATCTGCAGAAACGATTGTGTGCCCTTGTGAGGTGTGAGTGATAGTTTATATTTGATTTCATGGAGAATCTGCAGAACGATTGTGTGCCCTTGTAGGGTGTGAGCAATCGGATTGTGTGCCTGTGTGGGGTGTGAGCAATCCTGAAACATCGTGGGCCCATGTGGGGTGTGAGCGATGGGTGAACATCGTAGGCCCGACAGGGAGTTACTTCGGTAACGAGCGATGGTTCCGTTTGGTTCTTCAATTGAACCTGTGGAATGAGTCGGTACCGCATTTGCATCTGCATAGAGTCGTGAGTCGGTCTCTATGAGTGCATTATTATCTTCATATGATGTATTGGTGTAATGAACATAATTGTGTATGTTTATATGAAGTGTTGAACTAAACATAATTGTATATGCTTAGTGGTGAATGTTTGCATGGTGGATATGCTTGGTGAATTATATATGTGTTGCGATGTATATATGATTGAATTGTGATATATTATGGTGAGAAATGTGTTATGTGTATTCTATCTTGGTGTATATAGATATATATATTATATGCATTGTTTGTTATGATAATGTTTCTCACCCTTCTGTTGTTTTATGATGCTCTATGAGGCATTGCAGAGTAGGTTTGCGGGAGGTCTTTTGTGAAGCGTGGCTTCGTTCTTTTTGGTCGGTTGGATCTGATATGTAGCACTGGGTAGTTAGGAATTTTTTTCGTTCTTTTGTGATACATCTGTGTATGTATCTGCTGGGAATATTTTGTAAACATGATTTATGACTTGAATTAAAATGTTAATGTATACATTGTTTATATGAATGAAGTGATTCAATGTTTAGATGTTTCCGCCTTTATTCTAAATGTTGATATGTGGGTTTTAAGGACTAAATTCCTTTGTGATGATTTACCCTTTGTTGCATATCTTTATGAGCAGGTGTTGTATGTGTTTGAATTTCCTGGATAATGTGACGTGCCTCTTTTATACCATGTGTTAATTTATACTCTGATGAAATTTTTATTAAGTGCCTAAATGATTTAATTGTTTATTTGGGGGTATAGAAAGGGGGTGTTACATTAAGTGGTATCAGAGCCAATGTTGAGTCAGTTGTGTCTGTCTTGTTGTTGTGTTGGTTGATTGGTTGTTTAACCTTGTTGTTATTTTTGGGAATCATCAGAATATGGCTGGTCGTAATGACAATGTCATGGCTGCGGCGTTGGAGGCTATGACTAGGGCGGTGCAAGGTGCACCGAATACGAACGCTAATGATGAGTTTAGAAAGAATCAGACGCCGGTATTCAAGGGGAGGTTTGATCCTGATGGTCCTCAGATCTGGCTGAAGGAGGTTGAGAGAATCTTTAGAGTTATGGGGTGTGGTGAAAGAAACAAGGTGAGACTTGGAACTCACATGTTGAGAGAAGAGGCCGACGACTGGTGGGTCGGTATGAGACAAGTTCTTGAGGTAGATGACGGAGAAATAACCTGGGATTTATTTTGCACCGAATTCTTGAGAAAGTATTATCCTGAGAGTGTAAAAGGGAAAAAGGAAATGGAATTTCTTGAGCTGAAGCAAGGCAATATGTCCGTGATGGACTACACGGATAAGTTTGTGGAATTAGTTCAGTTTCATCCTCATTATGTGGCGGTTACGACGGGGTTCTCTGAGTGCATTAAGTATGAGAATTGCTTGCGTCCTGAGATAAAGCAAGCGGTGGGATACCAAAGAATACGAAGACTTTCAGACTTGGCCGAATGTTGTAGGATTTTTGAAGAGGACAGTAGGGCTCGATCTACTCATTATAAGAGTTTGAGTGAGAAGAAAGGCAAGCAACAAGTAAGGAGTGGACCTTATGTGACGCCTGTTGATAAGGGCAAGTATAAGGGAAACTTTGATATGAGACTCGGAGGAGGAAGTTCTGGTGCGGTCAAATGTTACAAGTGTGTCGTGATGGGTCACAAATATTTTGAATGTGGGAATTCTGTGGAGAAGTGTGCTAATTGTGGAAGTCTTAGACATGCCACTTCTGGTTGTAGAAAGAATGTGGTAAAGTGTTTTAATTGTGGGGAAGTTGGTCATATTAGCACCAAGTGTACCAAACCAAAGCAAGCTCAGTCGGATGGAAAAGTATTTGCATTAGCAGGTTCATACACTACTAATGCGGATCGCTTGATTAAAGGTACATGCTTTATTAATAATATGCCTTTAGTTGCTATTATTGATACTGGAGCGACTCATTCTTTCATTTCTCTTGAGTGTGCTAAGCGTTTGGGTTTGTGCATGGTGTCTTTGAGTGGAGACATGGTTATTGAGACTCCCGCTTCGGGGTCGGTAACTATTTCTTTGGTGTGTGTAAGTTGTTCTTTGACCATGTATAGTAAAGACTTCATTATGGATTTGGTGTGTTTGCCGTTGGAAGGTTTGGACGTGATCTTGGGTATGAACTGGTTGCAATTTAATAGAGTTCATTTAGATTGCTATCACAAGTTAGTAAGGTTTCCTTCTTTGGAAGATGATGAAGGTGAGAGTTTTCTATCCACTAAAGAGTTGAAAAAGCTTTTAGCGGACGAAGCTCAGTTGTTCGGCTTGTTTGCATCGTTGTCTATGGAGAGCAAAGTTGAGCTTGATGTGTTTCCAGTGGTGTGTGATTTTCCAGAAGTATTTCTGGAGGAGATTATGGATGTACCGCCGGAAAGAGAAGTTGAGTTTTCTATTGATCTAGTTCCCGGTACTAGACCGATTTCGATGACACTGTATCGTATGTCAGCATCAGAGTTGGTAGAACTAAAGGAGCAGTTGAATGATTTGTTGGATGAGAGATTTGTAAGACCAAGTGTTTCTCCTCGGGGTGCGCCGGTATTGTTAGTAAAGAAAAAGGATGGAAGTATGCGGTTATGCATTGATTATCGGCAGTTGAATAAGGTGACAATTAAGAATAATTATCTGCTTCCAAGAATCGATGATTTGAAGGACCAATTGGTTGGAGCGCATGTTTTTAGCAAGATTGATTTGAGATCGGGTTATCACCAGATTCGAGTTAAGAAGGAGGATATTCTAAAGATGGCTTTTAGGACACGGTATGGTCATTACGAATATTCTGTGATGCCATTCGGAGTTTCTAATGCGCCGGGTGTGTTTATGGAATACATGAATCGTATTTTTCATGAGCAGTTGGATCGTTTTGTGGTTGTGTTCATCGAAGACATTTTGATTTACTCTAAGTCTCAAGAGGAGCATGAAGAGCATCTAAGGATTGTGTTATAGATTTTGAAAGAGAAGAAATTGTATGCTAAGTTGTCAAAGTGTGAATTTTGGTTTTCGGAAGTGAGTTTCCTCGGGCATATTATTTCCGGTAGTGGTATTAGT
This sequence comes from Lathyrus sativus, assembly GCA_963859935.3. Taxonomy (NCBI): domain Eukaryota; kingdom Viridiplantae; phylum Streptophyta; class Magnoliopsida; order Fabales; family Fabaceae; genus Lathyrus; species Lathyrus sativus. Next base: position 179,721,799 of record OZ012740.1, on the reverse strand, counting down.
GTTGATCCATCCAAGATTGATGCGGTAATGCAATGGGAGACTCCTAAATCAATTACGGAGATTCAAAGCTTTTTGGGCTTGGCAGGCTATTATCGGAGGTTTATTGAAGGATTTTCGAAGTTGGCACTCCCGTTAATACAGTTGACTTGTAAAGGAAAGGCTTTAATTTGGGATGTTGGTTGTGCAGAGAATTTCATTGAGTTAAAGAGAAGATTGACAACAACGCTAGTCTTGATTTTTCTGAATCCTACGGAACCTTTTGTGGCTTATTGCGATGCTTCTTTGTCAGGTTTGGGTGGTGTGTTGATGCAAGAGGGAAAAGTTATGGCTTATGCTTCGAGACAGTTGAGAGTGCATGAAAAGAATTACCCTACGCATGATTTGGAATTAGCGGTCGTGGTGTTTGTTTTGAAAATTTGGAGGCATTATCTTTATGGTGCAAGATTTGAAGTTTTTAGTGATCACAAGAGTTTGAGATATTTATTTGACCAAAAGGAATTGAATATGAGGCAAAGGAGGTGGTTAGAGCTTTTGATAGACTATGACTTTGGTTTGAATTACCATCCGGGTAAGGCAAATGTGGTGGTTGATGCCTTAAGTCGGAAGTCGTTGCACATGTCTACATTGATGATGAAAGAATGGAAACTTTTGGAGAGCTTTAGGGATTTGAGTTTGGTTTGTGAAATGATGCCGAGAAGTGTGAGACTTGGTATGTTTCGTATTACGAATGATTTTCTTGCTACCGTATGTGAAAGGCAAAAGTTGGACTTGAAGTTCGTTGACTTAATGACGAGTGAGAATGAGGATTTCAAGGTTGATGATTTTGGAGTTTTGAGATTTCGTGGTCGTATTTGTATTCCCGATGATGCGGAGTTGAAAAGGATGATATTGGAGGAAGGACACCGAAGTAACTTAAGTATTCATCCGAGAGCGAATAAGATGTATCAAGATTTGAAGAAAATCTTTTGGTGGTCCGGATTGAAGAGAGATGTAGCTCAGTTTGTGTATGCGTGTTTGACTTGTCAGAAGTCTAAAGTAGAACATCAGAAGCCTAGTGGATTGATGCAACCGTTGGATATTCCATTGTGGAAATGGGATAGTATATTGATGGATTTTATTACGGGATTGCCGAATACGCAAAGAGGTCATAATGCTATTTGGGTGATTTATGATAGGCTTACTAAATCTGCTCATTTCATTCCGATTGATATTAGTTATCCTTTGGAGAAGTTAGCCGAGATTTATGTTTGTGTGGTTGTGAAGTTGCATGGAGTTCCTAAGAGTATTGTACCGGACAGAGATCCTAGATTTACTTCAAGGTTTTGGGAGAGTTTGCAAAAGGCTTTGGGTTCTAAGCTGAGATTGAGTTCAGCTTACCATCCACAAACAGATGGTCAAACTGAGAGAACAATTCAGTCGTTGGAGGATTTGTTGCATGCTTGTGTACTAGAGCAAGGTGGTGCTTGGGATAGTTATTTAGCGTTGATTGAGTTCACCTACAATAACAGTTTTCACTCAAGTATTGGTATGACGCCATTTGAGGCTTTGTATGGTCGGAGATGTTGAACACCTTTGTGTTGGCATGAAACTGGTGAGAAGTCAGTGGTTGGGCCGGAGATGGTACAACAAACGACGGAGAAGGTGAAGTTTATTTGGGAAAAGATGAAAGCTTCCTAGAGTAGGCAGAAGAGTTATCATGACAAGAGAAGGAAAGATCTTGAGTTTCAAGAGGGAGACCATGTGTTTTTGAGAGTTACACCGGTTACGGGTGTGGGTCGTGCCTTGAAGTCGAAGAAGTTGACTTCTCGTTTTATTGGTCCGTATCATATTATTGCACGAGTGGGTGTTGTGGCGTATCGTGTGGCGTTGCCTCCGAATCTTTCGAATTTGCATGATGTGTTCTATGTTTCGCAACTTCGGAAGTATGTTCCTGATCCGTCACATGTGATTCCTATGGACAAGGTTGAAGTAAGAGATAATCTTATGGTTGAAGTTGTACCGATTAGGATTTTGGATTGTGAGATTAAGAAGCTAAGGGGAAAGGATATTGCGCTTGTGAAAGTAGCATGGGGAGGTGCTGCAAAAGGCAACATGACTTGGGAATTGGAGAGTAAGATGCGGAAGTCGCATCCGGAATCGTTTGGATCAGGTAATATTTTCGAGGACGAAAATTTCTGAAGTGGGGGAGACTTGTAACATCCCGATTCTGATTTCCCATTTTTGTTGAGTCTTTTAATTTATTTTGATTGATTATTCTTTTAATTGTAAAATTTGAATATTAATATGTTATGTGTGTGTGTGTTATGTTATTTCATTATTCGGAGAGTTTTGGGAATAAATTAGAGGGTGTTTTAGATAATTAGTAGATATTTGAGAGAAATAGAATGGAAAGAGTATAAGTGGAAATAGAGAGAAAAGAAAAGAGATAGAAAGAAATAGAAAGGAAAGAAGAAAGAAGAGGAGGAAGAGTGTTGCACCCTAAAATTTGCTCAACCTACTTCACTTAGTTTATGTTTCAATTGCATTAGCATTTGCATAAGGAGTCATGTACATAGTCTAATCATTTGCATAGCATAGCATGGCAAGTCATTCAACAAGGGACCAAATGCAATTCTCATGAGCATATCAAGAGGGTATTATTCAAATTCAACCTTAGCCAAGTCATCAGAAAGAAATTGAAATCTAAGAAGTTAGTGGATCAAGCAGTGAATCTATCTCCTATCTTGAGGGTATTTGAAGATCATCAAAGAAGTTGTGAGCTGTGAATTGAGGTCATGGAGGGTATACAGACATCATGGAAGAAATAGAGAGTCATTTTGAAAGTGAGACAAGTCATTGATATGATCACAAGAGTTGCAGTTGAAGACAGTCAGCTAGGGTTTCATCTGGGTCAACCCTGGGTCAACCCTAGGTCAAATGCTTGATTGAAGGGCATCAAGGCCTGTTGGAAAGATGTGGGATGCCTCATTTGACATGTAGATAAGTATGTGGTATTTTGCCAAGGAGAAATCAAGAGAAATCAAGAGGAGGAGGAGTTTCTAAATTAGGGTTTCTGTGTAAAATCCCCTGGTTTAGGTCAAACTTCCAAGCAAGATAATTCAAAATTCAAGCTTCAAATGGATCCTTGGCCAACATGAAACTTGTAGAGGATCTCAATACCTTTAATTTTAGTGGTGGAAGACATCAAGGAGATTTATAGAACTCAAGTTATGGTCCTTGCAAGTTACAGGTCATCTGAGGCATATGAAATTTTGTCTGTGAAAGTTACTTGTCTTCCAAGCAACTTTTACCCCTCAAGGAGCTTTCAAATGGATTTCTGGCCAACATGAGAGTTGTTCCTCATGATCTTAGATTTCTAGAAAGGTATGGTATGCCTTCATCTGATTTGTGGAACTCTACTTATGACTTTGGCAAGCAAAGGGTATTTTGGTCATTTGAGAATTACAGGTCATTTCAAGCATATGCCTAAAACTCATACAACGAAGCTTCAAATGAAAAACTTCACAACATCAAAGTTGTTCCAAATGACATTTTGAGTCTAGAAAAGTGGTCATGAGAGTTGGAAAATGCTCATAGCTCAAGATTGCAAATTTGGTTAATTAAAAGGTGAATTTAATGAATAAAAGTGACCTGAAAATGAGATTTTTCATAATATGTCCAAATGGGATGAAATTATAGGTCATTTTGATTGGAAAGAATGTTTTGAGACCATTGGAAATAGTGGATTTTTGAGTTTAGTTCAAAGTTTGAGAGATATCATTGGTTGCTTATGTATGAAGTTACACATGCCAAAACACAAGGGATTTGTGCACAAGAAGTTTCTAACAAGTTCTAGATGGTTCCATGAGCATCTATATATTGAGTAGAGTGGATCCAATAATTGGTTGGTGATTCATTTGGTTGAAAACTCATAGTTACATCTCATTCCTCAATTTTGCAAATTACACAAAAACTCTATCAAATCTTCATCATTCTTCAAAATTCTTGATCCTGTCATCATCTACATTCATCATAGAGCAAGTTTCCATCAAGATCTGGTTGAATTGAAGCAGAATTCATGTGCTACCAACTTCATCATCCAAAGTGCAAGAAGAATTCAATTGCAAGATCAAGAGCATTTGAGCAGGTGTTGATGCATACAGAACCAAGATCCAAGTCCATTGATCAAGTCCAAAGCATTGCAAGCTGTGAATCCAAGAGATCATCCTTCTGTTTTCAATTTTACACCAGGTTAGTATTTCTATCGAATCGGCTAGCATTAGTTAGCATGATGTAGAATTATTAGGTTAGAACTGTTAGGAATAATTAGATGAATAATTCTGATAGATTTGAGAGCATTTTATGGAGTTTGATATTGAAGCACAAATCCTGTTGAGACTTATAACTTGGTGATTAGGCTGTTAGAATCTTAAGTTGATAGTGATTATTGATCAATGCAAGGCCATGAAGAGTTTAGTGTACTTAGATCATGGATTGGTGATGATGAAAATTCTGAATAATCTTGAGGTGGAGATCGTGTTTCAAGCAAGAGTGGATATTAATTGAAACCAATGATATGAGTGAATTCCTGGACAAATTTGGAGTGAGGTTGCTTTTTACATGTTGGGATTTGGTTGAGAACTGAGCTTGCACGAAGGAGGAGAAGGTGAGGTACTGAATTCTGTTTCCATGGCGTGTTGGTAGAAACCCTAAGTGTAATGAAGAAGACGAGTCAATGCCCGTTGGATCTAGAAGACTTGGTTGACTGAGGTTTTAATCCGAGGGTGCACATTCAAAGCTGAGTTTGGAGGGAAGCTGGGTGCCTTAAGCGCACCGTTTCACTTAAGTGCCCTTCGTGGGCTTAATTGATCAGAATTGCTATTCGTACCCTCACACAAGGCCCAACCTCAAAACAAACTGATTTCTCCTGCTATTGGCACCGCATGCGTTTCTTTTTTTCTTTTGATTTTCTGACTTGATTTTTGCTTAGAACTGGGCCTAATCATTTGCTATGCGCACCCCTGGATACCTGGCCCATCTGGATAATACCCTGAGCGCGTTACTAACTGCACCCCATGCATCATTTCTTTTATTAATTTTCCTCCAATTTTTTTTTTTTAACTTTGAAAATTCCATATTTTTGAGTGGTTGTTTTTGCATCTTTTTCTTATTTCTGTTAAGAAAATTGTCATGTAATAAAATTAGCATTTTATTTTATTTTTTCATTTTTAGTATATTTTTCTTTTAAATAGGTTTTAAATGATGTTTAGTTTGATACTTGATCTTGTTGATTTTAGTTTAGATAGATCTTTTTATATTTTGGACCCATTCTTTTTAGAGTACTTCACTTAGGACTTTAATTTTCATATGAGATTTAATTCATGATTTTAGGATTAAATTTTAGATGGTTTGTTTAGGTGTGATTAGGGGAATCAAAATTAGGGTTTAGATATAACATAGGTGTAATAAATCATTTCTTTTAGGAGTTGTAGTTTAAATTTTGGGGTATGGGACTATAGGGGTATTATGGGTAGATAATAGATCCCTTAGAAAATGCTAGGAATTCCCCTATTCTACTATTACTACTAGTATATTTCCTGTTATTGATTGATTGTGTGGTGTGCCCTCTCTAGGGTTATTATTTGACTGTGTGGGGTATTGGGCCTGCTTGGGGTTTGGGTTTGAGTTGAAGACTGTGCTGATGAAGCCCATTGAAGATTGAGAGAATGAAGACTAATTTCCAGAGTTGGTGAAGAGTATCTTGCTGGCAGCTGTTGAAGGTTATAGGATCTAGGAGCTAGGCAGAGCTCTAGAATAGAAAACCTGCTTCATAAACATGGAAGGTCTTGTCTGCCTCCATTCTTTCTCTATGATTCAAAGTCTCTTTTAAATACCCACCTCCTTCCTTTGGAAGGATTAGTGAATGTATTTAAAAGATAGAACTTTTGAGAGAAAATTGTCTGTATCATGTTAACAGTTAGTGAGCCACCCTTGGTAGGCAATTGACTGCTTAACATCTTATTCATCATGTTGACTGCTGATCATCTTGGAGAGTGAGACTTGAAGAAAAGCCATTGAAGGATTGAAGATAGAGACCTTGCTTGAAGGCTGTGAAGATGAACACTGATGCTTGCTTGAAGCCTGTAGATGGTTGAAGATGACTTGAAGACAGATGTTGATGAAGACTGTTGTTGGTTGTTTATTTTAGCTGTTTAATTTTTGATGTATTGTTTGAATTTCCCTGACTGTATTGTTTGCCATTAATCTGTTAGGTTGAAAGCGAATTTTGTTCGCTTTTGCCTGTTGTTTTCTAGGTTCGAGGTTGAGTGGGACTCCCTTGCCTCGCTTGTATTGCTGCATCCATGCATTTTACTGTTTTATTGTATGCTTTTGTTTCTGTTTCCGTCTATTCCCTTAGGATCTCTGTTTCTCTCTGTGCAAGAGAGGAACATGATAGACATTAGGTCTTAACCCATGCATGATAACATTAGGTTAGTTTGATTCCCTTTTCAACCATAGGTTAGAGTTCTGTCTCTTCTTTCTCAAAACGTCATCAGAAAAACCCTTTTTCAGAAGGAGATAAAAACAATCAAGACAGACTTGTGTCGTACGTGGCCCGAACTACGTTTGCTCTGATCTTTCATGCTGTATGAAAGTACGTAGTCATAGGATGCGATATCCTAGCGAGCACCCTTCCCCTCCTTTCCAGTAGGTAGGCGAACTACGTTGACTCTGATTTCTCGTTCCAGACGGGAATACGTAGGCATAAAGTGCGATACTTTGCCGAGTCATTTTATTTTCTTTTAACTCCAGACCTTTAGAGTAGATAGAATAACAATCCGTACCAGAAAATAAGCGTGGATCCCGTCGAGTACGACGGACGTGAGGGGTGCTAATACCTTCCCCTTGCGTAACCGACTCCCGAATCCAGGATTTGGTTGCGATGACCATTCCTTTCCCCGTTTTGCGGTAGGTTTACCTCGAGCGTTTCCTGTAACACCCCTCTAAACCCCACGGATAATATATGAATGATCAGAGTAAATTTCCATGCATTTACAAAAGGGCATTACACATAACTTTCAAAATATCAAAACCACCTGTCATGCTCATTACTATTTCAATATAAAATTATGCTTTACAAAACTTCACTTTGCATGTAGCAGCGGATTCAATTATACCACAATTTTCATAAAAGAAGCATTTGTTTTTATCACATAAAACAACATCACTTAGGCACTAAGGCCAACATCATAATATTCCAATGGATATAAACACGTTTATAGAGTACACAATGTATATCTTAAACACAACCCAAGCGATCCCAGTGTTACATGACCAGAGCATGACTCGACCCAACATAATTAAATCACTAAACGACTACACCAAAAGCGACCGCGTAACTACGAGCAATACTACTCCTTGATACCTGCACGATGTCATGTAGGACATCATTCCAGCAGAAGGGTGAGAAATATTATCATAATAACAATGCATATAATTATATATACACAAATACACAAGCACAAAATACATATATTCCACATTTTCTCATCATAATTCATTATAACTCATCATGTACAATACAACATATATATAATCAAATATGGATAATCACCAAGCATATTCATCATGCACGTATCCATAAATCTCAATATTCCATATGAACATACACATATTATGTTTACTCACTAATTCACAATTACACATTCACAATTCTCAAACCAACAATTCATGTTCATAAGCATACTTTCATACAATGATCACATATTCACAACTCTCAATTACACAAGTAATGCACATACGCATATGCATAACTTCATACAACAATCATATATTCATTCCATGAGACTCAATGCAACTCAATGCAACTCATGCCATGTGGTACCAACACTTGTTATCATTTTTCGGTTTTTACACTTAAACCGGGTCCGTTCCCTAGACCGATAACAACAAAAGCTCGTTCCCTAAGCTTTCAAACCCCGCTCTAGGTTTGGGACAAGTCACTAGCCTCCACGAAACTAGCAAACATTGCCTCTTGACTAAATGATGCATATGCAATCAACAACAAAATGCACTTAAGACCGATCACACGTCTTAATCCCATGCATTCACATAATTCCTCCCTTCAAGAATTAAACAAGATTGCACACACAACATATCATATAATCAAGTATTCATACTTTTCATCAACATATTTGTCAAACAATGCACGCATATCTTATAATATGCTCTCATGCATTAATTCACAATAATCGGATACAACAAATATGCATTCATAATTCAACCTCATTACCTTCTCAAACAATGCACACATATTCACAATATATTCTCATGCATTCTTCACATACAAACAATACGCATATATTTGTCAAAAGACTATATTTCATAATCGATTCCACCATCTAGGATTCACGCCATACGGCTACCCACAGCATATCATATCACAACATGCATAAGCTATACGTTATATAACAAAAGTATTTTGCACAATAACACATCAATCACACACATTCGCGACGGTAAAAATCAACACAACAATATGTTTTCAATTTTCTGCTATAATTGAACTAGGTACAGGCCTCAAATCCATTTTTTTTAGAAAGATAATCTCGTTAACTTACCAACGCTTCGAACGGGGGTCAAAACCGATTTACGGTTCAAGAGTTATGAATTTTTGAAGTTTTCCGAAAAACCAGAATTTTTCCTAAACACGGCTACGGGATTTTGCATTTTCGCCCGAAAATCCGACCGATTCAATTCTTTTTTTCGAAACGAACACATACTCATACTCACCTAACATATAACAGTGAATTAGAACCATTAAACACGATTTCTACGACGTCCGATTTTCACTCAAATCTCAAACCCTCAATTATCCAAAAATGTCAAAACTCACAAACTCAACCAAATTCAATCAAACGAAATCCAATAATCACGGCTAAACATTACCCGACTAAACTATGCAATTTATTTTGAATTCTAACCGTTCAAGACTCGATTCTATCGATTTAACTCATTTGCCCTAGAAATGGAAAATAGAGAAAAAAAACACCCAACAAATCCAACACAACTCATACATAATCATACACATTGATCAAATAATAATGTTTCTCACCCTTACCTTGAATTTGTTGAACTTTTGCTCTTTCTCTTGAGTTTCCTCCTCTTCTTCTCCACTCCTCTCTTTGCCTCTTTTCTCCTTTCTATCTTTTCTTTCTTTTTATTCTCTTTTATCTCATTCTCTTATTTTATATAATTCTCACAATTTTAATTAACCTAGTAATTCCAATGGGCTTAATAACTCATGTCTATTCACACCCCCAAATAGGCTCAATCAATTAATCTATCAATTCTATATTATTCTACAAATTAGAATATATCATATAAGCTAAATAATAAAATTAAATCAATTATTTCGAATATGTCCAATAATTCAATTAATCCAAACAACTCAAATAAATCAAATAATTTATATAAATTCAATAAATCAACTAATTCAATTATATCAAATAAATCACATAAATTAGTTAATTCAATTAGGCCTAAAATCACATAATTAATCAATTAATTTAATTAATGAATAATTACTAAAAATTGGGGTGTTACAATCCTCCCCCACTTTAGGAATTTTCGTCCTCGAAAATGTTACCTGATTCAAATAACTCTGGATACGACTCTCGCATCCTAATCTCCCAACTACCTCCCCAAAGGAATCTCTATATCTCGAAGTTGCTTCTCGTTCATCAACCTGAACTGGCAATGTCTCAACAATCAAATCCTCTCTCACTCGTACACTATCCATCTGAATCAATGCACTTCCTCAACTTAGACACATGAACACATCATGCAATCCCCACAAGCGACAGCGGTAAAACAATCTAACATGCTATTTTCTCCATGCTTTCGCTGCGTCACTCTGATACAGATCAACAAAACACAGTGGGTGCTTCCGAGACCTCTAGCTCGACCGACACCAGTTACTATTGTAACTCTCGAAACACGTCTTTTCTTGGGTCCTTTTAATCTTTCTAGTCGTCTCTTGCACAATATCAGGTCCGAGTACAACACTCTCGCCTGGCACACATCAACACAAAGGATTCCTACACCTCTTACTGTACAAAGCCTCATACAATGTCATTCCGATACTAGAATGATCATTGTCATTGTAGGTAATTCAAGCAACGATAGTTAACTATCCCACGATCCACCTTGATCCAACACACAAGCTCTCCACAAATCTCGTACATACTAGATAGTTCTCTTTGTCTGTCCATTCCGTCCACGGATGCTAGACAGAGTTCAACTTCGACATGACACCCAAAGCGTCTACAACTTTCTCAAAATCTCAACGAAAATTCAGATTCTCATCTGACACAATATTCGATGGTATCCCACTTCGCAGCTTCCTTAATATATCTTCTAGATAGCTTCAACATAGGATGATTCATCCTCATTGGTAAGAAATGAGTTAATCTTGTCAATCCATCCATAACCACCCAAATCGAATCATACCCCTTCACATTTCTTCAGAAAACCCAACACAAAATCCATGGGAATACTATCCCATACCATTTATAAATATTCAACAGTTGTATCAGGTCTAACAACCTCTGATGTTCACACTTCGACTTCCGATAAGTCAAACCAGCACATACCACTTCAACCACTTCTCTCTCCATCTATCTCAATGTTCTTCTTCTAGAGTACTCTTATCCAACTCACACTATTTGGAACACACACTCCATCACGACATCTCATGGTACCATTCTCATTAATCCGAAAATCAGCTCTTCGACTTCAATTCATTAAATTCAATCAATCTATTAACTCAAATTAGAACTTCGACTTCTTCGAATCTTATCAAGAATACCTATAGTCAGTCTCAAGATACAAAGCTCAACTCCCTAAGATATTTTCTTCACAGACCAAACTCATATCCCGAATTTGCTTCATCAGTTCTAACTCATTACCATCATCATTGGTATATACAAAAATTTCCAATTTGATACCTCTGCTACCACTTGGTCTCACTCAAATGGTAATTCAACCCAAAACCATACTCCTTCAGAAGTCCCTATTTATTTCCTCTGCACCATATTCAACTCTTTTTCAAATCAACAAATACCTTAAGTTCTTAAGATCACCAACCATCTCAAATCTCAACTAAACAATTGAGGCTTCCAAACTCCGGCACAAACACGCAACAGCAACCAACTCCAATTACTTGTCAGATAATTCCCTTATGTACTTTAAGTTGCCTTAAAGCATAACCAAAACCCGCTGATGTTGTACTTAACATATCCCCCAATCATATCAACCAAACATCACAAAACACAACAATTTGTTCTGTCGGATTCGGCAAAACAAATACACGAGCTGTTGACAGCTTTCCTAACAATTCCTTAAACTTTCTTCACAGTAGAATATTACTACTTCTTCTCCAACACTGATAACTCAAGTTCCCGATGCTCAACATGATCCTCTATACTCTTCGAGTATATCCAAATATCATCGATTACCCAACCATTGACTCACTCAATTAAGTATGGAGAATCCCATGCCAAACGGACACTCAATCTGTGAGTTATGGCGAAAACACGAACCGCACTTTCCGCACTTACTACAACATCCAAACATATTCCATCAGTAAATAACTTAATTCCATGTCACTACTTCACCATCATATAGAGTATTGTAATAACCTCCAACGCTTCTCATCTGACGTCATTCTGAGTTACGGTTCTCCCATTAGGACAAAATACGAAAACAACAACGTCACCATTAGAAGGTCATTCAACACATCTCCAACTCTTAAAATGTTTAAAGTCCAATTACCGATATAGTATCCCACATCTTAATTCCTTTAATAATCACCAGAAGTCACTATCCACCCTTTATATACTCGACCTCATAATCTATTACCGTAGCACACACACCAGACACAAGTCTCAAAACTACTCAATCAATTTAATTCTTTGACTATCCAAATAGACATATAACATGGAGCTCTCAATATCAGACTAGTTTCCGCAACTAAGTCGATCACAACCCCACTTCACGTCTTGGCTATCACTACCTTCATTAACACTCAAATTCCCATCAAAATTAAACATCTCAACACTGTCCTGCGCCGACTCATCAAAACAATTCTTAAGCACTTGGCTTAATTCCAAACAATTCACTGCTCACGCCATTTAAGCTTGCAAGACACGTCTATCCCATCCAACACAATCCCAACTACTATCAACAAGAGATTAAGGGTGATCAGTTCCTCAATTTGTTAATAGACAGTCGACAATCATAATGGGGCATAAACCGTCTTTACCAAACTATAAGAGCGTTCAACTATACACTAAGCTACAACTCCACACTTGCAGCATCTTGGAGAAGCACCAGTTTCTCCCCCACTTGAATCATTCTCACTCTTGCAGACAAAGGTTAGACAACAAACATGTATCGACAGTGTTTTCACACACATGTCGTATACCAGGGAACAAACAACATTAGACAACTTGGCCGGACGGACCGACCTGCTCTGATATCACTAATGTAACACCCCTCTAAACCCCACGGATAATATATGAATGATCAGAGTAAATTTCCATGCATTTACAAAAGGGCATTACACATAACTTTCAAAATATCAAAACCACCTGTCATGCTCATTACTATTTCAATATAAAATTATGCTTTACAAAACTTCACTTTGCATGTAGCAGCGGATTCAATTATACCACAATTTTCATAAAAGAAGCATTTGTTTTTATCACATAAAACAACATCACTTAGGCACTAAGGCCAACATCATAATATTCCAATGGATATAAACACGTTTATAGAGTACACAATGTATATCTTAAACACAACCCAAGCGATCCCAGTGTTACATGACCAGAGCATGACTCGACCCAACATAATTAAATCACTAAACGACTACACCAAAAGCGACCGCGTAACTACGAGCAATACTACTCCTTGATACCTGCACGATGTCATGTAGGACATCATTCCAGCAGAAGGGTGAGAAATATTATCATAATAACAATGCATATAATTATATATACACAAATACACAAGCACAAAATACATATATTCCACATTTTCTCATCATAATTCATTATAACTCATCATGTACAATACAACATATATATAATCAAATATGGATAATCACCAAGCATATTCATCATGCACGTATCCATAAATCTCAATATTCCATATGAACATACACATATTATGTTTACTCACTAATTCACAATTACACATTCACAATTCTCAAACCAACAATTCATGTTCATAAGCATACTTTCATACAATGATCACATATTCACAACTCTCAATTACACAAGTAATGCACATACGCATATGCATAACTTCATACAACAATCATATATTCATTCCATGAGACTCAATGCAACTCAATGCAACTCATGCCATGTGGTACCAACACTTGTTATCATTTTTCGGTTTTTACACTTAAACCGGGTCCGTTCCCTAGACCGATAACAACAAAAGCTCGTTCCCTAAGCTTTCAAACCCCGCTCTAGGTTTGGGACAAGTCACTAGCCTCCACGAAACTAGCAAACATTGCCTCTTGACTAAATGATGCATATGCAATCAACAACAAAATGCACTTAAGACCGATCACACGTCTTAATCCCATGCATTCACATAATTCCTCCCTTCAAGAATTAAACAAGATTGCACACACAACATATCATATAATCAAGTATTCATACTTTTCATCAACATATTTGTCAAACAATGCACGCATATCTTATAATATGCTCTCATGCATTAATTCACAATAATCGGATACAACAAATATGCATTCATAATTCAACCTCATTACCTTCTCAAACAATGCACACATATTCACAATATATTCTCATGCATTCTTCACATACAAACAATACGCATATATTTGTCAAAAGACTATATTTCATAATCGATTCCACCATCTAGGATTCACGCCATACGGCTACCCACAGCATATCATATCACAACATGCATAAGCTATACGTTATATAACAAAAGTATTTTGCACAATAACACATCAATCACACACATTCGCGACGGTAAAAATCAACACAACAATATGTTTTCAATTTTCTGCTATAATTGAACTAGGTACAGGCCTCAAATCCATTTTTTTTAGAAAGATAATCTCGTTAACTTACCAACGCTTCGAACGGGGGTCAAAACCGATTTACGGTTCAAGAGTTATGAATTTTTGAAGTTTTCCGAAAAACCAGAATTTTTCCTAAACACGGCTACGGGATTTTGCATTTTCGCCCGAAAATCCGACCGATTCAATTCTTTTTTTTCGAAACGAACACATACTCATACTCACCTAACATATAACAGTGAATTAGAACCATTAAACACGATTTCTACGACGTCCGATTTTCACTCAAATCTCAAACCCTCAATTATCCAAAAATGTCAAAACTCACAAACTCAACCAAATTCAATCAAACGAAATCCAATAATCACGGCTAAACATTACCCGACTAAACTATGCAATTTATTTTGAATTCTAACCGTTCAAGACTCGATTCTATCGATTTAACTCATTTGCCCTAGAAATGGAAAATAGAGAAAAAAAACACCCAACAAATCCAACACAACTCATACATAATCATACACATTGATCAAATAATAATGTTTCTCACCCTTACCTTGAATTTGTTGAACTTTTGCTCTTTCTCTTGAGTTTCCTCCTCTTCTTCTCCACTCCTCTCTTTGCCTCTTTTCTCCTTTCTATCTTTTCTTTCTTTTTATTCTCTTTTATCTCATTCTCTTATTTTATATAATTCTCACAATTTTAATTAACCTAGTAATTCCAATGGGCTTAATAACTCATGTCTATTCACACCCCCAAATAGGCCCAATCAATTAATCTATCAATTCTATATTATTCTACAAATTAGAATATATCATATAAGCTAAATAATAAAATTAAATCAATTATTTCGAATATGTCCAATAATTCAATTAATCCAAACAACTCAAATAAATCAAATAATTTATATAAATTCAATAAATCAACTAATTCAATTATATCAAATAAATCACATAAATTAGTTAATTCAATTAGGCCTAAAATCACATAATTAATCAATTAATTTAATTAATGAATAATTACTAAAAATTGGGGTGTTACATTTCCTTTCCCTCCTTTGGGATAAATAACGCACGGTGGCGACTCTTCTGTTCAGCCGGCGCCGATTTTCGCAGTAGCGACAAAGAGGAGAAAACCTAGAATCATCAAGAATCAAACTTTTAAGCTTCATTTAATCGGGTAAGGGTGTGAAACTTTATTATTATTTCGATGTGTATGAATATGTTTGTTTCTATTGGTTTGCTTTTGGATTAGGGAGAGTTTTGCTCATTTTCCATTTTTAGGTTGAATTTGATTTAATCGATAGAAACTGAGGAATGTTGGGCTAAGGCAACTAGAACAAGTTGGTATTGAATCGGGTAGATTTTGAGGAGTTTCGGAGTTTTGAACAGTGGGATTTTCTGAGTTCGCAGACCCTCGCTAGCTTGTTCGCTAGGCGAGCATTCGATGTGGCTAGCCAGTAGTGAACGGTCCAAGACTTGGACAGAATGGTTTTGGTGTTCTTCGCTGGAAGCGAAGGGGGGTCGCGAGCATTCTCTAGGCCTTCGCTGAGCGAGTGTGGTAACGAATCAAGTCAGTGGCTTCTGTTTGCCTTCGCGAGCTTGTTCGCTAGGAGAACAGGTAGCGAGCACTCGCTAGGCAAGCAAGGTAGCGAGCGTGTCAGCATGTTATTTTCTTTTGTTTTCACTCCATTGTCGATTCAAGTATGATTATCCTTTCTTATTATGCATAGTTGTATGTTGTGATATGAAATGTTATGGGTAGCCGTATGGCGTGAATCCTAGATTGTGAATTGTGAAGTGTGAAATGTGGTCGTTTGGAAATTTTGTGCATTTGTTGGAATTGAATAAAAATGCATGATGAGATTGATGAGAATGTGCATAATTGTATGTATTTGTATGTATTTGTATGATGTGAAGAATGCATGAGTATGTTTGTGAACGTGTATGCATTTCAAGAGTGTATGGAGTCGTTTTGCATGTGAAGCCTCATGATTGCATTCTTGTGTACCTGATCCCACGTAGGATCTGCAGAAACCTCGTGTGCCCTTGTGGGGTGTGAGCGGTGGTTTATTTTTTATCCCTAGGAGGATCTGCAGAAACGATCGTGTGCCCTTGTGGGGTGTGAGCGATAGTTTATATTTGATTCCGTGGAGAATCTTCAGAACGATTGTGTGCCCTTGTGGGGTGTGAGCAATCAGATTGTGTGCCTGTGTAGGGTGCGAGCAATCCTGAAACATCGTGTGCCCATGTGGGGTGTGAGCGATGGGTGAACATCGTAGGCCCGACGGGGAGTTACTTCGGTAACGAGCGATGGTTCCATTTGGTTTTTCAATTAAACCTGCTGAATGAGTCGATACCGCATTTACATCTGCATAGAGTCGTGAGTTGGTCTCTATGAGTGCATTATTATCTTCATATGATGTATTGGTGTTATGAACATAATTTTGTATGTTTATGTGAAGTGTTGAACTAAACATAATTGTATATGCTTAGTGGTGAATGTTTGCATGGTGGATATGCTTGGTGAATTATATATGTGTTGCGATGTATATATGATTGAATTGTGATGTATTGTGGTGAGAAATGTGTTATGTGTATTCTATGTTGGTGTATATAGATATATATATTATATGCATTGTTTGTTATGATAATGTTTCTCACCCTTTGCTATTTTATGAGGCTCTATGAGGCATTGCAGAGTAGGTTTGCGGGAGGTCTTTTTTGAAGTGTGGCTTTGTTCTTTTTGGTCGGTTGGCTCTGATATGTAGCACCGGGTATTTAGGAATTCTTTTGGTTCTTTTGTGATACATCTGTGTATGTATCTGCTGGGAATGTTTTGTAAACATGACTTACGACTTGAATTAAACTTTTAATGTATACAATGTTTATATGAATGAAGTGATTCAATGTTTAGATATTTCTGCTTTTATTCTAAATGTTGATATGTGGGTTTTAAGGACTAAATTCCTTTGTGATGATTTACCCTTTGTTGCATATCTTTATGAGCAGGTGTTGTATGTGTTTGAATTTCCTGGATAATGTGACGTGCCTCTTTTATACCATGTGTTAATTTATACTCTGATGAAATTTTTATTAAGTGCCTAAATGATTTAATTGTTTATTTGGGGGTATAGAAAGAGGGTGTTACATACTCCGAAGTATGGGCTATGGTATTTCAAAGGAAATGATTGTTCGTTGGTAGGCTTCTCCGATTCCGATTTTGCCGGGTGCAAATCGGATAGGAAAAGTACTAGTGGCACTTGTCACCTATTTTCAAATTCTTTGGTCAGTTGGCATAGCAAGAAACAAGTTTATGTTGCCTTGTCAACCGCTGAAGCGGAATACGTTGCCGCCGACAGTTGTTGCGCTCAAGTCTTGTGGCTTAAGCAACAATTGTTGGATTTTAACCTCAAACTTGAGTGTATTCCTATTATTTTGTGACAACACAAGTGCCATTAATCTTACCAAAAATCCTGTGTTGCATTCACGCACCAAGCATATCGAAATTCGGCACCATTTTCTTAGGGATTATGTGGAGAAAGGCGATGTTGTTTTTGAACATGTTGACACTACAAATCAACTAGCGGATATTTTCACAAAACCGCTAGCCACTGAACCTTTCTTTCATATCCGACGATAACTTGGTATCCTAAATATTTCGGATTGTGTTTCATAATATTGCTTGCACATCTTTTATTCATTTATGATCATAATGTTGTACATCTAACAAATTGAAGTTGTTATAAGTACACCTGTATAATTCATCGAGCTACCTTTAGCATGAAGGTGATGTTGTTCCTTAACTCTCACTCTACCTCTCTCTAATTTCTCATGTTCACAAGTTGCATCATGTTATGTGTTAAAATTGTCAATATGACCTATTATATGTATCATTTCTATTTGATTGCTTGATAGTTGGTGTGGCTATGTATTTATGTCTCATTTGTTGCTTATATGTGCTAAAACATGAAAATGTGCAAATTTTGTCTGCATGAGTCGACCGCAACAGGGTACGGTCAACGCACACAAGTAAACTTTTGAATCTCTCAATTTTCACACAGTATGTGTTGACGCATACAAAGAAGCGGTCGACGCATCGCGCAAAAAATTCTAAAATTTGTTTTTCAAAAATGTTCAATATTCTCATGATTCAAAATTTTCATTACCCATTAGTTGTGCACTACTTCATATGCATTGTTACTTGCATCTACCTCATGCCTAGAACCTAGTCCTCCCCCTCTTCCCAAAAACCCTAATTAGCATCTATAAAGGGGCAATTCTTTCATTCTCTCCACTCATTCTAAATCCTCTAAAAACTCTTGCATATTACCATCAACATACCTCTCCTATCATCTTCCTTAAATCATCATCCATGGCCTCTAGAAGAATAACTGGTAAGAGAACTTCAAGAGCATCATCATCTACCTCCATTCTGGTTACTGCTGTGTCGCTAGTTCCACCACCATTCACCTAGAGTTTCAACATGAACTTCAGTAAAAGGGTTATCGTCAAACAACATGCATACTATCGGCTCTCGGATGAGCGCATGCATCTTGCTCATAACATCTCTCTTCTGGATTTTCAAGGCATCAATAATTTCTTGGAATGTAATGTGAAATATAGTGAAGATCTTGTACGTATCATCTACACCTGCATTCACGAAAAATTTTGGGGCTCTCAATTTCACTCTCATATCGGTTCCACAAAGGTTAGTCTTTCACCTACTGTTTGGAGAACGTATTTCAACTTGGATCTTGATGAGGACAAACCTCTTTATGAAGTAACTGATACACATACAATCGCTGGCAATGACTTTAAAGTTGTTTTAAACTCCATGTTGAAAAGGCCATATCCGCCTCATATTGTGGCTAGTGACGCTTTTCCAAGAACAGTTACCACCGGCAAGTTAAAAACAGGAGATTGTATTCTACAGTGGATAGTGGCGTGCATTCTGCGGCCAAAGAAAGGAGGACTTTCTCGTGTGGAGCAAGCGGAAGTTCATTTAATGTATCTTTTGCAGAATAGAATCAAGATTAATTGGCCCTACTATATTGCTAGTAGGATGTATGCTCTAAGAGATTCCGGTCGGGGTACCGCTCTCGCTTATGGCTCATTCATCCAAGAGATCCTTACGAGTGATGAGGTTATATTGCCATATTTTTCATACACATCAATCACTTTCGATCAAGAGTTCTGTCAGAAAACTCTTTCAATGATGGGTTACTTCTGGTCACAAGATCAAATGCGGTACAAATTTTTTGGCAAAGCAACTGCTCGTCGGAATGTAGTCGAACCCGATGAAAGTGAGGAAGAAAGTGACGAAGATGCAGATGAAGAAGAAGAGGAAGACGAAGACGAACCACAAGAGGAAGAAGATACTCTCCAACACATGGAAACTGATGAAGATTGGGCTCACCATAAACCGTCAACAGAAGAGGAAAATGACCAAGGTTGGGGTCAGTGGCAGCACACCGGGTGGACGACAATGGGTAAATTTTATCGGCCTCCACAATGGAGTTATGAAGCGCCTCCATCTCCACCGCAGCCACAATCTTCTGAGATTATCAACATGATGAGGGCTATGCAACTTGAGCAACATACTTTTATGGATGTTTAGGACGAGCGGTTCGCTCAAATCCAAAGCCAACTCGAGACACAAAATGAAAGGTTCTATGCTTTTTCAACGGATATCAATACACTGTTTGATGCTCTCGCTGCATCAATTGAACGCCAAGAGCAGGCCATCCCTCATAACATCAATCACCTAAATAGTGTTATTGAGCAGTTTACCAATTTGGCTGATCGATACCGCAACCCACACTTCTATGGGAGGGGACGAGGATATTAAAGCATGCTTGCACTTCATCATTTATATTGTTTTGTTTTGTTGCATTGTATTCCTTAGTTTCTCCTTGTGACAATCATTTGTACTTAAATTGTTTTATGTCATTTTGAGCCTTTATTGTACCTTATTGTATTTATATATGGTTTGGTTATCCTTTCATATCTTGCTCATTGACGGTATTTTGTGTGAATATTCGTTAATGTTGGTTATTACCTGTTGAGAATCTTGTTGATTTGAACATCTATTTCTTAACCTATCTCTCTTTCTTTTTGATGTTGTCAAAGGGGGAGAAGAGTGTGCCAAGCCAAGCCAAGACATCAGTTAGATACTTTGAAGAATTATAGAATTGCAAAAGGAAGACTTTGTGAATTGGGCATTAAGCAAGGGGGAGGTTACTAATATTGCACATTGCACAAGTTGGTTTCACACGTTTTGCCATCATCAAAAAGGGGGAGTATGTGAGGGAAAATCCTCATATACCATAAGTACTTGTGTTTCGATGATGTCAAAATGTAATCATGGAAGAATCAGGTTTTCGGCTCTACCACCACACGGAAAATGCATATCACACCTCTCATATCTCTCTTGTGTGCATGTTATGTCTATCAAACTTGCCATATGGAGTCTAGTGTATTTGGTAGAGCATTGGTTATGTCTAGAAGCATATATCCACAAAAAATAAGCATTTCTGCAAAATTAAAGGTTTTGAGTCGACCACAGGTCGACGCATGTAGGCGCATGGAAAAGTATGATTTACCACGGGTCGGTGCACGCTGACCTATGGTCAACGCATGTTGTTAAGATTTTGAATCTGTCTAAAACTGCAGGTTATGCATCGATGCATAGTTCTGCTATGGTCGGCCGCTCGCTGCATTTTCTGCATACGTTGAAGACTTTCACTTAGTTTGAAAAGTTGTTATGTCTGTTGGTTTTTGGGTTACTATAAATAGAAGTTTGGTTCATTTATTCAACAACAATTGAAACATTAAGTCAATTGCACATAAACAAGAAAAAGTGAAATAGGTTCCCTAGTTCTCATCATCTTCATCTTCAACATTTTACAACACAACAATTCTTGTTGTGCATTGTAGTTTGTTCAAGTTGATAACGTCTGAAGCCGTCGATTGGGAATCTGATTCGGGTTGAGTTTGGGGCAGGTTTTTCTTGAATAAAACCTTGAAGGTTTTGTCCTCTAAGATTCATCGAATTTGGGGGGTTTTTGGTACGAATCTTCTCGACAACATTCAGCTGAGCGAAGGTGATTGAGGAACGGTGGGTTCCGTCAATCTAGTAGCAGCAATCGGTGAATTGTGTAGGAGAGATTCGGGTTCGATTTGTTGGTGTTTGAGATCAACCCGGATGGGGTTTGAAGAACGCAAGGTTATTCAACAAAGGGGCTGTAATCGGAGGTCTATCCACAACAATCGAAGGACTTGATTCAACTTGAATCAAGGAACAAGGAGAGAAAGCATCATCAACAACCAGAGATTTTGTTTGTATATTTTGCTTGTCTATCCTTGTATAAACGTTTCAACTCAACATGTGATATCTATATTATATCGAGCTCAATTTTATTTTTAGAATTGAGGGCAGACGTACCCCGAAGTGAGGACAGCAGGGGAACTGCCTCAACAAATTCTTGTCTCCTTTACTTTTCAGCACTTTCATTTTTGCTTGATAATTGAGTAATTTTAGTATAAGCAATTTTATCAAAGTTAGCATTGGTTTGAGTAAGTGATTAACATTGTTTTTAACTCTAGTACAATAGTGTATTGTACAAGGAAGCTAGAGTTACTTACTCAAGGCAAAACTCACTTGGAGTGCTACGCACGCCAAGTGTTTGATAAATTGTCTACACCAAAATTCACTTGTATTGTTTACATATTTTGTTGGCATTGTGTAGCATTGGAACTAGTCTTACTAATTAGTGATATTAATCAATTAATAGTGTGACTAGTGTGGTGATTCTATTTGCTCATTATCATTTCCATAAGGCTAGACGCATATCCGGTCTTCTAATAACGGTTCGTTATAGACGGTATTTTTCCACGGCCGCTTCCGCATATCAAATATTTTTTAAACCAATTTTTAATTGGTAGCGCCGACTGATTTTTTAATTGGGATATATTCAACCCCCCTTCTAGATCCGTGCCATCGTCTAACAATAATAATAATAATATCATTAAAATACAATAATATTGAAATAATAATATCACTAATATTTTTAATTTTATTTTTTGGATGTTACAACTCACCCCCACTTATTGAATTTATATCCTCGAGAATTTACCAGAAATGAATAAGTATAGATAAGACCCCTTCAAATTACCTTCTAATTATCATGCCATGTTATCGTTATGCCATTCTAATGTTATATTTCGACCCCAAACGACTAAGCAAGAATACACAACTCCGCAACATCCTTGTTCACTCCGACCACCAAAATATTCCCTTAGTGTCATGATATGTCTGGAACACAAATCATATCCCGAAGTCTCATAATTCCATCGTCACTCACTCTGAAATCCATTTTCTTGCCTCTATTGACTAGCAATCTTCCTCAGTTTCTCTTTGATGTGCAATTTCATGATGTCATCAGCTTTCATGAATCTCTCTTGGATCACTTACAACTCGATCATGATAGATATGTTTGATTTCTCATCCTTCTTCACACCATCCTCGTCAAAACAGAGTATTTCCTAGTGACTGCAAACTTTATCCATACGTATTGGTTTTTTAAGCTTCACCTTCTTTGAAATTAAACATGCACATGAAATATTGTATGTCTTCCTAAGTGTACATTCACACTTTGAGCTTTCTGAACTTGTTTTATCTGCCTGCCTGGCTTCGTGAAAAATAAAATTAAATGCCACCTAAGATACGTTGCCAACCAACAGTGAATGAATGATGTTGTCTTTGAATTGGTGTCCTAGCACAGTAATACTCCGACCAAAAGACGTATGTATCTTATTATGTTGGTTTTTTAGCATTTGGTTCACAATGTCCCAATATCGACAAAAATCGTCTTTACTATTTCCTAACCAATTCTCTAGTCTAGCATGTGCAGATTCAACTCTATTAGTTGTTGTATTTCCAAAGTGTCGAACCTGGTCGGTCTAGACACAAACAATCTTCTCTTTAACCTGATCTAAAATAGTGCCCTCAACGTATTTCAGCAAATCTGGATATCTCGCACACACACTCCTGAAATGTATTACAGATTCGGCATATAGTTCTTACGTGGAAGAATTTATTATACCATTCCATGCATCCATTATATTTTCCACCACCACACCAGATTTAACCATTTTTCCATCTTCTAGTTTGACTTGATTTGTGCCAACTGCGGGTTTTACTCGACTTCTCACATTTTTAATTATGTGATACTTACAAATTAATGCGAGCGATGTAGGAAATTCCGTTACAACCAAGTTCATCAATGTGATGTCGCAAAAAGTGATTATTACTTGCAAAAAAAATTTTGTCCTTCAACACACTCTTGCACATTTCCAAAGCCTGTGTAACATTATCCTCTTTTTCGGATTCCAAACATGCAAACCATGTTGAATAAGTTATCTCTGTAAAAGTAACACGAATAATTTCCAAGAGTAGAAGTCTATACTTGTTTGTTTTGTATATTGAATTAATTATGATCACAGAGGAAAAAATGTTGAACAACTTGACGGAATCGGGATAACTCTAAAATATATCTCGAATGATGACTTTATCCTAACTAACTTTGTACCTTGAAACATTGTCGTCATCTTCCAAAAGTTTCAACAGTTGTTGCATCTTAGATCTTGGTCCTCTTACCGCCTTATTGTCTCAATAACGCATGTTGTATATTTGCCTTATATTTGAAATATTTAGAAGTCTTTTCTATTTCAAAGATGTGAGTGTGTTTTTTGGCGCAACCATGTTCGAATGCATGTTCAAAACAAGTTTTCTCTTCCCTGGAACAAGTTGACATACAATGGGATGACCGGCTAGCTTGTCAATCAAGGCATGATTATGTATACCAAAAATCACATAAGTTTCCATGTTTCATCTGTCATACCATGCCCTCGCAATTTAAATGGACACTCACATATTCTCGATCTCATGTCATCTCATTTCAACTTCTTAGTTTGTGGTTGTTACGTGCTATAACACCCTAAACCCCCAAACTTATATAAAAGGTTTATTTGATAATTTAAGGTGACACAACGACAACCATCCAAAAACTTTTGAAAACATTTAACAACATGCAGCAAATTAATATAATAACAACTTCAAGATTAAATGTCATAAATGAAGTATTATACTTTAAACCACATAATTCAGCATTTACTCAAAACATAGTAAAAATGCCATGTTCCTGATGTTACAAATAAGAGCATTGAATCGACTAAAAGCGACAAATAATAAAATAAATGAAGATGAGCTTCAAGTCCATCTTCCAACTCATAACATTTACTACTTTTGTTCTTGTGTATTTGTACACATCGTACATCAACACACAAACAAAACAACAAAGGGATGAGAATACACTGAAATATGTTAATGGTGGAAAAGATCTGGAAGGGTGGCAACAACAACAACAATAACAACAACAATCATCAAAAGGTAGTGTATTCACACAACAATCACCAATTCACAAATGCCAACTTGTCTGCAATGTGACAACACCTCGAATCTATATGCATGTGGTACCAACTTAGTAAAGATTCTTCATACGAACCGGATCCCAATACCTGAACCCCGAGTCCCCTTATTTGAGCTCGGGACAAGTTTCTAGTCCTAACATCTGAACTTGTGACTCGCCTTTTTCACAACAATGATAACATATGATGTATGGGATACAATAATGCAACAACAAAAATACAATAATGATTACAACCACACGTCTAATTGTAAATAATCATGCATCTTAAATGCATCAACAATAGTTCTCACTCTAAATTACGCATCTCAATAATTATTAACAAGTATTTACAACAACTCACATAATTATACTTGTATTTCATAACATATATGCACACATCGAATAAACATCCACATAGAAACCAATCATATCAATTCATCTTATCATCGCTTCATTCATTAATTCATTTAATTTACAATGATTAATCATTCAATGTTTATCGTTAACTATTATGCAATAATTAAAATCATTAAATTTCACATATTCCAATATCCATCTAGTCTTTTAATGCATCATTATGGGGTAGCCATACGCATTAGCTTTCTAACGCTTCGAACAACACCTCATTTGAATTTACGAAACTAAAGTTATAGCAAAAACAATCGGAAAAACTAATAGGTTTCTACTCAAGAATTTTTCACAATTCTACTAGCATCAATAGATTGATAGGGATCATTAATCGATTGATTTGATTCCTCCCAACATTCAATTTTTCCTGTTTTTCACATTTTGGCTTAGCACAAGCGACTGATTAATGAAATTAATTGATTGATCTCATTCTTTCTTTCAATTTGTCCTAATTTTCACATGATCAATCGATTGATATAGGGGGTCAATCGATTGACATCAGCAAATTTTACAAAGAATTCCAGTTTTAATCACGTTTCAGTCATTTTTGTCCTGACATGTCCAAACCCCATCCTAACATGTCCTAACATACCTAAATATTTTATATTGTAATTTCAATATTAGTATGCATATAGTAGGCAATAAATACACCAACTTTCATGCAATTTACACATTAACATTAGTTCACCATGGAAATTATTTGTGTTCCTCATCAAACACATCAACAAGAATGATACCAAATTCAACCTCACATACAATTCACATATCAAATTCTGAAATCATTATATCATGAACAGATATATCAATTTCATAACACACAGATCAAATCATGAATCACAACAATTAGAAATACATTTCACACAATTTTCATCAAGAACACATGAACGTGTCAACAATGGTGAAACATAAGGAAAACCTATAGGAGGGTGAGGACCCCTCTTTATCCTTCATACAATATACACCCATATACACCCTTACCTTGGATTTCCTGCAAAGCAAACTATAAGCTCCTCAATAGTTGTGTTTTCTTTCCAAACTCTAAGTTGTCTTTCTTGCCTCTTTCTCTTGTTCCAAAATAATATGTACTGCAAA
Organism: Lathyrus sativus; assembly: GCA_963859935.3. NCBI lineage: Eukaryota > Viridiplantae > Streptophyta > Magnoliopsida > Fabales > Fabaceae > Lathyrus > Lathyrus sativus. The sequence goes on along the minus strand of OZ012740.1, from coordinate 179,695,727 downwards.
AAGTTTCAGCTATCACCTTTTCTATTTAAACCAAAGCCTAGTTCCCTTAAATTAGGTTATTATCTTATTACCTTCAACTTACTTTCATATTCCTTATATCGCACATACTCCTCTTACTAACTCTAATTTCTTTTATTTTTAATTTTTAATTCTCATACTCAATTTTCCACAAAATACTACTATATCTTTTATTCTTATTTTAAATCTAATATCCTCTCAGCTTAAATTAATTAAAATAATCCAATTAACTTCTACCATTCCCTTGACTCTCTCCAACACCCTCCAAGACACATATGTTCACCAATTATTCAAATAAAAGCATATAAATTAATTTAAATAATTAAATAAAATGCAACTAAATTCAATTAAATAACTTAATTGAATTCGTGGTGTTACACATGCCACTTTTTTTGCACTTCATTGTTACAAATACTTGTCTTCAATCTAAACCATTGTCGAGCCTTTTGATTACAACTCCAAACCCCAATTTCTCGGCCTCCATGTGGACTCATTGTAGCATATGTTCGCGAACAATAAACTCTTATTTTTTTCGTAAATTATTCACAAACATCTAACTCAACAACGACTGAACAAGCACCCGGTTTAACATCACCATTGACGTCATCTGGTTTAATATCATGTTTCACTTCAATTGATTTAACATCCAAACTCACAATAGCTTTGGGAAACATATGGGTGCACCATATCTAATGACACCAAAACCAGAAGGAAAAAATAGCTTTAAAACACAAAGTATTAGGAAAATTCGGATCTTCGAACCACACCAAACTTTGTCCAAAAATCCATATTCAAACGCAACGTTCTTTTTTCAGCTCAAACATCAAATTAATGCAAGGAATGAGGAATAAAATAAATGAACTTTACCTATAATTTCAGCTTCTTTTCCTTCATTTGATATGATAAAATATAAGAATGATGTTTTGGTGTTGGAAAGTTGATTGAGAATGAGAGAAAATTTTTAAGGGTTTTGAAAATGGAGGATATTTTTAGCATGAAGAAGAAGATCATCCAAGGTGGTGTTTTATCAAATTTCACACTGGATATTTTCGAAGATGCATCTCCGAATACACATAAACATCATACAAATATGCATCTCCGAATACACATAAACATCATACAAATATGCATCTCCGAACCATATTTTTTACAAAATGGAGTGGATCTCAAAAAAGCAAATGATGGTGTAATTTTTAGTGAATCCAAATATCCATTTCCGAAAATATGGATGATATTTTAGAGTTTTCAAGAATGTTATATACACATATAATAGTGGAATGAGCAATTCTCAAATTAAGTTCATTATCAACAATATGATAGCTAACACCACTGAAGCACAACATATAAGTTTTCAAGCTCTAGTTTTTACTCAAATTTATTTGACTTAGTTGAAATTAACTTGGAAATTCGACTTCTATAATCATTAGAGTTTATTTAAAATTAAAATAATATTAAAATATTTATACTCATGACATATAGATGCTAATATAACACTATAAATATATGAAAATTTTACCTCATACCCCTACATTTTAAAAAAAATGCCAATTTTATCCCTGTTTATTTTTTATTTTTTTATTTTTTTTTACTTTTTACTGTTTTTGTCAGACTGTCAAAGTTCCAAAAAATTCACCCCATCAACATCGCTTCGGAACACTTTTGGAATGATTTCTGGTATGTATTTTTTTACTCCAGAAGACTTTGGCTAAGAGTTCTGGTTCATTACAAAACATGTACTAGATGTGTTATAAAAAGACTTCTGGTTCTGAGACCTACTTATGACTCTTCCGGAATACTTTCTGTCATGTCTTCCGGTTTGGTCATAATGTGGACCGGTTTCCTAAGAGTTCCGGTTTGGTGACTTTGTGTATCGGAACTCTTTTCATGAAACTTCCGGTTTGTTTTCGTAAATGTAATTTTTTATTTATTTTGCAGGTATGGAAATTCCTCCGCAAATATGCGATAAAGACCAGATATGTGTAGATACGTCTGATGTTTTTCAACTACTCAAAGATTTGGTACACGAGAAGAGGTGATAAAATGAATTAAAGAGATCAAAATTCAAAATAAAGTAACGGTTATCATCACTCGTTCAGATATTAAAACAGGCAAGAGAGGAAGAAGTAACAAATTAATATTTGGTTGTGATAAAGGTGGGAAACACAAGGATATTGATAGTGGAACCCAGAGTGCGGCGAAAAAATACGGATGTCCATTTAAAATCAGGTCAATTCCAGCGAATGATGGATCTGGATGGAAGGTTGATGTAAAACGTAGAGTTCATAACCATGGTTTACCTAATAGATTAGAAGATCACTCTTTTGTTGGTAGGTTGACAGCGGATCAGAAGCAACATGTTATTGATTTGACAAAGAGAAAGGTGCCACCTAGACATATATTTCTTTCCTTTCAAGAGTAAGATCTATAGAATCTCACTCAGATCACGCAAATATACAAGCAGAAGAGTATGATAAAAAAAGAGATAAGATGTCCTAGAAGTGAGATACAATATTTGTATAAGCTTATTGAGGGTGCAGGTTATGTTTATTGGAGTAGAAAAAGAGATGACTCTGAAGTTATTAGAGATACATTTTGGGCTCATCCAGATTCAGTTAAGTTATTAAATATTTTTCCTATTGTGTTAGTTATAGACAGCACTTACAAGACACACAAATATAGGCAACCTCTGTATGAAATTATTGGCATGACATCAACCGAGTTGACTTTTGTTGTCGCATTTGCGTATATTGAGTCTGACCAGACTGAGACATTTTGTTGGGTGTTAGATAAGCTTAAAGAATTATTTGTGAAGAAAGATTTGTTTCCACAAGTGATTGTGACAGATAGAGATCTTGCTTTGATGAAAGCCATTGAAACTGTGTTTCCAAGGTCGATCAATTTGCTATGTCGATTTCACATTAACAAAAATGTTGGTGCAAAATGAAAGCAATATGTGGTTAGTGACATGCAAAAGATGATTGAGGACATATGGACGAAAGTTGTATGGGCTAGTGATGAGATTGAGTATGATCAAAGGTTGAACCAACTTGAGCAGGCGTGCATTGATTGTAATGAATTTATTGATTATGTGAAGGACATATGGTTGACACCACATAGACAAAGATTTGTTGAAACATGGATTAATCGAGTGCTACATTTGGGTAACACCACAACTAATCGGTATGTATTTAGTTTTAGTATTTATAAATTGTATTTTTTAAAGTATTTTTAATATGTATTATTTTTAGGGTTGAGTCTGCTCATTGGAAGTTAAAGCAGATGTTGGGGAACAGTATTGATGACATGGTCAAATGTTGGGAGGCTATGAATGATAACTTAAAGTTACAACTGGGCAAGATTAGAGCTTTTTTTCAAAAGAGTTTTTATGAAGTTGAACACGCCCACGTAAGTCCATTTTACAATAATTTATGTGGTTCAGTGTCTCGAGCTGCATTGAGACGCATTGCTGAAGAGTTACAAGTTGATTATGTTGGAACCAACAAGGAAATATGTCATTGTACTCTTAGAACAACCTATGGATTACCTTGTGCTTGTGAGTTGACAGGATATAGAATTGGTGGTATACCGATACCAATAGATGTTGTGTATGTTCATTGGAGGAAACTAAGTATGGAAGTTAAGTTGGAGGAAGACGTAGATGATGGATCATAGATGGATATGAGTAGTGCAATAGATGAGTTATGGAAAAGGTTTATGCCACTAGATGTTGTTGGGAAAAGGGCATTAAAAAGTTGGGTTTTTAAACTTGCCTTCCCCACAATGACTTCTTTGTGTCCACCACCTGAGAAAATAAAAACCAAAGGGGGAATCAAGAAGAAAGGCAAAAAAACAGTAGGGTATGATGTTTATAGGGACCCTTTGTATCATGATTATGTTGATCAAGCATCTCAATCTTCACAAAGGCAATCTCAACCATCACAGACTTCGAAGAAGTTGAAATTATCACAATCTTCACAGAAGAAATCTCAACCATCACAAGCTTCGAAGAAGTTGAAATTATTACAATCTTCATGGTTGTTGCACCCCAAATTTTGACCCCTTAGATCCTCATCATTTTAGCATCATATTCATTTGATTAACTAACCTTAACCCATTTCAAGTTTATCTTTATCAAGATGCAGATAAATCAGGGTTCCGTACCGTCAAAATTGAGGCTTCGGTGGTTTGATCAATCAATGTGTTAGATTGATTCAACTATAAACAAGATCAAGGATACTGCATGGGGTCAAGTATGAATCCAATTTGAGGTTGTCACCCAGGAATTGAGAACGGTGCAGTTCAGGATACCCAATTAGGGTTTCTGATTAGGAAAAGTCAACTTTACTTTGACTTTTGATTAAAATAGTGTTCCAATGATGTAATCATGGTCCATGAAGCTCATATGGCTTAGTGAAGTTCACTCAAGAAGTTTCAAGACCTCAGAGGACCCAGAACACCAACAGTCGATTCAGAGTTCTTCAATTAATCGGTTCGTCTGACTGAAAACTCAACTCATTGACCAACATGGTTTTAACCCAAAATTGAAGGAAATTATGTTCCTAATGGTATATCACATCTATTAATGAAGTTTGGTGACCATTGGATCAAGAATTGATAAGTAATCAAAAAGTTGGGAAATTAAGATTTTGAAAAGGGCAAAGCCATAACTCCTTAACCACACAAGGGTTTTTGACCTAGTTTCAAGGGGAATGAGTTCCTAACACAAGCATAAATATTTTATTACCTAATTGGGTATTTTTTAAAAGTACAAGTGGGTTCCATAACTCTTCCTGGTTAGAGAGAACCAAGATCCACAAGTTGGCAAAAACTCACATTCGCAAAACTAGGTCAGCATGAGTTTTTTTATTCCAAAACCTCTCCAAATCGATGCTAATCAAAGGCTAAACCTAATTTATGATGTTTGAATTGATAATTAACATTTTAATATCAAGTCACACGAAAAATGGTACAAAGATCAAAGGAAATCATTATTTAATGCAAGTTGCAAAAGTGAATAGTGAAGAAAGAGAAAAAAGGTGGCTACCCTTGTCAAATCATCAACTTTAATTTAACAAGTCACCTCCTATCCTATCAAGCATGATGAAAAAATCTATAGGGTATGGAGAATATCTTAGTAGAGTAGCTTAAAGACAAGTATGAAGATTGCATTGGAAAACTCAAAGATTTTCATGATGGAAGGTTAAAATTGGCAATTTGCTTCACTTTTGCCCATACCTTGATCCATGGTCTTTGGCTATAAATAGAACTCACTTCCTACATCAAAAACACACCATTTCTATGATAGAAACCATCTAGAACTCTCTCCCTTACACAATCACCAAATTCTTGCAAAATCTCACTAAGTCTCCAAAATCCCTCAAAATCTATTTTTGCAAAACACCTTCCAAAACCATTTCCAAAATTTTTCCAACTCAAGAAACACTTCAAACACATTAAATATGATGTATTGAAGCTATCCAAATCACTTCCACACTTATGTAACAAGGTTTGAGTGAGTTGGTCTTTGAAACCTTTGGATTTTAGAGTTTTTCCTTCATTTACAAGGCATTTCGTCCACTAGCTTGCTTGGAGGTTGTTTGGAGCATCTATTCATCAACCTAGGAACATTTGAAGACCTTGTAAGAGCTCTCAATATCTCTGGTTTTCTTATTGCTTAAGCTTGCTTCAAGAGGTAAACCTAAAACTCATAAATGTGAACTTTCTACTTGCATTTCACATGCTACCATGAATGTTTTTAGGGTTTTCACCTTCCTATCTCTCATTTATTCATTTCAAAACTTTAATTTTATTCTATTTTGAGTTTTATTTTAAAGTTATGATTTTGGCTTGTTAGCATCCTTGTGTACTTGAGTTTGACTAAAACTCTTGCTTGTAAGCATTTGTGTTTGATCTTCTCTTAAAACTTGAAAGTTTTCCCCGTGAAGTTTTTAAACTTCTCACTTACATTTGTTGTGACATTATTTGATTACGCTTGATAATTGTAATTACATATGGCATCTTGTAAGCTCTAAGAAACCATTCTTTGTCAAGATACATCTTTATCTTTGTTAAGATCCCCTGCCATCTTTGTTAAGATATATCGCCATCTTTGTTAAGATATGTTTGTGGTTGTGACTTCCTTATGCTTAAGTCTTGTAAGAACTTACCCTTCTTGATATTGTAATATCTTGATACTTGCTTTGATTGTGACCATCTATCTTGATTGAAATCATTAATATTGTAATATCTTAAATTCTTGCTTTGGTTGTAACCATTCATCCTGATTTAGATCCTTGCTTATTATAATATGCTTGATCATTCTTGGTTGTAACCATATCCCTTATATTCATCATGTGTGAATGTTTATGCTTTGTTAAGTTTACTTTCCCCAAGTGATGGAACTCTTTAGTTCTCATCGAAGTTGCGTCATCTTTTACCTTCCAAAGGAAAGTCTCTCTATTGACCATTGGGTCATAGATAGCTCATTAAACTCATAGGTCTGGATAGAACCTTCTCCCCCTTTTGGTCTGGATAGAACCAATAGGATTTAAACATCATAGGTCTGGATAGAACCTTCCCCCTTTTGGTTTGGATAGAACCAATAGGATACCCTCATAGGTCTGGATAGAACATTCCCCTCCTTTTGGTCTGGCTAGAACCAATAGGATTTAAACATCATAGGTCTGGATAGAACCTTCCCCTTTTTGGTTTGGATAGAACCAATAGGATACCCTCATAGGTCTGGATAGAACCTTCCCCTCCTTTTGGTCTGGATAGAACCAATAGAATTTAAACTCATAGGTCTGGATAGAACCTTCACCCTCTTTTGTTCTGGAAAGAACCAATAGATCCTTATTCTGTAGTTCGTGCCCGAACTACGACCGCTCTGATTTCTCATTGGACAATGAGAATACATAGGCACAAGATGCGATATCTTGACGAGCAACCTTCCCTCTTTCTCCCACCTTTTGGTCTGGATAGAACCAATTGGTCTCATAACGTAGAACTTTAGGATAGAGTTTGGTTAACACTATGTAAGAATCATGGATATGATTACTTACTCCCCTTTCTTGAGAGTTCAACATAGATCTAGAGAGTTTCGTGAAACTCTACACAAACATGGATATGTTTGTTCCCCTTTAAACCTTGATCATAATCAAGTGTTCCTCAACCCTAGTGAGGTGAACTACGATTGCTTTGATTCTATCCTAGTTAGGATACGTAGGCAGAGGACGCGATGTCTTTGCGAGCAAGCTTATAAACTATCTTTAGGTCTTGACCTACACCTTTTACCCAATTCCAAACCCTAGCAAACATTTACCAACTTAGCATGCAAACAAACAAAAGGTTCCTGTAGAGTACTACAGATGTTTAGGATGTGAAATACCTACCCTATGCATAACCAACCCCCGATCCCCGAATCTCTTAGCGTTGTTGTTACATCGCGCAAAAGGTTCTTTCTTTCTTTAGACCTTTCCTTTGGATAAATTAAAGTCCAGTTGTGAATTTAAGAATTTAGATTCAAGTTAATTCAATAGCTTGGTATCACGATTCTCACCGCAACAGAAATGGCGACTTCACTGGGGAGACTTGCTTAGGACTTGAGGGTTTAGCCTATTTTGTTTAATTGCATGCTATATTTGTAAATATTTGCTTAACATGTATATTTGTCAATATATTTGTTTGTATGTTGGGTATTGGGTGCTTTGAGTGGTGAGACGGTCCTATACCCGGACTTGAGTGAAATTATGATAGGATGGTGGTATATTCAAGAAGGCTTATAGGGAGTTGATTCCCGACCAAGCTAACTTGAGAAACCACCGCTCAGTGTAGGCCCTCTTGAAAGTTTTAGTATTGTTGATCGAGTATTCGTGAAAATAATGCTACTTTCAACGAAGGAGCCCATGACACTGTGAACTTTTAGAATACATTCTACCCCACTTTGGCCTTATTAGGACGTAGTGCGATGGCTATAAGGAAGTATTTCCGAAGTAGTTGATACGCGATACTACACTCAGACGAGATTCTCTTGAGAATATTATCGATTACCAAGTAATTTGGGAAATTGATAATATTTGAAAGATGGGTTGATGACTCTGGGAACTCTGTAGAACCCGTTCGGCAGGTACAAATTAACCCATAGCACAAATCCTTGGGGATGGGTAAACCTCTGACTCCTTGCTTTGATCTTGATCCTAGGATGTCTTTGTATATGCATTGTATTTGTGAATACTTGCCTTTGTGTTATGTGTGCATCATCACATTATATCACCATAAGCATATCATGTCGCAACTAGTTTTGTAAAACTCAGTCGATCTCTGGTATTTTTTTAAAAAAAAATTGTAACTTTTTCAACGATCAATGAAATGAGGGTTTTAACCTAATCAAACTTCTGAGTTTTGTAAAACCAGTTGCGTTTTTGCACTTGCATCAACATTTTACATATCATACTTCGTTGCATTGGTCTTTTTGGTTCATTCTGTGTTCCGTTGACATCAGAGGGGGATACCTAGCACATATCCGAGACAAATAGGCAACAATGGAAGGACTTTTGAAAGCTCAGGAAATGCTGAAAGAGGACATCAGAATTCTCAAGTGTCAGATGAATTGGGTGCTTGAGACATTGCAGAATATGATGAAGAAAGAGGGTCACTCTGACCATGTTACGTCCAGAGAAACTAGGGATGCATTATCTCCGATGGTTCCTCCAACTCAATGACATCCTCGGCATCAACGAACAGATAACCGTCAATTGTGTCAGTACGCCCAACACTCAGTGTTTGTTCCTCCTCAAGCTTCTAAAAGCTGGAAATTGAACAAGAAGGATCATGTCAGGAAAAATAAGACTTGCGGTAGACAAACTCCAGTACCGTTAAGCAAACTTTACTCTCTACTGATTCGGAACTCACTAGTGACTCCACGATTATCTAATCCTGTGCCAGGACCGTGGCATAATACGAACCTGAACTGTGAATTTCACAAAGGAGCTGAAGGACATAACTTGGATGCATGTATAGCATTGAGTTATCTTGTGCAAGAGCTAATCATTGACAAACGCTTGATCCTCGAGGAAGACCATCCGAGAGTGGAATGTGGATATCATACTTGGACAACAGGGCACCTAGTTGAAGAGTGTGAAAGTTTTAAACTGAGACTCCAAGAGCTACTGAAACCTCAGGAGGATAAATCAAATGACTGTGCTACGGTTCCTGAATCTAAAGGCAAAGGACCCGTGAGACCCCTCATAATTCTATATCACAAGGAGCATGTGGTTGTTGAAGGTGTTTCCCCGCATGGGCCTAAAATTTGAAATATGTTTTGTTAAACAATTTTAATTCCCTAAAGCTGGCAGTTGTAGACTGTTTCAGCATTTTGTTGTGTTTTCTTTGCATTTGTGTTGCTTGTAAACTGTTGTTTATTTGAATTTGGCAATATTTAATGAAATTTTTGTGCATCTTTTGATTAAGTTCATTCGTTTCACTCTTTCTTTTTCTTTCATTGTTATGAAATACCAAAAATGCAAGAAAATTTCTTTTGTTTACTAAAATGTTGTTTAAAGCAAAGATTGGGGAGGATGATGAAAATTATATCCATAACTGCTGTTGATATGCTTTCAATTTAACTTTGCCGATGATGTGAGGCATTGTTTCAATCCCTAAACACTGGAGAAATAAGGAAGATAATCCCTCGTCAACCCCTTTGAGCCTAGAAGTAGGAGTTTTCTTTCTTTACAAAAACAAAACCTTAAATCTCAAACCTGGGGCGGGTAGTCCTCAGTTAACTTAAAGATATGTGCATACAAGATACTTTTCATATAAAGGTGGTGCACTCAGGTTTTCCTTCGTACACAACAAGAAAGTGTCGAAGATGCTTTTCAACATAAAAGATGATGATGGTTCACCGTATCCATTAAACTAGGTAGTCACCTCCTTTCTCAAAAAAAAAGAGAGAAAAAAGAAAAGTGAAAAAAGAAAAAAGTCCGCTAAGTCAAAACCTATGAAGGAGACTTAGGTAAAAATGGGGCATCCCATTGACTGTATATTCGAACAAAGAAGTTCAGACAAAAGTCAGGGATAAAAAGAGAGGAATTTTGTAAGATTCTTCACTCTAAAAATCCTCAAATAGCAAAAAGCTATCAAATACTGTAAGGGAGTTGTGACTACCTTAGGTTTGTAAGCCATCACCAAATATCATCAGTCCAATTCTTAAGTCTGTAAGAACCTGAATGTATAGTTTGAGTTAACTGAGTATAGGATTAGAGTTCATCATGGAGAGTGGGTGGGACCAAATCACTTTGAGCCTTTATCCTTTGTTTCATGAACCATGAACCGAGCCACGTTACAACCCTTAAAAGACCTAATTGAGGTAAGGTTGTTTTGAAAGCATATTACAGCAAGGTTGGATAACCTGACTCCTAATGATCTTTGATGTTTATGTGTGTTAATCACTTTATCCATCATTTGTAAATGATTTGATCGCTTTCACTTTGATCACTTGATCACTCCGCTGTGTGTGTTTCATCAAAAATGTTTTCAAAAGATTGCATGAATTTTACATTGAAAATTGCCAATTTTTAATAAACAACATTGCGTGTAAAATAATCCAATATCAAAGGAATCCCAACAAACGCTGTCAGCTAGGGAATTTGACTTGATAAAGGAAGCTCAGCCTGGGGCAACCAATTTAAAGGATTTGTTAATCATTTGTCACAACGTTCAGCTAATCAGAGCCAACCAGGTCAAGATCAGATGAAGCTCTCAATGAACAAGTTTAGTCTGGGGCAAATCTTTTGCAGTTACCAGTAAGCAGGGGCAAGTTTGTTACCCAGTCGTTACTTCCACAGTCCGAGACTTTGTTGTGCAAGCACCGTTAAACTGGGGCAATCACATCGAGATTTATAAATCTCTCTCTATAAGAGTTTGAAGACATTGAAGCATCTTTATGCTAGTTCTCTAGATGGTTTCTTCCCACAGACCATGTAATTTGGGGCAGAAAAGTTTAAAGACTGTTTATTGCAAGGGTCGTTGCTCACTGAAGAGGATTGTTATACTATTAATGGGGTAGAAAGATTTTGGTCTCATGATACCCTTTATCAGCTCCCCGATTAAGTTGTTACTTCGGTTGATCTTGGAACTTCCCTTGGTGATTTTCCTTCAACAAAGAATTCAAGCTCAGGATGGCAATCCAAATGAAGTCATGATGTTTTGGCCTAAGAAGATTACTCTCTCCCAAAGAAGGTGGTAACCTTGAAGTGGAATTGTTGTTCTTCATGATCATCCCTTTGATGTCCAATTTTGGTAAAGTTGGTTGGGTCTCCGTGTCGAGATGTTTATTTCATCTCCGGTGTTGTTTGTCTGTTTCGTCAGCATAAACATAAGCATGGCATAAGCATATGCATAACATCTGTGCATTTTTGCTATCTCTAGTTGTTACTTGTTCCTGTTTCACTTTGGTTCCCTCCTCAGTGACTGGGTATGTTGTCTCTCTCCAATAGAGTTGTCAGCCCTTAAGCATAAAATGTCCATCCTTTCTCAATTCCCCACAGAGTTTAATCCTTGTGGATGATGGTTGCTTCAGTTATCTTTTTCCATGATTGGATAAGGTAAGTCACCATTTGAGTTCATTTCTCAAGGGTTAAAGTCTTGTTTGGCAGTTTCTTTCTAGATTGAACTTTGGTCCCTATCGGTCGCCGAACCTACCTGGACGTGCATTTATTTTGCACTATCTATCAAGAAGGACATTTTTGTATCATCTTCAGCGATAAGTGGCAGTCTCTTCGGAGAAGCTTATCATCTCAATGATAAATGGCAGTCTCTTCGGAGAAGTTTAATCGTCTTCAGTGGTGAGTGGCAATCTCTTGGGAGAAGCTTAACATTCATCAACGATAAATGGCAGTCTCTTCGGAGAAGTTTAATCGTCTTCAGCGATAAATGAAAGTCTCTTCGGAGAAGTTTAACCGTCTTCAGCGATAAATGGCAGTCTCTTCGGATAAGTTTAATCGTCTTCAGCGGTGAGTGGAAATCTCTTGGGAGAAGCTTAACCTTCATCAACGATAAATGGCAGTCTCTTCGGAGAAGTTTAATCGTCTTCAGCGATAAATGGCAGTCTCTTCGGAGAAATCGTCTTCAGTGATAAATGGCAGTCTCTTCGGAGAAGTTTAATCGTCTTCAGCGATAAATGGCAGTCTCTTCGGAGAAGTTTAATAATATTCAACGGTAAGTGGAAATCTCTTCGGAGAAGTTTAATCGTATTCAACGGTAAGTGGAAATCTCTTGGGAGAAGCTTAACATTCATCAGCGATAATGGCAGTCTCTTCGGAGAAGTTTAATCGCATTCAACGGTAAGTTGCAATCTCTTGGGAGAAGCTTAACATTCATCAACGATAAATGGCGGTCTCATTTGAGAAGTTTATTTTGAATATGTCGACGCACGGTTGTGACCAGCATTGTTTGAAAATCCATTGGATACTGGTATAAGTCATTTGGTGGTGACCAATCATATTTTAAGTAAGGCATGTTGGTAACCGGCATTATGAAAATCAACGGACGACAGATACTAACAATTTGGTTATGTATCATTCCAAAATAAGTCACGATGGTTTCCATCCCAAACTCAGGTTTCGTACCTTTGGAGATGTATTATTTGATTCCAAGCACAGGTTTTGTACCTTTGGAAGAGGTTTGTTTCTATCCAGAGCACAGGTTGTGTACCTTTGGAGGTAGATGAATTGTTTGATCTCAAGCTTAGGTTTCGTACCTATGGAGATGTATTGTTTGATCCCAAGCTCAGGTTTCGTACCTTTGGAAGATGTACTGTTTAATTCCAAGCACAGGTTTTGTACCTTTGGAAGATGTTTGTTGCCATCCCGAGCACAGGTTGTGTAACTTTGGAGATGTGTACTTTGGGTCCCGAGTTCAGAAATTCCCAGAGACTAAAGTGGTTGCATTTGCATGAAGTGTTCTATATCCTAATGTTTTGAGGGTATTAGTTTTTCATTCCTAAGGTTTTGAGGGTCTTCGTCCAATCCTAACGTGTTGAGGGTTGTGTCTCTTCCATATCCTAATGTATTGAGGATGTTCAGCTTTCATTCCTAATGATTTGAGGGTCTTCGTCCAATCCTAACGTGTTGAGGGTTGTGTCTCTTCCATATCCTAATGTATTGAGGATGTTCAGCTTTCATTCCTAATGATTTGAGGGTCTTCGTCCAATCCTAACGTGTTGAAGGTTGTGTCTCTTCCATATCCTAATGTATTGAGGATGTTCAGCTTTCATTCCTAATGATTTGAGGGTCTTCGTCCAATCCTAATATGTTGAGGGTTGTGTCTCTTCTATATCCTAATGTTTTGAGGGTCCTCGTCCAATCCTAATGTGTTGAGGGTTGTGTCTCTTCTATATCCTAATGTTTTGAAGGTCCTCGTCCAATCCTAATGTGTTGAGGGTTGTGTCTCTGCTGTATCCTAATGTATTGAGGGTATTAGTTTTTGTTCCTAAAGTATTGAGGGATATACTTATGCTTCCTGTCTGCATACCTGGTCGTCACCAAACTCTTTGAAAAATCCAGTTCTTTCTAAATCCAGTGGTTACTAGCATTGCTTAAAAAATTAATCGTTTATTAGCCGGTTGTTACCAACTCCCCAGCCGAAGTCCTGTGTTTTATCAATATTGTTTGGAATTCCCAATTGTAATTGGAACTTTGATTTGGTCGTCACCATATCCCCAGGAAGTCTAGTGGTATTTAGCACTTTTTGGAAACCAAACTTTGGATTGGTCATCACCATCCTCCCCAGTAAGTCTAGTGGAAACTAGCATTGTTTGAAGCTATTTGTTATTTTGGTCGTCACCAGTCTTCGCAGTTGAAGCTTTTGCATTTCCAGTCGAATCTCAGAGAATTAGTGGATACTAGCTTCCCCGGCGCGTCCGGTTTTGTTTCTAACCTTTTCCTGAAGATCCCGTTTGAACTCTTCGTTATAGGAAATTTCTCGTCTGGTTATCCCCAGCGAGGTTCGTGTAGCAAACATTTACCAACTTAGCATGCAAACAAACAAAAGGTTCCTGTAGAGTACTACAGATGTTTAGGATGTGAAATACCTACCCTATGCATAACCAACCCCCGATCCCCGAATCTCTTAGCGTTGTTGTTACATCGCGCAAAAGGTTCTTTCTTTCTTTAGACCTTTCCTTTGGATAAATTAAAGTCCAGTTGTGGATTTAAGAATTTAGATTCAAGTTAATTCAATAGCTTGGTATCACGATTCTCACCGCAACAATGGTTACCTAAGCAGTTCATCCTTCATTTTCCTAATCACATCAGATCATATATTGATGATGTAGTTAATGTTGTATCAGATGGTAATTGTGAATTTAGAGTCATTGCTTCATTGCATGGATATGGTGAAGATGGTTGGCCAATGGTTCGTCTAGACTTGGGGTTGGAAATAATACATAATGAAGGATCAAGTTTGTATGCCAATTTATTTGTTGATCGGTTAGCAGAAGTGAGAGAATCTTTGATGATAGAGGCATTTGGTTTTCAACCACCATATAAATGGTTGACTCTACCAGATATAGGTTACTTGATAGCGAATCGTTATAATGTTGTACTTGTCTGTTTAGGATTTGAATACTGGACTTTCTTCCCTATCAAAACTTTATTTTCACCAAATGTATCCTTTTACTACATTGGTTTTGTAAACATAAATCATTGGGTTCAGGTACTTAGTTATTTTTAGTTAATGTGACTAACCTAATTTCTTAGTTATTTTTACTTAATGTTTTGATTATTTTTTTTATTCAGATAAACATGAAAGAAAGGTTTACATTGCCACCAGTGACACTAGATTGGAAGAAGTTTCGTTCTCCAGCAGCAACATCTTGGATGCTAGGATTTGCAGAACATCTACAACATTGGCAACAACTTACGCCTATATTACCAATGCATTATGAATTATAAATTATGTTATTCACTTTTAATTTCAAAACATGAATCATGAATTATGTTATTCATTTTTAATTTCAAAACATGAATCATGAATTATGTTATTCATTTTTAATTTCAATAACACATAACTAGATTCAAAACTAAATATAAGTCTACAAGTTAACACATAAACATATCCCAACTAGGTCAAGTGAGTCTAAAAGTTAATACATAAACATAAACATAAGTCAATAAGTCTAAAAGTTAACACATAAATATAAGTCAATGTGAACGAGCAATATGTAAAGCTTCGAACAACTCAGCAAACTATAGATCATCCTCTTCAGCACCAGCCTGTTGAAGATAATGATGAACTAGTGAAGAAACACAAGCCCAGCTAGGATCAGATGGTCCTGCATCGTAAACAGGAACTGGCACCTCTCTTGGTGCATCATGATGGGACGATATCATACGAGGATGTGAAACACGATAATACCACTAAAGATATTCATCATATGTCTCAGATGGGGTGGTGGTTAGTGCTGTCGGACGAATCACATCCCCCAACGCTCTGATGGTAACGAATCCACTCAACATCAATATCACCAGCCATCGTATAATCAAGAGGTGGAGGTGGAACATACTGCCTGTATCCAAACTGACGCATACATTTGTCAGGCAAGTATGGAATAATAGTGTCACCCCACCTTAGCCATCCCTGTTTAGACATAACTCATCAAACTGACGTCATACTCTATGATCCTCGAATGGGCGCCATATGACATCGACAGGTGTCAGCTCATTCAGAATAGGTCCCAAGTCATCCACCTTCAAGACACCTTGCCTATAGAACCATCTCATCGCTCGAGGGAGACCATCATTATTAGCTGGTATCCAATTCTCTCCCTTTTTTCAAGTGTTGAAAAATACTCATGAATCCAGCATTGTTACAAAATTAATATTATTAGTTAATTTAAAATAATTAATTATAACATAATAAACTAGATAAATAAAATTAATATACTAAATAAAATTAATTAAAACAAAATAAACTAAATTAAAATAAATACATGTAGGAGAGTCGGATAACCACCGAGCTGCTTACAACTGAACATGGAAGAATCTCTGATATATCTATAAGGTAACCAACGCAACTGCTCCCCAATTGTATCTTGATAAGCCCTCCAAGTCCATAAATAGTGAGAGATATCATGTCGCGACAAGCGTAAAGGTCTTGTCCTCAAAAATCGTGGAACCCATTAACATCAAGAAATAAGTTCTAGTCGCATATGCTCATCTAGAAGCAGTTTTATGCTCTACGAATCGATCGTATAACTGCTCCAAATTATAGTAAGAATTTATGCAGTCATGAACTTGTTGTTGTGTTACTCTCTGTGACACTCCTAAGTAAGCAACAACTTCACTGATATCTTGAGGGCTCTAGAAGACTCCCCTGATGGGCAAGTGAAATAGACAAGAGACGCAATCTAGAGTAATCGTCATCTCACCAAACGACATGTGAAATGAAGATGTCTCTAGATGTCATCTCTCTGAAAATGCGGAAACCAGGTTCGTATCTATCTTCGTCAAACTGGTTCTCTGGAATGAAGATAGACTAGACCTAGATACCCAACCCTCCATCTCTCTAGGAAGCTGCAGTGGAACCCTCTTAATCAGCTTCAACACATATCCTGCTACCTTCAACTCTTTCTTCGAACCTCTCTCCTGAAAACAATTAAAAGTAAATATATTATAAAATACAACATTAAAAATTCATATTTTATTCAATATCAAATAATTTCCGTTTACTTACCTCACTGAACCATATATGTCTAGCAATATGATGTTCGTACTTAACCAAAAGAGAGGTATCGTACGGTCCTTCTGGATATCCAACAGGTTGTGTTGCTGATGCTAATGCACCAATATGCTCTTCCTCAGCCATTCTCGATGATTCGTCCTGTCCTAGACTACGATCAGGGATCCTACCGTATTTGCCTCGTGTGCACACCACTGCCAAAATAAAAACATAAATATATATATATATATATATATATATATATATATATATATATATATATATATATATATATATATATATATATATATATATATATATATATATATATATATATATATATATATATATATATATATATATATATATATATATATATATATATATATATATATATATATATATATATATATATATATATATATATATATATATATATATATATATATATATATATATATATATATATATATATATATATATATATATATATATATATATATATATATATATATATATATATATATATATATATATATATATATATATATATATATATATATATATATATATATATATATATATATATATATATATATATATATATATATATATATATATATATATATATATATATATATATATATATATATATATATATATATATATATATATATATATATATATATATATATATATATATATATATATATATATATATATATATATATATATATATATATATATATATATATATATATATATATATATATATATATATATATATATATATATATATATATATATATATATATATATATATATATATATATATATATATATATATATATATATATATATATATATATATATATATATATATATATATATATATATATATATATATATATATATATATATATATATATATATATATATATATATATATATATATATATATATATATATATATATATATATATATATATATATATATATATATATATATATATATATATATATATATATATATATATATATATATATATATATATATATATATATATATATATATATATATATATATATATATATATATATATATATATATATATATATATATATATATATATAATTTTAAAAAAGTAAAAAAAATCGAACCAGAACACTTCAAATGAGTCCCGGTATGAATCTTAACGTAAACGAACCGGAAGACTTGCATTAACACTTTTGATAAGTAAACGCAAAAAACCATAATACCAAAAGACTTCTTCAATGACTTCCGGTACGAAAATAGAACCAGAAAACTTACTCTAACACCTCCGGTATGCACTTTATGAATCGGAAGACTTGTAATACGAGTTCCAGTATACAACAGCAAAAAGTATCTCTCGAAAGACTTCAGATAAAAATGAAAAATAGAATTTTTAAAATTATAACTATTTATATAAGGCTATTTTAGTCCAAAAAAAATTCAATATAAGAATATAGATATAATTGTAGAGGTAAGAGTTAAAATTTTCTAAATTCATAAGTACTTTGAAACATTAACTCAATTATAAAATCAATATATCCAATCAACCAACTAATTTGCATTATACAAAAGTATAAATATAGAAGGTAAAAATTAAATAAGTGGTTAAAATATAAAGCTACTTAACCATGAAAATTAGATAATTTGTTAAGTTGGAATATAAGCTACTTAACCATGAAATTAATTAATATGTCAAATTGAAATATAAGATGTTCTTATTTTCTTTAATCAGAAAGTTGGTCATATAACCAGGAAAAAAAATTTACTTAAGAGATATTTTGGTGTATACTTTTGTGTAAATATATTTATCGAATGAGCCAAGAAAAAATGGAACTAGAAGAAGTTTTAATTTTAGGTAAAATAGTAATAACAAGTTCGCCCTGTGTTAAGCGATTTCACTAATTTTACAACAAATTAACTCGTTCAAAATAGTCTTAAATTCTAATTTTATTCTATCGATTTTACGGTTAGTACAACATGGATTTCATGTTAGACGATGGCACAGATCTAGAAGTAGGTTGAATAGATCCCTTATTTAAAAAATGAGTTGGCGCTAACAATAAAATTGGTTTTTAAAAATTGTTTAATTTTCGGAAGTGGTCGTGGAAAAATACTGTCTATAACGAACGGTTACTAGAAAATCGGATATGCATTTTAGCCGATGAAATTCGAATAACGAGTAATGAGAATCACTACGCTAGTCACACTATCAACTTGATTTAGATCACTACTCGGTATGACTAGTTCAAATGTCTTAAAATGCCAACAAAATAAATGGACAACACACAAGGATTTTGGTTCAGACAATTTATTAAACACTTGGCGTGCGGAGCACTTCAAGTGAGTTCCGCTTTGAGTGGGTTGCTCTAGTTTCCTTGTACAATCAACGATTATACTAGAGTCAAAATCAGTTCATCACTTACTCAAAACAGTCTTAAATTTGATATAATTGTTTGTACGAAAATCACACAAATATTAAGCAAATGTAAAAGCGTAAGATTAAAGGCACAAGGATTTGTTGAGGCAGTTCCCCCGCCGTCCTCGCTTCGGGGTACGTCTGCCCTCAATTCTAACAATACAGTTGAGCTCTTATAATATAAATTTAACCTGTTGTAGAACCGTATATACAAGAATAGAATATCAATCAAACAAACGAACACCCTTGTTGTTGTAGATGCTAACTCCTCTTGTTCCTTGATTCGAGTCGAATCAAGTCCTTCAACAGCTTGTGAATGAACCTCTGATTACAGCTCTATGTTTGAACAACCTTTCGTCTTCAAACTCCAGCCCGGCTGATCTCAAACACTTGTGTGTCGAACCTGAACCTCTCCTACACAATCCTCCGATTACCGTTACTAGATCGACGGAACCCACCGCTCCTCGATCACCTTCACTCGGCTGAATATGTGTTGAGAAGATTCGTGCAAAAAACCCTAAATTCAGAGAATCTTGGAGGACAAAACCCTAGAGGTTTTATTCAAGAAAAACCTGTCAATTCCTCAACCCGAACCGGATTACCCAATCACGGTTTCGAACGTTATCACCTTAGACAATCCATAATGCACAGCAAAGATTATTGTGTGTGATTGTTGTGGTATGAAATGTAGAAGATGAAGATGATGAGAACTTGAATTGACACCTTTTTCACTTTTCTTGTTTTTCTAATTGATTCAATTGATATGAAATGAATAGAGCAACTGAATATTTGTACCAGACAAACCTGTTATAACTGATAAAACCAACTTTCAAAAATAATAGACAACTCAAAAAATATGCAACAAACAACGAGCAGTCGACCCATGCAGAGTGCAGGGTCGACCTGAGCTAACCCGAGGCAACATATTGTGCAAAACACACAGCTATGCGTCGACCGGAACAAGGCATGCATCGACGCAAAGCCTGAATTTTTAGACAAATACAAATGACAACATTATGAGTCGACCGGTAGGTCGACCATACCTAACCCGAGGAAAATGCATTTCTAGGACACTTGCCATGAGTCGACCGGAGCAGAGTTTAGGTCAACTCAAAGACCTGAATTTTTAGACAAATGCAGATAACAATAGTATGCGTCGACCGGTAGGTCGACCATACCTAATCCGAGAAAAATGCATTTCTAGGATACTTGCCATGAGTCGACCGGAGCAAAGTTTAGGTCGACTCAAAGACCTGAAACTTCAAAAAAATGCCTAAATTCATATTTTTTATTCTCTTAGATGAAACCTATGATAGACCAATTGAGTTTGACTTGTATGACGCATATTTTGACAGCTCTAAATGCAGTACTCAAGATATTTAGTGCAAGCAAATAAACATGAGAAATAAGGTATGCTTATGCATCATGGTGATAACGGCAAATGACTATTCTTCCATGCGGCTCGGTTTTGACATCATCGAAACACACATATCAAGTATCTGAGACTTTGCCCTCACATTTGACACCTAAACACTTTCACTAATTTTACTCCGAATTAACTCATTCAAAATCATGTTAAATTCCAATTTCATTCTATCGATTTTACAGTCAGTACAACACGAATTTCACACTAAACACGTGAATTCAGACGATTTTAAGAGTTAACATGCAATTTTGACAACCATGCATGTGCACATGCACACAAAAATTATGTGACCACTAATAAGCATCGACATCTTTACAAAGAACCTAAAAATATTCTTATAAAAACAACATGAACCCATCTGCAAACCCATGTCCCATGTGATATGTAACCTGCCCAATCTGTAAGAGAAAAATGGACGGAATTTGTTACGAACCAGAAATGGAATATATGAATGTAATAGTACACACAAGCAAACAGAGGATAAGAGAGCTTTATTATACTGAATAGAAATGGAAACAAGTACGGAAAAGGGAATGTAACCCTAGATCTGACAAGAGTTATGCTCCTAATAGGAAGCTAGAGCCCCCTATACATACTAGTAAATCACTATAGTACAAGATAAGATCTTCTCTCTCTCTGATTCCTTATATTGTGGAAACGGAATGCAGAGTGCTCTCTCCATTCAAGCCACGTCATAATTCTTGTAACTAACTAGCCACTAATTCCCTTCTTACCCTTCCTTCTAGAATAAACTTTCCAAGTCTAGGGTCCACTTAATTCATTGTAAATCAGCTGCTCACGTGGCCATTCTTTCTCAACTAGTTGGGTCCTATCAATACCCTCTCCTTCCGCAATGGCCTTGTCCTCAAGGCCAAACTTTGGAAATTGGCTTTTGATCATTATCTCGTCCTCCCAAGTTGCCTCTTCTGTTGTCTTGCCCTTCCAATGTACCAGGATTTGTCTGATTTCTTCATCTTCTTGTTTCACCTTCATAGTAGCTAGCACTGCCTCTGGTTCATACACTTCCGTCTGTTCCTCCAATAATTCTGGTAACTAATCCTCTTCATGATAACTTCCCGCAGCTTTCTTCAATAATGATACATGGAAAATAGGGTGCACTCTGGACCCCTCAGGTAACTTCAGTCTGTATGCCACTGCTCCAATCTTCTCAATAATGGGGTAAGGACCATAGTATCTTGCTGCTAATTTAGCATTAATCCTGGTTACTACCGATTGCTACCTATGAGCTCTAAGCTTGACAAACACCCACTCCCCACACACAAAACTCATGTCAGTGTGTTTCTTATCAGCTTGACTCTTCATTTTCTCTTGTGCTCTCAACAATTGGTTCCTCAATTGTCGCACAGCCTCGTCTCTGTCCAACAATTCTCTCTACACAGCTTCTACTCTAGTCTCTCCTTGAGTCCATTGAATTAGTTTTGGAGGTGGTCTCCCATAAACTACTTCAAATGGTGTCCTCTCGGTGGCAGCATGAAAAGTTGTATTGAACCAATATTCGGCCCAATGTATCCAAGATACCCATGTCCTAGGTTGATCCGCAATGAAGCATCTCAAATAGGTCTCTAAACACCTATTAACCACTTCTGTCTGACCATCCGATTCGGGGTGATATGCGGTACTCATTTTCAGCTTAGTCCCCTGCAGTTTGAACAACTCCCTCCAAAAATTGCTCAGAAAAATAGGATCCCTGTCACTCACTATGGAAAGAAGTATGCCATGGAGTTTGACCACTTCCTTGCAAAATACCTCAGCGATACTCCTAGCAGTATACAGATGTCGCAGAGGAATAAAATGAGAGTACTTGGACAACCTGTCTACCACCACCAAAATAGCTTCGAAACCTTTTGATTTTGGCAATCCGGTGATGAAGTCAATCGATATATCTTCCCAAATTTGATGAGGAATGGGTAGAGGTTGTAACAACCCTCCTGGAGATGAAGCTATGTACTTCTGTCTTTGGCAAATGTCGCACCTTCTCACAAAGTCTTGTACAGTTCCTTTCATGTCTATCCAATACACATTGTTAGCGAGTCTTCTATAAGTCTTGTAGAACCCTGAATGTCCTCCCTGGGGTGTTAAGTGGAATTCCTCTAACAGTGTAGGAATTAACAAGGACTTATTAGAAATCACAAACCTACCCTCATACATCAAGACACCTTGTTTGTACTCATAGCCAGGCCATGCCTTCGCATCCTGTTGAACCTCTGCTATTATTCTCTACAACCTCTCATCCTATTGATTTTCTGTTTTAATCTGTTCTTCTTGAAGCCATCACCATTGGTAGTTCATGGTAGCTAACTCCCCTCCTTCATGAATTTTGGATAAGGCATCTGCTCCCTTGTTCAATTTACCTTGCTTGTACACAATTTTAAAATCATAGTCCAACAATTTAACAGTCCAGTTTTGTTGTTCTGCAGTTACAATTCTCTGTTGTGGTAGTTGTTTGAGGCTTTTTTTATTAGTTGATACTACGAATTTTCTTCCCAATAAGTATGGTCTCCAGTGCTGGATTGGTAAAACTACTGCCATCAATTCTTTTTCATATGCAGATTTAGCTCAATTTTTCACACCAAGGGCCTTGCTGTAATAAGCTATTGGATTCTTATCTTGCATCAAGATTGCCCCTATTCCTCCTCCTGACACATCACACTCAATCAGAAAACTCTTGGAGAAATCCAGTAAGGCTAACATCGGTGCTGACGTAAGTCTCTCCTTCAACTCTTCAAAGGCTTGTTGAGCTTCCACTCCCCATTTGAAACTATCCTTCGTGGTAAGCTCAGTTAATGGTCTAGCAATTTTTCCATAATCCTTTATGAATTTCCTATAATATCCTGTGAGTCCTAAGAACCCTCTCACCCTTTCGACATTTTTAGGTTGTGGCCATTGAATCACACTGGCCACCTTTCCAGGATCTACAGCTACACCGTACCTTGTGATCAAGTGTCCCAAATACTCCACACTCTGCTGGGCAAAAAAGCACTTCTTCTTGTTAGCTACGAGGCTGTGATTAGCTAGCAAACTCAACACTTCCTCAAAATGCTTCACATGCGTTTCCCAGCTTTTGCTATAGATGAGGATGTCATCAAAGAAGACCAACACATGTTTCCTCAATAGGGGACGAAAAACATCATGCATTAGGCTTTGGAACGTTGATGGAGCATTCATGAGTCCGAACGGCATCACAAGAAACTCATAATGGCCTTCATGTGTCCTGAAAGCCGTTTTGCACACATCAGACTCCTTCACCCTCACTTAGTGGTATCCCGATTTCAAATCCAATTTCGAAAAGAACTTTGCTTCATGCAACTCATCCAACAACTCTTTGTTCACCGATATAGGGAATTTGTCAGGTACAATGATCTTATTTAAAGCGCGATAACCAATGCACATTCGCCATGTGCAGTCCTTCTTCTTCACTAAAATCATCGGGCTTGAGAACAAACTTTTGTTGTGGCGAATGATTCCCATGGCTAACATCTCATTTACCTGCTTTTCTATTTCGTCCTTGTGATGTTGGGGATAACGATACGGCCTCATGTTTACTGCTCTTTGTCCTTCCACAAGGTTGATTGCACGCTCTTTGTTTCTTTTTGGAGGAAGACCTAACATTGTTTGGAACACTTGATCGTATTTGCACAATACGTTCTCCAACTCCATTTGCTGCTGGCCATACAAAGTGTTTTTCTCAGTCTCTTTGGGTTTCGTTTTCTCTACAGTCCACAACAAATCTGGCGTATTGGGTCTGGGCTTACTCAATATATTTTGTAAAGCCACTTGACTTTTTGTACCCCTCTTGTCCTTTAAGAGTCACCCATTTTTTCTCACTCCAAAAACTCATTGTTTGTTATTTCCAATTAGTAATAGTATCCCCCAATGTTTTAAGTCACTCAATGCCTAAAACCACATCAATTCCCCTAGTTCAAATAAATGCATTTATGGGTCTAATCTAAATTCTCCAATACACAACTTCATTCCTCTACATACCCCTTGTGTTGCTATTTGGAGCCCATTTCCCAATTTAACTGTCATTTGAGGTGTAGTATCAACTGGCCAGTCCATTTGATGCACTAATTTCTGAGAAATGAAATTATGTGTCGCCCCACTACCCACCAAAATCAATACCTCCACTCCTTGTATTGCTCCTTGGAATTTCATGGTATAATGTGTCTTATGTGCAATGTGATGCAAATTAAGTACACTCATCTCTACCTTCTCTTCTTCATCACTTTCATCCACCTCTATAGCCAAGAATTTGGTCTCATCCTCCTCATCTCCGCCTTCCTCCACAACCAAAACTCTAAGTTGTTTTTCCAGACATTGATGCATGGGATGGAATGGACCTCCACACTTAAAGCATAACCCCTTTCGCTTCCTTTCCATCAACTCATTATAAGACAAATGTTTGAAACCCCTATCACGAGGCTCAGTCTGTTTTCTTTCGTTTTGAGCATGTTTGTCTCCTTTGAGCCCACTTACTCCACTCTTAACACCCCCATTCGACCCACCATCTCTTCCTCTTATCATGACCCAATCAGATCCAGCTTTCCTTCCTACTGACCCATTATGAGCTGGATTATACCCAGATCTAGGCCCCCGATTAAAGGTTGAACCACTTCCACCCTTCACCCCCCCCCCCCCCCCCCTCTCAACAGCTCTGGTGACTTTGAGCAATTTGGTCCTATTCATCTCTCCCATTGCCACCAAGCTACGTACCTTCCCCCTAATCTCTGTCTTCAACCCATGTAAGAAATACCCTTGAAATTGTTTTTCTGGAAGTTTCGGAATCCAAGTCGTTAAGTATTCAAACTCAGTGATGTATTCCTCAACCATTCCCTCTTGCTTCAATTCCGTCAACTGTTCATAAACATCACCCTCACCGTGTCCTCCATAACTCTCCAACAATGTTTTTTTTCAACGTTTCCCATGTCAACGCTTCTTCTTCTCCAATCAAGGAATTGAAAAAATGAATTGTTGTTCCCTCCATACACAGTTGAGCCAAACTCACTTTCATCTCCGGTGTCGTGTCTTGGACGCGGAAATATACTTCAGCACGTGAGATCCATCCCGCCGGATCCTCACCGTCAAACGTCGGCAATTCCACTTTTTTAACAGATTGACAATACTCTGTCAAAGATTCTCCATGACGGTTGTTGACAACAATACTCATAGGAGTTCCTTCCACTGTCAACGACTTACCCAAGCATTTCTCCAGCATTGTTATCAGATTAGCATGACTTGACGTCACCGAGTTCTGCACCTCGGCAAGAGTTGATCGCACCTCTGTAATCTCACTTTCTAAAGCTTCGACCCTAGCTTCCATCTTTGTGAACACTGGTAACGTCACCTTCTTAGGTGCATTCACTGGCTCCGTCGTCGGAATCCGGTAGGTCGAACCACTTGTTACGAACCAGAAATGGAATATATGAATGTAATAGTACACACAAGCAAACAGAGGATAAAAGAGCTTTATTATACTGAATAGAAATGGAAACAGGTATAGAAAAGGGAATGTAACCCTAGATCTGACAAGAGCTATGCTCCTAATAGGAAGCTAGAGCCCCCTATACATACTAGTAAATCACTATAATCCAAGATAAGATCTTCTCTCTCTCTCTGATTCCTTATATTGTGGAAACGGAATGCAGGGTGCTCTCTCCATTCAAGCCACGTCATAATTGTTGTAACTAACTAGCCACTAATTCCCTTCTTACCCTTCCTTCTAGAATAAACTTTCTAAGTCTGGGGTCCACTTGATTCATTGTAAATCAGCTGCTCACGTGGCCATTCTTTCTTAACTAGTTGGGTCCTATCAGAATTCAATCTATGTATTCCAACTGCAGTTTGAGTCAACTGGTTTGAGCCGGATTGATATCT
This sequence comes from Lathyrus sativus, assembly GCA_963859935.3. Lineage (NCBI taxonomy): Eukaryota > Viridiplantae > Streptophyta > Magnoliopsida > Fabales > Fabaceae > Lathyrus > Lathyrus sativus. The sequence continues at coordinate 179,669,222 of OZ012740.1, read as the reverse complement.
TGTCAACTCTTAATTGTACTTTGTGTCTGTGTTGAAGTGCTTCATATATAAACTACATGAGGTCAGGTTATATAAACAAAAAGTTCCTATTGTCATTTGACAGCAGCTAGCTGTTTCTTTAGGTCCATTAACTCTAGTCCCTGCGAACGAAGCATGTCTTTCAGCTTCTCTGAAGCTTCTTTGTACTTTATTTTTGATGAATCTGATTCTTCAATTGCTTCTTTATATCGCAGACGATAAGCATCTAGCTTTGCTTGTGTTCCACGGAGCATCATTCTAAACTTAGCTGTTTCATTGATGTTTGTAACTTTATCCTGTTCATAATAAAACAGGATATTTCTGAGAATAAGACGACCCCTTCAATGTTCAATAGTGAAACTAGCATATAGCTTATCATGGAGGAACGTTGATAACAAAATAATCCACTTACAGCATGCATTTTAACTTCCATGCTGGAAATTTTATCGCTGAGCTCCTTCATATGGTCCTTTTCCCTTGACAACTGTAAAATAAATGATTAAAAACATTGTAAGGCAACAATCATAAGACAATCCTTAATTTACCTCATCTTGGCAATGTTTTAGCAGGAGTTCCACTTCCATAACATGTTTCTGTTGATCTTCCATCTCGGTCATCAATTTGTCCCTTTCTTCTGTGACAGTGGAAAGTTTGATCTTTAGATTCTGCAAGGTCACCTCAGATGATTAGTAAAACGAATATTGTGCAGATTAACTTATATTAGTAAAGTCATGATTCTTACCTCTGATAATTCTGTTGATAATGAAGTAATTTTCTCATTGTTTGATCTTGCTTGTTCTTCTATGACTAGAAGTGCGCCTTTCTCCTTGGCCGACCAAATTGCCCTTTCCTCCTCTATTTCCAATAAGGCATTTGTGAGTTGCTACAAGATCAAGGAGACGCGTTGAAACCATTTTACATTTATAACAAGAAATTGCTTTAAAAAGGGAAGAATAACAATCAAAAGAACAAAAAAAAAATAGTTGCAATTGCACTACCGTTGATAACTCCTCCTTTTCTTCCATCAATTCTTTGATTGAGCTTTTCAATTTTTCTTGGTTGATGTCAGATTCTTCCGATCTTTGTTTCTGGATGCACATGAATAAGATGTCAGATTTGAGCATGTAAGACCTCTAATACTAAGTACATGTAATATCTCAACGGATATCAATAGTCAACTTAAGCATTCAAATTCAGAATCCTTCCCTCTCTAAACTTTCTTCCAATGACTATAATTTTCTCTTAGCTCTTTGGCATCATTTTATTGATAGTTTAACATAAGAGTTGAAGTTGAACGGAGAAACCAAAGAAGAATTTTGCAGAACTTACAACAGCTGAAATCTCCTCCTTCAAATCATATATTTCAGAGGTTGATGTCTTCAGTTTTTCAGTCAAATCTTCCAATTCTGAATTCAAAGCTTCATTAATAGATATCACCTCTTCTCTCTCTTTCAGCACGGCTGATATTTCTTCTTCCAACGAAGCGATTCTTGTTTCCGATTCAAATGCAAACACTTCCAGCTTTTTGTACTCTTCCTGATCACCAATACATAGATATTTATAAAATCAGTTATCCTACTTGGAAATTTTAAAAAACATAAAAACAAATGATCGTGTATGAAAAGTAATGCAAGAATGCATTAGCCGAATTTTCATTATTACAAATTTCCAAACCAAATATAAAGCAAAATAGAAAATCTGTAGAGGAAAGGGATGCCTTCAATGATGCAGCTGTATTTCAAAATGTAAAACTCTAAACTGCAATTGCAGCTGCTACCTACAGCCACAATTAAAAGCTTGCTTAAATAGTAAGTAATAACCACATGGTCTAATACCAGAGAAAATGCAAGATCCTTTGGTCTTTGGGTATCAAACATCTTTGAACTCTTTCCAGCAAGTGAATCACGTTTACTGATATCGCGTTCAAGACGCGTGTTCTGACCATGCAACCGTTTGATCTCTCGTTCAGAATAGGCTTTCTCACCCTACAAATATGTTGGGGAACAAAACTATATGTGTTCGACAAGTCAATATGTTATAATGAAACCAATGAAACACTTGAGTATAGCAAAAAAACCTCAAGTTTTGTTTTCTCTTGCATAGCGATCTTAAGCTTAGAGTCAGTTTCTTTCATCTTGGTTTTTGCCTTCTCAAGATCTTTTCTTAGAGTTTCCTTTTCCTTGGCCACTGAAGATGATGTTAAACATGCTATCTCTTTTTCAAGAGTTTGGATATAAGAAATCAGCTCTTGATTTTCCAATTCTTGTTGTTCTAACCGTTCCTATAATAATAACAAAAAGTTAGCATGCCAGAGATGGTACATTACACAATCAGGCAAAACAAGAGATAGTACAGATAACATGTCATCAAATAAAGGCCCACCAGCAAAGAATTACGGAAGCTCTGAGCATCTAGTTTTGATTCCTCAAGAATCTTTTGAATATTCGATAACTGGCTGTCCAGAAGAATCTGCAACCAAAATATTAGACCTACCAGAGAACCCGAATATGACTAGAAACATATCATAACAGAAAGGAAATTCTACTTTCTGATTCTCAAGCTCGGATATTGTTTGATTTAAGCAAGAATTCAACTTCTGACAATTATTGAAGATTAATTTTTGTCCTGCAGAATCCTGAAATATTGAGGTTTTAAAACCCTGCATCAAATCATAAAATGAAATCAAAACTGACGAGTCTAAACATATTTACGTAGATACAATAATTAGTTAGAAAACAAAAAATAACACTAAGCAATTTTATTTTCATTACATTTATCCAATATACCACCGGAATAATACTTACAAGGAATATATGACAGAGAGTAGAGAAACTTTTAGTCGCATCATCAATCATCAAAATAACACTTTGAACGGCTTCTTTCGAGTTTTGTACTTCGGACATTACGTCTTCGATTTCTATGGAAACACTGGTTATAAAGTCAACATTCTCATCCTACATGAAATTCAAAAAACCGTTTTATAGGAAAGGTTATATAACCATGAAATCATAATTAAGCCAGAATCTAAAAGTTCATACAAAGCATAAAATGCATACATCAATGATGCTCACAGTTTTACTGGAAATAAGTTGTTCATTGGCCACTCGAGCTGCCTCCTGTGCTTTTATAAGCTCATCATTGAGCTAAGTACATGAAACAAAATTCAGGAATTAGATATGTGAATAAGGAACAAAAAAAAATGACACAATTTTTTACATAACCAGGCAACTTCATATTTGTGTCTGCAAAAGTATAGTTAAGATAAATACTTGTGGGAGCCATATTTAGATAAACAATGAGCACTTTCCAGTAATTAAATAAAAAATTACATAAAATATTGTGCAATTATGGATCAACGATGAATACCTCTTCAATTTTCTCCCTGGCACTCACATTCTGCTCGGTTGCCAAATCATAAACAGTATCCAGGCTCTGTTGGCTTGATAGCTTTTCCATTTCCAAAACGTTAATCTTCAAAATACAAGGATGGAAAATATAAGCAAGACGCATCCAGAAATCACAAAAATGCAATTTATTAGAATATCTGAAGGAATGTTTTAGGCTTGATTGTAACAATCCCAAATTTTCAGGGACGCTACTGAAAGGTTTCAGACTCAAGCTGACCTAATTGCCAAAGAAAAGAGAAAAATTTAATACATAGCAGATCTTGCTTCTAAAATGTTGCAAGAATATTCACATACAGGGACTAGGCAACAGTTTGTATATATTCTCGGGACCAAAAAGTTTGTTATATGCAAACAAGGAAACAGTTGATCCATGGCGAAGAGCCAAAATCCCGCCATATCGGACGTTTTGTGGCGTTGGTATTACGAATTATGGCGGAAAAACCCGCAATACGGTCGATATTTACCATTGCGGCGAGCCCAAAAATGTAAAAATCAAATAAACTTTTGGAATTAAGAAAGAATGAGAATGAAAAGAAAAACCTGCTCTTGAAGTTTCTTGATAACAAGAATAGCCTCTGACTCTCTAAGACTGTCATGTTCTGCTTGTTTTTGTAGATATTTGTTGTCTTCCTGCTATAATTGCAACATGTTAGAATACAAACTATTGAGAATTCAAGAATAGGATATACTAATAAGCCATATGATATGACAAACCATAGATAATCTTTTCTTCCATGATGAATCTCTTTTCCTGTTTGTTACAAGCATTAAAGCACGAGGGTTTGGTAGATTGTGATCGTTATTTGCATCACCTTTATCATCCTCTTCTTTCTTACAGGAATCCACATTGAAATCTTCATCTATGAGTTTGTTGAAAGGAACAAGTGGTCCCATTTCTAGCTTAGGTCGAATAGGTCCTGCGGTAGAAACATCTGTGTGGATGCTAGAATGCACCTGAAGTGCAGAAAACAAATAAATGATATGATTACAATAATAAAATTAATTTAACTAGTATCACAAACAAACACCAAATCCTAATTCATATAAGACCCATCAGAACTAATAATGAATTATCAGAAAGAAAGTAACATGTTACATCTTTTAGATGCGTCTGTGAAATATTTCCAGGACACCATGTACCCCGTCTCTTCTCCTGCAGAGCATGCACGAAAAAACTCAATTAACCAATGGTAGTGAAGAGGGGGGGATGCAAGAAATACAAAAAGATCAGGCAAAAGCATATTAGTTGTAATGAGTTAGTACTGTCCAAAAGAAAATTAAACAAACATGCTTATGTAGGAAATCATTGCATCAAGGGGACTGGAAAAATAAGCATGCAAAAGGAAATTAGAAAAACCAGTTGTTGGTGCAATACAAGTAAACCACAATACACTAATAAGAACGATGGGTGTCCGATTATTCTAATCTAAAACATAGTATTTATATCAGTGGTATTCTATTCTGCTCTATATTGCTCAAATTATGTGTATTGAACCCACCGGACTCTTACTATATGTGTTGATTCGTATTGAACCTTTTATTTCAAGCTAAAGTCTAATTTCAGTTTTTATATTTTCTATCAATTTATTTGACATAAATCGACATATCATGAAGCAAAAGGCAAACTCACAAGAGATTACTACACTGTGATATAACTCTGAAGATTATCTCCAAAGGAACAGAACATATATAGCTACCTTCATTCACATATTACTGAAGCAATTGAAGGTGTTATATTACACTTTATTTTCTGAGAAATATATATAACTCTTATTTATTGACTTTCACTCAATTCAACTTCTCCATTTTGAGCCTAATACAAACCAACCTACTACAACCGCATAAAATAGATGTGTACATGCATTAGTAATACCTATTTAATATATTTGTAAATGTATTTCAATACCAAATATATTTGCACATGCATTAGTAATACCTTTTTAGTATATTTGACGCTCTCATTTCTATTTGAAAACAAAACCATTGAGCTCAAGTTTTCAATTCTCTTGGCTTGCTCATGCAGTCTCTTTTCCCATTCACCTTGTGTTTTCTTTTTCTCTTCTAAACCACAATACACTAATAAGAATGATGGGTGTCCGATTATTCTAATCTAAAACATAGTATTTATATCAGTGGTATTCTATTCTGCTCTATATTGCTCAAATTATGTGTATTGAACCCACCGGACTCTTACTATATGTGTTGATTCGTATTGAACCTTTTATTTCAAGCTAAAGTCTAATTTCAGTTTTTATATTTTCTATCAATTTATTTGACATAAATCGACATATCATGAAGCAAAAGGCAAACTCACAAGAGATTACTACACTGTGATATAACTCTGAAGATTATCTCCAAAGGAACAGAGCATATATAGCTACCTTCATTCACATATTACTGAAGCAATTGAAGGTGTTATATTACACTTTATTTTCTGAGAAATATATATAACTCTTATTTATTGACTTTCACTCAATTCAACTACTCCATTAAGAGCCTAATACAAACCAACCTACTCCAACCGCATAAAATAGATGTGTACATGCATTAGTAATACCTATTTAATATATTTGTAAATGTATTTCAATACCAAATATATTTGCACATGCATTAGTAATACCTTTTTAGTATATTTGACGCTCTCATTTCTATTTGAAAACAAAACCATTGAGCTCAAGTTTTCAATTCTCTTGGCTTGCTCATGCAGTCTCTTTTCCCATTCACCTTGTGTTTTCTTTTTCTCTTCTAATTCCAAAGCTATGCGTTCCCTTTCTAGTTCAGACTGAGGAAAAAAAAAAGCATTGTAAGTTCGTAACATAATGAATAAACAAGAATTGTGTAATGATTAACTAAGAAGGAAATTCATGCACCTGTAACAATGTATTTCGAAGGCTCAGAATCTCCTCTTCCAAATGCTCTGAACGAAAACCCTAAAGAAAGGACCAAATATAATTTTAGCAATATTTAAGAAAACCAAATTGTGTTTGTTTACAATCAAACAGAAATGGTTATAAAAGATAAAATAAAAAAGTGGCAACAAAAAATTAGATCAACCGTCAATTTAGCACGAAGCTCTTCAATTTCCTTCTTTTGGCGTTTTAATAAAGCAGCATCTGTCATAACCTGGAGCGTAAACAGAGAGGAAAAACATTATACCACTTCAGGGCAAAGCATAACCACGGATAATAAGACACAACAAATAGAAAAGTACAACAAAATGTTGTATGATACCAAAATAAAGAGAACAAGATCAAAATAAAAAAGCACTTCAAATGAGGGGAATGAATTAGGAGAAACCTCATTGATTTTAGCACAATTTGTAACACGCAAAGCTCGGCTTGCAAATTGTAGACTGCTTTTAGTTTCATCTGTATGTATCTGCCACGTACGAAATAAATAGATTCACATAAAATTAAAGGAAAATTGAGATTCCTTCATAAAAATGTCAAATATAATAAAGTTGAGTTGAAATTAGAAAAGTATGACATGTAGGGCTAGTTGTTTGGGAGGAGGAAAAGAGGAAATTTGAAACTAAATTTAATACATGTCATCTATGGAGGACGGACATAAATGTACATGTATTAGCAATTGCAATGATATAAAAGTTCATAGTAGAGAAACATCGGCGGTGCTTTATATTAAGAAATTTGGAAAAGAAATGGTTTACAATGGACAGAAAAAGAGTTAAACTTGTAAATATCTGATAAAATGGTGTGAATGAAGCATAGGACACAATGGAGGGATATCTTACCTGAGCAAGAGTGATATTACAGATTATAGCTGTGTTAGCATTTCCCCCTAAGGCAGGTTGCAAAATTCTTGTAAGCTTGCTATCTCGATATGGAACATGACCCCTGCATCAAATTTTATATTTTCAATTTCTCTCATCGAAACACAAAGCTAAAATATAATAAGCTAAACTTACCCTTGACTCTCAACGCCTTCACTCAATTTTTTAATCACAGTTCCCAAAGTCATTAAACTTTTGTTTATGTGTGATCCCTCTTTGAGACGTACACCTTCTGCTCCTGTTTTTGCAGCACGCTCTGAACCAGCGAGATCCACTAAATTCTATCAAAAAAATTAAGATAATGATTAAAAATATGAAAGTTTATTCGAATATTCATTCCAACAACAAAATGAAAGAGAAAAATACATGTGTCATACCAACAAGTAAAGACTTTTCAATAAGAGACAAATTTCTAATTGAAACATTGACATACCAACACTGATACACGAACAGCATCACAAGAGCTACCAGTGCTACCAGTGCTTTCATCTTCATTTCTATCTCTGCTTTCAATTATCTATTAAACACAGGTTATTAGAGGTGTTAAGAAATGTGGGTGTGTGGGAAACCCCCTCACGCTCAGGACTAGACAACTGAAGCATGGAAATAAATGGTGGGTGGCCCGATAGCGGAAACCATAGAAGGTGGCCCACCGGATCTTAAACGAGGCTCTTGAAACCATGTTAAGAAATGTGGTTGGGCCTAACTCAACCCTACAAAGCCGGTTGGTAGAGTGAGGATTACTCCTACTTATAAACACATGTTCATGCCATATATTGTCCAATGTGGGACTCTTAACAAGAGGGAAAATCATCAACAAACTTTTTTAAAGAAAAGTGTAAAATCTGAAAGAATATTGATTACCATGCGAAAAATAGTATGGGATCTACTACTGTACAAATTCATATTTGTCTCTCCGATATGTCTATGAGCTGATACAAATTCAAAGAATGGAAAGAATCAGTAGCATAAGATATACCAAATATACATGAATGGAAATTTAAGCAACATAGAAACTGATAAAGGGTGATAAAAGTAACACTCAAGAAAAATGCAAAAGTTAAAATTACATTCTCCAAACTCCATGAGATTAAGAACTTGCTCAGAAGAGGTAACAATTTCTTCTCGTAGGCCCGCAACATATATTCCCCGCTGTGAATTCAAAGAAAGTACAAATATAACTTCAAACATGAGCAAATATCACACAGCAACAAGAAAAAAAATAATAATAACCTCTATATTTTCATGAATCTGCAGTTTTCGATGTTCAGGAGCCAATAAATCATTTATCTCTTCATTGTAAATCTCCATGTATGACATTCTAAGAAGAAACTCTCGATCAACATCCTAAAATAAAAAAACATCATCCATGAGAGTCAATATTGAATAGTGAAACTAAGAACTTGGAAAATTTTAACAATGCCAGGATGGTATCATGATAGAATAGCCTAGATTGTCAGACTTTAAGATCATCTCTAGATGCCCAAAGGATAAAACCTCATTGAGTAAAACAGTTATCACAGCCAGAAGTTCTCAAGAGTACTAGTAGTTGCAAGTCAAGGTAGATTCCTATCAACTCTATTCACTTTGTAAGAATAGGAAAATGGAAAATAGTGTAGTCACAGCTTTCCATCTCTTAACTCTCACAACCATGCTAATACCACTTTGTTAGAGGAAGAAAAGTATTTCTATGCTAGAATCTGTTATTTCCTAGATTCAAAATGGCAAGTATAAGAGAGTATTTATAGGCGCATTTGGTGAAATATAGAATTATTTCTTGAACCTTCCTAATTAAAACTCACTTCTAAAGATTTGATAGTCTTCTAAGAGTAAGAAGAAAACAATTGTTACTTCACCAACAACAGAAGCAGAGCTAGTAGCTGTGTAGTAGTTTCTTATGCAAGTCAAGCTATTTGGTTGAGAAAGATTCTTGATCAACTCTAATTCAAGCAACTGAAATCTATTCCAGCAAAGTGAAGCTTTGCCAAGCAACAATGAAACCCTTCACTCTGCATCTTCTCATCCCTAGAATTTCTCACATTGCAACAACAACAGTTGCTGCTACTAGTACCAAATCAACAAGCAACCACTTCATCAAATGAAGATTTACTTAAGTTCTTCTTAAATCATTCATGAATGAAAGTAGGGCTCAGTTATCTCCGAGTAATGAACATGTAGTTAGTTGATATGAGATATTCACCAACTCCATGAGACTATACTTTATCAGAAATTTTGGCACATTTCAAGTTTCAGCCAACCAATAAAAGATATGAAATACAATGAATTTAATTACAAAATTTAAATTCGTGTTGAGAAATGCTTTTTCTATGGAAAATAATTCATTGACACTGAACTAAAATATCATTAATATCATCTTTTATCTACCCTACCTAGATGTACAGGATTTGGAAAGGAAACTATTTATTCTACACCGGACAATAGTCACAATACCTTCTTCATCATTTGTACACTAGTTAATTATGGGTGATTTATTAGTTAATCTGTATCAATTGGTTATCAAAAAGGTATTGGTTATTGAAGAGCTGAGACAAACAAATAATTTGATAACAAAACTAAACATGTTGCGAACCAATAATCTATTCATCTCCTGCCAATGTAGATAAATGTGGAATCTCATGTATAGGAACAATACCATACTTATTCTAGATAGAAACAACCTCTAAATTGGCCTTTCAAAGATAACGATTTCACCATATTAGCCCTTCAAGTATTTTTATGATCAAGTTAATCCCTTAACAATGAGCTAAAATGACAAATTCAGTTTATATTTTGTATATTTGGACGTGTTAGAATCAAAAAATCAAATCCTAGTATTCATTTTTTATTAGGATGTGACCCATTCCCTAAAGCTTGTCATTAGATGATGCTCCAGGCGCTCTCACCGCACGTGAAAGTGCGCTGCGCCTCCTCTCTAATCGCTGTCTAACCCCTCCGCCTCGCTTCAGCCTCATGGTTCTAGATCTTCCCTCATTTTCCAGTTTTGATCTTAGGTCAACCTCTATTTCTCAATTTCAACATGTTTTTCGCCTTTGTTTACCGAGTATGGCTTCCCTTGATACTTTTGATGCTGCCAAGAGTATCTTTACCAACTGTATATTTCATTTCTGTTGGAAATTAAAATAATTTAATTCTGGCTTTTTCTAAGTAGTTAATTCATTGCATACCAAGTTCTATGTATCTTGGTAAATTATATTAGTTTAATTTCTTTCTTGTAAATTGTACATAATTATTATTACTCTTGTAAGTTGTAACAAAATGATTATAAATTAAATCTTATACTGAGAGCAATGCATCTCAAGCACATTCACAATCATTTTCTCTCTGTTTTTTCACATGGCATCAGAGCTTTTAATATAGGGAACTCTACTTCCGCTAATCATTATTTAGAAATCTAATTGGGCATTTTTATGCTGTCAGAACCATTAAATCTTGATTGGGCAACACTTGCTGTCAAGATTTTTCCAATTAAACACTGTTTATTCCTTCCGACAGTCATTTGCGAAATTTCGTACTTCTTCCAGTAGTTGTCTGTCCAGTCGCTATTTGTACACTTTTTCACATCAAAATCCACTTTCAACTACCTACTTATGGAGGAGGAGATTGAAAGAATGAAGGCTTTCCTTAATAGCTTGGAGAAACCAAAAGGTATTTGCACTTTGGCGTATTCAGGTATGGTTCCAATTTCATTCAGGTTTAATGCCTCAAATACACTCTACTTCCCTTTGAATCTTCCAATTTCATTCAGGTTTAATGCCTCAAATACACTCTACTTCCCTTTGAATCTTAGATTCAGGATGCACCGACCACATGACACCTTCATCCAAGTACTTCTCCACATATCACCCTAGTTCTAGTAATAAGAAAATTTTCACTGCTGATGGTACTTTAATAACAGTGGCTGGTATTGGAGACATCCAAATAATTTCTTCCATTGTCTTAAAAAATGTCCTTTATGTCCCAAAATTGTCCGCTAACCTAGTCTCTATACAAAAACTTACTAAAGATTTATCTTGTAGTGTAATTCTTCACAACCACCATTGTGTATTTCAGGACAAAGATTCAGGGAGGACGATTGGACATGCTAGAGAAGGGAATGGCCTTTACTATCTTGAAGAACCAAATCAGCTTGTTACCACAAAGAACCACTTGTCTTGCTCGCTAATGTCAGTCACATCTCACAAGCAAAGAAAAAATAATGTTTTTTCATTGTCGATTAGGACATCCTTCTTTCGGAGTTATCAAAATTATGTTTCCATCCTTGTTTTCTAAAGTGAAAAATGAGAATCTTCATTGTGAAGTATGTGAAATTGCAAAACATAAATGTGTACCTTTTCCTTTGAAAAATAAGAGATGCACAACTCCTTTTCATCTTGTCCATACTGATGTTTGGGGGCCATCCACTACTCCAAATGGATTTGGGGCTCGATGGTTTGTTACTTTCATAGATGATTGTACCCTAGTTACTTGGTTGTTCCTTCTTAAGAACAAATCTGAAGTAAGTACCACTCTCCCAGTATTTTTCTCAATGATTAAAAATCAATTTGGTGCAAATATCAAAAGAATCAGATTTGATAATGGGAAAGAGTTCTTCAATCATGTCATTACTCTTTTTTGTGAAAAAGAAAGAATAATTCATGAATCCTCTTGTGTAAAAACCCCACAACAAAATGGAATTGCTGAAAGAAAAAATGGTCATCTTCATGACCAAACTGGAGCATTATTGTTCCAAAGTATCTTTGGGGAGAAGTTGTTCTTACAGCAACATATCTCATTAATCGGTTACCTTCTAGAGTGTTGGAATTAAGGAGTCCTATGGATATTCTTTCGTCCTTTTATCCAAACATTTCAACCACAAATAATCTTACCCCACGGGTCTTTGGGTGTGTCTCATTTGTTCATATCCATAGTCAAGGTAGAGGAAAGCTTGATCCTAGAGCTCTCAAATGTGTCTTTGTTGGGTACTCTACTACTCAAAGAGGATATAAGTGTTACCACCCTCCATCAAAAAAATTATTTGTGTCTAGAGATGTTACCTTTCATGAAAGAGAAACCTACTTTACTCAAACTAATCTTCAAGGGGGGCCTCTTAGTGAAGATAAAGATATTCCTCATCTTGAAATAAATTCTCATGAGATCAATTCGAGAAAAGGAATGACCGGAAATGAATCTAAAAATGAGGCATCACTGGAAATGAATCTAAAAATGAGGCATCAGTTGAAGATGGATTTGGAAGTGAATCCGAAGAAGAAGTAGTGGCTGAAAATAGAATTGAGAAAGCAGCAGAGGTTGAAAATAGAGCTGAAATTGACAAGTTTGGAAAGAATTTGGTGCATTCAAGAAGATTAAAGGTCATTCCTGAATCAACAAATGTCCAAGAGACCGATCCAAGTCCTTTAACACAAGTAACAAATTCTGATTTTTCTGTTTTACATGATATTTCAGCCCCACATAATGAAATAGGAAGCTCATTAATTAAAGATAACCATGACCTTCCAATTGCCATTAGAAAGGGGGTTAGAGAATGTACAAAAAGACCACTCTATCCTCTCAAATTATATTTCATTTCAAAAATTTTCTCAAACCCATAAAACCTTTCTTACAAACTTAAATACCATTCAAATTCCCACTAAGGTTTTTGAGGCATTATCCGATTAAAATTGAAAACAGATACAGAAATGGAGGCATTAGAGAAGAATAAAATATGGCAGTTGGTTGCTTTGCTGGAAGGCAAGAAACCAGTTGGCTGCAAGTGGGTATATACAGTAAAATACATGGCTGATGGGACAATTGAGAGATACAAAGTGTTGAAATACAAGAGACTAAGAGACATTTGAATAAACCGTGTGTTTTGAAAAGCACTACGGAGACATTATTATATATATATAGATTACAACTAATTACATGATATAGTCGATGTGGGACTATTCTATATACAAATATTCTTAACACTATATATATTTACAAATATCAACACTCCCCCTCAAGCTTGAGCATATAAGTCAAATGCACCAAGCTTGTTACATATATAATTAATTCTAGGACTTCGTAGGGATTTTGTAAACACATCTGCCAATTGATCATTAGAGTTGACAAAGCTTGTGACAATGTCGCCTGACTCGATCTTCTCTCTGACAAAGTGACAGTCTATCTCAATATGTTTGGTCCTCTCGTGGAAGACTGGATTTGAAGCAATGTGCAATGCAGCTTGATTATCACAAATAAGTGTCATTGGTCTTGCTTCTTCAATTTGAAGTTCTTTGAGCAACTGTTTTAACCAAATAAGTTCACATGTTGCCATTGCCATGGCCCTATACTCTGCCTCGGCGCTTGATCTTGCAACTACATTTTGTTTCTTACTTTTCCAAGATATAAGGTTTCCTACAACAAGTACACAATACCCAAAGGTAGAGCGTCTATCAATGGGTGACCCTGCCCAATCAGCATCGGAGTATCCAATTATCTGATTATGTCCTTTATCCTCATACACAAGACCTTTTTCTGAAGCACATTTGATGTATCTCAGAATCCGGATAACAGCATCCATGTGTTCCTAACAAGGGGAATTTAAGAATTGACTTACCACACTGACCGCAAAAGAAATGTCCGGACGAGTGACTGTGAGATAATTCAACTTTCCAACCAATCTCCTATACCTTCCTGAGTCAGATAGAGGCTCCCCCTGATTGGGTAGTAGTTTAACACTTGGATCCATAGGAGTATCGGCTGGTTTAGCATTTAACAAACCTGTTTCTTCCAAAATATCCATAGCATGTTTCCGCTGAGAAATCACTAAACCATCTTTAGATTGAGCTACTTCAATACCTAAGAAATAACGGAGCTTACCAAGATCTTTTGTCTGAAATTGTTTCGAGAGATGTTGTTTCAACTGGAGTATTCCCTGCTGATCACTACTAGTTATGACAATGTCATCTACATACACAATAAGATAAATACACCCTTGGGGTGAGTGACGATAAAAAACAGAATGGTCAGCTTCACTACGTATCATACCAAATTGTTGTACTACAGTGCTGAATCTGCCAAACCAAGCTCTCGGGGATTGCCTAAGACCATAAAGAGACCTGTGTAGCCTACACACCATATTTGATGACTCCCCCTGAGCAACAAACCCAGGTGGTTGCTCCATATATACTTCTTCTTCAAGATCACCATGTAAGAATGCATTTTTAATGTCAAGTTGATGAAGAGACCAATGTCGAATGGCTGCAATGGCTAGAAGAAGTCTAATAGATGTCATTTTGGCTACAGGCGAAAAGGTATCACTACAATCCAACCCAAAAATTTGAGTGTATCCTTTGGCAACCAAGCGAGCTTTAAATCGATCAATCTTACCATCTGGACCAACTTTCACTGTATAAAGCCAACGACAACCTACTAAAGATTTTCCACGGGGTAGAGGAACCAATTCCCAGGTACCACTGCTTTGAAGAGCACACATTTCATCAATCATTGCTTGCCTCCACTCAGGATGAGATAATGCTTCACTTGGAGTTTTAGGAATAGAAACAGAAGACAAAGAAGACAAACAAGTATACTGCAAAGGGGAAAGGCGATGATAACATAAATCAATATAATGTGGAGAAGGATTTCGTGTTTGACGTATACCTTTTCGAAGGGCAATCGGAAGATCAGACTCAGGTTGCAGGATCGGATCCGGTGATGGCGAGAGTGTCGGAGGAGAATCCGTAGTGACCTCAGTAGTGACCTCAGGGACAGATACGACTTCAAGGACAGATACGACTTCAGGGACAGGGACAGGTATGACAGACGTTGGGTGACGACGCTGATATGTTTGAAGTGGGCGAGGAGTGGGGGGGTCAACCGTAGGAGTATCTAATGGGTCAGGTTCCCTAGAATGATGGGGGATAATGACAGATGGGACTTCCGGAAGAGGTGTGGGAATACTTTCCTGTAGAGGTTCCGTAGTTACTTGGCTGGACTCGAAATATGGAACAGACTCGAAGAAGGTAACATCGGCCGATACGAGGTATCGTTGTAGAGTATGTGAGTAGCAACGATAACCCTTTTGCGATCGATGATAGCCAAGAAAGACACACTTTAGTGATCGAGCTGATAGTTTATCAAGACCAGGGGAGAGATTGTGTACAAAGCACGTAGACCCGAAGACTCGAGGAGGAATTGGGTGGAGTGGAGAGTTTGGAAACAAGATTGAATGAGGGATTTTATTATTAAGGACCGATAAGGGCATGCGATTTATGAGGTAGCATGCCGTGAGCACCGCATCTCCCCAAAACCGGAGAGGAACATTACCATGGAGAAGTAGGGTCTGAGTGGTTTCTACGAGGTGCCGATTTTTGCGTTCGGCAAGAGACATTTGAATAAACCGTGTGTTTTGAAAAGCACTACGGAGACATTATTATATATAGATAGATTACAACTAATTACATGATATAGTCGATGTGGGACTATTCTATATACAAATATTCTTAACACTATATATATTTACAAATATCAACACAAAGCAAGGTTGGTTGCTAAAGGTTTCACACAAACCTATGGCATTGATTATTCAAAAACTTTTGCCCCAATGGCAAAGATGAATACAGTTCGAGTTATATTATCCCTTGCTGCCAATTACGGGTGGGAATTACAACAATTCAATGTGAAAAACGCATTCTTACATGGAGAGCTTGAGGAAGAAATTTATATGGAAACTCCACCTAGATATAAGAAAAATGTTGCTGCCAATTCTGTTTGTAAGTTGCAAAAGACATTATATGGATTGAAACAGTCACCTCGAGCATGGTTTGGAAGGTTTACCAAGGCTATGACAACATTAGGTTACAAAGAAAGTAATGGAGATCATACATTGTTTATTAACCACTTCAGGGGGAGTAACAGTGTTGTTGGTATATGTTGATGACATTATTGTGACTGAAAACGATTGGAAGGAACAACAAGTCTTGACTCAACATTTAGCAAAAGAGTTTGAAATTAAAACCCTTGGAAGGCTGAAGTATTTTTTAGGAATAGAGGTGGCTCACTCAAAAAAGGGTATTTTCATATCTCAACAAAAATATATCATAGATCTGCTCAAGGAAACAGGTAAGCTAGCTTTTAAACCTGTGGACAACCCTATGGATCCAAGCCATAAGTTGGGTAATGTGAAAGAAGTTGCGGTAGTTGATAAGGAAATGTATCAAAGATTGGTTGGGAGATTAATTTACCTTTCCCATACTAGGCCAGATATTGCATTTGCTGTAAGTGTGGTTAGTCAATTTATGCACAATCCAAAGGAAGTTCATTTACTTGCAGCTCATAGAATTTTACATTATTTCAAGGGAACTCCAGGAAAAAGGATTTTGTTTAAAAGGAATGGAAGTGCTACTCTTAACGCATATACCGATGTTGATTATGCGAGTTCGGCTGTTGATCAGAGGTCAACTACAAGGTATTGTACATTTCTCGGAGGAAATCTTGTAACTTGGAGAAGTAAAAAACATAATGTTGTGGCCCGATCCAGTGTTGAAGCTGAGTTTCGAGCTATGGCATAAGGTATTTGTGAATTACTTTGGTTGAAGATTATTTTAGAGGATTTGAAGATTAAATGGGATGGACCTATGAAGCTCTTTTGTGATAATAAGTCAGCAATTAGTATAGCTCACAATCCAGTTCAACATGACCGAACAAAACACATTGAAGTAGATAGACATTTTATCAAAGAGAAGTTTGATTGCGGTTTGATTTGCACTCCTTATATTCCTACACAAGGTCAACTTACAGATGTCTTCACCAAAGAATTGAGCTGCCTAAATTTTGAAAAAATTGTGTCCAAGCTGGGAATGGAGAATACATATTCACCAGTTTGAGGGGGAGTGTTGGAAATTAAAATAATTTAATTCTGATTTTTTTCAAGTAGTTAATTCATTGCATACCAAGTTCTATGTATCTTGGTAAATTGTATTAGTTTAATTTCTTTCTTGTAAATTGTACATAATTATTATTACTCATGTAAGTTGTAACAAAATGATTATAAATTAAATCTTATGCTGAGAGCAATGCATCTCAAGCACATTCACAATTATTTTCTATCTGTTTTTTCACAATTTCAATGTAATGTAGCACTGTTTTGGCATTTGGATATCTAAGTGGAGGCGTGTTTCACACCTTATATGTTGTTAATTAGTTTTTGTGCATCTTGGTCACTGTGCAACTGCTTTGCACGTTTCTTGGTGCTCTGTTTATTTATGTCTTATCTAAGTCACTTTTACTTTCTGCCTTATCTTAATTTGATCTCTAGGCTCGCTAGTCATTTGTGTTATCATATTAGAAATGATGACAAGAGAAATAAGTGGTGAATAGTTGCAGGGAGCACAATGTAAGACAGGTATGTGCACTGTCGACACTCAACACTTCAATTCCAATCCAAAATACTCATGAGTGAAAGAAATGTTCAATATAAAACCATTTTTAATTAAGCTTACACCTTAAACTAAAGTGTATAATCAGATCATATCATAACAAGTTCACCATTTTTAAGGAAAACACAAAAACTGAGCAATAGTGATTACTTGTTGAAGAATGTGAAACAAATCCTGCACCGCGCAAGGAATGACTCCAGGCTCGGCTTTAGATCCACGCATCGTATGAGTCTTCCCACTATTGGTTTGTCCATAAGCAAAAACAGTACCTTCATTTCATCATTTCAAGTTCAAAAACCCTAAATTAACGATTCAAAAACCCTAAGTTCAAAAACCTTAAGCTAACCCCTTACCATTGAATCCACTGACTGCAGCAGCAACTATGTCCTTGGTCCGAGTTTCGTAGACTTGAGATGTTTTACTACTTTCATCGAATACTTGGTCTACAAAGCATACTTAGAAATTAAAAGAAAAATTGTGAAAAATAAAAGGAAAAGGAAGAAGAAAATAGTGAGTACCGAATTCGAACACGGAGGAGTGGTTGGGAATGAAAATGGAGTTGCCGGAGATTCTCCACAGACTAGTTTTCGCGTCCTCCGGCGAGAGAGGTCTTGCACGAACAGTTACATGAATTCTATCCATGAGTGGAAAGATGAAAGAAAATGTAAGAGAATGAGAAAAGTGATTTTTGTTTGTTGGTGGAAAGATTTAAGAAAGTATTCAGCTTCTCTCTGCTGTGCTAAGAAATATTCCCGCGCTGTGCAGCGAATTAGGGCCACAATCGAAAACTTCAAATTTTTGTGCTACAGTATTTCAAATTCTCCGATTTCACAGTGTCGCTAGTGTTTTGTGTATACTTTGAATATTCTATTAAAAAATTGGTTAACTTAATTGCTTAAATAAAATAGAATAAAAAAATATTAATTTTCTTAATTTAAATTTGTTTTGTAGCAAGAAAATAATTATAAAATTACACACACACACATATATATATATATATATATATATATATATATATATATATATATATATATATATATATATATATATATATATATATATATATATATATATATATATATATATATATCGTGTGTGTAAATTAAAAAATTACATTTTGTGTAAGTAAAATAGAGATAATTAAATTAATTTAGTGTAATTATCTGATGTATTAAGGACTTTTTAATTTTTCATTATAACTTTGAGGTGAAGTTTATAAAACGCTAAACGAATTCAGTTGTTCATACATGATATGTTAGTTAAAACATTCAATTTTTGAATTAGACGTAGTGTTTTTTGTTTGATTTTTTCATTGAATATTTTTTTATTAATGATATGAATTGAAATTGCTTGCGTCAAAAAAATCAAATAGAGATATTTGGTTACTGATATAAAGATTAAAGATTTAAGAGAGTAATTGTAAAATATGAATTAATGGAATAAATTTGTGACTTTAGGTTTAAATATGCAATTGATTATTGTAAATATAACATTTTTAAATTTTAGTTTTCATAATTTCTTGTTTAATTTTGATCTTTATACTTTCTTTTTTATGTAATAAATTGAACTTATGATACCCTTCAAATTTAAAATATTTTATTTAAGTGCACTTTTATTTTCTCTCTCAAGATATTTAAAATTCAAAAGGTTTTTTTTCTCTCTCAAGATATTCAAAAGGTTTATCTAGTTTAACATGGTGAAGGAATTGTTGATGATGTATGTATTTATAAAATTTTCGTTCAAAAACACATATTTTAAGTGAGATTGGAGTTCCTTTAATTTTAAAATGACTTGTGTAATGGAATAATTGAGGAAGAGTTTAGGGTGAGGGTGAGGGGCATACGTGTTGTCCTTCTCGAGTCGTCCTTGTATTACTTTGAGCATCCTTCGTCTGGTTCGACCACCCTTTGTTTGGGTTTGTAGCCTAAACTCTCATTCCTTCGTCCAAGATATGCGACTACGGGGGCTTGTATTGGGTCAACATTTGGTGCCTAAAAAGTCGTGGGATTTAACTATCTCTCATGAATTTCAAGATATCAATCACTCATTTTTGCACAGGTTGTTATATTTTACGGAGACTTGGTTCATTTGATTCAAGGTCTCGGTGAGGCTATAAATATATTAGCACTTTAACACTGAGAGGGGCCTTGAACAAAGAGAGAAACCACTTATACAGAGCTTCTAGCCTTATTGTGTAGGTTAATTATAATCTTAGACAAACCTTAAAAGTCTCTAACAATCTTTATCAATTAAGGAGTTGTCACGCTTATTTTACTTTTATCTAATACAATTGGCGGTCATCGTAGGGCCCCAATAAAACTGATATGGGTCACACTTACTGCATTCAACCAGAGCAATGCCACGTTTTATTTTAATTATTTTTTCGTAATAAAATTATGTGATGTTGTGTGCATGTATGTGGTTATGTGTGTTTTATTATGTTGGGGTACCCTGTGGTAGAGGATAGTGACCTTAGAATTAATGACTTTAAGGGTGAGGGGTATGTGGCTAATTATGTAGAACTTGGTGGTGTGGTGAGAAGCCATTAAAATAATATTAGTTGAATATTACTAACTTAAATAATTAGGAAATATTATTATTATTATTTAATTTATGTAATAATAATAATAATATAAGAATAGAAAAAAGTTTGGAAGATTTTGGTCAACACGTGTTTTTGGGAGAAACTAAAGAAAAAACGTGAAGTGAGAAGTTAGGGCAAGGGAAAGAGGAATCCATTGTTAAGGAAGAAGAAATTGTTGCAATAACTCTAAGGTAAGGGTGAGGTTCTAACTATTTAAGAGTTAGTATGATGATATTTATGGGTAGACTCTTTCATGTAAGTTTTGTGTTGTTTTTCCCTTTATTCATGTTTCAGAGTTAGTTGAATTGAATTGATTAATTATGAGGAGTATTATATGTTATTGTTAGAATCCTAGTAGATGATGAAATTGATGAAATTGTTGTTGTTGTTGATTCGTTTAATTGATGTTTGATTGTTGTTGTGGTTGTGTCGTTGTGCGAAATCGCGAATCAGAGTCAGAACGATTGTATTGGGTGTTTTCGGGGAAAGACATCAGGGTTTTTGTGTTGATAAAAACTGGTTTTTTTAGTAAAATAATGGATTACACATTTTGTATGAAAAGTGGGATTTTGAGATGGGTTAAAAAGTACTTTTCGTACTGTTAAGCAGCAGAAAAGTGATTTTGCTGCAGGTATAACCGGTTACCAGAAATAGAGTGACCAGTTACACTAATGAAAAACAACATTTTTGGGCAAACTATGAGGGTGTTATCGGTTACCCTAATTTAGGTAACCCATTACCCTATGTTATTTTTGCATTGTTGATTAGTTTCCAAGGGTGTAACCGGTTACCTCATTTGGGGTAACCGGTTACATTGGGACTGATTTTTGAAAATTCTTTAAAAATTCATAACTTTCGTTATGGGAGTCCGATTTGAGTGTCGTTCGAAGCGTCGGAAAGCTGGCGTGATGAAATTTAATCTAAAAATAGTTTCAGTAGTAGTAGTTGAATGATTTTGCTATTGTTGATGTTAAACTCATTATTATCATTTGTTGTGGTGTATGATGATTTTAAATGCCTTGTGGATGCTTGCCATGTTGTATGTCGTTGTTGTTGGACTCATTGTTTAGATGGTTGTTGTTGTTGTTGTTGTCATGTATTTCATGGTTGTGTGAGTTGTGAGATAAGTCGTGTGCCCATGTGGGGTGTGAACATCTTATTGGGATTCTAATTGTGGAATCGTGACGTTATTGTTGTTGTTGAGGTGATTGTGTGCCCATGTGGGGTGTGAGCAATCACGGTGATTCGTGTGCCCATGTGGGGTATGAGTGATCACGAAATTTGTGTGCCCATGTGGGGTGTGAGCGACATTATGGAAATTCTGACGGGAATTGTGATCCTGAGATAGGGATCAAATTCTGAAATAGGAATCGATGGTACCACATGTATTGAGTCTAGTTGTGAGTCTCATCGCATCGCATATTGGTTGCATCTGTTGTTGCGTTGAATGTTGTAGTTGTATGTTGGATGTTGTTGTTGTATGTTGGATGTTGTTGTCATGTGGGTTATAACTGTTATTGTAAGGTTATATGTTGTGGAATGGGTGTTATGCATGAGAAATCTAATGCTTGTTTTATTATCATGTTTTCCTTTATCAATTTATGATATCTCACCCCTTCTATTTTAATGTTGCCTTTACATGAGCATCGTGCAGATAACTCGCAGTAGAGGAATTGAAGTAAGTAGAAGGTGAAGTCTTTTATTTTCCCTTTTAGTGTCAGTGTCTGGTCTGATGTGTAACACCGAGGTCAGGGAACGTTGTGTTATGTTGAGTTTGATGGAATTTTTGGATATCTCTAGAATAATTTTTGTTTGTGTTATTTTGAAGAATAATTATGCTTTGAATAATTATTTATGTTGATGCTTTCGTTATTTCAATAAAGTTTTGAAATTAAGACATGTTGAGTTGTTTTGGTGATTTTAAATAATCTGCAAATAAAATTGCATGTGTTACATATCTTGTTATATGAGCATCTGATTGTATTGAATTGTGTGACATCCTAAATATGAAATGTTCTAATTTACTCTGATTTTTAATTAAATGCGTGAGGTTTATTTGGGGTGTTACATTAGTGGTATCAGAGCAGGTCGCTTTGTCCGGCCAAGTTGTTGAGTCGTAGTATTGTGACAGTTGAATAATGTCTTTGTTGTCTTTGTTAAGTCGTGGGAGTTCCTAAGGAAGTACTTTCCTGATGATGTTCGTGGGAGAAGGAGAACGGGTTTCTGGAGCTGAAGTAGAATGTGAATTGTGGGAAGCCTTATAGTGCTCCAGCTGATAAGGGTAAACAGAGAGTTGATGATGGTAAGAGGCCAAGTGGGGGAGAAGTGTATGCTGCATGCGATAGTGTAGTGTTGGCTACTTCAACTATTTTGAGAGTGTTGTGATGTTTCTAAACCCGAATGAAGTTCGGATTCAAGGATAGTGTTGGTTGGCAAAATAGCGCGATCCTGGAGGGAAGACGGGTCAGGTGTTATCGTTGTTCGCTTCCTAGTGAAGGGGAAGGCGATGTTTTGACTGGGGATGGGCCAGTGATGTATTGAGTATCTTGATGTGTTCCCTAAGGATAAACACAACTTGCATTTGATTGTAACAAGTTGATGTTATTCTTGGAATGAACTGGTTGGAGTTCAATCATTTTCATATCAATTGTTATAACAAGTTGGTGCAGTTTCTTGCTCTTAATGATGAGGAAGAACTGGTAAAGACGGTAGTATGAGATTTGTAAGACAAAGTGTTGTTAGAAAAGAAATTTGTAAGACCAAGTGTATTGCCTTGGGGAGCTTCAGTATTATTGGTAAAGAAGAAATACGGTAGTATGAGATTGTGTGTGGATTACAGGCAATTGAATAAAGTAACGATTAAGAACAAGTATCCACTCCCGAGAATAGATGACTTAATGGATTAATTAGTGGGTGCATGTGTGTTTATCAAAATTGACTTGAGGTCGGGTTATCATCAAATTTGAGTGAAGGATGAAGATATTTAGAAGACGACTTTTAGTACTCGGTATGGACATTATGAGTATTTGGTAATGTCGTTCGGCGTTTCTAATGCACCTACTGTGTTTATGGAATATATAAACCAAATCTTTCACACTTATCTAGATCAGTTTGTGGTGGTTTTCATTGATGACATTCTGATTTATTCTAAGTCAGAAGAAGAGCATGCTGAGCATTTACATATTATATTGCAAGTATTGAAAGAAAAGAAGCTTTATGCTAAATTATCGAAGTGTGAATTCTGGTCGAAAGAGGTGAGCTTTCTTGGTCATGTTATTTCAGGTGATAGTATTGTTGTGGATCCATCCAAAGTAGATGCGGTTCTACAATGGGAGGCTTTGAAGTCGGTTACAGAGATTAGAAGCTTTTTGGGCTTGGCTGGTTACTATCGCAGGTTTATTGAAGGCTTTTCTAAGTTAGCACTTTCGTTGACTCAATTGACTTGCAAAAGTAAAGCTTTTGTGTGGGATATTCACTGTGAGAAGAGTTTCATTGAGCTGAAGAAGAGATTGACTACAACTCCAATTTTGATTTTTCTAGAACCAAATGAACCATTTGTGGTGTACTGTGATGCTTCCTTGATGAGTTTAGGTGGTGTGTTGATGCAAGATGGAAAGGTTTTGGCTTATGTTTCACGACGATATAGGGTTCATGAGAGGAATTATCCTACTCATGATTTAAAGTTAGTTGTGGTTATTTTTGTGTTAAAGATTTAGAGGCATTATCTATATGGTTCCAAATTTGAGGTGTATAGTGATCATAAGAGCTTAAAGTATTTGTTTGATCAGAAAGAATTGAATATGAGGAAAATGTCATACCCTAATTTTTTACGCCTAAGATGTCACTTCATATGTAACAGCCCAGTTTTCAATAACTGATTATTTGTACTAATTAATTGATTTAATGAATTATTGGATCTATTTAATTTATATGAGTTAATGGATTTAACTGATTTATTCTATTTGGTAGAATAAGGTGAATTTACTAGATCTTCTCTAATTAATGATAAGATGAGATATAGTGAGAAGAAATAAAAGAGAAGGATATATAAGAGAAAGTGGAAAGAAAAGGATAGAAATAGAGAGAAAGGAAAAAGAAGAGAAAGAAAGAAGGAAGAAGAGAGAAGAGGAGAAATAGAGGAAAAGCTTAGAATCATCAGAACAACTTCTAGCTTCCGATTAATCAAGGTAAGGGTGTGAAATCTTATTATTCTATCAATGTGTGTGATTATGTATGTGTGTGTTGGATTGTTTGGATGTTTTCCATCCTTTTCCATTCTAGGGTAGAAATGGATTTAATCGATAGAGTCGATGTTTGAACGGTTAAAATCTGGAGTAAATGGTGTAGATTATTCGAGAAATGTTAGGCTAAGACTACTGGAAATTGTTGGAATTAAATCGGGTGATTTTGGGAGTTTCAAAGAGCTTTGGATAGTTTTTGAACATCGCAGAAGTTCGCTAGCACCTTCGCTAGGCGAGCAGGTCACGAGTGTTCGCTATAGCGAGCTAGTAGTGAATGGTCTCAGACTTGGACATAATGGAATTGACCCTTTTCGCTGGTAGCGAGCGAGGTAGCAAGGGGTTCGCTAGGCGAAACCCTAGCGAGTAGGCAGCGAAGCCTTACAGTAGCTTTTGTTTGCCTTCGCAAGCTTGTTCACTAGGCGAACAGGTAGCGAGTGTTCGCTAGGAACTCGCTAGGTGAGCAAGCCAGCGAGCGTGACAGCATTCTCATTTCTTTGTGATTCCATCCAATGTTGATTGTTTGGTTTGATTGTGTTCAATCTTGATCTGAAATGAGTAATTGTGTGTTGTTATATATATGTTGTGGGTAGCCGTATGGCGTGAATCCTAGATTGTGGAATCGATTGTGGAATGTGGTTTCTTTGACAAATATGTGCATTGTTTGAATTGATTAAAAATGCATGATGATTTGTGATGAAGTTTGTTGTCGTTTGGCACGATGATGTGAATGCATATTGATTGTATGCTATTGTATGTGAAGAATGCATGAGAACATATTGTGAATATGTGTGCATTGTTTGATAAATATGGTGGTGGTATTGGATTGTGAGTGCATATTGATTGTATGTAATATTGTGAATAATGCATGAGAACATATTGTGAATATGTGTGCATTACTTGATAAATGTGATGATGTTGAAAGTATGAATACTTTGATATGATGTGTGAGTGTGCAATCATGTTATAATTCTTGTGTGATTAATTATTTGACTATGCATGGGATTAAGATGCGAGAATGGTCTTAAGTGCATATGATTGTTGATTGCATACGCATCATTTGGTCAAGAGGCAATGCTTGCTAGTTTCGTGGAGGCTAGTGACTTGTCCCAAACCTAGAAGGGTGGGTTTGAAAGCTTAGAGGACGGGCTTTTGTTGTTATCGGTCTAGGGGAAGGACCCAGTTTAAATGTAAAAACCGAAAAATGATAACAAGTGTTAGTACCACATGGCATGAGTTGCATTGAGTTGCATTAAGTCTCATGGCATATATATATATATATATATATATATATATATATATATATATATATATATATATATATATATATATATATATATATATATATATATATATATATATATATATATATATATATATATATATATATATATATATATATATATATATATATATATATATATATATATATATATATATATATATATATATATATATATATATATATATATATATATATATATATATATATATATATATATATATATATATATATATATATATATATATATATATATATATATATATATATATATATATATATATATATATATATATATATATATATATATATATATATATATATATATATATATATGTACATGACTTGTGTAATTGAGAATGATGAATATGTGATTGTTGTATGAAAGTATGCATATGTGCATGAACTGTTGGATTGAGAATTTTGGATGTAGGCATGATGAAATATGCTTGATAATTATCCATATTTGTATTGTGAATGTGTAACTGTGAATTGGTGAATAAACATAAAATGAACATGTTGGTGTGGAATGATGAGGATTATGGATGTGCGTATGATGAACACGCTTGATGATTATCCATATTGGTTTATTTAAACATTGTGAGGAATATGATGATCATAATGAATTGTGGTGAGAAAATGTGGAATATGTGCATTCTATGCTTGTGTATACATATATGATTATATGCATTGTTATTATGATAATATTTCTCACCCTTCTGCTGGAATGATGTCCTATCTGACATCGTGCAAGTATCGAGAGTAGAGCTGCTTGTAGTTGCAAAGTCGCTATTGGTGTAGATGTTTAGTAATTTAATTATGTTGGGTCGAGTCATGCTCTGGTCATGTAACACTGGGATCGTTGGTTTATGTTTTAGAGATACTTTATGTACTCTACGCTATGTTTTTGTATTCATTAGGATATTATGATGTTGGCCTTAGTGCCTAAGTAATGTTGATTTATATGGTGAACACGAATGTTCTGTTAAGAGAATTATGAATATAAATTAAATCCGTTGTTACATGCAAAGTAAAATCTTGAAAAGCATGATTATTTATTGAAGTGTTAATGAACATGACAGGTGGTTTTTGATGTTTGAAAGTTATGCGTGACGCCCTTTTGTAAATGCATGATTATTTACTCTGATTATTCATATATTTTTCGTGGGGTTTAGAAGGGTGTTACATCATCCACATCATTTACATAACATATATGTGTATGTTTTATGCATCAATAACCCACAGCAAGTACAAAGATGTGTGTGTGCTTGTTTGCTTTACATATTAGGTGGTCCCTCAAGGGTTCAAACTGATGATGGTCAAAGGATGTGCATCATATTCAACATCTTAAGTCCCCTATTCGTCCATAAAAATCAAAAGTTTTCATTCATTAATAATCAAGTGCAAAATTGTATCATGACAAGCTCATCAAGCCTCAAGATCCTCAGTACCCCAAAATTAGGGTTTGACCTAATCGAGTCCCTAAGTTGACTTTTGGAGCAATGCATGATCCAAAACCTCAATATATGTTTCAAGGACCTCAAATGCCTCATATTAGTCCATTCATTTGATTGGATTAATCCAAAGAACTTGATTCATAAGCAATACAAGGATCCAAATTCATCTGGACCACAAACTAGGGTTTTTGATGAAAAAATCAACTACATCTTTGAATTTTTACCAAGACATGATCTCAAACCTTGGGACATGACTCAAGACACTCAAAAACACATTTGGAGTTCATCCATGGTGTTTAATTAACCCCAGGGTTTGATTTCATAAAAGATCACCAAATTCAAAGCTCATTTGATACAAAAGTCAACTATGGTTAAAATCAAGTTTGACTTTTGAAGATTTTGGTCAACCATGGTTTCTTCAAGTCAAGAATGATGTTAATATATGATTTGAATCATGATTGATCAAGAAAAATCAAGAAAAGAGAGGTTACTTGTAAAAAGGACAACCATGAAGAAAGGGAAAAAATTTTAAGTTATGAAAAAACCCTAATTTGGTGCAAACTTTGCAAAGGCATAACTTCCAAACCAAACAATCATTTTCTTTTATCCAAAGATCAAATTTAAGAGCTTGTTACATACTACAACTTTGTCAATAAGGGTAGATTCCCAAAAGGTGCATAGATTTTAACATATAAGGCCATGAAGTTAGGGTTTCAATACTTTTTGAACTTTGACACTTAGAAAATTTTGGACAGAATATGTCTTGTGTTTAAGCCAACGTTAGGGCCATTTTTCTCCATGATCCACAATGATTCAAGACAAACCTTGAACATCAAACCTGAACTACATTGTACCAGCTTTCCAAAATGATCAAGAACATCAAAATCTTTTATTTGAGCAAGAAGGTATGAATGTTGCAATAAGGCTTGGTCAAGCTGCTATAAGAATATGCTGATGTGTTTGCATGGTCGTATCAAGATATGCCCGGTTTAGACGCTGATATTGTTGTTCACAAGTTTCCACTTAAACCTGAGTGCCCACCTATAAAGCAGAAACTTCGAAGGACTAGACCTGACATGGCTTTGAAGATTCGAGATGAGGTTAAGAAACAACTCGATGCAGGTTTTCTAACAGTTGCAAAGTACCCTGAATGGGTAGCCAACATAGTGCTAGTGCCTAAAAAGGACGATAAAGTTAGAATGTGTGTAAACTACAGGGATTTGAACAAAGCAAGCCTAAAAGATGATTTCCCTCTACCGCGTATTGATACACTTGTGGATAGTACAACCAGTTGCAGTTTTCTCTTTTATGGATGGTTTCTCCGATTATAATTAGATCAAGATGGACCCCGTTGATAGAGAAAAGACTACATTCATTACTTCTTGGGGAACCTATTGCTACAAAGTTATGCCCTTCGGTTTGAAGAACGCGGGGGAAACGTATCAAAGAGCTATGGTCGCTCTCTTTCATGACATGATGCATAAAGAGATCGAAGTGCACGTTGACGATATGATTCCTAAATCCCAAAATGAGGAGGACCATTTGGATCATTTGTTGAAACTGTTAGAACGACTCATGAAGTACCAGTTGAAACTGAATCCTGCTAAGTGTACTTTTGGTGTTAGATCTGGAAAGTTACTTGGATTTATCGTCAGCCAACGAGGAATTGAAGTATACCCTGATAAAGTCCGAGCCATTCAAG
Organism: Lathyrus sativus; assembly: GCA_963859935.3. NCBI lineage: Eukaryota > Viridiplantae > Streptophyta > Magnoliopsida > Fabales > Fabaceae > Lathyrus > Lathyrus sativus. The sequence continues at coordinate 179,640,320 of OZ012740.1, read as the reverse complement.
AAATTTCAGCTCCACAAACTGAAACACAAGTCAGATGTTTTCTTGGACGCCTGAATTACATCTCCAGATTCATTTCCAATATGACTGCTACCTGTGAGCTAATATTCAAGTTACTTTGCAAGGGTCAGACTATTAACTGGAATTCTGATTGTCAGCAAGCATTTGAGAAGATCAAAGTTTAATTGCAAGAGCCTCCTATCTCAATCCCTCCTGTTCCTGGAAGACCTTCATGTATCTGACTATTCTTGAGAAGTCTATGGGTTGCGTACTAGGTCACACAATGAGACTGGACGAAAATAACATGCCATCTACTATTTGAGCAACAAGTTTACTGATTGTGAAAGCCGATATTCATTGTTGGAAAAGACTTGTTGTGCTTTAGCACGGGCTGCTAAGCATCTCAGGCAATACATGATTTGTCACACTACTTTGTTGATCTCGAAAATGGATCCAATAAAGTATATTTTTGAAAAGCCTGCTCAGACCGGAAGACTTGCCTGTTGGCACATGTTGTTATTCGAATACGACATCCAGTATGTGACTCAAAAATCTACTAAAGGAAGTATCTTGTCAGATTATCTTGCAGACCAACCGGTTGAAGATTATGAGCCTTTAAAGTTTGACTTTCCGGATGAAGACATTATGCTAATAAAGAAGGATTATAAAGAGCCAGTGCTAGCTGAGGGTCCCGAGCCTGGTTCCCGTTGGAAAATGATGTTCAATGGTTCCTCTAATCACAATGGGCATGGCATAGGCGCCATTCTGATGAATCCAGACGGCGACTATACCCTGTTTACAGCAAGGTTAGATTTTGAATGTACAAACAATATTGTCGAGTACGAAGCTTGTATCTTAGGTCTTGAAGCGACAATTGACCTTCAAATCAAAATTCTTGAAGTGAGTGGTGACTCAGCCCTGGTGATCTATCTGGTCAAATGTGAATGGGAGACTATAGATGAGAAACTGATCCCATATAGAGCTTACATTGTTGAAATGATCGAATACTTTGGCGAGATCACTTTTAAACATGTTCCGAGGACTGAAAATCATATTGTCGATGCTTTAGCCATGTTAGCCTCAATGTGGAAAGTCAGATTCGTTAGCGAAGCTACACTTATAAGGATTGAAAGGAATACTGAGCCAGGATACTTCCAAGTGGTGGAAGAGGAAACTGATGACAAGCCTTGGTTCCACGACATTAAGAATTATCTGCAAAACCAGGAGTATCCAACTGATGCTACTAATCTTGACAAAAAGACTCTGAGAAGATTAACATCCAAGTTATTCCTCAGCAATGATGTGTTGTACAAAAGAAACTATGATATGGTTCTGCTTAGATATGTTGACAAACATGAAGCAGATATGTTACTTCAAGAAATCCATGAAGGAACCTTTGGAACTCACGCCAATGGTTATGCTATGTCTAAGATAATTTTGAGAGTTGGGTATTACTGGTTAACCATGGAGTCTGATTACATCCAATATGCCAGAAAATGCCATAAGTTCCAAATTTATACCGATAAGGTGCACGTACCTCCAGTGTCGTTGAATGTTTTATCATCACTGTGGCCTTTCTCAATGTGGGGCATTGACATGATTGAGTCAATTGAACCTAAAGCTTCCAACGGTCACCGATTCATCTTAGTTGCCATTGATTACTTCACAAAATAGGTAGAAGTTGCTTCTTATGCCAATGTAACCAAGCAAGTAGTTACCTGCTTCATCATGAAAGAAATTATCTGCCGTTATGGAATTCCAAGCCGAATGATAACAGACAATGGAACTAATTTGAACAATAAAACCATGAAGGAGTTGTGTGAAAGTTTCAAGATTGCACACCACAGTTCTTCTCCTTACCGTCCTAAGAGTTGTTGAAGCTGCTAAATAAAAATATCAAAAAGATATTGCAAAGTATGGTAAAGACTTATAAAGATTGGCATGAAATGCTACCATTTGCTTTGTACGGATACAAAACTTTAGTGTGAACTTCAACAAGGGCAAACCCTTTCTCATTAGTGTACGGAATGGACGCATTTCTCCCCATTGAATTAGAGATACCGTTCTTGAGGGTATTGATGGAAACTAAGCTGGATGAAGTAGAATGGGTCCAAGACAAATTTGACCAGGTGAACCTCATAGACGAGAAGCGCATGACTACGATGTGCCATGGTCAGTTGTATTAGAACGGATGAAAAGAGCCTTTGAAAAGAAAGTCCGAATTCGAGAATTCCAAAAAGGAGAGCTCGTTCTCAAGAAGATCTTGCAAGTTCATAAAGACATGCGTGAGAAATGGATGCCCAACTATGAAGGCCCATTTGTTGTGAAAACAGTCTTCTCAGGAGGATCGCTAATTCTCACAACAATGGATGGAGAAGAGCTTGCACATCCTATAAACTCTGATGCAATCCGAAAATATTATGCCTAAAAGAATCCGCTAAGTCAAAAACCTGAAAAGGTGACTTAGGCAACAATGGGTATCCCGGTGGATCAAAACCTATGAAGGAGATCTAGGCAAAAATTAGGGAGGAAAAATAAAAAATAATAATAGCATCCCGGTGGATTGAAAACCCGAAAGGGAGATCCAGGGAAAAGTTAGGGACAAAAGCATTTCACTATATCAGATGACGTCTATCATTGCAGAATATCAAGTCAAATCCAATCCAATCGCTCTTGTCAGAAGTAGGATTTTAGGTAGTCTTAGTTATTAGGGTCAATAGGTGTTGCTGGATTCAATGTAACCTTTCCCTATTGCCAATTTCAATTGTAATACTCCACGGAGCTTCGCCATTAGCAAGCTACCATTCTTCAATAAAATCAGACCTTTTGCTTATTCAATTTTTGCCATTTTTACGCTTTCTCTACTTTTTCTTGTTATGCAAAATATTATTTGTTAATAATAATTTTCAAAGTGAAAAGTTTTCTAAAAACAAAACTGTTTTGAAAACATCATTAAAAAGAATATAAGGTTGCTTTGACTTGTGGAAAGATCTGAAGGAAGTCATTGTTCCCCTGAAAGTCTTAATGTTGTAGAAGCACTTTTATACCAGTTTCAGCAAAATTCCCAGTGAAGCATAAACTGATAACACTCTTGGACTGATCCTGTGATCACAAGTGATTTTCAAGATTGCAGGGAATCTCCCCAATGTCCATCACGTGATACGTGTTTATTGATATTAAGGATTCACTCCCTAGTGGAATCATCTGTGTTCCTCACTAAATTACTGTACTTTCTTCAGTAAGCTACCTTAGCTCCATACTTCCCCGATGAAGTGGATATTTATTTTATCGCCTATGAAGTCTCTAATACTGGGTGACTCTCCCCACTGGACAAGTTTTCTTTGATACAGGAAATCCAATTCATGATAGCAATCCCTCAAGTGAAGTCATGATATTACTTCCCCAAGTGGAATATTCTTTTCCCCAGAGAAATTGGAACCTAGAAGAAAGATTATGGTTCCGCTTATGACTCTATATCCATTTCTTGATAGATCCATACCTTTGTAAAGGTTGCCGAGTATCCTCATCGAGATATTTATTTCATCTCCCGTTTACTTCTCCTTGTTGTATTTTGTTAACATAAGCATGACATACATTCATTCACTCATACATAGGCATAGAATCAGGATGCCTGCTATCTGCGTTGTTTTTGTTGTTTACTTTGGCAGTGGTTACCACCAAGTAATTGGTTTTGTCTTCTCTCTCCAAGTAGAGTCGTCAACCCTAGGCATAAAATACCTACCCTTTCTAAATTCCCCACAGAGTTCAAACCTCGTGGATGATGGTTATTTCGGTTATCTTTTTCCATACTTAGATAAGATGAATCCCCATTTGAGTTCATTCCTTAATGGTTGGGGTCTTGTTTGGCCGTTTCTTTCTAGCTTATTCCTAGATTGAATGTTGGTCCCTGGAGATTATCTTCTAAACCTTAGTTCGTAGAACCTATCCTAAGAATGCATTTATTTTGCACTATATATCTCAAGAAGAATCATTTACAAATCTTCATTGCTGATAAGTGGCAATCTCACATGAGAAGCTTATCACTTTTGTTTTTGCTTGCCGATAAGTGGCGGTCTCTCCGGAGAAGCTTATCCTATTTTATCCTTTCCATGATAAGTGGAATTCTCTCCTGAGAAGCTTATCATGCTTATTTTTACCCCCTTTGTCGATAAGTGGCCGTCTCACCTAAGAAGCTTATCGTTTGTTATCTTTATTGCCGATAAGTGGCAGTCTCTTTCCTTGAGAAGCTTATCCCTTTCTTTGGTGGTGTGTAAGTCCCTTTCGATAATGAGTGGTAGTCTCTTTTGAGAAGCTTATCAGGGTGTTTCCCTATTGAAGTCCAATTATTTTGGCACACAGAAGGGTTAATTACCCTGTATCTTTCTTGATGTTTCCTAAAGATCCCGTTTGATCTCTTCGTTTAAGGAACTTCCAGAAGCTTGGATGTTACTTCTTATCTGAAAACTCTAGGATTTGTTTGCATGATCTTACTGCCATGTGGATCCTACTTTACCTTTTATCCTAGAGTGTCAGTCGGTCATGCTTGAAACTGTTGGGCAACTATTCTAGATTTTCCCTAGTGGAGGCTGTCTTCTCGGTTCTATCTCCAGTGAGGATCTTTTGTTGTCTCTCCTTCTAAAGTGTCAGCCAATCATGCTTGAACCTGTTGGTCCATCACTTTAGTCTTCCCCAGTTTTGTTTCTGCTCCTCAGTGCGTTGTCATCCCTAGTGAGTGGTTACTCATTGTGTTTAGCTTTACCCCTGTTTGTTTTCGTCTGCACTTTGTATTTATCATTCCATCATTTTCATCATATTAGAGTTCATTACATGTCAGCATTTGTAAGATACTTTCTTTTGTCCATAGCATTGCATGTCATTGCATCTAAGGGCAAAATTTTTGGTTATCTATATTTAAATACCTTTCACCATGATCTCATGAAGATTTTCATCGCTCATGCCAGCTGGTAAAGATATTTAAATAGAGGCAACTGTCATACCCCAAAATTTATCCTTAGATTCCTTGATCTTTTGCATATCATCTTAGGTCAGTCATCCATGCATGGCTAACTGTTTATTTATTTTTTGTTTGGTTTGTGAAGGCTAGTTTGTTGCAGAAGACTCAAAATCATGAAAGTTTTGTGTGTTACTAGTCCCTCGCAAGTTGTAAGAAGCATATGCCCATATTCTCGTGGCCTTGTAATCAATACAAACCCATTCTTTCCAAATAATTTTCAATGGCATGGTTTGATTTTACTTTATGAAGGGAGAACATTGATAACCAAATGAAAAGGTTTGGATTTCGGTAGTTTTTGAACCGTTTGATCTAAAATGGGAATATGGACGAATAATCTGGACTCGAGTTTAGACAAATAATCCTCGAATTGAGATTCAAGATTCATTTCTTTACAAATATCAAATGAACTCACTATGTTTAGCCTCGAATCCAAACTTGAGATCTACATTCAAGTTTCATTTTCCAAGAGGTCTTGTGTCAACTTTCAAGTGGGGTTACGCCATATAGTCATCAAGGGTCTTTGATTTTGAGGAGTTTTAGATTTCCACCAAATACAAGATTCTTCGTTTTTCATAAAGACTTAAGGTTTCAAATTTAGGAAATGGCATGATAGGTTATAATTCATTATGTCTCACTTTTGGAATCCAATCAATTTCTTTGCAAAATGGGACTCATATGGAAATTCAAGGAGATTGGCATCTAGTCTGCATTTTTTGGATTCAAGAAATTCAAGGTTTTTGATTCAAGGGAGGTTTAACATAATACAAGAGGAGTAAACCTCATTAAAGTCAAAAGTTCAAGTTACAAGAGTAGGGAAATTTCCATTTGATTTGTACCATTTTATTTCTAAGATGCAAGAGTTCAAGAATTTAAGTGATAAATATTTCAAATTTCACTTAAAGTTCAAAATACAAAGATATTACAAGTTCTAAGGAATCCTTACACAAATAAAATCATTCGAAATACCACGAAAAATTCAAGACATGGAGGCACACAATGCCAATTCAAGATTAACTAAGTGCTCAAAAATCCATTCAATTTGTTTATCTTATTTTATGCAAAACCTTCAAGTTACTCATGTCAAAACCAATTATATTATCCATTTCCATGCTTCAAATCCATGCCCAGATGATCCAAGTTAAAATCCATGTTCGGTTTAGTATCCCATGTCCATCTTACATCTCAACATTATTCCAAGTTATCATGAGAATTCAATTTTGACATTACAAGTCCAAGAATTTAAAACTAAATTGATCCATAAGCTCATCCATTCTAAGAGAAAAAGATCCATTGTGTGTTATAAGACAAATTTCAAGTTGAATTCCAAGAGAAATCATACTCATTACTATCTACTATTTGTTTTATTCGAATTCGTTCAAGAGTCATCACTTCAAGATCAATTTCAAAACATATAAATTCATCTGAGGTTCATAAGTCCATTATGTTTCATTCATGATTTCCAAAGGGTTCAAGTAAATTTTACATTCATTCAAGCTTCATACAACTACAAGAAAAATGGGAAAAGAAGTATATTCCTAACCCTGAGGACTATCTTCATGCCTTGTTTCAATAAGTTACTCCATGCTCCTTGACCAAACCATGATCAAAATCCAAACTTCAAAACAAGAGGCATTTCTTTAACCCACGAACAGATGATGGCCATCACCAACATTATTTGGACTTGCGGCCAACCTGCTGTGTCAGTTTAGAAATTAGTACACAACACATATCTAAAGCACATTTTTTATTCGAAGCTAACATCCAAGCCATGTTAGTTAGAATTCACCTTTTCAATTAACACTTGAGTGGAGTTTGCTTTATAGTCCAAGTATCATTGATCACTGCCAATATACATGAAACCTCATCCCATCTGCAACAAAAGACGACCAGAAATTGGTAAAGATACAAGAATTTGTACCATTAATGCTTCCAAAAAAATGGTCAAACAGAATAATTTAAAATGTTACAAACATGTTTGAATAGAAATAGGAACAACATTCAAGTTGACGCACACGTATCCAACATGCTCACATAAAAAAGGGAAAGCAAAATCTTCCCAAAACAGGCACCGACAAAATCAATTGAAAAATGTAATACTTTCATAGGCAGACAAACTGGTCTAAAATGCATTTAGTTTCGAAATATCGTCGGGGCTATAAAAAGAGAAGAAATTCACCAGAATAAAGGGGGAGAAAAAGACGTACAATTCAAAGAGGGGGGAGGGCTTTCACGAAAAAGTTCATACACAAACATCAGTAACAAAACTTCACACAAAAAGTCACAACCTCATCAGCACAACAACAACAATTTGAAAACAGATACGCACACATATAACGAACACGACGGTACTCAGAAGCAGAAAAGTTGAAATTTGAAAATATCGAAACATACCTTAAATCGATTCTTAGGTAAATCTTAGATTGCTCTCTGCTTTTGTTTTTGTTAAAATTGTAGTATTTCCTGCTTTGTTGCGGGTTATCCTTGATTTTAACCCGTTGTGAAATCGTTGACATCGAAAACGCGTGCGACAAATCGAAGCAGGAGTCTAGTCTATTGAGATTCAAAGGATAATGATGGTGAAGAAGCGAAGATGAGTGGACAAAAGCTTGGGACGGAGGGTGTGTGAAGACGAAGGAAACGAAAGTAAAGAGAGTGAGGGAAAGGATCTATGAGAAGGATATTGAAATGAAGCCATGGAATCGAGAAAGAGGATGATAGACGGCGAGGGTATTGTGAGAGAAAATGTGGTTGTCGTTCACGGGAGAGGAGGAACACGAGAAGCCTTGGTCCTTTAGAAGAGTCTTATGTTGGTCATGTAGTGGGCTCGGGTAGGGTTCACTTGACCTGGGCCCATTTTTTTTTTCTTTTTGCACACTCTAGAATCAGTTGGTGGCTCTGTTTTATTTTGGGTTTTGTTTAAGTTTGAGCCCAAGTTTTTTTTCCTACACCCCTTTTAGTTTATTTAGAGTAAGTCAATTTAAGTAATTAGAATTAGATTAATTCAAGCTTTGTAAGATTTTGGTTTATCTCATTTTTTAGTTTTTATTAGGTTTAAGTAATTAATCGTTTAGCTTTTAGCCAAATTTCCATCTATTTAGTTCCTTTTTAGATTTACCTGATGTTAAGAAATATTATTATTAATTAATTAAATACCAGCAATTTTTGCTCTTATTAGCCAACTTTGGATGTACAGAATGCTGACTTCGTATAGTCCATTTTGTAACTCGTCTTATGGATATTTGGTTTCAATCGAATAATAATTTATTCGTGTTTGATCACATGACTTGATTTGTTACATTATGTTGTTATCTGTTCACTTTTGCGCTCTTAATTCTACTGGGCGTCTATGCAATTCCAAGGGAAGAGATTATACTCTTTGACTGCTACACCATAACATAAGATTTCAAATCCTTTCCCTTTATCCTAGCCTTAGGATTGGAGTCGCTGCACTCCATGCGTACGTCCTGCCATGGACATCCCTTCCGTTCACCCTAGTTTTAGGATCAGGAGTCGCCGTACTCCACGTAAGTTCCCGCCGAGGATACTTACCTACCTTATCTTTAAATATTCAACTTAGACCTGGAGTCGCCGCACTCCACGTAAGTATTTTTCTATGAATACTTACTTCCCCCTGGAACCTTGACCACAGTCGAGAAGTTCCTCACCCTCTTTGAGGAGAACTACGAATACTCTGATTCCATTTCTGTCAGGATACGTAGGCACAAGATGCAATTTCTTGGCGAGTATACTTAGGACTAACCCCTTAGGCCTCCCTTTAACATTTTAGCAGATATCATATAACAGATAACAAATAACACATACTAGCAAGAGGTTCCTGTAGAGTACTACAGATGCTTAGGATGCTAACACCTTCCCTATGTATAACCAACCCCCGAACCCTAGATCTCCCCACATTGTTTTTACAGTGCAAATTAGGTTTTTCTTTCTTTAACCATTCCTTAGGATAAATCAAAGACCGGTTGTGAATTCAAAGATGTGTGATTCAAGTTAATCAATAGCTTGATATCCGATTCTAACCGCAATACAAAGCATAATTGGATTTTCAAAGATTCATCACTTGGCATGTGAAAATGATCATTTCAAAAGTGAGAAGTGAGGTTTTGTCTTGTAGCATTAAAGTGCTATAGTGATTTTTTGAAAAATCCATCCAATCTTCCTAAGGATGATCAGAACATCAAGGGATGGGATGAAACCATGAGGAACCAAGCACAAAAGATCAGAATTCAAGCCATGTGAAGAATAACCCATGTGTGCCTTGGCTTTCAAGTAATAGGTGCATGAAATCACTTGTTAGATAATGGCTTGCATCCTAATCCTTTCAAATTCAAAATATCAGACTCATTTATCCTATAAATAGAGGTTATTATGCTTCATTCTAGACACCAAAACATTGCCAATGCTTGTTTTCTCATAACTCCTCCTCCTTGTTAAATTCAAAGTTCTCAAAGAGTGAAAACTTGGAATTCTCAAACCATTCCATTTCCACTCAATTCAACAATCCAAGCACTTTATATAATCATCATATAAGTGATCCATAGCCTCAAACCACTTATGTAACATCGGAATCACAAAGTCACATCTCTTTTGCTCCATTTTGATTCAAAGCTGCAGATTGGATATGCCAAAGAGTTCCAGAAGGTTTCTAACCCATCTCAGCATTGGAACACATTCCTTGGAGGTCAAGGAATTTGTCTGAATCATCAAATCATTTCTGTAACACCTCCAACAGAGAATTTGATTCTCACTTGCAAGGTAAGTTTCCTCAAAATCTGAACTCTATGATTCATGCATCAATTTTGATCATTCAAGTTACAAACATGTTTGGCATAATGTAAGGATCATTTTCCCTCAATCAATTGCTTCATATCTTGTACATATGGGATTTCATTTTAAATTATCATTTTAGGATTCATACGATTTTCAAATCATTTCCTCTTGGTACGTTGAATTTAAATGAAATTGAATAATGTCATTCAATTCCTCATCAAATTTCGATCAACTTTTGTTTTTACATCGTGCCATTTGGATACGTATTCTGAGAGTTGGCATTTGAGGAAGATGAAGATGATGAAGCTGAAGATGAACACGACCATGGCGCCACTTTTAAAAATAAAAATTATTTTTACTATATAATAAGTGCGTGGAAGTTAATACACAGATGTATTACCACCCCAATAGTTAAGGCGTGTGTTTGGGAGGCTTGTGAGTGTGAAGTCTGGGGTTGGAATCCCCCCTCGCCCCAGACCTTTTGATTTTATTTTTTTCAAACATTTTCAAAAGGAAGTTTCATATATTATTTTCATCATCCATTCCTTATTAACCTTAAGCGCATGGCTCATATGGTTATATTTTAAACCCATCACCCCAAGGGCGCAGGTTCAATACCCGTGGGGGTCATTCCTATTTTTTTAAACACTATCTTTTTCAATTTTCTTCAAAACTTCTCACAATTCTTTCACATAGGAAAGTTGACCTTTTTGAGCCAATTTTTTTTCGCACTTCTCATTTATCTTGTATATTTTGAGAATCCATTTGAAAAATCCCAAAAATAATATTTATTTTTTCCATTTTCCTTAAGTGGAAAATCATGACTTTTTAAGGTGTTTTTCATACCTTTTTGTGATTTCCTTTGTTTTTTTCTTGACCTAATAGTACATACATATCTTTATGGTCATCTTACACTTTGTGTAAATCTTGCTCAAAACACATAGCTTGTTTTTTGACTTATACTTCACACATGCGTTGTTTAGGAATTGTTTTCTTTTGAAAAATACTTTGGTTATTCATTTGAAACCTTAGGGTTTTGTTTAAAATAACTTCTTTCTTCTTTTTTGAAAACCTCTTTGATGCATGACTTGAGCTTCCACTTGAGTTTTGGATTCCAAAAAGCCCTTGATTCAACCACGGTTGAATGTCTTGCTCATATGCTTATGAAATTTCATTAGGGTTTTGGTTACCCTTCATAATTCATTTGATCTTTGATCACCTTAAATATTATATGCTTGCTTGAATTTCTTTGTGACTACTCCCATTTATTAAATCTTTGATCACATGTTCAAATATTTCCTTCATAGACTCTTACCATGATGAATATATCTCTTTAATTGATGCACCTTCACATGTTGACACATCATGCTTAGACATACCACAATCATGTTATCCTCGATGACCACACTTGTTTCAAAGCTTAAATAAACTTGCCTTATTAAGTTTCTCTTGACATTTTTTACCCTTTGGGCTTAAGTCTGAACTACAATTGCTCTGACTTCCTTCTTAAGGATATGTAGGCATAGGATTGTGAGATCCTAGCGAGCAACCTTTTAGCTTTTCCCTTTATGTTTATACACAATAAAACATTAGGATACCCTTCAACTACATCCTATATTAAACATTAGGTTCCCTCCTATTGAAGTTCCAACCTCATCAACCTAGCCTCCTCTTGAGCTTTATACAAGGAGACTTCACAATAAACCTAGCCTCCTCTTAGGCTTTATACAAGGAAGTCAGACTTAAAACTCAAAGCACTTCAACAAAGAGATAAGAACTCCCATTTAAAGTCCTAAAGTCAAACACCCTGCCCTTTGTGGCTTCAAACCTTCAAATACTCAAACCATAACCCTTTAATGACTTCAAACCTTCAAACTTTGAGTCAAACCCTAGCCAACCTTTGGCTTCAAACTCAAAAGACTTCCCCAGAGATGAGACATGAGTCATCTCTATGGAAGAGATGTCTGTTCTATTTTTCACACAACATTAAATCAAACATTTTCAAACTTTTACCATTCTAAGTGACGTAAGTGGCACACTTGTTGATTCGAAATACAAGCTGGGGTCCCTCTGTTATTATGGTACAAAAACACTTCTTTCATTTAAGTGATATAAGTGACACACTTGTTGATTCTATATCCAAGTCAAGGTCTTTCTCTTAATACGCAAAGACTCATTTAAAGGAAGACGTGGCATTACTCTGGATTTTCTATATCCAAGTTCAAAGCTTCTTCCCTTATTATTATTTTTTAAAATGCTTGTGGCGAATAGGTGGGATATCTCCCTCTTAAGATGAAAATTTGTCTCTTCTCAAAAAACCCAAATCCATCCATTTGTAGGTGGAACTACGAATGCTCTAATTTCTCAAATTTCCTCTTGAGAACACGTAGGCATAAGATTGCGAGATCTCAGTGAGCACAATAACAAATAAAACCCTTAGGTTCCTATACCTTTACCTTAAACAATTTTCTACCACAAAACAACAAAAATATCTCTCATCACTCACTCAAAACAGTCAACAAATCTCCAATACATAGCAGATGACTTTATCAACAAAAAACACAAATATACGCAAGAGGTTCCTATTGAATACTATAGATACTTATGGTGCTAATACCTTCCCTTTGTATAACCAATCCCAATTCCCAAATCTATTAGTGCATCACATTGCACACACACCACAGGTTTATTTAGATTTTTTCCCCTTCCATCTCCTGGGATAAATTAAAAGTTCACATGTAGAGTAAAAAAGGGCGACCTCACTTTGAAAGAAGGGACCAAATCCCGCGTCCACAGAAAAATGGCGACTTCGTTGGAGAATTATGTATTTCATGCCCCCTTAAAGGATTAAGCATGTCTTGCATATATTTGCGATTCTTTTTATTAATGATTTCATTTGCTTGTTGTTGTATTCATCATGTTTGTTTGGTTTTTCCTTTGGTTGATCTCTATGAGTGAGACAAATCCTAACCCGGATTTTAAGTGTAGATAAATAAGATAGGATGTTGATATAATCAAAAGTTACATGTCTGGAGTAATCCTACACATGAGTGACATATGATATAATCACACTCAGTGGAGGTTCCTTTGGAATTATTTATGCCATTGCGAGTAGTCGTAATATCATTAATTTTTCTAACCTGTGAGCCTGAGAAGCTGAGGACCTTTAGTATCCCTTTACCCCACTTGGCTTTTTAGGATGTAGTGCGGTGATTATCCAGGCGTGGACCTGAGATAGTTGATACACGATACTATATTCAGATGAGTTTCTCTTGAGAATATTATTTATTCCCGAGTAATCGGTGTGTTGATAATATCCGAAAGATAGACTTATGACTCTGGGAACCATGTTAACATGTTCTACAAGTACAATGAACTCTTAGTACATATCCTCTTGGTTTGGTTAGAACCATGGCTCCATACTCGTGATGTCGAACCCTTGAACCCATGTTTTTTGTTTTGTATATATGTGCATCCATACATCCATACATTCATTCAAACATCTTATACAATTCTATGATCCTCTCTACCACTGTTTCATATTTCTAGACTATCAATTGACACCCACTTTGGAAGAGTATTCCTATTAGATTGGTTTGCGATACTAAACAAGATTCCTTTCAATGGTTCAGAGGAAATTCCTAAGTACTCAGTTATTGCAAAGGCCCTTCATTTGGAAACTTCAAATGTAAAAAACAACTTCACCTCCAAGGGAGGAATCAGAGAGTTAACTTCCAAGTTCTTGATAGAGAAATCTGCAAAATTGGCTAAAACCAATAGTACAAGTACTTTTAAAACTGTCTTTGCACTACTCGTCTGTGGACTTGTGTTATTTCTAAGCATTAACCACTATGTTGATCTTAATGCTATCCAGATACTTCTAAGTGGTAACCTAGTGCCTACTTTACTATGAGACACTTACCATTCCATTCATCACAGGATTCTAAAGATTAGTGGAACAATCTGTCACGGTGAAATTTGGATACCAAGCTATTGATGAGCTTGAATCTTAATTCATTTACAATCGAACTTTAATTTGTCCAAAGGAAGGGAAAAAGATCGAATTACCCACAATGCAATGCAAATGAAAAGGTTAGAGAGTTATAGGTTCGGGGGTTGGTTAAACTTAGGGAAGGTGCTAGCATCCTAAGTTTCTATAGTACTCTACAGGAACCTCTTGTTTTATGTTGTTTATTGCTAAGGGTTATCTGCTTAAGGATAAAAGACCTAGGGGTTTATTTCTAAGTATACTCGACAAGATATCGCATCTTATTCCTACATATCCTGACAGGAGTGGAATCAGAGTATTTGTAGTTCCCCTAAAGGGTTTGAGGAGTTCTTTGACTGTGGTCAAAGTTCCTACGGGATAAAGGTAGTTGATTGATCGATTTTAGGAGAAAAGACAAGTTGCCATTTTAAGGGAGATTACTTGATTTAACCACTACAACTTTGTAGGAAAATAGTCTTTGCATCGTCTTAAGAGAAGGGCTCAAGTACCCTCTCCTAAGGCAAAGTCCCTACATATTGATTGCATTGTTATGGGGTAGAAGTTTTATCTCGCTTAAGACGATTAACATCTTATTCTCTAATATGTTTGAATAATTTGAATTGAGTTATTGAATTGTTTTTCTAAGTTGTAAAGATAAAAGGTCCTCCTTATGGGGTAGGATCTAAACTTAGAATGATCGACTTGAATGGGATCAAGGATCAATAGGGAGTATGATGCACATGAGATGCATACGCATAATTGTTTAGTTATGCGCAGATTCTTCCTTTGGACGCTATGCATTGCGATAAAATAAATGCGGAAATGATAAATTGCGGAAAATAAAGGCAAATAAGTAAATCCATATATAAACGCATGAAAACGCTAGGTGAGTGTGTGAATTGTGAGTGGAGCGCGAGCGTGCACGATTGATTAAGTTGGGGATATTGATTATAGTTGAATTGATTTGAAGAAAAAAAGTATATTTTGTTTTGTTTTAAGAAAATTTTTGAATTAGGGGGTGAATTGATTTTTTAAGAAGTGTTGTATTAAATTTATTAGTTTTTAGTAAAAAGGTTTAGACGATTAAGTAAATTGATAGGAATAATTTTAGATGATGATTTATTAAAGGTTTCTTATTAAATAAAAATAGTTTTTTTTAATTATAAATAAATGAGATTTATTTAAATTGAATTATATGAAATGGTGTTTTTTATTTATTTATTACATTAACAAGTTAAATAGGGTTTTTTTTGATAAAAGGTTAATTATCATAAAAAAGGGTTTTTCATTAAGAATATGAATATTTGTAAAAAAGGTATTGGGTTGATAAAATAAAAAAATGATAAGTTAAAATTAGATAGCAAATAAATTAATTAATAATAAGGAACGTGTTTAATTAAAAGGTTGATTAAAAATAAAGATTTAATTAGTAGTTGACTAATTAAAAAAAGTTGTAGTTATCTTGATTAAATAAAAAGCTGTTTAGAAAAAGGCTCATTAGTTAATTAATTAAATTTTAAAAGGGCGATGATTAGGTTAAAATAAATTCAGATTAAAGGGGTAATTAAAGGGTTAGTGGGGCGAAAACGGTTGTGTGGGTGTAGGTGTCGGCGGGTTAGCGTGAGGGTGCATCGCGCGGTCGTACGATGAGATTGGATGGTGATGGACGTTCGTGATGGCGTGGGCGCATGGTAAGTGCTGTATGTGCACGTGTACAAAATACAATATATGAAAATTTACAACAAAAAAACAGAAAACGTAAAACCCTAGTTCTATCCCCAAATTCGCCGCTCATCTTCTCTCGATTTCTTCCATCTTTCAACTTCTCCTTCTTACGACATTCCTTCTTCCATCACTCGGTTTCACCATTCTTCTTTCTTCTTCCTCGAATTCCACTTCTTCTCACCCTCCGTCTTTCACCTTCCACCACGATTACTTCTGTTCCCGTTCTTCTCCTACATAAAACAAACAAGAAAATTAATAGATTATCAATGTTAGCCTGGAAACACTTACGATTTTAATGGTTTTCGCAGGTCCGAAGGTTGTAGTTTGCGGTGGGGGATGTGGTTTCGACATTGGATGGTTGATAGCGGTAGGAAGCGACGATTCTTGGTGGAGGTTTGAAAAGATGAGTTCTTCTTTTATCGATTTATGAAATTAGGGTTTTATGAATTTGGGATTTCTGTGGATTACGGGTTTCTGTGATTGCTGCGAATTGTTGTCTTTTGAAACCGATTTGTTCTCAATTTATGCTGATTAATATGTTTCCGTTTTGAGCTGAACAGGCTCTAACACTTTTGGAAATAATTGGATTCGTCTTAAACGTGTTTCAAAATTGTCTTGAAATTCCTGATTGCACGATTTATGGACTTTCCTTTCTCTGCTCATTATGTCTGATCTTGTCTACCAGTTGTTTTGGAATTGCTTTCATTTCCTGATGTTGGTAACTTTATGGGCTGAACTAATCAAGGTTGTAATATGTGCAGAGGCTGAGGAGATAAGCAGATGTAGCAGAAGATCAAGGTACAAGTGTGCCTGCTTCAAGACACTTGAGGGAAGGAAAAGCACTCGAGTTTGAAGATGGTAAAGCACGCCACCTTATCTTTGTGATGTCGTTGACTTAAACCGTAAACCTTGAGTTTGGAATTCTGGTTTCATGTTCAACACCTCCCTCAAGCATCAAGAGCTTCCAAGCACGAGAAAGGATCCATGAAGAGTGTACGACATGTAAACCGAAGTTACGTAAGACTAGACATGTGCATAGCAGCAACTTTAGATGAGTCGTGTCGTCGATATGTCACAGAAACGGCGTCTGCTAACATTTTCGTCTCTTGAGGTACAACCTCGGGTAATGGAAACATTCTGGCATAGTAATAATCCTTCCCCTGTTGACGTTGGAAGTTTAAGGGTACAACAATTTAGCCGCGGGTGATATCTTTAAGGTACGGGGCTTTCTCTGTCTAGACTGTAATTAGAAAGTTTGAATATGTCTAAATTTAACACTTGTTTCTCCTTTATGCAGAATTTTGATGCCGTTTCCCCTGGTGTATGCGGAAGTACGTAATGTGAGCTATTGCTGTGAGGTTTTGCGTTTGCAGGTGAAGATATCGTTTTCGGAACGAGTTTGGATATATCCCCAGCTCCTAAGTGGTTGTCCTTGCATTGAGTGATGTTTAATAGAAAGACTATGCAGCAAATCTGCTGTGATTAGCTATAAATGTTTGAACCCTACTCGTTTCTTCTTCCACTGATGGTACCCTTCATTATTGCTGCAGGTTTAGCTCCAAATGAATGGTGGCATGGAGAAGCTCATACTGTCATGCGGTTCTTGTCTCTGATGACTTGGTATATGCTGAACAGGGTTGCTAGCTACTGATCAACGTGAGCTGCAATGCCATCGTTGATATTCCTTTCAGTCCCGACTCAGTTTCTGAAGAAGCTCTCGGTTTATTTCGTAAGTTCTCGGCACCTTTAATTGTTTCCCAGGTTTACACAAATGTTGCATGCCATTCACGAGGCTTCTTCTGTTTACAGCAGTGGGATTTACTTGCTTAATATAAGCCTTCTAAAGCGTCTTGTGCTAATGGTGACAGTCATGGGCAGAATCAAAATAGACTGACAAACGGTATGCTACCGCGATGATACTTCTTCGTTTCTTTAAGGGATTACCATGTGGTCACAAAGCCTTACTCTTATACTTCAAATTTTGCAGCTTAAATGATACTGCTTAGAAGATGGTGGGGGTAACGGTCTAGGACGGCTTCCAGATCGAGATGCATATCCGAGGTCGTCTACCCAAAAATCATCCTTTCGAAATCACTGAAACAACAAGGGTGGACCGGTGGAGGGGAAACTTTGGATCTCTTGAAGTTATTTATGATTTATTGTACGGACTCCTTGATATTGTAAATGTTCAAGTTATGAAGCTTAGAACTGTTGAACGCTGAAGCAATGGAAATAAAACAGTTCTCGTATTTGCTTCGTGGTGAACTTTTTGAGCACTGCGCATTAGATATTGGATTAAATTTTAGTTTGCAAGTCTTGGCCTCTTGCATCCATGTTTTTGTATTCACAGGGAACTATTCAATGAAACTCTTTGTGATATTAATATGTAAACCCAAAGAAAGATCATCACCATGTATTACGTCAAGTCCTTGATGTAAACTCTGTTACGCGAATCATTTCTCTTCAAAATTTGTTCAAATATAAGTGCATAATGAAATTGATAATGGGGACTTGGTTGGATTTCAAAAAAAAATGGAAATTGGCTTGTTGTTTTTCAATGTTGATGAGCCCTTGAATATTGTAACGGCATCTTGAACTTAGATGGACTTTTATCATGAGAATGATTCTTAACATTTGAAGTTTGAATAAATAACTTGGTCTTGAACTTTATACTTTGCTCCTGGACACGAAGTCAAAGGGAATCTCTTGGTACTTGTAATTGAGTTCTTGTATGATGGATTCTTAACTCTGATATGGTGCCCTGCTTTCAATAATGACCCCGCTTGGCACCAATGTGAGGCCATATTATGTTCTCATTAGACTAAGCTCTGAAACCTTAAGAAACAAAGTCCTTGTATTGATTAGAAAGTCGTATGAATATGAGCGTATCTTTCCTCTAGGAACTCAACACAACCCGTGGGGAATAATAAGTCCACATACAACTTTCCAGACTTCCAGAGCTTTTCAGCAACAGGCCCAACTTCATAAAATGCGAACAAAATGGTTAAAAACGGTCAGTTATGTATAAATGATCGACCGTGAGAATGAATACTATCTCCACTCGAAATTACTGCATCTGCACAAGTTGGTTAGTCGCAAAAAACATAAATATTAAAATAAAGTCAAATGACAATAGAAAATGCGCAAAAAGAGGTGGGATCTTACGGTAAAAAATTAGGGTGCGACATAATCATGTGTTGTGCACCGCTGTTGTACAGATGGTTCAAATCACATTTAACAAGAACTAGACTCTTTGTTAAAAATCCTGACAAACTCAAATGGTCTTAAAGACTTATGTCTCTTACTCACACTTATATGAATTGGTATGATTTAGCTTATGACAAAGGAGTTATCATCGATAATTGTGGAGAATTCCCCAATGTACCTCTTCTTGGTATACATAAAGGGATTAACTATAACCCCGCTCCCGCAAGACGCCAGTTTGGGTACCCCATGAAAGATAGACCTAGTAGTCTCTTTGTATCAGGTTTCTTCTACCTTAATGAGGGTGGAAATCCATATTTAAAGAAGGCAGTCATAAAAGCTTCGCGCACTATTCATAAAAAGAATAAAGATTAGTTGGAAAATAAAAACTATGTTGCTTTCAAGCCCTACACTCAGTGGGTCAGTACTAGAGCTTATGAACTCAAGATGCCTTATCCTCTTGGAAAACCTTCACAACCTTTCATTGATTCATAAATTCCCATTGAGAGTAAGGAGGAGTACCAAGAGCTCTTAACTAGGATGAAGTTGGAAAGAGACACTTGAGAAGACAAATTTCACACTGCAAGAGCTGAGAGAAGGGAGTTGAAAAGACAACTGAAAGAAAAAGATGACCTGATAGAAATTCTGGAGCATCATGCCGTGGAAAGACAAGAAGAATAAGATAATTTTTTTTCTCTGGGGTAACACCCTAAAATTTTCCCTTTCGTTTTTACCGTAACTGGCTTATGTTTCTCTGCATTTTACATTTCCGCATATCATAACATTGGTTCTCAAGACTTGGGATTAAGGTATTTGTGTGGCTCAGGGTTCCATTTTGTTGCAAGAGTTCAAACAACGAGCGTCAGAGGCTCCAGCATTTATTTTGCCCAGCAATTGAGCAGTCGATTTTATTTTATTCAGCAGGTTATTTACATCCTGGGAGATGGTGTACAGGCTATCTCAGATGTTCTCACAGTTATGATATTAAAGAGCAGGTGTTAGAGGCATAACAGGGTTCAGAACAAGTGGCAACAGGAAATTGTACAGGATTTCCTCCATTTGGCGCCAAAAGTGGCAAATTTTGAATGTGGTAACTAGTTACTGCATATAGGGTAACCAGTTACTTCAAGCGCAGTTTGCCAAGAAATTCAAATTTTCAGTGTTGCACCCCAAAATTTGCCTAACCTTTTTCTTTACCTAGCTTATGTTTCATTGCATTCATTGTAGCATTAGCATTAACATTTGCATACCATCACTCATATGCAGGGGATTGAGAGATTTGTGCTTACCAAGGAAGGGCTACCACCATGTTCTAAGGTTATTCAAGAGTCTTCACTCAAGTATTCAAGGGTTGATATCCTCATCAAAGAAGTCAGAGATCCCTAGAGAAGTGGCTGAAGCCAAATGTGCACATTTCCTAACTTGATGGTTGTGGGAGATCATTAGATGATTTTGTATTCATGGATATGGATATCAAGCATTGAGAGTGCTCATGAGATGGCTTGAAATTCATTATGGAGCTTGGGTAAGTCATTATACAAGGTACAAGAGGCTGCAATCAAGATTGGTGCAATTATGGTTTCCACCTGGTCAACCCTAAGTCAACAGGTGAGTTGAAAGAGGTTGAGACCTAATTTCAAGGCCATGTGATTATGGAGTGATGTGTTGAGACACCCAAGGGATGAAGAGTGTGAGAAGTTCCTAGGCTAGGGTTTCTAAGCTTGAAAGTGTAAAATCCCCTAGTTTAGTGCCTAACTTCAAGACCACATAACACAAGATGCAGGTTTCACCTCATCTTGACCTCAACATGAAACATGTAGAGCATGTTCATAGATTTAATTTGAGTACTAGAAGTCCTTGATAGGGTTTATAGAACTCAAGTTATGAAGCAGACAAGTTACAAGTCATCAAATGAATGTGATTTTGGTACTTGAAAGTCAACCAACTTCCATGCCACTTTTGACCTAGAAGGAAACTTCTTCTTAACTTCAAGTGAACATGAATGTTGTTCCTTATCATCTTAGCTTTCTAAATAGTACTAGAAGTCCTTGATTGAATTTGTAGAACTCAAGATATGGAGCTTGCAAGGCAAGGGCATTTTGGGAAAGTAAGATTATAAGTCACTTTTGGTTATAGCTCCATTTCACCACTTTGCATACCTCAAATGCAAATTTTTCCAACTTGAAAGTTGCTCAAAATGGGGTTATTTATTCAATAAAACACCAAGGATTCATTGATATGGATTGGATTGAGGATTGCTTGAAGAAAATTTCATAAAAAGGAACTTTAAAGGTATTTAAAGTCAAAAATTCAATTTAATTCAAAATAAATCATTTCAAGGCATATGAGTGCATTTTTTGAGTCACCAGTGCATTCTAAAAACAATGCAATTACCACATTTGAGAATTGAAGTCATTTACATGGTCTTTCCTCATGTTTCTTAAGCTTGAAGAAACAAAATACAAATCAACCATTGATGCATTTCCAAGGATTCAATCTCAGCCATCCATACTCCTTACATCACCAGCAAGCAAAATGGATCAATTTGGAAGTGAATTAGCTCTGTTTTCGTGCAGTTCACAAAGCAAAAAAGTGAAGAAAACTGAATTTCCAATTGGGCTGTTTGGACATCCATTGGGCCTGAAATGTATCCAAACATGTTCTATATAAGTTCTGGATCGTTTTCAGATGAAGGTTGGATGGTTTTGGTGCAAGAAAAGGTAAGAAGCAGTTAGAAAAAGTGAGCTTGAGGGTGAAAATCGAGTTCCAAGATTCAGGCCTCTTCAAGCAAATTCGAGTATCAAGAAAGCTTCATCATCAATCATAGAGTGTTTCTGGATTGATCTAAGCAAGTTTCATCACAAGATCGTGCCTCTGTTGAAGCTTCTTTACAGGTTTTTTTCTTTCCATTTTTCACTTAAATTATTAGGAAGTAGAACCTATTATGCATGTTATTAGGATCCCTGAGACTCCTAGTTGGATTTAGGTTAGAATTGGAAGCTGTTCGTGAGAATTTTTTCTATGATACAAGATTTAGATTGATTCGGTTTGAGCTATTGCTAGGTTAGAACTGAGTTTTAATCATGGATTAAGGATGTACATAGCATGAGGATTCGATTAGTGTAAAGAAATCTAGATTTGGTGATACTTGTTAGCAGAGCACAAGAATGAGATGGATTCGGTTTGGATGATTCCTTGGATGAAAGTGAATTTTAATCTCGGATCATTGATCAGCATAGTGAGACAAAGAGATTGATACCAAATTTGTAGGGTTTCATTGAGTTTTATGGCAGAGCACGGTGGCGTCCCACCGGAGAAGACGACCGGAGTCTTCTCCGGCCACCACTGTGCGTTCCCTCCGTTTCTCAGGTTTGAAATGAAGAAGACGATCTGATGACCGTCCGATCTTGAGACTTTCTTGACTTAATATCCTCATCCCAGGGCTGTGAATGAGTTTCAGCTTTATTGACCATTGACTGTTGACGTTGCTAGATAGCGTGCGTTAGATCATATTACTAGAATACTGAACGCGCGTGATTAAGACGTACCGTGGTGCAACTTTGACTGAAGCGCATGTGATCATGTTTAATCCCTGATGGACTTGGGCTGCAATTGATACGCGCACCCCCCCTTTCTGGGCCCAATGCCATTTTGAACTAGTTTTTCTTGCTATTCAACACGCCAGTTTATTTATTTCCATTTCATTTTCTTTATTTTTTATGTTTTATTGCATGATCATTTTAATTCAGGAAAAATAGTAAAGAATGCCAATAAATGCTGAAAAAAATCATGAACATGAATTGAGATGTCTTTTAATTTTTTGTATTTTTTAATTCCATTTTTGGTTCATTTTTCATTTAATTGCATATTTTCCTTTTAAATAGCCATTTAATAAATGTGAAAATTATATGTTCATCTTGTAGAATTTATATCTTGATAGATATTTGGATTGAATTCCTGATTTTTGTGTACTTATAATTGATGCATTAAGTAGCTTTGTAGTATTTTTCTCTGATTTTTAGGAGCTGTTTGGATAGGCTTTAGAATGAATCTTTAGGACCCTTCCCATTTACACCTTCCATAGCACACCTTAGGATGCTGCTCTCTGTTAATGCCCTTAGGATTAGAATTTTGATCCAAGATTTTAGCCCTAGAATCTTAAGACCTTAAGTGATATTTAGCATTTTGCTTAGATGTTTTAGGAGTGATTTCCTATTTTTCTTAGATTTTACCTTATGGCTGATGTTAGGGTGTTCCCAATTTAGCATTCCACCTAGTTTTGCCTTTAAGTGAACTTTTAGCAAATCTTAAGCACTCAATCATTACATGAACCCTTAGTACCTAGGTTAATACCTTTGTAAGGTAGTTTTCAAGCTTTCAATAAGGCATTAGCTCCCTTAGGATGGACTTCTTTTAGGGTTTATTTATTGTGGTTTCTTTAGAAGCTTTAGATGTTTGATTTTCTTCCTTCCCCATTCCTTATCCTATGATTTAGGGTTCCTTTGTGGGAGCCTAGTCCTTCCTTTGGAAGGACTAAAGGCATACCATGAATGGTAAAACCTTTGAGGATACAATCTTTGAGATGATTGGTTGAGTGCCATGGTGAATACCTTTGGTATACACCATGTTTCCCATCATCCTTTCAAGCTCTGTCCATTGATCTGAGGATCTCTCTTGTGAGAGCCCGGACTTCCCTTTGGGAAGTCTAATATGCATTCCATAAAGAGATTGAGCCTCAGAGGACTCTTGTGTTGATACACAATGAACCTAAAACCCTAGTTGTTTATTAGGTTCCACCTTTCAAGCTCTGTCCATTGATCTGAGGATCTCTCTTGTGAGAGCATGGACTTCCCTTTTGGAAGTCTAATGTGCATTCCATAAAGAGATTGAGCCTCAGAGGACTCTTGTGTTGATACACAATGAACCTGAAACCCTAGTTGTTTATTAGGTTCCACCTTTCAAGCTCTGTCCATTGATCTGAGGATCTCTCTTGTGAGAGCCTGGACTTCCCTTTGGGAAGTCTAATGTGCATTCCATAAAGAGGTTGAACCTCAGAGGACTCTTATGTTGATACACAATGAAACAGATACCTTAGATTGAAATCTAGGTTCTACCATTCTCATCTAAACCTGATGTAGCCTTGGGATGATTTCCTTGCTGCTCTTCTTGGTTGCCTCTCCCCTGATGGAGTGTTTTCTTCTTGCTTGCCTGATGGACTGCTTGATTGTTTTCCTGATTGCTGTGATGCATTAGGATAGAGTTGCATGATTAGAGACTCTTGTTTAGGTGCATGATTGCATTAAAGGTTGAGCTAGTCTCCCTTTGCTTGATTGTTTCTTTTCTTTTATCATGATTGCATTTAAAGGTTGATGTGATCCTCCCTTTGCTTGGCTGTTTATCTGCTTTCATACTTGCCCTTGCTTGTTTGCATTGAAGGTTGAGGTGATCCTCTCTTGTGTGTTTCTTTTTTTCTATGCTTGTCATGTTTGCATTAGAAGTTAAGGCTTCTTCCTTCTGCTTGTGCTGATGCATTGCATATCCATACATGTTCTTGTTTCAGTAGCTTGATAGTTGTACTCATCTGCTTAATGATTTTTGTTGTTGCTGTTGTTTCCCTTTAACATGTTCCCTTAGGGCTCTCACTTCCTTTGATAAGGATAGTGATGATAGATATTAGGATGAATCCATGCATGATAACATATAGGGTAGATTTCCCCTTCAAACTTAACACTAGGACCATATTGTATGACAACAGTAAGACGCTTGATAGTTTCCCCTGTAGAGTCCTTCTTCCCTTTTCTCATCTCCAAACAACAGTAAAACACATAATAAAGGCAAGTTTGTACAGTACATTATGAGCCTTAAGCCACTTAGGAAATGGTTGTTGGAGGGTTTCCTTTCAGTAATCAGGATGTTTAGTGTGGTACCCTTTGGGTGACATGCGACACATTCACTCCTAACTCATAGTCTATAGTGCAGTACGAATTAGAAACATTCATAAAAAACACTTCTTCTCGTAAAAGACTCAAAAACAAACATCAAACTTCTTTTTTCCCTTTGGGGCTCTCTTAATTCAGAAAACCTTTTCAGTTGAAAAGAGTGTTGTTAAGCTTCGGTTCTACCGCAAACAGGCATTGTCTCTAACTGCTGGAACTGTAGTTTAACTTTACTCGAGTAAAGACGCGTGAATCAACCTGCGTTCCATTTTATCCCAAACTACGTTCGCTCTGATCTTTCATACCAGATGAAAGTACGTAGGCACAAGACGCGATGTCTTGGCGAGCAAATTCCCCCCGCAGTTTGCCGAACTACGTTGACTCTGACTTTCCCATTGCACGAGGGAATACGTAGGCCCAGAGCTGCGACGCTCTGTCGAGTCCTTTTTTTCTTTTGAACCATCCTTGATAGGTAGATAGATAAACAACCCATCAGATAAACAAATAAGCATGGATCCCGTTGAGTACAACGGACGTGAGGGGTGCTAATACCTTCCCCTTGCGTAACCGACTCCCAAACCACGAGATTTAGTTGCGATGACCGATCTTATCCCTTTTCGCTAGGTTTTTCCTGATTGTTTCCTTTCCCTCCTTTGGGATAAATAACGATAGGTGGCGACTCTTCTGTCCTTGCCAACACCTTTTTTCGCAGTAGCGACAGCTGACGACTCTGTTGGGGACTCCAACCGTTCCATATGCGAGTCAATCCTAGCGCTTGTTTGTTTATCTTTTGGGTTTTGTACATACCTGTTGTACTTTAGCTTTACTTTCCCGCATTTTATTTTCTCGCATTTTATTTTTCAGCATTATATTATGTCATTATTGTGCTGTTGTGGGAGGGGACTGATTCTGATGAGTGAAAAGCCAGATCCAGGCTTGAGAGAAAACATAGCACTAGAGTGGAGAGTAGTGGGGGCGTGCATGCTTTGCATGTACTAGTATCCCATGAAATTCACGCTCAGACGAGATTCTCCTGGATGATTTCTTTTCCAGCCCCTTGGGCTTGAGGGGATATTAGACTTGAGAGTTGTCGACTCTGGGGACCAATCATTTGTGACTAAGGTAAGTGAGGCCTCTTCAGGAGGTGATGATGCCAAACCAGAGATGGTGAACGTATCATCATTTCTTGAATGTTTGGGACGCTGAGGAACGCATAGGATGCCGAACCTTATCAGCGGATAGGTCCATACATGTGAGCAAGACTGGGGTTATGCAGGGAACCTTAACCTTCAGACAACGTGGTTTTCTCTTGACAGTTTGAATCAGTGACATTGATATCAGAGGTTTCTTTATAATCAGATCTGTGTTTTGTTCTCGTCAGAGCAGAATTTTAGTCCTCTACAACCACCAGCACATCACTCTTGATCTCCTGCTGCATTTTGCAATTGCATTTGCATTTTCATTTTTTGGCATCTCATTAACACGTATCTATGTTGCAGGTGCACTTTTCCCCTTTGATTCTAGTGATCTGGTTTCTTATATCCGCCATGGGATCCTTGAGGAAAACTGTTGCTTACAAGCTCCCTACTCCAGATATCAGTGCTCTGTCCGGTTTGATTCATATGGGTGATAGAGGGGTCATGAGTGATTTCAGGAAGTCTTATGGGAAGTTGCTTGATGTTGTTTGCAGGCTCTCAGTCCATGAGATGAATGGTTTGTACGCTTTGTTGCAGTTCTACGACCCTAAGCTCAGATGCTTCACATTTCCCAGCTACATCCTCGCACCTACCCTGGAAGAATACTCAACATTGTTGGATATACCTATTTGGGACCAGATGCCATTTTACCACACTGACGCTAAGCCTGATTTGGCTATGCTGGCTGCTGCTTTACATCTAGAGGCCTTGGAGTTGGATGGGGATTTGACTCAGTGGAACGGAGTGCCCGGTTTCTCCTTACAGTTTCTCATTAGGAAAGCCCAGCAATGCGCTAAAGATGGATGTTGGATAGTGTTCAACGCTATTTTAGCTCTCTGCATTTATGGTATTATTTTGTTCCCGAACATGCCGGACTTCATAGACTTGGATGCTTTTCATATCTTTGCTTTATGCAACCTAGTGCCCACATTACTCGGCGACGTGTATCACTCAGTCCATTACAAGAATGAAAACAGAAGAGGGAAGATGGTATCTTGTTGTGTTCCCTTGTTATACAAATGGTTTGCCAACCACATGCCCAAAGCAAGTTCTTCTGTCTCCTCTGAGGGCCCACTAGTTTGGTCTGAATACCTAATGAGTTTAACTACAGAGAATATCACTTGGTTCGAAAGGGATAGGCTGGGTATAGAGCTCATATACAGTTGCAGTGGTTTTCCCAATGTTCCTCTAATCGGGAGAAGGGGGTGTATCAATTACAATCCATTGTTGCTGATCAGGCAGTTCGGGTATGCATTAAGGGATCCTCCTAGAGAAGAAGAGGTGCAGGAATATCTGTACCTCATAGGGCTGTTAAGTAATGACATGTTGTCCAGACTTGAGCATGCTTGGAACAACGTTCACAGAAAGGGTAAGGCATCCTTGGGGAAAAACAATAGCCGCGCCTATGACCCTTACCTAAGCTGGATCCAGGACAGGGCAAAGATGATTCTGATGCCATTTCCTTCAGCTACACCTCCTTGTGCACCCAGAGTTGAAGAGCCAACAACGGTGGACCTTCAGAAATACAATCAGCTTCAAGCCAAGAAAGAAGCGTTAGTGAAAGCCAACGAAGCATTGGAGAAGGAAATTGCTCAACTTCGCCATGAGAAGAGTGAAACAGTGTATTCTTTTAAGCAGCAGACTGAGCTGGTGAACCACTTGGGCACGAATCTAACCAAGCTGACTAATGCTAAGGAGCGTCTTGGATTAGATATGAAGGCTGTGAGCAGCATGTTGGCCACTAAAAAGAAAGAATTGGATAAGGCGTATCTGAAGATCTCCAAATTCAACACTCAGTGGAATACCACCCTGACTAATCATAAGGAACGGGAAGAGAAGCTGAAGCAGCAAATCACCAAGCTAGAGGTTCGGATTGGAATCAAAGATAAGAAGATTGAGGCTGAGGCATCGCTTCGACGCGACGCTCAATACCGGTTAGTTGAAGCTACGGAAAACCTGAAGGATTGCCAACTCAGAGCTGACTCCAAGAGGAGCAGGTTGGAAGACTGCTTCGGAGAGGGTGCTTGGGAAGACTTTGCTGAGGGTCTCCAGGACACCATCAGGAAGAGAGAGCTACTTATCCGGGTTTTGCTCACTAGGCCTGATCATCCAGAGATAAAGGGACTATTAGAAGATTTCATGCCCGCAGCCGCACTTGATTTCTTTTGTATTTCTTTGTAGCTTTCGTTCACTGTTGTATTGTTGACCACCACCAGGTCAGTTGGTTGGGGTTACTCTTTCATTTCACTTCTACTCGGTTACGTTTGTACTTTGCCTTCGTGGGCTTTTCATATATATATATATATATATATATATATATATATATATATATATATACATACAAGGTGTTCTTTCCATGTTCGGATGATAGACTTTATTTGTCTTGGAACTAGAATCGAGGGGGAGTTTCTCCTAATGCATAGATACGTGTCTGCATTTGCATAAGCATCATTTTTGCATAAGCAGATACCTTGGGCTTATTTATCTAACCCCTTGTGTTTTCTACACAGCTGTGTTTCAAGATTGATTGCAGACCAATTCATCGTTACTCCACCCGAGCTAACCAACTCAGAGCAATGGAGCAAGTTCAGGCTGAAATGCAAGAATTCAGGGAGAGGATGTCCCAGTTCATGAACATCATGCAAGTGGTTGCCAGTGGGCAAGAGCAACTCAAAACCCTCGTGCAGCCCTTGATTGCACGCGTTGACACCAATGGGGTTTTGCACGGAGGTGAAACTACCAACCCGCTTCATGCTGAGACTCCCCGGGCTGACAACTCTAAACCAACTGTGGTCATTCCCAACACTATGGGCAATGGGAACACTAGAATGGGTACTGGCCATGTTGGGGCTGGTAATGGCACCATCGGAGCTGCTAATGGTAACACCGGAAACTTCCATGGACCTGAAGCTGTGGGTATTGTCCATGGAAATGTTCATCAACCCTGGAATGAGGATCATCAAGCTGACGTATTCTCAATGAGAGGTGAAGAGGCTGAACTACCTTCTGAGGCCAGCCGAAGATTCAAAATGCTCGAAGGCAAGATGAAGAGCCTTGAGAATCTGAATTTCATGGGGCTCGATATGGCCAACTTGGGGCTGATCCCCGATCTCAAGATACCACCAAAATTCAAAGTGCTAGACTTTGATAAGTATAAGGGAATCACATGTCCTCGTGTCCACTTGAGATCTTATTACCGGAAGATGTCGGCGTACTCCGACGACGAGAAGCTGTTGATGCACTTCTTCAGGATAGTTTGTCAGGACCTTCACTGGAATGGTACATGGGCTTAGAGCATGCGAGTGTACGTAGCTGGAAGGATCTTGCTGAAGCTTTCGTAAAGCATTAACAGTACAATAGTGACCTGGCTCCCAACCGGGTCCAATTGCCAAATCTGTCACAGAAGAGTGGGGAATGCTCCAAGGACTACGCCCAGCGGTGGCGTGAATTGGCAGCCAGAGTCCAACCGCCGATGGTTGAACGTGAACTGGTGGATATGTTTGTGGCAACGCTACCGGGTGTTTATTATGAAAAGTTAATCAGCAGTATGTCAGGGAGCTTCTCTGACTTAATCATCACTGTTGAGCAAGTTGAGAACGAGATTAAGCTTGGTAAGATTTATGCTGGTGAGAATTCCTCAGCTGGAGGAAAGAAAATGTTTGGAGGAAAGAAGAGAGAGGGTGAATCCAACTCTGTATCTGGGTCCCGAGGGAACATAAAGCCATCACAGAATCGTCAACAACAAAGGGTCGCAAGTATAACTATCCCTGCTGCTCCACAGCAGCAACAACCTTAGCAGCAGTCACAGCAGAACCAACAAGGGTACAGGAGGTACCAGGGCAAAGGTCCATTGGCAAATCTCCACATAGACACTCCACCCTTGCCTTATGGTCAGCTATTGCAGGCATTACCTCAGCTACAACTCATTCAGAAGAGAACCATGGCTCCCTTGACAGGGCCGCCACCACCTGGGTACGACGCGAACGCCCGCTGTGAGTTTCATTCGGGGGCACCAGGCCACTCGATCGACAATTGTAAAGCGTTCAAGCACAAGGTGCAAGACATGGTTGACAATAAGATGATAAATTTCTCCGACAACGTGCCGAATGTCATTTAGAACCTAATGCCTAACCACAAACAGGCCGGGGTTAAAGCAATTGTCAAAGAGGAGGACTTGAATTTGGTGAAGAATGTCAATAATCTGAAGACGCCCTTGAGTTTTGTCAAAGCTAAGTTGTTGAAAAGGGGCGTGTTCCCGGGCTGCGGGGAGTTCTGTATTGAATGTGCGAGGCATCTGGATGGTTGTGATCAACTGAAGACCGGTATTTAGAGTCTGATCGACGAAGGGGTCCTATAATTTGATCGGAAGGTTGAGAACAAATCTGGGGAAGTGATAGCCAAGCAGAAAGATGAGATTTCTACGATCACCATCCCATATAAGATCGTCACCATTTCTGCTCCAAGACCACCCACTATCACTATAACGAAAGCCGATCCTATACCATTTGAAAGTACCAACGCTGTCCCATGGAATTACGGAGTGGAGATTTACTGCAGTGGTCAGAAGCTGGACTTGAAAGGCCCACATGTGGAATCTGTGGATAATATGGTTGGATCAGGAGAGATTACTCGCAGTGGAAGAATATTCTCACCGCCTGAAGTCATTGCCGATAAGGGTAAGGGTAAAGCAACCGTTGAAGAGACCTCTCGAGAGGTAGAAAAAGACTTACTGGTAAAGGATGCTGAAGAATTCATGAGATTAATCAAGAAGAGCGACTACAAAATAGTTGACCATTTACAGCAGATGCCTTCGAAGATTTCCATCCTGAATTTGTTGCTTTGCTCCGAAGCACACCGTAACGCATTGCTGAAGATCCTTAATGCCGCATATGTACCCCAGGAGATCTCTGTTAACCAGCTTGAGGGGGTAGTTGCATATGTGAACGCCGACAATGGATTAGGGTTTACTGACCTAGAGTTGACACCTAAAGGCAGGAACCATGATAGTGCCTTGCATATTGTAACCCGGTGAACTGACTTTAAACAATGTTGCGGATAGCAAGAGTCGCCACCGACTTTTATTTTATCCATAAGGAAAGGTTATAAAAGAACAGGAAAGACCTTAGAGAATATTTTGGGTCCGGGGGGTAGGTTATGAATAGGGAAGGTGTTAGCACCCTTTTCATCCATGGTTATCCATGGGCTCTTAGGTACTTAAGCTCACTTTTGAATTGTTTTGAAAGTGTAGTGTGTGAATAGCAAAAAATTTCAGAATAGTTTAATAATAATCCGTGTATGGATGTGAAAAAAACTTGTTTGAAAATTTTGTTGAAAATTTGTTTAAGTGCGAAACAGTTTTGAAGTGAGCAAGCACCTAGGAGTAACCTACCCTAATGTTTAAAGGTCTTTCTTATTCTTCATTCTTTCCCTTAGTAAGACTATCCCTACTATAATGGAGTAGGTAGTCCTTACTTTGGATGTTAAGGGACATGTGAGGGACAATTTGACTTTGAAGGCCATTGTGGGATGTAATAAGCACATATAAGGGACCATCATCATTTTTCGAAAGGGACTCGATTCGTAAAGGCAACCATAAGGGACTTTGATGATTTTTCTATTTGAGGGACTTGCTTTATACACCCCACTTAACCATTATTCGTAGGCAACTTGAGGGATATCCTTAGGAAGTGAGACGGCGATTAAAATCGACTTACGTGTGTGACGTGTTTATTTTAATTATCTTTATTTAAAAGTGATCTAAATTTATTTTAATATTACATACATGTTGTTACACTCCCTAATTACTAACCATAATAATAATAATTAAATAATTAAACAACTTTACATCCAAGAAACAATTACAAAATAATAAGCAAAATAATTAAATAGCAAAATATAAATAAGCAATAATAAATAATAAAGGTGGTTAGTAAGCAATATCTAACAAAATAATAAACATGATTAGAATATAAATGGGTTAGTAAATAAGAATAAACCAAATTAATCCAAATATTATAATAATAAGAAATTAACAATTTTTTAATATAGTCAACTAAAAAAACAAATATGAATAAACAATTGTTTTAATTTACAAATTATTAAATTATATTTTAATCATGAAGTTACTACAAAAAATCTAATTATTATAAGCACAATTATTTATAAACTAAAGTTATGTAAAAAAAATGTTTATAAGCATATTTACAAAAATTTGTAAGAATTATAGTAAACATACATATATAATAATTATATTAGAAAATAATATTAAAAAAAATAGGATTAGATTTGTATTAAAAAATATTTTTAGAGTTTTATGAAATTAGGGTTTATATGAGAAATAAATTTTTAGGGTTTATATAAAAAAATAGGATTTAGTTATATACAAAAATTTTCTAATTTATACATATTACAATTTAGACATAAAATATAGAAACAAAATTTGTGAAAAAAACATATTTTTTTAAAATTAAAGAAAACAGACATATTTTATTGTTATTTATTTATTATTGAGAAATATACATAATATATTTAATTTTTAATATTATAATATTTAAATCAAATAAAAGGAAAGAAAAAAAAGCGGAAACTTACCTGGCTGGGGTTTGAACCCAGGCCAGCTTGATTTCCAGGAAGCACAACAACCATCAGGCTAAGCATACAATTGTGAAATATATCCAGGAACAATTCATATTATTTTTTTAATAGAATTTGAATTTGAAAACAGGCGCGAACTGGCCTTCTTCTTCCTCCCATTACCTGCGGATTTTGCAACGTTTTCTCCTACGAATATTGTTACGAGTTCTTCCACCCTGCGAAACACAAACTTCATCCAAACGGCAAAATTTCACAAAATTGATTGCACCATTGTATTGCTACTGAGTTTTTCAATCGTCCTATGTTTTTCAAATCCATTTATCATTTGAAAATCGTGAAACCCTAAAGAGGGCCGAAAACCCTAATCATGGTGAATTCTTGTTCCTGCAATGAAAATCCAATTGAACCACCCAGAATCGTTCTAGAGTTCATTCTAAACATCCTACAACAATCAAAAACAGTTTAAACATGATAAATCAATGGATTCGAAAACAAAATATTCAAGGTCAAGATGAACTCGGGTTGAGCAATTGGGTGTGTATATGATGCATATGGATGATGATTTATGATCAGAAGAGTCCAAGGAAGCTTGCTATGTCTTCCAAATACCTTGCAATGCTCTGAATTTGAGAACCCGAATATGACTTTTTGAAAGATTTTTGTGCTTTTGATCTTACCTTTAGGCTGCTGCAAATTCCTCTCTAGGGTTATGTTTGTGCTTAGTATATATGTGTGATGGATTTAGGTCAGAAACATTGATGTGTTGTGTGGATATTTGATCCAAAAAATATTCAAAAAGATCATTGTATAAATTTCAAATATTTGATCATGAGTGCTTGCTATTTTGGGAGAGATCACATGATTTCCTTCTCATTCTAATTCAATCAATGATTATGAATTTCTAGAAACAAAATCTTCACCCAAAAATAGATTTTTTATATTTTTTATTTATTTAAAATGATTTTTATGAATTAAATCAATAATAAATAAATAAAAAATAATAATTTGGGAGAGATCACATGATTTCCTTCTCATTCTAATTCAATCAATGATTATGAATTTCTAGAAACAAAATCTTCACCCAAAAATAGATTTTTATATTTTTTATTTATTTAAAATGATTTTTATGAATTAAATCAATAATAAATAAATAAAAAATAATAATTTGGGAGAGATCACATGATTTCCTTCTCATTCTAATTCAATCAATGATTATGAATTTCTAGAAACAAAATCTTCACCCAAAAATAGATTTTTATATTTTTTTATTTATTTAAAATGATTTTTATGAATTAAATCAATAATAAATAAATAAAAAATAATAATTTGGGAGAGATCACATGATTTCCTTCTCATTCTAATTCAATCAATGATTATGAATTTCTAGAAACAAAATCTTCACCCAAAAATAGATTTTTATATTTTTTATTTATTTAAAATGATTTTTATGAATTAAATCAATAATAAATAAATAAAAAATAATGATTTGGGAGAGATCACATGATTTCCTTCTCATTCTAATTCAATCAATGATTATGAATTTCTAGAAACAAAATCTTCACCCAAAAATAGATTTTTATATTTTTTATTTATTTAAAATGATTTTTATGAATTAAATCAATAATAAATAAATAAAAAATAATAATTTGGGAGAGATCACATGATTTCCTTCTCATTCTAATTCAATCAATGATTATGAATTTCTAGAAACAAAATCTTCACCCAAAAATAGATTTTTATATTTTTTATTTATTTAAAATGATTTTTATGAATTAAATCAATAATAAATAAATAAAAAATAATAAAAATGATGAATTTTGGTCAATTGGGTCGTGCACCATGTTATGAGATGGATTGGGTCATAAATTAGGCAGCCCATTTGGAAAGAAATACTTCTAAGCCTCCATTTTCAATATAAATCATCACAAAATTGTCCAACTTTGCAAGGACACATCTCCCTCAATTTTAAAGGTATGAGGGTGTTCTTGGACTTTTTGGAAAGCTTGAAGAGTCCTCTAAACAACCCCATTGGTTTCAGGTCCATATCATTTACCAATCTCAAGTTATTCCCTTTTGAAGTTGTTGACTTTTTGTTGACTTTTGAAATGACCTATAATGTCTTAGATCGTATCTTTCAAATGAAGCATTTTTGGGCTTAACCTTCAACATCAAAGTTGTAGAGAATTCAATTTCCTTCAAAATGAGCTTTGGATGGAGACTTGGTGATGAAGCATGTGAAAGTTATGGCTGGTCAAAGTTCAGTTGACTTTTACTAAGGAAACCCTAATTTAGAAACTCCTGATTATTGATGATCTGGAATCTCCTTGATGAATCATGATCAACCCTTGATCAAATGATGAATTTTACTTCATATACTTGATGTTGGCAAAAAATCATGAAGTTTGACTTTGGTTTGACCACAGTTGACCTCAGTTTGACTTTTTAACTGCATTGACTGATTTTGACTTATCTGATCATCTGACTGAGCAAACTTTTGAGAAAAGTCTTGAAACTTGACATGGGGGTTCTTATACACATATAAGATGTTATGAAACTCACTTGAGGTATTGGAAGTCCATTTAGCCTGATTAAAGTCAAAACCCTAGTTATGGATGCCCTGCTTAGGAGGTGCATTGTCTGAGGGAATTGTCAACTCTTCTGACCAATTGTGAACTTTGTGAACCTTGTGAATCTTCATAAGATATCTTGTGATACTCATGGGAGGTATTGTGAAGCTTGTGAACCTTGTGAACATCATGAAGTGGCTTTGTAGACCTCATGACCCTTAGGAAAGCTTTGTAAACATTGTGAATCTTGTGAACCTTGTGAACCTTCAAGAAGCAACCTATGGACTTCATGAACCTCATGAAAGGTCTTGTAGATGTTGAGAAGTTTGTGAACCTTGTGAACCTTCAAGAAGCAACCTATGGACTTCATGAACCTCATGAAAGGTATTGAAAGCACTGTGGGACTTGTGAACCTTGTGAACCTTCATAAAGTAGCTTGTGGACTTTATGAACTTCATGAAAGGTTATGCAAGTTGTTGGAGAACTTGTGAACCTTGTGAACCTTCTTAGAACACAAAGTCTTGTATTGTGAGGGCAAATTTTGGGGTGCAACAGCTGCCCCTGTTCAATTTTCTGAAACCTGAGGGGTTAGATTGGTATATTTGCCAGTCGTAACCTGGAAGGTTGAAGGGGATTGAACACAAAAGCCCAAAAATTTGCACTCACCAGTGCACTAGAGTGGTACAGATGACTAGTTGAATATGATTGAGTGGGCTTAAAGATGCCACTAGGGGGGGAGCAGTTCAAAATATGGGTGTATGATGAAAGCTGTCAGGAGTCTGGAATAATAATGATGTAGCAGCATGTCTTCATGAGGATAGAGCAATCAATAGTGATAACCCTAAAGCAGTCTTGAAGCAATGATATGATTTCAGGAGGATAGAATAATGAATGGCTCTAAAGCAGTCTTGAAGTAATAGGATGATTTCAGGAGGATAGAGCAATCAGTAGCTCTAAAGCAGTCTTGAAGTCATAATGTAATTTCAGGAGGATAGAGCAATGGATAACTCTAAAGCAGTCTTGAAATAATTAGATGGCTTCAGGAGGATAGAGCAATCAATAGCTCTAAAGCAGTCTTGAAGTAGTAATATGACCTCATGAGGATAGAGCAATGAATAGCTCTAAAGCAGTCTTGAAGTAATAGGATGATTTCAGGAGGATAGAGCAATCAGTAGCTCTAAAGCAGTCTTGAAGTCATGAGAGGCTATCAGGAGGATAAAATAACCCTGAGGTTACAATAAAGCAGTCCCAAAGTAATAAGAAGCTCATCAGGAGGATAAAGTAACCCTGAGGTTACAATAAAGCAGTCCCAAAGATCATAAGCTTGTTTGTTGGATAATTAACCTGAAAACAAGGTAGCATTCTGTATAACAACATTAGTTTATGCTTTATGTATGCATGTATGACATGATGCACTTAGGTAATGTACTATAGACATATATGTTATGGTATGATGTAAATGATGTATGTATGATATGACACTGCTGGAAGTGTCTGGATATCCTTGTATAACAACTGCTGGCCAAGGAAAATAAATCCCGATTCGTTGTTGAAGAATATATAACCCTCCGTCTGCTGGGGATAACAAGGTATAGATAACCTCCCGTTGTTGGGGATAACAAGGTATAGATAACCTCCCGTTGTTGGGGATAGTAGGGTATAGATAACCTTCGTTTTCGTTTGATAGTAGGATAAGTATAACATCCCGTCTTCGTTCATCGTGCCCTTATTGGAAAGTAATTTCCCGTATACCCGTATGAGGATAAAAGAGATGGATATAAATTCCAGGGGAGATTAGACTTTGTGAAAATGGATTAGTCCTACTGATGGTTTGTAACTGTCTTGTAAAGATGAACCGGCGAAGCTTCGTTGAAATCTTTCCCTCGTTCGTCCTTAGTAAATACTATTACTGCATTTTCATGCATTTCTGGTAAACATCAATCATATTAAAAGCATACATGCATTTCTGGTAAACATCAATCATATTCAAAGGCATACATACATTCAAACACAACCAATGGACGTTTCGCTTATGTAAATAGGGTAAAAGTAAATCTGGATTCAAAAGATGGAATTTATTTATATCAAAAGTGACCCATACACGGGTAAGTTTGTACAAGGAGACATAAACCCTAGTAAGAGAATTTTGTCATGAAGTTTTACAAAAAGAATCAGCTATGTGGGAAATAATCCTATTGAGTTTCAATTCTACTATTGCCACTCAAGTATCTCATCTTCTTGCTGTTGAGACGGAAACGATTGGATTGAGCTTTATCTGTTTGAGCTTGAGTAAGTAGTACAACTGGTTGCAGTTTCATGAGTGATCCAAACGAGACATAGTCATACGCTTTAATCCCTAACTTTTGCCTGGATTGCCCTCTCAGGTTTTCAATCCACCGGGATACCCTTTTTTGCCCAAGCCGCCTTTTCAGGTTTTCGACTTGCCGGGTGTACATCTTTTTATATATATATCCCTAATTTTTGCCCAAACCCTTTTGGTTTGCCGGGATGCCCTTATTTTTGCCTAGGCCTGTCAACCTAGCGGGTCTCTTTTTATGCGTAGTATTTTTTAACTATGTCTGCGTTTACAGGTTGTGGGAAGTCTTCACCATCCATTGTAGTCAGTATCATGGCACCTCCTGAGAACACTGTCTTGACTACAAATGGTCCCTCATATGTTGGAGTCCACTTGCCCCTAGGATCACCCTGTGGTAATATGATACGCTTGATTACCAAATCACCAGCCTGATATACCTTTGGCTTAACCTTCTTGTTAAAAGCTTTGATCATCCGTTTCTGGTACATCTGGCCATGACAAACTGCTGCTAACCTTTTCTCATCAATCAAATTTATCTGGTCAAGTCGAGTCTGAATCCACTCATCTTCATCCAAGCCTGCATCCTTCATAATTCTCAAGGAGGGGATCTGAACTTCAATAGGCAGAACTGCTTCCATACCATAGACTAAGGAGAATGGGGTTGCCCCTGTTGAAGTACGTATTGTAGTACGATAGCCATGCAGAGCAAATGGTAACATCTCGTGCCAATCCTTGTAAGTAACAGTCATCTTCTGTACAATCTTCTTAATGTTCTTATTAGCAGCTTCAACTGCCCCATTCATCTTTGGACGATACGGAGAAGAGTTGTGATGCTTAATCTTGAACTGCGTACAGAGATCAGTAATCATAGTGTTGTTCAGATTAGAGCCATTGTCGGTGATAATCCTTTTAGGGATACCATACCTACATATGAGATTATTCTTAATGAACCGAGCCACAACATTCTTAGTCACAGATGCAAATGAAGCTGCCTCTACCCACTTCGTGAAGTAATCAATAGCAACCAGGATGAAACGATGCCCATTAGAAGCAGTAGGCTTGATCTCACCAATCATATCAATGCCCCACATGGCAAAGGGCCAAGGAGCAGTCAACACATTCAATGGAGATGGAGGTACATGTACTTTATCAGCATAGATTTGACATTTGTGACATGTTCTGGAGTGTTGATAGCAATCAGCTTCCATGGTAGACCAATAGTAACCTGCTCTCAAAATCTTCTTTGCCATGGTATGACCACTAGAATGAGTGCCAAAGGTCCCATCATGCATCTCTTCCATAGTTTCTGTAGCTTCCTTCTTATCCACACAACGAAGCATAGTTGAATCATGATTACGCTTATACAGAATGCCATTACTCAGAAAGAACTTAGCAGAAAACCTTCTCAGGAACTTCCTATCTTTGACAGATGCCCCTTCAGGGAACTCCTGAGCTTCAAGATAGTTTTTCACTTCATAGAACCAAGGCTTCTCCTCTGCCCCTTCAGTGTCAATCTCATTGCAGTATGCAGGCTTCTCAAATCTATCAATGGTAATCTTGGGAGCTTCATCATCCCAGCTGATCTCAAACATAGATGCCATGGTGGCCAATGCGTCTGCCAACTGATTCTCTCTTCGTGGAATATGTCCAAAAGTAATCTCTTTGAAATGTGGGATCAAAGACAACACATGTTCTCTGTAAGGAATGAGATTATCATGCTTTGTATCCCAATCTCCTTTAATCTGACTTACTACCAGAGCTGAATCTCCATACACCTCAAGGAACTGAATCTTCATATCAATAGCAACTTGCATACCCATGATACATGCCTCATACTCAGCCATGTTATTGGTACAATAGAAACAAAGCCTGGCAGTAATCGGGGTATGACAACCTTCAGGGGAACTAATCACAACACCAACACCATTACCATGTGCATTGGAGGCACCATCAAAAACCATAGTCCATCGGGATCCTTGTTCAGGTCCGTCATATTGTCCAGGTTCTTTGGTAACAGACATAATGTCTTCATCAGGGAACTCAAAATTCATTGACTGGTAATCATCTACTGCTTGATGAGCCAAATGATCAGCAACAACACTCCCCTTAATGGCCTTCTGAGTAGTATACTGTATATCATATTCCGTCAAGATCATTTGCCATCTTGCAATTCTTCCGGAGAGAGCAGGTTTCTCAAATATGTACTTGATTGGATCCATCTTCGAAATCAACAAGGTAGTATGGGTCAACATATACTGTCTTAGTCGGCGAGCAGCCCATGCCAAAGTGCAGCAAGTTTTCTCGAGCAGTGAGTATCTTGTTTCACAGTCGGTAAACTTTTTGCTAAGGTAGTATATTGCCTGCTCTTTTCGACCAGACTCGTCATGTTGCCCCAATACACACCCCATTGAGTTGTCTAATACTGTTAAATACATAATCAAGGGTCTTCCATCAACTGGTGGCATTAAAATTGGAGGTTCTAGCAAATATCTCTTGATTTCATCAAAGGCAGTCTGGCACTCATCATTCCATTCCATCACCTGATCTTTCTTCAACAACTTGAAGATTGGCTCACAGATGGTAGTTAATTGGGAAATAAATCTTGCAATGTAGTTCAATCGTCCCAAGAAACCTCTAACCTCCTTCTCAGTACGGGGAGCTGGCATCTCTCGTATAGCTTTCACTTTTGCAGGATCCACTTCAATACCTTTTCCACTGACAATGAAACCCAGGAGCTTTCCAGATCTAACTCCAAAAGTACACTTGTTTGGATTTAATCTCAACCTGTATTTCTTCAACCTCTCAAACAACTTGTGCAGATGGTCAAGATGTTGTTCTTCATTCTGAGACCTGGCTATCATATCATCCACATATACCTCTATCTCATGATGAATCATATCATGAAACAAAGCCACCATAGCACGCTGATATGTTGCCCCTGCATTCTTCAAACCAAATGGCATTACCTTATAGCAAAAGGTGCCCCACTGTGTCACAAATGTAGTCTTCTCCATATCTTCAGGTGCCATCTTGATTTGATTGTAACCAGAGAAACCATCCATAAAAGAGAATACCTTATGCTGAGCAGTGTTGTCTACCAGAATATCAATATGAGGAAGTGGAAAGTCATCTTTAGGGCTAGCCTTGTTCAGATCTCTGTAGTCTACACACATACGTACCTTACCATCTTTCTTAGGAACTGGTACCACATTTGCAACCCACTGAGGATAAGAAGTTACGGCCAAGAACCCTGCATTGAACTGTTTCATTACCTCTGCTTTGATCTTTTCTGACATTTCAGGACGCATACGACGAACCTTCTGCTTCTTTGGACGACAATCTTCTTTCACTGGCAAACGGTGAACCACAATGTCTGTATCCAACCCTGGCATATCTTCATAAGACCAAGCAAAGATCTCCACATAGTCACGTAGCATCTGAATCAACCTGCTCTTGACACTGTCCTCTAAATCAGCCCCTATTTTGACCTCTTTTCTGTTTTCTTCAGTTCCCAGATTCACAACTTCGACTGGCTCTTCATGTGGCTGTATAGCT
The DNA here is from genome assembly GCA_963859935.3 of Lathyrus sativus. Lineage (NCBI taxonomy): Eukaryota > Viridiplantae > Streptophyta > Magnoliopsida > Fabales > Fabaceae > Lathyrus > Lathyrus sativus. Next base: position 179,599,439 of record OZ012740.1, on the reverse strand, counting down.
TTCTCTTCTTGTTGTAACAACCTAGCAAGCTCTACAGGTATTTCACAATCGTCCTCGTTTCCGTCTTCAGTTTGATAGATCGGATTCTCGAAATTGTAATTGGCAATAGTAGAACTGTTATCAACTGGATCCAGAGTGGATGAGGATCTGCATTTTAGTGACGTGGGTGTGTGTAAGAACACATAGCTGATAAAGCAAAAATAAAAGAAAAAGAAAGACAAGGAACACAATATTTACGAAAACGAAACGTCCACTGATTTTATTGAATGAAGTATGCAAATGAAATGACAACCCGTAACAAGCACACCATTGTGCCCCGGGTAAGGCACATGGCTTGAAAGTTTTAATTGTTCCAGAAATTGCAAATTTAAAAACATAACACAGTAATAGTATTTACTCCTGACTAAAGGAGATAGGGATAACATCTTCAGCTTTCCAATTATTGAGTCCAGCACCCACAGTAGGAAAAATCCATGCCTCCAAGTCGTAGTCTTCATCTTGATCTCCCACAGCATTGATAACCCCTTGATTGGTGATACGAACAGCACGAGCACGTCGAACAGCCTTCTGGGACTCTGCAGTGAATCCCAAACCAAACTTGTCAGACTTGTATGGAATATCAGGAAGCTGACCCCAAATAGTACAACCACCTTCTTCCACCACAGCTTTTGCATCATTGAGGGAGGCCATTGCCATTGTTGGAGGGTTTCTGATGACCACAGGAACCTTCTTCACAGCAGGAGGAGTCACACAATCCTTAACAGCCCAGGGAACCACTTCGAATGACTGACATGGAGTTTCAATGTATTCACCTTCTACTTCCAGATACTTGAAAGTGTTTACATGGCTGACAAAGTATTCTTCCTCTCCAAAGACAGTAACAACTTTTCCGTTCACCGGATATCTCAACTTTTGATGTAATGTGGAGGTCACAGCACCTGCCCCATGGATCCAGGGACGACCAAGCAGACATGAGTACGAAGGACGAATATCCATCACATAGAATGTAGCAGTAAACATCTGAGAGCCAACCTTGATTGGAAGATCAATTTCCCCATGCACTACTCTTCTAGAACCATCAAAAGCCTTTACCACAATATTACTGGGCTTCAATACCGTATCTTCAGGACTCAGCTTGTTCAGGACTTCCTTAGGCAACACATTCAGAGAGGAACCATTGTCTATCAGCACATGAGACAGGGTAGTGCCCCTGCATTCAATTGAAATATGCAAGGCCCTGTTATGATCCCTCTTGGCAGGGGTCAAGTCAGCATCAGAAAATCCTAACCCGTTGTCATAGGTCAGGTGAGCAACACAATTCTCAAACTGGTCCACGGAAATTGCACTGGGTACATGAGCCATCTTTAGAAACTTGATCAATGACTTGGCATGAGCCTCAGAACATAATAACAGGGAGAGCATAGAAATCTTTGAGGGAGTATGCCCCAGCTGATCAACAATATCATAATCGCTCTTGCGAATGATTTTCAATACTTCTTCCATCTGCTTAGAGAGGTCATCAGCAGCTGGCACATCAGTAGATACAGGCTCAATAACAGGACCCTTGCCCCGAGCATCAGTGGTGGAAGTAACAGCAGGAGTAACCGCACTCTTAGAAGCAACTGGAGGAGAGAAGACTCTTCCACTACGAGTGATCTTGCTAGATCCGACAATATTATCAATGTCAACAGGCATATCAGGTAAAGGCTCCTGTTTGACACCATGGATGTAAACATCAGACCCATAGTGCCAAGGCACAGCTTTGTCAGATGTATAAGGAATAGGACCAGGAGTGGTAATGATCAGAGGAGCTACTCTGGCTTCAGTGACAACTTTCACAGGACCTTCAGCAGTAATCTTGATTGGGCCCTGATGAGTGATTTTAATGGGACCCTTTGAAGTGATTCTTAGTGGTACTTTGTCAACCATATCAACCTCTTCAATCTTCTTACCCTGAGTCAGATGATCTACCATACTTTCTACAGATGCTGGTCTTCTTTCAAACACTATAGTATACTTATCCATGAGACGTTGAATCCCATCTCTCAAAATGAAGCAACTATCCGGCTTATAGGTACAATACAAACAATCTTCACGACAACCTGGAAAGATCCCAGCTTGTACTAACCTCTTTTTGATAACAGACAATGGTGTGCTCAACTCCATAACCGAATAGACATGCGGATCTTCATCAATATCTTCATCAATGGCGTTGACAGTCTTCTCGTGATTTGGCATTGGAGCTGTAATCACATTTGGAGTACCTGGTGGATCAAACTCAATTTCTCCAGCATCAATCATATCTTGAATTTTGTTCTTCAAGACCCAGCAGTTATTAGTATCATGTCCTGGACAGTTTGAATGATATGCACATCGTGCATTGGGATTGTACTTGGGAGAGGTAACATTGGGATTCTGAGGGGCCTCCCTCAGGGTAATAAGTTCAGCTTTCAACAAGTGTTGCAATGCCTGAGCCATTGACATGTTGATCTTCGTGAACTGTCTTCTAACCCTCTGTTGGTTGCCTTGAGGCTGCTCTGTTGTTGCAGGAGTTGGATTTGAAATATGAACTGCACTAACAGACTGATGCCTTCTGTTACGATCAGGCTGACCATACACAGCATTAGATTCTTTCTTCCCAGTGGGAGGCTTCTTTGCAGCACCTGATGAAGAAGTGCCCACTTGGATCTTACCACTCTTGATACCATTCTCTACTCGCTCTCCTGTCATGATCAACTCAGTGAAGCCAGATGATGAGCTTCCAATGAGATGACTGTAAAACGGACCATTCAGCGTACACATGAACATATCAACCAACTCCCTATCAGTCAAAGGGGGTTGAACTCTTCCAGCTAAGTCTCTCCACTTCTGAGCATACTCCTTAAAGCTTTCTTTGGCACCCATAGACATGCTTTGAAGCTGCATGCGAGTGGGGGCTAAGTCAGCATTGTATTGATACTGCTTGTAGAAAGCTTCAGCAAGGTCATTCCAATCTCTGATGTTGACACTCTCCAACTGATAATACCACTCTAGCTGAGCTCCAGATAAACTCTCTTGAAAGAAATGGATCCACAACTTTTTATCAGCAGTGTGGGGTTGCATTCTTCTGACATAAGACCTCAGATGCAATTTGGGACAAGAGACCCCATCATAGACAACAAATGTAGGAACTTTGAACCCAATGGGTATGACCACCCCAGATATCAAGCTCAAATCCTCAAAATCCAGCCCAGATGATTTCTGTAATTCCATAGCATCCATTCTATCCACCAGCATCTTGAATTTGTCTTCGTTAGGCTCATGGTAGTAGTTAGCCTCAGAATCAGAGTCCCCCATAATGTTGTGGAGACTGCCTCTCTCCTGCTCAGATTCTTCAGATTCATAGTCTTTAACCTGTTCCTTGGTCTTGGCAGGACCTTTGAACCTTCTTCCCATGTTGAGCAACCCAGCAGACCTTCTAGCCTTCTTAGTCTTCTTGGCCAGCAGTGTCTTCAATTCATCCTGCCCCTTAGATAGGTTCAGGATCAGCTCTTAGAACTGTGCATTCTGTGCCTGGAGATCCTTAACTGATTGTTCAAGAGCCATTGCTGAAATAAACAGCGAGAAGATGAGAAACCTGTACACAATTATAAACCTGTGATGCAATGATATGGGAATGCATATGCAATGTTTTCAAGGACCGCAGGATTTAAATTTGCTTAAACAAACAAGAAAGTAACTTTTTATTAGTAATAACTTGTTTTGCCTTTTAGGCTTACAAAAAAAATGAAAACGAAATAAGTACAAAAGATGGGGTTTTAAGTCTCCCATGGACGTTTCCTCTTTGTGTTGAGGTATGAGTTGAGGTTTCGTTCCTCATGAAGTAGCTTTGTTAGCTCTAGGATCCTTGCTTGGCTTGCTTTGTAATGAGCCTCGAAAGTATCCCTTTGCTCTTTCAGTTGGATCCATGATCTCTGCAAGTCTTCCATATCAGTAGGCATGTCTGGGTGAAGGATGGTATAAGCTGTGTCTCCTTCAGCAACAGGTTCCATGGTAACTGGTAGGACGGCAGGATATGGCATCATGAGTGTCTGAGCACGAGATCGTACCCATCTGAGATAAGCCTCCATAGGAATAGTGTACTTAGGCTCCAGTGTCTTGCTGTCAATCCTGTTTACCTTTCCCCAAGCTCGGATGAATCTCTGACGGTAACCCTGAAGATCGTTGTCGTAATCAAACACAATGCCCTGAATCAACATGTCATGTGGACCATCGCTCCGGGCGTAACCAAACTGTCGTAAAGCTAGAGATGGGTTGTAGGTGATGCCTCCTCTTATGCCTAGAAGTGGCACATTAGGAAACTCCCCACAATGGTCAATGATGGTGACATTCTCCATAGATCTGGAGCACCAATGGATGTCTGAGTGAGAAAGTGACATGATCCTCTTGGACCATCTGAACCCTTGCTCATTCTTCATTACTGAGCGAGGAAGGTGAGAAATAAACCACCTAGAAAGTAAAGGTATGCAGCACATCAAAGTTCCTCTCGCCCTTGTAGTACGGGTGTGAAGAGAATGTAGGATGTCTCCAAGTAAGGTAGGCACTGGATTGTGACTCAGGAATATGTTGATGGCATGAACGTCTATGAACTGATCAGGATTGGGGAACAACACTAAGCCATAAATCAATAAGGCTAAGATCTCCTCAACAACACCGTAGCTCATAGCCTTCAAGAACATTTGAGCTTTATCCACTAATACCTTGGCAAGAATACCTTTAACTCCACTTCTCGTCTCTAGAATAATGTCAGACTTCTTCAGATGTAGAGCTGCAGCAATAACTTCTGGTTTAAGCTCCTTCTCTAAGCCTGTGAATGGCTTCTGATCAAGAACAGGTATACCCAGAAGTTTAGAGAACTCCTCCATGGTTGGAACCAGCTGATAATCAGGAAATGTAAAGCAATGGTGCTTAGGGTCAAAGAACTGAAACAGCACACTCATCATGTCTTCACTGAACCCTGAAGTAACTAGATCCAATAAGTGACCATGTCTCTTGTTGAACTGGGAATGATCAGGCACTAGGGAAACCAACTCCTTGAGCTTAGCAGGTATCCCTACAAAGTTGATCCTGATGGTGTTTCTACGAGCAGAAGCCATGACCTGCAACAAAGAACAAAGATAAATCCTTTGGTCCTTGAAATGGTTATGGAAAATGATATGCTTATGATGCATGATGATGTCATGATGTCATGCTCAATCACAAACATGTGGCACACACAAACAAGTCACACCATAGCCCTAGGTTTAAAGGCTTGCATGAGGTTCAAAGGCAAGTACCCTCCCCTGAAGTTAGATGGTTCATCCTGTCCTACAAAAGTAACCAGGTTCTAAGGGATCTCAATATCATTGATCCTTCACAAGGGTGGTTATTCAGAAGGCAACTTACTTGCCAACCAAAACCCTCCAAGTTTAAGATCTCAATGAGCGTAGTATCGAGTGTCAACCAACTTCAGTCTGCACCAAAGCCGGTTACCTCACTACTTTCTAAAGGCCAAGATGAGTTAACTAGGGTTCTAAAAGTCAGTTAGTGCATTGACAACATATGGCAGCCTCAATATTATCCTCAACTTGACTTAAGGAATATAAGCACTAACCAAGAAGTCGCACTAACTATGGCCACCAGATCAACCGTATCGATATACGTCGTACAGTTTCCTTGGTCTATTGCCATTTACCTAAGGTACACTAGATCCGGGTTAGGACCTTTCACACATAAGAGCACCCCAACAATATAATAATAAAGCAAACAAGGCAAACAATTTAAAGTGATCTTAATTCCTAAGGGTACCCCTCTTAAATAGGTCCCCAGCAGAGTCGCCAGTTCTGTAACCCGGTGAACTGACTTTAAACAATGTTGCGGATAGCAAGAGTCGCCACCGACTTTTATTTTATCCATAAGGAAAGGTTATAAAAGAACAGGAAAGACCTTAGAGAATATTTTGGGTCCGGGGGGTAGGTTATGAATAGGGAAGGTGTTAGCACCCTTTTCATCCATGGTTATCCATGGGCTCTTAGGTACTTAAGCTCACTTTTGAATTGTTTTGAAAGTGTAGTGTGTGAATAGCAAAAAATTTCAGAATAGTTTAATAATAATCCGTGTATGGATGTGAAAAAAACTTGTTTGAAAATTTTGTTGAAAATTTGTTTAAGTGCGAAACAGTTTTGAAGTGAGCAAGCACCTAGGAGTAACCTACCCTAATGTTTAAAGGTCTTTCTTATTCTTCATTCTTTCCCTTAGTAAGACTATCCCTACTATAATGGAGTAGGTAGTCCTTACTTTGGATGATAAGGGACATGTGAGGGACAATTTGACTTTGAAGGCCATTGTGGGATGTAATAAGCACATATAAGGGACCATCATCATTTTTCGAAAGGGACTCGATTCGTAAAGGCAACCATAAGGGACTTTGATGATTTTTCTATTTGAGGGACTTGCTTTATACACCCCACTTAACCATTATTCGTAGGCAACTTGAGGGATATCCTTAGGAAGTGAGACGGCGATTAAAATCGACTTACGTGTGTGACGTGTTTATTTTAATTATCTTTATTTAAAAGTGATCTAAATTTATTTTAATATTACATACATGTTGTTACACTCCCTAATTACTAACCATAATAATAATTAAATAATTAAACAACTTTACATCCAAGAAACAATTACAAAATAATAAGCAAAATAATTAAATAGCAAAATATAAATAAGCAATAATAAATAATAAAGGTGGTTAGTAAGCAATATCTAACAAAATAATAAACATGATTAGAATATAAATGGGTTAGTAAATAAGAATAAACCAAATTAATCCAAATATTATAATAATAAGAAATTAACAATTTTTTAATATAGTCAACTAAAAAAACAAATATGAATAAACAATTGTTTTAATTTACAAATTATTAAATTATATTTTAATCATGAAGTTACTACAAAAAATCTAATTATTATAAGCACAATTATTTATAAACTAAAGTTATGTAAAAAAAATGTTTATAAGCATATTTACAAAAATTTGTAAGAATTATAGTAAACATACATATATAATAATTATATTAGAAAATAATATTAAAAAAAATAGGATTAGATTTGTATTAAAAAATATTTTTAGAGTTTTATGAAATTAGGGTTTATATGAGAAATAAATTTTTAGGGTTTATATAAAAAAATAGGATTTAGTTATATACAAAAATTTTCTAATTTATACATATTACAATTTAGACATAAAATATAGAAACAAAATTTGTGAAAAAAACATATTTTTTTAAAATTAAAGAAAACAGACATATTTTATTATTATTTATTTATTATTGAGAAATATACATAATATATTTAATTTTTAATATTATAATATTTAAATCAAATAAAAGGAAAGAAAAAAAAGCGGAAACTTACCTGGCTGGGGTTTGAACCCAGGCCAGCTTGATTTCCAGGAAGCACAACAACCATCAGGCTAAGCATACAATTGTGAAATATATCCAGGAACAATTCATATTATTTTTTTAATAGAATTTGAATTTGAAAACAGGCGCGAACTGGCCTTCTTCTTCCTCCCATTACCTGCGGATTTTGCAACGTTTTCTCCTACGAATATTGTTACGAGTTCTTCCACCCTGCGAAACACAAACTTCATCCAAACGGCAAAATTTCACAAAATTGATTGCACCATTGTATTGCTACTGAGTTTTTCAATCGTCCTATGTTTTTCAAATCCATTTATCATTTGAAAATCGTGAAACCCTAAAGAGGGCCGAAAACCCTAATCATGGTGAATTCTTGTTCCTGCAATGAAAATCCAATTGAACCACCCATAATCGTTCTAGAGTTCATTCTAAACATCCTACAACAATCAAAAACAGTTTAAACATGATAAATCAATGGATTCGAAAACAAAATATTCAAGGTCAAGATGAACTCGGGTTGAGCAATTGGGTGTGTATATGATGCATATGGATGATGATATATGATCAGAAGAGTCCAAGGAAGCTTGCTATGTCTTCCAAATACCTTGCAATGCTCTGAATTTGAGAACCCGAATATGACTTTTTGAAAGATTTTTGTGCTTTTGATCTTACCTTTAGGCTGCTGCAAATTCCTCTCTAGGGTTATGTTTGTGCTTAGTATATATGTGTGATGGATTTAGGTCAGAAACATTGATGTGTTGTGTGGATATTTGATCCAAAAAATATTCAAAAAGATCATTGTATAAATTTCAAATATTTGATCATGAGTGCTTGCTATTTTGGGAGAGATCACATGATTTCCTTCTCATTCTAATTCAATCAATGATTATGAATTTCTAGAAACAAAATCTTCACCCAAAAATAGATTTTTATATTTTTTATTTATTTAAAATGATTTTTATGAATTAAATCAATAATAAATAAATAAAAAATAATAATTTGGGAGAGATCACATGATTTCCTTCTCATTCTAATTCAATCAATGATTATGAATTTCTAGAAACAAAATCTTCACCCAAAAATAGATTTTTATATTTTTTATTTATTTAAAATGATTTTTATGAATTAAATCAATAATAAATAAATAAAAAATAATAATTTGGGAGAGATCACATGATTTCCTTCTCATTCTAATTCAATCAATGATTATGAATTTCTAGAAACAAAATCTTCACCCAAAAATAGATTTTTATATTTTTTTATTTATTTAAAATGATTTTTATGAATTAAATCAATAATAAATAAATAAAAAATAATAATTTGGGAGAGATCACATGATTTCCTTCTCATTCTAATTCAATCAATGATTATGAATTTCTAGAAACAAAATCTTCACCCAAAAATAGATTTTTATATTTTTTATTTATTTAAAATGATTTTTATGAATTAAATCAATAATAAATAAATAAAAAATAATGATTTGGGAGAGATCACATGATTTCCTTCTCATTCTAATTCAATCAATGATTATGAATTTCTAGAAACAAAATCTTCACCCAAAAATAGATTTTTATATTTTTTATTTATTTAAAATGATTTTTATGAATTAAATCAATAATAAATAAATAAAAAATAATAATTTGGGAGAGATCACATGATTTCCTTCTCATTCTAATTCAATCAATGATTATGAATTTCTAGAAACAAAATCTTCACCCAAAAATAGATTTTTATATTTTTTATTTATTTAAAATGATTTTTATGAATTAAATCAATAATAAATAAATAAAAAATAATAAAAATGATGAATTTTGGTCAATTGGGTCGTGCACCATGTTATGAGATGGATTGGGTCATAAATTAGGCAGCCCATTTGGAAAGAAATACTTCTAAGCCTCCATTTTCAATATAAATCATCACAAAATTGTCCAACTTTGCAAGGACACATCTCCCTCAATTTTAAAGGTATGAGGGTGTTCTTGGACTTTTTGGAAAGCTTGAAGAGTCCTCTAAACAACCCCATTGGTTTCAGGTCCATATCATTTACCAATCTCAAGTTATGCCCTTTTGAAGTTGTTGACTTTTTGTTGACTTTTGAAATGACCTATAATGTCTTAGATCGTATCTTTCAAATGAAGCATTTTTGGGCTTAACCTTCAACATCAAAGTTGTAGAGAATTCAATTTCCTTCAAAATGAGCTTTGGATGGAGACTTGGTGATGAAGCATGTGAAAGTTATGGCTGGTCAAAGTTCAGTTGACTTTTACTAAGGAAACCCTAATTTAGAAACTCCTGATTATTGATGATCTGGAATCTCCTTGATGAATCATGATCAACCCTTGATCAAATGATGAATTTTACTTCATATACTTGATGTTGGCAAAAAATCATGAAGTTTGACTTTGGTTTGACCACAGTTGACCTCAGTTTGACTTTTTAACTGCATTGACTGATTTTGACTTATCTGATCATCTGACTGAGCAAACTTTTGAGAAAAGTCTTGAAACTTGACATGGGGGTTCTTATACACATATAAGATGTTATGAAACTCACTTGAGGTATTGGAAGTCCATTTAGCCTGATTAAAGTCAAAACCCTAGTTATGGATGCCCTGCTTAGGAGGTGCATTGTCTGAGGGAATTGTCAACTCTTCTGACCAATTGTGAACTTTGTGAACCTTGTGAATCTTCATAAGATATCTTGTGATACTCATGGGAGGTATTGTGAAGCTTATGAACCTTGTGAACATCATGAAGTGGCTTTGTAGACCTCATGACCCTTAGGAAAGCTTTGTAAACATTGTGAATCTTGTGAACCTTGTGAACCTTCAAGAAGCAACCTATGGACTTCATGAACCTCATGAAAGGTCTTGTAGATGTTGAGAAGTTTGTGAACCTTGTGAACCTTCAAGAAGCAACCTATGGACTTCATGAACCTCATGAAAGGTATTGAAAGCACTGTGGGACTTGTGAACCTTGTGAACCTTCATAAAGTAGCTTGTGGACTTTATGAACTTCATGAAAGGTTATGCAAGTTGTTGGAGAACTTGTGAACCTTGTGAACCTTCTTAGAACACAAAGTCTTGTATTGTGAGGGCAAATTTTGGGGTGCAACACATATCTCAATAGAATATTGAGGAATGATCATGTCCCATGTGCTCGTGGACACAAGATCATCTCTGAACGTTCTCCCTAAGAAAGCCTTGATGAAGCTTGATACTAGGGGACTGATCTGTACTCCTAGTGATCTAGTGGTGAGAGCTTTTGATGGAACACGGCGGTCCGTGTTCGGAGAAGTGACATTGCCCATTCAGGTGGGGCCAGAAACCTTCGATGCAGTATTTTATATCATGGATATCCAGCACGCCTACAGCTGCTTGCTAGGCCGGCCCTGGATCCATTCAGCGGGAGCTGTGACCTCTATGCTACATCAAAAGCTGAAGTATGTTGTGGGTGGCAACATTGTTACTGTCTGCGGGGAGGAAGATATTATGGTGAACCATCTGTCGTCTTTTAAGTATGTGGAGGTGGACGGCGAGATCCACGAAACATTATGTCAGGCATTTGAAACTGTCAAGATCAAGGATGTATCTCCTGTGGTGAGCAAGATGCCTGAGATGACTCTCTCTTCCTTCAAGGAAGCTCAAGCTGTAGTACAGACCGGTTCAACCCAAGGCTGGGGGCAGGTGCTGGAAATCCCCAACAAACAAGATAAGTTTGGCTTGGGGTACCATCCCTCTTCTTCTGCTTCATCCTCTCAGAGCGCGCCGCGCTACAAGGGGCCGATGCTGTTCACCAAAGGGGGAGTGATATTTGAGCGCGTCAACACTGTGTCCGATGGGGAAGGAGATAGCGATTGCGATATGGACTCATGGATCCAACCGTGCAAGCCAGGCCAGAGCCTCAACAATTGGTCCATCCAGGATTTCATCCAAGTGATGCGTAAAGAGTAATGCTTTGTTTTTTCCAATTATTGTACAACCTTATGCTCTACCCAGGGCATAACGGTTTTATTGTCAAGGTCTTGATTACTTATGCATGTACATATTATCAATAAATCAAAGGGCGTTTTCTTTGCATTCAAATTTTGTGATCTCTGTTATTCTTATTTTATTTTTTGTTTTAAAAACAATAAAATGGCAATATGGTTTGTGCTAACCTGCATATCCTCTTCTTAAGCTTAACCATTTTTATTGCAGGATTCACACTATAGATGACATTGATCCTGAACCCTCTATGACTCACTTCGACTTTGATTGCCCAATATATCAAGCTGAAGAAGAGATTGATGAGGATGAAGACCTTCCGGAAGAGTTGGCCCGATTATTGAAACAAGAGGATAAGATCATTCTGCCTCATGAGGAAGTAATTGAGATTATTAATCTGGGGTATGAGGAAGTTGTCAGGAATGTCAGGATAGGGGCTGCATTGCAAAGCGACATCAAGCAAAGACTGATCGAGATGCTTCGAGAGTATAGTGACATCTTTGCTTGGTCGTATGAAGATATGCCCGGGCTCGACACTAACATAGTGGTTCATCACCTACCATTGCAAGAAGATTGTCCTCCGGTTAAGCAGAAGCTTAGAAGGACACAACCAGACATGGCCGTCAAAATCAAAGAAGAGGTCCAAAAGCAGTTGGATGCTGGATTCTTGGCCGTGACTACTTACCCTCCGTGGGTCGCCAAGATAGTACCTGTACCAAAGAAAGATAGTAAGGTGCGAATGTGCGTTGATTATCAGGATTTGAATAAGGCAAGCCCTAAAGACGATTTCCCGCTCCCTCATATTGACGTATTGATCGACAATACTGCTCAGTTTTTCGTGTTTTTGTTCATGGATGGCTTCTCCGGCTATAACCAAATCAAGATGGCGCCGAAAGACATGGAGAAAACCACGTTCATTACACCATGGGGGACGTTCTGCTACAAAGTAATGCCTTTCGGTCTGAAGAACGCAGGGGCAACTTACCAGCGGGCGATGGTCACTTTGTTTCATGACATGATTCATCATGAGATTGAAGTCTATGTTGATGACATGATAGCGAAGTCCCAAACGGAAGAGGGACATCTGGTCAATTTGATGAAGCTATTTGAGAGGCTTAGGAAGTTCAGGTTGAGGCTGAATCCTAACAAATGTACTTTCAGAGTACGGTCTGGAAAACTACTGGGGTTTATCGTGAGCGAAAAAGACATTGAGGTCGATCCTGCAAAGATAAAAGCAATTCAAGATATGCCAGCGCCTAAAACTGAAAAATAAGTTCGTGGTTTCCTGGGGAGATTGAACTACATTGCTCGGTTCATATCTCAACTCACAGCCACATGCGAACCAATGTTCAAGCTGTTGAAAAAAGATCAGGCGATTGTTTGGAATGAGGATTGCCAGAAGGCATTCGACAAAATAAAACAGTATTTGCAGGAACCTCCCATTTTGATACCCCTAGTGGCCGGAAGACCTTTAATCATGTATTTGACGGTTCTTGAGAATAGCATGGGTTGCATTCTCGGTCAGCACGATGAGACTGGCAGAAAGGAGCATGCCATATATTATCTGAGTAAAAAGTTCACAGATTATGAGTCCCGTTACTCAATGCTAGAGAAAACGTGTTGCGCACTCGCGTGAGCTGCCAAACGTTTAAGACAGTATATGCTCAATCACACGACCATGCTAATTTCGAAGATGGATCCGATCTAGTACGTCTTCGAAAAGCAATCGCTTTCGAGCAGAATTGCCAGGTGGAAAATGGTACTGACGGAGTATGATATTCAATATGTTTCCCAGAAGCCCATCAAGGGAAGTGTTTTGTCTGAGTACCTTGCCGAGCAGCCTATCGAGGACTATCAGCCGATGAAATTCGAGTTTCCCAATGAAGATATTATGTTCCTCAAGATGAAGGACTATGATGAACCACTGCCCGATGAAGGACCAGAGCTTGGCTCCCAGTGGAAGTTGATATTCGACGGTGCAGTTAATTCTTATGGAAGTGGAATTGGGGCAATCATTACGACTCCCCAGGGATCCCACATCCCATTCACTGCCAGATTAACTTTTCCGGTCACCAACAATGAAGCAGAATATGAGGCATGCATCATGGGTTTAGAAGAAGCCATTGATTTGAGAATCAAAAACCTAGATGTATACGGTGACTCAGCACTCGTTGTTAACCAGATCAAAGGGGAGTGGGAGACTAGACAATCGAATTTGGTCCCTTACATGAATTACGCGAGAAGGCTGCTGCCATTCTTCGATCGAGTGGAATTCCACTACGTGTCGAGAGCAGAGAACCAGATGGCCGACGCTCTGGCAACCTTGTCCTCCATGTACAAGGTCAACTTTTGGAATGAAGCTCCCAGAATTGTCATCTCTCATCTTGACAGACCTGCATTTGTATTTGCAATTGAGGAGGCCACCGATGGCAAGCCGTGGTTCTATGATATCCAGAACTTCCTTAAGACCAAAGAGTATCCGGTGGGGGCGTCGACCCAGGATAAGAAGACTCTTAGGAGGTTGTCTGGCAATTTCTACCTCAACCCGGATGGGGTTCTCTAGAAGAGGAATCATGATCTAGTGCTACTCAGATGTGTGGACGAAAAAGAAGCTAGCTTGCTTATGGAAGAGGTCCATGAAAGCACATTTGGTACGCACGCCGGCGGACATGCCATGACTCGGAAGATATTACGAGTAGGGTATTACTGGCTGACGATGGAGTCAGATTATTTCAAATTCGCGAAGAGATGTCACAAATGCCAGATCTATGCAGACAAAATCCATGTACCATCGTTCCCGTTGAACGTCATGTCATCCCCGTGGCCGTTTTCCATGTGGGGTATCGATATGATCGGAAAGATCAAGCCCACTGCATCTAATGGACACCGCTTCATTTTGGTAGCCATCAACTACTTCACCAAGTGGGTGGAGGCAGCCTCATACGCTAATGTGACCAAACAAGTGGTAGCTAGATTCATAAAGAAGGACATCATCTGCAGATATGGAATTCCCGAGCAAACCATTACTGACAATGGTTCAAATTTGAACAACAAGATGATGAAGGAGTTATGCCAGAACTTCAAGATTGAACATCACAACTCATCACCCTATCGGTCGAAGATGAATGGCGCTGTCAAAGCGGCCAACAAAAATATCAAGAAGATAGTGCAAAAGATGGTTGTCACATACAAAGATTGGCATGAGATGTTTCCTTTTGCTCTGCACGGTTATCGTACGACGATACGCACATCAACCGGGGCAACTCTTTTCTCACTAGTATACGGTATGGAAGTTGTCCTACTGCTAGAGGTTGAGATTCCTTCTTTAAGAGTTCTGGTCGACGTGAAACTCGATGAGGCAGAATGGATAAAGAATAGACTGAATCATCTGAGCCTGATAGATGAGAAGAGGTTAGCATTCATCACATACGGTCGTTTGTACCAAAGCTGAATGAAGAGAGCTTATGATAAGAAGGTGCGTCCTAGAAGCTTTCAGACGGGCGATCTTGTGTTGAAAAAGATTCTCCCACCATATTCCGATCATAGGGGCAAATGGACTCCCAACTACGAAGGTCCATATATCGTCAGGAAGGTCTTCTCGGGAGGAGACTTACTGTTATCCACGATGGATGGCGAAGATTTCGCATCCCCTATGAACGTAGACGCAGTTAAAAAATACTTTGCTTAAAATGACCCGCTGGAAAGAAAAAAATATCCAGGCAAAAATGGGGCATCCCGGCGAACCAGAAAAATAAAAGGTTCGGGCAAAAATTAGGGATATAAATGAAAAAATGTACACCCGCAAAGTCGAAAACTGAAAGGGCGGCTTTGGCAAAAAAGGGTATCCCTGTGAATCGAAAACCCGAAAGGGCGGTTCAGGCAAAAGTTAGGGATTAAAGAAGCAAATGACTGCGGTCCACGTGTGAACTTTCATTGCTTAGTGGTTTGGGGATACCTGAGGGCCGTTTATCCAAATCAATCTCTTCTGAAGATGAAGCGTCAGAGAAGTATCAAAGTCGAGTGGGTCCTAGAGGGATCAACTTATGGTGTTCGTCTATGCCGCATTGCCGACATTTGTGTATATTGTTGTTGTATATTTCTGTATATATTTGTACAACTTCCTCATTTTAGGAGCTTGCATCTGTTGTAAAACATTTTGCCTATTTACAGGCTTGTTTATCAATAAACATATACTATTCAGTATTTTGTTTGCTTGGTGGTTGTTTTAGCTTTTATCTGTTTTGTTTGCGGAAAAATGCCCGATGTTTTTGTTAAAATGCACATACATAAACCTGCTGGCCTAGGCCAATAATTGTCAAAACATTGAATTACCTGAACATTGTCATAGATGATAACCTTGATAGGTCCCTTTGTGAAGGGTATCTTGTTTGTTTGTTCACTTTGTTGCAGGGTCGTCACCCTCCAAGCAGTGTGCCAAGATGCATCCTAGGCAGGATCATCATATCCCCAGCTGAGTCATGCGCAAGGTGTACCCTCGTCCCCAGCAGTGGGTCAACATGCAATTTCCTCATAGCAGATTGTCTGTAAGCTTTCAGCTCTCAATAGTTCAGATTGAAGTCTCTAGCAGAGTTGAGTTCTCCACAGAGTTGTGTTCTCCTTGGCAGGTAAGATTTATTCCAACGGCTGGTCGTCTATCCTCGGCCGAATTTTCAATTCCCTCAAGATAGCCGAATCCTTGAAGATCATTCAAGCCATTGTTTGTCTTCTCCAGCCGATGGGGGTGTTTGAATAGCTGTCGATATACTTCCCCATCGGAGTCCGTATCTCTAGGAAGATTCTATCTGCAAAGGCCGTGCAGTTTATTTCTGCGGTTGATATCTTTTCCTCAACAGTTTGTGGTTCGTATACTCAGTTGAGCAAGTACAGTTTCTCGTAGAACTTTGTTTCCCAGCGGAAAGTCGTCTGAGGTTCGTTTCCCCAGGTTAGGTCCAATTAAATTAGTGTGGTTCACATCCTCAGCAGGATGATTCCTTCTCCCCCATCAGGATGGTTCCTTCTCCTTGACAGGAGGGTTTTCCCTTCAGCATTTATTTTGCTGATTTGGTTCCGTAGCATTTTGGCATGATTGCATAATATCTACCCTAAACGCGTAACATTTCCACCCCGTGTGGAACATTACGCCATTGTCAAACATATGCATGTGAAACATGAGCTAGGTGTGTACCGTTCTTGGGTACAGGTGTTCCTCGCAAGAGTTATTCGGTTAAGTTTTCCAAAATCCCTATAGCAGAGTTGTGAAGTTAAAAGTTCTTCCCTATCCCTCAGGGTAGTATGGTTGAAGCTCCTCCTTGCAAGGGTTTGACGCCGATGTTAGTGGCTATCCAATTCAGATGATGTGTTTATGGATATTTGACGGAGATGTCAAAAGTTTGCTAAAGGTGGTGATTCTTCATTTTATATGACGGTGATGTCAAGAGGTGATCAGAGAAGATTGCTCAACAGTGATGTCAGAGATGTATCAACTTCATGTGGCAGTGATGTCAGTAATTGGTTACCAAGGGTGATTGGTGGCGAGATCAGGTATGTTATCCTCGGCAGAGGATTGACGGTGATGTCAGATGATTTCCTCCATTTGATTAGTAAATCTTGATGGTGAGGTCAGGTGTGTATCAAATATGTGATTGTCCGACGACAAAGTCAGATGCTCCATCTTGACGGTGAGGTCAGGTGTTTATCAGATATTTGATTGTCTGACGACAAAGTCAGGCGCTCAATCTTGACGGTGAGGTCAGACGTTTCCCGATAGTATGATGATCCAGCAGTGATGTTGGAATGTTATCGACGAAGATATGACGGTGAGGTCAGGCGTTTCTGGGTGATATGATTATCCGGCGGTGATGTTGGAATGTTATCAACGAAGATGTGACGGTGAAGTCAAATGTTTCTTGTGTTTATCCAGCGGTGATGTTGGAATAATACCGACAAAGATATGACGGTGAGGTCAGGTGTTTCTTGTTGGTAAGGTTGTCCGGTGATGACATTGGAATATTAGCAATAGAGTCATGACGGTGACGTCAAATGTTTACCTAGATTGTGGTTCTCCACTTGTTTGGCGGCGATTTCAGTAGTTGTTGAACAACTTTATGGAGGCCTGATGGTGAGGTCAGAAATGGTGTCCCCAACAGATGATTGACGGTGAGGTCAGCTTTTTCCTTTCGGCTTGAGGTCGATACTTGACGGTGATGTCAGATGGGTCCTTTCGACTTGAGGTCGATACTTGACGGAGTTACCTAAGGAAGTTCTCCAGAATCCCCAGCGGAGTCAGAAATTTCCCTTAGACTTGATGACGAAGTCCGGCAGCGACGCCACAAATGTTTTACAGACTTGATGACAAAGTCTGACAGCGACGACGATTTTCTCCCAGACTTGATGACGAAGTCAGACTACGATGTCTACAGAAACTTTCTTCCCGACTTGATGACGAAGTTCGACAGAAGATGTTTTCCTTCTAGACTTGATGACGAAGTCAGACTACGATGTCTACAAATTTTTTTTCCTGACTTGATGACGAAGTTCAATATAAATTTTCTTTCGACTTGATGACGAAGTCCGGCAGTGATGCCAAACGTTCTTCTAGACTTGATGATGAAGTCCAACAATGACTTGATGACGAAGTCCGACAAAAATTTTCTTCCAGACTTGATGATGAAGCCCGACAGTAATGTCAAAGTTCCTTACCGACTTGATGAGGAAGTCCGGTGGTAATGCTAAGTAATCCTTCCAATTGACGCAGAGTGCCCAACGGTAAAATCAGTTATCTTTATCAGTCACTGATGAATTAGTGGTTTCGTCCCAACTTGATGACGAAGTTGGACGAATATTTGAAGTAGTAATTCACCAGCCAGTTGCCGTGCAATTGTCATTTCAGTCTCCGGAGAGTTTTACCAATCAAAGTACCGTTTGCTTGTGCGGTTGGCAAATTTCCAGGTTTATTGGTATTCAACCGTCTTTTACCTTGATTGTTTGAGAGTCGTTCGCTTCTTACCCAGTCAGGTCCAAGCTGTTTGAATAGGGGCAGCTGTTGCACCCCAAAATTTGCCTAACCTTTTTCTTTACCTAGCTTATGTTTCATTGCATTCATTGTAGCATTAGCATTAGCATTTGCATACCATCACTCATATGCAGGGGATTGAGAGATTTATGCTTAGCAAGGAAGGGCTACCACCATGTTATAAGGTTATTCAAGAGTCTTCACTCAAGTATTCAAGGGTTGATATCCTCATCAAAGAAGTCAGAGATCTCCAGAGAAGTGGCTGAAGCCAAATGTGCATATTTCCTAACTTGATGGTTATGGGAGATCATCAGATGATTTTGAATTCATGGATATGGATGTCAAGCATTGAGAGAGCTCATGGGATGGCTTGAAATTCATTATGAAGCTTGGGTAAGTCATTATGCAAGGTACAAGAGGCTGCAATCTAGATTGGTGCAATTAGGGTTTCCATCTGGTCAACCCTAAGTCAACAGGTGAATTGAAAGAGGTTGAGACCTAATTTCAAGGCCATGTTATCATGGAGTGATGTGTTGAGACACCTAAGGGATGATTCCAAGACCAACTCATCAAGGATCAAGAGTGTGAGAAGTTCCTAGGCTAGGGTTTCTAAGCTTGATAGTGTAAAATCCCCTAGTTTAATGCCTAACTTCAAGACCACATAAAACAAGATTAAAGTTTCACCTCATCTTGACCTCAACATGAAACATGTAGAGCATGTTCATAGCTTTAATTAGAGTACTAGAAGTCCTTGATAGGGTTTATAGAACTCAAGTTATGAAGCAGACAAGTTACAGGTCATCAGATGAATGTGATTTTGGTACTTGAAAGTCAACCAACTCCCATGCCACTTTTTACCTAGAAGGAAGCTTCTCCTCAAGTTCAAGTGAACATGAATGTTGTTCCTTATCATCTTATCTTTCCAAAGAGTACTAGAAGTCCTTTATTGGATTTGTAGAACTCAAGATATGGAGCTTGCAAGGCAAGGGCATTTTGGGAAAGTAAGATTATAAGTCACTTTTGGTTATAGGTCCATTTCACCACTTTGCATACCTCAAATGCAAATTTGTCCAACTTGAAAGTTGCTCAAAATGGGGTTATTTATTCAATCAAACACCAAGGATTCATTGATATAGATTAGATTGAGGATTGTTTGAAGAAAATTTCATAAAAAGGAACTTTAAAGGCATTTAAAGTCAAAAATTCAATTTAATTCAAAATAAATCATTTCAAGGCATATGAGTGCATTTTTTGAGTCACCAATGCATTCTAAGAACAATGCAATTACCACATTTGAGAATTGAAGTCATTTACATGTTCTTTCCTCATGTTTCTTAAGCTTGAAGAAACAAAATATAAATAAACCATTGATGCATTTCCAAGGCTTCAATCTCAGCCATCCACACTCCTTACATCACCAGCAAGCAAAATGGATCAATTTGGAAGTGAATTAGCTCTGTTTTCGTGAAGTTCAAAAAGAAAAAAAGTGAAGAAAACTGAATTTCCAATTGGGCTGCTTGGACCTCCATTGGGCCTGAAATGTATCCAAACATGTTCTATATAAGTTCTGGATCATTTTCAGATGAAGGTTGGATGGTTTTGGTGCAAGAAAAGGTAAGAAGCAGTTAGAAAAAGTGAGCTTGAGGGTGAAAATCGAGTTCCAAGATTCAGGCCTCTTTAAGCAAATTCGAGTATCAAGAAAGCTTCATCATCAATCATAGAGTGTTTCTGGATTGATCTGAGCAAGTTTCATCACAAGATCGTGCCTCTGTTGAAGCTTCTTTATAGGTTTTTTTCTTTCCATTTTTCACTTAAATTAAGAGGAAGTAGAACCTATTATGCATGTTGTTAGGATCCCTGAGACTCCTAGTTGGATTTAGGTTAGAATTGGAAGTTGTTCGTTAGAATTTTTGCTATGACACAAGATTAAGATTGATTCGGTTTAAGCTATTCCTAGGTTAGAATTGAGTTTTAATCATGGATTAAGGATGTACATAGCATGAGGATTCGATTAGTGTAAAGAAATCTGGATTTGGTGATACTTGTTAGCAGAGCACAAGAATGAGATGGATTCGGTTTGGATGATTCCTTGGATGAAAGTGAATTTTAATCTCGGATCATTGATCAGCATAGTGAGACGAAGAGATTGATACCAAATTTGTAGGGTTTCATTGAGTTTTATGGCAGAGCACGGTGGCGTCCCACCGGAGAAGACGACCAGAGTCTTCTCCGGCCACCACTGTGCGTTCCCTCCGTTTCTCAGGTTTGAAATGAAGAAGACGATCTGATGACCGTCCGATCTTGAGACTTTCTTGACTTAGTATCCTCATCCCAGGGCTGTGAATGAGTTTCAGCTTTATTGACCATTGACTGTTGACGTTGCTAGATAGCGTGCGTTAGATCATATTACTAGAATACTGAACGCGCGTGATTAAGACGTACCGTGGTGCAACTTTGACTGAAGCGCATGTGATCATGTTTAATCCCTGATGGACTTGGGCTGCAATTGATACGCGCACCCCCCTTTCTGGGCCCAATGCCATTTTGAAGTAGTTTTTCTTGCTATTCAACACGCCAGTTTATTTATTTCCATTTCATTTTCTTTATTTTTTATGTTTTATTGCATGATCATTTTAATTCAGGAAAAATAGTAAAGAATGCCAATAAATGCTGAAAAAAATCATGAACATGAATTGAGATGTCTTTTAATTTTTTGTATTTTTTAATTCCATTTTTGGTTCATTTTTCATTTAATTGCATATTTTCCTTTTAAATAGCCATTTAATAAATGTGAAAATTATATGTTCATCTTGTAGAATTTATATCTTGATAGATATTTGGATTGAATTCCTGATTTTTGTGTACTTATTATTGATGCATTAAGTAGCTTTGTAGTATTTTTCTCTGATTTTTAGGAGCTGTTTGGATAGGCTTTAGAATGAATCTTTAGGACCCTTCCCATTTACACCTTCCATAGCACACCTTAGGATGCTGCTCTCTGTTAATGCCCTTAGGATTAGAATTTTGATCCAAGATTTTAGCCCTAGAATCTTAAGACCTTAAGTGATATTTAGCATTTTGCTTAGATGTTTTAGGAGTGATTTCCTATTTTTCTTAGATTTTACCTTATGGCTGATGTTAGGGTGTTCCCAATTTAGCATTCCACCTAGTTTTGCCTTTAAGTGAACTTTTAGCAAATCTTAAGCACTCAATCATTACATGAACCCTTAGTACCTAGGTTGATACCTTTGTAAGGTAGTTTTCAAGCTTTCAATAAGGCATTAGCTCCCTTAGGATGGACTTCTTTTAGGGTTTATTTATTGTGGTTTCTTTAGAAGCTTTAGATGTTTGATTTTCTTCCTTCCCCATTCCTTATCCTATGATTTAGGGTTCCTTTGTGGGAGCCTAGTCCTTCCTTTGGAAGGACTAAAGGCATACCATGAATGGTAAAACCTTTGAGGATACAATCTTTGAGATGATTGGTTGAGTGCCATGGTGAATACCTTTGGTATACACCATGTTTCCCATCATCCTTTCAAGCTCTGTCCATTGATCTGAGGATCTCTCTTGTGAGAGCCCGGACTTCCCTTTGGGAAGTCTAATATGCATTCCATAAAGAGATTGAGCCTCAGAGGACTCTTGTGTTGATACACAATGAACCTAAAACCCTAGTTGTTTATTAGGTTCCACCTTTCAAGCTCTGTCCATTGATCTGAGGATCTCTCTTGTGAGAGCCTGGACTTCCCTTTTGGAAGTCTAATGTGCATTCCATAAAGAGATTGAGCCTCAGAGGACTCTTGTGTTGATACACAATGAACCTGAAACCCTAGTTGTTTATTAGGTTCCACCTTTCAAGATCTATCCATTGATCTGAGGATCTCTCTTGTGAGAGCCTGGACTTCCCTTTGAGAAGTCTAAAGTGCATTCCATAAAGAGGTTGAGCCTCAGAGGGCTCTTGTGTTGATACACAATGAACCAGATACCTTAGATTGACATCTAGGTTCTACCATTCTCATCTAAACCTGATGTAGCCTTGGGATGATTTCCTTGCTGCTCTTCTTGGTTGCCTCTCCCCTGATGGAGTGTTTTCTTCTTGCTTACCTGATGGACTGCTTGATTGCTTGCCTGATTGCTGTGATGCATTAGGATAGAGTTGCATGAGTAGAGACTCTTGTTTAGGTGCATGATTGCATTAAAGGTTGAGCTAGTCTCCCTTTGCTTGATTGTTTCTTTTCTTTTTATCATGATTGCATTTAAAGGTTGAGGTGATCCTCCCTTTGCTTGGTTGTTTATCTGCTTTCATACTTGCCCTTGCTTGTTTGCATTGAAGGTTGAGGTGATACTCCCTTGCTTGTGTGTTTCTTTTTCTTCTATGCTTGTCATGTTTGCATTAGAAGTTGAGGCTTCCTCCTTCTACTTGTGGTGATGCATTGCATATCCATACATGTTCTTATTTCAGTAGCTTGATATCTGTACTCATCTACTTAATAATTTTTGCTGTTTCTGTTGTTTCCCTTTAACATGTTCCCTTAGGGATCTCACTTCCTTTGATAAGGATAGTGATGATAGACATTAGGATGAATCCATGCATGATAACATATAGGGTAGATTTCCCCTTCAAACTTAACACTAGGACCATATTGTATGATAACAATAGGACGCTTGATAGTTTCCCCTGTAGAGTCCTTCTTCCCTTTTCTCATCTCCAAACAACAGTAAAACACATAATAAAGGCAAGTTTGTACAGTACGTTACGAGCCTTAAGCCAATTAGGAAATGGTTGTTGGAGGGTTTCCTTTCAGTAATCAGGATGTTTAGTGTGGTACCCTTTGGGTGACATGCGACGCATTCACTCATAAGTCATAGTCTCTAGTGCAGTACGAATTACAAACCTTCATAAAAAACACTTCTTCTCGTAAAAGACTCAAAAATAAACATCAAACTTCTTTTTGCCCTTTGGGTCTCTCTTAATTCAGAAAACCTTTTCAGTTGAAAATAGTGTTGTTAAGCTTCGGTTCTACCGCAAACAGGCATTGTCTCTAACTACTGGAACTGTAGTTTAACTTTACTCGAGTAAAGACGCGTGAATCAACCTGTATTCCATTTTATCCCAAACTACGTTCGCTCTGATCTTTCATACCAGATGAAAGTATGTAGGCACAAGACGTGATGTCTTGGCGAGAAAATTCCCCCCGCAGTTTGCCGAACTACGTTGACTCTGACTTTCCCATTGCACGAGGGAATACGTAGGCACAGAGCTGCGACGCTCTGTCGAGTCCTTTTTTTCTTTTGAACCAGCCTTGATAGGTAGATAGATAAATAACCCGTCAGATAAACAAACAAGTGTGGATCCCGTTGAGTACAACGGACGTGAGGGGTGCTAATACCTTCCCCTTGCGTAACCGACTTCCGAACCCCGAGATTTGGTTGCGATGACCGATCTTATCCCTTTTCGCTAGGTTTTTACTGATCGTTTCCTTTCCCTCCTTTGGGATAAATAACGATAGGTGGCGACTCTTTTGTCCTTGCCGACACCTTTTTTCGCAGTAGCGACATTCAACATGTGCAATTTTCCAATCACTCCCAACTAGGGCTGGCAATGAACCGAACCAACTCGAAAATAGTTCGAAATTCGATTCGACAATTAGATCGTTGAACTAGGTTCATGAACCTAATGAGTTGAGTATGAGCGAAAAATTAAGTTCGTTAACTAAATGAGCTGAACTTGAACTCTACATAGTTCGACTCGTTAGGTTCATGAGTTAACTCGATTACATATGAGAATAATTATACTGTCTTTAAGATTAGGTTTAAATATTTAATCTAAATCTTAGACAAATTTAATCTTCAACTTAGTAGTTTTTGAATTAGACTCTCAAATGTATCTCTTGAAAGTTGTGTAAGTTTTGAATTAGTAGATTTCGAAGATAAAGTTAAATTTCAATATGATAATTTTTATTTTATTTTAATATTTTATTTTAAAAAAAATATATTTATTTAAAATGTCAAATATACTAAAATATATATATATATATTAAAAAAAATAGTTTTTAAGCCCGTGAATCATGTGAGCTGATCCTAATGAGTTGAACCAAACTGTTCGTGAACTTATAACAAGTCGAGTTTGAACTTAAAAAAAAGTTTGTGTTGAACTCGAACTCGAACTCGAACTCGAAACAATTCATAACGAGTCGAGTTTGAGCTTAAAAAAAAGTTCGTGTTGAACTCGAACTCGAACTCGAACTCGAAAAATTCTTAATGAGTCGAGCCGAGCTGAGGTGAGTTCGACTCGACTCGACTCATTTCCAGCCCTACTCCCAACCATTGATTTCACTTGATCATATTTGGAAGGATCTAGAATTGTTTCAACTTTTACCATTTCCTTCCAAATTTCAAACTCTCCATTCCTAATTCCACTCCTAATTTCCATTCCAAATGTTAATCCTCATTCCAAACCATAATTTGACTTCAAATCTAGAGCTTATTTCAGTGAATTTGTTCCAAACCTTAAAGGATAACCCTTCATTTTCATATTTCACACTCATTCTTGAGAATTTGCTCTCAATTTTCTATCCATTTTTTCACTCCCAAAACCTCCATTAAAGCTTTCCCACTTGAGTTCTTTGATTCTTCATTAGAATCATTAAATTCTAGAGCTAAACCTCCATTATTCATCTCCATTATCTTGAATCATCATTCAATTTTCGTTTGGTTTTGGATATGAATTTGGAAGCTAGATTGGAAGTGCTTTTTGGATCATTTTTGCTTGATCTTGCTTTATCTTCATTTCTACCACAAGGAAGTTCTTGAATCTTGAAGAATCTCTGGGTTTCTTGCTTGGATCTACTAATTTCAAGCAAATCAACACCCACCAAGGAAAATCTCAGCTTTGAAGGTTGGCAATTCTAGATCTAATTCTGTTTTGAGCTTATTTAAATAATCACAATGTAGATCCATGGGTTTTGCTGCTTTTTGATTCATTTTGTTGATTTGAATCATGGTGGTTTGTGATTTCAATGTTTGATTATGTTTACATGTTGATTGATCACTATTTCTTGATGTTAATTTCGTGCTTGATTGATAATGTTCATATGGATGATTGGATAAGCTGTTGGTTGTTGAAAACTGATTTTAAAAGCTGATTTTCTACTTTTGGTTCAGTGGTAACCGATTACCTTATATAGAGTAACCGGTTACTCAATGCAAATTTCACGTTTTCAGTTGTTTTCCAATAGAGTAACTGGTTACCACTGAGGCAGAATGTGATTTTCTTGCATTTCCTTGCTTGTTTGGCATCCTTTCCACAGGTTAACTTCATGGAGTGATATGATGCATTTATGTGAATTGTTTTGGACATATTTCATCGTTCTTAAATGTTTGATCTTGATTCATCGACACGTAACTTTTGGTTTCCGTTTGAACGCATAACATGTTGATGTTGCTTGATTGTTGAATGATCATTTGCTTTGCTTGCTTGTGGCATGATTATTTGATTTTCATTGAATGTTTGTTACTGGATATTGTGATGCATGATCGCATTTATTTCCGTTTCCGCTTTGTGGCATGTTTGTTTGATCGGTTGATTGTCCAATTTAATTTGAAAAGAACATGTTGATCTTGATGTTTCTTGTTGATGCATTGTTGTTGATCGATTATGTGTGAGTGTCGAAGCATGTCCATGATTGCATGATATCTACCCATGATTGGTGTTTTTTCTTGATTAGTTGCATTCAAACTTGCTTGCTGCCCTGCTTTTCATAGCTGTTCTTTTTCTGAACTTGCATGCTGTCTTTGCTTTGCTTGCTTGTTGCCTGGCTTTTACACTTGTTTTTGTGATGAAACATGTGCTGTTATATTTTGTCTTGATTGTGTGGTAAATTTTATTACTGTCTTGTGCAGGAGGCGCTGTTGTAGCTGCTGTTTTTGTCTTGTTTTCTAGCTTTTTTCCTTGTCTTTGCATGCTCCCTTAGGTTTCTTATTCCAATTTAATTTCTGATTAAATATGGAGTTAGATAGACATTAGGAGTTTAATTCATGCAAGATAACAAGTAGGCTAGTCCCTTGTAACTTTAACCCTAGGTCCATCTCTTGCATGCTAACATTATGATAGAATCACCTTTCGCATCCCAACTTTAGGACCATTTTGTATGACAACGTTAGGACTGAGTTTCCCTTAGACCTTCCGTGCGTCTGTCTTCTCATCTCAAAACATGTTCTAACTCATTTAATAAATATGATGAATGTTGTACACTACGAGCCTTAAGTACGTGGGAAATGATGAGTGGGGGGTTTCTCCTCACTTGTCTAGAGTGTTTAATGTATGACCTTTGGGCGATATGTGACGCATTCGCTCCTATGTCATAGTCTTTAGTGCAACGTGAATCACAAAGTAAACTAATTCATTTCACTAAAACTCACAAGCAAAACTCAAACCTTTTATCCTTCGGGATCGATTCTTCAAACTTCATTTTCAGAAAAGAGTATGTTACTTTTTCGTTCTACCGCAAACAGGCGTCGTCCCTAACTGCTGGAATGGGAACGTAACGTCGCTCATAAAAAAACTTAACCAGCCTGTGGTTTCGTTGACCCGAACTATGTTTGCTCTGATTTCTCATACCAAGCGAGGATACGTAGGCACAAGACGACAATGTCTTGGCGAGCAACCTTCCCCTATCACCCATAGTTTTCTGAACTACGATGACTCTGACTTTCCCATTGCACGAGGGAATACGTAGGCATAGGGCGGCGATGTCCTATCGAGTCTCTTTTTTTATTTATTTTATTCTCGTTTCCGTTTAGCTTTAGCTTATAGATAAACACACCCTTTGATTAGACAATAAGCGCGGATCCCGTTGAGTACAACGGACGTGAAGGATGCTAATACCTTCCCCTTACGTAACCGACTCCCAAACCCAAGATTTGGTTGCGATGACCTTGTATTTTCCTGTTCTTTAGGTTTTCTTCTATCATTTCTTTTCCATCTCTTTGGGATAAATAATGTTTGGTGGCGACTCTTTTGTTTTTTCGCCGGGTGTTTTTCGCAGTTGTGACAACTGGCGACTCTGCTGGGGGCAAGTTTCCCTATGCGAGTCAATCCTAGCACTTGTCTGTTTTATGTCTTTGGGTGTTTACTTTTGTGCATTTATTTGCTTTATATACATTACCTGTTATGTATTATTGCATTTGCATTTTATTGTTATATTATGATGTTGTTGCTGTGCTGTTGGATGGGTTGTTCCATGAGAGATAAGCCTAATACCCAGGCTTGAGTATACACCTAGTATTAGTGTGGAGAGTAGTGAGGGCTTGCATGTTTGGCATGCAAGAGCCCTCATGAAATTCGCGTCCAGACGAGGTTTTCTTTGAAGACATCCTTGTTAGAACACAGTTTGGTGTTTCTTATATCTCTATGTTTTGATGATAACTATTATGGAATTTTGTATTAAGAAAATATATACTCTAAAATTTTTTCAAGTATTATTGTTTCAGGTATTAAATTGAATACTCTTAAAGAAGCAAAATACATAAGTACAAGCAACCACGCAAGGCTCTGAAGCATCAGATGCAAGACAATCAGAAGATTCTGAAGCGCTGCCAGAAGAATCTGAAGCAGAAGCTGCAGAATAATCTGAAGCGTATCTGAAAGAATTATATGAAGAGTTGAAAGCTTTGATCAAATCAGACTCTGAAGTTCATTTCATTGCAAGAACAGAGGCTCTGATAATCAGACTCTAATCATATTAATATTCACACTCAAAGCACATACTGCTGCATACTCTGATGAAGACTCTGATCAAGATTGAGACTCTGATATATCAAGTTCTGATCATTTATCAAGCTCTGATCATCTCAAACATTTAGCTCTGATCATCTCAAGCATTTCATTCCTTTTAAGCTTGTTACAAGATCTGAAGTGCAGATTATGAAGACTTCATCCTGAAGGAAGCTTGTTGAAGGAGGTGTAAACCTGATTGGACGTGGTGCTACTTCCAAAGTAACCAACGACTATTTTGTCCAATGAAGAGACGTGGTGCAAATCCCAAAGCTTCTACAACCATACTTTTACTGCAAAAAACATGTCTCTGCGCATACCTTTTGGTGATGAAAAGTCTTATATTTCAAATATATTACTCAGTTGCACATTACTCAAAGTAAATTGAAAAAGCTATAAAAGGAGAACTTCTACAACATTTAGATGTTGCGAGTTCATTCAGAAAGAAATATTCATACATACGTTTGAAGCATCAAAGTGAAATCTCTCTAAGTTCATATACTTTTGTTCTTTCATAAAACTGTATAGTTTTATTTGTACTTAATCTTAAGTGTAAATATCACAGTTGTGATACAGCTTATTAGAAGCATTTAAACACTTGTTTAGTTTACATTAATTTGTAAGAAGTTCCTTGAGAAGACCAAGGTGTGGTCAGTAGTTCTTGAGAAGACTAAGACAGTTGTTCTTAGTGCTTACTATTGTAATCAGTTGATTAATAGTGGATTAAGTCCTTGTGGAGAAAGGCAAATCATCTTTGGTAAGGTGGACTGAAGTAGCTGAGTTCAACGAACCAGGATAAAAATCTTGAGTTGTTTTTATTGCCATATTTCTTAAAACTCTTATTCACCCCCCCTCTAAGTGTTTTTCTCACCTTCAATCCTATCCTGAGCATTTAGGGCAGTTGAGGGGGTGTTGAATTAGAAAACTAACGACTCTGGAGACCGTTCATTGGGAAGTCAGTTTGAGACCTCCTCGACTCACCAAGATGCCAAACCTGAAATGGTGAACGTATAATTGTTTCTCGACCTGAGAGTCTGTGATACTGATGACCTGCATAGGATATCGTACTGTTCAAGACTAGGACCCGCATGTGAGAGGAAAAGGTTTTGTAGGAAAACTTTGACCTTCAACCAACTCGGTTTTCTGGTTTTCTTGTCAGAGCAGACCTTTGACCTTGGATATTATGGTTGCTGTTAGTATTTCTAGGTTTCCTTATCAGAGCAGAGTTCTGATTCAGTCAACGATGCAACAACAATTTTGAGCATATGTTTGCATTTGCATAATCATCTTGCATTTAACATTACATGCCTGTGTGTTTTACAGGTTCTCGTCTTTCCCTTGATTCTGGTCTTGGTTTTCTATAGATATGGAAACTGAGAAAAAGAAGACGACTTTGTACAAATTTCCGACGCCTGAGTTAGGACCTTTATTTGGTCTGATTTCCATGGCTGATCCGGGAGTTCTTGAGGTATTCAAAAAGGATTATGGGAGGATCTTGAGCCTCTTTTGGAAAGTCACGAGGTACAAGTAGGGAGCCATTCTCACTTTATTGCAATTTTATGATCCGCCGCTGTGATGTTTCACCTTCCCAGATTATGTGTTGGTTCCGACTTTGGAGGGGTTCACTTTCATCTTAGGTGTTCCGTTCTGAGATGAGGTGCCATTCTGTGGTTCAGAAGAAGAACCCGATTTCGAGAAGTTAGTCGCTGCTCTTTTTTTGAGCGCATCCTAGTTGGTTGATCGTGTTGTCAGCAGGAATGGAGTTTCCGACTTTACTTTATCTTTCTTGGTGGATACAATCCGGAAGTATGCCAAAGAAGGTTGTTGGGTGGTTTTCAGTGCTATCTTGGCTTTGTGCATCTACAACATCGTGATGTTTCCCAACATACTGAACTTTGTTGATTTGGACGCTTTTTGTATTTTCGCTTCCAGGAATCTCGTACCTACTCTCCTAGTAGATTTGTATCATTTAGTACACTACAAGAACGAGAGGAGAAGAGGGAAGACCATTTCTTGTTATACACCGCTTTTTCACAAGTGGTTTATCGATCACCTTTCTCGCGCCAGAGCTTTTGTTAATATGGAGGTTACATCTGAATGGTAAAAAAGACTCATGGGTTTAACAGCCAAGGACATCGCCTAGTTTAACCAAGATCTGCTTGGTCATGAGCTCATCTTTAGTTGTGGTAGTTTCCCTAATGTACCTTTTATAGGAAGAAAAAGGGGAATCAATTATAATCATTCTCTTGCTGTTAGACAGTTTGGTTATGCCTTGAGGGGACCTCCGAAGGAAGAAGAAGTACAAGAATCTCTGTACTTCACCAGTGTAGCTGATTCTTGTATTCTGGCAAGATTCGTTGATGCGTGGGGTAAAATCCACAAGAGGGGGAAGCTTTCTTTGGGCAAAGGTGATTATAGAGCCTATGACCCCTACTTGGAGTGGATTCAGAAGAGAGTTAAAAGGGTACTGTTGCCATTTCCTGCTGATGAGCCATTGTATCCCCTGATGGTTGAGCAGCCTACAACGATTGACATCCTAAGATATAACAAGATTTGGGCAGAGAAGGAAGAGCTGCGTAAAGAGAATGAAGAGTTGAAACAGGAGATCAGTCAGCTGAAGCACGATAATGGTGAAGCTGTTTATTTGGCCAAGACGAAGTCATAATCATTGACCAAGTTGGAGAAAGAGCTAGCCCAGCAGATCAGGGTACGAGAGCGGATCAGTCAGGATCTAAAAAGCACCTGCAGCATTTTGAAGCACAAGAAGGAGGATTTAGACAGAGCGTATATGGAGATATCCAAATTCAATGAGCAATGGAATGCTACTTTGATCGCCAACAAGAATAGGGAGGGCCAACTTCGTACTCAGATTGATATGCTGAAGGCGTAACTCAAGGTCAAGGAGAAATAAGGAATGATGGAATCGTCCCGTAGATGCACGATTGAGCAGAAATACCATAAGACTTTATCAGCGCTTGAAGAGCTCAAGATCCGAGCAGGTGTGAAGAAACCCAAGCTTGAAGATGCCTTCGGTGAGGATGCTTGGGAAGATTATTGTCATTGTCTCTGAGATGTGATACGCAAAAGGGACATCCTCATCAGAGAGCTGGTTGTCAGACCAGACCATCCAAATGCAAAGACGATGCTTAAGGAGGATGAGGCCTGGAGCAAAGAGCATGATTGCTCGGGAGGGTTATCTTCTAATATGTTACAGTAGTTTCTTTGCTTTTGTATCTTGACCATCACTAGATCTATTGGATGAGATCAATACCTTTTTGTATTCGGATCTTTCTCATTTATTTTTGTGTATTGTCTTTGCTTTACTTGATATGAGAAGATCTTGGTGGTATTCTTGTCCATCTCTGCTGTTCTTGTTTATTGAAACTAGAATAAAGGGGGAGATCTCCCTGTAAATACATAGACATGTTTGCATTTAGCATCTTGCATTTTCATTTGCATCGCAGGTGTTCTCAGTGGCCTTTTGTTCTTATCTCTGCTTGGTTTTCTTCAGTGACAGGATTGAGAAGTTTAGTTTCCACAGATATCCAACTCGAGGGAATCAGCAAAAAGTAATGGATCAGGTTCAGGCTGAATTATAGGAAGTCAAAGCTTGCATGGCCCAGTTCATAGAGCTGCTGTAGAATGTTGCCAGTGGATAGGAACAGTTAAGAACTATGGTCTAGTCGTTGATAGCATGGGTCGACGAAGAGGGCGTTTTGCATGGAGGATCTGGTGTTATTCCTCCACTGGTTGGTGGGTCTGTTCCATAGGGTATTCCTACTGTTGTCATACCTCCGGGCGGAGGTGTTGTGAATGAAAATGGTAATGTTGCTGGTGGGAGTGTGTGCGCTGTGCACGGGGCTGCTGGTCCTCATTGGGAAGATCACTAAGATGACGTCTTTTCCATGAAAGATATGGAGGGTGGTTTACCAACTGAAATTGACAGAAGGTTTAAACTGATCGAGGAGAAGATGAAGTCTTTTGAGAATCAGAACTCTCTGGGTCTTGATGTGTCAGATCTTGGTCTAGTTCCCGGGGTTAGGATTCCCCCCAAGTTTAAGGTACCAAATTTCGGAAAATATAAAGGGACAACCTGTCTTAGAGTACATGTTCGAGCGTATTTTAGAAAAATGTCTACATACTCCGATGATGAAAAGCTGTTAATGCATTTTTTCCAAGACAGTCTGACAGGAGCGTCTTTGGAATGGTATATAGGGCTTGAGAGAACTCATATCCGTAGTTGGAGAGAATTGGCAGAAGCCTTTGTTCGTCACTATCAATATAATTGTCGCAAAAGAATACTGAGAGCTTCGAGGAGTACGCTCAGAGATGGCGAGATTTAGCAGCGAGGGTGCAACCTCCTATGGTGGAAAGACAACTGATCGACATGTTCATGGCTTCACTACCTGGTGTGTATTTTGAGAAGTTGATAGGCTGCACGTCTGCAGGATTTTTTGATCTGGTAATGGCTAGTGAAAGAGTCGAAAGTGGGATTAAGTCTGGGAAGACTCCAAATGGTGGTGGATCCTCTTCGGGAAGAGCAAAGAAACCTTATTCAGCAAACCCTAAGAGGAGGGAAGGAGATGCAAATGTTATTTCTCACAAGGGTAAAGGTAGAGCGCAATCTCGTTATCATCAACAAGTTGCTAATGTAGCCATTTTGGCTGCACCTTAGCAATGAGTTAACGCTCTGCGACCTTATGCTGCTAAACCTAGAATGGATGACAGGCAGTTTGAGACTCCTCCGATGCCGTATTCTCAGTTATTACAACATATGTTGTAGTTGCAACTGATTCATAAAAGGACTTTGGCTTCTCTCACTGGTACATTGCCTCCTGGTTACGATGCGAATGCCAGATGCGATTTTCATTCAGGCACCCCGGGCCATAATATTGACAACTGCAAAGCCTTCAAGCACAAAGTTCAAGACTTGCTTGACTCAAAGGCTATCAACTTCACCAACGAGGGGCCTAATGTGAATCAGAACCCAATGCCGAATCATGGGGTGGCAAGAGCTAATGCCGTTATTGAGGGAGAAAAATTGAATCTGGTAACTGATATTGGGGATTTAAAGACCCCATTGAGTTTTGTGAAGGCTAGTTTATTGAAGAATGGAGTGTTTCTGGGGTGTTCTACTGACTGCTCAAAATGTGAAGCGCAACCTAAGGGTTGTGATCTTTTGAAGAATGGTATTCAGAGAATGATTGATGACGGTTGTTTGCAATTTGACAAGGTTGTAAGAGAAGACGTTAAGGATAAGGTGAGTAATGATGGAAGAAAAGTTGCTACAATCTCTATTCCATACCGAACAATCAATATTTCAGCGCCTGCTAGGCCATCATCGGTTATTATTACTATTCCTAGACCTGTGCCGTACGAGAGCACTAAAGCCATCCCATGGAACTATGGGGAAAATGTGTTCTGTAATGGGCAGAGACAAGAATTAACAGGATCTTCATACGGAAGTTCTTCAGTTGGGAATATAGTTGGTGCCGACGGTATCACTAGAAGTGGCAGGATCTTTTCCCCACCAGAGGTTAATACTGATAAGAATGACAAAGGAAAGGGTAAGACAGTGATTGAGGAGAACATCCAACAAT
This sequence comes from Lathyrus sativus, assembly GCA_963859935.3. Classification (NCBI taxonomy): domain Eukaryota; kingdom Viridiplantae; phylum Streptophyta; class Magnoliopsida; order Fabales; family Fabaceae; genus Lathyrus; species Lathyrus sativus. Next base: position 179,565,631 of record OZ012740.1, on the reverse strand, counting down.
AGGTTGGTAATGATGTTTTTTCAAAAGACGCGGAGGAATTTGTGAGACTCATTCAGAAAAGTGACTACAAGATTATGGATCACTTAAACCAAACTCCTTTAAAGATTTCCATTTTGTCATTATTTTTATGCTCGGAGGCACACCGCAACGCTTTGTTGAAAATCTTGAGTTCAACATATGTACCCCAAGAGATTTTCGTTAATCAGTTGGAGGGGGTAGTAGCTCATGTAAATGCTGGCAATGGCTTGGGTTTTACTGATTTGGATTTAACTTCTTCCTAGAGAAGCCATAACCATGCTTTACATATATCAATGGAATGTAGAGGGTCCCTGCTGTCGTATGTCCTAGTTGATACAGGATCATCCCTCAATGTGCTACCGAAGAAGACGTTGATGAAATTAGATACTCAAGGTTTGATATGCACGCCAAGTGATTTGGTTTTGAGGGCTTTCGATGGATCTAAAAGATCAGTGTTTAGGGAGATTACGATGCCTATTCAGGTTGGGCCGGAGATCTTTGATGCAACTTTTTACATTATGGATATCCAGCCAACATACAACTGTTTACTTGGCCGACCTTGGATACACACTGCGGGAGCAGTCACTTCAACATTGCATCAGAAGCTGAAATATATGATGGAAGGGAAAGTTGTTACAGTATGCGGTGAAGAGGATATCATGGTCAACTATTTGTTGTCCTTCAAGTATGTGGAAGTCGATGGGGAGATCCACGAAACACTCTGCCAGGCGTTTGAAACAGTTCAGATTCAGGAGAAGTCTCATGTAGAAGCCAAAAGTCCAGAGGTTTCCATGTCATCATTCAAGGAAGCATGTGCTGTCGTAGAATCCGATTCATCACAGAAGTGGGGCCAAGTTCTTAATGTTCCCGTCAAGCAGGAAAAATTCGGCCTGGGATACAAACCCTCCAGTTCTTCTCAAGACGTTCTGAGATACATGGGACCTGTTTAATTCACCAGCGGTGGTGTGATATTTGACAGGATTAATGCCATTGAAGATGACGAAGGTGACAAGGATTGTGATATGGATGCCTGGATTCGTCCATGTACTCCCAGCCAGAAGCTGTGCAACTAGACTACTTAAGAAGTCATTCATGTTACTACTGCAGAGTAATGTTCATTGTTTTGATTATGACTCAATCTGTGGGGCCCTCTTGTTGTTTGCACTTTATCATAAATAAAGGACGTTTTCGCATTCAAAAATTGTGATCCCTATTTTTCTTGTTTTTTGTTTTTGCATATATTAAACAGAAAAATGGCAATGTGTTTTGTTTGTTGCATCGCATGATAAACATAAACATCATCATACATGTATTTTCTATCAGATACCATCGATTCAAATTCAGCTATGGCTTCGTATGACTTTGATAATCCCATTTATCAAGCTGAAAAAGAGACTGATGAAGATTGTGAACTACCCAAAGAGTTAGACAGACTTCTCAAGCAGGAGGAAAGGGTCATTGTGCCTCATCAGGAGGATATTGAAGTTATCAATCTAGGTACCGAAGACGACAAGAAAGAGGTTAGAGTTGGGGCTGCATTGGAAGATAATATCAAGAGAAGATTGGTTGAAATGCTCCATGAGTATAAGGATATCTTTGCTTGGTCTTACCAAGACATGCCTGGGCTGGATATAGATATTATGGTACACCAGTTGCCTCTCCGAGAAGAATGTCCGCCAGTCAAGCAGAAGTTGAGACGGACGAGGCCTGACATGGCAGTCAAGATCAAAGAAGAAGTTCAGAAGCAGTTGAATGCTGGTTTTATTACTGTCACGAATTACCCTCCGTGGGTCGCTAATATTGTTCCTGTGCCTAAGAAAGATGGAAAGGTCAGGATGTGTGTTGACTACAGAGATTTGAATAAAACGAGCCCGAAAGACGATTTCCCGCTCCCCTACATTGATGTGTTGGTTTATAACACCGCTCAATATTTTGTGTTTTCCTTCATGGATGGCTTCTCTGGGTATAACCAAATCAAAATGGCCCCAGAGGACATGGAGAAAACTACTTTCATTACAGCATGGGGAAATTTTTGCTATAAAGTGATGCCCTTTGGATTGAAGAATGTTGAGGAACCTATCAGCGGGCAATGGTGACTCTCTTTCATGATATGATTCATCATGAGATCGAGGTATATGTTGATGTCATGATTGCGAAGTCACAGACGGAGGAAGGACATCTGGTCAATCTTCTAAAATTGTTTGAAAGGTTAAGGAAGTTCAAGCTGAGGCTGAATCCTAACAAGTGCACCTTCGGGGTGAGATCTGGAAAGCTATTGGGGTTCATTGCCAGTGAAAAGGGTATTGAGGTAGATCCTGCAAAAATAAAAGCTATACAAGAAATGCTTGAGCTGAGGACGGAAAAAGAGGTTTGTGGTTTCCTGGGGAGATTGAACTACATTGCAAGGTTCATATCTCATCTTACAGCCACTTGTGAACCAATATTTAAATTGTTAAGAAAAGATCAAACAGTTAGGTGGATTGAAAATTGCCAGAAGACATTTGACAGAATAAAAGAGTATCTGTAGGAACCTCCAATACTCATGCCTTCAGTTGCAGGGAGACCCCTGATCATGTATCTCACAGTTCTTGAGAATTCAATGGGATGTGTGCTCGGTCAACAGGACGAGTCAGGTAGAAAAGAGCACACCATCTATTACCTAAGTAAGAAGTTCACTGATTGTGAGTCGAGATACTCAATGCTGGAAAAAACATGTTATGCACTCGCTTGGGCTGCTAAGCATTTGAGACAGTACATGTTAAACTATACAACCCTGTTGATTTTGAAGAAGGATCCGATCAGGTATGTCTTTGAAAAGAAAGCACTCTCCGGAAGGATTGCCCGATGGAAAATGGTTTTAACAGAGTATGATATTCAATATGTTTCCCAAAAAGCCATTAAGGGAAGCATTTTGTCAGATTATCTTGCTGAGCAGCCAATTGAGGATTATCAGCCAATGAAGTTTGAATTTCCAAACGAAGACGTCATGTTTCTGAAGATGAAAGACTGTGATGAGCCTTTACTTGACGAGGGTCCTGAGATAGGGTCTCAGTGGAAGTTAGTTTTCGACGGAGCCATTAATTCATATGGTAATGGAATCGGTGCAATCATTACAACTCACGGTTCTCACATACCGTTCAATGCCTGATTGACATTCACTTACACCAATAATGAAGCCGAGTATGAAGCGTGCATTATGGGCCTAGAAGAGGCCATTGATATGAGGATCAAGAATCTAGATGTATACGACGATTCAGCGCTAGTCGTCAATCAAATCAAAGGAGGGTGGGAAACTCGTCAGGCCAACCTGGTGCCTTACAAGAATTATGCAAGGAGGCTGTTGACTTTCTTTGATAGAGTTGAGTTCCGTCATGTACCAAGAGCTGAGAATCAGATGGCGGATGCCTTGGGCATGTTATCATCGATGTACAAAGTGAACTTCTGGAGTGAAGCTCTAGCTATCACCATCATGCATCTGGATAGACCCGCTTTTGTGTTTGCTATTAAGAAGGTATCAGATGGAAAGCCTTGGTATGTTGATATCAAGCAGTTTCTAAAGACTCAAGAGTACCCATCTGGGGCATCCAACAAAGATAGGAAGACTCTGAGGAGGTTAACCAGTAACTTCTATCTGAACAAGGATGATGTGCTCTACAAGAGAAACTTTGACATGGTCTTGCTGCGCTGTGTTAACGAACATGAAGCAAACCTGTTGATGGAGGAAGTCCACGAGGGTTCTTTCGGTACTCATGCCGGTGGACATGCAATGGCCATAAAACTATTGAGATTTGGGTATTATTGGATGACTATGGAATCCGATTGCTTCAAATACGCCAGAAAATGCCATAAATGCCAGATTTATGCAGATAAGGTGCATGTGCCACCGACCCCTCGGAATGTTAACATCTCCTTGGCCCTTCGCTATGTGGGGAATTAATATGATTGGAAAGATTGAGCCGACTGCTTCCAATGGTCATCGCTTCATTTTGGTTGCCATTGATTACTTTACGAAATAGGTAGAAGCAACTTCCTTTGCCAATGTCACGAAATAGGTGGTAGCCCGATTCATAAAGAAGGACATCATTTGTCATTACTGTAGCACCCCAAAATTTGCTTTTCATTTTAACCGTAACTGGCTTTTGTTTCTTTGCATTTAGCATTTTGCATTGCATAACATTCGTTCTCGAGGCATGGGATCAAGGCGTTCCTGTGACTCAGTTGCATTTCGGAGCAGCGAGCATCAGAGGATCGGGCATTTATTTTGTCCAGCGGTCAGGCGACCGATTTTATTTTGCAGGTTAATTTTAGACCAGGATCAACACTCAGGCTCATAACAAGCACTTTTACAATGATAACGTTAAAAATGAGGTTCAGCAGCTAAATAGAGCTCTAGACAGTTGAAACAGGGCAAATGGACAGGTTTCCCACCAAAAGGCGCCAAAATTCAAAATTTGAAGGTGTTAATCGGTTAACCTATATGGTTAATCGATTAACCAAAGGAAAAGTAGCCCAGATTGGAAGTTTTAACAGTGTTAACTGGTTAACGCATATGGTTAATCGGTTAACCATAGCAGATTTTTCCCTGTACGTGATTTTGCAAGTCAATTGCACTTGGGGTCCAATTTTGATCACCTTGGAATTCAAATTTTCATTTGGGAAGGATCTAGAACACCTTTAAATTTCCCTCCAAAATCCCATTCCACATTCCAAGCCTTGATTTCCAATCCAAATTCCAATCCTTGCTTTAGATCCCAAACCTAAGTCATATTTAAGTGATCCACTCCAAACCTCACCATCCAATTTTCATTTCTCACATCCATTTTCAGAATTGATCAGAATTCTCTCTCAAATTCTCTCAACTTCTCCATTTCCAAAATATCACTCAAAGCTCTTTTTCCTTGGAACTATTGATTCTTCATTGGAATCAATGGATTCTTGAGCATAATCCTCCATTTACCATCACCATTGAATCAATTCTCATCTTCAATTTTCGTGCAAGCTTGGATTTGAATCTGGAGTGGGATCTAGAAGTGATTATTTGAAGCTTTTTGACTCAAATTTGGTGGAATTTCATCCATACAACAACAATTATTGTGGATCTTGAAGTTTTCCGGATTTCTAGCATTTGATCTACTAAAATTCAGTTGATCAACATTTACCGAAGCAAATCTCCGTTTCGAAGGTTGGAATTATTGATCCGATTTAATTTTTGAGCTTATCATGTTAATCTTCATATTCAATTGAATTTTGTTGATTTCGATCCGTTCGATTTGTGTTATGACTGTGTAATTGTGTATCCATGCTGTTGGATCTCTGTTTTCTATTGTTAAATTCGTGCTTATTTTTGATAAGGTGATTTGTTGGAACTTTGGATAAGCTGTTCTGTTGCTAGAAGTGATTTTCTGCTGCTGTTTTTAGCTTCTGGTGCAGTGTTAATCGGTTAACCAATTCAAATTTTCAAAAAAATTTCAAACGTTAACGGTGTTAATCGGTTAACCCATATGGTTAACCGATTAACCTGTTCAAAACTTCAGTTTTTCTTCAAACTTTTAAGGTGTTAACCAATTAACCCCAGGGGTTAACCGATTAACACTGTGCCAGAATGCCATATTTGCTGTTTTGCTTGTACGTTCACATACCGGTTCGATTCGAATCATCATAGATCAGTGTGATGCATTAGGATTAAATTGTTTTGAATAATTGTCACTGTTTGTGGTTGATTAATCATGATTTTGTTGCCATGTATGTTCATTCTCTATTTGTTTGCATGCTTGAGTATGTGGTTCGAATCGAGTTTTCGTTTGCATGTTCATTTGCTTTCATCTCTTGTTTTTCCCACATGTTTGCATCATTCTTGCATCGCTGTTGAGGTCGAGACGCGCTTGTGGTGGCTACTGCCCCACACATTTTCCCTCCCTCCCACCATTCTAATTGTGCATTTTTCATGTTTGCATTTTTCTACTTGTGATTGATTCTTCCTTTGTTCTTCTTGTGCTTTTTATCATGATCCCCATAGGATTCCTAGTCCCTCCGTTTAGGATGGGAGTAGGAGAGACATTAGGTGTTTAATCCAAGTATGCTAACATTAGGGTAGATGTTTCCCTTTTTCAATCCGAACTTTAGGATCACTTTGCATGACAACGTTAGGGCCGAGTTCCCCTTAGACCTTCCGTTCGTTTTCTCTTCTCATCTTAAAATCATGTTAACTCATTTGATAAAGGCGATAAACGTTGTGCGTTACGAGCCTTAAGCTACATGGGGAATGATGAGTGAGGGGTCTCCTCTCGCTTATCTAGAGTGTTTAGTATGCGTCCCGTTTGGGGGCGATATACGACGCATTCGCCTCCGTGTCATAGTCTTTAGTGCAACGTGAATCACAAACCGAATTAATTCACTTTACTAAAAAACACAAAACAAACTTCAAACTTTTTCCTTCGGGATTAATCGAAACCTTTTTCAGAAAAGAGTGTTGTTAAGCTTCGGTTCTACCGCAAACAGGCTTAGTCCCTAACTACTGGAACGGATGTTTAACTCTACTCGATTAAAACACTTAATCAACTCGCGGTTTCGTGTCAGCCCGAACTACGTTTGCTCTGATCTTTCATACCAGATGAAAGTACGTAGGCACAAGACGCGATGTCTTGGCGAGCAACCCTTCCCCCTTTCTCCCGTAGTTAGCCGAACTACGTTGACTCTGACTTTCCCATTGCACGAGGGAATACGTAGGCACAGAGTGGCGATGCTCTGCCGAGTCTCTTTCTTTTCTTTTTGTCCCGCAAGCCTGTAGCGTAGGTAGTTTAAACACACCCTTAGATAGAAAACAAGCGTGGATCCCGTCGAGTACGATGGACGTGAGGGGTGCTAATACCTTCCCCTTGCATAACCGACTCCCGAATCTAGGACTTGGTTGCGATGACCTCGTCTTTTCCCTTTTCGTCAGGTTTTTCCGATTGTTTCCTTTCCCTCTCTTTGGGATAAATAACGAAAGGTGGCGACTCTTCTGTTTTTCGCCGGGTGTTTTTCGCAGTTGCGACAGCTGGCTACTCTGCTGGGGACTCTGGTTCCCTATGCGAGTCAATCCTAGCGCTTGTCTGTTGCGCTTTTGGGTGTTTACTTTTGTACAGTTTTTTGCTTTATGTACATTATCTGTTGTATATTATTGCATTGCATTCTTGTTGTTGATGTGCTATGGGTTGGATTGTTCTATTAAGAGATAAGCCAGACCTGGGCTTGAGTATACACATAGGATTAGAGTGGAGATTAGCGGGAGCTTGTGTGGCGTCTGGCTGCGCAATAGCTTGCGTGAAATTCACATTCAGACGAGGTTTTTCTTTAGAAATATTCTATCCTGCGCGTCTGGTGCAGTTGAGGGAATATTGACTTAGAGAGAATGTTGACTCTGGAGACCGTTCATTTTAGGAGTCAACTAAGTGAGGCCGCTTCGTTAGACTATGATGCCAAACCGGAAACGGTGAACGTATCATCGTTTCTCAAAAGTCTGTGACACTGAACACCCGCATAGGATGTCGTACCTTTCAAGACTAGAACCCACATGTGAGAGGGATGGTTTTTTTTGCAGGAAACCTGGCCTTCAACCAACCCTGGTTTTCTCGTCAGTGCGGAATTTTGATCCTGAGTGTTCTATCTAGTGTGTTATCTCAGTGTTCTAATTAGAGCGGAGCTCTGGTTGAATTCAGTCAACAGCACAGCAGCGCATTTGAGCATTGGATACCTTGATCCCATGTGTGCATTTGCATAATCATCCTGCATTTAACATTGCATGTTTATATGTGTTACAGGTTCTCGTCTTTCCCTTGATTCTGGTACTGGTCTTCTTCAAAGATGGAAGATAGCAGAAAGAGGATTGTTGTGTACAAGTTTCCGGCACCTGAGTTGGGACCTTTATTTGGTCTGATTTCCATGGCCGATCCTGGTGTTCTTGCAGCTTTCAGAGAGCAGTATGGTGGAATTCTGAAGTTTGTCCGTAAGCTTACGACTTATGAGCATGGAGTTATTCATACCTTGTTGCAGTTTTATGATCCTCCACTAAGATGCTTCACATTTCCGGGCTATGTGTTGGTTCTGACTTTGGAGGAATTTGCTTATATTTTAGGTGTTCCGATTCTGAACAAAGTGCCTTTCTTCAGCTCCGAAGAAGAACCTAATCTTGAGAAGTTGTCCACCGCTCTTTATTTGAGCGCCTCTGACTTGGTAGGTCATGTTATTAGCAGAAACGGAGTCTCCGAATTTACTTTACCCTTCCTGGTCGACAAAGCCCGAGAGTATGCTGACAAAGGTTGTTGGGTGGTTTTCAGTGCTATTCTGGCTCTGTGCGTCTATGGCATTGTGTTGTTTCCCAATGTACCAGACTTTGTGGATTTTGATGCTTTTCATATATTTGCTTCCAAGAATCCCGTACCTACTCTTCTAGGAGACTTGTATCATGCAGTGAATTACAAGAACGAGAAAAGAAGAGGAAATATGGTTTCTTGTTGCGCACCGCTGTTGCATAAGTGGTTTGTTGATCACCTTCCTCGCTCAAGAGCTTTTGTGAATTCTGCAAACTCATCTGAATGGTCGAAGAGGCTTATGGGTTTAACGAAGAAGAATATTGTCTGGTTCAATCGAGATTTGCTGGGTCGTGAGCTTATCTTCAGTTGTGGTAGCTTTCCTAATATGCCCTTGATAGGGAGGAAAGGTGGTATCAATTATAATCCTTCTCTTGCTGTGAGACAGTTCAGTTACGCTTTGAAAGGACCTCCGAAAGAAGAGGAAGTGCAGGAATCTTTGTACTTCACAGGTGTAGCTGATCCTTGTATCTCGGCCCGATTCATGGACGCTTGGGGTAAGATTCACAAGAAGGGAAAGCTTTCTTTAGGCAAAGGATATTGTAGAGCCTATGATCCATATTCGGATTGGATTCAGAAGAGGGTTGAAGAGGTATTGTTGTCGTTTCCTGTTGAAGCACCACTGTATCCCTTAGTCATCGAGCCGCCTACAACTGTTGATATCTTGAGATATACCAAGATTTGGGCAGAGAAGGAAGAGCTGCGCAAAGAGAATGAAGAGTTGAAGCAAGAAATCAGTCAGCTAAAGCATGATAAGGGCAAAGCTATGTATTTGGCCAAGACAAATGCAGAACTGTTGACTAAGTTGAAGGAAGAACTTGCTGATCAGGTACAAGCACGGAAGCAAGTCGGTCTTGATCTGAAAAGAACTTGTGATGTTCTGAAGAGTAAGAAGGAGGATTTAGATAGAGCCTATCTAAAGATATCCAAATTCAATGAGCAGTGGAATGCTACTGTGACAGCCAACAGGAGTAGAGAAGATCAGCTTCGTGTTCAGGTCGATAAGCTGAAAGAGCAATTCAAGGCTAAAGAGAGATAGGTATTGCTAGAAATGTTCCGCAGGAGCACGATCGAGCAAAAGTACCAAGAGACTTTGTCAGCACTTGAAGAGTTCAAGATCCGGGCAGACGTGAAGAAACCCAGGCTTGAGGATGCTTTCGGCGAAGATGCTTGGGAGGATCATTGTCATTATCTCTGGGATGTGATATGCAAGAGGGATGTCCTTATCCGAGAGTTGATGGAGAGGCCATATCATCCAGATACGAAGGAGATGCTTGAGGACTCTCATGAGTGGTGTAGAGATCATGGCTACTAGGAGTTTTATCTTTTGTAGTTTCATTTGATTTTGGTACCTTGATCATCACCAGAGATGTTGGATGAGATCAATACTTCTTTTTATGCAGATATTTCTCGTTTTGGTTGTATTGTTTCAGCTTTACGTGATATATGAGAAGTTTTATTGTGGTGTTCTTATCCATCTCTGCTGTTCTTATTTATTGAAACCGAAATCAAGGGGGAAGATCTCCCTGTGCATACATAGACATGTTTGCATTTTGCATCTTGCATTCTCCTTTGCATCGCAGGTTGTTCTTGGTAGCCTTGTGTTCTTATCCCTGCTTGGTTTTCTTCAGTTCAGGATTGAGGAATTCAGCTTCCGTACTACTCGAGGGAATCAGCAGAAGGTGATGGATCAGGTTCAGGCAGAATTGCAGGAGGTTAGGGCTCATATGGCCCAATTCATGGAACTAATGCAGACTGTTGCCAGTGGACAGGAACAGTTGAGAACTCTCGTCCAGCCGTTGATAGCACGGGTTGATGAAGACGGTGTTTTGCACGGAGGGGCTGGTGTTGTTCATCCTCTGGTTGGCGGATCTATTCCTCAAGGTATTCCTACTGTTGTTGTACCTTCGGGCGGAGGAGTTGCTGGTGAGAACGGTAATATCGCTGGTAATGGCAGTGTGCGCACTGTGCACGGGGTTGCTGTTCCTCATTGGGAGGATAATCAGGACGATATATTTTCTGTGAAAGATCTGGAGGGCGGTTTGCCGACTAAAGCTGACCGAAGGTTCAAACTGATTGAGGAGAAAATGAGATCATTGGAGAATCAGAACTCTTTGTGCTTGGATATGTCTGATCTTGGTTTGGTTCCTGGGGTCAGGATTCCCCCCAAATTCAAGGTGCCCGATTTTGATAAGTACAAAGGGACAACTTGTCCTAGAGTACACATTCGGGCATACTTCAGGAAAATGTTTGCCTATTCCAGTGATGAGAAGCTATTGATGCATTTCTTCCAGGATAGCCTGGCAGGGGCTTCATTGGAATGGTATATGGGGTTTGAGAGAACCCATATTCGTAGCTGGAAAGAATTGGCTGAGGCTTTCGTGCGTCACTATCAATATAATAGTGATCTGGCACTCAATCGGGTACAATTGCAGAGTCTGTCGCAGAAGAATTCTGAGAGTTTCAAAGAATACGCCCAGAGGTGGCGGGATCTGGCTGCAAGGGTGCAAACCCCTATGGTTGAAAGGGAGTTGATTGATTTGTTCATGGCTTCGCTACCAGATGTGTACTTTGAGAAGATGATAGGCTGCATGTCTGCAGGGTTTTCTGATTTGGTGATTGCCGGTGAGCGAATTGAAAGTGGAATCAAGTCTGGTAAGATTTCCAATGGTGGTGGATCCTCTTCGGGAGGAGCGAAGAAGTCGTATTCTGCAAACCCCAAGAGAAGGGAGGGGGATTCAAACGCTATCTCACACAAAGGTAAGGGTAGAGCTCAGTCTCGTCAGCATCATCAAGTTGCTACTGTAAACATCCCGGCCGCAGCTCCGCAGCAAGGCAACGCTCCGTGACCTTATCCTGCTAGGCGCCGGATGCCAGATAGGAAATTCACAAATCCTTCGATACCATATTCTCAGTTGTTACAATGGTTGTTGCAATTACAGTTGGTGCAGAAGAGGACGTTGGCTCCTCTCACAGGTATACCGCCTCCTGGCTACGATGCAAATGCTCATTGTGATTTTCACTCTGGCGCCCCAGGCCATGACATTGACCAATGTAAAGCGTTTACGCATAAGGTCTAGGATTTTCTTGATTCCAAAGCTATTACCTTCACCAACGAGGGCCCAATGTTACTCAGAACCTGATGCCGGATCATGGGGTGGCATGAGCCAATGCTGTTATTGAGGGTGAGAAGTTGAATCTGATAACTGATGTTGAAGATTTAAAAACTCCGCTGGGTTTTGTGAAGGGTTGTTTGTTGAAGAAAGGGGTATTTCCTGGTTGTTATGCTGACTTCTCAGAATGTGAAGCGTAGCCTGAGGGTTGTGATCTTTTGAAGAGGGGTATTCAGAGACTGATTGATGAAGGTTGTCTGCAGTTTGATAAAGTTGTGAAAGAAGTGAGTGATGATGGAAACAAAGTTGCCACTATTTCCATTCCATACCGGACAATCAATATTTTAGCGCCTGCTAGGCCAACTCCGGTAACCATTACTATACATGGGCCCATGCCGTACGAGAGCACTAGAGCTATCCCATGGAACTATGGAGGAGAGGTGTTCTGTAACGGGCAGAAACAGGAATGGATAGAATCGACAAGCGGAAGTTCGTTGGTTGAGAACATAATCGGTGCCGGAGGTGTTACCAGAAGTGGTAGGGTCTTTGCTCCACCAGAGATTATTGCTGATAAGAATGACAGGGGTAAGTGTAAGGCTGTGATTGAAGAGAATGCCCAACCCCAGGTTATTGCTGATGATCTTTCAAGGGATACGGAGGAATTTATGAGGTTAATTCGGAAGAGTGACTACAAAATTGTGGATCACTTGAATCAAACTCCTTCAAATATTTCTATCTTGTCATTGTTGATGAGTTCGGAGACGCATCGTAACGCTCTGCTGAAAGTTTTAAATGCAGCGTATGTACCCCAGGAGATTTCTGTCAATCAGTTAGAGGGGGTAGTCGCTCACGTGAATGTCAATAATGGTTTCGGCTTTACTGATTTAGATCTGACTCCTGCTGGGAGGAATCATAACTGTGCTCTGCACATATCTTTAGAGTGTAGAGGATCTCTGATGTCACATGTCTTGGTTGATACGGGATCATCCCTCAATGTGCTTCCGAAGAAGGCATTGATGAAGTTGGACATTCAGGGTTTGTTGTGCATGCCGAGTGATCTGGTGGTTAGGGCTTTTGATGGGTCTAAGAGATCAGTATTTGGAGAAATCACGCTGCCTATTCAGATAGTGTCGCTACTGCGAAAATTGGCGCCGGCTAAACAGAAGAGTCGCCACCGTGCGTTATTTATCCCAAAGGCGGGAAAGGAAACGCTCAAAGTAAACCTAACGCAAATACGGGAAAGGAATGGTCATCGCAACCAAATCCTGGATTCGGGAGTCAGTTACGCAAGGGGAAGGTATTAGCACCCCTCACGTCCGCCGTACTCGACAGGATCCACGCTTGCTTGGTTTGTCTAAAGGATGCAAAAACAATCTATCTACGGCTGCTAAATCAAAGCGGGAAGAAACTGACTCGATAGAGCATCGCGCTCTATGCCTACGTATTCTCAAGAGAGAAAGTCAGAGTCATCGTAGTTCGAGAAACTACAGGGAATTGGCTCGCCAAGACTTCGCGTCTTGTGCCTACGTACTTCCACACAGCATGAAATATCAGAGCTTACGTAGTTCAGGCTAACTACGGCTAGACAAGGTGTTCTCTGTAACGCCCCGATTCTGAATTCCCATTAATTGTTGAGTCTTTTAATTTATTTATTTGATGTTTGTTTTAAATTGAGAAATTATATATTGCTATGTGGTGTTTTGCTTATTTTATCTATTTTTACCGATTCGGAGAGTTTTCGGGAATTAGAGTAAAAAGGGCATTTTAGACATTTAGCACTTTAGTGTAAGAATTGATTGATAAGTGTTGGAAAGAATTTGAGAGGAAAGAAATAGAGATAGAGATAGAATAAGAGAGGAAAAAGGAAGAAGATAGTAACATAAGAAGAAAAGCAAGAGAAAGAAAAGAGGAGAGGAGAAAGAGAAGAGAAAGTGGAGAGGAAAACCTAGAATCATCAAGGAATCATCACCAAAGCTTGCAATCGATCGGTAAGGGTGTGAAACTCCATCATCTCTTTAATGTGTATGATTGTATGTGTATGTGTGTGGATTTTGTAGAGTTTCTACTCTTTTTCCACTTAGGTTAGAAGTTGGTTTTGTGAGTAGAATGAAGTTTTAATCGGTTAGAAATTGGATTAGACGATGTAGTTTATTCGGGTGATGGTTGGGTTGTGCTACTGTGACTGGTTTGGATTTAATCGGTTGGTTGTGTGGAGTTTGGGCTTTGAGACAGCCATGGAAGTTCTGTCTTCGCAAGTTCGCCAGGCGAAAGGCAGCGAAGCTTCGCCAGGCGAAGCCCAGCGAGCTGTAGCGAAGCAAGTCAGAAGCTACTACCCTGTATTCGCTGGCAAGTTCGCCAGGCGAGGTGAGTTGGCGAAGGTTCGCCAGGCGAGTGGGTAGCGAGCCTCAGCGAGTAATTCCAGAATTACTCCCAGTGGACTTCGCTGGGGAGTTCGCCAGGCGAAGGCCAGCGAGCATTCGCTGCGTGGCTTCGCCAGGCGAAGGTTGGCGAACCTGGCAGTGTTATTTGTTTTGCTGTTTGTTCATGGCATGATGTTTGATTGATTCAATTATGATTAATGCCTATATGAATGATTGATGTGTGAACTGTTTCAACATGTTGTGCTGTGGGTGGCCGAAAGGCGTGAATCCTAGATTGTAGAGTAAATGATAAATCTTGAATATTTGATAATCTTGTGTATTTGCTCGAATTGAATAGAAATGCATTGATAGGTTGATATGTGTGTAAACCATGTGTGGAATGGTGTACAATGTGAATGCATGATGGATATATGCTATGTATATGATAAATGCAATGAATATGTTTGTGAGCATAGTATGCATTTTTGTATCGATTGATCCCTCAGAGGATTTGCAGGACCTCGTATGATACGATGGTTATATTTGATTCCTTGGAGAATCGGTTGCATTGTGTGATTCCTCGGAGAATCGGTCATAACATGTAATCCCGTGGAGGATTGGTTAGAGTATTTGATTCCGTGGAGAATCTGCTGAGTACTTGATCCCGTGGAGGATCTGCTGAATATTCGATTCCGTGGAGAATCTGATGAATATTTGATTCCGTGGAGAATCTGCTGAGTACTTGATCCCGTGGAGGATCTGCTGAATACTCGATTCCTTAGGGAATTTGTTGAACGAGTCGGTACCGCATTTGCATCTGCATAGGGTCGTGTGTCGGTCTCTATGAGTTGCATGAGTCATCTGTGTATGATGCATTGGTTGTGTGAATATAACTGTGTATGTTATATGTGATTGTTTGGAGGAAATATAGTGAATGTTCATGTGTATGTGTAGAGACATGATTATTTGTATATGCTTAATGTGGTGAGAACATAATTTGAGTATAACTTGTACCAATATGAGTATATGTATATATACAATTTTATGCATTAACTGTTATGATGTTGTTTCTCACCCTTCTGCTGTTTTCTAATGCTCTATGAGGCATTGCAGAGTAGGAAGCTGGAGGTTCTTTTTGTGAAGCGATGTCTTCACTCTTTTTGGTCAATGGCTCTGATATGTAACATCTGGGTAGTTAGGAAGTCTTTGACTCTTTTGGAGTTACATTTGTTTTGATTCTTTTGTGATACATATGTGTATGTATCTGTTGTGGATACGTTGTAAATCATGAATTAACTGATGGTTGTATATACTTTTATGCATGAGATCGATTCAATATTTGGATGTTTCCGCTTTATTCTAAATATTGAGATGTGGGTTACCCGTTGTTGCATATCTATTTTGAGCAGGTATCGTATGTGTGTAATTTCATGATAATGTGATGCGCCTCTTTCATACCATGTTTTAATCAAACTCTGATGAAATAAATTGTCTATGTGCCTAATTGATTTATCTAATTTATTTGGGGTATAGAAAGGGGGTGTTACATTAAGTGGTATCAGAGCCAGTGTCGAGTCAGTCGTGTCTGTCTTGTTGTTGTGTTGGTTGAACGGTTGTTTAACCTTGTTGTTATTTTTGGGAATCCTCAGAATATGGCAGGTCGTAATGACAATGCTATGGCAGCGGCGTTAGAGGCTATGGCCAGAGCTGTGCAGGGTGCACCTAACGTGAATGCGAATGATGAGTTCAGGAAGAACCAACCACCGGTGTTTAAAGGGAGATTTGATCCGGATGGTGCTCAGATATGGTTAAAGGAAATTGAGAGAATTTTTAGGGTGATGGATTGTGCTGAAGGGAATAAGGTGAGACTAGGGACTCACATGCTGAGAGAAGAGGCCGATGACTGGTGGGTCAGCATGAGGCGAGTTCTTGAGGTCGACGACGAGGAGATTACGTGGGATTTATTTCGTGCTGAGTTTCTAAGGAAGTATTATCCCGAAAGTGTTAAAGGGAAGAGAGAAATGGAATTTCTGGAGTTGAAACAAGGTAATATGTCGGTGGTGGACTACACCGCTAAGTTTACTGAGTTAGTGAAGTTTCACCCTCACTATGATGCGGTTACGGCGGAATTTTCCAAATGTATCAAGTATGAGAATGGCTTGCGTCCGGAGATAAAGCAAGCGGTGGGGTATCAAAGGATACGAAGATTTTCGGATTTGACTGAGTGTTGTAGAATTTATGAAGAAGATAGTAGAGCTCGTTCTACTCATTATAAGGGTTTGAGCGAGAGGAGAGGGAAGCAGCAAGTACGAAGCGGACCTTATGTGACGCCTGCTGATAAGGGCAAACATAGGGGAAACTTTGATAGGAGACCCGGAGGAGGTTCCGGTGCGATCAAATGTTTTAAGTGTGGCGTGATGGGCCACAAGTCTTATGATTGTGGAAAGTTCAAGGCGAAGTGTTCCAACTGTGGACTCTTTGGTCATGATGCAGCAGAGTGTAGAAAGAATGCTGTGAAGTGTTTTAATTGTGGCGAGGTGGGTCACATTAGCCCGAATTGTACCAAACCGAAGCAAGCTCCGGCGGGCGGAAAAGTATTCGCATTAGCAGGTTCAGACGCCACTAATGCGGCAGATCGTTTGATTAAAGGTACATGCTTTATTAATGATATGCCTTTAGTTGCTATTATTGATACTGGAGCGACTCACTCGTTCATTTCTCTTGCGTGTGCTAAGCGGTTGGATTTGTGTATGGTTTCCTTGAGTAGTGGTATGGTTATTGGGACTCCCGCTTCGGGGTCGGTAACTACTTCTTTGGTGTGTGCAAGTTGTCCTTTGACCATGTATGGTAAGGACTTCGTTATGGATTTAGTGTGTTTGCCGTTGGAAGGTTTGGACGTAATCTTGGGTATGAATTGGTTGCAATTTAATAGAGTTCATTTGGATTGCTATCACAAGTTGGTAAGGTTTCCTTCTTTGGAAGATGGTGAAAACGAGAGTTTTCTTTCCACTAAAGAGTTGAAGAAACTTTTAGCGGACGAAGCTCAGTTGTTTGGTTTGTTTGCATCGTTGTCGGTGGAGAGCAAAGTTGAGCTCGACGTGTTTCCTGTGGTTTGTGAATTTCCTGAAGTGTTTCCGGAAGATGTTGCGGATGTGCCGCCAAAGAGAGAGGTTGAATTTTCTATTGATCTAGTTCCAGGTACTAGACCGATTTCGATGGCCCCGTATCGGATGTCGGCATCGGAGTTGGTGGAATTGAAGAAGCAGTTGAATGATTTGTTCGATAAGAGATTTGTAAGACCAAGTGTTTCTCCTTGGGGTGCGCCGGTATTGTTGGTAAAGAAGAAGGATGGTAGTATGCGATTGTGTATTGATTATCGGCAGTTGAATAAGGTGACAATTAAGAACAAGTATCCGCTTCCAAGAATTGATGATCTGATGGATTAATTGGTTGGAGCCCGTGTTTTTAGTAAGATTGATTTAAGATCCGGTTATCACCAGATTCGGGTTAAGGAGGAAGATATTTCGAAGACGGCTTTTAGAACACGATATGGTCACTACGAGTATACGGTGATGCCATTCGGAGTTTCTAATGCGCCGGGTGTTTTCAGGGAATATATGAACCGTATCTTTCACGAGCAGTTGGATCGTTTTGTGGTGGTGTTTATCGATGACATTTTGATTTATTCTAAGTCTCGAGAGGAACACGAAGAACATTTAAGGATTGTGTTGCGGATTTTGAAAGAGAAGAAGTTGTATGCAAAGTTGTCTAAGTGTGAGTTTTGGTTGTCGGAGGTGAGTTTTCTTGGACATATTATTTCCGGCAATGGTATTAGTGTGGATCCATCCAAGATCGATGCGGTAATGCAATGGGAGACTCCAAGATCGGTTACGGAAATTCGAAGCTTTTTGGGCTTGGCCGGTTACTACCGGAGGTTTATCGAAGGATTTTCGAAGTTAGCACTCCCGTTGACGCAGTTGACTTGTAAAGGAAAGGCCTTTATTTGGGATGTTAATTGTGAAGAGGGTTTCATGGAATTAAAGAGAAGGTTAACAACAGCGCCAGTTTTGATTTTGCCGAATCCTACGGAACCTTTTGTGGTTTATTGTGATGCTTCTTTGTCAGGATTGGGTGGTGTATTGATGCAAGATGGGAAGGTCGTGGCGTATGCTTCTAGGCAGTTGAGAGTGCATGAAAAGAATTACCCTACTCATGATTTGGAGTTAGCGGCCGTGGTGTTCGTTTTGAAAATTTGGAGGCACTATCTTTATGGTGCAAGATTTGAAGTTTTTAGCGATCACAAGAGTTTGAAGTATTTGTTTGATCAAAAGGAATTGAATATGAGGCAAAGGAGATGGCTAGAACTTTTGAAGGACTATGATTTTGGTTTAAATTATCATCCGGGTAAGGCGAATGTGGTAGCCGATGCCTTAAGTCGGAAGTCGTTGCACGTGTCTACTTTGATGGTTAGAGAGTGGGAACTCTTGGAGAACTTTAGAGATTTGAGTTTGGTTTGTGAGTTAACGCCGAGTAGTGTGAAGCTTGGTATGTTGCATGTCACGAATGATTTCCTTACTACAGTGTGCGAAAAGCAAAAGTTGGATTTGAAATTTGTGGATTTGATGACGAATGGAAATGAAGATTTCAACGTTGATGAATTAGGAGTTTTGAGGTTTCGAGGTCGTATTTGTATTCCCGATGACGCGGATTTGAAAAAGATGATATTGGAAGAGGGACATCGGAGTAACTTAAGTATTCATCCGGGAGCGAATAAGATGTATCAGGATTTGAAGAAGATCTTTTGGTGGTCTGGATTGAAAAGCGATGTTGCTCGTTTTGTGTACTCGTGTTTGACTTGTCAGAAGTCTAAGGTGGAGCATCAGAAGCCTAGTGGATTGATGCAACCGTTGGATATTCCGGAATGGAAATGGGATAGTATATCGATGGATTTTGTTACGGGATTGCCGAATACGCAAAGAGGACATAATGCTATTTGGGTGATTGTTGATAGGCTTACTAAATTGGCTCATTTTATTCCGATTGATATTACTTATTCTTTGGAAAGGTTGGCCGAGATTTATGTTGGCACTATTGTGAAGCTTCATGGAGTTCCTAAGAGTATTGTGTCGGATAGAGATCCTAGATTTACTTCAAGATTTTGGGAGAGTTTGCAAGGTGCCTTGGGTTCTAAGTTGAGATTGAGTTCAGCATATCATCCGCAAACGGATGGTCAAACCGAGAGGACGATTCAATCGTTAGAAGATCTGTTGCGTGCTTGTGTGCTTGAACAAGGTGGTGCGTGGGACGGTTATTTAGCGTTGATTGAGTTCACCTATAATAACAGTTTCCATTCGAGTATCGGTATGGCGCCATTTGAGGCTTTATATGGTCGGAGATGTCGAACACCTCTGTGTTGGCATGAGACAGGTGAAAAGTCGGTAGTTGGTCCTGAAATGGTACAGCAAACGACGGAAAAGGTGAAATTTATTCGGGAAAAGATGAAAGCTTCTCAAAATAGACAGAAAAGTTATCATGATAAAAGGAGAAAGGATCTCGAGTTTCAAGAGGGCGACCATGTGTTTTTGAGAGTTACACCGGTTACGGGTGTGGGTCGTGCCTTGAAGTCGAGAAAGTTGACTTCTCGTTTTATTGGTCCGTATCAGATTGTCGCACGGATTGGTGCTGTGGCGTATCGTGTGGCGTTGCCTCCGAACCTTTCGAATTTGCATGATGTATTCCATGTCTCGCAACTTCGGAAGTATGTTCCGGATCCGTCACATGTGATCCCAATGGATGAAGTGGAAGTAAGAGATAACCTTACAGTTGAAGTTTTACCGGTTAGTATTTTGGACCGTGAAGTTAAGAAACTAAGAGGCAAGGATATTGCGCTTGTGAAAGTGTCCTGGGGAGGTGCCGCGGAAGGCAACATGACTTGGGAATTGGAAAGCAAGATGCGAGAATCGCATCCAGAGTTGTTTGAATCAGGTGATATTTTCGAGGACGAAAATTTCTAAAGTGGGGGAGAGTTGTAACGCCCCGATTCTGAATTCCCATTAATTGTTGAGTCTTTTAATTTATTTATTTGATGTTTGTTTTAAATTGAGAAATTATATATTGCTATGTGGTGTTTTGCTTATTTTATCTATTTTTACCGATTCGGAGAGTTTTCGGGAATTAGAGTAAAAAGGGCATTTTAGACATTTAGCACTTTAGTGTAAGAATTGATTGATAAGTGTTGGAAAGAATTTGAGAGGAAAGAAATAGAGATAGAGATAGAATAAGAGAGGAAAAAGGAAGAAGATAGTAACATAAGAAGAAAAGCAAGAGAAAGAAAAGAGGAGAGGAGAAAGAGAAGAGAAAGTGGAGAGGAAAACCTAGAATCATCAAGGAATCATCACCAAAGCTTGCAATCGATCGGTAAGGGTGTGAAACTCCATCATCTCTTTAATGTGTATGATTGTATGTGTATGTGTGTGGATTTTGTAGAGTTTCTACTCTTTTTCCACTTAGGTTAGAAGTTGGTTTTGTGAGTAGAATGAAGTTTTAATCGGTTAGAAATTGGATTAGACGATGTAGTTTATTCGGGTGATGGTTGGGTTGTGCTACTGTGACTGGTTTGGATTTAATCGGTTGGTTGTGTGGAGTTTGGGCTTTGAGACAGCCATGGAAGTTCTGTCTTCGCAAGTTCGCCAGGCGAAAGGCAGCGAAGCTTCGCCAGGCGAAGCCCAGCGAGCTGTAGCGAAGCAAGTCAGAAGCTACTACCCTGTATTCGCTGGCAAGTTCGCCAGGCGAGGTGAGTTGGCGAAGGTTCGCCAGGCGAGTGGGTAGCGAGCCTCAGCGAGTAATTCCAGAATTACTCCCAGTGGACTTCGCTGGGGAGTTCGCCAGGCGAAGGCCAGCGAGCATTCGCTGCGTGGCTTCGCCAGGCGAAGGTTGGCGAACCTGGCAGTGTTATTTGTTTTGCTGTTTGTTCATGGCATGATGTTTGATTGATTCAATTATGATTAATGCCTATATGAATGATTGATGTGTGAACTGTTTCAACATGTTGTGCTGTGGGTGGCCGAAAGGCGTGAATCCTAGATTGTAGAGTAAATGATAAATCTTGAATATTTGATAATCTTGTGTATTTGCTCGAATTGAATAGAAATGCATTGATAGGTTGATATGTGTGTAAACCATGTGTGGAATGGTGTACAATGTGAATGCATGATGGATATATGCTATGTATATGATAAATGCAATGAATATGTTTGTGAGCATAGTATGCATTTTTGTATCGATTGATCCCTCGGAGGATTTGCAGGACCTCGTATGATACGATGGTTATATTTGATTCCTTGGAGAATCGGTTGCATTGTGTGATTCCTCGGAGAATCGGTCATAACATGTAATCCCGTGGAGGATTGGTTAGAGTATTTGATTCCGTGGAGAATCTGCTGAGTACTTGATCCCGTGGAGGATCTGCTGAATATTCGATTCCGTGGAGAATCTGATGAATATTTGATTCCGTGGAGAATCTGCTGAGTACTTGATCCCGTGGAGGATCTGCTGAATACTCGATTCCTTAGGGAATTTGTTGAACGAGTCGGTACCGCATTTGCATCTGCATAGGGTCGTGTGTCGGTCTCTATGAGTTGCATGAGTCATCTGTGTATGATGCATTGGTTGTGTGAATATAACTGTGTATGTTATATGTGATTGTTTGGAGGAAATATAGTGAATGTTCATGTGTATGTGTAGAGACATGATTATTTGTATATGCTTAATGTGGTGAGAACATAATTTGAGTATAACTTGTACCAATATGAGTATATGTATATATACAATTTTATGCATTAACTGTTATGATGTTGTTTCTCACCCTTCTGCTGTTTTCTAATGCTCTATGAGGCATTGCAGAGTAGGAAGCTGGAGGTTCTTTTTGTGAAGCGATGTCTTCACTCTTTTTGGTCAATGGCTCTGATATGTAACATCTGGGTAGTTAGGAAGTCTTTGACTCTTTTGGAGTTACATTTGTTTTGATTCTTTTGTGATACATATGTGTATGTATCTGTTGTGGATACGTTGTAAATCATGAATTAACTGATGGTTGTATATACTTTTATGCATGAGATCGATTCAATATTTGGATGTTTCCGCTTTATTCTAAATATTGAGATGTGGGTTACCCGTTGTTGCATATCTATTTTGAGCAGGTATCGTATGTGTGTAATTTCATGATAATGTGATGCGCCTCTTTCATACCATGTTTTAATCAAACTCTGATGAAATAAATTTTCTATGTGCCTAATTGATTTATCTAATTTATTTGGGGTATAGAAAGGGGGTGTTACATTCTCGATCACACAGGCGTGAGAGATTAAGTTGGCTTGAGAGGTACGGGAACCTACGAGAACTAGAACTACGGTCTGGTCTCAAATGCACAAGGGAAAGAGAAAGGGATAACATCAGTCGTCAGCGGGAAAGTCTCGATCGCACGGCAGCGAGAGAACAAAGAAGTTAGTTATTAGTGTGCTCGCTAGGATATCGCATCCTATGCCTACATATTCTCATTCGATATGAGAAATCAGAGCAGCTGTAGTTCAGCCTACTACAGCTAAAACGGGGAAACGGGAAGAAGGGAAAAGGGAGGTAGCTTGCTAGGATATTGCATCCTATGCCTACGTACTCTCGTCTGGTACGAGAGATCAGAGCAAACGTAGTTCGACGGGAAAACGAGTCTCGACTGCACGGGGGCAAGAGGAGGGGTCTCGATCGCCTGAACGCGAGAGAACAGGGGTTTTGATCGCACGGGGGAGAGAACAAAGAGGAAGCAGGCCTACACCTAAACGGGAAGGAACTCGGGACACACACGCAAGAACCTAAGGCTCACAACACTCGACGGTTGCCTGAAGACTTGAATAAGACGATGATGATGTTGAACGAAGCGGCTCCGTTGGCTCCTGACATGCGCGCAAGCTCCATTCCAATCTTCTCCTCTCTGGATCCTTGATGATGACGCTTGAACCAGGAACAATGTACCGCTTAGACCGTCATGGTTCGACTTATACGAGAAGTCGAACTCTCAGAGGTAGCGTATTGATATCCGTGTCAAATACAAGATAGAGAAATGATATCGAAAATCATTCTCCAATTGAATCGTGTCACACGGCCAGCCAAAAATAAAATCGAGAATAAAATCAGATAGAAAAGAAAATAGGAGAGAAATCCAACACAAAATGGAAATAAAGTCTACTCCTAAAATATGGCAATTAAAGTCCAATAGAAAATATTCGAAAGAAATATTAAAAGAAAATGCATAATGGAAAATAGCATAGAAAATACTATAATATTCTATAGAGAAAAATAGGAAGAAAACTATATTAAATCTATAATATTCTATAATACGCTAAAAATAATAGAATATAAATTCTATACTAAAATCTATGCATAATATTCTAACTATGAAAATAAAATTATACTCCTGAAGAGAAAAAAAAAACTAAATTGCAAGAAAGGGGGTACAATCTGCAAAATGGAGGGACTGCAGAAAAAACACCATCCTGGGCCCAGCCCACCATACAGAAAAAAAATAAAAAAAACAAAAATCAGCCCAGAAACGGGGGGTACGCGCAGGAACTAGAGGGTATAGTTCAGAAAAAAACGCTGGGCCCAGCCCACTCGTGACACACAAAAAAACAAAAGAAAACAAACTAGGGGAAGGGGGTGCAACGAGATATTGGGAGGGTGTATGGACCCAAAGGCTGATGGGCTTAGAGGCCCAAACCAAACACTCGCGTATCACTTCCTTCTCTTCTCAGAAACCCTAAGACTCTCTTACTCAAACTCATTGTTCCCCGCCGTTCTTCTCCCTCTCAGTTTCTCCTCCGTTCCAAACCTCGGCTTCACGCTTCAACCTTTTCTGTCAAAACAAAACTCTCAGCCTATCTCATTTCCAACAAGCATCATCTTCACTTGAGCACACAGTGACGAGTTACGGTTCGATTTGAAGTTTGGAAAAGCGTCTTCGTTATTCATTATTGCATGTCTGAAGACGAAAGTTGTGAATAGCAACCGGAGATTCTTGATGAACATTTGAAGGTTCATAAAGAGTGATCGGAGTTTCTGAAACAAAGTGTGACGGTGACGAACTTAGATGAACACCGTTGGAGCTTTCTTGAAGACATTAGTGATTACCACTGGGAAAGGTTCTTGAAGTTGAGCGTTGCGATGAAGATGACGATGTTGAAGGATCTAGCAAAAACTGGGAAACATAGTTGAATGGATGAACTGGTATGAAGATTTCTGATGAAGATCTGAGGAAACAAGATCAAGATCGTGTGAATGTTCACGAGAACAATTCCGGAAAAAAGGATGGACGAAGATTGATGCCGATCTGGAAAATTCATAAAGAAGATCGACGATCTTGATGAAGTTTGTTGGAGTTCTCGGATGAACTTTCTGGAGATGTTGGGATGAATCTTGATGAAAGCTTCTTGCTGATGAATGGTCGATGACGATTGTTGAAGGTTTCTGGCGAATCTGGAGATTCAATGATGAACTCGGTGATGAAGCTTCCGTTGAAGGTGTTGATGACCGATGATATTAACGAAGATCTCTGTGATTCGTGTTGTTTCTTGAAGATCGGCGAAGATTTGTGTATGAATCTTTGAAGATTTTTGGATGAACGGTTTCTGGAAAGTTGATGAATTCCGGTGAGATCTTGAGTTTACCGGCGAGGCATTGGTGAAGGTCGTATGGATTTGGATGAGTTTTCTGGAGATTTGGTAGTTTCCGGTGGTGGTTGAGGACTCCGACGACGGTTATGGTTCACCGGTGACGATTCCCGGTGACCGGTGCGGCGGCTGCATGGCCGACGGTGGGAAGTCGGTAGTGGAGGACAGGTGGCGCAATGCATGGTGAGGAAGAGTCTGGGGGCGAAACGTGGCACATGCGGAGAGAGGGAGAGAGACAAGTGGCGTAGTGGTGGTGAGTGGAAAATGTGAGGTGTCACTCTCTGGGAGAGTGGAAAAAATGAGGTGGCAGAGAGAGACGAAAACGCGTGGCCATCTCTTTTATAGGACAAGTGGCAGTTGGACCTTTGAACTGGGCCCTACGAAATTTGGACACCTGGCCCATAGTATTGGACTAATGACTTAATTAATGGATTAATATTGATTAAACGTGATTAATGACCAATAAACTGCAACTAACGAAAATGATTAGTGCTAATGCTGAAAACGAAAATGATTAATGAAACTAAAAAAATGATTAAAACTAATCCTAATTAATAAACTACACAATTAATGATCTAATTAATCTAAAACTATTTAAATTCTACATTAAAAATAAAATTTATTTATTCTAGAAAAGAAAACCTATAGAAAACTATTAATTCTATATTTAAAATAAAATCTATATTAATAAACCTATTAATTTCTAGAAACACTATTAAAACTATTTAAAATTCTATTTACTATTCTATTTCTATATTAAAACTAATATCTAATAAAACTCTATTAAAAAAACTATTATTCTATATTAATTCTATTAAAAGGAACTATATTCTAATATTCAAATAAAAAAATCCTACTTAAATCTAAATCTATTTAAAATCTAGAAAAAGGCTATTAAATCCTAAAAAATGCAAATAAAGGCAATTAACCCCCATAAAAGAGACCGCGAGACCAGATCGAAAATAAGTGGCAAACATCGGACACCGAAATGTCCTCAAAAACAAAAGCGCGGGCTGAAAATACCGGGAATCGCACGACTTCCCAAAATACACCTATTCGAACTGGCCTGAACTGCCTGAAATGTCAGGGGAGGCTGTAATCCCGATAAAGTCAATCTGACTGGAAAAAAAATGCAATGGATGCGGTATGTAAATGCGAATGCAAAATGCGTCGAAACATAAACCAGATATGGGAACCGGTTGGTCAAATTTTAGGGTGCAACAGCTGCCCCTATTCAAACGGCTTGGACCCGACTGGGTGAAGAGCGAACGACCTTCAAACATTCGAGGTACGAGACGATTGAATACCAAAGAAACCCTGAAATTTGCCAACCGTGGAGATAAACTGCAAACTGCTTGAGAAGCAACATCCAATGAACTGAGTCTGGTTGTTACGGCAATAACTGGTCAATTATCTGATAACATTTTGATTTCAACATCAATCACTTGCGTGACACCACAGGCACTGAGCTATTTTGCAAAAACACCTCCGTCCACCATTGGACTAACCTTGTCAACACCAGAAGAGGAACCAATTCGTCAACACGAATAGAGATTCTGTCGTCACAGGAGTAACCTTGTCCACATCTGGACCCCGAATTTCGTCAAATCATGGATAAATGCAAATCTGTCCACGTTAGGACTCACATTTCGTCAACCCGAAGAAATCTCGACAACACGGGAATAGAACTTTGTCCACGTCAGGACTCCATATTCCGTCAACACGGAGAAATCCCGACGACTTCGCTGGGGAAACATTTTTGTCTAGTCACAGGAAACTCCATCCGCCTATCCATACGGGCAGGTCATCTGTCTAAACACAGGAAACTCTACTTATCTCTGCAGTAGCTAACTCAGTTGGTCCCAACCTACAAACGAATTTGAGGAGGACTCTACTGGGGATAATAATATTTCGTCAACACGAGGAAATCACGGCGACTTCATTGGGGAAAATACTTTTGTCAAATATCGGAACACAACTCACATACTCTGTCTATCACGGGAGAATCATCTATCTGGATACCGGAAAGTTCATCCGTCTGCTTCATACGGGAAAATCCATCCGCCCGATTCATACAGGAAAAGGTCATCCGCCTGCTTCATACAGGAAAATCCATCCGCCCGATTCATACAGGAAAAGGTCATCCGCCTGCTTCATACGGGAAAATCCATCTGCCTGATTCTTACAGGAAAGTTCATCCGTCTGCTTCATACGAGAAAATACATCTGCCTGATTCTTACAGGAAAAGGTCATCCGCCTGCTTCATACGGGAAAATCCATCTGCCTGATTCTTACAGGAAAGTTCATCCGCTTGATTCCTACGGGAAAATCCATCTGCCTGATTTATACAGAAAAGTTCATCCGCCTGCTTCATACGGGAAAATCCATCTGCCTGCTTCTTATAGGAAAGTTCATCTACCTGATTCTTATAGGAAAGTTCATCTGCCTGGTTCTTACAGGAAAGTTCATCTGCCTGCTTCATACGGGAAAATCCATCTGCCTGATTCATACAGGAAAGTTCATCCACCTGCTTCATACGGGAAAATCCATCTGCCTGATTCATACAGGAAAAGGTCATCCGCCTGCTTCATACGGGAAAATCCATCTGTCTGATTCATACAGGAAAAGGTCATCTGCCTGCTTCATACGGGAAAATCCATCTGCCTGATTCATACAGGAAAAGGTCATCCGCCTGCTTCATACGGGAAAATCCATCTGCCTGATTCATACAGGAAAGTTCATCCGCCTGCTTCATACGGGAAAATCCATCTGCCTGATTCATACAGGAAAATCCATCTTGGATATAACTTCCTTGCCTATTCTTGGTAGTAGCTAACCCCACTGGGGATATTCTGAAAATAACTACCCGACACCCGTTTCGACAACAAGTGACCACTTCTGAAATTTTGATTTATGAAACCCTGTAATGCTGTCGTGACAGCAAACCTGAAGAAAAACACTCCGCTGGTCGGATAAGAGAAACTTCAACCAGCAACTCTGTGGGGGATAATAACAAGAACTGTATCATCACATGTCTCACAGCGAGACTTCGAATATCTGGAAATAGATCCGAGATAGAACTCCATACTCCTGTTGAGAAACACACCTGAAAGCAAAAGTTAACCAACCTGATTTATGTTTCACAATGTGTATGTTTGACAATGGCGTAATGCCCCATACGGCATGGAAATGCTACACGTTTTTTGGGTAGATGCAAATATGATAATATATGCAAATGCAAATGCAGGTTCGAGCTGCCAGAGAACACCGGGGCTAAAGCCGCTTGGTAAAATAAATGCCGAAGGCAACGTCAACTCCACTGAGGGGTACCGGGTATCACGGAATCATCCCAGCAAAATAAATGCTGGAGAAGTGAGACCAACTTCCATGGGGAAGAAACAATCCTGCTGAGGGATGGCTCATAAATTCATCGTTACGAACTCTGTAGAAGATGATCAACCTGCCGGAGGAATGACAACCTGCTGGAGGAGGGACGGACGACCCTGCACGGGGACGCTCTTTCTAAACCCTTGACAACCTAATTGTATTCTGGCGATGAACCAAACTGGGATTAATTGTGCATAGCTCAATGCTGAGAATGCCCCTGCCGTCAGGGATATCCATTCTGGCCTGCTGAGGATACTCCTGATCCTATTCTGAGGAGGAATAACTGCGATATCAACTATTTGGGGGACAATACGGACCTTCCAACTGCTGAGGAGAGTAATCCTGATTTAACATTAATCGGGAAACCGGTATCAATCGAGCTTTGTATCGAGGAACGTGACATCACGTGAGTCACTGGGAATTATCGTGTCGGGTATTTTTTTTAGGCTTTTTCTAGTTTACGGATGAAAATAGGTTATTAACAAAATGGTTTTAAAGGGAAAATACTAGACGGGGCTAGCATTTAAAGATGGACTACCAGGCGAGAATTGATAGCAAAAATAGGTTAGGTTATCGGACGAGAATGGATTTACGGTTGGAACATCAGACGAGGCTGACCGGATGATAGGTTAGGGAAAGGATGACCAGACGGGGTTGGTTTGGAAGCTGACATGCACCAGACGAGAACTAATGTAACAAATAGGTTAAAGAGACGGTGACCAGACGGGGCTGGTTGAAAGCTAACATACATCAGACGAGAACTGATGTTTACAGAAAGGTTGGCCAGACAATAACTGGTTGAAAGATAACAGGTACCAGAAGAGAACTGGTATTTATGGAAAGGTGGACCAGACGAGAACTAGTTACCGGTTTGCCAGGTGAGAACTGGGCTTTGGAAATGGCAAGGTTACAAGGTTCTGTTAAGTAACAGGTTTAAACTGTAGGATAAAGATCCAATAACGACAAGGTCTTTTTCGAAGGTTCATGTTTTTTTTTTGATGAGGGTAATGACACGATTCCCCGATACTCAACTCTTGTTAGGGTGAACAAACTTGCTTGAACAACTTGCCCCAGTGCAACTCGACTTGCTCCAATCCAACTCTTGGGATACTCACTCTGGACAGAAAGCAGCTTGCTACGATATGACCTTGAGGTGGCTTGCCCCGGTATCTGCACGACGAAAGATTCATCCTCAATTAACCAACTCTCCGCATGGGTAGTTTCACTATCTCTAAAGTGACTTGCCCCTGAAGGAGCGTTGAGCGGCTTAACCTGCCCTGATCACACACTGGAAGGATCTATCCTCAAATCACAGCATTCTGGATAATTGCCCCTGATTGGCTCTCGAGAAGATTCACTTCTGATCAACTGCTTCTCAAGTAAACTGTCCCATAATCAACCGATGCTTCAGGACTTGTCCTCAGACCAACTGATTCTGAACTCACTGGAAGTCAATGCCCCAGATTCACAGGATTTCACAACATACACCATTCTGGTCCAGACTGCTAAATTATTCAGTCCTGTTCGATTATTCCCTGTTGGAATTTCCTTCCTGTCAACTACCGACCTGCAAATAAAACTGTTTATTCCCGAATGGTAATTTTAATGCAGTGTTCATGCAGATTTTGAAAAAATTGTGCTGTCACTCATTTACGTGTCATGATTGTGAGTGACGAATGAACCAGAGTTCAAACGTAGTGCTGATTTGATCAGTGAAAAAAAATACAACAAGGATATGACTAGCAAATCAAGAAGGAGTCAGGTTACTCAACCTTATCGTAATGCGCTTTTAGAATAAACCCTGCCTCAATTAGGTCTTTTAAGGGCTGTATCGTGGTCGGGTTCACGATTCGTGAAACAAAGGATATTTGGCTCAAATTATGATTTATACCCACCCTTTCTACGTGATGATCTCCGATCCTAAAGTTCAGTTAACTTGGCTCGAGCGCTCGCCTCTTCGAGAGGTATGTTGAATAGTAGGAACAATGGTTAAAGAACTCACAAGGTTTTCGGAGTGACAGTTACTCCTTTTTCGTTTTCGGTGTCTGTATCTACACGACTTTGTCCTTGTTCGAGGATTTTTCTTTTTATATTCTTTCTTTTTCATTCTTTTGATTCCCTAATTTTTGCCTGGACTGACTCCTTTTGAGTTCTTTTCGATTTTTTCTTTCTTGAAGTCCAGCGGGATGCCCTAATTTTTGCCTAAGTATCAGCTTTCCAGCTTTTCTTTTTCTTTTACTTAGCGGGCTCTCTTTTTCTTTCTTGGAACAAGTCGTGCGACACTGGTTGTCTTGATTGCTCTGAAAGGATTGTGACTGTCTCACTCCTGATTGGTGAGGTTTAACCATTGTGGTTGATGAGGTACGACCTCTGTGGAAAAATAAGATGTGATTGGTCCTCGAAAGGCAACAATCCTCTATAAGACTTGAACGCTCGATCAAGCTAACTGACAACTACCCTGCCCCGGGTTAAGATGTGAGGGTTTAAAAGTCCGAAAAAAACTTCTACTTCTTGGCTCGAAGTGGTTAACAAGGGACTAACTCCTTATATCTCCAGTGTTTAGGGGATTTGAAACAATGCCTTGTACGTCATCGGCAAGGTTTTATCTGAAAGCATACGATCATCGATTATAAGTATTCAGTTTCATCATCCTCCCTCCAATCTTTCCTAATCATAGTGACAAAGTGGAGTGAATAAAAGTGCAAGTGTCGGTGCAATGCAGTAAATGAGTGACAACGACATAATTAATTCAGAAAAAATGCATAGTCACTTTATCAATATTACCATTCGAAACAAACAATGTTTAACAGCAAGTAGCAACTAACAGAAAAGAAACTACAAATGCAAATGATAAAAGTCCGAGGACTGCCAATGCTGAGGATGTCTGCCTGTCTGGACCACTGGCTTCTTGCAAATAAACCTCTGCATCTACGAGCTTAGGCAGCTGAGAAATTGTCATGCACAACCAAAACTCCTTCTGGAAAGGAAATACATCCTTTGTCGACAACTACTGTACTTTTGCCTGAAAAGCTTTACAATCTTCAGTTGAATGCCCTGGAGATCCACCATGGTAACCACACTGAGCGTGGGGATTGTACCCGGGAGGGTAAGGTTCTGGCACAGACTTAAGAGCTTTAGGTTCCACCAAAGAATTCTGGATCAAAGATGGTAGAATATGGCTATACGGCACAGGCACTGGGTGAGAAGGAGCATTCCTTTGTTCCAAGTTGTTACGAGGCCTGTTCTGATTTGAGTGCTGATTCTGATAACCTCGGCCACGAGTTCGCTGATTTGCCAAAGAAGCGACATAAAGTTCTGGATATGGTGCCCTAGGCACAATTGTCTGTCCCGCATAACAAGACACAGAAGATGAAGAACCAATAGATTTCACCGATTCATCTCGAGGATACTCAACATCTGGCATGATTGCATTGATCACAACTCCTTCTTCAGTTTGGTAGCTATAGAGAGATTCAGTTTCACTAGCCTGACCGCCCGAAATAATCTGAATTTTCCCAATTTTTACGGCATGCTCGATGCGTTCTCCTAATCTTACCAATTCAGAGAAATTTGGCGCATTTACAAGCATTCTTTCGAAGTATGGGCTCTCCAGGGAGTCTACAAACATGCCCATTAACTCTCGTTCTAGAAGCGGTGGTTGCACTCTAGCAGCAAATTCTCTCCATCTCTGAACATATTTCCTGAAGGGTTCATTGTTCTCTTGAGACAATTCCTGCAACTGCATGCGATTAGGAGCCATGTCTAGGTTATAATCGTATTGTTTCAGAAAAGCTCTGGCTAAATCCACCCATGATCGGATCTGATTACTCTCTAACTGCATATACTAACTCAGAGATGCCCCAGTCAGACTATCCTGAAAGTAGTGAATCATCAACTTGTCGTTTTGCACAAACGAAGTCATTCTTCGGCAGAACATCACCAAATGTTGCTTCGGACAGCTATCTCCTATGTACTTCTCAAATCTCGGCGCTCTGAACTTAGGAGGCAATACCAGGCCAGGAACTAAACACATGTCTGTAGCATTGAGGTTGACAGCATCTTTAACTTTCAAGGCTTTGACTCCTTCTTCCAACACTCGGAGCTTTCTAGCATACTCAAGAGCTCTTGGGTCTTCGATCCTAGCTACCGGGATCTCTCTTCGGATATTCGCCATAGGGAAGACAACACCTTGACTATTAATAAGAGGAGGGCGTTCATTTCAAACAACAAACTGCTCACGTCGATCTCGGTCCCTAACCGGAGGCTGCACAAACTGGTCTTCAGTAAGGTTGTTCACTTGCGGAAAGTCTTCCTCGGACATAGAACCATACAGAGGATTAGTCGTCATAGTGAAACCTGACAAGGTGTTAGCAAAGTGGAAGTTGCTCTCATACATAGCTACCAATAACCCTCAACTGACTTCACTGCTCGATTCTGCTCAAATCCGTTTCAACCCCTTGGTCATCTTCTAACAATCAACAGTTGCTTAGGCCAAACACCTTCAGAAACAAAACAACGGCTGGATAAGAGCTCTGGCTAGTTGGAGAATGATATGCAATATGATGCAACACGTTTATGCAAATGCAATACAAGATGCAACAAACATGGGATCACAACCCCCACAAATCTCTGAATACTGCTGTGCTGCTGACGGGATAAGTTCGCTCTGAAGAGAAGACCAAAATACCGGGTAAGCTGGAAGTCAAGTTTCCTGCAAAAAAACCCTCCCACTCACGGGTATGGCCCTAAACTGACACAAGGTACGACATCCTATGCGGTCGTTGGCGTCACAGACTTTCAAGACTGATGATACGATACCCAGAAGGTGCGGCATCATCATATCCTGAAGAGGCCTCACTTAGCCAACTTCCAAATGATCGGTCTCCAGAGTCGACAATCCTCCGAACCAACAACCCCCTCAACCCAAAGGGTTGAAAAAGAAGTCAACCGGGAGAACCTCGTCTGAGCGTGGATTTCATGAGACACTAGTACATGCAAAGCATGCACGCGCCCACTAATTTCCACAACTAATTCTAAGGTGCACTCAAGCCTGGGTCTGGCTTCTCACTCCTCAGGAACACCCCACCCAACAGCACAACAACAACAGATAATAGCAAAGTGCGGAAATGTAAATACAACAATAATACAACGCCCAAAAGGTAAACAACCAAAGACAAGCAAACAAGCGCTAGGATCGACCCTCTTAAGGGACGTTGGATCCCAAATGCATAAGGAACCATCGCAGTCCCCAGCAGAGTCGCCAGCTGTCGCTACTGCGAAAATCGGCGCCGGCTAAACAGAAGAGTCGCCATCGTGCATTATTTATCCCAAAGGCGGTAAAGGAAACGCTCGAAGTAAACCTAACGCAAAGACGGGAAAGGAATGGTCATCGCAACCAAATCCTGGATTCGGGAGTCGGTTACGCAAGGGGAAGGTATTAGCACCCCTCACGTCCGTCGTACTCGACGGGATCCATGCTTGCTTAGTTTGTCTAAAGGATGCAAAAACAATCTATCTACGACTGCTAAATCTAAGCTGGAAGAAACTGACTCGCTAGAGCATCACGCTCTATGCCTACGTATTCTCAAGAGAGAAAGTCAGAGTCATCGTAGTTCGAGAAACTACAGGGAATTGGCTCGCCAAGACTTCGCGTCTTGTGCCTACGTACTTCCACACAGCGTGAAAGATCAGAGCTTATGTAGTTCAGGCTAACTACGGCTAGACAGGGTGTTCTCGATCACACAGGAGTGAGAGATTAAGTTGGCTTGAGAGGTACGGGAACCTACGGGAACTAGAACTACGGTCTGGTCTCAAATGCACAAGGGCAAGAGAAAGCGATAACATCAGTTGTCAGCGGGAAAGTCTCGATCGCACGGCAGCGAGAGAACAGAGAAGTTAGTTGTTAGTGTGCTCGCTAGGATATCGCATCCTATGCCTACATATTCTCATTCGATATGAGAAATCAGAGCAGCTGTAGTTCAGCCTACTACAGCTAAAACGGGGAAACGGGAAGAAGGGAAAAGGGAGGTAGCTCGTTAGGATATTGCATCCTATGCCTACGTACTCTCGTCTGGTACGAGAGATCAGAGCAAACGTAGTTCGACGGGAAAACGAGTCTCGACTGCACGGGGGCAAGAGGAGGGATTTCGATTGCCTGAACGCGAGAGAACAGGGGTTTTGATCGCACGGGGGCGAGAACAAAGAGGAAGCAGGCCTACGCCTAAACGGGAAGGAACTCGGGACACACATGCAAGAACCTAAGGCTCACAACACTCGACGGTTGCCTGAAGACTTGAATAAGACGATGATGATGTTAAACGAAGCGGCTCCGTTGGCTCCTGACATGCACACAAGCTCCATTCTAATCTTCTCCTCTCTGGATCCTTGATGATGACGCTTGAACCAGGAACAATGTACCGCTTAGACCGTCATGGTTCGACTTATACGAGAAGTCGAACTCTCAGAGGTAGCGTATTGATATCCGTGTCAAAGACAAGATAGAGAAATGATATCGAAAATCATTCTCCAATTGAATCGTGTCACACGGCCAGCCAAAAATAAAATCAAGAATAAAATCAGATAGAAAAGAAAATAGGAGAGAAATCCAACACAAAATGGAAATAAAGTCTACTCCTAAAATACGGCAATTAAAGTCCAATAGAAAATATTCGAAAGAAATATTAAAAGAAAATGCATAATGGAAAATAACATAGAAAATACTATAATATTCTATGGAGAAAAATAGGAAAAAAATTATATTAAATCTATAATATTCTATAATACGCTAAAAATAATAGAATATAAATTCTATACTAAAATCTATGCATAATATAGGGGGTACAATCTGCAAAATGGAGGGACTGCAGAAAAAACACCATCCTGGGCCCAGCCCACCATACAAAAAAAAAAAAAAAAAACCAAACATCAGCCCAGAAAGGGGGGGTACGCGCAGGAACTGGAGGGTATAGTTCAGAAAAAACGATGGGCCCAACCCACTCGTGACACACAAAAAAAACAAAAGAAAACAAACTAGGGGAAGGGGGTGCAACGAGATATTGGGAGGGTGTATGGACCCAAAGGCTGATGGGCTTAGAGGCCCAAACCAAACACTCGCGTATCACTTCCTTCTCTTCTCAGAAACCCTAAGACTCTCTTACTCAAACTCATTGTTCCCCGCCGTTCTTCTCCCTCTCAGTTTCTCCTCCGTTCCAAACCTCGGCTTCACGCTTCAACCTTTTCTGTCAAAACAAAACTCTCAGCCTATCTCATTTCCAACAAGCATCATCTTTACTTGAGCACACAGTGACGAGTTATGGTTTGATTTGAAGTTTGGAAAAGCGTCTTCGTTATTCATTATTGCATGTCTGAAGACGAAAGTTGTGAATAGCAACCGGAGATTCTTGATGAACATTTGAAGGTTCATAAAGAGTGATCGGAGTTTCTGAAACAAAGTGTGACGGTGACGAACTCAGATGAACACCGTTGGAGCTTTCTTGAAGACATTAGTGATTACCACTGGGAAAGGTTCTTGAAGTTGAGCGTTGCAATGAAGATGACGATGTTGAAGGATCTAGCAAAAACTGGGAAACACAGTTGAATGGATGAACTGGTATGAAGATTTCTGATGAAGATCTGAGGAAACAAGATCAAGATCGTGTGAATGTTCACGAGAACGATTCCGGAAAAAAGGATGGACGAAGATTGATGCCGATCTGGAAAATTTATAAAGAAGATCGACGATCTTGATGAAGTTTGTTGGAGTTCTCGGATGAACTTTCTGGAGATGTTGTGATGAATCTTGATGAAAGCTTCTTGCTGATGAATGGTCGATGACGATTGTTGAAGGTTTCTAGCGAATCTGGAGATTCGATGATGAACTCGGTGATGAAGCTTCCGTTGAAGGTGTTGATGACCGATGATATTAACGAAGATCTCTGTGATTCGTGTTGTTTCTTGAAGATCGGCGAAGATTTGTGTATGAATCTTTGAAGATTTTTGGATGAACGGTTTCTGGAAAGTTGATGAATTTCGGTGAGATCTTGAGTTTACCGGCGAGGCATTGGTGAAGGTCGTATGGATTTGGATGAGTTTTCTGGAGATTTGGCAGTTTCTAGTGGTGGTTGAGGACTCCGGTGATGGTTATGGTTCACCGGTGACGGTTCTCGGTGACCGGTGCGGCGGCTGCATGGCCGACGGTGGGAAGTCGGTAGTGGAGGACAGGTGGCGCAATGCATGGTGAGGAAGAGTCTGGGGGCGAAATGTGGCACATGCGGAGAGAGGGAGAGAGACAAGTGGCGTAGTGGTGGTGAGTGGAAAATGTGAGGTGGCGGAGAGAGACGAAAACGCGTGGCCATCTCTTTTATAGGACAAGTGGCAGTTGGACCTTTGAACTCGGCCCTACGAAATTTGGACACCTGGCCCATAGTATTGGACTAATGACTTAATTAATGGATTAATATTGATTAAACGTGATTAATGACTAATAAACTGCAACTAACAAAAATGATTAGTGCTAATGCTGAAAACGAAAATGATTAATGAAACTAAAAAAAATGATTAAAACTAATCCTAATTAATAAACTACACAATTAATGATCTAATTAATCTAAAAACTATTTAAATTCTACATTAAAAATAAAATCTATTTATTCTAGAAAAGAAAACCTATAGAAAACTATTAATTCTATATTAAAAATAAAATCTATATTAATAAACCTATTAATTTCTAGAAACACTATTAAAACTATTTAAAATTCTATTTAATATTCTATTTCTATATTAAAACTAATATCTAATAAAACTCTATTAAAAAAACTATTATTCTATATTAATTCTATTAAAAGGAACTATATTCTAATATTCAAATAAAAAAATCCTACTTAAATCTAAATCAATTTAAAATCTAGAAAAAGGTTATTAAATCCTAAAAAATGCAAATAAAGGCAATTAACCCCCATAAAAGAGACCGCGAGACCAGATCGAAAATAAGCGGCAAACATCGGACACCGAAATGTCCTCAAAAACAAAAGCGCGGGCTGAAAATACCGGGAATCGCACGACTTCCCAAAATACACCTATTCGAACTGGCCTGAACTGCCTGAAACGTCAGGGGAGGTTGTAATCCCGATAAAGTCAATCTGACTGGAAAAAAAATGCAATGGATGCGGTATGTAAATGCGAATGCAAAATGCGTCGAAACATAAACCAAATATGGGAACCGGTTGGTCAAATTTTAGGGTGCAACAGCTGCCCCTATTCAAACGGCTTGGACCCGACTGGGTGAAGAGCGAACGACCTTCAAACATTCGAGGTACGAGACGATTGAATACCAAAGAAACCCTGAAATTTGCCAACCCTGAAATTTCAGGGTTTCTTTGGTATTCAATCGTCTCGTACCTCGAATGTTTGAAGGCCGTTCGGTCTTCACCCAGTCGGGTCCAAGCCGTTTGAATAGGGGCAGCTGTTGCACCCCAAAATTTGACCAACCGGTTCCCATATCTGGTTTATGTTTCGACGCATTTTGCATTTGCATTTACATACCGCATCCATTGCATTTTTTTTCCAGTCAGATTGACTTTATCGGGATTACAGCCTCCCCTGACGTTTCAGGCAGTTCAGGCCAGTTCAAATAGGTGTATTTTGGGAAGTCGTGCGATTCCCGGTATTTTCAGCCCACACTTTTGTTTTTGAGGATATTTCGGTGTCCGATGTTTGCCGCTTATTTTCGATCTGGTCTCGCGGTCTCTTTTATGGGGGTTAATTGCCTTTATTTGCATTTTTTAGGATTTAATAGCCTTTTTCTAGATTTTAAATAGATTTAGATTTAAGTAGGATTTTTTTATTTGAATATTAGAATATAGTTCCTTTTAATAGAATTAATATAGAATAATAGTTTTTTAATAGAGTTTTATTAGATATTAGTTTTAATATAGAAATAGAATAGTAAATAGAATTTTAAATAGTTTTAATAGTGTTTCTAGAAATTAATAGGTTTATTAATATAGATTTTATTTTTAATATAGAATTAATAGTTTTCTATAGGTTTTCTTTTCTAGAATAAATAGATTTTATTTTTAATGTAGAATTTAAATAGTTTTTAGATTAATTAGATCATTAATTGTGTAGTTTATTAATTAAGATTAGTTTTAATTATTTTTTTTAGTTTCATTAATCATTTTCGTTTTCAGCATTAGCACTAATCATTTTTGTTAGTTGCAGTTTATTGGTCATTAATCACGTTTAATCAATATTAATCCATTAATTAAGTCATTAGTCCAATACTATGGGCAAGGTGTCCAAATTTCGTAGGGCCCAGTTCAAAAGTCCAACTGCCACTTGTCCTATAAAAGAGATGGCCACGTGTTTTCGTCTCTCTCCGCCACCTCATTTTTTCCACTCTCCTAGAGAGTGACACCTCACATTTTCCACTCACCACCACTACGCCACTTGTCTCTCTCCCTCTCTCCGCATGTGCCACGTTTCGCCCCCAGACTCTTCCTCACCATGCATTGCGCCACCTGTCCTCCACTACCGACTTCCCACCGCCGGCCATGCAGCCGCCGCACCGGTCACCGGGAACCGTCACCGGTGAACCATAACCGTCGCCGGAGTCCTCAACCACCACCGGAAACTGCCAAATCTCCAGAAAACTCATCCAAATCCATACGACCTTCACCAATGCCTCGCCGGTAAACTCAAGATCTCACCGGAATTCATCAACTTTCCAAAAACCGTTCATCCAAAAATCTTCAAAGATTCATACACAAATCTTCGCCGATCTTCAAGAAACAACACGAATCACAGAGATATTCGTTAATATCATCGGTCATCAACACCTTCAACGGAAGCTTCATCACCGAGTTCATCATCGAATCTCCAAATTCGCCAGAAACCTTCAACAATCGTCATCGACCATTCATCAGCAAGAAGCTTTCATCAAGATTCATCACAACATCTCCAGAAAGTTCATCCGAGAACTCCAACAAACTTCATCAAGATCGTCGATCTTCTTTATGAATTTTCCAGATCGGCATCAATCTTCGTCCATCCTTTTTTCCGGAATTGTTCTCGTGAACATTCACACGATCTTGATCTTGTTTCCTCAGATCTTCATCAGAAATCTTCATACCAGTTCATCCATTCAACTGTGTTTCCCAGTTTTTGCTAGATCCTTCAACATCGTTATCTTCATCGCAACGCTCAACTTCAAGAACCTTTCCCAGTGGTAATCACTAATGTCTTCAAGAAAGCTCCAACGGTGTTCATCTAAGTTTGTCACCGTCACACTTTGTTTCAGAAACTCCGATCACTCTTTATGAACCTTCAAATGTTCATCAAGAATCTCCGGTTGCTATTCACAACTTTCGTCTTCAGACATGCAATAATGAATAACGAAGACACTTTTCCAAACTTCAAATCGAACCGTAACTCGTCACTGCGTGCTCAAGTGAAGATGATGCTTGTTGGAAATGAGATAGGCTGATAGTTTTATTTTGACAGAAAAGGTTGAAGCGTGAAGCCGAGGTTTGGAACGGAGGAGAAACTGAGAGGGAGAAGAACGGCGGGGAACAGTGAGTTTGAGTAAGAGAGTCTTAGGGTTTCTGAGAAGAGAAGGAAGTGATACGCGAGTGTTTGGTTTGGACCTCTAGGCCCATCAGCCTTTGGGTCCATACACCCTCCCAATATCTCGTTGCACCCCCTTCCCCTAGTTTGTTTTCTTTTGTTTTTTTGTGTGTCACGAGTGGGCTGGGCCCAGCGTTTTTTTCTGAACTATACCCTCGAGTTCCTGCGTGTACCCCCTTTTCTGGGCTGATTTTTGTTTTTTTTTTTTGTTTTTTTTCTGTATGGTGGGTGTCGCTACCGCGAAAATAAGGTGCCGGCAAAATAGAAGAGTCGCCACCTTTCGTTATTTATCCCTCAGAACGGGAAAGCAAACGATCGGAAAAACCTGACGAAAAAGGTATAAGACAAGGTCATCGCAACCGTTGTCTGGGTTCGGGAGTCGGTTACGCAAGGGGAAGGTATTAGCACCCCTCACGTCCATCGTACTCGATGGGATCCATGCTTGTTGTGTTTACTGGACGGGTTGGTTTTATCTATCTACCTATCAAGGCTGGCTTAAAAAGAGAAAAACAATGACTCGGCAAAGCGTCGCACTTTATGCCTACGTATTTTCATCAGAGAATGAGAAATCATAGTCAACGTAGATCGGCCTACTACGGGTTACGGGGAAGGTGGCTCGCCAATGCATCAGTATTGTGCCTACGTACTCTCAACAAGTATGAGAGATCAGAGCTTACGTAGTTCGGGATAATACGGCTTACGGGAATTCAGATTCATCTGTTTTATCGAGTAGGGTTAAACAGCAGTTCCAGCAGTTAGGGACAAAGCCTGTTTGCGGCGGCGCTGAAGTTTAATGACACTCTTTTCTTCAGAAAAGCTTCCTTTGGATTATGGGCCCACGGGGCAAAAAGGTTTGAAGTTTGTTTTCTGTCTTTTACGGAAGAACTATTTTTTATGGTTGTTTGCAACTAGTATCGCACTAGAGACTATGACCTGAGAGTGAATGCGTCGCATGTCACCCAAAGGGTGCCATACTAAACATCCAAGCTGTCGAAAAGAAACTCTCCGACAACCCTTTCTCAGATAGCTTAAGGCTTGTAATGTACGACGTCAATTAACATTTATTACGGTATTTTAATTTGTTTTGAGATGAGAAGAGAGCAGACTCAACTAAAAGGAGACTATCAAGTCCTAATGTTGTCATGCCAAGGATTCATCCTATGGTTGAGGTTTAAAACAGGGAACTCCTAGAAGTTATCATGCATAGGTTTCAACCTAACATTCTATCATCACTTCCTTATCAAAGGAAGTGAGATTCCTAGGGGATCATGTCAATGGTAACCAGAAACAGATAAAGCATCCGCTTAAACAGTAAACGGTAAACAGATATATAGTAAAATGCATGCAATGCAAGTGAGGGAGGAAATGTGTGTGGGGCATCAGCCTCCACAAGCTCATTTCAAACTCAAGCCAGATATGAATAACTACAATCATACAGAGGAAATAACAAGCTATCAAGCGAAATAGAAGTAACTGCAATCATACAGAAGAAATGAAATGCTATCAAGCAAACACAAACCACATAGGTAAGGGAGCCGGGCTCTACCGAATACCCGCAAGCAAAGCCATACAGTAAAAATACAAGCAGAGGGAGCAACTCAACCTCTAGTGCAATCATGCTCCTAGCTTACATCAGTCTAGATATGGACTTATTCTAATGCATCAAGCAAGTCAAACAAGGCACATCAGTACAGTTGCACAGAAAGCAAACAGACAGGAAAGAAAGCAGATCAACAGCTCCTACAACTAAGCCAACTTGACACCAGTCCAGTCATCAGACCTCAACTACCCTTCAAGGCTATCATCTTCAATAGCAAGTATCAACTTGCTCCTCTTCATCTACAAGCTTCTAATACATCAATATAAGTATCAACTTGTTCCATCTTCTCCAAGCCTCAGCTCTTCAGTCAATTCCACCTTCAGGCTTCACTCATAACTACAAGTATCAACTTGATTCCTTCAGGATCTCAATGTATCAATGTAAGTGTCAACTTATCCTTCATTCCTAAAGCCTCAGCTCTTCACTCAATCTCAATTGTATCTTCTTCACAAGTATCAACTTGGTCTTCAAGCTTCAGCTCTCTTTGCTTTACCAATATCAACTAGTTCCTCTTCATTTACAAGCTCCAGCTTCTAAGAGTAATCTTCAAACACAAAGAAGTATCAACTCCATCCTTCAGTCTTCTTCAAGCAAGGAACTCCATCCTCTAACAAGGGAGAAGGATTCATCTATCCAGAGCAAAGTTTGGATGATTGGTAGCAGAGTGAAGACCAAAGGTCACCACTAAGCATCCTGTCATCAGAGAAAGGGACCCTCAAAGGTTCTACCAATTTGCAAAGAGCCACACATCCTACCAAAGGAGGGATGAGGCCTTTACAAAGGGACCTTTCATCATAGGGAAGAATGGAAGTGATCAACATCATCCATGTTTATGAAGGAAGAGAACTATCTAGAAGCTCTGCCTACAAAACCCTAATCTTAACCTAATCAAAACTACACCAAAAGAAGGGAAGATCTTCACATCCAAGCCTCTTCAAGCAATCCAATGCATCTTCAACTTGCCTCCATCATCATCCAAGAACAAGCAAAGCAAACCCCTAATCTAAGGGAACTAAAGATGTTAATCTATTTGAGTTAGTGCATCAGAATCATCTAAAACCAGCACTCAAACTAAAATCAATCAAAAATAGTAAACTATACTATAAATTTATACCAAAATTCCTAAGGGATCCTAATTCAATTAAGAATGCCTCCTACAAAAACCAGGGACTAAATCATCTATTAAGTCCTAAAATTAAGTCCTACATCCAAAGGTATCAACCATAAACCCTAAAAATGGAGCTTCTAAAGGTTTCAACCTAAAC
The DNA here is from genome assembly GCA_963859935.3 of Lathyrus sativus. NCBI lineage: Eukaryota > Viridiplantae > Streptophyta > Magnoliopsida > Fabales > Fabaceae > Lathyrus > Lathyrus sativus. The sequence continues at coordinate 179,523,200 of OZ012740.1, read as the reverse complement.
TACCACCTATGTTCATCAAAAAAATGTGAGAAAAATATATGGGGAGCATGCATGTCTATGCTAACTACTCACAAAAAATCAAGATCAAAATCATCACCAATTAATCACACAAAATTCCACAACATCAAGCATCAAGGATGACTATTTTAATATCAATTAAAATGTGAAAATTCCCATAAAATCATAAAATGCATGAAATAAAAATATTTTTTATCTAAAAAATACTAGATTCTATCATGAATCTAATGCAAAAAAGAATGGGGTCAATTGGATCATTTTTCCATTTTCTATGATTTTATCAAGAATCATGAATGAAATGAAAAAAATAAAGAAAATCAAGATAAAATGGCAAACACACGGTGCAGATAGTAAACAAAATCAATTCATTTTATGGATTGGGCCATTAGGGGGGTGTGAGTAGCAGTTAGATCCTTAAGCCCAAAATCAGCAACTGAATGAACCGATGCGTTTCATTAAAGTTCAGAAACCCTTCACAAATGGAAACCAATCCATGGCCGTTGGATGGGGTTCCTAGTCAAAGTCCAACCTTGATCTGATGGCTATCAAGTCATCTTCTTCCTTTTGAATCTCTGCAATTCAGATCACCTGCGCGCCCAAAACCACCGCCGGTGACTTTTTCCGGTCACCATTCCACAACCCTAATTCAACATAGAGTCCACCATAGGCCACGATCCCTTAATGAAACATGTCCCAAATTTCCTCACGAATTCATTCATGCCCTTAATTCTCTCTGAAACCTCAAGATTCGCAAGAACCAACTCTCAACCGAAAATGGCAACATCCCTAATTGGTCACTAATTCTCAAATTAATGATCTTAAATCCTTCCTACACCGTTCTACAATGCATCTATCATCCTAATTCCTATTGATTCTAACTAAAACAAGCCAGAGATCAAAGGTTACCAACTTGAAAATTTCGCGCGCACAGAAGTAGCAAGACCTCAAATCAAGCCCTCAAATGCTCCAGACTCCTTCAGTGAATCACTCCCAAGCTTCTGTATGCAATAGAATTGATTGAAATGGCTTCAATTCTTTGATTCGAATCTGAGTTGCAGGTGGAGAAATTTGAGCTCAAGAACACCAATCAGCCACGAATTCCCTTTGATTATGATCTGGAATCATTCCCTAGCATCCATGGAAGAGATTGCAATCAAGAAAATGGGTGGAAAGTGAGTGAAATGATGTAACCGAATTCAGTTGCAAGCAATGAAGTTTCAATCTCAATCTCTGCTCTCTCCTTCAATCATCACCAAAAAATGATCTGAACCACTTCTATTCCATATATAGAGTGTGTAGGGATGATCTAGAAAGCTCTAGATCCTTCCAAGGAGAAATTCAATCTCTCATGACATGAGAAGTTCACTTATATGCCATGGTGTGCATAATCCTGTTAACAGCTTGAAATCTATCCCATTCCCTTCCAATTTCTCCGCTAGTGACATTTTGGAAGTGTTTGGCTTGCAAGGGACCTTGATTATGCCTTGCATTTTGGTTTTGCAAATGTTACTTAAGATGTAAGTAACTACTTTTCAAAGCAAGTCCACAAATTAGACCTCAATTCAAAAATGTGGCTAAACCAATGTTCTTAAAATGCTTTTTAGAGTCAAAATGACCTATTACATGCCTTGGTTTGGATGTGTAGATCAAAAGTATCAATTTCCAACTTTGGTTCATTTAACTTATACCCCCATTTTTAGGTCATTTTTGCAACTTTGAGCCACAAGTAAATCCAAAATCTCATGACCTCTTGACTAGCCTTAAAACATCATTTTGAACAAGTTTGATGTTGAACATTTTCTCATTTGAAGCTTGGAAATAGGAGTTATGGCCTTATGGTTGAAATGACCTATAATTTCCAAATGACCAAAATGCCCTTGACTTGTCAAAGCCATAACTTGAGTTCTACAAATCCTATCAAGGACTTCTATTACTCTCTAGAAAGCTAAGATGATAAGGAACAACATTCATGTTGACCAAAAGTTCATAGGAATCATCCTTCTAGGGTAAAAGTTTCAAGCCCCCAAATCCACATGCCTCAGATGACCTGTAACTTGCCAAAGTCATAACTTGAGTTCTACAACTCCTATCAAGGACTTCTAGCACTCAAATTAAAGCTAATATCATGATCTACAACATTCATGTTGGGGGCAAGATGATATGACAATCACATCTTGAGCTAAACTGCCTTGAAGATAGGGGTCAAACTAGGGGATTTTACAATGTCAAGCCTTAGGAACCCTAGCTTGAAAACTTCTCAAACTCTTCAATCATGATGAGTTGACCTTGGAATCATCCTTATAACATCTCAATGCATCAATCCATGATCACATGGCTCTTGGATTAGGTCTCAACCTTGTCCAAATCATCAGTTGACTTAGGGTTGACCCAGTCAAACCCTAATTGCACCACTCATGGCTGAGTCTTCTTAATCTTGCACAATGACCTGTCTAGGCCTCAAAGTGATCTTCAACACTTCTCATGAGCTCTCTCAAGACCTCCAGTCCATCCTCATGGCTTCAGAATCATCTGATGACTTCCCACAACTCTCAAGCTAGGAGACACACCCTCTTGGTTTCAACCACTCTCTCTGAGGATCTTTTAACTTCTCTGACAAGGATATCAACCCTTGAACACATGAATAACCTTCTTAGCTAGACTCACAGTCTTATGTAGCTCTTGATTGGTAATCATACCTCTTGATCTCCTGCATACATGTCAATGAAATGCAAATGATAATGCTAATGTGCATGAAATGAAACACAAGCTAGGTAAAGAAATGTTGGGCAAAGTTTGGGGTGCAACAGCTGCCCCTATTCAAACGGCTTGGACCTGACTGGGTGAGAAGTGAACGGCTCTCAAACAATCAAGGTAAAAGATGGTTGAATACCAACAAACCCGGAAATTTGCCAACTGCACAAGTACACGGTACTCTGATGGGGACAAATATTCGAAAACTGAAATATTAGCTGCATGACAACTAGCTGGGGAATTGGTCACATGGTAACCGGTAATACATGGTCGATCATGCCGTCAGGCCTCAGGATTCCTCAGGACTCATCAGGTCAACAATCAAGTTAATCATGCCATCTGGCATTCAAAGAAATTTGGGCGTCAGCCGAACTTCGTCACTAAGTCGGGAATAGAATTCTCAGTCAATCATGAACCAATTGGGGATATCCAAACTTCTACCATCAGGCACTCCGCATCAGCTGAGAGAACTGCTTCGTCAATACGGCTGGACTTCAATCATCAAGTCTTCGAGGGAAGTTTCAACTTCGCTATTCAGAAACCTGCTGGGGATGACACATCTCCGCTGGGGATTCTGGAGAACTATCAAGTAACTCTGCTTCGGGGATCCAGCAATCATTCTGGGTGAATCATCTCTGCTGAGGAAATCAAGAATCATCTTGAACAAATAACTCCGTGGGGACTTCCAGAATCATCCTGAACCAATAACTCTGCTGGAGATTTCAGGAATCATCCTGAGCAAACACTCTGCCGGGGACTCTAGGCATCAACTTGAGCAACCCTCTCTGGCGACTTCACAGGGGATTTTAAGAATCATCTTAAACGAGCGCCTTCACTGGAGAATTCAAGAATCATCTTGGGCAAACGACTTTTGCTGGGGGGATTCAAGAATCATCTTGAGCAAGTGACTCTGCGGAGGAACACCTGCAAAACAAGAACGGTGATGACCTAGCTCATATTTCATATGCGTATGCTTTGGCAATGGCGCAATGCTCCACACGGTGGAAATGCTACGCGTTTTTTGGGTAAATGCTATGCAATCATGCAAAATGCTACGACCCCATCAGCAAAATAAATGCTGAAGGGAGAATCCTCCTGTCAAGGAGAAGGAACCACTCTGGTGGAGGGAGGACTCATCCTGCCAAGGAGAAGAGGTCACACCAATTTCAACTGGATTCCGCCTGAGGAAACGAACTTCAGTTAACTGTTGCAGGGGAATAAAGCTTTACGAGAACCTGGACCTGCTGAGGAAAGTGATGTCAATCGCAGAAATAAACTGCACAACATTCGCAGCAAAACCTTCCTGGAGATAACGACTCCGGTGGGGAAACACAGCATCAGCTATTCAACACTCTACTGGGGGAAAACCAATCATGGTCCTAACTGCTTTCCAAGGACTCGGATCTCTTGGGGAACTGCAAACTCGGCTGGGGAAGAAGGAATCATCCTGCTTACTGGGGAGAGTACGACTCTGTGGGGAATTTCAATTCTGCCGAAGACTTCAGTTCTGAAATTCCGAGTACTGCACACTTCAGTATATGACTCAGCTGGGGAGATGACGTTCCTTCAGGATACATCTGATTGGGGAAAGAATCTTCTCTGCCTGGGGAGACATATCAATGCTTTACGATCTCACGTTCAGACTCTGTGGGGAGAGGCTGCTGAACTTTGCTGGAGAAGAAGGAATCATCCGGCCTGGGGACGCATACGACGTACTACCTGGTATATGCTACACCTGCAACAACACAAACAAACAGACAAGACACCCCTCTCAAAGGGACCTATCAAGGTTATCATCTTGTGACAATGTTCAAGTAATTCATTGTTTCAACAATCAGTGGCCTAGGCCAGTAAGTTTATGTATGCGCATTTTATCAAAAACATCGGCGTCCTTTTTCGCAAACAAAATAGGTAAATGCTAAACAAACAAACATAATTGTTGAATGGTATACATTTTACAACAGAGGCAAGCTCCTGGAATGAGGAAGCCGCGCAAATATAAAACATAAATATACATCAGTATATACACATGTCGGCAACGAGGCGTAGACGAACACCATGAGTTGATCCCTCTATGACCCACTCGACTTCGATACTTCTCCGACGCTTCAGCTTCAGAAGAGATTGATTCAGATAAACGGCCCTCAGGTCTTCCAAACCACTAAACAAATGTTGTCCACACGTGGAACACAGTCATTTGCTTTTTCAAATCCCTAACTTTTGCCTGAATCGCCCTTTCGGGTTTTCGATTCACCGGGATACCCTTTTTTGCCAAAGTCGCCCATCCGGGTTTTCGACTTTACGGGTGTACATTCTTTTCTTTTATATCCCTAATTTTTGCCCGAACCTTTTTCCTTTTTTCTGGTTCGCCGGGATGCCCCATTTTTGCCTGGATATTCTTTTTCTTCCAGCGGGTCGTTTTTAAGCAAAGTATTTTTTAACTGCGTCCGCGTTCACTGGGGATGCAAAATCTTCACCATCCATCGTGGATAACAACAAGGCTCCTCCCGAGAAGACCTTGCTGACGATGTACGAACCTTCGTAATTGGGAGTCCACTTGCCCCGGTGATCAGAGTGGGGAGGAAGAATCTTCTTCATGACGAGATCACCCGTCTGAAAGCTTCTAGGACGCACCTTCTTATCATAGGCTTTCTTCATTCGGCTTTGGTACAGACGACCATATGCAATCGATGCTAACCTCTTCTCGTCCATCAGGCTGAGTTGGTTTAGTCGGTTCTTAATCCATTCTGCCTCATCGAGTTTCACATCAGCCAAAACTCGCAAAGAAGGAATCTCAACTTCTAACGGTAGGACAACTTCCATACCGTACACTAGTGAGAAAGGAGTTGCCCCGGTTGACGTACGTACCGTCGTACGATAACCGTGCAATGCAAATGGCAGCATCTCGTGCCAATCCTTATAGGTCACAACCATCTTCTGCACAATCTTCTTAATGTTCTTATTGTCCGCTTCAACGGCGCCATTCATCTTCGGCCGGTAAAGAGATGAGTTGTGGTGTTCAATCTTGAAACTCTGGCACAACTCCTTCATCATCTTGTTATTCAGATTCGAACCATTATCAGTGATGATCCGCTCGGGAATTCCGTAACGACAGATGATGTCCCTCTTTATGAATTTAGCCACCACCTGCTTGGTCACGTTAGCATACGAGGCTGCCTCCACCCACTTGGTAAAGTAGTCGATGGCTACTAAAATGAAGCGATGACCATTAGATGCAGTGGGCTCGATCTTGCCTATCATGTCGATGCCCCACATGGAGAACGGCCACGGGGAGGACATGACATTTAACGGGCACGGCGGCACATGAACTTTATCAGCATAAATCTGGCATTTATGACATCTCTTCGCGAATTTAAAGTAATCCGACTCCATCGTCAGCCAGTAGTATCCTGCTCTCAGGATCTTTCTCGTCATAGCATGCCCGCAGGCGTGCGTACCAAATGTGCCTTCATGGACTTCTTCCATGAGCATACTCGCTTCTTTCTCATCTACACATCTGAGTAGCACGAGATCGTGGTTTCTCTTATACAAAACTCCATCAGGATTGAGATAAAAATTTCCAGACAGCCTCCTCAGAGTCTTCTTATCCTGGGTTGACGCTCCCGCAGGATACTCCTTAGTCATAAGGAAGGCCTGAATGTCATGGAACCATGGCTTGCCATCAGAGGCTTCCTCGATCGCAAAGACGAATGCAGGTCTATTAAGACGAGAAAGGACAATTCTTGGAGCTTCATTCCAAAAATCGACCTTACATCGAAGCCAACGTGGCTAAGGCATCAGCCATCTAATTTTCAGCTCTGGGCACATGATGGAGTTCCACTCGATCAAAGAACGGAAGCAGCCTTCTGGCATAGTTCATGTACGACACCAAATTCGATTGAAGAGTCTCCCACTCCCCTTTAATCTGGTTAATCACAAGCGCCGAGTCACCATATACATCTAGGTTCTTGATTCTCAAATCAATTGCCTCTTCTAGACCCATAATGCATGCTTCATGCTCCGCTTCATTATTGGTGACCGGGAACGTCAGTCTCGCAGTGAACGGGATATGGGATCCGTGGGGAGTCGTGATGATCGCTCCAATGCCACTTCCATAAGAATTAACCGCCCCGTCAAATATCAATTTCCACTGGGATTTCCTATCTGGACCCTCGCCGGGCAACGGTTCATCGCAATCCTTCGCTTTGAGAAACATGATATCCTCATTAGGGAATTCAAATTTCATCGGCTGATAATCCTCGATCGGCTGTTCGACCAGGTATTCATACAATACGCTACCCTTGATGGCCTTCTGGGAAACGTACTGAATGTCATATTCCGTCAACACCATTTGCCATCTGGCAATCCTGCCCGAAAGCGCTTGCTTCTCGAAGACGTACTTGATCGGATCCATCTTCGAAATTAGCATGGTGGTGTGATTGAGCATGTACTATCGTAAACGTTTGGCAGCCCAGGCTAGTGCACAACACGTTTTCTCCAGCATCGAGTAACGAGATTCACAATCTGTGAACTTTTTACTCAAATAATAGATGGCATGCTCCTTTCTGCCCGTTTCGTCGTGCTGACCGAGAACACACCCTATACTATTCTCAAGAATTGTCAAGTACATGATTAAGGGTCTTCCGGCCACTGGGGGTATCAAGATTGGAGGTTCCTGTAGATATTGTTTTATCTTATCAAATGCCTTATGGCAATCCTCGTTCCAGATAATTGCCTGATCTTTCTTTAACAGTTTGAACATCGGTTCACACGTGGCCGTGAGCTGAGAAATAAACCTTGCAATGTAGTTTATTCTGCCCAGGAAACCACGAACTTCTTTTTCTATTTTTGGCGCTGGCATCTCTTGTATTGCTTTTATCTTCGCAGGATCAACCTCGATGCCTCTTTCGCTCACGATAAACCCCAGTAGCTTTCCGGACCGTACTCCGAAAGTACACTTGTTAGGATTCAGCCTCAACCTGAACTTCCTAAGCCTCTCAAAAAGCTTCAGCAAATTGACCAGATGTCGCTCCTCCGTTTGGGACTTTGGAATCATGTCATCAATATAGACTTCAATCTCATGATGAATCATATCATGAAACAAAGTGACCATTGCTCGTTGGTAAGTGGCCCCTGCGTTCTTCAGACCGAAAGGCATTACCTTGTAGCAAAATGTTCCCCAAGTCGTAATAAACGTAGTTTTCTCCATGTCCTCCGGTGCCATCTTGATCTGATTGTAACCGGAAAAGCCATCCATGAACGAAAACACGGAGAACTGAGCTGTATTGTCGACCAACACATCAATATGGGGGAACGGGAAATCATCTTTGGGGCTCACCCTATTCAAGTCCCGATAATCGACGCACATTCGTACCTTACCATCCTTCTTCGGTACAGGCACTATGTTGGTGACCCACGGAGGGTAGGTAGTGACCGCTAAGAAGCCAGCATCAAGCTGCTTCTGCACTTCTTCTTTGATCTTAACGGCCATATCTAGTCGTGTCCTTCTAAGCTTCTGCTTAACGGGAGGACAATCTTCTCGCAGCGGCAAGTGGTGGACCACGATGTCAGTATCCAGTCCGGGCATATCTTTGTATGACCAAGCAAAGACGTCACTATACTCTCTTAGCATCTTGGCTAATCTTTGTTTGACATCACTCTGCAATGCAGCCCCTATCCTGACGTTCCTGACCAGTTCTTCAGAACCAAAATTCACAATCTCGATCTCTTCCTCGTGAGGTAGAATAACTTTCTCTTCTTGTTTCAACAAGCGGGCCAACTCTTCGGGAAGGTCTTCGTCTTCATCAATCTCTTCTTCGACTTGATAGATCGGGCAATCGAAATCGAAGTGAGTCGTAGAAGGTCCAGAGTCGATGTCGTCTGCTATGTGGATCCTGCAATAACAAGGGTTAAGCTTAAAACAAGGATATGCAGGTTAGCACAAACCCCATTGCCATTTTATTGTTTTTCAAAACAAATATAAAACAGGAATAACAGAGATCACAATATTTGGATACGAAGAAAAACGCCTTTTGATTTATTGATAAAATGCAAGTACATAATCAAACGAGGCCCTGACAATAAAACCACTATGCCCCGGGTAGGACATAGGGTTGTACAATGATTGGAAAAAGTAAATCATTACTCTTCGTTTGTCATTTGGATGATATCCCTGACGGACCAGTTGTTGAGGCTCTCGCCTGGTTTGCTTGGCTGGATCCAAGAGTCTAGGTCACAGTCGCTATCTCCGCTGTCTTCAGACACTGTATTGACGCTTTCAAATATCACCCTGCCACTAGTAAACTGGATCGGCCCTTTACCTCGCGACGCAGTGCTAGAAGAGGAGGCTTCAGCTCCACGAGAATATCCCAACCCAAACTTGTCTTGCTTGTTAGGTATCTCCAAAATTCGCCCCCAGCCTGAGGTAGATCCGGCCTGGACAACGGCCTGGGCTTCCTTGAAGGAGGAGAGAGTCATCTCTGGCTTCTCAGTGACTGCGGGAGTTAAGTTCTTGACTTTAACAGCTTCGAACGCTTGACATAGGGTTTCGTGGATTTCCCCATCCATCTCAACATACTTGAAGGACGACAAATGGCTTACCATTATGTCTTCCTCGCCACAAACAGTCACGATGCTGCCTCCGACGGCATACTTGAGCTTCTGGTGCAACGTGGAGGTCACGGCTCCAGCAGAATGGATCCACGGCCGGCCTAAGAGACAGCTGTAGGCAGGCATGATGTCCATAATGTAAAAGACCGCGTCGAATGTTTCCGGCCCGACTTGGATTGGTAACGTCACCTCCCCGAAAACATGGCGTTTGGTTCCATCGAACGCTTTCACAACCAGATCACTGGGTGTGCAAATGACTCCGCGAGTATTGTCGCTACTGCGAAAATCGGCGCCGGCTGAACAGAAGAGTCGCCATCGTGCGTTATTTATCCCACGGGAGGGAAAGGAAACGCTCAGAGTAAACCTCGCACAACACGAGAAAGGTATGGTCATCGCAACCAAAACCTGGATTCGGGAGTCGGTTACGCAAGGGGAAGGTATTAGCACCCCTCACGTCCGTCGTACTCGACGGGATCCACGCTTGTTTTCGGGTATGGATGGTTATTTCTATCTACTCTACAAGTCAAGGGTTAAAAAAGAAAATAAAATGACTCGGCAAAGTATCGCACTTTATGCCTACGTATTCCCGTCTGGAACGAGAAATCAGAGTCAACGTAGTTCGCCTACCTACAGGAATGGAGGGGAAGGTTGCTCGCTAGGATATCGCATCCTATGCCTACGTACTTTCATACGGCATGAAAGATCAGAGCAAACGTAGTTCGGGCCACGTACGACACAAGCTTGCCTTGGTTGATTTTATTCCTTCTGAAAAAGGTTTTTCTGATTACTGGTCCAAGCGGACAAAAATGACGTCTTGATGAGTTCACCTTCTTTTACGGAAGAAGTGTCTTTTAGAGCGTTTGAAATTTTATTGTATTTTTCTGTTTGTTTTGAGAAAGAAGAGACAGAATTCTAACCTATGGTTGCGAAGGGAATCAGACTAGCCTAATGTTATCATGCATGGGTCAAGACCTAGTGTCTATCATGCTCCTCTCTTGCGCAGAGCGAAACAGAGATCCTAAGGGAATAGACGGAAACAGAAACAATATCAGATATATACAGTAAAGCGGTAAAATGCATGGATGCAACAATACAAGCGAGGCAAGGGAGTCCCACTCAACCTCGAACCTAGAAAACAATAGGCAAAAGTGAACAGACTTCACTTTCAACCCAACAGGGTAAACAGCAAACAATACAGTCTAGAAAATCAATCAATACATCAGAAATGAAATACAACAGAAAAGTAAACAACCACAGCAGCCCTGCATCAACACCTATCTTCAAGTCATCTCCAATTAGCTACAAGCTTCAGGCAAGCCTCAATCTTTATCTCCACAGCTCTCCAGCAAGATCTTGATCATCAATCTTCCATCTGCAATGGCTTTTCTTCCAATTTCAATCTCCAGGATGAACATCAGTCAACCAGATGAAGTGAATGAATGTTAGACAGTCAATTACCTACCAAGGGTGGTTCATTAACTGTTAACATTATACAGATAATTTTCCCTCAAAAGTTCTATCTTTCAAATACATTCACTGATCCTTCCAAAGGAAGGAGGTGGGTATTTGATAGAGACTTTGAATCATAAGGAAAGGATGGATGCAGACAAAGCATTCCATGTTTGAGAATCAAGTTTTCTAATCTAGAGCTCTGCCTAGCTCCTAAACCCTAATCTCCTCAACAGCTGCTAGCAGGAATCTCCTCTTCAACTCTGGAAGTTGGTCTTCAAACTCTGAATCTCCAATGGCTCCATCATCACAAGTCTTCAGCTCTCCCAATCCCCAGACAATCCCAATACCCACACAGACAAACAATAATCCCCAGAGGGCACACCACACCAATCAGTCAAATACAGACAGTAATATACTAACAGCAGTAGGGGAATCCTAGTGATTTCTAAGGGGATCTATCCTATACCCATAACCCCTATATTCCATATCCCAAAAATCAAATGACAATTTCCTAAAAGAATTAAACTATCTCACCTAATGTTGATTTAAAACCCTAATTTTATTCATGTTATTCACACCTAAAATAACCACCTGAAATTAATTTCTAAAAATGGTAACTAAATTGTATGTACAATTTGAATGTCTAAACTAAACAACCTAAAAAGAATGGGTTAAAAATATTAAAGTAACTATTAGAACAAAAATCAACAAATTCATGTATGAAATGAAACACCTAAAATAGGCATTTATTTGGAAAATATGGGAAAATATCAAATAAAAAATAAAATGCAATTTTTATTTTTTATAATTTTCTAGACATTTTGAAGAAATTAATGCAAAAAGAATCATCAGAAAATAATGTTTTTTCAATTTGATATGATTTTTTGAAAATGCATGAAAATGAAAAGAAATAAAAAAAAATTGAAATATAGAGAAATAGAAGGAGGAGGTGAGAATAGCAGTGGCGCTCTAGTTATAATATCCAGGTGGGCCACAGAGCAGGGGTGTCAGTAGCAAGATACGCAAGGCCCAGGAAGCAATCAGAAACAAACAAAAAATAAAAAAAGTACAAACGGTGCAGATAGTCATTAATTCAGTTCATTTACGTTGGGCCTGACAATTGGGGGTGTTAAAAGCAAGGGTATCATGAGCCCAGAGTGGTACAATTAGTGAAACGCAGCGTTTCACATTAAGTCTTTCCCTCCGTTATTCAACTTCAAATACCAACCGTTGGATGAGATGAAAAAGTCACATAATTGGAATGATCGAGCGGCCACGGGTCATCGTCCCAAAGACTTCTAGGGTTTTGCAGGATTTCATGAATACGATACCTTCATGCCCAGACTTTCCATCCTCTGGTTCTTCCTCGTTTCTCCATGAAAACAAAAAATATAAACACCAAAATTGCTCCCCTCCTCACGTAGAACACAACTGTATCCATAGTTCTCAATATAACAGCCTAGATCTTCAAACCCGATAGGCATCACAATTCTGATCCACCATTTCCACCTGTGATTGATCACTCCAATTCTCTCTAAGTCTTGCCCTAAACTAATCCATATCTTGCACTGATCATTACGCGCTATTCATTCAAGATTATCATGCAATATCCTAATAGCTACAAGTCTCAACAGTTTATGCACTCCATGGCCAATCCTCATGAAACCTCTCCAAACCTTGTGGAACTCATCATCTAACCTAACTTAACCATTCTAAGCTAACAAATCCCTATCATGCTAACTAAACCATGCAATTCGAGCAGAGATACCAACCTGGTTCAAAATGGAGAAACAACTATGGAGCTCCTTGATCCAATGCTTGCAGGGACTTGAAACCGATCCACACACTCCCACTTTGATTCTGTATGCAAAGATCTTGACTCAACCTTCTTGTATCATGTGATTCCAACTTCTTGCACCTTGGATGATGAAACTGTAAGAGCACAGATTGTGTCTTAGTAATATCTCTATGTTTTGATGATAACATTAATGATAATTTGTATACAAGAATTATACTCTCTAAATTTGTTCTAAACTGTTTTCTACAGGCACAAAAGATTTTAATCTTAAAGAGCAAATTTGATGTGAACAATAATTTCTGAATGGCTCAAGAGCATCTGAAGATTAGAAGAATCTGAAGTATAAGAGCTTAGTCATCAAGATTCTGAAGATACAACACGCTGCATATATTATCAAGAATCTGAATAAAAGAAGAACTCTGAGTGAAGAGACTCTGAATGAGAGAAGACTCTGATCTGAGTGAAGACTCTGATCTGAGTGAAGACTCTGATCTAAGAGCATGTTACGCTTCAAGCACACAGCTGAACCAGACTCTGATTTATCAACATCTGAAGAACATCTTAGGCTCTGAAGTTTCCAGAAGACTCTGAAGACTGAAGACTCTGATATTGATTGTTGATCTGAACTATCTGAAGAATTATTTGAAGAAGATTATTTTAATATATCCGTTGGAATATGCCAGCAAATCTTTCCTTAATTGGGATAGACAAAATTCTCTGCAAGAATATTATTCCTCTGGTACATTCCATATATGGTATAATCACAGCTCAGCAGACAATTGCTACACCCACATTTTGTGCGCCGTCTCTCTGCTGCAATAGTACAAAGGACAGTACTATTTGATATTGGAAATATCTTCTCTAACAGTAAAATATTCTCTCCAATATTCAAGTGGCTATATAAAGGAAATCATAGCTCATTCTTCAAGTGACGAATTAAGACGAACTTATTGCAAGAACTCTCTCACGCTAAAAGCTCTCATATTCTTTGCTGTTCATACATTGTTCTAAACTTAGAGAAATAACACAGTTGTGTTTATAGCTTTCATAGAAGCAATTTCTTACTCTTACATTGTATTACATTAATTTGTAAAGGAAGTTTTCCTTAAGAGGATCTAGGTTAGATCAGTAGCTCTTGAGAAGACTAAGAACAGTTGTTCTTAGGTGTTGCTATTTGTAATCAGTTGATTTGAATAGTGGATTAAGTCCTTGTTGAGAAAGGCAAATCACTCTTGAAAAGGGTGGACTGGAGTAGTTGAGTTCAACGAACCAGGATAAAAATACTTGTGTTTTTATCTTTGATTATTTTCTGTCATACTTATTCAACCCCCCCCCCCCCCTTCTAAGTATTTTCTCACCTTCAGTTGGCATCAGAGCTCCGGTTCTGAGTGTGCATTCGCTTAACCGTGACAGATAAAGATCCAGTGAGAAAAATACTCTGTTATTTATTTGGTTGCTAATATGGGTGATATTCCTACATCAAGCAACAAATATGAAGGAGACAGAATCAGCACCAAACCTCCAATGTTTGATGGAGAAAAATTTGATTATTGGAAAGATAGACTTGAAAGTTTTTTCTTGGGGTATGATGCTGATCTCTGGGATTTAGTCATTGATGGATATGAACATCCTACTAAGGATGGCAAAAAGATTGATAGAAAATCAATGACTGAGGAGCAGAAGAAAGAATTCAAGAATCATCACAAAGCCAGAACCATACTTCTTAATGCAATCTCTCATACAGAGTACGAGAAGATTACCAACAGAGACACTGCTCATGATATGTTTGAGTCTCTCAAAATGACTCATGAGGGAAATTCTCAGGTGAAAGAAACAAAGGCTCTGGCGCTGATACAGAAGTATGAAGCGTTCAAAATGGAAGAATCTGAGAACATTGAGACTATGTTTTCCAGATTTCAGATTCTAACAGCTGGGTTGAAAGTTCTGGACAAGGGCTACTCAACATCTGATCATGTCAAGAAGATCATCAGAAGTCTTCCTACCAGATGGAGACCTATGGTGACTGCATTGAAGCTGGCCAAGGATCTGAACAAAATCTCATTAGAAGAACTCATCAGTTCTTTGAGAAGTCATGAGATTGAGCTGGAGGAAGATGAACCCCAGAAGAAAGATAAAGGTAAATCCTTAGCTTTTAAATCTAACAAATCTGTTAAAGCTTTGCAGGTAAATGAAGAAAGCTCTGAGGAATCTTCTTCTGAAGAAGAAGATGAACTATCTATGCTGTCCAGAAGGATCAACAAACTCTGGAAGCACAAAGGGAAGAAGTTCAACAACTTCAGAAGATCTGATCAAAAGAGAGAATCTTCTGGACACAGAAGATCTGGCAAGAAAGAGGTCACTTGCTTTGAATGTAAAGAACCTGGACACTACAAGAGTGAATGTCCCAAACTTCAAAAGGAAAAACCCAAAAGGAAGTTTGATAAAAAGAAAAAGGTTCTGATGGCTACTTGGGATGACTCAGATGAATCTGAATCATCTTCTGAATCTGAGGAAGAATGTGCAAATGTTGCGCTGATGGCCAACACAAATGATCAAGATGAAGGAACGTCATCATCTGAATCTGAGTCAGAATCAGACTCTGACTCTGAAGAGGTATTTTCTGAACTCTCCAGAGCTGAACTTGTTGAAAGTTTATCTGACATGTTGGAAAGCTACAGCAAGATTAAACTCAAATACAAGAAGCTGAAAAGCAATCTTGAATCTGAGATTGATCTTCTGAGAACAGAACTTGTTGAGCAGAAAGAAATAAATTTAAAACTCAAAAATGATTTAGAAACAACTCAACAAGAATCTGATACTGAAACAGAGTCAAGTGAAAATATTTTAGAAAAATATGACTCCAGTTTCAAAAGATTCCTCACTAAAAGCATAGACAGAAGCAAAATGGCTTCTATGATCTATGGTGTTAGTGGGAACAACAGAAGAGGCATTGGATGTGAATCTTCCTCTGGAAGCAATCCAAAATCTGTTGATAAACTCTTCATCAAGAAGACTCCTCTGTATTCTCATTTTAAGTTTGGTCATCTGAATGATATTAAACATACAAGCTCTGAAAAGAGTACTTATGTGTTTAAGCCAAGGGTTAGCCAAAATAAACACTATGTTGAAAAACAGAAGTTTAGGCAAAACCACAGAACATCTAACCCCAAAGGACCCAAGAAGATCTGGGTACCTAAAAGTCAAATAATACCTGTTGCAGATGTTCTTAGCAGCAAAATCCAGACACCAATCATGGTACCTGGACTCTGGATGCTCACGACATATGACGGGCGAAAGGTCTATGTTCCAAAGCCTGGAACTTAGATCTGGAGGGGACGTGAAATTTGGAGGGAACCAGAAGGGCAAGATCATTGGCTCTGGTACAATAGGTAATGGTAACCTACCCTCTATTTCTAATGTTCTGTTAGTTGAAGGATTGAAACATAATCTATTGTCCATAAGTCAATTAAGTGACAATGGTTATGATATCATCTTTAATCAAAAATGTTGCAAAGCTGTATGTCAAAAGAATGGTTCAATCCTATTCAGTGGAAAGAGGAAAAACAACATTTACAAAATTAACCTTTCAGAACTTAAAGTTCAAAATGTAAAATGCCTTTTATCTGTGAATGATGAGCAATGGGTCTGGCATAGAAGATTGGGACATATTAATATGAGACGTATATCTCAGATTAATAAACTCAATCTGGTCAGAGGACTCCCTAATCTGAAGTTCAATTCAGATGCTCTGTGTGGCACATGTCAAAAGGGTAAATTTTCAAAATCTCATTTTAAACCAAAAAATGTTGTTTCCACTTCTAGACCATTGGAATTACTTCATATTGATCTGTTTGGACCAGTGAAAACTGCATCCATCAGAGGCAAGAAGTATGGGTTAGTCATTGTAGATGACTACAGCAGATGGACATGGGTAAAGTTTCTAAAACACAAGGATGAGTCTCATTCTGTGTTCATTGACTTCTGCAATCAAGTCCAGACTGAAAAAGAATGCAAAATTATTAAAGTCAGAAGTGATCATGGTGGTGAATTTGAAAACAAATATTTTGAAAAATATTTTTCTGAAAAAGGAATTGCACATGATTTCTCCTGTCCTAGAACTCCACAACAAAATGGAGTTGTAGAGAGGAAAAATAGAACATTGCAAGAAATGGCCAGAACCATGATCAACGAGACAAATCTGGCAAAATACTTTTGGGCAGAAGCAATAAATACAGCATGTTATATTCAGAACAGAGTGTCTGTAAGACCTCTTCTGGAAAAGACTCCCTATGAATTGTGGAGAAACAAAAAGTCCAACATTGCTTATTTTCATCCATTTGGATGTATTTGTTATATGCTTAACACTAAAGATCATCTGAACAAGTTTGATTCCAAAGCACAGAAGTGTTTCATGCTTGGTTATTCTGAACGCTCTAAAGGCTACAGAGTATTCAATACTGAAACACAGATTGTGGAAGAATCTATTCATGTTAGATTTGATGATAAGCTTGGCTCTGAAAAGCCAAAGCAAGTTGAAAGTTCTGCAGATAGAGAAGTTATTCTCACAGACTCTGAAGGCTCAGAGGCAGACAAGACTGAAGACAAAGACTCTGAAGCAAACCCAGATGCTACGCCTCTAACTTCCCAACTTGACAATCTGCATATTTCTGAAAGACCAACAGTCAGAGGATCTTCTTCCAGAATGAAAGCTTCTCATCCAGAGGATGTGATAATTGGAAAGAAAGATGATCCAATAAGGACAAGAGCATTTCTCAGAACTTCTGAATCTTCCTTCTGTGGCTTAGTGTCAATTATAGAACCAACATCTGTTGATGAGGCTCTGGAAGATAATGAATGGATTTTAGCTATGCAAGAGGAGCTGAATCAATTCACAAGGAATGAAGTCTGGGATCTGGTTCCAAGACCTAAAGGTTTCAATGTCATTGGAACAAAATGGGTTTTCAGAAATAAACTTAATGAAAAAGGAGAAGTTGAAAGGAACAAAGCAAGACTGGTTGCTCAAGGCTACAGTCAACAAGAAGGCATAGACTACACAGAAACATATGCTCCTGTTGCAAGGTTAGAGTCTATACGCTTGCTTATTTCATTTGCTGCACAACATAACATCACTCTTTATCAGATGGATGTTAAAAGTGCTTTTCTTAATGGAATTATAGAAGAGGAAGTGTATGTCCACCAACCTCCTGGTTTTGAAAATGAAAATTTTCCAGATCATGTTTACAAACTGAAAAAATCTCTTTATGGACTAAAACAAGCTCCCAGAGCTTGGTATGAGAGGTTGAGTAACTTTCTTCTGAAGAAAAATTTCATCAGAGGAAAAGTGGATACCACACTATTTTGTAAAACCATTAAGAAAGATTTGTTGATTTGTCAAATTTATGTAGATGATATTATTTTTGGATCAACAAATATTATGCTTGGAAAGGAGTTTGCTAAATGTATGCAGGAAGAATTTGAGATGAGCATGATGGGAGAACTGAGATTCTTTCTGGGAATCCAAGTAAATCAGACTCCAGAGTGCACCTACATACATCAGACCAAGTATGTTAAAGAGCTTCTGAAGAAGTTTAACATGCTGGATAGCAAAATGGCAAAGACTCCAATGCATCCTACAAGCACTCTAGGTAAGGAAGAGGTAAGTAAGAAGGTAGATCAGAAACTCTACAGAGGTATGATAGGATCTCTTCTTTATTTGACTGCTTCTAGACCAGACATTCTGTTTAGTGTTTGTTTATGTGCTAGATTCCAATCAGATCCTAGAGAATCACACTTAACTGCTGTTAAGAGGATTCTAAGGTATCTGAAAGGTACTGCTAATGTTGGTTTGTGTTACAGAAGATCTGACAAATATTCACTAGTTGGATTCTGTGATGCTGACTATGCTGGAGATAGAGTTGAGCGCAAAAGTACTTCTGGAAGCTGTCAGTTTCTTGGAAGTCATCTGATCTCGTGGTACAGCAAGAAGCAACCAACAATTGCACTATCAACCACAGAGGCAGAATACATTGCTGCTGCTGGATGTTCCACTCAGATGCTCTGGATGAAGAGTCAACTAGAAGATTATCAAATCTATGAGAGTAATCTTTCTATCTTCTGTGACAATACTTCAGCTATATGTTTATCCAAAAATCCAATTTTACACTCTAAGGCCAAACATATAGAGATTAAACATCATTTCATCAGAGACTATGTTCAGAAGGGTGTAATAAATTTAGCCTTTGTTGATACAGATCATCAATGGGCAGATATTTTCACAAAACCCATTGCTGAAGATAGGTTTAAGTTTATTCTGAAAAATATTTGTATGGATTTTTGTCCAGAGTAATATTTCTCAGAGTCAACTTCTCAAATGCTAAGTGTTTAACACTCTGAAGTATTTCATCTGTATTGCTTGTTTAATTTATCTGTGAATTATTATTTTTGTGTGAAACTCTGTACTGACCATCTCAGAGGATCTGAAAGTTGAAAACGTTTCATTTCTCAAGAGTTATAGAATCACATGCAAGCAAACACGTGTCACTCAGAATCTGAAAAGATGGAGTACACCTACTGATTATGACGTTTAAGGTATTGCTTTGAAAATCTCAATCTGTCTTGATTTTCCCCCCAAATGTCATATCATAATTAAAAATGATTACTTTTCATTTAATGCAAACGTGCGTATGTGTCCTATGTGTGTCTGTTGTGTTTCCCATGCGTGCTTTATTTGTCTATTTAAACCACTCTCTTAACACATTCACACTTTTCACATTCTCAAACACATATGCGCTTTTGTCTGTTGTTCTCTCTCTTTTCAAACCCTAAAAGAACTCAGAAACCTTCATCTTCTTCATCATCATCAACAATGGCATCTACTTCAAAAGCTGTTACTACCAAAGATGCTACCACTGTCATAGAACCAGTACGCACTCTCCTAACTCCTGTTGATTCACTTGAAGTACTGTGTGAAAGTTTCGTGGATTTAGAAGATCTTGCTGAAAATGGGTTTGATCTGATTTCTTCAATCAAAGCACAAGGCTGGGACGGTTACTTTGACAGGCTTATGGGTCCTGTGTATCCAAAGTTAGTGAAGGAGTTCTGGATCCATGCATTTGCTACTCCAAAGTTCATTCACTCCTCTGTGCTGGGGAAAAAGATTGTTATCACTGAAAACCTGATAAGGAAACTCATTGGTTTTAAGGCAACTGATGGAGTAACCTCTCTGTCTTCTGCGCGTGAAGATCTGAAAGATGTTTGTCAAGAAATCTGTACCACTGGTGAACCTTGTAAGAAGGTTAAGTTCTTGAAACCCACTTACAAGATATGGGCTAAGATTTTCATGAACACCATCTTTCATAGACCCTCTTCAAACTCTTCTGATTATGTTAATGCTGAACAACTTTACTTCATGTATTGTTTACACCAAAACATTCAGATTGATCTTCCATATCTGTTGTTTAATCATCTGGTGTCTCACGTCAAGGAAACAAGGGAAACAGCCAGAGATAAATTTGGAAAAGTCAGAACATGGATTCCTATGGGAAGGCTGATTTCAGATATTCTGATAGAAAACCAACTTGTGGCGCATCTGCAAGAGGCTGGGTTGACAGAAGATCTGAATTTTATCATTGGCTCTGAAATAAATGGTTTAACTCTGAGAAGGATGAAACTGGTTGAAGATTTATCTGAGAAACCAAGGAAAACTAACTCTGAAGAAGTTAGGGGAAGAAGGATTCCAGTTGAGGATTTTCCTTTATTCACCTCAGATGAACCTAGAGAACTTATTGCTGAGTATGTTGCTCGCTGCATAAGAGATGGTGTTGAGATTCCTGCCAATCTTGTGCAGAAGGAAGGCCAAGTTCTTCCTGATTTGACAAGGGAAAGAAGACGTAAGAGAAAAGCTGATAGTGAAGGTCATCAGAAGAAAAGGAAGCATTCAGATGCTGAAAAGAAGAAGAAAAGGAAGAAGCTGAAGAAGGTTCAACCAAATCCTCCTGCAGCAACTTTTGAAGAAATTAGAGATACTCTGAAACAGGTATTTAACACTGATTCTAATCCTGTTCATCATTCTGCTACCCCCACACCATCTGACTCACCCCTCATATTTAAAAGATCTAGACCATCTGAGACTCATACACCACAACCAACAAACATACAAACAGAAATTCCACAACAAACTAAACAAGCAACACCACAACCTCAAAACACTATCCCAGAATACACCATTCCAGAGGATGTTCACCCTGAACACTCTGACCAACCTGAACATCTCATTGATCCTAATGAGATATTAGATGTCACACCTTTAAACCGTTCTATCATTTTATCTTCAACTTCTGAAAAATCTAACCACTCTGATACATCATCTGATGATGAATCATCTGGTTACATTAATGAATGCTTGAATGATCTCAAACAACCTCGTTCTGAGAGTGTTTGGAAACAACTGTTTAAATCTCCAACTTCTGAACATCCACCTTCTCCACAAAATTCCCCAATTCAAAACACTCCACAACCAACAGAAACCCAACAAACATCTGAACCACAAAACAACCAACCAACATCTGAACATCCATCTTCACATCCTCAATCTTCTGAACCACAAACATCTGAACATCCATCTTCACAACCTCAACCTTCTAAACAAACACCACAAACACAACCAACCCAACCCAGAATCCCTGATGAAGCAGAATTGGGATCAAGTGTTTATACTCTGTTAAGAGATTTTGATAAGGATAATGTCTCAGACTTTGCTGACATTATGGATGTTTGCATGACTACTATGGACAAAGAGGCTGCTAATGCTGTTTGGAAGAAATATCTTTACAGACTGAATAGGGAGGCTTTGAAAATCAGGACTCAATGTCTTAGATTGTCAAAAGTAAGGCTTGCTGCTTATCAAAAACGGATTAAGAGAAACCCTCCTCCTATTCTTCTTCTAGAAGCTCCTCCACCTCCAGAAATTCCTGCACCTGATGTTACTAAGATTGGTTCAGAATCTATTGTTTCAGAATCTGCTATTTCAGTATCTACAGATCTTCAGAAGGATGTCAAAGAACTTAAGGATTTTATGGTTGATCAAAAGAAAACAAATGAAGAAATGAAAACTTGGATGGCTAAGCAAGATGAAAATTCAGAAAGGATTACAGCACTGCTGCAACTCATTGCTTCTCAACAAGCCTCATCTGCTAAATCTACTTGATGTTTTGCACAAGCTTTTCATGTTCTGCTTTGTTTTGATTTTCTTCTGATATGTTTTGTTTGTTTTTATCTGAATCTGAATGTTCTCTTGACTTAATGACAATGATCTTTTTGCTTATCTGGATATGTGTTTCTTCTGCATCTTTACTGTCTTTTAAAATTCTTTTTGATTATGACAAAAAGGGGGAGAAACAAAATAGAATCTGATTGTTCAAATCTATAAGCAATTATCTGAACTAAGTCAGACATGTTACTAACATTCTTTGAATTTAACCAGACTCTGACAAATTTCATTAACCAGACTCTGACAAAATTCATTGAAGTTTTTCCTGAGATCTATCTTTTCAGAACCTGATCAAAAATAGCTAAATCTGAGTAGACCAGACTCTGATATCTAACCTTGAGTACTATGATCTAAAAGATAACTCAAGACAGGAAATGGCAAGATAAACAACCAGGTGTTCTGAAGTTGTTCATCTGACATCAAGCTTTAATATGGCATCAAGCTTTGACTCTAGAAGTCAAACATATGTCAACCAGGCTTCAATCAGGATGTCAACCAGGCTTCAATCAGGATGTTAACCAGGCTTCAATCAGGCTCTGAATCTGAAATGTAATCAGGCTCTGAATCTGAAATGTACTCAACCAGAAAGGGAAGTATCTAATTCCATTAGAGTATTCATTTCAGGGGGAGATTGTTAATCTCAGGGGGAGTAATTTTAATTCATATTTTTATTGAACAAATTGCTCATGTTTTGTCATCATCAAAAAGGGGGAGATTGTAAGAGCACAGATTGTGTCTTAGTAATATCTCTATGTTTTGATGATAACATTAATGATAATTTGTATACAAGAATTATACTCTCTAAATTTGTTCTAAACTGTTTTCTACAGGCACAAAAGATTTTAATCTTAAAGAGCAAATTTGATGTGAACAATAATTTCTGAATGGCTCAAGAGCATCTGAAGATTAGAAGAATCTGAAGTATAAGAGCTTAGTCATCAAGATTCTGAAGATACAACACGCTGCATATATTATCAAGAATCTGAATAAAAGAAGAACTCTGAGTGAAGAGACTCTGAATGAGAGAAGACTCTGATCTGAGTGAAGACTCTGATCTAAGAGCATGTTACGCTTCAAGCACACAGCTGAACCAGACTCTGATTTATCAACATCTGAAGAACATCTTAGGCTCTGAAGTTTCCAGAAGACTCTGAAGACTGAAGACTCTGATATTGATTGTTGATCTGAACTATCTGAAGAATTATTTGAAGAAGATTATTTTAATATATCCGTTGGAATATGCCAGCAAATCTTTCCTTAATTGGGATAGACAAAATTCTCTGCAAGAATATTATTCCTCTGGTACATTCCATATATGGTATAATCACAGCTCAGCAGACAATTGCTACACCCACATTTTGTGCGCCGTCTCTCTGCTGCAATAGTACAAAGGACAGTACTATTTGATATTGGAAATATCTTCTCTAACGGTAAAATATTCTCTCCAATATTCAAGTGGCTATATAAAGGAAATCATAGCTCATTCTTCAAGTGACGAATTAAGACGAACTTATTGCAAGAACTCTCTCACGCTAAAAGCTCTCATATTCTTTGCTGTTCATACATTGTTCTAAACTTAGAGAAATAACACAGTTGTGTTTATAGCTTTCATAGAAGCAATTTCTTACTCTTACATTGTATTACATTAATTTGTAAAGGAAGTTTTCCTTAAGAGGATCTAGGTTAGATCAGTAGCTCTTGAGAAGACTAAGAACAGTTGTTCTTAGGTGTTGCTATTTGTAATCAGTTGATTTGAATAGTGGATTAAGTCCTTGTTGAGAAAGGCAAATCACTCTTGAAAAGGGTGGACTGGAGTAGTTGAGTTCAACGAACCAGGATAAAAATACTTGTGTTTTTATCTTTGATTATTTTCTGTCATACTTATTCAACCCCCCCCCCCCCCTTCTAAGTATTTTCTCACCTTCAGAAACTTGTATGACACTATCCTTGCTCAATTCAGCCAAATTCTTGTGAGAATTGTAATCTATGAATGATGGTGATGAAGATCAGATCAAGAAATGTGAGAATTGATGGAGATTTGAGAGAGTTTGAGATGCTTTTGCAAATTGGAGAAAGTGAGTGAAACTTGTGATTTTGAGAGAATGAGATCACCAACCATGGCATTAACCCTCTCATATCAATATATAGGTGAGGTTAGAAACTCCTAGAAGCTTGGAGAAACTTCCCTTGCACTTTTTCCTTTTGATTTGGCTTATGTATCTTCCATTACAAGTAACCATGGATAACTCCCAAAATGTGAACTAAGCTCAAAATTCTACTTTAGCCAATGTCCTTAAAATGATCTTTCCATTCAAAATGACCTATAATTTTGCTTCATTTGGCCAAAATATGAAAAATCTCATTTTTAGGCCATTTTTATTCATTAAATCCAACAATTTTGAAACCTTGTGCTATGAATCTTTCCAATCTCTCATGGTCACTTTTCTAGACTCAAAATGTCATTTGGAACAAGTTTTATGTTGTAAAGTTTTCCATTTGAAGCTTCCTTGTAGGAGTTTTGGGCATAGGCTTGAAATGACCTGTAATTCTCAGATGACCAAAATACCCTTTGCTTTCCAAGACCATAAGTAGAGTTCCACAAATCATATGAAGGCATACTATACCATTCTAGAAATCTAAGACAATGAGGAACAATTCTTATGTTGACCAAAAATTCATTTGAAATCTCCTTGAGGGGTAAAAATTGCTTGGAAGTCAAGTCACTTTCACAGACAAAATTTCAGATACCTCAGATGACCTGTAACTTGCAAGGACCATAACTTGAGTTCTATAAATCTCCTTGATGTCTTCCACCACTAAAATTAAAGGTCTTGAGATCCTATACAAGTTTCATGTTGGCCAAGGATCCATCTGAAGCTTGCATTTTGACTTATCTTGCTTGGAAATTTGACCTAAACTAGGGGATTTTACACAGAAACCCTAATTTAGAAACTCCTCTTCTCCTTGATTTCTCTTGAATTCTTCTTAGCATAACAACATATCTTTATTCTTCATGTCAAATGATAAACCCCAAACCTCTTCAATAGCCCTCAATGCCTTTCAATCAGTCAACTGACCTAGAGTTGACCCAGGGTTGACCTAGATGAAACCCTAGTTGACTGTCTTCAACTGCAATACTTGTGATCACCTCAATGACTTGTCTCCTTCTCCATATGACTTTCTAAGTCTCCCATGATGTCTAGATATTCCCCATACTCAGCCCACAGCTCACAATTTCTTTGTTGATCCTCAGGGACCCTCAGATAGGAGATGGATGCACTTGCTTGATCCATTAACTTCCCAGCTTTCAAATTCTTTCTGATGACTTGAATGATATTGACTTTGGATAATAACCTCTTGATAGGCCTCTGGAGATGAGAATAATGATTGGTACCCTGTTGGATGACTTGCTATGCTTATGCTATGCAAATGATTAGACTATGTACATGCAAATGCTAATGATATTGAAACATAAACCAAGTGAATAAGGTTGGGCAAATTTTAGGGTGCAACAGCTGCCCCTATTCAAGCGACTTGGACCCGATTGGGTGAAGAGCCCGGAGCCTTCAAACATTCGCGGTACGAGACGGTTGAATACTAAGAACCCAGAAATTTGCCAACCGCAGAAATAAATTGCACCACTGTTCGGGGGAACGACATTCATCAGCTGAATCTGACTGTTACGACAACCCACTGATCTCGTAGTGACCGTGCTGGGGATTATTTGTCCTTCCACGTAGGGAATAACCGTTCCACGTTAGGAATAACACCGTCCACGTTAGGACTAAGACTTCGTCTGGGTCTGTCCGCGTCAGGACTACACTTTCCGCGTTAGGAATACACCTTCTTTCCACGTTAGGAATCAACTCTTCTTTTCCACGTAAGGAATCAAACCTTTTCCACGTTAGGAATACCTCTATCTTTCCACGTAAGGAATCAAACCTTTTCCACGTTAGGAATACCTCTATCTTTCCACGTCAGGAGTCAATCTTGATATGTCCGCGTAAGGACTCAAGCTTTCCACGTAAGGAATGAACTCGTCTTTCCACGTAAGGAACCGTTTTTCTTCCACGTAAGGAATGCTCTTGATATGTCCACGTAAGGACTCTAATATTTCCACGTGAGGAATACTACATCAATCTTTCTTTCCACGTTAGGAATGCCATCTTTCCACGTAAGGAACACCTCTTTTCCACGTTAGGAATGCAACTTTCTTTCCACGTAAGGAATACATCATCCACGTTAGGACCCGCCTTTCCATGTTAGGAACACAATCTCTTTTCCACGTAAGGAATCATTTTTCTTCCACGTAAGGAATCACCATCTCTTCTTCCACGTAAGGAATACAAGCTTTCCCCATAAGGAAAACAATTTGATATGTCCACGTAAGGACTACATCATCCACGTTAGGACCCACTTTTCCACGTTAGGAATAATAATCTTCTTGATTTGTCCACGTAAGGACTCCATCGTTCCACGTAAGGAACACTCCTTTATCTGTCCACATAAGGACTCCAACCTTTCCACGTAAGGAAACGCTTTTCGTCTTGATTTGTCCATGTTAGGACTCACCACTCGACTCGCTGAGGATAAAAACTTGTCCACGTCAGGACTCATGCACTTTTGACCCACTGGGGAAGTGAGACTTTGTCCACGTCAGGACTCACATCTCAACCTGCTGAAGTAATAGGACCTGTCCACGTCAGGACTTGCGCGTCTTCGACTTGCTGGGGAAATAAACCCCGTCCATGTCAGGACACACACTTTGCCACCAACGCGAAGAAGGATAAATTTGTCCACGTCAGGACTCTCGTATCTTGCCATCGCGAAGAACTACAAACTTGTCCACGTCAGGACGCACATTTCCCCATTACGAATAGAGACATCTACTGGAAATAAAATGGTCCACGTCAGGACTCCAACACGAAGAGTAATCAACCTTGTCAACGTTATGACCTCACATTCAATCCACACCGAGAGCTCGATTTTGTCCACGTTAGGACTAACACACATCGTCAACTTGAGGAAATGTCCACGTCAGGACTCCACCTTCCAACAATCTTGAAAAATCGAACCTGTCCACGTTAGGACTAGCACCTCCTATAAATCTGTACACGTTAGGACACTCACTTCTCTAGCACGAAGAAATCCCGTCAATAAAATTGTCCACGTCAGGACTCATTTCTCCATTGATCCCAAACCACAAACTTCTTAGCACTGACGTGACAGCAACTTTGGAGCTGACTCTACTGGGGATATCTGAAAACCAAACTACTGGATGCCTGCTCTGATAACCGGCGGTAGCCTCTGAAATTCTGGTTCATGAAACCTTTTAATGCTGACGTAACAACAACTTTGAAGGAAACAATCCGCTGGTCGGACTAGAGAAACTTCAACAAGAACCCTGGCGGGGAAATAAGTGACTCTGCTTAGGGACAAAGAGAAACTTATCCTGCTGACTCTGTGGGGAGTAGTGCCACAGCTGACACTTCGTTGAATGTCTCATGCCGAGACTTCGAATGTTCATTGATTTATTGGAGCAAGAACCCCTCCCACATGCAAGAGAAACAAATACTTGAAACCAACCGGTTAGCCGACCTAGTTTATGTTTCAAAAATGCGTATGTTTGACAATGATGCAATGCTCCAGTTTGACATGGAAACGCTGCGTTTTTTTGTTTGATGGATGCAAGTAGGACACTATATGCCAATGCAAATGCGGCCTTGAACTGTCAAGATACAGGAACTGCTTCAGCAAAATAAATGCTGAAGATAATGCCGACTCCGCTGGGGATAGCCAGATGCTATAGAATTATTCCAGCAAAATAAATGCTGGAAAAGGGAAGTTGACTCAGCTGGTAAAATTGGGAACTCGAACCAAACACCTCACTGAAGTAACACCCTGCTGGGGGATATAACTCTGCTAGAGAATAGCAGATGCGCCTGGTATGATTAAACTTCTGCTGGAGAGTGAACGGATATCACACGGTATTCTGACAAAATAAATGCCAGGACTCACACCAACTCTTCCGGGGAGAGTCTTAATCTTTGAATTCCACTGGGAGGAATGAAGACACTGGTTGGAAAGAGAACTCCGCTGGGGGAGAGTAAATGACCCTGCGGGGAAAGGTAAACTGCCTGAATACAGCTCACCGATATTAATCTTCTGAGGCTAGCCTACTCTGCTTGAGATAAGGAATCCTCTGGGGGACACCACATTGTCTGAACACAGCCTACAATCGTGGAATTGCCAACTCTGCTGAGAATAAACGACTTTGTTGGAGCATGCCTTCTGGATAGGCTACGACTAGCTAGAGAATTCGATCCTTCTTCAGGAAGAACATGCATGACCCGCGTGGGGATCAAGTCTTTCGTTATTGCAATCTTTTGATCCTCTTCCTCGCACGGCTATGAAACCTGCAACTACACAAACAAGACAAGACAAGCCTATGCAACCAAATCGATTCAGGTTAGTGACGTTATTTTCAGTTAATTCAACACTTTAGCAATTGTTGGCAAGGTCCAGTGATATTATACACATGCTAGTTTCAATAAACCTAGGCGTTTTATCATGCACAAAACAGTAAAGAACCAACATTAAGTACTGAATAGCATATTTTATTGATTGGGCCCCTGAATGGGCAGAGTTTTGTACACGGGATGTAACTCCTGAAAAGAGGAAGCTACGCAAAGCAAATATACACGTATGCACAGGAAGCATAAATATTTTGACAAATTAAATTTTGTACACATGTCGACAACGGGATGCAGACGAACACCACGAACTGATCCTCCCATGACTCGCTCGACTCTAATGCTTTCCCGGTATCCACACTTCCGAAGAGGTTGTATCTGATAACCGCCCCCTCAGGTATATTCTCCCGCGCTGATGCTTACTGTAATATCAAATTCGGACCGCAGTCATTTGCTTTTCAAATCCCTAACTTTTGCGTGAACCGCCCTTTACGGGTTTTCAGTTCACCGGGATACCCTTTTTTGCTGAAGCCGCCCAGTGTAGGTTTTCAACTTCGCGGGTGTACATTTTTTCAATTTTATCCCTAACTTTTGCCCGAACCTTTCATTCTGTTTTTGGTTCGCCAGGATGCCCCATTTTTGCCTGGACTCTCCTTTTTTGTCCAGCGGGTCAATTTTAAGCAAAGTATTTTTTAACTGCGTCTGAATTCACAGGTGACATGAAGTCTTCACCGTCCATAGTGGACAACAATAACGCCCCTCCTGAAAATACTTTCCTGACAACATATGGCCCTTCATAGTTGGGGGTCCACTTGCCCCTGTGATCTGCCTGCGGCGGGAGAATCCTTTTCAGCACAAGGTCGCCCGTCTGAAAGCTTCGCGGATGTATCTTCTTATCATATGCTTTCTTCATTCGGCTCTGGTACAAACGACCGTATGCTAGAGAAGCTAGCCTCTTCTCGTCCATCAAACTCAATTGGTTCAACCTGTCTTTCACCCATTCTGCCTCGTCTAGCTGAACGTCTAGCAATACCCTCAGAGAAGGGATCTCAACTTCCAATGGTAATACCGCTTCCATTCCGTATACTAACGAGAACGGGGTCGCCCCGATTGATGTGCGTACCGTCGTACGATAACCGTGCAAAGCGAAAGGTAGCATCTCATGCCAATCCTTATAGGTCACCACCATCTTCTGAACGATCTTCTTGATATTCTTATTGGCCGCTTCGACAGCGACATTCATCTTGGGTCGGTAAGGGGAGGAGTTGTGATGTTCGATCTTGAAATTCTGACAAAGCTCCTTCATCATTTTGTTGTTCAGGTTTGAACCGTTGTCCGTGATTATCCGCTCGGGAATCCCATATCGGCAAATGATATCTCTCTTGATAAATCTGGCCACCACTTGCTTCGTTACATTCGCGTACGACGCCGCTTCTACCCATTTGGTGAAATAATCGATTGCTACTAGGATGAAGCGGTGCCCATTAGAAGCTGTCGGCTCGATCTTTCCAATCATATCGATTCCCCACATCGAGAATGGCCATGGCGACGACATTACATTCAGAGGACTCGGCGGCACATGGATCTTATCAGCATAGATTTGGCACTTGTGGCACTTCCTAGCAAACTTGAAGCAGTCAGTCTCCATAGTCAGCCAAAAATAACCTGCCCTCAGCAGCTTTCTCGTCATAGCATGTCCACCAGCATGCGTACCAAAGGTACCTTCGTGTATTTCCTCCATGAGCAGCTTTGCTTCTCTTTCATCTACGCAACGCAATAGCACCAAATCGTGGTTTCTTCTGTACAAGACCCCATCCGGATTCAAATAGAAATTACCCGCTAATCTCCTGAGAGTCTTCTGATCTTGACTGGATGCCCCAGCCGGATACTCTTTATTCTTCAGAAAATTAAGGATGTCAAAATACCACGGTTTGTCGTCAGATGCTTCATCAATAGCAAATACGAAAGCTGGTCTGTCCAACCGAGAGATAATGATTCTGGGAGCCTCGTTCCAGAAATTGACTTTGTACATGGAAGACAAAGTGGCGAGAGCGTCAGCCATTTGATTCTCGGCCCGCGGTACATGATGCAACTCAACCTTGTTGAAGAAAGGCAACAATCTCCTTGCATAATTCATGTGATGTATCAAGTTGGGCTGACGTGTCTCCCACTCTCCTTTGATCTGATTCACCACCAGAGCTGAGTCTCCGTATACGTCCAGATTCTTGATTCGCAAATCAATGGCTTCTTCAAGCCCCATTATACAAGCTTCGTATTCGGCCTCATTATTGGTGACGGCAAAGGTCAATCGGGCAGTAAACGGGATGTGCGACCCGTGTGGCGTAGTGATGATTGCCCCTATTCCGCTACCGTAAGCGTTCACAGCTCCGTCAAATATCATCTTCCATTTGGAACCCAACTCCGGCCCTTCGTCTGGCAACGACTCTTCACAATATTTCATCTTTAGGTACATGATATCCTCGTCAGGAAAATCAAACCTCATCGATTGGTAATCTTCAATAGGCTGCTCCGCCAGATACTCAGACAACACACTCCCCTTTATAGCCTTTTGCGAGACATATTGGATGTCATATTCAGTCAAGACCATCTGCCAACGAGCAATTCTCCCTGACAACGCCTGCTTTTCGAATACATATTTGATAGGATCCATCTTCGATATGAGCATGGTTGTATGATTCAGCATGTATTGCCTCAAACGCTTGGCGGCCCAGGCTAGTGCGCAACAAGTTTTCTCAAGCATTGAGTATCGAGATTCACAATCTGTAAATTTCTTACTCAAGTAGTAGATCGCATGCTCTTTTCTTCCTGTCTCGTCGTGTTGACCGAGAACACAACCCATGCTTCCCTCAAGAACCGTCAAATACATGATCAAGGGTCTGCCCGCCACTGGGGGTATCAAAATAGGAGGCTCCTGCAAATACTGCTTTATTTTATCGAACGCCTTTTGACAATTTTCGTTCCACGTTACAACTTGATCTTTCTTCAACAGCTTGAATAATGGTTCACACGTGGCCGTTAGGTGAGATATGAACCGGGCGATGTAGTTCAATCTCCCTAAAAACCCGCGCACCTTTTTCTCTGTTTTAGGCGTCGACATTTCTTGAATCGCTTTTATTTTGGCAGGATCGACCTCTATTCCTCTTTCGCTTACGATAAACCCCAGCAGCTTCCCCGATCTTACCCCGAAGGTGCATTTGTTAGGGTTCAGTCTCAGCCTGAACTTCCTAAGCCTTTTAAATAACTTCAGCAGATTCACCAGATGCTCTTCCTCCGTCTGGGATTTGGCAATCATATCGTCAACATAAACTTCGATCTCTTTATGCATCATATCATGAAAAAGAGTCGTCATAGCCCGCTGATATGTTGCCCCAACATTTTTCAAACCAAAGGGCATCACTTTGTAGCAAAATGTTCCCTAAGGTGTTATGAAAGTGGTCTTCTCCATATCCTCTGGTGCCATTTTAATCTGGTTGTAGCCTGAAAAGCCATCCATGAAGGAGAATACAAAGTATTGAGCAGTGTTATCAACTAGCACATCGATATGAGGAAGTGAAAAATCGTCTTTTGGGCTTGCTTTATTCAGATCTCTATAATCAACACACATCCGAACCTTGCCATCTTTCTTTGGCACTGGTACGATGTTAGCAACCCATGAGGGATATTTTGTCACAGCCAGGAAACCAGCGTCCCACTATTTTTGAACTTCCTCTTTGATCTTCACTGCCATATCTGGTCGAGTTCTGCGAAGCTTTTGTTTGACTGGCGGACATTCTTCTTTCAGTGGTAGACGGTGCACAACCATGTCTGTATCGAGCCCTGGCATATCTTCATACGACCAAGCGAATACATCACTATACTCTCGGAGCATTTCAACCAGTCTTCGCTTGATATCGCTCTGCAGTGCGGCACCGATACAAATGTTCTTCTCAACCCCTTCCGACCCTAAGTTGACAATTTCGATGACCTCGTCGTGAGGCAGAATGGCTCTTTCCTCTTGCTTCACCAACCAAGACAGTTCTTCAAGAACGTCACTATCTTCGACAACCTCTTCTTCGGCCTGAAATACCGGGTGCTCAAAGTCGGGACGAGTCATGGGTGGTTCAAGGATGTCATCTGAAAATGTTATCCTGCAAAAGGAATGGTTAAGTGCTTCAAAATGCGTATAAAGCGAATAACCACGTTGCCATTTTATTGAAAAAATACAAAACAAGAAAGACAGAGATTACAGTATTTGCACATGAAAAACACCATTTATTTAATGATTAACACGCAATGTTCATAACAACACAGCCCTAAGCAAATCCTGATGCCCCGGGCAAGACATCAGATTATTCAACAATTAATAAAGCAAAGCATTACTGTTTAAGAGTCACAGGAACAAGCTCCTGAATAGACCAGTTGCACAGTCCCTGTCCTGGCGTGCTTGGCTGAATCCAGGCATCCATATCACAATCGCTGTCTCCTTCGTCAGACTCCGAAGCAGCATTGACGATTTCATGACATACTCCACTGGCAGAGATGGTTATTGGCCCTCTGAAACGGGGTGCTCCCACAGCAGGTGTTGATGACGACGGTTGGTACCCCAGCCCGAACCGATCCATCTTTACAGGAATATCTAGCACTTTGCCCCAGCCCTTCGCTTCTCCTGCCTCCACCAGAGCTTGAGCTTCTTTATATGACGAAACGGCTATCTCCGACACTTTGCTCGGCCCGGGACCTTTGTCCTTGATACGCAACCCTTCAAATGCCTGGCAGGGCGTTTCGTGGATCTCTCCGTCGACCTCCACATATTTAAATGACGATAGATGGCTGACCAGGATGTCTTCTTCTCCGCATACGGTGACTACGCTGTCTCCGACCATATATTTCAATTTCTGATGCAGGGTAGACGTGACTGCCCCATCCCCATGAATCCAGGGTCTTCCGAGCAAGCAGCTGTACGCAGGCTGTATATCCATGATATAAAACTCCGTGGTGAACATCTCCGGCCCCACCTGCAGAGGCAATGTTATCGATCCAAAGACTGTTCTTCGCGTGCCATCAAACGCTCTGACTACCAAGTCACTGGGCGTGCACAGGATTCCTCTGACATCTAGCTTCATCATCGCATTCTTGGGCATCACATTCAAAGACGATCCGGTGTCGACCAATACATGCGACATTACTGATCCTCTACACTCGACAGATATGTGCAGCGCCATATTATGATCTCTCCCTTTCGGGGTCAAATCGAAGTCGGTAAAGCCCAGGCTGTGGCCTGCATTCACATGTGCCAACACTCCTTCCAGCTGATTTACAGAGACGTCTTGGGGTACAAAAGAAGTATCTAGGACTTTCAACAAAGCATTTCTGTGAGCTTCAGAACATAGTAGCAATGACAGTATAGATATCTTTGACGGCGTCTGCTGCAGATGCTCCACAATCTTATAATCACTTTTTCGAATCAAGCGCATCAACTCTTCTACGTCTTTCGATGCCGCTTCTTTTTCGCTGGCTTGCACTGGGACATTATCAACCATCTTCCCCTTTCCTTTCGCTAGTCTTTCGGCCTCCACTTCAGGTGATATAAAGATCCTACCACTCCTTGTCATACCTCCTGAACCAACAACGTTGTCTACAGTCTCGGCTGGCTGCTTATTAACATCAATCTTTATCCCGTCACAATACACCTCCAACCCATATGACCATGGGACTGCTTTCGTGTTCTCGTACGAGATCGGTCCGACCTTAGTTATGGTGATCGGTGGTCGCTGGACTGGTGCTGCAATAGTGATTGCCTTTCGAGGAATCGTTACAGTGGCCACATCACTCTGATCATCTGCTACCGCCCCTGCAGGCTCTTCAGTTGCTACTCGGTCAAACTGCAATGTGCCTCCATCAATTAAAGCCTGAATGCCTTTCTTCAAATCATCACACCCCCCGGCTAGGGTCCAGCATTCTAAGCAATACTCGTCACATCCTGGATAAACACCCCCTTGCAACAATCTGCTTTTTATCTCGCTCAGCGGCGTCTTTAAATCATCGACATTCCTAATCAGATTCAACCCTTCCTCAGTCAGAATGGCGTTCGCCCCATGATTAGGCATGGGTTTCTGCATTATATTCGGACCTTCCGTTCCGAAATTGATAGTCTTATTGTCCAAAAGATCCTGCACAACGTGCTTAAAAGCATGGCAACCCTCTATATCGTGGCCCGGAGCCCCAGAATGAAACTCACAGTGCCTGCTTGCATCATAACCATACGGAGGAGTTCCCGTTATCGATGCCAGAGTTCTTTTCTCTACCAGGTTCAAACCCAACAATGTCTGTAACAGATCAGCATACGTTGAAGGAGGCTTCTCAAACACTCTTCTTGGTTTACCACCCTGGAATCTTCGCTGAGCCTGCTGCGCACCCTGCTGAGGCTGCTGCTGCTGCTGCTGCATTGGCTGCTGCTGAAACGGTTGTTGTGGTTGCTGATACGGGATAGTAACACTCGCCACCTGCTGCGGCTGATGATATTGGTTTCGTCCCCTGCCTCGGCCTCGGCCTCGGCCTCCAAATACTGCGCTTGCCTCGCCCTGATGGCGCCCACCAAAAGCCTTCCTATTACTGCCAGATGCAGTTGATTCCTCAGCCTGGAATTTTCCTTGCTTAATGTTACGTTCAATCTTTTCTCCCATCAGAATCAAATCTGAGAAACTGGCCAGAGATGTATGAAACAGCATGTCATGAAACAAGCCTGTGAATGTGCTGACGAACATGTCATTCATTTCCTTGTCTTCTAAAGGAGGACGGACCCTGGCAGCCATATCGCGCCACCTCTGCGCGTACTCTTTAAAGCTCTCACCCTTCCTCTGCGACAGCCCTGTCAATTGGACCCGATTGGGCGCCAAGTCGCTGTTATACTTGTAGTGAGCTACAAATGCCTCTGCTAATTGCTTCCATGTCTTGATATTAGTTGGCTCCAACCCCATGTACCATTCTAGGGAAGGGCCTGACAAACTATCTTGAAAGAAATGCATTAGCATTCTCTCATCAGTTGAGTATGCATACATCTTTCTGTAATAAGCCCGTACGTGCACTTTCGGACAGGTGTCCCCTTTATACTTATCAAACGTAGGAGCTTTGAATTTGATTGGCACCCTCAAGCCAGGTACCAGGCCCATTGTTGCCATGTCCAAGCCCACAGCACTTTGGTTCAGGACCCCCCTCATCTGCTCTTCTAGCATTCTGATCTTCTGGGAGTTATCCATCAGCCCTTCGAAACCTCCGCCGGAGAAAGCGTCCTCCTGCTGATCTTCCTGCCACATACCATCCCCAGCTCCATATCCATCATATCCATTATTGCGGCCAGCTCTAATCTGATTCATCACTAGGCCTCGGCCTTTGTTGCCGTACCCTTGAACACCTCCAGCAGGCCCAAAAGCCATTAACCCAGCGCCGTTTCCATTTCCGAAACCTCCGTAACCCTGATTGGCCACACCATAACCATCTTGCCCAAAGCCTTGAGCATTGAAACCATATTTCCCAGCGTTATCGAATCCATGATCATTGAACCCGAATCCAGTATTGCCAAAGCCGTTGCCTCCCATATTATCACCCAAGTTGACATCACCAAGCCCAACGTTATGGACAACAGTCTCGTTCCCAACTCCGACGTTACCGTTCCCAGCGGCGGCAGCGTTGTTGACATTAGCAGCAGGTATATTGACTACAGGTGGAGCCACTGGCGTGGGAGTGCCATCTCCATGAACAGTATCGACCCGTACAGACTGATGATCCTCGTTACCGTGACCAGCATTTCGGGCCAACAGAGGTTGCACCATGGCTTGCAAATTCTCCTGACCTTTTGCAATAGCTTCCATGGTCTGCATAAAGAGAGCTAGCTTCTCGCGCACATCTTGCATCTCGTTCTGCATTTGATCCATGATTCTTCGATAGTTGGTGCGAGTGGAATAGCGGTGCGGGTGCTGATCTGCAATCCTGAAAGTACCTGGTACAGAGTAGGAAATAAGACACCATCCAAAGATTACCTGTAATGCAATATGAATATGAATGCAATGCAATGTGTGTCTGTGCATTAGGGAAATTCATTCCCCGATTCTAGTGTGAAGGTGTCAGTGCAAGCAATACAAAGATCGGAGTTGAATCACAGAAAGCCTCATATATTGCTGAGAAACCAATAAGCCAAGAATACAATATTACTGAGAGTAAAAAGAGAAGGCATGACCTCAACCAACAATCCTGGTGATGGTCAGCACTATGCGAATAAAGCATACAAGTTACTACATGAAATGATCAAACACTCCCGTAAGTCTGGTATTCTTCTAGCAACTTCTTGGTCTCCGGATGACTTGGTCTGGTAAGCAGCCCTTCAACAAGTTGGTTTCTTTTCTTAAGAACACGCCGCACGTCTTCAGCAGTTTCTTCCCATGCCCCCTCTCCGAAGCGATCCTCTAGTTTACGCTTCTGAGACACAACTTCATCTCTGCCTTCGATGGCCTTGTTTAGTGCATTCTGGAGACTGTACCGGGTCATCACTTCTTCTTCACACTTCTTGATGCTGGACTTCAACTGCCCTTCGAGGTCGGAAATTTGCTGCTTCAACTTATCTTCCCTCTTCTTATTGTTGGTGAGCGTGGCATTCCAGGTCTTATTGCAAGAAGAGATCTCTCAGTGTGCTGCGTCGAGGGCCTTCTTTTTGGATTCCAGCATGTCATGGGAGCTTCTGAACTCTTGCCCCAGACGTTCGCGCTTCTTCCTCTCCTCAGTCAACTCAGCCCCTAACCTGTGCATTAGCTCAATCTGCTGTTGGAAAGCATACACGGCCTTGTTTTTCTCACTGTGTATTTGGGCTAGCTCTTGCTCTAACCCATCGTTGATCTTCATCAAGGCTTCTTTTTCTTTCACAACCTGCTCGTAGGCCTCCCTAGAAACAGTAGTTGGCTCTGCTACCGGAATAGGAACAAGGATTGGTGCATCTGGAAATGGCATCCGTAACTGACTTGCTCTCTCCTGGATCCAAACTCGGTAAGGTGCATAGGCCTGACAGTCGTTCTTCCCTAACAACGGCTTCCCTCTTCGGTTAATACGCGTCCAGGCATGCTGCAGCTTGGCTAATAACTCCCCCTTCAAATCACCGGTGAAGTACAGAGATTCCTGTACTTCTTCCTCCTTTGGCGGGTTCTTCAGCGCATATCCGAACTGACGGACCAACAAGGATGGGTTGTAGTTGATACACCCCTTTCTTCCTATCAACGGCACATTAGGGTACCCAGAACAACTGAATATAAGCTCAGATCCTAGCAGGTCTCGGTCAAACCACTTAACGTCTTCGGAAGATAGCCTCATCAGGCGCTCTGACCAGCTAGCGGTGGTTGCACTCTCCATAAAAGATCCCTTCATGGGAAGATGACTCTTGAACCACATATTCAACAGAGGAGCACAGCAGTAAACAACCTTCCCCCTTCTGTTTTCGTTCTTGTAGTGCAAGGAGTGGTAGAAGTCTCCGATCAATGTTGGCACTGGATTGCCGGCAGTAAATAGATGGAAAGCGTCCAAGTCTACGAAATTGGGCAAGTTAGGGAATAGCACAATCCCATAAATGCATAGAGCCAAAATAGCGTTGAAAACCACCCAACATCCGCTCTTGGCATACTCCTGAGCTTTGCCAACCAGGAAATCAAGAGAGAACCCTGAAACCCCAAGCCAAGAAGTCACTAACAGTTCTGCAGCGTCCATATGCAAGGCTTTGGCTAAGTCCTCCAACTTGGGCTCAGCAGCAGAGTGAATAAAGGGAACCTTGTTCTGCACGGGTAGCTCAGTAAACTCCACATACTCCTCAATGGTAGGCCCTAGAATGAAGTCAGCAAACGTAAAACATCTCAAAGCGGGGTCATAGAACTGCATCAAGGTGTACAACCCGTTCATCTCATCAGCGGTGGGCTTGCAGACTAATCTCAGTAATCTCCCATGACTCATTCTGAAGCTTCTCCTAACCT
The DNA here is from genome assembly GCA_963859935.3 of Lathyrus sativus. NCBI lineage: Eukaryota > Viridiplantae > Streptophyta > Magnoliopsida > Fabales > Fabaceae > Lathyrus > Lathyrus sativus. Next base: position 179,484,827 of record OZ012740.1, on the reverse strand, counting down.
CCTCATCAGCAAGATATATCAGGCCAAGCAAAGAAGTAATATCAGGTGAAGGCAGCTTATACGCAACTGTTTTCCTCAAACCAGCCATAATCAATACTCAGAAGTCTGGGCACTAGAATCGGAGGATATGCAAATGCACCTGCAGCACAGACACACGTTAATAGGATGCAATGATAGTGGGTATGCAAACAATGTAATGCAAGTAACATGCAACAGGGACCAACTGCCGTAGTTGAACAGCCTGAACCATATCAAGAAGTCTCAGATAGACTCTATAGAAGTCCTCAAACCCTGGTCTCAGATAGACCTAAAACAAAGCTCCAACAATGGTCTCTGACAGACCTCAAACCATAACTCCAACTGGTCTCTGGTAGACCTCAAGTCACATCTCCAACTGGTCTCTGACAGACCTCAGAACCCTCCAACTGGTCTCTGACAGACCTCAGAACTCTCCATAAATACCCAGGATCTCTGATCAAGGAACAAACCGGTAGTCTGAAGGTCTAGTTACCTGCATAACCCCAAACCCTCTCACAGGTGGATGTCCTAGTAACTGACAAAGGTATGGCATCCTATGCGGTCGTCGGCGTCACAGACTTTCAGGGTTGATGATACGATTCCCAGAAGGAGTGGCATCATCAAATCCTGAAGAGGCCTCACTTAGCCAACTTCCAAATGATCGGTTCCCGGAGTCGACAATTCAGCTGACCAACAACCCCTTCGACCCAAAGGGTAGAAAAAGAAGCCAACCAGAAGAACCTCGTCCGAGTGTAGATTTCATGAGACACTAATGCAAGCAAAGCCGGCACGCGCCCACTACTTTCTACTCTAATTCTAGGTGCACTCAAGCCCAGGTCCGGCTTATCTCTCAATCATAGAACCACCCATCACAACCCCAATACAACAATAATAATCAATATATATATAATGTTGAAAATAAAGGTCAGAAATATATAAATCCATACAAAATCCTCGACGGGAAAACAAGCGTTAGGATTGACTCTCTTAAGGGACGTTGGATCCCAAATGCATAAGAACTATCGCAGTCCTTAGCAGCCAGGGGACGTTGGATCCCCAGCAGAGTCGCCAGCTGTCGCTACTGCGAAAATCGGCGCCGACTGAACAGAAGAGTCGCCACCGTGCGTTATTTATCCCACGGGAGGGAAAGGAAACGCTCAGAGTAAACCTCGCACAACACGGGAAAGGTATGGTCATCGCAACCAAAACCTGGATTCGGGAGTCGGTTACGCAAGGGGAAGGTATTAGCACCCCTCACGTCCGTCGTACTCGACGGGATCCACGCTTGTTTTCGGGTATGGATGGTTATTTCTATCTACTCTACAGGTCAAGGGTTAAAAAAGAAAATAAAATGACTCGGCAAAGTATCGCACTTTATGCCTACGTATTCCCGTCTGGAACGAGAAATCAGAGTCAACGTAGTTCGCCTACCTACAGGAATGGAGGGGAAGGTTGCTCGCTAGGATATCACATCCTATGCCTACGTACTTTCATACGGCATGAAAGATCAGAGCAAACGTAGTTCGGGCCACGTACGACACAAGCTTGCCTTGGTTGATTTTATTCCTTCTGAAAAAGGTTTTTCTGATTACTGGTCCAAGCGGACAAAAATGACGTCTTGATGAGTTCACCTTCTTTTACGGAAGAAGTGTCTTTTAGAGCGTTTGAAATTTTATTGTATTTTTCTGTTTGTTTTGAGAAAGAAGAGACAGAATTCTAACCTATGGTTGCGAAGGGAATCAGACTAGCCTAATGTTATCATGCATGGGTCAAGACCTAATGTCTATCATGCTCCTCTCTTGCGCAGAGCGAAACAGAGATCCTAAGGGAATAGACGGAAACAGAAACAATATCAGATATATACAGTAAAGCGGTAAAATGCATGGATGCAACAATACAAGCGAGGCAAGGGAGTCCCACTCAACCTCGAACCTAGAAAACAATAGGCAAAAGTGAACAGACTTCACTTTCAACCCAACAGGGTAAACAGCAAACAATACAGTCCAGAAAACCAATCAATACATTAGAAATGAAATACAACAGAAAAGTAAACAGCCACAGCAGCCCTGCATCAACACCTATCTTCAAGTCATCTCCAATTAGCTACAAGCTTCAGGCAAGCCTCAGTCTTTATCTCCACAGCTCTCCAGCAAGATCTTGATCATCAATCTTCCATCTGCAATGGCTTTTCTTCCAATTTCAATCTCCAGGATGAACATCAGTCAACCAGATGAAGTGAATGAATGTTAGACAGTCAATTACCTACCAAGGGTGGTTCATTAACTGTTAACATTATACAGATAATTTTCCCTCAAAAGTTCTATCTTTCAAATACATTCACTGATCCTTCCAAAGGAAGGAGGTGGGTATTTGATAGAGACTTTGAATCATAAGGAAAGGATGGATGCAGACAAAGCATTCCATGTTTGAGAATCAAGTTTTCTAATCTAGAGCTCTGCCTAGCTCCTAAACCCTAATCTCCTCAACAGCTGCTAGCAGGAATCTCCTCTTCAACTCTGGAAGTTGGTCTTCAAACTCTGGATCTCCAATGGCTCCATCATCACAAGTCTTCAGCTCTCCCAATCCCCAGACAATCCCAATACCCACACAGACAAACAATAATCCCCAGAGGGCACACCACACCAATCAGTCAAATACATACAGTAATATACTAACAGCAGTAGGGGAATCCTAGTGATTTCTAAGGGGATCTATCCTATACCCATAACCCCTATATTCCATATCCCAAAAATCAAATGACAATTTCCTAAAAGAATTAAACTATCTCACCTAATGTTGATTTAAAACCCTAATTTTATTCATGTTATTCACACCTAAAATAACCACCTGAAATTAATTTCTAAAAATGGTAACTAAATTGTATGTACAAGTTGAATGTCTAAACTAAACAACCTAAAAAGAATGGGTTAAAAATATTAAAGTAACTGTTAGAACAAAAATCAACAAATTCATGTATGAAATGAAACACCTAAAATAGGCATTTATTTGGAAAATATGGGGAAAATATCAAATAAAAAATAAAATGCAATTTTTATTTTTTATAATTTTCTAGACATTTTGAAGAAATTAATGCAAAAAGAATCATTAGAAAATAATGTTTTTTCAATTTGATATGATTTTTTGAAAATGCATGAAAATGAAAAGAAATAAAAAAAATTGAAATATAGAGAAATAGAAGGAGGAGGTGAGAATAGCAGTGGCGCTCTAGTTATAATATCCAGGTGGGCCACAGAGCAGGGGTGTCAGTAGCAAGATACGTAAGGCCCAGGAAGCAATCAGAAACAAACAAAAAATAAAAAAAGTACAAACGGTGCAGATAATCATTAATTCAGTTCATTTACGTTGGGCCTGGCAATTGGGGGTGTTAAAAGCAAGGGTATCATGAGCCCAGAGTGGTACAATTAGTGAAACGCAGCGTTTCACATTAAGTCTTTCCCTCCGTTATTCAACTTCAAATACCAACCGTTGGATGAGATGAAAAAGTCACATAATTGGAATGATCGAGCGGCCACGGGTCATCGTCCCAAAGACTTCTAGGGTTTTGCAGGATTTCATGAATACGATACCTTCATGCCCAGACTTTCCATCCTCTGGTTCTTCCTCGTTTCTCCATGAAAACAAAAAACATAAACACCAAAATTGCTCCCCTCCTCACGTAGAACACAACTGTATCCATAGTTCTCAATATAACAGCCTAGATCTTCAAACCCGATAGGCATCACAATTCTGATCCACCATTTCCACTTGTGATTGATCACTCCAATTCTCTCTAAGTCTTGCCCTAAACTAATCCATATCTTGCACTGATCATTACGCGCTATTCATTCAAGATTATCATGCAATATCCTAATAGCTACAAGTCTCAACAGTTTATGCACTCCATGGCCAATCCTCATGAAACCTCTCCAAACCTTGTGGAACTCATCATCTAACCTAACTTAACCATTCTAAGCTAACAAATCCCTATCATGCTAACTAAACCATGCAATTCGAGCAGAGATACCAACCTGGTTCAAAATGGAGAAACAGCTATGGAGCTCCTTGATCCAATGCTTGCAGGGACTTGAAACTGATCCACACACTCCCACTTTGATTCTGTATGCAAAGATCTTGACTCAACCTTCTTGTATCATGTGATTCCAACTTCTTGCACCTTGGATGATGAAACTTGTATGGCACTATCCTTGCTCAATTCAGCCAAATTCTTGTGAGAATTGTAATCTATGAATGATGGTGATGAAGATCAGATCAAGAAATGTGAGAATTGATGGAGATTTGAGAGAGTTTGAGATGCTTTTGCAAATTGGAGAAAGTGAGTGAAACTTGTGATTTTGAGAGAATTAGATCACCAACCATGGCATGAAACCTCTCATATCAATATATAGGTGAGGTTAGAAACTCCTAGAAGCTTGGAGAAACTTCCCTTGCACTTTTTCCTTTTGATTTGGCTTATGTATCTTCCATTACAAGTAACCATGGATAACTCCAAAAATGTGAACTAAGCTCAAAATTCTACTTTAGCCAATGTCCTTAAAATGATCTTTCCATTCAAAATGACCTATAATTTTGCTTCATTGGCCAAAATATGAAAAATCTCATTTTTTAGGCCATTTTTATTCATTAAATCCAACAATTTTGAAACCTTGTGCTATGAATCTTTCCAATCTCTCATGGTCACTTTTCTAGACTCAAAATGTCATTTGGAACAAGTTTGATGTTGTAAAGTTTTCCATTTGAAGCTTCCTTGTAGGAGTTTTGGGCATAGGCTTGAAATGACCTGTAATTCTCAGATGACCAAAATACCCTTTGCTTGCCAAGACCATAAGTAGAGTTCCACAAATCATATGAAGGCATACTATACCATTATAGAAAGCTAAGACAATTAGAAACAATTCTTATGTTGACCGAAAATTCATTTGAAATCTCCTTGAGGGGTAAAGATTGCTTGGAAGTCAAGTCACTTTCATAGACAAAATTTCAGATACCTCAGATGACCTGTAACTTGCAAGGACCATAACTTGAGTTCTATAAATCTCCTTGATGTCTTCCACCACTCAAATTAAAGGTCTTGAGATCCTATACAAGTTTCATGTTGGCCAAGGATCCATTTGAAGCTTGCATTTTGACTTATCTTGCTTGGAAATTTGACCTAAACTAGGGGATTTTACACAGAAACCCTAATTTAGAAACTCCTCTTCTCCTTGATTTCTCTTGAATTCTTCTTAGCATAACAACATATCCTTATTATTCATGTCAAATGATAAACCCCACACCTCTTCAATAGCCCTCAATGCCTTTCAATCAGTCAACTGACCTAGAGTTGACCCAGGGTTGACCTAGATGAAACCCTAGTTGACTGTCTTCAACTGCAATACTTGTGATCACCTCAATGACTTGTCTCCTTCTCCATATGACTTTCTAAGTCTCCCATGATGTCTAGATATTCCCCATACTCAGCCCACAGCTCACAATTTCTTTGTTGATCCTCAGGGACCCTCAGATAGGAGATGGATGCACTTGCTTGATCCATTGACTTCCCAGCTTTCAAATTCTTTCTGATGACTTGAATGATATTGAATTTGGATAATAACCTCTTGATAGGCCTCTGGAGATGAGAATAATGATTGGTACCCTGTTGGATGACTTGCTATGCTTATGCTATGCAAATGATTAGACTATGTACATGCAAATGCTAATGATATTGAAACATAAACCAAGTGAATAAGGTTGGGCAAATTTTAGGGTGCAACAAGTATCCAACTTCATCAATGCCTTCTTCAGAAGAACTTTGAGCGACGACCCCGTGTCTACCAACACGTGCGACATAATTGTTCCCCTACACTCTATCGAGATGTGCAGGGCGCTATTGTGGTTCCTTCCCTTCGGCGTCAGTTCTAGGTCAGTGAACCTTAACCCATTTCCAACATTCATGTGGGCTACGACCTCTTCTAACTGGTTTACCGATATTTCCTGCGGTACATACGCGGCATTCAACACCTTCAGCAGCGCGTTGCGATGTGCCTCAGAACACAGCAGCAGGTTCAGGATGGAAATTTTCGAGGGTGTTTGCTGGAGATGATCCACGATCTTGTAGTCGCTCTTTTTAATCAACCTCATAAATTCCTCGGCGTCTTTAACAAGTAAGTCTTTTTCTACCCCGCAAGGGATCTCTTCAACGACTTTACTTTTACCTTTATCAGTTGCATCAGCTCTGTCCGCTTTATCCGTTACGACCTCAGGTGGTACAAACACTCTTCCGCTGTGAGTGATTCCGCTAACGCCCACTAGGTTCTCCACAGACGACCCAAATGGTTCCAGCTCCAACTTCTGTCCGTTGCAGTAGACCTCTGCCCCATAATGCCATGGGACAGCGTTGGTGCTTTCGAAAGGTATCGGCCCAGCTTTGGTGATGGTAATCGTAGGCGGCCTGGGTGCGGAAATAGTTATCGTCTGGCGAGGGATGGTGATGGTGGCAACCTCATCATCTTGCTTCAGCATTACCTCTCCCGATCCACATTCGGCCCTCCGGCTAAACTGTAAGATCCCTTCAGTCACCAGACTTTGAATCCCCTCTATCAACTGTTCACATCCATCAGGACAAGTCGCACAGCCCATACACAGCTCTCCGCAACCTGGAAAGAAACCTCTTTTCATCAGCTTAGCTTTAACGAAGCTAAGCGGTGTCTTCAGATCTCTGACGTCAGTCAACAAATCCCCACTCTCGTCTTCAATAATGGCATTTACTCCACCTCCCCTATGATTCGGCATAGGGTTCTTCGTGACGTTTGGCACATTATCTGAGAAGTTGATGATCTTAGCGTCCACCATGTCCTGCACCTTGTGCTTGAAGGCTTTGCAGTTTTCTATGTTGTGGCCTGGTGCCCCTGAGTGAAATTCGCAAGTCGCATTCGCATCATAACCTGGCGGAGGTGCCCCTGTCAAGGGAGCCAGGGTTCTCTTCTGGATCAACTGTAGCTGGAGCAGAGTCTGCAATAGTTGAGCGTACGACATGGGTGGAGTCTCGAGGCGACGGCTCGACAGAGGTGCCTTGTTCTGATACTTTCTGTACCCTTGTTGATTCGGTTGCTGCTGCTGCGGCTGCTGCTGCTGTGGCTGTTGAACTTCCGGGATAGTTATGCTAGCCACCTGCTGGTGAGGGCCTTTACCCTTCCTTCGAGCGTTGGACACGGCGCTCGTCTCTCCTTCCCTCCTTTTGCCACCATAAGGTTTCTTTCCGCCTCCTCCAGCTGAGGATGAATCACCTTGAATTTTCCCCAATTTGATCCCATTTTCAATGTTCTCACCTGTGATAATGAGATCTGAGAAGGTTCCAGACATACCGCTGACCAATTTCTCATAATAAACCCCTGGGAGGGTGGTTACGAACATTTGCACAAGCTCACGTTCAACCATCGGCGGCTGAACCCTGGCTGCCAATTCACGCCACCGCTGGGCGTATTCCTTGAACCCTTCGTTGTTCCTTTGCGACAGATTCTGCAGTTGGACTCGGTTCGGGGCCAAGTCACTGTTATATTGGTAGTGGTGCACAAATGCTTCATCAAGTTCCTTCCACGTGCGCACACTGGTAGGTTCCAGTCTCATGTACCATTCGAGGGATGGCCCGGACAGACTGTCCTGAAAGAAGTGCATCAACAACTTCTCGTCCTCAGAATGAGCGGACATTTTTCTGTAATATGATCTCAGGTGGACGCGGGGGCAAGTGGTGCCCTTGTACTTTTCAAATTCAGGTACCTTGAACTTGGGAGGCACCTTGAAATCAGCAATCAGTCCCAACTTGGACATATCAACACCCAGGGTGTTCTGGTTCTCGATATTCCTCATCTTGTCCTCGAGGGCCTTGAACCTTAGCCGTGCTTCAGCAGTCAGCTCCCCTTCAGCACCTCTCTGAGAGAACACATCGTCTTGATGGTCTTCTAACCACGGCTGAGGCCCAAATAGATTTCCAACACCCGCATTGCCGTTGCCCAGCCCAACATTGACGTTAGCTTCAACATTCCCATTACCGACGCCCATCGTATTACCATTGAGTCCCATGTTAGCTATCACATTGCCGTTGGCACTGCCATTCCCCCCGGTCATGGGGATGCCATTCTGAGGAGTTTCAACAGGTGGAGGGGTAGGCACAGTCCCACCATGGAGTACGCCATTGCTATCAACCCTTGAAATCAGAGGCTGAACCAAGGTTCTGAGCTGATCCTGGCCATTGGCGACCGCTTGCATGAGCTCCATTAAGCGGTCCATTCTTTCGCGGAGTTCTTGAACATCAGTTTGCACTTGCTCCATGATTCTGGTTTGATTTGCTCTGGTCGGATAGCGGTGGATGGGTCTCTGATCAATCCTGGAATAACCTGAAACAACCTGAATACACAAAAGGGTTAGAAAAAATGACAAAGTGCTCGTTATGCAAATGCTTCATGCAAATGCAAACGTGTGTCTGTGCGTTAGGGAGATTTCCCCCGATCCTAGTGCCTGAGTGCCAGTGCTGATAATAAGAAGTCCGAATCCAGTCATGGAAATAACATCTCATATATAAAGAAAGCCCATCAAGGCAGTACACAAAGCCACTGAGTACAAGCAGAATCAATAGCATGACCTCGACCAACTGGCCTGGAGATGGTTAACATACAACAATGATCAAAACAAAAGGAATACAAATAGTCAAGCACGGCCACGGGCGCGAAACTCTTCTAATAACCCCTTCGTTTCTGGATGATCAGACTGAGTGAGCAACCCTTCGACGAGTAACTCCCTCTGCATAATAGTGTACCGAAGACCTTCGACCGAATCTTCCCATGCTCCTTCGCCGAAACAATCTTCTAACTTCCGCTTCTTGGATTCAAACGTCAGTTTGTGCTCCTTCAGGTTAGCAAGAGCCTTGTTCAGCAGGCCTTCAGCGGCATATCTGCGAGCGGTTTCTTCATCAAACCTCTTCTCACTAGCCTTCACCTGGGCTTTCAGCTTGGAGATCTGTTGCATTAGCTTATCCTCCCGCTCTTTCCTGTTGGCTAGGGTGGCCTTCCAATGCTGGTTAAACTTGGATATCCTCTGATACGCTTCGTCCAAGTGCTGCTTCTTCGTGGCCAGCACATCGTTGACAACTTTGAAGTCTCGACCCATGCGCTCACGCTCAGCCATCTGCTTAGTCAAATCTGTCCCCAGCTGGTTCACCAGCTCGGTCTGCCTCTTGAAGGAATGAACGGCTTCGCTTCTCTCGCTTCTGAGTTGCGCCAATTCTTTCTCCAATTCCTCATTTGCCCTCTTCAATTCATCTCTCTCAGCTAACACCTGATTATGCTGCTGAATGGGCACGGTGGTAGGCTCTTCGATCACTGGAGGGCTTTCTGGCTTGGCAGGTGGGAACGGCATCCCTATAGCGTCTGCTCTGGCTCTGATCCACGTCACGTATGGAGCGTAGGCTTGACTATTACTTTTCCCCAACAATGGTTTTCCCCGCTTACTGATACCATTCCAAGCGCGTTGAAGCTTAGATAACATATCCCCCTCTAGAAGACCAGTGAGGTACAGAGATTCCTGCACCTCTTCACCCTTCGGCGGAGCTCTCAAAGCGTAAGCAAACTGTCGGACCAGCAAAGACGGATTATAGTTGATACAACCCTTTCTGCCTATCAGAGGCACGTTCGAAAACCCACTGCAGCTGAAGATGATCTCGGTACCCAACCTATCTCTATCAAACCAGGTAATATCCTCCGCTGACAGAATCATCAAACGCTCGGACCACTCAGCTGTGGCCGCAGACGAAGCAAAGGGACCCTTCTTGGGTAGGTGACTATCAAGCCATCTATAGAGCAGGGGCACACAGCACGAGACGTTCTTACCCCTTCTGTTCTCATTTTTGTAGTGGACGGAATGGTAAACATCTCCAATCAAGGTAGGGACTGGATTCCCTGCTGCAAAGATGTGAAAGGCGTCGAAGTCTACAAAGTCGGGCATATTGGGGAACAGAATGATGCCATATATGCACAGAGCGAGAATGGCGTTGAACACGACCCAACATCCGTCTTTGGCGCACTGCTGAGCCTTTCCCACTAAGAACTGCAAGGAGAAACCGGGAACCTTGTTCCAACTAGACAATACCAACTTGGAGGCATCCAGATGAAGTGAAGGAGATAGACTAGCCAGATTAGGCTCAGCATTCATATGGACAAAGGGCATCTGACTCTTGATAGGCACACCTAACAAATCAACATACTCCTCTAGATTGGGTGCGAGGACAAAATCCTGGAAAGTAAAGCATCTAAACGGAGGATCGTAGAACTGCAGCAGAGCGTGCAACCCATTCAACTCAAACACAGAGGGTTTACGAACCAAACTGAGCAGTTTACCGTAAGACTTTCTGAATTCATCTCTCACAGAATCATCTGCTAAAGCAATCAAACCAGTCAGCTGAACAACATCAGAAGTAGGGAGCTTGTAAGCCACGGTCTTCCTCATAGAGCCCATAATAGCACAATAGAATGCCAGAAATCCTGAACCGGGGGAAACGGTACCTGCAACACAGACACACGTTAATGAAATGCAAATGGGTATGCAAAGCAATGTAAAATGCAATCATGCAGCAGGAGATCAAGACGACTGTGTTGTTGAAGATACGAAGGTTCTGTATCAACAAAACCACAACACTGCTCTGTCGAGAACAACCATAGATCTGATGAGAAGAAAACCCAAATGTCGGACCATAAATCTGCTCTGTCAAGAACAAACACACATCTGATAATATGGACCTCTGATATAGGACCATAAATCTGCTCTGTCAAGAACAAACATCTCTAAAAATAAGGACCTCTGATACAGGACCAAAACTCTGCTATGTCAAGAACAAACATCTCTGAAAATAAGGACCTCTGATACAGGACCAAAACTCTGCTCTGTCAAGAACAACCATACATCTGCTGATGAGATCCTCTGATCCCAACCAAAAACCTCCTCTGTCAAGAACAACATACACATCTGCTGATAAGATCCTCTGGTACCAACAAAACTGATTCACTATCAAGAAAACCAGGAAGTCTGAAGGTTAAGGTTTCCTGCAACAAACCCGACCCTGCTCACAGGCATGGACCTAAACTGACACAAGTTCGGCATCCTATATGGTCATCAGCGTCACAGACATTCAAGAGGGGTGATACGATACCCAGAAGGTGTGGCATCACCAGCTCATGAAGCGGCCTCACTCGGCTGAATCCCAAATGATCGGTCCCCAGAGTCGACAATCCTCCAAACCAACAACCCCCTCAACCCAAAGGGTTGAAAAAGAAGTCAACCGGGAGAACCTCGTCTGAGCGTGGATTTCATGAGACACTAGTGCCTGCCAAGCAAGCACGCGCCCACTAATTTCCACAACTAATGCTAGGTTCACTCAAGCCTGGGTCTGGCTTCTCACTCATCAGAATGCCCCTCCCACAACAACACAGATAATCATATCATACTGAAAATAAAGTGCGGGAAATAAAAACGCGATAAATAAACACAACCTAACAAGTAATCATACAAGCGCTAGGATTGACTCTCGCAGGGGACGTTGGATCCCCAAACTGACTCGCATAAGGGACGTTGGATCCCAGGAAACTATCAAGTCCCTAGCAGAGTCGCCAGCTGTCGCTACCGCGAAAATAAGGTGCCGGCAAAACAGAAGAGTCGCCACCTTTCGTTATTTATCCCTTAGAACGGGAAAGGAAACGATCGGAAAAACCTGACGAAAAAGGTATAAGACAAGGTCATCGCAACCGTTGTCTGGGTTCGGAAGTCGGTTACGCAAGGGAAAGGTATTAGCACCCCTCACATCCATCGTACTCGATGGGATCCACGCTTGTTGTTTTTACTGGACGGGTTGGTTTTATCTATCTACCTATTAAGGCTGGCTTAAAAAGAGAAAAACAATGACTCGACAAAGCGTCGCACTTTATGCCTACGTATTCTCATCAGAGAATGAGAAATCAGAGTCAACGTAGTTAGGCCAACTACGGGTTACGGGGAAGGTGGCTCGCCAATGCATCAGTATTGTGCCTACGTACTCTCAACAAGTAAGAGAGATAAGAGCTTACGTAGTTCGGGATAATACGGCTTACGGGAATTCAAATTCATCTGTTTTATCGAGTAGGGTTAAACAGCAGTTCCAGCAGTTAGGGACAAAGCCTGTTTGCGGTGGCGCTGAAGTTTAACGACACTCTTTTCTTCAGAAAAGCTTCCTTTGGATTATGGGCCCACGGGGCAAAAAGGTTTGAAGTTTGTTTTCTGTCTTTTACGGAAGAGCTGTTTTTTATGGTTGTTCGCAACTAGTATCGCACTAGAGACTATGATCTGAGAGTGAATGCGTCGCATGTCACCCAAAGGGTGCCATACTAAACATCCAAGCTGTCGAAAAGAAACTCTCCGACAACCCTTTCTCAAATAGCTTAAGGCTCGTAACATACGACGTCAGTTAACCTTTATTACGGTATTTTAATTTGTTTTGAGATGAGAAGAGAGCAGGCTCAACTAAAGGGAGACTATCAAGTCCTAATGTTGTCATGCCAATGATTCATCCTATGGTTTAGGTTTAAAACAGGGAACTCCTAGAAGTTATCATGCATAGGTTTCAACCTAACGTTCTATCATCACTTCCTTATCAAAGGAAGTGAGATTCCTAGGGGATCATGTCAATGGTAACCAGAAACAGATAAAGCATCCGCTTAAACAGTAAACGGTAAACAAATATATAGTAAAATGCATGCAATGCAAGTGAGGGAGGAAATGTGTGTGGGGCATCAGCCTCCACAAGCTCATCTTAACCTCAAGCCAGATATGAATAACTGCAATCATACAGAGGAAATAACAAGCTATCAAGCAAAATAGAAGTAACTGCAATCATACAGAAGAAATGAAATGCTATCAAGCAAACACAAACCACATAGGCAAGGGAGTCGGGCTCTACTGAATACCCGCAAGCAAAGCCATACAGTAAAAATACAAGCAGAGGGAGCAACTCAACCTCTAGTGCAATCATGCTCCTAGCTTACATCAGTCTAGATATGGACTTATTCTAATGCATCAAGCAAGTCAAACAAGGCACATCAGTACAGTTGCACAGAAAGCAAACAGACAGGAAAGAAAGCAGATCAACATCTCCTACAACTAAGCCAACTTGACAGCAGTCCAGTCATCAGACCTCAACTACCCTTCAAGGCTATCATCTTCAATAGCAAGTATCAACTTGCTCCTCTTCATCTACAAGCTTCCAATACATCAATATAAGTATCAACTTGTTCCATCTTCTCCAAGCCTCAGCTCTTCAGTCAATTCCACCTTCAGGCTTCACTCATAACTACAAGTATCAACTTGATTCCTTCAGGCTCTCAATGTATCAATGTAAGTGTCAACTTATCCTTCATTCCTCAAGCCTCATCTCTTCACTCAATCTCAATTGTATCTTCTTCACAAGTATCAACTTGGTCTTCAAGCTTCAGCTCTCTTTGCTTTACCAATATCAACTAGTTCCTCTTCATTTACAAGCTCCAGCTTCTCAGAGTAATCTTCAAACACAAAGAAGTATCAACTCCATCCTTCAGTCTTCTTCAAGCAAGGAACTCCATCCTCTAACAAGGGAGAAGGATTCATCTATCCAGAGCAAAGTTTGGATGATTGGTAGCAGAGTGAAGACCAAAGGTCACCACTAAGCATCCTGTCATCAGAGAAAGGGACCCTCAAAGGTTCTACCAATTTGCAAAGAGCCACACATCCTACCAAAGGAGGGATGAGGCCTTTACAAAGGGACCTTTCATCATAGGGAAGAATGGAAGTGATCAACATCATCCATGTTTATGAAGGAAGAGAACTATCTAGAAGCTCTGCCTACAAAACCCTAATCTTAACCTAATCAAAACTACACCAAAAGAAGGGAAGATCTTCACATCCAAGCCTCTTCAAGCAATCCAATGCATCTTCAACTTGCCTCCATTATCATCCAAGAACAAGCAAAGCAAACCCCTAATCTAAGGGAACTAAAGATGTTAATCTATTTGAGTTAGTGCATCAGAATCATCTAAAACTAGCACTCAAACTAAAATCAATCAAAAATAGTAAACTATACTATAAATTTATACCAAAATTCATAAGGGATCCTAATTCAATTAAGAATGCCTCCTACAAAAACCAGGGATTAAATCATCTATTAAGTCCTAAAATTAAGTCCTACATTCAAAGGTATCAACCATAAACCCTAAAAATGGAGCTTCTAAAGGTTTCAACCTAAACTACCACCTATGTTCATCACAAAAATGTGAGAAAAATCTATGGGGAGCGTGCATGTCTATGCTAACTACTCACAAAAAATCAAGATCAAAATCATCACCAATTAATCACACAAAATTCCACAACATCAAGCATCAAGGATGACTATTTTAATATCAATTAAAATGTGAAAATTCCCATAAAATCAGAAAATGCATGAAATAAAAATATTTTTTATCTAAAAAATACTAGATTCTATCATGAATCTAATGCAAAAAGAATGGGGTCAATTGGATCATTTTTCCATTTTCTATGATTTTATCAAGAACCATGAATAAAATGAAAAAATAAAGAAAATCAAGATAAAATGGCAAACACACGGTGCAGATAGTAAACAAAATCAATTCATTTTATGGATTGGGACATCAGGGGGTGTGAGTAGCAGTTAGATCCTTAAGCCCAAAATCAGCAACTGAATGAAACGATGCGTTTCATTAAAGTTCAGAAACCCTTCACAAATGGAAACCAATCCATGGCCGTTGGATGGGGTTCCTAGTCAAAGTCCAACCTTGATCTGATGGTTATCAAGTCATCTTCTTCCTTTTGAATCTCTACAATTCAGATCACCTGCGCGCCTAAAACCACCGCCGGTGACTTTCTCCGGTCACCATTCCACAACCCTAGTTCAACATAGAGTCCACCATAGGCCACAATCCCTTAATGAAACATGTCCCGAATTTCCTCACGAATTCATTCATTCCCTTAATTCTCTTTGAAACCTCAAGATTAGCAAGAATAAACTCTCAACCGAAAATGGCAACATCCCTAATTGGTCACTAATTCTCAAATTAATGATCTGAAATCCTTCCTACACCGTTCTACAATGCATCTATCATCCTAATTCCTATTGATTCTAACTAAAACAAGCCAGAGATCAAAGGTTACCAACCTGAAAATTTCTCGCGCACAGAAGTAGCAAGACCTCAAATCAAGCCCTCAAATGCTCCAGACTCCTTCAGTGAATCACTCCCAAGCTTCTGTATGCAATAGAATTGATTGAAATGGCTTCAATTCTTGGATTTGAATCTGAGTTGCAGGTGGAGAAATCTGAGCTCAAGAACACCAATCAGCCACGAATTCCCTTTGATTATGATCTGGAATCATTCCCTAGCATCCATGGAAGAGATTGCAATCAAGAAAATGGGTGGAAAGTGAGTGAAATGATGTAACCGAATTCAGTTGCAAGCAATGAAGTTTCAATCTCAATCTCTGCCCTCTCATTCAATCATCACCAAAAAATGATCTGAACCACTTCTATTCCATATATAGAGTGTGTAGGGATGATCTAGAAAGCTCTAGATCCTTCCAAGGAGAAATTCAATCTCTCATGACATGAGAAGTTCACTTATATGCCATGGTGTGCGTAATCCTGTTAACAGCTTGAAATCAATCCCATTCCCTTCCAATTTCTCCCCTAGTGACATTTTGGAAGTGTTTGGCTTGCAAGGGACCTTGATTATGCCTTGCATTTTGGTTTTGCAAATGTTACTTAAGATGTAAGTAACTACTTTTCAAAGCAAGTCCACAAATTAGACCTGAATTCAAAAATGTGGCTAAACCAATGTTCTTAAAATGCTTTTTAGAGTCAAAATGACCTATTACATGCCTTGGTTTGGATGTGTAGATCAAAAGTATCAATTTCCAACTTTGGTTCATTTAACTTATACCCCCTTTTTAGTTCGTTTTTGCAACTTTGAGCCACAAGCAAATCCAACATCTCATGACCTCTTGACTAGCCTTAAAACATCATTTTGAACAAGTTTTATGTTGAACATTTTCTCATTTGAAGCTTGGAAATAGGAGTTATGGCCTTATGGTTGAAATGACCTATAATCTCCAAATGACCAAAATGCCCTTGACTTGTCAAAGCCATAACTTGAGTTCTACAAATCCTATCAAGGACTTCTAGTACTCTATAGAAATCTAAGAGGATAAGGAAAAACATTCATGTTGACCAAAAGTTCATAGGAATCATCCTTCTAGGGTAAAAGTTTCATGCAAGTTGGGCAACTTTCAAGCCCCCAAATCCACATACCTCAGATGACCTGTAACTTGCCAAAGTCATAACTTGAGTTCTACAAATCCTATAAAGGACTTCTAGCACTCAAATTAAAGATAAGATCATGCTCTACAACATTCATGTTGGGGGCAATATGAGATGACAATCACATCTTGAGCTAAACTTCCTTGAAGATAGGGGTCAAACTAGGGGATTTTACACTATCAAGCCTTAGGAACCCTAGCTTGAAAACTTCTCAAACTCTTCAATCATGATGAGTTGACCTTGGAATCATCCTTATAACATCTCAATGCATCAATCCATGATCACATGGCTCTTGGATTAGGTCTCAACCTTGTCCAAATCATCAGTTGACTTAGGGTTGACCCAGTCAAACCCTAATTGCACCACTCATGGCTGAGTCTTCTTAATCTTGCACAATGACCTGTCTAGGCCTCAAAGTGATATTCAACACTTCTCATGAGCTCTCTCAAGACCTCCAGTCCATCCTCATGGCTTCAGAATCATCTGATGACTTCCCACAACTCTCAAGCTAGGAGACACACCCTCTTGGTTTCAACCACTCTCTCTGAGGATCTTTTAACTTCTCTGACAAGGATATCAACCCTTGAACACCTGAATAACCTTCTTAGCTAGCCTCACAGTCTTGTGTAGCTCTTGATTGGTAATCATACCTCTTGATCTCCTGCATACATGTCAATGAAATGCAAATGATAATGCTAATGTGCATGAAATGAAACACAAGCTAGGTAAAGAAATGTTGGGCAAATTTTGGGGTGCAACAGTGGGTTGGGCCCAGGATGGTGTTTTTTCTGCAGTCCCTCCATTTTGCAGATTGTACCCCCTTTCTTACAATTTAGTTTTTTTTTTTCTCTTCAGGAGTATAATTTCATTTTCATAGTTAGAATATTATGCATAGATTTTAGTATAGAATTTATATTCTATTATTTTTAGCGTATTATAGAATATTATAGATTTAATATAGTTTTTTTTCCTATTTTTCTCTATAGAATATTATAGTATTTTCTATGCTATTTTCCATTATGCATTTTCTTTTAATATTTCTTTCGAATATTTTCTATTGGACTTTAATTGCCGTATTTTAGGAGTAGACTTTATTTCCATTTTGTGTTGGATTTCTCTCCTATTTTCTTTTCTATCCGATTTTATTCTCGATTTTATTTTTGGCTAGCCGTGTGACACGATTCAATTGGAGAATGATTTTTGATATCATTTCTCTATCTTGTCTTTGACACGGATATCAATACGCTACCTCTGAGAGTTCGACTTCTCGTATAAGTCGAACCATGACGGTCTAAGCGGTACATTGTTCCTGGTTCAAGCGTCATCATCAAGGATCCAGAGAGGAGAAGATTGGAATGGAGCTTGCGCGCATGTCAGGAGCCAACGGAGGCGCTTCGTTCAACATCATCATCGTCTTATTCAAGTCTTCAGGCAACCGTCGAGTGTTGTGAGCCTTAGGTTCTTGCGTGTGTGTCCCGAGTTCCTTCCCGTTTAGGCGTAGGCCTGCTTCCTCTTTGTTCTCGCCCCCGTGCGATCAAAACCCCTGTTCTCTCGTGTTCAGGCAATCGAGACCCCTCCTCTTGCCCCCGTGCAGTCGAGACTTGTTTTCCCGTTGAACTACGTTTGCTCGGATCTCTCGTACCAGACGAGAGTACGTAGGCATAGGATACGATATCCTAGCGAGCTACCTCCCTTTTCCCTTCTTCCCGTTTCCCCGTTTTAGCTGTAGTAGGCTGAACTACAGCCGCTCTGATTTCTCATATCGAATGAGAATATCTAGGCATAGGATGCGATATCCTAGCGAGCACACTAACAACTAACTTCTCTGTTCTCTCGCTGCCGTGTGATCGAGACTTTCCCGCTGACGACTGATGTTATCCCTTTCTCTTGCCCTTGTGTATTTGAGACCAGACCGTAGTTCTAGTTCCCGTAGGTTCCCGTATCTCTCAAGCCAACTTAATCTCTCACTCCTGTGTGATCGAGAACACCCTGTCTAGCCGTAGTTAGCCTGAACTACGTAAGCTCTGATCTTTCACGCTGTGTGGAAGTACGTAGGCACAAGACGCGAAGTCTTGGCGAGCCAATTCCCTGTAGTTTCTCGAACTACGATGACTCTGACTTTCTCTCTTGAGAATACGTAGGCATAGAGTGTGATGCTCTATCGAGTCAGTTTCTTCCCGCTTAGATTTAGCAGCCGTAGATAGAATGTTTTTGCATCCTTTAGACAAACCAAGCAAGCGTGGATCCCGTCGAGTACGACGGACGTGAGGGGTGCTAATACCTTTCCCTTGCGTAACCTACTCCCGAATCCAGGATTTGGTTGCGACCATTCCTTTCTCGTTTTGCGTTAGGTTTTCTCTGAGCGTTTCCTTTCCCTCCTTTGGGATAAATAACACACGGTGGCGACTCTTCTGTCATAGCCAGCGCCGATTTTCGTAGTAGCGACAGCTGGCGACTCTGCTGGGGACTCCAACAGTTCCCTACGCGAGTCAGTCCTAGCGCTTGTTTTCCCGTCGTGGGTTTTGTATGGATTTACATTTCTGTCTTTACTTTCCGCAGTTTATTGTCAGCTTTATATTGTTGTGGGGATGGGGTGATCTATTGAGAGATAAGTCGGACCTGGGCTTGAGTGCACCTAGAATTAGTTGTGGAAAGTAGTGGGCGCGTGCATGCTTTGCATGTATCAGTGTCCCGCAAAATCCACGCTCGGACGAGGTTCTTTTGGTTGACTTCTTTTTCAACCCTTTGGGTTGAGGGGGTTGTTGGTTAGTTGGATTGTCGACTCCGGGGACCGATCATTTGGAAGTTGGCTAAGTGAGGCCTCTTCAGGACATGATGATGCCACACCTTCTGGGTATCGTATCATCAGTCTTGAAAGTCTGTGACACCGATGACCGCATAGGATGCCGTACCTTGTGTCAGTTGATAGGACACCTACCTGTGAGGGGGATTGGGGCATGCAGGAAACTTGACCTCCAGACTACCCGGTCTTCTTAACAGTGGATCAGTATGTGTGGTTACTTGAGGTTCTTCACCAGAGCAGTGTTATAGGTCTGTCGAGACCAGGTTGGAGCATTGTTTTGAGCCTGTTGAGGCAAAGTGGAGCATTGTTATGGGTCTGTTGAGACCAGGTTTGAGTAGTATTGTGGGACTGTTGAGACAGATATTGTGGATGGATTTCTTTAGCAATATATCACTTGATCCCTGTTGCATGTTGCATATTGCATTGTTGCATACTCATTTTGCATATCATTAATGTGTGTCTGTGCTACAGGTGCATTTTCATACCTCTGACTCTAGTTGCCCAGATTTCTGTCTGCTGATATTATGGATACTCTGAAGAAGACTGTGGCGTACAAGTTGCCTACTCCAGATGTTTCTTCTTTGCTTGGGTTGATATCTCTAGCTGATGATGATGTGAAGAGAAGTTTCAGGAAGAGTTACGGGAAATTACTTAGATTGGTTTGTAAACCATCCATGTATGAGCGTAACGGATTGTACACACTAATGCAGTTCTATGATCCCCCGCTGAGGTGTTTTACTTTCCCTGACTTCATTCTGGCTCCGACTATGGAGGAATATGCTGAGATCTTAGAGTTGACCATTCAGAACAGGGTACCTTTCATTCATATGGATGCTGAGCCCAAACTGGAGGATTTGGCTGTTGCCTTGCATTTAGACTCCTCAGAGTTGCTGTTAACCTCGTGGAATGGAGTGTCTGGTTTTCCTCTCAAGTTCTTGGTTAGGAAAGCATAAGAGTATGCCAAGAGTGGATGTTGGACTGTGTTTAACGCTATTCTTGCTCTGTGTATCTATGGCATTGTACTGTTCCCGAACCTGCCTGACTTCGTTGATCTGGATGCGTTCTATATATTTGCTTCAGGCAATCCTGTGCCTACTTTGAAAAGCCCGCCAAAAGAGGAGGAAGTGCAGGAATCTCTGTACTTCACAAGCGATTTGAAGGGAGAACTATTGTTCAATCTTCAGCATGCTTGGAATAATGTCCACAAGAGGGGTAAGGCGTTGTTGGGTAAGAATGATTGTCAGGCCTATCCCCCGTACAAAGGCTGGATCCAAGATAGAGCAAAGCAGGTGCGGATGCCGTTTCCTGCAGTATTACTTCCTGCTTCCCCCGCGATTGAGGAGCTAACTACTGTGTCTATTGAGAGATACGAGCAGGTTGTGAAGGAGAAAGAAGAGATGATGAAAGCCAACGAGAAGCTGGAAGAAGAGCTAATGCAACTCAGGAGCGAAAGGAATGAGGCCGTATATTCCTTCGAGCAGCAAACGAAGCTGGTAAATCAACTAGGCACAGAACTGACTGAACAACGAAAGAAGCGTGAGCGTTTGGGGATAGATTTCAAGAGCTCTCATGATATGCTGGAGTCTAAGAAGAAAGCACTTGATATAGCCTACCGGGAGATCTCTGCATTCAACAAAACCTGGAATGCCACGCTGACCGGCAATAAGGAAAGGGAAGACAAACTGAAGCTGCAAATCTCCGAGCTGGAAGATCAGTTGAAAGCTAGCTAGAAGGGGGTGGAAGAAGAGGTTATGCGGAGGTATGATGTCCAGAATGCCTTGAACAAAGTTATCAAGCGCAAGAAAGAGTCTGCGTCCCAGAAACGGAAGTTAGAAGATTGCTTTGGGGAAGGTGTTTGGGAGGAATCCATTGGTGATCTCCAGCGGGTTATCAGGCAAAGGGACTCGCTCGTCGAAGGGTTGCTTTCTCAGCCGAATCATCCCAAGACTAAGAGATTATTAGAGGAGTACCAGGTATATGGTCGCACTTGATTATCTCATGTATTGATGTGTATGCTTTATTTGCATTGTGCTGGCCATCACCAGGATTGTTGGTTGAGGTCATGCCTTCCTATTGTACACTCAGTAATATTGTATTCCTGACCTGATGGGCTTTTCCTCAATATATGAGATGTTTTCCATGATTGGATTTCGAGCTTCTTATTACTATCACTGTCACTGCACTGGCACTTTGGCACTAGAATCGGGGGTCGATATCCCTAACGCACAGACACATATTGCATCTGCATATTCATTTTGCATTGCCGGTACTTATTGAATATGTATCTTATTCCCTGCATCTCACAGGTTTTTTCAGGATTGACGAACAAAGAGTCCACCACTACTCAACCCAAAACAACTGCAAGAAAATCATGGATCAAGTCCAAGTGGAGATGCAGGAAATCTGCGAGAAGCTGAATCTGTTCATGCAAGCAATGGAGAACATTGCTAAGGGCCAGGAGAGCCTCCAGACTTTGGTACAGCCGCTGCTGACGCGGACTAATGGGAATGGCAACAATGACCACAATTATGCACACGTTGAAACTATTCCGGAGGATGGGCCCCCTACGCCTGTGGTTCCACCTGTAGTAACCCCACCTGTTGCGGTTGTAAACGATGGCGCTGGCGCTGGCAATGACAACACAGGGAATGGAAATGAGACTGTTGTTAACAATGTTGGATTTGGGGACGCTAATCAAGGCGGTGGTAATAACAACGGTGGTAATGGTTTTGGCAACAATGGGTTCGGCTACAATGATCAGGGATTTGATTACGTCAATCAGGACGGGAAATTTGGCTTCGACACTCAGGGTTTCGGTTACAACGGTTTTGGTAACGCTAACCAGGGGTATGGTGGATTTGGTAATATGAATGGTGCTGGGGTGGTTCCTGTCAACACTGGGTTTGGACCTGTTAGGGTCAACCAGGGTTTCGGTAACGGGGGACGAGGTCCCATGATCAATCAGCAAGGGTTTGGTCGCAACACTGGTTACGACGAATATGGAAATGAAAATGTGAATTGGGGCGAAGACCGCCAGGAGGATGCCTTTTCTGGAAGAGGCGTAGGATTTGAAGGACCTGTTGATCCTATGCAGAGGATCAGAATGCTTGAAGAACAGATGAAGGGGGTAGTGAATCAGAACTCCACCGGTTTGGATATGACTACAATGGGCTTGGTACCAGGGCTGAGGGTGCCGTTGAAATTCAAGGCTCCCACTTTTGACAAATACAAGGGGGACACCTTCCCTAAAGTCCATGTCCGTTCTTATTACAGGAGGATGTCCGTGTATTCAGATGATGAAAGGATGCTCATGCATTTCTTTCAGGATAGCTTGTCGGCACCTTCACTTGAATGGTATATGGGGCTGGAGCCCACTCAGATCAAAACCTGGAAGCAGTTGGTTGATGCTTTCGTGACACATTACAAATACAACAGCGATCTGGCGCCAAACCGGGTCCAATTGCAGGGTTTGTCACAGAAGAACGGTGAAAGTTTTAAAGAGTATGCGCAAAGGTGGCGCGATATGGTAGCAAGGGTGCATCCGCCTTTAATTGAAAGGGAGATGAATGACATGTTCATTGGGACATTTACGGGGGTGTTCTATAAAAAATTGTTTAGTGTGTCATTGAGCAGTTTCTCAGATTTGATTCTTTTGGGGGAGATGATCGAGAACGGGATTAAAGTTGGAAGGTTCCAAGCAGGTGAGTCTACTTCAACAGGAGGTGCCAGAAAAGCATTTGCTGGTAGACGACAGGGTGATACTAGTGCCGTGTTTGGTGGCAGGGGCAGGGGCAGAGGAAGAAATCAGTATGTTCTGCCGCAACAGATAGCTAGTGTCACTATCCCTTTTCCTCAGCAAGGGCAGCCTCAGCAACCACAACAACAACCACAACAACAGCAAAGACAGAATCTTGGTCAGAGAAGGGTACAAAATGCGAGACCGAAAAGAGTGTTCGACGCACCTCCTTCCACGTATGCAGAACTCCTCCAGACCCTGCTAGGGTTGAACTTGGTTGAAAAGAGGACTTTGGCACCGCCTACGGGGTCGGTACTTCCTTACGGGTATGATGCTAGCAAGCATTGCGAATTCCATTCCGGGGCACCCGAGCATGATGTAGAAGCTTGTCAGGCATTTAAACACAAAGTTCAGGATTTATTGGATAGCAAAGCTATCAACTTTGGACAGGTGGGTCCAAATATCGTACAACAGCCTATGCCCAATCATGGGGCAAACGCCATCTTGACAAAAGAAAATTTGAATCTAGTGATGGATGTCAATGAGATGAAGACACCGTTGGGTGAGATTAAAAGCACATTGTTAAAAGGGGGTGTATTCCCGGGTTGTGATGAATTTTGCTTGGATTGTTGGACCCAGCCAGAGGGTTGTAATAAGTTGAAGCAGGGCATTCAGGCTATGATGGATGAAGGTACCTTGCAATTCGATCGAACCGCGGTTGAAAAGCCTATAGAGGCGTTGTGTAATGAGCAGAACGATGTTGCGACGGTAACGATTCTGAGGAAAACAATAACGATAACGGCGCCCGCCAAGCGGCCGACGATCACAATTACCAAAGAAGGACCGGTTCCTTTTCAGAGTACTAAAGCAGTGTCGTGGACTTACGGATTGGAGGTATATTGAGACGGTAAGAAAATTGAAGTCAATGGACAACCAGCTGGGGTTGTAGATAATGTTGTCGGAATAGGGGGTATGACCAGAAGCGGAAGAATCTTCACGTCACCCGAGGTAGAGGCAGAAAGATTAGCAAAGGGTAAAGCCAAGGCAACTGAGAGTGGTCCTTCTCAGTCGAATGAAAAGGAAACGTCACTTAAGGACGTGGAGGAGTTTATGAGGCTCATTCGTAAAAGTGATTACAAAATCGTTGAACACCTCCAGCAAACGCTGTCAAAAATTTCCATCCTATCATTGCTGTTATGTTCCGAGGCCCATCAGAACGCTTTGCTAAAGATTCTAGACACGTCATTCGTTCCTCAAGAGGTTTCTGTTAATCAGTTAGAAGGGGTGATGGCGCATGTCAATGCGGGGCACAGTTTGGGCTTCACAGACTTTGATTTGACTCCGAGAGGGCGAGAGCACAATATGGCATTGCATGTGTCAGTAGAATGCCGGGGCACGGTCATGTCTCATGTTTTAGTAGACACTGGATCTTCCCTAAATGTGCTACCGAAGAAAGCCATGATGAAGTTAGATATCAGGGGGATTATCTGCACGCCCAGTAATTTAGTGGTGAGAGCGTTCGATGGAACGAGGATGTCAGTTTTCGGATCAATAACATTACCGTTGCAGGTGGGGCCTGAAATATTTGAAACTAAATTCTATATAATGGACATCCAGCCAGCGTATAGTTGCCTTCTTGGGCGCCCATGGATTCATGCTGCCGGGGCTGTCACATCCACGTTACACCAAAAGTTGAAGTATATGGTTGGGGATAGTGTCGTCACTGTTTGTGGGGAGGAAGATATTCTGGTTAGCCATTTGTCTTCGTTCAAATATGTCGAGGTCGACGGCGAAATACACGAAACACCCTGTCAAGCCTTCGAGGGGTTGCAAATTAAAGACAAAGCCCAGGGTTCCAGCAAAATATCAGATGTGGCAGTGTCATCTTACAAAGAGGCTCAGGCTCTAGTGCAGGCAGGCAAAACTAAGGGCTGGGGGCAGGTATTGGAGATTCCCGTGAAGAATGACAAATTCGGGCTTGGATATCATCCTTCGTCGTCAACATCCTCTTCAGGAGCGCCCAGGTTCAAGGGACCAGTCACGATTACGCCAAGCGGGGTGAGCTTCGAGACCGTCAATGCTGTTTCCGATGCTGAAGACGGAGATAGCGACTGTGATATGGACGCGTGGATCAAGCCAAGCGTGCCAGGACAAAGTCTCTGTAATTGGTCTATCCGGGAAACTGTTCCTGTGACAACTAAACAGTAATGATTTGTTTTCTTAATTGTTGAATAATCCTATATCCTACCCAGGGCATAGTGATTTTTCTTAGGGCCATTTGGTTATGTACATTACATTGTTTAATCATGAAATAAAGGCGTTTTTTCATATACAAATATTGTGATCCCTGTTTTTCCTGTTTTTGTTTTTAACAATAAAATGGCAATGTGGTTATTTGCTTTGTCTGTGTTTTGAAGCATTTAACCATTTCCTTTACAGGATTACAATTTCAGATGACATCTATGAACCGCCTATGACTCACTTCGACTTTAAGCACCCGGTATTTCAGGCTGAGGAAGAGGTTGTCAAAGATGGCGACGTGCCAGAAGAGTTGACCTGGTTATTGAAACAAGAAGAAAGAATCATTCTGCCTCATGAGGAAGTCATTGAGATTATCAATTTGGGGTCGGAAGAGATTGTGAGAAACATCCGTATAGGGGCTGCGCTGCAGAGCGACATCAAGCAAAGGTTGGTTGAGATGCTCAAAGAGTACAGTGATATATTTTCTTGGTCGTACGAGGACATGCCTGGGTTGGACACGGATATGGTTGTGCACCGTCTGCCACTGCGAGAGGAATGCCCGCCTATTAAGCAGAAACTCAGGAGAACCAGACCGGACATGGCTGTGAAGATCAAGGAGGAAGTTCAAAAATAGTGGGATGCTGGTTTCCTAGCTGTTACCAAATATCCCTCATGGGTCGCTAACATTGTGCCAGTGCCGAAGAAAGACGGTAAAGTGTGAATGTGTGTAGACTACCATGATTTGAATAGGGCGAACCCGAAAGACGACTTCCCACTTCCTCACATCGATGTGCTGGTTGATAACACTGCTCAGTTCTCTGTATTCTCCTTCATGGATGGCTTCTTGGGCTATAATCAGATCAAAATGGCGCCAGAAGACATGGAGAAGACTACCTTCATTACTCCCTGGGAACATTTTGTTACAAAGTGATGCCCTTCGGATTGAAGAATGCTGGGGAAACATATCAACGTGCTATGACAACTCTCTTTCATGACATGATGCATAAAGAGATCGAGGTTTATGTTGATGATATGATTGCCAAATCCCAGACGGAAGAGGAGCATTTGGTTAATCTGCTGAAACTGTTCAAGAGACTTAAGA
Source organism: Lathyrus sativus (assembly GCA_963859935.3). Lineage (NCBI taxonomy): Eukaryota > Viridiplantae > Streptophyta > Magnoliopsida > Fabales > Fabaceae > Lathyrus > Lathyrus sativus. Next base: position 179,458,555 of record OZ012740.1, on the reverse strand, counting down.
AGTTCAGGTTGAGACTGAACCCTAACAAGTGCACCTTCGGGGTAAGATCGGGTAAACTGATGGGGTTTATCGTAAGCGAAAAAGGAATAGAGGTTGATCCTGCGAAAATAAAAGCAATATAAGAAATGCCGACGCCTAAAACAGAAAAAGAGGTGCGTGGGTTTTTAGGGAGGTTGAACTATATCACCCGGTTCATATCTCACTTAACTGCGACATGTGAGCTGTTATTCAAGTTGTTGAAAAAGGATCAGGTTGTGACCTGGAACGAAAATTGTCAAAAGGCGTTCGACAAGATAAAAGAATACTTGCAGGAACCTCCTGTTTTGATAACCCCCAGTGGCCGGGAGACCGTTGATTATGTATTTGACGGTTCTTGAGGAAAGTATGGGTTGTGTTCTCGGTCAACACGATGAGACAGGACGTAAAGAACATGCGATCTACTATTTGAGTAAGAAGTTTACTGACTGTGAATCTAGATACTCAATGCTCGAGAAGACGTGTTGCGCGCTAGCCTGGGCCGCCAAACGTTTGAGGCAATACATGCTAAATCATACAACCCTGCTAATTTCAAATATGGATCCAATCAAATATGTGTTTGAGAAGCAAGCACTCTCCGGAAGAATTGCCCGATGGCAGATGGTGTTAACCGAATACGATATCCAATATGTCTCGCAAAAGGATATTAAAGGTAGCGTCCTGTCAGAGTACCTTGCGGAGCAGCCTGTTGAGGACTACCAATCGATGAGGTTTGATTTTCCTGACGAGGATATCATGTACCTGAAGATGAAAGATTGTGAAGAACCGTTGCCGGACGAAGGACCAAAGTTGGGTTCCAAATGGCAGTTGATATTTGATGGAGCTGTGAATTCCTATGGTAGCGGAAGAGGTGCGATTATTACTACTCCTCAGGGGTCGCACATCCCCTTTACTGCCCGATTGACTTTTCCCGTTACCAATAATGAGGCTTGCATCATGGGTCTGGAAGAAGCTATTGATTTGCAAATCAAACATCTGGACGTATACGGAGACTCAGCTCTAGTGGTGAATCAGATTAAAGGAGAATGAGAGACACGGTAGCCCAATTTGATACCATATATGAATTATGCAAGGAGATTGTTGCCTTTCTTTGACAAGGTGGAATTGCATCATGTGCCGCGAGCAGAAAATCAAATGGCTGACGCTTTGGCGACATTGTCTTCAATGTATAAAGTTAACTTCTGGAATGAGGCTCCCTGGATTGTTATCTCTCGGCTTGATAGGCCTGCATTCATATTTGCCATTGACGAGGCTCCTGATGGTAAACCCTGGTACTTTGACATTCAGAATTTCCTGAAGAACAAGGAGTATCCGGCTGGGGCATCCAGTCGAGATCAGAAGACTCTCAAGAGATTAGCTGGAAATTTCTATCTGAATCCTGACGGTGTCCTATACAAAAGAAACCACGACTTGGTGTTGCTACGTTGTGTAGATGAGAAAGAAGCAAAGTTGCTCATGGAAGAGATACATGAGGGTACGTTTGGTACACATGCTGATGGGCATGCTATGACGAGAAAACTGCTGCGGGCAGGTTATTACTGGCTAACTATAGAAACAAACTGTTTCAAGTTTGCAAAGAGGTGTCATAAATGCCAAATTTATGCGGACAAGGTCCATGTACCCCCAAGTCCTCTAAATGTGATGTCATCACCGTAGCCCTTCTCGATGTGGGGAATTGATATGATTGGCAAGATCGAGCCTACGGCATCCAACGGACACCGGTTCATCTTGGTGGCAATTGATTACTTCACTAAGTGGGTGGAAGCAGCATCATATGCCAATGTCACCAAACAAGTGGTCGCCAGATTTATCAAGCGAGATATTATCTGCAGATATGGAATCCCTGAGCGGATTATCACCGACAACGGTTCGAATGTGAATAACAAGATGATGAAAGAGCTGTGCCAGAATTTTAAGATTGAACATCACAACTCTTCTCCTTATCGGCCCAAGATGAATGGCGCTGTTGAAGCGGCCAATAAGAACATAAAGAAGATTGTCCAAAAGATGGTTGTGACGTATAAGGACTGGCACGAGATGCTACCTTTCGCTTTGCACGGTTATCATACGACGGTATGCATATCAACCGGGGCAACCCCTTTTTCATTGGTATATGGAATGGAGGCAGTGTTACCGTTGGAGGTTGAGATTCCTTCCCTGAGGGTTTTACGAGATGTCCAACTTGACGAGGCAGAATGGGTTAAAGATAGACTGAATCAGCTCAGCTTAATGGATGAGAAGAGGCTAGCTTCTCTCGCATACGGTCGGTTGTACCAGAGCCGGATGAAGAAAGCGTACAATAAGAAGATATGTCCGCGAAGCTTTCAGACGGGCGACCTTGTGCTGAAGAGGATTCTCCCGCCACAAACAGATCACAGGGGCAAATGGACGCCTAATTACGAAGGGCCCTACATTGTCAGAAAAGTCTTCTCTGGAGGAGCCTTGCTACTATCTACCATGGATTGTGAAGACTTTACGTCGCCTGTGAATTCGGACACAGTTAAAAAATACTTTGCTTGAAAGTGACCCGCTGGACAGTAAAAAGAGAGTCCAGGCAAAAATGGGGCATCCTGGCGAACCGAAAAAAAAATGAATAAAAGGTTCGGGCAAAAGTTAGGGATAAAATTGAAAAGAGGTACACCCGCGAAGTCGAAAACCTGCAAAGGGCGATTTCGGAAAAAAAAGGGTATCCCGGTGAATTGAAAACCCGCAAAGGGCGATTCACGCAAAAGTTAGGGATTGAAAAAGCAAATGACTACGGTCCGAATTTGATATAGCATTGCTTAGTGGTTTGGGAGTACCTGAGGGTTCATTTATCCAACACAATCTCTTCCGAAAATTGAATACCGGGAAAGCGCCAGAGTCAAGCGAGTCATAGGAGGATCAGCTCATGATGTTTGTCTGCACCATGTTGCCGACATGTATACAAATATTGTTTTGTATTTTTATGCTTTTTGTGCATATATGTATGTGTGTGTGTGTAACTTCCTCTTTTCAGGAGTTGCATCCGATGTACAAAGCTTCGCCTATTTATAGGCCCAATCAATAAAACATGTTATTCAATATTTGATGTTTGTGCTTTGCTGTTTTGTATGTAGAGAACGCCGATGTTTTTGATAAACTTGCATGTGCATAACTTTGCTGGCCCTTGCCAATAATTGTTAAACTTCGAATTGACTGAAGTAATGTCACAGACGCTAACCCGAATTGATTTGGTTGTATAGATTTGTTTTGTCTCGTTTGTGTTTTGCAGGGTTCTCGCCCTCGAAGCGGACAATCAGAAAATGGTGGCCCCAGCCAGAGACCTGGGAAGAAGGACTTGACCTTATTTCCCAGCAGGTCGCACCTCATCCCCAGACATTGAGACGATGATTATCCCTTACCAAAGGAGGGATTATTTTCCCCAGAAGAGTATCCTCATGGAAGTTGTCCACATGGTATCCCCAGCAAGTCGAGATCAGTGTCCCATGCAGAGTTTATACTCCCCAGAGAGTCGAGTATGTGCGCGTTCAATCCCCATCTGGGAGGATTTCCAGGGCGCATAACCAAGGTAGTAAGTTCAGAAGGATTAGCCCCACCGAGGATGGTTTTCTTTCTCCCCGCAGGTCGTCATGCCTTCGTCAGGATGATTATCCCCAGCAGAGTGGTAGTTCCGAGTTTGTAAACTGTACCCAGACAGTTGTCTCCCAGAAGGGTTGCTTCTCCCCCCAGCTGATTTAATCTTACCAGCAGGTGTTATTCTTTCCTCCCAGTGAAAATCAATGTGTAATCTCTCCCCGGCAGAGTTGGTTGTATCTCCGGCATTTATTTTGCCGGAACACTTCGCGATATCCGTTCATCCCCAACAGGGTGGTATTTGTCCTCAACAGCCGTGTTGAAGCAAGCTTGTCAGAGCTTCCCCAGCAGCCTGAACCTGCATTTGCATTTGCATACATTATCATGTTTGCATTTACCCAGAAAACGCGTAGCATTTCCATGCCGTATGGAGCATTGCGCCATTGCCAAACATACGCATTTTGAAACATAAATCAGGTTGGTTAACCTTTTGCTTTCAGGTGTGTTTCTCAGCAGGAGTATGGGGTTCTATCTCAGATCTATTTCCGGATATTCGAGGTCTCGCCGTGAGACATATGATGATGCAGATCTTGTTATCATTCCCCACAGAGTTGCTTATGGAAGTTTCTCTTATCCGACCATCGGAGTGTTTTTCTTCAGGTTTGCTGTTGCGGCAGTGTTGCACCCCAAAATTTGACCAACCGGGTCTCGCATTTGGCTCGGTGTTTCGACGCATAACCGCATTCGCATCTGCATATTGCATACATTGCATTGTTCATTTGTTTTGATTTTATCAGGGATCACAGCTCCCGTCTCGTGTTTCAGGTGTTTTTAATCAGTAGGATCGATTTTTGGGATATTTCGGTGCCCGTTTATTTTTTACCGATTATTTTTGTGTCGTTCGGTGCTCATTTTGTCCCTCTGGGAATTATTGTGATTTTTCTGGATTTTATAGGGTTTTTTAGGGTTTAAATAGTTTTTAAATCAATTTTTAGGATTTAATAGAATTTTTTAATAGATTTTAATATTTTTAAATCAATTTTTAGCATTTTATAGAATTAAATAGATTTTTAAATTCATTTTAGGATTTAATAGGTTTTAATAGATTTTTAATACTTTTAGATAATATAGTTTTTAGAAATTTTAATATTTTTTAAAGCATTTTTCATTTTAGAATAATATAGGATTTTCTAGAATATTAATATGATTTTTAAATAGTTTTAATATAGTTTTAATTCTTTTTTCAGAATATTAAATTTAAATAGAGTTTAAATAAATAATAGTCTTTTAGATTTTAATATAGAATATTATTAGAATAATTTTTAGATTAGTAGATATTAGGGTTTTTTTTTTAGGGTATTATTAGTGCAGTTAAATAGGATTAATTGGTGATTAGTTTTAATATTGTTTTTCAGTTTTACAGTTTTTTCTATGCATTTTCGTATTGGGCCTTAGTTCTCTTTCGCAGGCCCAGTTAGGGTGTTTTTTTTTGTCCAGAAAATATGCAAAAGGTCCAAGTGATTCAGCAATTGTCCATCAACGTCCAGCTAGTTCCAGCGAACACTAGAACCCTCCAGAAGCTTCCAGCGCAGCTTCAGCTTTAAAAGCTCAGACGCAGCCACGTGTTAACGAAGAGAGGACCCACTTCGCCGCTCACGTTCACGCCACGTACCCCCCACTAACTCCTCTCTCTCTGCCACATGCTCCCACGTGGAAGTCATGCACACACTCCACCCACTTCTGCAACCACGTGTCCTTCACAGAACCTCGCCTGAGACGCGCCACCGGCCGGTCTTGCATGGCCGGCGGCAACCGTGACGTCGCCGGAGCCCCCTACCATTCCAGATTCCGTTCATCAATCTCCTCCCTTCATCATCTTCTCCAGTCCTTATCATCAACAAACCACCATCCACAACCGTCCGGCGACCTTCCTCTTCAACCGAACCACCGTCTTCATCATCAACCTCCACCTTCATCCTCCTCCTCAAACCACAGATCATCCCGTCCTCATCAATATTGAACCATTCATCATCATCAACAACATTCTTTCCAGAATTAGATTCTCCGATCCAAACATCATCGGTATCATTATCAAGCTTCAAGAATACCAGAAGTTTCAACAAACTCCTTCACCAACGATTCCCAGAAAAACTACCAGAAACCACCATGAACCTCCAACCTCCTCCTTCATCAACCATAAAAAAAACTCAGAAAGAACCTCCGATCAAGAACTTCATCAACAGCACCGGAAACTGCATTCAATTCCACCGATCATCCTCACCTTTAACCTACTTGCAAGAGTCAGAGTCATCTCCATCAAGGTTCACAGAGCAACATTCATCCAAATCCCAGAAGCTCCTGGGGATTCGCTACCTTCAATCCGCCTTCGTAAGAACATTGAAGAGCTTCAAGAACACGCGAGGATCCTTCATTTTCCAGACTTCACACGACCTTCAAACATGTTCACCGGACCTCCTTTGATATTCATCAAGATCGTCAAGAAACTCTCCAGAAGAACCACATCATCAGATCATCAGCGTCACTCAAGCACATCCAGATCCAGCAATCCATCGTGCTCTTCGTCAAGAACATGGATCCAGAAACTTCCATGGATCCTCGTTCCCCCAGAACGTCCAGAGCCTTCATCCATATCGTTGGGGACGCGTTTGATTTGAGTTGAGCGTTTTTTGTGAGTGTTTGAGAAAGAAGTTTGAGTAGAGAATCTGAAGAAGGAGGTGGATTGAGAGGCGAAGAGGTTGAATGAGAGCGACGGCGAAAGAAGAAGACGGCGGCGGCTGAGTGGGGAAACTAGGGTTTCTTTCTGAAACTGGGAAGGGAGAAAGGGGAAGATCTGGGTTGTGGGCCTCAGGGCCCAGTTACACTTTTTTTTGGCACTTCCCTCCGTTTTTGGACAGGTTCTGGGCTCGAGCCCAATAAAGCTCATTTCTGCAGCACACGCCCCAGATTACTTAGTCACTCCCCCTCTGCATTTTTGGGGAGTCTTGGGCTGGGCCCAGTTTAGTTGTGTTTATTTTTTCTGCATATAACCCCTGTAAACAGGTTGCACCCCCCAACCCATTTTCTTGTGTACTTTTTATTCTTTTTAAAGATTTGAAAAATGTAGTAGAAAAAAGAGAAAAAGAAATATAGTGAAAAAAATAGAAAAAGAAAAAGAAGAATATATTTGAAAAATAAAAAAAGAGATATATGGTGAAAAGAAAAAATAGAAAAAAAAAGATATAAGAAAAGAAATAAAGAAAAGGTGAAAGAAATATTGTTTGAAAAATAGAAAAAAAAGATATAAGAAAAGAGAAAATAGTGAAAAAATATGAAGAAAAAATATTGCGAAAAATAGAGAAAAATATTCAATAAAAAATATGAGAAAAGAAAAGGAGAAAAAAAAAAGGAAAAAATATTAAAGTGCCGATTTAATATTTTTAAAGTTCATTTGCTTTTAGGGATATTTTCATAGACTTTATTTTTCGACTTTTAAGGATAGAATTAGAGGCCCATTTGTTAGGGGGCTATTTTCAGTCGACTTTTCAAGATAGAATAGGATAGCGTTTCCTAGGAGATTTATTTTAATATTCAACTCATTGTAACTATTCTTTCAGAGATTAATAAAACGAGATTTGAGCTGTGGTCCGATAGTAGCCGAACTACAGCTGCTCTGATTCTTCGTACCAGACGAAGATATGTAGGCATAGGATGCGATATCCTAGCGAGCACACTAACGACTGACTTTGTTGTTCTCTCGCGGCTGTGCGATCGAGACTTTCCCGCTGACGATTAATTGAGTACCCTTTTTTTTCTCTCTTGCCCAAGTGCATTTGAGACTCAGCCATAGTTGTGACCATAGGTTCCCGACCCTGTGAAGCCAGTTGTTTTTCTCACTGCTGTGTGAGAATGTTTTGTTTAGCAGTAGTTAGTCTGAACTACGTAAAGCTCTGATCTTCCATCCCGTGGAAGTACGTAGGCACAAGACGCGATGTCTTGGCGAGCCAATTTCCCTGTAGTCCCGAACTACGTTGACTCTGACTTTCTCTCTTGAGGATACGTAGGCATAGAGTGCGATACTCTATCGAGTCAATTCCTTTCCGTTTAGATTTAGCAGCCGTAGATAAGATTGTTTTGCATCCAGTAGACAACCCAAGCAAGCGTGGATCCCGTCGAGTACGACGGACGTGAGGGGTGCTAATACCTTCCCCTTGCGTAACCGACTCCCGAACCCAGGCTATGGTTGCGATGACCATACCTTTTCCCCGTTTTTTGCGAGGTTTACTTCGAGCGTTTCCTTTCCCGCTCTGAGGGATAAATAACGCACGGTGGCGACTCTTCTGTCAGCCGGCGCCGATTTTCGCAGTAGCGACAGCTGGCGACTCTGCTGGGGACTGCGATAGTTCCCCATGCATGTGGGATCCAACGTCCCCTAAGAGAGAGTCAATCCTAGCGCTTGTTTGCTTGTCTATTAGGAGTTTATTTATCGATATTATCTGTTGCTGTTGGGCTGTTACGGGTATTCTATGATTGAGATAAGCCGGACCTGGGCTCGAGTATGAGTATACACCTAGATATAGTTGCGGAGAAGTAGTAGACGAACCTGTCTGCTGAGCAGGCGCAGTTCCCTACGAAAATTCGCACTCGGACGAGGTTCTCGCAGAGGTGCTTCTTTCCGGTCCTGAGGATCTGAGGGGAGTCCAGACGTGAGGATTGTCGACTCTGGGAACCGATCAATTGGAAGTCAGCTAAGTGAGGCCTCTTCATGAGATGACGATGCCACTCCTTCTGGGAATCGTATCATTCCTCATGAAAGTCTGTGACGCTGACGACCGCATAGGATGCCGTACCTTGTCAGATATAGGTCCACACCTGTGAGTGGGGGGGTTTTTTTGTGCAGGAAACTTGACTTCCAACCTACCCGTTATTCTGGTCTTCTTTTCAGAGAACGTCTCCGTCAGCAGCGCAGCAGTATTTAGATTTTGTGTGGGGGCTGTGGTCCCATTGTTTGCTGCATTTTGCATATCATATGCATATCAGTGTCGCATTGCATGTCATCCTCCAGCTAGCCAGAGTTCTGATCCAGCCTTTGTTTCCTGAAGGTGATTACCCGGAGTTTGGATTGAGCAGCTTTTGATTGTCAGAAGACCTACCCAGGGGTTGAGTAGATTTGAGCAGAATCAAGTGTTGAAGTCAGCTGAAGATTATTGGTAGCCATGTCTGAAGGCAATTTCCAGTCTCCTAACACCTTGACAGGGTTCACTATGGCGTCCAACCCTCTGTATGATTCCATGGAAGATTCCCCGCAAGTGAACAACGTTGCTGCAGACCAAGTTGTACAGCCTTCTGTTGAGAACCAAGATCGGCATGAGCAGTTTGTTGCCCAGAATGAGCGTCCTCCTCCTGTCAACAATCAAGGTGTTGCTTTCCCTGTGATGACTTACCGAAGAGATATTCCAACAGCTGGGATGGTAGATCCAAGAGCCCTTGACGATGGTAGAAGAGTCCGAGTGTTGGAAGAGCAAATGAAAGCTTTGAAAGCCAAAGATGCTGTCAACCTGGATGCTGTAGGCATGTGTTTGGTTCCTGACCTGGTGTTGCCTTACAAGTTCAAAGTGCCGAAATTTGAGAAGTACACGGGAGATAGCTGTCCAAAGCTGCATTTGATGATGTTCTGTCGAAGAATGACTGCGTTCGTGCGAGATGACAAGTTGATGATCCATTGCTTTCAAGATAGTCTGACTGGGGCATCTTTGAGGTGGTATATGCAGTTAGAGAGGAATCAGATTCAGTCATGGATGGATTTAGCCAGAGCTTTTCTGAAGCAGTATGATTACAACCTAGACATTGCTCCTTATCGCATGCATTTGCAAGAGTTGTCTCAAGAGATCAATGAACCTATCAGGAGGTATGCTCAGAGATGGAGAGAATTTGCTGCTAGAGTGCGTCCACCGCTGTTAGACCAAGAGCTGGCAAGCATGTTTGTGGATTCCCTACAATATCCGTACTTCAAAAGATTGCTCGGAGTTCCGGCAAGTTTCTCTGACGTGGTAGCATTAGGAGAACGCCTTGAGTACTCCATAAGAATGGGGAAAATTCAGATTACTTCATATGATCAAGCTGGTGAAACTGAATATCCTTGTGACTATCAGAGTGAAGAAGAAGTTGTGATCAACTCAGTCATGCCAAAGATTGAATATCCTCAAAGCGAATCAGTGAATTTTGTTGGTTCATCATCTTATCAGAGATCAGTACCTCCCGTGGCTTGTTATACTGAACAGACAGCCGTGCCTGGGGCACTCTATCAGGAATCTTATGTCGCTTCCACTGCAAATCAGCGAACTCGTGGCCGAGGTTATCAGAATCAGCGTCAGAATCAGAACAGACCTCGTAACAACTTGGAACGAAGGAAAGCTCCTTTTCACCCAGTGCCGATGCCGTATAGCCAATTGCTACCATCTTTGATCCAGAAGTCTTTGGTGGAGCCGAAAGCTCTTAAGCCAGTTCCAGAACCTTACCCTCCTGGGTATAATCCCCACGTTCAGTGTGGTTATCATGGTGGCTCTCCGGGGCATTCGACAGAAGATTGTAAAGCATTTCAGGCGAAGGTACAGCAGCTGATTGATCAGGATCGCATTTCCTTTCGAGAAGGATTTCTGTTTGTTCATCCAAACCGCTCAGCTGTCTAAAGCTCGTAGATTCAGAGGGTCTATTCCCCAGCAAAAGCCAGGGGTTCAGACAGGCAGGCGCCTCAGCATTGGCGGTCCTCAAGCATTTATATCATTTGCATTTGTAGTTTCTTTTTCTGTTAGTTACTACCTGCTTTTTAACATTGTATGTTTCGAATGGTGATAATAATGAAGTGACTATGCATTTTTCTGAATTAATCATGTCGCTGTCGCTCATTTACTGCATTGCACTGACACCTGCATTTTGTTCACTCCACTTTTTCGATGTGACTAGCAAAGTTAGGAGGGAGGATGATGAAACTGAAACTCATAACCGATGATTGTATGCTTTCAGATAAGACCGTACCGATGACGTACAAGGCATTGTTTCAAATTCCCCAAACACTGGAGATATAAGGAGTTAGTCCCTTGTTAACCACTTCGAGCCAGGAAGTAGAAGTTTTTTCGGACTTTTAAACCCTCACATCTTAACCCGGGGCAGGGTAGTTGTCAGTTAGCTTGACCGAGCGTTCAAGTCTTACAGAGGAGTGTTGTCTTTCAAGGACCAATCAGTTTATACCTTTCAAGAGGTCAAATCTCACCAATCAAGAGTGAGACAGTTACAACCCTTTCGGAGCAATCAAGACAACCAGTGTCACACGACTTTGTTCCAAAAGAAAGAACGAAAGAAAGAAAGCCCGCTAAGTAAAAAGATGAGAAAGCTAATACTTAGGCAAAAATTAGGGCATCCCGCTGGACTTCAAAAGAAATCGAAAAATCGAAATGAACTCAAAATGAGTCAGTCCAGGCAAAAATTAGGGAATCAAAAGAATGGAAAAGAAGGGATCAAAAGAAAATTTTCCCCAGCAAATCACAAAGTCGTGTACACAGACACCAAAGCAAAGAAGGAGTAACTATCACTCTAGAAGAAAAGCTTGTGAATTCCTTAACTGTTGGTTCTTACCATTCAACATATCTCTCGAAGAGGCGAGTGCTTGTGCCAGGTTAACTGAACCTTAGGATCGGAGATCATCACGTAGAAGGGGTGGGTACAAATCAAAATTTGAGCCAAATATCCTTTGTTTCACGAACCGTGAACCCGACCACGATACAACCCTTAAAAGAACTAATTGAGGTAGGTTAGTCTGAAGCGCATTACGATAAGGTTGAGTAACCTGACTCCTTCTTGACTTGCTAGTCACATCTTGTTGTATTTTTCACTGACCATGTAAGCATTGCATTTGAACTTTGGTTCATTCGTCACTCACAATCATATGCATGTAAATGAGTGACAGCTCAAATTTTTTCGAAATCTGCATAACCATTGCATTAAGATTACCATTCGTAAACAGACAATTCTAATTACAGGTTAGTAGTTGGCATGAAAGAAATTCCGGCAGAGAATAATCAAATAGGACTGAGTAATTCAGCAGTCTGAACCAGAATGGTGTATGTTGTGAAGCCTTGTGAATCAGGGGCATTATCTTCCAGTAAGTTCAGTATCAGTCAGTCTGAGGACAAGTCCTGAAGTTCCAGTTGAGCCGGGGCAGTTTGTTTGAGAAGCGGTTGATCAGAATGAATCTTCTCGGGAGCCAATCAGGGGCAGTTATTCAGAGCGCGGATATTTGAAAGCGGATACTTCAGGTGGATAATCAGATCGGGTTGAGTCGCTAGAACGCTCATTCAGGGGCAAGTCATCGCAGAGAATGTTGAAATCAACTGGGTTGTTAGGTGTTTAATTGGAGATTGAATTCTTTTGTCATACAGATGCCGGGGCAAATATTCTCGAAGTCTTCCCGTAGCAAGCTGTTCAGAGCAATATTCCCAAGAATTAGATTGGGGCAATGTGCATTGTACTGGGGCAAGTTGTGCAAGCCAGTCTTTTATCCCCCAGCTGAGTGTACCAAGGGCAAGTCATTCAAACCCGCTTGTTTATCCCCAGCCAGAGTTGAATATCGGGGAATCATGTCAATACCCTTATCAAGAACCTTTCAAATAAGAAGGTCTTGTTGTCGTTGGATCATTATCCTGCAGTTTAAACCCGTTGCGTGTCAGTAACCAGTTGTTTCCAAAGTCCAGTTCTCGCCTGGCAAATCGGTAACCGGTTCTCGTCTGGCCCACCATCTGTAAGCATCAGTTCCCGTCCTGGTGCAGTTTATTGTAAGCAACAGTTCCCGTCCTGGTGCAGTTTATTGGTAACCAATTCTCGTTTGGTCACCATTTCTCCAAGTGTTGTATCAGTTCTCGCCTGGTACATGTCGTCGCATAATCAGTTCTCGTGTGTTTTAACCCTATGTGGTATACCAGTTCTCGCCTGGTGTACGTTAGCTTTCAGCCAGTTCTCGCCTGGTTGTCTTGTTCTTAGTCTGTTATCTAGTCAGCCCGTCTGATGTTCAAAAAACACAAAAAATCAATTTTCCTAACCTATTTTCCTATCAGTTCTCGCCTGGTAGTCTACCTTTGAATGCTAGTTCTCGTCTAGTATTTCTTATATCTTCCACTTTGTACATAGTCCATGTTTATTCTAAACCAGAAAAGCAAAACAAAAAACCTAAAGGTATCTGACACAGTATTTCCCAATGACCCGCATGTTGTCATGTTCCCCGATATGAAGCTCGACGGATACCAGTGCTCTGAGCAATGTTTGAATTCCTTGTGGATGTTGTTAAATCAGAATTGCTACTCTTCAGCAGATGAAAGTTGCTTATTATCCCCGGAAGAGTCGAGATTGTCTTTTACCCCGTATCAGAGTAGGATCAGGAGTGTCTTCAGCAGATTAAGATTGATATCCTTGATAGTAGGAGCATTTCCAGCAGTGTGCTGAGCGTAATCAACCTCAGTTTGGGTCAATCCCCGCAGAGCGCAATCAATTGCCAATGGTTTGAAGAAAGCATCCCCGAGCAGAGTTCTCTTTCTTTCCCCAGTGAAGTCGTCAAGCAGGGTTGCCTTTTCATTTCTCCAGCAGGGCGGTTATCCCCAGCGGATTTGATTTCTCGTTTCCAGCATTTATTTTGCTGAGATGGTTCTGTGACTTCAGGTCATCCCCAGTAGAGTTGACGTTATCTTCGGCATTTATTTTGCCAAGTGGTTTTCAGACCTGGTGTTCTCTGGCAGCTAGAGCTTGCATTAGCATTTGTATATATAGTCGTTGCATTTATCAAGCATATAGTGTATCCATGTCGTCTGGGCATCGCATTTGCAAACCAAACGCCTAGCATATCCATGTCATATAGGGCATTGCATCATATCAAGCATACGCATGTCGAAACATAGACCAAGATGGTTACCTATTGGATTTCGAATTTGTTCACCTGCAGAGTTGTTTGGTTCAGCTTCTCGTCTTCCCCAGCGGAGTGATTCTTCATATTTGGGTGTTACGTCAGCATCGAAAAAAAAACAAAATCAAACAACAACAACAACAAAGATTGACATATACCAGACTTCTGAAGCTGCCCCCTTTGTCAAAACAGGTGCCAGGCAGTTCCATTCAGAATTCCCCAGGAGAATTGTCCTCAAGTTCGCAATGAACTGTGAGTCGACCAGACCTGATCCCACGAGAGAGATGGGAATCAAGGTGTTTGCTTTATGAAGCATTATTTCAATACTTGTGGCGTCACACAGGTGTTGAAAAGAAGAAGAAAATTGTATCAGAAAATTGACCAGATGTTGCCGCTACAACCAAACTTCAGTTATTGGAAGCTATTCCTCAAGCAGTTTTGCAGTATATTCTTGCGGTTGGCAAATTTCAGGGTTCCATTTGTATTCAACCGTCATCTACCTTGAATGTTTGAAGGCTGAGCGCTCTTCACCCATTCAGGTCGAAGTCGCTTGAATAGGGGCAGCTGTTGCACCCCAAAATTTGACCAACCGGGTCTCGCATTTGGCTCGGTGTTTCGACGCATAACCGCATTCGCATCTGCATATTGCATACATTGCATTGTTCATTTGTTTTTATTTTATCAGGGATCACAGCTCCCGTCTCGTGTTTCAGGTGTTTTTAATCAGTAGGATCGATTTTTGGGATATTTCGGTGCCCGTTTATTTTTTACCGATTATTTTTGTGTCGTTCGGTGCTCATTTTGTCCCTCTGGGAATTATTGTGATTTTTCTGGATTTTATAGGGTTTTTTAGGGTTTAAATAGTTTTTAAATCAATTTTTAGGATTTAATAGAATTTTTTAATAGATTTTAATATTTTTAAATCAATTTTTAGCATTTTATAGAATTAAATAGATTTTTAAATTCATTTTAGGATTTAATAGGTTTTAATAGATTTTTAATACTTTTAGATAATATAGTTTTTAGAAATTTTAATATTTTTTAAAGCATTTTTCATTTTAGAATAATATAGGATTTTCTAGAATATTAATATGATTTTTAAATAGTTTTAATATAGTTTTAATTCTTTTTTCAGAATATTAAATTTAAATAGAGTTTAAATAAATAATAGTCTTTTAGATTTTAATATAGAATATTATTAGAATAATTTTTAGATTAGTAGATATTAGGGTTTTTTTTTTAGGGTATTATTAGTGCAGTTAAATAGGATTAATTGGTGATTAGTTTTAATATTGTTTTTCAGTTTTACAGTTTTTTCTATGCATTTTCGTATTGGGCCTTAGTTCTCTTTCGCAGGCCCAGTTAGGGTGTTTTTTTTTGTCCAGAAAATATGCAAAAGGTCCAAGTGATTCAGCAATTGTCCATCAACGTCCAGCTAGTTCCAGCGAACACTAGAACCCTCCAGAAGCTTCCAGCGCAGCTTCAGCTTTAAAAGCTCAGACGCAGCCACGTGTTAACGAAGAGAGGACCCACTTCGCCGCTCACGTTCACGCCACGTACCCCCCACTAACTCCTCTCTCTCTGCCACATGCTCCCACGTGGAAGTCATGCACACACTCCACCCACTTCTGCAACCACGTGTCCTTCACAGAACCTCGCCTGAGACGCGCCACCGGCCGGTCTTGCATGGCCGGCGGCAACCGTGACGTCGCCGGAGCCCCCTACCATTCCAGATTCCGTTCATCAATCTCCTCCCTTCATCATCTTCTCCAGTCCTTATCATCAACAAACCACCATCCACAACCGTCCGGCGACCTTCCTCTTCAACCGAACCACCGTCTTCATCATCAACCTCCACCTTCATCCTCCTCCTCAAACCACAGATCATCCCGTCCTCATCAATATTGAACCATTCATCATCATCAACAACATTCTTTCCAGAATTAGATTCTCCGATCCAAACATCATCGGTATCATTATCAAGCTTCAAGAATACCAGAAGTTTCAACAAACTCCTTCACCAACGATTCCCAGAAAAACTACCAGAAACCACCATGAACCTCCAACCTCCTCCTTCATCAACCATAAAAAAAACTCAGAAAGAACCTCCGATCAAGAACTTCATCAACAGCACCGGAAACTGCATTCAATTCCACCGATCATCCTCACCTTTAACCTACTTGCAAGAGTCAGAGTCATCTCCATCAAGGTTCACAGAGCAACATTCATCCAAATCCCAGAAGCTCCTGGGGATTCGCTACCTTCAATCCGCCTTCGTAAGAACATTGAAGAGCTTCAAGAACACGCGAGGATCCTTCATTTTCCAGACTTCACACGACCTTCAAACATGTTCACCGGACCTCCTTTGATATTCATCAAGATCGTCAAGAAACTCTCCAGAAGAACCACATCATCAGATCATCAGCGTCACTCAAGCACATCCAGATCCAGCAATCCATCGTGCTCTTCGTCAAGAACATGGATCCAGAAACTTCCATGGATCCTCGTTCCCCCAGAACGTCCAGAGCCTTCATCCATATCGTTGGGGACGCGTTTGATTTGAGTTGAGCGTTTTTTGTGAGTGTTTGAGAAAGAAGTTTGAGTAGAGAATCTGAAGAAGGAGGTGGATTGAGAGGCGAAGAGGTTGAATGAGAGCGACGGCGAAAGAAGAAGACGGCGGCGGCTGAGTGGGGAAACTAGGGTTTCTTTCTGAAACTGGGAAGGGAGAAAGGGGAAGATCTGGGTTGTGGGCCTCAGGGCCCAGTTACACTTTTTTTTTGGCACTTCCCTCCGTTTTTGGACAGGTTCTGGGCTCGAGCCCAATAAAGCTCATTTCTGCAGCACACGCCCCAGATTACTTAGTCACACCCCCTCTGCATTTTTGGGGAGTCTTGGGCTGGGCCCAGTTTAGTTGTGTTTATTTTTTCTGCATATAACCCCTGTAAACAGGTTGCACCCCCCAACCCATTTTCTTGTGTACTTTTTATTCTTTTTAAAGATTTGAAAAATGTAGTAGAAAAAAGAGAAAAAGAAATATAGTGAAAAAAATAGAAAAAGAAAAAGAAGAATATATTTGAAAAATAAAAAAAGAGATATATGGTGAAAAGAAAAAATAGAAAAAAAAAGATATAAGAAAAGAAATAAAGAAAAGGTGAAAGAAATATTGTTTGAAAAATAGAAAAAAAAGATATAAGAAAAGAGAAAATAGTGAAAAAATATGAAGAAAAAATATTGCGAAAAATAGAGAAAAATATTCAATAAAAAATATGAGAAAAGAAAAGGAGAAAAAAAAAAGGAAAAAATATTAAAGTGCCGATTTAATATTTTTAAAGTTCATTTGCTTTTAGGGATATTTTCATAGACTTTATTTTTCGACTTTTAAGGATAGAATTAGAGGCCCATTTGTTAGGGGGCTATTTTCAGTCGACTTTTCAAGATAGAATAGGATAGCGTTTCCTAGGAGATTTATTTTAATATTCAACTCATTGTAACTATTCTTTCAGAGATTAATAAAACGAGATTTGAGCTGTGGTCCGATAGTAGCCGAACTACAGCTGCTCTGATTCTTCGTACCAGACGAAGATATGTAGGCATAGGATGCGATATCCTAGCGAGCACACTAACGACTGACTTTGTTGTTCTCTCGCGGCTGTGCGATCGAGACTTTCCCGCTGACGATTAATTGAGTACCCTTTTTTTTCTCTCTTGCCCAAGTGCATTTGAGACTCAGCCATAGTTGTGACCATAGGTTCCCGACCCTGTGAAGCCAGTTGTTTTTCTCACTGCTGTGTGAGAATGTTTTGTTTAGCAGTAGTTAGTCTGAACTACGTAAAGCTCTGATCTTCCATCCCGTGGAAGTACGTAGGCACAAGACGCGATGTCTTGGCGAGCCAATTTCCCTGTAGTCCCGAACTACGTTGACTCTGACTTTCTCTCTTGAGGATACGTAGGCATAGAGTGCGATACTCTATCGAGTCAATTCCTTTCCGTTTAGATTTAGCAGCCGTAGATAAGATTGTTTTGCATCCAGTAGACAACCCAAGCAAGCGTGGATCCCGTCGAGTACGACGGACGTGAGGGGTGCTAATACCTTCCCCTTGCGTAACCGACTCCCGAACCCAGGCTATGGTTGCGATGACCATACCTTTTCCCCGTTTTTTGCGAGGTTTACTTCGAGCGTTTCCTTTCCCGCTCTGAGGGATAAATAACGCACGGTGGCGACTCTTCTGTCAGCCGGCGCCGATTTTCGCAGTAGCGACAGGCAGCATCTCAGGGTTTCATAAAATCAAAATGTCAGAAGTAGTCACTTGTTGTCAAAACGGGTGTCGGGCAGTTATTTTCAGAATATCCCCAGTAGAGTTAGCTACTACCAAGAATAGGCAAGGAAGCTATATCCAAGTTATGTTTTCCCGTAAGAATCAGGCAGATGAACTTTCCTGTAAGTATCAGGCAGATGTGTTATGTTTTCCCGTAAGAATCAGGCGGATGAACTTTCTTGTAAGTATCAGGCAGATGTGTTATGTTTTCCCGTAAGAATCAGGCGGATGAACTTTCCTGTATGAACCAGGCAGATGTGTTATGATTTCCCGTAAGAATCAGGCGAATGAACTGTCCTGTAAGTATCAGGCAGATGTGTTATGTTTTCCCGTAAGAATCAGGCGGATGAACTTTCCTGTATGAACCAGGCAGATGTGTTATGTTTTCCCGTAAGAATCAAGCGGATGAACTTTCCTGTATGAACCAGGCAGATGTGTTATGTTTTCCCGTAAGAATCAGGCGGATGAACTTTCCTGTAAGTACCAGGCAGATGTGTTATGTTTTCCCGTATGAAACAGGCGGATGAACTTTCCTGTAAGTATCAGGCAGATGTGTTATGTTTTCCCGTAAGAATCAGGTGGATGAACTTTCCTGTATGAACCAGGAAGATGTGTTATGTTTTCCCGTAAGAATCAGGCGGATGAACTTTCCTGTATGAACCAGGCAGATGTGTTATGTTTTCCCGTAAGAATCAGGCGGATGAACTTTCCTGTAAGTATCAGGCAGATGTGTTAAGTTTTCCCGTAAGAATCAGGCGAATGAACTTTCCTGTATGAACCAGGCAGATGTGTTATGTTTTCCTGTAAGAATCAGGCGGATGAACTTTCCTGTATGAACCAGGCAGATGTGTTGTTTTCCTGTAAGAATCAGGCGGATGAACTTTCCTGTATGAACCAGGCAGATGTGTCGTTTTCCCGTATGAAGCAGGCGGATGAACTTTCCTGTATGAACCAGGAAGATGTGTTATGTTTTCCCGTATGAAACAGGCGGATGAACTTTCCTGTATGAACCAGGCAGATGTGTTATGTGTTCCCGTATGAAGCAGGCGGACGAACTTTCCTATAAGAATCAGGTAGATGACTTTTCCCGTATGAAGCAGGCGGATGAACCTTTCCGGTATCCAGATAGATGATTCTCCCGTGATATACAGAGTATGTGAGTTGCGTTCCGATATTTGACAAAAGTATTTTCCCCAAGGAGGTCGCCGTGATTTCCTCGTGTTACTATCCCCAGTAGAGCCCTCCTCAAAGTCGTTTGTGGGTTAGGACTAACGTAGTTGGCTACTGCAGAAGTAGGCATAGAAACGGTATGCAGATAATCTTCCCGTATGAAGCAGGCGGAGGGATGTTCCTATAATCAGGCAGATGACTTTTCCCGTATGAAGCAGGCGGAGGGATGTTCCTATGTTCAGACAGATGATGTGCCTGTATGGATAGGCAAATGAGTTCCTTGTGATTAGACGGAAATGTTTCCCCAGCAAAGTCGTCAGGACTTTCCTGTGTTGGCAGAACATAGCATCCTAACGGGGACAAAGTCTTATCCCCACGGTGATAGAATCTTTTTTCGGGCTGATGAAAATAATCCCCATCACGGTCGCTAATTGATCAGTTTGTTGCCGTAACAACCAGATCCAGTCAGCAGATGTTGTTTTCCAAGTAGTTTGTGCAGTTTATTTCTGCGGTTGGCAAATTTCTGGGTTCTTGGTATTCAACCGTCTCGTACCTCGATTGTTTGAAGGCCGTTCGCTCTTCACCCAGTCGGGTCCAAGCCGTTTGAATAGGGGCAGCTGTTGCACCCTAAAATTTGCTCAACCTATTTCACCTGGTTTATGTTTCAATTGCATTGTCATTTGCATAGTAAATCATGTACATAATCTAATCATTTGCATAGCATAGCATAAAAAGGCATCCAACAAGGGATCAAGTGCCATTCTTATCTAAAGAAGCACATCAAGGGGCCTTATTCAAGCTGAGGAACATCCAAGTCATCAAGGAATGAGTTGAAGCTTTGAGGAGATTTGAGTGTCAACAGGTGGATTTCTCTCCTAATTTGAGGTGCATTGAGGGTCATCAATGGGGGTATGAGCTATGAATTGAGGGTATGGAATGTGTACAAAGCTTATGAAATGCCTAAAGGGTCATATTGAAGATGAGACAAGTCATTGATTCAAGTACAAGAGCCACAGTTGAAGTGCAGTCAACTAGGGTTTCATCTGGGTCAACCCTAGGTCAACTGAGTGATCGAAGAGCATCAATTCTTAATTGGAGGTTGTGGGATTCATGAATTGATATGTTGATACATGTGTGGTATTGTTCCAAGGATAAATCAAAGAGGATCAAGAGGGGGAGGAGTTTCCAAATTAGGGTTTCAGTGTAAAATCCCCTAATTTAGGCCTAACTTCCAAGCCAGATAAGTCAAAATGAAAGTTTCAAATGGATTCTTAGCCAACATGAAACTTGTAGAGCTTCTCAATAGATTTAATTTGATTACTAGAAGTCTTCAAGAAGATTTGTGGAACTCAAGTTATGGTTCTTGCAAGTTATGGGTCACCAGAGGACATTGAAATTTATCTGTGAAAGTCACTTGACTTCCAAGCAACTTTTGCCCATCAAGGAGTTTTCTAATGGATTGTTGGCCAACATAAGAATTGTAGGGCTTGATCTTAGCTTTAATTTGAGTACTAGACTTCCTAAAGAGGATTTGTAGAACTCAAGTTATGATCTTGGCAATCCAGGGGTATTTTGGGTATTGATGATTATAGGTCATTTTCCAACATAGGTCAAAATCTCTATCTTCCACTCCTCAAATGGAAAAATGTTCAACATGATATGTGCTTAAAATGATGTTTTTGGGCTAGGTAAGAAGTCATGAGAGCTTGGAAGGGCTTGTATCACAAAATTTCAAAAATGGCCTAAAATAAGGATGGATTTCAAATGAACCAAAGAGGAAAATTGAGATTTTTGAGCTATAGGTCCAAACCAAGCCATATGACATACCAAATTGATTGGAAAACTCATTTTGAAAACAATGACATTTCCACATTTTTGAGTTGAGGGATAATTCCATGACTTCCTTTGTAAAGTGGTTACTTACATTATAAGTCACATATGCAAAACGACTCTTTAGAGCATGACCAAGGCCTTAACCCTTGCTAATCCCTTCAATATGTCATCTAAGGAGAAATTGGATCAGAATGAGGTGCAAATACAAGCTTAGAACTCAGCTGCCATGTATGAAACTTCTCATGACATTTTCAAATGCAAGAGATATTGAACTTCTCATTGGATCAATCCAGAAGTTTCTAGATCATTCATACACCTTCTATATAAGGATTAGAACTGGTTCAAAGCCTGAGTTGGTGGAAATTGAGAGAGAAGTGAGAGGTAGCACATTGAGTTTTCCATTTGCAAATCAGGATCGGTTACAACCATTTGATCCATTTCAATCCAAATTCTTGATTTCAACAACTTCCTCTGGTGTTTGTGAGTGATTCCAGACATAATTCAAGGCAAGATCATTGCAAAATCGTGAGAGAGCACTTTGAGTTCATAGCCTACAAGTCAAAATTGGATTCAAGGATTCAGAGAGTTTCAATCCAATTTGTTGCATACAGAAGCTTGATAATTGATCATAGAAGGTATCTGGAAGATCTTGGAGCTTGATTTGAAGATTTGCTTGCTCTGTTCATCCAAGATTTGCAGGTATGTAAACTTCATTCTATGGCTTGATTCATGTATAATTATTAGGTTTTAGATAGTTAGATGTGATGTAGAACATGGCTAGGTGCTTTCTGGTAACAATTTTCACGATTTAGAGACAAAAAGTTAGTTGACATTTTCTGGTGAGGCTCGTATCTGATGATTCTTGATGATATAGACCTAGTTAGATAGTGGAATTGACTCAGTGTAGCATGGTGATGAGTCTAGGCTTATCAATTTTAGGTTTGGTGGAGTTTGGATCCTAAGCATTTTCTGGTGTACTCATCGTGTTTTGAGAAGGAGAGTGATTCAATGTCAATGGATAGCATGAGTGAATTCAGTGTGAAAAAACGAGCCAGATGATGTTATTAGGGTTGAATTTTGGTGAGGATTACTGGAGCTGAGGTTTGGAGAAGATGATGGTGGAGCTCTGTTCGTCCATGGTGTTTTTTTCCCTCCCAACATTCAAAAGGTTGAAGAAGGTCTGGTAACCCTAGGATCATAAGAGGACTTTTGACCAAATAATTAACCGACGAACAGGATTGATAGAAGGATTGTGAAGGATTCTGAGAGAAGGGTGAAACGCACCGTTTCACTGAATGAATTGTAGTGGGCTTAAGTCATTCGTTACTAACCACACCCCAGCTTGGAGGCCCAATGGAAAACACACAGGATTTAGTTGCTATTCACACCAAGAATTTTCCATTTTTCTTGCTTTTTCTCAATTAATTTCTGAACTGATGATGGGCCTAGTACGCGCTTCCTATTCACCCCCCATATGGGCCCATCTCTGATATTGAACTGATTCCAATTGCTATTTGTCACGCCCATTTCCCATTTTCATTTTATTTTCTCATCATTTTTATGGTTTTGATATAGTTAATAAAAAATTCATAATAAATTGAAAAAAGATCATTTCAGGGTGAGGATTTTTTCCTTGTTTTCCTTAGGGTTTCTAGAATTTAATAAAACAATAAAAACATTATTTCATGCATTTTATATGTTTTGGTATATTTTACAATTTTATTGATTTTATTTTGCATTTGTTTGATACCTTATTTTTCTGAATTTAGTATGAGAGATTGATGCATGATTTTTGATTGATTCTTGTGAGGTTGATTAGGTTAGGGAAGCGTTTATCACATTTTTATGAATAAAATTTAGGTTAGTTTTGAATAATGAACTTTAGGGTGTTAGGATTAGGGTTTTACAACACTTAGGTGTAGTTTAGGGCATAGTTTGGAGACTTAGGGTTTGATTTAGGCCTTGGAGTTTATGTGGGGTATAGGGTATATAGTTAGGTTCCCTTAGAAATTAGTCTAGGATTTTATGATGAGTATTACTATTTTACTTGATTTTTGCAAATTGGGTGATGTTTGTGTGTTTCCCTTTTGGGCTTTTGGTTTGCTTGTGGGGTTTGGGTCATTTCATTTGGGTGTTGGGCTTGGGCTTGGTTTGTTGGAGCTAATGAAGACTTGGAGGATGATTGGAGACAAAGGATGAGGAGCATGAAGATTCTTATCCTTGAAGGTTGCTTTTGAAGACTTAGGGGATAGGAGATATAGGGAGAGCTTTAGATTAGACTGATTTCTTCTTTCAAACCTAGAGAGCTTCTTGTGCCTCTATTCTATCCCATGACACAAGGTCCCCCAAAGAAGTTCCATCTCTCCTTAGGAGGGATGTAGAGCATGCTTTGGTAGGGTAGAACCTTGAGGATACCTTTCACTTGCTATGATTAAGATCTTAGTGATTTCCCTGGGTTGTCACTGAGCCTCTTAGCATTTCAGCTTCATCTATTAGTTGATTCTCTTCTGGAGTGTTTGTATTGAAGATGGGGACCTATTGAGGGTAAAGTTCATTGAAGATTGGTGAAGATAAAGCCTGTGCCTGTCAAAGCTGGGTATCTGTTGAGACTAGGGTTTTGCTGCTGATTGAAGCTATCTACTTGTTGGGGTTCAGTGCTTGCTAGAGCTTGGAGATTTTTGAAGACAGGAGCTTATCTAAAGTTTGGGGATCATTGAAATGTGAAGATAGGATCTTGCTTGAAGTTGTTATTGTCAACCTTTTGTTGCTGTTTGAGCTGCTTGCTGTAGGAGCTGGTGTTGCTGTCAGAGCTGGTGTAGGGTTTTATTTATTTTTCTGTATTGTTTGTTGGCTTGTTCAGCTTGCCCCTTAGGTTTGAAGTGAAGCTGTTTCACTTTGCCTATTGTTTTCCCAGGTTCGAGGTTGAGTGGGACTCCCTTGCCTCGCTTGTATTGCTGCATCTCATGCATGTTTATCGTTTACTGTATATGCTGTTTCTTTTCCGTTTATCCCCTAGGATCTCTGTTTTTCTCTGTGCAAGAGAAAAATATGACAGACATTAGGTTCTAACCCATGCATGACAACATTAGGGTAGTTTTATTCCCTTTTCAACCCTAGGCTTTTTAGAGCTTCTTTCTCTTCTTATCTCAAAACAACTCAAAAACACAGTAATAAGGATAATCGATGTCGTACGCTACGAGCCTCAAGCTATTTGAGAGAGGGTTGCTGGAGGGTCACTCTTCAGTAATCTGACTGCTTAGTGTGTTACCCTTAGGGTGACATACGACGTAGTCACTCTCAAATCATAGTCTCTAGTGCGTCAGAGATTACAAACATCATAAAAAACAGTTCTTGCGTAAAAGACTGAAAACAAACATCAAAGTGTCATTCTTGTCCGCTTGGACTCTTAATAAGAAGAAAACCTTTTCAGAAAGATGAAAAACAGTCAGACAAATCTGTGTCTTCCGTAGCCCGAACTACGTTTGCTCTGATCTTTCATGCTGTATGAAAGTACGTAGGCATAGGATGCCGTATCCTAGAGAGCAACCTTCCCCTCCTTTCCCGTAGGTAGGAGAACTACGTGGACTCTGATTTCTCGTTCAAGACGGGAATACGTAGGCATAAAGTGCGATACTTTGCCGAGTCATTTTATTTTCTTTTAACCCCAGACCTATATAGTAGATAGAATAACAATCCGTACTAGAAAACAAGCGTGGATCCCGTCGAGTACGACGGACGTGAGGGGTGCTAATACCTTCCCCTTGCGTAACCGACTCCCGAATCCAGGATTTGGTTGCGATGACCATTCCTTTCCCGTCTTTGCGTTAGGTTTACTTCGAGCGTTTCCTTTCCCTCCTTTGGGATAAATAACGCACGGTGGCGACTCTTCTGTCATAGCCGGCGCCGATTTTCGCAGTAGTGACTGCTGGCGACTCTGCTGGGGACAGGAATATCCCCTATGCGAGTCAATCCTAGCGCTTGTTTTCCCGTCGTGGGTGTTGTATAGATTTACTTTTTTGTCTTTACTTTCCGCATTTTATCGGCTTTATATTGTTATTGCTGTTGTGGGAAGAGGGTTAGATTGAGAGAAAAGCCGGACCTGGGCTTGAGGTTACACATAGACTTAGAAGTAGAGAGTAGTGGTTAGCCTGCTTGCTTAGCTCGAACCAGCTAGCCGCGAAATTTACGCTCGGACGAGATTCTCTTTGATGCTTCTTGCCTGGCCCTTAGGGCTCGACAAGTTGTCTGACCCGAGGATTGTCGACTCTGGGGACCTATCAATTGGGATTCAACTAAGTGAGGCCGCTTCAAGGGATGATGATGCCACACCTTCTGGGTATCGTATCATCGCTCTTGAAAGTCTGTGACGTTGAACCCGCATAGGATGCCGTACCTCGTCTGCGAGTTAAGTACATACCTGTGAGGGGTAGGTAGGGATGTTTGCAGGAAACATTTGACCTCAGAGCACCGGGTTTATCTCTGTCAGTGAGATATGGTTACAGGGTTCATTTGAGTGGTTGAGATGAAGATTGGATGGTTCTCAGGATTCAGCACAAAACAGCGCAGTTCATCAGCATTGCACTTGGTCCCTTGTTTGCATATGCATGTGCATTTTCATGACTGCATTTCATTAACATGTATTTATGTTGCAGGTGTGATCATTCCCCTCTGATTCTAGTATATCCTCTAGCCAGACATGGAGTCCTTGAAGAGGACAGTTGCTTACCGGTTGCATTCGCCAGATATCAGTTCCTTGCTGGGATTAGTTGCTCTAGCAGATGAGAGAGTGAGGGCTGAGTTCAGAGTGTCTTATGGGAGATTGCTTAGTTTGTTATACAGACCTTCAGCATTTGAGACGAATGGGGTGTATACTTTGATGCAGTTTTATGAGCCGCAACTGAGATGTTTCTTATTTCCCGACTATATTCTGGCACCCACTTTGGAGGAGTATTCAACGATGTTGGGAGTTCCTGTGTTAGGCCAGATGCCCTTTATACAAGTTGATGCTGAGCCTGAGTTAGCTACTTTCGATGAGATTGTCAGTTTAGACGCTTTTGAGTTTCCCAGAGGTTTGGTCAAGCTAAACGGAGCTTATGGTTTTCACTTGTCTGTCCTGGTTGAGAAGGCTACACAGTGCGCGAAGAATGGATGTTGGGTTGCCTTCAGTGCCATTCTAGCTGTCTGCATCTACGGGATTGTCTTGTTTCCTAATGTGCCGGATTTTATCGACTCAGATGCCTTCTTGATTCTTGCCTCGAAGAATCCAGTTCCTACTCTCTTGGGCGATGTTTATCATTCTATTCATTACAAGAATGAGAAACGTCGTGGCAAGAATGTTTCCTGCTGTCTTCCTCTTTTGTACAGGTGGTTCCAGGGACATCTGCCGAAGATAGGGCCTTTTGTTGATGCTGTTGATACTTTGGATTGGTCTTCCCGATTGATGGGGTTGTCTGCTGAGAACGTCATTTGGTTTGATCGGAGCATGCTTGGCACTGATATTATATATAGTTGCAGTGGCTTTCCGAATGTCCCTTTGATTGGACGGAAAGGCTGTATCAACTATAACCCTTCACTGCTGGTAAGACAGTTCGGTTATGCTTTGAGGGAAGCTCCTATTGAGAAGGAGATACAAGAATCTTTGTATCTCACAGGCTTATTAGACACGGCTGTTTCGATCAGATTAAGACATGCATGGGCTAACATCCATAGGAGGGGGAGAGCTTTGCTCGGTAAGAGCAACAATAAAGCTTATGATCCTTATTTGGCTTGGATCCGCGAGAGAGCTAGTACGTCCTTGATGCCTTATCCTGCTGCGGAACCCCTGTATCTTCCATTGATTGAGGTACCTTCTTCGGTAGAAAGTGAAAATTATAACAAATTGTTGGCTGAAAACGAAGAATTGAAGAAAGCCAATGATGAGTTAGAGAAAGAGATATTCCAGTTGCGTCATGAGAAGAATGAAGCTACCTTCACTGTGAGGGAACAAACTGAATTGATTAATAGGTTGGGTTCAGAGCTGACGGAAGAGACCAATAAGAAGGAAAAAGTAGGGATAGCCTTGAACGGTGTCAGCAAGGTGCTTACTTCTAAGAAGGAACTTCTAAGCAAAGCTTATTCCCGCCTCAGCAAGTGGGAAGCATTGTGGAATGCCACGCTTACCAAGCGGAAGGAGCATGAAGACGAACTGAAGCTGCAGATTGCCACGCTAGAGGCACAGATTAGAGCCCAAGACGCAAAGATTGCCGAAGAGACATCACTTAGGAGTGCTGTTGAGCTTAGAGTAAGTAACCTTGACGAGAAGCCGAGAGGTTATGAAGTGAAGGCCGGTTCCAAGAGGTATAGACTTGACGAGAGTTCTGGCAAAGGAACCCGCCAAGACGACGCCAAAAAGCTAAGATCCACCGCCGAGCGGCATGCCTTACTGATACAGGAGCTGATCTCCCGACTAAGGCATTCGGAGACGTTGAGGATATTGGAAGACGTCAGAACACGCCATTTGGCCTGATTTATCTTTGCCTTGCCTTTGTCATTTGTACTTGTATTTTGACCATCGCCAGGCTTGTTGGCCGAGGTCTCTTCAGTTGTATTCAATTGTACTCTTGTACTCAGCCTCTTGGCATTTGCTTATATATGAGGGTTTTCTGATTCCTTGCTTGCTTGATGGGGACTCCATTGTCGTGATGGCCTTCTCTCCGAGACTAGAATCAGGGGGGGATATAACCTGTAGCATATTTACACAATTGCATCTGCATTCATATTGCATGACCGGTATTCTTGAATCTGTATCTTATTTCCTGCATCTGTAGGTTTTTCAGGATTGACGAACAAAGAGTTCACCGCTACTCAACCCGAAACAACTGCAAGAGAATTATGGATCAAGTCCAAGTGGAGATGCAGGAAATCCGCGAGAAGCTGAACCTGTTCATGCAAGCAATGGAGAACATTGCTAAGGGCCAGGAGAGCCTCCAGACTTTGGTACAGTCGCTGCTGACGCGGGCTAATGGGAATGGCAACAACGACCATAACTATGCGCACGTTGAGACTATTCCGGAAGATGGCCCCCTACGCCTGTGGTTCCACCTGTAGTGACCCCACCTGTTGCGGTTGTAAACGAGGGCGCTGGCGCTGGCAATGGTAACGCAGGGAATGGAAATGAGACTGTTGTCAACAATGTTGGATTTGGGGACGCCAACCAAGGCGGTGGTAACAACAATGGTGCTAATGGTTTTGGCAACAATGGTTTTGGCTACAATGATCAGGGATTTGATTACGTCAATCAGGACGGGAAGTTCGGCTTCAACGCTCAGGGTTTCGGTTACGACGGGTTTGGTAACGCTACCCAGGGGTATGGTGGATTTGGTAATATGAATGGTGCTGGGGTGATTCCTGTCAACACTGGGTTTGGACCTGTTAGAGTCAACCAGGGTTTCGGTAACGGGGGACGAGGTCCCATGATCAATCAACAAGGGTTTGGTCGCAACACTGGTTACGACGGGTATGGAAATGGAAACGTGAATTGGGGCGAAGACTGCCAGGAGGACGCCTTTTCTGGAAGAGGTGTGGGGTTCGAAGGACCTGTTGATCCTGTGCAGAGGATCAGAATGCTTGAAGAACAGATGAAGGGGGTAGTGAATCAGAACTCCACCGGTTTGGATATGACTACAATGGGCTTGGTACCAGGGCTGAGGGTGCCGTTGAAATTCAAGGCTCCCACGTTTGACAAGTACCAGGGGGACACCTGCCCTAAAGTCCATGTCCGCTCTTATTACAGGAGGATGTTCGCGTATTCAGATGATGAAAGGATGCTCATGCATTTCTTTCAGGATAGCTTATTAGGACCTTCACTTGAATGGTATATGGGGCTGGAGCCCACGCAGATCAAAACTTGGAAGCAATTGGCTGATGCTTTCGTGACCCATTACAAATACAACAGCGATCTGGCGCCAAACCGGGTCCAATTGCAGGGTGTGTCACAGAAGAACGGTGAAAGCTTTAAAGAGTATGCGCAAAGGTGGCGCGATATGGCCGCGAGGGTGCATCCTCTGTTAATTGAAAGGGAGATGAACAATATGTTCATTGGGACATTTACGGGGGTGTTTTACGAAAAATTATTTAGTGTGTCATTGAGCAGTTTCTCAGATTTGATTCTTATGGGGGAGATGATCGAGAACGGGATTAAAGTTGGAAGGTTCCAAGCCGGTGAGTCTACTTCAACAGGAGGTGCCAGAAAAGCATTTGGTGGTAGACGACAGGGTGATACTAGTGCCGTGTTTGGTGGTAGGAGCAGGGGCAGAGGAAGAAATCAGTATGTTCAGCCGCAACAGATAGCTAGTGTCACTATCCCGCTTCCTCAACAAAGGCAGCCACAACAACAACAACCACAGTAGCAGCAAGGACAAAATCCTGGCCAGAGAAGGGTACAGAACGCGAGAGCGAAAAGAGTGTTCGACGCACCCCCTTCCACGTATGCAGAACTCCTCCAGACCCTGCTAGGGTTGAACTTGGTTGAAAAGAGAACTTTGGCACCGCCTACGGGGGCAGTACTTCCTTACGGATATGACGCCAACAAGCATTGCGAATTTCATTCCGGGGCACCCGGGCATGATATAGAAGCTTGTCAGGCATTTAAACACAAAGTTCAGGATTTATTGGATAGCAAGGCTATTAACTTTGGACAGGCGGGTCCAAATATAGTACAACAGCCTATGCCCAATCACGGGGCAAACGCCATCTTGACAGAAGAGAATTTGAATCTAGTGATGGATGTCAACGAGCTGAAGACACCGTTGGGTGAGATTAAAAGCACGCTGTTAAAAGGGGGTGTCTTCCCGGGTTGTGATGAGTTTTGCTTGGATTGTTGGATACAGCCAGAGGGTTGTAATGAGTTGAAGCAGGGTATTCAGGCTATGATGGATGAAGGTACCTTGCAATTTGATAGAACCGCGATTGAAAAGCCTGTAGAGGTGTTGTGTGAGGAGCAGAACAATGTTGCGACGGTGACGATTCCGAGGAAAACAATAACGATAACGGCGCCTGCCAGGCGGCCGACGATCACAATTACTAAAGTAGGACCAGTTCCTTTTGAGAGTACTAAAGCAGTGCCATGGACTTACGGTTTGGAAGTATATTGCGACGGTGAGAAAATTGAAGTCAATAGACAACCAGCTGGGGTTGTAGATAATGTTGTCGGAACAGGGGGTATGACCAGAAGCGGAAGAATCTTCACGTCACCCGAGGTAGAGGCGGAAAGATTAGCCAAGGGTAAAACCAAGGTAACTGAGAGTGGTCCTTCTCAGTCAAACAAAAAGGAAACGTCACTTAAGGATGTGGAGGAGTTCATGAGGCTCATTCGTAAAAGTGATTACAAAATTGTTGATACCTCCAGCAAACTCCGTCAAAAATTTCCATCCTATCATTGCTGTTATGTTCTAAGGCCCATCGGAACGCTTTGCTGAAGATTCTAGACACGTCGTTCGTTCCTCAAGAAGTTTCTGTTAATCAGTTAGAAGGGGTGATGGCGCATGTCAATGCGGGGCACAGTTTGGGCTTCACAGACTTTGATTTGACTCCGAGAGGGTGAGAGCACAATATGGAATTGCATGTGTCAGTCGAATTTCGGGGCACGGTCATGTCCCATGTGTTAGTAGACACTGGATCTTCCCTGAATATGCTACCGAAGAAAGCCTTGATGAAGTTAGATATCAGGGGAATTATCTGCACACCCAGTGACTTAGTGGTGAGAGTGTTCGATGGAATGAGGAGGTCGGTTTTCGGATCAATAACATTACCATTGCAGGTGGGGCCTGAAATATTTGAAACTGAATTCTATATAATGGACATCCAGGCAGCGTATAGTTGTCTTCTTGGGCGCCCATAGATTCATGCTGCCGGGGCAGTCACATCCATATTACACCAAAAGCTGAAGTATATGGTGGGGGATAGTGTCGTCACCGTTTGTGGAGAAGAAGATATTCTGGTTAGCCATTTGTCTTCGTTCAAATATGTGGAGGTCGACGGCGAAATACACGAAACACCTTGTCAAGCCTTCGAGGGGTTGCGAGTTAAAGACAAAGTTCCAATTCCTAGCAAAATATCAGACGTGGCAGTGTCGTCCTACAAAGAGGCTCAGGCTCTAGTGCAGGCAGGCAAAACCAAGGGCTGGGGGTCAGGTGTTGGAGATTCCCGTGAAGAATGACAGGTTCGGGCTTGGATATCATCCTTCGTCATCAGCATCATCTTTAGGAACGCCCAAGTTCAGAGGGCCGATAACCATTACGCCAAGCGGGGTGAGCTTCGAGACTATCAACGTTGTTTCCGATTCTGAAGAAGGAGATAACAACTGTGATATGGACGCGTGGATCAAGCTAAGCGTGCCAGGACAAAGTCTCTACAATTGGTCTGTCCGGGAAACTGTTCCTGTGACAACTAAACAGTAATGATTTGTTTTCTTAATTGTTGAATAATCCTGTGTCCTACCCGGGGCATAGTGATTTTGCTTAGGGCCATTTGGTTATGTACATTACATTGTTTAATCATGAAATAAAGGCGTTTTTCATATACAAATGTTGTGATCCCTATTTTTTCTGTTTTTGTCTTTTACAATAAAATGACAATGTGGTTATTTGCTTTGTATGCGTTTTGAAGCATTTAACCATTTCCTTTGCAGGATTACTATTTCAGATGACATCTATGAACCGCCTATGACTCACTTCGACTTCGATCACCCGGTATTTCAGGCTGAGGAAGAGATTGTGGAAGATGGCGACGTACCAGAAGAGTTGACCTGGTTATTGAAAGAAGAAGAAAGAATCATTCTGCCTCATGAGGAAGTCATCGAGATTATCAATTTGGGGTCGGAAGAGGTTGTGAGAAACATCCGTATAGGGGCTGCGCTGCAGAGCGACATCAAGCGAAGGTTGGTTGAGATGCTTAAAGAGTACATTGATATATTTGCTTGGTCGTACGAGGACATGCCTGGGTTGGATACGGATATGGTTGTTCACCGTCTGCCGCTGCGAGAGGAATGTCCACCTGTTAAACAAAAGCTCCGAAGAACTAGACCGGACATGGCTGTGAAGATCAAGAAGGAAGTTCAAAAACAGTGGGATGCTGGTTTCCTAGCTGTTACCAAATACCCCTCATGGGTTGCTAACATTGTGCCCGTGCCGAAGAAAGACGGTAAAGTGCGAATGTGTGTAGACTACCGTGATTTGAATAGGGCGAGCCCGAAAGACGACTTTCCACTTCCTCACATCGATGTGCTGGTTGATAACACTGCTCAGTTCTCTGTATTCTCCTTCATGGATGGCTTCTCGGGCTATAATCAGATCAAAATGGCGCCAGAAGACATGGAGAAGACTACCTTCATTACTCCCTGGGAACATTTTGTTACAAAGTGATGCCCTTCGGATTGAAGAATGCTGGGGCAACATATCAACGTGCTATGACGACTCTCTTTCATGACATGATGCATAAAGAGACCGAGGTTTATGTTGATGATATGATTGCCAAATCCCAGACGGAAGAGGAGCATTTGGTTAATCTGCTGAAACTGTTCAAGAGACTTAGGAAGTTCAGGTTGAGACTGAACCCTAACAAGTGCACCTTCGGGGTAAGATCGGGTAAACTGCTGGGGTTTATCGTAAGCGAAAAAGGAATAGAGGTTGATCCTGCGAAAATAAAAGCAATACAAGAAATGCCGACGCCTAAAATAGAAAAAGAGGTGCATGGGTTTTTAGGGAGGTTGAACTATATCGCCCGGTTCATATCTCACTTAACTGCGACATGCGAGCCGTTATTCAAGTTGTTGAAAAAGGATCAGGTTGTGA
This sequence comes from Lathyrus sativus, assembly GCA_963859935.3. Taxonomy (NCBI): domain Eukaryota; kingdom Viridiplantae; phylum Streptophyta; class Magnoliopsida; order Fabales; family Fabaceae; genus Lathyrus; species Lathyrus sativus. The sequence continues at coordinate 179,425,874 of OZ012740.1, read as the reverse complement.
CCTGGAACGAAAATTGTCAAAAGGCGTTCGACAAGATAAAAGAATACTTGCAGGAACCTCCTGTTTTGATACCCCCAGTGGCCGGGAGACCGTTGATTATGTATTTGACGGTTCTTGAGGAAAGTATGGGTTGTGTTCTCGGTCAACGCGACGAGACCGGACGTAAAGAGCATGCAATCTACTATTTGAGTAAGAAGTTTACTGACTGTGAGTCCAGATACTCAATGCTCGAGAAGACGTGTTGCGCGCTAGCTTGGGCCGCCAAACGTTTGAGGCAATACATGCTGAATCATACAACCCTGCTAATTTCAAAGATGGATCCAATCAAATACGTGTTTGAGAAGCAAGCACTCTCCGGAAAAATTGCCTGATGGCAGATGGTGTTAACCGAATACGATATCCAATATGTCTCGCAAAAGGCTATTAAAGGTAGCGTCCTGTCAGAGTACCTTGCGGAGCAGCCTGTTGAGGACTAACAATCGATGAGGTTTGATTTTCCCGACGAGGATATCATGTACCTGAAGATGAAAGATTGTGAAGAACTGTTACCGGACGAAGGACCTGAGTTGGGTTCCAAATGGCAGTTGATATTTGATGGAGCTGTGAATTCCTATGGTAGCGGAATAGGTGCGATTATTACTACTCCTCAGGGGTCACACATCCCCTTTACTGCCCGATTGACTTTTCCCGTTACCAATAATGAGGCTGAATATGAGGCTTGCATCATAGGTCTGGAAGAAGCTATTGATTTGCGAATCAAACATCTGGACGTATACGGAGACTCAGCTCTAGTGGTGAATCAGATTAAAGGAGAATGGGAGACACGGCAGCCCAATTTGATACCATATATGAATTATGCAAGGAGATTGTTGCCTTTCTTTGACAAGGTGGAATTGCATCATGTGCCGCGAGCAGAAAATCAAATGGCTGACGCTTTGGCGACATTGTCTTCAATGTATAAAGTTAACTTCTGGAATGAGGCTCCCCGGATTGTTATCTCTCGGCTTGATAGGCCTGCATTCATATTTGCCATTGACGAGGCTCCTAATGGTAAACCCTGGTACTTTGACATTCAGAATTTGCTGAAGAACAAGGAGTATCCGGCTGGGGCATCCAGTCGAGATCAGAAGACTCTCAGGAGATTAGCTGGAAATTTCTATCTGAATCCTGACGGTGTCCTATACAAAAGAAACCACGACTTGGTGTTGCTACGTTGTGTAGATGAGAAAGAAGCAAAGTTGCTCATGGAAGAGATACATGAGGGTACGTTTGGTACACATGCTGGTGGGCATGCTATGACGAGAAAACTGCTGCGGGCAGGTTATTGCTGGCTAACTATGGAAACAGACTGTTTCAAGTTTGCAAAGAGGTGTCATAAATGCCAAATTTATGCGGACAAGGTCCATGTACCCCCAAGTCCTCTGAATGTGATGTCATCACCGTGGCCCTTCTCGATGTGGGGAATTGATATGATTGGAAAGATCAAGCCTACGACATCCAACGGACACCAGTTCATCTTGGTGGCAATTGATTACTTCACTAAGTGGGTGGAAGCAGCATCATATGCCAATGTAACCAAACAAGTGGTCGCCAGATTTATCAAGCGAGATATTATCTGCAGATATGGAATCCCTGAGCGGATTATCACCGACAACGGTTCGAATTTGAATAACAAGATGATGAAAGAGCTGTGCCAGAATTTTAAGATTGAACATCACAACTCTTCTCCTTATTGGCCTAAGATGAATGGCGCTGTTGAAGCGGCCAATAAGAACATAAAGAAGATTGTCCAGAAGATGGTTGTGACGTATAAGGACTGGCACGAGATGCTACCTTTCGCTTTGCACGGTTATCGTATGACAGTACGCACATCAACCGGGGCAACCCCTTTGTCATTGGTATACGGGATGGAGGCAGTGTTACCGTTAGAGGTCGAGATTCCTTCCCTGAGGGTTTTACGTGATGTCCAACCTGACGAGGCAGAATGGGTTAAAGATAGACTGAATCAGCTCAGTTTAATGGATGAGAAGAGGCTAGCTTCTCTAGCATACGGTCGGTTATATCAGAGCCGGATGAAGAAAGCTTACAACAAGAAGATATGTCCGTGAAGCTTTCAGACGGGCGACCTTGTTCTGAAGAAGATTCTCCCACCACAAACAGATCACAGGGGCAAATGGACGCCGAACTACGAAGGTCCATACGTTGTCAGAAAAGTCTTCTCTGGAGAAGCCTTGCTACTATCTACCATGGATGGTGAAGACTTTACGTCGCCTGTGAATTCGGGCGCAGTTAAAAAATACTTTGCTTGAAATTGACCCGCTGGACAGTAAAAAGAGAGTCCAGGCAAAAATGGGGCATCCTGGTGAACCGTAAAAAATGAATAAAAGGTTCGGGCAAAAGTTAGGGATAAAAATTGAAAAGATGTTCACCCGCGAAGTCGAAAACCTGCAAAGGGCGACTTCGGCAAAAAAGGGTATCCCGGTGAATTGAAAACCCGCAAAGGGCGGTTCACGCTAAAGTTAGGGATTGAAAAAGCAAACGACTGCGGTCCGAATTTGATACTACATTGCTTGGTGGTTTGGGAGTACCTGGGGATTCGTTTATCCAACACAATCTCTTCCGAAAATTGAATACCGGGAAAGCGCCAGAGTCAGGCGAGTCATAGGAGGACCAACTCATGATGTTTGTCTGCACCACGTTGCCGACATGTATACAAATATTGTTTTGTATTTTTTATTTAGGCCTTTTGTGCATATATGTATGTGTGTGTGCGTAACTTCCTCTTTTCAGGAGTTGCATCCAGTGTACAAAACTCTGCCTATTCAGAGGCTCGTTATCAATAAAACATGTTATTTAGTATTTGATGTTTGTGCTTTACTGTTTTATATGTGGAAAACGCCGATGTTTTGATGAACTCGCTTGTGCATAACTTTGCTGGCCCTTGCCAATGATTGATAAAACTTCAAATTGACTGAGGGGATGTCGTGGGCATTAACCCGAATAGATTTGGTTGTATAGATTTGTTTTGTCTCGTTTGTGTTTTGCAGGGTTCTCACCTTTGGAGCAGATAATCAGAAAATTGTATCCCCCAGCCAGAGGCTCTGGATGAAGGACTTGACCCTACTTGACGCTATTTCCCAGCAGGTCGCACATCATCCCCAGAGGTTGAGAGGATGTTATCCTTTACCGAAGGAGGAAATCATTTTCCCCAGAAAAGTATCCTCATGGAAGTTGTCCACAGGACATCCCCAGCAAGTCGAAAGCAGTATCCTCTGCAAAGATTACGCTCCCCAGTGAGTCGGATATGTGCAGGGTCAATCCTCAACATGGAAGATTCCCGCAGTGTTTTACCAAGCCTCAATTGGTTTAGAAGGATTATCCCCACCGAGGATGGTTTTCTTTCTCCCCACAGGTCGTCATGCTTTCGTCAGGATGATTATCCCCAGCGGAGTGGTAGTTCCGAGTTTGTAAACTGTACCCAGACAGTTGTCTCCCAGAAGGGTCGCTTCTTCACCAGCTGAGTTAATCTTCCCAGCAGGTGTTGTTCTTTCCTCCCAGCGGAAATCAATGTGTAATCTCTCCCCGGTAGAGTTGGTTGTATTTCTGGCATGTATTTTGCCAGAATACTTTATGATATCCGTTCATCTCCAACATGGTGGTATTTGTCCTCGACAGCCGTGTTGAAGCAAGCTTGTCAGAGCTTTCCCCAGCAGCCTGAACCTGCATTTGCATTTGCATATATTATCATATTTGCATCTACCCAAAAAACGCGTAGCATTTTCATGCCGTATGGAGCATTGCGCCATTGCCAAACATACGCATTTTGAAACATAAATCAGGTTGGTTAACCTTTTGCTTTCAGGTGTTTCTCAGCAGGAGTATGAAGTTACAGCTCAGATCTATTTCCAGATATTCGAAGTCTCACTGTGAGACATGTGATGATGCAGTTCACCTTATTGTTCCCACAGAGTTACTGGTTGAAGTTTCTCTTATCCGACCAGCGGAGTGTTTTTCTTCAGGCTTGCTGTCGCGACAGCATTGCAGGGTTTCATAAATCAAAAGTTCAGAGGTGGTCACTTGTTATTGAAACGGGTGTCGGGTAGTTATTTTCAGAATATCCCCAGTGGAGTTAGCTACTGCAGAGGTAGGCAGAGAAATGGTATTCAGATGATTTTCCCGTATGAAGCAGGCGGATGAATTTTCCTGTAAGAATCAGGCAGATGATTTTCCCGTATGAAGCAGGCGGATGAATTTTCCTGTAAGAATCAGGCAGATGATTTTCCCGTATGAAGCAGGCGGATGAATTTTATTGTGTTCAGGCAGATGACTTTTCCCGTATGAAGCAGGCGGATGAATTTTCCTGTAAGAAGCAGGCAGATGTGTTTTCCCGTATGAAGCAGGCGGATGAATTTTCCTGTAAGAATCAGGCAGATGTATTTTCCCGTATGAAGCAGGCGGATGAACTTTTCCTGTAAGAATCAGGCAGATGCGTTTTCCCATATGAAGCAGGCGGATGAATATTCCTGTAAGAATCAGGCAGATGCGTTTTCCCGTATGAAGCAGGCGGATGAATTATTCCTGTAAGAATCAGGCAGATGTGATTTTGCCGTATGAAGCAGGCGGATGAATTTTCCTGTGTGAACCAGGCATATATGTTTTCCCGTAGGAAGCAGACGGATGAACTTTCCGGTATCCAGATAGGTGATTCTCCCATGATCGACAGAGTATGTGAGTTGTGTTCTGATATGTGACGAAAGTATTTTCCCCAAGGAAGTCGCCGTGATTTCCTCGTGTTGATGCAATATTACTAGCCCCAGTAGAGTCCTCCTCCAATTCGTTTGTGGGGTGGGCCCAACAAAGTTAGCCAAGGCAGAGATACGCAGAGTCTCCTGTGATTAGACAGAAATGTTTCCCCAGCGAAGTCGTCGGGATTTTTCTGTGTTGACGAAATGTAGAGTCCTGACGTGGACAAAGTTCTATCCCCGCGATGATAGAATCTTTTTTTGGGTTGATGAAAATGATCCTCAGCACGGTCGCTAATTTGTTTTCTCCGTATTAACAGACGACGGAGTTTTAACGTGGACAAAAGGCAAGATGTTTCGACAAGAGAGAGTTCAAGGCCTGGGGCGTTACACAGGCGGTTGACATTGAAATCAGGTTTTGATATCAGATGATTGATCAGTTGGTTGCCGTAACAACCGGATTCAGTTGGTGGATGTTGTTTTCCAAGCAGTTTGTGCAGTTTATTTCTGCGGTTGGCAAATTTCCGGGTTCTTGGTATTCAACCGTCTCGTACCTCGATTGTTTGAAGGCCGTTCGCTCTTCACCCAGTCGGGTCCAAGCCGTTTGAATAGGGGCAGCTGTTGCACCCTAAAATTTGCTCAACCTATTTCACCTGGTTTATGTTTTAATTGCATTATCATTTGCATAGTCACATCATGTACATGGTCCAATCATTTGCATATCATAACATAGCAAGTCATCTAACAGGGGGTCAAGTTCCATCCTTATCTAAATAAGCACATCAAGGGGCCTTATTCAAGCTGAGGAACATCCAAGTCATCAAGGAATGGGTTAAAGCTTTGAGGAGATTTGAGTGTCAACAGGTGGATTTCTCTCCTAACTTGAGATGTATTGAAGATCATCGACATGGAATTATGAATTTGAGGTGTGTATGGATCCCATGGGAGGCCTAGAGAGCCCTATTGAAGCTTAGACAAGTCATGGTATCAGGTTCAAGAACCATGGTTGAGGTGTGTACAAGTGGGGTTTCATCTGGGTAACCCTAGGTTAAGGAAAGTAAAGAAAGGGCATCAAGACCTAGCTATAAGTCATGGAAGTCATGGATTGAGATGTTAAAGCATGTGTATGGATGAGTCAAGATCAAGTTCAAGAGAATCAAGAGAGGTTGGAGGTGTTTGAGATATGGTTCCTAGGGTAAAATCCCCTGTATAGCACTGGACTTCCAAGCCACATAAGTCAAAATACAAGTTTCAAATGGATTCTTGGCCAACATGAAACTTGTAGAGCTTCTCAATAGCTTTAATTTGAGTACTAGAAGTCTTAAAGAAAATTTGTAGAACTCAAGTTATGGTTCTTGCAAGTTATGGGTCACCAGAGGACATTGAAATTTATCTGTGAAAGTCACTTGACTTCCAAGCAACTTTTGCCCATCAAGGAGTTTTCAAATGGATTCTTGGCCAACATAAGAATTGTAGGGCTTGATCTTACCTTTAACTAGAAGTCCTCAAGAAGATTTGTGGAACTCAAGTTATGATCTTGGCAATCCAGGGGTATTTTGGGAAAGTTGAATTATAGGTCATTTTTCAACATAGGTCAAGATCTCTATCTTCCACTCCTCAAATGAAAAAATGTTCAACATGAGATGTGCTTAAAATGATGTTTTTAGGTCAGGTAAGAAGTCATGGGTGATTGAAATGGCTTGCTTCACAAAATGATCCAAAATGGCCTAAAAAGAAGGTTTTTTTAAATGATTCAAAGGAGGGAAATTGGGATTTTTGAGATATGAGGCATACACATGGCATATGGGTAGTCATTTTGAATTTAAATTGTATTTCAAACACATTGGCAATGCCACAATTTTGAGATGAGCCATGGTTTTATGAGTTGCTTTGGAAAATGCTTTCTTACATCATAAGTAACATATGCAAAACCATTCTTTAGATTATAACCAAGGCCTTAACCCTTACCAATCCATTCAATATGTCATTAGAGGAGAATTTGGATCAAAATCAGGTGTTGAAGCAAGCTGAATCATGACTGTCATGGATGAACTTATCATGGTAATTTCAAGTGCATGAGAATTTCAATATCTCACATAGATCATTCCAGGGTATTCTAGATGATTCCTACATGTTCTATATAAAGATTATAACTAATTCAGTTGGTTTTTTGGTGAAGATTGAGAGAGAATTGAGAGATAGAATTCTGAGTTTGCACCTTGCAAAACAGAATCGGTTATACCAATTGGAGCATTATCAAAGCAAATTCATGCATTTAGTAGCTTTATCTTGAGTTGTTGAGTGAATTCAGGGGGATTTCTGGCCAAGATTGCTGAAGAATCAAGAAAGAGCACTTTGAGTTTCAAGCTTGCATTTGAAAATCGTATTTGGTGATTCAAGAGGATTCAACACAATTGATTGCATACAGAAGCTCTATCAAGCATCATTAATCATATCTGGAAGGTTTTGGAGTGTGGCTTGAAGGATTCATCACTCTGTTCATCAGAATTTCGTAGGTATGTAAATCTCATTGTGTAGCTTGATATAGGTATAATTGCTAGGTTTTAGATGGTTAGTAGGTCGTTTCTGGTAAAGAATTTCACGATTTAGAGACAAAATTAGGTTGAGCCAATTTTCTGTTGAGGATCATTTCTTGCAGTTCTTGATGATTTAAGCTTAGTGGAATGGTGGAAATTACTCAGTGTTAGGTGGTGATGATGTTAGGCACTTCAATTTTAGGATTGGTGATGTTTGATTTTTGAGCATCCTCTGAGAATTTCTTCGTGATTTAAGATAGAAGGTGATTCAGTGGGAATGAATAGCATGGTTGGATTCCTGGTGAAAAATCGAATTGATTGATGTATTCAGGTTTGAGTTTGAGTGAGGATTAAAGGAATTGATGCTTGGGGACGACGGTGGCGCCACCTCTGGCCACCGTCTGTTGATGTTTCCCTCCCAGAGTTTTGAATTGGAGAAGAAAGGTCCATAGCCCTTGGATGAGAGGAAGACCTTTGACTCAATCTTGATCCAACGGCCACGAGTGCGTTTGAGTTTGTAAAGGAGTCTGAAAACCCCTTATGCGTTGCGTTTCATTAACATTGCTGGGTGGGCCTAAGTTGAAACTTGCTACCCACACCCCACTTTGGAAGCCCAATGGAATTAACACATGGATTGATTGCTATTCACCACGAGCCTTTCTCTATTTTCCTTGATTTTCCATATTATTTTCTGAATTGTTTTTGGGCTTAGCACACGCATGATATCCAAACCCCCCTCCTGAGCCCAACTTCATTTTGAATTGACTTTAATTGCTATTTGACACGCCTGTTTGTCAATTTCCTCTTATTTCCTTTTATTTTTATGTTTTACATATGAGTAGAAATAAATTCATAACAATTTGAAAAATAATCATTTTAGGATGGGATTTTTTCCCTAGTTCCCTTAGGACCTATAGAAAATTATGAAACTAAAAAATATTAATTTCATGCATTTTATATTTTTTGGTATATTTTACAATTTTATTGCTTTTATTTTACATTTGTTTGATACTTCTTTTTTTTGAATTTAGTATGAGAGATTGGTGCATGATTTTTGATTGATTCTTATGAGGTTGATTAGATTAGGGAAGCATGTACCCTTAGGAATTTTTTCATATTTTTGTGACTAAAATTTAGGTTAGTTTGAGAGGTGGATAGGAGAGGTATTAGAATTAGGGTTTCACAACACTTAGGTGTAGTTTAGGGCATAGTTTGGGGACTTAGGGTTTGATTTAGGCCTTGGGGTTTATATGGGGTATTAGGTATAGGGTTATATTCCCTTATAAATTTACCTAGGATTTTATGATGAGTTTTACCATTTTATTTGATTTTTGCAACTTGGGTGATATTTGTGTGTTTCCCCTTGGGCATTTTGCTTGTTTATTTGGTTTGGGCTATTTCAATTGGGCTTGGGGCTTGGGCTTTGCTTGTTGGAGCTTATGAAGATATTGAAGATGATTGGAGACAAATGATGGAGCTTGGAGCATGATGTTTCTTCTCCTGGAAGGTGGCTTAGGGGATAGGAAATATAGGGAGAGCTTTAGATTAGATTGATTTCTTCTTGCAAACATAGAAAGCATCTTGTGCTTCTATTCCTCCCTATGACATAAAGTCCTTTTAAAGTATTCACATACCTCCTTTGGATGGATGAGTGACATACTTTAGAAGTAGAACTTTGAGGGAACCTTTCTCTTATGGTGTTAAACACTTAGGGGCTTCCTTTCGTTGTCAATAAGCTGTTTAGCATTTCAACTTAATTTGATAATTGATTCTCTTCTGGAGTGGTGGCATTGAAGATGGGAACCTATTGAAGAATGAAGTTCATTGAAGATTGGTGAAGTTGAAGCTTGTGCCTGTCAAAGCTGGTTATTTGTTGGAGTTAGGGTTCTGCTGCTTTTTGAAGCTGTTTACTTGTTGGGGTTCAGTGCTTGCTAGAGCTTGGAGATTTTTGGAGATAAGAGCTTATCTAAAGCTTGGGGAGCATTGAAGATTGGAGATGGGGCCTTACTTGAAGGTGTTACTGTCAACTTTTTTTTTGCTGTTAATCAACTGTAGCTGTCAGAGCTGTTGCTGTTTGAGCTGCTTACTGTAGGAGCTGGTGTTGCTGTCAGAGCTGGTGCTGGTGCTGTTTTCTTTTTGTTGTATTGTTTGTTGGCTGGTACAGCTTGCCCCCTTAGGCTTGAAGTGAATACTGTTTCATTTTGCCTGTTGTTTTCCCAGGTTCGAGGGTGAGTGGGACTCCCTTGCCTCGCTTGTACTACTGCATTGCATACATGTTTACTGTTTGCTGTATATATCTGTTTCTTTTCCGTTTATCCCCTAGGATCTCTGTTTCCCTCTGTGCAAGAGAGAAACATGACAGACATTAGGTTTTAACCCATGCATGACAACTTTAGGGTAGTTTTGCTTCCCATTTTCAACCTTAGGCTTTTAGAGCGTCTTTTCTCTTCTCATCTCGAAACAATCAAAAACACAATAATATTTCAGACATCATAAAAAACAGTTCTTGCGTAAAAGACTGAAAACCAATAAAATGTCATTTTTTTGTCCGCTTGGACTTTTAATCAGGAGAAAACCTTTTTCAGAAGGATAAAAGACAAACAGACAGACCTGTGTCTTCCGTGGCCCGAACTACGTTTGCTCTGATCTTTCATGCTGTATGAAAGTACGTAGGCATAGGATGCCGTATCCTAGCGAGCAACCTTCCCCTCCTTTCCCGTAGGTAGGCGAACTACGTTGATTCTGATTTCTCGTTCCAGACGGGAATACGTAGGCATAAAGTGCGATACTTTGCCGAGTCATTTTATTTTCTTTTAACCCCAGACCTTTAGAGTAGATAGAATAACAATCCGTACTAGAAAACAAGCGTGGATCCCGTCGAGTACGACGGACGTGAGGGGTGCTAATACCTTCCCCTTGCGTAACCGACTCCCGAATCCAGGATTTGGTTGCAATGACCATTACTTTCCCGTTTTGCATTAGGTTTACTCTGAGCGTTTCCTTTCCCTCCTTTGGGATAAATAACGCACGGTGGCGACTCTTCTGTCATAGCCGGCGCCAATTTTCGCAGTAGCGACAGATAGGGCCGGAGATCTTTGATGCAACTTTCTATATTATGGATATCCAACCGACATACAATTGTTTGCTTGGCCGACCTTGGATACATGCTGCTGGGGAAGTTACCTCAACATTGCATCAAAAGCTGAAATACATGGTAGAAGGGAAGATAGTTACCGTGTACGGAGAAGAGGACATTATGGTTAGCCATTTGTCATCCTTCAAGTATGTAGAAGTGGATGGTGAGATCCACGAAATGCTCTGCCAGGCCTTCGAAACAGTTCAGATTCAGGGGAAGTCTCTTGTAGAAGCCAAAGGCCCAGAGGTTTCGATGTGGTCGCTCAAGGAAGCCCGTGCTATCGTAGAATTCGGCTCGTCTCAGAAGTGGGGTCAAGTTCTCGATGTTCCTGTCAAGCAGGACAAGTTCGGCCTGGGATACAAACCCTCCAGTTCTTCTCAGATTCCGAGATACATGGGACCTATTCAGTTCACTAGCAATGGTGTGATATTTGACAGAATTAATGCCGTTGACGACGATGAAGGTGATAGTGACTGCGAAATGGATGCCTGGATTCGTCCATGTACTCCCGGCCAGAAGCTGTGCAACTGGACTACCGAAGAAGTCATTAATGTTACTGCTGCAGAGTAATTTCATTGTTTTGATTATGTTCAGTCCTACGTTCTGCCCAAGACGTAGTGACCCATTTTTGGGGCCTTCTTGTTATTTACAGTTTATCATTAATAAAAGACGTTTTGCATTCAAATATTGTGATCCCTGTTTTTCTTGTTTTTGTTTTGCATTTATACTTAACAGAAAAATGGAAATGTGTTTTGTTTATTGCATAGCAAAATAAACATAACATCCTCATGCAGGTCTTTTCTATCAGATGCCATCGATTCAGGTTCAGATATGACTTCGTATGACTTTGATAATCCCATTTATCAAGCTGAAGATGAGACTGATGAAGACTGTGAACTACCCGAAGAGTTAGCCAGGCTTCTCAAGCAAGAGGAAAGGGTCATTGTACCTCATCAGGAGGAGGTTGAGATTATCAATCTGGGTACCGAGGATGACAAGAAAGATGTTAAAGTGGGGGCTGCATTGGAAGATAGTGTCAAGAGAAGATTGGTTGAGATGCTCCGTGAGTATAAAGATATCTTCGCTTGGTCTTACCAAGACATGCCTGGGCTGGATACAGATATTATGGTACACCGGTTATCTCTCAGAGAAGAATGCTCGCCAGTCAAGCAGAAGTTGAGACGGACAACGCCTGACATGGCAATCAAGATCAAAGAAGTTCAAAAGCAGTTGAATGTTGGGTTTCTTGCTGTCACAAATTACCCTCCGTGGGTCGCTAATATTGTTCCCGTGCCTAAGAAGGATGGAAAGGTCAAGATGTGCATTGATTATCGAGATCTGAATAAAGCGAGCCCGAAAGACGATTTCCCTCTCCCTCATATCGATGTGTTGGTTGATAACACCGCTCAGTATTCTGTGTTTTCGTTCATGGATGGCTTCTCTGGGTATAACCAAATCAAGATGGCCCCAGAGGACATGGAGAAAACTAATTTCATCACACCGTGGGGGACTTTTTGCTATAAGGTGATGCCCTTTGGATTGAGAAATGCAGGGGCAACTTATCAGCGGGCGATAGTCACTTTGTTTCATGATTTGATTCATCATGAGGTGGAAGTCTATGTTGATGACATGATAGCAAAGTCACATACGGAGGAGGGACATCTGGTCGATCTTCTGAAATTGTTCAAAAGGTTGAGGAAGTTCAAGCTGAGGCTGAATCCTAACAAATGCACCTTCGGGGTGAGATCTAGAAGCTACTGGGTTTCATTGTCAGTGAAAAGGGCATTGAGGTAGATCCTGCCAAACTAAAAGCTATATAAGAAATGCCTGAGCCGAGAACGAAAAAAGAGGTTTGTGGTTTCTTGGGGAGATTAAACTACATTGCAAGGTTTATATCTCATCTTACAGCCACTTGTGAACCAATATTCAAATTACTGAGAAAAGATCAAACGGTCAGGTGGAATGAAAATTGCCAAAAAGCATTCAAAAGAATAAAAGAATATATGTAGGAACCTCCAATACTCATGCCTCCATTTGTAGGGAGACCACTGATCATGTATCTCATGGTTCTTGAGAATTCAATGGGATGTGTGCTCGGTCAACAGGACGAGTCGGGTAGAAAAGAGCATTCCATCTACTACCTGAGTAAGAAATTTACCGATTGTGAGTCGAGGTACTCGATGCTGGAAAAAACGTGTTGTGCACTCGCTTGGGCCGCAAAGCGTTTGAGACAGTACATGTTAAACCACACAACCTTATTTATTTCGAAGATGGATCCTATCAAATATGTCTTTGAAAAACAAGCACTCTCCAGAAGGATTTCCCGTTGGCAAATGGTGTTAACAGAGTATGATATTCAGTATGTTTCCCAAAAAGACATTAAGGGAAGCGTCCTGTCGGAATATCTCGGGGAACAACTGATTGAGGATTATCAGCCAATGAAGTTTGACTTTCCAGATGAAGACGTCATATTTTTGAGAATGAAAGACTGTGATGAGCCTTTACCTGACGAGTGTAACAACCCAATTTTAATTAATTAATTATTCATATTAATTAATTGATTTATTTGGATGATTTTAATTATTGGTAGATATTTGAGAGGAGAAATATGATGGAAGGAAATAAAATAGAAATACATATAAGGAAAGTGGAAGAAAGAGGAAAGAATAGAAACATAAGAGAAAGAGAAGAGAAAGAAAGAGGAAGAGGATAACAGAGAAGGGGAAGAGGGGAAAGCTTGGAATGCTCAAGAACAACTTCTAGTTTCGATTTAATCAAGGTAAGGGTGTGAAATATCATTATCTTGTCAATGTGTATGATTAGGTATGGATTGTTGGATGTTTTTCTCCATTTTCCATTTAGGGCAGAAACGAGTTTAATCGATAGAGTCGATGTTTGAACGGTTAATCTGGAATAAATGGTGTAGTTTAGTTGAGGAATGTTAGGCTAAGACTACTGGAATTCGTTGGAATTGAATCGGTTGATTTTGTGGTGATTTGATGATTTTGGACAGTTGGGGTTTTGAACATCGCAGACGTTCGCTAGCACCTTCGCTAGGCGAGCAGGTCGCGAGTGTTCGCTGTAGCGAGCTAATATCAAGCTAATAGCGAGCTAGTGACGAATGGTCCCAGACTTGGACATAATATAATTGACCCTCTTCGCTGGTAGCGAGTGAGGTAGCGAGTGTTCGCTAGGAACTCGCTAGGCGAGAAAGCTAACGAGTGTGACAACATTTTCATTTCCTTGTGTTTCCATCCAATGTTAATTGTTTGGTTCGATTGTGTTCAATCCTTATCGGAAATGAATAGTTTGTGTACTGTTGTGATACGTTATGTTGTGGGTAGCCGTATGGCGTGAATCCTAGATTGTAAAATATTGTGAATAATGCATGAGAACATATTGTGAATATGTGTGCATTGCTTGAAAATGTGGTGATGGTATTGAATTGTGAATGCATATTGATTGTGTGCAATATTGTGAATAATGCATGAGAACATATTGTGAATATGTGTGCATTGCTTGAAAAATGTGATGATATGGAAAGTATGAATACTTTGGTATGATGTGTGAGTGTGCAATCATGTTATAATTCTTGTGTGATGAATTATTTGACTATGCATGGGATTAAGATGCGAGAACGGTCTTAAGTGCATATAGTTGTTGATTGCATACGCATCATTTAGTCAAGAGGCAATGCTTGCTAGTTTCGTGGAGACTAGTGACTTGTCCCAAACCTAGAAGGGTGGGTTTCAAAGCTTAGAAGACGGGCTTTTGTTGTTATCGATCTAAGGGACGGACCCGATTTAAATGTAAAAATTGAAAAATGATAACAAGTGTTGGTACCACATGGCATGCGTTGCATTGAGTTGCATCGAGTCATATGGCATAGATATCATTGTTATATTAAAGTATGCCTGTATATGAATTGTTGAATTGAGGATTATGGATGTGTGCATGATAAAACATGTTTGGTGATTATCCATATTTGTTTATACATATGTTGTGATGTATATGATGATAATAATGAATTATGGTGAGAAATGCGGAATATGTGTATTCTATGCTTGTATATATGTATAATTATAGGCATTTATTATTATGATAATATTTCTCACCCTTCTGCTGTTTTATAATGCTCTATGAGGCATTGCAGATTAGGTTTGCTGGAGGTCTTTTGTGAAGTATAGCTTCATTCTTTTTGGTCGGTTAGCTTTGATATGTAGCACCGGGTAGTTAGGATTGTATAGCATTCTTTTGTGATACATTTGTATATGTATCTGCTGACAAATGTTTATGTAAACATGATTGATGTGGTGAATCAAATTGGATGATATGTATTTATATGATTACATGTTCAAAGTGATTCAATGTTTAGATTTTCCGCTTTTAATTCTAAATATTGAGATGTGGGTGTAAGGACTAAGTTCCTCTATTGAAAGCTACCCCACTGTTGCATGTCTTTTATAGAGCAGGTGTTGTATGTTTCAATTTTGTGTATAATGTGACATGCCTCTTTTATACCATGTTTTAATTATACTCTGATGAAATTTTAAAATGTGCTTAAATGATTTATTTGATTATTTGGGGGTGTAGAAGGGGGTGTTACAACGAGGGTCCTGAGAGAGGATCTCAGTGGAAATTAGTTTTCGATGGAGTGGTTAATTCATATGGTAATGGAATCGGTGCGATCATTACTACCCCTCACGGTTCTCATATACCATTCACCGCCCGGTTGACATTCGCTTGCACCAATAATGAAGCCGAGTATGAAGCTTGCATTATGGGTTTAGAAGAGGCCGTTGATATGAGGATTAAGAATCTGGATGTATACGGTGACTCAACGTTAGTCGTTAACCAAATCAAAGGAGAATGGGAAACTCGTCAGGCCAACCTGGTGCCTTATAGAGATTATGCAAGGAGACTACTGCCTTTCTTCGATAGAGTTGATTTCCATCATATGCCGAGGGCTGAGAATCAGATGGCAGATGCCTTGGCCACACTCGCTTCGATGTATAAAGTGAGTTTCTGGAATGAAACTCCTGCTATCTCCATCATGCGTCTTGATAGACCTGCTTTTGTGTTTGCCGTTGAGAAAGCATCCGATGGAAAGCCTTGGTATTTCGATATCAAGTATTTTCTCAAGACTCAGGAGTACCCATCTGGGGCATCCAGCAAAGATAAGAAGACTCTGAGGAGGTTAGCCGGTGATTTTTATCTGAACAAGGACGATGTGCTCTACAGGAGAAATTTTGACATGGTCTTGCTGTGTTGTATTGATGAACTTGAAGCAAACCTGTTGATGGAGGAGGTCCACGAGGGTTCTTTTGGTACTCATGCCGGTGGACATGCAATGGCTAGAAAGTTGTTGAGATCTGGGTATTATTGGATGACTATGGAATCCGATTGTTTCAAATACTCCAGAAAATGCCATAAATGCCAGATTTATGCAGACAAGGTGCATGTGCCACCAGCCCCTCTGAATGTGTTGACATCTCCTTGGCCTTTTGCCATGTGGGGAATTGATGTGATTGGAAAGATTGAGCCGACTGCTTCTAATGGACATCGCTTTATTTTGGCCGCGATTGATTATTTACAAAGTGGGTAGAAGCAGCGTCCTTTGCCAACGTCACGAAACAGGTGGTCACGCGATTCATAAAGAAGGACATCATTTGTCGTTATGGTACTTCGGAAAGAATCATTACTGATAATGGTTCAAATTTGAATACCAAAATGATGAAGGAACTGTGTCAGAGTTTCAATATCGAACATCACAATTCTTCTCCATATCGTCTGAAGATGAATGGTGCTGTTGTGGCAGCTAATAAGAATATCAAGAAGATTGTGCAGAAAATGGTTGTGACCTACAAGGGCTAGCATGAGACGTTGCCTTTTTCTCTTCACGGTTATCGTACTTCGGTGCGTACATCAACCGGGGCAACTCCTTTCTCACTGGTGTATGGTACGGAAGCAGTCCTGCCATTGGAAGTTGAGTTCCTTCTTTAAGGGTATTGTCGGATGTAAAGCTTGACGAAGCTGAATGGGTGCGTGAAGGTGAGAAAACACTTAGAAGGGGGGGGGGGGGGGGGGGTTGAATAAGGGTTTATAAAATATTATGGCAATAAAAACACAATGATTTTTATCCTGGTTCATTGAACTTAACTAATCCAGTCCACCCTATCAAGAGTGATTTGCCTTTCTCCACAAGGACTTAATCCACTATAATCAAACAGATTACAATGTAAACCACTAAGAACAACTGTCTTAGTCTTCTCAAGAACTACTGACCACAACTTGGTATTCTTAAGGAACTTTTTACAATCAAATGTAAACTAAACATGTGTTTAAATGCTTCTAAGAAAAGCTATATCACAATTGTGATTTATACACTTAAGTTTAAGAGCGAATGAAACTATTAAACAAAGAAATATAATTTGTATGAGAGCTTTGAGAGAGTTTTCAATAGTTTTGTCAATTTTCGTCAACTAAAGAAAGTTGTTGAAGGCTTGCTTATATAGACAAAGAAGTCCAAGACGTTGCAAGCTTGAAGACCGTGAACTGCAAAGTAGCTGTAGCCTTTTGTCTTCACATCACTTGACCTTTCCTAGAAGTAGAACGTTTAGAGAAATCCTTTTTGCCTGAGTTCTTGTGTCTAGCATGAAAGAGGAAAGAGTCGTTTGGCATAACCAACAGATATAACTTTGAATAATCTTCTTCAACAAGTTTCTATTTCACAACAATCAAGATCAGAGCCTTGAGTGATCAGAGTCTTGATGTCATCAGAGTTTGCTGTATCAGAGTGTTGCAGCAAGTGTGCTTCAGCGTGAAATTAATTAGAGCAGAGTTTGGAGATCAGATCCTCAGTACTTGCAGCGAACAGTACTATCAGAGTCTTCTGAAAAATAGTGCTTGAAACTCTTCATACAAAGTCTTCAGTCTACGTTTCAAATGCTTCTGTAGCTTCTACTTCAGATTCTTCTGTAGGCAACACTCAGAGTCTTCTAATGAGATGCTTCTGACGCTCAGAGCCTTGCGTAGTTCAACATTCAGATCCATTTTTGCTTTTAGAAGAATATTAAATTTAATACCTGCAGCAAAAATACTTGAACAAATTTAGAGTATATAGTTTCTTAATACAAAATTTCATTAGTGTTATCATCAAAACATAGAGATATAACTAAGAACCAATCTGTGTTCTAACAATCTCCCCCTTTTTGATGATGACAAAAACATAAGAAATTTTGTTCAATAAAGAGATAAATATAACTCCCCCTAAGATTATGAATCTCCCCCTGAATTGAATACTAAGAAAGAATAGAAATTCCCTTTTTGCATGAGTATTCTTTTTAGGATCAGAGCTTGATTTGGATGAACATTTCAGAATCAGAGCCTGATTGGTTAAAACTTGATCTAGGGATCTCAGAGTTACTTTAATGAATTTTTTCAGGTTTATCATTATAGTTCTGAAAGACTAAAAATTCATGTTAGTTGTGATTTGATATGTCAGAATTCCATTCAGGTAAAGTTTATTTGAACAGTCAGAATTTCATTTTTCTCCCCCTTTTTGTCATAATCAAAAATAAACTTTTTAAAGACAAATAAAAGGAAACAGAGACAAAAGATATAATCATATAGAGAAAACATTCAGAATCATTCATTCAAATATTCAGATAAGAAAACATCAGATGATAAATGCAAAACAAGTGCTCAAACATCAGATAAAGAAAACATAAATCTAAGATTGTTTGGAGAGAAGCATCTTCAGAAGGTGTGTGATCTCAAAAGAAGATTCTTCTTGCTTGGACATTCATTTCTCAATGTTGTCAGTCTTCTGATCTTGCCTTGCCATCAAGGACTTTATCTCTGATTGACCAGCTTCCAGCACAACAATCTTATCTTATAAGTCTGGGTTCTGTTTCTTTATCTCAGAAGAAGTAGACGGAGCAGATTCTGATGCAGGAGTAGGAGCAAAGTCAATAACCATTGCAGTTGCAGATTCTGGAGGCACAGATTCAGATGATTTGTCAACAATCATCAGAGCCAAAGGATTTTCTTCCAGAATGACTTCAGAAGCATATCCTTCAATAGTCTCTGAAGTAGAAGACACTCTAGAAGACGAAGGTGCATCCTCAAGAAGCAATGTAGGAGATCTGGTCACATTCCAAAGCATTGTTCTGGTAAGCTCAGCGAATCTGATCTTCACATCATCAGAGCAGACACTCTTCATATTTGAAGCAACAATGTTGAATCTGGCAATGAACTTATCCCAGCATTATTCAGAAGCTTCTGGATTAATGCTTGAGAGACATTCCTCTTGAACAGAATTCAAACTCATCCTTATTTCTTTCTTAAAACTTGCAAATAAGGCATCAACATCTAATATGGATTTGGGTTTAAGGTAGGCTTCCAGAGGTGTTGGTTTGGGTTGTTCTGGTGGAGGTGGTATGGTGAAAGTTGGGATGATGAACAGAGGACGAGGATAAGAAGGTAAAGAGGGATGTTCAGATGATGAAATGAAATCTCTGAATCTGGATGATGATGAAGTGGGAAATAGAAACTGTTTGAAATTTGATGCGGAGGAAATGACATCAAATGGTGTAGAAGTGTAGGGGGTAAAAACAGAGTTATGAGAAAGCAGAGGTTCTGATGGAATGATATCTAGTTGTTGTTTAAGATAGGTTTGAAGAACAGATGGAAGGATAGTTGGAGAACTAGGTTTGTATGGAGTGGAAGGGTCAGATGCTTCTATTCTGGTGTAAAAGTTTTTAAGTTTTAGACCAGAAGGAAGGGGATCAGAGGGATATGGTTTAAAAGAAGTAAAAGATACAAACTCAGAAGGTCTGGGTTCATAGCCACAGAGAGAGGGTGGTGAATAAACTTCTGGTGGTAGGTCAGATTCAGATGAATCAGATGATTCAGATGAATGATAGGATGTAGAAGAGAGTTCAACCAAAGTAGTTAAGGGTTGAATATCTAGGACTACAAAATCAGGTATTAAAGGTTCAGATTGTTGGATAGATTCTGGTTGTGGTTGTTGTTGTTCAGGTTCTTGTAGAGTTGGTTCTGGTTGGTTTGGTTCTGCTGTTGTTGGTTTTGGTGGATTAGAAGTTTGTGGTTCTGGTGGGGGAATTTCAAATGGTTGTGGTACAGGGGTTTGTTTGTCAGATGAGGGAATATCAGATGGTTTAGAATGTGTTGGTTCAGATGTATACTTTTCAGATGGAGTTGCTATAGGTTGGGGTACATAAGAAGTTGTAACAGAAGGTTTCCTAGGTTTAGAAAAACGAGGAGGAGAAGGTGAAGGTATATAGGTTCATGGAGAGTTTAATCAGATGTTAATACCTCTTTGACAGTTTCCAGAATCTCGTCTAGACTTGCCTCTGGAGGATTGATCTCTTGCTTCTTGACTCTTTTAGGCTTGACAGCAGCAGCTTCACCAGTAGCCTTCCTCTTGGGTTTAGAAGGTTCTTCTGCAGCAACCTTTCTCTTCTTCTTGTGTCTGGCCTCATAAAGATCTGGAGCAGGTTCACCTGCCTTCTGAACCAGATTTGCTGGTAGAGGAATTCTTTCATTCATACACTCTGTGATGTAATCCAGAACAATCTCCCTTGGTTCATTAGCAAAGAACATAGGAAAATTTGCAACTGGAACTCTTCTTTGAGTGACCTCTTCAGTGTTGAATTTCTTTGGAGCAGAAGTAACTTCTTCTACAACTTTCATCCTCTGAAGACTCTTCCCGTTCAGACGTTTTCCAACTGCAGAAGCTAATTCTTCCTTCATTCCAGCTTCTACCAGATGACCAACAAGACCATTCTCAGTCAGAATGTTTGAGATAAGTCTTCCCATTGGAATCCAGTTCCTCAGCTTCTGATGCTTGGTTCTAACCTCTTCCCTTGACTGTTTAACCTGTGTCCACAGATGATTAAACAAAAGATATGGCAGATCCACCTTGGTGCTTTGACTCAGACAATACATGAAGTATAACTGATCAGTGTTAACATAATCTGGAGAATTAGAAGATTTTTTATGGTGAATGCAACTCATGAAAATCTTAGCCCAAATCCTGTAAACTAGTTTCAGATCCTTAACCTTGTTAGAAGCTACTCCAGATGAGCAAACTTCTCTATACACATCAGTCATATCCACACGCCCAAATGGTAGATTAGTGACTCCATCAGTTTCCTCATATCCTATGAGTTTCCTTATCAAATCTTCAGTAATAATAATTTCTTTACCCAGAACAAATGAAACTATGAACTTAGGGCAACAAGAAGCATGTATCCAAAATTCCTTTACCAGACGAGGGTAAACTGGTCCCATTAGCCTGTCAAAAAACTTGGTCCAACATTGTGCATCAACAATGGGACGAAGATCATACCCATTTTCAGCAAACGATTCAAAGTTGACAATGGATTCACACAAAACTTCCAACTTGTCAACATGTGTGAGTAATGTTCTGATAGATTCCTTAAACACAACAACACCCATGTTTGAGGAAGAAACAACAGCCATTGAAGATTGGAACTGAGCATACGTTGAAGATGAAGTAGCCATGGAAGTTCTTGAAGATTTAGGGTTTATGAGATGTTTGGGTTTGAGAGAAAGATGGAAGCAATGAACCAAGAAGAAATGCATACAAGGTGTTTGTGAGAGTGAAAAGTGTGAAGTGTGTAAAATAGTGGCATTTATAGAAGGAATTAGGGCACACAAGAGTCACACGATCAGCACGCTTGCAATTAGCATTTAATGAAAAGAATATAATCATTTCAAGCATTAATGATTCTGAAAATTTTGGGGGAAAACGAGAAACCAAATATTCAAACAGTACCTCAAACGTCTTTTCAGTATTGTGCACTCCATCTTTTCAGATTCTGAGTTACACGTGTTTGCTTGCATGTGCTTCTGAAAACTCTTTGAGAAATGAAATGTTAGCCAACGTTCAGATCCTATGAGACTTGTTAGTTCAGATACACACAGAAATAATAATTCAAGAAATTAAATAAATGATAGATGAAATACTTCAGAGTTTAAACATTTTGCATCTGAGAAAGTTGCTTCTGATAAATATTATTCTGGACAGAATTTCATACCAATATTTTTCAGAATAAACTTAAACCTATCTTCAGCAAGGGGTTTTGTGAAAATATCATCCCATTGATGATCTGTATCAACAAAGTCTAAGTTTATAATACCCTTCTGAACATAGTCTCTAATAAAGTGATGTTTAATTTCTATATGCTTAGCTTTAGAGTGTAAAATTGGGTTTTTAGATAAGCATATAGCAGAAGTTTTATCATAGAATATAGAAATATTACTCTCAAAGATCTGATAGTCTTCTAGCTGACTTTTCATCCAGAGCATCTGTGTGCTACGTCCAACAGCAGGAATATATTCTACTTCTGTAGTTGATAGAGCAATTATAGGTTGTTTCTTGCTGTACCAGGAGATTAAATTACTTCCCATAAATTGGCATCTTCCAGAAGTACTTTTTCTTTCAACTCTGTCTCCAGCATAATCAGCATCACAGAATCCAACTAGTTTAAATTCATCAGATTTTCTGTAACACAAACCCACATTAGTAGTACCTTTCAGATACCTTAGAATCCTCTTAATAGCTGTTAAGTGTGATTCTCTAGGATCTGATTGGAATCTTGCACACAAGCATACACTGAATAAAATGTCAGGTCTAGAAGCAGTTAAGTATAGAAGAGATCCAATCACACCTCTGTAGAGTTTCTGATCTACTTTCTTACTTATCTCTTCCTTACCAAGAGTGCTTGTTGGATGCATAGGAGTCTTTGCCATCT
This sequence comes from Lathyrus sativus, assembly GCA_963859935.3. Taxonomy (NCBI): domain Eukaryota; kingdom Viridiplantae; phylum Streptophyta; class Magnoliopsida; order Fabales; family Fabaceae; genus Lathyrus; species Lathyrus sativus. The sequence goes on along the minus strand of OZ012740.1, from coordinate 179,403,655 downwards.
TACTATCAGTCATGTTGAACTTCTTCAAAAGCTCTTTTACATATTTAGTCTGATGAATGTAAGTGCAATATGGAGTTTGGTTGACTTGAATTTCCAGAAAGAATCTCAATTCTCCCATCATGCTCATCTCAAATTCAGCCTGCATACATTGAGCAAACTCCTTTCCCAGCGTAACATTGGTAGATCCAAATATGATATCATCTACATATATTTGACAAATTAACAGATCTTTCTTAAATGTTTTACAGAAGAGTGTTGTGTCCACTTTGCCTCTGATAAAATTTTTCTCCAGAAGAAAATTACTTAATCTCTCATACCAAGCTCTGGGAGCTTGTTTTAAACCATAAAGAGATTTCTTAAGTTTAAAAACATGTTATGGAAATTTATCACTTTCAAAACTAGGAGGTTGGTGAACATAGACTTCCTCTTCTATAATCCCATTTAAGAAGGCACTCTTAATATCCATCTGATATAGAGTGATGTTATTTTGTGCAGCAAAAGAAATGAGTAAACGAATAGACTCTAACCTGGCCACAAGAGCATAAGTCTTTGTGTAATCAATTCCTTCTTGCTGACTATAACCTTGAGCAACAAGCCTTGCTTTGTTTCTTTCAACTTCTCCTTTTTCATTCAACTTGTTTCTGAAGACCCATTTAGTTCCAATTATATTGAATCCTTTTTGGTCTTGGAACCAAATCCCAAACGTCATTTCTTTTGAATTGATTAAGCTCTTCTTGCATGGAAATTATCCAGTCATTGTCTTGCAGAGCTTCATCCACAGAAGTTGGTTCAATAACTGACACCAAACCAAATAATGATGCTTCAGATGATCTGAGGTAGGATCTTGTTCTTATAGGGTCATCCTTCTTTCCAATTATCACATCCTCTGGGTGAGAGGCCTTGATTCTGGAAGATGATCCTCTAACATTAGGTTCTTCAGAGATATTCAAGTTGTTCATTTGAGTAGCTAAAGGAGTTACATCTGGCGTTACTTCTGACTCTTTCACTTGAACCTTTTCTGCCTCTGAGCCTTCAGAGTCTGTGAGAATTACTTCTCTATCTGCAGAACTTTCAAACTGCTTTGGCTTTTGAATGCCAAAATTATCATCAAATCTAACATGTATAGATTCCTTCACAATCTGTGTTTCAGTATTGTATACCCTGTAGCCTTTAGAGCGTTCAGAATACCCAAGCACGAAACACTTCTGTGCTTTAGAATCAATCTTGTTTAGATTCTCTTTAGTGTTCAACATATAACATATACATCCAAAAGGATGAAAATAAGAAATGTTGTGTTTTCTGTTCCTCCACAATTCATAGGGAGTCTTCTCCAGAAGAGGTCTTACAGACACTCTGTTCTGAATATAACAAGCTGTGTTTATTGCTTTTGCCCAAAAATGCTTTTCCAGATTAGTCTCGTTGATCATGGTTCTGGCCATTTCTTACAATGTTCTATTTTTCCTCTCTACAACTCCATTATGTTGTGGAGTTCTAGGGCAGGAGAAATCATGAGCAATGCCATTTTCATTAAAATATTTATTTTCAAATTTGCCACCATGATCACGTCTGACTTTAACAATTTTAAAATCTTTTTCATTCTGGACTTGTTTGCAGAAGTCAAAGAACACAGAATGTGATTCATCCTTGTGTTTTAGGAATTTCACCCATGTCCATCTGCTATAGTCATCAACAATGACTAATCCATACTTCCTGCCTCTGATGGATGCAGTTTTCACTGGTCCAAACAGATCAATGTGAAGTAACTCTAATGGTCTTGAGGTTGAGACAACATTTTTAGTTTTAAAAGAAGATTTTGAAAATTTTCCTTTTTGATATGCTTCACAAAAAGCATCTGAGTTGAACTTCAACTCAGGAAGTCCTCTGACCAGATTGAGTTTATTAATCAGAGATATACATCTCATATTAATATGCCCCAATCTTATGTGCCAGACCCATTGCTCATCATTAACAGACATAAGGCATTTTACATTTTGAACCTTAAGTTTTGAAAGATTGATTTTATAAATGTTGTTCTTCCTCTTTCCATTAAATAGGATTGAGCCATCTGTAACACCCTTCTAAACCCCGCAAATAATATATGCATAATCAGAGTAAAAGTTAACATGCATCCATAAAAGGGCATCACACAAAACTTGCACCACATTAAAACAATCTGTCATGCTCATAAACCCCTTTCTATTTAGCAGCGGATTCATTAATGAAAATCCTTTAAAAGAAACATTTACTTTCATCATATAAAATCAACATCTCTAGGCACTAAGGCCAACATCTCATTATCTCAATTACTCCAAATATGAAAACATAACTTAGGTTACATAATGTAATCCTAAAACATAAGCAATCGATCCCCGTGTTACACGACCAGAGCATGACTCGACCCATAAATAATTACTAAACCGCTACACACGTAGCGACCTCGAACTACAAGCAGAACTTCATAAAGGCCTCCAGCAACCTAATCTGCAATGCCTCATAGAGCATTATAAAACAGCAGAAGGGTGAGAAATATTACCATAATAATCAAAGCATAAAATCATGTATATATAGGTATCATATAATTAACTCCCTATTTCTCACCACAATTCAACTCATAGTCATTTACATCGTCACTTATATATATATACAACATGAATATTCACCAAGCATTTTACATCATGCATACATCCACAATTCCACAATCTTAACATTCACACGTAAGCATCTCTTCATGCACGCTTCATAAGTATTCAACAAACATCTCATCATTCACACATAAGCATCTCTTCATGCATATGTCATATATTAATGTGACTCAACAACTCAATGCAACTCATGCAATGCGGTACCGACTCTCGTTATCTTTTTTCGGTTTTTACATTAAACCGGGCCCACTCTTCTAGACCGATAACCCGTTATCTTTTTTCGGTTTTTACATTAAACCGGGTCCACTCTTCTAGACCGATAACCACAAAGGCCCGTCCTCTAAGCCTTCAAACCCACTCTTCTAGGTTTGGGACAAGCCACTAGTTTCCACGAAACTAACAGACATTGCCTCTTGACTAAATGATGCATGTACAATCAGCCACAACAAATGCACTTAAGACCGACATCTTAATCTCATGCATTCAAATAATTCATCTCTTCAAGAATTACATTATGATTGCACACACAACATATTCACATAACATTCATCGATGTATTCATAATTCAACACTATCACCACATTATCACTCACAATGCACACATATCCACGATATGTTCTCATGCATTCTTCACAGTTATCAAACAATGCACACATATCCACGATATGTTCTCATGCATTATTCACATTTAATCACATACATACAATATGCATTTACAACATCTATCAAGCAATGCACACATATCCATGACATGTTCTCATGCATTCTATTCATACCACCATATACCAACAATATACATTCACAATTCAATATCATCACCGCATTATCAACAATGCACACATATCCATGACATGTTCTCATGCATTCTCAAGTAATTCATCATACAAGAATTACATCATGCTTACACGCATAACACATTTACCACGCAATGTACATATATTCACGATATATTCTCACGCATTTTTCATACATAATCGCATCCAATCAATACAAACATCATATTTAGCAAGCAACGCATGCATATCCATCATTATGCTCTCATGCATTCTTCATGTATTTTAACATACAACCGCATATAAACAATATACATCCACAATACATTTTTGTATTATGTTTATTATTCATCTCATGCCATTTCATACAAGGTATACATGTCACAGTACCAATAATACAATTATAAGCTATGCACACATATATCCACAATGTTCTCATGCATACTTATTACCTAATTGTACACTACATCAAACCTTCACAAACTCATCAAATAATACGCACATAATCATTATCATGTTCTCGTGTATTTATAATCGATCTGATTAATACTTATACCACAAGTCTAGGATTCACGCCCAAAGGCTACCCACAACACATATCATCACCATGGATCACATACTTATTCATATCATAGAGGTATTAACCTATGTGAATCAATCAAACAATCACCACATGAGCAACACAGCAAAAGAAAAATGCTGTCACATTCGCCTTCATTCGCCTGGCGAACCCTCGCAGCGAACCTTCGCCTGGCCTTCGCCTGGCGAACTCTCTCAGCGAACACTCGCTAGGCTTCGCCTGGCGAGACTTCCCAGCGAGCCCAAGTCAGTAGCTACTGACTTCATTCGCCACCATTCGCCAGCACCTTCGTTGGGCGAACCTTCGCTATCCAACTTCGCTTGGCGAACTCGCCAGCGAAGTCCACTGGAACTTAAACTTAATTATTCGCCAGCATTCGCTGGGCTTCGCCTGGCGAGAGCCAGCGAACTTGCGCAGAACAGAACCACACTCTGTCCCTCCTTCACCATTCCACCATCCACCAACTCTTGAACATCCAAATCAGTACAAATAGCATCAATACATGTTACCCGACTATTCTACGGCGTTATTACTCAGTTCCAACCGATTAAATCATCAATCTACCGATTAATCCAACATTTGCCCTAATTGGAAAGTGATGAAAAACATCCACAAACCCAAACCCAACATACATAATAGCATACAATGATTAAATAGCAATGTTTCTCACCCTTACCTTGATTAATCGGAGCTTCGAAATTGGTTCTTGAAGATTCTCCAAGCTTTTTCCCTTTTTCCTCTTCATTTCTCCTCTTCTTCTTTCTTTCTCTTTTCTTTCTTTCTTTCTATCTTTCTCTTTCTCTCCAATCCCCTTTTATATCCTTTTATTTCTTTTCCTTTTTCCTTCCTCTCTATTATTTTCTTTCCATTCCATTTCTCTCTTCACAATTATCTCATTTTATCATTAATTGGAAAATATCTACTAAGCCCACCTTATTCCACTAAATAGAATAAATTAGTTAAATCCATTAACTCATATTAAATAAATCTCATAACTTATTTAAATCAGATAAACCACCTAAACCAATCCATTAGTACAATTAATCAGTTATCGAAAATTAGGCTGTTACACCATCCTTCTAACTAACAGCTTTGCAACATTTTTGATTAAAGATTATGTCATAACCATTGTTACTTAATTGACTTATCGACAATAGATTATGTTTTAATCCTTCTACAAGTAAAACATTAGATATAGAGGGAAGGTTACCATTGCCAATAGTACTAGAGCCAATTATCTTGCCCTTCTGATTCCCTCCAAATTTGACGTCTCCTCCAGATTTAAGCTCCAGGCTTTGGAACATAAACCTTTCTCCCATCATGTGACGTGAGTAGCCAGAGTCCAGGTACCATGATTGGCGTCTTGACTTTACTGCTAAATACATCTGCAACAGGTATTATCTTATCCTTAGGTACCCAGATCTTTTTGGGTCCTTTGGGTTAGTTGCCTTAAAAGTTTGTCTGAACTTCTGTCTTCTTACAACAGGTTTGTTCTGACTAACTTTCGGTTTAAACACAGGAACATTCTGATCAGAACATGTGTGTTTAATATCATTCAGATGACCAAACTTAAAATGAGAATATAAGGGAGTCTTCTTAATCATAAGTTTATCAACAGGTATTGGATTTAAATCCTTTCCAGAGGAAGATTCATATCCAATTCCTCTCCTGTTGTTTCTGCTAACTCCATAGATCATTGAAGCCATCTTGCTTCTATCTATGCTTTTAGCCAGAAACTTCTGAAAACTATAGTCATATTCTTCTAAAATATTTTTACATTTTGACTTAGTTTCAGATTCAGAGTCTTGTTGAGCTTTTTCAAAATTGTTTTTCATTTTCAAATTGTTTTCTTTGAGCTCAGCAACTTCTGACTTTAACAGACTATTCTCAGATTTAAGATTGCATTTAAGCTTCTTGCATTTGAGCTTAATCTGGTTATAATTTTTCAGGACTTCTGATAAAACATTAATAAGTTCTTCCCTAGAGAGATAAGAAAGTACCTCTTCTGAGTCAGATTCAGAATCAGATTTAGATCCAGATGTTCCTTCATCCTGATCTTCCACGCCAACCATCAGTGCCGTGTTGGCACATTCTTCTTCTAACTCTAATGAAGATTCAGATGCATCTGAATCATCCCATGTAGCCATCAGAACTTTCTTTTTATGCTCAGGCTTCCTTCTTGGCTTTTCCTTTTGAAGCTTTGGGCATTCATTCTTGTAGTGCCCAGTTTCCTTGCATTCATAGCAAACAACCTCTTTCTTTCCAGATCTGGCTTCTTGAAGTTCTTGAACTTCCTCTGTTTATGCTTCCAGAGTTTGTTGATCCTTCTGGACAGTAGGGACAGTTCATCTTCTTCTTCTTCAGAAGACTCTTCAGAACTTTCTTCTAACACCTGCAACGCTTTAACAGATTTGTTAGACTTTAAAGCAATTGACTTACCTTTCTTTTGAGGCTCGTCTTCTTCAAGTTCAATCTCATGGCTCCTCAGAGAGCTGATCAGTTCCTCCAATGTGATCTTGTTCAGATCCTTAACTAGCTTCAGAGCAGTGACCATTGGTCTCCATCTAATGGGCAAACTTCTGATGATCTTCTTAACATGATCAGCAGTGGAGTAGCCTTTGTCCAGCACTTTTAATCCAGCTGTGAGGATCTGGAATCTAGAGAGCATAGCTTCTATAGATTCAGATTCTTCCATTTTAAAGGCTTCATATTTCTGGATCAGCACCAGAGCCTTAGTCTCTTTAACTTGTGAGTTCCCTTCATGAGTCATCTTCAAAGACTCAAACAAATTAAATGATGTTTCTCTGTTGGTAATCTTCTCATACTCAATATGAGATATAACATTTAATAAGATTGTTCTTGCTTTGTGATGATTTCTGAACTCCTTCTTCTGAGCTTCAGTCATAGATTTTCTATCAATTTTCTTGCCATCCCCATCAGTGGGGTGAACATAACCATCAATGACTAAGTCCCAAAGATCATCATCATATCCAAGGAAGAAACTCTCTATTCTGTCCTTCCAATAGTCAAACTTCTCCCCATCAAACATAGGAGGTTTTGTGCTGATTCTATCCCTTTCTTCATATCTGTTGTTGTTGGATGTTGAAGCTTCAACCATAATATCAACCAAGAAATATATCATATCAAGAGTTTTCTCAACTGGATCTTTTCTGTTCATGGTGAAGTGATAGCACACACAGAACTGGAGCTCTGATGACAACTGAAGGTGAGAAAACACTTAGAAGGAGGGGGGGGGGGGGTTGAATAAGGGTTTAGAAAATATTATGGCAATAAAAACACAATGATTTTTATCCTGGTTCGTTGAACTCAACTAATCCAGTCCACCCTATCAAGAGGGATTTGCCTTTCTCCATAAGGACTTAATCCACTATAATCAAACAGATTACAATGTAAACCACTAAGAACAACTGTCTTAGTCTTCTCAAGAACTACTGACCACAACTTTGTCTTCTTAAGGAACTTTTTACAATCAAATCTAAACTAAACAAGTGTTTAAATGCTTATAAGAAAAGCTATATCACAACTGTGATTTATACACTTAAGTTTAAGAGCGAATGAAACTATTCAACAAAGAAATATAATTTGTATGAGAGCTTTGAGAGAGTTTTCAATAGTTTTGTCAATTTTCGTCAACTAAAGAAAGTTGTTGAAGGCTTGCTTATATAGACATAGAAGTCTAAGACATTGCAAGCTTGAAGACTGTGTACTGCAAAGTAGCTGTAGCCTTTTGTCTTCACATCACTTGACCTTTCCTAGAAGTAGAACGTTTAGAGAAATCCTTTTTGTCTGAGTTCTTGTGTCTAGCATGAAAGAGGAAAGAGTCGTTTGGCATAACCAACGAAAATAACTTTGAATAATCTTCTTCAACAAGTTTCTATTTCACAACAATCAACATCAGAGCCTTGAGTGGTCAGAGTCTTGATGTCATCAGAGTTTGCTGTATTAGAGTGTTGCAGCAAGTGTACTTTAGCGTGAAATTAATCAGAGCAGAGTTTGGAGATCATATCCTCAGTACTTGCAGCGAACAGTACTATCAGAGTCTTCTGAAAAAGAGTGCTTGAAACTCTTCATACAAAGTCTTCAGTCCATGCTTCAGATGCTTCTGTAGCTTCTGCTTCAGAGTCTTCTGTAGGCAGCGCTCAGAGTCTTCTGTAGGCAGCACTCAGAGTCTTCTAACGAGACGCTTCTGACGCTCAGAGCCTTGCGTAGTTCAACGTTCAGATCCATTTTTGCTTTCAGAAGAATATTAAATTTAATATCTGCAGCAAAAATACTTGAACAAATTTAGAGTATATAATTTCTTAATACAAAATTTCATTAGTGTTATCATCAAAACATAGAGATATAACTAAGAACCAATCTGTGTTCTAACAGTGTGAACCAGGTTGAATCAGCCGAGTTTGATTGATGAGAAGAGATTGGCAGCCATTGCTCATGGCCGGTTGTACCAGATGTCGCTACCGCGAAAATAAGGTGCCGACAAAACAGAAGAGTCGCCACCTTTCGTTATTTATCCCACAGAAAGGGAAAGGAAATGATCGGAAAAACCTAACGAAAAGGTATAAGACAAGGTCATTGCAACCATGTATGGGTTCGGGAGTCGGTTACGCAAGGGGAAGGTATTAGCACCCCTCACGTCCATCGTATTCGATGGGATCCATGCTTGTTGTGTTTATCTACGGGTGAAAAACAATCTAGCTACGGCTTCTAAGGTTAAACGGAAAGAACTGACTCGATAGAGCATCGCGCTCTATGCCTACGTATTCCCTCGTGCAATGGGAAAGTCAGAGTCAACATAGTTTGGGAAACTACGGGGGGATTCGCTCGCCGAGATATTGCATCTCGTGCTTACATACTTTCACACGGCGTGAAAGATCAGAGCAAACGTAGTTCGGGATAACTACGGGTAACCGGGGTGTTCTCGATCACACAGGGGTGAGAGAAAGGATTGACGATACTAGTGTAGGCATTCTAGCAGTTAGGTGTATGATGCTCGACCATTGGAGACTTAGGCGTTACCTGTTTGCGGTAGAACGGACGTAGTATGTCGGGGTTTAAAGGTATGGAGAATCTACGGGAACTAGAACTATGGTCTGGTCTCGATTGCGCTAGGGCAAGAGAAAGGGATGATTAGTCGTCAGCGGGAAAGTCTCGATCACACGACAGCGAGAGAATGGAGAAGTTAGTTGTTAGTGTGCTCGCTAGGATATCGCATCCTATGCCTACATATTCTCGTTTGGTACGAGAAATCAGAGCAGCTGTAGTTCGGCCAACTACAGGAAAGGGGGAAAAAGGGAAAAGGGAGCTCGCTAGGATCATCGCAATCATATGCCTACGTACTCTCGTCTGGTACGAGAGATCAGAGCAAACGTAGTTCGGCGAACTCGGAAAACGAGTCTCGATTGCACAGGGGCAAGAAAATGGGTCTCAATCGCCTGAATGCGAGAGAAAAGGGTTTCGATCGCGCGGGGGCAAGAACAAAGAGGAAGCAGGCTTAATGCCTAAACGGGAAGGAACTCGGGACACACACGCGAGAGCCTAAGGCGTAGGAGCGAGTGCGTCGTATATCACCCAAAGGGTGCTACACTAAACACTCTAGACGATTGAGAGGAAACCCCTCAACTGCCATTTCCTACGTATCTAACGCTGCAGCTCACAACACTTGACGGTTGCACGAAGACTTGAATAAGAAAGATGTTATGGAACGAAGCGGCTCCGTTGGCCCTCGACACTATGCGCAAGCTCCATTCCAATCTTCTCCTCTCTGGATCCTTGATGATGACGTTCCGAATTAGAACCAATGTAACGCTAAACCGTCATGATTTGACTTATACGATAAATCAAACTCTAAGAGGTAGCGTGTTGATATCTGTGTCAAAGACAAGATAGAGAAATGATATCGAAAATTATTCTCCAATTGAATCATGTCACACGGCCAGCACCGAATAAAATCATAGTAAAATTAGGTAGCAGAGAAATGAGGAGAGAAATCCAATAACAAATGGAAATAATTCTACCCCTAAAAATAGGCAATCAACTCCTAATAGAAAACTCTAAAGAAATATAAAGGGAATTGCATATAAGAAAATAACATGAAAATTCTATCCTATGCATAATATTCTATAATATCCTAAAAGAAAATGCTAATAGAATATAAACTCTAGAATATAAAATCTATACAAAAAATAGTGCAATATTCTAAACTATAATTCCTAAGAAGAAAAATAGTACTTAAAAAATAGAATATAAATTCTATACTAAAAATATGTAATAATATTCTAAAGGAAAAAATAAAACTATAGTCCCTAAAAGAAAATAGAAAATAAAACTACAATCTATTACAAACAAATGTCCAATACAAAAGCAACAATTAAAAGAAAATAAAGGGAAGGGGGTACATCAGCGGAACAGGGGTGTACAACCTGAAAAAAAACAATTGGGCTTGAGCCCACAATACATCAGCCAGAAAACAAAAAAAAAACAAGGGAACGGGGGCGCAAATAGAAAACGGAGTGGTATAGTCAATAATTCGTTGGGAGCTGGGTCCAGCCCAGCAAAAAGAAACCATCCGCCAAAAAAAAAAAGAAAAAACAAAGGACGGGGGGTGTAATGGTGAAACGCAGGTGCAGTCCAAAAATTGATTGGGCTTAGCCCATTAGCCAAACCAGTCCACGACCTTTCCCCTTCCCCCTTCGTTTGGCCAGAAAACCCTAGACTACTTTCTCCTTCCACCTTCACCAGCCGCCGCCACCTGTTCCTCAATCCCTCCGTCTCAACCTTGAATCTCCTCACTTCTCCTTCTTGTTCAGCAATTGGTTGATCGAAGCTTCATGAAAATGCGTTGAAGATAAGAATACCTTGTTCGAAGGATCGATGAATGCTCTTGCAGATTTCAGTGAAGATTACTAGAAATATGATGAAGCTGGACGAATGTTCTTGATGATTTGCTGGAGAAAACATTGATGGTAGAGTTTGCATGTAGACGTGTCCCGATCTGGGGATTCTTGAAGATATGGAGGTTTAAATATTCGAAAAAAAATCTGGAAAAAATGTGAACGGACTTGCAATGAACTTGATGAACTCGGAGGAAGATCTTTGAAGATCTCAATGAATCTATGATGAATCTGAGAAACGTGATGAAGATCGTTAGAACTTGGTGGAAGATGGATGCATCTTGATGAAGATCTGAAGAAGTTTGCTGGAAATCTGGAAGGATTGATGAACGGTTGAATCTTGATGAAGATCCTCGCCGGAAAAAGTCGTTGAAGGTTTAGATGAAGTTGTCTAGACGATGAAGGTTTGACGAAGGTGGTTGAAGATTGTTGAACGGTTTCTGGAAAACTGGAAAAATCTTCAAGGAGATGATGAACATCGCTTGGAGATGGTGAAGTTCTCTGATGAACGTTCTTGATGGATCTGGAAATACTGATGAGGATGAACGCGTTTGAAGCAGTTTTGTTGTTGATCTTCATGAAAACGAAGAGATCTAGGACACGAATTGCAGTTCCGGAAGTTGCTGGTTGAACGTTCTTGATGAACGGATTAGGAAGTTTCTGGAAATCTGGACGGAGATGGTTGAATCTTCATGAAATCTGGAAATGAGGTGAAGAACACGAAGAACACGGTGGAGGTTCTATTGATTTCTAGAAAAATAATTGTACGGAGAAGATGAAGATTGAGGGAAACTGGAAAAAACGATGAAGATCATATGAATTTTCCGGTGACGATTACTGATTCCGGCGACAGTTACAGTGTGGATTTGGCCGCGTGATTTGGCCGGCGAACGCCTCCGACGTGTTTGCATGCGGAACGTGAGGAAGTGACAACTCAAGGGGTGTCGTGGCAAGCATGCAAAAAGGGAGAGTGAGTTGTGGGACAAGTGGCATCGTGAGGTGGCAGGGAGAGAGAGAGAGACATGAGCCCCCTCTTATAGTGACATGTGGCAATGGATTTGGACTATGGGCTTGATTGGTGGACATCTGGCCCACGAAAATGGATTAAACAATGATTAAAACCTGATTCCAATTAATTCACTCAATTATTGACTAAGACTGAAATTAATGGCGCTTAATACTAATTAATATCAATGGATTAGAACATGACTAAACATTAAAAGTTGGCTAATTAACCTATTACACCTAATCAAAGCTAATTAATACCCTAATTAAAATACTTAAAATCCAATTAATCTCTAAGAATTAATTCTAAAAAGAAATTAAATCTATTAAATTTTAAAAAGAATTAAACTAATCTAAAAAAGAATTAAATCTATTAATAAAAACCTATTAATTTCTAAACAACTCAATTAATATCTAAAAAAGAATTAAATCTATCAATCTCTAAACAAATCAATTAATATCTAAAAAAGAATTAAACCTATCAATCTCTAAACAAATCAATTAATATCTAGAAAAGAATTAAATCTATCAATTTCTAAACAAATTAAATCTAAAAAAGAATTTAAAAATCTATTAAAAATAGAAAAAACTATTAATACCTAATAATATCTAAAAATTATTCTAGAAAAACAATTAACCTATTTAAAATCTATTTTCTAAAGTTAAAAATTAAGGAAAACATCTAGAAAATGCAATGAAAATCAATTAAATTGATTAAAAAAAGATGCGAGAATATAGCGAAATAAACGGTAAAAACCGGACACCGAAATATCCTCAAAAACAACAGTGAAAACTGAAAACACCGGGAAGAGCAGAGATTCCACCACAAAACCTGCTTATTCGAACTGGTATGAAATGCCTGAAACGCCAGGAGAAGGCTGTAATCCCTATAAAGTCAATCTGACCGAAAAAATACAATGTATGCGGTATGCAAATGCAAATGCAAAAATGAGTCAAAACATAAGCCAAATACAAGAATTGGTTGGTCAAATTTTGGGGTGCAACACCAGAGTAGGATGAAGAAAGCCTTTGATTAGAAAGTGCGTCTTCGGTGCTTCTAGATGGGTGATTTGGTGTTGAAAAGGATCCTTCCTCCTCAGACAGATCACATGGGAAAATGGACTCCTAACTACGAAGGTCCGTATGTGGTAAGAAAGGTTTTCTCTGGCGGAGCCTTATTGCTATCTACTATGGATGGTGAAGATTTTTTGTCCCCTACGAACGCAGACGTGGTTAAAAAATATTTTGCTTAAAAGAGACCCGTTGGACACAAAAAGAAAAGTCCAGGCAAAAATGAGGCATACCGGCGAACCATAAAAAAGAAAAAGGTTCGCCTAAAAATTAGGGATAAGAGAAAAAGAATGAACCTGCAAGGTTGAAAACCTGAAAAGGGAAACTTTGGCAAAAATGGGTATCCCGGTGGATTGAAAACCCGAAAGGGCGATCCAGGCAAAAGTTAGGGATATAAAAAGAAAATGATCATGGTCCGCGTTCGATCTGTAAGCTTGTGAGCAGTTATCCCGAAGGAAAGGAATCAGTCCAGTCAGTCTTGTCAGAAGACGAAACAAGGGGAACGTCAAAGACATACAGGTCATAGCCGAATCGACAAATGGTGGTTGTCTGTTTCTACATTGCCGACATTTCTATTGTATTTGTTTTCTTGTTTTGAGCAATTACCTCTTTTCAGGAATTGCATCTGAAACTTAATTTACCTATTTACAGGCCTTTCATCAATAAAGTATTCACTTCAGCCAAATAGCTTTCTTTTCTTGTCCATTTTACTGTTTTGTTTGCGAAATGTCTGTTATTTTGGTAAACATTGCAGGTAAAAGCAAGAGGTTGTACAGAGCATAACGAAAGCGCTGACTTTGCTTGACCAACAAGTATCATGGATGGTAACTGAGGTAACTATTTCGCATGTAAAGCATTTCTGGTGTTTTTCTTTGTTGCAGGTCAACAGGGTTATCACAGCCGGGTGAGATTCTCTTATTTTCAGCAGTTCAAGTCGCAACAAGTAGCAGTTATTGTCAGCCAGGGTATTCTCAGCAGGTTAAGTGTGATACTTCCGACAGAATGGACTTGTTCCCCACAGGTAAATGCAGTCAGGCATGAACAACGAGGAAGTTTGCTTCCCATAGCAGAGATTTCGCTTCCCCGGTGAAGTGGTCATCTTATCCCCGGAAGAGCTGTGTCCTCTTCCCGGCAGAGTTTGATTATCAGGTTTGAGATGTTATATCTTCAGCAGAACAAAGCTTTGTCTTCGTGAGAATGTGAGTCCCTGACAGGGTGAGTTTGTTCTTAGTGAATCAGGATAGAAATGTTTCCCTCAGCGGTAGGGTGGTTTATGAACCAGTTTTCTTCTCCAATGGAGGCAACGTCGGTGACGCCCTTTCCCCACGGAGTTGATATGCAGGATATTCTCCAACAAAGTACAGTGCTGATTCCCTCGACAGAGTAAGTGGTAGAACAGGAGTATGGGATTTCCCCAGTAGATTCAAATTCCCCGTAGGGTAGGAGTATCTGATATTCCTTGGCAAGGCAGGTTGATATTTGATGTAATCCCAAGCAGAGTGGATTACTCCCCGAGCAGGATAGAGTTTTCAGGAATGCCGTTCAGGGATGGTTTCTTGAGCAGGATAAAGTCAATCTTCCGTGGTCGATTGTTTTCCCCCGCAGAGGCGATTTCCTCAGCAGAAGGGGTTTGATTTAAGCATCGAATTACTTGTGTCCCCACAGAGTTATTCAAGTCCCCAGAAGATTTGATCCCCAGTGGTGTGGATTTCTCTTCCCGGCGTGGTTTGTTTCTCTCTCCCCGGCGGAGTCTGGGTCTTTTCTCCCTAGCATTTATTTTGCTAGGTTGGTTCTGTTGCATTTGCATTTTTGCATTAGCATCCTCCCAAATGTGTAGCATTTCCATTTCGTATGGAGCATTACGCCATTTTCAAACATAAGCATCTGAAGTATAAGCCAGGTTTGGTGTTTTGGGACTGGATATTCTTTTCAGTATAGATTTGTTTGAATCAAGGGGCTTTCGTGTTGTCCGTGTCAGGATAGATTTTGTGGGTTGGTTATTTTATCAAATTCTTCCTAGCTGAGTCGTTTGGGTGAACGTTTTCGCTTTTATCAGGTGAGTCGCTTGCGAGTGTTGTCTTCCCTGGTCAAGTTTGTGGTTCTTTCCCAACAAAGTGGTTCCGACTTTTGGTTAGTCATCGTTGTTTATTTCAATTTTTGGTTGATGACCCAGTGGCGTTTGAATGTTATTCCAACTTTTGGTGGTTATTCTTTATTTCTCTCTGCAGAGTCGAGGATTCCAACTTTTGGTCGGTACCCTCTGACGTAGTTCAGATGGTTGTATTTGGTGTTCCTACTTTTGGTTGGCCTAGAAGGTGATCCCAACTGTTGGTTGGTAATCTTTGACTTCCCCAAGCGGAGTCTCAATTCCAATTTTTGGTTGGCAATCTTTGTTGTTCTAACTCTTGGTTAGTAGATGTTGTTCTAACTCTTGGTTAGTAGCCATTGTTCTAACTCTTGGTTAGTGGCCTTTTATTTCAACTCTTGGTTGGTAATTTGGGATGATCATCCCAACTTTTGGTTGGCAATCTTTTGTGGTGGAGTCAGCTTCGTTTAGCGTCCCCCAGCTATTCTAACTCTTGGTTAGTAGCTTTTGATTAATGAGGATTTTTCCCCAGCAATCCTAACTCTTGGTTAGTAGCTTGTGTTCTGACCTTTGATCAATGGTGTTCCATGGTGATTCTAACTATTGGTTAGTACCTTGGTTTCCCAACTTTTGGTTGGATGTTTTCCCCTGCGGTTGTCCCAACTTTTGGTTGGTATTCCCCTATTTCTCCAGTAGGGCCGGTCTGGAATGTCTATTGTTGTTCCAACTTTTGGTTGGTAGTCTCCCTTATTCCTCCATGGAGTCGTTATCTCAACTTTTTGTTGATGAGGAGATTTGGCGTTTTCCAACTTTTGGTTGGTGGTTATGGTTTCTCGAGTAGGGTCAGTCGTGGATGTCGGTTCGTTTTCCAACTCTTGGTTGGTAGTTTTGGATTCTCCAGTGAGGTCGCCATATACGATGTGGTCGATTTGTTGATGTTTTTCTAACTCTTGGTTGATAACCTTGGTTCTCTGGTTGTTGATTCTGACTTTTGGTCAGTATGCCTCAGCGAAGTCGTCTCGCCATGTAGATTGCGGTTAGTATGGATTCCGACTCTTGGTTGGTAGGGGTGGTTTTGTCCCTAGAGAGTAACCCTCATCCCATCTTGTGGATGGTGCTGCTATATTGTTGTCTTGTGATGGATGTTGACTCCCCAGCGAAGTCGTCTCGCCATGGAAGTTTCGGTTAGTGTAGTCACTATCCCGACTCTTGGTTGGTAGTGTTTGGGTTTTTATCCCATCTCTTGGATGGAATTCTTTGATTGCATTCTTATGGTAGATGCTTGTTCTCCATAGAGTCGTCTGATTTAGTCTACTCTTTCCCCGATGAAGTCTCCACAAAGCTGTTTGGCTATTCTTTTGTTCCTCAGCAGGGTTTGTTCCAACTCTTGGTTGGTATTCCGAGTTCGCTATTCCGAATCTTGGTTGGTATCTGTTGTCGGTTTAGTCCCAATTCTTGGTTGGTATCTGTTGGTCTTTGTTCCGACTCTTGGTTGGTATCCTCCGGGCATTTTCCCGACTTTTGGTTGGTATCTTTTGGATGAATTTTAGATTATATTGGATGGTTATCTCCAACGCGTCGTTTTCCGACTCTTGGTTGGTAGTCGCTGTTTTGCATTCCCGCAGGGTGGAAATTTCCGGGTTCTTTTGTATTCAATCACCTTATACCTTGAATGTTTGAAAGCGGATGCTTTTCCTCCCTTTAGGTCCAAGTTGTTTGAATAGGGGCAGCTGTAGCACCCCAAAATTTTCTTTTCATTTTAACCGTAACTGGATTTTGTTTCTTTGCATTTAGCATTTTGCATTGCATAGCATTCACTCTCGAGGCATGGGATTAAGGCGTTCCTGTGACTCAGTTGCATCTCGGAGCAGCGACTGAACAACAAACAACAACTGAACAGCGAGCATCAGAGGATCGGGCATTTATTTTGTCCAGCGGTCAGGCGACCGGTTTTATTTTGCAGGTTAATTTCAGATCAGGATCAGCACTCAGGCTCATAACAAGCACTTTCACAATGATAACGTTCAAAAATGAGGTTCAGCAGCTAAACAGAGCTCCAGACAGTTGAAACAGGGCAAATGGACAGGTTTCCCACCAAAAGGCGCCAAAATTCAAATTTTGAAGGTGTTAATCAGTTAACCTATATGGTTAATCAATTAACCAAAGGAAAAGTAGCCCATATTGGAAGTTTAAAAAGTGTTAACCGGTTAACGCATATGGTTAACCGGTTAACCATAACAGATTTTGCCCTGTACATGATTTTGCAAGCCAATTGCACTTGGGGTCCAATTTTGATCACCTTGGAATTCAAATTTTCATTTGGGAAGGATCTAGAACACCTTTAAATTTCCCTCCAAAATCCCATTCCACATTCCAAGCCTTGATTTCCAATCCAAATTCCAATCCTTGCTTTGGATCCTAAACCTAAGTCATATTTAAGTGATCCACTCCAAACCTCACCATCCAATTTTCATTTCTCACATCCATTTTCAGAATTGATCAGAATTCTCTCTCAAATTCTCCATTTCCAAAAAATCACTCAAAGCTCTTTTTCCTTGGAACTATTGATTCTTCATTCGAATCAATGAATTCTTGAGCATAATCCTCTATTTACCATCACCATTGAATCAATTCTCATCTTCAATTTTCGTGCAAGCTTGGATCTGAATCTGGAGTGGGATCTAGAAGTGATTATTTGAAGCTTTTTGACTCAAATTTGGTGGATCTTCATTCATACAACAACAATTATTGTGGATCTTGAAGTTTTCCAGATTTCTAGCATTTGATCTACTCAAATTCAGTTGATCAACATTTACCGAAGCAAATCTCCACTTTGAAGGTTGGAATTCTCGATCTGATTTAATTTTTGAGCTTATCATGTTAATCTTCATATTCGATTGAATTTTGTTGATTTCGATCCGTTCGATTTGTTTTATGTCTATGTAATTGTGTATCTATGCTGTTGGATCTCTGTTTTTTGTTGTTAAATTCGTGCTTATTTGATAAGGTGATCTGTTGGAACTTTGGATAAGCTGTTCTGTTGCTAGAAGTGATTTTCTGCTGCTGTTTTTAGCTTCTGGTGCAGTGTTAATCGGTTAACCTATATGGTTAACCGGTTAACCAATTCAAATTTTCAAAATTTTTTCAAACGTTAACAGTGTTAATCGGTTAACGCATATGGTTAACTGATTAACCTATTCAAAACTTCAGTTTTTCTTCAAACTTTTAAGGTGTTAACCAATTAACCCCAGGGGTTAACCGATTAACACTGTGCCAGAATGCCATATTTGCTGTTTTGCTTGCATGTTCGCATACCGGTTCGATTCGAATCATCATAGATCAGTGTGATGCATTAGGATTGAATTGTTTTGAATAATTGTTACTGTTTGTGGTTGATTAATCATGATTTTGTTGCCATGTATGTTCATTCTCTATTTGTTTGCATGCTTGAGTATGTGGTTTGAATCGAGTTTTCGTTTGCATGTTCATTTGCTTTCATCTCTTGTTTTTCCCACATGTTTGCATCATTCTTGCATCGCTGTTGAGGTCGAGACGCGCTTGTGGTGGCTGCTGCCCCACACATTTTTCCTCCCTCCCACCATTCTAATTGTGCATTTTTCATGTTTGCATTTTTCTACTTGTGATTGGTTCTTCCTTTGTTCTTCTTGTGCTTTTTGCCATGATCCCCATAGGATTCCTAGTCCCTCCATTTAGGATGGGAGTAGGAGAGACATTAGGTGTTTAATCCAAGTATGCTAACATTAGGGTAGATGTTTCCCCTTTTCAATCCGAACTTTAGGATCACTTTGCATGACAACGTTAGGGCCGAGTTCCCCTTAGACCTTCCGTGCGTTTTCTCTTCTCATCTCAAAATCATGTTAACTCATTTAATAAAGGCGATAAACGTTGCGCGTTACGAGCCTTAAGCTACATGGGGAATGATGAGTGAGAGGTCTCCTCTCGCTTATCTAGAGTGTTTAGTATGCGTCCCGTTTGGGGGCGATATACGACGCATTCGCCTCCGTGTCATAGTCTTTAGTGCAACGTGAATCACAAACCGAATTAATTCACTTCACTAAAAAACACAAAACAAACTTCAAACTTTTTCCTTCGGGATTAATCGAAACCTTTTTCAGAAAAGAGTGTTGTTAAGCTTCGGTTCTACCGCAAACAGGCATATTCCCTAACTGCTGGAACGAATGTTTAACTCTACTCGATTAAAACACTTAATCAACTCGTGGTTTCGTGTCAGACTGAACTATGTTTGCTCTGATCTTTCATACCAGATGAAAGTACGTAGGCACAAGACGCGATGTCTTGGCGAGCAACCCTTCCCCCTTTCTCCCGTAGTTAGTCGAACTACTTTGACTCTGACTTTCCCATTGCATGAGGGAATACGTAGGCACAGAGCGGCGATGCTCTGCCGAGTCTCTTTCTTTTCTTTTTGTCCCGCAAGCCTGTAGCGTAGATAGTTTAAACACACCCTTAGGTAGACAACAAGCGTGGATCCCGTCGAGTACGACGGACGTGAGGGGTGCTAATACCTTCCCCTTGCGTAACCGACTCCTGAATCCATGACATGGTTGCGATGACCTCGTCTTTTCCCTTTTCGTCAGGTTTTTCTGATCGTTTCCTTTCCCTCTCTTTGGGATAAATAACGAAAGGTGGCGACTCTTCTGTTTTCCGCTGGGTGTTTTTCGCAGTTGCGACAGTTACCGAATTCCGGAGAGAATCATTACTGATAATGGTTCAAATTTGAATAACAAGATGATGAAGGAACTTTGCCAGAGTTTCAAGATTGAGCATCACAACTCTTTTCCATATCGTCCAAAGATGAATGGTGTTGTTGAGGCTGCTAACAAGAATATCAAGAAGATTATGCAGAAGATGGTTGTTACCTATAAAAATTGGCACGATTTGTTGCCCTTTTCTCTTCATGGTTATCGTACTTCAGTGCGTACGTCAACCGGGGCAACTCCTTTCTCACTGGTGTATTGTACGGAAGCAGTCCTACCATTAGAAGTTGAGATTCCTTCTTTGAGGGTATTGTCTGATGTGAAGTTTGACGAAGCTAAATGGGTGCAGACCAGGTTGAATCAGCTGAGTCTAATTGACGAGAAGAGATTGGCGGCCATTTCTCATGGCCAGTTGAACCAGAGTAGGATGAAGAAAGCCTTTGATCAGAAAGTGTGTCCACGGTGCTTCGAGACAGGTGATTTGGTGTTGAAAAGGATCCTTCCTCCTCAGACAGATTACAGGAGCAAATGGACTCCCAACTATGAAGGTCCATATGTGGTAAGAAATGTTTTCTCTAGAGGAGCCCTATTACTATCTACCATGGATGGTGAATATTTTTTATCCCCTATGAACGCAGATGTGGTTAAAAAATACTTTGCTTAAAAGAGACCCGCTAGACAGAAAAAGAAAAGTCCAGGCAAAAATGAGGCATCCCGGCAAACCATAAAAACAATAGGTTCGGGAAAAAATTAGGGATAAAAGAAAAGAATAAACCCGCAAAGTTGAAAACCTGAAAAGGCGACTTTGGCAAAAATGGGTATCATGGTGGATTGAAAACCTGACAGGGCGATCCAGGAAAAAGTTAGGGATTTAAAAGAAAACGACTGCGATCTGCGTTCGATCTGTGAGCTTATCTGATACACGGTTATCCCGAAGGAAAGGAATCAGTCCCATCAGTCTTTTCAGAGGACGAAACATGGGGAACATCAAAGACATATAGGTCATAGCTGAATCGACACATGGTGGTTGTCTGTTTCCACATTGCCAACATTTGTATATATTCTTTTTGCTTTTTGGGCAACTACCTCTTTTCAGGAGTTGCACCCGAATTGTAATTTTCCTATTTACAAGCCTTTCATCAATAAAGAATTCACTTCAGTCCAAGAGCTTTTCATTTCTTGTTTTTACTTTTATTGTTTTGTTTACAAAAATGTCCGATATTTTTTCATTACAAGTGAAAACATGAGGCTTTGCAGAGCATAGTGAAAGCAATGGATTTGCTTGAATGATAAGTGTCATGAATGGTAACCAAGGTAACCATTTCACACATGAGGCATCCTATTGTTTCTTGTTGGTTGTAGGATAACATGATCCTCTCCCCAATAGGGCTTTTCTCCCTGATGGTGAAGTTATAACAGTAACGCATGGTGAATCATTCCTCCCCTAGCGGGAGTGCAGAGTTGTATTTCCCAGCCGAAGTGGTTCGTACTATCCAGCAAGTTTTCGAAGGGTGACTATTTCAAATAGAATGCAGTTAGGCATTTTGTTCAACAAAGATTTTTGTTTCCCCATAACAGAGATTTTGTCTTCCTCGCAAAATCCTGTTATCAAATCAGAAGTGCTGTCACCAGCAGAGTTGTAGCGTATCTCTAGCAGAGCAGAGTTTTTGTCTACCCACAAAGGTTAATCCCCAGCAGGGTGGATTTATGCTCAACATATTCAGCAGAGTAAGGTTGAAGGATATTCCCTCAGTAGTAGGGTGGATTTCAATTCAGTGTTACTCTCCAGCAGAGGCAACGTCCTTGACGTCCTTCCCCAACGGAGTCGACGCTCTAGTGTCTCTCCCCGACAAGATCAGTATTCATGAATTTCTTCCCCGAGCAGAGGTTAGTATTGATTCCCTCGACAGGTACATCAACGATAGGTTGGTATCTCCAACAAAGTCCAACGATCATTGGCATTTTTCAGGATCAGTTTTCGGGACGAGCTCCCAACATATGGTATTTTCATTTTCCTCAGGGCAGTTGTTTAAGCAGAGCTTGTTTATTCCCCAGTAGAGTGGAGTTCTCAGTAGAAGTCTTTGATATCCCCAGCAGGGCAGATTGCTTTTTTTTATATATCCCCAGCAGGGTGGATTTTTACTCGTATGTCCCCAGCAGGGCGGATTTTTTATTCCTGTATCCCAAGCAGAGTTGAACCTTCAGCAAGAGCTTGTTGTCCTCACCAGGTTGGATTTTTCAATGCTATTCTTGATTCCCCACTGAGTGGAGTTTTGGGCGTATTTCCTAGCAGGGTTTTAGTTTTTCAAGGAGAGACATCCAGGGCGTATTCCCCAGCAGGGTTGGTTTGCTGGTCTTTTCAACATTTCCCCGGGTTGTGTTCCTTTGCATTTGCATAACATCCTCCTAAATGTTCCATTTCGTATGGAGCATTAAGTTATTTTCAAACATATGCATCTGAAACATAAGCCAGGTTTGATTCCTTTGGTGCCAGTTGTCTCTTCGGCAGACGTTGTTTTTATTCGGGAGATTTTCATGTTATCCTCGTCAGAGTGGATCTTTTGGTTGATCATTTTATTGGACTCTCCCCAGCAGAGTTGTTTGTTTAACATCTTCTTTTCCCAACTGAGTCGTTTGTTTAAACGTTCTCTTCCCTCAACAGAGTTGTTTGTTTAACTTCTCTTTCTTCAGCCGAGTCATTTGTTTAAATGTCATTTTCCTCGGCAGAGTTGTTTGTTTAAACCTCTCTTTCCCCGTCGAAGATATCTTTTGCAAGTTATGAGTCAGTTGATTCTGTTGCCTGCCTATTCTGGGTGTTTCATTCTAACTCTTGGTTGGTAATCCCCAGTTTAGTCCGAAGTCTTGTGATTGTTATTCCAACTTTTGGATGGTAATCCTTGAGTGTGTTATCCCAACTCTTGGTTGGTAGCCTTTGGTTCCCCCCTGCAGCGTCGCTATTCCAACTTTTGGTTGGTATTCTTCATTTTCTTGAGGCGTTATTCCAACTCTTGGTTGGTAGTCTTTTCTCCATTCCAACTTTTGGTTGGTAATCCGTGACTTGTTGGACGTCATTTCAACTTTTGGTGGGTAATCCTCAGCTGAGTCCAAAGCTTTATCGACGGTATTCTGAGTTTTAGTTGGTAGTCTACCTTTCTTGGATGTCATTCCAACTTTTGGTTGGTAGTCTGCCTTTCCTGGATGTCATTCCAACTTTTGGTTGGTAACCCTTTGGTGGTGGGATGTTTATCCCAACTTTTGGTTGGTAGTCCTCTTCTATTCCCCGGCGGAGTCGTTATCCCAACTTTTTATTTGTAATTTATTGGATGTTATTCCAACTTTTGGTTGGTGAGGTTTTATTGATGTTATTCCGACTTTTGGTCGGTAATCTTCAATTTGTGGGAGCTATCCTAAATTTTGGTTGGTAACCTTTGCTTCGATCCCGACTTTTGGTTGGTAATCCATCAGTAAGGTCTTTTGCCCCGGCAGATTTGTTGTTCCAACTTTTGGTTGGTAGTTTTCATCTCTTGATTATGATCCCAAATTTTTGTTGGTAGCCTTTGTTTGATTCCAACTTTTGGTTGGTAGTCCTTGGTTTCCCTTGTGGAGTCTGCTTTTCCAACTTTTGGTTGGTAGTCTTTGCCTGATTCCAACTCTTGGTTGGTAATCCCCCAGCTTAGTCTTCTTGTTGATGTTATTCCAACTCTTGGTTGGTAATCTTTGTTTCCTGTTTGGTAGTCTTTGTTTTGGGTTGATGGTTCCAATTTTTGATTGGTAGTCTTCTTTTGTTGGTTCAACTATTAGGGTTGGTACTTTTCTCCCGCAGAGTTTGCCTTCGGTCGGTGTTCTGGTGATTCTAACTTTTGGTTAGTGGCCTTGTTCTTTAGCTTTTGGGCTGGAGGTTATCCCTTGCAGATTGGAAGTGATTTCGACTTCCGGTTGGTAGCTTGTGTTAAACTTTGTTCGGCGTTCGGGTGATTCCTGCTTTTGGTTAGTAACTTGTGTTTGTTACCTTTTTGTTGCATTCTGACTTTTGGTCAGTATACTCCCCAGTGAAGTCGCCATCGTGTCGCCTTCGTTCGGCATTACGGTGATCCCAACTTTTGGTTGGTAGCCTTTGAGATTCCAAATCTTGGTTGGTAGTGTTTGGTTTATCCCTGAGGAGTAATCTTTATCCCAGCTTTTATGGTTGGTATCCTTTGTGTGATATCCTTGATTGATGCTTATCCCATGTAGAGCTGTCTGGTTAGTATACTCTTCCTCTAGCGGAGTCATCGTCAAGTCGTAAAAGCGTTGATTTTACTTCTAGTATCCTTTGGTTGTTATCCCAACTCTTGGTTGGTACCCCTTTGCTGGTTATCCCAACTCTTGGTTGGTATCCCTTGATTATTATCTTTGGTTGATCTTATTCCCCACAGAGTTGACTGGTTAAGTTTTGCTTTTATTTTCCCCGGTGGAGTTGCTTTCCCTCAGGTTGTAAGTCTGTTGATTGTACGTCCTGCAGGTTCTTGAGTTTGGTTCCTCAGAAGGTTACCTTTGGTCGGCATTCTCGTTTATCCCAACTTTTGGTTGGTATCCTTTGATCGTTATCCCAACTCTTGGTTGGTATCCTCTGGTTGTCTATCCCAACTTTTGGTTGGTATCCTTTGCTTCATCCCAACTTTTGGTTGGTATCCTTCGATCGTTATCCCAACCCTTGGTTGGTATCTCTTGGTTGGTGTCCTTTGTTTCATTCCAACTTTTGGTTGATATTTTGTTCATCTTAGATTGATATCCTTGGCGTATCGCATCCTAACTTTTGGTTGGTATTCGCTGTTTTGCATCCCCACAAGTTGCAAATTTCTGGGTTCTTTTGGTATTCAATCTCATTGCACCTTGAATGTTTGAAAGTCGTTGCTATCATCCGTTCAGGTTTAAGTCGATTGAATAGGGGCAGCTGTAGCACCCCAAAATTTGCCCTTTCGTTTTTACCGTAACTGGCTTATGTTTCTCTGCATTTTGCATTTCCGCATATCATAGCATTGGTTCTCGAGACACGTGATCAAGGTATTTCTGTGGCTCTGGGTTCCCTTTTGTTGCAAGAGTTCAAACAGCGACCGTCAGAGGCTCTAGCATTTATTTTGCCCAACAATCGAGCGATCGATTTTATTTTATTCAGCAGGTTATTTTCAGCCCGGGAGATGGTGTACAGGATATCTCAAGCGTTCTCACAGTTATAATATTCAAGAGCAGGTTTCAGAGGCATAACAGGGTTCAGAACAAGTGGCAATGGGCAATTGTACAGGATTCCCTCCATTTGGCCCCAAAAGTGGCAAATTTTGAATGTGGTAACCGGTTACTGCATATAGGGTAACCGGTTACTTCAAGCGCAGTTTGCCAAGAAATTCAAATTTTCAGCATGTATAATTTTCCAATCATTCTCAACCATTGATTTCACTTGATCATAATTGGAAGTTTCTAGAATTGTTTCAACTTTCACCATTTCCCTCCAAATTTCAAACACTCCATTCCTAATTCGGCTCCTAATGTCCATTCCAAATGATAATCCTCATTCCAAACCATAATTTGACTCCAAACCTAGAGCTTATTTAAGGGAATATGCTCCAAACCTCAAAGGATAACCCTTCATTTTCAGATTTCACACTCATTCTTGAGAATTCGCTCTCAAATTTCTCTCCACTTTTTCACTCCCAAAACCTCCATTAAAGCTTTCTCACTTGAGTTCTTTGATTCTTCATTGGAATCTTTGAATTCTAGAGCTAAACATCCATCATTCATCTCCATTATCTTGAATTCATCATTCAATTTTCGTTTGGTTTTGGATCTGAATTTGGAAGCTAGATTGGAAGTACTTTTTGGATCATTTTTGCTTGATCTTCATTTCTACCACAAGGAAGCTCTTGGATCTTGAAGAATCTCTGGGTTTCTTACTTGGATCTGTTAATTTCAAGTGAATCAACACTCGCCAAGGCAAATCTCAACTTTGAAGGTTGACAATTTTAGATCTAATTCTGTTTTGAGCTTATTTGAATAATCATAATGTAGATCCATGGGTTTTGCTGCTTTTTGATTCATTTTGTTGATTTGGATCTTGGTGATTTGTGATTTCAGTGTTTGATTATGTTTACATGTTGACTGATCACTGTTTCTTGATGTTAATTTTGTGCTTTATTGATATCATGTTCATATGGATGATTGGATAAGCTGTTGGTTGTTGAAAACTGATTTTAAAAGTTGATTTTATGCTTCTGACTCAGTGGTAACCGGTTACCTTATATAGAGTAACCGATTACTCAGTGCAAATTTCATGTTTTCAATTGTTTTCCAATAGAGTAATCGGTTACCTTATATAGAGTAACCGGTTACCACTGAGGCAGAATGTGATTTTCTTGCATTTCCTTGCTTGTTTGGCATCCTTTCCACATGTTAACTTCATGGAGTGATATGATGCATTTATGTGGATTGTTTTGGACATATTTCATCGTTCTTGAATGTTTGATCTTGATTCTTCGACACATAACTTTTGGTTTCTGTTTGAACGCATAACATGTTGATGTTGCTTGATTGTTGAATGATCATTTGCTTTGCTTGCTTGTGGCATGATTATTTGATTTTCATTGAATGTTTGTTGCTGGATATTGTGATGCATAATCGCATTTGTTTCCGTTTCCGCTTCGTGGCATGTTTGTTTGATCGGTTTATCGTACAACTTAATTTGAAAAGAACATGTTGATCTTGATGTTTCTTGTTGCTGCATTGTTGTTGATCGATTATGTGTGAGTGTCGAAGCATGTCCATGATTGCATGATATCTACCCATGATTGGTGTTTGTTCTTGATTAATTGCATTCAAGCTTGCTTACTGCGCTGCTTTTCACAACTGTTCTTTTTTTGAACTTGCATGCTGTCTTTGCTTTACTTGCTTGCTGCCTGGCTTTTCACACCTGTTTTTGTGCTAAAACATGTGTTGTTATATGCTGTTATATGTTGTCTTGCTTGTGTGCTGGATTTTATTGCTGTCTTATGCAGGAGGTGCTGTTTTTGCCTTGTTTTCTTGCTTTTTGCCTTGTCTTTGCATGCTTCCTTAGGTTTCTTATTCCAATTTAATTTCCGATTAAATTTGGAGTAAGATAGACGTTAGGAGTTTAATCCATGCATGATAACAAGTAGGCTAGCCCTTTATAACTTTAACCCTAGGTCCATCTCTTGCATGCTAACACTAGAATAGAATCTCCTTTCGCATCCCGACTTTAGGACCACTTTGCATGACATCGTTAGGGCCGAGTTTCCCTTAGACCTTCCGTGCGTCTCTCTTCTCATCTTAAAACACGTTCTAGCTCATTTAATAAATATGATGAATGTTGTACGCTACAAGCCTTAAGTACGTGGGAAATGATGAGCGGGGGGTTTCTCCTCACTTGTCTAGAGTGTTTAGTGTATGCCCTTTGGGCGATATGCAACGTGAATCACAAAGTAAACTAATTCACTTCAATAAAACTCACAAACAAAACTCAAACTTTTTATCCTTCGGGATCGTTCTTCAAACTTCATTTTCAGAAAAGAGTATGTTACTTTTCCGTTCTACCGCAAACAGGCATCGTCCTAACTGCTGGAATGGGAACTTAACATTGCTAATAAAAAACACTTAACTAGCCTGTGGTTTCGTTGACCCGAACTACGTTTGCTCTGATTTCTCATACCAGATGAGGATACATAGGTACAAGACGATGATGTCTTGGTGAGGAATCTTCCCCCATCACCCATAGTTTTCTGAACTACGTTGACTCTGACTTTCCCATTGCACGAGGGAATACGTAGGTATAGGGCGGCAATGTCCTATCGAGTCTCTTTTTTTTTCTTTCTTTTGTTCTCGTTCCCATTTAGCTTTAGCTTATAGATAAACACACCCTTTGATTAGACAACAAGCGTGGATCCCGTTGAGTACAACGAACGTGAGGGGTGCTAATACCTTCCCCTTACGTAACCGACTCCCAAACCTGAGATTTGGTTGCGATGACCTTGTCTTTTCCTGTTCTTTAGGTTTTCTTCGATTTTTTCCTTTCCCTCTCTTTGGGATAAATAACGTTCGGTGGCAACTCTTCTGTTTTTCCACCGGTGTTTTTCGCAGTTGCGACATCTGGCCATATTCCTCCTACCTCGGATACTTGGAAGAAGACCAACAATCAACTTACAAAGGAAAATGCACAACTAAAGAGGCAGAAGAAGAAACAACATGGGGCTAGATCTTCATCAACAAGCTTTCCTCAGGATCCGTGTGCTTAACTTTATCATCGTTTTTTAGATCTATTGAATTTGTACTTCCATGTTTGTAATCCTTCAAATACATTAAATAAAATGATATATTTTCAAATTATTCAAAAGTGTTATGATGTTTACGACATGATTTTTTTTAAGTTCCTTATAAAACAAAGTCATTTACATTTTTCACATCATGTATCATTCAAACATTTTGCATTTCAAGAAACTTACACGTATTTTCACTTTGAAGCCAAATTGTCTCATTTATATAATACTTGGGCCAGTCGTCAAAAGAAGATGAACGAACTTGAACAAGAAAACAAGGAGCTTAGAGAGGAAGTTGTTATTTTAAAGGACAATATAGAAAGGCTCAACAGTATGGTAGAAGCATTGATAGTTGCTCAGAATCAGCCTTCAACTCCAAATCAAAGGACTATTATCTCAGAAATCATCTATATAGTTGTTCCTGTCACATCAATTTCCATTCCGCAATATACCATGCCTCCTGGATTTCCTTGGAGAATGCCTTTCAAATTTACACCAGAAGGTTACAAACCTCTGGTTCTTGAAGCTTCAAAAGTCACAACGATCATATCAATACCACCCCATGTGGTACATACTACCCCATATGTTGAGGAACAAATTTTCCATGCTCCTCCAAGTGAAACCACGAGAATAGATGAAAGGTGGGATGAATTCCAAGATTGGTTCTCAAATATGCAGAAAGAGATCAAAGCTCTTAAAGGACATGACTTATTTGGAAAGAATGCAGCGGACCTATGCTTGGTTCCAAATGTCAACATACCACCCAAACTCAAAGTACCTGACTTTGAAAAGTATAAGGGAAGTTCTTGCCCTCAGAGTCATTTGGTTATGTATGCGCGAAAAATGTCTACACAAATAGATGGTCGGTAGCTGCTGATTCATTACTTTCAAGACAATTTAACCAGCGCTGCACTAAAGTGGTATATGGGATTGGATAGTGCGAAGATTCAAGCTTTTGGTGATCTTGGTGAAGCCTTTGTAAGCCAATAAAAATATAATCTAGATATGGCTCCTGACTAAGATCAACTCAGGGCCATGTCTCAGAGGGAAAAAGAAACTTTCAAAGAATATGCTCAAAGATGGAGAGAAGTAGCCACTCAAATCTATCCTCTTATTGAAGAAAAGGAAATGGCGAAAATATACTTGAAAACCCTGAATCCCTTTTACTATGATCGTATAATTACAAGTGCGCATAATGATTTTACTAAAATGCTAAACATGGGAGTATGATTGGAGGAAACAGTCCGAGAGGGATGGTTGACCAAAGAGGCAGAATCATCTAAAAGATATGGAAGTGGGTTCCAGAAGAAAAAAGAACAAGATGTTAGCACTGTGTTACAAAGCCAGTCAAAACAAAGATACCAACCATGAAAGGTAGCAATTGTGTCTCCTACTATCAATACAACACCTACTTCGGCCTTCCCATTATAGAATTCTCCAAATCAAAATTATCAACATCAGCAACAACAACCACAATATCAACAAAGACAACAACAACCTCTATAACAGGCTCGTCCACAATACAATGACAATAACTGTGTTCAAAGGTCTCTTGAGTTAGATCTTATACCAATTACAGATGAAAATAACGAGAACTGTAACGACAGATCACATTTAAATACAGTCAACAGGTGGGGCGAAATAAACATAGTTATAACTCAAAATAAAAATCCTATCATGTTAACTAACATGTATGGACATGAGTACAAACAAATTTCACAAACAAATCCAAGTGGAACCACATAAAAATTCATCTGCAAATGCCTAAACGGACGCGAAACGCACTTAACTTGCACCCAGTCAAAAGAGGTGAAAAATTTGTCAAACATGAAAATAAAAAATATGATATGAAAGTACACACTAAGAGTAACACAATGAAAAAAGAACGGGTGAAAAACAATAAAAAATGAGAGAGATACGATTTTTTGAAGTTTGAGTAAAAAATGACAAAAATGCCAAAAGAGTTGCCCTCCTCAGGGGTCGAACTCAGGATCATGGGCTGAAAGGCGCGTTTTGGCAAGTGTGCTTACCACTGGGTGGCTATACATCCGTTTGTATAAGCCACCCCTTTAATTAATAAGGGTAGTTTACTTGAGTTTCTGGGCAAAAACAAACATACTCAAAATGGTTTACATTTTATGTCGTAACTCTCTCGTTTCTTAACCAATCGCGACAAACTTTATATGTGTCTCAACCAGAAAAACATGAGGATCATGATAGTGCAATTATTTTTCTGAAATTCTTCCTCTATTTTAAAATTCGATGGTTCATGCTTTTGTATGTCTTGAAATGTAATTTGATGCCTACAACATAATCTAACTGTTATCTCAATCAAGTAAAAGTATGAACAGGTCACATATGATATATTTGAGGAGATTCAACAGTTAGTGCAGCCAAAATTCAACCAGAATGTGGAATGACATAGTTTGTGCAAGTGTGATATTCTTTGGAGAGATGCATTTTAACATGAAGCACTCAATCTAACCACTTTCAAACCAAACCAAAAGTGCACAAAGATCATATAAATGATGTAGAATGACTCTAACATTTCAATTGTGCTCAATGTTAACAGATTACAAAAGTGTCATGGTAAATGCAATGTTTTGGTAAAAATGCATATTGAAGTGAATAGCTCATGACAGTCTGTTTTGAGGCCAAAGAATTTTGCAAACATACCATATAAATGTTGAAGAGAGAATTCATGCAAAATATAAAGTTCAAATCAGGCTATAATGGAATATAGTATGTCAAGTTGCAAATTGGTTTAAAAAGTGCATATTGAGGTCCAGTTCTGTTTGTAGGTGTCTTTTGATCAAATGAATCATGCACATAGTTCATATTGGTATCTTTGAATGAATTCAAACAGAAAGAAAGGTCCAAAGATGTCTGCTTTAAAAATTAGTAATCAATGTGCAAGTGTACATGTGTGAAAAGCATGAGGATGAGCAGTTCCTTTTACAGTTGTTTTTCCATCAAACTAAACACACACACACACACACACCTCATATGGATACTCATGAGGGATTCTAACACATAAAACAAACTTAAAACAAGCTATTATGCAAAGTGACATATCAAGTGCAGGCATGTGTTTTGTGTGATGTATGTTCATATGCTCATTCTGTTTAAGACAAAATCAGGTCAATTCAATCATACACACATTTCACATTCATGGTATTGGATGAGTATGAGCATGTTTTAAAGCCAAAAAGAGATTGAAGGTGAGAAAATTACTTAGAAGGGGGGGTTGAATAAGTAAGACTAAAAATCAAAGATTTGAACACAGATATTTTTATCCTGGTTCGTTGAATACAACTACTCCAGTCCACCCTCTCAAGAGTGATTTGCCTTTCTCTGTCAAGGGCTTAATCCACTATTTAATCAAACAAATTACAAATAGCAACACCTAAGAACAACTGTTCTTAGTCTTCTCAAGAGCAACTGATCCCAACTGGATCCTCTTAAGGAAAACCTTTTACAAACAATGTAAAACTTTTACAAGAGTAAGACTGCTTCTAATAAGCTGTTATCACAACTGTGATATTTCTCTTAAGTTAAGAACAATGTTATAGCAAAATAAAATAATAAGAGCTTTGAGAGTTTTGCTATGGTGAGAGATTTTGCTAGAAGTTCGATACTGAAGAAGATGGAGTGGACTTCTTTATATAGGCACTTAGATCCATGAAGTCTTGATAACGTTGAAGGCTGTGCAGAAAAGCCTGAAGCTTTTTGTCTTTTCATTGGAGGCTGTGCTGAAACAAGCCTGATGCCTTTTGTCTTTACTTTGCAGAATCTTTCCTTAGAATGGAATGCACAGATAAAACCTTTTTGTCTGTGTCCTTGTGTCTAGCACAAAAGAGGAAAGAGCTGTTGAGATAAGCCAACGTACATATTTAAATCTTCTTCACAAAGTAAGTTCAGCTTTCAACATTAGAATCTGAATCTTCAGAGTCTCCAGAGTAGAGATCTTCTGGATCTTCAGAGTCTTGGATGTTCTTCAGATTGAGCTGAATCAGAGTATGTGCAGTTTGTGTGCTTGAGCGTGTAAATCTATCAGAGCAGAGTCTTCTATGCTTTAGAGGCTCCTGCTTCAGAATCTTCAAGAGACAGTAATCAGATTCTTCTGGGAGCAGCGTTCAGATCTTCACTAAGATGCTCTTGAACTTATGAAGCCCTTCATAATAACATTGTTCAGATCCAAATTTGCTTTCTTAAGAGAATTTTCTTTAGTGCCTGTAGCAAACAATCTAGATCACGTTTAGAGTATATAATTCTTGAATACAAAATTCATAAGTGTTATCATCAAAACATAGAGATATAACTAAGACACAATCTGTGTTCTTACAATCTCCCCCTTTTTGATGATGACAAAACATGAGAAATTTTGTTCAATAAAGAGTATGAATTAGAAACTCCCCCTAAGATTTACAATCTCCCCCTGAAATAAATACTTCAATAGAATAGAATACTTCCCTTTCTGATTAAGTATATTTCAGATTCAGAGCCTGATGAAAGAGTTCAGAATCAAATCTTGATGCCAGATACATATGACTTCCTTTAGTCAGAGCGTCTGGTTATCATCTTGCATGAATTCTCTTTCAGAATAAATGTATCAGAGTAAGATATCAGAGTTATCAGAGTTGATTGAATACTCAGATTTTCTTTAAAGGATCAGGTTCTGGTTGACACAGTCTCAGGGTAACTTCAATGAATTATGTCAGATATATCAATGAAATTCTTAAAGACTTAAATTCAAATTAAGTTAATAAAATGTCTGAATTTCAGTTTTAGTAATTGCTTATAGGTTGAACACTCAGTTTCTCTTTTTCTCCCCCTTTTTGTCATAATCAAAAAGATTTTCAAAGGCAGAAAGATATAGAAGAAAAGAGACATATAGGAGCAAACATATTATCATGCAATTAAAATAAACCAAAGTTCACAGTCAAACAGGCAGAAGCCAAAACACATAACACAACAAAAAACAAACAGACAGCAAAAGCAGTTCATGTGCAAAACAACAAATAAAACTAAGTCTGGCGAGAGGCAATAAGGGTCAGAAGCTCTGTCATCTTGGCAGCTGACTCTTCTTGCTTAGACATCCAGGTCTTGATTTCATCAGTTGTCTTCTCTTGCTTGATCATCCAGTCCTTTATATCCTTCACATCATTCACAAGTTCTGCAACCACAGATGAAGACGGAGCAGATGCAGTAGCAGCAGGGTTCCCTTCAGATTGGTTTTCATCAGAAGCTTGTTCAACCATTTCAGATGCAGGAACTACTGGAGGAGCAGCTTCCAAAAGTAACACAGGAGGAGGAGGAGGCATGTTCATCAGAGTTACCTTGATTAAATCTGCAAATTTAGTCTTAGCAAGCTTAGAGCATTTAGCTCTAACTTTTAAGGCAGCTTTGTTGAACATCCAGATGAAGCGCTTCCAAGCAGTATTCGAAACAGTTGGATCCAAACTAGACATGCATACAGCCTTAACACGATCATATTCAGAATCTAACTCCTTTTTGAAAATATCAAACATAGTATTAACACATGATCCTAGATCTGACTGTTCAGACTGTTCAGAGGAAAAAGGATTAGGTGTGTTAACATGAGTAGGTTTAGATGGTTGTGGTTGAGGTGATGGTGGTTGAGATGCGTGGATGTCAGATTGAGGGAGTTCAGATGGTTGAGGAAAAGTCTGATTTTCAGATGGATTGGTTTCAGGTGGTTGAGGAATGGTTTGGTTTCCAGATGTTTGAGTGTCAGATGGTTGAGTTTCAGATGGTTGTTGATGAGATGGAGAGTTTGGTGGGGTATGAAACAAGGCAATGTTAAGATGGTTCTTCATAACACTTTCAGAGCGAGCTTGTTTGAGTGACTCTGAATCACAATCAGATGAATCAGATGAATCAGAAGATTCATCTGAGTGAACAGATGTTGAAGAAATTATAATTGATTGATTGAGGGGTTCAATATCAAGAATATTGTCAGAAAGATTTGGATCTGCTGAGGGAATTGTTTGTTCAGAGTGTTCAGTTTGAACAGTCTCTGGTTGGTTTTGTTCTGAAATAATTGTTTCTGGTTGGAGAGTCTCTAATGGGGGATTCTCTGGTTGTGACAAAGTTGGTTGTGGAGTTACTGTTGGAGAGTTTTCTGGTTGAGTTGGTTCTGGTGGTGGAATTTCTGATTGAATTGATTGAGGTTGTGGTACAAATGGAATTGGTACAGGAGATGGTTGTAAATTTACTGGTTCAGAGGAAAGTGGTTCAGATGAAAGATTGACAGACTGTTTGGATTTAGAAGTTCTTTGTCTAAGGTTTGGAGAGAGTTGTGGTGATGAAAGGGGTGAATGAACAGTAGGTGTAGGATCAGATGCTAATACCTGTTGAATGGTGTCTCTGATCTCTTCCAGAGTGGCTTCTCTAGGACTGATTCTGGCTTTCTTTCCTTCTTTCTTCTTCTTTCTTGAGGCTTCAGATGCTTTTCTCTTCTTCTGAACTGATCCTTCTTCAGCTTTCCTCTTACTACGCCTTTCCTTCATCAGATTGGGAAATTCTTCTCCTGGTTTCTGAACAAGATTAGCAGGTAGAGGAATTCCTTCCTTTAGACATTCAGTAATGTACATCCAGACAAATTCCTTTGGTTCATCTGCACTGAATAGTGGAAAGTCTTCCACAGGAATTCTTCTGCCTTGAACCTCTTCAGAGTTGATCTTCCTTAGTTGTCCTTTCAATTCTGAAATGATTTTCATCCTTTTCAGATTGAGTCCATTTATTTCAGATCCAATGATGTAAGTCAGATCTTCTGTAATCTTCGCATCTGTCAGATGCTGTACCAGCTTGTTCTCAATAAGGATGTCTGAAATCAATCTTCCCAGGGGTATCCACATCCTAACTTTACCAGCTTTAACTCTTACCTCCTCTCTGATTTCTTTGACATGAGTTAGTAGATGACTGAAGATTAGATACGGTAGATCCACTTTGACATTCTTGCTAATGCAGTACATGAAATACAGATGTTCCGAACTCACATAGTCTGGTGAGTTGGATGGTTTTCTGTGAAAAAATGTACTCATAAATATTTTTGCCCAGATCCTATAAATGGGTTTCAAATCTTTAACCTTACTTGATGGCATTCCAGCTATAGTAACTTCTTCATAAACCCTAGCCATATCAATGCGAGAAGAAGCAAGGTTTGAAACTCCATCAGATTCATTATAACTGAACAGTTGCCTGATCAGTTTCTCAGTGATAACTATCTCCATTCCAAGAACCGATGAATGAATAAACTTAGGACCAGCGCTTGCATGAATCCAAAATTCCTTTACCAGTGACGGAAATACAGGACCCATTAATCTTTCAAAGTATTTCTCCCAACCTTGAGCTTTAATGGCAGGAGTTATGTCGAACCCATTTTCCTTTAACGAATCAAGATCAATGAAGCTTTCACATAGCACCTCCAGATCTGCGACAGGAGTAAATAAGGTTCGTTCTGGTTCTTTGTACATTATAGTCTTGTTGGGTTTTGCAGCAGTGTTTGAAGTAGACGCCATTGAAGAAGAAGAGGATCTTGGTTTAGGTTTAGGGTTTTGGTAGAGTTTGAAGAGAGAACAGAAACGCATGAATGTAGTGAATGTGGAAAGTGTGAAAATAGTGTGATAGGTGATATATATAGATAACCAATAATCAAGCATAGGGCACAACAAAAGACACTTACGCACGTTTGGACAACATTTAATGAAAAAATAATCATTTCACTTTAAATTTATGACAACTGGGGGGAAAACCAAGAAAAGTGAGATTTTCAAAGCAATACCTCAAACGTCAATTCAGTTGAGCACTCCATCTTTTCAGATACTGAGTGACACGTGTTTGCTTTGCATGCGCATCTGATGTCTCTCAAGAAATGAAACGTTTCCAACTTTCAGATCTTCTGAGCTTGTTAGTTCAGAGTTTCACACAAAAAATAATTGAATGAATATAAATGAACGAATAGACAGATGAAATACTTCAGATCATTAAACATTTTGCATCTGAGAGGTTGCCTCTGATAAATATTACTCTGGACAAAAATCCATACAAATATTTTTCAGAATGAACTTAAATCTATCTTCAGCAAGGGGTTTTGTGAAAATATCAGCCCATTGATGATCTGTATCAACAAAAGCTAAATTAATTACACCCTTCTGAACATAGTCTCTGATGAAGTGATGTTTAATTTCTATATGTTTTGCCTTAGAATGCAAGATTGGATTTTTTGACAAACATATAGCAGAAGTATTATCACAAAAGATAGAAAGATTACTCTCATAGATTTGATAATCTTCTAATTGACTCTTCATCCAGAGCATCTGAGTACAACATCCAGCAACAACAATGTATTCTGCCTCTGTAGTTGATAGTGCAATGGTAGGTTGCTTCTTGCTGTACCATGAGATCAGATGACTTCCAAGAAACTGACAGCTTCCAGAAGTGCTTTTACGTTCAACTCTGTCTCCAGCATAGTCAGCATCACAGAATCTAACTAATGAAAATTCATCAGATCTTCTGTAACACAAACCCATGTTAGCAGTACCTTTCAGATACCTTAGAATCCTCTTAACAACTGTTAAGTGTGATTCTCTAGGATCTGATTGGAATCTTGCACATAAGCAGACACTAAACAGAATATCTGGTCTAGAAGCAGTCAAGTATAGAAGAGATCCTATCATACCTCTGTAGAGTTTTTGATCTACCTTCTTACTTACCTCTTCCTTACCTAGAGTGCTTGTTGGGTGCATTAGAGTCTTTGCCATTTTACTATCAACCATGTTAAACTTCTTCAGAAGCTCTTTAACATATTTGGTTTGATGTATGTAGGTGCACTCTGGAGTCTGGTTGACTTGGATTCCCAAGAAGAATCTCAATTCTCCCATCATGCTCATTTCAAATTCTTCCTGCATACATTTAGCAAACTCCTTTCCAAGCGTAATATTTGTTGATCCAAAAATAATGTCATCTACATAAATTTGACAAATCAACAGATCTTTCTTAACAGTTTTACAGAATAAAGTTGTATCCACTTTTCCTCTGATAAAATTTTTCTTCAGAAGGAAGTTGCTCAACCTCTCATACCAAGCTCTGGGAGCTTGTTTTAATCCATAAAGGGATTTCTTTAATTTGAAAACATGATCTGGAAAGTTTTCACTTTCAAAACCAGGAGGTTGGTGGACATATACTTCTTCTTCTATAATACCATTAAGAAAAGCACTTTTAACATCCATCTGATACAGAGTGATGTTATTCTGTGCAGCAAGTGAAATAAGAAGACAAATAAATTCTAACCTTGCCACTGGAGCATATGTCTCAGTGTAATCAATACCTTCTTGTTGATTGTATCCTTGAGCAACCAGCCTTGCCTTATTCCTTTCTACTTCTCCCTTTTCATTTAGCTTATTCCTGAACACCCATTTTGTTCCAATAACATTGAATCCTTTAGGTCTAGGAACCAGATCCCAAACTTCATTTCTGGTGAATTGATTCAGCTCTTCTTGCATAGCTATAATCCATTCATTATCTTCCAGAGCCTCATCTACAGATGTTGGTTCTATCATTGACACTAAGCCAAATAAAGAAGATTCAGAAGTTCTGAGAAATGATCTTGTCCTTATTGGATCATCTTTCTTTCCAATTATCACATCTTCTGGATGAGAAGCTTTGATTCTGGAAGAAGATCCTCTGACAGTTGGTCTTTCAGAAATATGCAAGTTGTTTAGTTGGAAGGTCAAAGGTGTAGCATCTGGGGTTGCTTCAGATTCTTTGTTCTTTGCCTTTTCTGCCTCTGAGCCTTCAGAGTCTGTGAGAATTACTTCTCTATCTGCAGAACTTTCAAACTGCTTTGGCTTTTCAGAGCCAAGCTTATCATCAAATCTAACATGAATAGATTCTTCCACAATCTGTGTTTCAGTATTGAATACTCTGTAGCCTTTAGAGCGTTCAGAATAACCAAGCATGAAACACTTCTGTGCTTTGGAATCAAACTTGTTCAGATTATCTTTAGTATTAAGCATATAACAAATACATCCAAAAGGATGAAAATAAGCAATGTTAGGCTTTCTGTTTCTCCACAATTCATAGGGAGTCTTTTCCAGAAGAGGTCTTACAGACACTCTGTTCTGAATATAACAAGCTGTGTTAATTGCTTCTGCCCAGAAATATTTTGCCAGATTCGTCTCATTGATCATGGTTCTGGCCATTTCTTGCAATGTTCTATTTTTCCTCTCTACAACCCCATTTTGTTGTGGAGTTCTAGGGCAGGAGAAATCATGTGCAATGCCTTTTTCAGAAAAATATTTTTCAAAATGTTTATTTTCAAATTCTCCACCATGATCACTTCTGACTTTAATAATTTTACAATCTTTTTCAGTCTGGACTTGATTGCAGAAGTCAAAGAACACAGAATGAGACTCATCCTTGTGTTTTAGAAACTTTACCCATGTCCATCTGCTGTAGTCATCTACAATGACTAACCCATACTTCTTGCCTCTGATGGATGCAGTTTTCACTGGTCCAAACAGATCAATGTGAAGTAATTCCAATGGTCTGGAGGTAGAAACAACATTTTTTGATTTAAAATGTGATTTTGAAAATTTACCTCTTTGACATGCTTCACACAGAGCATCTGAGTTGAACTTCAACTTAGGAAGTCCTCTGACCAGATTGAGTTTATTAATCTGAGATATACGTCTCATATTAATATGCCCCAATCTTCTATGCCAGACCCATTGCTCATCATTCACAGATAAGAGGCATTTTACATTTTGAACTTTAAGTTCTGAAAGGTTAATTTTATAAATGTTGTGTTTCCTCTTTCCATTGAATAGGATAGAACCATCCTTTTGACATACAGCTTTGCAACATTTTTGATTAAAGATTATATCATAACCATTGTCACTTAATTGACTTATGGACAATAGATTATGTTTCAAACCTTCAACTAACAGAACATTAGAAATAGAGGGTAGGTTGCCATTACCTATTGTTCCAGAGCCAATGATTTTGCCCTTCTGGTTCCCTCCAAATTTCACGTCCCCTCCAGATCTAAGTTCCAGACTTTGGAACATAGACCTTTCTCCTGTCATGTGTCGTGAGCATCCAGAGTCCAGGTACCATGATTGGTGTCCTGACCTTGCTGCTAAGGACATCTGCAACAGGGATTATTTTGTCTTTAGGTACCCAGATCTTCTTGGGTCCTTTGGGGTTAGTTGGTTTGTAGGTTTGTCTAAACTTCTGTTTTGCAACATAATGTTTATTCTGACTTGCCTTGGGTTTAAACACATAAGTACTCTTCTCAGAGCTTGTGTGTTTAATGTCATTCAAGTGACCAAATTTGAATTGAGAATACAGAGGTGTCTTCCTGATGAAAAGTTTGTCAACAGGTTTTGGATTGCTTCCAGATGAAGACTCATATCCAATGCCTCTTCTGTTGTTTCC
Organism: Lathyrus sativus; assembly: GCA_963859935.3. Taxonomy (NCBI): domain Eukaryota; kingdom Viridiplantae; phylum Streptophyta; class Magnoliopsida; order Fabales; family Fabaceae; genus Lathyrus; species Lathyrus sativus. Next base: position 179,364,085 of record OZ012740.1, on the reverse strand, counting down.
ACTAACACCATAGATCATGGAAGCCATCTTGCTTCTGTCTATGCTCTTAGTGAGAAATTTCTGAAAACTAGAGTCATATTTTTCTAAAATATTTTCACATGACTTAGTGTCAGATTCAGATTCTTGTTGAGTTCTATCAAAGTCATTTTTGATTTTTAATTTTATTTCTTTCTGCTCAACAAGTTCTGTTTTCAGAAGATCAATCTCAGATTCAAGATTTCTTTTCAGCTTCTTGTATTTGAGTTTGATGTTGTTATAACTTTTAAGAACTTCTGTTAAAACTTTAATGAGTTCTTCTTTGGTAAGTTTAGCCATTACCTCTTCTGCATCATCATCAGATTCAGATTCTGATTCATATCCTGAGGTACCTTCCTCTTGATCCTCTGTACTGGCCATCAGTGCAATGTTTGCACATTCTTCTTCTGATTCAGAAGATGATTCACACTCATCTGAGTCATCCCAAGTTGCCATGAGAACCTTCTTCTTTTTATCAAACTTTCTCTTGGGTTTCTCCTTGAGAAGTTTGGGGCAGTCATTTTTGTAGTGCCCAGGTTCTTTGCACTCATAGCACACCACTTCTTTCTTGGCAGATCTTCTGTGACTAGAAGATTCCTTTCTGTTATCAGATCTTCTGAAGTTGTTGAACTTCTTTCCCTTGTGCTTCCAGAGTTTGTTAATCCTTCTGGACAGCATGGATAACTCATCTTCTTCTTCAGAAGAAGATTCTTCAGAGCTTTCTTCTTTTACCTGCAAAGCTTTAACAAATTTGTTAGATTTTAAAGCTAAGGATTTACCTTTATCTTTCTTCTGGGGTTCATCTTCCTCCAGCTCAATTTCATGGCTTCTCAAAGAACTGATAAATTCTTCTAGAGAGATCTTGTTCAGATCTTTTGCCATCTTTAATGCGGTCACCATTGGTCTCCATCTGGTGGGAAGACTTCTGATGATTTTCTTGACATGATCTGACATTGAGTAGCCCTTGTCCAGAAATTTCAGACCAGCTGTAAGAATCTGAAATCTAGAAAACATAGTTTCTACATTTTCAGACTCTTCCATTTTAAATGCCTCATACTTCTGTATGAGCGCCAGAGGTTTGGTCTCTTTAACCTGAGAGTTTCCTTCATGAGTCATTTTGAGTGACTCAAACATGTCATGAGCAGTATCTCTGTTAGTAATCTTCTCATACTCAGTATGAGAGATTGCATTAAGCAATATAGTTCTGGCTTTGTGGTGATTCTTGAAATCTCTTTTCTGTACTTCAGTCATTGATTTTCTATCAATCTTTTTGCCATCCTCACTAGTAGGATGTTCATATCCATCAATGACCATATCCCAAAGATCAGCATCATACCCAAGGAAAAAACTTTCTATTCTATCTTTCCAATAGTCAAATTTTTCCCCATCAAACATGGGTGGCTTAGTACTGATCCTATCTCCTTCATATTTGTTGTTGTAAGTTGATGTAGAAGTATTATCCATATTGACAACCAAATAAATATCAAAGTATCTTTCTCACTGGATCTTTAACTGTCACGGTTAAGTGGAGCACACGCAGAACCGGAGCTCTGATGCCAACTGAAGGTGAGAAAATTACTTAGAAGGGGGGGTTGAATAAGTAAGACTAAAAATCAAAGATTTGAACACAAATATTTTTATCCTGGTTCGTTGAATACAACTACTCCAGTCCACCCTCTCAAGAGTGATTTGCCTTTCTCTGTCAAGGGCTTAATCCACTATTTAATCAAACAGATTACAAATAGCAACACCTAAGAACAACTGTTCTTAGTCTTCTCAAGAGCAACTGATCCCAACTGGATCCTCTTAAGGAAAACCTTTTACAAACAATGTAAAACTTTTACAAGAGTAAGACTACTTCTAATAAGCTGTTATCACAACTGTGATATTTCTCTTAAGTTAAGAACAATGTTATAGCAAAATAAAATAATAAGAGCTTTGAGAGTTTTGCTATGGTGAGAGATTTTGCTAGAAGTTCGATACTGAAGAAGATGGAGTGGACTTCTTTATATAGGCACTTAGATCCATGAAGTCTTGATAACGTTGAAGGCTGTGCAGAAAAGCCTGAAGCTTTTTGTCTTTTCATTGGAGGCTGTGCTGAAACAAGCCTGATGCCTTTTGTCTTTACTTTGCAGAATCTTTCCTTAGAATGGAATGCACAGATAAAACCTTTTTGTCTGTGTCCTTGTGTCTAGCACAAAAGAGGAAAGAGCTGTTGAGATAAGCCAACGTACATATTTAAATCTTCTTCACAAAGTAAGTTCAGCTTTCAACATTAGAATCTGAATCTTCAGAGTCTCCAGAGTAGAGATCTTCTGGATCTTCAGAGTCTTGGATGTTCTTCAGATTGAGCTGAATCAGAGTATGTGTAGTTTGTGTGCTTGAGCGTGTAAATCTATCAGAGCAGAGTCTTCTATGCTTTAGAGGCTCCTGCTTCAGAATCTTCAAGAGACAGTAATCAGATTCTTCTGGGAGCAGCGTTCAGATCTTCACTAAGATGCTCTTGAACTTATGAAGCCCTTCATAATAACATTGTTCAGATCCAAATTTGCTTTCTTAAGAGAATTTTCTTTAGTGCCTGTAGCAAACAATCTAGATCACGTTTAGAGTATATAATTCTTGAATACAAAATTCATAAGTGTTATCATCAAAACATAGAGATATAACTAAGACACAATCTGTGTTCTTACAGAGATCTGTTAAGAAACTGGCATTTGGAAACTTATGTTTATGCAAGAATGACACTATGAACATACAACAAGCAAAAACCATGGCAGTTGGAGAAAATGAAATTGTGCTCAAGTTTTAAATGGATGTGAAGAGGTTTTAATGCACATAAAAAACATAAGCAATGCTTAAAACAGAAAATGATGTGTTGGCTTCATGGTATTTGAAAAATGCAGCAGTTTGAGGCAAGACATAACAAATTGAAACCTAGGCAGATTCTGAGCATGGCAACAATATATACACAACACATATATGTTAAAAAGTGAGAATCAACATCAAAGGTCTTTCAAAACTGTTTGGTATGGCACTTGTTATGCAGGCTGGTATTTTGGTTGTCTTGGTGGTGCAGTGGAAATTCCAAAATCAATTTCAGGCACATATTGGTTACATGAATCACATACACAACTTACATATTAAATGGATGTAAACATAAATTGAGGTACAAAGCAGCTTGCATTTAAAACTGGTATGCTGGTTGCAATTTGATTTTTGTGAGATGCCTCAAAGGATCCAAAACAGAATTAAAGCACAAGGCCATCAAGAAAATCATACACACACATCACTTAGGCATAATCAAAGATGTCTAAACAGGAGATAGACCTCAAAGTAGGCTGTAATGCAAAAAGTAATTCTGGCTGTAATGATGTTTTGGACAAAAAGCATGAGAAAGCTCAAAAGAAACATTTTCTGCCATACTTAAGATAAACTGATCATGTTCACACCAAAACAGTTGCATACACAAATCTTATATGCACCAACAGATGATTTTAAACTAAAACACAAGTGCATTTAGGCCTGAAACTCAACTTGGCATGGTTGTGGTACTAAAATGCAAAGTAAGGCACTTATGAATGATGAAGTAGAACAGCTGCAGTTAGTTCCAAATAAGCATGTACACAGTTCACATTTATGATTTCAAGCATGATTCAATTCAAACAAAAAGCTACAGCTCTGTCATGGCAGGATTTGTGCATAAGGGACATTCATGACATACATTTCACATGATGAACTCAAAATGTCAAAACAAAGAATGATGATGCAAAGCACAAAGGGAATGTTCACATACCTCTAGTAGACTTAGTTGAACAAGCTAGAATGATCAAGAAACCCAGAGAACTTCAATCTACTTCCTTGCCTTGAATCCTTTCTTCACTTTTAAGCAAAATGCAACTATGATGCAAATGAGGAATTCTGACTCTCCAATGATTTCTAGCACATTGAACAATTGAGAAACATCATATGAGAGGTGTTAGGATGATTGGTACACCAAGGAAATGCTTAGAACAAGATTTGGTGGGATTTGTGGCTTTTGGTCAAAGTAACTTGGTGAACAAGTTGACTTTTTGATTGGTGAAGTTTTTGGGTGGTTCAATGGTCTAGACACTTTCTATACCATATTTGGAGAGTGTGTAAATGCTTGTTGGGGTGTTGGAATGTAGAGAAATGATTTTGGCAGCCCTTTGCATCAAGACAGATTTTTGAGTTTTTTAGTGAAAAGTGAGATTTTTTTATTTTGAGGTTTTGAGGCAAGAGCAAAGGGACAGAGATTTCTTCTGGTTTTTAGAATGTTGTTGATGATGGAAATGAAGTGAGGAAGGCCTCCTTTTATAGGCAAGTGAGAGCGAGGGGATGGTTTGAAGCTTTCTTCACTTTGAAGAAAAGTTTGGATATTTTTGGAAGAAACCTCCCTTGGAGGGTTTTCTCTTGGCTGAAGATCTAAGCCTCAAAGGTCAATCAAAATGATGATTTTCAGAGGTTGATAGCAGGCTAGAAGTGTAGGAGTGAGGCTGGTTCAGAATCACTTTCCACATCATGCTTGTTTTAATATTTTAAAAATGCAAGTTGCAAGGCAACTTGCAAGCCACTTGCAATTTTGGCTAAATCCTCAAACTTCTGCATTTCCTTGGTTCTTTCATGCTACAAACATTCTACATATCAGATACAACAAGATTGATCAACTGAATTTGGCCAATTTTGATGAAAGAAGGTATTTTGCAACATGGACAATGTGGGACTAAAGTGTGAAACCCCTAACTTTGCACACATGTAACTTTCTGCTCACAACTCCTCTTGAGATGTGCTAGTACTTTTTAGAAAGCCCTCACATAGCTCTAAAACATTCATGCTTTCTAGAAACTCAAACTCCAATTGGAACTAGGTCAAAGAATCCCTCCAAAGTTGGCTGCACATAAGCTTTTAAGGTGAAATAGTATGATTTTGCTTCATGTTTTCTAAGTTATTTTCCCTTCTTGTAATGATTTTGCTTCTAACTCCAAAAATACGCATTTTCTGCTTGTGGACTAGTATGGGAATTTTGTAGGACTTGTCAAGATCTTCCAAATGAGCTTTGAACCAACTCAATTGGATGTGTGGTTAAGGAGTTATGGTTTAGCCCTTTTCAAAACCCTAATTTCCCGATTCTTCGATTACTTCTTCATCCTTGATCCAATGGTCATAAAAATTGATATGCAAGTCCAATATTACATAAGGAACAACTTTGTTTCACAACTTGAAGTCCGATTCATAAAATTTGGAGAGTTGACTTTTCGGTCAACCGTACGACCGATCGGTGATTACCGAGTCGCCTGTTGACATTCTGGGCCTCCTGAGACCTTGAAACTTCTTGGATGAACTTTATTAGGCTATATGAACTTCATGAATCACAATCTCACCATTTAAACACCTTCCAACATCAAAGTCAAACTACAGTTGACTTTTACTAGTCCAAAACCCTAATCGGGTGCTCTAAAATGTACTGCTCTGAACTCTGGGGTAACAACCTCACATTGGCTTCTTGATTGATATTATATAATATCCTTGACCTTGTTTCCTATTTGGACGAGCCCAAAACATTGACTAATCACAAACCTTGAAACTTTGATTTTGACTGCACGAAACCCTGATTCATCTGCAATTTGAGAAAAACAGACTTGCACTGGATTAAGGTTAGAAATTTCATGAGTATGCTCCTAAAATGATAATGAGAATCTAAGGGGTCAAAATTTGGGGTGCAACAGTTGCCCCTATTTAAATATCTTCACTAGATGGAACTGAGGGATGATGATCCTCGTAGAATTGCAGTGAAAGGTATTTAAATATAGAAAAAACCGAAAATTTTGTTCCTTAGATTCGATGATATGCAAAAGGACAGGCCATGATATGTCATGAATTCTAAATGATGCTTCATGATGCTTGGATGCAAGACATATGCAGAAGACAGAAAAACAAAACAACGAGTAACTACTCGCGAGGACCTGGCATTGTGGATCCGACACTGGGGAATACCGAGGTATAACAATCAATAGTTCAAATCATGACTAGTGATAATGGGGAGGGAAATTGAGGGTGCGCAAAGTCTAATGAAGATGACAATCTTACTGGGAAAAGCAAAACACTTCACCGGGGAACAAGGTAGCTTTCTACCTGGGACACGAGCGACTTTTTACTAGGGAAATTAAAACTCGAACCTCACTGGGGATGATCAGATGAGGAACTTCCTATAGTGAAGAGTTCAAACGGAATCTTCAGGAGTGAACTAGAAACAAAGACAAAACATGATGGGAAATACTAGTGACGACTAGATCTCCGAGACTTGTTTGGGGGAAAGGTTTCATTGGGGATAATGATGTCACCCAGTTTTAACAGGTGGCTCAGGCAGTGCTAGTAACTACTAGACTTCCTGGAGGTAATGGTAACGACCAACCTGAGATAACAACAAATGAAATTTCAAATCCAATCGGTAATACAGGACTTCGACTGGGGAAATTGGTGACGACCAAATTTCAAGTAATGCTAGTAACTACTGGACTTAAAGGAGATTGGTAACGACCACGTCAGGGTACCAATGACGATTGGATTTCAAGTAATGCCAGTTACGACTGGACTTCGGGAGAAAACATGGTGACGACCTAACTCAGGATATACCAACGCATGTGGTTATGAGAATGCTAGCAAGCTGCTAGGCTTTAGTTGGGGAGGTTGGTAACGACCAAACCAGAAAATACCAATAACGATTGGATTCTAAGTGATGCCAGTTACGACTGGACTTTCATGGGGACAGTTGGTAACGACCAAACAAGATACCAATGACAATTGGATTTTGAACATCTGCCAGTTACGACTGGACTTAAACGGAAAATCAACTAGTAATGACCAGACTTCATAGGGGATTCGCTAGTGACGGCTAGACTTCAGAGGGAGAGATTGGTAACAACCGAACCAAAAGGTAATAACAAGTGAAGTTAAGACAACGTCAGTTACGACTGAACTTCAAAGGAACATATAGTGACGACCAAAAGAATACCAATGACGATTGGATTTCAAACACTACCAGTTACGACTGGACTTTAAAGGAAAATAGGGTAACGACCCAAACAAGGATACCGACGAGTGGAATTTAAAACAATGCCAATTACAACTGGACTTTAGAAATTCACTAGCAGTGATTAGACATTCACGGGGAATCAGAAGATGGCACTCTGAACTCGAGAGACCGAATGAATCACACTGAACCTTGGCTGAAAAGGTGTATGCAGTCTTTGAAAAATAGACCCACTCTCAATAGGGGAACATAACTTTAAACAAGCTATTCAGAAGTGACGAAGTAAATTCAAAACCAATGCTCAGAAATCCTCTACTGGGGACCAGTCCTTATATCATCATAAGAGGTTCTTTGAGAAAACTGTCTTCCAGGTTTGACACCTACACATGACCGAAGGAGAATTGACAGTTCGACCTGTTTATACTTCATTGGGGAATGTAATCGAATCACATATCAAAGCTTTCGCTACCCTGAGGTTTCGGTGAAGTATGATTTTCCTTGACTTTCCATGAGCTGGAGTTTTTACGTTTGTCAATCGTTTCAAGTTTTATTCAAATAATTTGACCCTAATGCTTTCAAAATTATCGTTGATCAACGACCAATATTTTGCATAACAAAGAAAAATTCAGGAAATGACAATTTGCAAAGGAAAGAATGGCTCAAAACTGATTTTATTCAAGAATGAAATCTTGCAAATGACAAAATCCCATAGAAATTTTTACAAATGAAAAATGGCAACATGGATAAGGTTACATTGAATCCCATGACCATTCATTCCTAAAGACTAAAATCCCCCAAATCTTTGCTTCTGATGAGAGCAGTGGGAAGTGGATCTCCCGTACAATCTTCTGCAATGGTAACAACCCTTTTAAAGTAGTGACAACTCTTCTGATGCAGTGAAACGCCTTTGTCCCTAACTTTTTCCTGGATCGCCTTTTCGGGTTTTCAATCCACCGGGACGCTCATTTTTGCCTAAGTCGCCCTTTCGGGTTTTCAACTTAGCGAGCTTTTATTTTTCTTTTTTCTTTTTCTCTTTTCTTTTTCTTCAACCTTAACTTTTGCATAAGTCGTTCTTGTGAGTTTTCGACTTATCAGGCTCTTTTTAGGCGTAATATTTTCGTACTGCATCAGAATTCACTGGATGAGTAAGCTGTTCTCCATCCATGGTCGTGAGAATTAATGAGCCTCCTGAGAAGACTGTTTTTACAACAAACGGGCCGTCATAGTTGGGCATCCACTTTCCTCGTGTGTCTTTATGAATTGGTAAAATCTTTTTGAGTACAAGTTCCCCTTCGCGGAATTCTCGGATACGAACTTTCTTGTCAAAAGCTCTCTTGATCCTCTTCTGATATAACGGACCATGACACATCGCAGACATGCGCTTTTCGTCGATAAGATTCAGCTTATCAAACCTTTCTCTCACCCATTCTGCTTCTTCAAGCTTAGTTTCCATTATGACTCTCAAAGAAGGTATCTCGACCTCCATGGGAAGCACCGCATCCATTCCATATACCAAAGAAAAAGGGGTTGCCCCTGTTGAAGTGCGGACGGACGTTCTGTATCCATGCAAGGCGAATGACAGCATTTCATGCCAATCTTTGTAAGTTTTCACCATCTTTTGCAGAATCTTTTTGATGTTTTTTTTGCAGCTTCTACAGCTCCATTCATTTTGGGACGATAGGGAGAAGAATTGTGATGTTCAATTTTGAAGTCATCGCACAACTCTTTCATGACTTTGTTGTTCAAATTGGTACCATTGTCTGTTATGATTCGGCTCGGAATTTCGTAACGACAGATAATCTCCTTTTTTATAAAATGGGCCACCACTTGCCGAGTAACATTAGTGTAGGATGCCGCTTCAACCCACTTTGTGAAATAGTCAATAGCAACCAGAATAAATCGGTGTCCATTAGAAGCTTTTGGTTCGATTTCCCCAATCATATCGATCCCCCACATAGAAAAAGGCCACGGTGATGACAACACAGTTAGCAACGTCGGAGGTACATGCATCTTGTCTGTATAAATCTGACACTTGTGACACTTTCTGGCATATTGAATACAGTCGGTTTCCAAGGTCAACCAGTAGTAACCAGCCCTCAAAATCTTTTTAGACATAGCATATCCATTTGCATGAGTATCGAACATTCCTTCGTGAACATCTTGCATTAACAACTCTGCTTCTCGTCGGTCAACACATCTAAGCAGAACCATATCATGATTTCTTTTGTAAAGCACATCATTGCTGAGAAAGAACTTGGATTCTAATCGTCTCAGAGTTTTCTTGTCGAATGACGTAGCATCTGCTGGGTACTCTTGTTTCAACAGGTAATTCTTTATGTCATAGAACCATGGTTTATCATTAGTCTCTTCTTCAATCATTTGACAGTAGGCGGGCTCAGTCTTGCTTTCAATTCTGATGAGAGTGGCATCATTGACATCCCTGACTTTCCACATCGAGGCTAGCATGGCTAGGGCATCCGCAATGTGATTTTTAGATCTCGGAACATGCTTGAAAGTGATTTTATTGAAATATTCCATCATTTTAACAATATAGGCTCTATAAGGAATCAAGTTTTCATGTCTAGTTTCCCATTCTCCAGTAACCTGATAAATAACCAAAGCTGAATCCCCACTGACTTCAAGAAGTTTGATTTTGAGGTCAATAGCTGCCTCGAGGCCGAGAATGCAAGCTTCATATTCAGCGATATTGTTTGTGCAGTCAAAATCCAACCTGGCCGTGAATGGAGTGTAACCACCTTCCGGATTCATTAAAACGACGCCTACACCATGCCCACTGTAGTTGGAGGAACCATCGAACATCATTTTCCACCAAAGACCTTCCTGTAAACCTTCATCAAAACTTGGTTCTTCACAATCTTTTACTAACATAATGTCCTCATCTGGGAAATCAAATTTGAGAGGCTCATAATCTTCCACTGGTTGATCTGCAAGATATTCTGACAAAACACTACCCTTGATAGACTTCTGAGTTACGTATTGGATGTCATATTCGGATAACAACATATGCCAACGGGCGAGTCTTCCATTCTGAGCAGGCTTCTCAAAAATATATTTTATTGGATCCATTTTTGAAATCAACAAAGTGGTATGACAAATCATGTACTGCCTCAAACGTTTAGCAGCCCATGCCAAAGCACAACAAGTTTTTTCTAGAAGTGAATATCGGCCTTCACAATCAGTAAACTTCTTACTCAAATAATAAATGGCATGTTCTTTTCGTCCAGATTCATCCTGCTGGCCTAACACACAACCCATTGAATTCTCAAGCACTGTTAGATACATGAAGAGAGTCTTCCTGGAACCTGAGGTATTAAGATCGGAGGCTCTTGTAGGTAACCCTTGATCTTATCAAATGCTTGTTGACAATCTGAATTCCAAACAACCGTCTGGTCCTTGCGTAATAATTTGAAGATGGGCTCACAAGTAGGAGTCATATTGGAAATAAATCTGGATATGTAGTTCAGTTTTCCAAGAAAACCTCTGACTTGCTTTTCTGTTTGTGGAGCTGGCATGTCTTGAATGGCTCGGACTTTGTCTGGATCTACTTCAATCCCTCGATGACTGACAATGAAACTGAGTAATTTCCCAGATCTTACTCCAAAGGTGCACTTGGCTGGATTCAGCCTCAACTGATATTTTCTGAGTCTCTTAAACAATTTCAAAAGATGTTCCAAATGGTCCCCCTTGCTTTGATATTTGGCTATCATATCATCAACATATACTTCTATCTCCTTGTGCATCATATCATGAAGTAAAGTTACCATTGCCCTTTGATACGTAGCACCTGCGTTTTTCAACCCAAACGGCGTAACTTTGTAACAATAAGTTCCCCAAGGAGTGATGAATGTAGTCTTCTCCATATCATCTGGGTCCATTTTGATTTGATTGTACCCGAAGAAACCATCCATAAAAGAGAACACTTTAAAACGGGCTGTGTTGTCTACCAAGGTGTCAATATGTGGCAGTGGAAAGTCATCCTATGGACTGGCTTTATTCAGATCTCGATAATCCACGCACATCCTAACCTTCCCATCTTTCTTCGGCACAGGAACAATGTTGGCTACCCACTCAGGGTATTTGGAGACTGCTAAGAAACTTGCATCTATCTGTTTTTTCACCTCATCTCGAATTTTGAGAGCCATGTCAGGTCTTGTTCTTCGGAGCTTTTGCTTAACCGGTGGGCATTCTGGTCGAAGCGGTAATTTGTGAACTACTATATCAGTGTCTAGACCCGGCATATCCTGGTAGGACCAAGCAAATACATCCACATATTCTTTCAAGAGTTCTTCTAGTTGCTGCTTAACTTTTGCCCCTAGAGCTGCCCCAATCTTGACTTCTTTCTTGTTTTCTTTGGTGCCAAGATTAATGACTTCTACCTGTTCTTTGTAGGGTTGAAGCTCTACATGCTCATGGTGTGCCAATTTTACCAGTTCATCAGGGATTTCAAAATCTTCATCCTCATCTTCCGCTTGGTATATTGGTGAATCAAAGTCTGGAGGGAATGCAAAGTCACAGGATTCAATGGGTTTTAGGACATCGCTGCACGTTGGAATGACTTATTTTATTAAAACACACAAAGACAAATGCAGCACATAACAGAGAAAGAACGTTTTGGTTTTTTAAGATTGCCATTTTTCGTTTAAAATGAAAGCAAAAGCAGTAAAGGAAATGACACAAGGAAATTAATAAAATAGTTCATTTTTCATTGATTTTCTTGAAAGCTCGGGGCCCTTACAAAACATTCCTATAGCCTTGGGCATGGCTATGGAGATTTAAAACAAAAACAACAAAAACAAGAAATGAAAGACAAACAAATTACTTTGACTCAGGAAAAACCAAAGGAATCTCAATTGCTTCCCAGTTGCTCAAGGCAGTGTTGCAATGATATACTAAATGCTCCAGCCCTTCATCTTTAAAATCTTATTCCACAGCACTGACTTGGAAACCTCCGCTGATGAATACTTCTTGTATAGTCTTTGGACGTCCTTTGTCATGTGCTGGTGCTTCATCATGAGTTGGTTTGTAACCCAACCCTTGGCGATCCATCTTTGGTTTTACCTCAATGACCTCTCCCTAGCCTGCAGGAATGCCTTCCTCTAGCGTAGACTTGATGCTCTGAGCGAATGCAAAAGACGAACCACTCTTAGCCACTGTTTCTTCCAACTGTTCCACCCCAAAATTTGCCCAACCTTTTTTCTAACCTAGGTTTATGTTTCAATTGCATAATCATTTGCATTGTCATCATGTACATAGTGCATTCATCTGCATTGCATAGCATAGGCAAGATAATCTTAATCAGGGGATCAAGTGCCATTCTTGTCTCAAGAGGCATATTCAAGGGGTTTCATTCATATTCAAGACTACTCAGGTCATCATAGAAGAATTTGAGCTTTGAAGTGTTGACAGATCACTCATTGGGTTCTCTCCTATCTTGAGGTTGTTTGGGGATCATCAGAGGGTATGTGAGCTATGAGCCAAGAGCATGGAGTGTGTATGGATATCATGGAAAGTCTAGATGATCATTTTGAAGGAGAGCCAGGTCATTGGAATGATTGCAAGAGCCTCAGTTGAAGGTAGTCAACTAGGGTTTTATCTAGGTCAATCCTAGGTCAAGGGCTTGATGTGAAAGGCATTAAGGCTCATTTGAAGAATGTGGGATTCATTATTTGCTACATGGATATGGATGTGGTGTTGTGCCAAAGAAAAATCAGAAGGAGTCAAGGAGAAGAGGAGTTACCAAATTAGGGTTTCAGTGTAAAATCCCCTGATTTAGGTCAAACTTCCAAGCAGTGTAATTCAAAATGCAAGCTTCATATGAATTTCTGGTCCACATGAAACTTGTAGGGTATCTTCATAGCTTTAATTTGAGTGGTGGAAGTCATCAAGGTGATTTATATAACTCAAGTTATAGTTCTTGCAAGTTACAGGTCATCTGAGGACACTAAAATTTGTCTGTGAAAGTTGTTTGTCATCCAAGCAACTTTTTACCTTCAAGGAGTTTTCAAATGAATTCTTGGAAAACATAAGGGTTGTTCTTCATGATCTCCCCTTTCCAAAAAGGTATGGTATGCCTTCATCTGATATGTGAAGCTCAAGTTATAGTTTGTGCAAGTCAGGGGTATTTTGGGAAAGTGGAATTATAGGTCATTCTTAGCGTATGCCTAAAACTCATACAAGGAAGCTTCAAATGAAAAACTTCACAACATCAAAGTTGCTCAAAATGGCATTTTAAGTCTAGAAAAGAGGTCATGGAAGTTTGGAAAGGCATAGAACTCAGATTGATAAAAGTTGGTGAAAATGACCTAAAAAATGGACATAAGTTGAAAAAGTTCAAATGGAAAATTGGTTTGGGCAATCTATAAATCCAAAATGGGTCATGTAATATATCAAATTGAGTCTAAACAACATTTTAAAGACTTTGGTTCATCCACAATTTTGAGATAGGGCTTTAAAAATGGACTTGCTTTGTAATTCCATTACTTGCATAATAAGGTACATGTGAGAAACTCAACATAAGGCAAAGGAATCCCTTGTTTTTCACCCATATCACTCCAATTTGTCATGAAAAGAGATTTTAAAAGGTGGTTAAGGGGCTGTTAGTGGATTGAATTGAGATATCATGAGACATCAAAATACCATATCATGAGAAATTCATGAAGTTTCTAGAATCATCCTAGATTGATCTAGAAGACTCTAGATCTTTCCATGCTCTCCTATATATTGGATTGAGATCATTAAGAGTAAAGGTTGGTGATAGTTGATGTTGAATCCATTTTCTCCATTTGCAAATCATATTGAATCTTCATTTTTCTCTTCACCATTTTTCCATTTTTCCCACATTTTTCTACACTTGAAAACTCAAATTTTCAATTCCATTTTTCTCCCACTTTTGGTTCATTCCACCATTGCAAATACATTCCTTATCATTCTTACAATTGATTCAACACTTTTTTGGCCATAATTGATGCATGAACCAAGCTACACAACTCCATTAAAGTGAGCTCCAAGTGAAAATTGATTTTTTGTTTTCCATCAATTCACTCCTTTCTTTCCATCCAAACACCTTCCTCATCAATTATAGGACGTGTCCACATCATCTTCTCAAAGAATTGGTGATCGAGTGAAGCTCCATAAGCCATTTTTCGTAGGTATAAAGAATTCGACATAACTCATGATTTATGAGTCTTTCTTGCATTATTGTTGTTGCATTACATTGCTCTCATCTCCTACATGGATTCTAGTACAAAAAAGATGGGTTTTATGACAATTTTTGGTTCTTGAGTTTTTCTTGAGGTGCCACATTTTGGGAGTTAGAGAGAGTTTCAAGAAAATCTAAGACCATATTTGGATTCCTTGATTTTTTTCCTTCAAGTTTGACCAAAATTTTGTGCGAAACGGATAATTATTGATGAAGTTATGGTGCTTCAAAGTAGCAAAAAACTCATGTTCATGGAGCTGCGGGTTACTATTCACAAAGTTGAAAAATTTGATTTGGAGAAGAAGGTGTTAACACCGTCGGATGCATTTCCAAGTCAAGGTTTCTTCCATTCATCCAACGCTTCTCACTGCGCCACGCAATCGGCCACATAAGCCTCATGCCACTTTTATTTATTCATGTTATTTCCTTTTATTTTCCTATTGCCATGTTTCTTTTATTTTTTCTGTTTTATATGCTGACTTCTAAATATCATAAAAAATAGGAAAATTAGTCTTTTTGATCCCTATTTTTTTCTGCGTAATTCTCTAGATGTCTGGAATTTTACAGAATTGGAACCATATTTTTTCCATTTTTCGTCATTTTATTAGATTTTTTTACATTTTAGTTGTCAAAAAATTAGCAATGCTGGTGCTATCATTTTGTGAATTTTGTTTGACCTATCAAAACACAATTTAAATGTCAATCCTTTTGCAGGGATCTCATACACACGTTGAGGTATTGTGATATATTTTTGTGGGAATTTTATTGTACCATTTTAATTGGTTTTGGATGCTTTCTTTAACATGCTCCACTTTAATCTTTCCTTTGGTATACATGAGATATCTTGCAATGTTTTCATCTTGTTTGACCATTTATCTTTGGATATTTTTGTGGTATCTCTCACCCCTGGTTTGTGGCTTGATGTAGGGCATTAGAGATTTTCATTTGAATTTTTTAGCACCTTTTGCTATTTTTCTTATGTTTTGTATTCGAACTTGTAATTTGGACTTCCGAACGGACTTTATTTTTGTTAAGGCTCCAACGGCCGATTTGTGTTTGCATGGTGAACGCCGTGGTTTATATTTCTTATTATAGATAGGTTAGAGGTATTTGAAGACCCCTTAGGTGGCTGTTATTTATATGTGTAGCTTTCCCAATTATCGACTTGTTTGCATGATAGCACGTTGCGATTCCAAATAGTGGATTACGCGTTTCATTCGGAGTTTTCACTCGATTCTTTGCATATGATCACTTGATATTTTCTTATTCCATCCATGAATGGGCTTGAGGTTGAGATGAACCTTCCTCCCTCCTTTGCATCGCATTTATCATTGCTATATTCATGTTCATTTATATGCGGTTATTACTTGTATTTCTGTTTCTTCCTTTCGTTTTCCTTTCCCGTAGGACTTCCATCCTTCCTTGTTCAAGGGAGGATGTGATAGACATTAGGAGCTAACCCATGTATGATAACATTAGGGTAGATTTTATTCCCTTTTTAACCCTAGGATTTTAGAGTTTCATCTCTTCTTTCTTCACAGAACAGAAAAACATTAATAAAGGTTATAACAAAATCAATTCATTTCTTCCGTCAAAAGATTTGAACAAACATCAACCTTTTTGCAATAAGAAAACCCTTGGTTAAGGTGATATTTTTCCATAAAAGACACTTGAACAGCTTGTGTCGTGCGTAGCCCGAACTACGTTTGCTCTGATCTTTCATGTTGTATGAAAGTACGTAGGCATAGGATGCGATATCCTAGCGAGCAACCTTCCCCACCTTCCCCCGTAGTTAGGCGAACTACGTTGACTCTGATTTCTCGTTCCAGACGGGAATACGTAGGCATAAAGTGTGATGCTTTGCCGAGTCATGTTTTCTTTTCTTTTCAGACCTCATCCTTTAGTTTAGATAGAAGTGTAATCCGTACAAACCAAGCAAGCGTGGATCCCATCGAGTACGATGGACGTGAGGGGTGCTAATACCTTCCCCTTGCGTAACCGACTCCCGAATCCAGGTCTTGGTTGCGATGACCATACCTTTTCCTGTCTTTGCGTTAGGTTTACTTCGAGCGTTTCCTTTCCCTCCTTTGGGATAAATAACGCACGGTGGCGACTCTTCTGTATTGCCGGTGCCGATTTTCGCAGTAGCGACAACTGGCGACTCTGCTGGGGATAAACCGGTGGTTCCCTATGCGAGTCTCGCCTTGGATTTTCTTCCTAGCTGCCTGGGTCATCCCCAGCATCTGGCGACTCTGCTGGGGATTCCAACGGTTCCCTACGCGAGTCAATCCTAGTGCTTGTTTTCCCGTCGTGGGCTTTGTATGGATTTACATTTCTGTATTTACATTTCAACATTTTATTATCATTATTATTGCTGTATTATGGGTTTGAGGGGGGTTCTATGATTGAGAGATAAGTCGGACCTGGGCTTAAGTGCACCTAGAATTAGAGTAGAGATTAGTGGGGGTGTGCATGCTTTGCATGTACTAGCTTCCCGCGAAATCTACGCTCGGACGAGGTCTTTCTGGTTGACTTCCTGTTTCACCCTTTGGGTGCAGTGGGCTGTTGGTTAGTTGGATTGTCGACTCCGGGGACCGATCATTTGGAAGTTGGCTAAGTGAGGCCTCTTCAGGATTTGATGATGCCACACCTTCTGGGTATCGTATCATCAACCCTGAAAGTCTGTGACGCCGACGACCGCATAGGATGCCGTACCTTGTGCCAGTTATAGGGACATCTACCTGTGAGAGGGACTTGGGGCATGCAGGTAACTTGACCTTCAGACTACCGGTTCATTTCTCATGAGATACAGGATTGTGGATATTTTGTAGACTGTTACTAGGTCTGTCAGAGACCAGGTGTGGGTTATATTATTGGGTCTATCCGAGACCAGGCTGGAGTTCTTTGTGAGGTCTGTCTGAGACCAGGGTTTGATGAGTATTGGAAGGTCTGTCTGACACCTGTTCTTGGCGTGGCTTGGGCTTCTTATTCAGGGAACTTGATCCCCTGTTGCAGCTGTTTGCATTGCATTGTTTGCATACCCATTTATCATTGCATTTCATTAACGTGTGTCTGTGCTGCAGGTGCATTACATACTTCCCTGTTCTAGTGCTCCGGACTTCTGATTGTTGATATGGGTAGTGTGCGGAAGACAGTTGCTTATAAGCTGCCCACTCCGGATGTGAATTCTATATTGAGTTTGATTGCCCTTGCGGATGATGAGGTTAGGGCTAGCTTCAAGAAGAGTTATACTTTTGCCTTTGAAGGCCTGTTCAATATATGAGTTGTTTTCTCTTTTGTGATTGAATTTCAACTTCTTGCAACTTTCGTCACCGCACTGTCACGGTGCTGCCCTGTATCAAATGTATTAGCACTAGAATGGGGGGAGTAATATTCCCCAATGCACAGGCACATATTGCATTTTGCATACATACTCATATTTGCATTACAGGTTTGTGATCCGTGTATCTTATCTTCTTCA
Organism: Lathyrus sativus; assembly: GCA_963859935.3. NCBI lineage: Eukaryota > Viridiplantae > Streptophyta > Magnoliopsida > Fabales > Fabaceae > Lathyrus > Lathyrus sativus. Next base: position 179,346,322 of record OZ012740.1, on the reverse strand, counting down.
TCCATATATCCAGGTACTTTCAGGATTGCAGATCAACGAATCCATCGTTATTCCACAAGGACTAATCAGAAGAAGATCATGGACAACGTGCAGAGTGAAATGCAGGAGATGCGTGACAGGATGGCCCTGCTCATGCAAACCATGGAGACCATCGCCAAAGGACAAGAGCAGCTGCAGAATCTAGTTCAACCGATAGTCGCACGGGCTGAAAACAACGGGACACCGCATGGTGAGAATATTGCTGCTTCACCCCGAATTGAGAATCGTCAAAGTGCTGATGCTATTCCCGTAACCGGTTTGAATGCTGGAGAAACTGGTCCTGTAGGTGGAGGTGGGAACGCCGGTAATATGAATGCCAATGCAAATACTGTTGGAGTATTTGTGGGTAATGTCAACCAGGGTTTTAATGGGGGCGTTGAGAATGTCGGAATGAATGGTATCAATGGTAACCAGGGCTTCAATGGTGTGAACATGGGGTATGGCAGCACTGCTGGCGCCAAGGCTGGGTTTGGTGACTATGGTTATGGTAATCGTGGATATGGAACTAGTGCATACAACGCTCAAGAGACGGGCAATCTGAGGTATGACCCCAGGTACTTCCAAACGGGTCCGGACCGTGATGCAGATTATGTTGGATACGATGCAGTACCTCGCTGGGAGGATCGTCAGGAGGATGTGTTCTCTGGTCAGAACGAGGGTTATGAAAGAGCCAGGGATGACAACCATCGGATGAGATTGCTAGAAGAGAAAGTGAACGGGTTAGCCAGCCAGAATGCTCTTGGGCTGGATATGTCCAATATGGGATTGGTACCAGGGCTGAGGGTACCTCTGAAATTCAAAGCGCCATCTTTTGATAAATATAAAGGGGACACGTGCCCGAGGGTACATGTTCGTTCATTTTACAGGAGGATGTCCGCGTATTCAGACGACGAAAAGATGCTCATGCATTTCTTCCAGGACAGCTTGTCAGGGCCGTCGCTGGAATGGTATATGAGCCTAGAGCCAACACAGATAAAAAGGTGGAAAGAGCTAGCGGAAGCTTTCGTGAAGCATTACCAATACAACAGCGATCTCGCCCCTAACCGGGTTCAGCTGCAAAGCCTCTCTCAGAAGCCCAGTGAAAGCTTCAAAGAATACGCCCAGAGATGGCGTGATTTTGCTTCCAGAGTACAACCTCCTATGGTGGAGCGTGAAATGATGGACTTGTTCGTAGGGACATTCTCAGGAATGTACTATGACCGGCTGCTCAACTTCTCAATGAGTACCTTCTCCGAGTTGATCCTGATGGGGGAGCGTATAGAAAACGGGATAAAAATCGGTAAGATTCAAGCGGGAGAGTCTGCTTCAGCTGGAAGCAATAAGAAAGCTTTCGGGGGCAGAAAACAGGAAGATGCCAATTCGGTATGTAGCTCTCGGGGAAGAAATAGGGGATGGAGGCAATACCAACCGCAACAAGTTGCAAGTGTGACAATCCCCGCGCAACATCAGCAACAGCCGCAGCAACAGGGGCAACAACATCCGGCTCAGCGAAGAATTCAGAACGGGAAGCCGAAAAGGGTATTTGATCCGCCGCCAGTATCGTACGCTGAGCTTCTTCAGAATTTGTTACGGTTACAGTTGGTCGAGAAAAGAACGATGGCTCCTCTGACAGGGATCCCCCCACCCAGTTATAACGCTAATGAGCATTGTGAATTCCACTCTGGGGCACCCGGCCATAATATCGAAAACTGCCACGCTTTCAAGCATAAAGTGCAAGATTTGCTTGATAGCACTGCTATTAATTTTGGTACGGAAGGGCCCAATATTACACAACAACCAATGCCAAACCATGAATAGGCTGGAGTATGGTGGACAAAGAGGAGTTCTATAGTTCGGGTGGGCCGTTAAAAGTAGATCAGAACAGTGGCAGGCTGCCTCTAATAACTGATTGTGAAGATAGTTGGTTCAGCAGCAGGACAGATGTGAAAGCCCGGTTCTCGGAAGCTGGCATTTTTCTTTGTTTTATCTTGTCATTTCTTTACGTTTGTAGTTTCGTTCCTGTTTAAATTGCAATCTTGTTTGTAAAACTTGTTGTTTCCATTCAATTGATGATAATGAAATAAATATGCATGTTTTGATTAAATCCATTCGTGTTCACTAATTGTTTTTACAAATGTCCAACACTTGGTTAAGAGGATCTGCGGAAGATGACGAAAATGAACGACATGCAAGATTCCGATTGTATGCTTTTTGAAACAAAACCTGCTGATGATGTACAAGCATTGTTTCAAATCCCTAAACACCGGAGATATAAGGAAGATAATCCCTTGTCAACCCCTTTGAGCCTTGTAGTAGGAGTTTCTTTTTGTGAATGAAAAACCCTCAATCTTAACCTGGGGCAGGGTAGGTGTTAGCTAATTTGACCGAGCGTCCAAATTGCAAAAGGAGTGTCCGTTCGAGGATCAATCACACCTCTAGAGGTCGTGCCTAAGAAACCACAATGGTTCAGCATTAGGAGTGAAACAGTCACATCATTCCCCAAAGAGTCAGACAACCAGCGTCACACGACTTGTTCGAAAGAAAAAAGAGAAAAAAGAAATCAAAAGCCCGCTAAGTCAAGAAAAGAAAACAATTGACTTAGGCAAAAATGAGGGCATCCCACTGGATTCAAAAAACCAAAAGAACTCAAAAGAGTCAGTCCAGGCAAAAGTTAGGGATATGAAAAGAAAAAAGATGAAAGGATGGAAAAATCCTCAAATGAAATACGATTCGTGTGACCTCAAGTGTCAAAGACGAAAGGTGAGTGGCTGTCACTCCCAACAATCATAATTTCTCGAACTATCACTCCTATCTTTCAGCCTCTGAGAGGTGAGTTCTAAGGTCGAATTAGCTGAACATAGGATCGGAGAACATCAAGGAGAATGGGTGGGTTAAAATAAACTTTGAGCCTTTATCCTTTCCTTCAAAACCGTGAACCTGACCACGTTATAACCTTCAAAAGTCCTAATTGAAGCAGGTTGTTTCGAAAGCATACTTCGGTAAAGGTCGCGTCGATTCTGACTCCTGAAAGGGTTCCTCTTACCATGTTGGTACTGATGTTGATAAATGTTTTGTGCATTATATGCTATAAACTGTTTTTTCCCTTCTCCCAGTGAACAGATTGGATGTCAAAACTATCATATGTGTTGCATTAATACGTCTTTTACGCAGAATAACTTGTTTTACTTGCGAGTAAGCGCTTGACAGCAGAAAAGTTTCCTACAGTGGAAAGTACAGTCAGGATAGAATGCAGAGCGCCCGAATGCTCCGCAAGTCGGGGCAAGCCATTAAGTGCTCCGCAGTCAGGTCAGCCATTCAAAGTCAGTTACTCTGGGGCAATCAGGTCGAGATTCGGTAAATCTCTCGTAGTTGGAGGTACTGCTCTGGATCAGCTAATCAGGGGCAAAGTCATTGCAATCACGGGCAGGCCATCTTAAGAGCGCATAAGTTTTTCTTTATTCGAGGTTCAGAATGCCGGGGCATCTTATACCAGACCAACAAGATACAAATTTTCAGATTTCCTTTTGAGGAGTATCCCCACAGAGGTCCCGCAGGCTGGGGCATGTCAGAAGCAAAGGGATTGTTCTTCTCAGTATCATCAGAGCTACTCAGAGCTATTCGAGCAGATTCAGTCAATCTTAAAGTGTGGGACGAATGTTGGGAAGTCATGTTACGGTCTTCCGATTCTTCACCCAAATCCATGTTGGCGATCACTGTGAGGCCCATCCGTGTTGGCGCATCAGTTTTGAAATCCAATCGTCATCAGTACGCAGGAAGACTCCGTCTATTTTCTCCAATAAAAGTCCAGTTTTTTAGTGGCGCGGGTGAGCTATCCCCAGAGAAGTCCAATCATACTTGGCACATCTGCTATTCCCCAGCAGAGTTATATTCCCCAGCAGGGTGTTACTTCAACGAGATGCCTGGTTAAGTTCCCAAATTCCCCAGCGGAGTTGATTTCACTCTTCCAGCATTTATTTTGCTGGAATAATTCTGTGACATCCGGTTTATCCCCAGCGGAGTTGGCTTCGTCTTCAGCATTTATTTTGCTAAAATGGTTTTCTGTACCCGACTTTCTCCAGCAGCCCGAGCCTGTATTAGCATATTGCATGCATCATCATATTTGCATCATACTTGCATTTCAGTTTCAAAATACGTAGCATTTCCATGCTATATGGAAGCATTACGTCATTATCGAACATACGTATTCAGAAACATAAACCAGGTTGGTTACCTCGTTGGTTTCAGATGTTTGTTTTCCCCTGCAGATAATTGAGATTATGATTCAGGAAGATGTTCGGATAGTCGGATTTGGGGCGCAAGGCGAGAAGTGATCGTGTTCGTCCTATCATATGGACCCCTAGCAGAGTTGCTTGGTTGAGTTTCCCTTTTCCCCAGCTGAGTCCTTCTCAGGTCGCTGTTATGTCGGCATTACAAGATTTCACAGTTCAGATTTTTTGGAGTTATCGCCGTGATTTCCCCAGTAGAGTTTTCTTCCCCATCAGAGTTGCTTGGTTGAGTTTCTCTTCCTCCCCAGCGAAGTTTTCTTCAGACTGTTGTCACGTCAGTATTGAAAATCTTGAAATTACTACCTGCCGTCGAAGTAGGTGTTTGACGGCTGTCGTCAGAATTACCCCAGTAGAGTTTTCTTCGGATTGTTGTTACAAGAATCTTGTGGATTAAACCTTCGGAGTTATTACCCTGGTTGAAGGAGTTATACCCTGGTTGAAGGAGTTATACCCTGGTTGAAGGAGTTATACCCCGGTTGAAGGAGTTATACCCTGGTTGAAGGAGTTATACCCTGGTTGAAGGAGTTATACCCTGGTTGAAGGAGTTATACCCTGGTTGAAGGAGTTATACCCTGGTTGAAGGAGTTATACCCTGGTTGAAGGAGTTATTACCCTGGTTGAGGGAGTTGTTGCCCTGGTTGAAGGAGTTATTACCCTGGTTGAAGGAGTTATACCCTGGTTGAAGGAGTTATACCCTGGTTGAAGGAGTTATACCCTGGTTGAAGGAGTTATTACCCTGGTTGAGGGAGTTGTTGCCCTGGTTGAAGGAGTTATTACCCTGGTTGAAGGAGTTATACCCTGGTTGAAGGAGTTATTACCCTGGTTGAAGGAGTTATTACCCTGGTTGAAGGAGTTATACCCTGGTTGAAGGAGTTATACCCCGGTTGAAGGAGTTATTACCCTGGTTGAAGGAGTTATTACCCTGGTTGAAGGAGTTATACCCTGGTTGAAGGAGTTATACCCTGGTTGAAGGAGTTATTACCCTGGTTGAAGGAGTTATACCCTGGTTGAAGGAGTTATTACCCTGGTTGAGGGAGTTGTCACCCTGGGTGATGGAGTTACACCCTGGTTTGAGGAGTTATTATGCCTTGATTGAGGCAGTTTGTTATCCTGGTCGATGGAGTTGTTACCTTTTGTCAAAGGAATTATTATCGGTGTTGGCAGAATCACTACCCGTGCTAACGGAGTGGCTCTCTGCGGAATTATTTGTTCAAGTATCTGTGTCGTCGGAGATGTATCCCACAGAGTAACTTGTTCAAGTCACCGGATGCCTGATTCGCGCTTTACGTAGCATTTTGTTTGTTTCTCTACAAACGAAGGTCAAGACTTTTGTGTTTTCGACGTGGTCCTTTGGCTCGATGCATGCTTATTGTAGCAAAATTTGGAATTAATTGTGGATTCAAGGCCTGTGGCGTCACGCAGGTGGTTGAGGACGAAATCAAGTCAGTTCTTATCAGATAATTGATCAGTTGTTGCCGTGACAACCGGATTCGGTTTTCTGAATGATATTTTTCCCAAGCAGTAGTCGTACGCAATTTATTTTGCGGTTGGCAAATTTCCGGGTTCTTTCGTATTCAACCGTCTCGTACCTCGAATGTCTGAAGGCTACGCGCTCTTCATCTAGTCGGGTCCAAGCCGCTTAAATAGGGGCAGCTGTTGCACCCCAAAATTTGCCCAACCTTTTTTCTAACCTAGGTTTATGTTTCAATTGCATAATCATTTGCATTGTCATCATGTACATAGTGCATTCATCTGCATTGCATAACATAGGCAAGCTAATCTTAATCAGGGGATCAAGTGCCATTCTTGTCTCAAGAGGCATATTCAAGGGGTTTCATTCATATTCAAGACTACTCAGGTCATCATAGAAGAATTTGAGCTTTGAAGTGTTGACAGATCACTCATTGGGTTCTCTCCTATCTTGAGGTTGTTTGGGGATCATCAGAGGGTATGTGAGCTATGAGCCAAGAGCATGGAGTGTGTATGGATATCATGGAAAGTCTAGATGATCATTTTGAAGGAGAGCCAGGTCATTGGAATGATTGCAAGAGCCTCAGTTGAAGGCAGTCAACTAGGGTTTTATCTAGGTCAATCCTAGGTCAAGGGCTTGATGTGAAAGGCATTAAGGCTCATTTGAAGAATGTGGGATTCATTATTTGCTACATGGATATGGATGTGGTGTTGTGCCAAAGAAAAATCAGAAGGAGTCAAGGAGAAGAGGAGTTACCAAATTAGGGTTTCAGTGTAAAATCCCCTGATTTAGGTCAAACTTCCAAGCAGTGTAATTCAAAATGCAAGCTTCATATGAATTTCTGGTCCGCATGAAACTTGTAGGGTATCTTCATAGCTTTAATTTTAGTGGTGGAAGTCATCAAGGTGATTTATAGAACTCAAGTTATAGTTCTTGCAAGTTACAGGTCATCTGAGGACACTAAAATTTGTCTATGAAAGTTGTTTGTCATCCAAACAACTTTTGACCTTCAAGGAGTTTTCAAATGAATTCTTGGCAAACATAAGGGTTGTTCTTCATGATCTCCCCTTTCCAAAAAGGTATGGTATGCCTTCATCTGATATGTGAAGCTCAAGTTATAGTTTGTGCAAGTCAGGGGTATTTTGGGAAAGTGGAATTATAGGTCATTCTTAGCCTATGCCTAAAACTCATACAAGGAAGCTTCAAATGAAAAACTTCACAACATCAAAGTTGCTCAAAATGGCATTTTAAGTCTAGAAAAGAGGTCATGGAAGTTTGGAAAGGCATAGAACTCAGATTGATAAAAGTTGGTGAAAATGACCTAAAAAATGGACATAAGTTGAAAAAGTTCAAATGGAAAATTGGTTTGGGCAATCTATAAATCCAAAATGGGTCATGTAATATATCAAATTGAGTCTAAACAACATTTTAAAGACTTTGGTTCAGCCACAATTTTGAGACAGGGCTTTAAAAATGGACTTGCTTTGTAATTCCATCACTTGCATAATAAGGTACATGTGAGAAACTCAACATAAGGCAAAGGAATCCCTTGTTTTTCACCCATATCACTCCAATTTGTCATGAAAAGAGATTTTAAAAGGTGGTTAAGAGGCTGTTAGTGGATTGAATTGAGATATCATGAGACATCAAAATACCATATCATGAGAAATTCATGAAGTTTCTAGAATCATCCTAGATTGATCTAGAAGACTCTAGATCTTTCCATGCTCTCCTATATATTGGATTGAGATCATTAAGAGTAAAGGTTGGTGATAGTTGATGTTGAATCCATTTTCTCCATTTGCAAATCATATTGAATCTTCATTTTTCTCTTCACCATTTTTCCATTTTTCCCACATTTTTCTACACTTGAAAACTCAAATTTTCAATTCCATTTTTCTCCCACTTTTGGTTCATTCCACCATTGCAAATACATTCCTTATCATTCTTACAATTGATTCAACACTTTTTTGGCCATAATTGATGCATGAACCAAGCTACACAACTCCATTAAAGTGAGCTCCAAGTGAAAATTGATTTTTTGTTTTCCATCAATTCACTCCTTTCTTTCCATCCAAACACCTTCCTCATCAATTATAGGACGTGTCCACATCATCTTCTCAAAGAATTGGTGATCGAGTGAAGCTCCATAAGCCATTTTTCGGAGGTATAAAGAATTCGACATAACTCATGATTTATGAGTCTTTCTTGCATTATTGTTGTTGCATTACATTGCTCTCATCTCCTACATGGATTCTAGTACAAAAAAGATGGGTTTTATGACAATTTTTGGTTCTTGAGTTTTTCTTGAGGTGCCACATTTTGGGAGTTAGAGAGAGTTTCAAGAAAATCTAAGACCATATTTGGATTCCTTGATTTTTTTCCTTCAAGTTTGACCAAAATTTTGTGCGAAACGGATAATTATTGATGGAGTTATGGTGCTTCAAAGTAGCAAAAAACTCATGTTCATGGAGCTGCGGGTTACTATTCACAAAGTTGAAAAATTTGATTTGGAGAAGAAGGTGTTAACACCGTCGGATGCATTTCCAAGTCAAGGTTTCTTCCATTCATCCAACGCCTCTCACTGCGCCACGCAATCGGCCACATAAGCCTCATGCCACTTTTATTTATTCATGTTATTTCCTTTTATTTTCCTATTGCCATGTTTCTTTTATTTTTTCTGTTTTATATGCTGACTTCTAAATACCATAAAAAATAGGAAAATTAGTCTTTTTGATCCCTATTGTTTTCTGCGTAATTCTCAAGATGTCTGGAATTTTACAGAATTGAAACCATATTTTTTCCATTTTTCGTCATTTTATTAGATTTTTTTATATTTTAGTTGTCAAAAAATTAGCAATGCTGGTGCTATCATTTTGTGAATTTTGTTTGACCTATCAAAACACAATTTAAATGTCAATCCTTTTGCAGGGATCTCATACACACGTTGAGGTATTGTGATATATTTTTGTGGGAATTTTATTGTACCATTTTAATTGGTTTTGGATGCTTTCTTTAACATGCTCCACTTTAATCTTTCCTTTGGTATACATGAGATATCTTGCAATGTTTTCATCTTGTTTGACCATTTATCTTTGGATATTTTTGTGGTATCTCTCACCCCTGGTTTGTGGCTTGATGTAGGGCATTGGAGATTTTTATTTGAATTTTTTAGCACCTTTTACTATTTTTCTTATGTTTTGTATTCGAACTTGTAATTTGGACTTCCGAACGGACTTTATTTTTGTTAAGGCTCCAACGGCCGATTTGTGTTTGCGTGGTGAACGCCGTGGTTTATATTTCTTATTATAGATAGGTTAGAGGTATTTGAAGACCCCTTAGGTGGATGTTATTTGTATGTGTAGCTTGCCCAATTATCGACTTGTTTGCATGATAGCACGTTGCGATTCCAAATAGTGGATTACGCGTTTCATTCGGAGTTTTCACTCGATTCTTTGCATATGATCACTTGATATTTTCTTATTCCATCCATGAATGGGCTTGAGGTTGAGATGAACCTTCCTCCCTCCTTTGCATCGCATTTATCATTGCTATATTCATGTTCATTTATATGCGATTATTACTTGTATTTCCGTTTCTTCCTTTCGTTTTCCTTTCCCGTAGGACTTCCATCCTTCCTTGTTCAAGGGAGGATGTGATAGACATTAGGAGCTAACCCATGTATGATAACATTAGGGTAGATTTTATTCCCTTTTTAACCCTAGGATTTTAGAGTGTCATCTCTTCTTTCTTCACACAACAGAAAAACATTAATAAAGGTTATAACAAAATCAATTCACTTCTTTCGTCAAAAGATTTGAACAAACATCAACCTTTTTGCAATAAGAAAACCCTTGGTTAAGGTGATATTTTTCCATAAAAGACACTTGAACAGCTTGTGTCGTGCGTAGCCCGAACTACGTTTGCTCTGATCTTTCATGTTGTATGAAAGTACGTAGGCATAGGATGCGATATCCTAGCGAGCAACCTTCCCCACCTTCCCCCGTAGTTAGGCGAACTACGTTGACTCTGATTTCTCGTTCCAGACGGGAATACGTAGGCATAAAGTGCGATGCTTTGCCGAGTCATGTTTTCTTTTCTTTTCAGACCTCATCCTTTAGTTTAGATAGAAGTGTAATCCGTACAAACCAAGCAAGCGTGGATCCCATCGAGTACGATGGACGTGAGGGGTGCTAATACCTTCCCCTTGCGTAACCGACTCCCGAATCCAGGTCTTGGTTGCGATGACCATACCTTTTCCCGTCTTTGCGTTAGGTTTACTTCGAGCGTTTCCTTTCCCTCCTTTGGGATAAATAACGCACTGTGGCGACTCTTCTGTATTGTCGGCGCCGATTTTCGCAGTAGCGACACCAACATCACTGCATTAGCTATCTAGAGTGTCTGAAAGGAGGTTTTTAACGTGCCTTCATCTGCTTCAATGTACCGTAATGATGACAGATTGCTAACCATTAGTTCTTCTTCACCATGTACAATTACCAGTTTATCATTTACCACGAACTTCATTCTCTGATGCAAGATGGAAGTCACTGCCCCAGCCTCATGGATCCAAGGACGTCCTAATAAACAATTGTAAGCCGGATTGATGTCCATTACTTGAAATACAATGTTGAACTCATGGGGTCCCACCAAAATCGGTAACTCTACCTCACCAATAACCGTTCTTCTTGAACCATTGAAAGCTTTTACAATTAATGATGTCGGCTTCATCTCTGCCCCATGCATATGCTAATCTGGCGAGTGATCTTGCGGGTAGTACATTTAATGAGGATCCTGTGTTGACCAGTACTCGGGCCAGAGTGTCTTCTTGGCATTTGATAGAGATGTGCAGCGCACAGTTATGATTACGTCTTTCTTTCGGCAATTCAGCATCACTGAAACTCAACGTGTTGCATGCTGTGATGTTGGCCACTACCGAATCAAACTGACTGAGAGAAATATCTTTCGTTACATGGGCCTGTCTCAACACTTTTTGTAATGCTTCTCTGTGAGCCGGGGAATTTATCAAGAGTGACAAGATTGATATTTTTGATGGCGTCTGATGAAGTTGATCTACCACTTTGTAATCACTTCTTTGAATAATTCTTAAAAATTCCTCATCATTTTCTTCTTCTGTGCTCGGAGTTTATTTTTCTTTGGTTATCGTGGCGGGAGTAACTTCTTTGGGAATAGCTACTGTCACTTTCGGATGATAGATCTGACCACTACGGGTCATTTTTCTAGTGCCTGCAATGTTTGTTACTTCCATCTGATCATCTGTCTGAACAACCCTTCTTGATTCTTGGTCTATCACAGTCGCGTTGTATTTCCACGGAATGGCCCTTGTGTCATCATAAGGAAATGGTCTTGGTTTTTGGACTACAATTGGTCGAGGCTGACCAATAGCAGTTTTGTTGAAGATAGGCTTCACACTTTTGTTGAATACCGAAACTTTCTCTTTTCTCTTGGACAGATCAAAAACGGGCTCAATCACAGAAACTTCTTCTTTCCTCAATGGACTACATACTTGCAATATCCCCTCATTCATCAATCTTTGTATATCCTTTCGTATCACATCACACCCACTAGAATTAACAGAACATTCTTTGCAGTTATTATGAATGCTTTCAAACAGCCCTACTTTTGACAACTTCTCGTGTAATATTTTTAACATCGTTCTGACCTTCGTCACATCATTAACTATCTTCTCATCTGACCCTTCTATTGCATTGACCCCTCCGTGATTTGGTAGTGGATTACTTTTAACATTGGGTGGTACATCATCAAAAGACAAGATTTTCTTCTCCATCAACTCTCTCACAAGATGTTTCAAAGCAAAGCACCCCTCCAGGTCGTGGCCAGCGGCACCATCGTGAAAAGCCTAATGAGAATTTGGGTTGTAATGGGGAGATGTTGTATCTGGATTTAGTGGCCTTGTTGTTATCAAACCTTGGTGAACTAAAGAAGGGTATAATTCTGTGTATGTCATTGGTATTTGTGGAAGTGGAGGTTTTGTGGTTGGCCTCCGGTTTTGATAATTCTGTCTGGGTTGTTGAACTCTCTGCTGATGGTTTTGTTGATAGGGCGGAGCGTTGGACGCTCGTTGATACCCTTGTTGATTTGGTTGATATACGGGCGCTGGCTGCCCTGACTGATAACTTGGGCCAGGATGGTTAAATGCTGGGGCTACAGCTGCCATATATTGTTGTTGGGCATACTGTACCGGATATACTGGTCGCTGTTGCTGAATTTGCTGAGCATAATTTGGCTGAACTTGCTGAAAAAAACCTTGTTGAGGCTGCTGGTAATGCTGATGTGGTGGTGTCAAAATACGATTCCTTTTTCCCATTATTGCATTTGTCTCACCTTTTCTCTTTTTGTGAAAACCACTACTAACCTTCTTGACATTGCTGTTACTGGAACTGCTAGTGCTGCTAGCCACCTTCTCGTTCTTCATTCCCAACTCTACTTTTACTCCCACGGCTACGATATCAGAAAAACTTGGGGACACACTACTGATCATTTTTTTCATAAAACTCTGGTCTTACTGTGTCAACAAACCAGTCTGTTAATTCTTTTTCATTCAGAGGAGGTTCCACCTGAGATGTTGTCTCTCTCCACCGTTGCGCGTACTCTTTAAACGATTCTGTACTTTTCTGTGACATACTTAACAATTGTCTTCTATCCGGGGCCATATCCATGTTGTACTTATAGTGCTTCATAAAAGCGTCAGCCGAGTCTTGGAAATTGTGAATCCTTGATTGGTCTAAACTTAAATACCACTTGGCCGGAGCCCCTTTCAAACTATCTTGGAAACAATGGATCATTAACTTGTCGTCTTCAACGTGCGCAGCCATTCTTCGATAGTACATGATTAGATGTGTGCAAGAACATGTTGCACCAGAATACTGATCAAAATTTGGAACTTTAAACTTGGGTTGAATCACCAATCCGGATACTAGACACATATCTCTGGCGTCAGTACCAAAGATATCGTTCCCTTCCATTGCTCGGGCCTTTCTTCCGATAGTTTCTACACTTTCTTTCAACTTATCATGTCGTCCGCTTTCTTCTTCATACCCATCAAGACCTTCGTACACTGGTGGAGGATTATGAAAAACAGGGCGCGCTTGAACCTGAACAGAAGGCTGAGTGTAAGTAGGGATAGCTTGAGGAACTTCTGGCCCCAAAGGAACTGCTTGTTGATTGACTATTGGCGGTGGTACAAAACCAGGTGGCAACCCATATGGTGGAACGTTTGCAACAGTGACTGCCGTTGGGATTGACTCTGCAGCTATGCTAGTGATCTCAGAAACAACAGTGGCTTGAGTGTCTAACATGGCACGAATGACTTGTAAGGCTTCCCTGATCTGCCCCACACCTCTTCGTAGCTCTCCAAGTTCATTATCAATTCCGTCCACATCTAAATTCTGTCCTTCCATTCTTAGGCGAGCTTGGGCTCGGGTATTGTATCGGTGCTGAGGATTCAGTGTGATTCTTTCTCTCTCTCTCTCTGGAGATAAGACAGCAAGATGAGACACAAGAACATGTACATGCAATGCTTATGAATGTAAAATGCAACAATGCAAAATTAATCATTCAAGGAATCCAAAGAAATATTTGTAAAAATTATAACAATGGGGAAATAAGCAAATTCAAAGTCTTCATAGATTAACAATTGAGAGTTTTACAACAACAATTCTGAAACTGAAATACAAGTCTTTAATACAAAATACATGATGAAATGAAACAGAAAACAAAATGATTCTAAATCTTCAGGTTGGATGGCCCTTCGTCTTCTGGCTGACTTCTCTTTCCACCTTGACGGATCAATTCTTGAAGTTCTTCCTTCTCTTGCATAGCCTTGAAATACTTATCTCTCCAAGTCCTTCCTTCTTTTTCAGCTTTTGCCAAAGCAGCTTTCAATTCTTCTACGAGAGTAGGTTTGGGTGAGTCAGGCTCAAAGCGAGTATAGAACATCTTCATCGCCGCTTCTCTTACCCATGATAGGTAAGATTCTGAAACAGTAGTGTCGTGGTAACCTAGGGCAGTCACTCCCCTCGTGTGGACATAACGCCAAGCATACATGATTCGAGCCCTGTAAGCGGGATTCTTCCCTTCTTCCAAGTAAAATCTTCTCAAAAAGTCTGGATCTGGTTCATCTTCCATGGGGTGCCCCAACTGTCGACGAGCCAGAATAGGATTATAGCTGATGCAACCATTGACGCTGATAAGCGGTACATTCGGGAAATCTCCACAACTTTGGATCATAGCAATTCCTCCATACATAGGGTCATACCACTTAATATCTGAGTGTTTGAGTAATAGCAGCTTTTCTGTCCATGAGAGCCCATTTTGCTTATCCCAGATGGCTGGAATTTCTGACAAGTGCGAAATAAACCACTTGTGCAGGAGAACAGTGCAACACTCAGTTCGTCCAACTCCATAACGGTTCCTTCGGTGGAGGGTAAAGTACGTATCAGCCAGCAAGGTGGATACAAGATTTTTGATCAAGAAAAGATTGATTGCATTTGCGTCCACAAAATCACTAGCAGTTGGGAACAGAAACAACCTGTAAATGAGTAAAACCAGGATGGCCTCAAATGCTTCAACATTCTTTGACAAGGCATAGCTCTGAGCTTTTTCATATAGGAACATAGCTGAAAATCCATACAACCCTCCTTTAGCACCCATATGAGATCGTACCTCATCCACCTCTAAATACGCGGCCTCTGCAATTGCTCTTTCATTAGGAGTCCCCTCTCTTCCAGAAAATGGGCTAGGAGTGACGCCTACTCCCATCAGGGCGGAATATTCTTCCAAAGTTGGTAGCAACTGATAATCTGGAAATGTGAAACAATGATAGGTTGAATCATAGAATTGCACGAGGGCGGATAACATCTCTTCATACACTTGAACTTCTAGCAAAGACAACATATTCCCATGTTTCTCTCTGAATGCCTCGGGGTCTTCTACTAAACTTACCAGTTTCTTCAAGTTCTCCAATCTTGGTCTTTGGAACACAACCTCTTCTTTCTTTCCAAAATCCATTCTATAATATCTGCAAAACAATCTTTAGTTCCTTGAATGATTAATTAATGAAAATGCAAATGCAAAGGTTTCATGGGACTCAGATCAAAACATCATTTCATTTCATTGATTTTCAAGATTGCATTACAAAATATCTAGTACATTTTACAAAAGTCCTAAATATAAGGCTGACAGTATTCTAAATAAAAGTCTTCTTTTGCTTTGAGTTTCTTGATTTCTTCTTCCATCTGAGTCTTCTCGAGAACGAGTTTGTCCACGACTAGCTTCCATGGAGTTGGCTGGGAGCTGGAAGAAGGTAAGCCTTCCTGTGTCTTCCTCTTCTTATAAGCAACCATTTCTTCATCCTTCACATGTAGTTGTCTACGGAGTTCTTCATTCTCTTCCATGGCTACTTGGTACTTGTATTTCCAGGCTATTTCAGTTTGTTGTGACTTCCTCAAAGCAATCTTTAATTTCTCCTCTTCAGACATAAAGATCATTGTGTGTTCCTCCTCTAAAGCCATGGGTTTCTGCTGAGAATAAGGCATTTTCAGCTGAATAGCTCTCTTTCAGACCCATTGGAGATAAGGCTCGAGAGAGACGCAATTAGGTTTCCCTAAGTCTTCCTTTCCTTTCTTGTGTACATGTCCCCAAGCTTTTAGAATTTCCCCCTTCAATTCTGAACTTCCCTTAAAGAAAATATTCTCCACATGAGTGATGTTTGGTTTGTCCTTCAGGGGATATCCAAGCTGACGGCGAGCGAGAACAGGGTTATAATTGATTCCTCCATTTACACCCAGGAGAGGTACGTTACCAAAGCTTCTACAACTGTCAATGATTCTTATTCCATCGTAACTACGGCTATACCAATCGATATAAGAGTTAGTAAGAGCCAGAACCTTCTGAGACCACCAACCTTCCTTCCAAAAAGCATGAGCCTTAGGTAAGTGAGAAATAAACCACTTATATAACAACTGGACACAACACACAATCATTCCTCCTTTATGTAGATTTCTCAAGTGAACAGAATGATATGCGTCAGCTAGTAAAGTAGGCACAGGGTTTTTCTTCAAGAAGATCTTGAGGGTGTTGAGATCCACAAAATTATCAAAGCTTGGAAACAAGAAGATCCCATAAATGAGCAAGGCAAGAATGGCTTCAAATGCATCCATACTCAAATGATCAGCATAGTATTGTGCTTTTCCAACCAAGAACTCTGCAGTCAAACCAAAGACTCCTCCCTTAGTAACCATATTTTTCTGAATATCCACCAATCCTAAACGCGTAGCTTTAGCAATTTCTTCCTTCTTAGGATCCTTCTCCATGATTGGAAAAGGAGAGTCTTCAAGAATAGGTAAACCAATCAAGCAAGAATATTCCTCAAGTGTAGGTACCAGCTGATAATCAGGGAAAGTGAAACAATGATAGAGTGGATCATAAAACTGGAGGAGTGTGGAGAGAAGTCCCAGATCCATCTTCCTTTTTACCCTCAATAATGACAATAAGTTCCCGTACCTGCTCTTGAATCCTTTTAGATCCGTTATCAAAGTGCTCAACCTTTCTATGTCATCTAAGTTAGGACTTTTGTAAGTGTACTTCATGGTTTTCTTTTTTCCACTGTCCATGATGATCCTATTGTTTACAAACAAGAGATCTGAGTTCCATGAAACCTTTATGATATGATGTTTATGAATGCATGAATGCACAAATACAGGTAAGCACAGATTCACATATACACATGGATAAAAACAGATAAAGGTTTTGGTTTGGAGAACATGAGTGAGGAGACAAGGTCTACCCACCCTAAAGATATGTACTAAGGTTTCCACAACTGCAGAACAAGGTTCTAAAAGAGTTCCCGGAGTCCTCGACCCATCTTTCGGATATTATCAATTTCCCAAATACTTGGTGGTCGATAATATTCTCAAGAGAGTCTCGTCCAAGTGTAGTATCGCGTATCAACTACTTCAGAATTACTTCCTTATAGTCATCGCACTACATCTTAATAAGGCCATAGTGGGGAAAAGGTAATCTAAAGGTCCTCAGTATCATGGGCTCCCATGTAGAAAGTAGCATTGTTTTCACGAATACTCGATCAACAATACTAACTCTCAGAAGGGCCTCTACTGAGTGGTGGTTTTCTCAAGTCAACTTGGTCGGGAATCAACTCCCTATAAGTCTTCTTGAATATACCACCATCCTATCATAAGTACGCTCAAACACGGGTATAGCGTTGTCTCACCATTCAAAGTTCCCAAGAACCAACAGAGCACATATGTATATATTTACAAATATTCACAAATAAGTAAGTATTCACACAAGATAGGTTAAACCCTCAAAGCAAATCCCCAGTGAAGTCGCCATTTCTATTGCGGTGAAAATTGGATATCAAGCTATTAATTAACTTGAACCTTATTTCTTTTTACAACCGGGCTTTATTTTATCCAAAGGAAAGGTCTAAAGAGAGAAAAACCTTTTTCGCAATGTAACGACAACGCTTAAGAGATTCAGGGACCGGGGGTTGGTTATACCTAGGGAAGGTGTTAGCACCCTAAATATCTGTAGTACTCTACAGGAACCTTTTGTTTGATTTCTTGCTAAGTTTGTGAAAATGTACTGTGGATTGGGAAAAGATATGAGTTGAAACCTAAAGTTATATACACTAAGTTTGCTCGCAAAGACATCGCATCTTCTGCCTACGTATCCTAACTAGGATAGAATAAGAGCAATCGTAGTTCACCTCACAAGGGATAAAGAACACTTGATTATGATCAAGGTTCAAGGGGAACAAGCATGACAATGTTTGTGTGGAGTTTGACGAAACTCCCTAATCTAAGCTGTAATATTCAAGAGGGGAAGTAAGAAATCATGACGATGATTCTTACACAGAGTTGACGAACTCTTTCCTAGGGTTCTAGTTGAAGAACACTCCTAGTACAGGTGGGATTCTTAGACTCAAAGAAAAGTCTAATGGCTTCTAAGCTGGGGTTAAAGTGACTTAACAAATTCAAGGGAGGGTGAATGAATTATTCTTGACATGAGGGTCAAGCGGACAGACTTTCCTTTGGAAGGAGACTGGGGAGGCAACTGGATGAAAGCTAACAAGCTTCATCACTTGGGGAAAGAAAAATAAAAGGGAAAGGTACAACATAATAAAACATTTTCATGGTAACAACCAATTAAACAAACATGTGAAATGATAAGGATGAAAGCACATTGATAATAATCAACACAGATGAAAATAACAAGAACTGTAACGACAGATCACATTTAAATACAGTCAACAGGTGGGGCGAAATAAACATAGTTATAACTCAAAATAAAAATCCTAGCATGTTAACTAACATGTATGGACATGAGTACAAACAAATTTCACAAACAAATCCAAGTGGAACCACATAAAAATTCATCTGCAAATGCATAAACGGACGCGAAACGCACTTAACTTGCACCCAGTCAAAAGAGGTGAAAAATTTGTCAAAAATGAAAATAAAAAATATTATATGAAAGTACACACTAAGAGGAACACAATGAAAAAATAACGGGTGAAAAAAGATAAAAAATGAGAGAGATACGATTTTTTGAAGTTTGAGTGAAAAATGACAAAAATGCCAAAAGAGTTGCCCTCCTCAGGGGTCGAACTCAGGATCATGGGCTGAAAGGTGCGTTTTGGCAAGTGTGCTTACCACTGGGGTGGCTATACATCCATTTGTATAAGCCACCCCTTTAATTAATAAGGGTAATTTACTTGAGTTTTTGGGCAAAAACAAACATACTCAAAATGGTTTACGTTTTATGTCGTAACTCTCTCGTTTCTTAACCAATCGCGACAAACTTTATATATGTCTCAACCAGAAAAACATGAGGATCATGATAGTGCAATTATTTTTCTGAAATTCTTCCTCTATTTTAAAATTCGATGGTTCATGCTTTTGTATGTCTTGAAATGCAATTTGATGCCTACAACATAATCTAACTGTTATCTCAATCAAGTAAAAGTATGAACAGGTCACAGATGATAAATTTGAGGAGATTAAACAGTTAGTGCAGCCAAAATTCAACCAGAATGTGGAATGACATAGTTTGTGCAAGTGTGATGTTCTTTGGAGAGATGCATTTTGACGTGAAGCACTCAATCTAACCACTTTCAAACCAAACCAAAAGTGCACAGAGATCATATAAATGATGTAGAATGACTCTAACATTTCAATTGTGCTCAATGTTAACAGATTACAAAAGTGTCATGGTAAATGCAATGTTTTGGTAAAAATGCATATTGAAGTAAATAGCTCATGACAGTCTGTTTTGAGGCCAAAGAAATATGCAAACATACCATATAAATGTTAAAGAGAGAATTCATGCAAAAGATAAAGTTCAAATCAGGCTATAATGGAATATAGTATGTCAAGTTGCAAATTGGTTTGAAAAGTGCATATTGAGGTCCAGTTATGTTTGTAGGTGTCTTTTGATCAAATGAATCATGCACATAGTTCATATTGGTATTTTTGAATGAATTCAAACAGAAAGAAAGGTCCAAAGATGTCTGCTTTGAAAATTAGTAATCAATGTGCAAGTGTACATGTGTGAAAAGCATGAGGATGAGCAGTTCCTTTTACAGTTGTTTTTCCATCAAACTAAACACACACACACCTCATATGGATGCTCATGAGGGATTCTAACACATAAAACAAACTTAAAACAAGCTGTTATGCAAAGTGACATATCAAGTGCAGGCATGTGTTTTGTGTGATGTATGTTCATATGCTCATTCTGTTTAAGACAAAATCAGGTCAATTCAATCATACACACATTTCACATTCATGGTATTGGATGAGTATGAGCATGTTTTAAAGCCAAAAAGAGATCTATTAAGAAACTGGCATTTGGAAACTTATGTTTATGCAGGAATGACACTATGAACATACAACAAGCAAAAACCATGGCAGTTGGAGAAAATGAAATTGTGCTCAAGTTTTAAATGGATGTGAAGAGGTTTTAATGCACATAAATCACATAAGCAAGGCTTAAAACAGAAAATGATGTGTTGGCTTCATGCTATTTGAAAAATGCAGCAGTTTGAGGCAAGACATAGCAAATTGAAACCTAGGCAGATTCTGAGCATGGCAACAATATATACACAACACATATATGTTAAAAAGTGAGAATCAACATCAAAGGTCTTTCAAAACTGTTTGGTATGGCACTTGTTATGCAGACTGGTATTTGGGTTGTCTTGGTGGTGCAGTGGAAATTCCAAAATCAATTTCAGGCACATATTGGTTACATGAATCACATACACAACTTACATATTAAATGGATGTAAACAAAAATTGAGGTACAAAGCAGCTTGCATTTAAAATTGGTATGCTGGCTGCAATTTGATTTTTGTGAGATGCCTCAAAGGATCCAAAACAGAATTAAAGCACAAGGCCATCAAGAAAATCATACACACACATCATTTAGGCATAATCAAAGATGTCTAAACAGGAGATAGACCTCAAAGTAGGCTGTAATGCAAAAAGTAATTCTGGCTGTAATGATGTTTTGGACAAAAAGCATGAGAAAGCTCAAAAGAAACATTTTCTGCCATACTTAAGATAAATTGATCATGTTCACACCAAAACAGTTGCATACACAAATCTTATATGCACCAACAGATGATTTTAAACTAAAACACAAGTGCATTTAGGCCTGAAACTCAACTTGGCATGGTTGTGGTACTAAAATGCAAAGTAAGGCACTTATGAATGATGAAGTAGAACAACTGCAGTTAGTTCCAAATAAGCATGTACACAGTTCACATTTATGATTTCAATCATGATTCAATTTAAACAAAAATCTACAGCTCTGTCATGGCAGGATTTGTGCATAAGGGACATTCATGACATACATTTCACATGATGAACTCAAAATGTCAAAACAAAGAATGATGATGCAAAGCACAAAGGGAATGTTCACATACCTCTAGTAGACTTAGTTGAACAAGCTAGAATGATCAAGAAACCCAGAGAACTTCAATCTACTTCCTTGCCTTGAATCCTTTCTTCACTTTTAAGCAAAATGCAACTATGATGCCAAATGAGGAATTCTGACTCTCCAATGATTTCTAGCACTTTGAACAGTTGAGAAACATCATATGAGAGGTGTTAGGATGCTTGGTACACCAAGGAAATGCTTAGAACAAGATTTGGTGGGATTTGTGGCTTTTGGTCAAAGTAACTTGGTGAACAAGTTGACTTTTTGATTGGTGAAGTTTTTGGGTGGTTCAATGGTGTAGACACTTTCTATACCATATTTGGAGAGTGTGTGGATGCTTGTTGGGGTGTTGGAATGTAGAGAAATGATTTTGGCAGCCCTTTGCACCAAGACAGATTTTTGAGTTTTTTAGTGAAAAGTGAGATTTTGTGATTTTGAGGTTTTGAGGAAAGAGCAAAGGGACCGAGATTTCTTCTTGTTTTTAGAATGTTGTTGATGATGGAAATGAAGTGAGGAAGGCCTCCTTTTATAGGCAAGTGAGAGTGAGGGGCTGGTTTGAAGCTTTCTTCACTTTGAAGAAAAGTTTGGATATTTCTGGAAGAAACCTCCCTTGGAGGGTTTTCTCTTGGATGAAGATCTAAGCCTCAAAGGTCAAGCAAAATGATGATTTTCAGAGGTTGATAGCAGGCTAGAAGTGTAGGAGTGAGGCTGGTTCAGAATCACTTTCCACATCATGCTTGTTTTAATATTTTAAAAATGCAACTTGCCTTGCAACTTGCAAGCCACTTGCAATTTTGGCTAAATCCTCAAACTTCTGCATTTCCTTGGTTCTTTCATGCTACAAACATTCTACATATCAGATACAACAAGATTGATCAACTGAATTTGGCCAATTTTGATGAAAGAAGGTATTTTGCAACATGGACAATGTGGGACTAAAGTGTGAAACCCCTAACTTTGCACACATGTAACTTTCTGCTCACAACTCCTCTTGAGATGTGCTAGTACTTTTTAGAAAGCCCTCACATACCTCTAAAACATTCATGTTTTCCAGAAATTCAAACTCCAATTGGAACTAGGTCAAAGAATCCCTCCAGAGTTGGCTGCACATAAGCTTTTAAGGTGAAATAACAGAATTTTTCTAAGTTATTTTCCCTTCTTGTAATGATTTTGCTTCTAACTCCAAAAATATGCATTTTCTGCTTGTGGACTAGTATGGGACTTTTGTAGGACTTGTCAAGAGCTTCCAAATGAGCTTTGAACCAACTCAATTGGATGTGTGGTTAAGGAGTTATGGTTTAGCCCTTTTCAAAACCCTAATTTCCCGATTCTTCGATTACTTCTTCATCCTTGATCCAATGGTCATAAAAATTGATATTCAAGTCCAATATGACATAAGGAACAACTTTGTTTCACAACATGAAGTCTAATTCATAAAATTTCGAGAGTTGACGTTTCGGTCAACCGTACGACCGATCGGTGATTACTGAGTCGCCTGTTGACATTCTGGGCCTCCTGAGACCTTGAAACTTCTTGGATGAACTTTATTAGGCTATATGAACTTCATGAATCGCAATCTCACCATTTAAACACCTTCCAACATCAAAGTCAAACTACAGTTGACTTTTACTAGTCCAAAACCCTAATCGGGCGCTCTGAAATGTACTGCTCTAAACTCTGGGGTAACAACCTCACATTGGCTTCTTGATTGACATTATATAATATCCTTGACCTTGTTTCCTATTTGGACGAGCCCAAAACATTGACTAATCACAAACCTTGAAACTTTGATTTTGACTGCACGAACCCCTGATTCATGTGCAATTTGACAAAAACAGACTTGCACTGGATTAAGGTTAGAAATTTCATGAGTATGCTCCTAAAATGATAATGAGAATCTAAGGGGTCAAAATTTGGGGTGCAACAGGTGCCCCTATTTAAATATCTTCACTAGATGGAACTGAGGGATGATGATCCTCGTAGAATTGCAGTGAAAGGTATTTAAATATAGAAAAACCGAAAATTTTGTTCCTTAGATTCGATGATATGAAAAAGGACAGGCCATGATATGTCATGAATTCTAAATGATGCTTCATGATGCTTGGATGCAAGACATATGCAGAAGACAGAAAAACAAAACAACGAGTAACTACTCGCGGGGACCTAGCATTGTGGATCCGACACTGGGGAATACCGAGGTATAACAATCAATAGTTCAAATCATGACTAGTGATAACGGGGAGGGAAATTGAGGGTGCGCAAGGTCTAATGAAGATGACAATCTTACTGGGAAAAGCAAAACACTTAACCGGGGAACAAGGTAGCTTTCTACCTGGGACACGAGTGACTTTTTACTGGGGAAATTAAAACTCGAACCTCACTGGGGATGATCAGATGAGGAACTTCCTATAGTGAAGATTTCAAACGGGATCTTCAGGAGTGGACTAGAAACAAAGACAAAACATGATGGGAAATACTAGTGACAACTAGATCTCCGAGACTTGTCTGGGGGAAAGGTTTCACTGGGGATAATGATGTCACCCAGTTTTAACAGGTGGCTCAGGCAGTGCTAGTAACTACTAGACTTCTTGGAGGTAATGGTAACGACCAACCTGAGATAACAACAAATGAAATTTCAAATTCAATCGGTAATACAGGACTTCGACTGGGGAAATTGGTGACGACCAAATTTCAAGTAATGCCAGTAACTACTGGACTTAAAGGAGATTGGTAACGACCACGTCAGGGTACCAATGATGATTGGATTTCAAGCAATGCCAGTTACGACTGAACTTTGGGAGAAAACATGGTGACGACCTAACTCAGGATATACCAACGCATGTGGTTATGAGAATGCTAGCAAGCTGCTAGGCTTTAGCTGGGGAGGTTGGTAACGACCAAACCAGAAAATACCAATAACGATTGGATTCTAAGTGATGCCAGTTACGACTGGACTTTCATGGGGACGGTTGGTAACGACCAAACAAGATACCAATGACAATCGGATTTTGAACATCTGCCAGTTACGACTGGACTTAAACGGAAAATCAACTAGTAACGACCAGACTTCGTAGGGGATTCGCTAGTGACGACTAGACTTCAGAGGGAGAGATTGGTAACAACCGAACCAAAAGGTAATAACAAGTGAAGTTAAGACAACGCCAGTTACGACTGAACTTCAAAGGAACATATAGTGACGACCAAAAGAATACCAATGACGATTGGATTTCAAACACTACCAGTTACAACTGGACTTTAAAGGAAAATAGGGTAACGACCCAAACAAGGATACCGACGAGTGGAATTTAAGACAATGCCCGTTACAACTGGACTTTAGAAATTCACTAGCAGTGATTAGACATTCACGGGGAATCAGAAGATGGCACTCTGAACTCGAGAGACTGAATGAATCACACTGAACCCTGGCTGAAAAGGTGTATGCAGTCTTTGACAAATAGACCCACTCTCAATAGGGGAACAGAACTTTAAACAAGTTATTCAGAAGTGACGAAGTAAATTCAAAACCAATGCTCAAAAATCCTCTACTGGGGACCAGTCCTTATATCATCATAAGAGGTTCTTTGAGAAAACTGTCTTCCAGGTTTGACACCTACACATGACCGAAGGAGAATTGGCAGTTCGACCTGTTTATACTTCATTGGGGAATGTAATCGGATCGCATATCAAAGCTTTCGCTACCCTGAGGTTTCAAGGAAGTATGATTTTCCTTGACTTTCCATGAGCTGGAGTTTTTACGTTTGTCAATCGTTTCAAGTTTTATTCAAATAATTTGACCCTAATGCTTTCAAAATTATCATTGATCAACGAACAATATTTTGCATAACAAAGACAAATTCAGGAAATGACAATTTGCAAAGGAAAGAATAGCTCAAAACTGATTTTATTCAAGAATGAAATCTTGCAAATGACAAAAATCCCATAGAAATTTTTACAAATGAAAAATGGCAACGTGGATAAGGTTACACTGAATCCCATGACCATTCATTCCTAAAGACTAAAATCCCCCAAATCTTTGCTTCTGATGAGAGCAGTGGGAAGTGGATCTCCTGTACAATCTTCTGCAATGGTAACAACCCTTTTGAAGTAGTGATAACTCTTCTGATGCAGTGAAACGCCTTTGTCCCTAACTTTTGCCTAGATCGCCTTTTCGGGTTTTCAATCCACCGGGACGCTCATTTTTTCCTAAGTCGCCCTTTCAGGTTTTCAACTTAGCGAGCTTTTATTTTTATTTTTTATTTTTCTCTTTTCTTTTTCTTCAACCCTAACTTTTGCATAAGTCGTTCTTGTGAGTTTTCGACTTATCGGGCTCTTTTTAGGCGTAATATTTTCGTACTGCATCAAAATTCACTGGATGAGTAAGCTGTTCTCCATCCATGGTTGTGAGAATTAATGAGCCTCCTGAGAAGACTGTTTTTACAACAAACGGGCCGTCATAGTTGGGCATCCACTTTCCTCGTGTGTCTTTATGAACTGGTAAAATCTTTTTGAGTACAAGTTCCCCTTCGTGGAATTCTCGGATACGAACTTTCTTGTCAAAAGCTCTCTTGATCCTCTTCTGATATAACTGACCATGACACATCGCAGACATGTGCTTTTCATCGATAAGATTCAACTGATCAAACCTTTCGCTCACCCATTCTACTTCTTCAAGCTTAGTTTCCATTATGACTCTCAAAGAAGGTATCTCGACCTCCATGGGAAGCACCGCATCCATTCCATATACCAAAGAAAAAGGGGTTGCCCCTGTTGAAGTGCGGACGGACGTTCTGTATCCATGCAAGGCGAATGACAGCATTTCATGCCAATCTTTGTAAGTTTTCACCATCTTTTGCAGAATCTTTTTGATGTTTTTATTTGCAGCTTCTACAACTCCATTCATTTTGGGACGATAGGGAGAAGAATTGTGATGTTCAATTTTGAAGTCATCGCACAACTCTTTCATGACTTTGTTGTTCAAATTGGTACCATTGTCCGTTATGATTCGGCTCGGAATTCCGTAACGAAAGATAATCTCCTTTTTTATAAAATGGGCCACCACTTGCCGAGTAACATTAGTGTAGGATGCCGCTTCAACCCACTTTGTGAAATAGTCAATAGCAACCAGAATAAATCGGTGTCCATTAGAAGCTTTTGGTTCGATTGCCCCAATCATATCGATCCCCCACATAGAAAAAGGCCACGGTGATGACAACACATTTAGCAACGTCGGAGGTACATGCATCTTGTCTGCATAAATCTGACACTTGTGACACTTTCTGGCATATTGAATACAGTCAGTTTCCAAGGTCAACCAGTAGTAACCAACCCTCAAATATTTTTAGACATAGCATATCCATTTGCATGAGTATTGAACATTCCTTCGTGAACATCTTGCATTAACAACTCTGCTTCTCGTCGATCAACACATCTAAGCAGGACCATATCATGATTTCTTTTGTAAAGCACATCATTGCTGAGAAAGAACTTGGATGCTAATCGTCTCAGAGTTTTCTTGTCGAGTGACGTAGCATCTGCTGGGTACTCTTGTTTCAACAGGTAATTCTTTATGTCATAGAACCATGGTTTATCATCAGTCTCTTCTTCAATCATTTGACAGTAGGCGGGCTCAGTCTTGCGTTTAATTCTGATGAGAGTGGCATCATTGACATCCCTGACTTTCCACATCGAGGCTAGCATGGCTAGGGCATCGGCAATATGATTTTCAGATCTCGGGACATGCTTGAAAGTGATTTTATCGAAATATTCCATCATTTTAACAATATAGGCTCTATAAGGAATCAAGTTTTCATGTCTAGTTTCCCATTCTCCAGTAACCTGATAAATAACCAAAGTTGAATCCCCACTGACTTCAAGAAGTTTGATTTTGAGGTCAATAGCTGCCTCGAGGCCGAGAATGCAAGCTTCATATTCAGCGATATTGTTTGTGCAGACAAAATCCAACCTGGCCGTGAATGGAGTGTAACCACCTTCCGGATTCATTAAAACGGCGCCTACACCATGCCCACTGTAGTTGGAGGAACCATCGAACATCATTTTCCACCAAAGACCTTCCTGTAAACCTTCATCAAAACTTGGTTCTTCACAATCTTTTACTAACATAATGTCCTCATCTGGGAAATCAAATTTGAGAGGCTCATAATCTTCCACCGGTTGATCTGCAAGATATTCTGACAAAACACTACCCTTGATAGAGTTCTGAGCTACGTACTAGATGTCATATTCGGATAACAACATATGCCAACGGGCGAGTCTTCCAGTTTGAGCAGGCTTCTCAAAAATATATTTTATTGGATCCATTTTTGAAATCAACAAAGTGGTATGACAAATCATGTACTGCCTCAAACGTTTAGCATCCCATGCCAAAGCACAACAAGTTTTTTCCAGAAGTGAATATCGGCCTTCACAATCAGTAAACTTCTTACTCAAATAATAGATGGCATGTTCTTTTCGTCCAGATTCTTCCTGCTGGCCTAACACACAACCCATTGAATTCTCAAGCACTGTTAGATACATGAAGAGAGGTCTTCCTGGAACCTGAGGTATTAAGATCGGAGGCTCTTGTAGGTAACCCTTGATCTTATCAAATGCTTGTTGACAATCTGAATTCCAAACAACCGTCTGGTCCTTGCATAATAATTTGAAGATGGGCTCACAAGTAGGAGTCATATTGGAAATAAATCTGGATATGTAGTTCAGTTTTCCAAGAAAACCTCTGACTTGCTTTTCTGTTTGTGGAGCTGGCATGTCTTGAATGGCTCGGACTTTGTCTGGATCTACTTCAATCCCTCGATGGCTGACAATGAAACCGAGTAATTTCCCAGATCTTACTCCAAAGGTGCACTTGGCTGGATTCAGCCTCAACTGATATTTTCTGAGTCTCGATGTTCCAAATGGTCCTCCTCGCTTTGAGATTTGGCTATCATATCATCAACATATACTTCTATCTCCTTGTGCATCATATCATGAAATAAAGTTACCATGGCCCTTTGATACGTAGCACCTGCGTTTTTCAACCCAAACGGCATAACTTTGTAACAATAGGTTCCCCAAGGAGTGATGAATGTAGTCTTCTCCATATCATTTGGGTCCATTTTGATTTGATTGTACCCGGAGAAACCATCCATAAAAGAGAACACTTCAAAACGGGCTGTGTTGTCTACCAAGGTGTCAATATGTGGCAGTGGAAAGTCATCCTTTGGACTGGCTTTATTCAGATCTCGATAATCCACGCACATCCTAACCTTCCCATCTTTCTTCGGCATAGGAACAATGTTGGCTACCCACTCAGGGTATTTGGAGACTGCTAAGAAACCTGCATCTATCTGTTTTTTCACCTCATCTCGAATTTTGAGAGCCATGTCAGGTCTTGTTCTTCGGAACTTTTGCTTAACCGGTGGGCATTCTGGTCGAAGCGGTAATTTGTGAACTACTATATCAGTGTCTAGACCCGGCATATCCTGGTAGGACCAAGCAAATACATCCACATATTCTTTCAAGAGTTCTTCTAGTTGCTGCTTGACTTCTGCCCCTAGAGCTACCCCAATCTTGACTTCTTTCTTGTTTTCTTTGGTGCCAAGATTAATGACTTCTACCTGTTCTTTGTAGGGTTGAAGCTCTGCATGCTCATGGTGTGCCAATTTTACCAGTTCATCAAGGATTTCAAAATCTTCATCCTCATCTTCCGCTTGGTATATTGGTGAATCAAAGTCTGGAGGGAATGCAAAGTCACAGGATTCAATGGGTTTTAGGACATCGCTGCACGTTGGAATGGCTTATTTTATTAAAACACACAAAGACAAATGCAGCACATAACAGAGAAAGAACGTTTTGGTTTTTTAAGATTGCCATTTTTCGTTTAAAATGAAAGCAAAAGCAGTAAAGGAAATAACACAAGGAAATTAACAAAATAGTTCATTTTTCATTGATTTTCTTGAAAGCTCGGGGCCCTTACAAAACATTCCTATAGCCTTGGGCATGTCTATGGAGATTTAAAACAAAAACAACAAAAACAAGAAACGAAAGACAAACAAATTACTTTGACTCAGGAAAAACCAAAGG
The DNA here is from genome assembly GCA_963859935.3 of Lathyrus sativus. Classification (NCBI taxonomy): domain Eukaryota; kingdom Viridiplantae; phylum Streptophyta; class Magnoliopsida; order Fabales; family Fabaceae; genus Lathyrus; species Lathyrus sativus. Next base: position 179,317,465 of record OZ012740.1, on the reverse strand, counting down.
AATCTCAATTGCTTCCCAGTTGCTCAAGGAAGTGTTGCAATGATATACTAAATGCTCCAGGTCTTCATCTTTAAAATCTTCTTCCACAACACTGACTTGGAAACCTCCGCTGATGAATACTTCTTGTATAGTCTTTGGACGTCCTTTGTCATGTGCCGGTGCTTCATCATGAGTTGGTTTGTAACCCAACCCTTGGCGATCCATCTTTGGTTTTACCTCAATGACCTCTCCCCAGCCTGCAGGAATGCCTTCCTCTAGCGTAGACTTGATGCTCTGAGCGGATGCAAAAGACGAACCACTCTTAGCCACTGTTTCTTCCAACATCACTGCATTAGCTATCTCGAGTGCCTGAAAGGAGGTTTCTAACGCGCCTTCATCTGCTTCAATGTACCGAAATGATGACAGATTGCTAACCATTAGTTCTTCTTCACCATGTACAATTACCAGTTTATCATTTACAACGAACTTCATTCTCTGATGCAGGGTGGAAGTCACTGCCCCAGCCTCATGGATCCAAGGACGTTCTAATAAACAACTGTAAGCCGGATTGATGTCCATTACTTGAAATACAATGTTGAACTCATGGGGTCCCACCAAAATCGATAACTCTACCTCACCATTAACCGTTCTTCTTGAACCATCGAAAGCTTTTACAATTAATGATGTCGGCTTCATCTCTGCCCCTGCATATGCTAATCTGGCGAGTGATCTTGCGGGTAGTACATTTAATGAGGATCCTGTGTCGACCAGTACTCGGGCCAGAGTGTCTTCTTGGCATTTGATAGAGATGTGCAGCGCACAGTTATGATTACGTCTTTCTTTCAGCAATTCAGCATCACTGAAACTCAACGTGTTGCATGCTGTGATGTTGGCCACTACCGAATCAAACTGACCGAGAGAAATATCTTTCGTTACATGGGCCTGTCTCAACACTTTTTGTAATGCTTCTCTGTGAGCCGGAGAATTTATCAAGAGTGACAAGATTGATATTTTTGATGGCGTCTGATGAAGCTGATCTACCACTTTGTAATCACTTCTTCGAATAATTCTTAAAAATTCCTCATCATTTTCTTCTTCTGTGCTCGGAGTTTTTTTTTCTTTGGTTATCGTGGCGGGAGTAACTTCTTTGGGAATAGCTACTGTCACTTTCGGTTGATAGATCTGACCACTACGGGTCATTTTGCTAGTGCCTGCAATGTTTGTTACATCCATCTGATCATCTGTCTGAACAATCCTTCTTGATTCTTGGTCTATCACAGTTGCGTTGTATTTCCACGGAACGGCCCTTGTGTCATCATAAGGAAATGGTCTTGGTTTTTGGACTACAATTGGTCGAGGCTGACCAATAGCAGTTTTGTTGAAGATAGGCTTCACACTTTTGTTGAATACCGGAACTTTCTCTTTTCTCTTGGACAGATCAAAAACGGGCTCAATCACAGAAACTTCTTCTTTCCTCAATGGACTACATACTTGCAATATCCCCTCATTCATAAATCTTTTGTATATCCTTTCGTATCACATCACGCCCACTAGAATTAACAGAACATTCTTTGCAGTTATTATGAATGCTTTCAAACAACCCTACTTTTGACAACTTCTCGTATAATATTTTTAACAACGTTCTGACCTTCGTCACATCATTAACTATCTTCTCATCTGACCCTTCTATTACATTGACCCCTCCGTGATTTGGTAGTGGATTACTTTTAACATTGGGTGGTACATCATCAAAAGACAAGATCTTCTTCTCCATCAACTCTCTCACAAGATGTTTCAAAGCAAAGCACCCCTCCAGGTCGTGGCCAGCGGCACCCTCATGAAAAGCACAATGAGCATTTGGGTTGTAATGGGGAGATGTTGTATCTGGATTTAGTGGCCTTGTTGTTATCAAACCTTGGTGAACTAAAGAAGGGTATAATTCTGTGTATGTCATTGGTATTTGTGGAAGTGGAGGTTTTGTGGTTGGCCTCCGGTTTTGATAATTCTGTCTGGGTTGTTGAACTCTCTGCTGATGGTTTTGTTGATAGGGCGGAGCATTGGGCGCTCGTTGATACCCTTGTTGATTTGGTTGATATACGGGCGCTGGATGCCCTGACTGATAACTTGGGCCAGGATGGTTAAATGCTGGGGCTACAGCTGCCACATATTGTTGTTGGGCATACTGTACCGGTTTACGTTTTATGTCGTAACTCTCTCGTATCTTAACCAATCGCGACAAACTTTATATGTGTCTCAACCAGAAAAACATGAGGATCATGATAGTGCAATTATTTTTCTGAAATTCTTCCTCTATTTTAAAATTCGATGGTTCATGCTTTTGTATGTCTTGAAATGCAATTTGATGCCTACAACATAATCTAACTGTTATCTCAATCAAGTAAAAGTATGAACAGGTCACAGATGATATATTTGAGGAGATTCAACAGTTAGTGCAGCCAAAATTCAACCAAAATGTGGAATGACATAGTTTGTGCAAGTGTGATGTTCTTTGGAGAGATGCATTTTGACATGAAGCACTCAATCTAACCACTTTCAAACCAAACCAAAAGTGCACAAAGATCATATAAATGATGTAGAATGACTCTAACATTTCAATTTTGCTCAATGTTAACAGATTACAAAAGTGTCATGGTAAATGCAATGTTTTTGTAAAAATGCATATTCAAGTGAATAGCTCATGACAGTTTGTTTTGAGGCCAAAGAATTATGCAAACATACCATATAAATGTTGAAGAGAGATTTCATGCAAAAGATAAAGTTCAAATCAGGCTATAATGGAATATAGTATGTCAAGTTGCAAATTGGTTTGAAAAGTGCATATTGAGGTCCAGTTCTGTTTGTAGGTGTCTTTTGATCAAATGAATCATGCACATAGTTCATATTGGTATTTTTGAATGAATTCAAACAGAAAGAAAGGTCCAAAGATGTCTGCTTTGAAAATTAGTAATCAATGTGCAAGTGTACATGTGTGAAAAGCATGAGGATGAGCAGTTCCTTTTACAGTTGTTTTTCCATCAAAATAAACACACACACACCTCATATGGATGCTCATGAGGGACTCTAACACATAAAACAAACTTAAAACAAGCTGTTATGCAAAGTGACATATCAAGTGCAGGCATGTGTTTTGTGTGATGTATGTTCATATGCTCATTCTGTTTAAGATAAAATCAGGTCAATTCAATCATACACACATTTCACATTCATGGTATTGGATGAGTATGAGCATGTTTTAAAGCCAAAAAGAGATCTGTTAAGAAACTGGCATTTGGAAACTTATATTTATGCAAGAATGACACTATGAACATACAGCAAGCAAAAACCATGGCAGTTGGAGAAAATGAAATTGTGCTCAAGTTTTAAATGGATGTGAAGAGGTTTTAATGCACATAAATCACATAAGCAAGGCTTAAAATAGAACATGATATGTTGGTTTCATGGTATTTGAAAAATGCAGCAGTTTGAGGCAAGACATAGCAAATTGAAACCTAGGCAGATTTTGAGCATGGCAACAATATATACACAACACATATATGTTAAAAAGTGAGAATCAACATCAAAGGTCTTTCAAAACTGTTTGGTATGGCACTTGTTATGCAGGATGGTATTTGGGTTGTCTTGGTGGTGCAGTGGAAATTCCAAAATCAATTTCAGGCACATATTGGTTACATGAATCACATACACAACTTACATATTAAATGGATGTAAACAGAAATTGAGGTACAAAGCAGCTTGCAATTAAAACTGGTATGCTGGCTGCAATTTGATTTTTGTGAGATGCCTCAAAGGATCCAAAACAAAATTAAAGCACAAGGCCATCAAAAAAATCCTACACACACATCACTTAGGCATAATCAAAGATGTCTAAACAGGAGATAGACCGCAAAGTAGGCTGTAATGCAAAAAGTAATTCTGGCTATAATGATGTTTTGGATAAAAAGCATGAGAAAGCTCAAAAGAAACATTTTCTGCCATACTTAAGATAAACTGATCATGTTCACACCAAAACAGTTGCATACACAAATCTTATATGCACCAACAGATGACTTTAAACTAAAACACAAGTGCATTTAGGCCTGAAACTCAACTTGGCATGGTTGTGGTACTAAAATGCAAAGTAAGGCACTTATGAATGATGAAGTAGAACAACTGCAGTTAGTTCCAAATAATCATGTACACAGTTCACATTTATGATTTCAAGCATGATTCAATTCAAACAAAAAGCTACAGCTCTGTCATGGCAGGATTTGTGCATAAGGGACATTCATGACATACATTTCACATGATGAACTCAAAATGTCAAAACAAAGAATGATGATGCAAAGCACAAAGGGAATGTTCACATACCTCTAGTAGACTTAGTTGAACAAGCTAGAATGATCAAGAAACCTAGAGAACTTCAATCTACTTCCTTGCCTTGAATCCTTTCTTCACTTTTAAGCAAAATGCAACTATGATGCCAAATGAGGAATTCTGACTCTCCAATGATTTCTAGCACTTTGAACAGTTGAGAAACATCATATGAGAGGTGTTAGGATGCTTGGTACACCAAGGAAATGCTTAGAACAAGATTTGGTGGGATTTGTGGCTTTTGGTCAAAGTAACTTGGTGAACAAGTTGACTTTTTGATTGGTGAAGTTTTTGGGTGGTTCAATGGTCTAGACACTTTCTATACCATATTTGGAGAGTGTGTGGATGCTTGTTGGGGTGTTGGAATGTAGAGAAATGATTTTGGCAGCCCTTTGCACCAAGACAGATTTTTGAGTTTTTTAGTGAAAAGTGAGATTTTGTGATTTTGAGGTTTTGAGGCAAGAGCAAAGGGACAGAGATTTCTTCTGGTTTTTAGAATGTTGTTGATGATGGAAATGAAGTGAGGAAGGCCTCCTTTTATAGGCAAGTGAGAGTGAGGGGCTGGTTTGAAGCTTTCTTCACTTTGAAGAAAAGTTTGGATATTTCTGGAAGAAACCTCCCTTGGAGGGTTTTCTCTTGGCTGAAGATCTAAGCCTCAAAGGTCAAGCAAAATGATGATTTTCAGAGGTTGATAGCAGGCTAGAAGTGTAGGAGTGAGGCTGGTTCAGAATCACTTTCCACATCATGCTTGTTTTAATATTTTAAAAATGCAAGTTGCCTTGCAACTTGCAAGCCACTTGCAATTTTGGCTAAATCCTCAAACTTCTGCATTTCCTTGGTTCTTTCATGCTACAAACATTCTACATATCAGATACAACAAGATTGATCAACTGAATTTGGCCAATTTTGATGAAAGAAGGTATTTTGCAACATGGACAATGTGGGACTAAAGTGTGAAACCCCTAACTTTGCACACATGTAACTTTCTGCTCACAACTCCTCTTGAGATGTGCTAGTACTTTTTAGAAATCCCTCACATAGCTCTAAAACATTCATGTTTTCCAGAAATTCAAACTCCAATTGGAACTAGGTCAAAGAATCCCTCCAAAGTTGGCTGCACATAAGCTTTTAAGGTGAAATAACAGAATTTTTCTAAGTTATTTTCCCTTCTTGTAATGATTTTGCTTCTAACTCCAAAAATATGCATTTTATGCTTGTGGACTAGTATGGGACTTTTGTAGGACTTGTCAAGAGCTTCCAAATGAGCTTTGAACCAACTCAATTGGATGTGTGGTTAAGGAGTTATGGTTTAGCCCTTTTCAAAACCCTAATTTCTCGATTCTTCGATTACTTCTTCATCCTTGATCCAATGGTCATAAAAATTGATATGAAAGTACAATATGACATAAGGAACATCTTTGTTTCACAACATGAAGTCCAATTCATAAAATTTGGAGAGTTGACTTTTCGGTCAACCGTACGACCGATCGGTGATTACTGAGTCGCCTGTTGACATTCTGGGCCTCCTGAGACCTTGAAACTTCTTGGATGAACTTTATTAGGCTATATGAACTTCATGAATCACAATCTCACCATTTAAACACCTTCCAACATCAAAGTCAAACTACGGTTGACTTTTACTAGTCCAAAACCCTAATCGGGCGCTCTGAAATGTACTGCTCTAAACTCTGGGGTAACAACCTCACATTGGCTTCTTGATTGACATTATATAATATCCTTTACCTTGTTTCCTATTTGGACGAGCCCAAAACATTGACTAATCACAAACCTTGAAACTTTGATTTTGACTGCACGAAACCCTGATTCATCTGCAATTTGACAAAAACAGACTTGCACTGGACTAAGGTTAGAAATTTCATGAGTATGCTCCTAAAATGATAATGAGAATATAAGGGGTCATAATTTGAGGTGCAACACAGTCAAAGGATTGTACACCTAGGGTTTCATCTGCCTAGTGCAAGATCCACTAGGGATTTGAAGGAGATTAAGACTTAGTTATAGGTCTTTGGAGTCATGGAAAGTTGTGTTGAGGCATCTAAGATGTTATTCCAAGATCAAGTAAAGAAGAATCAAGAGTGTGAGAAGTTACTAAATTAGGATTTCAGAGGTTTGTCAGTGTAAAATCCCATATTCAGTGCCTAACTTCAAGACCACATATCTCAAGATACAAGTGTAATATCACTTTGACATAAACATGAGACTTGTAGATAATGTTCCTAGCTTTCTTTTGAGTACTATAACTCATCCATTGGGTTTCTAGAACTCAAGTTATGATGCTGACAAGTTATGGGTCCTCAAATGAATGTATTTTCAGTCAACAAAAGTCAACCAACTTCCAAGGAACTTTTGACCTAGAATCATGTTTCTCCTTAACTTTTGATGAACATGAAAGTTGTTCCTCGTGATCTTAGCTTTCCAAAACGTCCTAGAAGTCCTTTATACCATTTGTATAACTCAAGTTATGAAGCTTGCAAGGCAAGGGTATTTTGGGAAAGTGAGATTATAGGTCATTTTGATTATAGGTCTTGTTCATCCACTTGTGCACCTCAAATGAGACTTTCTCCAACATGAAAGTTGCTTCAAATTATCTCAATTTCATCCTAAAATACAAGTTTGTCATGTATTTGGCATGGATATGAAGATTGGTGAAGAAATTCCATGGAAAAATGAACTTAAAGTCATGAATTCAATTCAATTGGTTTTAACTCATTTGCATGTCATGTTTGTGCATATTTTGAGTCACAATTCCATAACAAGGAGAATTCACCAATTAATTTGGAGTCATGCAAGCTAGAACTCATGATTTTCAAGGTTACTTCAAAGAGAAGTCTCACATTCAATCTCCACCCTTAGATCAAATTAAGGGTTAATTCTCATCCACATGATCCATCCTCCCAACAACTGGTTTGAATCAGAAACAAGGGAATTGGAGCCACTTTTTTACGTGTGTATGAACTCAACATTCCAACTTTGGGCATTTTCTCAATTCACCATAACCAGGCCAAATTGGGCCCCCAAATTATTATAGATCCATAATATAAAAGCTTCTGATGAAGATTGAAGCTTCATTTGTGCATTTTGGTGGAGAAAACGCATAGTTGCAGTTGGAAAATTCAAGAACCAAGTGAAAAGTGGAAACTAAAATTCAAGCAAATTCAAGGCAATTCAATACAAGAATCATCTTCAGGGAACTTCATTGAGTGAATCTGGATAGTTTTGCGCAAGCTTGACACCATTAGAAGCTCCAACGGAGAGACTCCGTTAGGTATTCTTCTTACTCAAAATTCTCTCCTAATATGCATCCATTTCACTCTATTCTTGTGGCATCTGAAGACCTACACTTGGTAGGCAAAATCTGGATCATAATTTATGCTGTTGGTGATGTTTTCAATTTGATGCTTGATTTTTGTATCGTTTGAATTTCTCTGTATGTGCATGATACACGATTTTTGAGCTTGGATCTAGGATCTCCATGAGCTCCTCTGTTGATTGGTATAAGATTTGTTGTTGTTTGATGACATTTTGGATCTGTTACTCCGGTGGTGTGATCAGAGAAGATGACCGGAGCACAGTGCTCCAGCATCTGGTTTTGTTTCCCGTTCTGATGAGTCATCATGCCATGTGTGCCTTGGACTCTTTGACTTAGCCTGATCAACGGCTTGGATTGAAGCTGACTGGTTGACGTGTGTGTTTAACTGCCACGTTTTTAATGAAACGATGCGTTTCATTATGGCTGACTTGTTTGTTTTAGTTTGGGCCTCAGACACGCTATCCACACCCCCCTTCCTCTGAGCCCAATGGATTTAGCCTTGAATAGTTGCTATTTGCACCATTGTTCTTATTTCTTTTATTTTCATTTTATTTTTTGTGCTATTTTGATTTTAATTCATTAAAAATAGTTCTAAGTATTGTAAAATCCCTCAAAAAATATTTTCAGATGCTTTAAGATGTTAACTAATTTTTGGAATTTTTTATTTTTATTTTCCAATTATTTTTCAATTAAAAAGGGATTTTATGCTTGGAAGTGTTTTTAATTGAATTTTTCTTGTTCTTATTTGTTTCATGCTTTGTTTTTTATTCAATCCTTTGATCCAATGAATGAAAGTCATTCCTCATTTCTATAATGAGTTGAATGATTTTTGAGAATAATTTTTCCCCTAGTTTGACCACTTTTAGTTTGACTTTTAAGTCATTTTGCTTGACCCTCGATTATTCCATTTCAAAGTGGTACACCTTAGGGATTTATTTCTTTTGGTGGTGCTTTTATGGAACATTGCCCTTGTGCTTTTGGCCTCTGGTTGCCAACATTTTAATGTTCATTTGAGATTTTATTTGGCTTATTTTGAACCTTTTTCCTAATTTTGAGGTGACTTGCAAGTCAAGCTACTTCTAAGGGAGGTTCATACAAGTGCTTGACCTTGATTGCTTTGGAAATGACACTTGTGGATCCATTGAGCTCTCAATTCTTGTTGATTCATACTTCTAACATGTTGAGGTATTTGAATGAACATTTTTAGGTCATAAAATCGTTCATTGCTTGTTGATATTTGCACTTCTTTTTAGGCTTTCCACTTGAAGTTCAAGTGTTGAATGTGCTTAAGACCTAGGTCTTTTGCCTTGCCTATTCTTGCATTCCTCTTTGTGTGATTGATCATTGGCTTTGTGCACCTTCTCCTCTCATCTTTGCTTCTGTCCCATGACTTTAGAATCCCATTTGAGATGGCTTAGTCTCTCCTTTGGAGGTACTTGAAGCATATCATGAATGGTGATTCTTTGAGGACTCTTTTGATGTGTTCTTGCATGATCATTGAGATGGCTTATGGTTGAGTTGCCCATTTGAGTTCCTTGCTATCATCACATTGCTTCCCATTCTCTCATTCGATCATGGCTTCTTCTCTTTCTTTTTGGTTTGCCTTAGGGCTTGTGGTTGATGACAAATGGTTGTAGGATTCATTTTCTCCCATTTCATCCCATTTTTTTGCACTTGTTTGATCTCTTTTGTGTGCATTCTTTCTTATTTCTTCTTTGCATATCTCATATGCATGCTTGAGGTTGAGATGTGCTTGTGGAGGCTACTGCCCCACACTTTGTTCCTCCCTCACTTTCATTCTAATTGTGCATTACATGTTTGCATACTTGCATCTTTATTATTTCATGCTTCCTTCTTCTTCTTCTTCTTCTTTTTTCTCCTTTGCCATGTTCCCTTAGGATATCTAATCTTCCTTGTTCAAAGTTGATTATGATAGACCTTAGGCTTTAATCTATGCATGATAACATTAGGTAGCATTCCCTTTTATCCCAATCATAGGTGCACTTTGTATGAGAACATTAGGTTGAGTCTTAGTCTCCCTTTAGAGTGTCTCTCTCTTCTCATCTTTAAACTTTCTCAAAACATCTAATAAATGCTAAGGTGATAACACGAAATCATATTGTTTATTTGGCTTGATTTACATGAACTTATTTGTGACTATAATTAATTTATCTTGATTTATGTTCTATTATATGATTAATTTACTTCGTTTTGCAGATTGGGAAGAATTTTGATTAAAGAAAGAAAAGAAGAAGAAATGGAAGGAAAAGAGAGAAGAAAAACAGAAAAAATGGATTTTGCTGATATAACGGTCGTCACAGGTCCATTACGACCGTCATGCGTATGACGGCCGTCACGTTCCATTACGAGCGTCACGCAGACGAAATATCATTTAACGTTCAAATCAGTTTTTTTTGCCACGATCACTCTCTCTAAGATTTCTTCCTACACTTTCTCCACTCACTGCCCACTACTGGAAGTTACTCCCATTCCCTCCATAACTCACCCATGATCTCTGGAAGTTGAAGAAGGAATTATCTCCTATAAATAGGCCTTAGATTCACAGTTTAGGGGGGAGGCTTCGAGGTATCGAAGTGCTGCCAAGATATCTACTGAACCTATTTCTCCCAGTTTTATTGTTTTCTTTTATTTCATTTCCATTTTCCTTTAGTTCAGAACATTGTATTTTCTTCCTGTACCTTTTAATTCTCGCCAAAATAGAATCCTGCCGACATTGTGGAGGACTACTCAAGGATTCGAGATCAGTACGATTTACAGGTTCTTATTAATTGAATTATTACTTTATTTTCTGCCATAATGTATGTTTTATTATTTTGCTGTTTATATTTCTTCCTGAATGAGAGCATGTTATACAAAAGAAATTTCAACATAGTCTTGCTCAGATGTGTAGACAAACACGAAGCAAACATATTAATGGAAGAAATTCATGAAGGATCTTTTGGCACTCATGCCAATGGACAAACAATGGCAAAGAAAATGTTAAGAGCAGGGTACTATTTGCTTTCGATGGAATATGATTGCTGTAAATACATGAAGATATGTCACAAATGTGAGATTTATGCCGACAAAATTCATGTGCTGCCGACTCTTCTCGATATTATCTCCTCTCCGTGGCCTTTATCTATGTGGGGAATTAACATGATTGGCATGCTCGAGCCCAAAGCCTCGAACGAACATTGTTTCATCCTTGTGGCCATTGATTATTTCACTAAATAGGTTGAAGCAACAACTTTTGCCAATGTAACCAGACAAGTGTGGTTCGTTTTATTAAGAACAATTTAATCTGTCGTTATGGTGTTCCGAGTAAGATCATTACTGATAATAGATCAAACTTGAACAACAAAATGATGAAGAATAATGTGCTGAGTTCAATATTGAACACCATAACTCTTCTCCTTACTGTCCTAAGATGAATGGAGTTGTTGAAGCAACTAACAAAAATATCAAAAGGATTGTCTAGAAGATGCTAGTAACCTACAAAGATTGGAATGAGATGCTACCATTTTCTCTTCACGAATATCGCACATCTGTTCACACTTCGACAGGGGAAACCCATTTCTTTTTAGTATATGGCATGGAAGCAGTGCTCCCCATAAAGGTTGATATCCCGTCAATGAGAGTTTTGATGGAAACTAAATTGACAAAGGTTGAATGGTGTCAAAGCAGATATGATGAGTTAAACTTAATCAAAGAAAAAAGCATGATAGCCTTATGCCATGGTCAGCTGTATGAACGAAGAATGAAGAAAGCTTTCGACAAGAAGGTTTGACCTTGCATATTCAGAGAGAGTGACCTGGTGCTTAAGAAAATTCAATCCTTCCTTACAAATTCTAGGGGCAAGTGGGCTCCTAACTATGATGGCTCATATGTTGTTAAGAAAGCCTTCTCGGAAGGTGCTTTAATGCTTATAACTATAGATGGTGAAGAATTCACTCGTCCTATAAATGTTGATGCAATTAAGAAATACTTCGTCTGACGAAAAGAAAAAGAGTGTCTTGGTGGATTGAAAACCCGAAAGGGAGGACTAGGAAAAAAATTAGAGACATAAAAAAATGTCATCCCGATGGATTGAAAACCCAAAAGGGAAATCTAGGCAAAAGTTTGGGATATATGGCAAGTAAATGCATCTGACCAGATGTGATTATCTGAAGCAGCCATGTATATCAACAAGCTTTCAAATCAAGTCAGTCCCGCTAGAAGATCAAAGAACATTAGAACTTAAAAGTTGATAGGGAGAATTCGGTCATTATATTTTAATATAACCCTTTCCCTTCAATCACCATTTTTCCACTTTGTAATAATCCATGGAATCACGTTATTTGCGAGTTACCATTCTATCAATAAAATTTGAGATTTTGCCTATTTGTTTGCAACTCTTGATTTATTTACGTCTTAAAAAATGCCATTTTTACTTTAATAAAAATTCTTGAAACAAAAGTTAAATTTTTTCTTTTTTCTCTTTTTTCAAAAATGCTTGTGTTAACTTTCCTTTGATTTATGAACATAAAAAGAATATCGACAGTTGCTCCAAGGATGACTAAACCTCAAAAGACAGGATTGGGTGTTTTTATGACTTGCCTTGAATGGTTCATCCAAAGTGGATGAGAGACTCACCCTCAGTAAAGTGCAGAATTACTTTATCCCTGGTTGAACAAGATAATGAGTTAAGAAGATTGGCTGGGTTATTTTCCCAAGAAAATGTATCTTTTTCTCCCTAGAAATACTTAAGCCTTACAGCAGGACTTTGATCCAGTAATGACTCTCTTCATTTTATCTCCAGTGATATGTCCAGAAAATTGGCTGATTACCCGGTGACATTGTGATGTTTACTTTATCGCCAATATATCCCTTTCACATGTTTTGTTAGCATAGAAACATAACATGCATCCATATCATACACATCTCATACATGTTTCAATTCATATTCATATCCATGTGCATATTGTCGCGGTGAAAATCGGATACCAAACTATTGATTAGTTTGAATCTTCAATTCATTTTGCAACCGAACTTTGATTTGTCCAAAGGAAGGGATAAAGATCGAAATTCCCACAATGCAATGCACATGCAAGCTAGAGAGTTATAGGTTCGGGGGTTGGTTAAACTTAGGGAAGGTGCTAGCATCCTAAGTTTCTATAGTACTCTACAGGAACCTCTTGTTTTATGTTTGTTTATTGCTAAGGTTTATTTGCTTAAAGGTTGAAAGACCTAAGGGTTTATTTCTAAGTATACTCGATAAGATATCGCATCTTATGCCTACATATCCTTATGGGAGTGGAATCAGAGTATTTGTAGTTCCCCTAAAGGGTTGGAGGAGTTCTTTGACTGTGGTCAAAGTTCCTACGGGTTTAGGGTAGTTGTTTGATTGATTTTGGAAGACAAGATGCGTTATCATTTTAAGGGAGATTTAACCGCCACAAGTTGTAGGAAAATAGTCTTTGCATCGTCTTAAGAAAAGGGCTTAAGTACTCGGATTGTTTGACGAGTATGCCTTTATCTCTCTTAAGGCAAAGTCCCTACATGTTGATTGTATTGTTGTGGGGTGGAGATTCTATCTCGTTTAAGATGATTAACATCTTTCTCTAATGTGTTTGAATATTTGTTGTTTTGAATTGATTGTTTGTATTGTGTTTATTTCTATGTTGTAAGAGAAAAGGTCCTTCCTATGGGGTAGGATCTATCTTAACTGATCAACTTCAATGGGATCAAGGATCAAGGGGAGGATGATGCAAATGTGAGTGCATACGCACGATTGTTGGGATCATGCGCAGATTCTTCCTTTGGACGGATGCAATAACGAGAATGATAAATTGCGATAATATAAATGCTGAAGAATAAATTGCGGATAAAGTAAACCATACATAAACGCATGAAAGCGCTGAAGTGTGTGAGAGTGAATTGTGTTGTGGATGTGAACGTGCACGATTGATTCGATTGATTTTTTAAGAAGGATGTCGGAATTGATTTTAAGAAGTTAGATACTTATGAGAAAAGTATTTGATTATTATTATTATTTCGAGTGATATCAACTTGAGATCGATTTTAAGAGAAAGTGTTAATTTTAAATTATGAATTTGAATTCATAAGTTGATTGGTTGAGGTGAGACGGTTTTATATGTGAAAAAGGTTAATATTATTTGATTTAAGAAAATATTGAATTATTTGATTTGAATAAAAGTTTAAGAGAAGTTTGGTTATGATTTGATTTTAGGGGAAATTAATAATTATTAACAAGATTAAATTAGATAATAAAGAATTTGTTATAATTTATTTTATTATTAAGAAGAGTGTTTTAAATGAAAATGCTTTAAATTAAAATATAAATTAGATTATTATATATTAAGTAGATTTTTCTAAAGAGGCGAGGTTTTAAATGAAAATGCTTTAATATATTACATAAATGGTTTTCATTTACATTATTTTAAAGAGTTAATTTAAACATGAGACGATTTATTTTAAAATAAAAGTTGGTTATTAGACTAATTAACTTAAAAAAACTTTTCACTTGTATTATTAGAGATTAAAGTTCTTGATAAGTTAAAAAGAGGTGTTTATTATTATTATTATTATTTTTTTAGGTTTATCAAATGCTCTAATTTATTTTATTAAAAACTGATTATAAGGTTTTTAATTGTTAACTAATTACGATTAGTTTTTTTTTAGATGACATAAATCTTGATAGAAATTATTTTAAATTATCCTGTTTTATTAAAAGGAGATCTTCCTATTAAATAAATAGTTTTGGTTATTATTATTGGGTAAAATAGAAATATTATTAACGTTTAGATTTCATTAGAAAAAGTTTTAATAATTATCACATACACAAATTAATTATAAAATAGTTTTAGCCTCTTTTTTTTAAAGTGAAAGTGGGTTTAAATAGAGGTTAATTTTAATAGTAAATAGAATAAAATAATGAGTTTGATTAAAAGGTTAACAAATTTACTAAAAGGGTTTTGTTATTATTAATTATAAAATGATAATTATTAAGTAGACTTTATATTAACTGAGAATAGTTTTACTAAAAAAAACGGACAAATTAAGAGTAAGTGAATTAGTTAAAAGAAGTTTAATTGAAAGATTAATTTGAATTGGAGAAAAAAAAGGGTAAAACAAACAGGTTATTTAATTAAAAAGACGGTTGATTAGGCAAAGATTAAAATTATGGTTAATTAATTAATTTAATTAAGTAAGTGATAATTAGGTTTATTAGGGCTGGTTAATGGTTTAATTAGGTTAAAGAGGTGATTAGTGGGTGATATGTGGTGATAGTGATGATGGACCACGGTACTACCGTGGTCGTGCACACATACAGCTATAACATTTGCAAACAAACAACAGAAACAGAAAATACGAATGGAAAAAGAAGAACGCGGTGAAAAAACCCTAATCCCTAGCTCGCTCGATCTCCTCTCCTAATTCATCTCCCTTCCTTTCGGTTTCTCTCGACCTTTACCGTTCCTCTCTTCACTTTGCCACTTCTGAACCTGAAACACAAACAAATTTGTTAAATGTTTAATAATCTCAACATGGATCGATGGCTCACCGAGAGCTGGGGACGGCGGGGAATTGAATGATGAGACGGAAGCTTCGTGAGTTGCGATTTGCGGCAGTTTGCGACGGTTTCAGTGGTTGAAGAGATAAGCTCCTTTTCCCTCAATCTCTTACGTTTAACGAATTTTAGGTTTTCTCTTATAATGATTATCGATTGGCCTCTTTCTCCACCTCTCATGTCTCCCTTTTATAGGCTTTACCGAGATTCTTCTAATTAAACTCTGATTTGAATGCTTGATTGGGCCTTCCATTTTGGTTCAGACAAAATTTGAAATAATTTATGTTTCTGTTTGATTTGTTGATGCTTGTTAATGAGAAAATCCCAATCTGTGTGATTTATATTGATCGTGTTTAATGCTTTGATGTCTCAATATTCTTTTGCAACAGATTGATTTTGGTGGTTAATGCGAGGGAAATATTTGCCCGATTTGGCAGGTTTGAAGATGCTGATGAGGGCAACTTTGACAATTACACCGGTTCTCCTAAATCGTCTCAACATCCTTCCACGTGGACTTTTTGTAAACAGGCAACAGGAAAATACGGTAAGCGTTTCAGAAGGTTGAATTTCCGTGTCTGTGCATTAAACAAGAATCCTAATACTGATACGGATAGTGATAGACTCTGCGTAGGTCGTATAGTGCTTCCTTTTTCTTTTGGAAAGTAACTCTATTTGTCAAAGATGTACTGATGATAATACTCAAAATCAGATTCTGTCAAGACTATCAGGAGCACCACTTGCAGCAATAGTGCCATCAGCCATAACACATCCGATATCAGCCTCTTCAGAGTAGGAGCATCATTCACACCATCCCCAGTCATTCCACCAAGGTATTTATTTTCTTGTAGATGAATTGGATTTAGTATTTGAATCATCTTCGTCACTGTCATTTAACATAATAACATCAACAAGGATAACACTTTGTCTGTCTTCTATTGTCTGAATGACATCCTTGTTAACACTCAGATTTCTGTAATTCACAGCATCTATTCTCTTATCTAGACATCGAGCAAGACCATCATGCGTGGAATATTGTTCAACAGAGTTACGGGTCTCTCCAGTGGATGATTCTGACAGGTCATTTTGCTCAAGCTTATATTTTTTCGGAGGAGTCTTTTGGGTGACAAATTGGTATCAACCATTTCAAGAATTATCTCTGGAATTTCACTTAATAAACGTGATTGTTCTGATGGAGATTCCAGCTTCATTTTTTTTTTGGATGAACCTATGTACTGAACAAGCTCTCTCCTTCATCTCTTTTCACTGGCCAGATCAATACGATTTTGCAACGCTGCTATCTCTCTTGAGATCCAAAGCTTCGTCACATCTTCGTGCAGAGTTCTAGCTTTCTGCTCAAGCTCCAGCGTAGTTGGCTTTTTGAGCAGACCATTACTCATTCCTTGGTACAAATCTTGAGATTCTTCTTTAGACGAATCATCATCAGCAATTTCGCTGATAGGTACATTTTTTGGCATATTAGAAAGTTGGAGTATAATTTCTTGGTTGATTTCGCTTATTTGACGATCCATTAATTCCTATTACTTGCTTATGTTATTCATTTGTTTAGCTTCCACTTGCAGTCTGTTCCAACTCCCTGTTCGACTCATATTTGCTGCTTGAGATTTGGGCAAGACAACTGTTAGAACCCCGATGTCGCAACTCTTTACAGATTCGACATTGTTTATTAATAGCACTACTTTCGTCGCTTTCAGAGCCAAAAGCTTGTATCCGAGTACTCCACGTGAATGAAATTCTCTTACGGTGGTCTTGACAATTTCAGAGCCATATTTAACCAAAGCAATTGTTCCATTATTCTTTGCAGGAGAAGTCAAAGGGTGAAGAAAGAGCATTCATCGAATTTTCTACTGTGATTGAACTTCGGTAACCGCGTCTTTTAGCTTTGGGAAATTCCTCTGGTGTTATACTGTTGCGTGGCAAAGACAAATGCGAGCCACGTGAATCTGACATTTTTCTTTTCTTGCAGGTTCCTTGATGTTTAACAACATCTTGAAGATATGGAATCAAACTCAACATATATGGTGCCTTTTGCTTATGAGATTTTATCACGTGCCGGTGATTCTTGACAAGGCAACCTTGGTAGACACACTTGGAGAACTTGGATTGTATAAACATGTTCATCAATCGTATCCCCCTCTCGTCAATTCCAGCATATGTTAGACAGCGGTTAAAGGGGCATGAAAGGATTTGCTCGGACAGTGGTGCGCAGAAGCTCGTATATCCTCATCGTAGGAGAAGTCAATTCGGTATATATATTGTTCTCCCTTTCGCCTCTCTTAAGTTAAACTGTATGAACTGTGTTGTGACTGTTTAAAAGGTTAAACCTGGAGTTTTTTTTGTTAACACAGGTACAACCATGTTTGAAGGACACAACGAGTACGACACAAGATAGTATCGGAAAACGCAATGTTTGCTTCAAAGGCCAGGACGAGCTAGAGGATGTGATGAACCGCTCCCCATTCGTGACGGCCAAGGTGCCTTGAAGTTTAGACATCAAGGTCGGATGTAAAGCATTGCCTGGGGTTATGAAGCGTTGTATAAAGACTTTTCCTTTCGAGGCGAATATCGGTGTAATCCCTTTGGGGCTGTATAGAGTTGTAGGTTTAAAGAAGTTGTATAGGTTTAGAGAAGCTATAGGGCTTTAGCAGGTTGTGACCCCAAAAGAACATGCAACTTGTATGTTTCTTAACAGTAGACAAGCATTCTTCCCCTTATAAATATCAAACTGTGTTGTAATACTCATATTTTAAACCAGTATAAACATATGTACTAGAACATAGGCATCATCTTGAATTTGTGAGTTTCCAAGTTGAATGACTTGAATTTGAGTCTTGTAGGAATGAAAAAATTACTCAGTCTTATGAATTCCCTGTGATTAGGCTTTTTGTTGAATTTGGCAACGGACCATGTGCCTTGTGTTGGAACTCGGGAGTTACCTTAGGATGATAAGTCTTGAAAATATTTTGTAAAGAGTGAGGGTCCTGAAATGTTCCATGACATTCTCGCAATTATGAACTCCATATCGGTTTCATCAACTTATTGATATTAAAATGGGCTTGAGGAACTCTCTAGTAACCAATGATATAGCCTTGGCTTTAAATCTTACAAAGTATGAATTTGAGCTTGAGAAAGAACTAGTTTAACAACCTCAGTCTATCCAAGTTGAAACAAAAATCATCAAGTTGCTGGAGAACCAAAGTCTTGGAGACCAAAATAATCCACATGAAATGCACCGATCGGAATCAAAGTAACTCTTGCCAACGTAACACCACTCGGCTAAATGGTACATGTCAAGTTTAAAACCTTAAACTTTGAATCCAAATTATCTTGCTCTACAAATGCCTCAAGCTATGAATTCGTGATTTCAATGCTTGTGAATCCTGTCTCGACAAACTTTCTTGATAAAGAGAAGAATTTTGAAAGGGACCAAACTCTTGATCTTAAGAGGATCTAAAAAAAATAATCCGCCAGGGGCATCTTTAAAGGAAAATAAACCTGCACATACTCATTAGTCGCACATAAAAGTAAAAAGCTAAAATGTAAGAAAACACACAAGGAGGTGGAATCTTAAGGTCAAAACTTTGGGTGCAACAGATGCCCCTATTTAAGTTACTCCTATTTAGAGATATGGAGATTGAAATCTCCGTCTCGACGAGATAGGAGGGACTTAAATATAAACACTGCACGAAATTTTTTAAGAGGCCACCGTATGCCAATGATGTGCGATGATATGAGAATGAAAGACATAGGGGTCTGTGGAGAAAAGATGCCACAGGGGAAAACTAGACACGACATGCGAGAATCAAAGGAATAGCAGACTCAATGAAGCGGGACTCCACGGGGACGGGAAACAAACACCAATAGGGGGCTCTCCAAAGTATAAAGATGGCACATACACCAAGGGTATGACGGCTTAGACAATAGGTGAGAACCATAATGTAGTGGTTGCTAATAATCCAAATGAATTGAGTCGATGGTTCAGTTTTATTTGTATTCTTTTCTTTCTTTTTTTGTTTTTCTGTATATCTTTTTCTTTTGGAACTCAACTTGAAATAGTAAAATGTATAACTTCCCCGAGCGTCATGATAAGGGTACCACGAGCTGGTCTCAGTCTCTGCCTGAAATGTCAAAATTTTGTAGATGGTAGAATCACTGTAGTTTGTAGATGTAGATATAAATGTCGTTGTAAATGTTGTTGTAGTTGTAGAACTTCCCCGAGCATCATGGTATGGGAACCATGAGTTGGTCTCAATCTCTGATGTAGAACCTCCCTGAGCGTCATAGTATGGGAACTATGAGTTGGTCTCAGTCTCTGATGTAGAACCTTCCCGAGCGTCATAGTATGGGAACTATGAGCTGGTCTCAGTTTCTGATGTAGAACCTCCCCGAGCGTCATAGTATGGGAACTATGAGCTGGTCTCAGTTTCTGATGTAGAACCTCCCCGAGCGTCATAGTATGGGAACTATGAGCTGGTCTCAGTCTCTACTCGAAATGTTGTAAATTTTGCAGATTATAGAATCATTGTAGTTTGTAATTGTTGTTGTAGACTGTAAATGTAAATTGTTGTTGTCAATGTAGATGTAGTTCGTTGTAGAACTTTGATGTAATTTGTAGATGTAAATGTAGAACTCCGTAGATGTAATTTGTAAATGTAATTGTAAATTGTAGATGTAGTTGTAAAGCTTCACCGGGGATCTTCGGGGAGATGTGAGCCGGTTGAATTGTAAAGTATGTCCTCTCAAATAAAGAGACTAATGTGGTAAACTTCCTCGAATTCTCTGGAGAGATGTCGCTTGATGGAAATAAACTTATGTGATGACCCACTTGGGGAAGTCAATCCTGAGGAATGTCTTTGTTGTAATTGGAAAATATTTTGTAAGCTCTCAAACAAAGAGAGATGCCTTGTAATGTCTTTGGTAAACTTCTCTGATGGATTTATGAAGCGATGCCGTTCGGCGAATTGGTAATGTTGAGGGACCTACTGAGGGCAAATAAACCATCTTGTAAAAAAATGTCGTTTGTCGTTTTGAATAAGATCCTGATCAAAACGAGTTGCTCAAATAAAGAGATAGATGTTCGAGAAAATCCTGTGATGTTGTTGTTGAAGAAACGTCTTTCTATCCTTCCTGGGGAAAAGGGTGCGAAATAAATGCACACTTAATCCATGTCCGGAAATTGGAGATTATTCACACTGTGGTTGCTGAGACCGAAGTTCAATTCGGGAAGTAGCCGAAGAGAAAATGTCAAGCAGGACTCGACCACCGAGGTATGAACTCATATGGGATTGCACTAAAACAACCGTCTTCCATGAGGGTCAAACTTCATGGGGAAATGGAAATATCGTGCTCTTTCTGCCTAAGGTCGACAAACCTAATGGGAGGAATAAGACGCACCCAAACACCTAGGGAATGAACTACAGCCAAAGCGATAGAAAGAAGCGAACACAACGAATGCAACAAATGCACATGCTATGCTGTCTACTTATATGTTGTGCGTATGCTGACGGATTGGGGGAAGCGAAAGAAACGCCTCAAACGAAAGGGTACTCAGGCAAAATCTCCACAGATCCCTTATCACCTGCAAAGAAAGTATCTCGAACGGAGATAGTCTTCATGTCTAGATAAAATAAATATTTTCTTGTCTTAGAGAGGCACATAAGATTGTTGTTCTTCCATGGATGAAATAAACGTCCATGGTCATCCTTTTGTTATTCATATATCAAGTAAAACATAAAGTTTTTTTTGAAAAAGTTTAAGTCAAATATGGATTTTGCTATCAAGAATAGACATTTTTGATAAGTGGAAAGCTTTTATTGAATGGTGGTCAGCAGAAAGGCATGACCCCAATATTACAATGTCGGAAAATAATAGCGATTAGGTAAAGGGAATAATGTCCTGCTTCTCCTAAATTAATGTGAACTTCCCAGTTCTAAACAAAATACTTCTTGACAGCGTCCGTATTCACGGGGCGAGTGATCTCTTCTCCATCCATTGTTGTTAACATCAAAGCGCCTCCTGACAAAACCTTCCTTACCACGTATGGTCCATCAAAATTCAGGGCCCATTTTCCTCTGACGTCAGTGAGGAAAGACTGGATCTTCTTGAGCACAAGGTCACCTTCCTTGAATACACGGGGTCGAACCTTCTTGTCAAATGTCTTCTTCATCTTCTGCTGATACAACTTCCTGTGGCATAGTGCAGCCATCCTCTTTTCTTCGATTAAGTTCAACTGATCATACCTGTTCTGGCACCACTCAGCTTCTGATAGTTTTGTATCCATCAAAATCCTCATAGAAGGAATCTCTACTTCTATCGGGAGCACGACTTCCATACCGTAGACAAGTGAAAATGGAGTTGCCCCAGTCGATGTGCGTACCATTGTACGATATCCATGTAAGGCGAATAGGAGCATTTCATGCCAATCTTTGTAAGTAACAACCATTTTCTGAATGATCTTCTTGATATTCTTATTGGCGGCTTCAACAGCCCCATTCATCTTTGGTCTGTAAGGGGAAAAATTATGATGCTCAATCTTGAATTCTTCACACAACTCTTTCATCATCTTGTTATTCAAATTGGAACCGTTGTCTGTAATAATTCTGCTTGGCACACCATATCGGCAAATAAGCTGATTCTTGATAAATTTGACAACCACATGTCGAGTTACATTAGCATAGGAAGCCGCCTCGACCCACTTGGTAAAATAATCAATGGCTACTAAGATGAATCGGTGTCCATTAGATGCTTTCGGCTCTATCATTCCAATCATATCAATTCCCCACATAGAGAACGGCTACGGGGATGAGATAACATTCAACAAAGTCGGAGGCACGTGAATTTTATCTACGTAAATCTGACACTTGTGACACTTTCTAGCAAACTTGTAACAATCTGATTCCATTGTGATCCTATAATAACCAGCCCTTAAAAGCTCATTAGCCATAGCATGTCTGTTGGCATGAGTGCCAAAAGATCCTTCGTGAATTTCCGTCATCAACATATCCGCTTCCTGTTTGTCAACACATCTCAGCAAGACCATGTCAAAATTCCGTTTATACAACACGTTGTTACTCAAAAGAAAATTTCCAGCCAACCTTCTCAAAGTTTTCTTATCTTTGTTGGAATCTCCCAAAGGGTATTCTTGAGTTCTGAGAAAAACTTTGATGTCGTGGTACCAGGGTTTGCCATCTTTGAATTCTTCAACGGCAAAGATGTAGGCAGGTCTGTCGAGGCGCTTTACTTCAATTCGAGGACATTCGTTCCAAAAGTTCACCATAATCATGGAGGCCAAAGTTGCCAACGCATCTGCCATTCTGTTCTCATCACGGGGGATATGATGAAATTCGACCCTATCAAAGAATGGTAACAGTCTTCTAGCATAATCTCTGTACGAGACCAAATTATCATGTCGGGTTATCCACTCCCCAGTGATTTGGTTGATTACCACTGCAGAATCACCAAACACATCTAAATTCTTAATTCTCAAATTGATTGCTTCTTCAAGACCCATAATGCATGCCTCGTACTCAGCCTCATTATTAGTACACTGGAATGTTAATCTGGAGGTAAATGGGAAGTGGGTCCCTTGTGGAGTCACAATAACAGCACCTATCCCTTTTCCATGAGCGTTGACAGCTCCATCAAAAACTAAACCCTATTGAGAACCTGGTTCTGGCCCTTCACCATGTACGGGTTCTTCACAATCTTTCATTTTTAAAAACATAACATCCTCATCTGGAAAATTATTGTTTGAGGGTTGATGATCCAAAATGGGCTGGTGAGCCAGATGATCAGCCAAAACACTTCCTCTAACAGCTTTTTGAGTATGGTACTCGATATCATATTCAGACAACAACATCTGCCATCTAGCAATTCTCCCAGTCAAAGCGGGCTTCTCAAAAATATACTTGATAGGATCCATCTTTGAAACTAACCAAGTAGCGTGATTCAACATATACTGGCGCAAACGCTTGGCGGCCCACGCCAAAGCACAAAAGGTCTTCTCTAACATAGTGTACCTTGTTTCACAATCAGTAAACTTCTTGCTCAAGTAATAAGTGACATGATCTTGTTTTCCTGTTTCATCTCGCTGACCGAGTACACAACCTATTGAATCTTCTAAAACAGTCAAATACATAATCAAAGGTCGACCTTCAACTGGTGGTATCAAAATAAGTGGCTCAAGCAAACACTCTTTAATACTATCAAAAGCCTTTTGACAATCTTCAGTCCAAACATACCCTTGTTCTTTCCTCAGGAGCTTGAAAATAGGTTTACATGTAGCAATCATGTTGGATATAAACCTGGAGATATAGTTCAAACGTCCCAAGAATCCTCTGACTTGTTTCTCGGTGGCGGGAGCTGGCATTTCCCGGATAGCTTTCACTTTGTCAGGGTCCACTTCAATCCCTCTTTGACTGACAATAAAACCCAATAGTTTCCCTGATCTTACTCCAAATGTGCATTTATTGGGGTTCAGACGGAGCTTGTATTCCCTTAAACGACCACACAGCTTAGCCAGGTGTCTAACATGATCATCTTCGGTCTTCGACTTAGTTATCATATCATCCACATAAACCTCGATCTCTTTGTGCATCATATCATGGAACAAAGTAGTCATAGCTCTCTGATACGTTGCCCCTGCATTCTTTAATCCAAACGACATAACTTTGTAACAAAAGGTGCCCCAGGGCATGATGAATGGCGTCTTCTCTCTGTCCTCGGAAGCCATTCTAATCTGGTTGTAACCTGAGAAACCATCCATGAAGGAGAAAACCTCATATCTCGCGGTACTGTCAACCAAGATGTCAATGTGAGGTAATAGGAAATCATCTTTCGGACTGGCTTTATTCAAATCTCTGTAGTCTACACACATGCGAACCTTACCATCCTTCTTCGGAACGGGTACAATGTTAGCTAACCATAGTGGATACTCGGGAGTAACAAGGAAACCTGCATCAATCTGTTTCTGTACCTCTTCCTTAATCTTTAGAGCCATGTCGAGTCGAGTCCTTCTGAGCTTCTGTTTTACTGGCGTGCATTCTGGTTTTAAAGGCAGATGGTGTTCAACTATAGCCGTGTCCAATCCAGGCATATCTTGATATGACCAAGCAAACACATCGACAAACTCTCCAAGCAAATCAATCAGCTGTTTCTTCACATCGGGTTTGAGCAGAGCTCCAATTTTCACTTCTCTACGGATTTCTTCTGACCCCAAATTGATTACTTCCACTGGCTCTTGATGAGGTTGGATAGCTTTCTCTTCCTTCTCAAGTAGTCTAGAAATCTCTTCTGGGATATCATCTCCTTCGTCCTCAGCTTCGTACACAGGAAACTCGAAATTCGGAGGAGGTAGTGGATCATTATTCCTAGGTTGTAATTTATGTAGCAATCTGCGCAAGTGATGTGATTTTTAATAAGTTTTTGTAAAGTGAAAAGTGTGTGTATGCGAGATGCTATCTGTTATTTTCCAACGTCGTAAATAAGTAAAAACACAAATGAAAATGAAAATAATTTATTGATGATAGCAAAACCGAAAGAGACACGCCCAACAAAGTCACCTTTGCCTTGGGCAGAGCAAAAGGGAATTATTAAAAGAGTAAGCCCTAATAAATGCGGCTTCGCCTTGGGCAGAACGAAAGATAAAAAATACTTTACTTAGATATATGAATGACAGCAGGGGCTTCAACTGCACTCCAGTTTTTAACCAAGATGCCTGGGGTCACAAAGTCTGGAACATCCTCATCTGAATCTTCTTCAGTGACGGCATAAACTCCAAAGGTATAGTCAAAATCATTTGAAACATAGCCTGGATCTTCCAAATAGGGCTCATAGTCTTCGTAGGGGATGGAGGACCTTGAAGAACCATCTGATATGTAGCCTTCAAGTTCATCCTCTGACACAACATTAATCTGAGGATGATGGACGACTCCTCCACTACGGAACACTTCATTAATCAGCGGAAACCCTTGGCTTCTGGTAGTTTGTTGGACAGAACTGCTGGTGAAACCAAGACCTTCCTTATTTTTATTTTCTGGCAAAGACAACACCTTCCCCCAAATTGTCTGATGATCACTGTTCACTACTCGCTGCGCGTCTTTAAATGATGACATGGATGCTTGAGATTTTTGGGCACCCTAGCCCACAATGGACAAAGCTTGAAATTGCGTGCCAACCTCTTCCTCAGCTTCGACATACGAGAATGATGACAAGTGACTCACCACCAAAGCTCTTTCTCTACAAACTGTGATTGTTTTCCCCTCAAAAGCATACTTTAACTTCTGATGTAGGGTGGATGTAACTGCCCCCGCTTCATGTATCCATGGCCTCCCTAGCAGACAGCTATAGGCGGCACGAATGTCCATGACCTGAAACGTGATCATAAAAGTTTGCAGCCCAATAGTCATTGGCAAATCCACCTCACCGATTACTGTTTTCTTTGACCCATCAAAGGCCTTGACGATAATATGACTCGGCCTCATTGGTGGTCCCTGATAAGATAACTTGGATAGCGTAGTTCTAGGCATCACATTTAGAGAAGATCCAGTATCAACCAATACACTGGACAAAGAGTCATTTTCGTAGTTCACAGAAATATGTAAAGCCGTGTTGTGTTTCCTTCCTTCTTCTAGGAGGTCATCTTCATTAAAACCCAGATTGTCACATGAAGTAATACTGCCAATGATGTTGTCGAACTGTTCCATAGTCACATCCTGTTCAACATACGTTTGTTCTAATATTTTCTGGAGCGCTTCTCTATGAGCCTCAGAACTCATCAACAGTTGCAACACAGAAATCTTAGATGGGGTTTGCAGGAGCTGATCTGCAACCTTATACTCACTCCTCTTGATCACTTTTAAACATTCATCTGAATTGGATAAATCAGATCCACCAGATTGCCCCACAATTGGATCCTTTGAGCTTGTCTGTTCTAATGAGACCTCTTTTTCTTTCGGTGGCACAGTCGGGTAGACTCGACCACTTCTTGTTACTCTGCTGACATCTGCAATATTAACTATTAAGGGTACAGTGGGTAAAGGCACTTCTTTTCCATTCTCCAACATCGTAGCGTTGTACCGGTAGGGGATAGCCTTACTGGAAGTATAAGGGACAGGTCCAGGCACATTGATTACCAACGGGGTAACAGTCGGTTTTCTGCTATTATACACAATTTCGATACGCTCCACTTCTTTAAAGTGAGGCACTATAACACAAACCTCTTCGGTCCTTTCAATCGAATCATGTTGACAGAGGGTGAACCATGTGGTGGTAAGGGATTCTTCTGTACATTAGGGTCAGAATCCCTAAAAGACAAGATTCCATTTTTAATGAGCCTCTGGACATCCATCTTCAAACCGAAACAACTCACAATATCATGTCCTGGAGCACCCTGATGGTAAGGACAAAACTTGTCAGCCCTATAAGAAGGAGGAGGATTCACGGGAGCCAAAGGTGGAGCTCTTGTCTGAATGTGACCCTTTTTAATCAAAGCGGGGAACAAGTCAGCATATGTCATTGGGATCGGATCAAAATTTTTTTTTCTATACACACGACCTTGATTGTTGGATGGCCGATTCTGCTGAGGGTACTGTGGACTTTGTTGAGGTTGTGGTTGTTGAGCAACGGGGGACTGAGGTTGCTGATATAGTTGCGGAGACTGTAGTTGATAAGCCGGAGCATTAAACACTGGTGATACCGCTGCAACTTGGTGTGGTGGCATGTACCTCTTTCTAAATTGTCCCTTTTGAATGGAATTTACACCTTGCTCTTTTTTCTTCACAAAACTACTCCCATACTTTTTAGAAGCACTCCCTTCTTTGGCCAGTCTTCCTTCGCGAACACCTTCTTCTAAGCGCATTCCCATATTGACCATTTCAGTAAAGTCGCTGGGTGCACTGGCTACCATCTTCTTATAAAAGAAAGGACCAAGAGTCTTCAGAAAAATCTTGGTCATCTCTTTCTCTTCTAACGGTGGTGTGACTTGCGCGGCCAACTCGCGCCAACGTTGAGCATATTCCTTGAAACTCTCTTTATCTTTTTGCGTCATAGCCCTCAATTGATCACGATCAGGGGCCATGTCCACATTGTACTTATACTGCTTGACGAAGGCTCCTCCTAGATCATTGAAAGTTCAAATCTTCGTACTATCCAACCCCATATACCACTTGAGTGCGGCGCCTGTCAGACTGTCTTGAAAGTAGTGAATAAGTAGTTGATCATTATCAGTTTGGGCAGACATCTTCCTGGCATACATAATAAGATGACTCTGAGGACAAGTATTCCCCTTGTACTTTTCAAAATCAGGGACCTTAAACTTTGGTGGGACCTTAACATTTGGAACCAAGCACAACTCAGAAGCACTCTTACCAAACAAATCCTTCCCACGAAGGGCTTTAAACTCTTTTTACAATTCAGAAAATTGGTCTTGAAATCCGTCCATCCTCTCTTCCAAACCCACAGTTTCGGTCGGCGACCCATGTAAAATTGGTTCATCCAGAATATACAGAACATCGTTCACATGTGGAGACGCGGTAGTCATCACAGCAGAAACTACAGCAGCAGCTTGAACAGTGGTTGCGATAGGAACCTCGGGAACAGGTGGACGATAACCAGCCGGAGTGAAATAAGGAGGCATCCCCCACGGGAAACCTGGCGGCATGCTGTAGGCTACCTCAGAAATAGTAGACACCACTGGGATCGGTGCTAATACTACTTCGGATATAATAGTCCTTGGAACTTCTTGGTTGTTGATCGAGGCCTGATTGGACAAAGCTTCCACTAGACCATTCAACCTCTCCAAACTTTCTTTCATAACGGCAACTTCATCACGGAGCACTCTGTTCTCTTGTTCTAGTTGATCCATCTTCTGGCGTTGACTAGCTCAAGTGTTGTATCGGTGATTCAGCTTGTTCTGCGGAGATGAAGCAAGAGTGAGACCCTGGAATGCAAACGATGCTATGCTTATGCAAAATGCAAATGAGTATGAAACTTCAAGAAACTCAAATTATTTCGGTATTGTAACGTTGGAGAAAAGCTTATTTTATTTTGATAATTGAAGCATTACAAAACAGAATACTCTTTTAAGAGTTTATTACATTGAACCAAAAGCAAAAGAGAAACTCGGAGATCTACTCCTTATGCTCTTTCTGCGCGTGAAGCTCTTCTTCTAACTGACTGACACGTTCTTGTAACTCGGCCTTCTCACTGATGAGTCGATCGACACATTCCTTCCAGGCCATAGCTGCTGGGGAAGGATCATCACTGGTGACAGCTTTTGAAGAGGTGTGAGAGGAAAATAAATCCTCTCGCGCCTTCATTTTCCTTGCAAGTTCTACTTCTGGCAGCCTCTGGGATTTCTCTTTCTCTACCTTGAGTGTGAAAAACTTGTTCCTCCAAGCGGCCTTCAGTTTTTGAGCCTCATCCAAGGCAGCCTTCAACTGATCTACTTCGCTCACGTCAAACCAATCTGGATCGTGAAAAGCCAATACCATAGTTTCATGGAAAGGGAACGACATCTTGAGGTCGAGAGCTCTTTCGCGCACCCAATGTAGATATTCTTCAGAGATAGCACAATTGGGGTATTCTAAAGCAGCTTTTCCTTCTTGGTTGATGTATCTCCATGCATAAATTATGACGGTCTTCAGGTCTGGATCTTCTCCTTCCTTGAGAAAGATCCCTTCTAACAGAGTCTGGTCAGGTACTCCAATCATGGGGTGCCCAAATTGGAGGTGGGCCAGAGCAGGGTTGTAACTTATGCATCCTTCTCTCCCAATGAGTGGTATGTTAGCAAATCCTCCGATGCTATAGATCATACATATACCTCCATAGGTAGGATCATACCACACAATGTCAGAGTGAGTGAGGGCCATAACTATCTTGGACCAATGAGGTGACTCTTCCTCTTCCCAAATAGACGGGTGTCGAGTTAGGCGAGCAATGAACCATGAATACAACAGAGCGGTACAACAAACGATATGTCTCCCTCCCTCGGCATTCTTTGAATGGATTGAGTAATATGTGTCAGTTAACAAAGTAGGGACTGGATTCTTGAGTATGAATAGTTTAATCGCATCCATATCAACGAAATCATCGATCTTTGGGAACCAGAAAATCCCATAGACCAAAAGAGCAAAGGTGGCTTCCAAGATAAGGACTTCCTTTCTTTCAGCATGGTAGCGGACTTTTTCAATCAAGAAGTCAGCGGGGAATCCAAGGACTCCTTCCTTGGTGGTTAAGTGCGCTTGAACATCTGCCAAGCTGAGATGAGTAGCGTTGGCAATTTCTTGGTGACTGGGTGTGTCTTCTTGGCCGGTGAATATGGGACGGGCCGTTACGGGCATCCTCAGGAAATCAGAATACTCTTCCAGTGTCGGCATCAACTGGTAATCCGGAAAAGTGAAACAGTGGTACAACGGATCATAAAATTGAACAAGGGTCTCCAACAGCCCTCCTTTCATCTTGAGTTCGAGAAAACGGAAGACTTCCCCATATTCTGCTACGAAGGCGTAACGATTCTCGATTAGATCTGCTAGTTCTCTCAAGCTTTCAATGTTAGGGCTCTGAAAAGTGTACTCCAATGTTTCTCTTTTGAAATCCATGGTTACAATACCTGAGAAATAAAATTGAGTTTCTTGAAATGAATAAAGAAAGAATGTAATGCAAGATGAGTAGGACTTCATGGGATCCCAACTATTTATAAACATTGTAGTAAAAGAAAACATTTTTATTAGTTTTGAAACGGAATACAAGTAATTGCTTTTAAAAATCCCAAATAAAAAGCTAGATAAAAGCTGGTAAAGACACTAAAGAAGTTTCGGATTCTGCTGCTTGAGTTGCTCTTCTAATTGCGTCTTCTCACAGATAAGGTTGTCCACAATTAGTTTCCAAATAGTGCATTGTGGGTCAGAGAAAAATAAATCCTCCATGACTTTCCTCTTTTTGCAGGGGAGTAGCTCTTCATCCTTCAACTGTAGTTGTTTCTGAAGTTCATCCTTCTCCTTTTGAAGTCCAGCCTTCTGCTCCTGACATTCATCATTTTCTGCCACCGCTACATGGTACTTGTTCTTCCATGATTCTAACTCATGTTGCGACTTCCTTAAGGCAACCTCTAACTTCTCGGCTTCAGACATAAAGACATAAGTAGGCTCTCTCCTTGGAGCTATAGGATCTTGACGGGAATAGGGCATCTTTAGCTTGATTGCCCTCTCTTTGACCCACCGAAGGTAGGGTTCAAAAGACACACAATTAAGCTTCCCAAGTCTTTCTTTCCCTTTCTTGTGCAAGTGGTCCCATGCAACTAAAACCTTGTCTAGGAGTTCTTTGTCTTCCCTAAAGAAATTGTTCTCCACTTGGACACTCTTAGGCGGCTCCTTCAACGGAAATCCCAATTGTCGACGAGCTAAGACTGGATTGTAACTGATCCCTCCATTAAAGCTGAGTAATGGTACATTAGCAAAGTCGCCACAACCATCAATAATTAAGGTTCCATCATATGCTCGGTTGTACCAAATAATGTCTGAGTGAGTCAGCGCCATAACTCTTGGAGACCAAAGCCCTCTATCGAGATTTAAAAAAGAAGTAGACCTCGGCAAGTGCGAAATAAACCACTTGTAGAGTAAGGGCACACAACAGGTGATTATTCCTCCACCATAGAAGTTTCGGAGATGTATAGAATGGTAAGCATTACCCAATAGAGTTGGTACTGGATTGTTCTTCAAAAAGATCTTAATTGCGTTGAGGTCGACGAACCCTTCAAAACTTGGGAACAAAAACACTCCATAAATAAGTAAGGCAAAGATTGCCTCAAATGAAGTCTTGTTCGTATAATCGGCATAAAACATTGCTTTACTGATTAAGAACTTCATAGTCAAACCAAAAATACCGCCTTTACTAATCAGATTTCCCTTGACATCGGATACCTTTAGATAAAGGGCCTTAGCAATTTCTCTTTCATCGGGGTCCTTTTCCAAGAAAGGGAAAGGAGACTCTTCTAAGATAGGTAGACCAACCAAAAAGGAGTATTCTTCCAATGTAGGTAGTAGTTGGAAGTCTGAAAACGTAAAACAGTGATACAGCGGATCATAGAACTGCACTAAAGTGGAAAGGAGTCCTTCGTCTACTTGGCGACTCAATAAGGATATCAGTTTCCCATACTTGTTCTTGAACTTCTCTTGGTCTTCAATCAAGGTCACCAACTTCTTTAGGTCATCCAACTTGGGACTTTTAAAAGTGTATTTCAAAGTGTGTCTTTTATTGGGATCCATAATACCCTACAATATTCATAAACAAAAGTAAATCCCATGAAGTCCAATGCGGTATGATGCTTTATGAATGCAACAAACACAAGTAGGCACATAGAAACATAAGGATAAACAAACAAAGGGGACCCTAGGTTTGCAACGAGCATGGGGCAAAGGTATACCCATTCCCAAAGGATTTGGACTAAAGGTTGATTGTACATGCAGAACAAGGTTCTAATAAGGTTCCCAAAGTCATTAGCCCATCTTTCGGATATTATCAACTTCCCAAGTACTCGGGGGTTAATAATATTCTCAAGAGAACTTCTTTTGAGCGTAGTATCGCGTAGCACTATTTTGGGGGTACCCCCTCATATCCCCGCACTACATCCTAATAAATGTCAAAGTGGGGTTAAGGTAACTACGGTCCTCAATATCATAGGCTCCAACATCGAATATAGTGCATGTCTTCACGATTAAGAACTCGTTCAATAATACAATTTTCGAGAGGGCCTCAATTGAGTGTGATTTTCATGTCAGCTTGTTCGAGATTCCACCCCCTATAAGCCTCTTTGAACATATCATTATCCTATCTTAAGTTCACTCAAGTCCGGGTGTATGACTTTGTCTCACCACTCAAGAGTATCAACCCAAGAACACAAACAAATAAGCAAGTAAATAAGTAAGCAAATATAAACATAAAGAAAACAAGTTAGGGAAACCCACTGAATTTCCCCAGTGAAGTCGCCATTTCTGTCGCGGTGAAAATCGGATACCAAACTATTGATTAGTTTGAATCTTCAATTCATTTTGCAACCGAACTTTGATTTGTCCAAAGGAAGGGATAAAGATCGAAATTCCCACAATGCAATGCACATGCAAGCTAGAGAGTTATAGGTTCGGAGGTTGGTTAAACTTAGGGAAGGTGCTAGCATCCTAAGTTTCTGTAGTACTCTACAGGAACCTCTTGTTTTATGTTTGTTTATTGCTAAGGTTTATTTGCTTAAAGGTTGAAAGACCTAAGGGTTTATTTCTAAGTATACTCGATAAGATATCGCATCTTATGCCTACATATCCTTACGGGAGTGGAATCTGAGTATTTGTAGTTCCCCTAAAGGGTTGGAGGAGTTCTTTGACTGTGGTCAAAGTTCCTACGGGTTTAGGGTAGTTGTTTGATTGATTTTAGGAGACAAGATGCGTTATCATTTTAAGGGAGATTTAACTGCCACAAGTTGTAGGAAAATAGTCTTTGCATCGTCTTAAGAAAAGGGCTTAAGTACTCGGATTATTTGACGAGTATGCCTTTATCTCTCTTAAGGCAAAGTCCCTACATGTTGATTGTATTGTTGTGGGGTGGAGATTCTATCTCGCTTAAGATGATTAACATCTTTCTCTAATGTGTTTGAATATTTGTTGTTTTGAATTGATTGTTTGTATTGTGTTTATTTCTATGTTGTAAGAGAAAAGGTCCTTCCTATGGGGTAGGATCTATCTTAACTGATCAACTTCAATGGGATCAAGGATCAAGGGGAGGATGATGCAAATGTGAGTGCATACGCACGATTGTTGGGATCATGCGCAGATTCTTCCTTTGGATGGATGCAATAGCGAGAATGATAAATTGCGATAATATAAATGCTGAAGAATAAATTGCGGATAAAGTAAACCATACATAAACGCATGAAAGCGCTGAAGTGTGTGAGAGTGAATTGTGTCGTGGATGTGAACGTGCACGATTGATTCGATTGATTTTTTAAGAAGGACGTCGGAATTGATTTTAAGAAGTTAGATACTTATGAGAAAAGTATTTGATTATTATTATTATTTCGAGTGATATCAACTTGAGATCGATTTTAAGAGAAAGTGTTAATTTTAAATTATGAATTTGAATTCATAAGTTGATTGGTTGAGGTGAGACGGTTTTATATGTGAAAAAAGGTTAATATTATTTGATTTAAGAAAATATTGAATTATTTGATTTGAATAAAAGTTTAAGAGAAGTTTGGTTATGATTTGATTTTAGGGGAAATTAATAATTATTAACAAGATTAAATTAGATAATAAAGAGTTTGTTATAATTTATTTTATTATTAAGAAGAGTGTTTTAAATGAAAATGCTTTAAATTAAAATATAAATTAGATTATTATAAATTAAGTAGATTTTTCTAAAGAGGCGAGGTTTTAAATGAAAATGCTTTAATATATTACATAAATGGTTTTCATTTACATTATTTTAAAGAGTTAATTTAAACATGAAACGATTTATTTTAAAATAAAAGTTGGTTATTAGACTAATTAACTTAAAAAAACTTTTCACTTATATTATTAGAGATTAAAGTTCTTGATAAGTTAAAAAGAGGTGTTTATTATTATTATTATTTTTTTAGGTTTATCAAATGCTCTAATTTATTTTATTAAAAATTGATTATAAGGTTATTAATTGTTAACTAATTACGATTAGTTTTTTTTTAGATGACATAAATCTTGATAGAAATTATTTTAAATTATCCTGTTTTATTAAAAGGAGATCTTCCTATTAAATAAATAGTTTTGGTTATTATTATTGGGTAAAATAGAAATATTTTTAACGTTTAGATTTCATTAGAAAAAGTTTTAATAATTATCACATACACAAATTAATTATAAAATAGTTTTAGCCTCTTTTTTTTTAAAGTGAAAGTGGGTTTAAATAGAGGTTAATTTTAATAGTAAATAGAATAAAATAATGAGTTTGATTAAAAGGTTAACAAATTTACTAAAAGGGTTTTGTTATTATTAATTATGAAATGATAATTATTAAGTAGACTTTATATTAACTGAGAATAGTTTTACTAAAAAAAACGGACAAATTAAGAGTAAGTGAATTAGTTAAAAAAAAGTTTAATTGAAAGATTAATTTGAACTGGAGAAAAAAAAGGGTAAAACAAACCGGTTATTAAATTAAAAAGACGGTTGATTAAGCAAAGATTAAAATTATGGTTAATTAATTAATTTAATTAAGTAAGTGATAATTAGGTTAATTAGGGTTGGTTAATGGTTTAATTAGGTTAAAGAGGTGATTAGTGGGTGATATGTGGTGATAGTGATGATGGACCACGGTACTACCGTGGTCGTGCACACATACAGCTATAACATTTGCAAACAAACAACAGAAACAGAAAATACGAATGGAAAAAGAAGAACGCGGCGAAAAAACCCTAATCCCTAGCTCGCTCGATCTCCTCTCCTAATTCATCTCCCTTCCTTTCGGTTTCTCTCGACCTTTACCGTTCCTCTCTTCACTTTGCCACTTCTAAACCTGAAACACAAACAAATTTGTCAAATGCTTAATAATCTCAACATGGGGCGGGGAATTGAATGATGAGACGGAAGCTTCGTGAGTTGTGATTTGCGGCGGTTTGTGACGGTTTCAGTGGTTGAAGAGATAAGCTCCTTTTCCCTCAATCTCTTACGTTTAACGAATATTAGGTTTTCTTTTGTAATGATTATCGATTTCCCTCTTTCTCCACCTCTCATGTCTCCCTTTTATAGGCTTTACCGAGATTCTTCTAATTAAACTCTGATTTGAATGCTTGATTGGGCCTTCCATTTTGGTTCAGACAAGATTTGAAATAATTTCCGTTTCTGTTTGATTTGTTGATGCTTGTTAATGAGAAAATCCCAATCTGTGTGATTTGTATTGATCATGTTTAATGCTTTGATGTCTCAATATTCTTTTGCAACAGATTGATTTTGGTGGTTAATGCGAGGGAAATATTTGCCCGATTTGGTAAGTTTGAAGATGCTGATGAGGGAAACTTTGACAATTACACCGGTTCTCCCAAATCGTCTCAACATCCTTCCACGTGGACTCTTTGTAAACAGGCAACAGGAAAATACGGTAAGCGTTTCAGAAGGTTGAATTTCCGTGTCTGTGCATTAAACATGAATCCCAACACTGATACGGATAGTGATAAACTCTGCATAGGTCGTATAGTTCTTCCTTTTTCTTTTGGAAAGTAACTCTATTTGTCAAAACTGTACTGATGATAGGTTCTGTCAAGACTATCAGGAGCACCACTTGCAGCAATAGTGGCATCAGCCATAACACATCCGATATCAGCCTCTTCAGAGCAGGAGCATCATTCACACCATCCCCAGTCATTCCACAAAGGTATTTAGTTTCTTATAGCTGAATTAGCTTTAGTATTTGAATCATCTTCGTCACTGTCATTTAACATAATAACATCATCAAGGATAACACTTTGTCTGTCTTCTATTGTCTGAATGACATCCCTGTTAACACTCAGCTTTCTGTAATTCACAGCATCTATTCTCTTATCCAGACATCGAGCAAGACCATCATGCATGGAATATTGTTCAACAGAGTTACGGGTCTCTCCAGTGGATGATTCTGACAGGTCGTTTTGCTCAAGCTTATCTTTCTTCGGAGGAATCTTTTGGGTGACAAATTGGTATCAACCATTTCAAGAATTATCTCTGGAATTTCACTTAATAAACGTGAGTGTTCTGATGGAGATTCCAGCTTCATTTTTTTTGGATGAACCTATGTACTGAACAAGCTCTCTCCTCCATCCCTTTTCACTGGCCAGATCAATACGATTTTGCAATGCTGCTATCTCTCTTGAGATCCAAAGCTTCGTCACATCTTCGTGCAGAGTTCTAGCTTTCTGCTCAAGCTCCAACATAGTTGGCTTTTTGAGCAGACCATTACTCATTCCTTGGTACAGATCTTGAGATTCTTCTTTAGACGAATCATCATCAGCAATTTCACTGATAGGTACATTTTTTGGCATATTAGAAAGTTGGAGTATAATTTCTTGGTTGATTTCGCTTATTTGACGATCCATTAATTCCTATTACTTGCTTATGTTATTCATTTGTTTACCTTCCACTTGCAGTCTGTTCCAACTCCTTGTTCGACTCATATTTGCTACTTGAGATTTGGGCAAGACAACTGTTAGAACCCTGATGTCGCAACTCTTAACAGATTCGACATTGTTTATTAATAGCACTACTTCCGTCGCCTTCAGAGCCAAAAGCTTGTATCCGAGTACTCCACGTGAATGAAATTCTCTTACGGTGGTCTTGACAATTTCAGAGCCATATTTAACCAAAGCAATTGTTCCATTATTCTTAGCAGGAGAAGTCAAAGGGTGAAGAAAGAGCATTCATCGAATTTGCTACTGTGATTGAACTTCGGTAACCGCGTCTTTTAGCTTTGGGAAATTCCTCTGGTGTTATACTGTTGCGTGGCAAAGACAAATGCGAGCCACGTGAATCTGACATTTTTCTTTTCTTGTAGGTTCCTTGATGTTTAACAACATCTTGAAGAGATGGAATCAAACTCAACATATCTGGTGCCTTTTGCTTATCAGATTTTATCATGTGCCGGTGATTCTTGACAAGGCAACCTTGGTAGACACACTTGGAGAGCTTGGATTGTATAAACATGTTCATCAATCGTATCCCCCTCTCGTCAATTCCGGCATATGTTAGACAGCGGTTAAAGGGGCATGAAAGGATTTGCTCGGACAGTGGTGCGCAGAAGCTCGTATATCCTCGTCGTAGGAGAAGTCAATTCGGTATATATATTGTTCTCCCTTTCGCCTCTCTTAAGTTAAACTGTATGAACTGTGTTGTGACTGTTTAAAAGGTTAAACCTGGAGTGTTTTTGTGAACACAGGTACAACCATGTTTGAAGGACACAACGAGTACGACGCGAGATAGTATCGAAAATCGCAATGTTTTCTTCAAAGGCCAGGACGAGCTAGAGGATGTGATGAACCGCTCCCCATTCGCGACGGCCAAGGTGCCTTGAAGTTTAGAGATCAAGGTCGGATGTAAAGCATTGCCTGGGGTTATGAAGCGTTGTATAAAGACTTTTCCTTTCGAGGCGAATATCGGTGTAATCCCTTTGGGGCTGTATAGAGTTGTAGGTTTAAAGAAGTTGTATAGGTTTAGAGAAGCTATAGGGCTTTAGCAGGTTGTGACCCCAAAAGAACATGCAACTTGTATGTTTCTTAACAGTATACAAACATTATGCCCCTTATAAATATCAAACTGTGTTGTAATACTCGTATTTTAAACTAGTATAAACATATGTACTAGAACTTAGGCATCATCTTGAATTTGTGAGTTTCCAAGTTGAATGACTTGAATTTAAGTCTTGTAGGAATGAAAAAATTACTCAGTCTTATGAATTCCCTGTGATTAGGTTTTTTGTTGAATTTGGCAACAGACCATGTGCCTTGTGTTGGAACTCGGGAGTTACCTTAGGATGATAAGTCTTGAAAATATTTTGTAAAGAGTGAGGGTCCTGAAATGTTCCATGACATTCTCGCAATTATGAACTCCATATCGGTTTCATCAAATTATTGATATTAAAATGGGCTTGAGGAACTCTCTAGTAACCAATGATATAGTCTTGGCTTTAAATCTTACAAAGTATGAATTTGAGCTTGAGAAAGGACTAGTTTAACAACCTCAGTCTATCCTAGTTGAAACAAAAATCATCAAGTTGCTGGAGAACCAAAGTCTTGGAGACCAAAATAATCCATATGAAATGCACCGATCGGAATCAAAGTAACTCTTGCCAACGTAACACCACTCGGTTAAATGGTACATGTCAAGTTTAAAACCTTAAACTTTGAATCCAAATTATCTTGCTCTACAAATGCCTCAAGCTATGAATTCGTGATTTCAATTCTTGTGAATCCTGTCTCGACAAACTTTCTTGATAAAGAGAAGAATTTTGAAAGGGACCAAACTCTTGATCTTAAGAGGATCTAAAAAAAATAATCCGCCAGGGGCATCTTTAAAGGAAAATAAACCTGCACATACTCATTAGTCGCACATAAAAGTAAAAAGCTAAAATGTAAGAAAAGACACAAGGAGGTGGAATCTTAAGGTCAAAAATTTGGGTGCAACACGTATTGCATTGTTTTTGATAATATTTGTTGTGTTTATCCCCAAGTGGTATGTCTCCTCCCTCCAATAGAGTGGTTAGCCGCAGGCAGAAAGTGTATAATCTCTCTAACTACCTACTAAGCTTAATCCTCATGGAAGTTTTAATTTGGTTCTCCTTTTCATGTTTGTATAAGAGGAATCCCCAGTTTGAGCTTATTCCTCACTGGTTAGCGTCCTTGTTTGACGTTATTTCTCCAGTTTGTTCCTGGATTGAGTTGGTCTTTTGACCATTTTTTATAACTTGAACCTCTAAATTAAAAGGGCATTTATTTTGCACCTTTTTAAGACAGTTTACATCCCCATAGAGAATCTATTGAAGATTCCCCAACAAGATAAATTTATTCAACTTTGGAATCTGCACCCGACAACAAGTGGCAATCTCTTTATTTGAGAAGCTTGTTTTTACCAGTGAATCGGAAAATGACAGTCTCTTTCTGAGCAATTTGTCTATCCCGTTGAAGCTATCAGCACATCAAACTTTTAGTTATCTTATGACATCTCTCCAAAGAAGTTTCAAAGGGAAGTAGGATTAAGATTTTTCCCAACAAATGGCATCTCTTTAAGAGGAGTTTGTTGTGAGTCCTTATCCTTTATCAAATGACACCTCTCCAGACAAGTCCTGCGGAGAAGTTGGATTGTTTAGTCCTTATTTTACATCACATGGCATCTCTCTGAAGAATTCTCTAAGAGAAGTATTATGAAGAAATGGTTATCTCTCCAGAAGATTCCATCAGAGAAACTTATTCAAAATTATCATAAGTGTTTATGAGAGATGAATTACTACAAGTAATTTTATTTGCTCAATACAAAGCAAAAACTGCAGCTAATGGCAATTCCCATAGTAAGTCTGCTACTAATTTTCTCTCGTCACATGGCATCTCTACGGAGAAGTCTCGAAGAGAAGTATGATGAAGTTTATTTTCCATCAAATGGCATCTCCCTAGCGAATCCCTGTGAGAATTTCGATGAAGATCCTTACAAGAAGTTTTTCTATTTATTTGAGAAGTTTGTTTTGTAAATTAATCGGCCAATATCTCTTTGAAGATCCCCATAATAAGGGGAAGTTTATTTTAGAAAACTGAGACCACTTTTGTGGCTTACGACCCGAAGCGTGGGAAAGTTAATTTACCCTTTCTAAGTAAGATTACTTAGTCAAAAAAGGTATTGAATCTTTTTTCCAATATTTGAAGTTCAATTGTCAAAAGTTATGACACCATCCTCAATGGAGCTATATCCTTTTCCCCAATGGAGTTATTCCTCTCTTCCCACTAGAGTTACAACATTTCCTCCGATTTTTCTTTCCCGAGTGGATAACTCTTGTTATACCCAGGTGATTTAGTCTGTTTCCTGTGGCTCTGTTTCCCATAGGTCTTATATCTTGCATTCATAGGTGCATTCATACCATATTACCCTTTGTGGCTTCTTAGGGGCTAAAATTGTGCGTTGTTGTATTTAAGCCTCCCTTATCTGGTCGAGACTAAGATGTCAATCTTCATCTCTTCGAATAGGAGAAACTTAAATAAGGCATCTATCATACCCTAAATTTTTACCCCTAAGATGCCACTTCATCCACATCATTTACATGACATATATGTGTATGCTTTATGCATCACTAACCCACAACAAGTACAAAGATGTGTGTATGCTTATTTACTTTACAAGTTAGGTGGTCCTTGAAGGGTTCAAACATATGAATGGTCAAAGGATGTGCATCATATTCAACATCTTAAGTACCCTATAAATCCATAAAAATCAAGAGTTTACATTCATCAATAATCAAGTGCAAAATTGCATCATGACAAGCTCATCAAGCCTCAAGATCCTCAGTACCCCAAAATTAGGGTTGTGACCTAATCCAATCCCTAAGTTGACTTTTTGAGCAAGGCATGATCCAAAACCTCAATATATGTTTCAAGGACCTCAAATGCCTCATATTAGTCCATTAATTTGATTGGATTGATCCAAATAACTTGATTCATAAGCAATACAAAGATCCAAATTCATCTAGACCACAAACTAGGGTTTTGATGAAAAAATCAACTACATCTTTGACTTTTGACCAAGACATGATCTCAAACCTTGGGACATGACTCAAGACACTCAAAAACACATTTGGAGTTCATCCATGGTGTTTAATTAACCCCAGGGTTTGATTTCATAGAAGATCACCAAATTCAAAGTTCATCTGATACAAAAGTCAACTATGGTTAAAATCAAGTTTGACTTTTGAAGATTTTGGTCAACCATGGTTTCTTCAATTCAAGAATGATGTTAATATATGATTTGATTCATGATTGATCAAGAAAAATCAATAAAAGAGAGGTTACTTGTAAAAAGGACAACCATAAAGAAAGGGAAAATTTTCTAAGTTATGAAAAAACTCTAATTTGGTGCAAACTTTGCAAAGGCATAACTTCCAAACCAAACAATCATTTTCTTTGATCCAAAGATCAAATTTAAGAGCTTGTTACATACTACAACTTTCTCAATAAGGTTAGATTCCCAAAAGGTGCATAGGTTTTAACATATAAGGCCATGAAGTTAGGGTTTCAATACTTTTTGAACTTTGACACTTAGAAAATTTTGGACAGAATCTGTCTTGTGTTTAAGCCAATGTTAGGGCCATTTTTCTCCATGATCCACAATAATTCAAGACAAACCTTAAACATAAAACCTGAACTACATTGTACCAGCTTTCTAAAATGATCAAGAACATCAAAATCTTTTATTTGAGCAAGAAGTTATGAATGTTGCAATAAGGCTTAATCAAGCTGATTTTCATGGTAGAATGGCTAAACCTACTTGTGACACATGACTTGGATAAGTCTTAAAAACCAGAAATATTCACACAATCAACTCATAAATGATTATACAAGCATGTTGTCACAACTGCGAAAAAAGGGTCGGCAGAAACATACAGAAGAGTCACCACCGAACGTTATTTATCCCAAAGGCAGAGAAAGGAAACGATCGAAGAAAACCTAAAAGAATGGGAAAGAACGAGGTCCTCGCAACCAAATTTTGGGTTCGGGAGTCGGTTACACAAGGGGAAGGTATGAGCACCCCTCACGTTTGTTGTACTCAACGGGATCCATGCTTGTTGTCTAATTTAAGGGTGAAAGTTATCTAAAAGCTACTGCTAAACCGAGACGAGAACAAAAGAAAAAGAAGAAAGACTCGATAGGACATCGCCGCCATGTGCCTACGTATTCCCTCGTGCAATGGGAAAGTCAGAGTTAACATAGTTCGTAAATTACGGGTGATGGAGGGAAGGTTGCTCGCCAAGACATCGTCGTCTTGTGCCTACGTATCCTCATCTGGTATGAGAAATCAGAGTGAACGTAGTTCGGGTAAACTAGACCACAAGTTGGTTAAGTTTTTTTTGTGAGCGACGTTAAGTTCCCATTCCAGCAGTTAGGGTCGATGCCTGTTTGCGGTAGAACGGAAAAGTAACATACTCTTTTCTAAAAATGATTTTGAAACATTCCTGAAGGATGAAAATATTTGAATTTGGTTAACATTTTTAGAGAAGTGAATTGAAATTGTTTGAGATTCACGTCGCACTAAAGACTATGACATAGGAGCGAATGCATCGCATATCGCCCAAAGGGCATACACTAAACACTCTAGATGAGTGGGGAGAAACCCGCACTCATCATTTCCCATATACTTAAGGCTCGTGGCGCACAACGTCCAACATTCTTTATTAAGTATTTTAAGATTGTTTGAGATGGGAAGAGAAAAACACACGCAAGGTCTAGGGGAAACTGAACCCTAATTGTTATCATACAAAGTGGCCCTAAGGTTACGATTATGAGGGAAGCTAATTGTTATCATACAAAGTGGCCCTAAGATCTTGTCATACTTGGATTGAAAACCTAATATCTCTCTTACCTCGAACTTAATTAGAAATTAAGTCGAGCTAGGAATCCTAAGGGATCAAGTGAATACAGGGGTAACCGACAGGTAAACATGAAGCATCGTCATCACAGACAACATCAAGTATCGAAACTTAAGTTAATATCCAAGAGTAAAATATATACAAGAATCATTAGAAATGTATTCACAAACACACACGAGAATTAATCGAAACTAAAACCAAAATTAGGAATAAAGTTAGTCAAAGTTAGTAACGTTACTAAAGTCAAAAAATAAAAAATAATAAAAAAAACAAAGTTAATTAATTGAACTCTGATAAGAAATTAATCCTAAGTTAAATCAAAACTAAATTCTAAAACTAAAATCTAATTCTAATTCTAAACCAAAATTAAATTCAAAATAAAATCAAAACTTAATTTAATATTAACCTTTTAAAAAACTAAAGTCTAATTAACCCTTAATCAACAAATAAACAAAATCTTATTAGAATAAAAATCAAAAGTTAATCTATTTAAAAAAAAACAAATTAAATAATAAATAAACTAAAGGAAAAATAAAAGGGAAAAGGGGTACGACCAAAAAAAGCAGGGTACAGTGGAAATGTTGGGCGTATGGGCCAAGGTCTTAAGCCCAAAAACCTTTCATGAATCCATGGTGGTGTGCAAGTGATATAGAGGTGTAATAGAAAACAAAGACAAAATGGATGGGCCCAACCCGACCCACCATACCAAGTCAAAAACCTAGTAAGAAAACAACTGCTTCACGTTTCACATTTTTACATTTCATCCTCTCCAATGCTCTGTCATGCATCTCAACCCTAGCCAAAGAACCTCGTCGGAAGCGACAGAGGGAAGCTGAACACAGCTAGCCTTAGGTCGAATTAAACCTCACATCCCCCTCTACCAAAGCCCTAAAGTAATTTTCATTAAATCCTTTCCATGAGCAAACATCGAAAACTCCAAACTTCAAACCCTAAAGCACATGAACTAAAGAAAAAAAATAGAACAATAAGCTACTTCTTAATCTAACCCCGTGGTGAAGAGATCGGTGAAGAGCAAGCTATAACATAAACGCGGAAGCGATGATATCATACCTTCAAGGGCATGCAAATGCTATGAAATAGAAGGCCATAGA
Organism: Lathyrus sativus; assembly: GCA_963859935.3. Lineage (NCBI taxonomy): Eukaryota > Viridiplantae > Streptophyta > Magnoliopsida > Fabales > Fabaceae > Lathyrus > Lathyrus sativus. The sequence goes on along the minus strand of OZ012740.1, from coordinate 179,273,976 downwards.
TGAAGTTTTAAGGTTAACTATGGAGCAAAATAAATGCTACAATACTTCAGCGTCAGGTAAACTTCTTTTGATTCGAGTGAAATCCGCTTCTTCTTCTTCTTCATTAATACAAGTTGGCCACGTGAAGTAGTGGTGACCGACTTCTACGAGATTCTGCAAGACGCTTATGAAGCTGTTGTGTTGCGGTTTTGCAGGTTATGAGGTCATGAACTTGGGGAGAATCGATGAATATTATGGAAGAAGATGATGATATTATTATAAAGGTGACGAGAAAAATGAAGAAAGTTCTTGATTCGCCTCTAGAGAAATTGGAGACGGAAATATGAAGCTTTTGAAGTTAAAAGATGATGCTGATGCTATGAAATTATAGTACCCTGAGAGTTTTGATGTGATGGAAGGTGAAGAGTGTTTGAAGATATTGAAGATGAAAGGTTTTTTTTTCTTTTGATTTCTCCCTTCCTTTTTAAAAATACCCGAAGAATACTTGTACTCTAAGTTTTAGTACAAATTGTTTTGTCCTGTTGTAGGTACAATGAGTGGATTAACGATGGTTTGTAGAGCGGGAATGTGGAAATAGTGGCTAAAGGTATATTTCGCGTGTTGTTGGTTCAGAGAAAAGGGCCGTACAAGTTGGTGCCTACAGGTTGTGTGAAAAATGGTCGTACACGAGGTGTTTTCGTTGCAGGAGCAGATGGGTGTTTTGGGGTTGAGTGGCTATACAACTTGTATCAGGGTAGTGGTTTTGTTTATGCATTCTGTACCAACTCATTTCCACTGCAATTTGTCCTTCTGCATTTTTTTTTGTTTTTCACTAATGTGATGCTGCAGAGTTTGTACTGATGTGAACTTATTCCTTTTCATCTGCGTTTTTTCGTTTGCTACAAACTCTCCTTTTAATTATTTTGGGCTGCTATGAACTCTTGTTATTTTTGCTGTTAAATTAGTGCTTGATAACTAGATAAATCCCAGCTAGGACAAAAATGCAATTCCCTATGCTTGTAAAAACTAAAAGCTTCCATCAAACCAACGGAAAGAACAGTGATAGGTGCTTCAAAACATACCTCTGTCCTGTTCAGTGGCCTTCAAATTTATCAGCTTCGGAAGAAACTTTGACACATTGGATGTGGTTTGATAAAAATGAATTTAGACTTGAACGTGGATAAAAAAAGTGTTTTTTTTTAAAATGACCCAAGAAGATTTTAATGGAATTACAAATGACAATAGGTATGGATTTAAAAATGGATTTGTAGATTTAACAAATACTCAAAATAGGTAAAAAAATTGGATCTTGGATATATAGACTTTAAAACTTGGTTATGGATATGTGATATATTCAAATGGACAAACGGGTTAAAGATGGGAATTTGGTTCCAAAATGGATGTGGGAATGGGTAAAGAAATAGGATATGGATAGAGATTTGGGTAGGGTTTAATGAATTTGGAATTTGACTTCCAAATAATCCACATGGATCCTTTTCACGCTGTGTAAGCTTAAAACTCTTAACCAATTGAATATCTTTGACCCCAAATCAAACTTGTCTTTATTGTGAATCCCCAATTTCGATCTCAAATCCACATTAGTTTGCATCACGAATAAAAGGCATTGAGCAACTGAGAGAACAACAATACCCAGACCACAATATGAATCCACAAGCACAACCCTGCGTGAGAAACCCTAATTCTCCCTAAGATACACCCTGAATGAGGAAAGGTCTTCCATAGAGAAGGAAGCATAACCCTAAATCATAGCCTTCTCAATTAGATCACATATGACACCTCAAACACTTATACTCTTGAGAAATCTTGAGGAAGATAAACTTGATACTTAATGAAGACTACAATGAATAGAATTCAACCTCTTGCTTCCAGTTGACTGAAGTGGGAACCAACTGAATCACCTTTGAATAGGGTAAACACCAATAACAAGAAACTCTTTCGATCCCACGTCCTAACAATCCAATCCAAAACATTATTATGAGTTATGACCTAATGATGATACAAATGAATATGAAGTAGAAGCCAGTCAAAGTTAGAAAAAGAAAGGGAAAATTTTGGGGTGCCACAGCTGCCAATATTCTAACGACTTGAACCTGAAGGGATGGTAGCAACGACTCTCAGGCATTCGAGGTACAAGGTGATTGAATACAAAAAGAACCCGAAAATTTACAAATTGCGGGAATGTACACAGTGCAAAGATTGCCAACCGAAGGTGGACTTAGAAATAGTGAGTACCAATCAAAAGTTGGGATAACCAAAGTGGTAACCGATTAAGAAGATAATAATGGCTACTAACCAAAAGTTAGGATCATCAGAGAGTATAACCGAAAGTTGTGAGAAAGAGGCTACTAACCAAAAGTTAGGATCACCCAAATGTCGAACGAAGGAGAATACACAAACAATAAAGGCTACCATCCAAAGGTTGGGATTGTCATGAGAAATACTAAATGAAAATTGGCATAAAGGCTAATAACCAAAAGTTAGAATCACCAGAAAGGGAGACTACCAACCAAAAGTTAGGATCGTCAACAAATAAACAGATGGCTACCAACCAAAAGTTGGAATCACCCGGATGCCGACCGAAGGCGAACCTACTGCAACGAAGACTACCAACCAAAGGTTAGGATAACATCCAAAAAACAATGGACTACCAACCAAAAGTTGGGATAAACGGCTCCGCAGGGGAAACAATAGAGGATTACCAACCAAAAGTTGGTATAACATCTAAGGAATAAAGGACTACTAACCAAAAGTTGGTATAACATCTAAGGAATAAAGGACTACCAACCAAAAGTTGGGATAACATCCACAAAAACAACGGACTACCAACCAAAAGTTGGGATACACGGCTCCGCAGGGGAAACAATAGGGGACTACCAACCAAAAGTTGGGATACCATCCAAGGAATAAAGGACTACCAACCAAAAGTTGGGATAACATCCACAAAATTGCTAAGCTGAGAAATACCAACCAAAAGTTGGAATAACATCTGGGATAGGCATGAAGCAGAATCAACTCATTCACAACCTGAAATGAATACTCTGTTGAGGAAAAGAGAAGCTTAAACAAACAAACTCTGTCGAGGAGTAAAAGTAAGTTGAAATTATTTATCAATGATTTTTACTGGGGGTAAAGTACCACAAAGTCCCATGAATCATGTCGTTATCTGCTGGAGAGATGTCTGGCAACAAATGTATAAAACTTGGCTTATGCTTCAGATGCGTATATTTGAATATGGTGTAATGCTCGATATGACATGGAAATGCTATGCAGTTGGGAGGATGCAATGCAAATGATATGCAAAAGAACACCACTGGGATAAGTGTTGGGAAGAAAATTAACAAACAAACTCTGCTGAGGAAGGCCCACTGAATGGCTTCCATGGAAATAATTTCCACTCTGTTGGGAATTGGGAAAAACATCTTTCGGGAAGTCGTCCCAAAGATCTGACTTTGAAGAATATCAAAGACCTTTGGACTTTGATGTGGATGTCAACCATTTCTGATTTACTCGTTGAGGGAATCTACATCAATCTCTACTTGGGGAGAGAAGTCAATGACATAGATCCTGCCGGGGAATAACGCTGAGCTTACTCCGCTGCTGGGGAATAATCTCAATCTTACCCTGTTGGGGACAAGTACACATCATTGCTAGTGAGATGTTTCTGATTTGAAAACAATACTTTGTGGGGAGAGACCTACTGGGAAGAGGATCGGTCATCCTGTAAGCGACAAATAAACAAATAGCGTCTCGTATGCAAAATGGCTATTTTGGTCACCATCCATGACATCAGTCAGGCAAGTTATTATTTTCAATATAATTCGCAAGGCCCGAAAGTTGTTACATTCACATTTTATCAAAAATATCAGACGCCCCTTTTGCAAACAAATCAGTAAAAGTAAAAAATAAGAAATGGAAAGCTCTTTGTGAAAAATACTTCATTGATTGGAAAGGCCTGTAAATAGGCAAATTACAACGGATGCAATTCCTGAAAAGAGGAAGTTGTGCAAAAATTACAATAATAAAATATACAAATGTCGACAATGTGGAAGCAGACAACCACCATGTGTCGATTCGGCTATGACCTGCATGTCTTTGATGCTTCACCAACGCTATGCCTTCTGAAGAGACTGATTTGACTGAATTTTACCCCTCGGGATCTCCATGAATCAAAATGCATTCACAGATCGAACGCAGACCGCAGTCGTTTGCTTTTAAATCCCTAAGTTTTTCCTGGATCACCCTTGCGGGTTTTCAATCCACCGGGATGCCCATTTTTTCCAAAGTCGCCTTCTTAGGTTTTCAACTTTGCGGGTTTATTCATTTTCCTTTTATCCCTAACTTTTGCCCGAACCTATTCTTTTTATGGTTCGCCGAGATGCCCATTTTTGCTTGGACTTTTCTTTTTATGTCCAGCGGGTCTCTTCTTCAAGCAAAGTATTTTTTGACTACGTCCGCGTTTACAGGGGACTCAAAATCTTCATTGTCCATGGTTGATAGCAATAAGGCTCTTCTAGAGAGAACCTTCCTTACTACGTATGGACCTTCATAATTAGGAGTCCATTTGCCCCTGTGATCTGTTTATGGAGGGAGGATCCTCTTCAACACTAAGTCACCTATCTAGAAATGCCGAGGGCGCACTTTCTGATCAAATGCCTTCATTCTGCTTTGATATAGCCGGCCATGAGCCATCGCTGCCAATCTCTTTTCATCAACTAGACTAAGTTGATTCAACCTAGCCATCGCCCACTCTGCTTCATCAAGATTCACATTAGACAATACTCTTAGAGAAGGAATTTCAACTTCTAATGGTAGAACCACTTCCATACCATATACCAGCGAGAAAGGTGTTGCCCCAGTAGATGTACGCACCGAAGTACGATTACCATGTAAAACAAAGGGCAACATCTCATGCCAATCTTTATAAGTCACCACCATTTTCTGTACGATCCTCTTGATATTCTTATTTGCTGCCTCAACAACACCATTCATCTTTGTACGATATGGAGAAGAGTTGTGGTGTTCAATTTTAAAACTCTGGCACAATTCCTTCATCATCTTATTATTCAAATTCGAACCATTGTCAGTAATGATTCATTCTGGTATCCCATATCAGCAGATGATATCTTTCTTTATAAAACGAGCAACCACTTGCCTGGTCACATTGGCAAAGGAAGTTTCCTCTACCCACTTGGTGAAATAATCAATTTCTACCAAGATGAAAATATAACCATTGGAGGCAGTCAGTTCAATCTTCCCAATCATGTTGATGCCCCACTTTGCGAAGGGCCAAGGGGACGTCAATACATATAGAGGGCTTGGTGACACATGCATTTTGTCAGCATAAATTTGACACTTATGGCATTTCCTGGCATACTTAAAACATTCAGACTCCATGGTCATCCAGTAATACCTCGCTCTCAATATTTTTCTAGACATCGCATGTCCACTAGCATGAGTACCAAAAGAACCTTCGCAGACATCTTTCATCAGCAAACTTGCTTCACTTTCATCCACACAACACAAACAACACCATGCTCATCACAGTCCTTCATCTTCAAACACATTATATCTTCATCCAGAAATTCAAACCTCATGGGTTGATAGTCCTCAATTGGTTGTTCGGCAAGATATTCTGACAAAACACTCCCTTTAATAGCCTTTTGGGAAACATACTAAATGTCGTACTCTGTCAGAACCATCACCATCTAACGATTCTCCCAGAAAGCACTTGTTTCTCAAATAAATATTTGATTAGACCCATGTTTGAAATCAACATGGTTGTATGGTTTAACATGTACTGCCTTAAGCGTTTAGCTGCCCAAGCAAGTGCACAACATGTCTTTTCTAGCATTGAGTATCTTGACTCACAATCTGTGAACTTTTAACTCAAGTAGTAAATAACATGCTCTTTTCTTTATGTCTCGTCGTGTTGACCTAGCACACAACCCATTGAATTCTCAAGAATCGTGAGATACATAATCAGAAGTCTCCCTGCAACTGGAGGCATCAATATCAGTGGTTCCTGCAAATACTCTTTTATTTTCTCGAAAGCCATCTGGAAATTTTCATTCCAAACAACAACTTGATCTTTTCTTAACAACTTGAAGATAAGCTCACAAGTAGCTGTAAGGTGAGATATGAATCTCGCAATGTAATTCAACCTACCAAGAAAACCACGGACCTCTTTCTCGGTTCTCGGCTCAGGCATTTCTTGTATAGCTTTTATCTTTGCAGGATCCACCTCAATTCCTCTTTCACTGACAATAAAACCCAACAACTTCCCTGATCCCACCCCGAAGGTGCATTTGTTAGGATTCAACCTCAGCTTGAACTTCCTTAATCTTTCAAATAACTTTAGAAGATTGACCAGATGTCCTTCCTCCGTCTGTGACTTTGCAATCATGTCATCAACATAAACTTCAATCTCATGATGAATCATATCATGAAAAAGAGTCACCATTGCCCGCTGATAAGTTTCCCCTGCATTTTTCAATCTAAAAGGCATAACTTTGTAGCAAAAATTCCCCCATAGTGTGATAAAAGTAGTTTTCTCCATGTCCTCTAGGGCCATTTTGATTTGGTTATACCTAGAGAAGCCATCCATGAAGGAAAACACAGAGTATTGTACAGTGTTATCAACCAAAACATCAATGTGGGGGAGCGGGAAATCATCTTTTGGGCTTTCTCTGTTCAGATCTCGATAATCGACACACATCCTGACCTTTCCATCTTTCTTAGGTATAGGAACAATATTGGCGACCCACGGGGGTAGTTAGTGATGGCAAGAAAGCCATCATCCAACTGCTTCTGGACTTCTTCTTTAATCTTAACTGCCATATCAGGTTTGGTCCTTCTCAACTTTTGCTTCGCAGGAGGACATTCTTCTCGAAGAGGTAGATGGTGCACTACTATATCTGTATCCAACCCTGGCATATCCTCATAAGACCAAGCGAAGACATCTCTATACTCACAGAGCATCTCTACCAATCTTCTCTTGACATCGTCTTCTAGTGCAGCTCCAACTCTGACTTCTTTCTTGTCGTCTTCAGTTCCCAAGTTGACGACTTCAGCGTCCTCTTGATGAGGCAAAATAACCATTTTCTCTTGTTTCAAAAGCCTGGCCAGTTCTTTAGGTAGGTCACAATCTTCATCAGTCTCTTCTTCGGCTTGGTAAATAGGATTATCAAAGTCATAGCCAAATTTGGATCGATGATATCTAAGATATGAAACCTGCATGATTGATATTTTATGCTTATTATGATATGCAAACAAACACAATCACATTTCCATTTTTCTGTTTTTGTTAAAAATATAAAAAGAAAAACAAGGATCAAAATATTTGAATGCAAAAAGGACGTCTTTCATTCGTGATAAAAATTTGAAAATAAATAGAGGGGCCCCACAAGGAAAAGCCACTATGTCTTGGGAAGAACGTAGGACCAGACGAAATAAAAAACAAATGAAAATTACTCTTCTGATGTAACTTGGATGATTTCCTCCACAATCTAGTTACAAAGTTTTTGCCCAGGGACACACAGACGAATCCAAGCATCCATATCACAATCGTTGTCTCTTCCGTCATCTTCAACATCATTGATCCCGTCGAAAACAACCCCACCGCTGGTAAGCTGGACGGGTCCTCTGTACTTTGGAGGATCCCTTGAAGAAGTTGGGTTGTATCCCAGACCGAACTTGTCATGCTTAGCAGGAACATCAAACAATTAGCCCCATTTCTGAGAAGACCTAGATTCCACTATAACACGAGATTCCTTGAATGACAACATCAAGACCTCTGGACCTTTAGCTTCTACAGGAGGCTTCTCCTGAATTTGCACAGTTTCAAAAGCTTGAGAAAGTGTCTCGTGGATCTTACCGTCCACTTCCACATAATTAAAGGATGATAACTGACTGACCATAATGCCTTCCTCTCCATAAACGGTAACTACCTTCCCCTCCACCATATACTTCAATTTCTGATGCAATGTGGAAGTAACTGCCCCAGTAGAGTGTATCCAAGGCCGTCCGAGCAAACAACTATAAGCAGGCTGGATGTCAATGATATAGAAGATTGCATCAAAGATCTCTGGACCCACCTGAATTGGCAATGTAACCTCACCAAATACTGACCTCCTGGTTCCATTAAACTCCCTCACCACCAAATCACTTGGAGTGTAGATTAAACCTTGAGTATCTAACTTCATTAGTGCTTTCTTCGGCAAAACATTAAGTGAGGATCCCGTGTCAACTAGAACATGGTATAGAACAACCCCTCTATACTCTATGGATAGTGCAGAGCATGGTTATGGTTTCTCCGGGCGGGAGTCAAATCTCAATCGGTAAAGCCCAAACCATTACCAGCATTAACGTGAGCCACCACTCCTTCCAATTGATTAACAAAAATCTCCTGTGGCACAAATGCAGTATTCAAGATCTTCAATAAGGCATTTATGTGTGCCTCTGAGCACAACAACAGTGATAGGATATAAATTTTAGAAGGTGTCTGATGCAAGTGATTTACGATCTTGTAATCACTTCTACAAATAAGCCTCATAAATTCTTCAGCATCTTTGGTCAAAGAGTCTTTCTCCCCTTGCTATTGAACTTCTCCTTCTACCACAACCTTACCCTTGTCTTCCCTACCAACATTAGTTTCAGGTGGAGAGAAAACTCTGCCACTCCTAGTTATTCCCTCTGATCCAACAATATTTTCAACAGAAGTGCCCCTAAATGATGCCCCCATCAGCTCTTGTTTTTTCCCGTTGTAAAACACCTCTACCCCATAATTCCAAGGGATGACCTTGGTGCTTTCATAAGGTACTGGTCCTGGAGTAGTAATAATAACTGGAGTTGGCCTTGGCGGCGCTGAAATGTTAATTGTTCAGTATGGGATTGAAATCGTTGCAACCTCATCCTGCTCATTATTAACTTCCTCCATTTCTTCTTCTCCCACAATCCTGTCAAACTGTGAACTACCTTTATCAATCAAACTCTGAATATGACTTCTCAAAGAAACACAACCCTCTGGATGCACACCACATTCTGCACAACCCTCCAAACAACCCGAATAGACACCTCCCTTTAGCAGTTTGTCTTTCACGAAGCTCAAAGGCATCTTCAACTATGCAACATTAGTTATCAAGTTTAGCCTCTCTCCTTCAATAACAACATTGGTTCTAGCCACCCCATGATTTGGCATCGGGTTCTAATTCACATTGGGGGTCTCATTTGTGAAATTTATTTCTTTTGATTCGAGTAAATCCTGAACCTTATGCTTGAACACTTTGCAGTTGTCAATATTATAGCCTGGAGCTCCAGAGTGGAACTCACACCTAGCGTTTGCATCATAACCTGGCGGAGGTGTACCAGTGAGTGGCACCAAAGTTCTCTTCTGAATAAGTTGCAATTGTAAAAGATGTTGCAAAAGCTGAGAGTAAGGCATGAGAGGCGTGTCAAACTGCCTGTTGGCCATCCTTCCTCTATCTTGGTAACGACGAGGCGCAGTTTCCTATTGATGCGGTACAACAAAGATAGCTATACCGGCAACTTGTTGTTGATTTTGATGTTGATACTAATGTTAAGGTTGATGTGGCACCTAGTCTCTACTTCTATAGGCTGATACAACATTCATATCCCCTTCTCTCTTCTTCGGGTTCCCATTGTATACTTTCTTCATTCCTCTTGACGAAGGTCCTACCCCACTTGGTATCTTTCCTGTCTTTATCTTGTTCTCTACCCTCTCTCTTGCCATCACTAAGTCTGAGAAACTTCCAGACATACACCCGATCAATTTTTCATAGTATATTCCTGGCAAAGTCGCCATGAACATGTCAATCAATTCACGCTCCACCATTGGAGGCTACACTCTGGCAGCCAATTCTCGCCACCTCTGGGCATACTCCTTGGACCCTTCATTATTCCTTTGTGACAAATTCTATAATCGCACCCTATTAGGTGCCAATTCATTGTTGTACTGATAGTGACGCACAAATGCTTCTCCCAATTCTCTCCATCTTCTTATATGTGTCCTTTCCAGACCCATATACCATTCCAAAGAAGGACCCAACAGACTGTCCTGAAAGAAATGCATCAAAAGTTTCTCATCATCTGAGTATGCTAACATTTTCCAAAAATAAGTCCTGAGGTGTGCTCTAGGACAAGTCGTCCCTTTGTACTTATCAAAATTTGGTACTTTAAACTTTGGGGGAATCCTGACCCCTGGTACCAGTCCCAGATCTGACATATCGAGTCCCAAAGAATTTTGGTTCTCGAAGGCTTTCATCTTTTCTTCAAGCAATTTAAACCTCTTATCAGCTTCTGTAGGGAGACTCATATCCAAGTCTCTCATTGAAAATACATCGTCCTGATCATCCTCTTCCTAATGGGGACCTGCAGCTCCGTGTACATCGCCCATACTGTCTCCAACACCAGCTATATGAACTCCTCCCTAATGACCTCCGCCCAGAGGTTAACTACAGTTAGAACACCGTTGACCCGAGGAATGCTTCCATCAACTGAAGGAGGGAAAGCAGTAGTCCCTCCTGTTGCACCCCAAAATTTGCCCAACTTTTTCTTTACCTGGTTTATGTTTCATTGCATTCATATAGCATTAGCATTTGCATACCATTGTCCATGCACATGGGATTGAGAGAGGTGTGCCAAACAATAGGAGATTGCCAAAGTTTCCAAAGCCTAATCAAGAGAGTTATTTCAAGTTATCAAGAGTTTATCATCCTCAGAAGAAAGTTAAAAGTTCTTTGAAAGAGCAGATGAATGAATATGGTTCACCTCCTATCTTTGAGGCCATGTGAGGACCATCAGATGATACTGAGTCCATGGTTAGGGATGGAGAGCATTACCTAAGGTCATTGGATGTCTTGAGGGTCATTGATGGGCTTGTGCAAGTCGTTATATAAAGTGTAAGAAGTCACAGTCAAAGGTGGTGTAGTTAGGGTTTTCATCTGGTCAACCCTAAGTCAACAGTGAATCTGAAGGAGATTAAGACTCAATTCTAAGTCTTTGTGATCATGGAATGTTGTGTTTATATGTCTAATATGATATTCCAAGATCAAATCAAGAAGAATCAAGAGTGTGAGAAGTTGTTAAGCTAGGGTTTCTAAGCTTGTCAGTGTAAAATCCCCTATTTAGTGCCTAACTTCAAGACCACATATCTCAAGATACAAGGTCTATTACAACATCAAACCATCACATGTCATGGATATGTCTCATATGTGAAAAATGGTGGAAAAAAATTCCATGAAAAGATGCTTAAAAGGGATACTTTGGATTAAATTCATTTTGAACCACATAATGTCAAATTTGTGCACTTTTTGATTGCCTTGAGTGTACCAATTACAATGCTAATTTCAGAATTCACTTTGGAGGAGTTTTGGTGTGTCAAAATCCATGTTACTTCACCATGAAGGTACATATTCAAAATTCACCATTAAGATCAAAACAACGAGCCAATCTTGTCCATTGGATTTCCTTATATCACAAGCAATAAGTTTGAATCAGTTTCAAAGCCTTTAGAGCTTTGTTTTCACGTGTATTTTGCAAGCTTCAAATTCATTTTTTGGATTTTCAATTGGACTCAACCAGGCTTTGATTGGGCCTCAACTTCATCTGGATCCATTCCATATAAACTCAGCATCATTCACAAACTCTCAGAAGAGATTTTGGAGCGAAATTGATCAAGAAATCAGTTGCAGCAACTCAAGAGCAAGTTGAAATCGAGTTCTTCATTCCAAGCCCTTTCAAGCAAAATTGAGGATAGCTGAAGCTTCTTTGAAGATTGTAGAGTGTTTCTGGGTGGTTTTGCATAAGCTTCATCAACAAATCAAGACCCAACGGAGGTGCTCCGTTAGGTAAACCATCTTGCAAGATTTCTCTCTACTTAGATAGTAATCACATGCCATTCTTACATATTCATGATCCCCTAGCATCATAGATTGATTCTGGTTAGGTTTAATCCATGTTTGTGACAATTCTTGATAGTTGCTTGATTCTTGTTCAGTTTGTGTAGCTTGATTTAGGGATGATTAAGGATAAATAACCCTAGATTCATGACCGGTGAAGAGAGTAGATGAGTTTAGGCTAAGAAATTTTAGGTGTTGGTACAGTTTAGAATCACTTGCAACTTATGGACCATCAGAGAAGATGACTGGCGCCGCCGTGCTCCGTCATCTATGTTTTCTCTCCCACCGGCGTGTTTAAATTCCAAATTCCATTTAGGCATGCCACATAACTCCTTGACTTGTTGACCTAAACTGATCCAATGGTCACGATGCAATCCCCAACGCGTTGAACATTTGACCAAGCCACATGTGCATCCAAACGCACCGTTTCATTAAACGGTTGGTAGGACCTGGGCCTTGATTGTTATTTGAAACCCCCTAGCGTAGCAAGCCCATAGAATGAACGTGTTCTAGTTGCTATCCACACCAATCTTTTTCTTATTTTCATTTCTTTTTCTTTATTTTACAATTTTGTAATTTGTTTTATTTTAATCCAATTAAAATACTTCTAAATGCCAATAAATTTCACAAAATTAGTTTTTTGGTCTTTCAAGATGTTAATTGAGTTTAGGAATTTTTATTTTTATTTTTCTGAATATTTTCCAATTAAACAATAATTGTTCATTTGGAAGGGTTTCAATTGGATTAAAGTTGCATGTTCATTGTTCTTGATTTTATTTTGTGATGAATATTTCATATAAATGCCTTATTTTTCTTGTGCATATTCTTGACATATTGATTGATTTTTGTGATATTGTTTCTCTCTGGTTAGTGCCATTTGGTTAGGGTTTTAGCTTGATCCTTAGAACCCTCCTTTTGCACTAGTTTTTAGGGTAACCCTTAGAACTTACCCTCTCTTTTCCTAGTTAGGTTTTGACTTAGTCTCCACATTCTTGACCCCTGGTTCCTAACACCAGAGGGGTTCCCTAGAATTTTATTTGGCATTTTTAGGATTTGTATGCTATTTTTAGTGTATTTTACATTCTAGCCTACCCGTGTATGGTTTTCACCTTGATACATGAAATAGTTTGATTCTTAACTAAGTTTTGTGCAATGTTTGAGCCTCTAATTGTTATGTATTCATATCATATACATGTTAAGGTGTTTGTATGTTCAATTTTGGGTCCTAATTGTGTTCCTAACTTGTTTAATTTTGCCTTTCTTTTAGGCATTTCAATTAGGGTTTTCATGATACATGTTTTGTTTTATCTTGTACATGAACTTGCATTTTCTCTTGTTAATCTTGTGATTGAGTTTGTGCACTCTCCTTCCAATCCCTTTTCTGTCCAAGGACCTTGGAGCACCATTTAAAGTTGCTTAATCCCTCCTTAGGAGGTATTTGAAGCTTGACTTGAATGGTGAACCATGAGGACACATTTTGTGCATCTTTTGCACAAGTCATAATGAGACTTTGGTTGAATGAAATTAGGGATACCATGGCTGTTTTCTCTTCTTCTCCCACTTCTATTTTGGTTTATAATTCATTCCATGTTCAAGTTGTAGACTTTGGGGTTTGTTTTGCACTTTGTTTGCATTAAAGGTTGAGATGAGCTTGTGGAGGTTTTCACCCTACACAATTTCCTCCCTTTGCTTGTGTGTTATTTTCTCTTTGTGCGTCTTTTGATTGCATTAAAGGTTGAGATGAGCTTTTGGAGGTTTTCACCCCACACAATTTCCTCCCTTTGCTTGTGTGTTGCATTGCATATGCATTCATTCATATTCATATTTCATTTACTTAATGCTTTGTTCTCTTCCTTTTTTTTTTAACATGTTACCTTAGGAATTCTCACTTTCTTGATTAAGGATAGTGATGATAGACATTAGGTTGAATCCTTTTCATGATAACAAATAGGATAGAATTCCCTTCTTAATCCTAACCTTAGGACCATGATGCATGACAACTTTAGGGTTTGAGTTTAGTTTCCCCTTAGTTGTGTCCTATCTCTTCTCATCTCAAAGCAAATCTAAAACACTTAATAAAGGCTAATGATTGTTGTGCGTTATAAGCCTTAAGTCCTCGGCAAATAGTGATTGGGGGCTACCTCTCAATTGCTTAGAGTGTTTAGTGTATGTCCTTAGAACGATATGCGACGCATTCGTTCCTAGGTCATAGTATCTAGTGCAATATGAATTACAAACAATTCAAAAACACTTCTTCTCTTAAAAGACACAAAAACAAATCATCAAACTTCTTTTGTCCCTTGGGACCCTTAATAATGGAAAACATTTTCATGAAAAAGAGTTTCGTTAACTCTTAGTTCTACCACAAACAGGTAACGCCTAAGTCTCCAAAAGTCAAGCTGCGTACACCTAACTGCTAGAACTGTTTGTTAACCCTACTCGGGTAAAAAACATTTGAACAAACCTGTGTTTCTTTTAGCCCGAACTACGTTTGCTCTGATTTCTCATACCAGATGAGAATACGTAGGCACAAGACTCGATGTCTTGGTGAGCAACCTTTCCCCGCCTTTCATCCGTAGTTAGCCGAACTACGTTGACTCTGACTTTCCCATTGCACGAGGGAATACATAGGCCCGGAGCAGTGATGCTCTGCCGAGTCACTTTTCTTTTCTTTTGTCCCAGACCTTTAGTTAGATAGTTTCAATCACCCTTTTAGATAGACAACCAAGTGTGGATCCCGTCGAGTACAACGGACGTGAGGGGTTCTAATACCTTCCCCTTACGTAACCGACTCCCGAACCCGAGACATGGTTGCGGTGACCAATCTTATCCCGTTTCGTCAGGTTTTCTCTGCTCGTTTCCTTTCCCTCATTGGGATAAATAACGAATGGTGGCGACTCTTCTGTCATTGTCAGCACCTTTTTTTGCAGTAGCGACAGCTGGCGACTATGCTGGGGACATATAGCTGCTGGGGAATTTTCCCATTCCCTCTGCTGGGACCGTTTCCCATCCCCTATGTGAGTCAATCCTAGAGCTTGTTTGTTTATCTTGGGTGTACGTATATACATGTTGTACTTTATCTTTATTTTCTTGCATTTAATTTTAGCATTATATATCGTTATTGCTGTGCTGTGGGGACGGAGGTTCTGTTGAGTGATAAGTCAGACCCAAGCTTGAGTACAAACCTAGAATTAGTAGTGGAGACTAATGGGGGGCCTGTTTGCTGAGCAGACACAAATCCCCATGAAATCTGCGCTCAGACGATATTCTCTTTGATGATTTCCCTTCCGATCCTTAGGATCAGTCTGGATTTTAGATTGGAGAGTTGTCGACTCTGGGGACCGATCATTTGTGATTCAGCTAAGTGAGGCCTCTTCGAGAGATGATGATGCCAAACCAGAAATGGTGAACGTATCATCATTTCTTAAAAGTCTGTGACGCTGATGAACGCATAGGATGCCGAACCTTATCAGTGGATAGGTCCATACATGTGAGAGGGATTGGGTTATGCAGGAAACCTCGACTTTCAGACTACCCGGTTTTCTTTGCGGTGTGAATTTGTGTTCCCAATATCAGAGGTTCCTATTATCAGAGCTATGCTATGTTCTTGCTAAGGCGAAGCGCTGGTTCTTCTCAAGCTACAACACAACAATCTTGATCCCCTGTTGCATATTGCATTTGCATAATCATCCTGCAGTTAACATTGCATGTTTGTGTGTTCGAAAGTTTCTCGTTTTTCCCTTGATCCTGGTACTGATTTGCTGTGAAGAGGGAAGTAGACAAAAAGATGATTGTTGTATACAAGTTTCCGATACTTGAGCTAGGACCTTTATTTGGTCTGATTTCCATGGCTGAGCCTGGCGTCTTTGAAACCATCAGGAAAGATCTTACCTGATATATGAGAGGATTGTCATGGTGTATATCTCTGCTACTCTTGTTTTTTGAAACTGGGATCCAGGGGAAGATCTCCCTGTAAGCACATAGACATGTTCGCATCTTGCATAGCATTTTTGCATAGCATTTTTGCATAGCAGGTACAGCAGAACCGTTTATCTTACCCCTGTTTGCTCTGTTAGCTGGTTTCAGGGTAAGCATTTAGACTGTTCACCAGGGAATCAATGCGAGGTCATGGAACAAGTTCAAGCAGAGTTGAGGGAAGTCCGAGGCCAGATGGGGCAGTTCATGGCGAGTATGTAAGCGCTGTGTCTGGATCAGAAAGTGCTTAAGGAGGAAGTTCATAAGCTGAAGACCCAGATGGGCCTAGTCACAGAGGTGATAAGAAATGTGCTAAGGAATGAGGGCGATCAGGTGCCTAAAGCTGAAGTAGAGATGCTTGTTCCACTTTTGTCCGTGGAACCTCTCCCAATGCGTGATGTGCTCCAAAGATCTACTGCACAACCTGAGAGCCCAAAATGTTCACATCAGCAGCTACCTCCTGTTTCCCGAGACAATCTTAAGACTAGGAAGTATGGTCAAAGGACGAAACAGCTTGACAGGATCATTGGCCAGATCCCTACGACGTTGACTAGGGAGCTACAACTTCGGTTGGTTAAACTTTGGACTATGTCTCTGTTGACTGGGGAGCTACCATCAGGCTATGATACCAATGCTCACTATGATTTCCATTCTGGGGCACCAAGACACAACATTGAGACCTGCAAAGCTTTTAAGCATAAAGTGCAGGATTTACTTGATTCAAGGGCAGTTGAGTTTGCGCCGGGCGACATAAGTGTACCAGGTGGTCTTGGTCCACTCAGGGCAAAAAAGGTGGTTGTCCCTCTTATTTCTCCTGAAGTTGTATCAGGTCAAGAGCGTGCCGTGCAATTTATGACTGCAGAATCTCCACTCCCACAGCTACTGCCGATTCCCGGGCTAAATCTGAGAATGAAAGCACCCGAGGATAAAGAATGCCCTAATCAGCGCCAACAACCTCATGCTCCTCGGCAGCAACATAATCAGCGCCCGAATCAGAATGGGCCTCGTAACAATTTGGAAAGGAGGAATGCTCCTCTTCATCCAGTTCCTATGCCGTACAGTGAGCTTCTGCCACAGTTGATTCAGAACTCATTAGTGGAGCCCAAAACTCTCAAGCCAGTGCCAGAACCTTACCTTCCTGGGTACAATCCCCATGCTCAGTGTGGATATCATGGAGGATCCAGGGGGCACTCAACTGAAGATTATTAGGCCTTTCAGGATAGGGTGCAACAGTTGATCGACAGGAGGTACATTTCCTTTTCGAGAGGAAGATTGAGGATGCATGTTGACCTTTCATCCGATTGAGTTTGAAGATGGTTGACTCAACAGCAAGCAAGATTTGAAAGCCCGATTCCCCGAAGCCGGCAATCTTTGTTTTATCATGTCATTTTCTTTGTATCTGTAGTTTATTTCCTTTTTAAATGCAAATCTCCCTTGTAAAACTGTATTGTTTTCAATTGATAATGATAATGAAATAAATATGCATGTTTTGATTAAATCCATTTGTGTTTGTAAGTGCTCTTGATTGGCTGCATTTTGTGGCAAAACATTAGAGTTTGCATGTATGTCATACTGAATGTTAAGACATATATAATGATGTGTGTGAAGGGTAAGTTAACTATAAGCTAAGCTGAATGTCATTCAGAATGTCATGACACTGACCGTATGACATCCAGCGAGCAGGTTAGTTTTTCTGGTGTCTAGAAATCAAGAAACAAATCAAGTGCTCAAGCTGAAAGACAGGAGACATTTAAGAAGCCCTAAAGTGAAACAAATGCTCCTGAATTAAATGGAAAGCATGCAGATGATTGAAGAGTAGGTTTTGTTATGATTAAACCTAATTGTGCACACCAAGGCCAAAAGGACTGACTGCTCTATAAATATCAGAAGGAGCAATCCTAGAAGTAGAGCTTTTGGATAGAAGAATAAAGAGTGCATATTACAGAGTCCTTGTGAGTGAAGAAGGTTGTTCTTCACGTGAGTATTGTGAGTGAAGAAAGTGTGTTCTTCATGTGTGAATTGAGTCTTAGGAATACTTGTTTACCAAGCAACTGTCTGCTGCATTAGTTAGGTAAATTCTAAGCTGTGTCTCACTCAAAACTTTTAAGCAAGAGTGTGTGTGTCCCTTGATCAAAGATTTGAAGAAAGATCAAGGTGTGTATGAAGTGTTTCTTCATCTTTATTCTGTAACTATAATTGGATATCATTGTGTTGTGATTGAGGAGGAGTGAGTGGGAATACTCAGGTCTAGAGTGTCTCTAGGTTGAAGTGTCATTGGGTAGTTTTTAAGTGAGGAGTGAAAATTGAGTTGTTTGACTCTGAATTAATTCTACTGATAGTGAATTTCCTTCCTGGCTTGGTAGCCCCCAAATGTAGGTGTTGTTGACACTGAACTGGGTGAACAATTGTTGTGTTATTTACTACTTTTACTTATAGTTTAATTAGTTAGTACAGTAGTCAATGTCATAGTGGATGTTATAACTTTGGCAATAACATCCATCATGTGCTTGCCAGAATTTCAGTGTTCACTTATGTTTTTAATTGATGTCTAACGTTTGTTTAAGCGGAATCTGGGGAGGATGATGAAATTGAAAGACAAAAGCTGCCGATTGTATGCTTTTGAATAAAACCTGCTGATGATGTACAAGCATTGTTTCAAATCCCTAAACACTAGAGATATAAGGATGATAATACCTTGTTAACCCCTTTGAGCCTAGTAGTAGGAGTTTCTTTCGGAAAACGAAAAACTCTCAACCTTAACCTGGGGCAGGGTAGGTGTCCGCTAATTTGACCAAGCGTCCAAATTGCGAAAGGAGTGTTTCTGTTCGAGGGTCAATCACACCTGTATAGGTCATGCCCAAAAGACCCACAATGGGTATCCATCGCCAACCCAGGGGTGAAACAGTCACAATCCCTTTAACAAGTCAGACAAGCCGGTGTAACACGATTTGTTAAAAAAAAAAGAGAATCAAAGAAAGAAGCCCGCTAAGTCGAGCCTTGAAAACTAGCGACTTAGGAAAAAATTAGGGCATCCCGTTGGACTTTGAAATCAAAAGAAGCTCAAAAGAGCCAATCCAGGAAAAAGTTAGGGAAAAAACGGAAAGCAGAAAGGCGAAAAGGATTATAAAAGAAAAATCCTCGAAAGAACAAGTCGTGTGACTCCAAGCACCAAAGACGAAAAGCGAGTGACTGTCACTCCGAACACTTGTGGTTTCCCGAACCATGAAAGGTGAGCGCTTAGGTCGGATTAACTGAGCATAAGATTGGAGAACATCAAGGAGCATGGGTGGGTTAAAATAAACTTTGAGCGTTTATCCTTTCCTTCTTAACCGTGAACCTGACCACGTTACAACCTTCAAAAGTCCTAATTGAAGCAGGGTTGTTTCGAAAGCATACTTCGGTAAAGATTGCGTTGAAACTGACTCCTAAAAGGATTCCTCATACAGCGTTATATTAATGTTGTCATTTTGATAAATGACTTCATCTATTATATGTCACAAATTTTTCCAGTGAACAGACTTGGATTTCAAAACTACCATATGCATTGCATTAATATATCTTTTATGCAGAATAATTTGTTTTACTTGTGGGTAAGCACTGGACAACAGGAAAGTTTCCACAGTGGAAAGTATGATCAGGATAGAATGCAGAATGCTTGGTACACCGGAGAACCGGGACAATGTATCAAATGTTCACATCATGGGAGTCAGCCATCCAAAAGACAGTTAACCTGAGGCAATTAGGCCGAGATTTGGTAAATCTCTCGCAACCAGTGGTTAATGCTTCACCTATCAGCCAATCAGGGGTAGAATCATTGCAAAGTTAGGGAAGATTACCCCAAGAGCACATAAGCTATTCTTGGCCAGAGGGCCATTAATATGAACACTTCTTCGAGGTTCAAAATGCTGAGGCAATTCATACCAAACCGGCAGGGTACAGAAAGTTCAGGTTTCCTTTCGAGGAAGATGTTGCAGAGATCCCACGGGCTGGGGCAAAACTGGGTACGAATCCTTTCACAATACAAATTCTGGGGCAAGCCATCTCGAAGTCGTTTCACGGCAAAGTTTCCTTTTCGTCCTAGAGATTAGACTAGGGCCAATTGAACTACACTGGGGCAGTTACTCAAGCAAGGTTATTCTCCCCAACCAGAGTCCTTCATCAGCAATTGGAGGTTGTATCTCTATCCTCAGTAGAGTGGTGAGCAGGTAGTGTGTATGCTTATACCCTGCAGTTGGTCGGCACACATTTAATCCCCACAAATTGCAGATATGTGCTTACTATTCAGCAAGTCAGGATTGGATTTCTTTCCACTGTGTAGGTGTGGAATCTTCCTCAGCCGTTGGTCAATACACATTTAGCTCTAGCAGATTGTCTGTGTGCACTCATTCCTCGGCGGTACAAGATTGGCTTATTCAGCAGAGTAAGTAACCCCCACAGAGTATGAGCAGATGATTTTGTATCCCCTTGGAGATTAAGTTTCCATTGATGAGTCCATTCCCCATCTCCCCAAGCAAAGGTTGATGTTGACTCCCTCATTGTGTTATCCCTAGTGGAGCCGGAGGGGAAACGTCTCTTCCCCAGCTGAGTACTCCCAGTAGATTGGAGTTAGGTCTTCGCAGTTTGCGTCGTTTCTCCAACAGAGGTGCCTGTTCCCCAAAATGTTATATTCTGGCAGGCTGTTCAGGGGTGAAGTCCATGGTAGAACGTGGTTAATCTCAGAAGGTGGAACGTTATCCCCCGCAGAGTCGTTGATTCCCCAGCAGGCGGACGGGTTCCCGTGTGTGATTCTTTTCCCCCTGGTAGGGTCGCCTTTTCTCCAGAAGGTTTGTATTCTAGAAGGCCATTCATGGAATTTTCCTCAGCAGGATTGGATATAATCCCCAGCAGAGTAGAATTACTGATCGTGACTTTCTACGTCTAATACAACTAACTGCAAGTGCACAGTCTATCGCGTAGTAATAAAACATATCGATCCCACAGGGACTCGTAATCAAACTAGTGTTCTCGGGAGTTACTATGTTTAGCTAGGTAGAATATGTTTTAAGGGAATAAGATAGTCACTAAAAGGGGGAACTAAGATTACTGTTTAGATTTTAATTAATTGAATCGATACGTAGTAATTGTGTTCTTCAGGGATTTGATAAGTTACTGGTGTATGAAATAGTTTTCACAGTTTATTTAAGCAGAAAATGGAGATTTGAAGACTCTCGTCTCACGATGGTTATTGACGCTAATCGTAATCCTAAGGGCCAAACGTACACTTTCGTATTCCGTTCGGGGTTAAAATTACTTTTTGGAAATCTTTAAATTCTAATTCGTTTTAAAGTGCTTTCGCTGTTATTAAAACAAATGCCTAGTGTTTACTATCTGACCTTTCCGCAACTTTCGCTTGTTGGTTCGTATCTTAATTAATTTCCCACTTTCGTGGCAAAACTACTTTTAAATAAGTTCTCGCTTTCGCGACGAAGTTTATTTCGTGAATCAATTTTAAAAACTTAGGCCATAAATTACTTTTGTGAAAAGAAAGTTTTCAAACAAGAGTTATCAAATCCCATTCGAATTATTACTACATATCAATTACCTAAGTTTAGCTAGACATGGAATTGGGAAAAACAAAACATAAATAATAATAATAAATAATAAATTGCATTATAATAAAACAGAAGTCGATCAAAATGAAAACTTGTAAATAATGCCAATTGGCCTTTGGGCAGATCCTCCACAAATGTTGGCAAGATTCTGGTCTTTAGTTCCAAATTGATCGTACAGTGCAATAGGTATTACAGAAGAGCGGAAATGGAAATGAGGAAATGAAAAGGGAAATAAAGGAAAGGAATACAAATAAAAACTGGAAAGTAAATTTGCTCTGGAAATTAAATTCGGCAGCACTTCGTGGTATGAATGCAGCACCCTTTTTGAAGTCCCCTGCTTCCCTTTTTATAGAAGTGGAATCCCAACGGTTATCTCTGAGGATGATGGACCTTGAGGCAGATAATTTAGGGAGTAGTGGACCACTTAATAGGAATTGGAACTGCTCTTTTGACGTGTAATCTGAGTGGGGCGTTTTTGCCTGCATGACGGTCGTCACAAGGTGTGACGGTCGTCACCCGTGTGACGGTCGTCATGAAGCTGTGACGGTCGTCACATCAGCAAAAACTGCTTGCTGCATTTTTCATTGTGTTTTCACTCCTTTTTCGTCCATATTTCATCTGAGATTGCTTCTTTTCTTCATGTTGCCTTGTTTAGACGTGATTGTTGAATACCTGCAAAAACATCAGACAAATACACGGAAATAACCCGAAATCGGATCGAAAACGGTTAGACTTTAGTTGAATTATGCATGAAAATATCTATATGATTTCGTGTTATCAAACTCCCCTAAGCTTGAATCTTTGCTTGTCCTCAAGTAAAACGTGGAAAAGTCGGCAAGCACGAGGCTGCTTCTTCGTTCGCAGAGTTTGGAAAAACCGGGATTCTTGGTAGGAACAAGACGAGTATCACGATGACACTGGACTACGAGTCTCCGGAGGTCTCCTTTTTATGCAAATTGGTCTCAGTCATGCTACCGTATCATGGTGTCAAGGTTCTCGTGGCAAGTTCACCCTGTTTGTTCTAGCGCAATCACATTAAGCCCGTTGTCCGCACACTTTCATGGCAAGTCGACCTGTTAGTGAATATGATCTCATTTTTGTTTTTGATCTTCTTCATTGATCATAATTTGGTTTCATTGATTTTTCAATGAGTTTTTCGTGCCGTTGGGCTAAATGCTCGGGTGAGGAGCACCTAACTTAGAAGGAAACGTATCTTATATTCTTGGGCTTTTTAGCTCTCTTTTCATGATTTTTCATCTTTTTGGAGATCATACACTTATTTGCATCGGTCGCTCGCTTAGAAGTGTTTTTAGGATGGTGCTGACTGCTAGTATAAACTACTTGGGGTTGAGTTTGCGTAGACACTTGAGACTTTGGTACACGTAGGTGGTGAAACCGACTCGCATAAGCTAGAGATCTAAGGTGTCTGGACGATACTGGTTTTGTTAGAACTGTTGTTTCCTCGGAGTTTCGAAACTTGTTTTGAACTCAGGTGCATTCTCGTGATGCTTTTGCTTTTGAGGAACAAATGAACGTTTTTGTTTACGTTGAATAATGTGGGGATTGTTTCCGTAACGTGAAAAATATATAGACGAGCTTTATTTGCTAGAAATAGAAAGTGTAAAAATAGAAATTACTAAAATTCAAAGTGCAGTGAAATGGCAATACAGGAAATAAGGGAAGTTCAGAATACAGTGGAAATAAGGCTCCGCTCCCACACTATCTCAATCAGTGTCCTCACTGATTCTTGAAGCATGCGAGAGGGAGATACAACTGAAAATGAAAATACAAAGAACTGAAATATAGGAAACAATGAAGGAAAAAAAAATGAAAATCTAGTCCCGGCCTCTGTCACGTCCGCGCTGGCGTCCTCTGGCTCTAGCAAGGGCTACTCTATCCTCATAGCTCATGGCTCCGGTGTGGTAGGCCGTGTCTCGGAGTCCTTCGACCTGCAGGGTCAGATTCGCTAGACTCTCAGTGATCGTAGCTTGGCCGGTGTGAAGTTGTTGCATTTGAGTCCGGTGCCAAGCTTCGAACTGGTCAGCTCGCTGGTTCTGCTGCTGCAGCATCGTGAGTATCTGTGTCTGCTGGTCTAGGGAGCGACGGAGGTCCTCTTCGGTGTAGTCGGGCACGGGATGGTGACGGCGGCGGCGAGAAGATGTACCTACTGGAGGAGGAGGCTGCGATGCCTCTGGCTGCTCGGACCTGTCCAACTCAGCTTGGATTTCATCGTCGGAATCATGAGTGGGATCCTGAGTAGGAACAGCGGCAGCAGGAGGGGCAGTGAGGTCGAACAACCAGTTGGTACGGTCCTCTGGATGGATGCAGGTGCGGGACGGAAGGATGATGCTTCTGACGGTCTTGCCACGCACAACCGGATGGTATTTCCCGTCAGGTCGGGAGCGGATGAGATGAGAGGCTCTGCAGTGGTCGGTGTCAAGGAACACCGAGGGGATGGACTGGAGGTGCTGGAGGCGGTCGCCAAGGTTCAGCCCAAGTGCAATAGCCGTGACAATCCCGCCAAAGTAGAATGGCTTCGAGCCACGGTTGCAGTTGGCCTGAATGTGAGCCAGCAGGAACGGGGCAGCGTTGACGGGTTCATTATTGAAGACGCAATGAAGAAAGAAGAGCTCCTTGGAGTTCACTTTGTGGTTGCTGTCTCTAGCGAAGATGGTGTTGCTCAACGCCCTGTGAAAGTACCTGATGGCGGGGTTATGAATGTGAGTGGCGTGCAGGGAGTCCCAACCATCGACATTTAGGCCGGTCAACTGATACCACAACGCGAAGGCTTCATGCTGGAACTGGTCGGTGATGCAGCGATGAGCGTTGTCGCCGCGAGGTAACTGTAGGATGCTGGCGATATGATTCTGATTCACCTGATAGTTGACTCCAAACATTCAGAAACAAGCAGCACCTGTGTGCTGGTTGAGTTCGCCGCTGCTGGTGACGTACGAGAACGAACTCAAGAACTCAAGAGTGAGTTGTTCGTAGGTCGACTGGGGGTTGGTGCAGAGGTTCCAGATGCCCGCTCGTTGAAGCATCCAGGTTACACCTTCAAGGAGTCCGAGCTCCGTAAGCGATGGAAGGTGCGGGTAGTGAGTTGGCTGGAGTGACCTCTGATGAAATGCAATGTACTGTGCTCGTTGTCTGTCACCTAACTCGCCCTCAGGGAAGGAAATGTTGCTGACATCTGCGTTTCCGGCCATTGTTGAAGATGGAGAGGTTTCGGAGGTTTTGGGGTTTTTCGGCAGAGAGGGAAAAATGACAGAACGGTGGTTTGGAGGTTGAATTTGGAGTTGAGGTTTATAGTTCAAAGTGGGGAGGACGAAAATCGTAGTGGGGTATGAATTTTAAAAGTTTGAAAGTGATAATGGGGGGAGTGGAAGGGAACACGAACCCTGTTATATCAGATAGCAGTTCTGGACTGCGTGACGGTCGTCACAAAGGTGTGACGGTCGTCACCCGCGTGACGCTCGTCATGGGGCTGTGACGGTCGTCACAGCATCAAAATCTGCAGAACGCAGAATTTTGCTCTGAGGGCGTACTCGTGGTGATTTTAAAGCTTAGTATTGATACGGTGACGTAATATATCAGCCATCAAACAACAAATAATGCAAAGACAGAATAATTGAATAAAAACTAGAATTGAAATAACATAAAATGGAAACAATTGTATGTAGTACATAATGAAACGAACAATGCGAAAAATCCAAATGATTAAATTAAACTAAACTAGACTAGACGAAACTGAAACTACTTCTATGAGCTAATAACTAATCTTTTTGTGCCTTCAATTCATCGAATTTCTGTGAATAGTAGTCGAGTTGGTCGCAGACTAGATCCATGAAGCCTACCAGGTCACTGTGCATGCCTGCGATATCAGCTTTTACATTAGTCAGAGCTTTATCAACGTCGTCCAATCTGAGTAACACGGTATCCATTTTGTCGGTGGTTTCCTCAGGGATAGGCTCAGGATAAGTATTGTAATGTGGAGGAGTTATAGGGTCTACTTCAGTTTCAGAGGCGGCGTCCTCATAGTACATGTAGTCGTGTGCCTCAGAGATGTGGTCACTGTCATACATATAGTTCTGGGGTGTTGACTGTGGTGAAGGAGGTCCCATAGGCTCATCCAATTCTTAGAGCCAGTTATCCTTGTTGTGGATGCTTGTCATCAGATGATCAGGCAATGTGAATAGCTGTACTGGTTTTTCGTTAATAAGGTACTCATACGGTCCAGGTCCCATAGTCCCTAAGATGCGCCTGTTAAAGCAGAATTGTATGTTCATGGGTCTGATGGTACCAAAACGAGTGCTGGCATTTAAATGAAATCTAAGGCCAAGCTCGTGGGCTATCATTGTTACTAGGCCTCCTATAAGAATAGGTGTCTGAGGTTCCAGCGTGAGGCGTTTGAAGGATCTCATCATGAAAGGCACTGCGTTTACTGTCCGTCCCTGAGAAGCACAGAGCATGATGAATAACTCTTCCTTAGACACTGCAGTAATATTTTCTTCTTTTCCAAACAAGGTGTGAGCTAGTATCTTATGGAAGTATCTAAAGGCTGGGTTATGAATGTCATCATTGTACATTCTGTCTGGTTCAGGGTGATAGTCGCCTATGATTCTACCCCAGAAGTGCTCGAGTTGCAAATCAATATCGTCATCTTCTGCACTGATGAACATATGCGGTCCGCTAGGGAATCCTAGGAGGTTAGCTAGTGACATCCGGCTATGAGTTTGGTCCATTCCAAACAATCTGAAGGTAATCAATTCTGAGCGGGTTCCAAAACCATAGTTGGGTGTGTATCTGAAAGAACTAAGGAATTCATAGGTAAGATCCTTATAGGTAGCGAAACGTGTTTTCAGAGCAGTGTTCTCCCAACCTAGTTGATTGAACAGGTATTGAATGCTATTTGTGATCCATAGTTTATCCATAGTAGCCTTGTCATAATACAGCGTTAAGGCGAATTCTCTTTCGGTCAGTGCTGCAAATCTTGCCTTTTGAGCGAGTCCTCGGAAGTGAACCCTTGTGAAATCGTACTCGGCCATATTCGCAGGTAATTCGGAGAAAACAGAAGAGATGTTTTGAAGGCTTTAAAAATCCTGAAAAGTTTGAAACAAGAAATTGAAGTCAGGATTTTTAGAAACGAAAAGTGGTAGAAACAAAAGACAAAAGGGAAAAAATAAAATAAGAATAAAAGTATGAAAATGAACGAAAGTAGAAAGTAGTAGTAATTTTAGGATTTTTGTTGGATTTTTCAAAGTAGAATTTTAAAGAAAAATGAAATGCAATAACGAGGGGAATTTGGGTTGCCTCCCAATAAGCGCTGTTTTTAACGTCTAAAGCCTGACGATAGCTTGGTGAGAATCTATTCTGGTGTTTGAGCCGGAAGCTCAAGCAATGTTATATTGCTAATTTGAGGACTATTGTCGTTCTTATTGTAATGTTTTAGACGTTGCCCGTTTACGATAAACGGCGCATTTGTCTTGTCGGTAATTTCAACAGCTCCACTCTGAAGTACTTTAGTCACTTCATAGGGTCCAGACCACCTAGATTTTAGTTTTCCTGGGAAGAGTTTTAATCGTGAATTGAAGAGCAATATGATGTCTCCCACACTGAATTGTTTCCTGATTGAACGTTTATCATGCCACTTTTTAGTTCGTTCTTTGTAGATACGGGCATTTTCGTAAGCGTCTAATCGAAGTTCTTCCAACTCGTGTAAGTTCAAGATTCTCTTTTCTCCTGCCTCGGTGTAGTTGAAGTTGAGTGTCTTAATGGCCCAGAAGGCCTTATGCTCTAACTCTACAGGGAGATGGCAGGATTTACCGTAAACTAATTTATAGGGGGTAGTACATATTGGTGTCTTAAATGCGGTCCTATAAGCCCATAAAGCTTCTTGTAGCTTCGATGACCAGTCTCTCCTTGAGGTAGCGACAGTCTTTTCCAAGATCTGTTTTATTTCTCTGTTCGAGACCTCTACTTGTCTGCTAGTTTGTGGATGATAAGGTGTAGCTACTCGGTGCCTGACTCCATATCTAGAGAGAAGTTTATCGAATATTCGTGATATGAAGTGAGATCCTCCGTCACTAATGACGAGTCTGGGTACACCGAATCTAGGAAAGATAGTGTTCTTGAAGAGTTTGATTACTACTCGTGCGTCATTTGTTGGAGCAGCTATGGCTTTTATCCATTTAGACACGTAATCGACAGCGACGAGTATGTAGTTATTACCAAAAGAAGGAGGGAAATGTCCCATGAAATCTATTCCCCAGACGTCGAAGATTTCTACCTCTAAGATTCCTTTCTGAGGCATTTCATCGCGTCGTGAGATGTTGCCAGTTCGTTGGCATCTATCGCACTTTTGCACAGCGATGTGAACGTCTTTCCAGAGATTAGGCCAGAATAAGCCGGCTTGGAGAATCTTAGCGCACGTCTTAGATGTACTAGCATGACCACCGTATGGTGCTGAGTGGCATTGGGAAATAATATTTTCTATTTCTTCCTCTGGGACACAGCGACGATATATGTTGTCGGCCCCTCTCTTGAAGAGTAGGGGTTCGTCCCAATAATAGTGTTTCAGATCGTGGAAGAATTTCTTCTTTTGCTGATAAGTAAGATCT
Organism: Lathyrus sativus; assembly: GCA_963859935.3. Classification (NCBI taxonomy): domain Eukaryota; kingdom Viridiplantae; phylum Streptophyta; class Magnoliopsida; order Fabales; family Fabaceae; genus Lathyrus; species Lathyrus sativus. The sequence continues at coordinate 179,245,878 of OZ012740.1, read as the reverse complement.
GGTGGAAGCACGCCCGCAGCGAGGTAATTAACGATGTCAGCATACCAAGGTAATGTGACTTGGGCATAGACGACTTCTACGACTTTTTCAAATTCTGGATCTTCCGAGATTGCATTGGGTGTGTCACTTTCTAATTTGGCTATCAGACGTTCGTACGGGAAATCGTCATTTATCGGTACTGGTTCATGTCTGATGCCTTGTATTCGGGATAAGTGATCCGCAACAACGTTCTCGGTTCCTTTCTTATCTTTGATTTTTAAGTCAAACTCTTGTAATAACAGGATCCATCTCAATAGTCTTGGTTTGGCATCCTTTTTGCTTATTAGGTACCTTATGGCAGCGTGGTCTGTGTATATTATAATTTTTGCTCCTACTAAGTAAGAACGGAATTTGTCAAGCGCAAATATAACTGCTAGAAGTTCCTTTTCTGTGGTAGCGTAGTTCATTTGGGCAGGATCTAAGGTTCTACTGCCGTAGTAGATAGCATGGAGTTTCTTGTCCTTCCTTTGTCCTAGAACTGCGCCTACAGCGTAATCACTCGCGTCGCACATGATTTCAAACGGTAGTCTCCAATCTGGTGGTTGCATGATTGGTGCGGTGATAAGGGCTGATTTCAATGTTTCGAATGCTTTTAAACAGTCGTCGTCAAAGACGAACTCAGCATCTTTCATTAACAGGCCAGTCAAAGATTTTGTGATTTTTGAGAACTCTTTTATAAATCTTCTGTAGAAACCGGCATGTCCTAGAAAACTCCGTATTTCTCGTACGAATTTTGGAGGTTGGAGATCCTTTATAATCTCTATTTTAGCTTTGTCTACCTCAATCCCTCTATCTGATATGACATGTCCTAGAACTATTCCTTGTCGGACCATAAAATGGCATTTCTCCCAATTTAGGACGAGGTTTACTTTTACGCAGCGTTCTAGTACCATTTCTAAGTTTTGTAAGCATCCTTCGAAACTTTGTCCACATACCGAGAAATCGTCCATAAACACTTCCATAATGTCGTCTATGAAATCTGCAAAGATTGCCATCATGCATCTTTGGAAGGTTGCTGGAGCGTTACAGAGTCCGAACGGAATTCGGCGGTAAGCAAAAGTACCGTAAGGACAGGTGAATGTAGTCTTTTCTTGGTCGTCAGGATGGATGGGAATTTGGAAGAATCCTGAGTAACGATCTAGATAGCAGAAATATGAATGTTTGGCTAATCTTTCCAACATTTGGTCTATGAAGGGTAGCAGGAAGTGATCTTTGCGCGTAGCCTTGTTAAGCTTCCTATAATCAATACACATCCTACTTCCAGTCACGACTCTTTTTGTTATTGATTCGCCTTTTTCGTTTTTAACTATTGTGACTCCTCCTTTCTTTGGTACGACATGAACTGGGCTAACCCATTCACTATCGGAGATCGGATAGATGATTCCTGCATCTAGTAATTTCTTTACTTCATCTCTGACTACAGTGCTCAGGATGGGGTTTAGTCTTCTCTGATGCTCTCGAGAGGTTTTAGAGTCTTCCTCTATTGTAATTCGATGCATACAGATCGAAGGGCTTATACCTTTTAAATCGCTTATGTTATAGCCTAACGCGGTGGGGTACTTCTTTAGGACTTCTAATAACTTTTCGATTTCTGGTTGTCCTAAGTCGGCGTTGACTATCACTGGTCTTTTTAGTTCATCGTCTAGAAATTCATATCTGAGGTTTTTGGGTAGTGTTTTAAGTTCTAAAGATGGGTTCTTCGGACCTGGCATATGGTTTGGTGTCAGTGCTAAGCTTTCGCTTAGGCTGTCGTCTTTATACGGTTTACGCCAATTGTCGTCTTCAGAAATGTCGGGTATTTGAATCTTTATTATTTCTGAATACGTGGTCTCTTCATTTTCAAGTTCTCTTATGCATTCGTCAATTTCGTCTACTAAATAGCAGGTATCGTCTATTGCTGGTGCTTGTAAGAACTTGGTGAGAATGAACTCTATCTTTTCTTCTCCTACTTCGAATGTTAGCCTTCCTTTCTTCACGTCTATAATTGCTCCGGCTGTAGCTAGGAATGGACTTCCTAAGATAATTGGGGTTACAGTGTCCTCCTTGATGTCCATGATTATGAAGTCGGTTGGGATGTAGAATTGTCCTATGCGTACTGGAACGTTTTCCAGTATTTCGACGGGGTATTTTACTGATCTGTCAGCTAATTGTACGGACATTTTGGTCGGCCTGAGGTCTCCCATATTCAGCTTTTTGCATATAGATAAGGGCATAACACTGATACTGGCTCCTAAATCGCATAGAGCTTTGTCTATTACGAACTTTCCTATGACGCAGGGTATGGAGAAACTACCTGGGTCTTTTAATTTAGGAGGCATGCGGTTCTGAATAATAGCGCTACACTCTGCAGTAAGTGTAACTGTTTCGTTATCCTCGATCTTTCTCTTATTCGACAGGATCTTCTTGAGAAATTTAGCGTATGACGGCATTTGAGTTATCGCTTCTGTAAAAGGAATAGTAATATTCAACTGTTTAAGGAGCTCTACAAATTTCTTAAACTGTCCTGAAGTTTTAGAGTTTATTAGTCTTTGCGGATAAGGAATAGGTGGTTTATATGGCGCTGGAGGTGCTTGAGTTTTTTCACTTGCGGTATCCTCCTTCTCGTTGTCCTCCTTCTTCTCTAACTCAGATTCCTTTTCTGCTTGTTCAGTTGGTTTTTGTTGCATGGCTGAGTTTTCGGTCCTCGGATCGATCGGTTCGTCCAATTCTTTTCCACTTCTTAGTATCACAGCATTTGCTTGGCCTTTGGGATTCTGTTCGGGTTGTCCAGGAAATGTGCCAGCAGGTGCGGCAGCAGATGCTTGCTGTTGAGCCACTTGTGATATCTGAGTTTCTAACATTTTGTTGTGGGTGGGTAAAGCGTCTACTTTTCCTGTCAACTGTTTAATTTGCTCGCTAGTGTGTATGTTTTGATTCAGGAACTCTTTTTTCGTTTGAGCTTGAGTAGCTATGAACTTTTCCATCATCAATTCGAGGTTTGATTTCCTAGGTGCATTCTGAGCAGCTGGTTTTTGATATCCTTGCGGAGCAGTAGGCATTTGCAATGCATTTTCGCTTTTGTAAGAAAAGTTTGGATGATTTCGCCAACCTGGATTGTAGGTATTTGCGTAGGGATTTCCTTGAGCATAATTTACCTGGTCTGGCGGGATTCCGGCTAGCAATGGGCATTCGGGTGCATTATGAGTGGTGCTTCCGCATAACTCGCAATTTGGAGTTACTGCAGCGACAGTTGCAGTGGGGTTAACGGTCAGACTATCGATCTTTTGTGCTAGAGCATCTACTTTAGCATTGAACTTTTCAAGGCTGCTGATTTCGTACATCCCACCTTTCGTTGTGGTTTTCTCATTTGGAGTGCGTTCACCTCCCCATTGGCAATGGTTTTGTGACATGTTTTCTATTAATTGATAGGCTTCATCGTATGGCTTATCCATAAGTGCACCGCCCGCGGCAGCGTCTATTGTCAATCTAGTATTGTATAGAAGCCCATTATAGAAAGTATGGATTGTCACCCAGTCTTCTAGACCGTGGTGAGGACATGTTCTCATCATATCTTTGAATCGTTCCCATGCTTCGTAGAGAGATTCAGTATCTTTCTGTCGAAATCCGTTGATTTGAGCTCTAAGCATAGCAGTTTTGCTTGGTGGAAAATATCTCGCTAAGAAGACGTTCTTCAATTGCTCCCACGTCGTAACGGAGTTGGATGGTAACGATTGTAACCATGTCCATGCTCTGTCTCTAAGAGAGAATGGGAAAAGACGAAGTCTTATCGCGTCTGGAGTTACTCCATTTGCTTTCACTGTGTCTGCGTATTGTACAAACTTCGTTAGATGTTCGTTCGGATCCTCAGTTGCGTTTCCTGAGAATTGGTTTTGTTGTACAGCCGACAGCAATGATGGTTTCAGCTCAAAATCATTTCGGGTAATAGCTGGGGCAGCAATGCTACTTCTAGGCTCCATCTGAGATGGTGTAGCGTATGCCTTCAGCGGTTTGTTCGGAGGTCCTTCAGCCATCGTCGGTTCTTCTTCGGATTTGGGAATGGGAGTGAGAGGATCGGGAATGTTATGTTTGAGTTGGTACTCAATGATTCGGCTTCTTAGATGTAAGAAGCGTTCTAGTTCTGCGACTGAAGGTTTCAAGATATCGCTTTGTGGGCGATCACTTGGCATACAATCGACAGCACTAGTAAAGGAAAAATGAAAATTGTTTACCTAGTCTATACGGCGTAACAGAAGGTTACACTATTGACTAAACGGGTCCCCGGCAACGGCGCCAAAAACTTGATCGCGACTTTCTATGTCTAATACAACTAACTGCAAGTACACAGTCTATCGCGTAGTAATAAAAGATATCGATCCCACAGGGACTCGTAATCAAACTAGTGTTCTCGGGAGTTACTATGTTTAGCTAGGTAGAATATGTTTTAAGGGAATAAGATAGTCACTAAAAGGGGGAACTAAGATTACTGTTTAGATTTTAATTAATTGAATCGATACGTAGTAATTGTGTTCTTCAGGGATTTGATAAGTTACTGGTGTATGAAATAGTTTTCACAGTTTATTTAAGCAGAAAATGGAGATTTGAAGACTCTCGTCTCACGATGGTTATTGACGCTAATCGTAATCCTAAGGGCCAAACGTACACTTTCGTATTCCGTTCAGGGTTAAAATTACTTTTTGGAAATCTTTAAATTCTAATTCGTTTTAAAGTGCTTTCGCTGTTATTAAAACAAATGCCTAGTGTTTACTATCTGACCTTACCGCAGCTTTCGCTTGTTGGGTCGTATCTTAATTAATTTCCCACTTTCGTGGCAAAACTACTTTTAAATAAGTTCTCGCTTTCGCGACGAAGTTTATTTCGTGAATCAATTTTAAACACTTAGGCCATAAATTACTTTTGTGAAAAGAAAGTTTTCAAACAAGAGTTATCAAATCCCATTCGAATTATTACTACATATCGATTACCTAAGTTTAGCTAGACATGGAATTGGGAAAAACAAAACATAAATAATAATAATAAATAATAAATTGCATTATAATAAAACAGAAGTCGATCAAAATGAAAACCTGTAAATAATGCCAATTGGCCTTTGGGCAGATCCTCCACAGATGTTGGCAGGATTCTGGTCTTTAGTTCCAAATTGATCGTACAGTGCAATAGGTATTACAGAAGAGCGGAAATGGAAATGAGGAAATGAAAAGGGAAATAAAGGAAAGGAACACAAATAAAAACTAGAAAGTAAATTTGCTCTGGAAATTAAATTCGGCAGCACTTCGTGGTATGAATGCAGCACCCTTTTTGAAGTCCCCTGCTTCCCTTTTTATAGAAGTGGAATCCCAACGGTTATCTCTGAGGATGATGGACCTTGAGGCAGATAATTTAGGGAGTAGTGGACCACTTAATGAGAATTGGAACTGCTCTTTTGACGTGTAATCTGAGTGGGGCGTTTTTGCCTGCATGACGGTCGTCATAAGGTGTGACGGTCGTCATGAAGCTGTGACGGTCGTCACATCAGAAAAAACTGCTTGCTGCGTTTTTCATTGTGTTTTCACTCCTTTTTCGTCCATATTTCATCTGAGATTGCTTCTTTTCTTCATGTTTCCTTGTTTAGACGTGATCGTTGAATACCTGCAAAAACATCAGACAAATACACGGAAATAACCCGAAATCGGATCGAAAACGGTTAGACTTTAGTTGAATTATGCATGAAAATATCTATATGATTTCGTGTTATCAATTACTGTGTGACAGATTGGTCTACCTCCACAGCAGGTTTGGTTTCTATTCAAGAAATTTCTTTCAGGAAGCTATTCAAGGCTTGCTTCCCCAGCTTAAGTCTAATTTACTGGCATGTGATAACTATCCCCAGCAGGGTCGTCTTCTTTTCCCAGCAGGGTGGTCTCTGTATCTCCAGCATTTATTTTGCTGATTCGGTTCCATTTCATTTGCATGCATGCATAAAATCTACCCAAATGCGTAGCATTTCCATCTCGTATGGAGCATTACGCCATTTCCAAACATGTGCATATGAAACATAAGCCAGGTGGTTATGTTTTTGTTTCAGGTAATCTCCAGAAGGTTGACATGTTCGACAAAAGATTCGGGATAGTGGTGTTCCTATTCTCCTGTGCTCCCTAGTGAAGTCTCGACAGAGTTACTTGGTTGAGTTCTTTCTTTGTTCCCCATCAGGGTTACTTGTTCAAGTTCTCTCTTTTCCCCAGCGGAGTTCCTTTGGGATTTCTCATCAGAAGTTTATCGACTCCGTGTTGATTTGACGACAAGGTCAAAGGCTCGCTTTTATTTAGCGGGTGCCTGACGATGATGTCAGATGTGTATCAGTTGCGGATTTACATGGCCTTTGGGTTGGAGGATTTGTCCTATTCAGCAATTGTCTACTGGTTTGTAAAGGTTTATCAGCCAATCTTTCTCAACAGGCTGTTTGTTTGGCGGTGATGCCAGGTGACTTTATCAGCTTTGTGTTTGTCTGGCGGCGATGTCAGGTCATGTGCTCGCTTTTATTTAGTGAGTTCCTGACATCGATGTCAGATCATCAACTCTCTGGTTGTCTGGCGGCGAGGCCAGATGTTTGTTAGCTTCTCGGTGACCCAACTTTGAGTTCATTGTTTATTGGTTGCAATAGACGTCTGACGGCGATGTTAGAGGTTTCTCAATTGCACGGATTCCTGTCGGCGATGTCAGAAGTCTTCACCTTCGGGTTTGTGGTTTGTTTTTATTTAGCGGATGCCTGGCAGCGAGGCCAGACAATTTATCAGTTTCAGTGGAAGCCTGGCGGCGATTTCAGACAATTTATCGACTTTACGGATGCCTGGCGGCGATGTCAGATGGTTATCAATTATGTGAATGCCTGACGGCAATGTTAGGTGATTATTAGTTTCTTACCTATCCGGTTTTTGGGTTCGTTACTCGCTTTTATTTAGCGAAGGCCTGATGGCGATGTCATATGTCCTTATCTTCAGATCCGAAGCTTGTTATGTCCCTTGCAAATTCCTGGCGGTGATGTCCGATTTTTCTCAGCATTGTGATTGTCTGGCAGCGATGCCAGATGTTCCTCAGATTTGTGATGTCTGGCAGCGATGTCAGATGTTTATCACATGTTGTTTGCCTGGCGACGATGTTGGGTGGTTATCAACAGTATGTTTATCTGGCGGTGATGTCAGATGTTTGTCAACATGGTGGTTGTCTGGCGGTGATGTCAGATGCTTATCAGATGCGTAGTGTTCTGGCGGCGAGGTCAGATGTTATTCCCTGCAGTGTTCTGGCGGCGATGTCAGATAGTTTATCTTTCACAGTGTTTTGGCGGTGATGTCAGATAGTTTATCCTCTATAGAGTTCTGGAAACAATGTCATATTATTGTATTCCTTACAGAATCCTGGCGGCGATGTCGGATTCTCTTACCAACAGTATGTTTGTCTAGCGGCGATGCCAGAGGTTTATCGACTTCATGGTTGTCTGGTGGCGAGGTTAGATGTGTATCAGATTTATGCTATCCGACGGTGATGCCCGATTGTTTGCATTGTGTTTATTTGGTGGTGATGTCAGATGTTTATCAGCATTGGGTTTATCTGGTGGCGATGTTGGATGTTTATCAACAGTACAGTTGGTCTGACGGTGATGTCAGATGGTTATCAAATGTGAGTTAGTCTGATGGCGATGTCAGATGGTTATCAGATATGAGTTGGTCTGATGATGATATTAGATGGTTATCAGATGTGAGTTGGTCTGACGGTGATGTCAGATGGTTATCAAATTTGTGGTTGTCTGGCGGCGATGTCAGATGTTACCAACACCGTAGATTACTGGCGGCGACGTCAGGGGTGCATGGATTTCTGGCGGCGATGTCAGAGGTTTTATTGATTAGATATTGATTTTTGGCGACGATGCCAGATGTTTCTTAATTGCATGTATATCTGACGGCGAGGTCAGGGTGTTTCGTTCCTTTCAGATTTTTGGCGGCGATGTCAGATATGGTTAGATTTCTGACGGTGATGTCGGATGTGTGTGGACTTTCTGGCAGAGATGTCAGATGTTCACCGACTTTGTGGTTACTTGGCGGTGATGTCAAGAACTGTATCTACTTTGTGGTTAGCTTGGCGGCGATGTCAAGTGATGTTTACCAACTGGTTGCAGAGTTCTGGCGGCAATGTCAGATCTTAATCAATCTTCTGGTTGCCTGGCGTCGATGTCGGGTATTTTCTTAATATTGGGTTTGTTTGGCGGCGATGTCAAACATTTTTCAACCTAAGGTTTATCTGGCGGTGAGGTCAGATATTTTTCAACATGGTGTTGATCTGGCGGCGATGTCAGATATTTATCAACATGATTTTTGCCTGGCGGCGATGTCAGGTGCTTTTCTACTTAGTGGTTGTTTAGCGGTGATGTCAGACGTTTATCTACTTTGTGGTTCTCTGGCAGCGATATCAGATTTGTATCAGCTAGTGTGGTCGTCTGGCGGCGATGTCAGGCGTTTATCTACTGTGTGGTTATCTGGCGGCGATGTCAAATATTTATCGACTGTGTGGTTACCGGGAAACGATGTCAGGTATTTTATCTACTTTGTCGAAGATTGGCGGCGATGCCAAGTGATGTTAGCTACCTTGTGGTTGTCTAACGGCGGTGTCAGATTTTATCTACTTTGTGGTTATCCGGCGGTGATGTCGGAAGTTTATTAGACCGGGTGGTGGTCTGGCGGCGATGCCAGACATTTATCATGTTTGAGGATGCCTGGCGGCGATGTCAGAATTTGTTATCCCCTACAGAAGCTTGACGGCGATGCCAAGTGATGTATATCAATCTTGTGGTTATCTGACGGCGATGTTAGACGTGTATCTACTTTTTGTTGGTTTGGCGGCGAGGTCAGAAAATTTTATCCCCCGTAGATGCCTGGTGGCGATGTCAGAGGCTTTATTGACTGGATATTGATAACTGGAGGAGATGCTAGAGGTTTACTAGCTTAAGTTTGATGCTTGACAGCGAGGTCAGGTGCCTGACGGCGAGGTTAGTGGTATCTTCTTTCAGGAGAGATGTTTTTACTTGACGACTGTTGCAACTGCGAAAAACACCCGGCGGAAAACAGAAGAGTCGCCATCTTTCGTTATTTATCCTAAAGAGAGGGAAAGGGAACGATCAGAAAAACCTGACGAAAGAGGGAAAGACAAGGTCATCGCAACCAAGTCCTGGATTCGGGAGTCGGTTACACAAGGGGAAGGTATGAGCACCCCTCGCGTCCGTCGTACTCGATGGGATCCATGCATTGTTGTCTATCTAAAAGGGTGATCATCTATCTAGCTAAAGGTCAAGGGACAAAAGAAAAAGAAAGGAGACTCGGCAGAGCATTGCCGCTCTGTGCCTATGTATTCCCCCGTGCAATGGGAAAGTCAGAGTCAACGTAGTTCGGCTAACTACGGGTGAAAGAGGGAAAGGTTGCTCGCCAAGACGTCACGTCTTGTGCCTACGTACTTTAATCTAGTATGAAAGATCAGAGAAAACGTAGTTCAGGCTAAAAAAGAACACTGATTGGTTCAAAGGTTTTTAGGCCCGAGTATGGTTAATAAGTAGTTCCAGCTGTTGGTGTATGCAGCTCGACCATTGGAGACTTAGGCGTTACCGTTTGCTGTAGAACTAAAAGTTAACAACACTCTTTTATCCGAAAAGATTTTCCTTGATTAAGAACCCCAAAGGGTGAAAAAGATTTGAAGTGTTTTTGTGTTTTTTAGAGAAGAAGTGTTTTGAGTTTGATTTGTTTATAATGTATGTTGTACTAAAGTCTAAAACCTAGGATCGAATGCGTCGCATATCATCCTAAGGATGTATACTAAACACTCTAGGTAATTGAAAGGTAACTGCTCAATTACCATTTCCCGAGTACAAGGCTCATGGCACAACATCCATTATATTTATTAAATATGTTAAGATTGTATGAAGATGAGAAGAGAAGACGGAATCTAAAGGGAGACTAAACGATCCTAAAAGTTGTAATGCAAAGTGAACTTAAAGTTGGGATGCAAAAGGGAACTACCTAATGTTATCATACATGGTTTGAACTTAAGGTCTATCATAATCCAACTTGAACAAGAAGAATTGGAAGTCCTAAGGGGAACATAGAAAAAGAAGACAAAAGAAAGAAGAAGCAAACACGAGTAAGATGCACACATAGAACACAAACATGCAAAGAGGGAGGAAAGGGAGTGTGGGGCAGCAGCCGCCACAAGCTCATCTCGACCTCTTTGGGACATACAAGAATGCAATGCAACAAAAACAACATGCATAAAGAAGGCAAGCAAACAAACAAGCAAGCACCGGAACAAAATGAGCGTATGAGACATAATGGGAGAAGACAAGCCTCTACAACCGTCGGCTATTGATCATCGGAGGCAAAAGGGAGGAAAATAAGTGCGGAGCAGCAGCCGCCACAAGCGCATCTCGACCATTTGGATCAAACACTCAGACGAAAAAAGAAACATCACTTTGAATGGCGCATATCGAAAATATGCATTCAAGTGGAAGACAAACAAAACGAGTCGATAAAAACATGATCAAACAATCAAGAACAACAACCTATATACCAAACATCACACTCCTAATGCATCACACTGTTCTATGATGATTCGAAGTGGAACGGCATGCGAAAACCCCTTGAAAAACAGCAAAACAGGCCCACTGTTACAGTGTTAATCGGTTAACCCCTGGGGTTAATCGGTTAACACCTTAAAAAGTTTGGAAAATCTGGATTTTTGAACAGGTTAATCGGTTAACCATATGCGTTAACCGATTAACACTGTTAACGTTTGAAAAATTTGAAAGTTTGAAATGGTTAATTGGTTAACCATACGCGTTAACCGATTAACACTGTAACAGAGGCCAAAAATAGCAGCAGAAAAAGCACTTTCAGCACAAAATCAATTAATCAAATGATCCAAAAGATCAGCTTATCAAATAAGCACGAAATTACACCTGCAAACAGAAAACCAATAGACATGCAAACATGTCTACACAGCACAATCACAATTCAAACGGATCGAAATCAACCAAAATTCAATTGAATATGAAGATTAACATGATAAGCTCAAAAATTAAATCGGATCGAGAATTCCAACCTTCGAAGCGGAGATTTGCTTCGGTAAGTGTTGATCAACTGAATTTGAGCAGATCCAAACAAGATTATCCGGAAAACTTCAAGATCCACAACAATTCTTGCAAGAGGAATGAAGATCAAACACTTTTAAGCCAAATTACTCCAAATAAGCACTTCCAACTCAAGCTCCAACATCAGATCTCAATTTGCACGAAAATTGATTATGAAAACTGATCTAGTGATGATGTCAAATGGAGGTTTATGCTCAAGAATCCATTGATTTCAATGAAAAATCAATGAATCCAAATAATGAAGAGCTTTGAGTGAGGGTTTTGGAAATGGAGAAGTTGAGAGAATTGAGAGAGAATTGGAGTGAATTCTGAAAAATGAATTGAATTATGAGAGATTAGATGGTGAGGTTTGGAGTGAATCATTTAAATATCAATTAGGTTTGGATCCAATGCAAGGTTTGGAATTTAGATGGGAAAATGTGGTATGGAATGTGGAATGGGCATTTGGTGGGAAATTGAAATTAAAAAAATTTCAAATGAGGTTCTAGATCCTACCCAAGTGTAAAAATGAAATTCAAATGATCAAAATGGGACTCCAAGAGTGGCTGGACATGAAAATACACGTACAGGGCAAAAAATACACAGGTTAATCGGTTAATGCATATGGTTAACCGGTTAACACTATGAAAACCTGCAAAATTAGCCTGATTTTGATTGTGTTAATCAGTTAACCATATGTGTTAACCGATTAACACCTTCAAAAACTTGAATTTGGCGCCTTTTGGAGGGAAATCCGTCCGTTTGCCCGTTTCTTGCTGTTTGGACATCTGTTAAGCCTTTGAAACTCGTTTTCGATCATTCTAAATGTGAAACTGTTTGAAGTAGCCTGAATGCTGGAAATTAACCTGCATAATAAAATAAAATCGGTCGCCTGACTGTTGGGCAAAATAAATGCCAACTGCTGCTTTGATTGCGCTGAAGGTGAATTATGAGCCTCGGGAAAACCTCGATCCCCTGTATAAAGAACAAATGTTATGCAATGCAGAAATGCTAGAAAAAAAATGAAACAAAAGCCATGTTAAGAAAAGGTTGGTCAAATTTTGGGGTGCAACAGCTGCCCCTATTCAAGCGAATTGAATCTGACTGGATGAAAAGCGAACGACTTTCAGACAATCAAGGTACAGGAAGATTGAATACCAACAAACACGGAAATTTGCCAACCGCAGAAATCTCTGGAGATAACCGAATCCGATAACCAAAAATGACACGTAGTCTGAAAAATACATGACCTCGCCGTCAAGCATCAACATCAATTTGGAAAAGCACCTGACCTCGCTGTCAAATACCAACATCAATTTGGAAAGAAAAATATATCCCTGACTTCCCCGTCCGGCGCCTGACCTCGCCGTCAAGCGTCAACATTATTTTTAGTGAACCTCCAGCATCGCCGCCAATTCGGAGAAACATATGACTAGGCCGTCAGTGATCCGCATTAATTTCCTCTAACATCAACGTCAGGCACCTGGCTTCGCCGTCAGGCATAAACATTACGTCTATAACAGCATTTGACATCGTCGTCAATCTTCTACCTCAAGTTGGTAAAAAAAAAGCTAACATCATCGTTAGTCCTCTATTAAAATAAAAAAACAGACATCGAATCCAAAGATACAATCCTCTGACATCGCCGTCAGGCATCCATTTAACTGATGCACCTCTGACATCGCCGCCAGAACTCCATGAAATTAAGAAGTATCTGACATTGCCGTCAGTAATCTGCAGGGGATAAACAAAATGACCTCGCCGTCAAGTCTCCATGCAGTTAAGAAACCTCTGACATCGTCGTCAGTAATTTGCTAAATAAAAGAAAACTTCAAACCCAAAAGGTAAGGACATCTGACATCACCGCCAGGCCTCTATGGCGATAAAAGAACTCTGACATCGCCGCCAGGTCACAGATCGATAAACATCTGACATCGCCGCCAAACAAACATAAATAAATAAACATCTAACATTGCCGCCAGATAAACATAACTCTGATGAAACACCTGACATTGCTGCCAAACAAACATAAATCGACAAACATCTGACATCGCCACCAGACAAACATAAAGTAGACAAAGATCTGACATCGCCGCCAGAAGACCAAAACATCCAACATCGCCGTCGGAAAACCAAAACATCTGACATCGCCGCCAGAAAACCAAAACATCCAATATCGCCATCGGAAAACCAAAGCATCTGACATCGCCGCCAGAAAATCAAAACATCCAACATCGCCGTCGGAAAACCAAATCATCCGTAAAACCTCTGACCTCGCCGTTAGTAAAAGTAGAAACATCTGACATCGCTGTCAAATAATCACACTTCTCGTAAGCATCTGACATCGTCGCCAAACAAAACCCAATATTGAGAAAATACCTGGCATCGCCGCCAGAACACCACAGAGTAACAAAGATCTGACATCGCCGTCAGTAAACCACAAAGTCTGAGAAACATCTGACATCACCGTCAGGTATCTGTGAGGGATAAAATAAACTGCAGCGGACCTTAAGATAAGAGCATCTGACATCGCCGCCAGGACCTCGCTAAATAAAAGCGAGCATCAAGAGTCATACGAAGTTATAATCATCCGATGATAATGATCACAAGGAAACTCCATTGGGGAAATAGCATAAGCCGGGGTTTAGATACCACCCGGGAAAAGATATAACCCAATCGCGAGATACACCTGAAATAGAGAGATAACCACCTGGCTTATGTTTCACATGCATATGTTTGAAAATGGCGTAATGCTCCATACGAAATGGAAATGCTACGCATTTAGGTAGATGCCATGCATGCATGCAAATGCAACGAAACTGGATCAACAAAATAAATGCTAGAGATACAGAAACCACCCTTCTGGGGAAACAACCTACTCCTGCCAATGACAATTGGACTTATGCCGAGAAACGAGCCCTTGCTGGCCTCCTGCAAAGAAATTGCCGAAGTAACAACATTCCTCTATCCTGCTGGAAAAGGGAACAAATCTGCTGGGGAAACCACCCTCTTCCCACTTGCTAGGGATTGTTCCGCTAGGGAACGAACCTACCCAGGCTATAGATTACTCAGTAGGAAGAAAATCCAATCACAACTCACCGGGGAGTGCGTACAAACATGCACCTTGCGGGGATTGGATATGCACCAACTGCCGAGGCAAATCGTACACGCTACCTGCTCGCTTAAACTGCATACAAACTCCATTGGGGATAGAGATGCAAACTTCACTTACTGGGGAAATAGACTCTGGCTGGGGATAGAACGGATTTCATCCACACCTCTTTGCCCCAACGGTAACGACCCTGCAAAACTGAACAAACATATAAGATATCTTACGCAAACGGAACTATCTCAGTCATCATTCGTGACGTTGTTCAATTAATTCAAAGTTTTAACAATTATTTTCCAAGGCCTGCAAGTTTATGTATGTGCAAGTTTATCAAAACATTGGGCGTTTTTCACAAAAAAAAACAGTAAAAGTTAAAACAAAACAAACGAGATACTGAATAGAATATGTTTATTGATAGATGGCCTGTAAATAGGAAAAGTTTTACAACAGATGCAACCCCTGAAAAGAGGAAGCTGTGCAAAAACAATACAGATATGCACAAAAATATACAAAAGTGTACAAAAATGTCTGCAATGTGGCACAGACAAACACCATGAGTTGATCCCTCTATGACTTGCCTGACCCTAATGCTTTCCCGACGCTTCGTCTTCAGAAGAGATTGATTCGGATAAACGGCCCTCAGGTCCTCCCAATCCACTAAGCAATAAAGTTCCAATGCAGACCGTAATAATTTGCTTTTCAATCCCTAACTTTTTCCTGAACCGCCCTTTCGGGTTTTCGATTCACCGGGATACCCATTTTTGCCAAAGTCGCCTTTTCAGGTTTTCGACTTTGCGGGTTTACATCTTTTCATTTTTATCCCTAATTTTTTCCCGAACCCATTCTCTTTTTTATGGTTTGCCGGGATGCCCCTTTTTTGCCTGGATATTCTTTTCCTTTCCAGTGGGTCTCTTTTAAGAAAAGTATTTTTTAACTGCATCTGCATTCACAGGGGATGTAAAATCCTCACCATCCATGGTGGACAACAACAAGGCTCCTCCGAAGAAGACTTTTCGAACGACATATGGACCTTCATAGTTAGGAGTCCATTTGCCCCTGTGATCTGATTGTGGTGAGAGAATCTTTTTCAGCACAAGATCGCCTGTTTGAAAGCTTCAAGGGCGCACCTTCTTGTCGAAAACTTTCTTCATCCGACTCTGATACAACCGATCGTATGCAATAGACGCTAGCCTCTTCTCATCCATCAGGCTAAGCTGATTCAATCTGTTCCTTATCCATTCTGCCTCATCAAGCTTGACGTCGACCAGAACACTTAAAGAAGGAATCTCGACCTCCAATGGTATGACAACTTCCATACCATATACCAGCGAGAAAGGAGTTGCCCCGGTTGATGTGCGTACCGTCGTACAATAACTGTGAGGAGCAAAGGGCAACATCTCGTGCCAATCTTTGTAAGTGACAACCATCTTTTGCACTATCTTCTTAATATTCTTGTTGGCTGCTTCAACAACGCCATTCATCTTCGGCCGATAGGGTGATGAGTTGTGATGCTCTATTTTGAAATTCTGGCACAATTCCTTCATCATCTTATTGTTCAGATTCGAACCATTGTCAATAGTGATTCGCTCGGGTATCCCATATCTGTAGATGATGTCCTTCTTTATGAATCGAGCTACGACTTGCTTTGTGACATTGGCGTACGAGGCTGCTTCAACCCATTTGGTGAAGTAATCGATGGCAACCAAGATGAAACGATGACCATTGGATGTGGTTGGCTCAATCTTGCCAATCATATCAATGCCCCACATGGAGAAAGGCCACGGGGACGCCATAACATTCAATGGGCACGGTGGTACATGAATTTTGTATGCATAAATCTGACATTTATGGCATTTCTTCGCAAATTTGAAACAATCTGACTCCATGGTTAGCCAATAATACCTTGTTCGTAACAATTTCCGAGACATGGCATGCCCGCCGGCATGTGTACCAAAAGTACCCTCGTGGACTTCTTCCATAAGCAACGTTGCTTCTTTTTCATCCACGCATCTCAACAATACCAAATCATGGTTCCTTCTGTAAAGCACACCATCCAGGTTTAGATAAAAGTTACCAGACAACCTCCTCAGCGTCTTCTTATCCTGAGCCGAAGCCCCTGGCGGATATTCCTGCTTCTTGAGGAAGTTTTGTATATCGTAAAACCATGGCTTGCCATCAGCAGCCTCTTCAATGGCGAATACGAAAGCGGGCTTGTCCAGGCGAAAAATGGCTATTCTTGGAGCATCATTCCAAAAATTCACTTTATACATCGAGGATAGCGTCGCCAAAGCGTCTGCCATCTGATTCTCTACTCGCGGCACATGGTGAAACTCTACTCTGTCAAAGAAAGGTAACAACCTCCTTGCATAATCTTTATAAGGAATTAGAAAGTCCGAGGCCAGATGGGGCAGTTCATGGCGAGTATGTAAGCGCTGTGTCTGGATCAGAAAGTGCTTAAGGAGGAAGTTCATAAGCTGAAGACCCAGATGGGCCTGGTCACAGAGGTGATAAGAAATGTGCTAAGGAAGGAGGGCGATCAGGTGACTAAAGCTGAAGTAGAGATGCTTGTTCCACTTTTGTCCGTGGAACCTCTCCCGATGCGTGATGTGCTCCAAAGATCTGCTGCACAACCTGAGAGCCCAAAATTTTCACATCAGCAGCTACGTCCTGTTTTCCGAGACAATCTTAAGACTAGGAAGTATGGTCAAAGGACGGAACAGCTTGACAGGATCATTGGCCAGATCCCTACGACGTTGACTGGGGAGCTACAACTTCGGTTGGTTAAACTTCGGACTATGTCTCTGTTGACTGGGGAGCTACCATCGGGCTATGATACCAATGCTCACTGTGATTTCCATTCTGGGGCACCAAGACACAACATTGAGACCTGCAAATCTTTTAAGCATAAAGTGCAGGATTTACTTGATTCAAGGGCAGTTGAGTTTGCGCCGGGCGGCGTAAGTGTACCAGGTGGTCTTGGTCCACTTAGGGAAAAAGAGGTGGTTGTCCCTCTTATTTCTCCTGAAGTTGTATCAGGTCAAGAGCGTGTCGTGCAATTTATGACTGCAGCATCTCTACGCCCACAGCTACTGCCAATTCCCGGGCTAAATCTGAGAATGAAAGCACCTGAGGATAAAGAATGCCCTAATCAGCGCCAACAACCTCATGCTCCTCGGCAGCAACATAATCAGTGCCCGAATCAGAATGGGCCTCGTAACAATTTGGAAAGGAGGAATGCTCCTCTTCATCCAGTTCATATGTCGTACAATGAGCTTCTGCCACATTTGATTCAGAACTCATTAGGGGAGCCCAAAACTCTCAAGCCAGTGCCAGAACCTAACCCTCCTGGGTACAATCCCCATGCTCAGTGTGGATATCATGGAGGATCCAGGGGGCACTCAACTGAAGATTACCAGGCCTTTCAGGCTAGGGTGCAACAGTTGATCGACAGGAGGTACATTTCCTTTCCGAGAGGAAGATTGAGGACGCATGTTGACCTTTCATCCGATTGAGTTTGAAGATGGCTGACTCAGCAGCAAGCAAGATTTGAAAGCCTGGTTCCTCGAAGCCGACAATCTTTGTTTTATCATGTCATTTTCTTTGTATCTGTAGTTTATTTCCTTTTTAAATGCAAATCTCCCTTGTAAAACTGTATTGTTTTAATTGATAATGATAACGAAATAAATATGCATGTTTTGATTAAATCCATTTGTGTTTGTAAGTGCTCTTGATTGGCTGCATTTTGTGGCAAAACATTAGAGTTTGCATGTATGTCATACTGAATGTTAAGACATACATAATGATGTGTGTGCAGGGTAAGTTAACTATAAGCTAAGCTGAATGTCATTCAGAATGTCATGACACTGACCGTATGACATCCAGCGAGCAGGTTAGTTTTTCTGGTATCTAGAAATCAGGAAACAAATCAAGTGCTCAAGCTGAAAGACAGGAGACATTTAAGAAGCCCTAAAGTGAAACAAATGCTCCTGAATTAAATGGAAAGTGTGCAGATGATTGAAGAGTAGGTTTTGTTATGATTAAACCTAATTGTGCACACCAAGGCCCAAAGGACTGACTGCTCTATAAATATCAGAAGGAGCAATCCTAGAAGTAGAGCTTTTGGATAGAAGAATATAGAGTGCATATTACAGAGTTCTTGTGAGTGAAGAAGGTTGTTCTTCACGTGAGTATTGTGAGTGAAGAAAGTGTGTTCTTCATGTGTGAATTGAGTCTTAGGAATACTTGTTTACCAAGCAACTGTCTGCTGCATTGGTTAGGTAGATTCTAAGTTGTGTCTCACTCAAAACTTTTAAGCAAGAGTGTGTGTGTCCCTTGATCAAAGATTTGAAGAAAGATCAAGGTGTGTATGAAGTGTTTCTTCATCTTTATTTTGTAACTATAATTGGATATCACTGTGTTGTGATTGAGGAGGAGTGAGTGGGAATACTCAGGTCTAAAGTGTCTCTAGGTTGAAGTGTCATTGGGTAGTTTTTAAGTGAGGAGTGCAAACTGAGTTGTTTGACTCTGAATTAATTCTACTGATAGTGAATTTCCTCCCTGGCTTGGTAGCCCCCAGATGTAGGTGTTGTTGACACTGAACTGGGTGAACAATTATTGTGTTATTTACTGCTTTTACTTACAGTTTAATTAGTTAGTACAGTAGTCAATGTCACAGTGGATGTTATAACTTTGGCAATAACATCCATCGTGTGCTTGCCAGAATTTTGGTGTTCACTTATGTTTTTAATTGATGTCTAACGTTTGTTTAAGAGGAATTTGGGGAGGATGACAAAATTGAAAGACAAAAACTGTCGATTGTATGCTTTTGAATAAAACCTGCTGATGATGTACAAGCATTGTTTCAAATCCCTAAACACTAGAGATATAAGGATGATAATACCTTGTTAACCCCTTTGAGCCTAGTAGTAGGAGTTTCTTTCGGAAAACGAAAAACCCTCAACCTTAACCTGGGGCAGGGTAGGTGTCCGCTAATTTGACCAAGCGTCCAAATTGCGAAAGGAGTGTTTCTGTTCGAGGGTCAATCACACCTGTATAGGTCATGCCCAAAAGACCCACAATGGGTATCCATCGCCAACCCAGGGGTGAAACAGTCACAATCCCTTTAACAAGTTAGACAAGCCGGTGTAACACGATTTGTTAAAAAAAAAGAGAATCAAAGAAAGAAGCCCACTAAGTCGAGCCTTGAAAACTAGCGACTTAGGCAAAAATTAGGTCATCCCGCTGGACTTTGAAATCAAAAGAAGCTCAAAAGAGCCAGTCTAGGCAAAATTTAGGGAAAAACGGAAAGCAGAAAAGCGAAAAGGATTATAAAAGAAAAATCCTCGAAAGAACAAGTCGTGTGACTCCAGGCACCAAAGACGAAAAACGAGTGACTTTCACTCCAAACACTTGTGGTTTCCCGAACCATGACTCCTGTCATTTATCCTTTGAAAGGTGAGCGCTTAGGTCGGATTAACTGAGCATAAGATTGGAGAACACCAAGGAGCATGGGTGGGTTAGAATAAACTTTGAGCGTTTATCCTTTCCTTCTTAACCGTGAACCTGACCATGTTACAACCTTCAAAAGTCCTAATTGAAGCAGGGTTGTTTCGAAATCATACTTCGGTAAAGATTGCGTTGAAACTGACTCCTAAAAGGATTCCTCTTACAGCGTTATATTAATGTTGTCATTTTGATAAATGACTTCATCTATTATATGTCACAAATTTTTCAAGTGAACAGACTTGGATTTCAAAACTACCATATGCATTGCATTAATATATCTTTTATGCAGAATAATTTTTTTTACTTGTGAGTAAGCACTGGACAACAGGAAAGTTTCCACAGTGGAAAGTATGATCAGGATAGAATGCAGAATGCCTGGTACATCGGAGAACCGGGACAATGTATCAAATGTTCACATCATGGGAGTCAGCCATCCAAAAGACAGTTAACCTGGGGCAATTAGGCCGAGATTTGGTAAATCTCTCGTAACCAGTGGTTAATGCTTCACCTATCAGCCAATCAGGGGCAGAATTATTAAAAAGTTGGGGAAGATTACCCCAAGAGCACATAAGCTATTCTTGGCCAGAGGGCCATTAATATGAACACTTCTTCGAGGTTCAAAATGCTGAGGCATATCATACCAAATCGGCAGGGTACAGAAAGTTCAGGTTTCCTTTCGAGGAAGATGTTGCAGAGATCCCACGGGCTGGGGCAAAATTGGGTACGGATCCCTTCACAATACAAATTCTGGGGCAAGCCATCTCGAAGTCATTTCACGGCAAGCTTTCCTTTTCGTCCTAGAGATTAGACTAGGGCCAATTGAACTACACTGGGGCAGTTACTCAAGCAAGGTTATTCTCCCCAACCAGAGTCCGTCATCAGCAATTGGAGGTTGTATCTCTATCCCTAGTAGAGTGGTGAGCAGGTAGTGTGTATGCTTATACCCTGCAGTTGGTCGGCACACATTTAATCCCCACAAATTGCAGATATGTGCTTACTATTCAGCAAGTCAGGATATGATTTCTTTCCACAGGGTAGGTGTGGAATCTTCCTCAGCCATTGGTCAATACACATTTAGCTCTAGCAGATTGTCTGTGTGCACTCATTCCTCGGCGGTACAAGATTGGCTTATTCAACAAAGTAAGTAACCCCCACAGAGTATGAGCAGATGATTTTGTATCCCTTTGGAGGTCAAGTTTCCATTGATGAGTCCATTCCCCATCTCCCCAAGCAAAGGTTGATGTTGACTCCCTCATTGCGTTATCCCCAGTGGAGTCGGAGGGGAAACGTCTCTTCCCCAGCTGAGTACTCCTAGTAGATTGGAGTTAGGTCTTTGTAGTTTGCGTCGTTTCTCCAACGTAGGTGCCTGTTCCCCAGAATGTTATATTCTAGCAGGCTGTTCGGGGGTGAAGTCCATGGTAGAACGTGGTTAATCTTAGAAGGCGGAACGTTATCCCCTGCAGAGTCATTGATTCCTCAGCAGGCGGACGGATTCCCGTGTGTGGTTCTTTTCCCCCTGGTAGGGTCGCTTATTTTCCAGAAGGTGTGTATTCTAGAAGGCCATTCATGGAATTTTCCTCAGCAGGATTGGATATAATCCCCAGCAGAGTAGAATTACTATGTGGCAGATTGGTCTATCTCCACAGCAGGTTCGGTTTCTATTCAAGAAATTTCTTTCAGGAAGTTATTCAAGGCTTGCTTCCCCAGCTTAAGTCCAATTTACTGGCATGTGCTAACTATCCCCAGCAGGGTCGTCTTCTTTTCCCAGCAGGGTGGTCTCTGTATCTCCAGCATTTATTTTGCTGATTCGGTTCCATTTCATTTGCACGCGTGCATAAAATCTACCCAAATACGTAGCATTTCCATCTCGTATGGAGCATTACGCCATTTCCAAACATGTGCATATGAAACATAAGCCAGGTGGTTATGTTTTTGTTTCAGGTAATCTTCAGAAGGTTGACATGTTCGACAAAAGATTCGGGATAGTGGTGTTCCTATTCTCCTGTGCTTCCTAGTGAAGTCTCGACAGAGTTACTTGGTTGAGTTCTTTCTTTGTTCCCCATCAGGGTTACTTGTTCAAGTTCTCTCTTTTCCCCAGCGGAGTTCCTTTGGGATTTCTTATCAGAAGTTTATCGACTCCGTGTTGATCTGACGGTGAGGTCAGAGGCTCGCTTTTATTTAGCGGGTGCCTGACGATGATGTCAGATGTGTATCAGTTGCGGATTTACATGACCTTTGGGTTGGAGGATTTGTCCTATTCAGCAATTGTCTACTGGTTTGTAAAGGTTTATCAGCCAATCTTTCTCAACAGGGTGTTTATTTGGCGGTGATGCCAGGTGACTTTATCAACTTTGTGTTTGTCTGGCGGCGATGTCAGGTCATATGCTCGCTTTTATTTAGCGAGTTCTTGACAGCGATGTCAGATCATCAACTCTCTGGTTGTCTGGAGGCGAGGCCAGATGTTTGTTAGCTTCTCGGTGACCCAACTTTGAGTCCGTTGTTTATTGGTTGCAATAGACGTCTGACGGCGATGTTAGAGGTTTCTCAATTGCACGGATTCCTGTCGGCGATGTCAGAAGTCTTCACCTTCGGGTTTGTGTTTTGCTTTTATTTAGCGGATGCCTGGCGGCGAGGCCAGACAATTTATCAGTTTCAGTGGAAGCCTGGCGGCGATTTCA
Organism: Lathyrus sativus; assembly: GCA_963859935.3. NCBI lineage: Eukaryota > Viridiplantae > Streptophyta > Magnoliopsida > Fabales > Fabaceae > Lathyrus > Lathyrus sativus. The sequence continues at coordinate 179,223,407 of OZ012740.1, read as the reverse complement.
GACAATTTGTCGACTTTACGGATGCCTGGCAGCGATGTCAGATGGTTATCAATTATGTGAATGCCTGACGGCGATGTTAGGTGATTATCAGTTTCTTACCTATCCGGTTTTTGGGTTCGTTACTCGCTTTTATTTAGCGAAGGCCTGACGGCGATGTCATATGTCCTTATCTTCAGATCCGAAGCTTGTTATGTCCCTTGCAAATTCCTGGCGGTGATGTCTGATTTTTCTCAGCATTGTGATTGTCTGGCAGCGATGCCAGATGTTCCTCAGATTTGTGTTGTCTGGCAGCGATGTCAGATGTTTATCACATGTTGTTTTCCTAGCGGCGATGTTGGGTGGTTATCAATAGTATGTTTATCTGGCGGTGATGTCAGATGTTTCTCAACACGGTGGCTGTCTGGCGGCGATGTCAGATGCTTATCAGATGCGTAGTGTTCTGGCGGCGAGGTCAGATGTTATTCCCTGCAGTGTTCTGGCGGCGATGTCAGATAGTTTATCTTTCACGGTGTTCTGGAGGTGATGTCAGATAGTTTATCCTCTGTAGAGTTCTGGCAACGATGTGATATAATTGTATTCCTTACAGAATCCTGGCAGCAATGTCGGATTCTCTTACCAACAGTATGTTTGTCTAGCGGTGATGCCAGAGGTTTATCGACTTCATGGTTGTCTGGCGGCGAGGATAGATGTGTATCAGATTTATGCTATCCGACGGTGATGCCCGATTGTTTGCATTGTGTTTATCTAGTGGTGATGTCGGATGTTTATCAGCATTGGGTTTATCCGGCGGCGATGTTGGATGTTTATCAACAGTGCAGTTGGTCTGACGGTGATGTCAGATGGTCATCAAATGTCAGTTAGTCTGATGGCGATGTCAGATGGTTATCAGATATGAGTTGGTCTAATGACGATGTCAGATGGTTATCAGATGTGAGTTGGTCTGACGACGATGTTAGATGGTTATCAAATTTGTGGTTGTCTGGCGACGATGTCAGATGTTACCAACACTGCAGATTACTGGCGGCGACGTCAGGGGTGCGTGGATTTCTGGCGGCGATGTCAGAGATTTTATTCATTGGATATTGATTTTTGGCGATGATGCCAGATGTTTCTTAATTGCATGGATATCTGACAGTGAGGTCAGGGTGTTTCGTTCCTTTCAGGTTTCTGGCGGCGATGTCAAATGTGGGTAGATTTCTGACGGTGATGTCGGATGTGTGTGGACTTTCTGGCAGAGATGTCAGATGTTCATCGACTTTGTGGTTACTTGGCGGTAATGTCAAGAACTGTATCTACTTTGTGGAAGCTTGGCAGCGATGCCAAGTGATGTTTACCAACTAGTTGCAGAGTTCTGGCGGTGATGTCAGGTCTTAATCAATCTTCTGGTTGCCTGGTGGCGATGTCGGGTATTTTCCCAATATTGGGTTTGTTTGGCGGCGATGTCAAACATTTTTCAACCTAAGGTTTATCTGGAGGTGAGGTCAGATATTTTTCAACGTGGTGTTGTTCTGGCGGCGATGTCAGATGTTTATCAACATGACTTTTGCCTGGCGGCGATGTCAGGTGCTTTTCTACTTGGTGGTTGTTTGGCGGTGATGTCAGACGTTTATTTACTTTGTGGTTCTCTGGCAGCGATATCAGATCCTTATCAGCTAGTGTGGTCATCTGGCGGCGATGTCAGGCGTTTATCTACTGTGTGGTTATCTGGCGGCGATGTCAAATGTTTATCGACTGTGTGGTTACCGGGCAACGATGTCAGGTATTTTATCTACTTTGTCAAAGATTGGCGGCGATGCCAAGTGATGTTAGCTACCTTGTGGTTGTCTAACGGCGTTGTCAGATTTTATCTACTTTGTGGTTATCCGGCGGCGATGTCGGATGTTTATTAGACCGGATGGTGGTCTGGCAGCGATGCCAGACATTTATCATGTTTGAGGATGCCTGGCGGCAATGTCAGAATTTGTTATCCCCTACAGAAGCTTGACGGTGATGCCAAGTGATGTATATCAATCTTGTGGTTATCTGACGGCGATGTTAGATGTGTATCTACTTTGTGTTGCTTTGGCGGCGAGGTCAAAAATTTTTATCCCCCGTAGATGCCTGGTGGCGATGTCAGAGGCTTTATTGACTGGATATTGATAACTGGTGACGATGCTAGAGGTTTACTAGCGTAAGTTTAACGCTTGATGGCGAGGTCAGGTGCCTGACGGCGAGGTTAGTGGTATCTTCTTTCAGGAGTGATGTTTTTACTTGACGACTGTCGCAACTACGAAAAACACCCGGCGGAAAACAGAAGTGTCGCCACCTTTCGTTATTTATCCTAAAGAGATGGAAAGGGAACGATCAGAAAAACTTGACGAAAGAGGGAAAGACAAGGTCATCGCAACCAAGTCCTGGATTCGGGAGTCGGTTACACAAGGGGAAGGTATGAGCACCCCTCACGTCCGTCGTACTCGACGGGATCCACGCATTGTTGTCTATCTAAAAGGGTGATCATCTATCTAGCTAAAGGTTAAGGGACAAAAGAAAAAGAAAGGAGACTCGGCAGAGCATTTCCGCTCTGTGCCTACGTATTCCCCCGTGCAATGGGAAAGTCAGAGTCAACGTAGTTCGGCTAACTACGGGTGAAAGAGGGAAAGGTTGCTCGCCAAGACATCGCGTCTTGTGCCTATGTACTTTCATCTGGTATGAAAGATCAGAGAAAACGTAGTTCAGGCTAAAAAAGAACACTGATTGGTTCAAAGGTTTTTAGGCCCGAGTATGGTTAACAAGTAGTTCCAGTTGTTGGTGTATGTAGCTTGATCATTGGAGACTTAGGCATTACCGTTTGCTATAGAACTAAAAGTTAACAACACTCTTTTATCCGAAAAAATTTTCCTTGATTAAGAACCCCAAAGGGTGAAAAAGATTTGAAGTGTTTTTGTGTTTTTTAGAGAAGAAGTGTTTTGAGTTTGATTTGTTTATAATGTATGTTGTACTAAAGTCTAAAACCTAGGATCGAATGCGTCGCATATCATCCTAAGGATGTATACTAAAAACTCTAGGTAATTGAGAGGTAACTGCTCAATTACCATTTCCCGAGTACAAGGCTCATGGCACAACATCCATTATATTTATTAAATATGTTAAGATTGTATGAAGATGAGAAGAGAAGACGAAATCTAAAGGGAGACTAAACAATCCTAAAAGTTATAATGCAAAGTGAACTTAAAGTTGGAATGCAAAAGGGAACTACCTAATGCTATCATACATGGTTTGAACTTAAGGTCTGTCACAATCCAACTTGAACAAGAAGAATTGGAAGTCCTAAGGGGAACATAGCAAAAGAAGACAAAAGAAAGAAGAAGCAAACACGAGTAAGATGCACACATAGAACACAAACATGCAAAGAGGGAGGAAAGGGAGTGTGGGGCAGCAGCCGCCACAAGCGCATCTCGACCTCTTTGGGACATACAAGAATGCAATGCAACAAAAACAACATGCATAAAGAAGGCAAGCAAACAAACAAGCAAGCACCGAAACAAAATGAGCGTATGAGACATAATGGGAGAAGACAAGCCTCTACAACCGTCGACTATCGATCATCGGAGACAAAAGGGAGGAAAATAAGTGCAGAGCAGCAGCCGCCACAAGTGCATCTCGACCACTTGGCTCAAACACTCAAACGAAAAAAGAAACATCACTTTGAACGGCGCATATCGGAAATATGCATTCAAGTGGAAGACAAACAAAACGAGTCGACAAAAACATGATCAAACAATCAAGAACAGCGACCTATATACCAAACATCACACTCCTAATGCATCACACTGATCTATGATGATTCGAAGTGGAACGACATGCGAAAACACCTTGAAAAACAGCAAAACAGGCCCACTGTTACAGTGTTAATCGGTTAACCCCTGGGGTTAATCGGTTAACACCTTAAAAAGTTTGGAAAATCTGGATTTTTGAACAGGTTAATCGGTTAACCATATGCGTTAACCGATTAACACTGTTAACGTTTGAAAAATTTGAAAGTTTGAAATGGTTAATTGGTTAACCATACGCGTTAACCGATTAACACTGTAACAGAGGTCAAAAACAGCAGCAGAAAAAGCACTTTCAGCACAAAATCAATTAATCAAATGATCCGAAAGATCAGCTTATCAAATAAGCACGAAATTACACCTGCAAACAGAAAACCAATAGACATGCAAACATGTCTACACAACACAATCACAATTCAAACGGATCGAAATCAACCAAAATTCAATCGAATATGAAGATTAACATGATAAGCTCAAAAATTAAATTGGATCGAGAATTCCAACCTTCGAAGCAGAGATTTGCTTCGGTAAGTGTTGATCAACTGAATTTGAGCAGATCCAAACAAGATTATCCGAAAAACTTCAAGATCCACAACAATTCTTGCAAGAGGAATGAAGATCAAACACTTTTAAGCCAAATTACTCCAAATAAGCACTTCCAACTCAAGCTCCAACATCAGATCTCAATTTGCACGAAAATTGATTATGAAAACTGATCCAGTGATGATGTTAAATGGAGGTTTATGCTCAAGAATCCATTGATTTCAATGAAAAATCAATGAATCCAAATAATGAAGAGCTTTGAGTGAGGGTTTTGGAAATGGAGAAGTTGAGAGAATTGAGAGAGAATTGGAGTGAATTCTGAAAAATGAATTGAATTATGAGAGATTAGATGGTGAGGTTTAGAGTGAATCATTTAAATATCAATTAGGTTTGGATCCAATGCAAGGTTTGGAATTTGGATGGGAAAATGTGGTATGGAATATGGAATGGGCATTTGGTGGGAAATTGAAATTAAAAATTTTTCAAATGGGGTTCTAGATCCTTCCCAAGTGTAAAAATGAAATTAAAATGATCAAAATGGGACTCCAAGAGTGGTTGGACTTGAAAATTCACGTACAGGGCAAAAAATACACAGGTTAATTGGTTAATGCATATGGTTAACTGGTTAACACTATGAAAACCTGCAAAATTAGCCTGATTTTGATTGTGTTAATCGGTTAACCATATGTGTTAACCGATTAACACCTTCAAAAATTTGAATTTGGCGCCTTTTGGAGGGAAATCCGTCTGTTTGCCCGTTTCTTGCTGTTTGGACATCTGTTAAGCCTTTGAAACTCGTTTTCGATCATTCTAAATGTGAAACTGTTTGAAGTAGCCTGAATGCTGGAAATTAACCTGCATAATAAAATAAAATCGGTCACCCGACCGCTGGGCAAAATAAATGCCAACTGCTGCTTTGATTCCACTGAAGGTGAATTGTGAGCCTCGGGAAAACCTCGATCCCCTGTATAAAGAACAAATGCTATGCAATGCAGAAATGCTAGAAGAAAAATGAAACAAAAGCCAAGTTAAGAAAAGGTTGGTCAAATTTTGGGGGTGCAACAGCAGCCCCTATTCAAGCGAATTGAACCTGACTGGATGAAAAGTGAACGACTTTCAGACAATCAAGGTACAAGAAGATTGAATACCAACAAACCCGGAAATTTGCCAACCGCAGAAATCTCTGGAGATAACCGAATCCGATAACCAAAAATGACACGTAGTCTGAAAAATACAAGACCTCGCCGTCAAGCATCAACATTAATTTGGAAAAGCACCTGACCTTGCCGTCAAATACCAACATCAATTTTGAAAGAAAAATATATCCCTGACTTCGCCGTCCGGCGCCTGACCTCGCCGTCAAGCGTCAACATTAATTTCAGTGAACCTCCGGCATCGCCGCCAATTCGGAGAAACATCTGACTTGGCCGTCAGTGATCCGTATTAATTTCCTCTGACATCACCGTCAGGCACCTGACTTCGCTGTCAGGCATAAACATTACGTCTATAACAGCATTTGACATCATCGTCAATCTTCTACCTCAAGTTGGTAAAAAAAAGCTAACATCGCCGTTAGTCCTTTATTAAAATAAAAAAACAGACATCGAATCTAAAGATACAATCCTCTGACATCGCCGTCAGGACTCAGGCATCCATTTAACTGATGCACCTCTAACATCGCCGCCAGAACTCCATGAAATTAAGAAGTATCTGACATTGCCGTCAGTAATCTGCAGGGGATAAACAAAATGACCTCGCCGTCAAGTCTCCATGCAGTTAAGAAACCTCTGACATCACCGTCAGTAATTTGCTAAATAAAAGAAAACTTCAAACCCAAAAGGTAAGGACATCTGACATAACCGCCAGGCCTCTGTGGGGATAAAAGAACTCTGACATCGCCGCCAGGTCACAGATCGATAAACATCTGACATCGCCGCCAGACAAACATAAATCAATAAACATCTAACATTGCCGCCAGATAAACATAACTCTGATGAAACACCTGACATTGTTGCCAAACAAACATAAATCGACAAACATCTGACATCGCCGCCAGACAAACATAAAGTAGACAAAGATCTGACATCGCCGCCAGAAGACCAAAACATCAAACATCGCCGTTGGAAAACCAAAACATTTGACATCGCCGCCAGAAAACCAAAACATCCAACATCGCCATCGGAAAACCAAATCATCTGACATCGCCGCCAGAAAACCAAAACATCCAACATCGTCGTCGGAAAACCAAATCATCCGTAAAACCTCTGACCTCGCCGTTAGTAAAAGTAGAAACATCTGACATCGCTGTCAAATAATCACACTTCTGGTAAGCATCTGACATCGCTGCCAAACAAAACCCAATATTGAGAAAATACCTGGCATCGCCGCCAGAACACCACAGAGTAACAAAGATCTGACATCGCCGTCAGTAAACCACAAAGTCTGAGAAACATCTGACATCGCCGTCAGGTATCTGTGAGGGATAAAATAAACTGCATCGGACCTGAAGATAAGAGCATCTGACATCGCCGCCAGAACTTCGCTAAATAAAAGCGAGCATCAAGAGTCATACGAAGTTATAATCATCCGATGATAATGATCACAAGGAAACTCCAATGGGGAAATAGCATAAGCCGGGGTTTAGATACCACCCGGGAAAAGATATAACCCAATCGCGAGATACACCTGAAACAGAGAGATAACCACCTAGCTTATGTTTCACATGCATATGTTTGAAAATGGCGTAATGCTCCATACGAAATGGAAATGCTACGCATTTAGATAGATGCCATGCATGCATGCAAATGCAACGAAACTGGATCAACAAAATAAATGCTAGAGATACAGAAACCACCCTTCTGGGGAAACAACCTACTCCTGCCAATGACAATTGGACTTATGCCGAGAAACAAGCCCTTGCTGGCCCCCTGCAAAGAAAATGCCGAAGTAACAACATTCCTCTATCCTGCTGGAAAAGGGAACAAATCTGCTGGGGAAACCACCCTCTTCCCACTTGCTGGGGATTGTTCCGCTGGGGAATGAACCTACCCAGGCTATAGATTACTCAGTGGGAAGAAAATCCAATCACAACTCACCAGGGAGTGCGTACAAACATGCACCTTGCGGGGATTGGATATGCACCAACTGCCGAGGCAAAGCGTACACGCTACCTGCTCGCTTAAACTGCATACAAACTCCGTTGGGGATAGAGATGCAAACTTCACTTACTGGGGAAATAGACTCTGGCTGGGGATAGAACGGATTTCATCCACACCTCTTTGCCCCAAGGGTAACGACCCTGCAAAACTGAACAAACATACAAGATATCCTACACAAACGTAACTATCTCAGTCATCATTCGTGACGTTGTTCAATTAATTCAAAGTTTTAACAATTATTTTCCAAGGCCTGCAAGTTTATGTATGTGCAAGTTTATCAAAACATTGGCCGTTTTTCACAAACAAAACAGTAAAAGTTAAAACAAAACAAACAAGATACTGAATAGAATATGTTTATTGATAGATGGCCTGTAAATAGGAAAAGTTTTACAACAGATGCAACCCCTGAAAAGAGGAAGTTGTGCAAAAACAATACAGATATGCACAGAAATATACAAAAGTGTACAAAAATGTCGGCAATGTGGCACAGACAAACACCATGAGCTGATCCCTCTATGACTTGCCTGACCCTAATGCTTTTCCGACGCTTCGTCTTCAGAAGAGATTGATTCGGATAAACGGCCCTCAGGTCCTCCTAATCCACTAAGCAATAAAGTTCCAATGCAGACCGCAATAATTTTTCTTTTCAATCCTTAACTTTTTCCTGAACCGCCCTTTCGGGTTTTTGATTCACCGGGATACCCATTTTTTCCAAAGTCGCCTTTTCAGGTTTTCGACTTTGCGGGTTTACATCTTTTCATTTTTATCCCTAATTTTTTCCCGAACCCATTCTCTTTTTTATGGTTCACCGGGATGCCCCTTTTTTGCCTGGATATTCTTTTCCTTTCCAGCGGGTCTCTTTTAAGAAAAGTATTTTTTAACTGCATCTGCATTCACATGGGATGTAAAATCCTCACCATCCATGGTGGACAACAACAAGGCTCCTCCGAAGAAGACTTTTCGAACGACATATGGACCTTCATAGTTAGGAGTCCATTTGCCCCTGTGATCTGATTGTGGTGGGAGAATCTTTTTCAGCACAAGATCGCCTGTCTGAAAGCTTCGAGGGCGCACCTCCTTGGCGAAAACTTTCTTCATCCGAGTCTGATACCACCGATTGTATGCAATAGACGCTAGCCTCTTCTCATCCATCAAGCTAAGCTGATTCAATCTGTTCCTTATCCATTCTGCCTCATCAAGCTTGACGTCGACCAGAACTCTTAAAGAAGGAATCTCGACCTCCAATGGTATGACAGCTTCCATACCATATACCAGCGAGAAAGGAGTTGCCCCGGTTGATGTTCGTACCGTCGTATAATAACCGTGAAGAGCAAAAGGCAACATCTCGTGCCAATCTTTGTAAGTGACAACCATCTTTTGCACTATCTTCTTAATATTCTTGTTGGCTGCTTCAACAACGCCATTCATCTTCGGCCGATAGGGCGATGAGTTGTGATGCTCTATTTTGAAATTCTGGCACAATTCCTTCATCATCTTATTGTTTAGATTTGAACCATTGTCAATAATGATTCGCTCGGGTATCATGTCCTTCTTTATGAACCGAGCTATGACTTGCTTTGTGACATTGCCGTACGAGGCTGCTTCAACCCATTTGGTGAAGCAATCGATGGCAACCAAGATGAAACGATGACCATTGGATGTGGTTGGCTCAATCTTGCCAATCATATCAATGCCCCACATGGAGAAAGGCCACGGGGATGCCATAACATTCAATGGGCACGGTGGTACATGAATTTTGTCTGCATAAATCTGACATTTATGGCATTTCTTCGCAAATTTGAAACAATCTGACTCCATGGTTAGCCAATAATACCCTGTTCGTAACAATTTCCGAGACATGGCATGCCCGCCGGCATGTGTACCAAAAGTACCCTTGTGGACTTCTTCCATAAGCAACGTTGCTTCTTTTTCATCCACGCATCTCAACAATACCAAATCATGGTTCCTTCTGTAAAGCACACCATCCGGGTTTAGATAAAAGTTACCAGACAACCTCCTCAGCGTCTTCTTATCCTGAGTCGAAGCCCTTGGCGGATATTCCTGCTTCTTGAGGAAGTTATGTATATCGTAAAACCATGGCTTGCCATCAGCAGCCTCTTCAATGGCGAATACGAAAGCGGGCTTGTCCAGGCGAGAAATGGCTATTCTTGGAGCATCATTCCAAAAATTCACTTTATACATCGAGGATAGCGTCGCCAAAGCGTCTGCCATCTGATTCTCTACTCGCGGCACATGGTGAAACTCTACTCTGTCAAAGAAAGGTAACAACCTCCTAGCATAATCTTTATAAGGAATTAGATTCGGTTGACGAGTTTCCAACTCTCCCATGATCTGATTAACCACTAGCGCTGAATCGCCATATACATCCAAATTCTTGATTCTCAAATCAATAGCCTCTTCCAGACCCATGATGCACGCTTCGTACTCGGCTTCATTATTAGTGCAAGGGAACGTCAACCTGGCAGTGAACGGGATATGAGTACCATGAGGAGTTGTAATAATTTCCCCGATCCCACTACCATAGGAGTTGACAGCGCCGTCGAATATCATCTGCCATTGAGAACCTTTCTCTGGACCTTCGTCCGACAACAGATCTTCACAGTCTTTCGCTTTGAGGAACATGATATCTTCGTCAGGAAATTCAAACTTCATTGGTTGATAATCTTCGATTGGCTGTTCAGCAAGGTACTCTGATAGAACACTTCCCTTGATGGCCTTCTGGGAGACATATTGTATATCGTACTCTGTCAGTACCATCTGCCACCTGGCAATTCTTCTTGAGAGCGCTTGCTTCTCAAAGACATACTTGATCAGATCCATCTTCGAAATCAGCATGGTTGTATGATTAAGCATATATTGTCTCATAAGCTTGGCAGCCCAAGTGAGTGCGCAACACATTTTCTCGAGCATTGAGTAACGGGACTCACAATCTGTGAACTTTTTACTCAGGTAATAGATCGCATGCTCTTTCCTTCCAGTCTCGTCGTGTTGACCGAGAACACAACCCATACTGTTCTCAAGAACCGTTAAGTACATGATTAAAGGCCTTCTAGCTACTGGGGGTATCAATATCGGAGGCTCCTGCAAGTATTCTTTTATCTTATCAAATGCTTTTTAACAATTTTCATTCAGACGACCGCCTGATCTTTCTTTAACAATTTAAACATTGGTTCACACGTGGCCGTGAGTTGAGATATGAACCGAGCAATGTAGTTCAATCTCCCCAAGAAACCATGAACCTCCTTTTCTGTTTTTGGCGCTGGCATATCTTGTATAGCTTTTATTTTTGCAGGATCGACCTCGATTCCTTTTTCACTGACAATGAACCCCAATAACTTTCCGGACCGAACTCCAAAAGTGAACTTATTTGGATTCAACCTCAATCTGAACTTCCTGAGCCTCTCAAACAGCTTCAACAAGTTGACCAAATGCTCTTCCTCTGTTTGCGACTTTACTATCATGTCATCAACATAGACCTCAGTCTCATGATGAATCATATCATGAAACAAAGTGACCATAGCCCGCTGGTAGGTTGCCCCTGCGTTTTTCAAGCCAAAAGGCATTACCTTGTAACAGAACGTCCCCCACGGCGTAATGCACGTCGTCTTCTCCATATCTTCTGGTGCCATCTTTATCTGATTATAACCGTAAAAACCATCCATGAAGGAAAATACGGAGTGTTGAACAGTATTGTCAACCAATACGTCAATGTGAGGGAGCGGGAAGTCATCCTTTGGGCTCGCCTTATTCAAATCCCTGTAATCTACGCACATCCGTACCTTACCGTCCTTCTTAGGTACAGGTACGATGTTGGCGACCCACGGAGGGTAAGTTGTTACGACTAAAAATCCAGCGTCCAACTGTTTCTGGACTTCTTCTTTGATTTTTACAGCCATATCTGGTCTTGTCCTTCTAAGCTTTTGCTTGACCGGCGGACATTCTTCGCGCAACGGCAAGCGATGGACCACTATATCAGTGTCAAGCTCGGGCATATCTTTGTATGACCAAGCAAAGATGTCACTATACTCTCGAAGCATCTCGATTAGTCTTTGCTTGATGTCACTCTGCAGTGCAGCCCCTATCCAAACATTTTTGACAACTTCCTCAGAACCCAGATTGATAACCTCAATTTCCTCCTGATGAGGCAGAATGATCTTCTCTCCTTGTTTCAAGAGTCTAACTAGCTCTTCAGGCAAGTCTTCATCTTCATCAATCTCTTCTTTAGCTTGATATATCGGTTGATCGAAGTCGAAGCGAGTCATAGGAGGTTCTGAATCGGTGTCATCTGCAATAGGAATCCTGCAATAAAAATGGTTAAATGTTTCAAACGATTTGCAAACGAGTACAAACCACATTGCCATTTTATTGTGAAAAATAAAAATAAGAAAGACAAAGATCACAAAATTTGAATGAGAAAATGCCCTTTGATTAATTGATAAAGTAATGTTCAAACATAAATAATAAGGCCCTGAAACAAAATACCGCTATGCTCCGGGTAGAACATAAGGTAGTACAATAATCAGAAAAAACAAAGCATTGTTATTTTGTTGTCACTTGAACGAATTCTTCAATAGACCAGTTGCACAGGCTCTGTTTTGAAGCGCAGGGCTTGATCCAAGCATCCATATCACAATCACTATCTCCCTCTTTGTCTGACATAACATTGATTCTTTCGAAGATAACTCCCCCCCTTAGTGAACTGCACCGGTCTTTTATAGCGCGACGCGCTCTGCGAGGCTGAAGGAGAAGAAAATGACGGTCGGTACCCTAAACCAAACTTGTCTTGCTTGTGGGGAATCTCTAATACCTGGCCCCATCCTTGCACTGCCCCAGTCTATACCACTGCTTAGGCCTCTCTAAAGGAAGACATGGCCACTTAAACAATACAAGATAATTGGTTGCTTTGATCTTCAATCGCTTCCGCTCATGAGGACCTTCAGTTTCCCAACACCTTGATCGCTCCAATCTTTCTTGTTAAATTTCTTTTTGTCCAAAAGTTTTTTTTTATTCACGATCCGTCTAATATATCAAAAATTCAAATTACAATGCGAGATGTCCAAACCGCCCTTCGAGATAGCACAGTCAGCATAAAACACAAAATATAAACATTTTAGCTTCAGTAGCCCTGACACGGGCCGTGTCATGGGACACGGGCACCCGTGTCAGGCTGCTGACTCGTGGATTAATTTCTTCATCATCAGGGGCCCTGACACGGGCACCCATGTCAGGCTGCTGGTTCTTGGGCTGGCTCTTCAACTTCGTGACATTCTGAGCCCTTCCTGACACAGGTCGTGTCATGGGACACGGGCGGCCGTGTCAGGCTCCTGGTCCACCTCAAAATTCTTCCGAATCTTTGCCATTTTCCCCGGTTTTTGCTCTGCTTCTCCTTTATTGTTTACCTGAACCTAGAGACAGTGAAAATACCAAATCGACGCGTAAAATGTAATACAAACACATAAAATTCGACAAGATAAAACAAATGATTAACAGAAACAAATGTTAAAATAACGTGTAAAAACCACCAATCAGTTATCATGCAAAGGATTGAACACCTAATCTCTATCCTACTCCCATCTTAAACAGAGGGACTAGGAATTCTAAGGGATCATGGGAAAAGACCAAGTAAACACTTGATGAAACAATCACAGATGAAATGAAGAAAGAGAAGAAGTTGACTTAAACAAATCAAGGCAATGCAAATATGGTATGCAAAGATGCAAAGATGCAATAAAAACTCAATAACATGAGACTCAAACACAAATAAGTTGACTTGAACAAGTCAAGAAAAGAGGTGAGATGAAATGGGAGAAATGAAACTCCTACAACCAACAAACATCAATCACTTAAACAAATGTTAATCATAAAGCAAAGGCAAAGAGCCATGATCAAAGGAATGATGGGAGAAAGAAGATTGGGCAGCAACCATATATGGGGTTATCTCAACCAAACATCTCAGATTGATCATGCAAAGAAACAAGCAAACAAGTGCAATAGAGTGGCCCCTTATCCAAGACAAACTCAAAGTGTAAGAATGGACACCAAATCATCTTGAATAGGGACCAAACACAATGGGGGAAGAAGTGAATCAATAAGATGAAAGCCTCAATTCAATATTGGAAACAAAACACAATCAAAACCCAAGTCATGGCAAGTGAAAGAATCAATGTCCTATCACAAATTCAACACTTAAAACCAAGTGGAAATGCTTGACTTCCAAGTAACTTACAAAACAAGTTACACAAGTGTATGACCTAAATCCAATGAAACAGCACCTTAATCATGTTATAAGCAAGTATCAAAATCATAAGCTTCATATGGGATCCATAGAAGTCATTTCCCAAAGGAACTAGGTCAAACTAGTTTGTATGGATACCCTCAAAGATGACCTGACTTGCAAGCTTCACCAAAAGTAGAAGGGATGTCCAATAAATTTCAAATAAAAAACACAACATAGCCAAGTCAAGTGACAAACAGAATCAAAAGTTTCATGGATAAATTCCACTCAAGGAATCACCAAATAATTCAATCATTAATGGTGCTCCACCTTATCGAGCATAAATTGAGGGACAACAAAAGTCAACTCAAAGTCAAATGAAAAAAGATTAATAGGGGATAAGGATTTGAAGTCCAAATGATCAAGACTATGTAAGGTAAACACCATAAAAGTCATCTAATTGCAAATTTAAAATAAAATAGCAAAATAAAATAAAAACAGAAACAAAAATTATAGAAAATTAAGTAACACATCAAAGTGTAAGAAAATAATTTTTGGGAATTTTTGGACAATTGAAAGTATTTTTAAAATTATAAAATGAAAACAGAAATAAAAATAAAACAAATCAAAACACAATGCCAAAAGGGGTTTGATCATCAATTATCATATGAACTGGAACCTTCACAAATCTCGCCTGGGCCAAAAATTAGGAGGTGTGAATAGCAAGCGTGTAAGGCCCAAGAACCAAGTTCAGACCTGGCTAAATGAAACACATCATTTCATTTATCCAGTCACGGTCCACGCTCCAGCCAAGCGAAGTCAAACCAATGGGAAATGAACAAATCAGATGGTTAAAAGGTCAAGGGAAAGTGAGTCAGCAATAACCAGAAAAAAGACCAGATGCTGGAGCTAGGGCTCCGGCCACCTCGCCGGAGACCAGGTCTGAAACCACCATAAAAGAGCAAACATCTTATACCAAACGAAAGCTGAGACTTCAAGGAAACCAAATCAAACCTCCAAAACTTAGAAAGGTCCATAAATAAAGAGAAACTAAGGCATGAAAAATGAGATGTACACAATGAAACTTCATCAAACAGCCACTAAAACAACTCAAACATGGCCTACTTCACATAGGACTTCAGATGCATACCACCACGAGCCTATTGCATGCCTAGAATGAAAGATTTGAGTGAAGAAAGCTTATCAGATGGAGCTACTCTGTTGGCTCTTGAAAATGAGTTCAAGCTTCTGTTTGACACTTCCAATCTCTTCCTTGAGCACTAGTGAAGATAATAGGCACCAAGACTTGAATGAAAATCCCAAGAGGAACCATATTCGAAGATGGAAAAATTTTAAGAAATTTGAAGTGATTCTCTCTTCTTCTCCCACAGCCAGCTCTCTCTCTACATCTAGGGCAAAATTCTAGATTTTATATGGTGGGTTTGTAGTAACCATGCAGGCCCATGTTGCCTCATTGGTGTGATTTCAAAATTTTGCCAAAATATTCCATTTCTCACCACACACGGGTTCCATATCATACAACTTATTTTGGGTCAGCAAAATGGGATTCACATGGTGTAGAAATGAAAGGGATTAATTTTGGTCTTGTAACAATTCCATACACCAAGTTTCAAACCATGACTTCTTAGGTAAGAAATTTGAAAAAAGTGGCATGTAAATGGTATTCTTGTTGGTCCAATTATGGAAAAGAATAGTAAGACCAAAAGATGATGAGATCATGGTGTGAAAAAATGCAAAACCAAGTCATTTGGTGCCTTGTAATGAGAAATGATCATTCTAGGTCTAAAAGTCAGGTTTCCACCTTCATATGGCTCAAATGACTACGTAAACCAACAATCTTTATGAATTTTGAGCTCATTGTGGAGTTAAAGCAATTAGTTACAAGTTTCATGTTGGTTGGAATTGCATTTGAGGTCTATAAGTTCATGAAAATGGTCATTGAAAAAGATGACCTATGATGAACTTTCCTAAAATACCCTTGCCCTGTGAGGTCCATAACTTGAGATGTACACATGATAAAAAGTACTTCTAGGACTTTTTGAAAATTTAAGATCATAAGGAACAACTTTCATGTTCACTTGAAGTTTAGGAGAAACTTGATTCTAGGCCAAAAATGCCTTGGAAGTAAGTTGACTTTAGGTTGACCAGGATTCTCTTCATCTGAGGACACCAACTTGTTGACATCATAACTTGAGATGTACAAATTCAATGGATGAGTTCTTATACTCAAGAAATCTTGAAAGATTCTCTACAAGTTTCATGTTTTCATGAAAATGAGATTGAGCTTGCATCATAGGGAAAAATGTCCTTGAAGTTAGGCACTAAAGAAGGGGATTTTACACTGAAATCATCTGAAACCCTAATTTAGAAACTTCTTGAACTCTTGACTTCTCTTGATTTGATCTTATCATGACATCCTAGATGCTTTAAGATGACTTCCCATGGCCTCAATTACTTAGAACCAATTTGTGAACCTTCTTAAGTTCACAGTTGACTTTGGGTTGACCAGATGAAACCCTAGCTCCACATCATTTGACTGAGGCTCTTGCCGATGAATTGTATGAACACACAAACTTCACAAAGACCTTTCAAGACACATAATGAGCTTTTGAACCAAGTTTAACCAAGAACAAGACCTCATGAATCCTTGATAACCCTCTGATGATCCTCGGGATAGGAGGTGATGCATATACACAAATCTCTCCCATCAAGGAGCTTTGAAACTTTCATGGTGATGATAAACACCTGATGACTTGCACCAATGCCCTTGCTTAAGCTTGAAACCAAGAAGACTCTCCTCTTGAATGGCACAACACACCTCTTGATCCCCTGCTAAGAACAAAGCTATGCAAATGCAAATGCTAAAATGAAATGAAACATAAGCCAAGTACAAGAAAAAGGTTGGTCAAATTTTGGGGTACAACAGCTAGGACTATGATTACCCTGTTGTGCACTGGAATACTAGTGAAACTATTTTCAATACTTGATTTCAAATTAGTTTGCCTATGGACGTAGTAAACTGATTATGATTTCATAGGTTTTCTCACTAAGGCCTTAGGAGTAAACACTAATAGCAGTCAAGAACTTGATTAAAAAATGTGTTTATGTTATGAAATAAGGGTTGATATTCTTGCAAGGCAATTCATACATTGTCCCTAGCATGCTCTCATATCTTGTTGATATTCTTCACAATGGGATTGAGGCTTACCAAAACTCGTCACCATCATCATAGGTAATGCTTCACTAATCCCCCATAATAGAAATTAGCTACTCGCACCCAATCCATCACCTTAAGATCGAGGCTCACCAAAAAGAACTAAGTTCTGACAACATGAATTCATGGACTCTTAACATGCAACAACAACAAATACACATTGGCCCCTCTTATGACCGTGTATGCCACGAACAACATAATCACCATCAAAATTGCATGCATATATTTGAATATACAACATCATTAATAACATAATACATCTCAATATAATAATTGCACTCGAACCATCACCATAGGAAACGAGGCTACAACATAATTTAGAACATAAAGTTCCAATAACATGGGTGCATGATTTACAACATGCAGAACAACATCATCAAGAATCAACACCATAACATCAACGTTAAGCTTCATCATCATAACAAGCCATCATAGTACAACATTATCACAACAATGCAATAACTAATTAATAGGACATATAAACAATAAACTTCCCAAAAATATTAGGCATAGAAATAATATTAAAAAAAATTCACCTATTTCTATCATGTTATAGCTCTGTGCATTAGCTCCCCAACGCTTCAAACGACACTCGATTTGGACTTACGGATCAAAAGTTACATCCATTCTGCTATCACTTGCTACATGTTTGATACTGCTCGCTCATCGAACTTTTGCTACTGCTCGCTAACTTTTGCCTAGCGAACTCATCACAGAAGGTAAATCAGGGAATTTTGCTACAGATCGCTTAGAGAACTCTCTCATGACACTAAACCATAAAAGTACAATTTTTCGCAGTTGGAGGCCTTCCAGACCTCCAAATTCGATTCCGTAAAAAGTCGCAGTCTTAGAATTTGAAATACTACAATTTTGAAACAATTATAAAAGCCTACAACACCTATTTAAAGGTCCTAACATCATACATACATCATGCAACCATTAATTCATATATTCAACACATGATTCATAAACACATGGTCCAACAAATAAGATACGGTAGAATCATTATCATGAACAACACAACACCATAATCATGCAACATCAAGATCAATGAGTTTAATCAACTGCATCAATAATAATTATAATCAACAATAATCAATAACAATTAAAACCCTACATCTACCTTTCCCTCATATCCTTCATGATTGACATCCATTACCCACCATTACCATAGAGTTCTTCTAGAAATTGCTTTCTTCAAAGTCTACGGATGGATGCTCGCTTGCTTTATCCTTGATCTAGCTTCTCTTCTCTTTTCTCTTAACTTTTCACATGCCAATAGAATGATCCCGCTTCTCTCTATTTTCCCTTTTTATCTAGTAACACTAGACCCTTTCTATGCTTTCCCTCATATGCCCTCACTTATTCTCCTGTAATTACCTCATTACCCCTTAAATCTCTACACTTATAATTATATTATTTTCCTTATTATTTATTAATAAACCACATAAGTTATAATTTAATTATTTTAAATAACTTAAGAATTTATATTCCCACCAAAAACCCAAACGTTGTAACAAACCATAAATATTTTATGAATAAACACAATAAATCACTAATATTCATAAATAAACACATAAGCATCATAATTCCAAATTTGGGGTGTTACACATCTCCCCCACATAGAGAATTTTCGTCCCTGAAAATTATCTGACGAAAACAGAGTCGGGTACGACTCTATCATTTGATCCTCACGCTCCCAAGTCATACTCCCACCAGATGGTCCTCCCCACACTACCTTCACCAAAGCAATCTTTTTACCCCATAACTACTTCACCTCTCGACCCTCTATCCGTATGGGTGATGCCTCATGTAGCGGGAAAATTTGTGAATGTAAGCTATTGATTAACTTAACTCATAAAGCAAGAGTCGCCACCGCATTTTTATTTTATCTAAGAGGAAAGGAAAAAAAGAGCGAACAAAACCTAAACAAGTTCTAAAACAAGAAAAAATGAACAGAGACTGGGTAAGGGGGTTGGTTGCGCTAAGGAAAGGTGATAGCATCCAAAACGTATATAGTACTCTACAGGGGCCCTTTGAAATATTTGCGCTTTTTGGTTTGAAAAGGTTTGTTTGAAAAGAGATTGGGGAGGTGAAAAAATAAATATTTTTTAAGATTTTTATGTACGGAGAGACTTCTTGAGCCTCATGCCTTTGTACCCACAAAGTGCAATATAGGATCAAAACCTTGTAGTTCAGGGTACAAATAACAAAGTTGGTTTGTTTTGGTTAATTTTAAATGAAAGGGAAAGTCGTCATTTTAAGGAGAAAACTATGACTAGTCTCCCACAAGTATAAGACAACATTTACATCATCTTAAGATGGAGGACTTTGCTTGGATTAAAATCAACAAGTCTATCACTTAACATCTAAGTGGAAAATTTCAACATCTTAAATACTATGGAGAATATGAGAATTACATCTCAACTATGAAAAAGACTCATGTCTAAACTTTTGAAAAGTTTTAAAAGAAAAAGTGCACAAAGGCACAAAAAGTTTGAATGAGTTTTTGTGTTTTTTAAGTTTTTTTGGAATTGCCAAAGTATGATTAACATTGATTGACATTTATTAAAGAAAGAGAAGTTTGAAAATAACTTGACAAAAATCAAGGTTTTTTGTGAAAGCGGTCTAATTTTAAAAATTGAAGAAGGGGAGGAGAAGAAGTGACTATCCTAAAACATAAAATAAAAGCTAGAGATGGGAAGATCTAACTACAAAAGGAGCAAACCCTTGACACGAAGTCACCATAAGCAATCCTTTTCCTTTTGGATTGAAACCACAAGCGTAATAACCAAATGAATTAAAGATTTAGAGGAAATCTCAAGTTAAGCCATAACAAAGTTAAAGCAAGGTCCTCTCAAGGGTAGAAAGGCCAATTAGGAGAGTCTTGTATCAGATGATTTTCACAAAGTCAAAGTATCAACACCTGTACACAGAAAATTTCCAACCAAATTGACAAATGCAACACAAAAGTCCAAGGTCTCAAATCTCCAAGAGCATAGGGAAAAGATCCTAGAGCTAAGTCTGAAGTCCAAAGTCCAAAGTTCAAGGTTCAAGCATAAGATCATAATAGTCCGAATTTAAGAGATAAGTCTTTTAGTGTTTAAGTATTTATTAATGTCTTAAGAGAAGTATGGTCCAAGTGGACAAAGAGAAAAAAAAGAGCAAAAGCACAAATAAAAGGTCCAAATGGACAAAGAGAAAATAAGATGATAATAATATGAAATGCTAAATGTAAAAGCATAAAAATAAATGATAAGAAAGTAAAGAGCAAAAAATTAAAAGGCAAAAATTAAAGTTAATGCAATTATAGTTAGTAAGTTAATGGTAATGATGGAGAACAATTGGTTGTTTTTTGGAGAATACTCAACTAATCAACCATAAGCATGAGAATATGAATCCATAAACCATTAAGGGAAGGGCTCCAACTCAGATAAAATCGACGAGTACGCCAACTAACTCCCTTAACGACAAGGAAACATTCTATCTCCACTAGTGTAGAAAGAGGACTTTACACCTATTTTTTATATATTTTACGCCCGTTATTAGAGGGTGTAAATTCAAAGGGTGAGAAATGTATGACGAGTTTACACCCGTTCTAAAACGGGTGTAAATAGATGATATATTACACCCTTTTTAAAATAAAACAAATGTAAATAAATGATATATTATATCCTTTTTTAAAAAAGAAAATGAGTGTAAATAGAGGGCATATTACACCTTTTTTATAAAGAAAACAGTAGTAAATTATTACATATATACATTTAAGTCAAACGAGTTTACAATATATTTAATAAAAATCGGGTGTAAAATGAATAGTGCTTACTATGAATGTCAACAAAGTTACACACTATTTTCTTTAAATAGGGTGTAAAGATATGGTATATTAAATCCTATTTCACTTATAATTGGTGTAAAATATTTGATAATTATATTATATTAAATTTCATTTACACCCTATTTCATTCAACCAAATAGACATTCAGTAAATAAATACCTTATAACGCGTGTAAAAGAACTCAATTTATTTTTTAATGTTTTTTAAAATTATTAAACCAAATATCTTTATATAACATTCATTCAGTAAACAAAAAGTACAATCAAAACAAATATATTATAACATCATCATATTAATATATAAGTCTTACATTAAAATCATATTTTTTCATGTAACAACAACAAAATATTCAATCACTTTCTTCATATATAATTTTTCTTCCTTCACTTTTGTTTTGACAATATTTCTTTGTTTTCTTGGTGCTTATGCTCTTCAATCATTTGTATTTGGTCTAGTTGTAAATTTTTCTCTTCAACCTTTTGCAAAAAACATTGAGCCCAAAATTGTCGAATGTGGCCAATTGTCTCTTTTTCATACAATGGGGTGTTTGTGAATATCTATGATCAAGATTATTTATTACTCATAATTTTCATTTAAACTATCTAGACCCAATAAATAAAATTGAAGTAAGAAATCACATAGGGAGCAAATACATAATGTAGGGCTCCAAAAATAGCACCACCTAGAAGATAACCTACAACCAATTCCCTACCTTCACTTCCTCTATTACCAATGCACAAAGGAAACAGTTAATGAAAGTAACAATCTATGTAATCTTCTAAACTATGCAATCAATAAGATCAAGGTACACACAGATTCAATGGTTCAACCCGTGCTCCAATCTAAGCATTCAAAAGATGATTAACACAAAACAATCATAATAAAAATCATGAAATTAGTCAACAATAAATCTACCTGCTCAGTGGAGGACAATGAGGTCTGTTCAAATGCAATGGGCCTAGAGTGTGGAAAAATGCAGAGAATAGATTCTGATATTGTCTCATAGTTTAGACTTAAGCCTTAGTCTTCCCCAAAAGCAAGCTTATGGAGTGAGAGTTAGCCCCACTTATTACTACTTTTCATACCATATCACTATTAAAAGTCAGACTCTAAACACACATCTCTTACGCCCAACACAAAGAATTGAAAGCTACAGTGAAGGCAGCCTAAACATGTTGTAGTTGAGGGACAAACCATATTAAAGACAACTTTCTAGCAGCTTCAATGCTAAAGATAACTAAAACCGCACTTCTTCATAGATCAAGCTAAAGTAGTAACAATTAAATTTTTACAAGTGCGAGTTCAGTTTCAATTCGGTTTCATAGAAGAAAAACTTACCATCAATCTTACAGTTTTTTCATTGACCATTGACCCATCTTTATGAGTGCGAGTTTTGACGTAAATCTCTTGACTCTCGGGTAACACTCATTTGCTATCTTTCATCTAAAACCAAATACAAGTTATATGTTAATTTTTTTCAAATACAAATCACCTTTCAGTAACTCTAACAATGGACATGTTAATTATACAAAACTCATGAACTACTATTCTTAAACTTAGTACATATCACCTTTCAGTAACTCTAACAATGGACATGAAATGCAAGAGAGGTGATTGTTTGCAAACAAGGATATAATTTGTGAACATAATTTAAAATGGTGAAGGAATGACGAGTGGGCGGTTAAACTCTTTTACCAAAGAGGATAACACATTTACAATTATCTTAGGCCAGCAAAACTATAAGTGAATATATTTACATTTACATCATTAGACGAACTATAATTTGTGATACATAAATTGAGTTCTAACATGGTTTTGAATCAAGTTAAATGCCCCCACAAATACTAAGGTCCAAGTGGCAAACAATTCATCCCTTAACATTTATTAAATTAAATTAAATATAATAAATGACTTAAAAGTAGACAATCATTTGCAACTTAGAATTTCCATAATAATAAATAAATACAATAGCAGAATATTGACTTAAAGGAAAAAATGCTAGATCAATTGGCCAACGAGGTTCTAATATTATATTGGTTTAACACTTTACAAAAAGTATAAGCTGTTAAAGAGCTTATGTCATGTGTTTTATGTAACACCCCATTCTAACCCAACAGATAAATAACAAAACAACAATCAGAGTGCACAAAAACAGATATCATGACGGTCGTAAGGAACTGTCACGACCATGGTGGTCATGACGACCGTCACGGATGTCATGACCATGACGGTCATGATGAGCGCCATGGAGTGGTGACGACCGTCACACTCACAAATTCTGGGACGCATCAAAGGTGTCACATTTCAACTTAACAGATAACATACACCTGCAATAAAACATTTAATAACATACATAGCACAGATCCGAATGAACAAATAACAACACTTGTTTAACATCTTAATTGTAATACCCCAAATTTTACCCTTATATTTAGTCAGTCATTTCGCATAGCATCTCATATGTACATTTGCTAACCACTAACAAGTTATGGAGGTGTTTTGTTTTGCAGATTTGGTTCCAGGGGTATTTTGGTCATTCCTTGAAAACAGGCCGTTGTTAAGTTCTGAGGCATTTATTTGCCACTTGGGTCAAGGTGCCGGTATGTTTTGTCAGAAATATGATTGGACTCGGGGCCGTGCTTTGTTTGATTTTGAAACATTTCTAAACAGTTTTGTTTCCTCTTAATAAGATGAAGATGGGTTGAAAAGGAAATGGATACTGTTAAGGTTATTTTGAGAAGTGATGTGATCAACGAGATTTTAATTTGAATTTGTTTGGATATAATCATATGGCGGGATATCATTTATAAAAGGCAAAGGAGAAGTAAGTTTTAAATATTGTTTGAACTTTGTGTTCATAAGTACTTATAAGTTACAACTCAAGAGGGGATTTAAATGGTTCTGAATTATTATTCATGGATACTTTGAATTTACAATTGAGAAAGTAAATATGAATATTTGTTGAATTTCATTTCATAAATATTTACAGTTTACAAATGGATAAGTGAATTTGAACTTGGTTTACAAGAAGATTCATTTACAATAAGTATCTATCCCAAATCCTAAAAATTCCTAAGTGTCTTCATGATGTCTTTAAGCTTCTCCGCAGAATCTCCAATTCACCTGCACATCAAAACAGAACAAACAGTATAGAAAAAAATGTTAGAATTTGTTTTCGACACTCTCAGAACAGTGTCATCATCGAGTGCCGGGAGTGGCACAACCGAAGCTGCGTCCTACCCCCGTTACCGATCCGCGCCGTTGGCGTCAGATCAGGTAACACCTGTTCTTATCGTTACGGGACATCCGAGAGATAGAAGTAATAAAAGAAGCGGGACTGATTCGTTTTGCCGCGATTGGATTTCCAAACTGATACGAGAATAAGGCAACATAGGCAAGTTTGGACTCAGACCCGGATGCCGGCAGGTCTGAGTCATTTTTTTTTCACACCTGAAAAGCCACAAGCATCATTAGTACAACAGAACTCAAAGCATAAACAAGCTGCATAAACAAAACTAGGCAAGAAGGAGCTCGCGCCAGTACAAGTTTGAAGAGGCACCAAAGAAACAAATCTGTTACAAAGGTTCAGAATGAAGGCCAATGTTCAAAACAGAATGAAGGCCAATGTTCAAAACAGAATGAAGGCCAATGTTCAAAACAGAATGAAAATCAAGTTCAAACAGAACAGAAAAATGAGACATAAAACAAGCTGCGTCAAAATTACATAGAACAAAGTATCAAAAAGGTTCAGCAGCATCAGTTAAAGGCAAGTCCCCATTCGAACCAGTTTCAATGGCAAGCAACACATAAGTGAGCGACTACACCAAATCACAGCACAAAATCATAGCGAAACTATACCAGAAAAGGAACAAAGATGAGTTCAAGAAATCGCAGCGATGTATCAGTTTAGGTTGGGTCCCGAATGTGCAAAGCACATCAGAGACAGAACACCAGGCATAGAGGGCTCAGATGAACATCATAGCCCAAATCATTATCACCAATTCAATCAGAGCAACCTGCCAAAACTGCATAGAAGAGCTGAAGTTCACGTCAGTTCAGAATGCAAGCAGTACTAAATCATGGCACGGATTGTACCAGCAAGGACAAGCAAGCATAAACATCTCAGTTCATGAGATAAACAAGTGCAAAAAGCCAGAAATCGCAACAAATGATAAACCACAAGCGAAGATCATCAGAGGCAATCGCAGCGTCATCAAAAGAGTATCAGTTGTCACGGCTCAGATGAACATCATCGCCGTATACCTTTCCCGGCGGCAAAGGCCAATACAATATCAGCCCTCTCTGAAAGAAGAAGAGGAAAAGAATCTTATCTGCATCAAAAAAACGAATCAATCAAACAAATCAGTCAAAAACGAATCAGTTCGAAATCAATCAGATAAAATCCAAGCGAATCCACGTCCGAAATAGGGTCAATCAAGAAACCCCAAAAATGGAAAGCTTTAAATCGAATCAGAAAAATCATATCAGCGGGAAACCCCAATCAGGTTCTAAGAGAAGAAACAAGGTCCAAATCGTATCCCATTGGAACTCAATCTGAAAAAATCAAAACAAATCAAAACGAATCAGTACAGATCAGTCAAACAAATTAATCTCAGATATCAAACAGATCCAATAAAATCAGAATCGTATCAAAAATCCCAATCCAATCCTGAAAGAAGAAACAAGATTCGATCAGTACCAAGCAAATCCAATCAGCATTGAAAAAAAAGTTCAAACACAAGGACCTACGTTCCAAAAATCCCAAATCGAATCATCAAAATCAAATCTCAGCCAAAAATAGCACAAATCCACACGGATTAAAGGCCCAAAAGCAAGTTATAAAAAGGAAAATACCACCTGTGAAAAGGGGAGGATAACGGGTAGCCGCGAGAGATCACGAAACCACCGTCGCAAACCCTAACGAACCAATCGCGTCGCAAACCTTAAACGGCGTGGCCGAGACTCAGAGGGACCGGCACCCTCATCATCGTCTCCGACGAACAAACATCATAAAACCACGAGCGAAGCGCCAACGAAGGAAGATCGCCTTCGCCGTTTAAACGGCGGGCAACCCACTCCAAGCCTCAGATCACCTCATCATTGGCCGTTCCGTTAGAAAGGTGAGCTGTGAGACGTTTTCCTCACAACATGCATGTTTATTTCAGGTTATGGAGAAGAATGAAGGAGAACGAAATAGCGAAAGAGAAAGACGGAGGCGAATACGAGTGGCCACGAGAGGGAGATGGAGAAGAAAAGGTGAAACGGCGCCGCGAATTTTCTCTGGGATAAAACCCTAGAAGCATTTCGTTTATGACTAACAACTGGGTTGGGTCCGGGGTGATGACCGGCCCAACCCCTTATGTTTTATTTTTTTTATTTTGTTTTTTTAAATTATTTTTTTTATTTGTTTTTAAATTGTTTTATATTTGTAAATATTATAAATAAACAAAAATCTTTTTATAATAAAATTAAAAAACCTCTTTTTAAAATAAAAATTAAAACTTTTTTTTTAATATAATATAAAACTTTTGTAAATATAAAACTAAAAAAAAAAACTCTTTTTTAAATGAAAATAAGAAAAAACTTTTTTTAAAAAAACACATTTTAAAATTAAATCTTTTTGCAAGTTAATATTAAATAAAACAATAATAAATCTCCAATTTGCATCTTTTTTTTTTCTTCATTGGCTCGTAACGCATTTGATTGCCGCTTAACTCTGCCCACTAACATCGTTTGTTCATTTTGCAGCTCATTACGTTTACTATTATTTATGTCATCTTATTTTCTCACTCAAAGTTCATTATCATATTGTAACTGCTTCTCATATGTAACCCCGCGAATCTAATAATCGCGCTTTAAGTTTCTGCCTTTAAATTTCTGTTTGCATGGCTTTAACTTCTGTCTTATTTCCTGTTTGCATAACTCAATCTCTCACACCTTCATCAATATTCCAGTCACACTACGCACTGCCGAAGGAATTAGGTCTAGCGTTTGACCGCCGTGTCAATAGTCCTCAACTTCAAACCTTTTCACCTCACAAACCCTAATTTTCACAAATGCCTCGCCGCAGACAAAATTACAATTTCACCCCTAGCATTAGGTCAAAGAGCCGCCGCGCTCATTTTAGGGTTTCCCGCCGTGGAATCCCTAATTTAACCCTAATTACAACTTAACAATTCAACGTAGAGATTTGGAGTTTCTACACTCCGCGTAAGCGCGTCCTTAAGATGCGTTTATTCCCCTTGAGACCTTGACCACAGTCAAGAAGTCTTTAACCTCCCTTTTGAGGGGAACTACGATTACTCTGATTCCACTCCCGTAAGGATACGTAGGCACAAGATGCGATGTCTTGCCGAGTAAACTTAGAATTAACCCCTTAGGTCTCTTTTCTCACTTTTAATCCTTTGTACATATACCTTAAGCAAATGAATAAAGCAAATAGTAAACATTTGAACAAAAGGTTCCTGTAGAGTACTACAGAAGTTTAGGGTGCTAATACCTTCCCTAAATTTAACCAACCCCCGAACCCTAGATCTTTCCCCGCATTGTGTTTACGATGCAAAATAGGTTTTCCCTTTTTGACCTTTTCCTTCGGATAAATCAAAGAGCGGTTGTGAATTGAATTGCGATTCAAACTCATTAATAGTTTGTGATCCTATTTCCACCGCAACAGAAAAATGGCGACTTCACTGGGGAATTGTCTTAGTTTTTGAGGGTTATCCCTAACTTGTTCATATTTATTACTATCTGTGTTATTATTCATTTACATGTATATATTTGTGCTTTGATGGTGGGACTGTTCCTTGTGCTGTGAGATAAGTCCTACGCCCGGACTAGTGACATTATTATAGGATGGGGATATATTCGATGAGGCTTATAGGGAGTGAATCCCGACCAAGCTGATTCGAGAATCACCGCTCAGTTGAGACCTTTTCGAAAATGGTTCGGTTGAACGAGTAATCGCGAAAACTTTTTCCATGGTCGATTGGAGTCTGTGATATTGAGGACCGTAGTACCTTAACACCACCTTGGCCTTATTTAGGACGTAGTGCGGGAGCTATGTGGGAGTAATCCTACAACGGCTGCTACGCGATACTACACTCAAAAGAGGTTCTCTTGAGAATATTATTAACTCCCGAGTCAATCGGAAGGTTGATAATATCCGAAAGATGGGCTGATGACTTTGGGCACTTTGTAGAACCTTGTTCGGCAGGTACAACTAACCTATAGTACACTCCTTTTGGGATGGGTAGACCTTGACTCCGCTCACGTTCCTTTAACCTAGGACTTTGTGTGTTTTCATGCGTTGCATCCATAAAGCATCTCATTGCATTGTATTTCATGGAGTTCAAATATCATTTATGGATATCGCGGGATGCCATAAATAAAAAAGGTAAAATGAAAAAAAACAAGAAAAAGATTTCCTTGGTACCCCACGACATTCGTAAATGTTTGAATTCCATGAAATCTTCATTTGCATCATAGCATCATTTACTTTTTTGCATTGCATGTGTCTTCCGTTTTCTCATGTTCGGTTCTTTCGCCTTCCAGTTTCGTCACCCTGAGTTCTCGGCACCAGTACAACACCAGAGCTCAAACTCGGAAAAGAATGGAGGATCAGGCAAAAGAGATTGATCGCCTTAGCAATGAACTTGAAGACCTTCGAGGGGGTATGGGGCGTATGATGGAATTGTTACATGTCATGAATGCTAAGATGGATACCCAACCCACTGTTGTTTCCGAGATTACCGGCGTTACTGTGGACCCTCCACTAAGTGTGACCGTAACAAGGGACCCACCTTATGGTCTTGCTCCCGGTTTTGTGCCTCCTCAAGCCACTGTTCCGATTAATCAGCCTGTTCATCAAGTCGTGCCTTTATTCTCTGAAGTTCCTAGGGGGGCTCCTATCTTTGCACCACCTGTTGTACACACCCGTGCGCAACCGTACTTCAATGAGACCGTTTCTGATGATCTTGATGAGAATGTTGAAGGTTATGAGAAACGTGATAAGCTTCGTGAGGAAGTAAACACCATCGTCCAGAGATTGAAAAAAGTAGAGGGTGATCAAATTTTTGGGACTGCTGCAAGGGATGTTTGTTTGGTCTCGGGTTTGGTTATTCCCCCGAAGTTCAAAACTCCGAACTTCGATCGTTATGAAGGTGCCACCTGTCCTAAGAGTCATCTGATCATGTATTATCGCAAAATGGCTGCCCATGTTGAGAATGATAAACTGATGATTCATTGCTTCCAAGATAGTTTGAAGGGTGCTTCTTCCAAGTGGTATTTAACTTTGGACCAGTCTCGCGTTAAGAGTTTCCAGGATTTATCTGACGCTTTCATCAAACACTACAAGTACAATATGGATCTGGCTCCTGACAGAAGACAGTTGTTGAGTATGTCACAAAAGAATTCTGAGTCATTCAAAGAGTATGCTCAAAGGTGGAGAGAGATTGCTTCGCAGGTAGAACCTCCTTTGACCGAGAAAGAGTTGGCTGATTGGTTTGTCGACACAGTTCGTCCAGAATTTTACGAGAGAATGGTGGGTAGTGTAACTTCAAATTTCTCTGACATCGTTGTTGTGGGTGTCAAAATTGAATTGGGTATGAAAAGTGGTAAAATGACAAATAATCATGGTGCTTCTAAGGATCAGCCGAAGAAACCTCCGTATAGCTCCCAGAAGAAGAAAGAGGGCGAGACTAATGCTATATCCTCTGGTAGACTAAGAGACCCATTTTATCGATATCCGCAAGGTTATGCTCAACCTCAAGGGTACCCAATTCAATATGCTCAACAACCCTATGTGGCAGCTATTACACCTTCTTCCAATCAACAGGTTCCTATGTATCAACCTATGCAACAACCTCCTGTTTATCCGCCTCCTATCAACTACCTACAGGCGCCCAACGCTCCTGCTCCTCAACAGCCAAAGAGTCCGGCCCCTCGCCAGAATGTTCCGAACAGAAGAACGTATAAGCCCTGTCCGCCGATTCCGATGACTTTCACCGAGTTGTATCCCTCTTTGGTCAAGCAAGGTCTAATCACTACTCGGGCTTTGGGTCCGCCTCCTAACCCTCTACCCGCCAATTACAACGCTGCCGCTCATTGTTTATTTCATGAGGGTGCGCCTGGTCATGATCTGGAGAATTGTTATGCTCTCAAAAATCTTGTCAGGGATTTATTGGAAAAGAAGATTTTGTCATTTGAAGATCCTCAACCGAATGTTAAGAAGAACCCTTTTCCTAACCATGAGAGTGTCAATGCCATTAGTGCCGATTCGGAGGAAAGTTATGTCCTTGATGTTGTACAGATTAAGACTCCTCTCAAGATGTTCCATTCGAAACTATTTGAAGCTGGTCTGGTAGATACTTCCCACGTTGCATGTGTAAGTTGTGAAGCCAGTATTAAGGGTTGTGTGTTGGTTCAGAATGATGTTCAGAGGTTGATTGACGAGGGTGTTTTACAAGTGACAAGCCAAGCCAAAAAGGATGAAGTCGCTGTGGTTGAGCCTGTTTTCCATCAGCCTGAACCAAAGGGTAAGGTACCAGTGTTTAATCTGTCAGGGGCAGGTTCTGCCAATCCCGTGTTCGATATACCAAAGTCGTCTATCCCTGAGGTGAATCAGCCTAAGCCTATAGTTATTCGAAGACCAAGTCCGTTTCCTTTCAGTGATCCTAAAGCTGTGCCTTGGAAATACGACGTGACGATGATTGACAAGGAGTCTGGGAAGGTTATTCCAAATGAAGAGGTTAAGGACACTGTGACTAATATCGCCGAGGCAAGCAGGATGACTCGCAGTGGCCGTGTGTATACTCCCCGTTCCAATGAGGTTCCACCTAAGGAAACCACTAATATCCCAGTGGCTGTCAAAGACAAAGGTAAGGGAGCCGTTACGAACGAGGAAGACGCTGAGTTTTTAAGGATCATCAAGAAAAGTGACTATAAAGTTATCGACCAACTTCATCAGACTCCTTCCAAGATTTCGATTTTATCTCTGTTGATGAGTTCACCCGCTCATAGGATGGCCTTACAGAAAGTTTTGACTCAAGCACATGTGGATCAAGATATCAACACCAGTCGGTTTGATAGTGCGATTGCCAATTTGACCGCCTGTAACACCCTTAGTTTCAGCAATGAAGAGTTACCAAAGGAGGGTCCGAATCGTAATCGTGCTTTACATATATCGGTGAAATGTCAGGAGGACAATTTAGCGAGAGTACTAGTAGACACCGGCTCTTCTCTGAATGTCCTACCCAAAAGGGTTCTGGATAAGTTGGTTTTCAAAGAGACTATGTTGAAACCTACTCCTTTGATAGTCAAGGCTTTCGATGGTTCTCGCCGGTCGGTAATGGGGGAGGTTGAGCTTCCTATCCTGATTGGTCCGCAAGTTTTTAATATC
Organism: Lathyrus sativus; assembly: GCA_963859935.3. Classification (NCBI taxonomy): domain Eukaryota; kingdom Viridiplantae; phylum Streptophyta; class Magnoliopsida; order Fabales; family Fabaceae; genus Lathyrus; species Lathyrus sativus. The sequence goes on along the minus strand of OZ012740.1, from coordinate 179,192,193 downwards.
ACGTTCCAAGTCATGGACATTAATCCCAATTACAGCTGCTTACATGGAAGGTCGTGGATTCATGCCGCTGGGGCAGTAACCTCAACGTTACATCAAAAGATGAAGTTCGTGGTCGGTGAAAAGTTGGTTATTATACACGGTGAGGAGGATCTGATGGTCAGTAACCTGTCTTCTTTCCGTTACATCGAGGCCGATGAGAATGCTTTAGAAATCTCCTTTCAAGCACTTGAGATCGCCAATGCTGTTCTGCTAGAAGTCGAAGAGACAGTGGGTCAGGGTAATCCATCTTTTGCATCTCTGAAGAGTACCAAATTAACAATTGACAGGGGCATTCCTGAAGGTTGGGGAGAGGTAATTGATGTCAAGACCAAGACTGATCGCTCTGGGTTGGGTTACAAACCAACTCGGAATGGAGCTGCCACAACTGTCGAAGGGCGTCCGAAGGTTATCCAAGAGATATTTGTCAGCGGAGGTTTCCAAGTCAATGCCATCAGTGACTGTGAGGAAAACGAAGAGCTGAGCAACCTGGTGTTTAAGGGTGATGCAGTTTTGAACAACTGGGAGGCCGTAGAGATCCCTGCTATTTTTCCCTTGTCAAAGTAATTTTTTTAAAGTTTCATTTACATTTTCAAATAAAAATTCGTAGCTCTGCCCAAGGCTATAGGGTCGCTTTTATTGGGCCACCTTTCATTTCTAAGAGGATATTAATAAAGGCATTTTGTTCAATTCCACTTTGGTTCATTTGCGTTTTTTGTTTTCACCTTTAAAAATGAAATTGGCAACCTTTTTTCCAAAAAATAAAAAAAAACAGCATTTCATTCTTACATATCTTCGAGCATTTTAATTAAGTAAGCCTTCCATCATGCAGAGACATCGTAAACCTTGTTGGATCCAATGACTTTACTGACACTCCTAAATGGGATGCACCCATCAATCAAGCTGAGGACGAGGGTGAAGAAGATTTTGAAGTACCCGGCGAACTGACCAGATTGATTGAGTACGAGTACACAGAGCTTCAACCGCATAAGGAGCAGGTGGACTTAATTAATCTTAGTACAGATGAGAACAAGAAAGAGGTCAAGATTGGTGCAATGCTTGGGACAGAGGTTAAGCCGAGGTTGATTGAGTTGTTAAAAGAATATATTGATGTGTTTGCGTGGTCGTATCAAGATATGCCTGGTCTGGACACAGATATTGTTGTTCACAAGTTGCCACTTAAGCCAGATTGTCCACCTATCAAACAAAAGCTTCGAAGAACGAGACCCGACATGGCTTTGAAGATTCGAGATGAGGTTAAAAAGCAGTTGGATGCAGGTTTCTTGGCAGTTGCAAAATATCCAGATTGGGTTGCCAACATTGTGCTAGTGCCCAAGAAAGATGGTAAAGTTAGGATGTGTGTGGATTACAGGGATCTGAATAAAGCAAGTCCGAAAGATGATTTCCCTCTGCCACATATTGATACACTTGTAGACAATACAGCCAGTTTTGCGTTGTTTTCATTTATGGATGGTTTCTCTGGCTATAATCAGATCAAGATGGATCCCGACGATCGAGAGAAGACTACTTTCATTACTCCTTGGGGGACCTTCTGCTACAAAGTCATGCCTTTCGGTTTAAAGAACGCGGGGGCAACTTACCAACGCGCTATGACCACTCTTTTTCATGATATGATGCACAAGGAGATCGAGGTGTATGTGGACGATATGATAGCCAAATCTCAGAGTGAGGAGGAGCATCTAGACCATTTGGTGAAGCTGTTTGAACGACTCAGGAAATATCAGTTGAAATTGAATCCGGCTAAATGTACCTTCGGTGTCAGATCTGGAAAATTGCTTGGTTTCATTGTTAGCCAGCGAGGGATTGAGGTGGATCCTGACAAAGTCCGAGCCATTCAAGATATGCCAGCTCCGCACACCGAGACGCAAGTTAGAGGTTTTCTGGGACGTTTGAATTATATTTCCAGGTTTATCTCCAACATGACCGCTACTTGTGAGCCGATATTCAAGTTACTTTGCAAGGGGAAGACGGTTGAGTGGAACCCCGATTGTCAGAAGGCGTTTGAGAAGATTAAGAGTTATTTGCAAGACCCCCCTATTCTGATTCCTCCCGTGCCTGGAAGACCGTTGTTTATGTACCTTACTGTTCTTGAGAAGTCTATGGGTTGTGTGCTTGGACAACATGATGAGACTGGGAAAAAGGAACATGCGATTTATTACCTGAGCAAAAAGTTTACCGATTGCGAAAACAGATACTCACCATTGGAGAAAACTTGTTGTGCATTGGCATGGGCCGCTAGGCGCCTCCGGCAGTATATGGTCTGTCATACCACATTGTTGATTTCCAAAATGGATCCGATCAAGTATATTTTTGAAAAACCTGCTCAAACCGGGAGGCTAGCCCGTTGGCACATGTTGTTATCCGAATATGACATCCAGTATGTACCCCAGAAGGCGATTAAGGGTAGTATTTTATCTGATTATCTTGCAGACCAGCCAGTTGAAGATTATGAACCTCTTAAGTTTGATTTTCCTGATGAGGATATTTTGTTGATTAAAAGAGATTGTGAAGAGCCAGATCCGAGCGAAGGTCCAGAACCAGGTCTTTGGTGGAGGATGATGTTTGATGGTTCCTCGAATTTCAATGGGCATGGTATAGGCGCCGTTTTGATGAACCCAAAGGGTGGATTCACTCCATTTACAGCAAGGTTGGACTTTGAGTGTACTAATAACGTCACAGAATATGAAGCATGTATTCTTGGCCTCGAAGCAGCGATTCACCTCCGAATCAAACTTCTTAAAGTAAGTGGTGACTCAGCCTTGGTTATTTACCAGGTACAAGGCAAATGGGAAACGAAGAATGAGAAGTTAATCCCTTATAAGGACTACATTATTGAGCTGATCAAGTATTTCGACGAGATAGAGTTCGAGCATGTTCCTAGATCCGAGAATCATGTTGCTGATGCTTTAGCCATGTTAGCATCCATGTGGAAAGTTAAATTCGTTAATGAAGCACCTCTTATCCATATTGAGCGCAAAGTTGAGCCCGCTTATTGTCAGGTGGTCGAAGAAGTTGAGGTGGATGAAAAGCCTTGGTTTCATGATATCAAAAACTATCTCGTCAAGCAAGAGTATCCCGATGGTGCTACTGGTCTGGACAAGAAAACATTGAGAAGACTGGCGTCCAAATTCTTTATCAGTAATGGTGTGCTATACAAGAGAAATCACGACATGGTTCTGCTCAGATGTGTTGATAAACGGGAAGCGAACATGTTACTGCAGGAAATTCATGAGGGGACCTTCGGAACTCATGCCAATGGTTATGCTATGTCCAAGAAGATGTTAAGGGCTGGGTATTATTGGTTAACCATGGAAGCTGACTGCATCCAATACGCGAGAAAATGCCATAAGTGCCAAATTTATGTTGATAAAGTGCATGTACCTCCATCACCGTTGAATGTTTTGTCTTCACCATGGCCGTTCTCTATGTGGGGCATTGACATGATTGGGGCAATCGAGCCGAAGGCTTCTAATGGTCATCGCTTTATCCTTGTAGCTATTGATTATTTCACCAAGTGGGTAGAGGCTGCCTCCTACACCAACGTGACCAAGCAAGTGGTTGCCCGCTTCATCAGGAAAGAAATCATCTGCCGTTATGGAATCCCAAGCCGGATAATAACTGACAATGGCACCAATCTGAATAACAAGACTATGAAAGAGTTGTGTGACAGTTTCAAGATCACTCATCACAATTCTTCTCCGTATCGTCCTAAGATGAATGGGGCCGTTGAAGCTGCGAATAAGAATATCAAGAAGATCCTGCAAAAGATGGTTGTGACTTACAAAGATTGGCATGAGATGTTACCGTTTGCTTTGCATGGATACAGAACCTCAGTGAGAACTTCGACAAGGGCAACACCTTTCTCATTAGTGTATGGAATGGACGCCGTGCTCCCCATCGAAGTAGAGATACCTTCTTTAAGAGTGTTGATGGAGGCTGAACTTGAGGAAGCTGAGTGGGTTCAAGACAGACTGGATCAGTTGAATCTCATTGACGAGAAGCGCTTGACAGCCATGTGCCATGGGCAATTATATCAGAAACGGATGAAAAGAGCGTTTGATAAGAAGATTCGTATCCGTGAGTTCCGTCAAGGAGAGCTCGTACTCAAAAAGATCTTGTCAGTGCATAAAGATATGCGTGGAAAGTGGATGCCCAATTATGAAGGCCCATTTGTTGTAAAGACCGTTTTCTCCGGAGGGTCTCTGATACTTACAACAATGGATGGTGAAGAGCTTGCACACCCTGTGAATTCTGATGCAGTCCGAAAATATTATGCCTAAAGACCCGCTAAGTCGAAAACCTGCAAAAGGCGACTTAGGCAAAAGTAAGGGTTGAAAATAATAATAATAATAATAATAATAATAAAAAGCTCGCTAAGTTGAAAACCCGAAAGGGCGACTTAGGCAAAAAGGAGCGTCCCGGTGGATTGAAAACCCGAGAGGGCGGTCCAGGCAAAAGTTAGGGGCAAAGGCATTTCATTGCATCAGAGGACACTGATCATCGCGAACACACTTTCCGCATGAGAGTCATGTTTCAGTTCTTTCATCCTTGCCCAAAGCAGGATTCTGGATTAATCTTAGTTATTAGTGTCAGTATGTGCCGTTGGATTCAATGTAACCTTTTCCCATGTTGCCAATTTCAAAACATAATCATCTGTGGAGCTATGCCTTCAGCGAGCTGCCACCCTTTAATAAAAGATACCATTTTGTTACCTACATTCCTTGGTGCATTGCTCTTTGTTTTCTATTGTTATGCAAAATGCGTTTATTCTTAAAAATTTGAAAATGAAAGGTGCATTGTAGATTTTTCAAAACTGTTCTTCAAAAAAAACGAAATTGAAATATAAGGAATTACTTTGACTAGTGGAAATTTCGGAAGGATCTCTTCACTCCCCGAAAATATCATTATTGCAGAAACACTTTCAAATCATTGCTCTAACACAGTCCCCAGCGAGACTGTAAGCTGACAACCTTTTCTTGGGTAACTCGAAAGTGTCCTTCAGGTTTTCCTCTCCCCATGAGAAGACGTGATATTGTGCACCTAAGCAATTTACTTTCTCCCCAGAGAATTCAGAATTTTGAAACCAGATTTGGTCCTACCATTCCCTCCCATGATTGACGTATTGGTTGCAGAGAACGCAGGGTATCTCCGTCGAGATGTTTATTTCATCTCTCGTCCCGTCTCTAGTCTGTTTCGTCAGTATACGCAAGGGCATAAGCATCACATGCCTATTTCATTACATATTCATTACATACTCATTACATATCCATTACATACTCATTACATACTCATTTCATAACATCTTGCATATTTACATACATAGACATCAACATACATTCATTCATTAACATACGCGTTAGCATGCATAGGTTCATTGTGTCTCTATCATTGGTCGTTACCGCCGAGTAACTGGGCGTCCATTCTCTCCAAATAGATTGTCAGCCCTAAGCATAAAATACATATGTGTTTCCAGTTTCCCCACGGAGCTCGATCCTCGTGGATGACGGTTACTTCAGCTATTTTTACTTACCAGGATAAGATATCTACCCTTCAAGATCATTCCCTCGACGGAGTCTTGATTACCAGTCTTCTTTCTAGCTCGATCCTAGATTGAATCTCAGTATTGTCGGTCGTCGAGCCCAACCGGACGTGCATTTATTTTGCACCATCTAAAGATTTTCACCATACCATGACAGGTACGCGACTGTTCTCGCCCGAGAGGTCTATCACTGTACCCGGACGTGCATTTATTTTGCACTATCTTTCAAGAAGATCAACTACAATCCTTTACAGATACACGCCAGTTCATCAGTACAACACTTTACAATCCTACATCTTACAACATCGATATACAACATTTCTCACCTAATAAGCCGATCCTATCTTCGTTATGACTCACAGCAAATGGCCATCTCCATGGAGCAGTTGGGCTTCCATTTACCTGTCGTCTGGAAGTATGGGGGGTTTTGAACCAAATCGTATTCAGGAGAGCACGATCTTGAAGTACGGGGAGGTTTGAGCGGAATCATATTCAGGAGAGCACGATTCTGAATTATGAAGAAGTTCATTTATCCTTTAGTAAAAGAAGAAACCAAATCGTATTCAGGAGAGCACGATCTTGAAATACGAAGAGGTTTGAGCCGAATCATATTCAGGAGAGCACGATTCTGAGTTATGAGGAAGTTCAATTAGCCCTTCTCATATTCAGGAGAGCACGATTCTGAAGTATGAATAATTTCATTTACCCGAAAGAGCGGAATCATATTCAGGAGAGCACGATTCTGAAGTATGAGGAAGTTCAATTAGCCCTTCTCATATTCAGGAGAGCACGATTCTGAAGTATGAAGAAATTTCAAGAGCCGAATCATATTCAGGAGAGCACGATTCTGAGTTATGAGGAAGTTCAGTTCACCCCTTTCATATTCAGGAGAGCACGATTCTGAAGTATGAATAATTTCATTTACCCGAAAAAGCCGAATCATATTTAGGAGAGCACGATTCTGAAGTATGAGGAAGTTCAGTTTACCTTTTTCATGTTCAAGAGAGCACGATCTTGAAGCATGAAGAAGTTTATTTATCCTTCAGTAAGAGAAGAATCAGAATCGTATTCCAGGCGCCGACCTTAAATGCGAGAAGATTTATTTATCAGATAAGCAACAACCTCTTTATTTGATTGCTTATCCATTTTGGCACATAAGTCCCTTCCAACGATAAGTGACAATTCTCCCGCGAGAAGCTTATCAGGGCATTTCCCATCAAAGTCCATTTATTTTGGCATACAACCGGTCTTTACCCTGTATATTTGTTACGGAGTTCCGAAAAGTCCGTTTGATCCTGTTACGAGGGATAGTTTACAGAAGCTTGGATGTTATTATTTGCTCAATGCTCCAGCATTCTGTAATCGATCTTGCAATCGTACGTGATCCAGTTTTATTTTTAGATTCCCCAGTGGAGGCCGTCTCACAGGTGTCATCTCCATTTGAGAATCTCGTTCCCAAAATGACAATTGGTCGTGTTCGCACCAGTTGACCATCATTTTAGGATCCCCCAGTGTTGTACTGTGTCTCAGCGCGTCGTTTTCCCCAGTGTGTTCTTCTCGTAGCGTCTATCCCTGTGTCGTAGTATTCGTCATCATTTTCGCATTCATCATCCCAGCATACGCATCATATCATATTCATATCATCATCTGCATTAAGCTGTCCTCGCTCTGTCCAATAGCATTGCATATCGTCGCATATAAGGGCAAAATTTTTGGTTATCTGTATTTAAATCTCTCCACCACGATTCCTCGAGTCTCTGTCACTCAAATCATCCGGTTTAGCTATTTAAATAGGGGCAACTGTAATACCCCAAATTTTACCCTTATATTTAGTCAGTCATTTCGCATAGCATCTCATATGTACATTTGCTAACCACTAACAAGTTATGGAGGTGTTTTGTTTTGCAGATTTGGTTCCAGGGGTATTTTGGTCATTCCTTGAAAACAGGCCGTTGTTAAGTTCTGAGGCATTTATTTGCCACTTGGGTCAAGGTGCCGGTATGTTTTGTCAGAAATATGATTGGACTCGGGGCCGTGCTTTGTTTGATTTTGAAACATTTCTAAACAGTTTTGTTTCCTCTTAATAAGATGAAGATGGGTTGAAAAGGAAATGGATACTGTTAAGGTTATTTTGAGAAGTGATGTGATCAACGAGATTTTAATTTGAATTTGTTTGGATATAATCATATGGCGGGATATCATTTATAAAAGGCAAAGGAGAAGTAAGTTTTAAATATTTTTTGAACTTTGTGTTCATAAGTACTTATAAGTTACAACTCAAGAGGGGATTTAAATGGTTCTGAATTATTATTCATGGATACTTTGAATTTACAATTGAGAAAGTAAATATGAATATTTGTTGAATTTCATTTCATAAATATTTACAGTTTACAAATGGATAAGTGAATTTGAACTTGGTTTACAAGAAGATTCATTTACAATAAGTATCTATCCCAAATCCTAAAAATTCCTAAGTGTCTTCATGATGTCTTTAAGCTTCTCCGCAGAATCTCCAATTCACCTGCACATCAAAACAGAACAAACAGTATAGAAAAAAATGTTAGAATTTGTTTTCGACACTCTCAGAACAGTGTCATCATCGAGTGTCGGGAGTGGCACAACCGAAGCTGCGTCCTACCCCCGTTACCGATCCGCGCCGTTGGCGTCAGATCAGGTAACACCTGTTCTTATCGTTACGGGACATCCGAGAGATAGAAGTAATAAAAGAAGCGGGATTGATTCGTTTTGCCGCGATTGGATTTCCTAACTGATACGAGAATAAGGCAACATAGGCAAGTTTGGACTCAGACCCGGATGCCGGCAGGTCTGAGTCATTTTTTTTTCACACCTGAAAAGCCACAAGCATCATCAGTACAACAGAACTCAAAGCATAAACAAGCTGCATAAACAAAACTAGGCAAGAAGGAGCTCGCGCCAGTACAAGTTTGAAGAGGCACCAAAGAAACAAATCTGTTACAAAGGTTCAGAATGAAGGCCAATGTTCAAAACAGAATGAAGGCCAATGTTCAAAACAGAATGAAGGCCAATGTTCAAAACAGAATGAAAATCAAGTTCAAACAGAACAGAAAAATGAGACACAAAACAAGTTGCGTCAAAATTACATAGAACAAAGTATCAAAAAGGTTCAGCAGCATCAGTTAAAGGCAAGTCCCCATTCGAACCATTTTCAATGGCAAGCAACACATAAGTGAGCGACTACACCAAATCACAGCACAAAATCATAGCGAAACTATACCAGAAAAGGAACAAAGATGAGTTCAAGAAATCGCAGCGATGTATCAGTTTAGGTTGGGTCCCGAATGTGCAAAGCACATCAGAGACAGAACACCAGGCATAGAGGGCTCAGATGAACATCATAGCCCAAATCATTATCACCAATTCAATCAGAGCAACCTGCCAAAACTGCACAGAAGAGCTGAAGTTCACGTCAGTTCAGAATGCAAGCAGTACTAAATCATGGCACGGATTGTACCAGCAAGGACAAGCAAGCATAAACATCTCAGTTCATGAGATAAACAAGTGCAAAAAGCCAGAAATCGCAACAAATGATAAACCACACGCGAAGATCATCAGAGGCAATCGCAGCGTCATCAAAAGAGTATCAGTTGTCACGGCTCAGATGAACATCATCGCCGTATACCTTTCCCGGCGGCAAAGGCCAATACAATATCAGCCCTCTCTGAAAGAAGAAGAGGAAAAGAATCTTATCTGCATCAAAAAAACGAATCAATCAAACAAATCAGTCAAAAACGAATCAGTTCGAAATCAATCAGATAAAATCCAAGCGAATCCACGTCCGAAATAGGGTCAATCAAGAAACCCCAAAAATGGAAAGCTTTAAATCGAATCAGAAAAATCATATCAGCGGGAAACCCCAATCAGGTTCTAAGAGAAGAAACAAGGTCCAAATCGTATCCCATTGGAACTCAATCTGAAAAAATCAAAACAAATCAAAACGAATCAGTACAGATCAGTCAAACAAATTAATCTCAGATATCAAACAGATCCAATAAAATCAGAATCGTATCAAAAATCCCAATCCAATCCTGAAAGAAGAAACAAGATTCGATCAGTACCAAGCAAATCCAATCAGCATTGAAAAAAAAGTTCAAACACAAGGACCTACGTTCCAAAAATCCCAAATCGAATCATCAAAATCAAATCTCAGCCAAAAATAGCACAAATCCACACGGATTAAAGGCCCAAAAGCAAGTTATAAAAAGGAAAATACCACCTGTGAAAAGGGGAGGATAACGGGTAGCCGCGAGAGATCACGAAACCACCGTCGCAAACCCTAACGAACCAATCGCGTCGCAAACCTTAAACGGCGTGGCCGAGACTCAGAGGGACCGGCACCCTCATCATCGTCTCCGACGAACAAACATCATAAAACCACGAGCGAAGCGCCAACGAAGGAAGATCGCCTTCGCCGTTTAAACGGCGGGCAACCCACTCCAAGCCTCAGATCACCTCATCATTGGCCGTTCCGTTAGAAAGGTGAGCTGTGAGACGTTTTCCTCACAACATGCATGTTTATTTCAGGTTATGGAGAAGAATGAAGGAGAACGAAATAGCGAGAGAGAAAGACGGAGGCGAATACGAGTGGCCACGAGAGGGAGATGGAGAAGAAAAGGTGAAACGGCGCCGCGAATTTTCTCTGGGATAAAACCCTAGAAGCATTTCGTTTATGACTAACAACTGGGTTGGGTCCGGGGTGATGACCGGCCCAACCCCTTATGTTTTATTTTTTTTATTTTGTTTTTTTAAATTATTTTTTTTATTTGTTTTTAAATTGTTTTATATTTGTAAATATTATAAATAAACAAAAATCTTTTTATAATAAAATTAAAAAACCTCTTTTTAAAATAAAAATTAAAACTTTTTTTTTAATATAATATAAAACTTTTGTAAATATAAAACTAAAAAAAAAAACTCTTTTTTAAATGAAAATAAGAAAAAACTTTTTTAAAAAAAACACATTTTAAAATTAAATCTTTTTGCAAGTTAATATTAAATAAAACAATAATAAATCTCCAATTTGCATCTTTTTTTTTTCTTCATTGGCTCGTAACGCATTTGATTGCCGCTTAACTCTGCCCACTAACATCGTTTGTTCATTTTGCAGCTCATTACGTTTACTATTATTTATGTCATCTTATTTTCTCACTCAAAGTTCATTATCATATTGTAACTGCTTCTCATATGTAACCCCGCGAATCTAATAATCGCGCTTTAAGTTTCTGCCTTTAAATTTCTGTTTGCATGGCTTTAACTTCTGTCTTATTTCCTGTTTGCATAACTCAATCTCTCACACCTTCATCAATATTCCAGTCACACTACGCACTGCCGAAGGAATTAGGTCTAGCGTTTGACCGCCGTGTCAATAGTCCTCAACTTCAAACCCTTTCACCTCACAAACCCTAATTTTCACAAATGCCTCGCCGCAGGCAAAATTACAATTTCACCCCTAGCATTAGGTCAAAGAGCCGCCGCGCTCATTTTAGGGTTTCCCGCCGTGGAATCCCTAATTTAACCCTAATTACAACTTAACAATTCAACGTAGAGATTTGGAGTTTCTACACTCCGCGTAAGCGCGTCCTTAAGATGCGTTTATTCCCCTTGAGACCTTGACCACAGTCAAGAAGTCTTTAACCTCCCTTTTGAGGGGAACTACGATTACTCTGATTCCACTCCCGTAAGGATACGTAGGCACAAGATGCGATGTCTTGCCGAGTAAACTTAGAATTAACCCCTTAGGTCTCTTTTCTCACTTTTAATCCTTTGTACATATACCTTAAGCAAATGAATAAAGCAAATAGTAAACATTTGAACAAAAGGTTCCTGTAGAGTACTACAGAAGTTTAGGGTGCTAATACCTTCCCTAAATTTAACCAACCCCCGAACCCTAGATCTTTCCCCGCATTGTGTTTACGATGCAAAATAGGTTTTCCCTTTTTGACCTTTTCCTTCGGATAAATCAAAGAGCGGTTGTGAATTGAATTGCGATTCAAACTCATTAATAGTTTGTGATCCTATTTCCACCGCAACATTAATTATGCATCCAACCAACATTTGGAACTGTCCGAAACAACAAATTTATTTGAGAAGTACTTAATGTAATTCAACAACAAGGAATTCAATTAAAACAATAACATAAATCATCCATCCCCCCAAGAGTGCTACGTATCAGAGTGACCAACGACACCTTAACCGAAAAGCGACACTCTATTCCGGGTTACCTGCAAATTACCACCAACAACGGTAACATACAACGTAAAGGGTGAGATATCAAAATTATAACATAAGGCATGATAAAATTCATGTCAGCATCATATCACAGCATTATAATTCTTGTAGTCCTCCAAATATTATCACAATGAACTACCAGGAAATTCATCATTCATATTCGCAACAATTAGCAAGAAAAATTCAGCAACTCATCATTACTTGCAACCACATAATGACGCGACACTATGCGACTCAACTATGCATATGCATGTGGTACCAATTTGGAGCAGCACTCCACAACCAATTTAATTGCCATTATAGGCCGCCAATACAGGCACAACCAACGCCAATACAGACCAACCGGGAGGATATGCTATGAGATGCAACTATTATGGACTACAACACAACCACAACAACTACGCAACAAGGCATTAAGCCTACAACCAAGTTGTCCATAACCGAAACATCGCAATTTCATACGCATCATATATCTACCATTTTCATATCAAATCAAATAAGAGCATAGTAACAACATTCTTTCAACAAGTAACAATTAGCGCGTGTCGGCACCGTTTCCAATTATTATTACACAGAATTAATGACATAACACACTAATTCAGGCACAGACAAACATTAACCCTTCATATTTCTCAACCTACGAGAACTAACCCCATGATTCAATTCTCTTCATGAAATTGATCATACCCATAGTTATAGAATTGAACCCCACCTTTACCTTTGGATTGAGGACAACTCTAAACTCCCGATTCCGGATTGCTCTCCGGTGACTCTTCTGCAACTACCTTGAATTCTCTCCGGCGATTAATTCCTCTGTTCTTAATTTCTCCACAGCCACGTTCCTTTTCTCTTTTTCCCCTTCTCCTCAACTTTTTTCCTTAATTTTGGTTCTGAGAAGTTTATCGTGTGTTTCCTCTTTTCCCCCACAACTTCTCTAATAACTTCCCTATTTCACTTATTCCATCCACTAATATTTTTAATAATAATAATAATAATAATAATAATAATAATAATAATAATAATAATAATAATAATAGTAATAATATTACTACTAATTATTAAATTATCATCATTATTAATTATATTATATTATTATTAAACTAAATATTTTATTAAATGATTTCCTATACTTTAAGGACACCCACCAATGCTCTCAGACACAGTCCCACATAAAGGCACCCCAACAATTCATAAATAATATAATTTAAAATGAACGGGCGTTACAACTCCCCCAAACTTAAAAGATCTTCGTCCTCGAAATTACCTCGATCAAACAGCTCGGGGTAAGACTCTCGCATCTTGCTTTCCAGTTCCCACGTCAAGCTTTCGCCAGCAGCTCCCAACCAGACCACTTTCACCAAAGAAATCTCTTTTCCTTTTAACGTCTTCACCTCCCGATCATCAATTCTTACAGGCATCGTCTCCACCGTAAGATTGTCATGTACTTGCACATCGTCCATAGGATTGACATGCAACGAATCCGAGATATACTTTCGGAGCTGTGACACATGAAATACTTCGTGCAGATTCGACAAATTAGGCGGCAACGCCACTCGATACGCAACCTTTCCAACTCTGCCTGATATCTGGTATGGACCAATGAAACGAGGGGTAAGCTTCTTAGATTTCAGAGCCCTGCCAACTCCAGTCACAGGCGTGACTCTCAAAAACACATGATCCCCAGCTTCAAATTCTAACTCCTTTCTGCGCTTATCATGATAACTTTTCTGCCTACTCTGTGAAGCTTTCATTTTTTCTCGAATTAACTTCACCTTCTCCGTCGTCTCCCGAACAATTTCCGGTCCAAGTACCACACTCTCCCCGGACTCATACCAACACAATGGGGTCCTACATCTCCGACCATACAAAGCTTTGAACGGTGCCATTCCGATCCATTCCGATACTAGAGTGGTAACTGTTATTATAAGTAAACTCTATCAACGGAAGATAGGTATCCCACGAACTGCCTTCCTCCAGAACACATGCCCTCAGCAAATCTTTTAAAGACTAAATAGTTCGTTCAGTCTGACCATCTGTTTGAGGATGGTATGCTGGACTCAACCTCAACTTGGAACTCAAACCCTCTTGTAGACTCTTCCAAAATTCAGAAGTAAACCTCAGATCTCTACCCGACACAATACACAACGGGATACCATGCAACTTAACAACCATTCTGACATAAATCTCTGCTAACTTCGATACCGGAAAAGTGATGTTAATAGGAATAAAGTGAGATGACTTTGTAAGCCTATCAACAATCACCCAAATGGAATCACATCCTCTCAAGGTGTTCGGCAAACCTGTTACGAAATCCATCGAAATGCTGTCCCATTTCCATTCTGGAATCTCTAACGGTTGCATCAACCCAGCAGGTTTCTGGTCCTCAACTTTCGACTTCTGACAAGTCAAACATGCGTAGACAAATCGGGCTATATCACGCTTCATACCAGGCCACCAAAACAGATTCTTCAAATCACTAAACATTTTCGTCGCTCCTGGATGAATACTCAACTTACTTCCGTGACCCTCTTCCAGAATCACCTTCTTCATATCTGCACTATCAGGAATCCAAATACGACCACGAAATCTCAACACGCCTTGTGTATTCAACTGGTAATCATTACCTTCCGAGTGTCCTACTCCAGGCATTAAATCTACCAAATTCACATCTAATTTATGAGCTTATCTGATGTTGTCCAGAAAGTCATTATTAATCTTTAACATGCCCAACTTTACACTCTTTGGTGTCACTTTGCAGACTAAGCTCAGATCTCTGAATTGCTCAATCAATTCCAACTCTTTGGCCATCATTGCCGACATATGCAAGGTCTTGCGGCTTAAGGCATCAGCTACAACATTGGCCTTTCCCGGATGGTAGTTTAAACCAAAATCAAAGTCTTTTAACAGTTCTAACCACCTTCGCTGTCTCATGTTCAGTTCTTTTTGGTCAAACAGGTACTTCAAACTTTTATGGTCACTGAACACCTCGAATCTTGAACCATACAGATAATGCCTCAAAATCTTCAGCACAAAAACAACAACAGCAAGTTCTAAATCGTGTGTAGGGAAATTCTTCTCATGGATTCTCAACTGTCTTGACGCATAAGCAACTACTTTGTTACCTTGCATGAGTACACCTCCCAAAGCAAATTTAGAAGCATCACAATATACAACAAACGGTTCTTTTGTGTTAGGTAAGATCAACACCAGAGCAGACATCAAACTCTCCTTTAACTCTATAAAACCTGCTTCGCATTGAGCATCCTAGATAAAAGTTTTCCCTTTACCAGTCAACTTAGTTAACGGAAGAACCAACTTAGAAAAAACTTCAATAAACCTTCTGTAATAACCAACAAGTCCCAAAAAGCTTCTAATCTCAGTTGCCGACTTCGGAGTTTCCCATTGCAACACCGCATCGACCATAGATGGGTCTACCGCAATTCCACTACCTGATATAACATGACCCAGAAAGCTAACCTCTTTCAACCAGAAGTCACACTTAGACAGTTTCGCATACAACTTTCTTTCTTTCAAAATGTGCAGTACTAATCTCAGGTGCTCCACATGCTCCTCCTTCGAGATAGAATAAATTAAGATATCATCAATGAATACTACCACAAACCGATCCAAATAATCGTGAAAGATACGGTTCATGTATTCCATAAAAACTCCTGGTGCATTAGTAACACCAAAAGGCATTACCGTATACTCATAGTGTCCATATCTGGTTCTGAACGCAGTCTTCTGAACATCCTCATCTTTTACCTTAATCTGGTGATACCCCGACCTCAAATCAATTTTACTAAACACCCGCACACCAACCAACTGATCCATCAAGTCATCAATTCTTGGGAGCGGATATTTATTCTTAATTGTTACTTTATTCAGTTGTCGGTAATCAATACACAACCTCATACTGCCATCCTTCTTCTTTACTAATAATACCGGAGCTCCCCACGATGACACACTCGGTCTAATGAACTTCTTCTCAAGTAAGTCTTCCAACTGTTTCTTCAACTCAACCAATTCAGATGCAGACATCATGTACGATGCCATAGACACAGGTCTGGTACCCGGTACAAGGTCAATAGAAAATTCAACTTCTCGTTCCGGAGGAACTTCAGGAATTTCATCTGGAAACACCTTAGGAAAATCACGAACAACTTCTAACTCGTTAATTATCGCTTGATTCTCAACGGATAATGATGCCACCAACGCAAACACCTGAGCATCTTCTAGCAGTATCTGCCTCATCTGTTTTGTAGTTACTAAACGGGCTCCCTCCTCCTCAGGAGTAGAAAACCTCACCGACTTATTAAAGCAATTAATATGAACGCAATTATACTCTAACCAGTTCATCCCTAAAATTACGTCCATCCCACTTAGTGGCAAACAGACTAAGTCAACCAGGAAATCTCTGTCAAACATTGACAGAGGACATTTCAAACATACCAGAGATGTAGTCACTGATCCCTTATCTGGAGTCTCAACTAACATCTCCCCATTCATGTGAGATAACCCAAGACCCAAATGTTCAACACAATCAGCAGCAATAAAACAATGAGAAGCACCATTGTCAATAATAGCAAGTAAAGGAGTACTATTAATGAAACAAGTACCTTCAATGAGTCTGTCATTGCTGGATGTCTGAGTCCCAGATAGAGCGAACACCCTTCCACTAGTCTTTTCTTTCTTAGGCTTCTGACACTTGTCACGCAGGTGTCCCTCCTCACCACAGTTGAAACAAACCATCCCCTTGTGTTTGCACTCAGCAATAGCGTGTCCCAGCTCACCGCAAGGGTAACATCTCACTGATCTAGAGTTACAAACATTACTCTTATGACCAGGTTTCCCGCACTTATAGCAAAAAATACCAACAGGAGCATCTCCCCTACTAGATTTCTTGTCATTAGTTGCTCTCTGCTTCCCTTTGCCAATTGAAGGGTCATAAGGCTTACCGCGATTCTGCTGCGACTTGCCTCTCCTCTCACTCAACAGCTTGTTATGAGCATTGCTATCTTCTTCATAAATTCTACAGCTTGCAACCAACGCATCAAAAACACAAATCTTCTGATACCCAATTGCCTTCTTGATCTCAGACTTCAATCCATTCTCAAACTTGATACACTTGGAGAACTCGCCAGTTTCTGCACTATAGTACGGATAAAACTTAGCCAACTCTTTGAATTTCGCAGCATACTCGGTAATAGATTTGTCCCCTTGCTTCATTCCAAGAAACTCAATCTCTTTCTTACCACGGACATCTTCCGGATAATACTTCTTCAGAAATTCCCTACGCAATATAGTCCAAGTGACCTCCTCACCTGCAGCTTCCAATACCGAACGAGTCTCTAGCCAGCAGTCATCAGCTTCAACTGCTAACATATGATTCCCATAACGAACCTTCTGTGCTGGAGTACAATCCATCACATAAAAGATTCGCTCCATTTCCTTCAACCAGTCCAGTGCACCATCAGGATCGTGCCTACCCTTGAATGTAAGTGGATTCTCCCGCTGAAACGTTGCCAAACTGCGAGACCCAGCATCTCCAACAGGATTCGGCTGATTTTCCATAGCATTAGCTATAGCTTGCAGAGCAGCAACAATTGCAGCATCATTCCTTCCAGTCATTTCAACTTAAACTACAACAAACAGCAGCCAGATTTCACAAACAACAATACTTGATTGTTAGACCCGACGACTAACTCGATAACTTGGTCGGATGGAACGACATACTCTAATACCACTAATGTAACACCCCATTCTAACCCAACAGATAAATAAGAAAACAACAATCAGAGTGCACAAAAACAGATATCATGACGGTCATAAGGAACTGTCACGACCGTGGTGGTCATGACGACAGTCATGGATGTCACGATCATGACGGTCATGATGAGCGTCATGGAGTGGTGACGACCGTCACACTCACAACTTCTGGGACGCATTAGAGGTGTCACATTTCAACTTAACAGATAACATACACCTGCAACAAAACATTTAATAACATACATAGCACATATCCGGATGAACAAATAACAACACTTGTTTAACATCTTAATTATGCATCCAACCAACATTTGGAAATGTCCGAAACAACCAATTTATTTGATAAGTACTTAATATAATTCAACAACAAGGAATTCAATTAAAACAATAACATAAAGCATTCATCCCCCCAAGAGTGCTACGTACCAGAGCGACAAACGACACCTTAACCGAAAAGCGACACTTTATTCTGGGTTACCTGCAAATTACCACCAACGGCGGTAACATACAACGTAAAGGGTGAGATATCAAAATTATAACATAAGGCATGATAAAATTCATGTCAGGATCATATCGCAGCATTATAATTCTCACAGTCCTCCAAATATTATCACAACGAACTACCAGGAAATTCATCATTCATATTCGCAACAATTAGCAAGAAAAATTCAGCAACTCATCATTACTTGCAACCACATAATGATGCGACACTATGCGACTCAACTATGCATATGCATGTGGATCCAATTTGGAGCAGCACTCCACAACCAATATTATTGCCATTATAGGCCGCCAATACAGGCACAACCAACGCCAATACAGGCCAACCAGGAGGATATGCTATGAGATGCAACTATTATGGACTACAACACAACCGCAACAACTACGCAACAAGGCATTAAGCCTACAACCAAGTTGTCCATAACCGAAACATCACAATTTCATACACATCATATATCCACAATTTTCATATCAAATAAAGTAAGAGCATAATAACAACATTCTTTCAACAAGTAACGATTAGCGCGTGTCGACACCGTTTCCAATTATTATTACACAGAATTAATGACATAACACACTAATTCAGGCACAGATAAACATTAACCCTTCATATTTCTCAACCTACGGGAACTAATCCCATGATTCAATTCTCTTCATGAAATTGATCATACCCATAGTTATAGAATTGAACCCCACCTTTACCTTTGGATTGAGGACAACTCTAAACTCCCGGTTCCGGTTTGCTCTCCGGTGACTCTTCTGCAACTACCTTGAATTCTCTCCGGAGATTAATTCCTCTGTTCTTAATTTCTCCACAGCCACATTCCTTTTTCCTTTTTCCCCTTCTCCTCAACCTTTTTCCTTAATTTTGGTTCTGAGCAATTTATCGTGTGTTTCCTTTTTTCCCCCACAACTTCTCTAATAACTTCCCTATTTCACTTATTCCATCCACTAATAATAATAATAATAATAATAATAATAATAATAATAATAATAATAATAATAATAATAATAATAATAATAATTATAATAATAATAATAATATTACTACTACTAATTATTAAATTATCATCATTATTAATTATATTATATCATTATTAAACTAAATATTTTATTAAATGATTTCCTATACTTTAAGGACACCCACCAACGCTCTCAGACACACTCCCACATAAAGGCACCCCAACAATTCATGAATAATTTAATTTAAAATGAACAGGCGTTACATTTTAGACAATGGTGCTATTCAATGAACTTGGTTAGGTTATAACTAAAAAGTATTTGGAAATTTGATTAATTCTAAACATAAGAATATTGGTAAACTAAATATATTTTTAGAGTAAGTTGCTTTTCTATATCTTTTCTACTTCTAATAAAAGGCTCTTCTAAACCACAAGATTATTGAAGGTAGGAAAAACACTTAGGGGGGAGGGTTGAATAAGGGTTTTAAAACAATTAAGATGATAGAAAAATAACAAGGTATCTTTATCCTGGTTCGTTTGAACTCAAACTAATCCAGTCCACCCTACCAAGGTGATTTGCCTTTCTCAACAAGGACTTAATCCACTAAATCAAACTGATTACAGTGTTAACCACTAAGACAACTGTCTTAGTCTTCTCAAGAAATCTGACCACACTTGGTCTCTTAAGGAATCTTTTACAAAAGATAAACTAACAATGTGTTTAAGATTTGCTTCTAAAAAGCTATATCACAACAGTGATTTTTACACAAGTTAAAGAACGAAATAAAACTATTCAGCTTGAAGAAAGTTTGTATGAGTTGCTTGTTGAATAATTTGTCAAGAATTTGTTTCTAGTTTGTTAACCTTTGAAGTGATGCTGAGACTTGCTTTTATAGTACTTTAAAATCCATTTTGAAGAAATACATTATGTTCTTTTTGTCTTCTATTGACTTTTCCTTTCTCAGAAGAGGAATGTTCTGACAAATCCTTTTTGTTTGAATTCTTGTGTCATGAACGAATGAGGAAAGAGCCATTTGGATAATGACAAGGAATATGCCAACGAATCTTTATTTGAACACCATCTTCTTCAACAACTTTGGAACGTCTTGCATCAGAACTTCTGATGGTGTTCCTAGTTCTTCAGATTAGAGTTAACTCACTCCGAGTTTCTCTATCAGAGTTTGCAGCAAAGTGCTTTAAGCGTGGAATTCTTTATCAGAGCATACTTGCTTATTAGAGCTTCTGTACTTGCAGCGTTAAGTACTTCCAGAGTCTTCTGAAGCTTTACGTATGTTCTTTACTCAAGTTCTTCTCAGCTTCGCTCAGAATCACTGTAGCAGATCAGAGTCTTCTGATATGTTGCTTCTGACGCTCAGAGCTTTTTCGTTCTGTAGTGTTCAGAGGCGTTCTTACTTCCAGAATAATATTAAATTTGATATCTGAAACAAATAAACACTTGAACAGAATTAGAGTTTATATTTCTTTTATGCAAAATTTCATTAATGTTATCGTCAAAACAATGAGATATATTAAACACCAATCTGCGTTCTAACAACTATCACAATAAGTAATGTTACTTTTAAACTGGAACATAAGACACTAACACAACAAGAGATTACAAGCATCATATATCTACTTGTTTACTCAACAAAGTTTAAATAATGAGCCAAATAATATAATAAAGTAATCCCTCCACTTGATGTTCAAATTCTATCTCTCACACACACACACACACACACACACACACACACACACACACACACACACACACACACACACACACACACACACACACACACACACACACACACACACACACACACACACACACACACACACACACACACACACACACACACACACACACACACACACACACACACACACACACACACACACACACACACACACACACACACACACACACACACACACACACACATACACACACACACACACACACACACACACACACACACACACACACACACACACACACACACACACACACACACACACACACACACACACACACACACACACACACACACACACACACACACACACACACACACATACACACACACACACACACACACACACACACACACACACACACACACACACACACACACACACAGAGAATATATATATATATATATATATATATATATATATATATATATATATATATATATATATATATATATATATATATATATATATATATATTCTAATTTATCACACACACATAGATTCATTAGTGCTCACAAACATAACAAAAAAGAACACTACCAATAATCATCCACAAATTGAAACGTAAAAGAATTATTCAGCAAAACAGAATAGAACACAAAAATACTCACTCTTACACATGTAAATAGCAGACAAAAATAAACCAAAGCATGAAGTTTTAAAAATTCAAAGTACTACACTTTGACTCCTCCTCAAACAAAGTAATGGTCAGGTGCTCTATTTGATGATGACATAACCAGAGCATTTTATATTTGCTCAACTTTTCAATAATTTACACATAAAAACCTATATTATATGAGGAACTAATATATTGTAAAGGCTGATAAGTATATTGGTGGAAAGTTACAACTCTTTAACTATTTGTGCAAGCAACTTTAAGTATTTTGATACAAATTATTTACAATTGTTCTTACTAAGTTCTCACAACTAAAGAAAGAAATAAGTACTTTTTGCTAAGTATTAAAGTAAATATATAATATTAATTTTGACAGTAACCCTTGAATCACATGATTCAGAAGACAAAATGTATTACAGATCCCAAATGACTCATCAATAATTAGGAATATAACATGCATAATTGAAGAGCGTCAAATTGATGAATGCCTTCAAAATAGTAATCATAGGTGAAATCAAAGAGGTTAACTTAAAATTTCACACACAAGATAAATTGTAATTCAAGGAGGAAACCCAAAACATGCTCACGACCTCAGAAACCCAAAACCCATGACCTACAAATGAATGGCGCCACATGAATAGAGGTAAGATATAAATCCAATCAGACCCTTGTCGTGACCACGCTCGTGGAAGCCCATAGAGAGTGCGGAAACGCGATGAGTTCTTCTTGTGGGTTGAATGATAGGAGAAAAAGGGATATTGGATTAGAGTATGTCCGAAGAAAGAACGAGAGAAAGAGAGAGAATGATTGAAAAAGAAGGATAAGATTCTTAGAAATAGGTTAGATTGTGATAAAATTAGGGTTTGACTTTTTTATGTATGGATTATGATAAAGTTAGATGAAAAAGATACTGAGAAAAATTCACACACTCAACATTTTTATGTATGGATTAACATTCCATAGTTTTGACTTTTTTATTCACTTAAAAAATTAAAAAAAAAAAGATTATTTTGGGTTATAAACTTTACATATATTATTAACTCAATTAATTAATTATTAGGATTAATATTAGGGTTAAAAAAATAAACAATTTTTTTATCCATCTAAATTTATACCCGTTTTAAATTTAACGGGAGTAATAGAGATTCGATTATGATAATATTTTAAATTTACACTCGTTTTTAAAAAATTGGGTGTCCATTATTACATGTTAATAATTAAAATGACACTTTATTTACAAAATTGCCACCATATTTTTTATTTACACCTATTTTTAGTATAAAGGGTGTAAAATTTAAAATTATATTGTTCAATTTGCACTAGTGCTTACACCATACTATGACGAATAGGAGATTGATAACTCGCTTACAAAAACAACATCGATTCCGATTTAGGGACAATTTAGCGTTATATTAAGCAATTGTAATCGGACTTATGTAGAAACCACAACTATCTGAGGCAGGTCAATAACAATGTTTGTGTTAATACAAGTTAGAGAAATGACACGTAGGTAATTCTTCTAAAACTTGCCACACTAAAAGAAAAGAGGTAGTGGTCTCATCTTGATCATAACTTCAAAGAGAAGTCTCATGATATGTAAGTTTTTCATTGACCAAAAGAAAAAAGAAGAAGAAGTGAGAAGGGAAGCCAAATTGAACCACAATGTTTGAATCATTCCATCTTTAAGTTCCATCACTCTTCTTGGTAAACTAAAGTACTAAAGCTATCACTAATTCAAAGCACCTAAAATGAATCAAATAATTCACTTGGAGATATATTTGAACTAATGAAGATTTATCCAACTTCATAAAACACCCTAAGTCCATGGAATTTGAAGAGAAATTTGATCAACAAACATCACAATCAAGGCAAAACAAAAGGAAATGGAAGGAGGAAGAAAAGAAACCAAAATAGTTCCAAATTAAGCCAAAAACAAAATTTTGACTTGTGCTAATCGGTTAACCAATTTTAGGCAGATTTTGGTTAATCAGTTAACATTGACAGGACAACAAAAAGAATTGAAAAAAAAAGCATTCCATAATTCAATCACTCCTTCAAACACCTTATGATCATGAATGCAATTGAGCACGAAAATTCAAGTAAAACAACATCAAATAACACCAATGAAGCACAATTTGCAAGATTCAAATATCAAGCAACAAGAATATAAAAGAGATCACATTATGGAAAATGAATCAAGCACAACAATAGTGGAATAAGAGTTTACCACTTCTAAATATGAAAATGCTTCAAATCAACTTCTAGAACCACACTCCAAATCCTTGATCTACAAAATTTGATGTTGATGAAGTGTTTTGATGGAGGTTTAGCTCAAAGATTAGTAAGCTTCAATGAAAATCTTACTAACTTTTAATGGAAGAAAGAGCTTTGGTGAATTTAGGTAGATGAAGAAAATTGAGAATGAGGAAGAATTTTGACAAGGTGAAATTGGCTATCAAAAGCATAAAGAATGAATGACATGAAGGCTCTATTTATAGAACTTAGGATTGGGAATTTTGGTGGCTTGGAATTTGGTTTAGAATTTAATCTAGGCTTGGAAATTGAATTTTGAGGCAAAATCAAGATCAAGTGGTGATTAATGAGGGTGTATGATGTGAATTAATTATGATAAGATAGGGGAATTAAATGAAAGTAATATAGAATATTCTCATGATGAAACAACTAAACTTTGGTGCCAAAATGCTGCAGAATTTGAAAATTGTGTTTTTAGCCAGAAACGCACCTGTTAATCGATTAACCAATTATAGGTAGATTTTGGTTAATTGATTAACATAGTGAAAAAAAATGAGAAAAATGGCTTTTTGCTGTGCTATCTTGCCTATGGCTCGATTATTGACTTGTCAAAGAAGGCATGAAAATAAACACATGAACCTTAGAGTTTTTTGGGTAATAATTAATCAAATCTTGGGAAACTCTTTATCAAATGATTTTTGAATTGTTTGCAGGTCAACTTTGACTTTGTTCAGATGAATTTCTTTCGAGCTGAGGAACTGGTATTTGATGTTCTTGATCCAAACTTCCTCCTGAAAAGTTTGATAAAAGGAAAAACAAACATTTTTTTATATTTTGATTAGAGATAGTAAACATAAACAATCAAATAAAAGCAAATAAAAAACACACATGTGTTTGGTGATCTTCCTCAGAAGCAAACCTACAGAGGAGGGTAAGGGAACCAAAAATTATGATCTTGTTGGTGATGCAGGATGTAAATGGCATGTGAGATCTTAAGGGTAAAAATTAGGGTATTACAGTTGTCCCTATTTAAGTTTCTTCTATCTTGATATATGAAGATTGACATCTTTGTCTCAACTAGATAGGAGAGACTTAAATATAACAATAAACCCAATTTTTGGCCCCTAAGAGACCACAAGATGATATGATTATACTAATGGTGTGAAAGACATAAAACCTCTGTGTGGAAAATATGCCACAAGAGATAGACAAACATTGGGGAGCCGAGGAGACTTCACAGGGGAAAAAAAGAGTAAGACTCCATTCTGATAAGGGAAAGGAAGCCAACTCAATTGGGGAAGAGCCATTGACTGCCGGTCACTGGGAAAATAAGAAAGATACTCAACCATAGAAGAGTGGTAAATTATCTTCTATTTGTCACTGGGTAAAATCAATAAGTCCAAAAGAAATATTATTGGCTACCAGTCATTAGGTAGGGGAAACAAACTCAATTAGCTATCACTAGGTAAGAGAAGGAAATAAATGTTAACTACCTGTCACTGGGTAGGTCAACAAATAAGACTCGACTACCTGTCACTGGGTAGGAGAAGAAAATATAAAGTTCAACTACTTGTCATTGGGTAGGACAAGAAATAAAGGTCAACTACATCTCACTGGGTAGGACAAGAAATAAAAAGTTCGGAAGGAAGGACAACTATTTACCAGTCACTAGGCAAAAGCAAAAATGACCAACCAAAAAGGGTGAGAGATATTACTTGCTACCGATCATTGGCTTAAACAAAGACAATATACTCAAAAGATGAAGAAACATTACCAACTACCTGTCACTGGGTAGAAAAATGAAGGCAATGAACTCACAAGGAAAGATTACCGACTATTAATCACTGGGTAGAAAAAGATGGCAACTAACCAAAACAGGGAGACAAATGCTACCTACTACCTGTCACTGGGTAGAAAATAAAGGCAACAAGCTCGGGTGGGAGGATTACCTTTTATCAGTCACTGGGTAAAAACAAGGATAACTAACCAAAAGGATGAGAAATATTACTTGCTACGTGTCACTGGGTAAAGCAAAGGCAATACACTCAAAAGGTGAAGAAACATTACCGACCACCTGTCACTAGATAGTGTATTACAAGAACCAACTACCTGTCACTGGGTAGAAGAAGTAGAATAAATGTTAACTACCTATCACTGAGTAGGACAAGAAACAAGACTCAACTACCTATCACTGGGTAACATGAGAAATATGCAATGAGCTACCTGTCACTAGGCAGCTCAACAAAGGTAAAGACATGAAATATAATCAACTAGTTGTCACTAGGCATCTCAACAAAAGTAATAAACTCAGAAGACCAAAGTTCAATCCAGGAATAAACTGGAACAAAACGGTCAAATAAGACCCTACCTGAAGAGGAAATATCTCAATTGGGAATTAATTCCATCCAGATAATGGACTGGGGAGGAAAGCTAAAACAAATATCTTCCACGAGGCATAAACTCAGTGGGGAATCAGAAAGGATGTGCACTTTCTGCTTACGGATCGACACTCTATTGGAAAGACGACACGCACACACTCTGCGAGAATAACAACACCAGAGAGCGAAGAAGCACCGACAAAATGCAAGATGCATAATACAACAAAAACATGCTATTCACAATAAAAGAATGCGCATGCAATGCATATGAGTATGAATATGCCGACAAAACAGACATAAAGGCAAACAAGGGATGGCTAAGCATCACAACATAACCGGATACTCAACCAATCTCAACAAAATGGAGATATCACTGGAGATTCTGCTAAGGATAAACAAAATCCATCAAAGTAAAATAAATCCTACTACAAGGCTCAAATCTCGTTGGGAATAAAAAAATACTGCTTAGGGAAAAACCCAAAGATCAATATTCTAACATCAATAATCCACAAAAGGGATAACAACGTGAACTCTGCTTTGAGGACAGAAGATAAACTATTGGGGAAACAATATTAACCCAAATCTTCTCGACTCATCTTAGGGATAAGAAAAAAAATCCATATGAGCTTCGCTTCAAATAGAATGGAGAGATCTGCTATGAAAAATAATGGATCCTCTCGAGATTGCAATCATCTAAACAATTACACAAACTCCACTAGGAAACAACGTCGATTTTCTGGGGAACAAGGAAAGTTCTCTGAGGCCTAGCCAGCTCTGAGAAAAGCATCATGGACTTACTGGGGAAAATAAAAAGTTAACATCATAGCAAAAGGTCAAGCTGTGGGGGATTTTAGATCAATACTCCACATAGGCAAGAGAAAACCCGATAGGTGACTGCTATATTAACACTTCTTAGAAGGTAACAACATTTGCTCTTTGCTTTGGGGATATCCAAAGTAATAATGCATAAGCTCCACTTGGGATTAGAAAAGACAAATCTCTGTGTGGAGTTTTCACATTAAGGAGAGGTCGAGCTCAAAATTGCTCAACTGCCCGATTAAAATTTGGCTAGAGGAAAGAAACATATTCAGCTGGAGAAGATCTGGATCAAGACCTAGCTGGGGGAAAACTGCTCAGTACCTATTTGGAGGAAGCCTGAATTGGCATTATAACAAATCTTGAGGAAACCCGTTATCTTGTCAACATCTATAGGGGAAACTTGGTTACAAATTCTGCTGAGGAATTATCAACATACTCTACTGGGGGATTAAAAAGAGCAAACCCTGCTGAGGAAAAAACTAAGCTTTGTGCTTTTGCGATTTTACTGTTCTTACAGTAACTGTTGACATTCCTTCATCGGGGGAAGAAATTGAATATAATAAGGATCATATCACATCTCTCACACCCAATAGTAATAAATGCACAACCTCCGCTGGGGGTCAACAAATATAATTTTTTGGGTACCAACAACCTTGGGAGACTCATTTTGGCATCGTGGGGATGATTATGAAGTTAACAATCATAACAGAAAGTCAATCTGCGGGGGATTTTAAAACTCAACACAAGGTGAGAAAACCTAACAGTTGACTGCTATATTAACACTTCTTAGGGGGAAATAACATGATTCAGATTGGCCATAAGAGCAACTAACCATAGCGAAGGAGGTAGAAACCTGTCAGGGATTCCTCATCAAGTTTTATAACAAAACAAGATAGGATCCAACAATCACATTCACAATTATATGCTTGATCATAAACAAGCCGAGGAAGAAGAACCACGCTCGACTGAGGCAATCTAAATCAAGATTAGCAAGGGAGTCCAAGTTGGGAATGCCCAAACTAATGCTTAGCTGAGAAATGCATCAATAAGATCAAACTCTGTTGAGAGATCATTAATAGACTCTACTAGGGAGAACATTAACAAGGACAAACTCAGACTGGGAGAATATTTAATTCTGTTGTGTTAAATCATCCACATAATAATTAACTTTTGTCCTAAACTGCAAGGTATACAAGAAATTTTCCTCAAGCAACTTCATACCATAAGGATTTGAGATAATCTTCCCTAGTTTTTTCAAACTATGAGAGATTTGTCGAATCTTGACATAACTTCCCTATATTGACTGAACTTGGCACATACTTTGATCAATGGAGTACCTGTGAAAGCATCAATTGGGAAAACAAAATTTCTCATGTTTAACAAAATCTTCAAGCAACAAGCCCCTGTATATGGTCATTCTTTGAAATTATTTGCCAATTACTCATCAGAGTTTCAGGCCTCAAAATTTTGAACTCATCACTGATGCTCACATGTAAGCTTCCATGGTGTCAAACAAATATATGCAAGCCGAAAATGTTAATTCTGAGAATGATAATTATAATGAAATTACACATGTTAGTCTTGAAGTTTTTACTAAAAATATGTCACAAAACCTTATGAATGAATCACTATCTAGGATGCGACATTGATTTTTGAATGCATATATGATACCAACAAAAATCTTTCAGCACAAATCATGGGAGTCAGGAATGATTTCTTGCTAAAGTATGATTTCAAAATAAACCTTGCTTCAATTAGGTCTTTTGAGGGTTGAAACGTGGCCTGGTTCACGGTTTTCAGAAATTAGGCTCAAAGTTTATTTGTACCCACCCATTCTTCGTGATATTCTTTAGTCCTATATTAAGCTATTTTGACACAAATGTTCATCTCTCAAAAGGATTTTGTGATGGTTGAGGAACCAACGAAATGATGGTTTAAGAACTAATGAGACTTTTCGGGGAATAACAATCACCCTTTTTTTCTTTCGTGTTGGTAGTCACATAGATTTGTTCAGGATTTTTCTTAGTAATCCTTTTCTTTTCGCTTTTCGCGCTTTTCATTCTTTTGTTTTTCCCTAACTTTTTCCTGGACTAATTATTTTGAAATTTTGATGTCCAGCGGGATGTCCTAATTTTTTCCTAAGTCACTTGTTTTCAAATTTTTCGACTTAGCAGGCTTTTTCTTTCTTTTTATTCTTTTGACTTCTTTCTTTTTTTTGAACTAATCATGCGACATTAGCTTATCTGACTTGTTAGAAAGGGTTATGATTGCCTCTCTCCTTTATGGATGAGGGATAACCACTGTGGTTGACTCTTAGATGCACACTTCTTTTGAAATTTGAACACTTGGTCAAATTAACTGAAGACTACCCTACCCCGGGTTAAATGTGAGGGTTCTTACATTTAGAAAAGAAACTCCTACTTCAAGGCTCAAAGGGGTTAACAAGGGATTATTTTCCTTATACCTCTGGTGTTAAGGAATTTGAAAAAACGAATTACATCATCAGTAGGGTCTTATTCAAATGCATAAAACCAGAAATTTTGTGTTTTCACTTCATCATCCTCCCTCAAAGAGTTTAAACGAGAAGTTGATATTGCAAATGCAAGAAAATATTTTATGAGCGAATGCGAGTGGATTACTTCAAGATAAACATACTCATTGCATTATGATTAATATTCAAAACAAACATGTTTTTACATGCAAACAAATCATTAACAAACATGCAAGATTACAAGTAACACTGTAGTGATTGAACTAATGATTTGAGGAGACTGTCTTAGTCTAAGCTTATGGCTTGCACATTAGGTATAAAGTCTCCAAACGACAAAATACCAATTTACATTAGCATTTGAACTTCATATTTCAAGGGAAAATAGTTTTCAACATCATGCCCGGGGGCACCCCGATGAAATACACAATGGGCCTCTGGCTTATACCACCGCAGAATATCTGCAGGAACAACCGGCGGAGCACGGGTCTAGACCAAATTATTCTTTATCAAGGCCATAAATAATTTAGCATATGGCATCGAAATGTGATCAAACTGATTCTTCTTCTGTGGACAATTTTTTTGATTATTCTGATGTGTTCTCTGTTAGAACTGTGGTTAAAAATTCGGAGTTGCCTGAGCAGCAGGAGCAACATTGATGTTGGGTGTAACAGAAGTGAACATACGATCATTGCGGGTCACTCCACTAACATCAACAACAAGAACTTCTTTACCATCCTCCAGCATAATAGTATTGCACTTATAAGGCACAACTTCATCAGAATTGTAAGGTGTAAAACTGGGCGAACAAATAACCCAAGGAGAAGCAGCAGACTTCTGATCATTATAAGAAGTTGCAATTGGTTTTGGCATATTGAAATACGATACTATGACATTCACATCATGAACGATATATAGCGGTTTCTGATCCAACATATCTTTGAGATCCCTTTTCACAAAAGGACATCCACGAGGATTCTTCGAACAAATTTTGCAAGAAGCATGATCATGCCCATAGTACTAAGCTTACACAAACTGATGTGTATATCAACCAAAGATCGTCTTATCGAATTCACATCAGAGATACGGTATCTTCCAGTACATCCCCTCACCATATTCACACTAGCACCTCCTTGCTTGAGCAATGATTTTGCTTGGACATTAGGTCCAGAGTCTTTGAATGACATAATACCACTTTGCACTAATCTTTGCACTTCATGTTTCAAAGGAAAGCAATCTTCAAGATCATGCCCTAGGGCGCCCTGATGACAAGAACAACGGACCTCAAGGGTGTAATACTATGGAATATCTTTTGGAACAGAAAGCGGAGTCCTAGTCTTTACAAGATTCTTTTGTATCAAGACAGGAAATATTTCCGAATACGACATCGGAATCGAATCAAAATGCATTTGTCTTTGAACTCGGTTATGTTGATGATTTTGTTGCGGCACACGTTGCTGGAAACACATTTGATAATTTGGAGCTTCTCGAACAACTGGAACGGGATAAACAACCGGAGTAACAGACGCAATAGGCTGATGACGCTAATGGTTTCTACGAGGTCTTCTACGCTTTTTTTGCAAAATACCGTTAGTAACTTGTTATTTCTTCTTAGGCAAACCATTCCTAAACTTCTTAGAGATTCTAGAAACACTATTGGGAGCCACTGAAATGAGTGTAGAAACAACTTCAGAAATCATATTCCTTTGAAGCGCAGTCTGAGAAGGAGGAGGCTGATTATGAGCAACCACCAAAGATTCCACTAAAGCAGTGAGCCTATCCATACCAACTCTCAGTGTTGATATCTCTTCACGGAGTTCACGATTTTCTTGTTGCAACTGATCTATTTTCTTTTTCTAATTAGCCCGAGTATTATAGTGATGCGACAACTTGTCTCTGAAAGAAGATCAAGAGAAATAGATAAGACACCTGGAAAAGGAAAAACACAATGCACAATGATGCATGACATGCGAATGCAAATGAAAATGTTTCATTCATTTTTCAAGGATCTTTTAAAATATAAAGCGATTGCAAACATTGTAAAGAAATAACAATTTTTGATAAACATCTCATTTTATTGAATATTAGAAAGAGTTACACTTGGAAGTACAAGTTACAAAGGATCAAAATACAATAAGAAAAAGCTAGATCCTAAGGATCCTAAGGAGAATCTGATGATGATCTAAGCTGATACTTTTTTCGGAGTTGTCATACCCAAAATTTGTCCTACCCGTGTAAAACCTTCGTTTTCGAAAAAAATTCAAAAAAGATATATGTTTCCTCTGCTTATTGTTTAGTCTTCTAAGTTGTGCGAGGTTGAATTTAAAGTGATTCAGACATGTGTTGAGTATGATTCAAATGGTGTTTGTTGGAGCTTTCAGTTGGGATTTGTGCCAATGTCATAATTCTCTAATTTCCAAGATATGGTTCAATATGACTCAAGGGTTAAGATCAAAATTAGGTCACTAAAGTTCTTTTCAGTCAAGAGTCGTGATTTCAAGAGGGCATCATGCATTTGGTTTCATATCAAGATTAGTCAAGTTTATCTTGATTCAAGATTCTAGTGAGAGTTTTTAAGGTATTCATTTCTAAGAGGGGTATCTTTCTGAAAAAACTTAACCAAGTCTTAAGTATTTTAGCTTGGTTCATAAGACAACACGAAGTCTTGATTGAGATGTTCCGAATATTGTTTATTGGATTAAGTTGTTTCAAATAACATTCAAGATGACTCAAGTCTGATTAAATAAAAAGGGGTACAAATACTGTTCAGGCCCAATCCAATTTTCAATAGAGTTCATTATAAGAAAAATTGGGTACATAAATTTATAAAATAAATGTAATATTATAATGTACAACCCATAGGTCTCTTTTCTACAAACTGAAACGAAAGTGTTAAATGCACCTGATGTACGGTATTCAAACAATCCAAGTTTCCATCACCATAAGCTAACCACATGGCCCACACTAGTACTCACAAGCCAGACATAACAACCCTCTTGCAGAACCCCATTTTTTACAATGTTTTATATTCATAACTTGAGCCAAATAACACATAAGATGCATAGGACAAAACTGACATCTGGGATGCATAAGACGACATTTAGGCGCAACAGAAAAGGACTTCGAGACCACCAATCTTCTTTCAAAACACAACCTTAATTGGTACCTACACCAAAAAAAATTCACAATTATTACAATTGTTATTCAGTAACAAGAAAATAAAAGAGAGTCGCAAGAGAAATCATAAACCGCGTACGATCCCCACAACGTCTTACGCACCACACCAAGTCCTCATAACAAACTGCAATTTCACGCGCAAGACGGAAAATAAATCTCAACCTGTAAAACCAGTCGCAACACACACAATAACGTCATAAGACACGATCTCATGAAAACAAGTTTTTGAGCCAAGGATTCGTACGACAAAATTGATTTCCAACTCACAATGATTCAAAATTCATCCCATGCATATCCATAACCTGCAACACAAATTCATTTTCGCGCATAACTCCTATTTTACCCTCGCCACTCTCTATATAACAAGACTTTTATTTTTCACCACAAGAGAGGAAGAGTACCTTACATGGGAAACCTCACATGGCTATGTGATTGTTACGGGTTGTGTGTGTGTTTGACCAAGCCCATTTGTTATTTTATTTTCATTTTTTTGTGTGTTTTGGTTGACAACTTTTGGATGATATGGGCTTGGAAGCCCGTGTTACTTTATATCCCCTCTTGTCTTGTTTTGCCACTTGAGTCAAGTATATGATGGGCTTATTTTTTAATCCCATATAGTTCTACCATCCCATTTAAATCCTTGCACCCTTTTTTACTTTATGGGATTTTATTTTAGAAATTGTGTAAGTTTCTAACCTTTATTTTTTAGTATCATCTCCATTTTAATTTCATTCCAATTCTTCATTTTATTTCGGTCGATGAAGAGACCTCCAAGTTGTAGTTCGTCAAATTATTGATGAATAACAACAAATTCGAGGCTAAATTTTCTTTTCATTTTCATTTTTGATTTCTATTAATTTTATTCTTTTTATCGCTTTTTGGTCAATGACGAAATTTTACAAGTTGTTATCGGTCAAACTATTGATAGATGACAATTTATCCGAGACTATTTTATTTTCTATTTCAACTTCTTTTTCATTTCCATTTTTATTAATTTTTTTCGATCTATGATGTCTTTCGATTCGTAAACGTCGTTTTATCGAAGTCGTTAACCTTCTCGATTTCAAATCAGTGGAAAATGACCATTTGGGTCATTTTCTCTACTCTGGGATCGTGATAGGCTACCTTCGATTAATCGACATGATGTTTATGATTAAGACGAGATCCCACCTTTTCGTTCGTCCGTGCGACACGATTAACTTGGAAAATGGTTCTCAATATCATTTCTCCATCATGTTTTAGCACAAATATTAATTTACGCGACCACCTATGGTTCGACTTTCATTATAAGTCGAGCTACGATGGTTTAACGTTACATTTTGCCCAGATTCAATTCATAACCAACTAACAACTAACTTTTATTTTCTGTCAAATATCAACTGCTTTAAATTCTGTCAAATATTATTATGGATATTATCTTGATATTATTATTATATTGTCTTGTATATTACTCATATTGTTCATACTCATATTATATTCTCCATATCTTATCACCCATATTCGAAAACACGTAATAATGATCGAAACGCTAAAAGCCTAAATTGGTGGACTGTTGGATCATTGGTCATTTGCAGAAACCCTAACATGGAGTTGTGTCCGATTTTCTCTCAAGGCGTATTTTAGGACACTTTGCACACACACGGCTTTCTCTTGGGCTACCTGACAATGAGACCCCTTTATTTTGTGCAATCCTGTGTAACTTACATGTACCCCTCTCCCATTCTGATGTATGTTTCGTATTTCTTTGATTGTGGTTTATCTTCTAGGAGCACCCATAGGGACTAGCATAGACCAAACTATTTTCAAACTAATTCTCGATTGGTCATCGAACTATTTTCAAACACCCCTCGTAAGTCGAGTGCTAGTCTGCATTCGCCATCAACCTATTGCATACACTTCATCATGGTTTCGATATTGGGAGCACCCTCAGGGACTAGTATCGTTTCTCACTGTTAGAACACAGATTGGTTCTTAATAATATCTCTATGTTTTGATGATAACTATTATGAAATTTTGTATTTAAGAATTATATACTCTAAAGTTTGCTTGAGAGTTTTTACTGCAGATAGTAAAGAAATTAACACTCTAGAAGCAAATCAGAATTGAACACAAGAAATTATCTAGACTCTGAAGCGCCAGATGCACTCATTAGAAGATTCTGATTGCTGTCAACAGAAGATTCTGAGCGTAGCCTCCAAAAGATTCTGAAGCAGAAGCTCCAGAAGGATCTGAAGCAGAAGCTCCAGAAGAATCTGAAGCAAGTCAGAAGCATCTGAAGCAAAGAAGAATTTTGTATGAAGAGCTTTTCAAAGCATAGTTTCTACAGAAGATTCTGAAAGTACTAAAGCTGCCAGTACTGAAGTTCTGTCTCAAATATGCTATGATATTAAACACGTTAAAAGCACACCTGCTGCAGAAGACTCTGATTCAGCAAGACTCTGATCATCATCAGAAGACTCTGACCCAATTAGACTCTAATGAACTTGCTGAAAACTAAAGAAGAAATATTCAAAGATTATATCCGTTGGAGTAAATCAAACGTCTCTTTCCTTATTTATGCTAGACACAAGAACACAGACAAAAAGGATTTTTCTGTGCTTTCTTCTTCTAGGAAAGGTCACTTGATGTGAAGACAAAAAGGCTCAGACCTTTTGGACACTCTTCTCAATGTGAAGCTCACCTTGGATCAGCTGCCTATAAAAGCAAGACTCCACCAAATTCTTCAGTTGACGTTGGCATTGAAAAGAAATTAAAACATTCAAGCTCTCATACTTTCATATTCATTCTAAGAATTTATTTCATTGTTCTTAAACTTAAGAGAAATATCACAGTTGTGATAATAGCTTTTTAGAAGCATTCTTACTCTTGTAATAGTTTTACATTGATTGTAAAAGATTTCCTTAAGAGGATCCAGTTGGGATCAGTAGCTCTTGAGAAGACTAAGAACAGTTGTTCTTAGGTGTTACTATTGTAATCTGTTTGATTAAATAGTGGATTAAGTCCTTGATTGAGAAAGGCAAATCACTCTAGAAAGGGTGGACTGGAGTAGTTGAGTTCAACGAACCAGGATAAAAATACTTGAGTTTTAATTCTAAGTTTTAATCTTTCATACTTATTCAACCCCCCCCTTCTAAGTGTTATCTCACCTTCAGTTGGCATCAGAGCTCCGATTCTGTGTGTGCTACCACTTAACAGTGACAGTAAAGATCCAGAGAGAAATAATTTGATATATATTTAGTTGTTACTATGGCTGATAATACAATATCTAACATTAACAATAAATATGAAGAAAAGGACAGAATCAACACCAAACCCCCTATGTTTGATGGGGAGAAACTTGATTATTGGAAAGACATAATTGAAAGTTTTTTCCTTGGATATGATGCTAATTTATGGGATCTGGTCATAGATGGATATGTTCATCCCACAAATGGGAATGGCAAGAAGATAGACAGAAAATCTATGACAGATGCTCAGAAGAAAGATTTTAGAAATCATCACAAGGCCAAAACAATATTGTTGAATGCAATATCTCATACTGAGTATGAAAAAATTACAAATAGGGAAACTGCATTTGACATGTTTGAATCCTTAAAGATGACTCATGAGGGAAATTCTCAAGTCAAGGAAACAAAGGCTCTGGCTCTGATCCAGAAGTATGAAGCCTTCAAGATGGAAGACTCTGAATCTGTTGAAGCTATGTTCTCCAGATTCCAAATACTTACAGCTGGACTAAAGGTTCTGGACAAAGGATACTCTACTGCTGATCATGTAAAAAAGATCATCAGAAGCTTACCCACCAGATGGAGACCTATGGTGACAACGCTGAAGATGGCTAAAGATCTGAACAAGATCTCCTTGGAGGAACTGATCAGTTCACTTAGAAGCCATGAAATAGAGCTTGAGGAAGATGAACCTCAAAAGAAAGGTAAATCTGTAGCTTTAAAATCTAATAAATCTGCTAAAGCTTTGTAGGTAATAGAGGAAAGCTCTCAAGAATCCTCATCTGAAGATGAAGATGAACTAAAGCTTTGTAGCGAATATGGACGTTCGCCAGTATGCTCGCCAGGCGAACATGACAATCCCAAAATCCTCTTTTCGACCGTTACCCGACTTCCGAGTGTCCGATTTCGATTCCGTAAAAAGCTGCGATCTCGGAATTTAACGTACAACAACAATTTTATACTTAGGAAGCCATCCAACACATTTTAAATCTATGAATAATTTAAAACTCAATTACTTCCAATCTCAACAGCAGATCTTTGAGCCTCCTAATACGATAGAACTTTTGACCTTCGTCCCATCCACCACAAGAACTCTACTCGAGATCACATGACCAAGGGACTCACATCCCTCGATCAATTGTTCCATCAAATCATTAACTCTTGGAAGCGAACACCTATCCTTGATAGTCACCCTGTTCACTTATCTATAGTTCACCCAAAGCTTCACAAAACCTTCTATCTGTCTAACCAACAAAATTGGTGCACATTACGGTAGCACACTCAAACAAAAGAACCTCTCTCCTAGAAGGTCTTCAAGTTGACTCTTCAACTTCTCCAATCCCAACGAAAATACACCATATGGAGTCACTAATATCGGACTCGTTCCAACAACAAAGTCAACGTGTGAGCTTTACTTCACACTCCGATAGTAAATCACCTACCTCATCCGGAAACCTCCGGCAATCGCAATTAATTGACAAATCCCAATTTTTCTCACTTTCCTTCTCATTCCAAGTTTCAGTCAAAATAGACACTTCAACACCGTCTTACGCCCAATTCCTCAAAATAATCCCTTAAGCACTTAGCTTAACTCAAGACTATACACTGCTCACGCCATCCAAGCTTGCAAGATACGTCTATCCCATCCAACACAATCCCGTCCACTATTAACAAGAGATTAAGGGTGATCAGTTCCTCAATTTGTTAATAGACAACCGAAATCATGATTGGGTACAAACCATCTTTACCAAACTATAATATCACTCCTCAACACACTAAGCCACCACACTGTAGCTTTTCGGAGAAATACAACTTCTCCCCCACTGGAATCATTCCACTTCTACCAATGAAGTTAACCAACAACATGTACCGACAGTGTTTTTACACACATGTCGCATACCAGGAAACAATAACACTAGACAACATTGGCCGGACGGACCGACCTGCTCTGATACCAATTGTAACACCCCACTTCCCAAATTAAATAAAATATAAACATTATAAATAAACATCAGAGTTTTCCCCAAAATAGTGGGATATCACATCACCAAATTTTTATAAAAATACTTTATTAATTATTCTCAAAAATAATACAGCGGAAAACATTATTCCAACATTCTCGGCCATCCTCCATATTTCGTAAAATCTTTATTATTATAATTCACAAAAAAAAGTGATACGTCACAGGATTACAACAAGTTTGACATAAAACAATTAAAACACCCATATCCCGTGTTACGTATCAGAGCATTCTAGACTCGACTGGCACACCACCATCCAAGCTATCTAAGTACCTGGATTATCTGTACTTCCGGAGAAGCACAGACACAACAACAACCAAGGGGTGAGAAAACATGATCAAAAATATATTGGTAATGTAATACATGTAAACAAGGTAGTAAAACACACCAACACACCAATATTCACCCCAACAACTCCATATAACGAACCTACTGTTCAAATTACAATATAACATATTATAATGCAAATATGCAACTCAACACCATGCATGCGGTACCGACTCATTGGTTCATTCAATCGAACCTGGATAGATCACTTACGCTCCTCCTGAGACATGATCTATCCCCCACCATTCTCCACCAAGGAGTACGGATGAATCACTTACGCTCCTCCTGAGACATGATTCATCCCACCAAAACACCATGATATGCACACACCAATGCATAACTATCATATTTAGGCACACTAAGTGCACACGATCCTCCTGATCATATCATCATACATCAATGCATATATGTGTAGATATATTACACCAACACCATATAAATCAATCAGATAGTAAATAAATTCATACTATAACACCATATATAACCACATCCCAACACCCAGGAACACACGATCCTACTGATCACTACATACATATACGTTAACCAATTGTTCACCAACAATATCAAGGAAAACGAGTACCATCATCAAGTAAACAAGTTCATACTTTATCACCAAGATATAAACACGTCCCACCACTCGGGAATACACAATCCTACTGATCACTACACCATGCTCCGCATGATTCATACACCAACTAATTATCCATTTAAATAATTAGTAACGGAAATCACATACTATCACCGAGTACTCACTCTATAACACTCAATCATCTC
Source organism: Lathyrus sativus (assembly GCA_963859935.3). Classification (NCBI taxonomy): domain Eukaryota; kingdom Viridiplantae; phylum Streptophyta; class Magnoliopsida; order Fabales; family Fabaceae; genus Lathyrus; species Lathyrus sativus. The sequence continues at coordinate 179,153,266 of OZ012740.1, read as the reverse complement.
CCCTATAATCAACAAAGTCCAAGGGCACTACACTCTTAGCGCACACAGTATAACAGCATAGAAAAACCCCATTCTGCTACGCTCGCTACACCCTCGCTAGGCGAGCTCCCAGCGAATGCTCGCTACCTGTTCGCTTAGCGAACCTCCTCGCGAAGGCAAACAGAACCTACTAGACTCACTCGCTACCTCACTCGCTAGGCGAGCACCTAGCAAACGCTCGCTGCCTTCTCGCTAAGCGAAGTGCTAGCGAGTTGCCTGCGACTTCTCAAGTTCTCACAGTTCAGAATTCTCACTCTTCTCTGATTCAAGCCTATTCTATAACATCCACTTCCTATACTATCCGTATTACGACCAATGCATATTAGGCTTATCAATCTTCCTATAATTCTACTCCAGATCAACATTACGGCACACTACCGACACTTTAGAGTTACTCTGAACCTTACTCAAACCAAACCAACACCAACAGTCAATCAACAATGGCAACATCAAACATCCGTACATCATCATATACATATTATTCCAAAGTCATCACTTAAACAATCTATCGACACATCAAAAAGGTCACACAGAACTTCCCTAAAACCGTAAACCCAACCTATACGTCAAATTAACCAAAAACAACAATTCACCAACACTCAACATATTTCAATCCATCAACATCAACATAACTCAACAATCAATAGCATGTCAATATAAAACTTCATCAACGATACATTCCTACGGGGTTAAGGAATCCCCACTACCCTATACATGTATATACCATTCCCAATCAAGTTTCTCCCCCCTTACCTTGTTAATCGGTTGATCGATGAAATTCTTCCTGGATTTGGTCTCTTGGCCTCCTCTTTTCTTTCCGTTCTTCGTTCCCTTTTTCCTTCGTTCTTCTCACTTCTCTCGTTCTTTCCTCTTCTCTCTTTCTATCGCTCTTTCTCTCTTCCATCTTTCTATCGTGTTATTTTCTCTAATACTTCCCCCATCCCTTCATATTCTATTTTCCTTTTTATTTCCTATCCCAATAATAATAATAACTAATAAAAATAATATAATAATAATAATAATAACTAATAAAAATAACATAATAATAATAATAATAATAATAATAATAATAATAATAATAATATTATTATTATTATTATTATTATTATTATTATTATTATTATTATTATCACACCAATTTCCCACGATCTATGGCAATCCCTTTTCTCTCTATTCCAACTTTTCTAATATCTCCTTGCTACCCCTTCATATTTCCTTCCTCACGGTTTCTATCATGACTTTTGATATTTCCATTCTAACTTCCCAATAACCCTTCCACCTCTTATTTTACTTATTTCAACCACTAATATTCCCAATAATAATTCTAATATAATAATTATAATAATCATTATAATAATAATAATAATATAATATAATACTATTATAATATTATAGTAATATTCAACATAATAATAATAATAGTAATACACCCAACAATAATTATAATAATAATAATAATAATACTAATGATAATAATAACAATTATATTAATACTAATAATAAAATAATATGAATAATAATAATCTTAATATTAATAATACTAATATAATATTACTAATATTAATAATACTAATCATAATAATACTATTAATAATAATAATAATATTATTATTATTATTATCTCACCAAAATAATAATAATAATAATATTAATAATACTAATAAATATAATAATATATAATAATAATACCCCCACCAATATTACTATTATTCATTATATTATCATATTCACACCAAAAATCATAATAATATAATAACTATATTAATAATAATATTATATTCTCCATATTAATAATATTACTACAAATATTAATAATAATCATAAATATAATAATAATAATAATAATAATATTAATACCACCACCAATATTACTATTATTTCTTATATTATTATAAACTCACCAAATTACCACCAATGATCTCCCATCTCAGGGACACCCACCAAACATCATCAAATACACCCTACCAAAGGGCACATCAACAAATAATATTTAAAATAATAATAAAATGACTAAATAATTAAAATGGTTGTTACAACTCTCCCCCACTTTAAAATGGGTGTTACAACTCTCCCCCACTTTAATTATTTTCGTCCTCGAAAATTATCTGATGGAAATAATTCCGGATACGCTCCTCGCATCTTTTATTCCAATTCTCAGGTCACACTGCCTTCTGCAGCACCTCCCCATACTACTTTCACCAAAGATATCTCCTCCCTTCGGAGTTGTTCCTCGCTCGCCAAAACGAACTAGCAATGCCTCAACAATCGGAACATTTTTCACTTGTACCTTATCCACCTGGTTCAATGTACTTTCTCGACTAAGTCACATGAAACATATCATGCCAATTCACAGCGACAACAGAAAAACAGTCTAACATGTTACTCCTCTCATGCCTCCGCTGCGCCACTCTGATACAACTACAGAACACGTGCGAACTTCTGAGATTTCGAAGCTCGACCAACACCAGTCACTGGCGTGACCCTCAAAATACATATTGCCTCGGATCCTCTCGATCTTCTCAGCCTTCTCAAGCATAATCTTCAAGTCTGAGTACAACACTCTCACTCGATTTATTTCAACACAGGAGAGTCCTACACTCCCTATCTCACCAAGCCACATATAGTGCCATTCCGACACTAGGATGGTAACCGTTATTATAGGTAACTCAATCAACGATAATTAATCATCCCACGCTCCACCTTGATCCGACACCCAAGCTCTCACCAATTCTCTACAGACTCAATAGTCCTCTCTGACTGACCATCAGTTTGCGGATGATAGGTCGAACTCAGCTTCAACTTAGTACCCGAAGCTTCCTGTAAGCCCCTCCAAAATCTCAATATAAACCTCAAATTTCCATCTGACACAATATTCGTCAGTATCTCATCCAACTTCACCACTTTCTCAATATGCATCTCGTATATCCTCAACACGGAATAGTTAATCCACTCCTAACAATTCAAATTAAAATTATGTCTTTACAAATTCTTTGGAAATCTCAACACCAATTTCGTGAAAATACTACCTGATTTCCACTCTAGAATATTTAACGACTACATCAGACTCAACAGTCTCTGATGTTCACTCTTCGAATTCCGACAATTCTAACTAGCATATTCCACCTCTCCTTATCCATGGTCTCAAAAACAATCTACTCAAGTTCAGTTACTTCATAGCACCGAGATGGATACTCCATCTACCTCAATGTATTTCTTCACGAGTACTCCTACTCCCTTCAACAACATCTGATATACATACTCTATCATAACACCTCGTGGTATTATTTCCACAAACCCGACAATCCACTCTTCGACTCTAATTTATCAATTTCAACTAATTCACTATTCAACCCAGATTTCTGACTTTCTCGATTCTTCTCAAGGATATCACTAGTCAGATCTTAATAATAAAAGCTTAACTCCATAAGAAGTATCCTTACTCACAAAACGCATATTATGAAATTTCTCAATCAGTTCTAACTCTTTTCACCATCATCTTCGGTATATGCAAATATTTCTAACTCACTGCATCATCTACCATGTCCGCTTTACCCGAATGGTAATTCAACTCGAAGTCGTACTCTTTTCGAAGTCCCAATTATTTCCTATGCCTCATATTTGTCTTATTCAAATTAAACAAACACCTTAAACTCTTAAGATCACCAAACATCTCCGATCTCAGTCTGAACTTTTGAAGACTCCGACTCCAGTACAATCACAATAGTAACCAACTCTAAATCACTGGTCGGATGATTTCTCTTATACACTTCAAGTTGCCTATTGCATAATTGAAACTCGCTGAAGTTGTCTTTAGCAAATCCCCTAATTATATCAACAAGCATCACAAACACCACAATTAGTTCTATCGGATTCGGCAGAACTTTCCTTACGGAAGTATATCACCGCTCTTTTTCCAACACTGATAACTCCAGTTCCTTATGCTCAACATAATCCTCTATACGCTTCGAATACCTTAAAATATAATTTATTAACATAACCATTGCCTTATATAAATAATTAAAGAAGATCCCATGCCAAGTGGACAAACAAGTTGTGAGTTATAGCGGGAACACATACCGTACCGCCCGTCCTTACCACAAAATTCAAACACACTTCATAAATAAATAGCTTAAATCTATGTCAATACTTCACCATCTCATAGATAATTTGAATAGCTTTCCAACGCTTCGAACCGCGCGTCATTCCGAGTTACGGTTCTCCCGTTACGGCAAAAACACCAGAATAACATTTTCTGCCCAGGACCCCTTCGCCAGGCGAACACCGCAGCGAATATGGACGTTCGCCAGTATGCTCGCCAGGCGAACATGACAGTCCCAAAATCCTCTTTTCGACCGTTACCCGACTTCCGAGTGTCCGATTTCGATTCCGTAAAAAGCTGCGATCTCGGAATTTAACGTACAACAACAATTTTATACTTAGGAAGCCATCCAACACATTTTAAATCTATGAATAATTTAAAACTCAATTACTTCCAATCTCAACAGCAGATCTTTGAGCCTCCTAATACGATAGAACTTTTGACCTTCGTCCCATCCACCACAAGAACTCTACTCGAGATCACATGACCAAGGGACTCACATCCCTCGATCAATTGTTCCATCAAATCATTAACTCTTGGAAGCGAACACCTATCCTTGATAGTCACCCTGTTCACTTATCTATAGTTCACCCAAAGCTTCACAAAACCTTCTATCTGTCTAACCAACAAAATTGGTGCACATTACGGTAGCACACTCAAACAAAAGAACCTCTCTCCTAGAAGGTCTTCAAGTTGACTCTTCAACTTCTCCAATCCCAACGAAAATACACCATATGGAGTCACTAATATCGGACTCGTTCCAACAACAAAGTCAACGTGTGAGCTTTACTTCACACTCCGATAGTAAATCACCTACCTCATCCGGAAACCTCCGGCAATCGCAATTAATTGACAAATCCCAATTTTTCTCACTTTCCTTCTCATTCCAAGTTTCAGTCAAAATAGACACTTCAACACCGTCTTACGCCCAATTCCTCAAAATAATCCCTTAAGCACTTAGCTTAACTCAAGACTATACACTGCTCACGCCATCCAAGCTTGCAAGATACGTCTATCCCATCCAACACAATCCCGTCCACTATTAACAAGAGATTAAGGGTGATCAGTTCCTCAATTTGTTAATAGACAACCGAAATCATGATGGGGTACAAACCATCTTTACCAAACTATAATATCACTCCTCAACACACTAAGCCACCACACTGTAGCTTTTCGGAGAAATACAACTTCTCCCCCACTGGAATCATTCCACTTCTACCAATGAAGTTAACCAACAACATGTACCGACAGTGTTTTTACACACATGTCGCATACCAGGAAACAATAACACTAGACAACATTGGCCGGACGGACCGACCTGCTCTGATACCAATTGTAACACCCCACTTCCCAAATTAAATAAAATATAAACATTATAAATAAACATCAGAGTTTTCCCCAAAATAGTGGGATATCACATCACCAAATTTTTATAAAAATACTTTATTAATTATTCTCAAAAATAATACAGCGGAAAACATTATTCCAACATTCTCGGCCATCCTCCATATTTCGTAAAATCTTTATTATTATAATTCACAAAAAAAAGTGATACGTCACAGGATTACAACAAGTTTGACATAAAACAATTAAAACACCCATATCCCGTGTTACGTATCAGAGCATTCTAGACTCGACTGGCACACCACCATCCAAGCTATCTAAGTACCTGGATTATCTGTACTTCCGGAGAAGCACAGACACAACAACAACCAAGGGGTGAGAAAACATGATCAAAAATATATTGGTAATGTAATACATGTAAACAAGGTAGTAAAACACACCAACACACCAATATTCACCCCAACAACTCCATATAACGAACCTACTGTTCAAATTACAATATAACATATTATAATGCAAATATGCAACTCAACACCATGCATGCGGTACCGACTCATTGGTTCATTCAATCGAACCTGGATAGATCACTTACGCTCCTCCTGAGACATGATCTATCCCCCACCATTCTCCACCAAGGAGTACGGATGAATCACTTACGCTCCTCCTGAGACATGATTCATCCCACCAAAACACCATGATATGCACACACCAATGCATAACTATCATATTTAGGCACACTAAGTGCACACGATCCTCCTGATCATATCATCATACATCAATGCATATATGTGTAGATATATTACACCAACACCATATAAATCAATCAGATAGTAAATAAATTCATACTATAACACCATATATAACCACATCCCAACACCCGGGAACACACGATCCTACTGATCACTACATACATATACGTTAACCAATTGTTCACCAACAATATCAAGGAAAACGAGTACCATCACCAAGTAAACAAGTTCATACTTTATCACCAAGATATAAACACGTCCCACCACTCGGGAATACACAATCCTACTGATCACTACACCATGCTCCGCATGATTCATACACCAACTAATTATCCATTTAAATAATTAGTAACGGAAATCACATACTATCACCGAGTACTCACTCTATAACACTCAATCATCTCCCCTATAATCAACAAAGTCCAAGGGCACTACACTCTTAGCGCACACAGTATAACAGCATAGAAAAACCCCATTCTGCTACGCTCGCTACACCCTCGCTAGGCGAGCTCCCAGCGAATGCTCGCTACCTGTTCGCTTAGCGAACCTCCTCGCGAAGGCAAACAGAACCTACTAGACTCACTCGCTACCTCACTCGCTAGGCGAGCACCTAGCAAACGCTCGCTGCCTTCTCGCTAAGCGAAGTGCTAGCGAGTTGCCTGCGACTTCTCAAGTTCTCACAGTTCAGAATTCTCACTCTTCTCTGATTCAAGCCTATTCTATAACATCCACTTCCTATACTATCCGTATTACGACCAATGCATATTAGGCTTATCAATCTTCCTATAATTCTACTCCAGATCAACATTACGGCACACTACCGACACTTTAGAGTTACTCTGAACCTTACTCAAACCAAACCAACACCAACAGTCAATCAACAATGGCAACATCAAACATCCGTACATCATCATATACATATTATTCCAAAGTCATCACTTAAACAATCTATCGACACATCAAAAAGGTCACACAGAACTTCCCTAAAACCGTAAACCCAACCTATACGTCAAATTAACCAAAAACAACAATTCACCAACACTCAACATATTTCAATCCATCAACATCAACATAACTCAACAATCAATAGCATGTCAATATAAAACTTCATCAACGATACATTCCTACGGGGTTAAGGAATCCCCACTACCCTATACATGTATATACCATTCCCAATCAAGTTTCTCCCCCCTTACCTTGTTAATCGGTTGATCGATGAAATTCTTCCTGGATTTGGTCTCTTGGCCTCCTCTTTTCTTTCCGTTCTTCGTTCCCTTTTTCCTTCGTTCTTCTCACTTCTCTCGTTCTTTCCTCTTCTCTCTTTCTATCGCTCTTTCTCTCTTCCATCTTTCTATCGTGTTATTTTCTCTAATACTTCCCCCATCCCTTCATATTCTATTTTCCTTTTTATTTCCTATCCCAATAATAATAATAACTAATAAAAATAATATAATAATAATAATAATAACTAATAAAAATAACATAATAATAATAATAATAATAATAATAATAATAATAATAATAATAATAATATTATTATTATTATTATTATTATTATTATTATTATCACACCAATTTCCCACGATCTATGGCAATCCCTTTTCTCTCTATTCCAACTTTTCTAATATCTCCTTGCTACCCCTTCATATTTCCTTCCTCACGGTTTCTATCATGACTTTTGATATTTCCATTCTAACTTCCCAATAACCCTTCCACCTCTTATTTTACTTATTTCAACCACTAATATTCCCAATAATAATTCTAATATAATAATTATAATAATCATTATAATAATAATAATAATATAATATAATACTATTATAATATTATAGTAATATTCAACATAATAATAATAATAGTAATACACCCAACAATAATTATAATTATAATAATAATAATACTAATGATAATAATAACAATTATATTAATACTAATAATAAAATAATATGAATAATAATAATCTTAATATTAATAATACTAATATAATATTACTAATATTAATAATACTAATCATAATAATACTATTAATAATAATAATAATAATATTATTATTATTATCTCACCAAAATAATAATAATAATAATATTAATAATACTAATAAATATAATAATATATAATAATAATACCCCCACCAATATTACTATTATTCATTATATTATCATATTCACACCAAAAATCATAATAATATAATAACTATATTAATAATAATATTATATTCTCCATATTAATAATATTACTACAAATATTAATAATAATCATAAATATAATAATAATAATAATAATAATAATAATAATAATAATAATATTAATACCACCACCAATATTACTATTATTTCTTATATTATTATAAACTCACCAAATTACCACCAATGATCTCCCATCTCAGGGACACCCACCAAACATCATCAAATACACCCTACCAAAGGGCACATCAACAAATAATATTTAAAATAATAATAAAATGACTAAATAATTAAAATGGTTGTTACAACTCTCCCCCACTTTAAAATGGGTGTTACAAGTGCAAAGAACCTGGACATTACAAAAATGAATGTCCAAAGGTGCTGAAGGAAAAGCCTAAAAGAAAATTTGATAAGAAGAAAAAGGTTCTGATGGCCACCTGGGATGATTCAGATACATCTAAATCTGAATCTGAGTCAGAAGAAGAATGTGTTAATGTTGCACTGATGGCCAGCACAGAAGATCAGGAGGAAGGAACTTCAGGATCTGAATCTAATTCTGAATCTGACGATGACGCTGAAGAGGTAATGGCTAAACTTACTAAAGAAGAACTTATCAAAGTTTTATCAGAAGTTCTGAAAAGCTATAACAATATCAAACTCAAATACAAGAAGCTGAAAAGCAGTCTTGAATCTGAGATTGATCTTCTGAAGACAGAACTTGTTGAGCAAAAAGAAATTAATCTGAAAATCAAAAATGACTTTGAAATAGCTCAACAAGAATCTGAATCTGAGACTAAGTCATGTGAAAACATTTTAGAAAAATATGACTCTAGCTTTCAGAGATTCCTTACTAAGAGCATAGACAGAAGCAAGATGGCTTCTATGATCTATGGTGTTAGTGGGAACAACATAAGAGGTATTGGATATGAATCTTCCTCTGGAAGTAATCCAAAATATGTTGACAAACTCTTCATCAAGAAGACACCTCTGTACTCTCAATTTAAGTTTGGTCACTTAAATGACATTAAACACACAAGCTCTGAGAAGAATACTTATGTGTTTAAACCCAAGGCAAGTCAGAACAAACATTATGTTGAAAAACAGAAGTTTAGACAAACCTACAAACCAACTAACCCTAAAGGACCCAAGAAGATCTGGGTACCTAAAAGTAAAATAATTCCTGTTGCAGATGTTCTTAGCAGCAAGGTCAGGACGCCAATCATGGTACCTGGACTCTGGATGCTCACAACACATGACAGGAGAAAAGTCTATGTTCCAAAGCCTGGAACTTAGATCTGGAGGTGACGTGAAGTTTGGCGGGAACCAGAAAGGCAAGATCATTGGATCTGGCACTATTGGAAATGGTAAACTTCCCTCTATTACTAATGTTTTACTTGTTGAAGGGTTAGAGCATAACTTATTGTCCATAAGTCAATTAAGTGACAATGGTTATGATATTACCTTTAATCAAAAATGTTGTAAAGCTATTAGTCAAAAGGATGGCTCTATCCTATTTAGTGGTAAGAGGAGAAACAACATTTATAAAATAAATCTTTCAGAACTTAAAGTTCAAAATGTTAAATGCCTCTTGTCTGTTAATGAAGAGCAATGGGTCTGGCACAGAAGATTGGGCCATATTAATATGAGACGTATATCTCAGATTAATAAACTTAATCTTGTCAGAGGACTTCCTAATCTGAAGTTCACCTCAGATGCTCTTTGTGAAGCATGCCAAAAAGGGAAGTTTTCAAAATCATCTTTTAAATCAAAAAATGTTGTTTCTACTTCCAGACCACTAAAATTACTTCATATTGATCTGTTTGGACCAGTGAAAACTGCATCCATCAGAGGCAAGAAGTATGGATTAGTAATTGTTGATGACTATAGTAGATGGACATGGGTAAAGTTCTTAAAACACAAGGATGAGTCACATTCTGTGTTCTTTGACTTCTGCAAGCAAGTCCAGAATGAAAAGGATTTCAAAATTATAAAAGTCAGAAGTGATCATGGTGGTGAATTTGAAAATAAATATTTTGAAAAATATTTTAATGAAAATGGCATTGCTCATGATTTTTCCTGTCCTAGAACTCCACAACAAAATGGGGTTGTAGAGAGCAAAAACAGAACTCTGCAAGAAATGGCCAGAACCATGATCAATGAGACAAATTTGGCAAAACACTTTTGGGCAGAAGCAATCAACACACCCTGTTACATTTATAACAGAGTGTCTGTAAGACCTCTTCTGGAGAAGACTCCATATGAACTGTGGAAGAACAGAAAGCCCAACATTTCATATTTTCATCCTTTTGGATGTATTTGCTATATGTTAAATACTAAGGAAAATCTGAACAAGTTTGATTCCAAAGCACAGAAGTGTTTCATGCTTGGATATTCTGAACGCTCTAAAGGCTACAGAGTATACAACACTGAGACACAGATTGTGGAAGAATCTATTCATGTCAGATTTGATGATAAGCTTGGCAATAAAAAGCCAAAGCAGTCTGAAAACTCTGCAGATAGAGAAGTAGTCTTCATTGACTCTGAATTCCCAGAGGCAGACAAAGCTCAAGTGAAGGAACCAGATGCAACGCCAGATGCTATTCCTTTAACTTCTCAGATGAACAATCTAAACATTTCTGAAGAATCAACTGTTAGAGGATCATCATCCAGAATTAAAGCTTCTCATCCAGAAAATGTCATTATTGGAAAGAAGGATGATCCCATCAGAACAAGATCCTTTCTAAGATCATCTGAAGCATCACTATTTGGACTGGTGTCAGAAATTGAACCATCTTCTGTAGATGAAGCTCTGCAAGATAATGATTAGATTATTTCCATGCAAGAAGAGCTATATCAATTCACCAGAAATGATGTACGGGATCTAGTTCAAAGACCACAAGGATTCAATATAATTGGAACAAAATGGGTCTTCAGAAATAAGCTGAATGAGAAAGGAGAAGTTGAAAGAAATAAGGCAAGGCTTGTAGCTCAAGGGTACAGTCAACAAGAAGGTATTGATTACACTGAAACTTATGCTCCAGTGGCAAGGTTAGAATCTATATGCCTTCTTATTTCATTTGCTGCACAAAATAACATCACTCTGTATCAGATGGATGTTAAAAGTGCCTTTCTAAATGGTATTATAGAAGAAGAAGTTTATGTCCACCAACCTCCTGGTTTTGAAAATGAAAATTTTCCAGATCATGTTTTCAAATTAAAGAAATCTCTGTATGGTTTAAAACAAGCTCCCAGAGTTTGGTATGAGAGATTGAGCAATTTTCTTCTGGAGAAAAATTTCATCAGAGGCAAAGTGGACACAACACTCTTTTGTAAATCAATTAAGAAAGATCTTCTAATTTGTCAAATTTATGTGGATGATATAATATTTGGATCTACCAATACTATGCTGGGAAAGGAGTTTGCTACATGTATGCAGGCATAATTTGAAATGAGCATGATGGGAGAACTCAGATTCTTTCTAGGAATCCAAGTCAATCAAACTCCAGAGTGCACTTACATACATCAGACTAAATATGTTAAAGAACTTCTGAAGAAATTTAACATGACTGATAGTAAGCTGGCAAAGACTCCCATGCATCCAACTAGCTCACTTGGCAAGGAAGAGGTAAGTAAGAAAGTAGACCAGAAGCTCTACAGAGGTATGATTGGATCTCTTCTTTATTTAACTGCTTCTAGACCTGACATATTATTCAGTGTATGCTTGTGTGCTAGATTCCAATCAGATCCTAGAGAATCACACTTGACAGCTGTCAAGAGGATTCTAAGGTATCTGAAAGGTACTTCTAATGTGGGTTTGTGTTACAGAAAATCTGATAATTTCAAATTAGTTAGATTCTGTGATGCTGACTACGCTGGAGACAGAGTGGAAAGGAAAAGTACTTCTGGAAGTTGTCAATTTCTAGGAAGAAATCTAATCTCTCGGTACATCAAGAAGCAACCCAAAATTGCACTTTCAACCACAGAGGCAGAATATATTGCTGTTGTTGGATGTAACACGCAGATGCTCTGGATGAAAAGTCAACTAGAAGATTATCAAATATTTGAAAGTAACATTTCTATCTTTTATGATAATACTTCTGCTATATGTTTTTCTAAAAACCCCATTTTACACTCTAAGGAAAAACATATAGAAATTAAGCATCATTTCATCAGAGACTATGTTCAGAAGGGAATCATAAATTTAGCCTTTGTTGATACAGATCATCAATGGGCAGATATTTTTACAAAACCCCTTGTTGAAGATAAATTCAAATTTATTCTGAAAAATATTGGTATGGATTTTTGTCTAGAATGATATTTGTCAAAAGCAAATTTTTACAGATGCAAAAATGCCTAATGCTCTGAAGTATTTCTTCTAACTGCTTATTTATTTTGTTAATTTTGTTTTGTGAAACTCTGAACTAACAATCCTTAGAGGATCTGAACGTTGGTTAACGTTTCATTTCTCAAGAGAATTCAGAACACATGCAAGTAAACACGTGTCACTCCAATTCTGCAAAGGTGGCGTGTACATTACTGAAGAGACGTTTGAGGTGAAGTTTGAATAGTGAAAATCTTGATTTTCCCCCCAATTTGTCAGAAGCAATAAATGCTTGAAATGATTTTTATTCTTTTCATTTAATGCTTTGTTCAAACGTGCAAAATTCTGAATGTTTGTATGCCTACTTGTTTTAGTATAAATACATGTCCTCTCTTCACATTCACACTTTTCACATCTCAGAAATTTTATGCATTTTCATCTTCTCTCCTCTCTGCATAAAAACCCTAAGCGTGTGACAAAACCATCTTCAATGGCAACTTCATCATCAACAGCTGAACAATTCCAATCTACAATGGCTGCAATTACATCTGCTAACATGGGTGTTACTCCTTACTCTCCACCAAAAAGAACATTGTTAACCCCTGTTGAAAAGCTGGAAGTTCTGTGTGAATCAATGGTGGAATTTGATTCACTTGCTGAGAATGGTTTTGAGTTTCGTTCAATCATAGGTGCTCAAGGATGGGTGAAATATTTTGATAGACTCTTTGGACCAGTTTACCCCCTTCTTGTGAAAGAGTTCTGGATCCATGCTTCAGTTTACCCTAAGTTTATCCTATCTTCTGTTCTGGGCAAAGAAATAATAATAACAGAAGATCTGATCAGAAAACTTATTGGCTATGAGGAAACAGATGGAGTTTCACACTTGCCAGCTGGGCGTGTGGATATGGATGAAGTGTATGAAGAAGTGATGACTGCTGGTCAAGCTTCTAACAAGTTCAAGGATCTGAAGCCTGACTACAAGATCTGGGCTAAGATCTTCATGGGATGCATTCATCATAGGAAGTCAACAAACTCTCCAGACTATGTTAATAATGAACAGCTTTATTTCATGTATTACCTCAGTCAGAGCACCAAGGTAGATCTTCCATATATTCTCTTTATGCATCTTTGGAATCATATAAATGCCTCTAGAGAGTATGTGAAAGAAAAAGGACAGAAGATCAGAATCTGGATTCCTTTTGGAAGGTTAATCTCAGATCTTCTAACTGAGAATGGACTGGTTACTACTCTGTACGCTGTTGGAGTTACAGAGGAATTGGAATTCATTATGGGAAAGCCTCTGAAAGCCAAAAGTCTTCAGAGACTTAAAATAGTGGATGAACTCACAACAGCTCCCAAGAAGCTGAATGTTTCTGAACTGAGTAAGAAGAGAACTCCTATAGATGATTATCCTCTGTTCTATGTTGAAGAACCAAGGCACATTGTTGTAATGTATATTGATGAGTGCAAGAAAGAAGGAAAGCCTGTTCCTGCAAACATTATAAAGCTAGCAAGACAACCACTGCCTGTTGTAGAAGAAGAAGAAGAACCACAAAGAAAGAGGACTCAGCCAGAAGCAGAAGCTGCACTGTCGCTTCCGCGAAAATAAGGTGCCGACAAAACAGAAGAGTCTCCACCTTTCATTATTTATCCCTCAGAACGGGAAAGGAAATGATCGGAAAAACCTGACGAAAAACGGTAAGACAAGGTCATCGCAACCGTTGTCTGGGTTCGGGAGTCGGTTACGCAAGGGGAAGGTATTAGCACCCCTCACGTCAGTCGTACTCGACGGGATCTACGCTTGTTGTGTTTACTGGACGAGTTGGTTTATCTATCTACCTATCAAGGATGGTCTGAAAAGAAAAATGACTCGGCAAAGCGTCGCACTTTATGCCTACGTATTCTCATCAGAGAATGAGAAATCAGAGTCAACGTAGTTCGACCTACTACGGGTTACGGGGAAGGTGGCTCGCCAATACATCATTATTGTGCCTACGTACTCTCAACAGGTATGAGAGATCAGAGCTTACGTAGTTCGGGCTAATACGGATTACGGAAATTCAGATTCATCTGTTTTATCGAGTAGGGTTAAATAGCAGTTCCAGCAGTTAGGGACAAAGCCTGTTTGCGTTGGCGCTGAAATCTAACGACACTCTTTTCTTCAGAAAAGCTTTCCTTTGAATTACGGGCCCACGGGGCAAAATGGTTTTGGAGTTTGTTTTCTGTCTTTTACGGAAGAACTGTTTTTTATTGTATTTGCAATTTCAATCGCACTAAAGACTATGACCTGAGAGTGAATGCGTCGCATGTCACCCAAAGGGTGCCATACTAGACATCCAGACTGTTGAAAAGAAGCTCTCCAACAATCATTTCTCAGATAGCTTAAGGCTCGTAACGTACGAAAGAAATCATTCATGATTACTGTATCTTAAGCTGTTTGAGATGAGAAGAGAACAGGCTCAACTAAAGCGAGACTATCAAGTCCTACTGTTGTCGTGCCAAGGATTCATCCTATAGTTGAAGTTTGAACAGGGAACTCCTAGAAGTTATCATGCATAGGTTTCAACCTAAAGTTCTATCATCACTTCCTTATCAAAGGAAATGAGAGTCCTAAGGGATCATGTCAATGATACACAGAAACAGATAAAGCATCAGCTTAAACAGTAAACAGTAAACAACTGTAAAATGCATGCAATGCAAGTGAGGGAGGAAAATGTGTGTGGGGCAGTAACCTCCACAAGCTCATCTCAACCTCAAGCCAGAATGAATAACAGTAATCATACTGAAGAAATAAAACATGCTATCAAGCAAAATACAGTAAACTGCAATCATACAGAAGAAAAAGATAAGACATGCTATCCAGCAAAATAAACCACATGGGCAAGGGAGCAGGGCTCTACCGAATACCCGCAAGCAAAGCCATATAGTAACAATACAAGCAGAGGGAGCAACTCAACCTCTAGTGCAATCATGCTCCTAGATTAAAGTCAGTCTAGATATGAACTTATTCTAATGCATCAAGCAAGTCAAACAAGGCACATCAGCACAGAAAAGAAAATAGACAAGAAAGCAGATCAACCCCTCTCTCAATTCCAAGCTTCAGCTCTTCTGGCAGCAATCCAGCCTTCAGACTTCAATCACCTTTCAAGGCTATCATCCTCTGTGACAAGTACCAACTTGCTTCTCCAGGTTTCAACCCATCAACATAAGTGTCAACTTAATCTTCTTCTTCAAGCTTCAGCTTTTCAGTCAATTCCACCTTTAGGCTTCACTCCTAACTGCAAGTATCAACTTGATTCCTTCAGGTCCTCAGTGCATCAGGGCAAG
Organism: Lathyrus sativus; assembly: GCA_963859935.3. Classification (NCBI taxonomy): domain Eukaryota; kingdom Viridiplantae; phylum Streptophyta; class Magnoliopsida; order Fabales; family Fabaceae; genus Lathyrus; species Lathyrus sativus. The sequence continues at coordinate 179,137,204 of OZ012740.1, read as the reverse complement.
TGTCAACTCATCCTTTATTCCTCAAGCCTCAGCTCTACACTCAATCTCAATTGAATCCTCTTCATAAGTATCAACTCAGTCTTCAAGCTTCAGCTCTCCTTGCCTTACCAGTGTCAACTTGGTCTTCTTCTCTTACAAGCTTCAGCTTCTCAGAGTAGTCTTCAACCATATGAAAGTGTCAACTTCACTATTCAATTTTCTTTCAAGCCTCAGCTCTTCATTTAATCTCCACTGGGTCTCCAAGTATCAACCTGTTCTTCTTGCTCTTCAAGCTTCAGCTGCAATGGCAATGCTCAAGGAATCATCCTCTTCCACACTCTTTAGTGAAGTCCTCATCTTCAAACTCAAGTCCAACATCTTTCAAGGTACTCAAACCAGAAGAAATCACTTAACTGGATAAGCTAGGATATTAAACTGCTCATTGACCACCAAAGGAGGCCTATAAGGGTTTAACATCAGAAGAATGGTTCCCTCAAAAGTTCTACTTCCTAGGTACCATCACTTATCCCTCCAAAGGAGGGAGGTGAATACCATGGAAGGACTTTTAATCATTGGGAGGAATGGAAGCACAAGATGCTTTCCATGTTTGTGAAAGGAATCATTCTAACTACAAGGCTCTCCCTATGTCCTATCTCCTAATCTTCAACAGACACCTTCAGGCACAAGCAAATCCAGAGCTCCAAGTAACTTCAAGCAACTTCAAGCATCTTCCTCTTGTCTTCAACTTCAATCAAAGGCAAACCAAGCACAAACCCTAATCTAAGGGAACTAAATGAGTTAAACTAGTTGAATTAGTAAATTAGGATCACCTAAAACCTAGTACTAAAGTTAGTCCTAACTAAAATACTAAACTCAATTGTAAAATCTTACAAAAATTACTATGGGAACCTAGGTCAATCATGACTCTATCACATTAGTTTCAAAGATCAAATCATCAATTGGGACCTATAACTAAATCTACATTCTAAGGTATCAACCTAAAACCCTAAAAAGGAAGTCTATAAACATCAATCTAGAAAGCATACCTATTTTCATCACAAAAATGTGAGAAAATTACTATGGGATCATACACATCTAACCTAATCACACACAAAAAATTAGGCCAAGAATCATCACTATGAGATCACACAAAATTCTACAAAAATATGCATCAAACATAAACATTTTAATATCAATTAAAATACAAAATTCCAATTAAATCAGAAATTATATGAAATGAAAATATTTTTTCTCTAAAAAATAGTAGACTCAATCATGATTAATATGCAAAAAGAATGGGTTGAATTGGATTAATATTCAATTAATTATGATTTTTACAAAAACCATGAATAAAATGAAAATGAAAATGAAATCCACCAAAAATGAATAAAGACACGGTGCAAATAGAAATCATTTCCAGTTAAAATCATGGGTTGGGCTTGCTAGGGGGTGTGAATAGCACTCAGATTACTAAGCCCAAAGCGCCAAATAAATGAAACGCATCGTTTCATTTGAAATCCTTCACAACTCAGAAATAAAACACAGCCCTTGGATCAGCTTCCAGTCAATGGTCAGACCAAGATCCAATGGTGTAAACTTCATCTTCTCCATTTCAAAGCTCTGAGCTTCGCGCCCAGCTCTGGCCACCGCCGATGGAGCTCCGGTCGTCTTCCCCAACCCTAGTTCACTCTAGGAGCCTCCAATGCAAATGGTCAAAACACGAAACACACTCCAAATCTTGCCACGAGCTCAATCATGCCATTAGTTTCTTCTGAAACCCCAAGAATCAACATCTCCCAATCTCAACCAAAAATGGTGATCTTCCTATTTTGTCTCTAATTCAACAATTAACCATCTGAAAACCATCCTAGGCCATTCTACAACTAATCTAACACCCTAATTCAACCTAATTATACCTAAATCAAGCTATAGGAAGAAGGTTACAGACCTGGAAATTCTTGAATAACAGATGCACGAAATCTCCACTTCAAGCTCTCAAATCTTCTGGACACGATCATTGAACCTCCTCCTTGCTTCTGTATGCAAACGATTCAATGGAAAGTGCTTCAATCTTGAAACACGAGGAAGAGTTGCAGGTGCTGAAAACCTCTTGCTCCCACACGATCTAGCCACCAATTCTCCTTGGAAATGATCTGGAATCAATCATTGACACTCACGGAAGAAGAATCAATCAAGAAAATGGAAGGAAATGGAGGAAATTGATGAAACCGATTTCACTTGCAATCTATGAAAACTCAATTCCAAACTATGCTCAAACCTTCAATGATCACCAACCCTTGCCATGGATGCATTCTACTCAATATATAGGTGGAGTTTGGATGATCTAGAACCCTCTAGATCCTTCCAATGAGATTTTACATATCTCATGTCATGAGATTTTGAATCACTTACCATGCCATGCTCAATTCTGTTTGCAGCTTGAAACTCATCTCAATCTCCTTCAATTTCTCCCCTAGTGACAATTTGAAAGGGTTTAGCTTGCCAAGTTCCTTGCCCATGCCTCAATTTTAAGTTTTGCAAATGTTGCTTAATATGCAAGTAACCATTTTCCAAAGCAAGTCCATGATTTAGACATCAAATCAAAAATGTGGCTAAACCATTGTCTTTAAAATGTTTTCTAGAGTCAAAATGATATATTACATGCCATGGTTTGGATGTGTAGCTTGAAAATTTCAATTTCCAACTTTGACTTATTTAACTTATGCCTTCATTTTAGGTCATTTTTACCACTTTGAGCTACAAGCTTTTTCAACATCTCATGACCTCCTTACTAGCCTTAAAACATCATTTTAAGCAAGTTTGATGTTGAAGATTTTTCCATTTGAAGCTTGGAAATAGGAGTTATGGCCTTATGCTTGAGATGACCTATAATCTCAAAATGACCAAAATGCCCTTGACTTGTCAAAGCCATAACTTGAGTTCCACAAATCCTATCAAGGACTTCTAGTACTCTCTAGAAAGCTAAGAAGATAAGGAACAACATTCATGTTGACCAAAAGTTCATAGGAATCATTCTTCTTGGGCAAACGTTTGATGTAAGTTGGGTGACTTTCAAGGCCCCAGATTCACATACCTCAGATGACCTGTAACTTGTCAAAGTCATTACTTGAGCTCTACAAATCCTATAAAGGACTTCTAGTACTCAAATTAAAACTAAGAACAAGCTATACAACATTCATGTTGGGGGCAAGATGAGATGACAATCACATCTTAAGCTAAACTGCCTTGAAGATAGGGGTCAAGCTAGGGGATTTTACACTGTCAAGCCTTAGGAACCCTAGCTTGAAACTTCTCAAACTCTTCAATCATGATGAGTTGACCTTGGAATCATCCTTATAGCATCTCAATGCATCAATCCATGATCACATGGTTCTTGAATCAGGTCTCAACCCTCTCCAAATCATCAGTTGACCTAGGGTTGACCCAGTCAAATCCTAGTTACACCACTCATGGTTGAGTCTCCTTATCCTTGCACAATGACCTCTCTAGGCTTCATGATGGCTTTCAAGAGATCTCATAAGCTCTCCCAAGGCTTCAAGTCCACATTCTTGGCTTCAGAATCATCTGATGAGCTTCCCACAACTCTCAAGTTAGGAGGCACACAACCTTGGTTTCAACCACTCTCTCTGAGGATCTTTTGACTTCTCTGACAAAGATATCAACCCTTGAATACTTGAATAAGCTTCTTGGCTAGCTTCATAGTCTTGTGTAGCCCTTGATTGGTACTCATACCTCTTGATCTCCTGCATACATGTCAATGAAATACAAATGATAATGCTAATGTGAATGAAATGAAACATAAGCTAGGTAAAGAAGTTGTTGGTCAAATTTTGGGGTGCAACATGCACCTGTTCAGAAGAAGATCAAGATTGCTGAGAAGCCACAGAAGCTCCTAAAGAGGAAAGAATATGGAGCCACTCCTTTTGTACCAGCCAAAAGAATCAAAATCAAAGGTACTAAATCTTCTGTATCTTCTGCAAATCCTGTTGTTTTAAATGATTCTAATATTAAGTCTATTCCAAAACCACCCTCTACACAAAATACATCTGTTACTGCTCCATCTCATGTTTCTACACCATCACCACAAAAATCTTCTAATCCAATTCCCATTTCACCTGAAAAATCATCTATTCCAACACAAATACCAACAAAAACAATTCAAACTCCAAAAGTCTCTATACCACAAACAACTCAACCAAAAATTCAAATCAAACAATTTGTACCACAGAAATAACCATCAGAAAAACAACCCACAGAACAACAACAAACAACACAACCATCTGCTCAACAAAAATCCTCTGAAACATCTAAACAAAAGCCATCTGAACAACAAAAGCACCCACAAGAAAAACAACCAGAAAAATCATCTGAAACCCTACCAGAAAAAGCCTCTGAACATCAACCACCATCAGATAATCCACCATCCAAATCATCTGAACCCACTGCATCTGTACATGTTATTTCTGAACCTACAAAAATACCATCTGTTCCAGTTTCATCTGAACCAATAACAATTCCATCTGATTCACCTACCTCAGAAAACCCATCAAAACCCTCTGAAATTCCTTCAGAACCAACCAATACTTCTGAACCCAACATTCCTAAGACAGAAGTTCTTGATGTCACACCATTAAAAACTGTGTTTCAAGTATCTTCTACCTCCTGCACACCAACCACCTCATCCAACTCCTCAGAATCTGACATTCACCCAGATTTTCTAATCTCTCCATCTCACAGAGACTCTGAGGTAAACCGACCAGAACCCACTATATTTTCTAAAGCTCATATTCCAGATCCTATTCCCACACCTGCAGCATCATCTGAAATCCTGATTCCCAATTCTAACCCAACATCTAACCCAAGAACATCTATTTCCTGTGCACAAGTTTCATCCCTATTTCATAATCTTGCATATGGTTTCAAACTCAAAGATTTTTATGACAGAGTTGAACCATCTGACCCTATCACCCCTCTGAAACCCAAACTCACAATGACCCTTCCATCTGTCCTTCTCACCTACATTCAATCCATGTCAGATGTAGGTTCATTAGCAACTATATCTTATTCTGCTAAATCTGACAAAGCTGTTGCTTCAGCTATCCCAGTGTCATCTGATAAAACTGTTGTTTCTGATGAACCTCCAAAATCTGCATTCCAACCCTACTCAAATAAACCCTTTGATGTGGTTCCCTTTCACACCAGAGCAAAACCAAATCTGTTAAATGCTTTAAACAGATCCAAAACAGAAAAAGCCCCTGAAATTCCTTTCATTCCATACTATCCTCCTCCTCTGATCTCCATTCAGAAATCTATTTTTCCACCAACTCCCCAACCAAAACCAATAACACTGGAAACTCTGTTACATCCTAAGCCTAGACATAATGTTAATCATTTATTTCAATCATTTTTGCAAGAAATACAGTTGTATTTAGGTACTGTACAGAGGAAGTGCTCAGCAACAATGGATGGACAAGAATCTGATGTCATCTGGAATGGATTCATCAACAGATTCAACTCTGTGGCCTCAAATCTGAAGAACATATGTTCTGATGATGCGAAGCTCAGATTTGCTGAAGCTGCAAGAAATTTGTTCTGGACAGTCAAGAGATCTGAACCACTGCTCCTTACAGATGCTCCTCCATCATCAGAAGAAACTACTGAACTTGCATCTGAAGACAATCCGTTGGCCATGACTCTGGTAGAACTTCCTTCTGGCTCTAATGCTCCAGACTCTAAAGATCCCATGGAAATTGACTTTGTTCAAGCTCCAGAACCAGATCATACTTCTTCATCTGAGATAAAGAAAGAACATCCAGATTTTGAGGATAAGATTGCTGCTCTGGAAGCTGGTCAATCAGAGATCAAGTCTTGGATGGCAAAACAGGATAAGAAATCTGAAGACATGACAGAGTGGATGTCAAAGCAGGATCAGAAGAATGAAACAATGGCTAAGTGGATGTCCAAGCAAGAGCAGTCCTCCTCTGAGATCACGGATCTGTTGAAGATGCTTTTGTCAAAACACTCTTAGATTTTCATTTTTTTTCATTCTGATGTTTTTGCATCTGATGTTTGCTTATGTACTTTTTGATATATCTTCTGATGCATGTACTCTAGATCTGAACTTATTGAATGAATCAAAGTTTTTCTGCACTGAATTATCTTATTTACTGTTTCCTTTTATTTGTCTTTTTAAAGTTTTTACTTTTTGCTTATGACAAAAAAGGGGGAGAAAATATAGATCTGAACTGTTTAATTTAACTTCACCAGAATGAAACTTCAGACATATCTATTCTATATAACATTTAATCTGAGTATTTCAGAACATTTGATAAGTACACTCTATAAAAGAAACTCTGAGTCTCTCAGATCATTTGACTTTTATCAAACTCTGAATCTGAAATTTGCAAGACATTCTGACTTTCTAATGTTAAAAGAACAATCAAGATCTAACTCTGAAAATTACTCAAGACAAAAGGGAAGTTTCTATTCCTTATCTATATTTAACTCAGGGGGAGATTCATCATCTCAGGGGGAGTTATAATGTTAATATTTTCAATTAAATAAAAGTTCTGATGTTTTTGTCATCATCAAAAAGGGGGAGATTGTTAGAACACAGATTGGTTCTTAATAATATCTCTATGTTTTGATGATAACTATTATGAAATTTTGTATTTAAGAATTATATACTCTAAAATTTGATTGAGAGTTTTTACTGCAGATAGTAAAGAAATTAACACTCCAGAAGCAAATCAGAATTGAACACAAGAAATTAGCTAGACTCTGAAGCGCCAGATGCACTCATTAGAAGATTCTGATTGCTGTCAACAGAAGATTATGAGCGTAGCCTCCAGAAGATTCTGAAGCAGATGCTCCAGAAGAATCTGAAGCAAGTCAGAAGCATCTGAAGCAAAGAAGAATTTTGTATGAAGAGCTTTTCAAAGCATAGTTTCTACAGAAGATTCTGAAAGTACTAAAGCTGCCAGTACTGAAGTTCTGTCTCAAATATGCTCTGATATTAAACACGCTGAAAGCACACCTGCTGCAGAAGACTCTGATTCAGCAAGACCCTGATCATCATCAGAAGACTCTGACCCAATTAGACTCTGATGAACTTGCTGAAAACTGAAGAAGAAATATTCAAAGATTATATCAGTTGGAGTAAATCAAACGTCTCTTTCCTTATTTATGCTAGACACAAGAACACAGACAAAAAGGATTTTTCTGTGCTTTCTTCTTCTAGGAAAGGTCACTTGATGTGAAGACAAAAATTCTCAGACCTTTTGGACACTCTTCTCAACGTGAAGCTCACCTTGGATCAGCTGCCTATAAAAGCAAGACTCCACCAAATTCTTCAGTTGACGTTGGCATTGAAAAGAAATTAAAACATTCAAGCTCTCATACTTTCATATTCATTCTAAGAATTTATTTCATTGTTCTTAAACTTAAGAGAAATATCACATTTGTGATAATAGCTTTTTAGAAGCATTCTTACTCTTGTAATAGTTTTACATTGATTGTAAAAGATTTCCTTAAGAGGATCCAGTTGGGATCAGTAGCTCTTGAGAAGACTAAGAACAGTTGTTCTTAGGTGTTACTATTGTAATCTGTTTGATTAAATAGTGGATTAAGTCCTTGATTGAGAAAGGCAAATCACTCTAGAATGGGTGTACTGGAGTAGTTGAGTTCAACGAACCAGGATAAAAATACTTGAGTTTTAATTCTAAGTTTTAATCTTTCATACTTATTCAACCCCCCATTCTAAGTAATATCTCACCTTCACTCACAACCTAACCCTTGATGCATAGTCAAGCCGGTTCTATTTTCGACCAAACCCTCGACTCGTCGTCGAGCCATTTCTCAAACCATTTCCATTCCACCACACATTTTGCACGCGAAAATAGGTCAAACCCTTTATCCAACGTCAAGTGGATTTTCAAAATCAAACTAATAATCAATTAACAATCATCTAACTCATTTTTAAGGTGTAAAAAGAAGGCTTGAGTCTTTGATTTATCTTTCAGTTGTTTGGATGTGAGTTATCTTACTCGTGTGTGAGCAATTAACGCCTCTAAATAACATTAATAACTCGACAACGTCCAACCATGCTCCAACAACTCATCATTTCAAACACCCTTCAAACACAACTTCTTTTATGATGAAAAAGAGAGAGAGACAAGTCTTTGACTCGCTCTCCCGATTACTTGGGCCCGAGGTGCCTTTCTTAAGCTTCAAGTAATCGTCATCTGATCAACCTCACCGTTCAACTACAACCTTATCTTCAAGATGAAAAAGAGAGAGAACCAAGTATTTGACTCGCTTTCCCGATCACTTGGGCCCAAGGAGTCTTTCTTAAGCTTCAAGTAATCGTCATTTGTACCCTCTTCAAACCAATTCAATCCCTCGTATTTTCGTGATTGTTACCACAAACTACGGATGCTCTGATTATTCATTCTCTTGTGAATGTAAGATACGTAGGCACAAGATTGTGATGATCTTGGCGAGCACAATTCTATCCATCTTCCGTTTTCCCCATCCTTTCCCATAGTTGAACTACGACACTCCGATTTCTCATTCTCATCCGAATGAGCATACATAGGCACAAAGGCCTCAATCCTTGGCGAGCACCCTATCCTTAAGCTATCCTTTTTCCCCTTATCATCTTTATTCCTTTATTGTATCATTTCGCATTTAGTGTTGAGAAGAGAAAAACTAAGCTTAGCTAACATTCATCAAAATCTGAATTAAGATGTTCCCGTTAAGGACAACGGCCGTGAGGGGTGCTAATACCTTCCCCTTGCGTAATCGACTCCCGAACCCGGAACATCAGGTCGCGATGGCCATGTTCCTTATGTTTTAAGAGGTTTTCTCGATATTTTCCTCTCCCGTTTATTCGGGATAAATAAAGTTCGGTGGCGACTCTGTCGAACCGCATTCCGCGCCTTTAGCGCGAGGGTCGTGTTTTTGAATAAATTTTCGAGGTGCGAGAGGAGTCTCTTAATCTCTCTCTCATAGTTGTCCTTCATGAAAGTCTTCTCTAACACGAGCTGATCCACGATACCCTTCCAAGCGCCGGAAGTAGGAGGATAATATGATGAAGTAGTAGAGGAAAATAAATCATTTCCATGTCTCTTCACAACACGTCACTCAAGCAACTCAATCAAGTCATCTTTCTCCTTCATTTGATTTTGCAACTCTAACATCTCAAGGTTTGAAACACGAAACTTGGATTCCCAATTTTTTTCTTCCTCCATCTTGGCCAATGCTTCTTGAAGATTCTTCATATCATCAGAAGGAATATGGAGCGGTGTAGCGACCATTGTAGTCACGGGTTTCTCAAAAGGGTAAGGCATTTTGAGGTCCTTAGCCCTCTTTTTCACCCAAAGCATATAAGGTTTCAAGACAAGTCAAAATTGTCTCCCAAGCTATCCTCTACCCATCCTATGAATCTTAGTCCAAGCATGAGCCATTCTTCTCCTAAAACCAAAAGAGTCATTCCCTCCTTGGAAAAACAAACCCACTAATTGAACATTATTAAACTTATCCTTCAACATATAACCAAGCTGACAGTGAGCCAAACTCAGGTTGTAGTTAATCCCACCTTGTGTGCCAAGAAGAGGAACATTGGAGAATTTCCTACAACTATCAATAATTTGGGCATTATCATAAATAGAAGAATACCAAGTAACGTAAGCATGAGTAAGGGACATGATCTTCTGAGACCACCTTAAATAACTCTTATTCTCCTTGAAAGTAGATGATTGTGGCAAGTGTGAAATAAACCACTTGTACAGTAGAGGTGTGCAACAAACAATGGTACCATTCCCTTTAGAAATTCTATGATGGATTGAAAAGTAAATATCACCAAGAAAATTCAGAACAGGGTTCCCAATTAAGAAAATACTAATAGCGTTAACATCCACAAAGTTGTCAACGTTAGGAAATAAGACTAGTCTTTAGATAAGCAAAGTAAATATAGCCTCAAACGCTGATGTGCTACCAGCGTTAGCAAATAAAGTGGCTTCCCCAATCAAAAACTTAGAAGTCAAACCCTTGATGTCTCCCTTAACCATAAGATGATCATCTATATCAGATTTCATCAAATGGACAGCTGCAACAATATCTTGGGGCTTCAGAACTACCTCTAAACCAGTATAAGGAACCTCATTAGAAACTGGTATACCCAAACAAATAAGCATAATCCTCCAAGGTTGGCATGAGCCGGTAATCAAGAAAAGTAAAGCATCGGTAGACAAGATCATAGAATTGCACAAGGGTGTTTAGAATTCCGTCTTTAATGTTAGTAGAAAGAATAGATAGAAGTCTCACATGTCGAGATCTGAAGTCTGCACATTCAACTACCATGGACGCTAGCTTTTTTAAATCACTAAGATCAGGAGCTCATAAACCGTACTTCTGATTATTTCTCCTTCCAATGTCCATGATCATAATATCTGCGATGTTTGCAAAGGAAAATATATGAGATCCTCGAAAATGGATCGAAACAATATGTCTGTGAATGCATGATGCAACATCCATAAATAAGATCACACAAGGCACACGTGTTCAAAGGTTCGGCGCGAGCATGGAGCCAAAGGTGAGAACCTCCCACAATGGTGTGTACTAAGGTTTATCCACCTATAGAACAAGGTTCTAAAAAGTGCCCAGAGCCGTAATTCCATCTTTTGGATATTATCGACTTTAACGACTACTCGACAGCTAACAATATTCTCAAGAGAAACTCGTCCGAGTGTGGTATCGCATAACAACTAATTCAAGTCTACACCTGAATAGCCACTGCACCACGTTCCAATAAGGCCAATATGGGTTAAAGGGATCTAAGGTCCTTAGTTTTTCGAGCTCCCAGGTCGGAAAAAGTAATGCCAAATACGACTACTCGTATGACATCAGTAATCCCAATGGGGCCTCCACTGAGCGGGGGATCTCAATTCAGCTTAGTAAGGATTACTCCACATAAGCCGAACAAGACTATACCACCCTCCTGTTATAAGTGAACTCAAGTCCGGGTATATGATTTATCTCACCACACAGATCACCAGGCACCAAAACTGAATAAGCAGTAACAAACAAAATAAATAAATAAGCGTAAATAAATCAAAGTAGGCTGAACCCACTAAGAACTAGAGTCCTCAGCAGAGTCACCACTTTTTTGTAACGGGGAAATTTGTGAGTGTAAGCTATTGGTTAACTTAACTCATATAGGAAGAGTCGCCACCACACTTTTATCTTATCAAAAAGGAAAGGAAAAAGAGCAAACAAAACCTAAACAAGTTCTTAAACAAGAACAAATCAACAAAGACTGGGTAAGGGGTTGGTTATGCTAAGGGAAGATGTTAGCATCCAAAACATATATAGTACTCTATAAGAGCCCTTTGAAATATTTGTGCTTTTTGGTTTGAAAAGGTTTGTTTGAAAAGAGATTGGGGAGGTGAGAAAAGAAATATTTTTTAAGATTTTTGTGTTTGGAGAGACTTCTTGAGTCTCATGCCTACATACCCACAAAGTGCAAAATAGGATCAAAACCCTGTAGTTCATGGTACAAATAACAAAATTGGTTTGTTTTAGTTGATTTTAAATGAAAAGGAAAATCATCATTATAAGGAGAAAACTACGACTAGTCACCCACAAGTATAAAACAACATTTGCATCATCTTAAGATGGAGGATTTTGCTTGGATTAAAATCAACAAGTCTATCACTCAACATTTAACTGAAAAATGTCAACATCTTAAATAATATTTGAATAGGAGAGTTACATCTCAACTATGAAAATGACTTATGTCTTAACGTTTTGAAAAGTTTTAAAAGAAAAAATGCACAAAGCCACAAAAAGTTTGAATGAGTTTTTGTATTTTTTAAGTCTTTTTGAAATTGCCAAATTATGATTAACATTGATTGACATTTATTAAAGAAAGAGAAGTCTGAAAATCACTTGACAAAAGTCAAGGTTTTTTGTGAAAGCAGTCTAATTTTGAAAACAAGAAGGTTTTGAAAAAGAGAGAGGATTTTGAAAATTGAAGAAGGGGGGGAGAAGAAGTGACTACCCTAAAACATAAAATAAAAAATAGAGATGGGAAGATCTAAGCACATAAGGAGCAAATACTTGATAAGAAGTCAACATAAGCAATCCTATTCCTTTTGGATTCAAATCTCAAGTTAAGCCATAGCAATGTTAAAGCAAGGTCCTCTCAAGGGTCGAAAACCCAATTAGGAGAGTATTGTATCAGATGATTTTCACACCGTAAAAGTATCAATACCTGCACACAGAAAATTTCTAATCAAACAGACAAAAGCAACATAAAAGTGTCAGACGACGACACAGATCTAGAAGGGGGTTGAATAGATTACTTATTAAGAACAGAGTCGACGCTTATCAATATTTAGTTTTAAAAAAGTTTTAAGCGGAAGCGGCCGAGGAACTATATTCGTCTAAACGAACCTTTACCAAAAAGATCGGATATACGCAAAGCCTATGTGTCGCTACTGCGAAAAGAGGGCCGACAAAGACAGAAGAGTCGCCACCGTTCCTTATTTATCCTAAAGAGAGGGAAATGAAACGATCAGAGAAAACCTACGAAAAAGGGAAAACACAGGTCATCGCAACTAAATCTTGGGTTCGGGAGTCGATTACGCAAGGGGAAGGTATGAGCACCCCTCACGTCTGTTGTACTCGACGGGATCCACGCTTGTTGTCTATCTAAAAGGCTATTAATCTATCTAAAGGCTGGAACACAGGGACAAAAGAAAAGAAAAGAGACTCGATAGAGCATTGTTGCTCTATGCCTACGTATTCCCTCGTGCAATGGGAAAGTCAGAGTCAACGTAGTTCGAAAAACTACGGGTGAAGGTGGGGAAGGTTGCTCGCCAAGACATCATCGTCTTGTGCCTACGTATCCTTGTCTGGTACGAGAAATCAGAGAAAACGTTGTTCGGGATGACACGACCTTAGATTGGTTATAGTGTTTTAACTGAGTAGGGTTAAACCTTCATTCTAGTAGTTAGGGACGATGCCTATTTGTGGTAGAACCAAAGCTTAACACACTCTTTCTGAAAATGGTTTTCAAACAATGATCCCGAAGGATAAAAGGGTTTGATGTTTTGTTTATGAGTTTTAGTGAAGTGGATTAGTTTAGTTTGTGATTCACGTTGTCATAAAGACTATGACATAGGAACAAATGTATTTATTAGACAAGCGAGACAAGCGAGAGGAGACCCCTCACTCATCATTTCCCATGTGCTTAAGGCTCGTAGCATGCAACATTCATCGTATTTATTAGATGAGTTAGAATGTGTTTTGAGATGAGAAGAGAGACGCACGGAAGGTCTAAGGGAAACTTTGCCCTAACGTTGTCATGCAAAGTGCTCCTAAAGTTGGGATTGAAAGGGGAAAATCTATCCTAATGTTATCATGCAAAGGATTGAACACCTAATGTCTCTCCTACTCCCATCTTAAGTAGAGGGGCTAGGAATCCTAAGGGATCATGGCAAAAGACCAAGTAAACACTTAGCAATTCAATCACATATGAAAAAAGAAATAAAAGACTTAAACAAGTCCATGCAAAAAGAGATGCAAACATGAAATGCAAGAGCAAATGCAAGAAATATGAGGTGAAATGGGAGAAGCAAGCTCCTACGACCATCAACCATCAATCATCGAGGAATGGTGCTATCCTAAGATGCACACACAAATAAAGGAGGGAGGAAAAAGTATGGGGTAGCAACCACCACAAGCATATCTCAACCAAACAATTCTTTGAAACAAGCAAAGCAAAAAAATGATCAAACATCACTTGAACAACATCCACATGATATGCATTCAAGCGGAAACCAAGCATTACGTGTCAAAGAATTGAGATCAAACAATTAAGCGCAGTGCAACATGTCCAAAATAATCCCCATAAATGCATCATATCAATCCATGAAAATTCAAGGTAGGAAGAAATCAAAACATGCTTGAAAACAACCAAAAGTTGCATTCTGGTCCAGTGTTAATCGGTTAACACTATTGGTTAACCAGTTAACCACTTAAAAATGTTTGGAAATCGCACTGGTTAACCGGTTAACCAGTTCGCACTACATCTGGTTAATCGGTTAACACTGCACCAGAAGCAGAAAAACAGCAATCCAAAAGCACTTTCAGCAATTAATTCAATGTGCAATCATCCAAATGATCATGTAATCAATTATGCACAAATTTAACACTAAAAATCAGTGATCAAACATCAATTAAACTTAATCAAGCATCGAGATCACAAATCACCAAAATCAATCAAAACTTGAAGATCTACATTGTGATTATTCAAATAAGCTCAAAACAGAATTAGATCTAGAATTGCCAACCTACAAAGTAGAGATTTGCTTTGGTGAGCATTGATTCACTTGAAATGAGAAGACCCAAGCAAGAAACCCATATATTCTTCAAGATCCAAGAGCTTTCTTGTTGTAGAAATGAAGATCAAGCAAAAACGATCCAAATAAGCACTTCCAAATTAGCTTCCAAATTCATATCCAAATCCAAACGAAAATTGAATGGTGAATTGGAGATAATAGAGATGAATGATGGAGGTTTAGCTCTAGAATTCTATGATTCCAATGAACAATGAAAGAACTCAAGTGAGAGCTCTAATGGAGGTTTTGGAGTGAGAAAGTGGAGAGAAAATTCCAAGAGTGAGGGTGAAATCTGTAAATTAAATGTAATTGTAAGGATTATTGTGTGAGGTTTGGAGAAAATTCACTTAAATATGCTCTAGGTTTGGAGTCAAAACGTGGTTTGGAGTGAGGTTATGAAAATTGGAATGGGATTAGGAATGGAACATTGGAGGGAAATTCAATTGATTTTCAAAGTTAATCCAAATTCAGAGTGATTCTAGATCCTTCTTCTGGCGTAAAATCAAATTCACAAGTGATCAAAATAGACCCCAAAAGTGGCACCCTTGTAAATGCACATTATTGGGCAAATTTCGCTTTGGTTAACCGGTTAACGCCTTTGAAAATTCAAATTTTGGCGCCATAAGGAGGGAAACTTACACACTCGCCCGTTTTCACTCGTTCTGAGCCCTATTAAGCCTCTGAAACTTGTCCTTTGACATTATAACTGTGAGAGTGCCTGAAATAGCCTGTGACCTGTCTCCTGAGTTGAAAATTATCCTATTGAATAAAATTGACCGCTCGATCGCTGGGCAAAATAAATGTCGGAGCCCCTGATGCTCGCTGTTTAGCCTCTTGCACTAAAAAAGAACCCTGAGCCACAAAAAAACCTTGATGCCATGCCTCAAGAACAAATGATATGATATGCAGAAATGCGAAAATGCAAAGAAACATAAGCCAAGTACAAGAACCGGTTGGTCAAATTTTGGGGTACAACAGCTGCCCCTATTCAAACGACTTGGAACTGAAGGGATTAAAAGCGAACGACTTTTAAACATTTAAGGTAAAAGGTGATTGAATACAAAAGAAACCCCGAAATTTTCCAACCGCAAAAAAAAAACTGTAGAAATGTCCACCAAAGTAGAATCACTGGCGAAAACTGTATTCGATAGTTGTAAGGGCAATGAGCTAACTCATTATCAATCAGAACTCATCGACACTCAGTCGGAAGAAACATCTGCTAACAAACAGGCAATGACACTAAGTCGGTAAGAACATCTGATTTCACCATCAGGCATCTCTTAATTAAAACGAGCATCGAACCCGAAGGCTGGCTCAACATGAAATTGAGAACATCTGCTATCTAAAGCAGGCCTCCGTTAATTCAAACGAGCATCGAACCCGAAGGCCGGCTCAACACGAAGTTGAGAACATCTGCTATCCAAAAAAGGCATCGAACCCGAAGGCCGACTCAACACAAAGTTGAGAACATCTGCTAATTCAAGCAGGCATCCGTTAAATAAAAACGGGCATCAAACTCGAAGGCCGGCTCAACACGAAGTTGAGAAAATCTGCTATCTAAAGCAGGCATTGAACCTGAAGGTCGACTCAACACGAAGTTGAGAACATCTGCTAATCCAAGCAGGCATCCGTTAAATAAAAACGAGCATCGAACTCGAAGGCCAGCTCAACACAAAGTTGAGAACATCTGCTAATCCAAGAAGGCATCCGTTAATTAAAACAGGCATCGAACCTGAAGGTCGGATCAACACGAAGTTGAGAACATATGCTAATACAAGCAGACATTCATTAAATAAAAATGGGCATCGAACCCGAAGGCTAGCTCAACACAAAGTTCAGAACATCTACTAATCCAAACAGGTATCCGTTAATTAAAATGGGCATCGAACGTGAAGGCTGGCTCAACACGAAGTTGAGAACATCTCCTAATCCAAGCAGGCATCCGTTAAATAAAAACGGGCATCGAACCCGAAGGCCGACTCAACACGAAGTTGAGAACATCTGCTAATCCAAGCAGGAATTCGTTAATTAAAAACGGGCATCGGACCCGAAGGCCGGCTCAACACAAAGTTGAGAACATCTGCTAATCCAAGCAGGCATCTGTTAAATAAAACAGGCATCGAAACCGAAGGCCGACTCAACACGCAGTTGAGAACATCTGCTAATCCAAGCAGGCATCCGTTAAATAAAAACGGGCATCGAACCCGAAGGTCGGCTCAACACGAAGTTGAGAACATCTGCTAATCCAAGCAGACATCCGTTAAATAAAAACGGACAACGAACCCGAAGGCCGACTCAACACGAAGTTGAGAACATCTACTAATCTAAGCAGGCATCCGTTAAATAAAAACAGGTATCGAACCCAAAGGTTGGCTCAACACAAAGGTGAGAATATCTGCAAATCCAAGCAGGCATCCGTTAAATAAAAACGGGCATCAAACCCGAAGGTCGGCTCAACACGAAGTTGAGAACATCTGCTAATCCAAGTCGACATCCGTTAAATAAAAACGGGCATCGAACCCGAAGGCCAGCTCAACACGAAGTTGAGAACATCTGCTAATCCAAGTAGGCATCCGTTAAATAAAAATGGGCATCGAACTTGATGACCCACTCAACACGAAGTTGAGAACATCTTCTAATCCAAGCAGGCATCCGTTAAATAAAAACAAGAATCGGACCTAGTTGAGAACATCTACTAATCCAAGCAGGCATTCGTTACATAAAACAGGCATCGAAACCGAAGGCTGGCTCAACACGAAGTTGAGAACATCTGTTAATCCAAGCAGGCATCCGTTAAATAAAAACGGGCATCGAACCCGAAGGCCGACTCAACACGAAGTTGAGAACATCTGTTAATCCAAGCAGGCATCCGTTAAATAAAAATGGACATCGAACTTGAAGGTCGGCTCAACACGAAGTTCAGAACATCTACTAATCCAAGCAGGCGTCCGTTAAATAAAAACGGGCATCAAACCCGAAGGCCGGCTCGACACGAAGTTGAGAACATCTGCTAATCCAAGCAGACATTCGTTAAATAAAAACGGGCATCGAACCTGAAGGTCGGCTAAACACGAAGTTGAGAACATCTGCTAATCCAAGCAGGCATCCAAACCAAAGGCCAGCTCAACACGAAGTTGAGAACATCTGCTAATCCAAGCAGGCATCCATTAATTAAAACTGGCATCGAACCTGAAGGCCAACTCAACACGAAGTTGAGAACATCTGCTAATCCAAGCAGGCATCTGTTAAATAAAAACGGGCAACGAACCCGACGACCGCCTCTGTGAGGACAAACCCTCATGTAACATATGGTCTTGAGTTTCGATGATGACAAAACGCAACCATGGATGAATCATGTTTATCGACTCTACATCTACAAGACAAATGCAATATTTCACCTCTCATATCCTTCTTATATCCTTCTAACTTGGCATATTCAATTCAATATATATGGAAGATCATTGGTTATGTTTAGATGTATTAAAATCACAAAGATATGCATTTTTACAGATTTACAGGCTTTGAGTTGACCACAGGTCGGCGTATGAAGCAATACAATCTCCCACTGGTTAGCGCGTTGACCTATGGTCGACCACAGGGTCAGCGCATGAAGCGGAGCAATTCCTCATTGGTCGGCGCACGCCGACTTATGGTCGACGCATGCAGTCAAGACTTTTTAGATTGCCTAAAATTGCAGGCTATGCATCGTCGCATAGTCCTTCTATGGTCGACTGTTTGCGCGTTTGTGCATTTAGTGAAGTCTTTCTACTTTGGTTGAAAAGATGTTAAGTGTGTTGGTTGGTTGGTTACTATATATAGAAGGTTTGTTCATTTTTAGCAACAACAATTGAGATTTTCTGTCAATTGTGCAAGAAATAAGAAAAGTGAAACAGGTGCTACCAAAACTCTTCATCTTCATCCTCAACAATTCACAACACAACAATTACACACAACAATTCTTGTTGTGGTTTGTGTCTCGTTCAAGGTGATAAGGTCTGAAGCCGTTGGTTGGGAATCCGGTTCGGGTTGAGTTTGTAGCAGGTTTCTCTTGAATAAAACCTTTAAGGTTTTACCCTCCAAGATTCGGAGAATTTGGGGGTTTTTGGTACGGATCATCTTTACCAACTTCAGCTGAGTAAAGGTGATTGAGAAGCCGGGCCGAAGGTTTGAAGAACGGAAGGTTATTCAACAAAGGGGCTGGAATTGGAGGTCTACTCACAACGATCAAAGAACTTGATTCGACTCGAATCAAGGAACAAGGAGAGAAAAGCATCATCAACATCAAGAGAGCTTATTTGTATATTTTGCTTATGTATCCTTGTATAAATACTTCAACTCTACAGGTGATATCTATTATATTGATCTCAATTCTAGATTTAGAATTGAGGGCAAACGTACCTCGAAGCGAGGACGGCGAGGGAACTTCCTCCACAAATCTTTGTCTCCTTTATTTTTCAGCACTTTCACTTGGGCTTTAGAATTTGAGTAATCTTAGTTTAAGCAATTCCATCAAAATTTGCATTGAATTGAGTAAGTGGTTTTCACTGTTTTGAACTCTAGTACAATAATAGATTGTGCAAGGAATTTGGAGTTACTTACTCAAGTCAAAATTCACTTGGAGTGTCTCGCACACCAAGTGTTTGATAAATTGCCTAAACGAAAATTCACTTGGATTATTTGCATATTTTATGGTAATTGTGGAGCATTGGAACTAGTCCTACTTATTAGTGGTAAAATCAATTGATTAGTGTGACTAGTGTGTTGAATCTATTTTTTGCTCATTATCACTTCCATAAGGCTAGACGCATATCCGGTCTTCTAATAACAGTTCGTTTTAGATGGTAATTTTTCCACGGCCGCTTCCGCAAAACAAATATTTTTAAAACCAATTTTTTAATTGGTAGCGCTGACTAATTTTTTATTTGGGATCTATTCAACCCCCCCTTCTAGATCCAAGCCATCTTCTAACAAGTGGTATCAAGAGCATCGGTTCACTCCGTGCTTCAAGTATAACTTTGATAGAAAATAGCAAAGGAACCTAAAGGAGCTTATAATAGAGCTCCCATTTTTAATGGAGAAAATTACAGTTATTGGAAAGACTGTATGCAGGTGCACATAAATTCCATAGATAGAAAAGTATGGAATGTAATTATCAATGGTCCAATGGAAATAACCTTGACCAATGAAAATAGTGAGATTGTGCCTAAGCCCGAAGCACAATGGATTGATGATGATGAAAAGAAGTATAACTATGACTGGAAAGCCAAGAAGATTTTGATCTCCTCATTAGGAGTTGATGAATATTATCGGGTTTCTCATTGTCTTACGACAAAAGCTATGTGGGACTTATTACAAGTCGCCCATGATGGGACTAATGATGTTAAGCTAGCTAGAATCAACACATTAACACAAGAGTTTGATCTCTTTTACATGGAGCAAGGGGAAACCATTGCGGACATGCAAAAGAGATTTACTCATCTTATCAATAGATTGCATTCACTAGGTAGGCCAGTGGCCAATGATGTTGCTACTAACAAAATTTTGAGATGTTTTAACAAGGAATGGCAGCCGAAGGTGACCGCCATCAAGGAAGCAAACAATCTCACTATTTTGGACCTAACAACATTATTTGGAAAGCTACAAGAGCAAGAACAAGTGCTCCTAAGCCTAGACCAACATGAAAAGAAAGAAAAGAAGGACAAAACAAAGATAGTTGTAAAGAAATCTATTGCTCTTAAGACTTCCTCCTCAAAGTCTAAATCTAAGGAGCAAAGTGATTATTCATCATGTGACGATGAAGAAGATGACAAGAGTGAGGATATGGGGCTGTTCGTAAAGCGCTACAATCGCTACGTGAGAAAGAATAACATCCAACATTCCGAGAAGAACCTTGTCAACTTCTGAAAGCAATCTAGGAATTCTAGAAATGACGACACAAAAGGGAATAAAACTAGAGGACCGTGCTACAAATGTGGAAAGACCGGTCATTATAAACTGGATTGTCCTTTGAACAAAAAGGGAAAAGAAAAGGAATCTAATAAATCATATAAGAAGCCTTCAAAGCCGAGAAGAGCATATATAGCTTGGGAAAGCGATAGTGACTCGTCCGAAGATGAAAGCTCAAGTGACGAAGAAGAATCCGTGAACTTGTGTCTTTCCACCCATCAAAAGAAAAAGAAGAAACAGGTGCGTCACTATAAATATGAAAACTCCTCTAGTATGTCTCATTTTGAATTACAAGCTGCATTTAATACTTTGCATTATAAAGCTAAAGAAGACTTTAAAAGGCTTGCCTCGAATAAACAACTTTTTGTTCACTTAGTGTTAGTTCCATGGTACTATGATATAGAATTGTCCATGGTTCTATGATTGGCTAAATTTTGGTAAAACATGATGCTGCACTGATGTTAAGCAGGATGTTATAACATCTCCATCTGTTGTGGTTACATAACTGATGTGGAGTGTTTTAATGTGCATGTCATGCGGAATGCCGTGACATCCATCACAACATCCATCTGCTGTCATGACAGAACTACTATCATGAGTTATAAACAGCAGGAGTTGTAAGCTAGCAGGAGCTAATGACAGAACTGCTGTCATGGATGCAGAAGGAGCTAGCAGGAGCTGATGACAGAACTGATGTCATGGATGTCATTACCAATGTCATTAAATCGCTACTGGTGCAGCAGGAGCTAATGACAAAACTGCTGTCATGGATGTCATACTGAGTGTCATGACATAAATGTCTGGTACAACAAGGGCTGCTATGTTATATCTCTTGACAAAAGTGTTTTGGTACTGTTGGACATTCCTCATCAGTATGTACAGGCCAAAAAGAATCATTAGGAACAAAGTGCAGATTTAATATGTGTTCATAAAAAGGATCTTTGATACTTTTTAGGGAATTATAAAACATTTGTTTCTACTGTCATGAAGAAGATTCTGCAGAAGTGTTCAGCGGGGCAAGCTGGAAAGCAAGTTTAAGTGAAGCTGAATGTCATGACCAGTGTTATGACATTGATCGTATGACATCAGTTGTGCAGGGTTTGTTTTTCTGTTATAATACCTGATATATCTCAGGCTAAATTTCAGGAAACCTGTTATGGCTTCTTACTTATCTCAGGCGGGATTCTAATCAGAGTTGGACATAACATGAAGCTGCTGTGACCTAATTTGACAACACCTTGATTTATGGAAATTAGTTTTACTTTGGTACACTTAATGTTTGTTACTTTTAAACAGCCCAAGCGCAGTCTGCACTACTATAAAAGGAGGAGCAGAAGCAGAGGAAATCAAGCACTCACATCAAGAAAAACCAGAGTGTAAAATAAAGGTCTAGGGTTTGAGAGTCCCTTGTGTAAGTCACCCTTTGTATCTTTTGATACATTGTGGTAGACATATTTGTGGGTGAAGAGTGTAGCTCTTCACGTGTGGCGTCTGAGTGATGAACTTGGTTCCTCACGTGTGTCTAGGGATCTTAGGATTCCTTGTGTACGAAGCAATTGTAGGTGTGTTCATTGTGTCACTCAAAGCTTTTAAGCAAGAGTGTGTCTCACTTGATCAAAGTTGTGAAGCAAGATCATGGTGTGTGTTTGGAGTGTATCTCTATAACTGTTATGTAATTGTGTATCACTGTGTTGTGATTGAGGGAGAGTGAGTGGGTATACTCAGGTCCAGAGTGTCTCTAGGTTGAAGTGTCATTGGATAGAGATTAAGTGAGAAGTGCAAACTGGTTGTTTGACTTTGAATTGATTCTGCTAATAATGAATTTCCTCCCTGACTTGGTAGCCCTCAGATGTAGGTGATGTTGCACCGAATTGGGTAAACAATTACTGTGTTATTTATCTTTCAGCATTTACAATTCTGCACAATTTAAATGGTTAGATAAATAGGTCTGTCAGCCTGCAGATGTCACAACAGACATCATGACGTTGGTCATGACATTGGGACAATTTAAAGAAATTTAAATTGGTCATGGTATGTCCTCATCCTTGTGGAGCAGAGATCAATGTTCTTGGGACATATGAGATCTGCATACCAGAATTTCACTTAGAACCAAAGATTCACGAGTCCGAAAGAAAACTCGAGGCACTTAAGACTTCCATAGTGGAAAGTACTAAATCAGGTTGTGAGGACCTTAGAAGGAGAATAATTAACTATGGGTGGACTACATTATCCATGAAGTTCAGAGAAGGATTGATTATAAGGATTTAAGATTCATTGCTATTTGAGATCTTCACAAATATTTAATGAATTATTCTTAGTCAATGATCAAGATGTCTCATTAGAAGCAGCACAAGCATCAGGCCCTTGATTTGGTTGATCTACTTCAAGAATTTGATGTTCAACCAGATGTTGAGACATTCCATCAGCAGAGATTATGTAGAATTCTATTGATTCAAGGAGTGAATCACAGGTACCATGCGCAGGTGTGGTAGGATCTGACTTTATTCTAGTAAGTTTCCTGGCAAGAAACTAAGACTATAATGTAGTGCTGATGGAAGTGGAGATGAAGACAGTTCTCTTGAATCAGCTCATTGGAGTGCAGCAGGTGTGTTCTAGTGGAAGCCTATGATCTTTATCTAGAAAGTTTCCTGGCAAGAAACTTGTCTAGAATTTGGTGCTGGTAATAGCATTGCTTGGGTCAGACTATTTCTGATCTAAGTGCATAGGATCATGTGACCATTCTCATCTTGGAGGACAAGGATAAGTGGCAGTTATCTCTGACCTTCTGAAGAAGTCTCTACTCAAGGAAAGCGGGATTCCTTCTGTAAAGATCTCTTGTGACTAATCGTCTCTAAAGAATCAAGCTTTGGCATGTTTGGTTTCTCTAAAGAGGAGTTTTATGAAGCAAATGCACTTCAAAGGGAGTTGTTGGGGGTACAAGAAAGCAGAATACAGGCTTCCTACTCAAACCTGCTATCAGTAATCAAGTCTGTGTGAACATGGAACTCTTGATGAGGTTCTTCTAAATGGCATAATGAAGGACTAAATTCACCAGCTGAATGTCTTAACCAAAGTTGTGACATCAAGCAGAAACTCCAAAGTGGTGAAGATAAGTTGATCTTCTCAGGTATGAATGGAAGTAATGCTTTATCTAATGCAGTTTGCAGGAGCTGTATGAAGGAGTAGATGCCTTGCTTTGGAGCAAGAAGAATTTGAAGATCAATGTGGCCTGGTGGATTAGCAGATTCTCTAGAGCTCTAAAAGATGTTGAATAACCAAATAGTGGCATTTGGCTATTTAAGCAGCGTGCCTTTAGAAAACTATTCTTGTGCAGAAGGGTAGTTATTTGAAGACCACAGAAGGTTCTGGGACTGTTCATGCTTGGAACTAGTTACTCTTGTGCAGAAGGGTAGTTGGTTGAAGACCAAAGGAGGATCTTTTTCTGTTCATATATTGGAGCTTGTGGTAGAAGCCCTAAGTTATGTATGGAAGATTACCTTCTTTTGGAGATGTATTTGATCAAGTTGGTGGAGCTGTGTTCTCTGAAGATCGTCAGTTGGATTACTAGGCAGAAGTACGTCCAGTTGTGGGCGGATAAAGAATCAGTGGATATTGTTTGGTTTTCCTTGGCAAAGGACTTGAAGATCTGTTGTGGAACTTGTGATTCACATCTAAGAAGTACTCTATCTTGTCATACGGGAGAATGATGAGGTAAAAGGATTGTCTTTGAGGATGATGTGAAGACATTATACAAGATTGGAATGGATCATTGGCTGATTGCACCCTGATGTGGCATATGGAAGTAATCAAGTCACTAGGCGACTCAGAAGTGTTCTAACCCATCATACGGGAGAATGATGAGGTAAAGTATGCCTTGGATTATGGGATGTCCACCTTAGGCTGAGGTCAAAATACTTATGGAAAAAGGGTTCCTTTACTGCAAGTAACTCTAGAAAGAAGTTGATCTATCTTGTGTCTTCTTACTGTATAAGCATGAGGTAAGTCTTGAAGACATAATGTGGTGACCTTGGAGCAACTTTATCAAAAATAGGGGGAAAGCTTTTGTTTGATGGGTGTACTTTTTGCTTGTGGTTCAAGCAGTAAGTGAATGCGTTCAACTTGTGTGTTGAATAGTGAATGAGTTCTTGAAGACATGAAGATGCATCTTATGTTTTCCATTCACGTGCACTGGTTACCCTTGATATGGGGAGTTATACTTCTATCTAGGATGTGTTGCTGCAAAAGTGCAGTTATGTACCAAGATTGTTTGTGGTTTCAAACAGTTTGGGATTTTCTGAAGATAGAATGTCAGACAAGATATTTTGACATTGGGTTACTGCTCCAAGCTCATGGTAAACATGACAAGTGCCTTCCTTTTGGTTCTGTCCTTAGGATATCCATGGATCCAGTCAAGTTTGTAGGCCTCTATCCAAGTGTGTCTGGTGAAGATAAAGATCAAGACATCATCAGCTCTGATCCTGTGCAGATGGAAGGACCTTTACCCTGACATCTTGGAGATCTTCCAGATAGTTATTCTGCAACTCTTCTGCTATCTATTCCAGTATGGCTTGTAGGAATGTAAAGCTGCAATATGAAGATGTTTGAGAAAGTCTTCATATGTTTGGATTCTCTCTTTCAGGGGGAGTACTGAGTATGCATGACAGAGGGAGCTGTGTACAGGTGCTAATATGGAGTTGTATGCAGGGTGTGACTCTTAGGCAAGCTTGTGTTCTACAGAATTTTTGTGTCTCAAATTAGGGATTTAAAATCAATTATTACTTGTGGCAAGTAGTTAATTGATTATCCTTTAATTGGTGAGGTCAAAAGTATAACTTCTGAAGGTGCAGCTTCAGACAAGGCAAGAACTCAATGACAATGATCATGAGAAGTTGATGCTATGAAGGGTGTTGCTCATCAGGATGAAGCATGGTTGTGTGTCCCAGCTATTGATGGATCTGGACTATAGGATATGCAGTCCATGTCTTGGTGCTTATAGTCTGACTAGTAAATAAAGGAATTAATTCTTAAGGTGCTTAAGAATACTTTTTATAATGTCAGACAGGGTGTCTGAACATTGTGCCTCTGAGGAAGCTTCATGAGAGTTTATTTCTCTCTAGGATGTTCTGGTAAGATGCTGCTGAGACCTTCGTGTGCAAGAAGGTTTAAGACCTGGTCCATGGCTTATTTCTTCAGTGGTGCAGTCTTCATACTGATGGGGATCAAGCAGGTTGTGTATCTCTTGAGAGATTGTGTGATGACTGGATGTTTGGACACAAATGTGCAGTATCTACACTTACTCCAATTTTTGTCAATTTTTGACTAAACCAAGGGGGAGTAAAGTGTTGTTAAGGGTTGTTATCTGTCGCAACTATCAAGGGGGAGCATGATAGTGTTGTGAGGTTGGAAAAACTACTGTTGCTGCCCTGACAAGGTGTTTGGTTGTTTTAGCCAAAATTTGCCAAAGGGGGAGATTGTTAGTTCCATGGTTCTATGATATAGAATTGTCCATGGTTCTATGATTGGCTAAATTTTGGTAAAACATGATCCTGCACAGATGTTAAGAAGGATGTTATAACATCTCCATCTGCTGTGGTGACATAACTTTTGTGGAGTGTTTTAATGTGCATGTCATGCGGAATTCCGTGACATCCATCACAACATCCATCTGCTGTCATGACAGAACTACTGTCATGAGTTATAAACAACAGGAGTTGTGAGCTAGCAGGAGCTAATGATAGAACTGCTATCATGGATGCAGAACGAGCTAGGAGGAGCTGATGACAGAACTGTTGTCATGGATGTCATTACCAATGTCATGACATCGCTACTAGTGCAGCAAGAGCTAATGACAACACGACTGTCATGGATATCATACTGAGTGTCATGACATAAATGTCTGGTACAGCAGGGGCTGCTATGTTATATCTCTTGACAGAAGTGTTTTGGTACTATTGGACATTCCTCATCAGTATGTACAGGCCAAAAAGTATCATTAAGAACAAAGTGCAGATTTAATGTGTGTTCATAAAAAGGATCTTTGATACTTTTTAGGGAGCTATAAAACATTTGTTTCTACTGTCATGAAGAAGATTCTGCAGAAGTGTTCAGCAGGGCAAGCTGGAAAGCAAGTTTAAGTGAATCTGAATGTCATGATCAATGTTATGACATTGATCGTATGACATTAGTCGTGCAGGGATTGTTTTTCTGTTATAATACCTGATATATCTCAGGCTAAATTTCAGGAAACCTGATATGGCTTCTTAGTTATCTCCCTTGTGTAAGTCACCCTTTGTATCTTTTGATACATTGTGGTAGACATATTTGTGGGTGAAGAGTGTAGCTCTTCACGTGTGGTGTGTGAGTGATGAACTTGGTTCATCACGTGTGTCTAGGGATCTTAGGATTCCTTGTGTACCAAGTAATTGTAGGTTGTATGATTACCTTGGTTAATTGTATGAACATGTGTTTTCATTGTGTCACTCAAAGCTTCTAAGCAAGAGTGTGTCTCACTTGATCAAAGCTGTGAAGCAAGATCATGGTATGTGTTTAGAGTGTATCTCCATAACTGTTATGTAATTGTGTATCACTGTGTTGTGATTGAGAGGGAGTGAGTGGGTATACTCAAGTCTAAAGTATCTATAGGTTGAAGTGTCATTGGGTAGAGATTAAGTGAGAAGTGAAAACTGGTTGTTTGACTTTGAATTGGTTCTTCTATTAATGAATTTCCTCCCTGGCTTGGTAGCCCTCAGATGTAGGTGATGTTACACCGAACTGGGTAAACAAGTACTGTGTTATTTATCTTTCAGCATTTACAAATCTGCACAATTTAAATGGTTAGATAAATAGGTCTGTCAGTCTGCAGATGTCACAACAGACGTCATGACGTTGATCATGACATTGGGACAATTTAAAGAAATTTAAATTGTTGATGGTCTGTCCTCGTCCTTGTTGAGCAGAGATCAATGTTCTTGGGACATATGAGATCTGCATACCAGAATTTCACTTAGAACAAAAGATTCACGAGTCCGAAAGAAAACTCGAGGCACTTAAGACTTCCATAGTGGAAAGTACTAAATTAGGTTGCAAGGACCTTAGAAGGAGAATAATTAACTATGGGTGTGATACGTGTTATGTTTGGTAAAATGAAGTTAGAACCCTAAAGGCCAAACTTAACAAGGCTCTTGAGCCCAAAATTACCTTTGCTATCGATAAAGCTGATTTTAGAAAAAGTATGGTGAATCCATATCAAAACTACAAATATGTTATAAGGTATCAAGATAGCAAAGGCAATTCAAAAGTTAATTTTTCGTGTCTATATTGTTGCAAGAAAGGCCATTCCATTGCTAAGTGCCGTTTTAGGAGATTTCTAGTTCCTAAAGGTGTTTATTAATGGTTGCCTAAATGCGACTATTTTGTTACTCACAATTTAGGACCCAATAAGCCATTGGGTACCTCCTCTTGTTGACTATTTTTTATAGGTACAATGTGTCGAGACCACCGAGAGAAGATGGGTT
Source organism: Lathyrus sativus (assembly GCA_963859935.3). Taxonomy (NCBI): domain Eukaryota; kingdom Viridiplantae; phylum Streptophyta; class Magnoliopsida; order Fabales; family Fabaceae; genus Lathyrus; species Lathyrus sativus. The sequence goes on along the minus strand of OZ012740.1, from coordinate 179,109,339 downwards.
CTTGATAGTGGATGCTCAAGACACATGTCAGGAGACATATCCCTCTTCATCGACTTCGTGGCAAAGAAGAAAGGATATGTAACCTATGGTGACAATAATCATGGTGCAATACTTGGTAAAGGTAGTGTAGGTAACCCTTCTTCCACTACTATTTTCGATGTGTTGCTTGTCGAGGGTCTTAAACATAATTTACTTAGCATTAACCAATTATGCGACAAAGGATACGATGTATCATTTTCAAAAGACTGTTGCAAAATTGTGCATAGTGATGACAAGAAGAGTATGTTTAATGGCCTAAGAGTGAACAACGTCTATATGCTAGACTTGAATGAAGTATCGTTAACAAGTGACAAATGTCTCATGACAATGAAGGAAGACTCATGGTTATGGCATAGGTGTTTAGCACATGTTAACTTTGACTTGCTAAATAAAGAAGTCTCAAAAGATCTAGTCCTAGGTCTCCCCAAAATAAAGTTTACCAAGGATCACCTTTGTGATGCTTGTCAAAAGGGAAAGCAAACGAGGATCTCTTTTAAATCTAAAAATATTGTTTCAACTACGAGACCTCTCGAGCTTCTCCATATGGACTTATTTGGGCCATCTAGAATTAAAAGCCTAGGTGGAAACTATTACGGTTTTATAATAGTGGATGACTTCTCTAGATTTTGTTAGACTATCTTTTTTGTTAGCAAGAGCGATACGTTCGCCGCCTTTGAGAGATTTGCCAAGCTTTCCCAAAATAAATTAAGCACAAACATTGTGTCAATTAGAAGTGACCATGGAGGTGAGTTTGAAAACCATTTATTTGAAGAATATTGAGGTAACCATGGAATTGATCACAACTTCTCCGCTCCACGCACTCCTTAACAAAATAGGGTTGTGGAGCGCAAAAAATCGCATCTTAGAAGAATTAGGGAGAACCATGATCAATGAAAGTGGATTACCGAAATATTTTTGGGCTGACGCCATAAGTATGGCTTGTCATGTTTTGAATAGCGTGCTCATCCGCCCCATTCTAAACAAAACACCGTATGAGCTTTTAAAATGGCGCAAGCCAAACGTGTCTCACCTACATGTGTTTGGTTGCAAATGTTTTGTTTTGAACAATGGAAAGGAAAACTTGGGTAAATTTGACTCTAAGGCTGATGAAGGTATCTTCCTTGGATATTCTCAGTCAAGTAAAGCCTATATAATCTATAATAAAAGATTACTTATTGTTGAAGAGTCGGTACATGTAACATTTGACGAGTCTTATCCGAGAAATGTCGGAAAAGGTAGTGTTGTTCATGGTGCAGGTACATCTTCAGAAGACATACTCAAAGGTTCAAGCGGGGAATTGATCAGCCCGACCAGGCCAAAGTTGAGGAGGACAAAGATGACCGCCATCAGGAAACCGAGGAAGTTCATCTGCCCTCAAAAGATGATCTCCCTCTAGCTTGGAAGTCTTCCAAAGACCATCCAATTGACAACATTCTCAGAGATATATCAAAGGGTGTTACAACCCGTTCTCAGATAAGTAATTTCTGTTATAACTTCACTTTCGTTTCACAAACTGAACCTAAAAACCTTAAAGACGCCTTACTCGATGAACACCGGTTTTTTTCAATGCAAGAGGAACTTAATCAGTTCACTAGAAATGAGTTTTGGGTTCTTGTCCCTCCTCCGCGAGGACATCGAGTAATTGTCACCTGATGGGTGTTTAGGAACAAGTTGGAGGAAAACGGGGTAATAACCCGAAACAAGGCGCATTTAGTTGCGCAAGGCTATAACCAAGAGGAAGGCATCGACTATGAGGAGATTTATGCGCCGGTTGCCCGACTCGAGGCTATACGCCTTTTGCTTGCCTTCGCTTGTGCGAAGAACTTTAAGTTATTTCAAATGGATGTTAAAAGTGCATTCCTTAACGGTTTTATTAATGAAGAAGTTTATGTCGCACAACCTCCGGGTTTTGAGTCACACGAATATCCCAATCATGTCTATAAACTAAAAAGAGCCTTGTATGGACTCAAACAGGCTCCGAGAGCTTGGTATGAGCGCCTAAGCAAATTCTTGCTTGATCAAGGGTATTCGAGAGGCAAAGTGGACACAACTCTGTTTATTAAGCATCAAGGAAAGCACTTGATATTGGTACAAATTTATGTTGATGATATTATATTTGGGTCAACTAACATGAATCTCGTGAGAGAGTTTTCTAACCTTATGCAGGGTGAATTCGAGATGAGTATGATGGGGGAGCTCACATACTTTCTCGGATTAGAAATTAAATAGCTTGACGATGGAACGTTCGTGAGTCAAACTAAGTACTATTTGGAACTTCTCAAGAGATTTGACATGGCAAACTCCAAAGCCATAGACACACCTATGCCAACATGCGCAAACTTGAATAAAGATGAAAGTGGTAAGGATGTAGAGGTAAAACGGTATCAAGGTATGATCGGTTCACTTCTTTATCTTACCGCATCTAGACCCGACATTATGTTTAGCGTGTGCATGTATGCTCGATATCAATCGGCTCCTAAGGAATCCCATTTGAAAGTTGTTAAGCGCATCCTTCGCTACCTTTCTGGTACTTCAAAGTATGGGCTATAGTATTCCAAAGGTAATGATTGCTCATTGGTAGGCTTCTCCGATTCCGATTTTGCCGGGTGCAAATCGGATAGGAAAAGTACTAGTGGTACTTGTCACCTATTTTCAAATTCTTTGGTAAGTTGGCATAGCAAGAAACAAGTTTCAGTTGCTTTGTCAACCGCTAAAGCAGAATATGTTGGCGCCGACAGTTGTTGCGCTCAAGTCTTGTGGCTTAAGCAGCAATTGTTAGATTTTAACCTCAAACTTGAACATATTCCTATTTTTTGTCACAAAACAAGTGCCATTAATCTTACCAAAAATCCGGTATTGCATTCACGCACCAAACATATCGGAATTCGACACCATTTTCTTAGGGATCATGTAGAGAAAGGGGATGTTATTTTTGAACACGTTGATACTAAAAATCAACTAGCGGACATTTTCACAAAGCTGCTAGAAACTGAACCTTTCTTTCATATCTGACGAGAACTTGGTATTCTCGATATTTCAGATCGTGTGTCATAATATTACTTGTTCATCGTTTATTCATTTATGATTATATTCTCGTACATCTAACAATTCAAGGTTGTTATAAGTACAATTGTATAAGTCATCAAGCTATCCGTGGTTTTTAGGTGATGTTATTCCTCTTCTTTCTCTCTCTCTCTCTCTCTCTCTCTCTCTCTCTCTCTCTCTCTCTCTCTCTCTCTCTCTCTCTCTCTCTCTCTCTCTCTCTAATGTCTCGTGTTTAAAATTTGTATCGCATGATAACTATTCTCAATATGACATTTTCTATGTATTATATCTGTTTGGTTGCTTACTGTTGTGTGGCATTGTATTTATGCATCAAATGTTTGCTCATATATGCATAATTTTGAAAATTTGCACTTTTTTCTTGTTATGTCTTTTATGAGCTGTTCATTGTACTTTCTATAATTATCCATTGAGTTACTTTTTCATTATCCATATTTTATGTGAATATTGGTTAATGTTAGCTATTACCTGCTAAGTTTTTTGTTGTTGTTGAATTAAACATATTCTTCTTAACCTTTCTCTTTCTCTTTTTGATGTTGTCAAAGGGGGAGAAAAGAGTGTATCAAAGCCAAGAAGATCACACCACTAGTTCACCAATTTGTTTAAGTACAAGACTGCAAAAGAAAGGGGGAGTTTATGTTACTATGTTATAAATATTGTAAGTTATTCTCATTGGCTTCGCATAGGTTGTCATCATCGAAAAGGGGGAGTATGTGAGGACAAACCCTCATGTAACATATGGTCTTGAGTTTCGATGATGACAAAACGCAACCATGGATGAATCATGTTTATCGACTCTACATCTACAAGACAAATGCAATATTTCACCTCTCATATCCTTCACATATCCTTCTAACTTGGCATATTCAATTCAATATATATGGAAGATCATTGGTTATGTTTATATGTATTAAAATCACAAAGATATGCATTTTTTACAGATTTGCAGGCTTTGAATCGACCATAGGTCAGCGCATGAAGCAGTACAATCTCCCACTGGTCGACGCACGCTGACCTATGGTCGACCACAGGGTCAGCGCATGAAGCAATGCAATTTCTCAGTGGTCGGCGCACGCCGACCTATGGTCGACGCATGCAGTCAAGACTTTTTAGATTGCCTAAAACTGCAGGCTATGCGTCGATGCATAGTCCTGCTATGATCAATCGTTCGCGCGTTTGTGCAGTTAGTGAAGTCTTTCTACTTTGGTTGAAAAGCTGTTAAGTGTGTTGGTTGGTTGGTTACTATATATAGAAGGTTTGTTCATTTTTAACAACAACAATAGAGATTTTGAGTCAATTGTGCAAGAAACAAGAAAAGTGAAACAGGTGCTACCAAATCTCTTCATCTTCATCCTCAACAATTCACAACACAACAATTACACACAACAATTCTTGTTGTGGTTTGTGTCTCATTCAAGGTGATAAGGGCCGAAACCGTTGATTGGGAATCCGGTTCGGGTTGAGTTTGTAGCAGGTTTTTCTTGAATAAAACCTTTAAGGTTTTACCCTCCAAGATTCGGAGAATTTGGGGGTTTTTGGTACAGATCGTCTTTACCAACTTCAGCTGAGCAAAGGTGATTGAGAAGCGGAAGGTTTCATCAAGCTAGTAGCGGGAATCAGTGAAGTGTGCAAAAGAGTTCCGGGTTCGATTTGTGTGTGATTGAGATCAGCCAGGGCGAGGGTTTTAAGAACGTAAGGTTGTTCAACAAAGGGGCTGGAATCGGAGGTCTACTCACAATGATCGAAGAACTTGATTCGACTCGAATTAAGGAACAAGGAGAGAAAAGCATCATCAACATCAAGAGAGCTTGTTTGTATATTTTGCTTATATATCCTTGTATAAACACTTCAACTCTACAGGTGATATCTATTATATTGATGTCACTTCTAGATTTAGAATTGAGGGCAGACGTACCCCGAAGCGAGGACGGCGAGGGAACTGCCTCAACAAATATTTGTCTCCTTTATTTTTCAGCACTTTCATTTTGGCTTTAGAATTTGAGTAAGCTTAGTTTAAGCAATTCCATCAAAATTTGCATTGAATTGAGTAAGTGTTTTTCACTATTTTGAACTCTAGTACAATAATAGATTGTGCAAGGAATTTGGAGTTACTTACTCAAGTCAAAATTCACTTGGAGTGTCTTGCACATCAAGTGTTTGATAAATTGCCTAAACCAAAATTCACTTGGATTATTTGCATATTTTGTGGTAATTGTGGAGCATTGGAACTAGTCCTACTTATTAGTGATAAAATCAATTGATTACTGTGACTAGTGTGTTGAATCTATTTTTTGCTCATTATGACTTCCATAAGGCTAGAGGCATATCTGGTCTTCTAATAACAGTTCGTTTTAGACGGTAATTTTTCCACGTCCGCTTCCGCAAAACAAATATTTTTAAAACCAATTTTTTAATTGGTAGCACCGACTGATTTTTTATTTGGGATCTATTCAACCCCCTCCCCCTTCTAGATCCAAGCCATCGTCTAACAGGTGGTATCAGGAGCACCGGTTCACTCCGTGCTTCAAGTATAACTTTGATAGAAAATAGCAAACGAACCTAAAGGAGCTTATAATAGAGCTCTCGTTTTTAATGGAGAAAATTACAGTTATTGGAAAGACTGTATGCGGGTGCACAAAAATTCCATAGATAGAAAAGTATGGAATGTAATTATCAATGGTCCAATGGAAATAACCTTGACCAATGAAAATAATGAGATTGTGCCTAAGCCCGAAGCACAATGGACTGATGATGATGAAAAGAAGTATAACTATGACTGGAAAGCCAAGAATATTTTGATCTCCTGATTAGGAGTTGATGAATATTATCGGGTTTCTCATTGTCTTACGGCAAAAGCTATGTGGGACTTATTACAAGTCGCCCATGAGGGGACTAATGATGTTAAGCTAGCTAGAATCAACACATTAACACAAGAGTTTGATCTCTTTTACATGGAGCAAGGGGAAACCATTGCGGACATGCAAAAGAGATTTACTCATCTTATCAATAGATTGCATTCACTAGGTAGGTCAGTGGCCAATGATGTTGCTACTAACAAAATTTTGAGATGTCTTAACAGGGAATGACATCCGAAGGTGACCGCCATCAAGGAAGCAAACGATCTCACTATTTTGGACCTAACAACATTATTTGGAAAGCTACAAGAGCATGAACAAGTGCTCCTAAGCCTAGACCAACATGAAAATAAAGAAAAGAAGGACAAAACAAAGATAGTTGAAAAGAAATCTATTTGCTCTTAAGACTTCCTCCTCAAAGTCTAAATCTAAGAAGCAAAGTGATTATTCATCAAGTGACGATGAAAAGGATGACAAGAGTGAGGATATGGGGTTGTTCGTAAAACGTTACAATCCGAAAAAGTTTCCAGACAAGGAAAACTCAGCCAAACAGTTTCACAGTAAGTCAAACCCAGTCAAATTAAACAAGCACAAATCCAATCGAAGCCCAGTCAACAAACCAAGCAAACAGCAACAACAATTTTTCCGGAAAAAGCTACAACAGTCAAACAAATCATCCGTGAAAGTCAGCAAGTGAATTCAAACAAATTTCAAGCTGTTTATCAAACGAATAGAGCCAGATGTTTCATAACAAGCAAGAACCTGTAAACTCATCCTCCGAAACTGCAAAATCCGGCGATTAAAACTTAGTCAATGCATCATTTTTGTAATAACTAAAATCGCAACAAATAGTAACAGATCCGGCCCACAATATAGTCCAAAGAACACATATAAGGATCGAGAGCTTCAAATCAAAGGGAAAAAACCCTAAGATCAAAAAAACCCAAACGGCGGCTCAGATAATCCTAGGGATTCATCATCATTGTCGAGATTCAGAAGCCGCCAGGACCTCATCATCATCTCCATTACAAAGAAAGAAGAAGATTTGAAAAAGTTTACCGGAAAACATTAGAATATCGAATCACTGTCACCTTCGAAGCTCTCGCCGAAGACCTCAGAAAGAATTCCTCATCGGCCATTTTCATCATCAAAAGGTACAGATTTCGGTCACCACTAATGTTTGGGTGATTCCTTGTGTTGTTTCAGGTACAGGAAAACGAAAACGAAAGAAGGCAGTTAACATGCAAGAAGATAAAGTGGACGGGAAGAAGCTCGAAGCACTCATCAATGGAGCCGGAGGCTGCACGAGAAGAAGAAAGGGGAGAATGAGAAAGATGAAACCCTAACGGGTTTTAGAATGGGCCAAATGCATACCCCTTCCCCTTTTTTTTCTGTTTTATTTTAATGTTTTTTCTTATAATGTTTATTGTTTCTTTATTTTATCATTTATTGTCATAATGAAAAAATAACAAAGGTTCTTTTATATAATATCAATTAAGAATTAAAATATTTTTAACATTTAAAATTCAAATATTTTTAATATTTAAAATTCAAATATTTTTAGCATTTAAAATTAAATATTCTTGGCATTTAAAACTAAAACAATTTTTTTAGCATTTTAAATCAAAACTTTTTATTATTAAAATTGAAAGTATTTTTTTATAATAAAATTAAAACATTTTTTAAACCAAAATTAAAACATTTTTTTAAACCAAAATTAAACCTTTTTTTAGATTTAAAATTAAATTCTTTTTTATAACTAAAACTCATTTTAAAATTTTACTTAAAACTCATTTTTAGGAAAAAGGATTTAAAATTAATTCTTCAAAATTAAAACTTCTTAAAACTTAATGTAAATTAAAATCTCTCATAAAAACTTTTTAAAATTTAATGTAAATTTGAAATCCATCATTAAAACTTCTTAAAATTTAAAGTAAATTTAAATCTCTCATTAAAACTTTTTAAAATTTAATGTAAATTTGAAATCCCTCATTATAACTTCTTAAAATTTAATCTAAATTTAACTTTCTCATTAAAACTTATTGATTTTATTTTATTATTTAAAATGAATGTAAATCAAAACTTTTATTAAATTTGGATGCAAATCAAATTTTTTGTGTAAATCAAATGTTTATTAAAACTTAATTTAAAATAAATGTTTAACTTAAACAAAGATTTTTATTTAAACTTAATGTGAAACTCCTTTTAAATTAAAATTTAAAAAAAAAACTTAAAACTTTTCTTAAATTAAAATTTTTTCTAAATTAAAATTTAAGTTAAAAAAAAAAACTTAAAACTTTTCTTAAATTAAAACTTTTTTCTAAATTAAATGTTTTTTAAAAGTCATCTTTAAATCTTAAAATTATAAAAACCATTTTTTATAATTTATATTTAGTTTATTTTTTTTTAACAACTTAAAATTATTTTTTCTGATAACTAATAATTAAAAACATTTTAGTAATTTCTAGTTAGTAAAATTTTTTATAACTTATAGTTAGTTTTTCTTTTTTTAGGTATCACTTATAGTTAGTTTTAATTCGAAGTTAAGATTAATTTTTTTTAATAAAAATTCAAAAATAAAATAAAAGTTTTGATTTAGCCGTTTTAGTCTCATCTAACCCCCGTTAATTCGTTTGTTCAGCTTATTGTCATTTCATTTATTCGTGCTCTTTTTTGGCATGGATGTAATTTATGCGAGGCCATGATCGCAGTTATTTTTTATTTTCGCTTTTGTTTTGCGATTTGTAATTTTCGCATTTCTTTACTGCTTTCTTTACTTCCCGCACTTTAATTTTGCCATTATGATATATTTCGTTGCTTGCATGTTTTTACCATTTCGCCCTCCGAAGGAAGTAGGTCTAGCAGTTTGACCGCCGAGTTAATAGTCCTCCCCTTTGACCGTTTCCAAAATCCTAATTAGCCTAGGCGTCCCGTCGTGGATGAAAACGCCCTTTACCCTAGCTTTAGGTCAAAGAGTCGACGTACTCTGTTTAGGGTTTCCCGTCGTGGAACACCTAATTTTAACCCTAATTTCAATTCAATATTTCAACATAGAAATAGGAGTTTCAAAACTCCACGTAAACGTTTCCTTAAGAAGCGCTTACTCCCCTTGAAGCCTTGACCACAGTCAAGATGTTTCTAACCTCCCTCTCGAGGGAAACTACAATTACTCTGATTCCATTCCCGTCGGGATATGTAGGCACAAGATGCGATGTCTTGCCGAGTAAACTTAGGACTAACCCTTAGGTCTCTTTAGGTCACTCTATCCCTTAGCTCAATATATATTAAAACAGATAATAAAATAAAAAAAGCATACAATAAACAAAAGGTTCCTGTAGAATACTACAGAAGTTTAAGGTGCTAGTACCTTCCCTAAATTTAACCAACCCCTTACCTAGGTCTCTCCCCGCATTGTGTTTACGATGCAAAAATAGGTTTTCCCTCTTTTGACCTTTTCCTTCGGATAAATCAAAGAGCGGTTGTGAATCAAAAATTGTGATTCAAACTAATTAATAGTTTGGTATCCTATTTCCACCGCAACAGAAAATGACGACTTCACTGGGGAGTTGCCATAATTTTTAAGGGCTACCCCTATTTTGTTTATTGCATATTTTTATATTATTAATTATTTGTATATGTTCTTGTATATTGTGGGGATACCTGCTATTGTGAGATAAGTCCTAACCCGAACTTGAGTGACCTTATTATAGGATGTTGATATATTCAATGAGACTTATAGGGAGTGAGTCCCGACCAAGTTGACTTGAGAATCACCGCTCGATTGAGACCCTTCAATAAGATAGTTAGGTTTAATGAGTAGTCGTGAAAACTTTTACTATTTTTGGAAAGGAGTCTATGATATTGAGGACCGTAGTACCTTAACACCACCTTGGCCTTATATAGGACGTAGTGCGAGAACTATGTGGGAGTAGTCCTACAATGGTTTCTACGCGATGCTACACTCAAAAGAGGTTCTCTTGAGAATATTACCGACCCCCGAGTCAGTCGGAAGGTTGGTAATATCCGAAAGATGGACTGATGACTTTGGGCACTTCTTAGAACCTTGTTCGGCAGATACAACTAACCTTAGTACATACCTTATAGGGAGGGGTAGACCTTAACTCCTTGTACATACCTTTAACTTAGGACATTATGTATGTGCATTGCATCCATTAAAACATTACATTGCATTACATTCCATGGAATTCAAATTTTATTTATGGATATTGCAGGATTATGCATTACAATAGAAGGAAAACTTTGAAATATACTTTTAAAAGTCCTAAACTAGATGACCTAAGGAAGCTAGGATCTTTAATCCAAGATCGAGAAGGATTCTGTAACCGGTATGGAAGGTTGTTATCTCTGTTGGAATTTAAAGTGAACGAAGGACTTCTATCGGTTTTGCTACAATTGTATGATCCAGACTACCATTGCTTCACATTTCCCGATTATCAGCTATTACCTACTTTGGAAGAATATTCTCAGCTTGTAGGGTTGCCTATTTTGGATAAGACTCCCTTCCCTTTCTTGGAGAAAGACCCTAAAGAACCGGATATTGCTAAAGCTACATGTTTGAAGGTATCTTACATTAAGGAGAATATGACTCATAAGGGTGAAATTTTTGGGTTACCTACAATGTTCCTAATGGAGAAAGCCCAATATTATGCCGATCATTTGAGCATGCCTACCTTTGAGACGATCCTTGCTTTGCTTATCTATGAAGTGTTTCTTTTCCCTAGTTTTGAAGGATTTGTGGACCTTAATGCCATCAAGATCTTCATGCAAAGGAATCCAGTACCAACCTTATTGGGTAACACTTATCACTCAGTCCATCTCTGAAACCTCCATGGTGGAGGGATGATTACCTGCTGTGTGCCGTTATTGTACAAGTGGTTTATTTCGCACTTGCCTAAGTCCGGTCCTTTTTGGAATCCCACCCAAGGACGTTGGTCAAAAAGAGTTATGGCTTTAACCCACTCTGATATTGATTTGTACAACCGTATGTATGATGGAATATTACTCATTAATGGTTGTGGAGACTTCGCTAACATGCCTTTACTCGACTTTAATGGAGGAATCAACTACAATCCAGTCCTAGCTCGCCGACAGTTAGGGTATCCCTTGAAAGAACCGCCTAAAAGTATCTATGTGGAAAAGATCTTGTTCGAAGACAACAAAGAGCTTCAAGATCAGATTGTATCTTCCCGGCGTCACTTGCATAGGAAAGATCGAAAAAGTCTGGGAAGGCCTAATTGTGTGTCTATGGAACCATACCTTCAGGGGGTCCGAGAAAGATCTATCAAATTGAAGATGCCCTATCTTCGCCAAGATCCTTTACCTCCAAGAGAGGAACCTGTTCAATATTTCACATCCGAGGCCGAAATGTTGAAGATCGCTTTGAAGAAAGCTCAACATGAAGCAGAAACATGGAAGAACAAATACCAGGTGATGGTCAGCGAGTACGATGCACTTCAAAAACAGCTTCAGTCGAGGAATGAAGAAGCACTTCCCGACAAGAAGAGAAGACTCTACGAGGATTTATTTTCCTCCGATTCTCCGCCTGCTCGCCGAAGTTGTGGATAATGCTTCCTTAGGGTCATTTTTAGCTTTTATTTAGTTGTTTTCTTTAAAGGCTTTATATTATTTGTAATCCAGTTCTCCATTAATAAAATAAAATTTCTTTGGTATTCCGCGATATTCGTAAATATTTGAATTCCATTTCATTCGCATCTTAGGATCATATTTTTGCATTACATGTGTCTCCCGGTCTTCTCATTATCAATTCTCTCGCCTTCCAGTTTCGTCACCCTGGGTCCTCCGCATCAGTACAACACTAGAGCCCAAGCTCAAAAAAGGATGGAAGAACAAGCTCAAGAGATCGATTGTGTCAGCCATGAACTCGAAGATCTTCGAGAAAGTGCGGGGCAGATTATGGAGATGTTGCAAGCCCTTAAGGTGAAGATGGATAATCAACCTACTGTTGTTTCTGAGATTACCAACGCTGTTGTGGGTCCTCGCCCAACTGTTACTGTCGAGAACATACCTCCTCAGAATCGTCAATCCAGTTCGGTGAATCCTACTATTGCTCACCCAGTTTTACGAGTTACTCCTCCGAAGTGCAAAAATCCGAGCTCTAACTACCATAAAAGAGCTACACGTCCGAGGAATCGCTTGATGGTTGCTCTTTAACATCAACAGAGTTATGTTCCAGGTTATCCGGTTCAGTATGCTCCACAACCTTATGTGGCTGCTGTCGCAACTCCCTTCAGTCCTCAATTTCCTACCTATCAGCCTGTGCAACCAGCTCCGGTCTATCAGCATCTGGTTTCTCAATAGCCTCCTATTTATCAGCCTGCACAAGCTCCTGTCAGGTGTCAACGAGCGCCCAATGCTCCTGCGCATCAACAACCTAAGAAGCAAACACCTCGCTAGAATGCTCCGATTAGGAGGCAATACAAACCTTGTCTACCGATTCTGATGACGTTCGCTGAGTTGTATCCTTACTTAATGCAACGAGGTTTGGTCACCGCCCGAACAATGGGCCCACCTCGTAATCCTTTTCCTGCCAATTACAACACCGCCGCTCATTGTTTATTTCATGAGGGGGCACTCGGGCATGATTTGGAAGATTTCTATGCTCTGAAGGATCTCGTCAGAGATTTGTTGGAAAGGAAGATATTTTCTTTCGATGATCATCCACCGAAGATCAAGCTCCTCTCAAGGTTTTCAACATATCTCATCCAGTTACTTCTATAGTGAATCTACCAAAACCGTTGATTATTCAAAAGCCGAGTCCATTTCTGTTCAATGATCCCAAAGTTGTACGTTGGAAGTATGATGTAACTGCGATTGATAAGGAATCTGGGAAAGTTATTATGAATAAAGATTTGCAAACTAATAATGAGGTCGTGACAGATATAGCCGAGGCAAGCAAGACGAGTAGTTCCAGTGAGGCGCCGCCAGAGGAAACCACTACTATGGTGCCAACCTTAAATACAAAGACTTCATAAACATTTAGAAGGACGTGCCCGACAGTTCATTTCTTTATTTATATGTGTTTCTTTGAGTAAGCATAATTAGCATGTACAAACTTGTTATTTTGATTAATTAATGCAATGCATATGTTTGTCTTGAATAAATCCATTCGTCTCACTCGTTAAAATATTTTTTCATAAACTTATAATGCCAACTTTACACGATCTCTTGCTTCGATAGAGAATTGGGAGGAGGATGATGAACCAAAAACGTCGAATCTCTTGTCGTATGCTTTTGAGTGAAACTTGCTAATGATGTAAGGTATTGTTTCAAATCCCAAACACTAGAGATATAAGGACGATAATCCCTCTTTAACCCTCCAAACAGGGGCAGGCGGTTTCCAAATCGTGTACTGATGCGAGCTAGACATACTTAAGAGCTATTCTTGTGGACTCAGTCGTAACATGGTTGATCCGTTCCAGTTACGTCGAGATCTGACAGATCCCTCCAAGAATTTGAAAACAGTAGGGAAATTGAACCCCATATCCTCTGTAAAATCCTCTCGAGATGACTTTCTCACGAAGCAGGTACTATGGGGCATGATATTTTTCAAAATGGCGACTACTACAAAGTCCATTAAGAGCAATACTACGGTGTATTCACAACATGTCTTCATGCATCCGATGGATTTTACTCCCGACGTTCTTCATTCCCCAGTAAATCTCATCGTTGTAGAATCTACATCTAAACCTTTGCCTCAGATCAGTCCTAGAGAGACTTTAAGCCGACAAAGTCTCCAGCGAGACTATAATCTGACAACCCTGTGGGCCGAGCCGGTAATTTCCAAGACTACAGAGATCATATCAACATCTTCCCAGTGATAGTCCCCAGCGAGACTTTAAGCTGTCCACACTTTTGGGAGCCATCTGATAAATCCCCAGTGACTCTTAAGACTGCAGAGATATCCCCGATATCCTCCAAGTGATATATGTTCTGGAAGCCCCATTCTCAGTAGAATTATTTGCTCCTCAATGAAATTGCCTTACCTTCCTCAGGAATACTCCCCAGGAGATTGCCATATTCTCCCCAAGAAGTAGAGATACTTTCCCCAGGAATGTCTGTTGATTTCTCCCCAGTAGGTCTGACGAACTCTCCTCAGGGAAGTTGATATATTTTATCCCCATTTGGATGTACCTTTTCCCCAGGAAGCCGAGGTATTATTCCCAGGAAGGCTACACTATCTCCATGAAGCTACCTAGCTCCACGTCTTCCCCATACAGCATAGATTTATTTTATCCCCGGAAGTCTCTGATCCTAGGGTTTCCTTTGGCTGATTATGGTTCATGATAGCAATCCCTCACGTGAAGTCATGACATCGTATCCCCCATACAGAGGTCATGGATCCCTAGTTGAAGTCATGAAATTGTACTCTCCAGTGAAGTCGTATCATATCTCCACGTGGAAGTCATGATATTTTCCCCCAGGGAAGTTAGAACTTTGAAGCAAGATTTGGTTCTATCATCAACTCTTCCTATCCCTTGATAGGTGTACTATTACAGAGGTCGTCGGGTATTCGCGTCAAGATGTTTATTTCATCTCATGGTTCCTCCTCTCGTCTGTTTTGTCAGCATGTGCATAAACCTAATGTTGCACCCCAAAATTTGACCAACAATTATTTATTCATTGAGTGTTTGAAAGTGGATACCTTCATCAGAAAGTTCAAGAGATCCTCAGAAGAAGTGGATTGAAACCAGGGTTGTGTGCTTCATAGCTTGAGAGTTGTGGGTGCCCCTCAGATGGTTCTGAGACTTTGAGAATGAATTTGATGTTTTGGGAAAGCCTATGAGATGTCTTAATAGCCTTCATGAAGCCCAGAGAAGTAATTATGCAAGAGTTCAGAAGATTCAACCATGAATGATAGAATTAGGGTTTTGACTGGGTCAACCCTAGGATAACTGAAGATTTGGGAAAGGTTGAGACCCAATCCAAGGGCCATGAGATCATGGAATGATGCATAGAGATGATATAAAAGATGATTCCTAGGCCAACTCATCATGATTGAGGGGTTTGAGAAGTTTCAAGTTAGGGTCTCCAAGGATTGGCAGTGAAAAAACCCTAATTTGATCCCTATCTTCCAGGCAGTTTTAGCCCAAGATGTGATTGATATCTCACCTTCCCCATAACATGAATGTTGTAGAGCTTGTTCTAAGCTTTAATTTGAGTGGTGGAAGTCCTTGATAGGAGTTACAGAGCTCAAGTTATGGTTTTGACAAATTACAGGTCAGCAGAGGTGTGTGAATCTGGGTCCTTGAAAGTCACCCAACTTGCAGACAACTTTTGCCCTAGTAGGAGGATTCCTATGACTTCTTGGTCAACATGAATGTTGAAGATCATCTTCTTAGATTTAATTTGAGTGGTAGAAGTCCTTGATTGGAATTGTGGAACTCAACTTATGGTTTGAACAAGACAGGGGTATTTTGGTCATTTGTCAGTTATAGGTCATTTTATCCAATGCCTAAAACTCCTATTTCCAAGCCTCAAATGGAAAAAGTCAAAACATGAAAGTTGTTCAAAATGTGATTTTAAGTCTAGAAAGAAGGTCAAAAATTGTTGTAAAAGCTCATAGCATGAAGTTACATGATTGGTCAAAAATGAACTAAAAATGGCATATAAGTTTGAAAAGTTGAATTTGAAAATTGATTTGGAAGATCCACAAATCCAAAATAGGTCATCCAATATATCATTTTGATTGGAAACATCATTTTGAGAACATTGGTTTAGCTAGAATTTTGATTTGAAGCTTTAAAATGGGTGATGCTTTGAAAACTTGTTACTTGAAAAAGAAGGCAACTTGGGAAATCTTACCACAAGGCAAAACCAAGGCTTATAGTTGTGCATATCTTCTCATTATCTCATGTAAAGGTATTTTGGCACCAAATGGTAAGGCATAAGGCATGGAATGTGAGATTTTCAATATGTCATCACATGAGATTTTCAAGAACTTTCCACCATATTCTAGATGAATCTAGAAGCATCTAATGATCATTATAAGAAGAGGGCCATGAAGAGAGTTCAAGGTTGGTGATAGCAAGAGGATTCAGAGAGGAGAGAGAGAGAGAAGCATCCATTGAAGAGGTTTCTTCAAGTTGAAGCAACTCTGGTTTTCTTCCATTGCAGACCTTCTCCACCATCACAAGTGCAAACAGAAAGTTTCTCACCATTGGAGGATCATCCTGAAGCAGTTACAAGGCTTGCAACACCCTCCACGAGCACCTACCCTCATCACTTGACAGGTTGGTTTCTTTCCCTAATCCTCTTAATTTATTTAGTTTTAGTTCATTCTTTAGGTGTAGAATAAATGTGCTAGGATAGAGGATCAAATTCTGAGAGTTTGAGAGCTCTGTAGGTAGATCCATGGCAGGTATCAGTTTCTTTAATCTTCAAGAACTAGCTGTTTAGGGTGTTTTAAGTAGCATGAATTAGGTTAGATTAGCTAGGGTAGCATGTAGAGCAAGTTTAGATCCTTAGGTTGAAGTTTCACCATGGTTGATCTCAGATGAACATGGTGGAACCATGATCTTAATGTCTTCTGTTAGGATGATCTAGGGAGAGTTAGGGGAAAGTGAGCGTATGGCTGTGTTCCTCTTGATTAGTAGAAGTTTTTTCGTTTTGGAATCGTGGCATTTCATGGCCTGAGCAGAGAGAACGGGTAGCTAGAAGATTAGTGCATGGAGGAGAGGGTTTCTGAAAACCCTAGATTCGTTGGGGACGATGAAGATGGTCCGTTGGATTAGGCCCCAAGGTTGACAAGTTAATCTCATCGCACGGCCGTGATTCAATCTGAAGATGGAGGGAAAAATTCAAAGAAGTGAAACGCGGTCGTTTCATTTAAACGCGCTTGGGCTTGCTGGCTTCTATCCACACCCCCCCTATTTCTGGCCCATCTGATTTCAACTGGCGCGCCTTGCTATTCCAACCCCCCCTCCCCTTTAATTGATTTAATTTCTTTTATATTGTTTTAATATTTTTCTTGTCTTTGAAAATTCACTAAAAATTGAAAAATAATTGTTTTTTAATTCTTCTTTTTCCACCAAGTAGATAATAATGTGTAGAAAATATTAAAAATAAAAATGGGATTTTATTTTTTAGTTTAGTATTTTTAATGGATTTTTCTTTTAAAGTAGCTTTTATAATGTTTAGTTTGATATCATGATTTTGCAAGAATTATTTTAGGACCTTCCCTTAGGTTTTTTTATCCATTCTTTTTTGTGCAATTAGATGATGAATCATAGTTCCCCATAGGATTTATTCTAGAATTTTAGAATTAATTTTTGATTAGTTTAATTAGGGTAGATGTAGGGTATCCTAATTAGGGTTTAGTTGGTGCTTAAGTGAAGAATTCACTTTCTTTGAATGAGTTATGTCTTGATTTTTAGGTAGAGGCCTATGTAGATGTTATGAATAGACTTTGAAGACCCTTGTGAATAATTGTTAGATTTTTCCTCATTGGTTTAGTATTTTTAGGTATTTTCTGAAGTTGCCTGTTGATTTTGTCTCCCCTGTGGTTATCTGTTCATCTTTGGGGGTTCATTGTGGGGAATTTGTTGAGGGGTTTGTGTTGTCTTGAAGACCTTGATGGAGGGCATCATGAAGAGAAGATTGTAGATCAAGACTCAGAGACCCAGAGCTTGGATTGTCCCCTGTCTGTGAGGTTTGAGATCCTGAAGTTTGAAGGAAGTTCATGGTACTTTCCTGAGGAAGGCACTATGAATGACTTTCATCCTTTCTTCTCACCTCTTTCTTAAGTGTCCAATGATGTTGGAGCCAACTTGTGAGTTTAATTTCTCCTGAGGAGGAATGTAAACTGATCACATGTTGTTGAGCCACATGGGATACAACTCCTAAGTGGAAGCCTCCTAGTACTTTCCTGAGGAAGGTCCTATGGGTCTGTTCACTTAGTTCCCTTAGTGTATTTAGGATTTCTCAAGTATCCAATGATGTTGGAGCCAACTTGTGAGTTTAATTTCTCCTGAGGAGGAATGTAAACTGATCACATGTTGTTGAGCCACATGGGATACGACTCCTAAGTGGAAGCCTCCTAGTACTTTCCTGAGGAAGGTCCTATGGGTCTATTCACTTAGCTCCACTAGTTCAGATATGATTTCTTAAATATCCAGTGATGTTGGAGCCTACTTGTGAGTTTAATTTCTCCTGAGGAGGAATATAAACTGATCACAGTGGTTGAGCCACATAGGGTATGACTCCTGAGTATACACCTCCTAGTGCTTTCCTGAGGAAGACACTATGAGCCTGCTTGCTTAGCTCCCTTTCTTTGGTAAGCTTGTTCTGAAGCTTGAAGACTGGGATTGATTTCTCTTGTTTAGGGTTTTGCTTTAGTGCTTAGATTTGATTCAGATTCTGTGATTAGGGTTAGGGTTAGAGAGTAGATTCTTTCTTTCTCAAGCATGTGTGTTTTGTTTGCCTGTTGGCACTTCACTTCTCCTATTTTTTTCATTGCTTGATAGTATGTTGTTTATCTTCAGTATGATTACTGTTATTTCATGACTGGCTTGAGGTCGAGACGAGCTTGTGGAGGCTGAAACCCCACACACATTTCCTCCCTCACTTGCATTGCATGCATTTTACTGTTAAAGCTGATGTTTTTGTCTGTTTTGGTGTATCCTTGACATGATCCCTTAGGACTCTCATTTCTTCTGATGAGGATTTGATGATAGACTTTTAGGTTGAAACCTATGCATGACAACATATAGGAGTTCCCTGTTCAAACCTCAACCATAGGATGAATCCATGGCATGATAACAGTAGGACTTGATAGTCTCCCTCCTAGTTGGGCCTGTTCTCTTCTCATCTTGAAGCAGTTTAAAACACAGTAATCATGAATGATTTCTTTCGTACGTTACGAGCCTTAAGCTATCTGAGGATGGATGTTTAGTATAGTACCCTTTGGGTGACATGCGACGCATTCACTCTCAGGTCATAGTCTCTAGTGCGATTGAGATCGCAAACTCAATAAAAAACACTTCTTTTAGGAGATAACCCGTAGTTTCCCGAACTACGTCTGCTCTGATCTTTCATACTAGATGAAAGTACGTAGGCATAGGATGCGATATCCTAGCGAGCAACCTTCCCCATCTTCCCCCGTAGTTAGCCGAACTACGTTGACTCTGATTTCTCATTCTCTGATGAGAATACGTAGGCATAAAGCGCGACGCTTTGCCGAGTCATTTTTCTTTTCTTTTTCAGCCAGCCCTGATAGGTAGATAGATTATAACCAACCCGTCCAAGTAAACAAACAAGCGAGGATCCCGTCGAGTACGACGGACGTGAGGGGTGCTAATACCTTCCCCTTGCGTAACCGACTCCCGAACCCAGACAATGGTTGCGATGACCTTGTCTTACCCTTATTCGTCAGGTTTCTCCGAGCGTTTCCTTTCCCGCTCTGAGGGATAAATAACGCACGGTGGCGACTCTTCTGTCATGCCGGCACCTTATTTTCGCGCAAGCGACAGCTGGCGACTCTGCTGGGGACTTATAGCATCTAGGGACTTTTCCCATCCCTTATGCTGGGACCGTTTCCCATCCCCTACGCGAGTCAATCCTATCGTTTGTGTGTTTGCTTGTTGGGTTGCGTTTATTTATCGCATTTTTACTTCCCGCATTTTATTTCCCGCATTTTATTTCCAGTTGATATGATTATCTGTGCTGCTGTGGGAGAGGGATGTTACTGTGAGTGAGAAGCCGGACCTGGGCTTGAGTACACACCTAGATATAGTTGTGGAGAAGTAGTAGACGAACCTGTCTGCTGAGCAGGCACAGTTCCCTACGAAAATCTGCGCTCAGACGAGATTCTTGCAGAGGTGCTCCTTTCCGGTCCTGAGGATCTGAGGGGAGTCCAGACGTGAGGATTGTCGACTCTGGGGACCGATCATTTGGAAGTCAGCTAAGAGAGGCCTCTTCATGACTTGATGATACCACTCCTTCTGGGAATCGTATCGTCACTCATGAAAGTCTGTGACGCTGACGACCGCATAGGATGCCGTACCTTTGGCCGTGGATTAGGTCCATCATACCTGTGAGTGGGGTTGGGATATTGCAGGAAACTTTGACCTCCAGACTACCTGGTTTTCTCGACAGTGAATCAGTTATGTTGGGTTCTCAATTGCAGATATGTTCTTGACAGAGCGAGGGTTTGATCAGAGGATCTTATCATCGGGTGTTTGTTCTTGATAGAGCAGGCTTTGATCAGTGTATTATCATCAGTGGTTTGTTCTGGATAGGGCAGATTTTGAGTGGGGTCTGAAGATCTCATCGGCAGTTGTTGTTTGTTCTTGATATGACAGATTTTGAGTGGGGTTTGAAGATCTCATCAGCAGCTGTGCATTTGTTCTTGAGAGGGCAGATTTTGATTTGGGGGGTCTGAAGACTTCATCAGCAGACGTTCCTTGATCTTGCATCCGGGGTCTTTATTATCAGGCCTTCATTCTTGTCAGGGCAGAATTTTGATCTCGATCCTATCAGATGGTTATTCACGGCAGATCAGATCAGTGGTTTTACACCGGGGTTTCCTTCTCATCAATGACTGTTGACACCGAATCTCCACAGCAGCCACCTGGATATAGGGTTGCATGCCTGCATTTTGCATTAGCTTGCATAATCATTCCATCAGCGTGTGTCTGTGACAGGTACCGTTTCCCTGGTCCAGGATCTCTCGCCTCTTATTGTGTTACTGCAGCCTCTCTCAGAAAGACTGTTGCGTACGAGTTCTCGGTCCTTGATGTGTCGAATCTGACTATCGCCATGTGAGGTTGCTGTTTCCATGATTGGGCCTGGATTCCTCTCCTTATTATTGCCAACAGGTGCCAGGATCGGGGGATAATCTCTCAAGCACACAGACACACGCATGCATCTGCATAAAGCATTTTTTGCATGACATACATTCTGTTACCTTTTCCTAACCTTTGATGTTGACAGGTTTTTCAGGTACTCAGGTTCCGAGCTGCTTTCGATCTCCAGGATTGATCAAAGACTCATCCACCGCTACTCAACTCGCGCTAATCAGACGAGAATAATGGACCAGGTACAGTCAGATGTTCAAGAGCTTCGTGAACGGATGGATCGTTTTATGGAGCTGATGCAAGTAGTTGCGAATGGGCAAGACCAGCTTCGTACTTTGGTTCAACCTCTCATCTCCAGGGTTGACAGTAATGGAATACTTCATGGCGGGGCCGTGCCCACTCCTCCTCGAGGGGATACTCCGCAGAACGTTGTTCCTGCTGCCGGGGGCAACGGCAGTGCTAACGGCAATCTTATGACTAATCTCGGACTCAACGCGGCTGGCATCGTCAATGGTGGTTTGGGAGCCAATGTTAACATGGGGCCGGTCAACGGCAATGTTGGTGCAGGGAATATGGTGGTGCCTCAACCGTGGCTGGAGGACCATCAGGATGACATATTCTCTCAAAGAGGTGTAGAGGCAGAGTTGACTGCTGAGGCTCGACTCAGGTTCAAGGCGCTGGAAGATAAAATGAGAGATATAGAGAATCAGAACGCATTGGGCGTTGACATGGCCAAACTCGGGTTGATTGCTGACTTTAAAGTACCTCACAAGTTCAAGGTGCCTATCTTTGAGAAGTATAGGGGCACTACTTGTCCCCGTGTTCACCTCCGATCTTATTATAGAAAGATGTCCGCTTATTCTGACGATGAGAAGCTGCTGATGCACTTCTTTCAGGATAGTCTTTCTGGTCCATCGCTCGAATGGTATATGGGTTTGGAACCCGCTGCTGTGTGCACCTGGAAAGATCTTGCAGAAGCGTTTGTTCTCCACTATCAATATAATAGCGACTTGGCTCCCAACCGAGTTCAGCTTCAGAATCTCTCGCAGCGGAGCAATGAAAGCTTCAAAGAGTACGCCCAGCGGTGGCGTGAATTGGCTGCTCGGGTCCAACCACCGATGGTTGAGCGTGAGTTGGTACAAATGTTCGTGGCTACCCTTCCCGGAGTCTATTATGAAAAGCTGGTCAGTGGCATGTCGGGAACATTCTCGGCTCTTATCACTTTGGGCGAGCATGTTGAAAACGGTATAAAGATCGGAAAAATTCAGGGCGAGTCATCCTCAGCTGGAGGAGCTAGCAGGAAACCCTATACTGGCAAGCGTCGAGAGGGAGATGCCAGTGCTGTCACTAATGCTAGGAGAAAGGGCAAGGGCCCTCAGTCTCAGATCGCTAGCATAAACATCCCAGCTGCTCCGCCACAGCCGCAGCCGCAGCCGCAGCCCCAGCAACAGAATAATCAGGGATATAAGAGATATCAGAATCGGGGTCCCCTGGCTAACCGTCATCTTGAAACTCCTCCTATGCCGTATGCACAGCTTCTGCAGACGTTGCTTCAGCTCCAATTGGTTCACAAGAGGACAATGGCTCCCTTAACGGGACCACCCCCACCAGAGTATGATGCTAATGCTACTTGTGAATTTCACTCGGGGGCACCTGGCCATACGGTTGAGAATTGTAAAGCTTTTAAGCACAAAGTCCAGGACTTGGTGGACGCCAAGGTTATCAACTTTTCTGACAGCGTGCCGAACGTCACCAAGAATCCGATGCCTCATCATAAGGGGGGCGGAGTGAATGCTGTTATCACTGAAGAGAGTTCAGACTTGCTGACCGATGTCAAAGATCTGAAGACGCTGTTGAGTTTTGTCAAGGCTAAGTTGCTGAAGAAGGGCTTCTTTCCTGGATGTGGAGAGCTATGTATGGCTTGTGCTACACTTCCTGATGGGTGTGAGCAGTTGATCGAAGGTATCCAAAGTCTGATGGCCGAGGGTATTTTGCAATTCAGTCGGAGCATTGAGAGTGCATCGGGGGAAGTCGTGCTGAAGCAGGCGGACGAGGTTGCTACCATTACTATTCCTCGTCACCCTATTACTATTTCTGCGCCCCGTCCGCCCTCTATCACCATCACCAGGGCCGGACCAATCCCATTCGAGAGTACCAACGCCGTTCCATGGCATTATGGCGCCGAAGTTTATTGTAATGGTCAGAAGATAGAGCTTGAGCCGTGTGGATTGACTGCGCAGAATCTTACTGAAGTCAGTGGTATCACTAGAAGCGGAAGAGTATTCGCACCGGCAGAGGTTGCAGCAGAGAAAGTGGTCCGGGCTGACGCTATGGATAAGGGCAAAGGTAAAGTTGTGGAAGAGGTCCCTGCAGGGGCAGAGAAAGACTTGTTGGTTAAAGATGCTGAAGAGTTCATGCGACTAATCAGGAAAAGTGACTACAAGATTGTAGATCATCTTCACCAGACTCCGTCAAAGATCTCAATTCTTAACCTGTTGCTGTGTTCTGAAGCGCACCGCAATGCATTGCTGAAGGTATTGAATGCTGCATACGTGCCACAGGAGATATCAGTAAATCAACTCGAGGAAGTAGTAGCCCATGTCAATGCTGGTAATGGGCTGGGATTTACAGATCTGGAGCTGACTCCTAAGGGAAGAGATCACAACAGCGCCTTGCACGTCTCAATAGAGTGCAGAGGCACGATTATGTCACATGTCCTAGTAGATACGGGTTCCTCGCTTAACGTGCTTCCGAAGAAGGCACTAATGAAGTTGGATACCCGTGGACTGCTGTGCACGCCCAGTGATTTGGTCGTGAAGGCCTTTGACGGAACCAAGCGCCACGTCTTCGGAGAGCTGACCCTGCCAATTCAAGTTGGTCCAGAGACGTTTAATGCGGTTTTCTATATCATGGATATCATGCCCGCCTATAGTTGCCTCTTAGGTCGGCCGTGGATCCATTCTGCTGGTGCCGTAACGTCCACGCTGCATCAGAAGCTTAAATATGCTGTTGGGGGCAGCATAGTGACAGTCTGTGGAGAGGAGGACATCATGGTAAGCCACCTATCGTCCTTTAAATATGTCGAAATGGATGGTGAGATCCATGAGACTCTTTGCCAAGCATTTGAAACCGTCAGGGTGAAGGAGGTAGCTCCCGTTGTTGCAGATAAGCAAGAGTTGAACCTCTCCTCGTTTAAGGAAGCTAGAGCCGTTGTCGAAGCTGGTTCCACCCCGGGCTGGGGGCATGTCTTGGACATACCAATCAAACAGGATAAGTTCGGATTGGGATATTCTCCGCAAGCTGAGGCTTCATCTTCTTCTGGCAGTTCGTCTCATGGGAAAGGGCCGATCTTATTCACCAAGGGGGGAGTAATCTTCAAGAGCATCAACGCTACGTCAGAGGACAGCGGGGACAGTGATTGTGATCTTGACGCCTGGATTCAACCGAGCAAGCCAGGCGAGCGCCTCCACAATTGGACCCTCAAGGAGATTATCAAGCTGACAAGTGAAGAGTAATGATTTGCTTTTTACAATCTTTGTACAACCCTATGTCCTGCCCGGGGCATAGTGGTTTTACTGTCAGGGCCTTGTTGGATTATGTGTATGCATTTTATTAATAAATAAAAAGGCGTTTTCTTCGTAATCAAATATTGTGTTCTCTGTTATTCATGTTTTATGTTTGTTTCGAAAAACAGCAAAATGGCAACGAGGTTCGTGCTAACCTGCATATTCTTGCTTTAAACTTAACCCTTGTTATTGCAGGATCCACGTAACAGATGACATCGACTCTGGACCCTCTACGGCTCACTACGACTTTGATTGCCCGATCTATCAAGCCGAGGATGAGATTGATGAAGACGAAGACCTTCCGGAAGAATTGGCCCGCTTGTTGAGGCAAGAGGAGAAGGTTATTCTGCCTCACGAGGAGGATATTGAGATCATAAATCTGGGTTCTGAGGAGCTTATCAGGAATGTCAGAGTAGGGGCCGCGCTGCAGAATGATGTCAGGCATAGACTGGTCGAGATGCTTCGAGAGTATAGTGACGTCTTCGCTTGGTCATATGAGGATATGCCCGGACTTGACACAGATATCGTGGTTCACTGCTTGCCGTTGCGAGAAGATTGCCCTCCAGTCAAGCAGAAGCTTAGGAGGACGAGACCAGACATGGCTGTAAAAATCAAAGAAGAAGTCCAGAAGCAGTTGGACGCAGGATTTCTAGCCGTTACCACTTACCCTCCGTGGGTCGCCAACATAGTGCCTGTACCGAAGAAGGACGGTAAGGTACGTATGTGCGTCGATTATCGGGATTTGAACAGGGCGAGCCCTAAGGATGATTTCCCGTTGCCTCATATCGATGTGTTGGTCGACAATACAGCCCAGTTTTCCGTGTTTTCGTTCATGGATGGCTTCTCCGGTTACAATCAGATTAAGATGGCGCCGGAGGACATGGAGAAAACGACGTTTATTACCCCCTGGGGCATGTTTTGCTACAAGGTAATGCCCTTCGGTCTAAAGAACGCAGGGGCCACTTACCAGCGAGCAATGGTAACTTTGTTTCATGATATGATTCATCATGAGATCGAGGTCTATGTTGATGACATGATCGCAAAGTCCCAAACGGAGGAAGAGCATCTGGTCAATTTGCTGAAGCTGTTTGAAAGGCTTAGGAAGTTCAGGCTGAGGCTGAATCCTAACAAGTGCACTTTCGGAGTGCGGTCCGGAAAGTTATTGGGGTTTATCGTTAGTGAACGAGGTATTGAAGTTGATCCTGCGAAGATAAAAGCTATCCAAGAAATGCCAGCGCCGAAAACAGAAAAAGAAGTTCGTGGTTTCTTGGGCCGAATAAACTACATTGCAAGGTTTATCTCTCAGCTCACGGCCACTTGTGAACCGATGTTCAAGTTGTTAAAGAAAAATCAGGCGATTACTTGGAATGAGGATTGCCAGAAGGCATTCGACAAGATAAAGCAGTATCTTCAAGAACCTCCAATCTTGATACCCCCAGTGGCTGGACGGCCATTAATCATGTACTTGACAGTTCTGGAGAATAGTATGGGGTGTGTTCTCGGTCAGCACGACGAGACGGGCAGAAAAGAGCATGCCATTTATTATTTGAGTAAAAAGTTCACTGAGTGTGAATCTCGATACTCGATGCTGGAGAAGACGTGTTGTGCATTAGCTTGGGCCGCCAAACGTCTACGACAGTATATGCTCAATCACACCACTATGCTCATTTCGAAGATGGATCCGATCAAGTACGTCTTCGAGAAGCAGGCTCTTTCGGGCAGGATTGCCAGATGGCAGATGGTGTTAACAGAATATGATATTCAGTACGTCTCCCAGAAAGCCATCAAGGGGAGCGTATTGTCTGATTACCTTGCCGAACAGCCAATCGAAGACTATCAGCCGATGAAGTTCGAATTCCCTGACGAGGACATTATGTTCCTCAAAGCGAAGGATTGCGATGAGCCATTACCCGATGAGGGGCCAGATAGGAAGTCTCAGTGGAAGTTGATATTCGACGGAGCGGTTAATTCCTATGGGAGTGGTATCGGGGCTATCATCACGACTCCTCACGGATCCCACATCCCGTTTACTGCAAGACTGACGTTTCCAGTTACCAACAACGAGGCGGAGTATGAAGCATGTATTATGGGTCTAGAAGAGGCAATTGATTTGAGAATCAAGAATCTAGACATATATGGTGACTCAGCGCTTGTAATCAATCAGATCAAAGGGGAGTGGGAAACTCGTCAAGCGAATTTAGTGCCGTACATGAATTATGCCAGGAGGCTGCTTCCGTTCTTTGACCGAGTAGAACTTCATCATGTACCCCGGGCTGAAAATCAAATGGCTGATACTTTAGCCACGCTGGCTTCAATGTATAAAGTCAATTATTGGAATGAGGCTCCAAGAATTGTGCTTTCGCGGCTTGATAGACCAGCGTTTGTGTTCGCAATCGATGACGCCACTGACGGCAAGCCATGGTTCCACGATATCCAGACCTTCCTTATGACCAAGGAGTATCCTGCGGGTGCATCAGCCCAGGATAAGAAGACTCTGAGGAGGCTATCTGGAAACTTTTACCTCAACCCTGATGGAGTGCTGTATAAGAGAAACCACGATCTCGTGCTACTCAGATGTGTAGATGAGAAAGAAGCAAGTATGCTCATGGAGGAAGTCCATGAGGGCACATTTGGTACGCACGCCGGCGGGCATGCCATGACGAGAAAGATCCTGAGAGCAGGGTATTACTGGCTGACTATGGAGTCGGATTGCTTCAGATTCGCAAAGAAATGTCACAAATGCCAGATTTATGCTGATAAAGTTCATGTGCCGCCGTGCCCATTGAATGTCATGTCCTCCCCTTGGCCGTTCTCCATGTGGGGCATCGACATGATAGGCAAGATCGAGCCCACTGCATCCAATGGTCATCGTTTTATTCTGGTAGCTATCGACTACTTCACCAAATGGGTGGAGGCAGCCTCGTACGCTAATGTGACCAAGCAGGTGGTGGCTAAGTTCATAAAGAGGGACATCATCTGTCGCTATGGAATTCCCGAGCGGATCATTACTGATAATGGTTCGAATTTGAATAATAAGATGATGAAGGAGCTGTGCCAGAGCTTCAAGATTGAACACCACAACTCATCTCCTTACCGGCCGAAGATGAATGGCGCTGTTGAAGCGGCCAACAAGAACATCAAGAAGATTGTTCAGAAGATGGTTGTGACGTATAAAGATTGGCACGAGATGCTGCCGTTTGCCTTGCACGGTTACCGTACTACGGTGCGTACGTCGACCGGGGCAACTCCTTTCTCCTTGGTGTACGGTATGGAAGTTGTCCTACCGCTAGAAGTGGAGATTCCTTCTTTGCGAGTTTTGGTTGATGTGAAACTTGATGAGGCAGAATGGGTTACGAATCGCTTGAACCAGCTCAGCCTGATGGACGAGAAGAGGTTAGCATCGATCGCATTTGGTCGCCTGTACCAAAGCCGAATGAAGAAAGCTTATGATAAGAAGGTGCGTCCCAGAAGCTTTCAGACGGGTGATCTCGTCCTGAAGAAGATTCTTCCGCCACACTCCGATCACCGGGGCAAGTGGACTCCGAATTACGAAGGGCCGTATGTCGTCAGCAAGGTCTTCTCAGGAGGAGCTTTGTTGTTATCCACGATGGATGGTGAAGATTTTGCATCCCCGGTGAACGCGGACGCAGTTAAAAAATACTTTGCTTGAAAGAGACCCGCTGGACAAAAAAAGAAAGAGTCCAGGCAAAAAAGGGGCATCCCGGCGAACCAAAAACAGAATAAAAGGTTCGGGCAAAAATTAGGGATATATATTGAAAAAATGTACACCCGCGAAGTCGAAAACCTACACTGGGCGGCTTCGGCAAAAAAGGGTATCTCGGTGAACTGAAAACCCGAAAGGGCGGTTCACGCAAAAGTTAGGGATTTGAATAAGCAAATGACTGCGTTCCGCGTATAGGCTTTCATCGTTCAGTGGTTCGGAAGACCTGAGGGCCGTTTATCTGAATCAATCTCTTCCAAAGCTGAAGCATCGGAGAAGTATCGAAGTCGAGTGGGTCTTAGAGGGATCAACTCATGGTGTTCGTCTACGCCTCGATTGCCGACATTTGTATATACTGATGTATATTTATGTTTTCTTTTTGCGCGGCTTCCTCATTCCAGGAGCTTGCCTCTGTTGTAAAACATTTTTTGCCCGTTCAGGGGTTCATCATCAATAAAATGCACATTATTCAGCAATTCTACTTGACTGCTTAGCATTTATCTGTTTTGTTTGCGAATGAGAACGCCGATGTGTTTTTGATAAAATGCGCATACATAAACTTGCGGGCCTAGGCCCATTGATTGTTGAAACAACTAATTAACTGAATATTGTCACGAGATAATAACCTGGATAGGCCCCGTTGAGGAGGGTATCTTGCCTGTTTGTTTGTGTTGTTGCAGGTGTAGCACTTGCCAGAAGATGTGCCGTGCGTATCCCCGAAGCAGGATGAGTCCTCCTTCCCCGGCAGAGTTCAGCAGTCTCTTCTCCGCAGAATCTGCACGCGAGATGGTGAGCATTGATGTGTCTTCCCCAGGTAGAGGTGATTCTCTTCCCCAGGCAGACGCATCCTGAAGGAATGTCACCTCATCAGCTGAGCCAAGCACCGAAGAATGATGTCGTCTCTCCCCAGCACCGGGTCACAAGTGCAGAGTTCATAGAAATGTTTGGGTACTGGAGCTCGTGTTTTCCCCAGTAAAGTCGTCGAAGCAGGATTTTCCCCCCGCACCGGGTCACAAGTGCAGGTTTCGCAGGAGGCTGTTCGTTAGCCGAAGGATGCAGTAACTGATGGTGCCAGACTGAAGTCTCCAGTGAAATTGAGATTCCTCACCAGAGTCAGGCTCTCTCCTGAAGTTCGATGATTCCCTCTTCCCCAGTAGAGTGTTGGAACAGCGGATGTTGTATTCCCCTGCAGAGTTGTACTCTTCCCCCGAAGTCAGATGATTCCTTCTTCCCCGGCGAAATTGAGTTTCCTCATCGGAGTTGCACTCTCCAGCGAAGTAGAATGATTTCCCTCCCCGGCTGAGTCCGCAGAAAAGCAGAATCCTTGGAAGTCGATCAGACCATGATCGATGTTCCCCAGCAGAGCGTGGGGCAGCTAATGCTGTGTTTCCCCAGAATCGCACTCTCTCCATCGAAGCAGAATGATTTCTCCTTCCTCAGTCGAGTTTGCAGATGTCCAAGAGATCCGAATCCTTGGAAGTTGACCAGATCATGATTGGTTTTTCCCCAGTGGAGTGTTGAGCAGCTGAAGTTGGTTCCCCACAGAGTGGTCATCTCCAGAAGAGTAGCCGAGACGGCCGCGCAGTTCATTCTCGCAATTGATATCAGCAGATCCAAGTTCTCGTAGAGCTTCGTCCCCTGCAGCAGTCAGCTGAAGTTGTTCCCCTGCAGCAGTTCGCGGAAGATCAATTCCCCAGACAGAGCCTGATTGATATTGGCGTGTTCACGTTCTCCCCAGCAGGATGATTCCTCTACCTGAGTGGTTCTTTCTCCTTGACAAGAGGATTTCCCCCCTTCAGCATTTATTTTGCTGACGGGATCGCATCATTGTGCATGATTGCATAGCATTGTGCATGATTGCATGGCATTTAGCATAAACGCACATCATTCCCACTGTGTGGGGCATGGTGCAGAAGCATACACATCATAAGCATGATCTAGGTCATCATCATCCTTGTTGAACAGGTGTACCACCAAAAGACCGGTTGCTCAGGACGATTCTTGATGTTCTCCCCGGCAAGGTCGCTTTTGAGATGATTCTAAAGACCCCGGTGTAACCCCCACAGTCGCTCGCTCAAAATGATTTATGAGATCCCCAGCAAATTCTTCAGTTCGAGATGATTCTCAAATCCCTCAGCAGGGCCATTTGCTTAAGACGATTCTTAAGACCCCAGTACAGCTCCCCGAGTGGTTCGCCTAGTATGATACTTGAGCTCCCCAATAGCGTCTCCAGCAAGAGTTGCCCAGGAAGATCTCTGGAATACCCAACAAAATGTTTGCTCCGGAAAGGTTATCAGTTCAGGACGATTCTTGAAGATGCCCGACGGATCTGTTTGGTCAAGATGATTCTTGAAGCCCTCAGCAGCATGATATGTCTGCTCCAACAATGATGTCTAATCTGAAGATGGATTTCATAAGCGCCCGAAGGCGATATCAGAAGGTTCCGGTGAGTCCAGATTTCCGTGTTGAAGAATCAACGGGTGGCTGAAGACAAGGTTCCAGAGTTGTAGATACAACAGAGTGATTCGCGTGGGTCTGAAGACCAAGTCAGTTATCCTGAGGTGATGATTGAGTGCGATCAAGTGAATGATATATCTTCTGATTGAAGTCGAAGATGTTTCTCCAGTGGTGACGCAGGGTACTTCGATCATCCGACGGTGATGTCAGATTTGGTTCTCCAGCCAGTTGTTGAGCAGCTAGTGTTGCAGGATTCAAAGATTTGTTCCCCGCAGAGTACTGTGTGCTCGTGCAGTTGGCAAATTTTCGGGTTTACCAATATTCAACCGTCTCGTACCTTGATTGGTTGAGAGCCGTTCGCTTCTCACCCAGTCAGGTTCAAGCCGTTTGAATAGGGGCAGCTGTTGCACCCCAAAATTTGACCAACAATTATTTATTCATTGAGTGTTTGAAAGTGGATACCTTCATCAGAAAGTTCAAGAGATCCTCAGAAGAAGTGGATTGAAACCAGGGTTGTGTGCTTCATAGCTTGAGAGTTGTGGGTGCCCCTCAGATGGTTCTGAGACTTTGAGAATGAATTTGATGTTTTGGGAAAGCCTATGAGATGTCTTAATAGCCTTCATGAAGCCCAGAGAAGTCATTATGCAAGAGTTCAGAAGATTCAACCATGAATGATAGAATTAGGGTTTTGACTGGGTCAACCCTAGGATAACTGAAGATTTGGGAAAGGTTGAGACCCAATCCAAGGGCCATGAGATCATGGAATGATGCATAGAGATGATATAAAAGATGATTCCTAGGCCAACTCATCATGATTGAGGGGTTTGAGAAGTTTCAAGTTAGGGTCTCCAAGGATTGGCAGTGAAAAAACCCTAATTTGATCCCTATCTTCCAGGCAGTTTTAGCCCAAGATGTGATTGATATCTCACCTTCCCCATAACATGAATGTTGTATAGCTTGTTCTAAGCTTTAATTTGAGTGGTGGAAGTCCTTGATAGGAGTTACAGAGCTCAAGTTATGGTTTTGACAAATTACAGGTCAACAGAGGTGTGTGAATCTGGGTCCTTGAAAGTCACCCAACTTGCAGACAACTTTTGCCCTAGTAGGAGGATTCCTATGACTTCTTGGTCAACATGAATGTTGAAGAGCATCTTCTTAGCTTTAATTTGAGTGGTAGAAGTCCTTGATTGGAATTGTGGAACTCAACTTATGGTTTGAACAAGACAGGGGTATTTTGGTCATTTGTCAGTTATAGGTCATTTTATCCAATGCCTAAAACTCCTATTTCCAAGCCTCAAATGGAAAAACTCAAAACATGAAAGTTGTTCAAAATGTGATTTTAAGTCTAGAAAGAAGGTCACAAATTGTTGGAAAAGCTCATAGCATGAAGTTACATGATTGGTCAAAAATGAACTAAAAATGGCATATAAGTTTGAAAAGTTGAATTTGAAAATTGATTTGGAAGATCCACAAATCCAAAATAGGTCATCCAATATATCATTTTGATTGGAAACATCATTTTGAGAACATTGGTTTAGCTAGAATTTTGATTTGAAGCTTTAAAATGGGTGATGCTTTGAAAACTTGTTACTTGAAAAAGAAGGCAACTTGGGAAATCTTACCACAAGGCAAAACCAAGGCTTATAGTTGTGCATATCTTCTCATTATCTCATGTAAAGGTATTTTGGCACCAAATGGTAAGGCATAAGGCATGGAATGTGAGATTTTCAATATGTCATCACATGAGATTTTCAAGAACTTTCCACCATATTCTAGATGAATCTAGAAGCATCTAATGATCATTATAAGAAGAGGGCCATGAAGAGAGTTCAAGGTTGGTGATAGCAAGAGCATTCAGAGAGGAGAGAGAGAGAGAAGCATCCATTGAAGAGGTTTCTTCAAGTTGAAGCAACTCTGGTTTTCTTCCATTGCAGACCTTCTCCACCATCACAAGTGCAAACAGAAAGTTTCTCACCATTGGAGGATCATCCTGAAGCAGTTACAAGGCTTGCAACACCCTCCACGAGCACCTACCCTCATCACTTGACAGGTTGGTTTCTTTCCCTAATCCTCTTAATTTATTTAGTTTTAGTTCATTCTTTAGGTGTAGAATAAATGTGCTAGGATAGAGGATCAAATTCTGAGAGTTTGAGAGCTCTGTAGGTAGATCCATGGCAGGTATCAGTTTCTTTAATCTTCAAGAACTAGCTGTTTAGGGTGTTTTAAGTAGCATGAATTAGGTTAGATTAGCTAGGGTAGCATGTAGAGCAAGTTTAGATCCTTAGGTTGAAGTTTCACCATGGTTGATCTCAGATGAACATGGTGGAACCATGATCTTAATGTCTTCTGTTAGGATGATCTAGGGAGAGTTAGGGGAAAGTGAGCGTATGGCTGTGTTCCTCTTGATTAGTAGAAGTTTTTTCGTTTTGGAATCGTGGCATTTCATGGCCTGAGCAGAGAGAACGGGTAGCTAGAAGATTAGTGCATGGAGGAGAGGGTTTCTGAAAACCCTAGATTCGTTGGGGACGATGAAGATGGTCCGTTGGATTAGGCCCCAAGGTTGACAAGTTAATCTCATCGCACGGCCGTGATTCAATCTGAAGATGGAGGGAAAAATTCAAAGAAGTGAAACGCGGTCGTTTCATTTAAACGCGCTTGGGCTTGCTGGCTTCTATCCACACCCCCCCTATTTCTGGCCCATCTGATTTCAACTGGCGCGCCTTGCTATTCCAACCCCCCCTCCCCTTTAATTGATTTAATTTCTTTTATATTGTTTTAATATTTTTCTTGTCTTTGAAAATTCATTAAAAATTGAAAAATAATTGTTTTTTAATTCTTCTTTTTCCACCAAGTAGATAATAATGTGTAGAAAATATTAAAAATAAAAATGGGATTTTATTTTTTAGTTTAGTATTTTTAATGGATTTTTCTTTTAAAGTAGCTTTTATAATGTTTAGTTTGATATCATGATTTTGCAAGAATTATTTTAGGACCTTCCCTTAGGTTTTTTTATCCATTCTTTTTTGTGCAATTAGATGATGAATCATAGTTCCCCATAGGATTTATTCTAGAATTTTAGAATTAATTTTTGATTAGTTTAATTAGGGTAGATGTAGGGTATCCTAATTAGGGTTTAGTTGGTGCTTAAGTGAAGAATTCACTTTCTTTGAATGAGTTTTGTCTTGATTTTTAGGTAGAGGCCTATGTAGATGTTATGAATAGACTTTGAAGACCCTTGTGAATAATTGTTAGATTTTTCCTCATTGGTTTAGTATTTTTAGGTATTTTTTGAAGTTGCCTGTTGATTTTGTCTCCCCTGTGGTTATCTGTTCATCTTTGGGGGTTCATTGTGGGGAATTTGTTGAGGGGTTTGTGTTGTCTTGAAGACCTTGATGGAGGGAATCATGAAGAGAAGATTGTAGATCAAGACTCAGAGACCCAGAGCTTGGATTGTCCCCTGTCTGTGAGGTTTGAGATCCTGAAGTTTGAAGGAAGTTCATGGTACTTTCCTGAGGAAGGCACTATGAATGACTTTCATCCTTTCTTCTCACCTCTTTCTTAAGTGTCCAATGATGTTGGAGCCAACTTGTGAGTTTAATTTCTCCTGAGGAGGAATGTAAACTGATCACATGTTGTTGAGCCACATGGGATACAACTCCTAAGTGGAAGCCTCCTAGTACTTTCCTGAGGAAGGTCCTATGGGTCTGTTCACTTAGTTCCCTTAGTGTATTTAGGATTTCTCAAGTATCCAATGATGTTGGAGCCAACTTGTGAGTTTAATTTCTCCTGAGGAGGAATGTAAACTGATCACATGTTGTTGAGCCACATGGGATACGACTCCTAAGTGGAAGCCTCCTAGTACTTTCCTGAGGAAGGTCCTATGGGTCTATTCACTTAGCTCCACTAGTTCAGATAGGATTTCTTAAATATCCAGTGATGTTGGAGCCTACTTGTGAGTTTAATTTCTCCTGAGGAGGAATATAAACTGATCACAGTGGTTGAGCCACATAGGGTATGACTCCTGAGTATACACCTCCTAGTGCTTTCCTGAGGAAGACACTATGAGCCTGCTTGCTTAGCTCCCTTTCTTTGGTAAGCTTGTTCTGAAGCTTGAAGACTGGGATTGATTTCTCTTGTTTAGGGTTTTGCTTTAGTGCTTAGATTTGATTCAGATTCTGTGATTAGGGTTAGGGTTAGAGAGTAGATTCTTTCTTTCTCAAGCATGTGTGTTTTGTTTGCCTGTTGGCACTTCACTTCTCCTATTTTTTTCATTGCTTGATAGTATGTTGTTTATCTTCAGTATGATTACTGTTATTTCATGACTGGCTTGAGGTCGAGACGAGCTTGTGGAGGCTGAAACCCCACACACATTTCCTCCCTCACTTGCATTGCATGCATTTTACTGTTAAAGCTGATGTTTTTGTCTGTTTTGGTGTATCCTTGACATGATCCCTTAGGACTCTCATTTCTTCTGATGAGGATTTGATGATAGACTTTTAGGTTGAAACCTATGCATGACAACATATAGGAGTTCCCTGTTCAAACCTCAACCATAGGATGAATCCATGGCATGATAACAGTAGGACTTGATAGTCTCCCTCCTAGTTGGGCCTGTTCTCTTCTCATCTTGAAGCAGTTTAAAACACAGTAATCATGAATGATTTCTTTCGTACGTTACGAGCCTTAAGCTATCTGAGGATGGATGTTTAGTATAGTACCCTTTGGGTGACATGCGACGCATTCACTCTCAGGTCATAGTCTCTAGTGCGATTGAGATCGCAAACTCAATAAAAAACACTTCTTTTAGGAGATAACCCGTAGTTTCCCGAACTACGTCTGCTCTGATCTTTCATACTAGATGAAAGTACGTAGGCATAGGATGCGATATCCTAGCGAGCAACCTTCCCCATCTTCCCCCGTAGTTAGCCGAACTACGTTGACTCTGATTTCTCATTCTCTGATGAGAATACGTAGGCATAAAGCGCGACGCTTTGCCGAGTCATTTTTCTTTTCTTTTTCAGCCAGCCCTGATAGGTAGATAGATTATAACCAACCCGTCCAAGTAAACAAACAAGCGAGGATCCCGTCGAGTACGACGGACGTGAGGGGTGCTAATACCTTCCCCTTGCGTAACCGACTCCCGAACCCAGACAATGGTTGCGATGACCTTGTCTTACCCTTATTCGTCAGGTTTCTCCGAGCGTTTCCTTTCCCGCTCTGAGGGATAAATAACGCACGGTGGCGACTCTTCTGTCATGCCGGCACCTTATTTTCGCGCAAGCGACACCTAAGCATTACATGCTCATTACATTTTCATTTCATACACATCGACATACGCATTAGCATCCACACATTTGTTGTTTGTCGTCATCTTTTGTCGTTACTGACGAGTAACTGGGTTAGTCCGCTCTCTCCAAGTAGGTCGTCAGTCCTAAGCATAAAATACTTGTTTGTTCCAAGTTTCCCCACAGAGTTCAACCCTCGTGGACGATGGTTATTTCCGCGCTAGGATAAGGTAGTCCCCATTCGAGTTTGTTTCCTCAATAGAGTCTTGTCTGTCAGTTCTTTCTAGCCCAATTCTAGATCAAACTTCGGGCCCGTCTGTCATCGAACCTACCTGGACATGCATTTATTTTGCACTATCTCTCAAGAAAGCCTTTACAATCCTTTGCAGATATGCGATAGTTCTCGCCTGAGAAGCTTATCACTACAATTGACATTACAGTACATCTTACAACAACCGGTATGCGACTGTTCTCACCAGAGAAGCCTATCATCATTATCACATTACAACTTTCATTACAATTTTTCATTACACTCTACAATTGATCTTCTCGTACAAGGAGTTCATTACTTCATTACAACTTTCATTACACTCTACAATTGATCTTCTCGTACAAGGAGCTCATTATTTCATTACAACCTTCATTACAATTTACATTACAACTTTCATTACAACCTTCATTAGAATCTTCATTACAATTTACATTACCTGTTACCGCCTCTACAAGCAGTTTTCACCCGAGAAGCTTATCCCTGCCACTTTTGCAAATAAGCGGTATTTCTCGCCTGAGGAGCTTATCCTATCTTCGTCATGACTTGCAGCAAATGGCCATCTCCGAAGAGGATCCACCACCATTTGGAATCTTTCCGGACTTGATTCCACTTTCAATTCTCTCACCAGCAATTACCAGATCCGAAAACCCTGCAGCCATGCAGCCTATCAACTTCTCAAAGTACACACCAGGTAGCAAGGCCATGAACAGGTTGATCAACTCCCTTTCCACCATAGGGGGTTGTACCCTTGCAGCTAAATCCCGCCTCCTCTGGGCGTATTCCTTGAAACTCTCAATACTCTTCTGCGACAAGCTCTGCAATTGTACCCTATTTGGTGCCAGATCACTATTATATGGATAGTGACGAACAAAATCTTCGTCCAATTCTCTCCAGATGTGGATATGAGTTCTCTCAAGCCCCATATACCATTCTAAAGACGCCCCTGCCATACTGTCCTGGAAAAAATGCATCAGCAACTTTTCATCATTGGAGTAAGCAGACATCTTCCTGAAATACGCCCGGATATGCACTCTGGGACAAATTGTCCCTTTGTACTTATCAAAATCGGGCACCTTGAATTTAGGAGGAATCCTGACCCCAGGAACTAGACCAAGATAAGACATATCAAGGCCCAAAGAGTTCTGATTCTCAAACGATTTCATTTTCTCCTCGATTAGTTTAAACCTTCGGTCAGCTTCAGTCGGTAAACCACCCTCCATATCTCTCATGGAAAACACATCATCCTGATTATCTTCCCAATGAGGGCCAGCAGCCCCGTGCACAGCGCACACACTCCCATTACCAGCAACGTTACCATTCTCATTCGCAGCTCTTCCGCCCGGGGGTACGACAACAGTAAGAATACCCTGTGGGATAGATCCACCGATCTGTGGAGGAATAACACCAACTCCTCCATGAAAAATGCCCTCTTCGTGAACCCGTGCTATCAACGGCTGGACCAAAGTTCTTAACTGTTCCTGCCCACTAGCAACAGTCTACATCAGCTCCATGAATTGAGCCATGCGAGCCCTGACTTCCTGCAATTCGGCTTGAACTTGATCCATCACTCTTCGCTGATTCCCTCGAGTTGGATACCTATAGAAACTGAACTCCTCAACTTCCTCAATCCTGAACTAAAGAAAACCAAGCAGAGTTAGGAACAGAAGCCACTGAGAACACCTGCAATGCAAATGAAAATGCAAGATGCAAAATGAACTTATGTATATATGCAATAGGGAAATTCCCCCCCGATTCTAGTTCTGAGAATAACAGGTCGATAATAGAGAACCTGTAAACAAGCATAGAGAAAAACCTCATATATACAAATGAACAACCCAAACAGGCAGCATACAGGCATAACACCGAGTAAAAACAGAAGGACTTCAACCAACAAACCTGGTGATGGTCAATACAATAGCGACAACAAGCTACAAGTAAATAAAAACATCAAGTGCGACGCCAAGCCTGAAACTCCCCTAACAACTCCTGTGTCCCAGGATGGTCCGGTCTAGTGAGCAACCTCTGGATGAGTAACTCTCGCTGGCTAATAGTGCGCTGTAGATTCTCAACATGGTCTTCCTAAGCACCTTCACCAAAGACTTCTTCCAGCCTGCGCCTCTTCGAATCAACCCTAGCTCTGAAAACCTCCAAGGTTGCAAGCGCTTCGTGCAGCTTACAATCATTATGTCGTCTGAGCGAGGCTTCATCTGAAATCCTCTTGTCTTTTGCTCTGATCTGAGCCTCCATCTTGTTGATCTGTTGCTTCAACCCGTCTTCACGTGCTCTGTTGTTGGTGAGAGTTGCATTCCACTGCTCGTTGAACTTAGAAATCTCCAGATAAGCTTTGTCTAATTCTTTATTCTTGGAAGCGAGAACATCACTAACAGCTTTGAGATCCAAACCCAAATGCTCTCGAGAACTAGTTTGCTTGGTCAAATCCATACCCAAACTATTCACGAGCTCAATCTGTCTTTTCAAAGAATAAGTCGCTTCATTCTTCTCGCCCCGAAGTTGAGTAATCTCCTCTTCCAACTTCTCATTAACCTTCCGTAACTCTTCTTTTTCAACCCACAACTTATTATACTTCTGAATGTCGACAGTGGTGGGTTCTTCAATTATAAGAGGATACAGAGGCTCGACAGAAGGAAACGGCATCAGGAACTTCACAGCTCTATCATGAATCCAGCTCAAGTAGGGATCATAGGCTCGGCTATTACTTTTCCCCAACAATGTTTTTCCTCTCCTGTGGATATTGTTCCAAGCATGCTCAAGTTTGGCCAATGTATTGCCATCCAACAACCCGGTGAGGTACAGAGATTCCTGTACCTCTTCTTCCTTGGGAGGATCCCTCAATGCATATCCAAACTGCCTAACCAACAATGACGGATTGTAGTTGATGCACCCTTTCCTTCCGACCAAAGGGACGTTAGGAAATCCGCTGCAGTGATAGATGATTTATATATCAAGTATATCCCTATCAAACCAAGTGATGTTCTCAGCTGACAAACCCATCAGACGCTCAGACCACTTTGATGTACCTGCAGAAGTAACAGAAGGACCTGTCTTAGGCATATAACTGGAAAACCACCTGTACAGTAGGGGAACACAAAAAGAAACATTCTTTCCCCTTTGGTTCTCATTCTTATAGTGGATAGAATGATAGACGTCTCCAAGAAGAGTAGGTACCGGATTCCCTGAAGCAAAAATGTAGAAAGTGTCCAAATCTACAAAATCCGGCAGATTGGGGAACAATATGAGGCCATAGATACAGAGAGCTAGAATGACGCTAAACACAATCCAACAACCATCCTTGGCGAACTGTCGAGCCTTATCAACCAGGAAAGACAAAGGAAAACCAGGTACTCCATTCCACTTGGTCACCCCTGCAACTCTGAATCATCTAGATGCATAATAGCAATGAGCTTAGCCAGATTAGGCTCAGCGTCAGTATGGAAGTATGGCATCTGATCCAGAATAGGCACATCTAACAATGCATAATACTCCTCCAGAGTAGGAGCCAGAACATAATCAGGGAAAACAAAGCACCTCAAATGTGGGTCGTAGAACTGCAGGAGGGCATAAAGACCATTCATCTCATACACTGAAGGTTTGCAGAAAACACTAAGAAGCTTCCCATAAGACTTCCTGAAGTCTCCCATCACCTTCCTAACAGCCATGGCCGTCAAACTCAACAAAAAAATAATATTAGGAGTTGGAAGCTTGTATGCCATTGTTCTTTTCGAAGGTTCCATGTCAGAAATAAGGAACAAGATCACTAGAATCGAGGAAGAACTATACACCTGTAACATAAATACATGTTAATGAAAATGTAGATGAAAATGCACATGCAAATGCAAACATGGGATCAAGATTATTGTGTTGTAGATCAAGGAGAACCTGCGCTCCGCTTTAGCGCGAACATAGCATAGCTCTGATAATAGGAACCTCTGATATCGGGAACACTGATTCACACTGCAAAGAAAACCCAGGTAGTCTGAAAGCCAAGGTTTCCTACATAACCCAATACCTCTCACAGGTATGGACCTATCCACTGATAAGGTTCGGCATCCTATGCGTTCATCAGCGTCACAGACTTTCAAGAAATGATGATATGTTCACCATTTCTGGTTTGGCATCATCATCTCCCGAAGAGGTCTCACTTAGCTGAATCACAAATGATCGGTCCCTAGAGTCGACAATCCTT
Organism: Lathyrus sativus; assembly: GCA_963859935.3. Classification (NCBI taxonomy): domain Eukaryota; kingdom Viridiplantae; phylum Streptophyta; class Magnoliopsida; order Fabales; family Fabaceae; genus Lathyrus; species Lathyrus sativus. Next base: position 179,069,044 of record OZ012740.1, on the reverse strand, counting down.
AGATCCAAAACCCCTTTGAGCCCAAAGGGCCAGAAAAGAAATCATCAAAGAGAATCTCGTTTGAGCGCGAATTTCATGGTGAACTAGTACATGCAAATCATGCACGCTCACCACTACTTTCCACTACTAATGCTATGTATGTACTCAAGCTCGGGTCTGGCTTATCTCTCAGTGGAACATTCCCTCCCCACAGTGCAGCAATAATGATATATAATGCTGAAAATAAATGCGGGAAAAATAAAGATAAAGCACATATATAAAAAATCCGAAGATAAACAACCAAGCGCTAGGATTGACTCGCATAGGGAACCGGGGTCCCCAGCAGAGTCGCCAGCTGTTGCAGCTGCGAAAAACTCCCGGCGGAAAACAGAAGAGTCGCCACCTTTCGTTATTTATCCCAAAGAGAGGGAAAGGAAATGATCGGAAAAACCTAATGAAAAAGGGAAAATACGAGGTCATCGCAACCAAGTCCTGGATTCGGGAGTCGGTTATGCAAGGGGAAGGTATTAGCACCCCTCACGTCCGTCGTACTCGACAGGATCCACGCTTGTTATCTATCTAAGGGTGTGTTTAAACTATCTACGCTAAAGGTCTCAGGACAAAAAGAAAAGAAAAGAGACTCGGTAGAGCATCGCCGCTCCGTGCCTACGTATTCCTTCGTGCAATGGGAAAGTCAGAGTCAACGTAGTTCGGCTAACTACGGGAGAAAGGGGGGAAAGGTTGCTCGCCAAGACATCACGTCTTGTGCCTACGTATCCTCATCTGGTATGAGAAATCAGAGCAAATGTAGTTTAGGATGACACAAAACCACAGGTTGGCTAAGTGTTTTAACCGAGTAGGGTTAAACCTCTATTCCAGCAGTTAGGGACAAGGCCTGTTTGCGGTAGAACCAAAGCTTAACAACACTCTTTTTACGAAAAAGGTTTTCCAATTAATCCCGAAAGAAAAAGGTTTGAAATTTGTTTTCTGTTTTTTAGTGAAGTGAATTAATTCGGCTTGTGATTCACGTTGCACTAAAGACTATGACCTAGGAGCGAATGCGTCGCATATCACCCAAAGGGTGTACACTAAACACTCTAGGACATTGAGAGGAAGCCCCCCAATCACCATTTCCTAAGTAGCTTAAGGCTCGTAGCGCACAATGGTTATCGTACTTATTAGATGAATTAGCATTGTTTTGAGATGAGGAAATGAAAACGCAAGCATCATCACTATGAACAACAACGCATAAGTGTGCATCCAAGTGCAAAACAAAAACAAGTCGACAAAGTCTCGATTAAATAACCAAAACAACAACAAAAAGTCCAGAACATTTCACTTCTAATGCATCGTATTGAATTATGATGATTCGGTGCGAAACGGTACTCAAACAAGCAATAAAATCAGTAAAACAGACCCACTGGAATAGTGTTAATCGGTTAGCCATATGCGTTAACCGATTAACCACTTAAAAAAGGCTGAAAATCTGGTAATTTGTACATGTTAATCGGTTAACCATATGCGTTAACCGGTTAACACTTTGAAAACTTTGAAAATTTTGAATATTTGAACTGTTAATCGGTTAACCATATGTGTTAACCGATTAACACTGTGCCAACAATAGAAAAACAACAACAAAACAACATTTTTAGCAAATAAGCACTTATCCGATCAACCGGATGATCACATAATCACTTAATCACGAAATTAAACCAGCATGATTCAAACAGCATGTAAACAGATCAACACAACCAAATAATGAATCAAATGGATCAAATTAACCAAAATTCAATCAAAAATGAAAACCCACATGATTATGAAAAATAAGCTAAAAACAGATTCGGATCCAACCTTCGAAGCAGAGATTTGCTTCGGTTAATGTTGATTCAACTATAACTGAATAGATCCAATGCTAGAAGTTCGGAATACTTCAAGATCCACACCAATTCTTGTAGTAGCAATAAAGATCCTTCAAGATCAATCCAAAATAAGCCAAATAATCACTTCCAAAATCACTTCCAAGTTCATATCCAATTTTGCACGAAAATTGGATGGAGAAATTGATTCAATGGAGGGAATGAATGAAGGTTTAGCTCTTAGAAATCAAGGATTCCAATGTAGAATCAATGATCTCAATGAGAAGAGCTTTGGTGAGGGTTTTGGAGATTGGAAAATTGAGAGAGAATTGAGATCAATTCTGAAAATGAGTGAATTATGAGTGATTAGATGTTTGAGGTTTGGAGTGGATCACCTGAATACCAATTAGGCTTGAATCCAAATGTAAGGTTTGGAATGTGGTGGGGAAAATATGGTTTGGAATGAGGAATGGGAGTTTGGAGGGAAAATGGAATTAATCAAATTCCAAATAGGTTCTAGATCCTTCCCAAGTGTAAAATCAAGTTTGCACATGACCAAAATTGGACCCCAAAGTGGCTTGAACTGAAAATTCACGTGCAGAGGCAAAATCTGCACTAGTTAATCGATTAACCATATAGGTTAATCGGTTAACACCTTTAAAAATCCCAATTTTCCCTAATTTTGCCTTGGTTAATCGATTAACCATATAGGTTAACCGATTAACACCTCCAAAATTTGAATTTTGGCGCCTTTTGGAGGGAAATCTGCCCGTTTGTCCGTTTCTTGCTGTTTTGAGCTCTGTTCAACTTCTGAAACTCGTTCTTGAAGGTCATAACCATGAAAATGATTGCGATAGCCTGAATATTGCTTTCTGAGCTGAAAATATTATGCAAAATTAAAATAAAATCGGTCGCTCGACCGCTGGGCAAAATAAATGCCAACGACTCTGATACTCGTTGTTCCGGTTCATGCACTGAGATAAAAACTGAGCCACGGGAAAACCTTGATCCCTCCCAAGAGCGAATGCTATGCAAATGTAGAAATGAGAAAATGCAAAGAAGCAAAAGCCCGATGCTGCCAAAACGGAAAGGCAAATTTTGGGGTGCTACAGCTACAATAGCTAGCTTCCACTTACTTCGTTAGAGTCTACTTCTGAGTATCTGCGCATTACCCACATGGAGGAAACAATCAAACAGAAGGGGTGAGTAATCATAATCAATCATAAACAACATAAGAGAAAAGTAAACTTCAATAATAACATATACTCAATAACATTTGTTGCACCCCAAAATTTGCCCAACCTTTCTAACCTGGTTTATGATTCATTGCATTTTCATAGCATTAGCATTTGCATACCATTGTTCATGTATAGGGGATTAAGAGAGGTGTGCCTAGAAAGAGGATATTGCCAAAGTTTCCAAGCCTAAGAAAGAGGTCTTATTCAAGCTATCAAGTGCTTATCATCATCGGAAGAAAGCTAAAGTTCTTTGAAAGGGCAGATGAATAGTTATGGTTCACCTCCTATCTGGGAGGCCAGGTGAAGATCATCAGATGATATTGAGTCCATGGTTATGGATGGAAAGCATTGTATAAGCTCATTAGATGTCTTGAGGGTCATTTAAGAGCTTGTGCAATCCATTATATCAAGTGTAAGGAGCCCCAGTCAAAGGTGGTGCAGTTAGGGTTTTCATTTGGTCAACCCTAAGTCAACAGCGAATCTGAAGGAGATTAAGACTCAATTCCAAGTCTTTGTGGTCATGGAATGTTCTGTTGAGATGTCTAAGATGATATTCCAAGATCAAATCAATAAGAATCAAGAGTGTGAGAAGTTGCTAAGCTAGGGTTTCTAAGCTTGTTAGTGTAAAATCCCCTATTTAGTGCCTAACTTCAAAACCACATATCTCAAGATACAAGTCTCATCTCATCTTGACCCCAACATGAAACTTGTAGAGCATGTTTCTAGATTTCTTTCGAGTACTAGAACTCATCCATTGGGTTTCTAGAACCCAAGATACGAAACTGACAAGTTACAGGTCATCAAATGAATGTGAATTTGGTCAACAAAAGTCAAGCAACTTCCAAGACATTTTTGACCTAGAACGATATTTCTCCTCAGTTTCACCTAAACATGAAAGTTTTTCCTTATGATCTTAGATTTCCAGAAAGTACTAAAAGTCATTCATCTAATTTGTGAAGCTAAAGATATGAAGCTTACAAGGCAGGGGTACTTTGGGAAACTTTGATTATAAGTCATTTTGGTTATAGGTCAATTTCATAACTTTGCACACTTCAAATGGAACTTTTTCCAACATCAAACTTACTCCAAATGAGCTCAATTACATCATCAAACATCAACCTATCATGGGTTTGGCTTGAGTTGGAAGAATTGTGAAAGAATTTCCATGAAAGAACACTTGAAAGCCATAGTTTGGATCAAATTCATTTAAAACCATATAATGGCATGTTTATGCATTTTTTTGATTCACTTGAATATGCTAAACATGATGCCAAAATCAGAAATCAAGTTTGAGGCCATTTTCATGTGTAAATTCCATGTTACTTCACCATGAAGGTACACATTCAAAATTCACCATTAAGATCAAAACAAGGAGCCAATCTTGTCCATTGGATTTCCTTACATCACAAGCAATGAGTTTGAATCAGTTTCAGAGCCTTTAGAGCTCTGTTTTCACGTGTATTTTGCAAGCTTCAAATTCATTTTTTGGATTTTTAATTGGACTCAACCAGGCTTTGATTGGGCCTCAACTTCATCTGGATCCATTCCATATAAACTCAGAATCATTCACAAACTCTCAGAAGTGATTTTGGAGGGAAATTGATCAAGAAATCAGTTGCAACAAATCAAGGAAAAGTGAAAATCAAATTCTGCATTCCAAGCAATTTTAAGCAAAATTGAGGATACTTGAAGCTTCCTTGAAGATTGTAGACTGTTTTTGGATCATTTGCTGCAAGATTCATCAAAAAATCAAGGTCCAACGGAGGTATTCCGCTAGGTAACTTATCCTTCCAAATTTCTCTCTGTGTAGGTGTCACAACTGCGAAAAACACCCGGCGGAAAACAAAAGAGTCGCCACCTTTCGTTATTTATCCCAAAGAGAGGGAAAGGAAACGATCGGAAAAACTTGACGAAAAGGGAAAAGACGAGGTCATCACAACCAAATCCTGGATTCGAGAGTCGGTTACGCAAGGGGAAGGTATGAGCACCCCTCACGTCCGTCGTACTCGACGGGATCCATGCTTATGTTGTCTATCTAAAAGGGTAATCATTTATCTAGCTAAAGGTCAAGGGACAAAAAGAAAAAGAAAGGAGACTCGGCAGAGCATCGCCGCTCTGTGCCTACATATTCTCTCGTGCAATGGGAAAGTCAGAGTCAACGTAGTTCGGCTAACTACGGGTGAAAGGGGGAAGGTTGCTCGCCAAGACATCGCGTCTTGTGCCTACGTACTTTCATCTGGTATGAAAGGTCAGAGCAAACGTAGTTCGGGCTGACAAGACCACAGGCTGATTCAAAAGCTTTTAGACCCGAGTAGGGTTAACAAGTAGTTCTAGCAGTTGGTGTATGCAGCTCGACCATTGGAGACTTAGGCGTTACCGTTTGCGGTAGAATTAAAAGTTAACAACACTCTTTTATCAAAAAATATTTTCCTTGATTAAGATCCCGAAGGATGAAAAAGGTTTGAAGTGTTTTTGTGTTTTTTAGAGAAGAAGTGTTTTGAGTTTGATTTGTAACTTATGTCACACTAGAGACTATGACCTAAGAGCGAATGCGTCGCATATCACCCAAAAGGTGTACACTAAACACTCTAGGTCATTGAGAGGAAGCCCCCCAATCACCATTTCTCAAGTAACTTAAGGCTCGTAGCGTACAACACTTGTCATTCTTTATTAGGTGTTTTATGAATGTTTGAAGATGAGAAGAGAAGAAAGGACCACTAATGGGAGACTAATTCAATCCTAAAAGTTATCATGCAAAGTGGACTTAGTGTTGGGATACAAAAGGGGACTACCTAATGTTATCATGTATGGTTTGATCCTAATGTCTATCATAACCTCTCTTGAAGAAGAGAGATTAGAGATCCTAAGGGAAAGAAGGACAAAAGAAGAAGAAGAAGGAAGAACATTAGAATGCAAGAATGCAAACATAGAATGCACAAGTAAGATGAAAGTGAGGGAGGAAATATGTGTGGGGAAGTAGCCTCCACAAGCTCATCTCAACCTGAAGCATGCATATGAGAATGCAAAAGAAGAAGAGAGAAAGAATTGCACACGATGAGATCAAATAACAAGAACAAACCATACAAAAATGCACAAAAAATGGGATGAAATGACCTAAGTCAAACAACATCAACCACAAGTGCCAAAAGCACAATCAAATGAAAGGAAAGGAAGCTCAAAACAAAATTGAGGATGGGAGACTATATGAGGACAGCAAGGAACTCATAATATGCACTCAACCATAAGCATCACAGACAAAGTGCAAAAGAAAGAACAAAGGAGTCCTCATGGATTCATCATTTTAGGTATGCTTCAAATATATCCAAAGGAGGGACCAAGCCACCTTAAATAATACTCCAAGGTCATGGGACAAAATAGGAGAGTAGATAAGAGAGCTCAAAAGCAAAAGCAATCACATCATAAGAGAAAACAAGCTTATGCACAAGAGAAAGCAAGCATGTCTCAAATGGAAACCCTAAATGGAAGCACAAAAAGAAACACAAGTTTGAACAAGCAAAACACAATATCATGACCTAAAATTGAGCAACCAGCAACCTTAACATGTTAGCAACATGAATCAAAGGGAATCAAAGGCTCAAAGGATCCATCAAAGTCATATCCAAGGCAAACTAGGTCAATGTGTATGTATGAACCTCCCTTTGGGGTAACTTGACTTGCAAGTTACCTCAAAATTAGGAAAATGATTCAAAAATAACCAAATAAAATGAACAAAGCTCATAAACATGTTGGCAAACAGAGGCCAAGAAATTAATCAAAATCAATTCACAACACTACCAAAGAAATTGATTCATAAGGGTGTCCCATTGTGAATGAGGATTGTCGAGGGTCAAATGAAATGCAATCAAAGTCAACCCAATAGTCAACCAAACAGGGGCAAAATGGTCCTAAAAAATTCATCAACTCATCATGGATATGAGGATTAATTTTTAGTTATTGGATCAAAAGTAAAAGAGAGAAACAAATCAAAAACCAAACAATGTCAAAAGTTAACTCCAACAATATCCCTCCAATTAATAATTCCTTTTTTAAATAAAAAATAATCCAAAAAAATAAAATAAAAATTCTAAAAAATAAAAGACATTCCAAATTGTCCAGAAAATATTTTTGATGAATTTTATTCATTGGAGAAGTATTTTATATTGAATTAATTCCAAACAGATTCAAAAAGAAAAATAAAATAAAATAAAATAACGAAGTGGTGTGAATAGCAACAAAACAATGTGTAAAACCAATGGGCCTGTGCGCAGGGGGTGTAAAAAGAAAGTGAGCCCAAACTGATTCACAACTTAGTCCACCAGCGAGAGTCAATCCTAGCCACTTAAATAAAATATCAGTCAACCAATCCAAGAGTCTAAGGCATGACACATGTGCTATCAGAATTAAAAACAAAAACTAAATATATCACAGCCACACAAACAAGCCTAGATCAAACAATCAAACGGTGGAGGTTCAAATTAGTGAAACGCACCGTTTCACTTAAAGGGAAGTCAATCCCTAAAACCAAATTAAAGCCATCAGATTAAACCTAAGTCAAGCAATCCAAAGGCCATCAGGCTGCCACGTAATCAATAACTTCCCAGCACAAAATGAAAATGAATCATGACCATCAGATCTGGTCTTAGTCAACGAATCAAACACGGATCCAACGCATACCAACAAACCACGTATCATCTTCTTCATTTAAACATGGAAAATAAGAGGGAAAACCAGACGGTGGCCGGATTCCCTCCGGTTATCTTCTCCGGGCACGATGAACAGTGACAACTCAAAAAAGTTCATGAAACACAAAATTCCTTACACCAATCGATTCCTCATGCTTCACACAACTCAAATCCAAAGTTCATTTTAATTTTCAGTCCATGAATAGAGCAAATCGAAGATAAACAGTTTAGAGCTTAAATCACAAATCATCACCAATGCCAGTCAATTTTAGTTAGAATTAATCTACGCAGTTCCTAGGTCATTATCATGCAAAAATGGCATTCAATTGGATAACAAACAGAAAGAAAAGTTGAATTGAAGGTTACCTAGTGGAGAGCTTCCATTGAGCCTTCAAACCTTGATGAAACTTGCTGGAAATAAACTAGAATTACTCCACAATCCTTCCTGAAGCTTTAGATGTGCTTGAATTGCCTTGAATCTTGATGAATCTCCAAATTTGAATTTCACTTTTCCCTCACTTTCTCCAACTGTTTTCTCTTTCAATTTTCATCCAAAATTCGTTCTGATGATTTGTTCATGATCCTGAAGTTATATAGGATGGATATGGGAGGAAATAAGGCCCAGTTACAGTTTGCTTGAGTCCAATTGAAATTCAATTTTCCTTATGTTGTAAGCTTCATTTTCACGAGCCAAACTGCTACAAAATGCCTTGGTTTTCATTCAAAATCATTGCTGGGAACTTAATTTGATCATGTGAATGAGATTCAGCCCTTGGTTTGATCACATGGTTGAAATTGGTCATGTAGCTTAAGCTTGAAGTAACATGTGGAATGTCATAATTTTGAACCTAAACTTGCAATTCTGAAAATGCCATTGTGTTTAGAATGTGATTTGTGTAACACCCATTTTAATTATTTAGTCTTTTGGTATTATTTTATTTTTGGTGTGTCCTTTGTGTGGGAGTGTGTCTGAGAGCGTTGCTAGGTGTCCTTAATTTATAGGAAATTATTTAATAAAATATAGAGTTTAATAATAATATGATATAATTAATAATGATGATAATCTAATAATTAGTATATTATTATTATTATTATTATTATTATTATTATTATTATTATTAGATTAATAAAATGAAATAAGGATTAAAAAGGGGTATTATAAGAGTTTGGGGAAAAGGGAGATTAGAACACTAGAAAAGCCAGTTTTAGAGAGAAGAGTAAATGGGGAAGAACAAGGAGGAAGAGAAGAAGGCTAGGGCTAACGATTCTTCAAGTTCTTCGTCAATCGCAGCATTAATCGAGGTAAGGGGGGAGAAACTGATTGGGATTGGTGTTTACATGAAATTGGGTAGTGGGGATTCCTTAACCCTGTAGGAATTTGATGAATATGTTTGTTATGTTGATATGTCTTTGATTGCTGTTGATTATGATGAATTTTGTATGCATGTTGATGTGTTTATGATTGTTGCTGCCATTGATGAATGGGTGTACATATGGTGTGATTTTGGTGAGGTTCTGAGTAACTTTTGTAGTTCTGTTGATGGACATAGGTGTGGGTTCTGGAGATAAATTGATAGAATAATGACTAGAATGGTGTGCACTGGTTGTAGTAATGATAAGATGGGATATGGAAGTAGAGTGATAGGCTTGGAATTGAGCAATATGACATTGTTGGACAGTGAGGGTTTTGAGAGATCGCAGACGCTCGCTAGCACCTTCGCTAGGCGAGCTAGTAGCGAGCATTCGCTAGCAGGTTCGCTAGGCGAGTGGGGTAGCGAACCCTTCCAGTAGCTACTGTCTGCCTTCCAGTAGCCACTCAAAATATGCGCAAACTTGCACAAAATTGGTCCAATATGATTTAATTTGATTTTTGTGTTTTAATGACTTTTTCATGGAAACTCCTTCATCCAATCTTCCATCTAAGTCAAATCAATGGTTCCTTGATGTTTGGTTGAGAAAATGATCCCATTTGGAGAAAGTTTCATGTTGAGAAATGTTTCACTAGAAGTGTGCAAGATAGTGAAATGGACCTATAAAGAAAATGACCTATAATCTTACTTTCCCAAAATACCCTTGTCTTGTAAGCCTCATAACTTGAGTTCTACAAATCAGATGAAGGACTTCTATTACTCTTTGGAAAGCTAAGATCATGAGGAATAACTTTTATGTTTGGGTCAAAGTGAGGAGAAACATACTTCTAGGTCAAAAGTGGCTTGGAAGTTGGTTGACTTTTGTTGACCAAAATCACATTCATCTGAGGACCTGTAACTTGTCAGCATCATAACTTGAGTTCTACAAATCAGATGAAAGACTTCTAGTACTCAAATGAAAGCTAGAAACATGCTCTATATGTTTCATGTTTGGGGTCAAGATGAGATGAGACTTGTATCTTGAGATATGTGGTCTTGAAGTTAGGTACTAAATATGGGATTTTACACTGAGAACCCTAACTTAGTAACTCCTCATACTCTTGATTCTTCTTGATTTGATCTTGAAATGATATATTAGACACCTCAACACAACATTCCTTGATCACAAAGACTTGTAATTGAGTCTTAATCTCCTTCAATTTCACAGTCAACTGAGGGTTGACCAGATGAAAACCCTAGATGCACCACTCTTGACTGTGGCCTCTTACACATGACACAACAACTTGAACAAGCTCCAACATGGCTCTCAAAGCACTCAATGAGCTTTCTCAACATCCCATATCCATAATCCTGAATTTACAATCCTCTGATGATCTTCAACTGGTCTCCAAGTTAGGAGCTAATCCACATACACTCATAAACTCTTTCACAAAACTTTGACCACCTCCTGATGACCTTGATGACCACTCATGCTTGAGTAAACCCCTTTCTTAGGCTTAACACTCTTTGTGACCTTCCCTTGCTATGCCCAACCTCTTGATCCTCTTCTAAATGAACCATGCTATGCAATGCAAATTCTAGAAGAAAAATGAAATGAAACATAAACCAAGTTAAGAAAAGGTTGGTCAAATTTTGGGGTGCAACAACTGCCCCTATTCAAGCGACTTGGACCTGACTGAGTGAAAAGCAAACGACTTTCAAACAATCAAGGTAAAAGACGGTTGAATACCAACAAACCCGGAAATTTGCCAACCGCAGAAATCTCCGGAGATAACTGAACTAAACATAAGAATAATTCGTTGGGGAAGTACGCTGACCAAAAGTCAGTACTAACCACAAACTACCAACCAAAAGTTGGGATCACTGGAAGACTGAACAAAGTCAAATCCACACTATCAACTGAAAGTTGGAATCACCAGACGACCACAAGCTACCAACCAAAAGTTGGGATAACAATCCACAGTAGAAACCAAAAGCTACCAACTAAAAGTTGGAATTGCACCCACAAAATCTTACCAACCCAAAAGTTGGAAATAAACAAAGCTACCAACCAAAAGTTGGAATTAAACACAACTACCAACCAAAAGTTAGAATTACACGAAGTTACCAACCAACAGTTGGAACCACACGCAAAGGATAAAGACTACCAACCAAAAGTTGGAATAACGACTCCGCCCAGGAATAGAAGAGAACTACCAACCAAGAGTTGGGATAAACATACCACCACCACAGGATTACCAACCAAAAGTTGGAACAACAACCTCAGGAACAAAGGACTACCAACCAAAAGTTGGAATAACGCCAACAAAGCTTTGGACCCCGCTAGGGACTACCAACCAAAAGTTGGCATAACGCCTACAGAGGATAAAATCCAACCAAAGGTTGGGAAGCAAGGCTACTAACCAAAAGTTAGGATTTCCAGGAGAAGACCAACATCGACCAAAAGTTGGAGCACAAGCTACTAACCAAAAGTTAGAATCTCCGGAGACACTAAACAAAGCCGACTCCATCACAGAAGACTACCAACCAAAAGTTGGAATGATCATCCTACACTACCAACCAAAAGTTGGAACAAGGGCCACAAAAGCAGACTACCAACCAAAAGTTGGGATAACATCAACAAAAGAAGACTACCAACCAAAAGTTGGAATAACGTCGACAAAGAGAGACTACCAACCAAAAGTTGGAATAACATCCAAAACTACCAACCAAAAGTTGGAATAAAAAGGCTACTAACTGTTGCACCCCAAAATTTGACCAACCAATTATCGTATTTGGCTTATGTTTCGACTCATTTTGCATTCTGCATTTACATACCGCGTACATTGCATTTTTGCAGTCAGATTGATTTTATCGGGATTACAGCCCTCTCCTGGCGTTTCAGGCATTCCAGGCCACAGATACGAGGATTTATTTTGAGAATTTGTGCCCGTCCCGGTGTTTTCAGCTTTCGCTGTTATTTTTGAGGACATGTCGGTGTCCGGTTTTTACCGTTTATTTCGCTGTATTCGCGCATCTGTTTTATAATCAATTTAATTGGCTTTATTGCATTTTTTAGATTTTTCCCTTATTTTTTAGATTTTAAATAGATATTAAATAGATTTTAATAGATAATTCTTTTCCTAGATTTTCTTTATAGATTTAAATAGGTTTCATAGATTTTTTCTATTTTTATTAGTTTAGAAATTAACAGAGTAATTTCTTGTTAGATATTAATTGGCTTGCTTAGATTTTAATAGATATTAAATGAATTTCTAAGTGTAATTCTTTTTTAATATAAATTTTGTGGATTTAATTTCTCTTTAGGATTAATTAGATATTAGTTAGCATATTAATCATTTTAATTAGGGGAATTAATTGGAGTCATAATTAATAATTAGATTTTAATCAAGTTTTTAATTCATTTTAATTAGCAGTTTTAATTACTTGTTAATCCATTTTCATTTATCAATAATCAGGTTTTAATCATCATTAACCATTAATTAGTTTTTAATTGAGTTTATTAGTCTTAATCATTAGTGCATCAGTTCTTAATTGCAGAAATAATTGGGGTCAGATTTTAATTGATTTTGTTGATTGTCATTTTCGGTGGGCCAGATGTCCAATTTTGAGGCCCACAAGTCCACTTCCATGCCACTTGTCGTATATTAAGAGCTGCCATGCGTGTTTCTCTCTCTTAGGACACCTCACTCTGCACAGACCCCACACTCAACGCCACCTGTCCCCCACGCGTCCTCCCTCCACCTGACACATCACTGCCACGCGTCTCAACCTTACTCTCCCACCTCCACCAGCCTGCCACACGCGTCTCACACCTGTCTCCCTTCACCCCTTCCACCGGCCGGCATGCAAACCGCCGGAGGCTTCACCGGAGAAATCAAATTCGTCCATGCATCCGCCACAACCGTCGCCGGAAGTCCAACAACCTCGCCGTAACTTCTCACCGGAATTCATAACTGCTCACCAGAAAACTCATAATCTCCTCACAAACTCAATGATCTTCATCAATCTTCACAATGTCAATACTCAAAGCTTCAAGATATTCATGTGTTCATCACATGTTCATCAACATCTTTCCAAAATCAGGCGTATTCTCATACAACCTTCATCAAGATTCAACCACTTTCATACTTTTCCAGATTTTTCCTTCCAACTTCATACAAACTTCATCAGGATTTTCGTCCAGATTCATCAATCCTCATACCTTTTTCCGGATCCATGCATTCATCAACAATCGTCATCAGGCAAACACGAAACCTCCTTCAAATCGTCCAAGAAATTCCAGGATCTCCATCGCTTCCCAGATTTCTTCATGGTTTCAACGATCTTTCTTCTCCATGGAGATCTTCAAGATCCTAACACAAAATCTCATGAGCTTCAACCATCTCCGTCTTCAGCAATCTTCAACCAACCTTCGATCCGTAAATCTCCAATCAATCTTCAAGGAACTCCAGATTCACCGCTCAACCATCGACATCCATGAACAAGCAACAACGTCAATGCCTCGCAAGCTCCAAATCCTCCGTCGGCTTCAACAGGACGCATTGGAAAGTTCAGTTTGGAGTTTCGATTGAATTTGGTTTAATTGATTTTTACTGTTCTTTTTCTTCGTTTGGACAGAAGAAGAAGGAAAGCAAGGAACGGTGGCGTATGGAGTGAGAGACGGTTGCGGTGAGGGATAGGTCTCGGGTGTCAGCGGCGGTGAACAGAGGTTGAGAGAGGGAGAGTTAGGGTTTCAGGAGAAAGTGAATGGAAGAGGAAAAGGGCTTCGCGGGCTTACTCTTTGGGCCCATTTGTGTTTTCCAGTTCATACACCCCAGAGTCCCATAGCGCACCCTCCATTCCTGCTGTTTTGTTTTGGGCCCAGTAAGCCAATAAGCCCACTTGTGTTTTCTGAACCGTGCACTCCAGTTTCCCAATACACCCCCAGTTTTTTTTATTTTGTTTTCTTATTGTATTGTGGGTTGCGCCCGGTTCTGTTTTTACTGCTTTACACCCAGTTTTTAGGTTGTACCCCTCCCCTTTAGATTTTTAATTTCTTTTGTATTGGAGGTGTGATTGTAATAGTATTAGTTTTATTTTTTCTATTTTCTTTTAGGGATTATAGTTTATAGTTTAGAATATTATTACATTTTTAATATAGGTTTTTTATATTTTTTTAGAATTTATATTCTAGTTTTCTTATAGAATAGTATAGGATTTTATATAGAATTTCCATTTTATTTTCTTATACGCTTTTTCTTTGTATTTCTTTAGAATATTTTCTAGTAGAAATTAATTGCCGTAATTTAGGAGTAGGATTTTATTTTCATTTGTGATTGGATTTCTCTCCTATTTTCTTTTCTTATCCGATTTTATCTTTAATTTTATTTTTGGCTGGCCGTGTGACACGATTCAATTGGAGAATGATTTTCGATATCACTTCTCTATCTTGTCTTTGACACGGATATCAATACGCTCCCTCTTAGAGTTCGATTTCTCGTATAAGTCGAACCATGATGGTCTAAGCGTTACATTGGTCCTGATTCGAGCGTCATCATCAAGGATTCAGAGAGGGGAAGATTGGAATGGAGCTTGCGCGCATGTCAGGAGCCAACGAAGCCGCTTCGTTCAAACATCGTCTTTCTTATTCAAGTCTTTGTGCAACCGTCGAGTGTTGTGAGCTGTAGCGTTAGATACGTAGGAAATGACAGTTGAGGGGTTTCCTCTCAATCGTCTAGGGTGTTTAGTAGGTACCCTTTGGGTGACATACAACGCATTCGCTCCTACGCCTTAGGTTCTTGCGTGTGTGTCCCAAGTTCCTTCCCGTTTAGGCGTAAGCCTGATTCCACTTTGTTCTCGCCCCCGTGCGATCGAAACCCTTTTCTCTCGCGTTCAGGCGATTGAGACCCCTTCTCTTGCCCCTGTGCAATCGAGACATGTTTTCCCGTGCGCCGAACTACATTTGCTCTGATCTCTCGTACCAGACGAGAGTACGTAGGCATAGGATGCAATATCCTAGCGAGCTCCCTTTTTCCCTTTTCCCGTTTGCTGTAGTTGGCTGAACTACAGCTGCTCTGATTTCTCGTCCCAGACGAGAATATGTAGGCATAGGATGCGATATCCTAGCGAGCACACTAACAACTAATTTCTCTATTCTCTCGCTGCCGTGCGATCGAGACTTTCCCGCTGACGACTAATCTTCCCTTTCTCTTGGCCTAGCGCAATTGAGACAATACCGTAGTTCTAGAACCCGTAGGTTCCCATACCTTTAAAACGCAACATACTACGTCCGTTCTACCGCAAATAGGTAACGCCTAAGTCTCCGTCGAGCGAGCAGCATACACCTAACTGCTAGAATGTGTACGCTAGTATCGTTAATCCTTTCTCTCACCCCTGCGTGATCGAGAACACCTTGTCTAGCCGTAGTTAGACCGAAGTACGTTTGCTCTGATCTTTCACTCTGTGTGAAAGTACGTAGGCACGAGATGCGATATCTCGGCGAGCAAATTCCCCCGTAGTTTCCCGAATTACGTTGACTCTGACTTTCCCATTGCACGAGGGAATACGTAGGCATAGAGTGCGATGCTCTATCGAGTCAATTTCTTCCCGTTTAGCTTTTGCAGCCGTAGATAGATTGTTTTTCACCCGTAGATAAACCAGCAAGCATGGATCCCATCGAGTACGATGGACGTGAGGGGTGCTAATACCTTCCCCTTGCGTAACCGACTCCCGAACCTAGACAATGGTTGTGATGACCTTGTCTTATACCTTTTCGTCAGGTTTTTTCCGATCGTTTCCTTTCCCGTTCTGAGGGATAAATAACGAAAGGTGGCGACTCTTCTGTTTTGCCGACCTCGTTTTTTGCAGTAGCGACAGCTGGCGACTCTGTTGGGGAATAACGCGATAGTTTCCTGGGGATCTAACGTCCCTATGCGAGTCAATCTGAGGGATCCAACGTCCCAACGAGAGTCAATCCTAGCACTTGTTTGCTTGTCTGTGGGTGTTTATTTTTGTGCGTTGTATGTTGTATATTACTGTATTTACATTTCCCACACTATTTTATTATTTGTTGCTATTGTGCTGTTGTGGGAGAGGCTTTGATGAGTGTTAAGCCAGACCCAGGCTCGAGGATATACCTAGCACTAGAAGCAGATTTGTGGTGAACCTGTATGTTAGGCATGCACTAGTTCCCACGAAATCTGCACTCAGACGAGATTCTTTGAGATGATTTCCATTTCCAGCCCAGTGGGTCGTCGAAAGGATTTCAGATCTAAGGATTGTTGACTATGGGAACCGATCACTTGTAATTCAGCTAAGTGAGGATGCTTCAAGAGATGATGATGCCACACCTTCTGGGTATCATATCATCGTTCTTGAAAGTCTGTGACGCTGATGACCGCATAGAATGCTGAACCTGTGTCAGTTTAGGTCCATACCCGTGAGTGGGGGGGTTTTTGCAGGAAACTTGACTTCCAGCCTACCCGGTATTTTGGTTTTCTCTCGTCAGAGCGAACTTATCCCGTCAGCAGCGCAGCAGTATTCAGAGCTTTGTGGGGGCTGTGATCTCGTGTTTGTTGCATTTTGCATTGCATTTCATGTGCATCTCATGCTTGCATGTCCACCCTCGGCCGGAACAGAGAGCTTACCCGTCTTTTGTCCAACTTTTAGTTGACTTCCCGGCATTCGCATTGGACTGGAGTTAGTTTCTGGCAGGATCATGAACTCCGAAGAGCAGAATCAGTTTGTTACCAGGGCAGAGTTTGAACTGTTGAAGAACCAGTTGAGTCAGTTCATGGAAGCCATAACAGCCATGACTAGAGGAGAGAACAACATTTAGAGAACTCCGGTGAACAATGTCGCTCAGCCTGTGCAAACCCCTGTCAGAGGCCCACCTTCTCTTGATGACACAGAGTATCAAGGTTTCACTTTCTCCACGCCAGATTCTCCAAGGATTGTTCCTTCTCCATGGATTGTCCCATATCCAAGAGTTGTTCCACAGGTTAATGTTCATAACCCACGGACTGTTGAGTATATGAGAAGACTTCAGCTGTTGGAAGATCAGATGGCTGCCTTGATAAATAAGAATACTCTTAACCTGAATGCTGTGAGCATGTGTTTAGTACCAGGCCTTGTGATGCCTCCAAAGTTCAAAATGCCAAATTTTGAGAAATACAAAGGGGATAGTTGTCCGAAGCTACATTTGGTTATGTTCTGCAGAAGAATGATGTCACATGTCGCCAATGACAAGCTTATGATTCATTGTTTCCAAGATAGTTTGATCGGAGCATCCTTGGATTGGTACATGCAGTTGAAGAGTGATAGTATCAAATCATGGTCGGATTTAGCCAATGCCTTCATGAAGTAGTACGACTACAACCTGGATATGACTCCTAGTCGGGTGCATTTGCAAGAATTATCTCATGCGGAGAATGAATTCTTTAGAGGGTATGTGCAGAGATGGAGAGAATTGGCTGCTCGTGTTCAACCACCGTTTGTGGAGAGAGAAATGGTCGACCTTTTCGTGGGTACTCTGAAGGGCCGTTACTATGACACATTGTTCAGTTGTGGAAACGCAAGCTTTGCGGACTTGATAAGAGTAGGAGAACGTGTTGAGAGCGGAATCAAGAGCGGAAAGATTCAAGACATTCCATATATTTCAATGTATGAAGATGAATCAATTGTCAGTTCTCAAGAATAATGGGAGAAAGAAAGTGATGTCTCAGAATCTCCTGTACCTCAGATTCAGTGTCCAGACACTTCAAGTGTTCAGAGCCCGCAACCTGTTGCGTCTGTATGTCAGATATCTGTTACCCGCCAGAGTCAACAGTCGTATCATAGTCAACCGCGTCAGCACGCCCGACGAAGACCAAGGAAACCTGAAAGGCAGTTTACTCCGCTGTCGGTGTCGTATAGTCAATTGTTGCTAGATTTGGTCAAAAGTGGGCTGATAGTACCGAAGGAGACCGATCCAATGATCCCGCCTTACCCTCCAGGTTTTTATGCCAACGCTCGCTGTGAGTACCATGTTGGGGCACAGGGACATTCAACAGACGACTGTAAGGTGCTTCGAAGCCAGATTCAAGGCTTGCTGGATTCCAACAGGATATCTGTCACGCCTCAGGGTGTCGACCTTCCTTTATCCAGCCAAGTGGGTGAATCAGTTCAGGTTATGGGAGAATTCACTGAAAGCAGATGTTCAGAAGAGTATCAGGATGACTTCGACGATCAATTCTGAAGATGGCTGGCTCAGCGGCGAATCAAGTTCGAAAAGCCTGGTTCCCAGGAACTGGCAATCTGTGTTTTATCATGTCATTTCTTTGCATTTGTAGTTTCTTTTCTGTTAAAGCGCAAATTGCATTCGTAAAACTTGTATTGTTTTCAATTGATATTGATAATGAAATGAGTATGCATGTTTTGATTTAATCCGGTCGTGTTCACTGAATTTTTTACAGATATCCAACGCTTGGTTAAGCGGAACCCGGGGAGGATGACGAAGTTTAAAGACACGCAAGCTTCCGATTGTATGCTTTTGAAAATAAAACCTGATGATGATGTACAAGCATTGTTTCAAATCCCTAAACACCGGAGATATAAGGAAGATAATCCCTTGTCAACCCATTTGAGCCTGGTAGTAAGAGTTCTTTCTGGAAACGAAAAACCCTCAATCTTAACCCGGGGCAGGGTAGGTGTTAGCTAATTTGACCGAGCGTCCAAATTGCAGAAAGGAGTGTCCGTTCGAGGATCAATCACACCTCTAGAGGTCGTGCCTAAAAAACCACAGTGGTTAAGCGCCAGGAGTGAAACAGTCACATTATTCCCCAAAGAGTCAGACAACCAGTGTCACACTACTTGTTCAAAAAAAAGAGAGAAAAAGAAAAGAATCAAAAGCCCGCTAAGTCAAAACTTGAAAACAAATGACTTAGGCAAAAATGGGGGCATCCCGCTGGACTTAATAACCAAAAGAAGCTCAAAAGAGCCAATCCAGGCAAAATTAGGGAAAACGAAAAACTGAAGAAAAAAAATGAAAAGGAAAACGAAAGAAAAATCCTCAAATGAAGTACGAATCGTGTGATCCCAAGTGGCAAGGACGAAAAGTGAGTGGCTATCACTCCAAAAACCCATGGTTTCTCGAACTATCACTCCTAATTTCCAACCACTGAGAAGTGAGCGCTAAGGGCGAATTAGCTAAACTTAGGATTGGAGAACATAAAGGTGAACGGGTGGGTTAAAATAAATTTTGAGCCTTTATCCTTTCCTTTCAAAACCGTGAACCTGACCACGTTACAACCTTCAAAAGTCCTAATTGAAGCAGGTTTGTTTCGAAGGCATACTTCGGTAAAGATCACGTCGAAACTGACTAATAAAAAGGTTCTTCTTACCATGTTGGTACTAATGTTGATATTCTGATAAATGGTTTGTTCATTATATGCCATAAACTGTTTTTTCCTTTTCCAGTGAATAGATTGGATGTCAAAACTGTCATATGCATTACATTAATATATCTTTTATGCAGAACAACTTGTTTTACTTGCAAGTAAGCGCTTGACAGCACGAAAGTCTCCTACAGTGGAAAGTATGATCAGGATCGAATGCAGAACGCCCGAATACTCCATGAACCGGGGCAAGCTATATCAAGCAATCCCTAGTGATGTCGGCCATCTGAAGCCAGTTATTCTGAAGCAGTCAGGTTGAGATCCCGTGAATCTCTCGAAACCAGTGTATTTCCTCGCAGATCAGCCAATCAGGGGTAAAGTCGTTGCAAACAGGGGCAGGCCACTCTAAGAAAATCGCAGAAGTTGTTTCTTGCCCAAGGGGTATTTGATCCGAAGCATCTCTCCGAGGTTCAGAGTGCTGGGGCAGTTCATGTCAGACCATCAGGGTACAGATTTTTAGATTTCTCTTTTGAGGAATATCCCCACAGACTGAGGCAAAATCAGAAGTGAAGGAATTGTTCCTATCGGTGTCATCAGAGCTACTCAGAGCTACTCAAGCGGGTTCAGCCGATCCTCAAGTGTGAGACGAATGTCGGGAAGTCGTGCTATTATCCCTTGACCCAACCAGAAACTGTGAATTCAGACTGGATGTTTTCCAGCGTCAGCCGTACCTGACCCATCACGGATAGCCTAAAGCCCAATCCTTATTGGCGCGTCATTCCTAAAGCCCAATCTATATTGGCAATCACCGTGAGGCCCAATCCGTGTTGGCTCATCAATCTCAGAATCCAATCTTCATTGGTACGCAGGAAGACTCTATCTGTTTTCCCCAGCAGAAGTCCAATCTTCATTGGCACGGGTAAGCTATCCCCAGGGAAGTCCGATCAGTCTTGGCACGTTCAGTTATTCCCCAGCGGAGATGGTTTCACTCTTCTAGCATTTATTTTGCTAGAATAATTCGGTGATACCCGGTTATCCCCGAAGGAGTTGGCTTTGTCTTCAGTATTTATTTTGCTGAAGCGGTTCTGTATCCAGTTTCTCCAGCAGCGGAGTTGGCTTCACCTTTCCCGCATTTATTTTGGCTGGAATGGTCCTTCTGTGTACAGCTTTTCTCCAGCAGCCCGAGCCTGCATTTGCATCTTGCATATGTCATCATAGTTGCATTTCATTGTCGAATGCGTAGCATTTCCATCCTATAGGGAGCATTACACCATAGAAAAATTCAAACATACACATGTGCATACGAAGCATAAGCCAGTTTTTCTATCAGCCTTATGTGGCAATGTGAATCACTCTGCAATTAGTTCAGGGGCATTTACCCAACAGTGTTGTTCAGATAGTTCTGTGGTTTATTTGATTCTCAGATCATACAATGGTTATGCTTTGTCTATCAATCATCTGATGACGACTGACTTTTCTTTCCGTCAATTCATATTGACGACGTGTACCTCCGGGCAGGTTTTCTTCCCGTCAGTTCATATTGATGATGTATTTCCCCAGCAGATATTTTCTCTGTCTATCTTTAGACGTTGTGAGTTTGAGCAAGATATTATCTCCATCTATCTTTAGACGTCGTGAGTTTGGATATGATTTTCTCCGTCTATCTTTAGACGTCGTGAGTTTGGATATGATTTTCTCCGTCTATCTTTAGACGTCGTGAGTTCGGATATGATTTTCTCCGTCTATCATTAGACATCGTGAGTTTCAGCATGGTTTTCTCCGTCTATCTTTAGATGTTGTGAGTTTTGGGTATGGTGTTCTCTCCGTCTATCTTTAGACTTTGAGAGGTTTCAAGGCGATCTTTCAGATATTGGTTTTCGTTCTGTTTATTGGATGAGATGACATTTCAAGAGGTGTTTTCCTGACTGTTGATTCTTATTGACGTCGAAGCTCTTTGAAGAATGTTCAGTTTTCCTCGTTGTTGATTCTTATCGACGACATGGCTATTTGAAGGTGGTTTTCTTCCTGTCAATCCTTATTGATGATGTGGCCCCTTTAAGGATATTGTTCTTTCCATCAACTCCTATAGACGAAAGGATTCTGAAATTTGACGGGTGGTGTTGCAGTTTATATGGTTTTCTTTCCGCTAGTTCTCACTGACGATGTGGTTCTTCGGATAAGGTTTTCCTCTCGTCTATCATTAGACGATGCGAGATTTGAATATGGTTTTCCTCTCGTCTATCATTAGACGATGCGAGATTTGGATTGATTTTCCTCTCGTCTATCATTAGACAATACGAGATTTGAATATGGTTTTCCTCTCGTCTATCATTAGACGATGCAAGATTTGGATTGATTTTCCTCTCGTCTATCATTAGGCGATACGAGATTTGGATTGTTCCTCTCGTCTATCCTTAGACGATGCGAGATTTGGATTGGTTTTCCTCTCGTCTATCATTAGAAGATGCGAGATCAAGATTGTTTTTCCTCCTGTCTACCATTAGACAGTGTGAGCCTTCGGGATGGTGCCTTTCCGTCTATCATTAGACGAGGTGAGTATGGATATTATTCTCCTTCGGGATGGGGTCTTTCTGTCTACCTTTAGACGATGTGAGTATTTCTGTTTCTGTCTATCATTAGACGATGTGAGAGGATCAAGTGCGTGTTGATCCAACCTTCGGGTTTGTTATCTGTGGCGTCACGCAGATAACTAGTGCTAAAGTCAGTTTCCTTGTCAGATGATTGATCAGTTTGTTGCTGTGACAACTGGATTCGGTGTTCTGGATATTCGTTCCCCAAGCAGTTTGTGCAGTTTATTTCTGCAGGTTGGCAAATTTCTGGGTTTCTTTTGTATTCAACCGTCTTCTACCTTTGAATGTTTGAAAGTCGTTCTCTTCTCAACCCTTCAGGTCCAAGCCGTTTGAATAGGGGC
The DNA here is from genome assembly GCA_963859935.3 of Lathyrus sativus. Taxonomy (NCBI): domain Eukaryota; kingdom Viridiplantae; phylum Streptophyta; class Magnoliopsida; order Fabales; family Fabaceae; genus Lathyrus; species Lathyrus sativus. Next base: position 179,046,632 of record OZ012740.1, on the reverse strand, counting down.
AGCTGTTGCACCCCAAAATTTGACCAACCAATTATCGCATTTGGCTTATGTTTCGACTCATTTTGCATTCTGTATTTACATACCGCGTACATTGCATTTTTGCAGTCAGATTGATTTTATCGGGATTACAGCCCTCTCCTGGCGTTTCAGGCATTCCAGGCCACAGATACGAGGATTTATTTTGAGAATTTGTGTCCGTCCCGGTGTTTTCAGCTTTCGCTGTTATTTTTGAGGACATGTCGGTGTCCGGTTTTTACCGTTTATTTCGCTGTATTCGCGCATCTGTTTTCTAATCAATTTAATTGGCTTTATTGCATTTTTTAGATTTTTTCCCTTATTTTTTTAGATTTTAAATAGATATTAAATAGATTTTTGTTAATAGATTTTAATAGATAATTCTTTTCCTAGATTTTCTTTATAGATTTAAATAGGTTTCATAGATTTTTTCTATTTTTATTAGTTTAGAAATTAACACAGTAATTTCTTGTTAGATATTAATTGGCTTGCTTAGATTTTAATAGATATTAAATGAATTTCTAAGTGTAATTCTTTTTTAATAGAAATTTTATGGATTTAATTTCTCTTTAGGATTAATTAGATATTAGTTTGCATATTAATCATTTTAATTAGGGGAATTAATTGGAGTCAGAATTAATAATTAGATTTTAATCAAGTTTTTAATTCATTTTAATTAGCAGTTTTAATTACTTGTTAATCCATTTTCGTTTATCACTAATCAGGTTTTAATCATCATTAACCATTAATTAGTTTTTAATTGAGTTTATTAGTCTTAATCATTAGTGCATCAGTTCTTAATTGCAGAATTAATTGGGGTCAGATTTTAATTGATTTTGTTGATTGTCATTTTCGGTGGGCCAGATGTCCAATTTTGAGGCCCACAAGTCCACTTCCATGCCACTTGTCGTATATTAAGAGTCGCCATGCGTGTTTCTCTCTCTCAGGACACCTCACTCTGCATAGACCCCACACTCCATGCCACCTGTCCCCCACGCGTCCTCCCTCCACTTGACACATCACTGCCACGCGTCTCAACCTCACTCTCCCACCTCCACCAGCCTGCCACACGCGTCTCACACCTGTCTCCCTTCACCCCTTCCACCGGCCGGCATGCAAACCGCTGGAGGCTTCACCGGAGAAATCAAATCCGTCCATGCATCCGCCACAACCGTCGCCGGATGTCCAAAAACCTCACCGTAACTTCTCACCAGAATTCATAACTGCTCACCAGAAAACTCATAATCTCCTCACAAACTCAATGATCTTCATCAATCTTCACAATGTCAATACTCAAAGCTTCAAGATATTCATGTGTTCATCACATGTTCATCAACATCTTTCCAGAATCAGGCGTATTCTCATACAACCTTCATCAAGATTCAACCACTTTCATACTTTTCCAGATTTTTCCTTCCAACTTCATACGAACTTCATCAGGATTTTCGTCCAGATTCATCAATCCTCATACCTTTTTCCGGATCCATGCATTCATCAACAATCGTCATCAGGCAAACACGAAACCACCTTCAAATCGTCCAAGAAACTTCCAGGATCTCCATCGCTTCCCAGATTTCTTCATGGTTTCAACGATCTTTCTTCTCCATGGAGATCTTCAAGATCCCAACACAAAATCTCACGAGCTTCAACCATCTCCGTCTTCATCAATCTTCAACCAACCTTCGATCTGTAAATCTCTAATCAATCTTCAAGGAACTCCAGATTCACCGCTCAACCATCGACATCCATGAACAAGCAACAACGTCAATGCCTCGCAAGCTCCAAATCCTCCGTCGGCTTCAACAGGACGCATTGGAAAGTTCAATTTGGAGTTTCAATTGAATTTGGTTTAATTGATTTTTACTGTTCTTTTTCTTCGTTTGGACAGAAGAAGAAGGAAAGCAAGGAACGGTGGCGTATGGAGTGAGAGACGGTTGCGGTGAGGGATAGGTCTCGGGTGTCAGCGGCGGTGAACAGAGGTTGAGAGAGGGAGAGCTAGGGTTTCAGGAGAGAGTGAATGGAAGAGGAAAAGGGCTTCATGGGCTCTCTCTTTGGGCCTATTTGCGTTTTCCAGTTCATACACCCCAGAGTCCCATAGCGCACCCTCCATTCCTGCTGTTTCGTTTTGGGCCCAGCAAGCCAATAAGCCCACTTGTGTTTTCTGAACGGTGCCCTCCAGTTTCCCAATACACCCCCAGTTTTTTTTATTTTGTTTTCTTATTGTATTGTGGGCTGCGCCCGGTTCTGTTTTTACTGCTTTACACCCAATTTTCAGGTTGTACCCCTCCCCTTTAGACTTTTAATTTCTTTTGTATTAGAGGTGTGATTGTAATAGTATTAGTTTTATTTTTTTCTATTTTCTTTTAGGGATTATAGTTTATAGTTTAGAATATTATTACATTTTTAATATAGATTTTTTATATTTTTTTAGAATTTATATTCTAGTTTTCTTATAGAATAGTATAGGATTTTATATAGAATTTCCATTTTATTTTCTTATACGCTTTTTCTTTGTATTTCTTTAGAATATTTTCTAGTAGAAATTAATTGCCGTAATTTAGGAGTAGGATATTATTTTCATTTGTGATTGGATTTCTCTCCTATTTTCTTTTCTTATCCGATTTTATCTTCGATTTTATTTTTGGCTGGCCGTGTGACACGATTCAATTGGAGAATAATTTTCGATATCACTTCTCTATCTTGTCTTTGACACGGATATCAATATGCTACCTCTTAGAGTTCGATTTCTCGTATAAGTCGAACCATGATGGTCTAAGCGTTACATTGGTCCTGATTCGAGCGTCATCATCAAGGATCCAGAGAGGAGAAGATTGGAATGGAGCTTGCGCGCATGTCAGAAGCCAACGGAGCCGCTTCGTTCAAACATCGTCTTTCTTATTCAAGTATTCGTGCAACCGTCGAGTGTTGTGAGCTGTAGCGTTAGATACGTAGGAAATGACAGTTGAGGGGTTTCTTCTCAATTGTCTAGGGTGTTTAGTACGGTACCCTTTGGGTGACATACAACGCATTCGCTCCTACGCCTTAGGTTCTTGCATGTGTGTCCCGAGTTCCTTCCCGTTTAGGCGTAAGCCTGTTTCCTCTTTGTTCTCGCCCCCGTGAGATCGAAACCCTTTTCTCTCGCGTTCAGGCGATTGAGACCCCTTCTCTTGCCCCTGTGCAATCGAGACATGTTTTCCCGTGCGCCGAACTACGTTTGCTCTGATATCTCGTACCAGACGAGAGTACGTAGGCATAGGATGCGATATCCTAGCGAGCTCCCTTTTTCCCTTTTCCTGTTTGCTGTAGTTGGCTGAACTACAACTGCTCTAATTTCTCGTGCCAGACGAGAATATGTAGGCATAGGATGCGATATCCTAGCGAGCACACTAACAACTAATTTCTCTGTTCTCTCACTGCCGTGCGATCGAGACTTTCCCGCTGACGACTAATCTTCCCTTTCTTTTGCCCTAGCGCAATTGAGACCAGACCGTAGTTCTAGAACCCGTAGGTTCCCATACCTTTAAAACCCGACATACTACGTCCGTTCTACCGCAAACAGGTAACGCCTAAGTCTCCGTCGAGCGAGCAACATACACCTAACTTCTAGAATGCGTACGCTAGTATCGTCAATCCTTTCTCTCACCCCTGTGTGATCGAGAACACCTTGTCTAGTCGTAGTTAGCCCGAACTACGTTTGCTCTGATATTTCACGCCGTGTGAAAGTACGTAGGCACGAGATGCGATATCTCGGCGAGCAAATTCCCCCGTAGTTTCCCAAACTACGTTGACTCTGACTTTCCCATTGCACGAGGGAATACGTAGGCATAGAGCGCGATGCTCTATCGAGTCAATTTCTTTCCGTTTAGCTTTAACAGCCGTAGATAGATTGTTTTTCACCCGTAGATAAACCAGCAAGCATGGATCCCATCGAGTACGATGGACGTGAGGGGTGCTAATACCTTCCCCTTGCGTAACCGACTCCCGAACCCAGACAATGGTTGCGATGACCTTGTCTTATACCTTTTCGTCAGGTTTTTTCCTATCGTTTCCTTTCCCGTTCTGAGGGATAAATAACGAAAGGTGGAGACTCTTCTGTTTTGCCGGCCTCGTTTTTCGCGGTAGCGACACTAACCAAAAGTTAGGATTGCCGGAACCGCTGAATGGAAATGAACTGACTGCACCAACGATTACCAACAAAAAGTTGGAATAGTCAACTTTACTGAGAAAAACAAGGATTACCAGCCAAAAGTTGGAATATCATCCCAAACGCCAATAGGTCACTAACTAAAAGTTGGAATAAAACAACAATACCAACCAAAAGTTGGAATGAACCTTGCCGGGAAACCAGGGATTACCAACCAAAAGTTGGGATAAACGAAACCGAAATAGACTACGCTGGGAATTATCAACCAAAAGTTGACATAACATATCCAACATATGCAAGCGACAGAATCAACCGACTCACGACTTGCGGGAAAAGCTCCGATAGGAAAAGAGAGGTTTAAACAAACGACTCTGCCGAGGAGAAACCAACAACACGAAGACCCCAAAGATCCGCCTAACGGGGGATAATACAAAAGATCTCCTGAATTCAAAATCCTCAGCCCTCAAAGGCAAATGGCACCAAAGGTATCGAACCTGGCTTATGCTTCAGATGCATATGTTTGAAATGGCGTAATGCTCCATACGAATTGGAAAGGCTACGCATTTGGGTAAATGCTATGCACGCATGCAGATGCAACGGAACTGAATCAGCAAAATAAATGCTAGCGATACAGAAACCACCATGTTGGGGGAACAACCTACTCGTGCCAATAACAATTGGACTTATGCAGAGAAACGGACCCATGCTGGCCTCCTGCAAAGAAAATGTCAAGGTAACAACATTCCTCCATCCTCCTGGGGAAAAGAGAACAAATCTGCTGGGGAAACCACCCTCTTCCCACTTGCTGGGGATTGCTCCGCTGGGGGACGAACCCACCCAGGCTGTAGATTACACAGTGGGAAGAAAATCCAATCACAACTCACTGGGGAGTATGAACACGCACTTCGTGGGGATTAAATGTGCACCAACTGCCGAGGGAAAGCGCACACGCTACCCGCATACAAACTGTATACAAACTCCATTGGGGATAGAAATGTAAATTCCGCTTGCTGGGAAAATAGACTCCACCTGGGGATAAGACGAACTTCATTCACACCTCTTTGCCCCAAGGGTAACGACCCTGCAAAACTGAACAAACAGACAAGATACACTATGCAAACGAAACTATCTCAGTCATCATTCGTGACGTTGTTCAATTAATTCAAAGTTTTAATAATTATTGGCCAAGGCCTGCAAGTTTATGTATGTGCAAGTTTATCAAAACATTGGGCATTTTTCACAAACCAAATAGTAAAAGTTAAAACAAAACAAACGAAATATTGAATAGTATATGTTTATTGATAGATGGCCTATAAATAAGCAAAGTTTTACAACAGATCCAACCCCTGAAAAGAGGAAGCTGCGCAAAAACAAACACAGATATGCACAGAGATATACAAAAGTGTACAGAAATGTCGGCAACGTGGCACAGACAAACACCATGAGCTGATCCCTCTATGACTCGCCTGACCTTGATGCTTTCCCAACGCTTCGTCTTCATAAGAGATTGATTCTGATAGACGACCCTCAGGTCCTCCCAATCCACTAAGCAATGAGGTTCCAACACATACCGCAGTCATTTGCTTTTCAATCCCTAACTTTTGCTTGAACCTCCCTTTCGGGTTTTCGATTCACCGGGATACCCATTTTTGCCAAAGTCGCCTTTTCAGGTTTTCGACTTTGCGGGTTTACATATTTTCACTTTTATCCCTAATTTTTGCCCGAACCCATTCTCTTTTTTTATGGTTCGCCGAGATGCCCCGTTTTTTCCTAGATATTCTTTTTTCTTTCCAGCAGTTCTCTTTTAAGCAAAGTATTTTTTAACTGCATCTGTGTTCACAGGGGATGTAAAATCCTCACCATCCATGGTGGATAACAACAAGGCTCCTCCAGAGAAGACCTTTCGAACGACATATGGACCTCTGTAGTTGGGAGTCCATTTGCCCCTGTGATCTGATTGTGGTGGGAGAATCTTTTTCAGCACAAGATCGCCCGTCTGAAAGCTTTAAGGGTGCACCTTCTTGTCGAAAGCTTTCTTCATCCGCCTCTGATACAACAGACCGTATGCGATAGACTCTAGCCTCTTCTCATCCATCAGGCTAAGCTAATTCAATCTGTTCTTTATTCATTCTGCCTCATTGAGCTTGACGTCGACCAGAACTCTTAAAGAAGGAATCTCGATCTCCAATGGTAGGACAACTTCCATACCATATACCAACGAGAGAGGAGTTTCCCCGATTGATGTGCGTACCGTAGTACGATAACCGCGAAGAGCAAAGGGCAACATCTCATGCCAATCCTTGTAAGTGACAACCATCTTTTGCACTATCTTCTTAATATTCTTGTTGGCCGCTTCAACAGCGCCACTCATCTTCGGACGATAGGGAGATGAGTTGTGATGCTCGATTTTGAAATTATGGCACAATTCCTTCATCATCTTGTTGTTCAAATTCGAACCATTGTCAGTAATGATTTGCTCGGGTATTCCATATCTACAGATGATGTCCTTCTTTATGAACCGGGCTACGACTTGCTTTGTAACATTGGCGTACGAGGCTGCTTCAACCCATTTGGTGAAGTAATCAATGGAAACCAATATGAAATGATGACCATTGGATGCGGTTGGCTCAATCTTGCCAATCATGTCAATGCCCCACATGGAGAAAGGCCACAGGGACGCCATAACATTCAATGGGCATGATGGTACATGAATTTTGTCTGCATAAATCTGGCATTTATTCGCAAATTTGAAACAATCTGACTCCATGGTTAGCCAATAATACCCTGCTCGTAATAGCTTCCGAGATATGGCATCCCCACTGGCATGTGTACCGAAAGTACCCTCGTGGACCTCTTCCATAAGTAACGTTGCTTCCTTTTCATCCACACATCTCAATAACACCAAATCATGGTTCCTCCTGTAAAGTACACCATCCGGGTTTAGATAAAAGTTACCAGACAACCTCCTCAGCGTCTTCTTATCCTGGTCCGAAGCCCCTGGCGGAAACTCCTGCTTCTTGAGGAAGTTTTGTACGTCGTAAAACCATGGTTTTCCATCAGCAGCCTCCTCAATGGCGAATACGAAAGCGAGACTATCAAGGCGAGAGATGACTATTCTTGGAGCATCATTCCAAAAATTCACTTTATACATCAAAGAAAGCGTTGCCAAAGCATCTTCCATCTGATTCTCTGCTCGCGGCACATGGTGAAACTCTACCCTGTCAAAAAAGGGTAACAACCTCCTTGCATAATCTTTGTAAGGGATTAGATTTCGCTGACGAGTTTCCCACTCTCCCATGATCTGATTAACCACTAGCACTGAATCGCCATATACATCCAAATTCTTGATTCTCAAATCAATAGCCTCTTCCAGACCCATGATGCACGCTTCGTACTCGGCTTCATTATTAGTGCAAGGGAACGTCAACCTGGCAGTGAACGAGATATGAGTACCATGAGGAGTTGTAATAATTGCCCTGATCCCACTACCATAGGAGTTGACAGCGCCGTCGAATATCATCTGCCATTGAGAACCTTTCTCTGGACCTTCGTCAGGCAATGACTCTTCACAGTATTTCGCTTTGAGGAACATGATATCCTCGTCAGGAAATTCAAACTTCATTGGTTGATAGTCTTCAATTGGCTGTTCAGCAAGGTATTCTGACAGAACACTTCCCTTGATGGCTTTCTGGGAAACATATTGTATATCGTACTCTGTCAATACCATCTGCCACCTGGCAATTCTTCCTGAGAGTGCTTGCTTCTTGAAGACATACTTGATCGGATCCATCTTCGAAATCAGCATGGTTGTATGATTAAGCATATATTGTCTCAAACGTTTGGCAGCCCAAGCGAGTGCGCAACACGTTTTCTCGAGCATTGAGTAACGAGATTCACAGTCTGTGAACTTTTTACTCAGATAATAGATCGTATGCTCTTTTCTTCCAGTCTCGTCGTGTTGTCCGAGAACACAACTCATACTGTTCTCAAGAACCGTTAAGTACATGATTAAAGGCCTTCCAGCTACTGGGGGTATCAATATCGGAGGCTCCTACAAGTATTCTTTTATCTTATCAAATGCTTTTTGACAATTTTCATTCCATACGACCGCCTAATCTTTCTTTAGCAATTTAAACATTGGTTCACATGTGGCCGTGAGATGAGATATGAACCGAGCAATTTAGTTCAATCTCCCCAAGAAACCATGGACCTCCTTTCTGTTTTCGGTGCTGGCATATCTTGTATAGCTTTTATCTTTGCAGGATCGACCTCGATTCCTTTTTCATTGACAATGAACCCCAATAACTTTCCGAACCGAACTCCAAAAAGTGCACTTATTTGGATTCAACCTCAATCTGAATTTCCTGAGCCTCTCAAACAACTTCAACAAGTTGACCAAATGATCTTCCTCCATTTGTGACTTTGCTATCATGTCATCAACATAGACCTCAATCTCATGATGAATCATATCATGAAACAAAGTGACCATAAGCCGCTCGTAAGTTGCACCTGTGTTTTTCAACCCAAAAGGCATTACCCTGTAGCAAAACGTCCCCCACAGCATAATGAACGTCGTTTTCTCCATATCTTCTGGTGCCATCTTTATCTGATTATAACCGGAAAACCCATCCATGAAGGAAAATACGGAGTATTGAGCAGTATTGTCAACCAATACGTCAATGTGAGGGAGCGGGAAGTCATCCTTTGGGCTCGCCTTATTCAAATCCCTGTAATCTACACACATCCGTACCTTCCCATCCTTCTTAGGTACAGGCACGATGTTGGCGACCCACAGAGGGTAAGTTGTTACGGCTTAAAATCCAGTGTCCAACTGCTTCTGGACTTCTTCTTTGATTTTTACAGCCATATCTGGTCTTGTCCTTCTAAGCTTCTGCTTAACCAGCGGATATTCTTTGCGCAACAGCAAGCGATGAACCACTATATCAGTGTCAAGCCCGGGCATATCTTTGTACGACCAAGCAAAGATGTCACTATACTCTCGAAGCATCTCGATTAGTCTTTACTTTATGTCACTCTGCAACGCAGCCCCTATCCGAACATTTCTGACAACTTCTTCAGAACCCAGATTAATAACCTCGATTTCCTCCTGATGAGGCAGAATAATTTTCTCTTCTTGTTTCAAGAGTCTAGCTAGCTTTTCAGGCAAGTCTTCATCTTCATCAATCTCTTCTTCAGCTTGATATATCGGTTAATCAAAGTCAAAGCGAGTCATAGGAGGTTCTGAATCGGTGTCATCTGCAATAGGAATCCTACAATAAAAATGGTTAAATGTTTCAAATGATATGCAAACGAGTACAAACCACATTGCCATTTCATTGTGAAGAATAAAAATAAGAAAGACAAAGATCACAACATTTGAATGAGAAAACACCCTTTGATTAATTGATAAAGCAATGTTCAAACATAAACAATAAGGCCCAGAAACAAAATACCGCTATGCTCCAGGTAGAACATAGTGTAGTACAATAATCGGAAAAAACAAAGCATTAATGTTCTGTTGTCACTTGAACGAGTTCTTCAATAGACCAGCTGTGCAGGCTCTTTCCTGGAGTGCAAGGCTTGATCCAAGCATCCATATCACAATCATTATCTCCCTCTTCGTCTGACACCACATTGATCCTTTCAAAGATAACTCCTCCTTTAGTGAATTGCACAGGTCCTTTATAGCGTGGCTCACTCTGCGAGGATGAAGAAAATGATGGGCGGTACCCTAAACCAAACTTGTCTTGCTTGTGGGGAATCTCCAGTACCTGGCCCCAACCTTACACTGCCCTAGTCTATACTATTGCTTGGTCCTCTTTAAAAGAAGACATGGCCACTTCCGTCGCTTTGCTCACAACAAGAGATTTATCTTTAATCTTGGTTGTTTCAAAAGCCTGACAAAGGGTTTCATGTATCTCTCTGTCCACCTCGACATACTTGAAGGATGATAAGTGACTGACCATTATATCCTCTTCTTCGCACACTGTAACAACACTACCGCCAACCATATACTTTAGCTTTTGATGCAGCGTGGAGGTCACAGCTCCTGCTGAATGAATCCATTGACGGCCTAATAAACAACTGTAAGCAGGCTAGATGTCCATAATATAAAACATTGCATCAAACACTTCCGGTCCCATTTGAATGGGCAATGTCACTTCTCCGAACACAGACCTTCGGGTATCATCAAAAGGGTGCACCACCAAATCACTTGGTGTGCAAATCAATCCCTTCATGTCCAACTTCATCAGGGCTTTCTTCGGAAGTACGTTCAAGGATGATCCCGTATCCACAAGTACATAAGACATAACAGCCCCTCGGTATTCTAATGATATGTGCAACGCACAGTTATGGTTTCGGCCTCTTGGCATCAAATCCAAGTCTGTAAACCCCAAGCCGTTCCATGCATTTACGTGTGCAACAACCCCTTCGAGTTGATTAAATGAAATTTCTTGTGGCACATAAGCAGTATTCAGTATTCTCAACAGTGCATTCCTATGTGCTTCAGAACATAGTAACAAAGATAGGATAGATATCTTAGAAGGAGTTTGTTGCAAATGATCGACTATCTTATAGTCACTTTTCCGTATCAGCCTCATAAACTCTTCTGCGTCCTTTAACAAAGATTCCTTCTCCCTAGACTGAGAAGTTTCCTCTACCACTGGTCTCTTCCCCTTGTCAACCTTGTCAATAACCACTTCAGGTGACGAAAAAACCCGACCACTACGGGTAACGCCTCCTGCTCCCACAAGATTATCTATTGAATCCGCAGGGGGACCATTCAAATCTAGTTTTTGTCCGTTGCAATACACTTCATCTCCGTAATTCCATGGAATAGCCTTGGTGCTTTCAAACGGTACGGGGCCTACTTTAGTTATGGTTATTGTTGGTGGTTTTGGCGCGTAAATGGTAACAGTCTTGTACGGAATGGAAATTGTTGCAATCTCATCCCTTTCCTCGACCACCGACTCTTCAGACTTTCTTTCAACAGACCGGTCAAACTGCAAGACTCCACTATCCATCATCTCTTGAATATGTCCTTTCAACTGCCCACATCCCTCAAGATTAACCAGACACTCAACATAGTCTTCAGTACAACCTGGGAAAACACCCCCTTCAGCAATCTAGCTTTCACAAAGCTCAAAGGTGTCTTCAACTCATTAATATCTGTTATCAAATCCAAAACATCCTCCTCAATAATTGCATTAACCCCAGCTTGCCCATGATTCGGCATGGGATTTTGTACGACATTAGAAACATCATTGGAGAAGTTTATTTCTTTACTGTCAATCATGTCCTGCACCTTATGCTTAAAGGCTTTACAATTATCGATGTTATTCCCCGGGGCACCTGAATGAAACTCACAGCGAGCATTTGCGTCATACCCGGGTGGAGGCGTACCTGTCAATGGAGCTAAGGTCCTTTTTTGGATAAGCTGTAATTGCAACAAAGCTTGCAATAATTGGGAATATGACATCGGCAGTGTATCGAATCATTTATTTGGCGCCTGAGCCCGATCCAGATATCTTATGTAGCCTTGTTGATTCTGCTGACGTTGTTATTGTTGAGGTTGCTGTTGAACTGCAGGAATTGTAATACTGGCAATCTGTTGTTGCTGACGATTCTGACCTCTACCTCTCGCGCGAGAACTGGACACTGAGTTGGTATCTCCTTCTCGTTTCTTGTTACCGAACACCTTCTTACCTCCTCCAGCTGAGGGTATTTCACCAGCACTTATCTTTCCTAACTTGATACCATTTTCCACCCTCTCTCCGGTGATGATTAAGTCAGAGAAATTACCCGACATGCTGCTAATGAGCTTCACATAATAAACGCCAGGCAAAGTGGCAACAAACATATCAACGAGCTCACACTCCACCATAGGTGGCTGCACCTTGGCTGCTAACTCCCGTCATCTTTGAGCATATTCTTTAAAACATTCATTGTTCTTTTTTGAAAGATTCAAAAGCTAGACCCTGTTAGGAGCAAGGTCGTTGTTGTATTGATAATGTTTCACAAAGGCCTCGGCCAAATCCCTCCAACTGCGGACATTCACGGGTTCTAGACTCATGTACCATTCTAATGAAGGACCAGACAGACTGTCCTGGAAGAAATGCATGAGCAATTTCTCATTGTCTGAGTAGGCAAACATCTTACGATAGTATGATCTCAGATGAACTCTCGGGAAGGTGGTACCCTTGTGTTTATCAAAGTCTGGGACTTTGAACTTCGGCGGCACTCTCAGGTCTGGGATCAGTCCTAGGTTAGCCATATCCATGCCCATAGAGTTTTGACTTTCAAGGGACTTCATTTTTTCTTCAATCATCTTAATCCTCCTATCAGCTTCGTAGGGTAACTCAGCAGCCACGACCCTCGGCGAGAACACGTCCTCTTGCTTGTCTTCATTCCAGAGGTGATCCATATTACCATGTATAACACAAGTGGTGTCAGGACCATAACCGTTCCCATTACCATTACCAAAACCAGTGTTGTTGAAACCTGCAGCATTACCGCTCCCTTCAGTAGTAGGGATAACTAAGGTAGGCATGGATTTATCAGCTCTAGGAGTCTCAACATGTGGAGGGTTAACAACGTTCCCACCATGCAACACACCATTGCCATCAACACGTGAAATAAAGGGTTGCACAAGTGTTCGGAGTTGCTCTTGTCCATTAGCCACTCCCTGCATTACTTCCATGAACTGGGCTATCCGGTCCCTCGTTTCCTGCATCTCTGCTTGCATCTGCTCCATTATTCTCTTCTGATTCCCCCTAGTTGCGTACCGGTGAGTCGTTAGATCGGAAATCCTGAAACACTAGTGAACCACAGGAAAATAAGATTAACAGTTCCGATGCACCTGCAATGCGAAAAACGCAAAAATGCAGACATGTATGTATAAAACAAGGAAATTTCCCCCTCGATTCTAGTTTCTGGGAGAAACACAACAATGAAGAACCCTACAGACAAGCATATAACAGAAACTCCTCGTATATAATCATAGGCCAACAGGCAATGTACAAGCTATAACTGAGTACAATAAGGAAAAACCTCAACCAACAAGCCTGGTGATGGTCAGTACATCAAGCAATAAGCATCAAACTACAACAGAGATAAACAAGATAGTCAAGCAGGATGACGTGACCGGAAGTCCTTTAGCAACTCCAGCGTCTCAGGATGATCTGGCCTAGCAAGCAGTCCCTGAATAAGTAGCTTCTGCCGGCTAACAATATGTTGTAGACTCTGAACATGGTCTTCCCAAGCTCCTTCCCCGAAACACGCCTCGAGCTTGCATCTCTTGGAATCAACTCTCAACCTGAAATCCTTCAAGTTCGCAATCGCTTCATTCATCCTGTACTCACTATCCCGTCTATGTGATGCCTCTGCTGCAATCTTCTCGTCTTTGGCATTGAGCTGCGTCTTCAACTTGCTGATATGTAGCTTTAACCTGTCTTCGCTCTTTTTATTATTGGTGAGCGTAGCATTCCATTGGTTCTCGAACTTAGAAATCATTAAGTAAGCTCTATCCAAATCTTCCTTCTTAGTAGCAAGAACACTATTGACAGCCTTGAAATCCAAACCCAAACGCTCCCGAGAATTGGTTTCCTTGGTCAGATCCGTACCCAATTTGTTTACAAGCTCAGTTTGTTTCTTGAAGGAATGAACATCATCAATCTTCCCACTTCGAAGCTGAATGATTTCTTTCTCCAATTCCTCATTGGCTTTTCTCAACTCTTCCTTCTCAAACAATAACTGATTGTATTTCTGAATGTCTACTATAGTGGGTTCCTCAATCATGAGAGGATACAGAGGTGCAACTTCAGGAAACGGCATTAGAAACTTCACAACTCTATCATGAATCCAAGTCAGGTAAGGGTCATATGCTCGACTGTTACTGTTCCCCAATAAGGCTTTCGCCTTCCTGTGAATGTTGTTCCAAGCATGCTCAAGTCTTCCTAAAGTCTCACCGTCCAATAAACCGGTGAGATACAGAGATTCCTGTATCTCCTCTTCTCTAGGAGGATCCCTCAGCGCGTACCCAAACTGTCTGACCAACATAGTCGGGATATAGTTGATACATCATTTCCTTCCGACCAAAGGGACGTTAGGAAATCCACTACAACTATAAATAACCTTTGTACCAAGTAGATCTCAGTCAAACCAAGTAATGTTCTCTGCAGATAAACCCATCAACCTCTCCGACCACTCTGAAGTACCAGCGGTAGCAACAAACGGACCTGCCTTGGGCATATGGCTAGCAAACCATCTGTACAACAAAGGAACACAACAAGCTACATTCTTTCCCCTTCGTTTCTCATTCTTGTAGTGAATAGAATGATAAACATCTCCAAGAAGAGTAGGCACTAGGTTTCCTGAAGCTAGAATATGGAATGCATCTAAATCCACAAAATCGGGAAGATTAGGAAACAATATAATGTCGTAGCGAACTGCCGAGCCTTATCAACCAAGAAAGCCAAAGGAAAGCCAGACACTCCATTCCACTTAGTCAAATTCCCCTATAGCTCTGAAGCATCCAAGTGTAATACAGCAGCTAGCTTAGCCAGATCATGCTTAGCATCAATATGAACAAATGGCATCTGATCAAGAATGGGCAAGCCTAACAACATAGAATACAACTCCAAGGTAGGTGCCAGAATGTAGTCAGGGAAAACAAAACACATCAGTTGCGGATCGTAGAGCTGCAGAAGAGCATAAAGACCATCCATCTCATACACCAAAGGCTTGTAGACACATCTCAATAACCTCCCATAGGACTGTCTGAAGTCTTTCATAACCTTCCCATCAGCCATAGAAATCAAACTCGGCAAAGAACTAACATCAGGAGCCGCAAGCTTGTAAGCCACTTTTCTCTTCAAGGGCTCCATATAAGCAATAAGGGAACAAGATCACTAGAATCGGAGAGGAAATATGCTCCTGCCACATAAATACATGTTAATGAAATGCAGATGAAAATGCAAATGCAAATGCAAACAAGGGATCAAGACTGATGTGCTGTTGGTGAAGAATAACCAGTGCTCCGCTTTAGCAAGAACAAAGTACCGACAATAGGACCCACTGATATCAGGAACACAGATTCACACTGTAACAAACCGGGTAGTCTGAAAGCCAAGGTTTCCTGCACAACCTAATCCCTCTCACAAGTATGGACCTATCTACTGATAAGGTTCGGCATCCTATGCGTTTGTCAACGTCACAGACTTTCAAGAAATGATGATACGTTCACTATTTCTGGTTTAGCATCATAATCTCTTGAAGAGGCCTCACTTAGCTAACTCATAAATGATCAGTCCCCAGAGTCGACAACCCTCAGATCCAAAATTCCTTCGACCCCAAAGGGCCAGAAAGAAAATCATCAAAGAGAATCTCGTCCGAGCGCGAATTTCATGGTAAACTAGTATGAGCAAAGCAAGCACATCCACCACTACTCTCCACTACTAAATTTATGTCTATACTCAAGCCTGGGTCTGGCTTATCTCTCAATGGAACATCCCCTCCCCATAGCACAACAATAATGATATATGATGCTAAAAATAAATGCGGGAAAATAAATAAAGCACATATATACAACACCCAAAGGTAAACAAACAAGCGCTAGGATTGACTCGCATAGGTAACTAGAGTCCCCAGCAGAGTCGCCAGCTGTCGCAACTGCGAAAAACACCCAACGGAAAACAGAAGAGTCGCCATCTTTCGTTATTTATCCCAAAGAGAGGGAAAGGAAACGATTGGAAAAACCTGACGAAAAGGGAAAAGACGAAGTCATCGCAACCAAGTCCTGGATTCGGGAGTCGGTTACGCAAGGGGAAGGTATGAGCACCCCTCACATCCATCGTACTCGACGGGATCCATGCTTATGTTGTCTATCTAAAAGGGTGATCATCTATCTAGCTAAAGGTTAAGGGACAAAAAGAAAAAGAAAAGAGACTCGGCAGAGCATCGCCGCTCTGTGCCTACATATTCCCTCGTGCAATGGGAAAGTCAGAGTCAACGTAGTTCGGCTAACTACGGGTGAAAGGGGGGAAGGTTGCTCGCCAAGACATCGTGTCTTGTGCCTACGTACTTTCATCTGGTATGAAAGATCAGAGCAAACGTAGTTCAGGCTGACAAGACCATAGGCTGGTTCAAAAGCTTTTAGGCCCGAGTAGGGTTAACAAGTAGTTCTAGCAGTTGGTGTATGCAGCCCGACCATTGCAGACTTAGGCGTTACCGTTTGCGGTAGAACTATAAGTTAACAACACTCTTTTATCTGAAAATATTTTCCTTGATTAAGATACCGAAGGATGAAAAAGGTTCGAAGTGTTTTGTGTTATTTAGAGAAGAAGTGTTATGAGTTTGATTTGTAACTCATGTCGCACTAGAGACTATGACCTAAGAGCGAATGCGTCGCATATCACTCAAAGGGTGTACACTAAACACTCTAGGTCATTTAGAGGAAACCCTCCAATCACCATTTATCAAGTAACTTAAGGCTCTTAGCGTACAACACTTGTCATTCTTTGTTAGGTGTTTTATGAATGTTTGAAGATGAGAAGAGAAGAAAGGACCACTAATGGGAGACTAATTCAATCCTAAAAGTTGTCATGCAAAGTGGACTTAGAGTTGGGATACAAAAGGGGACTACCTAATATTATCATGCATGGTTTGATCCTAATGTCTATCATAACCTCTCTTGAAGAAGAGAGATTAGAGATCCTAAGGGAAAGAAGGACAAAAGAAGAAGAAGAAGAAGGAAGAACATAAAAATGCAAGAATGCAAACATAGAATGCACAAGTAAGATGAAAGTGAGGGAGGAAATATGTGTGGGGCAGTAGCCTCCACAAGCTCATCTCAACCTCAAGCATGCATATAAGAATGCAAAAGAATAAGAGAGAAAGAAATGCACAAGATGAGATCAAACAACAAGAAGAAACCATACAAAAATGCACAAAAAATGGGATGAAATGACCTAAGTCAAACAACATCAACCATAAGTGCCAAAAGCCAAATAAAATGAAAGGAAAGGAAGCTTAAAACAAAATTAAGGATGGGAGACTATATGAGGACAACAAGGAACTCATAATATGAACTCAACCGTAAGCATCATAAACAAAGTGCAATAGAAAGCACAAAGGAGCCCTCATGGATTCATCATTTTGGTATGCTTCAAATACCTCCAAAGGAGGGACCAAACCACCTTAAATAATACTTCAAGGTCATGGGACAAAATATGAGAGGAGAGAAGAGAGCTCAAAAGCAAAAGCAATCACATCATAAGAGAAAACAAGCTTATGCACAAGAGAAAGCAAGCATGTCTCAAATGGAAACCCTAAATGGATGCACAAAAAGAAACACAAGTTTGAACTAGCAAAACACAATATCATGACCTAAAATTGAGCAACCAACAACCTTAAAATGTTAGCAACATTAATCAAAGGGAATCAAAGGCTAAAAGGATCCATCAAAGTCATATCCAAGGCAAACTAGGTCAATGTGTATGTATGAACCTCCCTTTGGGGTAACTTGACTTGCAAGTTACCTCAAAATTAGGAAAATGATTCAAAAATGACCAAATAAAATGCACAAAGCTCATAAACATGTTGGAAAACAGAGGCCAAGAAATCACAATCAAAATCAATTCACAACACCACCAAAGAAATTGATTCACACGGGTGTCCCATTGTGAATGAGGATTGTCGAGGGTCAAATGAAATGCAATCAAAGTCAACCAAACAGGGGCAAAATGGTCCTAAAAAATTCATCAACTCATCATGGATATGAGGGTTAATTTTCAGTCATTGGATCAAAAGGAAAAGAGGGAAACAAATCAAAAACCAAACAATGTAAAAAATTAACTCCAACAATATCCCTCCAATTAATTATTCCTTTTTTAAATGAAAAATAATCCAAAAAAATAAAATAAAAATTCTAAAAAATAAAAGACATTCCAAATTGTCCAGAAAGTATTTTTGATGAATTTTATTAATTGGAGAAGTATTTTATATTGAATTAATTCCAAACAGATTCAAAAAGAAAAAGAAAAGAAAAGAAAATAAAGAAGTGGTGTGAATAGCAACAAAACAATGTGTAAAACCAATGGGCCTGTGCGCAGGGGGTGTAAAAAGCAAGTGAGCCCAAACTGATTCACAACTCAGTCCACCAGCGAGAGTCAATCCTAGACACTCAAATAAAATACCAGTCAACCAATCCAAGAGTCTAAGGCATGACACGTGTGCTATCAAAATTAAAAACAAAAACTAAATGAATCACAACCCCGCAAACAACTCTAGGTCAAACAATCAAACGGTGGAGGTTCAAACCAGTGAAACGCACCGTTTCACTTAAAGGGAAGTCAATCCCTGAAACCAAATCAAAGCCATCAGATGAAACCTAAGTCAAGCAATCCAAAGGCCATCAGGCTGCCACGCAATCAATAATTCCCAGCACAAAATGAAAATGAATCATGACCATCAGATCTGGTCTCCAGCAATGAATCAAACACGGATCTAACACATACCAACAAGCCACGTATCATCTTCTTCATTTAAACATGGAAAATAAGAGGGAAAACTAGACGGTGGCCGGATTCCCTCCGGTCATCTTCTCTGGGCACGATGAATAGTGGCAACTAAAAAAAGTTCATGAAACACAAAATTCCTTACACCAATCGATTCCTCATGCTTCATACAACTCAAATCCAAGGTTCATTCTAATTTTCAGTCCATGAATAGAGCAAATCGAAGATAAACAATTTGGAGCTCAAATCACAAATCATCACCAATGCCTGTCAATTTTAGTTAGAATTAATCTACACAGTTCCTAGGTCATTATCATGCAAAAATGGCATTCAATTGGATCACAAACAGAAAGAAAAGTTGAATTGAAGGTTACCTAGTGGAGAGCTTCCACTGAGCCTTCAAACCTTGATAAAACTTGCTGGAAATAAACCAGAATCACTCCATAATCCTCCCTGAAGCTTTAGATGTGCTTGAATTGCCTTGAATCTTGATGAATCTCCAAATTCAAATTTCACTTTTCCCTCACTTTCTCCAACTGTTTTCTCTCTCAATTTTCATCCAAAATTCGTTTTGATGATTTGTTCATGATCCTGAAGTTATATATGATGGATATGGGAGGAAATGAGGCACAATTACAATTTGCTTCAGTCCAATTGAATTTCAATTTTCCTTATGTTTTAAGCTTCATTTTCACGAGCCAAACTGCTGCAAAATGCCTTGGTTTTCATTCAAAATCATTGCTGGGAACTTAATTTGATCATGTGGATGAGATTCAGCCCTTGGTTTGATCACATGGTTGAAATTGGTCATGTAACTTAAGCTTGAAGTAACATGTGGAATGTCATGATTTTGTACCTAAACTTGCAATTCTGAAAATGCCATTGTGTTTAGAATGTGATTTGCACTCAAAATATGCACAAACTTGCACAAAATTGGTCCAATATGATTTAATTTGATTTTTGGGTTTTAATGACTTTTTCATGGAAATTCCTTCATCCAATCTTCCATCTAAGCCAAATAAATGGTTCCTTGATGTTTGGTTGAGCAAATAATCCCATTTGGAGAAAGTTTCATGTTGAGAAATGTTTCATTAGAAGTGTGCAAGATAGTGAAATGGACCTATAAAGAAAATGACCTATAATCTTACTTTCCCAAAATACCCTTGTGTTGTAAGCCTCATAACTTGAGTTCTACAAATCAGATGAAGGACTTCTAGTACTCTTTGGAAAGCTAAGATCATGAGTAATAACTTTCATGTTTCGGTCAAAGTGAGGAGAAACATCCTTCTAGGTCAAAGGTGGCTTGGAAGTTGGTTGACTTTTGTTGACCAAAATCACATTCATCTGAGGACCTGTAACTTGTCAGCATCATAACTTGAGTTCTAGAAATCAGATGAAAGACTTCTAGTACTCAAAAGAAAGCTAGAAACATGCTCTACAAGTTTCATGTTGGGGTCAATATGATATGAGACTTGTATCTTGAGATATGTGGTCTTGAAGTTAGGCATTAAATAGGGGATTTTACACTGAGAACCCTAATTTAGTAACTCCTCATACCCTTGATTCTTCTTGATTTGATCTTGAGATGATATATTAGACATCTTAAAACAAAATTCCATGATTACAAAGACTTGGAATTGAGTCTTAATCTCCTTCAATTTCACAGTTGACTGAGGGTTGACCAGATGAAAACCCTAGATGCACCACTCTTGATTGTGGCCTCTTACACATGACACAACAACTTAAACAAGCTCCAACATGGCTCTCAAAGCACTCAATGAGATTTCTCAACATCCCATATCCATAATCATGAATTCACAATCCTCTGATGATCTTCAATTGGTCTCCAAGTTAGGAGTTAATCCACACACACTCATCAAGTCTTTCACAAAACATTGACCACCTCCTGATGACCTTGATGACCACTCATGCTTGAGTAAACCCCTTGCTTAGGCTCAAGACTCTTGGTGAACTTCCCTTACAATGCCCAACCTCTTAATCCCCTGCTAAATGAACCATGCTATGCAATGCAAATGCTAGAAGAAAAATGAAATGAAACATAAACCAAGTTAAGAAAAGGTTAGTCAAATTTTGGGGTGCAACAGTAGGTAGTAATTACACGCCATTCTTGCATAGTCATGATCCCCTAGCATTGTAGATGGATTCTGGTTAGGATTGATTGCTATTTGTGGTGATTCTGGGAAATTACTTGATTCTTGTTCAGCTCGTATAGCTTGATTTAGGAGGTATAAATTATGGAGAAATCTAGATTCATGATCAGTGAAGGGAGTAGATGAGTTTAGGCTAAGAGATTTTAGGAATTGATGAAGTTTAGAGACACCTGCAACTTGGGTATCATCTGGGAAGATGACCTGAGCCACCGTGCTCCGTCATCTGCATTTTCCCTCCACCGGCATGTTTAAATCCTTAATTCCACGTGTGCATGCCACGTAACCACTCGACTTGTTGACCTAGATAGATCCAACGGGCACGATTGCATCTGAGGCGTGAGTTGAATTTTGACCAGCCACACACACATCAATGTGCACCGTTTCATTAAACGGCTGGCAGTGGACCTGGGCCTTGATTGATATTTGAACTCCCTGCGCATACAAGCCCACTGATTTAACTTGTTTTTCTTGCTATTCATACCAACTCTTTTTCTTATTTTCTTTATCTTTATTTCTTTTTCCATTTTGTGATCTGTTTGATTTTAATTCCAATAAAATTCTTCCAACTGAGATAAAAATCCATAAAAATAGTTTTTACATATTTCAAGATGTTAAATAAATTTAGGAAATTTTGGTTTTATTTTCTGGACATCTTTTCAATTAATAAAGGGTTTATTTCTTTGGAAGCATTTTAATTGAATTAAATTCCTTTCTTTGTAGTTCTTGATTTCATTTGGTGATTAAATGTACATATAATTGGCTTATTTTTCTTGTGCATATACATGACATATTGATTGATTTTTGTGATATTTTACCCCCTAATTTTATCACCATTTGGTTAGGGTTTTGGTTGGGTTTTTAGGACCCCCGATTTACCCTAGTTTTTAGCGTATGCCTTAGGGTTTGCCCTATGATTGTATAGTTAGGCTTAGATTTTTTCCCCATAGTTTAGACCCCTGATTCCTAACACCATAGGGGTCCTATAGGATTTTATTTGGTATTTTTTGGATATGTGTGCTACTTTTAGTGTATTTTCCATCTTATGTCATCCTTGCATGGTTTTCACATCAATACATGAACTAGTTTGCCTTGTAAAGGTATTTTGTGCATTGTTTGAGCTATTGATTCTTATGGATTCATGTTGTGAATGTAATAAGGTGTTTGTATGTTCAATTTGAGATCCTAATTGTGTTCCTAACTTGTTTAAGTTTGGCTTTCTTTTAGGCATTTCAAGTAGGGTTTTCATGATACATGTTTTGCTTTATCTTGTACATGAACTTGCAATTTCTTTTGATAATCTTGTGATTGAGTTTGTTCACTCTTTGCTTTCATCTCTTTCTGTCCTAGGACTTTAGGCTCCTACTTGTGGAAGCTTAGTTCCTCCTTTGGAGGAACTTAAGGCATGTCATAAGTGGTTGAACCTTTGAGGACTATTTGTGTGATTTGTGTGCATATTAGATGTAGTATGTTGATTGAGTAGCCCTTATGAGTTCCCTTGGTTCTCACTTTGCCTCCCATCATTTCATTTAATCCTCTCCTTCTTTCCATGTCATGTTGTATGAATTTATGCATTAGGATATAAGTAGGCATGTGATGAACTTCTTGCTCTTTTCCTACTTGCATTAAAAGGTTGAGATGAGCTTGTGGAGGTTTTCCCCACACAATTTCCTCCCTTTGCTTGTTTGTTATTTTCTCTTTGTTCTCTTGTTTGCATTAAAGGTTTAGATGAGCTTGTGGAGGTTTTCACCCCACATTATTTCCTCCCTTTGCTTGTGTGTTGCATTGCATATGCATTCATTCATTCATTCATTCATTTCTATTTCATGTCTTATATCACATTGTTCTCTTCTTCTCTTTTCTTAGCATGCTCCCTTAGGAATTCTCACTTTCTTGATTAAGGATAGTGATGATATACACTAGGATTCAAACCATGTATGAGAACATTAAGTAGAATTTTCCTTCAACCTCAACTATAGGTTCATTTTGCATGACAACTACTAGGTTTTGAACTAGTTTCCCTTTAGTTTGTCCTCTCTCTCTTTCTCATCTCAAAACAACCTCAAAATACTTAATAAAGGCTAATGAATATTGTGCGTTACGAGCCTTAAGTACTTGGGAAATGGTTATTGAGGGGTTTCCTCTTGATGGCCTAGAGTGTTTTGTGTTCACCCTTTGGGTGATGTGCGATGCATTCGATCTCAGGTCATAGTCTCTAGTGCAATATGAATTACGAACAATTCAAAACACTTCTTCTTAAAAGACACAAAAACAAATCATCAAACTTCTTTTGTACTTTGGGACCTTTAATAATGGAAAACATTTTCATAAAAAAAGTTTCGTTAACTCTTAATTCTACCACAAACAAGTAACGCCTAAGTCTCCAAAGGTCGAGCTGCATACACCTAAATGCTAAAACTATTTGTTAACCCTACTCGGGTAAAACCTTTTGAACCAACCGGTGTTCCTATTTTCCCGAACTACGTTTGCTCTAATTTCTCGTACCGTGCGAGAATAGGTAGGCACAAGATGCGATGTCTTGGCGAGCAACCCTTCCTCACCTTTCATCCGTAGTTAGCCGAACTACGTTGACTCTGATTTCTCACACCAGGTGAGAATACGTAGGCCCAGAGCAGCGATGCTCTGCCGAGTCACTTTTTCTTTTCTTTTGTCTCAGACCTTTAGCATAGATAGATAACCACACCTTCAGATAGACAACCAAGCGTGGATCCCGTCGAGTACGACGGACGTGAGGGGTGTTAATACCTTCCCCTTGCGTAACCGACTCCCGAACCCGAGATTTGGTTGCGATGACCAATCTTATCCCGTTTCGTCAGGTTTTTCTCTGATCGTTTCCTTTCCCTCTTGTTGGGATAAATAACGAACGATGGCGACACTTATGTCATTGCCGGCACCTTTTTTCGCAGTAGCGACAGCTGGCGGCTCTCCAGGGGACGAGATAGTTGTTGGAGACTTTTCCCATCCCCTTTGCTGGGACCGTTTCCCATTCCCTATGAGAGTCAATCCTAGCGCTTGTTTGTTTAGCTTTGGGTGTTTGTACATACGTGTTGTACTTTATTTTTACTTTCCCGCATTTATCTTCAGCATTATATATCATTATTGTTGTGCTGTGGGGAGGGAGGTTCTGTTGAGTGATAAGCTAGACCCAGGCTTGAGTGAAAACCTAGCATTAGTAGTGGAGATTAGTGGGGGGCGTGCATGCAGTTCCCGATGAAATTCGCGCTCAGACGAGATTCTCTTTGATGATTTCCTTTCAAGCCCATTGGGCTTGAGGGGATTTTGGATGTGAGGACTGTCGACTCAGGGGACCGATCATTTGTGATTCAGCTAAGTGAGGCCTCTTCGGGATATGATGATGCCAAACTAGAAATGGTGAACGTATCATCATTTCTTGAAAGTCTATGACGCTGATGAACGCATAGGATGCCGAACCTTATCAGTGGATAGGTCCATACTGTTGCACCCCAAAATTTGCCCAACTTTTCTTTACCTAGCTTATGTTTCATTTCATTCACATTAGCATTATCATTTGCATTTCATTGACATGTATGCAGGAGATCAAGAGGTATGATTACCAATCAAGGGCTACTCAAGACTTTGAAGCTAGCTAAGAAGGTTGTTCATGTGTCCAAGGGTTGATATCCTTGTCAGAGAAGTTAAAAGATCCTCAGAAAGAGTGGTTGAAACCAAGAGTGTGTGCCTCCTAACTTGAGAGTTGAGGGGAGCCATCAGATGATTCTGAGATCATGAAGTTATACTTGAGGTCTTGAGAGAGCTCATGAGAAGTGTTGAAGATCACTTTGAGGCCTAGACAGGTCATTGTGCAAGTTTAAGAAGACTCAACCATGATTGGTGCAGTTAGGGTTTGACTGGGTCAACCCTAAGTCAACTGAGGATTTGGAGAAGGTTGAGACCTAATCCAAGAGCCATGTGATCATGTATTGATGCATTGATATGTTATAAGGATGATCCCAAGGTCAACTCATCATGATTGAAGAGTTTGAGAAGTTTCAAGCTAGGGTTTCTGAGGCTTGACAGTGTAAAATCCCCTAGTTTGACCCCTATCTTCAAGGCAGTTTAGCTCAAGATGTGATTGTCATCTCATCTTACCCCCAACATTAATGTTTTAGAGCATGATCTTAGCTTTAATTTGATTGCTAGAAGTCCTTGATAGGATTTGTAGAACTCAAGTTATGACTTTGACAAGTTACAGGTCATCTGAGGTATGTGAATTTGGGAGCTTGAAAGTTACCCAACTTGCATGGCATTTTTGCCCTAGAAGGATGATTCCTATGAACTTTTGGTCAACATGAATGTTGTTCCTTATCCTCTTAGCTTTATATAGAGTACTAGAAGTCCTTGATAGGATTTTTAGAACTCAAGTTATGGCTTTGACAAGTCAAGGGTATTTTGGTCATTTGGAAATTATAGGTCATTTCAACCATAAGGCCATAACTCCTATTTGCAAGCATCAAATGGGAAAATGTTCAACATCAAACTTGTTCAAAATGATGTTTTAAGGCTAGACAAGAGGTCATGAGATGTTGGATTTGCTTGTGGCTCAAAGTTGGAAAAATGACCTAAAATAAGGGCATAAGTTAAATGAACCAAAGTTGGAAATTGATACTTTTGATCTACACATCCAAACCAAGGCATGTAATAGGTCATTTTGACTCTAATAAATATTTTAAGAACATTGGTTTAGCCACATTTTTGAATTGAGGTCTAATTTGTGGACTTGCTTTGAAAAGTAGTTACTTACATCTTAAGTAACATTTGCAAAACTCAAATGCAAGGCATAATCAAGGTCCCTTGCAAGCCAAACACTTCCAAAATGTCACTAGGGGAGAAATTGGAAGGGAATGGGATTGGTTCCAAGCTGTTTGCAGAGTTGTGCACACCATGACATATAAGTGAACTTCTCATGTCATGAGAGATTGAATTTCTCCTTGGAAGGATCTAGAGCTTTCTAGATCATCCCTACACACTCTATATATGGAATAGAAGTGGTTCAGATCATTTTTTTGGGGATGATTGAAGGAGAGAGCAGAGGTTGAGATTGAGATTTCATTGCTTGCAACTGAATTCGGTTACATCATTTCACTCACTTTCCATCCATTTTCTTGATTGCAATCTCTTCCATGGATGCTAGGGAATGATTCCAGATCATAATCAAAGGGAATTCGTGGCTGATTGGTGTTCTTGAGCTCAGATTTCTCCACCTGCAACTCAGATTCGAATCCAAGAATTGAAGCCATTTCAATTCATTCTATTGCATATAGAAGCTTGGAAATGATTCACTGAAGGAGTCTGGAGCATTTGAGGGCTTGATTTGAGGTCTTGCTACTTCTGTGCACGCGAAATTTTCAGGTTGGTAACCTTTGATCTCTGGCTTGTTTTAGTTAGAATCAATAGGAATTAGGATGTTAGATGCATTGTAGAACGGTGTAGGAAGGATTTCAGATCATTAATTTGAGAATTAGTGACCAATTAAGGATGTTACCATTTTTGGTTGATAGTTGGTTCTTGCGAATCTTGAGGATTTAGGTTGAATTAATGGTATGAGTGAGTTCCTTGTGAGATTTAGGAAAAGTTTCGTGTATAAACCACTTGCAATAGAGGATCCTAGAGAGAGTTAGGTTTGGGGACGATGACCGGAGCACCACCGGCGACGGCCATGGCTGCGCGCGCGTTTCAGAAGTTCAAAATGAGGAAGATGACTTTAGAGCCATTGGATGGGGCTGAGACCTTTGACCAGATGAAGATCCAACGGCCACGTATTAATTTTAGTTTGTGAAGAGTTCTGAGAAATGAAACACAGCGTTTCATTTAAGTTGTGTTTTGGGCTTTGTGAAATAACTGATAACCACACCCCCCTGATGGCCCAATCCATGAATTGAACTGATTTCTATTTCTATCTGCACCGTGCATTTATTATTTTACTTGGATTTTCTTTAATTTCTTCATTTTATTCATGGTTCATGATTAAATCATAAAAAATGGAAAAATAACTCAATTAACCCCATTCTTTTTGCATTGAATTCATGATAGGGTCTAGTATATTTTAGATAAAAAAAATATTTTTATTTCATGCATTTTCTGATTTTAGGGGAATTTTTACATTTTAATTGATATTAAAATAGTCATGTTTGATACTTGATTTTGTGGAATTTTGTGTGATCATGTGATGATGATTTTGATCTTGATTTTTGTGAGTAGTTAGCATAGATATGCATGATCCCCATAGATTTTTCTCACATTTTTGTGATGAACATAAGTGGTAGTTTAGGTTGGAACCTTTAGAAGCTCCATTTTTAGGGTTTATGGTTGATACCTTTGGATTTAGATTTTTTTTTTAGGAATTAATAGATGTTTTAGTCCCTGGTTTTTGTATGAGGCATTCTTAATTGAATTAGGATCCCTTAGGAATTTTGGTAGAAATTTATAGTATAGTTTACTATTTTTGATTGATTTTAGTTTAGGTGCTAGTTTTAGATGATTCTAAGGCACTAACTCAACTAGATTAACATCTTTAGTTCCCTTAGATTAGGGTTTTGTTTCTCTTGTTCTTGGATGATGATGAAGGCAAGTTGAAGATGCATTGGATTGCTTGAAGAGGCTTGGATTTGAAGATCTCCCCTTCTTGTGGTGTAGTTTTGATTAGGTTAAGATTAGGGTTTGTAGGTAGAGCTTCTAGATAGTTCTCTTCCTTCATAAACATGGATGATGTTGATCACTTCCATTCTTCCCCATGATGAAAGGTCCCTTTGTAAAGGCCTCATCCCTCCTTTGGTAGGATGTGTGGCTCTTTTCAAATTGGTAGAACCTTTGAGGGTCCCTTTCCCTGATGACAGGATGCTTAGTGGTGACCTTTGGTCTTCACTCTGCTACCAGTCATCCCAACTTTGCTCTTGATAGATGAGTCTCTCTCCCTTGTTAGAGGATGGAGTCCCTTGCTTGAAGAAGATTGAAGGATGGAGTTGATGCTTCCATGTGATTGGAGATTACTCTGAGAAGCTGAAGCTTGTAGATGAAGAGGAACTAGTTGATATTGGTAAAGCAAAGAGAGCTGAAGCTTGAAGACCAAATTGATACTTGTGAAGAAGATCCAATTGAGATTGAGTGAAGAGCTGAGGCTTGAGGAATGAAGGATAAGTTGACACTTACCTTGATACATTGAGAGCCTGAAGGAATCAAGTTGATACTTGTAGTTATGAGTGAAGCCTGAAGGTGGAATTGACTGAAGAGCTGAAGCTTGAAGAAGAAAGGATAGGTGGGTACTTATGTGGAAGCTTGAAGATGATAGCCTTGAAGAGCAATTGAAGTCTGATGACTGGGCTGCTGTCAAGTTGGTTTAGTTGTAGGAGTTGTTGATCTGTTTCTTTTCTTGTCTGTTTTCTTTTCTGTATTGATGTGCCTTGTTTGACTTGCTTGATGCATTAGAATAAGTTCATATCTAGACTGACTCAAGCTAGGAGCATGATTGCACTAGAGGTTGAGTTGCTCCCTCTGCTTGTATTTTTACTGTATGGCTTTGCTTGCGGGTATTCGGTAGAGCCCAGCTCTCTTGCCTATGTGGTTTGTTATTTTGCTTGATAGCATTTTATTTCCTCTGTATGATTGCAGTTTATTCTATTTTGCTTGATAGCATGTTATTTCCTCTGTATGATTGCAGTTATTCGTATCTGGCTTGAGGTTGAGATGAGCTTGTGGAGGCTGATGCCCCACACACATTTCCTCCCTCACTTGCATTGCATGCATTTTACAGTCGTTTACTGTTTACTGTTTAAGCCGATGCTTTATCTGTTTCTGTTTATCATTGACATGATCCCCTAGGAATCTCACTTCCTTTGATAAGGAAGTGATGATAGAACTTTAGGTTGAAACCCATGCATGATAACTTCTAGGAGTTCCCTGTTTCAAACTTCAACCATAGGATGAATCTTTGGCATGACAACATTAGGACTTGATAGTCTCCCTTTAGTTGAGCCTGTTCTCTTCTCATCTCAAAACAAATCAAAAATACAGTAATAAAGGTTAACTGACGTCGTACGGTACGAGCCTTAAGCTATCTGAGAAAGGATTGTTGGGGGGTTTCTTTTCAACAATCTGGATGTTTAGTATAGTACCCTTTGGGTGACATGCGACGCATTCACTCTCAGGTCATAGTCTCTAGTGCGATACTAGTTTCAAACAACCATAAAAAACAGTTCTTCCGTAAAAGACAGAAAACAAACTTCAAACCTTTTTGCCCCGTGGGCCCGTAATCCAAAGGAAGCTTTTCTGAAGAAAAGAGTGTCGTTAAACTTCAGCGCCACCGCAAACAGGCTTTGTCCCTAACTGCTGGAACTGCTGTTTAACCCTACTCGATAAAACAGATGAATCTGAATCCCCATAAGCCGTATTATCCCGAACTACGTAAGCTCTGATCTCTCATATATGTTGAGAGTACGTAGGTACAATACTGATGTATTGGTGAGCCACCTTCCCCGTAACCCGTAGTTAGTCGAACTACGTTGACTCTGATTTCTCATTCTCTGATGAGAATACGTAGGCATAAAGCGCGATGCTTTGCCGAGTCATTGTTTTTCTCTTTTCAGACCAGCCTTGATAGGTAGATAGATAAAATCAACCCATCAGATAAACACAACAAACGTGGATCCCATCGAGTACGATGGACGTGAGGGGTGCTAATACCTTCCCCTTGCATAACCGACTCCCGAACCCAGACAATGGTTGCGATGACCTTGTCTTATACCTTTTCGTCAGGTTTTTCCGATCGTTTCCTTTCCCGTTCTGAGGGATAAATAACGAAAGGTGGCGACTCTTCTGTTTTGCCGGCACCTTATTTTCACGGAAGCGACACATACCTGTGAGAGGGATTGGGTTATGCAGGAAACCTTGACTTTCAGACTACTCGGTTTTCTTTGCAGTGTGAATCTGTGTTATCGATATCAGAGGTTCCTATTATCAGAGTTATGCTATGTTCTTGCCTAAGCGAAGCGCTGGTTCTTCTCGATCAACAACACAACAATCTTGATCCCCTGGTGCATTTGCATTTGCATAATCATCCTGAATTTAACATTGCATATCTATGGGTTTGAAAGGTTCTCGTCTTTCCCTTGATTGTTGTGTACAAGTTCCCGATACTTGAGCTAGGGCCCTTATTTGGTCTGATTTCCATGGTTGAGCCCGACGTCTTTGAAACCTTCAGGAAGGATCTTACATGATATATGAGAGGATTGTCATGGTGTACATCTCTGCTGGTCTTGTTCATTGAAACTAGGATCAAGGGGAAGATCTCCCTGTAAGCACATAGACATGTCTGCATTTTGCATAGAATTTTTGCATAGTAGGTGGATTGGAACTGTCAATCTTATTTCCTGTGGACCGTTAGTTTTTTTGTAGGATAAACGGCCATGCCGTTCACCGGGGAATCAACGCAAAGCCATGGAACAAGTTCAAGCAGAGTTGAGGGAAGTCCGAGGCCAGATGGGGTAGTCAATGGTAGAAATGCAAGCGTTGTGTCTGAATTAGAAAGCGCTAAGGGAAGAAGTTCATCAGCTGATGACCCAGATGGGCCTGGTCACGGAGGTGATAAAAAATGTGCTAAGGAAGGAGGGTAATCAGGTGCCTAAAGCTGCAGTAGATATGCTTGATGACCCAGATGGGCCTGGCATTTATGGCATTTTCTGGTGTATTTGAAACAATCGGATTCCATAGTCATCCAATAATACCCAGATCTCAACAATTTTCTGGCCATTGCATGTCCGTTGGCATGAGTACCGAAAGAACCCTCGTGGACCTCCTCCATCAACAGGTTTGCTTCAAGGTCATCAACACAGCGCAACAAGACCATGTCGAAATTTCTCCTATAGAGCACATCGTCTTTGTTCAGATAAAAGTTACCAGCTAACCTCCTCAAGGTCCTCTTATCTTTGCTAGATGCCCCAGATGGGTACTCGTGAGTCTTGAGAAAATGCATGATATCAAAATACCAAGGCTTTCCATCCGATGCTTTCTCAATTGTTAAAACAAAAGCAGGTCTATCAAGACGCATAATGGTGATGGTTGGATTTCCATTCCAGAAGTTCACTTTGTACATAGAAGCTAGTGTGGCCAAGGCATCTGCCATTGGATTCTCGACTCTTGGCACATGATGGAACTCAACTTTATCAAAGAATGACACCAATCTCCTTGCATAATCCCTGTAAGGCACCAGGTTGGCCCGACGAGTTTCCCACTCTCCTTTGATTTGGTTAATGACTAACGATGAGTCACCGTATACATCCAGATTCTTGATCCTCATATTAACGGCTTCTTTTAAACCCATAATGCAAGCTTCGTACTCGGCTTCATTATTAGTGCAGGCGAAAGTTAATCGGGCAGTGAACGGTATATGAGAACCGTGAGGAGTAGTAATAATAGCCCCGATCCCATTGCCATATGAATTAACCGCTCCGTCGAAAACCAGTTTCCACTGAGATTCTCTCTCAGGACCCTCGTCAGGTAAAGGCTCATCACAGTCTTTCATCTTCAAAAACATGACGTCTTCATCTAGAAACTCAAACTTCATCGACTGATAATCCTCAATCGGCTGTTCTGCGAGATATTCCGATAGAACACTTCCCTTGATGGCTTTCTGGGAAACATACTGAATATCATACTGCATTAAAACCATTTGCCAACGGGAAATCCTTCCGGAGAGTACTTATTTTTCAAAGACATACTTGATTGGATCCATCTTCGAGATCAACAGGGTTGTGTGGTTTAACATGTACTGTCTCAAACGCTTAGCGGCCCAAGCGAGTGCACAACATGTTTTTCCAGCATCGAGTATCTTGACTCACAATCAGTGAATTTATTACTTAGGTAGTAGATGGCATGCTCTTTTCTACCCGACTCGTCTTGTTGACCGAGCACACATGATGCGTCCGCAAGTGCACGGAAATATCGAAGTAATATAAAAGATTGTCGAACCCACAGACACCAATGTCAATCTACCGTTATCTATTATTATAGCATAAAGCTAAGGCTAATGGAATTAGGAAAGTTGAATGCGAATGAAATTAAATGCAAAGGAAATAAAGATAATTGGTTTAAAGAAAAAGCGATAAAGGGATATCGGTATGCAAGGACTTAGTTATCGGGGATTCAACAGGTCACCGGTGCTTTCTACTCTTTGCAAACACTTTTAAGAATAAAATAACGGTTTAAAGACCTTTGTCTCACGATGGTTGTTGACGCTAGTCGCAACTCTAAGGCGGAACGTATGCTGTCGCTATCTCGTTCGGGGTTAAAATTACTTTTTGAAAACCATTAAGTTCTAATCCCTTTTAAAGCGCTGTCGCTGTTTTTAAAACGAATGCCTAGTTTTTACTATCTGGTCTTTGCCGTAGCTGTCGCTTGTTGGTTCGTACCTTTATGAATTTCCCAATGTCGTGGCAAAACTACTTTTAAATAAGTTCTCGCGGTCACGACAAACATTTAATTATAAATTAAGATTAAAAACTACGGCCAGAAAGGTTGTTTGTAAAAAGGGAAGGTACCGGTTACTATCGAATCCTTTCCTACTAATTCAATTACATACCGATAAAACTAATTTAGCTAGACATGATAATTAATGCAAACGGAAATAGACATAAGCAACTGGATAATAAAGCATGCATTATGACAGAAATAAAGTAGTAATTCAATTAGTAAAAACCTGTAAATTGTACTGATCTCAAATCCTTGGGTAGTCCCCTACAATGTCGGCAGGATTCTACTTTGGCAAGAAGTAAAAGGTACAGGAACAAATAAAACCATACAAATGGGAATAAAAGGAAAAGGAAAGGGGAAAATAATGCAAGAACGTAAATTCAGCTTCAATTGGTAATTTTGGCAGCACTTCGATACGTCGAAGGCTCCCCCAAAAACTCTGAATCTAAGGCCTATTTATAGGAGATAATTCATTCTTCAACTTCCAGAGATCACGGGTGAGTTATGGAGGGAGTGGGAGTAACTTCCAGTAGTGGGCAGTGAGTGGAGAAAGTTTAGGAAGAAATTACGTTGAGAGTGATCGTGGCTACTTCTGATTTGAACGCACTGATATTTTGTCTGCGTGACACTCGTCATGAAATGTGACGGTCGTAAGGGTCATGTGATGACAGTCATATCAGCAAAATCCGTATCTGCTGTTTTTCATCTGTTTTCCTTCCATTTCTTCTTCTTTTCTTTCTTTAGTCCAAATTCTCCCCAATCTGCTAAACGAAGTAAATTAATCATATAACAGAACATAAATCAAGATAAATTAATAATAGTCACAAATAAATGCATGTAAATTAAGCCAAATAAACGATATGATTTCGCGTTATCAAACACCCCCACACTTAAACCATTGCTTGTCCTCAAGCAATCAACCAACACGGTGAAAAAGAAATAAGCATAATTTGAAACAAGGACACGGTGAGACTCTAATGATATGTGGCTGTTAGGCTAATGTTATATCGACAGGTACTAAATATCAATACCAAGGATACCATGATGACACAATTTCAAAAACTCCCTACTTATGCAAACTAACCTGAGTCATGCCATTATAACTCAACCTATACCTCATGCTCTCTTTCACCCCCATTTCATTCTAATGCAATCACATTAAGCTCGTTATCCATACACATTCATGGTAAGTAAACTTGTTAGTGACTATGATCTCATTGATATTTCATTCTTCTTTGCAAATATGATTAAGCATCAATTGAACTTAAAAGGTTTGTACTGTTGGGCTAAGTGATCGGGTGAGGAGCACCTAACTTAGAAGGAACAAGTCTTTTTCTTCATAATTTTTCTTCTTATTTTAAACTAGAGATCATACACTTATTTGCATCGGTTTCTTACTTAGTGTGGTTGGGATGGTGCTGACTGCTTAAATAAACTACTTAGGGATTACTAAAAGAACTGGAGCTTTAAGGTCTCGACGTAATGGGTACTCAAGTTGATTTTGCATATTTAGGGGGTTAAGGGTGTCAGGATGATATCAATTTTATCAAAACTTTCCCAAGTTTTTTCTAACATAGCCTAAACAGCCTATATACTTTTAGAGTACCATGTCATGAATCAAAAAGTTTTTGTTGGAGGTTAGAATTTTGAAATTTTGAAATTTTGGGGAAGTTTGAATAATAGGCGAAAACCACGCATAAAGACTCGACAGCACATGCACAAACTTTGACATTTTAGAAACAATAGTAAATCAAGCTAAAAAGCGATAAAATGAAAGCGGTAGAGTTCCTCCCCCACACTTAAACCAAACATTGTCCTCAATGTTTTAATAAAAGGTGGAGAAAGGAAAGATAGAACCTGTATGAATGCTACTGCATGCTAAATCCTCTATGGTCTTGCTCTTGATGTCCATGTCTTTGTTGATCACTTCTACTTCGGCGACGAGCATTTTGATATGCCTTCGTTTGTGTAATTCTTGCACCAACTCATCATATTACTTACTTTCAGAGGAATTACTCATCATCAGTGTCACCACCAGCAACGACACTCGTAGGAATGTCCGTGGGCACAACTCATCATCATGTAAAGAGTTTTCGCCTAGATATAGCTAAAGCGTAACAAGCGATACATTTCTTTATTTTCTGCAAATATAAACAAACAAATTAAAATAAAAGCCTTGTGGGTTGCCTCCCACACAGCACTTTGTTTAACGTCGATAGCTCGACGGCTAAGGAGTGCAAGTACTCATGGTGGTTCTTTCGAGAATGGTTCCTCAATTGAACTTTGAATAGTCTTCGGTTTCCATGGCCACTTATCAAACCATCGCTCAAATCCCTCACCTTTTCGTTTCTTTCTTCTGTAGGGTGGTTCCTTGTTTTGAATGCGTGGTGGTGGTTCTGGATCTATCCTGCGTATCAGCTTTTCAAATTTGGGCTTAGTTATTTCATCCACCACCTCAAAAGTTAATCGTACCCTTTTAACAGTAATAATGACCTTAGTTTCACGGTCCTCGAATTTTCTTTTCCTATGAGGGACCTTAGACAAAGGTGCATTGGTGTGGGTATTTTCCAGTACCTCTACATATGTTTTGGATTGGGAGTCTACCTTGGCTTCCGCAACCAATTGTGAGAAAGAATTAGGTGGCGTATAGGGAGGAAGAGCAACAATGGGTGCTTCCTTCTCTACCTCTTCGACAACCTCCCTTTCGAGTGGTGTCGGTGGATTTTTCTCAATAATTATGCTTTTCTCACCAAAAATCTCCTCAGACTCATGATCACTCTCCCTAGGCTCTTCTATTTGTTCTTCATTACTAGTGGTTACAACATTCACATGGCTCTCAAGGAAGGGTCCTGGGGGTGTTTGTGTAAGCAAAGAGGTTTGAGTCTCCAAAGCCTTGCTGTGAGTCGCGAGGGAATCGACTATAATGCTCATCTACTTAAGGTCTTCATCAATTTGGAGATGTTGTTTTCTAAAATCTTCATTTTGGAGAGTTTGTGTCTCCACAAAGTGCTCCATCATAGATTCTATCCTAGAGTGAGTAAACGTCTCTTCGAATTCTTCTAGTAATAGTTCAAGGTTGGATGTATCGAAATCTGTTGTTTCCTCAAAACATTGGGAGTCGTCATCGTAGAGGGAATTTGGGTGAGAATGCGTCGTATTGAAATATTCTAATAATATTTCAAGGTCCGATTTAAGCGGAGCTTGTGGTTCCTCAAAATACTGGGGGTGGTAGCTATAATAATGGGGATGGTAGTTATAAGGGAAATTTGGGTTATACATAGTAATTGAGATAAGAGTGCCTTAGTCTATACTATGCAACAACGGAATCACAATATTGACTGTTGGTCCCCGGCAACAGCGCCAAAAGATTTTTGAACCCACACAGACCAATGTCAATCTACCGTTATCTATTATTACAGCGTAAAGCTAAGGCTATTGGAATTAGGAAAGTTGAATGTGAATGAAATTAAATGCAAAGGAAATAAAGATAATTGGTTTAAAGAAAAAGCGGTAAAGGGATATCGGTATGCAAGGACTTAGTTATCGGGGATTCAACAGGTCACCGGTGCTTTCTACTCTTTGCAAACACTTTTAAGAAGAAAATAATGGTTTAAAGACCTTTGTCTCACGATGGTTGTTGACGCTAGTCGCAACTCTAAGGCGGAATGTATGCTGTCGCTATCTCGTTCGGGGTTAAAATTACTTTTTGAAAACCATTAAGTTCTAATCCCTTTTAAAGCGCTGTCGCTGTTTTTAAAACGAATGCCTAGTTTTTACTATCTGGTCTTTGCCGCAGCTGTCGCTTGTTGGTTCGTACCTTTATGAATTTCCCACTGTCGTGGCAAAACTACTTTTAAATAAGTTCTCGTGGTCACGACAAACGTTTAATTATAAATTAAGATTAAAAACTACGGCCAGAAAGGTTGTTTGTAAAAAGGGAAGGTACCAGTTACTATCGAATCCTTTCCTACTAATTCAATTACATACCGATAAAACTAATTTAGATAGACATGATAATTAATGCAAACGGAAATAGACATAAGCAACTGGATAATAAAGCATGCATTATGACAGAAATAAAGTAGTAATTCAATTAGTAAAAACCTGTAAATTGTACTGATCTCAAATCCTTGGGTAGTCCCCCACAATGTCGGCAGGATTCTACTTTGGCAAGAAGTAAAAGGTACAGGAACAAATAAAACCATACAAATGGGAATAAAAGGAAAAGGAAAGGGGAAAATAATGCAAGAACGTAAATTCAGCTTCAATTGGTAATTTTGGCAGCACTTCGATACGTCGAAGGCTCCCCCAAAAACTCTGAATCTAAGGCCTATTTATAGGAGATAATTCATTCTTCAACTTCCAGAGATCATGGGTGAGTTATGGAGGGAGTGGGAGTAACTTCCAGTAGTGGGCAGTGAGTGGAGAAAGTGTAGGAATAAATTAAGTTGAGAGTGATCGTGGCTACTTCTGATTTGAACGTACTGATATTTTGTCTGCGTGATGCTCGTCATGAAATGTGACGGTCGTAAGACGCATGACGGTCGTAAGGGTCATGTGACGACCGTCATATCAGCAAAATCCGTATCTGCTGTTTTTCATCTGTTTTCCTTCCATTTCTTCTTCTTTTCTTTCATTAGTCCAAATTCTTCCCAATCTGCTAAACGAAGTAAATTAATCATATAGCAGAACATAAATCAAGATAAATTAATAATAGTCACAAATAAAGGATATGATTTCGCGTTATCAACACATTCCATTAAATTCTCAAGAACCGTGAGGTACATGATCAGTGGTCTCCCTGCAACTGGAGGCATGAGTATTGGAGGTTCCTGCAGATATTCTTTTATTCTTTCGAACGCTTTCTGGAAATTTTCATTCCACCTGACCGTTTGATCTTTTCTTAACAATTTGAATATTGGTTCACAAGTGGCTGTAAGATGAGATATAAACCTTGCGATGTAGTTTAATCTCCCCAGGAAAACACAAACCTCTTTTTCCGTTCTCGGCTCAGGCATATCTTGTATAGATTTTATTTTGGTAGGATCTATCTCAATACCCTTTTCACTGACAATGAAACCTAATAACTTTCCAGATCTCACCCCGAAGGTGCATTTGTTAGGATTCAGCCTCTGCTTGAACTTCCTCAGCCTTTCAAACAATTTCAGAAGATAGACCAGATGTCTTTCCTCCATATGTGACTTTGCAATCATGTCATCAACATAGACTTCCACCTCATGATGAATCATATCATGAAACAAAGTGACCATCGCCCGCTGATAAGTTGCCCCTGCATTCTTCAATCCAAAGGGCATTACTTTGTAGCAAAAAGTCCCCCATGGTGTGATGAAAGTAGTTTTCTCCATGTCCTCTGGGGCCATCTTGATTTGGTTATACCCAAAGAAGCCATCCATGAATAAAAACACAGAATACTGAGTGGTATTATCAACCAACACATCAATATGGGGGAGCGGGAAATCGTCTTTCGGGCTCGCTTTATTCAGATCTCGATAATCGACGCACATCCTGACCTTTCCATCTTTCTTAGGCACTGGAACAATATTAGCGACCCACGGAGGGTAATTCGTGACAACAAGAAACCCAACATTCAACTGCTTCTGAACCTCTTCTTTGATCTTGACTGCCATGTCAGGCCTTGTTCGTCTCAACTTCTGCTTAACTGGCAGACATTCTTCTCTGAGAGGTAACCGGTGTACAACAATATCTGTATCCAGCTCGGGCATGTCTTGGTAAGACCAAGCAAAGATATCCTTATACTCACGGAGCATTTCAACCAATCTTCTCTTGATACTGTCTTCCAATGCAACCCCTACTTTGACCTCTTTTTTTATCATCCTCGGTGCCCAGATTGATAATCTCAATATCCTCCTGATGAGGTACAATAACCCTTTCCTCCTGCTTGAGAAGCCTGGATAACTCTTCGGGTAGTTCACAACCTTCGTCAGTCTCTTCTTCAGCTTGATAAATGGGATTATCAAAGTCATACGAAGTCATAGACGAACCTGAATCGATGGCATCTGATAGAAAAGACATGCATGAGGATGTTTATGTTTATTATACAATGCAACAAACAAAACACATTGCCATTTTTCTGTTTAATATAAATGCAAAACAAAAACAAGAAAAACAGGGATCATAATATTTGAATGCGAAAACCTCCTTTATTTAATGATAAAGTGCGAATAACAAGAGGGCCCCCCAAATGGGTCACTACGTCTTGGGCATAACATAGGACTGAGCATAATCAAAACAATGAACATTACTCTGCAGTAGTAACATGAATGACTTCTTCGGTAGTCCAGTTGCACAACTTCTGGCCAGGAGTACATGGATGAATCCAAGCATCCATATCGCAATCACTGTCACCTTCATCATCTCCAACGGTATTAATCCTTTCAAATATCACACCACTGCTGGTGAACTACACAGGTCCCCTGTACTTCAGAACGCTTTGAGAAGAACTTGAGGGTTGGTATCCCATGTCGAACTTGTCCTACTTGACGGGAACATTAAGAACTTGGCCCCACTTCTGAGACGAGTCAGATTCTACGATAGCACGAGCTTCCTTGAGCGATGACATCGAAACCTCTGGGCCCTTGGCTTCTTCAGAAGACTTCCCCTGAATCTGAATTGTTTCAAACGCCTGGCAGAGTGTTTCGTGAATCTCCCCATCCACTTCCACATATTTGAAGGATGACAAATGGCTAACCATAATATCTTCTTCACTGCATACCGTGATTATCTTCCCCTCCACCATATACTTCAACTTTTGATGCAACGTTGAGGTAACTGCCCCTGTAGCATGTATTCAAGGTCGGCCAAGCAAACAGTTGTATGCTGGCTGGATATCCATAATGTAGAAAGTTGCCTCAAAGATCTCTGGTCCTATCTGAATATGCAACATGATCTCCCCAAACACTGATCTCTTAGATCCATCGAAATCCCTCACGACCAAATCACTTGGCGTTTATATCAAACCTTGAATATCCAACTTCATTAACGCCTTCTTTGGAAGCACATTGAGAGATGATCCTGTATCAACCAGGACATGAGACATCAAAGAACTTCTACATTCCAGGGTTATGTGCAAAGCACGGTTATAGTTCCTCCGAGCAGGAGACAGATCTAAATCAGTAAAACCGAGACCATTACCGGCGTTTACATGTGCTACTACCCCCTCCAATTGATTAACAGAAATCTCTGTGGGTACGTATGCTGCATTCAAGATCTTCAATAATGCATTGCGGTGTGCCTCCGAGCACAACAATAACGACAGGATAGAAATCTTTGAAGGAGTCTGATTTAAGTGATCTACAATCTTGTAGTCACTTTTTCGAATGAGTCTCATAAATTCCTCTGCATCTTTCGAAAGATCATCAACACCGATCTGTGGTTGGACATTATCTTCAATCACGGCCTTTCATTTACCTTTTTCATTCTTATCAGCATTAACCTCTGGTGGTGAAAAGATCCTACCACTTCTAGTACCTCTGGCCCCAACGATATTCTCAATCGATGAACTACCATCTGTAGACGTTGTCCATTCCTGCTTTTGCCCATTACAGAACACCTCTCCCCCATAATTCCATGGGATAGCTCTAGTACTCTCGTATGGCACAGGTCCAGGTACAATAATGATAACCGGAGACGGCCTAGCGGGCGCTGAAATATTAATCGTCCGGTATGGAATGGAAATCGTAGCAACTTCGCTTCCATCATTACTCATTTTATCATCGACATCTTCTTTCACAACTCTATTAAATTGCAAACTGCCCTCATCCATCATTATCTGAATACCCTTTCTCAAAAGATCACAACCCTCAGGCCGCACTTCACACTCTGAGCAGTCAGCAGAACAACCTGGAATCACCTCTTTCTTCAACAAGCTAGCCTTCACAAACTCCAGCGGAGTCTTCAAATCCCTAACATCAGTTACCAGATTTAGCTTCTCCACCTCAATAATGGCATTGACTTTGTCCGCCCCATGATTCAGCATCGGGTTTTGAGTCACATTGGGCCCATCATTGGTGAAATTGATAGCTTTGGAATCATGCAGATCCTGGATTGTGCTTGAAAGCTTTGCAATGGTCAATATCATGGCCTGGGGAGCCTGAGTGAAAATCACAATGAGCATTCACATCGTAGCCAGGAGGCGGTGTACCATTGAGAGGAGCCATAGTCCTCTTTTGAACCCACTATAACTGCAACAAATGTTGTAACAATTGAGAATACAACATCAAAGGATTCACGAACTGTCTATCAGGCATTCTGCGCCTAGTAGCATAAGGTCGCGGAGCATTGACTTGATGCAGAGCTGCGGCTGAGATATTTACCGTAGCGACTTGTTGATGATGACAGGACTGGGCTCTACCTTTACCCTTGTGAGAAATAGCATTTGCATCCCCTTCCCTTCAATTAGGGTTCGCTGAATATGGTTTCTTAGTTCCTCCCGAAGAGGATCCACCACCATTTGGAATCTTTCCGGACTTGATTCCACTTTCAATTCTCCCACCAGCAATTACCAGATCCGAAAACCCTACAGCCATGCAGCCTATCAACTTCTCAAAGTACACACCAGGTAGCGAGGCCATGAACAGGTCGATCAACTCCCTTTCCACCATAGGGGGTTGTACCCTTGCAGCTAAATCCCGCCACCTCTGGGCGTATTCCTTGAAACTCTCAATACTCTTCTGCGACAAGCTCTGCAATTGTACCCTATTTGGTGCCAGATCACTATTATACTGATAGTGACGCACAAAAGCTTCATCCAATTCTCTCCAGATGCGGATATGAGTTCTCTCAAGCCCCATATACCATTCCAAAGACGCCCCTTCCAGACTGTCCTGGAAAAAATGCATCAGCAACTTTTCATCATTGGAGTAAGCAGACATCTTCCTAAAATACGCCCGGATATGCACTCTGGGACAAGTTGTCCCTTTGTACTTATCAAAATCGGGCACCTTGAATTTAGGAGGAATCCTGACCCCAGGAACTAGACCAAGATAAGACATATCAAGGCCCAAAGAGTTCTGATTCTCAAACGATTTCATTTTCTCCTCGATTAGTTTAAACCTTCGTTCAGCTTCAGTCGGTAAACCACCCTCCATATCTCATGGAAAACACATCATCCTGATTATCTTCCCAATGAGGGTCAGTAGCCCCGTGCACAGCGTACACACTCCCATTACCAGCAACGTTACCATTCTCATTCGTAGCTCTTCCGCCCGGGGGTACGACAACAGTAAGAATACCCTGTTGGATAGATCCACCGATCTGTGGAGGAATAACACCAACTCCTCCATGAAAAATGCCCTCTTCGTCAACCCGTGCTATCAACGGCTGGACCAAAGTTCTTAACTGTTCCTGCCCACTAGCAACAGTCTACATCAGCTCCATGAATTGAGCGATGCGAGCCCTGACTCCCTGCAATTCGGCTTGAACTTGATCCATCACTCTTCGCTGATTCCCTCGAGTTGGATACCTATAAAAACTGAACTCCTCAACTTCCTCAATCCTGAACTAAAGAAAACCAAGCAGAGTTAGGAACAGAAGCCACTGAGAACACCTGCAATGCAAATGAAAATGCAAGATGCAAAATGCAAACATGTATATATGCAACAGGGAAATTCCCCCCGATTCTAGTTCTGAGAATAACAGGTCGACAATAGAGAACCTCTAAACAAGCATGGAGAAAAACCTCATATATACAAATGAGCAGCCCAAACAGGCAGCATACAGGTATAACACCGAGTAAAAACATAAGGACTTCAACCAACAAGCCTGGTGATGGTCAATACAATAGTGATAACAAGCTACAAGTAAATAAAAACATCAAGTGCGATGCCAAGCCTGAAACTCCCCTAACAACTCCTGTGTCTCAAGATGGTCCGGTCTAGTGAGCAACCCCTGGATGAGTAACTCTCGCTAGCTAACAGTGCGCTGTAGATTCTCAACATGGTCTTCCCAAGCACCTTCACCAAAGACTTCTTCCAGCCTGCGCCTCTTTGAATCAGCCGTAGCTCTGAAATCCTCCAAGGTTGCAAGCGCTTCGTGCAGCTTACAATTGCTATGTCGTCTGAGCGAGGCTTCATCTGAAATCCCCTCGTCTTTCGCTCTGATCTGAGCCTCCATCTTGTTGATCTGTTGCTTCAACCCGTCTTCACGTGCTTTGTTGTTGGTAAGAGTTGCATTCCACTGCTCGTTGAACTTAGAAATCACCAGATAAGCTTTGTCTAATTCTTTCTTCTTGGAAGCGAGAACTTCACTAACAACTTTGAGATCCAAACCCAAACGCTCTCGAGAACTAGTTTGCTTGGTCAAATCCATACCCAAACTATTCACGAGCTCAATCTGTCTTTTCAAAGAATAAGTCGCTTCATTCTTCTCGCCCCGAAGCTGAGTAATCTCCTCTTCCAACTTCTCATTAACCTTCCGTAACTCTTATTTTTCAACCCACAACTTATTGTGCTTCTGAATGTCGACAGTGGTGGGTTCTTCAATCATAAGAGGATACTGATGCTCGACAGAAGGAAACAGCATCAGGAACTTCGCAACTCTATCATGAATCCAGCTCAAGTAGGGATCATAGGCTCAGCTATTACTTTTCCCCAACAATGCTTTTCCTCTCCTGTTGATATTGTTCCAATCGTGCTCAAGTTTGGCCTATGTATCGCCATCCAACAACCCTGTGAGGTACATAGATTCCTGTACCTCTTCTTCCTTGGGAGGATCCCTCAATGCATATCCAAACTTCCTAACCAACAATGAAGGATTGTAGTTGATGCACCCCTTCCTTCTGACCAAAGGGACGTTAGGAAATCTGCTGCAGTGATAGATGATTTCTGTACCAAGTATATCCCTATCAAACCAAGTGATGTTCTCAGCTGACAAACCCATCAGACGCTCAGACCACTTTGATGTACCTGCAGAAGGGACAGAAGGACCTGTCTTAGGCATATGACCGACAAACCACCTGTACAGTAGGGCAGCACAACAAGATAAATTCTTTCCCCTTCGGTTCTCATTCTTTTAGTGGATAGAATGATAGACATCTCCAAGAAGAGTAGGTACCGGATTCCCTGAAGCAAAAATGTAGAAAGCGTCCAAATCTACAAAATCCGGCAGATTGGGGAATAGTATGATGCCATAGATACAGAGAGCTAGAATGACGCTAAACACAATCCAACAACCATCCTTGGCGAACTGGCGAGCCTTATCAACTAGGAAAGTCAAAGGAAAATCAGGTACTCCATTCCACTTGGTCACCCCTGCAACTCTAAAGCATCCA
Organism: Lathyrus sativus; assembly: GCA_963859935.3. Lineage (NCBI taxonomy): Eukaryota > Viridiplantae > Streptophyta > Magnoliopsida > Fabales > Fabaceae > Lathyrus > Lathyrus sativus. Next base: position 179,002,979 of record OZ012740.1, on the reverse strand, counting down.
GATGCAGAATAGCAGCGAGCTTAGCCAGATTAGGCTCAGGGTCAGTATGGAAGTATGGCATCTGATCCAGAATAGGCACATCTAACAATTCATAATAATCCTCCAGAGTAGGAGCCAGAACGTAATCAGGGAAAACAAAGCACCTCAAATGTGGATCGTAGAACTGTAGAAGAGCATAAAGACCATTCATCTCGTACACTGAAGGTTTGCAGACAACACTAAGAAGCTTCCCACAAGACTGCCTGAAGTCTCCTATCACATTCCTATCAGCCATGGCCGTCAAGCTCAACAAAAAACTAATATCAGGAGTTGGAAGCTTGTATACCATTGTTCTCTTCAAAGGTTCTATGTCAGAAATAAGGAACAAGATCACTAGAATCCAGGAAGAACTATGCACCTGTAACATAAATACATTTTAATGAAAATGCAGATGAAAATGCACATGCAAATGCAAACAGGAGATCAAGATTGTTGTGCTGTAGATCGAGGAGAACCAGCGCTCTGCTTTAGCGCGAACATAGCATAGCTCTGATAATAGGAACCTCTGATATCAGGAACACTGATTCACACTGCAAAGAAAACCCGGGTAGTCAGAAAGCCAAGGTTTCCTGCATAACCCAATCCCTCTCACAGGTATGGACCTATCCACTAATAAGGTTTGGCATCCTATGCGTTCATCAGCGTCACAGACTTTCAAGAAATGATGATATGTTCACCATTTCTGGTTTGACATCATCATCTCCCGAAGAGGTCTCACTTAGTTGAATCACAAATGATCGGTCCCCAGAGTCGACAATCCTCAGATCCAAAATCCCTTCGAGCCCAAAGGGCCAGAAAAGAAATCATCAAAGAGAATCTCGTCTGAGCGCGAATTTAATGGTGAACTAGTACATGCAAAGCATGCACGCGCACCACTACTTTCCACTACTAATGCTATGTATGTACTCAAGCCCGGGTCTGGCTTATCTCTCAGTGGAACATTCCCTCCCCACAGCATAACAATAAGGATATATAATGCTGAAAATAAATGCGGGAAAAATAAAGATAAAGCACATATATACAAAACCCGAAGATAAACAACCAAGCGCTAGGATTGACTCGCATAGGGAACCAGGGTCCCCAGCAGAGTCGCCAGCTGTTGCAACTGCAAAAAACACCCGGCGGAAAACAGAAGAGTCGCCACCTTTAGTTATTTATCCCAAAGAGAGGGAAAGGAAACGATCGGAAAAACATAACGAAAAAGGGAAAAGACAAGGTCATCGCAACCAAGTCCTGGATTTGGGAGTCGGTTACGCAAGGGGAAGGTATTAGCACCCCTCACGTTCGCCGTACTCGACAGGATCCACGTTTGTTATCTATCTAAGGGTGTGTTTAAACTATCTACGCTAAAGGTCTCAGGACAAAAAGAAAAGAAAAGAGACTCGGTAGAGCATCGCCGCTCCGTGCCTACATATTCCCTCGTGCAATGGGAAAGTCAGAGTCAACGTAGTTCGGCTAACTACGTGCGAAAGGTTGCTCGCCAAGACATCGCGTCTTATGCTTACATATCCTTATCGGGTATGAGAAATCAGAGTAAACGTAGTTCAGGATGACACGAAACCACAGGTTGATTAAGTGTTTTAAATGAGTAGGGTTAAACCTCTGTTCCAACAGTTAGGGACAAGGCCTGTTTGCGGTAGAACCAAAGCTTAACAACACTCTTTTTACAAAAAGGTTTTCCAATTAATCCCGAAGGAAAAAGGTTTGAAATTTGTTGTGTTTTTTAGTGAAGTGAATTAATTCGGCTTGTGATTCACGTTGCACTAAAGACTATGACCTAGGAGCGAATGCGTCGCATATCACCCAAAGGGTGTACACTAAACACTCTAGGCCATTGAGAGGAAGACCCTCAATCATCATTTCCTAAGTAGCTTAAGGCTCGTAGCGCACAATGATCATCGTACTTATTAGATGAATTAGCATTGTTTTGAGATGAGAAAAAGAGAGATGCACGGAAGGTCTAAGGGAAACTCGGCCCTAACGTTGTCATGCAAAGTGGTCCTAAGGTTTGGATTAAAAGGGAAACATCCACCCTAATGTTAGCATGCTTGGATTGAACACCTAATGTCTCTCCTACTCCCATTCTAAACGGAGGGACTAGGAACCCTATGGGGATCATGGCAAAAAGCACAAGAAAGCACCAAGTAAATTCAATCACAAGTAAGAGATGCAAACATGGAATGCAACACACAAGAAAAGGGAGAAAAAAGTGTGGGGTAAATACCACCACAAGCACATCTCGACCTTTATTAATGCAAGAAATAAGTATGCAAAACACAAGAGGAAATGAAAACGCAAGCATCATCACTATGAACAACAACGCATAAGTGTGCATCCAAGTGCAAAATAAAAACAAGTCGACGAAGTCTCGATTAAATAACCAAAACAACAACAAAAAGTCCCTAATATTTCACTTCTAACGCATTGTATTGAATTACGATGATTCGGTGCGAAACAGTACTCAAACAAGCAAGAAAATCAGTAAAACAGACCCACTGGCATAGTGTTAATCAGTTAGCCATATGCGTTAACCGATTAACCACTTAAAAAAGGTTGAAAATCTGGTAATTTGTACATGTTAATCGGTTAACCATATGCGTTAACTGATTAACACTTTGAAAACTTTGAAAAATTTGAATATTTGAACTGGTTAATCGGTTAACCATATGTGTTAACTAATTAACACTGTGCCAACAATAAAAAACAGCAACAGAACAACATTTTCAGCAAATAAGCACTTATTCGATCAACCAGATGATCGTATAATCACTTAATCACGAAATTAAACCAGCATGATTCAAACAACATGTAAACAGATCAACACAACCAAATCATGAATCAAACGGATCAAATTAACCAAAATTCAATCAAAAATGAAAATCCACATGATTATGCAAAATAAGCTAAAAACAGATTCGGATCCAACCTTCGGAGCGGAGATTTGCTTCGGTTAATGTTGATTCAACTGTAATTGAATAGATCCAATGCTAGAAGTTCGGAATACTTCAAGATCCACACTAATTCTTGTAGTAGCAATGAAGATCCTTCAAGATCAATCCAAAATAAGCCAAATAATCACTTCCACAATCAGATCCAATTTTGCACGAAAATTGGATGGAGAAATTGATTCAATGGAGGGAATGGATGAAGGTTTAGCTCTTAGAAATCAAGGATTCCAATGTAGAATCAATGATCTCAATGAGAAGAGCTTTGGTGAGGGTTTTGGAGATTGGAAAATTGAGAGAGAATTGAGATCAATTCTGAAAATGAGTGAATTATGAGTGATTAGATGTTTGAGGTTTGGAGTGGATCACCTAAATACCAATTAGGCTTGGATCCAAATGTAAGGTTTGGAATGTGGTGTGGAAAATATGGTTTGGAATGAGGAATGGGAGTTTGGAGGGAAAATGAAATTAATCAAATTCCAAATAGGTTCTAGATCCTTCCCAAGTGTAAAATCAAGTTTGCACATGACCAAAATTGGACCCCAAAGTGGCTTGAACTGAAAATTCAGGTGCAGAGGCAAAATCTGCACTGGTTAATCGATTAACCATATAGGTTAAACGGTTAACACCTTTAAATATCCCAATTTTCCCTTATTTTGCCTTGGTTAATCGATTAACCATATAGGTTAACCGATTAACACCTCCAAAATTTGAATTTTTGCGCCTTTTGGAGGGAAATCTGCCCGTTTGTCCGTTTCTTGCCGTTTTGAGCTCTGTTCAACTTCTGAAACTCATTCTTGAAGGTCATAACTATGAAAATGCTTACGATAGCCTGAATACTGCTTTCTGAGCTGAAAATATTCTGCAAAATTAAAATAAAATCGGTCGCTCGACCGCTGGGCAAAATAAATGCCAGCGACTCTGATGCTCGCTATTCCGGTTCATGCACTGAGATAAAAACTGAGCCACGGGAAAACCTTGATCCCCCGTCTAAAGAGAGAATGATATGAAAATGTAGAAATGCAAAAATGCAAAGAAGCAAAAGCCCGATGCTGCCAAAACGGAAAGGAAAATTTTGGGGTGCTACAACTACAATAGCTAGCTTCCACTTACTTCCTTAGAGTCTATTCCTGAGTATCTGTGCATTACCCACGTGGAGGCAACATTCAAATAGAAGGGGTGAGTAATCATAATCAATCATAAACAACATAAGAGAAACGTAAACTTCAACAATAACATATACTCAATAAGATTTGTTGCACCCCAAAATTTTCCCAACCTTTCTAACCTGGTTTATGATTCATTGCATTTTCATAGCATTAGCATTTGCATACCATTGTTCATGTACAGGGGATTGAGAGAGGTGTGCCTAGAAAGAGGAGATTGCCAAATTTTCCAAGCCTAAGCAAGAGGTCTTATTCAAGCTATCAAGTGCTTATCATCATCGGAAGAAAGCTAAAGTTCTTTGAAAGGGCAGATGAATAGTTATGGTTCACCTCCTATCTAAGAGGCCAGGTGAAGATCATCAGATGATATTGAGTCCATGGTTATGGATGGAGAGCATTGTATAAGCTCATTAGATGTCTTGAGGTTCATTTAAGAGCTTGTGCAAGCCATTATATCAAGTGTAAGGAGCCCCAGTCAAAGGTGGTGCAGTTAGGGTTTTCATTTGGTCAACCCTAAGTCAACAGTGAATCTGAAGGAGATTAAGAATCAATTCCAAGTCTTTTTGATCATGGAATGTTATGTTGAGATGTCTAAGATGATATTCCAAGATCAAATCAATAAGAATCAAGAGTGTGAGAAGTTGCTAAGCTAGGGTTTTTAACTTTGTCAGTGTAAAATCCCATATTTAGTGCCTAACTTCAAAACCACATATCATAAGATACAAGTCTCATCTCATCTTGACCCCAACATGAAACTTGTAGAGCATCTTTCTAGCTTTCTTTCGAGTACTAAAACTCATCCATTGGGTTTCTAGAACTCAAGATATGAAACTGACAAGTTACAGGTCATCAAATGAATGTGATTTTGGTCAACAAAAGTCAAGCAACTTCCAAGACATTTTTGACCTAGAAGGATGTTTCTCCTCACTTTCACCCAAATATGAAAGTTTTTCCTTATGATCTTAGCTTTCCATAAAGTACTAAAAGTCATTCATCTGATTTGTGAAGCTCAAGATATGAAGCTTACAAGGCAGGGGTATTTTGGGAAACTTTGATTATAAGTCATTTTGGTTATAGGTCAATTTCACAACTTTGCACACTTCAAATGGAACTTTTTCCAACATCAAACTTACTCCAAATGAGCTCAATTACATCATCAAACATCAACCTATCATGGTTTTGGCTTGAGTTGGAAGAATTGTGAAAGAATTTCCATGAAAGAACACTTGAAAGCCATAGTTTGGATGAAATTCATTTAAAACCATATAATGGCATGTTTATGCATTCTTTGATTCACTTGAATATGCTAAACATGATGCCAAAATCAGAAATCATGTTTGAGGCCATTTTCATGTGTAAATTCCATGTTACTTCACCATGAAGGTACACATTCAAAATTCACCATTAAGATCAAAACAAGGAGCCAATCTTGTCCATTGGATTTCCTTACATCACAAGCAATGAGTTTGAATCAGTTTCAGAGCCTTTAGAGCTCTGTTTTCACGTGTATTTTGCAAGCTTCAAATTCATTTTTTGGATTTTTAATTGGACTCAACCAGGCTTTGATTGGGCCTTAACTTCATTTGGATCCATTCCATATAAACTCATAATCATTCACAAACTCTCAGAAGTGATTTTGGAGGGAAATTGATCAAGAAATTAGTTGCAACAACTCAAGGAAAAGTGAAAATCAAACTCTGCATTCAAAGCAATTTCATGTAAAATTGAGGATACTTGAAGCTTCCTTGAAGATTGTAGAGTGTTTCTAGATCATTTGCTGCAAGATTCATCAAAAAATCAAGGTCCAACGGAGGTATTCCGTTAGGTAACTTGTCCTTCCAAATTTCTCTCTGTGTATGTGTCGCAACTGCGAAAAACACCCGGTGGAAAACAGAAGAGTTGCCACCTTTCGTTATTTATCCCAAAGAGAGGGAAAGGAAACGATCGGAAAAAATTAACGAAAAGGGAAAAGACGAGGTCATCGCAACCAAATCCTGGATTCGAGAGTCGGTTACGCAAGGGGAAGGTATGAGCACCCCTCACGTCCGTCGTACTTGACGGGATCCACGCTTATGTTGTCTATCTAAAAAGGTAATCATCTATCTAGCTAAAGGTCAAGGGACAAAAAGAAAAAGAAAGGAGACTCGGCAGAGCATCGCCGCTCTGTGCCTACATATTCCCTCGTGCAATGGGAAAGTCAGAGTCAACGTAGTTCGGCTAACTACGGGTCAAAGGGGGGAAGGTTGCTCGCCAAGACATCGCGTCTTGTGCCTACATACTTTCATCTGGTATGAAAGATCAGAGCAAACGTAGTTCGGGCTGACAAGACCACAGGCTGGTTCAAAAGCTTTTAGGCCCAAGTAGGGTTAACAAGTAGTTCTAGAAGTTGGTGTATGCAGCTCGACCATTGGAGACTTAGGCGTTACCGTTTGCGGTAGAACTAAAAGTTAACAACACTCTTTTATCAAAAAAGATTTTCCTTGATTAAGATCCCGAAGGATCAAAAAGGTTTGAAGTGTTTTTGTGTTTTTTAGAGAAGAAGTGTTTTGAGTTTGATTTGTAACTCACGTCGCACTAGAGACTATGACCTAAGAAAGAATGCGTCGCATATCACCCAAAGGGTGTACAATGAACACTCTAGGTCATTGAAAGGAAGTCCTCATGGATTCATTATTTTAGGTATGCTTCAAATACCTCCAAAGGAGGGACCAAGCCACCTTAAATAATACTCCAAGGTTGTGGGACAAAATAGGAGAGGAGTGAAGAGAGCTCAAAAGCAAAAGCAATGACATCATAAGAGAACACAAGCTTATGCACAAGAGAAAGCAAGCATGTCTCAAATGGAAACCCTAAATGGAAGCACAAAAAGAAACACAAGTTTGAACAAGAAAAACACAATATCATGATCTAAAATTGAGCAACCAACAACCTTAAAATGTTAGAAACATGAACCAAAGGGAATCAAAGGCTCAAAGGATCCATCAAAGTCATATCCAAGGAAAACTAGGTCAATGTGTATGTATGAACCTCCCTTTAGGGTAACTTGACTTGTAAGTTACCTCAAAATTAGGAAAATAATTCAAAAATAACCAAATAAAATGCATAAAGCTCATAAACATGTTGGCAAACAGAGGCCAAGAAATCACAATCAAAATCAATTCACAACACCACCAAAATAAAATAACGAAGTGGTGTGAATAGCAACAAAACAATGTGTAAAACCAATGGGCCTGTGCGCAGGGGGTGTAAAAAGCAAGTGAGCCCAAACTGATTCACAACTTAGTCCACCAGCGAGAGTCAATCCTAGCCACTCAAATAAAATACCAGTCAACCAATCCAAGAGTCTAAGGCATGACACGTGTGCTATCAGAATTAAAAACAAAAACTAAATGAATCACAGCCACACAAACAAGTCTAGGTCAAAAAATCAAACGGTGGAGGTTCAAACCAGTGAAATGCACTGTTTCACTTAAAGGGAAGTCAATCCCTGAAACCAAATCAAAGCCATCAGATGAAACCTAAGTCAAGCAATCCAAAGGCCATCAGGCTGCCACACAATCAATAACTTCCCAGCATAAAATGAAAATGAATCATGACCATCAGATCTGGTCTCAGTCAACGAATCAAACACGGATCCAACGCATACCAACAAGCCACGTATCATCTTTTTCATTTAAACATGGAAAATAAGAGGGAAAACCAGACGGTGGTCGGATTCCCTCCGGTCATCTTCTCCGGGCACGATGAACAGTGGCAACTCAAAAAAGTTCATGAAACACAAAATTCCTTACACCAATCGATTCCTCATGCTTCATACAACTCAAATCCAAGGTTCATTTTAATTTTCAGTCCATGAATAGAGAAAATCGAAGATAAACAGTTTGGAGCTCAAATCACAAATCATCACCAATGCCAGTCAATTTTAGTTAGAATTAATCTACGCATTTCCTAGGTCATTATCATGCAAAAATGGCATTCAATTGGATCACAAACAGAAAGAAAAGTTGAATTGAAGGTTACCTAGTGGAGAGCTTCCACTGAGCCTTCAAACCTTGATGAAACTTGCTGGAAATAAACCAGAATTACTCCACAATCTTTCCTAAAGCTTTAGATGTGCTTGAATTGCCTTGAATCTTGATGAATCTCTAAATTTGAATTTCACTTTTCCCTCACTTTTTCCAACTGTTTTCTCTCTCAATTTTCATCCAAAATTCATTTTGATGATTTGTTCATGATCCTGAAGTTATATATGATGGATATGGGAGGAAACGAGGCCCAATTACAGTTTGCTTAAGTCCAATTGAAATTCAATTTTCCTTATGTTCTAAGCTTCATTTTCACGAGCCAAACTGCTGCAAAATGCCTTAGTTTTCATTCAAAATCATTGCTGGGAACTTAATTTGATCATGTGGATGAGATTCAGCCTTTGGTTTGATCACATGGTTGAAATTGGTCATGTAGCTTAAGCTTGAAGTAACATGTGGAATGTCATAATTTTGAACCTAAACTTGCAATTCTGAAAATGCCATTGTGTTTAGAATGTGATTTGTGTAACACACATTTTAATTATTTAGTCTTTTGGTATTATTTTATTTTTGGTGTGTCCTTTGTGTGGGAGTGTGTCTGAGAGCGTTGCTGGGTGTCCTTAATTTATAGGAAATTATTTAATAAAATATAGAGTTTAATAATAATATAATATAATTAATAATGATGATAATCTAATAATTAGTATATTATTATTATTATTATTATTATTATTATTATTATTATTATTATTATTATTATTATTATTATTATTATTATTATTATTAGAATAATAAAATGAAATAAGGATTAAAAAGGGGTATTAGAAGAGTTTGGGGAAAAGGGAGATTAGAACACGATAAAAGCCAGTTTTAGAGAGAAGAGCAAAGGGGGAAGAACAAGGAGGAAGAGAAGAAGGCTAGGGCTAATGATTCTTCAAGTTCTTCGTCAATCGGAGCATTAATCGAGGTAAGGAGGGAGAAACTGATTGGGATTGGTGTTTACATGAAATTGGGTAGTGGGGATTCCTTAACCCCGTAGGGATTTGATGAATATGATTGTTATGTTGATATGTCTTTGATTGCTGTTGATTATGATGAATTTTGTGTGCATGTTGATGTGTTTATGATTGTTGTTGCCATTGATGAATGGGTGTACATATGGTGTGATTATGGTGAGGTTCTGAGTAAGTTATGCAGTTCTGTTGATGGACATAGGTGTGGGTTCTGGAGATAAATTGATAGAATAATGACTAGAGTGGTGTGTACTGGTTGTAGTAATGATAGGATAGGAGATGGAAGTAGAGTGATAGGCTTGGAATTGAGCAATATGACATTGTTGGACAATGAGGTTTTGAGAGATCGCAGACGCTCGCTAGCACCTTCGCTAGGCGAGATAGTAGCGAGCATTCGCTAGCAGGTTCGCTAGACGAGTGGGGTAGCGAACCCTTCCAGTAGCTACTGTCTGCCTTCCAATAGCCACTCAAAATATGCACAAACTTGCACAAAATTGGTCAAATATGATTTAATTTGATTTTTGGGTTTTTTTTACTTTTTCATGGAAATTCCTTCATTCAATCTTCCATCTAAGACAAATCAATGGTTCCTTGATGTTTGGTTGAGCAAATGATCCCATTTGGAGAACGCTTCATGTTGAGAAATGTTTCATTAGAAGTGTGCAAGATAGTGAAATGGACCTATAAAGAAAATGACCTATAATCTTACTTTCCCAAAATACCCTTGTCTTGTAAGCCTCATAACTTGAGTTCTACAAATCATATGAAGGACTTCTAGTACTATTTGGAAAGCTAATATCATGAGTAATAACTTTCATGTTTGGGTCAAAGTGAGGAGAAACATACTTCTATGTCAAAAGTGGCTTGGGAGTTGGTTGACCTTTGTTGACCAAAATCACATTCATCTGAGGACCTGTAACTTGTCAGCATCATAACTTGAGTTCTAGAAATCAGATGAAAGACTTCTAGTACTCAAAAGAAATCTAGAAACATGCTCTATAGGTTTCATGTTGGGGTCAAGATGAGATGAGACTTGTATCTTGAGATATGTGGTCTTGAAGTTAGGTACTAAATATGAGATTTTACACTGAGAACCCTAATTTAGTAACTCCTCATACTCTTGATTCTTCTTGATTTGATCTTGAAATGATATATTAGACATCTCAACACAACATTCCATGATCACAAAGACTTGGAATTGAGTCTTAATCTCCTTCAATTTCACAGTTGACTGAGGGTTGACCAGATGAAAACCCTAGATGCACCACTCTTGACTGTGGCCTCTTACACATGACACAGCAACTTGAACAAGTTCCAACATGGCTCTCAAAGCACTCAATGAGCTTTCTCAACATCCCATATCCATAATCATGAATTCACAATCCTCTGATGATCTTCAACAGGTCTCCAAGTTAGGAGCTAATCCACATACACTCATCAACTCGTTCACAAAACTTTGACCACCTCTTGATGACCTTGATGACCACTCATGCTTGAGTAAACCCCTTGTTTAGGCTCAACACTCTTGGTGACCTTCCCTTTCTATGCCCAACCTCTTGAACCCCTGCTAAATGAACCATGCTATGCAATGCAAATGCTAGAAGAAAAATGAAATGAAACATAAACCAAGTTAAGAAAAGGTTGGTCAAATTTTGGGGTGCAACAGTTGCCCCTATTCAAGCGACTTGGACCTGACTGAGTGAAAAGCGAACGACTTTCAAACAAACGAGGTAAGAGACGGTTGAATATTATCAAACCCAAAAGTTTTCCAACTGCAGAAATATCCGGAGATAACTGAACTAAACACAAGAATAATCTGTTGGGGAAGTACGCTGACCAAAAGTCAGTACTAACCACAAACTACCAACCAAAAGTTGGGATCACCGGAAGACTGAACAAAGTCAAATCCACACTATCAACTGAAAGTTGGAATCCCTAGACGACCACAAGCTACCAACCAAAAGTTGGGATAACAATCCACAGTAGAAACCAAAAACTACCAACCAAAAGTTGGAATTGCGCCCACAAAATCTTACCAACCCAAAAGTTGGAAATAAACAAAGCTACCAACCAAAAGTTGGAATTAAACGCAGCTACCAACCAAAAGTTGGAATTACATGAAGTTACCAACCAACAGTTGGAATCACATACAAAGGATAAAGACTACCAACCAAAAGTTGGAATAACGACTCCGCTCAGGAATATAAGAGAACTACCAACAAAGAGTTGGGATAAACGTACCACCACCACAGGATTACGAACCAAAAGTTGGAACAACAACCTCAGGAACAAAGGACTACCAACCAAAAGTTGGAGCACAAGCTACTAACCAAAAGTTAGAATCGCCAAAGACATTGAACAAAGCCGACTCCATCATAGAAGACTACCAACCAAAAGTTGGATTGATCATCCGACACTACCAACCAAAAGTTGGAACAAGGGCCACAAAAGAAGACTACCAACCAAAAGTTGGGATAAGTCAACAAAAGAAGACTACCAACCAAAAGTTGGAATAACGTCGACAAAGAGAGACTACCAACCAAAAGTTGGAATAACGTCCGGAACTACCAACCAAAAGTTGGAATAAAAAGGCTACTAACCAAAAGTTAGGATTGCTGGAACCGCTGAATGGAAATGAACTGAATGCACCAACGATTACCAACCAAAACATGGAATAATCAACTTTACTGAGGAAATCAAGGATTACAAACCAAAAGTTGGAATATTATCCCAAATGCCAATAGGTAACCAACCAAAAGTTGGAATAAAACAACAATACCAACCAAAAGTTGGAATGAACCTTGCCGGGAAACCAGGGATTACCAACCAAAAGTTGGGATAAACGAAACCGAAATAGATTATGCTAAGAATTATCAACCAAAAGTTGACATAACATATCCAACATATGCAAGCGACAGAATCAACCGACTCACGACTTGCGGGAAAATCTCCGATAGGAAAAGAGAGGTTTAAACAAACGACTCTGTCGAGGAGAAACCAACAACACGAAGACCTCAAAAATCCGCCTAACGGGGGATAAAACAAAAGATCTCCTGAATTCAAAATCCTCAGCCCTCAAAGGAAAATGGCACCAAAGGTATCGAACCTGGCTTATGCTTTAGATGCATATGTTTGAAATGGCGTAATGCTCCATAAGAATTGGAAATGCTACGTATTTGGGTAGATGCTATGCACACCTGCAGATGCAACAGAACTGAATCAGCAAAATAAATGCTAGCGATACAGAAACCACCCTACTGGGGGAACAACCTACTCATGCCAATAACAATTGGACTTATGCAGAGAAACGGGCCATTGCTGGCCTCCTGCAAAGAAAATTTCAAGGTAACAACATTCCTCCATCCTGCTGGGGAAAAGAGAACAAATCTGCTGGGGAAACTACCCTCTTCCCACTTGCTGGGGATTGCTCCGCTGGGGGACGAACCCACCCAGGCTGTAGATTACTCAGTGGGAAGATAATCCAATCATAACTCACTGAGGTGTACGAACACACACTTCGTGGGGATTAAATGTGCACCAACTGCCGAGGGAAAGCGCACATGCTACCCGCATACAAACTGTATACAAACTCCATTGGGGATAGAAATGTAAATTCCTCTTGCTAGGAAAATAGACTCCGCATGGGGATAAGACGAACTTCATCCACACCTCTTTGCCCCAAGGGTAACGACCCTGCAAAACTGAATAAACAGATAAGATACCCTACGCAAACGGAACTATCTCAGTCATCATTCGTGACGTTGTTCAATTAATTCAAAGTTTTAACAATTATTGGCCAAGGCCTTCAAGTTTATGTATGTGCAAGTTTATCAAAATGTTGGGCATTTTTCACAAACAAAATAGTAAAAGTTAAAACAAAACAAACAAAATACTAAATAATATATGTTTATTGATAGATGGCCTGTAAATAGGCAAAGTTTTACAACAGATCCAAGCCCTGAAAAGAGGAAGCTGCGCAAAACAAATACAGATATGCACAGAGATATACAAAAGTGTACAGAAATGTCGACAACGTGGCACAGACAAGCACCATGAGCTGATCCCTCTATGACTCGCCTGACCTTAATGCTTTCCCAACGCTTCGTCTTCAGAAGAGATTAATTCGGATAGACGGCCCTCAGGTCCTCCCAATCCACTAAGCAATGAGGTTCCAACATAAACCACAACCATTTGCTTTTCAATCCCTAACTTTTGCCTGAACCGCCCTTTCGGGTTTTCGATTCATCGGGATACCCATTTTTGACAAAGTTGCCTTTTCAGGTTTTCAACTTTGCGGGTTTACATCTTTTCATTTTTATCCCTAATTTTTTCCCAAACCCATTCTCTTTTTTTATGGTTCGCCGGGATGCCCCATTTTTTCCTGGATATTCTTTTTTCTTTCCAGCGGGTCTCTTTTAAGCAAAGTATTTTTTAACTGCATCTGCATTCATAGGGGATGTAAAATCCTCACCATCCATGGTGGATAACAACAAGGCTCCTCCGGAGAAGACCTTTCAAATGACATATGGACCTCCGTAGTTGGGAGTCCATTTTCCCCTGTGATCTGATTGTGGTGGGAGAATCTTTTTCAGCACAAGATCGCCCGTCTGAAAGCTTCAAGGGCGCACCTTCTTGTCGAAAGCTTTCTTTATCCAGCTCTGATACAATCGACCGTGTGCGATAGACGCTAGCCTCTTCTCATCCATCAGGCTAAGCTAATTCAATCTGTTCTTTATCCATTCTGCCTCATCGAGCTTGACGTCGACCAGAACTCTTAAAGAAGGAATCTCGACCTCCAATGGCAGGACAACTTCCATACCGTATACCAACGAGAAAGGAGTTTCCCCGGTTGATGTGCGTACCGTAGTACGATAACCGCGAAAAGCAAAGGGCAACATCTCATGCCAATCCTTGTAAGTGACAACCATCTTTTGCACTATCTTCTTAATATTCTTGTTGGCCGCTTCAACAGCGCCACTCAGCTTCGGACGATAGGGAGATGAGTTGTGATGCTCGATTTTGAAATTCTGGCACAATTCCTTCATCATCTTGTTGTTCAAATTCGAACCATTGTCAGTAATGATTCGCTCGGGTATTCCATATCTACAAATGATGTCCTTCTTTATGAATCGGGCTACGATCTGCTTTGTAACATTGGCGTACGAGGCTGCTTCAACCCATTTGGTGAAGTAATCAATGGCAACCAAGATGAAACGAGGACCATTGGATGCGGTTGGCTCAATCTTGCCAATCATGTCAATGCCCCACATGTAGAAAGGCCATATGGACGCCATAACATTCAATGGGCACGACGGTTCATGAATTTTGTCTGCATAAATCTGGCATTTATGGCATTTCTTCGCAAATTTGAAATAATCTGACTCCATGGTTAGCCAATAATACATTGCTCGTAATAGCTTCCGAGACATGGCATGCCCACTGGCATGTGTACCGAAAGTACCCTCGTGGACCTCTTCCATAAGAAACGTTGCTTCCTTTTCATCCACACATCTCAATAACACCAAATCATGGTTCCTTCTGTAAAGCACACCATCTGGGTTTAGATAAAAGTTACCAGACAACCTCCTCAGCATCTTCTTATCCTGGTCCGGAGCCCCTGGCAGATACTTCTGCTTCTTGAGGAAGTTTTGTACATCGTAAAACCATGGTTTGCCATCAGCAGCCTCCTCAATGGCGAATACGAAAGCGGGACTATCAAGTCGAGAGATTACTATTCTTGGAGCATCATTCCAAAAATTCACTTTATACATCGAAGATAGCGTTGCCAAAACATCTTCCATCTGATTCTCTGCTCGCGGCACATGGTGAAACTCTACCCTGTCAAAGAATGGTAACAACCTTCTTGCATAATCTTTATAAGGGATTAGATTTGGCCGACGCGTTTCCCACTCCCCCATGATCTGATTAACCACTAGCGTTGAATTGCCATATACATCCAAATTCTTGATTCTCAAATCAATAGCCTCTTCTAGACCCATGATGCATGCTTCATACTCGGCTTCATTATTAGTGCAAGGGAACATCAACCTGGCAGTGAACGCGATATGAGTACCATGAGGAGTTGTAATAATTGCCCTGATCCCACTACCATAGGAGTTGGCAGCGCCGTCGAATATCATTTGCCATTGAGAACCTTTCTCTGGACCTTCGTCAGGCAACGAATCTTCACAGTCTTTCGCTTTGAGGAACATGATATCCTCGTCAGGAAATTCAAACTTCATTGTTTGATAGTCTTCAATTGGCTGTTCAGTAAGGTATTCTAACAGAACACTTCCCTTGATGGCTTTCTGGGAAACATATTGTATATCGTACTCTGTCAATACCATCTGCCACCTGGCAATTCTTCTTGAGAGTGCTTGCTTCTTGAAGACATACTTGATCAGATCCATCTTCGAAATCAGCATGGTAGTATGATTAAGCATATATTGTCTCAAACGTTTGGCAGCCCAAGCGAGTGCGCAACACGTTTTCTCAAGCATTGAGTAACGGGATTCACAGTCTGTGAACATTTTACTCAGATAATAGATCGCATGCTCTTTTCTTCCAGTCTCGTCGTGTTGACCGAGAACACAGCTCATATTGTTCTCAAGAACCGTTAAGTACATGATTAAAGGCCTTCCAGCTACTGGGGTATCAATATCGAAGGCTCTTGCAAGTATTCTTTTACCTTATCAAATGCTTTTTGACAATTTTCATTCCAGACGACCGCCTGATCTTTCTTTAGCAATTTAAACATTGGTTCACACGTGGCCGTCAGATGAGATATGAACCGAGCAATGTAGTTCAATCTCCCCAAGAAACCACAGACCTCCTTTCTGTTTTCGGCGCTGGCATATCTTGTATAGCTTTTATCTTTGCAGGATCGACCTCGATTCCTTTTTCACTGACAATGAACCCCAATAACTTTCCGAACCGAACTCCAAAAAGTGCACTTATTTGGATTCAACCTCAATCTGAATTTCCTGAGCCTCTTAAACAGCTTCAACAAGTTGACCAAATGCTCTTCCTCCGTTTGTGACTTTGCTATCATGTCATCAACATAGACCTCAATCTCATGATGAATCATATCATGAAACAAAGTGACCATAGCCCGCTCGTAAGTTGCCCCTGTGTTTTTCAACCCAAAAGGCATTACCCTATAGCAAAACGTCCCCCACAGCATAATGAACGTCGTTTTCTCCATATCATCCGGTGCCATCTTTATCTGATTATGACCGGAAAACCCATCCATGAAGGAAAATATGGAGTATTGAGCAGTATTGTCAACCAATACGTCAATGTGAGGGAGCGGGAAGTCATCCTTTGGGCTCGCCTTATTCAAATCCCTGTAATCTACGCACATCCGTACCTTCCCATCCTTCTTAGGTACAGGCATGATGTTGGCGACCCACAGAGGGTAAGTTGTTACGGCTAAAATTCCAGCGTCCAACTGCTTCTGGACTTCTTCTTTTGATTTTTACAGCCATATCTGGTCTTGTCCTTCTAAGCTTCTGCGTGACCGGCGGATATTATTCGCGCAACGACAAGCGATGAACCACTATATCAGTGTCAAGCCTGGGCATATCTTCGTACGACCAAGCAAAGATGTCATTATACTCTCGAAGCATCTCGATCAATCTTTGCTTGATGTCACTCTGCAGCGCAGCCCCTATCTGAACATTTTTGACAACTTCTTCAGAACCCAAATTAATAACCTCGATTTCCTCCTGATGAGGCAGAATAATCTTCTCTTCTTGTTTCAAGAGTCTAGCTAGCTCTTCAGGCAAGTCTTCATCTTCATCAATCTCTTCTTCAGCTTGATATATCGATTGATCAAAGTCAAAGAGAGTCATAGGAGGTTCTGAATCGGTTTCATCTGCAATAGGAATCCTATAATAAAAATGGTTAAATGTTTCAAATGATATGAAAACGAGTACAAACCACATTGCCATTTCATTGTGAAAAATAAAAATAAGAAAGACAAAGATCACAACATTTGAATGAGAAAACGCCCTTTGATTAATTGATAAAGCAATGTTCAAACATAAACAATAAGGCCCTGAAACAAAATACTGTTATGCTCCGGGTAGAACATAGGGAAGGTACAATAATCGAAAAAAACAAAGCATTACTGTTTTGTTGTACCTTGAACGAGTTCTTCAATAGACCAGCTGTGCAGGCTCTGTCCTGGAGTGCAAGGCTTGATCCAAGCATCCATATCACAATCACTATCTCCCTCTTCGTCTGACACTGTGTTGATCCTTTCAAAGATAACTCCTCCTTTAGTGAACTGCACAGGTCCTTTATAGCGTGGCGCACTCTGCGAGGATAAAGAAAATGACGGGAGGTACCCTAAACCAAACTTGTCTTGCTTGTGGGGAATCTCCAGTACCTGGCCCCAACCTTGCACTGCCCCATTCTGTACTACTGCTTGGGCCTCTTTAAAAGAAGACATGGCCACTTCCGGCGCTTTGCTCACAACAGGAGATTTATCTTTAATCTTGACTGTTTCAAAAGCCTGACAAAGGGTTTCATCTATCTTTTCGTCCACCTCGACATACTTGAAGGATGATAAGTGACTGACCATTATATCCTCTTCTCCGCACACTGTAACAACACTACCGCCAACCATATACTTTAGCTTTTGATGCAGCGTGGAGGTCACAGCTCCTGCTTAATGAATCCATTGACGGCCTAATAAACAACTGTAAGTAGGATGGATGTCCATAATGTAAAACACTGCATCAAACACTTCCGGTCCCACCTGAATGGGCAATGTCACTTCTCCGAACACAGACCTTCGGGTACCATCAAAAGGGCGCACCACCAAATCACATGTTGTAAAAATCAATCCCTGCATGTCCAACTTCATCAGGGCTTTCTTCGGATGTACGTTCAAGGATGATCCCGTATCCACAAGTACACGAGACATAACAGCCCCTCGGCATTCTAATGATATGTGCAACGCACAGTTATGGTTTCGGCCTCTTGGCATCAAATCCAAGTCTGTAAACCCCAAGTTGTTCCCTGCATTTACGTGTGCAACAACCCCTTCGAGTTGATTAACTGAAATTTCTTGTGGCATGTAAGCAGCATTCAGTATTCTCAACAGTGCATTCCTATGTGCTTCAGAACATAGTAACAAAGACAGGATAGATATCTTAGAAGGAGTTTGCTGCAAATGATCGACTATCTTATAGTCACTTTTCCGTATCAGCCTCATAAACTCTTCTGTGTCCTTTAACAAAGATTCCTTCTCCCCGGACTGAGAAGTTTCCTCTACCACTGGTCTCTTCCCCTTGTCAACCTTGTCAATAACCACTTCAGGTGACGAAAAGACCCGACCACTATGGGTAATGCCTCCTGCTCCCACAAGATTATCTACTGAATCCGCAAGGGGACCATTCAAATCTAGTTTCTGTCCATTTCAATACACTTCATCTCCGTAATTCCACAGAATAGCCTTGGTGCTTTCAAACGGTACGGGACCTGCTTTAGTTATGGTTATTGTTGGTGGTTTTGGCGCATAAATGGTAACAGTCTTGTACGGTATGGAAATTGTTGCAATCTCATCCCTTTCCTCGGCCACCGACTCTTCAGACTTTCTTTCAACAGACCGGTCAAACTGCAAGACTCCACTATCCATCATCTCTTGAATATGTCCTTTCAACTGCCCACATCCCTCAGGATTAACCAGACACTCAGCACAGTCTTCAGTACAACCTGGGAAAACACCCCCTTCAGCAATCTAGCTTTCACAAAGCTCAAAGGTGTCTTCAACTTATTAACATCTGTTACCAAATCCAAAACATCCTCAATAATTGCATTAACCCTAGCTTGCCCATGATTCGGCATGGGATTTTGTACGACATTAGGAACATTATTGGAGAAGTTAATTGCTTTACTGTCAATCATGTCCTGCACCTTATGCTTAAAGGCTTTACAATTATCGATGTTATGCTCTGGGACACCTGAATGAAACTCACAGCGAGCGTTTGCGTCATACCCGGGTGGAGGCGTACCTGTCAATGGAGCTAAGGTACTTTTCTGGATAAGTTGTAATTGCAACAAAGCTTGCAATAATTGGGAATACGACATCGGCAGTGTATCAAATCATCTATTTGGCACCTGAGCCCAGTCCGGATATCTTATGTAGCCTTGTTGATTCTGCTGACGTTGTTGTTGTTGAGGTTGCTGCTGAACTGCGGGAATTGTAATACTGGAAATCTGTTGTTGCTGACGATTCTGACCTCTACCTCTCCCGCGAGAACTGGACACTGATTTGGTATCTCCTTCTCGTTTCTTGTTACCGAACACCTTCTTACCTCCTCTAGCTGAGGGTATTTCACCAGCACTTATCTTTCCTAACTTGATACCATTTTCCACCCTCTCTCCGGTGATGATTAAGTCAGAGAAATCACCTGACATGCTGCTAATCAGCTTCTCATAATAAACGCCAGGCAAAGTGGCGACAAACATATCAACGATCTCACGCTCCACCGTAGGTGGCTGCACCCTGGCTGCTAACTCCCGCCATCTTTGAGCATATTCTTTGAAACATTCATTGTTCTTTTGTGAAAGATTATGAAGTTGGACCCTATTAGGAGCAAGGTCGCTGTTGTATTGATAATGTTTCACAAAGGCCTCGGCCAAATCCCTCTGACTACGGACATTCACGGGTTCTAGACTCATGTACCATTCCAACGAAGGACCAGACAGACTGTCCTGGAAGAAATGCATGAGAAATTTCTCATCGTCTGAGTAGGCAGACATCTTACGGTAGTATGATCTCAGATGAACTCTCGGGCAGGTGGTACCCTTGTATTTATCAAAGTCTGGGACTTTGAACTTCGGCGGCACTCTCAGGTCCGGGATCAGTCCTAGGTTAGCCATATCCAGGCTCATAGAGTTTTGACTTTCAAGGGACTTCATTTTTTCTTCAATCATCTTAATCCTCCTATCAGCTTCGGAGGGTAACTCAGCAACCACGACCCTCGGCGAGAACACGTCTTCTTTCTTGTCTTCATTCCAGAGGTGATCCATATTACCATGTATAACATAAGTGGTGTCAGGACCATAACCGTTCCCATTACCATTACCACCATTACCAAAACCAGTGTTGTTGAAACCTGCAGCATTACTGGCACCAGCAGCATTACCGCTCCCTCCAGCAGTAGGGATAACTAAAGTAGGCATGGATTTATCAGCTCTAGGAGTCTCAACATATGGAGGGTTAACAACGTTCCCACCATGCAACACACCATTGCCATCAACACGTGCAATCAAGGGCTGCACTAGAGTTCGGAGTTGCTCTTGTCCATTAGCCACTCCCTACATTACTTCCATGAACTAGGCTATCCGGTCCCTCATTTCCTGCATCTCTTCTTGCATCTGCTCCATTACTCTCTTCTGATTCCCCTTAGTTGTGTACCGGTGAGTCGTTAGATCGGCAATCCTGAAACACTAGTGAACCACAAGAAAATAAGATTAACAGTTCCGATGCACCTGCAATGCGAAAAATGCAAAAATACAGACATGTATGTATGCAACAGGGAAATTTCCCCCTCGATTCTAGTTTTCGGGAGAAACATAACAATGAAGAACCATACAGACAAGCATATAACAGAAACTCCTCGTATATAATCACAGGCCAACATGCAATGTACAAGCTACAACTGAGTACAATAAGGAAAAGACCTCAACCAACAAGCCTGGTGATGGTCAGTACATCAAGCAATAAGCATCAAACTACAACAAAGATAAACAAGACAGTCAAGAAGGATGACGTGACCGGAAGTCCTCTAGCAACTCCAGCGTCTCAGGATGATCTGGCCTAGCAAGTAGTCCCTAAATAAGTAGCTCCTGTCGGCTAACAATATGTTGTAGACTCTCAACATGGTCTTCCCAAGCTCCTTCCCCGAAACACGCCTCGAGCTTGCATCTCTTGGAATCAGCTTTCAACCTGAAATCCTTCAAGTTTGCAATCGCTTCATTCAGCCTGTACTCACTATCCCGTCTAAGTGATGCCTCTGCTGCAATCTTCACGTCTTTGGCATTGAGCTTTGTCTTCAACTTGCTGATCTGTAGATTTAACCTGTCTTCGCTCTCTTTGTTGTTGGTGAACATAGCATTCCATTGGTTCTCGAACTTAGAAATCTTCAAGTAAGCTCTATTCAAATCTTCCTTCTTAGTAGCAAGAACACTATTGACAGCCTTGAAATCCAAACCCAAACGCTCCCGAGAATTGGTTTCCTTGGTCAGATCCGTACCCAATTTGTTTATAAGCTCAGTTTGTTTCTTGAAGGAATGAACAACATAAATCTTCCCACTTCGAAGCTGAATGATTTCTTATTCCAATTCCTCATTGGCTTTTCTCAACTCTTCCTTCTCAAACAATAACTAATTGTATTTCTGAATATCTACTGTAGTGGGTTCCTCAATCATGAGAGGATACAGAGGTGCAACTTCAGGAAACGGCATTAGAAACTTCGCAGCTCTATCATGAATCCAAGTCAGGTAAGGGTCATATGCTCGATTGTTACTCTTCCCCAATAAGGCTTTCCCCTTCCTATGAATGTTGTTCCAAGCATGCTCAAGTCTGCCTAAAGTCTCACCCTCCAATAAATCGGTGAGATACAAGGATTCCTATATCTCCTCTTCTCTAGGAGGATCCCTCAGCGTGTACCCAAACTGTCTGACCAACAGAGTCGGGATATAGTTGATACATCCTTTCCTTCCGACCAAAGGGACGTTAGGAAATCCACTACAACTATAAATAACCTCTGTACCAAGCAGATCTCGGTCAAACCAAGTAATGTTCTCTGCAGATAAACCCATCAACCTCTCCGAACACTCCGAAGTACCAGTGGTAGTAGCAAACGGACCTGCCTTGGGCATATGGCTAGCAAACCATCTGTACAACAAAGGAACACAACAAGCTACATTCTTTCCCCTTCGTTTCTCATTCTTGTAGTGAACAAAATGATAAACATCTCCAAGAAGAGTAGGCACTAGGTTTCTTGAAGCCAGAATATGGAATGCATCTAAATCCACAAAATCAGGAAGATTAGGAAGCAATATAATGTCGTAGATACAAAGAGAGAGAATAGCACCAAATAGAATCCAACAACCATCCTTAGCGAACTGCCGAGCCTTATCAACTAAGAAAGCCAAAAGAAAGCCAGACACTTCATTCCACTTAGTCAAATTCCGCTATAGCTCTGAAGCATCCAAGTGTAATACAACAGCTAGCTTAGCCAGACCAGGCTTAACGTCAGTATGAACAAATGGCATCTGATCAAGAATGGGCAAGCCTAACAACATAGAATACTCCTCCAAGGTAGGTGCCAGAATGTAGTCAGGGAAAACAAAACACATCAGCTGCGGATCGTAGAACTGCAGAAGAGCATAAAGACCATCCATCTCGTACACCGAAGGCTTGTAGACACATCTCAATAACCTCCCATAGGACTGTCTGAAGTCTTCCATAACCTTCCCATCAACCATAGAAATCAAACTCAACAAAGAACTAACATCAGGAGCCGCAAGCTTGTAAGCCATTGTTCTCTTCAAGCGCTCCATATAAGCAATAAGGGAACAAGATCACTAGAATTGGAGAGGAAATATGCACCTGCCACATAAATACATGTTAATGAAATGCAGATGAAAATGCAAATTCAAATGCAAACAGGGGATCAAGACTGATGTGCTGTTGGTCAAGAATAACCAGCATTCCGCTTTAGCAAGAACAAAGTACCAACAATAGGACCCACTGGTATCAGGAACACAGATTCACATTGTAACGAACCGGGTAGTCTGAAAGCCAAGGTTTCCTGCACAACCCAATCCCTCTCACAGGTATGGACCTATCCACTAATAAGGTTCGGCATCCTATGTGTTTGTCAGCGTCACAGACTTTCAAGAAATGATTATACGTTCACCATTTCTGGTTTAGCATCATAATCTCTTGAAGAGGCCTCACTTAGCTGACTCACAAATGATCAGTCCCCAGAGTCGACAACCCTCAGATCCAAAATTCCTTTGAGCCCAAAGGGCCAGAAAGAAAATCATCAAAGAGAATCTCGTCCGAGCGCGAATTTCATGGTGAACTAGTATGAGCAAAGCAAGCACATCCACCACTACTCCCCACTACTAAAGTTATGTCTATACTCAAGCCTGGGTCTGGCTTATCTCTCAATGGAACATCCCCTCCCTGCAGCACAACAATAATGATATATGATGCTAAAAATAAATGCGGGAAAATAAATAAAGCACATATATACAACACCCAAAGGTAAACAAACAAGCAGTATGATTGACTCGCATAGGTAACCAGAGTCCCCAGCAAAGTCGCCAGCTGTCGCAACTATGAAAAACACCCGGCGGAAAACAGAAGAGTCGCCGCCTTTGGTTATTTATCCCAAAGAGAGGGAAAGGAAACGATCGGAAAAACCTGACGAAAAGGGAAAAGACGAGGTCATCGCAACCAAATCCTGGATTCGGGAGTCGGTTACGCAAGGGGAAGGTATGAGCACCCCTCACGTCCGTCGTACTCGACGGGATCCACGCTGATGTTGTCTCTCTAAAAGGGTGATCATCTATCTAGCTAAAGGTCAAGGGACAAAAAGAAAAAGAAAAGAGACTCGGCAGAGCATCGCCGCTCTGTGCCTACGTATTCCCTCGTGCAATGGGAAAGTCAGAGTCAACGTAGTTCGGCTAACTAGGGATGAAAGGGGGAAAGGTTGTTCGCCAAGACATCGCGTCTTGTGCCTGCGTACTTTCATCTGGTATGAAAGATCAGAGCAAATATAGTTCAGGCTGACAAGATCATAGGCTAGTTCAAAAGCTTTTAGGCCCGAGTAGGGTTAACAAGTAGTTCTAGCAGTTGGTGTATGCAGCCCAACCATTGGAGACTTAGACGTTACCGTTTGCGGTAGAACTAAAAGTTAACAACACTCTTTTATCTGAAAATATTTTTCTTGATTAAGATCCCGAACGATGAAAAAGGTTTGAAGTGTTTTTGTGTTTTTTAGAGAAGAAGTGTTTTGAGTTTGAATTGTAACTCATGTCACACTAGAGACTATGACCTAAGAGCGAATACGTCGCATATCACCCAAAGGGTGTACACTGAACACTCTAGGTCATTTAGAGGAAGCCCCCCAATCACCATTTCTCAAGTAACTTAAGGCTCGTAGCGTACAACACTTGTCATTCTTTATTAGGTGTTTTATGAATGTTTGAAGATGAGAACAGAAGAAAGGACCACTAATGGGAGACTAATTCAATCCTAAAAGTTGTCATGCAAAGTGGACTTAGAGTTGGGATACAAAAGGGGACTACCTAATGTTATCATGCATGGTTTGATCCTAATGTCTATCATAACCTCTCTTGTAGAAGAGAGATTAGAGATCCTAAGGGAAAGAAGGACAAAAGAAGAAGAAGAAGGAAGAACATAAAAATGCAAGAATGCAAACATAGAATGCACAAGTAAGATGAATGTAAGGGAGGAAATATGTGTGGGGCAGTAGCCTCCACAAGCTCATCTTAACCTCAAGCATGCATATGAGAATTAAAAAGAATAAGAGAGAAAGAAATGCACAAGATGAGATCAAACAACAAGAAGAAACCATACAAAAATGCACAAAAAATGGGATTAAATGACCTAAGTCAAACAACATCAACCACAAGTGCCAAAAGCCAAATCAAATGAAAGGAAAGGAAGCTCAAAACAAAAGTGAGGATGGGAGACTATATGAGGACAACAAGGAACTCATAATATGCACTCAACCATAAGCATCACAAACAAAGTGCAAAAGAAAGCACAAAGGAGTCCTCATGGATTCATCATTTTAGGTATGCTTCAAATACCTCCAAAGGAGGGACCAAGCCACCTTAAATAATACTCCAAGGTCATGGGACAGAATATGAGAGGAGAGAAGAGAGCTCAAAAGAAAAAGCAATCACATCATAAGAGAAAACAAGCTTATGCATAAGAGAAAGCAAGCATGTCTCAAATGGAAACCCTAAATGGAAGCACAAAAAGAAACACAAGTTTGAACAAGCAAAACACAATATCATGACCTAAAATTGAGCAACCAGCAACCTTAACATGTTAGCAACATGAATCAAAGGGAATAAAAGGCTCAAAGGATCCATCAAAGTCATATCCAAGGCAAACTAGGTCAATGTGTATGTATGAAACTCCCTTTGGGGTAACTTGACTTGCAAGTTACCTCAAAATTAGGAAAATGATTCAAAAATAACCAAATAAAATGCACAAAGCTCATAAAAATGTTGGAAAACAGAGGCCAAGTATTTTATTAATTAAAGAAGTGGTGTGAATAGCAACAAAACAATGTGTAAAACCAATGGGCCTGTGCGCAGGGGGTGTAAAAAGCAAGTGAGCCCAAACTTATTCACAACTCAGTCCACCAGCGAGAGTCAATCCTAGACACTCAAATAAAATACCAGTCAACCAATCCAAGAGTCTAAGGCATGACTCGTGTGCTATCAGAATTAAAAACAAAAACTAAATGAATCACAACCACACAAACAAGTCTAGGTCAAACAATCAAACGGTGGAGGTTCAAACTAGTGAAACGCACCGTTTCACTTAAAGGGAAGTCAATCCCTGAAATCAAATCAAAGCCATCAGATGAAACCTAAGTCAATCCAAAGGCCATCAGGCTTCCATGCAATCAATAACTTCCCAACACAAAATGAAAATGAATCATGACCATCAGATCTGGTCTCAGTCAACAAATCAAACACGGATCCAACACATACCAACAAGCCACATATCATCTTCTTCGTTTAAACATGGAAAATTAAGAGGGAAAACAGACGGTGGCCGGATTCCCTCCGGTCATCTTCTATGGGCACGATGAACAGTGGCAACTCAAAAAAGTTCATGAAACGCAAAATTCCTTACACCAATCGATTCCTCATGCTTCATACAACTCAAATCCAAGGTTCATTTTAATTTTCAGTCCATGAATAGAGAAAATCGAAGATAAACAGTTTGGAGCTCAAATCACAAATCATCACCAATGCCAGTCAATTTTAGTTAGAATTAATCTACATAGTTCCTAGGTCATTATCATGCAAAAATGGCATTCAATTGGATCACAAACAGAAACAAAAGTTGAATTGAAGGTTACCTAGTGGAGAGCTTCCACTGAGCCTTCAAACCATGATGAAACTTGCTGGAAATAAACCAGAATCACTCCATAATCCTCCCTGAAGCTTTAGATGTGCTTGAATTGCCTTGAATCTTGATGAATCTCCAAATTCAAATTTCACTTTTCCCTCACTTTCTCCAACTGTTTTCTCTCTCAATTTTCATCCAAAATTCGTTCTGATGATTTGTTCATGATCCTGAAGTTATATATGATGGATATGGGAGGAAATGAGGCCCAATTATAGTTTGCTTCAGTCCAATTGAATTTCAATTTTCCTTATGTTTTAAGCTTCATTTTCACGAGCTATACTGCTGCAAAATGCCTTGGTTTTCATTCAAAATCATTGTTGGGAACTTAATTTGATCATGTGGATGAGATTCAGCCCTTGGTTTGATCACATGGTTGAAATTGGTCATGTAAGTTAAGCTTGAAGTAACATGTGGAATGTCATAATTTTGAACCTAAACTTGCAATTCTGAAAATGCCATCGTGTTTAGAATGTGATTTTCACTCAAGATATGCACAAACTTGCACAAAATTGGTCCAATATGATTTAATATGATTTTTGGGTTTTAATGACTTTTTCATGGAAATTCCTTCATCCAATCTTCCATCTAAGCCAAATCAATGGTTCCTTGATGTTTGGTTGAGAAAATGATCCCATTTGGAGAAAGTTTCATGTTGAGAACTGTTTCATTAGAAGTGTGCAAGATAGTGAAATGGACCTATAATGAAAATGACCTATAATCTTACTTTCCCAAAATACCCTTGTCTTGTAAACCTCATAACTTGAGTTCTACAAATCAGATGAAGGACTTCTAGTACTCTTTGGAAAGCTAAGATCATGAGTAATAACTTGAGATATGTGGTCTTGAAGTTAGGTACTGAATAGGGGATTTTACACTGAGAACCCTAATTTAGTAACTCATCGTACTCTTGATTCTTCTTGATTTGATCTTGAAATGATATATTAGACATCTCAACACAAAATTCCATGATCACAAAGACTTGGAATTGAGTCTTAATCTCCTTCAATTTCACAGTTGACTGAGGGTTGACCAGATGAAAACCCTAGATGCACCACTCTTGATTGTGGCCTCTTACACATGACACAACAACTTGAACAAGCTCCAACATGGCTCTCAAAGCACTCAATGAGATTTCTCAACATCCCATATCCATAATCATGAATTCACAATCCTCTGATGATCTTCAACTGGTCTCCAAGTTAGGAGCTAATCCGCACACACTCGTCAACTCTTTCACAAAACTTTGACCACCTTCTGATGACCTTGATGACCACTCATGCTTGAGTAAACCCCTTGCTTAGGCTCAAGACTCTTGGTGAACTTCCCTTGCTATGCCCAACCTCTTAATCCCCTGTTAAATGAACCATGCTATGCAATGCAAATGCTAGAAGAAAAATGAAATTAAATATAAACCAAGTTAAGAAAAGGTTAGTCAAATTTCGAGGTGCAACAGTAGGTAGTAATTACACGCCATTCTTGCATAGTCATGATCCCCTAGCATTGTAGATGGATTCTGGTTAGGATTGATTTCTATTTGTAGTGATTCTTGGAAATTACTTGATTCTTGTTCAGCTCGTATAGCTTGATTTAGGAGGTATAAATTATGGAGAAATCTAGATTCATGATCAGTGAAGGGAGTATATGAGTTTAGGCTAAGAGATTTTAGGAATTGATGAAGTTTAGAGACACCTGCAACTTGGGTATCATCTGGGAAGATGACCGGAGCCACCGTGCTCTGTCATCTGCATTTTCCCTCCACCGGCGTGTTTAAATCCTTAATTCCACGTGTGCATTCCACGTAACCACTTGACTTGTTAACCTAGATAGATCCAACGGGCATGATTGCGTCTGAGGCGTGAGTTGAATTTTGACCAGCCAAACACACATCAATGAGCACCATTTCATTAAACGTGTGGCAGTGGACTTGGGCCTTGATTGATATTTGAACTCCCTGCGCGTACAAGCCCACTGATTTAACTTGTTTTTCTTGCTATTCATACCAACTCTTTTTCTTATTTTCTTTTTCTTTATTTCTTTTTCCATTTTGTGATCTGTTTGATTTTAATTCCAATAAAATTCTTCCTAGTGAGATAAAAATCCATAAAAATAGTTTTTACATATTTCAAGATGTTAAATAAATTTAGGAAATTTTAGTTTTATTTTCTGGACATCTTTTCAATTAAAAAAGGGTTTATTTCTTTGGAAGCATTTTAATTGAATTAAACTCCTTTCTTTGTAGTTCTTGATTTCATTTGGTGATCAAATGTACATATAATTGGCTGATTTTTATTATGCATATACATGACATATTGATTGATTTTTGTGATATTTTACCCCCTGATTTTATCACCATTTGGTTAGGGTTTTGGTTGGGTTTTTAGGACCCCCGATTTACCCTAGTTTTTAGGGTATGCCTTAGGGTTTGCCCTCTGTTTGTATAGTTAGGTTTAGATTTTTTCCCCATAGTTTATACCTCTGATTCCCAACACCATAGGGGTCCTATAGGATTTTATATGCTATTTTTTGGATATGTGTGATACTTTTAGTGTATTTTCCATCTTATGTCATCCTTGCATGGTTTTCACATCAATACATGAACTAGTTTGCCTTGTAAAGGTATTTTGTGCATTGTTTGAGCTATTGATTCTTATGGATTCATGTTGTGAATGTAATAAGGTGTTTGTATGTTAAATTTGAGATCCTAACTGTATTCCTAACTTGTTTAAGTTTGGCTTTCTTTTAAGCATTTCAATTAGGGTTTTCATGATACATGTTTTGCTTTATCTTGTACATGAACTTGCAATTTCTTTTGATAATCTTGTGATTGAGTTTGTGCAAGCGATTGAATCAAAAGAAAGAAGCCCGCTAAGTCGAATCTGGAAAACAAGCGATTTAGGCAAAAATTAGGGCATCCCGCTGGACTTTGAAATCAGAAGAAGCTCAAAAGAGCTAGTCCATGCAAAAGTTAGGGAAAAAGCAGAAAAGCGAAAAGGATTACAAAAGGAAAGTCCTCGAACAAACAAGTCGTGTGACACCAGGCACCAAAAACACGAAAAGTGAGTGACGGTCACTCCCAAAAACTTGTGGTTTCCCGAACCATCACTCCTGTCATTTAACCTTTGAAAGGTGAGCTCTTAGGTTGAATTAGCTAAGCGTAGGATTGGAGAACATCAAGGGAATGGGTGGGTTAGAATAAACTTTGAGCCTTTATCCTTTCCTTCTTAAACGTGAACCTGACCACGTTACAACCTTCAAAAGTCCTAATTGAAGAAGGATTGTTTTGAAAGCATACTTCGGTAAAGATCGCGTCGAAACTGACTCCTAAAAGGATTCCTGTTACAATGTTGTATTAGTGTTGACATTTTGATAAATGATTTCATCTATGATATGTCACAATTTTTTCCAGTGAACAGACTTGGATTTAGAAACTGCATATGCATTGCATTGATATGTCTTTTATGCAGAACAATTTGTTTTACTTGCGGGTAAGCACTTGACAACAGGAAAGTTTCCACAGTAGAAAGTATGATCAGGATAGAATGCAGAACGCCTGGTACACCGGAGAACCGGGACAATGTATCAAATATTCATATCCTAGGAGTCAATCATCCAAAAGACAGTTAACCTGGGGCAATCATGTCGAGATTTGGTAAATCTCTCACAGTCAGTGGTTAATGCTTCACGAATCAGCCAATTAGGGGCAGAGTTATTGTGAGGTTGGGGCAGATTACCCTAAAAAGCACAGAAGCTATTCCAGAAGGCAGTTAACATGAAGCACCTCTTCGAGGTTTAAAATGTTGAAGCAGTTCATACGAAACCGGCAGGGTACAGAAAGTTCAGGTTTCCTTTCGAGGAAGATGTTGTGCAGGTCCCACGGGCTGGGGAAAAATTGGGAATGAAGGAAAGGTTCTTCTCCATATCTTCAGAATCCATCAGAAGTGATCAACCAGGGTCGAATCCTTTCATGTTAAAAATTCAGGGACAAGCCATCTCGAGGTCGTTTCTTGGCAAGCTTTCCTTTTCGTCCTAGAGATTAGACTGGGGCAAGTTGAACTACCCTGGGGGCAGTTACTTAAGCAAGGTTATTCTCCCCAACCAGAGTCCATCATTAGCAATTGGAGTTTGCATCTCTATCCCCAGTGAAGTTGTGTGCATGGTTAAAGGAGTAGTCCAATGTGTATCCTTATCCCCGACAGTTGGTCGACACACATTTAATCCCCGCAGATTGCAGATATGTGCTTACTCCTCCAACAAGTCAGGGTTGGTTTTCTTTCCACCGAGTAGGTGTGGAATCTTCCCTAGCAGTTGGTCAATACACACTTGGCTCCAGCAAATTGTCTGTGTGCGCTTATTTCTCGACGGTGCAAGATCGGCTTATTCAGCAGAGTAAGTAATCCCCAGAGAGTCTTAGCAGGTGATTTTGTATCCCCTCGAAGGTCAAGTTGCCATTGATGAGTCTATTCCTCATCTCCCCAAGTAGAGGTTGATGTTGACTCCCTCATTGCGTTATCCCTAACGGAGCCGGAGGGGAAACGTCTCTTCCCCAGCTGAGTACTCCCAATAGATTGGAGTTAGGTCTTTGCAGGTGGCGTCGTTTCTCGAGCAGAGGTGCCTGTTCCCTAGAATGTTATATTCTGGCAGGCTATTCAGGGCTGATGTCCCTAGTGGAGCATGGTTAATCTCAGAAGGTGGATCGTTATTCCCTGCAGAGTCGTTGATTCCCCAGCAGGCGGACGGATTCCCGTGTGTGGCTCTTTTTCCCCGGTAGGGTCGCCTATTCTCCAGAAGGTCTGTATTCTGAAAGGCCATTCATGGCGTTTTCCACAGCAAGATTTGATATAATCCCCGGCGGAGTAGAATTACTGTGTGGCAGATTGTTTTATCTCCACAGCAGGTTCAGTTGCTATTCAGGAAATTTCTTTCAGGAAGCTACTCAAGGTTACTCCCCCAGCTTAAGTCCAGTTTATTGACATGTGCTAACTATCCCCAGCAGGGTTGTTTTCTTTTCCCAGCAGGGTGGTCTCCGTATCTCCAGCATTTGTTTTGCTGCTTCGGTTCCGTTGCATCTATATGCGTGCATAGCATCCTTAGAAACGCGTAGCATTTCCATTTCGTATGGAGCATTACACCATATTCAAACATGTGCATGTGAAACATAGGCCAGGTGGTTATATTTTTGTTTCAGGTAATCTCCTGGAGTTTGGCGTGTTCGGCAAAAGAGCCGGGATAGCGGTGTTCATGTTCTCCTGTGCTTCCCAGTGAAGTCTAGACATAGTTACTTGGTTGAGTTTCTTTTTTCTCCATCAGGGTTACTTGTTCAAGTTCTCTCTTTTCCCCAGCGGAGTTCCTTTGTGATTTTTTCATCAGAAGTTTGTCGACTTTGTATTGATCTGACGACGAGGTCAGATGCTTGCTTTTATTTAGCGGGTGCCTGACGGTGATGTCAGATGCTTGCTTTTATTTAGCGGGTGCCTGACGGCGATGTCAGAGGTTTATCAGCTTTGGGTTGGCCTAGCCTTCGGGTTTGTGGATTTGTCCTATTCGGCAATTGTCTACTTGTTTGTAGAGGTTTATCAGCCAATCTTTCTCAACTTTGTGTTTGTCTTGTGACGATGCCAGGTGACTTTATCAACTTTGTGTTGGTCTGACGACGATGTCAGATGTTCATCAGCTCTCTGGTTGTCTAGCGGCGATGCCAGATGTTTGTTAGCTTCTCGGTGATCCAATTTTGAGTTTGTTGTTTAATGGTTGCAATAGATGTTTGACGGTGATGTTAGATGTTTCTCGATTGCACGGATGCCTGGCGGAAAGGCCAGATTCTTCATCCCCTACAAGTTACTGACGACGATTTCAGAGGTGTATCAATTTCGTAGATTCTTGACGCCGATGTCAGAAGTCTTCACCTTCGGGTTTGTGGTTCGCTTTTATTTAGCGGGTTTCTGGCGGCGATGTCAGATAATTTATCAGTTTTAGTGGATGCATGGCGGCGATGTCAGACGTTTATTGACTTTACGGATGCCTGGTAGTGATGTCAGATGGTTATCAATTCTGTTAATGCTTGACGACGATGTTAGGTGGTTATCAGTTTCTTACCTACCTGGTTTTTGGGTTCGTTACTCGCTTTTATTTAGCGAAGGCCTGGCGGCGATGTCAGATGTCCTTATCTTCGGATCCGAGGCTTGTCATATCCCTTGCAGATTCCTGGCGGCGATTCCAGATTTTTCTCAGCATTATGATTGTCTGGCAGCGATGCCAGATGTTCTTCAGATTTGTGTTGCCTGGCGGTGATGTTAGATGTTTATCACATTCTGTTTTCCTGGCGACGATGTTGGGTGGTTATCAACAGTATGTTTATCTGGCGGCGATGTCAGATTTTTGTTAACATGGTGGTTGTTTGGCGGTGATGTCAGATGCTTATCGGATGTGTAGTGTTCTGGCGGCGATGTCAGATTATGTTATTCCCTGCAGTGTTCTGGCGGCGAGGTCAAATAGTTTATCTTTGGCAGAGTTCTGGTGGCGATGTCAGATTATTGTATCCCTTACAGATTCCTGGCGGTGATGTCAAATTCTCTTACGAACCTGGTGTTTTCTAGCGGCGATGTCAGATGACTTGGTGTTCCAGCAACGATGTCAGGTGTTTGATTCTCTAGCGACGATGTCAGATGATGTGATTTTCCGACTGCAATGTCAGATGTTTTTGTTGTCTGGCGGCGATGTCAGAGGTTTATCGACTTTATGGTTGTCTGGCGGCAATGTCAGATGTGTATCAGATTTATGCTATCCGACGGCGATGCCCGATGTTTAGCAATGTGCTTATCTGGCGGCGATGTCGGAGGTTTATTTGCATTGTGTTTATCTGGCGGCAATGTCAGATGTTCATCAGCATTTTGTTTATCCGACGGTGATGTCGGATGTTTATCAGTTGTTTCCTAACTACGTGGAGTCCTGACGGCGATGTCAGATGTGTTATCCTCTTCAGTTTGTCTGGCGGCGAAGTCAGATGGTTATCAGAGTTATGGTTGTCTGGCGGCGATGTCAGATGTTATCAACACTGTAGATTCCTGGCGGCGATGTCAGAGGTTTTATTAATTGGATATGGATTTTTGGCGGCGATGCCAGATGTTTCTTAATTGCATGATATCTGACGGCGAGGTTAGGGTGTTTCGTTCCTTGCAGGTTTCTGGCGGCGATGTCAGATGTGGGTAGATTTCTGACGGCGATGTCGGATGTGTGTGGACTTTTTGGCGGCGATGTCAGATGTTCCTTTGTAGATACTTGGCGGTGATGTCACGAACTGTATCTACTATATAGCAGCTTGGTGGCGATGCCAAGTGATGTTTACCAACTGGTTGCAGAGTTCTGGCAGCGATGTCAGATCTTAATCAATCTTCTGGTTGCTTGGCGGTGGTGTCGGGTATTTTCTCAATAGTGGGTTCGTTTGGCGGCAACATCAAACATTTTTCAACCTAAGGTTTATCTGGCGGCGAGGTCAGATATCTTTCAACGTGGTGTTGTTCTGGTGGCGATGTCAGATGTGTATGAACATGATGTTTTCCTAGCGGCAATGTAAGGTGCTTTTTTCTTGGTGGTTGTCTGGCGGCGATGTCAGACATTTATCTACTTTGTGTTTGCCAGGCGGCGATGTCAGATCCTTATCAGCTTTGTTGTTGTCTGGCAGCGATGTCAGGCGTTTATCTACTCTGTGGTTCTCTGGCGGCGATGTCAAATCCTTATCAACTTTGTTGTTGTCTGGCGGCAATGTCAGACATTTATCTACTGTGTGGTTATTTGGCGGTGATGTCAGATTTTTGTCGACTACGTGGTTGCCTAGCGGTGATGTCAGGTATTTTATCTACTTTGTCGAAGATTGGCAGCGATTCCAAATGATGTTAGCTACCTTGTGGTTGTCTGACGGTGATGTCAGATGTTATCTACTTTGTGGTTATCTGGCAGCGATGTCAGACATCTATCATGTTTGCGGATGCCTGGCGGCGATGTCAGAATTTGTTATCCCCTACAGAAGCTTGGCGGCGATGCCAAGAGATGTATATCAATCTTGTGGTTATTTGACGATGATGTTAGATGTTTATCGAATTTGTGTTGGTTCGGCGGCGAGGTCAGAAATTTTTATCCCCCATAGATGCCTGGCGGCGATGTGAGAGACTTTATTGACTGGATATTGATAACTGGTGGCGATGTCAGAGGTTTACCGACTTAAGGTTGACGCTTGACGGCGAGGTCAGTGGTATCTTCTTTCAGAAGTGATGTTTTTACTTCACGGCGAGGTCAAGTGTTTTTCTAAATTGATGCAAAGGCCTGACGGCGAAGTCAGAGGGTTATTATCAGATGTATGATAGCAGGTGTTTTCCTGACTCAGTCTAGATACCTGACGTCGATGTCAGGTGATCTTCCCGACTTAGTTTCGTTGTATGGCAGCGATGTCAGGTGTTTCTCCCATCGGTGTGTCGATGTTGCAACCATTATTCAGATATCTTCATCGTCATCTTCATCACAGGGGGCGCCACGGTTCAAGGGGCCGATTGTGTTTACTCCAGGGGGAGTCAATTTTGAAAGAATCAATATTGTGTTTGATAGAGGAGATGAAGATAGCGACTGTGACATGGATTCATGGATCAAGCCCAGCGTGCGAGGACAAAGCCTATGCAACTGGTCTATTCAGGACTTTATTCAAGTGACAACGAAATAATAATGCCTTGTTTTTTCGATTATTGTACAATCCTATGTCCTACCCGGGGCATAGTGGTTTTATTTCAGGGCCTACATGTTTATGTGTATGCTTTGCTTTAATCATCAAATAAAGGCGTTTTCCACATACAGATTTTGTGATCCTTGTTTTACTATTTTTATTTTTAACAATAAAATGGCAACGTGGTTTTGTGCTTTGTTTACATATCATTTGAAGCATTTAACCATTTCTCTTGCAGGATCCATATTTCAGATGATACCGATCAAGAACTCCCTATGACTCGCTTCGACTTTGAACATCAGATATTTCAAGCCGAGGAAGAGATTGTTGAGGACGACGACCTACTAGAAGAGCTGACTCGACTTTTAAGACAAGAGGAGAAAGTCATTCTGCCTCATCAAGAGGAAATCGAGGTCGTTAATTTGGGTTCCGAAGAAGTTGTTAGGAATGTTCGGATAGGGGTTGCGCTGCAAAGCAATATCAAGCAAAGACTGATCTAGATGCTTCGAGAGTATAGTGACATCTTTGCTTGGTCTTATGAAGACATGCCTGGGTTAGACACTGATATTGTGGTCCACCGCTTGCCATTGCGTGAAGAATGTCCGCCGGTCAAGCAGAAGCTCAGAAGAACGAGACCAGATATGGCCGTAAACATTAAAGAGGAAGTACAGAAACAGTGAGACGCTGGTTTTCTAGCTATTACAACTTACCCTCCTTGGGTCGCCAATATAGTAACTGTACCAAAGAAAGATGGTAAGGTACGGATGTGTGTCGACTATCGGGATTTGAACAAGGCGGTCCCTAAGGATGACTTCCCGCTTCCTCATATTGACGTATTGGTCGACAATACTGCTCAATTCTCTGTGTTTTCCTTCATGGACGGCTTTTCGGGCTATAATCAGATTAAGATGGTGCCGGAGGATATGGAGAAAACAACTTTCATTACCCCGTGGGGAACGTTCTGCTACAAAGTGATGCCCTTTGGTTTGAAGAATGATGGGGCAACATATCAGCGTGCTATGACAATGCTCATTCATGACATGATGCATAAAGAGATTGAGGTCTATGTTGACGATATGATTGCCAAATCCCAGATGGAGGAAGAGCATCTGGTGAATCTTCTGAAATTGTTTGAGAGGCTTAGGAAATTCAGGCTGAGGCTGAATCCTAATAAGTGCACCTTTGGGGTGAGATCTGGAAAGCTATTGGGGTTCATTGTTAGTGAAAAAGGAATTGAGGTTGATCCTGCAAAAATAAAAGCTATACAAGAAATGCCAGCGCCAAAAACAGAGAAAGAGGTTTGTGGCTTTTTGGGGAGATTGAACTACATTGCTCGGTTTATATCTCATCTCACAGCCACGTGTGAACCAATGTTTAAATTGTTGAAAAAAGATCAGGCGATTGTCTGGGATGAAAATTGTCAAAAGGCGTTTGAAAAAATAAAAGAATACTTGCAGGAACCTCCGATATTGACACCCCCAGTAGCCGGAAGGCCACTAATCATGTACTTGATGGTTCTTGAGAACATCATGGGTTGTGTTCTCGGTCAACACGACGAGACTGGACGAAAAGAGCATGCGATCTATTACTTGAGTAAAAAGTTCACAGATTGTGAGTCCCGTTACTCAATGCTCGAAAAGACGTGTTGTGCACTTGCTTGGGCTGCCAAACGTTTGAGACAATACATGCTAAATCATACAACCATGCTGATTTCGAAGATGGATCCGATTAAATATGTCTTCGAAAAACAGGCGCTTTCAGGAAGGATTGCCCGATGGCAGATGGTAGTGACAGAGTACGACATTCAGTATGTTTCGCAAAAGGCTATCAAAGGTAGCGTGCTGTCAGAGTACCTTGCCGAGCAGCCAATCGATGATTACCAGCCAATGAAGTTTGATTTTCCTGACGAGGATATTATGTACCTAAATATGAAAGACTGCGAGGAGCCATTGCATGGTAAAGGTCCTAAACGGAGTTCCCAATGGCAATTAATATTTGACGGTGCTGCTAATTCATAGGGAAGTGGAATTGGGGCAATCATTACTACTCCCCATGGGACTCACATCACGTTCACTGCCAGATTGACGTTTCTATTTACCAACAATGAGGCTGAATATGAAGCGTGTATCATGGGTCTTGAGGAGGCTATTGATTTGAGAATTAAAAATCTTGATGTGTACGGAGACTCCGCACTAGTCGTGAACCAAATCAAGGGAGAATGGGAGACTCGTCAGCCTAATGTGATACCTTACATGAATTATGCAAGGAGGTTGTTGCCTTTCTTTGACAGAGTAGAATTTCACCATGTGCCGCAGGCAGAAAATCAGATGGCAGATGCCCTTGCGACGTTGTCTTTGATGTACAAAGTTAACTTCTGGAATGAGGCTCCCGGAATAGTTATCTCTCGCCTTGATAGGCCCGCTTTCATATTCTCCATTGAGGAAGCTTCCGATGGCAAGCCGTGGTATTTTGATATCCAGAATTTCCTAAAGAACCGAGAGTATCCGACTGGGGCATCCAGCCACGATAAGAAGACTCTTAGGAGATTGGCTGGCAACTTCTACTTGAATCCAGATGGTGTTCTATACCGGAGAAAGCACGATTTGGTGTTATTGCGATGTGTGGATGAGAAAGAAGCTAATCTGCTTATGGAAGAGGTCCACAAGGGTACTTTCGGCACGCATGCCGGCGGACATGCTATGTCTTGAAAGTTATTACGAGCAGGGTATTATTGGCTGACGATGGAAACAAATTGTTTCAAGTTTGCGAAGAAATGCCATAAATGCCAGATTATGCAGACAAGATTCATGTGCCGCCAAGCCCTTTGAATGTTATGGCGTCCCCGTGGCCTTTCTCCATGTGGGGCATTGACATGATTGGCAAGATTGAGCCTACTGCCTCCAACGGACACCAGTTCATATTGGTAGCTATCGATTACTTCACCAAATGGGTCGAAGCAGCGTCTTACGCTAATGTTACCAAACAAGTAGTAGCCCGGTTTATCAAAAAGGACATCATCTGCAGATACGGAATTCCCGAAAGAATCATTACTGACAATGGTTCGAACTTGAATAATAAGATGATGAAGGAATTGTGCCAGAATTTCAAGATTGAGCATCATAACTCATCTCCCTATCGGCCCAAGATGAACGGCGTTGTCGAAGCGGCCAACAAGAACATCAAGAAGATAGTTCAAAAGATGGTTGTGACCTACAAAGATTGGCACGAGATGCTGCCCTTCGCTTTACACGGTTATCGTACGACGGTACGCACATCAACCGGGGAAACTCCTTTCTCACTAGTGTATGGTATGGAAGTTGTCCTACCATTGGAGGTTGAGATTCCTTCTTTCAGAGTTTTGCTTGATGTCAAACTTGATGAGACAGAGTGGATAAAGAATAGACTGAATCAGCTCAGCTTGATGGATGAGAAGAGACTTGCATCTATCGCATATGGTTGGTTATATCAGAGCTAGATGAAGAAAGCTTTTGACAAGAAGGTACGCCCTCGAAGCTTTCAGACGGGCGATCTTGTGCTGAAGAAGATTCTCCCACCACAATCAGAACACAGGGGCAAATGGACTCCCAACTATGAAGGTCCATATGTCGTTCGAAAGGTCTTCTCTGGAGGAGCCTTATTGTTATCCACCATGGATGGCGAGGATTTTACATCCCCTGTGAACTCAGATGCAGTTAAAAAAATACTTTGCTTAAAGAGACCCGCTGGACAGAAAAAAAGAAAGTCCAGGCAAAAATGGGGTATCCCGGGGAACCAAGAAAAAAAAGAGAAAAGGGTTCGGGCAAAAATTAGGGATAAAAATTGAAAAGATGTACACCCGCGAAGTCGAAAACCTGAAAAGGCGACTTCGGAAAAAAAGGGTATCCCGGTGAATTGAAAACCCGAAAGGGCGATTCAGGAAAAAGTTAGGGATTGAAAAAGCAAACGACTGCGGTTCGAGTTTTGATACTACATCACTCAGTGGTTTGGGAGTACCTGAGGGTCGATTATCCAAGTCAATCTCTTCCGAAGACGGAGCATCGAGAAAGCGTCGGAGTCAGGCGAGTCATAGGAGGATCAGCTCATGGTGTTTGTCTGCACCACATTTCCGACATGTATACAAATTTCTTTATACCTATGTACATATCTGTATTTGTTTTTGTAACTTCCTCTTTTCAGGAGTTGCATCCACTGTAAAAACTTTGCCTATTTACAGGCTCGTTATCAATAAACGCATACTATTCAGTACTTGATGGTTGCTTCTTGTTTTAACTTTTACTGTTTTGTTTATGAAAAACGTCGATGTTTTGATAAACTTGCACGTGCATAAACTTGCAGGCCTTAGCCAATAATTGTTAAAACTTCGAATTAACTGAACAGATTGTTGCGGATAATGACCAAGATAGTTCCTTTTGTGTAGGATGTCTTGTTTCGCTCATATTTTGCAGGGTCGTTACCTCTGAAGCAAACAACCAAGGGATCGTGTTTCCCCAGTCGGAGTCCCATAACGTAGGAGCAGGCTCTATGTAAAACTTATTCCTCCCCAGCAGATGGAGTTTACATTTTATTCCCGGAAGAGTTGGATGTAACCTAGCAAGCAGTCAGGCAGTTACGTACATTCCCAGCAGTTGGTCGTGTGCACATTCAACTCCCAGTGGAGTCCCCACAGAGTGCAACCAGGTTGTCGTCAGTTTAGAAGGATCACCCCCACGCAGGGTTGTCCTTTCGGTTCTCCAGCAGGTTGTCTTTCCTCCAATAGGGTTGATCAGCCTCTGTAGAGTTCGTAACTCCGGATTTGTTAAGCTATCCCCCAGCAGGATTGTTTCTTCCCCCAACGGAAGTTTGGTTTCGTTTCTCCAGCATTTATTTTGTTGGAGCGCCCCTTTTGCATTTGCATCGCGCATAGCATATACCCAAACGCGTAGTATTTCCATACCGTATGGAGAATTACGCCATTTTCAAACATATGCATTTTGAAACATAAGCCAGGTTGGTTACCTCTTTATTTTCAGGTGTTTTCCCTGCAGGGGATTGGAATTCTTGTTCAGGATGGTTTTCATATATTCAAATGCTCGGCGTGAGATATGTGATGATAACATGCGTCCTATCATGCGTGCTTTTATCAGAGTTACTTGGT
This sequence comes from Lathyrus sativus, assembly GCA_963859935.3. NCBI lineage: Eukaryota > Viridiplantae > Streptophyta > Magnoliopsida > Fabales > Fabaceae > Lathyrus > Lathyrus sativus. The sequence continues at coordinate 178,962,741 of OZ012740.1, read as the reverse complement.
TAAGTTTCCCTTCTTCCCCAGCGGAGTTTTCCTCAGATTGCTGTTACGTCAGTGTTAAAAAATCTCATGGATGAAACCTTTGGAGTTATTACCCGTGGTGACAGAGTTATTACCCGTGGTGATGGAGTTATTACCCGTGGTGACAGAGTTATTACCCGTGGTGACGGAGTTATTACCCGTGGTGACGGAGTTATTACCCGTGGTGACAGAGTTATTACCCGTGGTGACAGAGTTATTACCCATGGTGACAGAGTTATTAACTGGAGTTGATGGAGTTATTACCCGTGGTGACGGAGTTATTACCCGTGGTGACAGAGTTATTACCCGTGGTGACGGAGTTATTACTCGTGGTAACGGAGTTATTACCCGTGGTGACAGATTTATTACCTGTGGTGACGGAGTTATTACCCGTGGTGACAGAGTTATTACCCGTGGTGACGGAGTTATTACCTGTGTTGACAGAGTTGTTACCCGTGTTAACGGAGTTGGTCCCGTGGAGTTGTTCGTTCAAGTCTTCGGATGCCAGATTAGCACTTTTATTTAGTGCTTCGCCTGTTTCTTCGGAAAAAGATGTCAAGCTCGCGATTTATGTAGTGCAAATACTCGTAGTGTCGGAAATGTTTCTCGCAGAGTTGCTTATTCATGTCTTCAGATGCCTGGTTCGCGCTTTACGTAGTGCTTTGTTCATCCCTTCGGAGATGGAAAGTCAAGGATGGTATTTTGATTGTGTCTTATGGCTCGATGCCCGCTTATTGTGGCGTATCTTTGAAGTTTGATTGTTGTTGATCTAGTGTGTTGATTCAACGTCTGTGGCGTCACACAGGTGGTTGATGGTAAAATCAGTTGTTCTTTATCAGATGATTGGTCAGTTGTTGCCGTGACAACCGGATTCAATTTTCTGGATTTTGTTCCCTAAGCAGTTTGTGCAGTTTATTTTCTTTGGTGGGAAAATTTTCGGGTTCTTTGTTATTCAACTGTCTTTTACCTCGATTGTTCGAAAGTCGTTCGCTTTTCATCCAGTTAGGTTCAAGCCGCTTGAATAGGGGCAACTGTTGCACCCCAAAATTTGCCTAACTTTTTTCTTACTTGGCTTTTGTTTCATTGCATTAGCATATCATTGGTCTAGCATTTGCATAGCATATCATTATTCATTTATCAGGGGATCAAGTGTGGTTTATATCAAGAGGAGCCTATCTAGAGGTCTTATTCAAGCTTGAGAGGTCACCAGAGTCATCAGAAAGTGGGTTGTGTTCTTGAGAAGTTTGGATGCTGGAATCTGGTTCATCTCCTAACTTGGGGGCCAATTGAAGACCATCAGTGGGTTGTGAAGCCTTGATCATGGATAGGGTATATGGATAGAGCTCATGGAGTGCCTTGAGGGTCATGGTGGAGCTCAGTCAAGTCATTATGCTAAGTGTGAAGAGCCACACTTGAGGGTGTTGCAATTAGGGTTTTTGTCTGGTCAACCCTAAGTCAACTGTGCAATTGAAGAGGATCAAAGCTTATTTCTAAGTCATGGTGTTCAGGGAATGTTATGTTGAAGCATTTGAGACGTTGTCCCAAGATCAAATCAAGAAAAATCAAGAGTATGAGGAGTTGCTAAATTAGGGTTCTCAGTGTAAAATCCCCTGTTTAGTGCCTAACTTCAAGGCCATATAAGTCAAGATACAAGTCTCACATTGTTGCACCCCAAAATTTGACCAACCATTTCTCGTTATTCGGCTTATGTTTCATTTCATCTTGCATTTGCATTTGCATACCGCATACATTGCATTTTTTCAGTCAGATTGACTTTATCGGGATTACAGCCTCTTCTCGCGTTTCAGGCAGTTCAAGCCAGTTCGAGTACAGATATTTATTTTGGGAGTTGTGCTCTTCCCGATGTTTTCAGCTTTTGCTGTTGTGTTTGAGGATATTTCGATGTCTGGTTTTTACCGTTTATTTCGCTACATTTTCGCATCTTTTTTAATCGATTTAATTGATTTTCATTGCATTTTCTAGATGTTTTCCTTAATTTTTAACTTTAGAAAATAGATTTTAAATAGGTTAATTTTTTTTCTAGAATAATTTTTAGATATTATTAGATATTAATAGTTTTTTTTCTATTTTTCATAGGTATTTTTCTAGATATTAATTTGTTTAGAAATTAGTAGATTTAATTCTCTTTTAGATATTAATTGAGTTGTTTAGAAATTAATAGGTTTATTTTCTAGATTTTAAATTCTTTTTTTAGATTTAATTTGTGTTAGAAGTTAATAGATTTAATTCTTTCCTAGATATTAATTGAGTCTTTAGAATTTTTTAGATTAGTTTAACTCCTTTTAGAATTTAATAGATTTTAATTGATCTAGGTTGAATCTAGGATTAAATGAATTAGAATACTATTAGTTTTAGTAAGTGATAATCATTTTTTAATTAGAATTAATTAGGAATATTAATTAGAAGTTTTTAGTTAACTAGTATTAATTTTCGGTTTAGTAAGCCACCGGCCATGCAAGCCACCGGAAGCTCGCCGGAACCTCCGTAACCGTCACCGGAATCTCGCCGGAAACTGCAACCGTTCAAGAACTGCATGAATCTTCATCCGTTTCGAACATCCTTTTCCAGAAATCCATAGAACATCCACCGTGTTCATCAGGATCTTCATCTCATGTTCGTAAGTATTTCCAGAACTTCATCCAAAGCTCATGAAGATTCATCACCTGTTCATAGTTTTCCAGCAAAAATCTCCAGGCTCCATCGTTGTTCATCCAACTTCAAGAACATGCACCCAGAAACGATGAACATTCATCATCTTGATCCGAGTTCATCATAACCTTCAAGAAAACTTCAACCACCTTTAATAATGTTCATCAGGTTTCCATAAAACTTCTTCAAACCTTCATCGAATCTGTAGGCGAGCTTCAAATCTTTGTTGTTTTTGTGCGATCTTCAAGGATTTTCCAGAAGCTTCACCAGATCTTCATCAATCTTCCAGAACTCATCGCGTTTCTTCATGCAATCCAGATCTAAACACTTTTCCTTCAACATCGTTGTTCATTAATCTCCAGAATCCTCAAGATCTCCATCCGAGAATGGAGAGCAAGGGTTCTTCTACAAATCGTCAAGACCTCCAAGTTTCTCCGATCCGAAGCTTCATCCACAACCTTCATCTTCAAATCCTACAACAATCTTCTCCAGATTTTCACGAACAAACTTCTCTAACCAACTTCCGTCTTCAAAGTCGTTCAAAACCTAAGCCGGAAACTTCAACTTCGACCATGAATGAAGCTCAAACCACCACAGCACCTTCACTGCATACAAATCATAGCAGAAATGGAGTTTTGATTGGAGATTGAGAGGAAGTTGAGGCGAAGGATATGGTGGGGAACGGAGACTCAGGACGGAGAAGATGGTAGAATGACAGACGGCAGCGGGTTTAGGGTTAGGAGAGTGGGGAAGATGGTAGGTCGTGGACTCCTCCCTTGGTTTGGTTGGGCCTGTGGCCCAATTGTTTTCATGCCTACACCCTGCATTTCGCCACTGCATCCCCCGTCCCTTTGTTTTCTTGTTTTTTGCTGATGGATCCTTTTTGTTGGGTTAGGATATTATAGAATATTATGCATAGGATAGAATTCTCATTTTATTTTCCATATGGAATTTACTTAGAATTTCTTTAGAGTTTTCTATTAGAAATTTAATTGCTAATTTTAGGAGTAGAATTTTATTTCCATTTTGTTATTGGATTTCTCTCCCCATTTCTCTCCGGCTATCTGATTTTATTTTGGATTTTATTATGTGCTGGTCGTGTGACATGATTCAATTGGAGAAGGATTTTCGATATCATTTCTCTATCTTGTCTTTGACACAGATATCAATACGCTACCTCTTAGAGTTTGATTTATCGTATAAGTCAAATCATGACGGTTTAGCGTTACATTGGTTCTGATTCGGAACGTCATCATCAAGGATCCAGAGAGGAGAAGATTGGAATGGAGCTTGCGCACATGTCGAGGGCCAACGAATCCGCTTCGTTCGATAACATCTTTCTTATTCAAGTCTTCATGCAACCGTCGAGTGTTGTGAGCTGTAGCGTTAGATACGTAGGAAATGGTGATTGAGGGGTTTCCCCTCAATCGTCTAGAGTGTTTAGTCTAGCACCCCTTGGGTGATATACGACGCACTCGCTCCTACGCCTTAGGTTCTCACGTGTGTGTCCCGAGTTCCTTCCCTTTTAGGCGTGTTAGGCCTGCTTCCTCTTTATTATTGCCCCTGTGCGATCGAAACCCTTTTCTCTCGCATTCAGGCGATTGAGACCCCTTCTCTTGCCCCCGTGCTATTGAGACTCGTTTTCCGTAGCGTGCCGAACTACGTTTGCTCTGATCTCTCGTACCAGACGAGAGTACATAAGCATAGGATTGCGATGATCCTAGCGAGCTCCCTTTTTCCCCTTTCCTGTAGTTGGCCGAACTACAGCTGCTCTGTTTTCTTGTTCCATACGAGAATATGTAGGCATAGCATGCGATATCCTAGCGAGCACACTAACAACTAACTTCTTTGTTCTCTCGCTGTCGTGCGATCGAGACTTTCCCGCTGACGACTAATGTTCCCTTTCTCTTGCTCGAGCGCAATTGAGACCAGACCGTAGTTCTAATTCCCGTAGGTTCCCATACCTCTAAACCCCGACATACTACGTCCGTTCTACCGCAAGCAGGCAACGCCTAAGTCTCCAATGGTCGAGCAACATACACCTAAACTTCTAGAATGCGTACGCTAGTATCGTCAATCCTTTCTCTCACCCTCGTGTGATCAAGAACACCCCGGTTTACCCGTAGTGATCCTGAACTACGTTTTCTCTGATCTTTCACGCCGTGTGAAAGTACGTAGGCACAAGAGGCGATATCTCGGCGAGCAACCTTTCCCCTTTCTTTTTCACCCGTAGTTAGGCAAACTACGTTGACTCTGATTTCTCGTTCCAGACGGGAATACGTAGGCATAAAACTACTGTGTTCTGCCGAGTCATTTTCTTTTCTTTTCAGACCAACCTTAGAAGTCGTAGCTAGATTGTTTTTCACCCGTAGACAAACCAACAAGCGTGGATCCCATCGAGTACGATGGACGTGAGGGGTGCTAATACCTTCCCCTGGCGTAACCGACTCCCGAACCCAAACATGATTGTGATGAGCTTGTCTTGTACCTTTTCGTCAGGTTTTTTCTGATCGTTTCCTTTTCTGTTCTGTGGGATAAATAACAAAAGGTGGCGACTCTTCTGTTTTGCCGGCACCTTATTTTCACGGTAGCGACACACATGACTTTGGCCCAAACGTGAGACTTGTAGAGAATGTTCATACCTTTAATTTGAGTACTAGAAGTCCTCCATTGGATTTGTAGAACTCAAGTTATGAGCCAGACAAGTCACAGGTCACCAGATGAATGTGAAATTTATCTGTGAAAGTCAACCAACTTCAAAGACATTTTTAACCTAGAAGGAAGTTTCACATGACCTTTTGATAAACATGAAAGTTGTTCCTCATGATCTTAGCTTTCCAAAAAGTCCTAGAAGTCCTTGATTGGATTTGTGGAGCTCAAGTTATAAACTTTGCAAGGCAGGGGTATTTTGGGAAAGTGAGATTATAGGTCATTTTGCATTATAGGTCATTTTCACTATCTTGCACACTCCAAATGAAGTTTTGTCCAACTTAAAACCTGCTCAAAATGGGATTTTAAGGTCAACCATGTATCCATGAGGCATTGATTTGGCTTAGAACAAGAGTTGGTTTGATGGAATTTGACAAAAGGCATTTTTAAAGGCATTAAAAGACAAAAATCCAAAATAATTCACGAGTGGTCAAGGAATGATAAATGAGTGCATATTTTGAGTGGAAACAACATTTTGAACACAATGGCAATATTAGAAAATCAGTTTGATGCACATTTCATGGACTTTCACTTTGTTACTTCATGGTGAAGTTACACATCCAAGATCCACCATGGGATGAAATTGAGGACTCAATCCTGTCCATTCATACTCAACAAGTCATGAGCAAGACATATGAAGCATTTTTGAGGCTGAGACAGAGCAAATTCGTGGATTCCATGTTTGCAACTTTGATGGAAAATTGAAAATTGGATATCTCAAATTGGGCTTGCTTTGGGCCTGGAAACTATCCAAACTCATCATATATAAGCTCAAGGTCCATTCCAGATCAATTTTTGGAGGCATTTTGGTGAAGAATTCAGTTGTGGCAGTTAGAGCTTCAAGCACCAAAAGTGGAAATCGTGTTTTGGATTCAAGAGTTTCTCAAGAAGAATTAAGCATTCCAATAGCACCAGGGATCATCAAGGAAGGAATCTACATAGTTTGGCACAAAGAATCACACTGCAACTACCTCAACTGCAAGCTTCAGTTCAGGCAGGTAAATTTCAACATTACTCTAGTTCTAGGCTGTTTCAGCATGATTTAGATTGTGGTTAAGGCTTAGGGAAGAATATAGATGGATTTAGGTTCATAATTTTGGAGTTTAGAGACAATTTAGGTCATGATCCAATTTCTGTTTGAGATCGTAACTACTTGATCTTGAGGTGTTAGCATGAACTGAATAACTTAGGATGATCCCTGAGAGATAAGGAAGAGATCTGTGGCATTAATCTGAAGTTTGGTGATGATTGTGGAAATGGTGATTTTTCTGTTTGGCTTCGAATTTAATTGTTCTTTGAGAATTGGCAAGAATGAAGCTCGGATTCATGATCAGGATGAAAAAAATAAGGAGAACTGTATAGGTTTTGTGCATTTTGGTGAAGGTTTCATGATGAGCCCCTGCAGAGCCACCGGAGAAGACAACCGGAGGTCTTCTCCGGCCACCGCCCACTCTTCCCTCCCTGTTCAGAATTCATATGAGGACGATGAAGGAGAACCCTTGGATGAGTTTGAAATGGTGGACTTAGTCTCCAGATCGTACGCATGAGATTCGCTCTGAAGACTTTGACCTTGACCACACCAAAATGCAGGCGTTTCACTAATCCCTGCTGGCAGCTGATTTGGCACGCGCGCGTCTCTTGGATGTGTAGACTTAGTCCCTTGATCCAAAGGCTGTTACATTTTCCTGGCTTTTTATTTCTTTTATTTCATTTTAATTTTCTTTAATTGCTTTAATTTTCTAAAATTCATATTAATTTGAATAATGATCAGAAAAATATAACAAAAATATGAGAATGTTCCTGATTTTATTTCTAATTTTTTGATGCCCTTGGATTTTATTTTTTGTGCAATTTCCAATTTATTTGCTATTTTTCCATTTTCTTGATTTCATTTAATTTGGCATTTTATGCTTGTTTCTTTCTGATTTTTGTATTCCATTTTGGTATAGAATTAGGAGTTAATTTTTGGCTGGCTGGTATTAGACACATTAAGAGGATTGTAGGAATTTTGTGGTGATTTTTAGATAACCCTAAGTTCTGTTTTGGACTAGGTATTTAGAGGCTTCCCCACTTGAACTTTAATTTGACAACCTTTGGTTTAGATTTTCTTTAGTGCCCTTAAGCATAGATTTAGGCCCTGATCTTTTTACCATAGGTTCATAACACATTTAGGATCCCTTATAAAAATTTATAGGATTTTAGAAGTTGTTTTAGTATTTTAATTAGATTTAATACTTAGGTTGTTTTTAGGTGACTCCTAACGTAGTACTTACCCTAGTTGAACTTCAAAAGTGGCCATTAGTTTATGATAAGTTTCCAAATCCTTTTTGATGGTTTAGTAGGCATGTTGATACTTCTGTAGACTTAATATTAAGGTTTAATTTGGTGCATTATTTCCCTTTGGAGGGTTGCTTTTGGAGCTTTGTAGAATTAGGTTTTTAGAGCCTTTAGGGGTTTCCTCCTTTTTCAAAATTGTGTGTTGCTTTGGTTTGCATTCCATTTCCTATCCAATGAATCAAGGTTCCTTTGTGGTAGCCTAGTCCCTACCTTGGAAGGACTAAAGGCCTACCACAAAAGGTAAAACCTTTGAGGATACCAATCTTAGATGAGTGGTTGAGTGCCATGATGGATTCCTTTGGTTTCCATCATGCTTCCCCTCATCATGCAATGATCTTTGTGTTAGTTCACATCATCTCTTGATGGAGCAAGTTGAAGCTTGAAGGTGAAGGCCTTATTCCCTTTTCTCTTGATGGATAAATTGGACATGAAGACAACTACAGACTGTTGGGCTGCTTTACTGCTAGAAGACTGCTTTGTTGTTGAGGTGCTGATTTGCTATTTTGTTTGTTGTGTTTGCTTATTGACTGTATTTGTGTGACTGTTTGTTTGGTGTGTTGCATTAGAATAGGCTTCCATGTAGTTGGTTTAGGCCTAAGTGCATTGAAAGGTTGAGCTTGGCTCCCTTTGCTTGCTTGCATCAGAGGTTGAGTCTGTCTCCCTCTGCTTGTCTGTTACTGTTTGGCTTTGCTTGTCGGCTGAAGGTTGAGTTTGTCTCCCTTGCCTGTGTTTTGTGTTGCTTTTGCTTGATTGCTCTAGAAGTTGAGTTTGTCTCCTTCTGCTTGTATTGCTGCATTGTATGCATTTTACTTACAGTTATTTCTTTTCAGATTATTTCTTTTGTTGTTGCTCTCCTTTGCCATGTTCCCTTAGGGACTCTGACTTTTCTTGTTCAAGAGAAGTTATGACAGACATTAAGGTTCTAACTAGGCATGATAACATTTGGTAGCTCCCTCCTAACCTCAATCATAGGATCAACTTTGCATGACAACTTTAGGATTGGATTAGTCCCCTTTAGTGCGTCCTTTCTCTTCTCATCTTCAAACAAATCAAAATACAGTAATAAAGGTTAATTGATATCGTATGCTACGAGCCTTAAGTTACTTGGGAAATGGTTATTGGAGGGTTTCCTTCCAATAATCAGGATGTTTAGTATGGTACCCTTTGAGTGACATGCGACGCATTCACTCCCAGGTCATAGTCTCTAGTGCGATATTAGTTGCAGACATCCATAAAAGATACTTCTTCTTTAAAAGACTTCAAAAACAAACATTTAAATGCTTTTTTTCCCTTGGGACCTTTAATCCTCGGAAACCTTTTTTTCATAACGAGATTTTTTGTTAACTCCTGATTCTACCGCAAACGGTAAACGCCTAAATCTCCAAAGGTCAAGTTGCATACACCAACTGCTAGAACCGTCTTTAACCCTACTCGGGTAAAACATTTCGAACCAAACCTGTGGTCTTGTTAGCCCGGACTATGTTTTATCTGATCTTTCATGCCGTATGAAAGTACGTAGGCACGATATACAATATCTCGGTGAGTAACCTTCCCCCCTTTTTCACCCGTAGTTAGGCGAACTACGTTGACTCTGATTTCTCATTCCAAACGGGAATACGTAGGCATAAAACTGATGTGTTCTACCGCGTCATTTTCTTTTCTATTCAGACCAGCCTTTTAGCGTAAATAGGTAAATCAACTCGTCAGATAAACACAAGAAGCATGGATCTCGTTGAGTACAACGGACGTGAGGGGTGCTAATACCTTCCCATTGCGTAACCGACTCCCGAACCCAGACATGGTTGCGATGACTTTGTCTTATACCTTTCCGTCAGGTTTTTCTGATCGTTTCCTTTCCAGTTCTGTGGGATAAATAACGAAAGCTGGCGACTCTTCTGTTTTGCCACCTTATTTTCGCGGTAGCGACAGTAGGTAGTAATTACACGCCATTCTTGCATAGTCATGATCCCCTAGCATTGTAGATGGATTCTAGTTAGGATTGATTTCTATTTGTGGTGACTCTTGGGAATTACTTGATTCTTGTTCAGCTTGTATAAATTGATTTAGGAGGTATAAATTATGGAGAATCCTAGTTTCATGATCAGTGAAGGGAGTAGATGAGTTTAGGCTAACATAATTTAGGATTTGATGAAGTATAGAGACACCTGGAACTTGGGTATCATCGGCGAAGATGACCGGAACCACCGTGCTCTGTCATCTGCATTTTCCCTCCACCAGTGTGTTTAAATCATCAATTCCACGTGTGCATGCCACGTAACCACTTGACTTGTTGACCTAGATAGATCCAACGGGCACGATTGCATCTGAGGCGTGAGTTGAATTTTGACCAGCCACACACACATCAATGCGCACCGTTTCATTAAACGGTTGGTAGTGGACCTGGGCCTCGATTGATATTTGAACTCCCTGCGCATACAAGCCCACTGATTTAACTTGTTTTTCTTGCTATTCATACCAACTCTTTTTCTTATTTTCTTTTTCTTTATTTCTTTTTCCATTTTGTGATCTGTTTGATTTTAATTCCAATAAAATGCTTCCAACTGAGATAAAAATCCATAAAAATAGTTTTTACATATTTCAAGATGTTAAATAAATTTAGGAAATTTTAGTTTTATTTTCTGGACATCTTTTCAATTAAAAAAGGATTTATTTCTTTGGAAGCATTTTAATTGAATTAAATTCCTTTCTTTGTAGTTCTTGATTTCATTTGGTGATCAAATGTACATATAATTGGCTGATTTTTCTTGTGCATATACATGACATATTGATTGATTTTTGTGATATTTGACCCCCTGATTTTATCACCATTTGGTTAGGGTTTTGGTTGGGTTTTTAGGACCCCCGATTTACCCTAGTTTTTAGGGTATGCCTTAGGGTTTTCCCTATGTTTGTATGGTTAGATTTAGATTTTTCCCCATAGTTTGGACCCCTAGTTCCTAACACCATAGGGGTCCTATTGGATTTTATTTGGTATTTTTTGGATATGTGTGCTATTTTTAGTGTATTTTCCATCTTATGTCATCCTTGCATGGTTTTCACATCAATACATGAACTACTTTACCTTGTAAAGGTATTTTGTGCATTGTTTGAGCTATTGATTCTTATGGATTCATGTTGTGAATGTAATAAGGTGTCTGTATGTTCAATTTTAGATCTTAATTGTGTTCCTAAATTGTTTAAGTTTGGCTTTCTTTAAGGCATTTCAAGTAGGGTTTTCATGATACATGTTTTGCTTTATCTTGTACATGAACTTGCAATTTCTTTTGATAATCTTGTGATTGAGTTTGTGCACTCTTTTCTTTCATCTCTTTCGGTCCTAGGACTTTAGGCTCCTACTTGTGGAAGCTTAGTTCCTCCTTTGGAGGAACTTAAGGCATGTCATAAGTGGTTGAACCTTCGAGGACTACTTGTGTGATTTGTGTGCATATTGGATGTAGTATGTTGGTTGAGTAGCCCTTGTGAGTTCCCTTGGTTCTCAATTTGCCTCCCATCATTTCATTAAATCCTCTCCTTCTTTCCATGTCATGTTGTATGATTTTGTGCATTAGGATATAAGTAGGCATGTGATAAACTTCTTGCTCTTTTCCTACTTGCATTAAAAGGTTGAGATGAGCTTCTAGAGGTTTTCCCCACACAATTTCCTCCCTTTGCTTATGTGTTATTTTTTCTTTGTTCTCTTATTTGCATTAAAGGTTGAGATGAGCTTGTGGAGGTTTTCACCCCACACTATTTCCTCCCTTTGCTTGTGTGTTGCATTGCATATGCATTCATTCATTCATTCATTCATTTCTATTTCATGTCTTATATCACATTGTTCTCTTCTTCTCTTTTCTTAACATGTTCCCTTAAGAATTCTCACTTCCTTGATTAAGGATAGTGATGATAGACACTAGGATTCAAATCATGTTTGAGAACATTAAGTAGAATTTCCCTTCAACCTCAACTATAGGTTCATTTTGCATGACAACTACTAGGTTTTGAACTAGTTTCCCTTTAGTTTGTCCTCTCTCTCTTTCTCATCTCAAAGCAACCTCAAAATGCTTAATTAAGGCTAATGAATATTATGCGTTACGAGCCTTAAGTACTTGGGAAATGGTTATTGAGGGGTTTCCTCTTGATGGCCTAGAGTGTTTAGTGTTCACCCTTTGGGTGATGTGCGACACATTCGATCTCAAGTCATAGTCTCTAGTGCAATATGAATTACGAACAATTCAAAACACTTCTTCTTAAAAGACAAAAAAACAAATTATCAAACTGATTTTATCCTTTGGGACCTTTAATAATGGAAGACATTTTTATAAAAAAGAGTTTCGTTAACTCTTAGTTCTACCGCAAACAGGTAACGCCTAAGTCTCCAAAGGTCGAGCTGCATACACCTAACTACTAGAACTGTTTGTTAACCCTACTCGGGTAAAAACTTTTGAACCTACCGGTGTTCCTATTTTCCCTAACTACGTTTGCTCTGATTTCTCGTACCGTGCGATAATACGTAGGCACAAGACGCGATGTCTTGGCGAGTAACCCTTCCCCACCTTTCATCCGTAGTTAGCCGAACTACGTTGACTCTGATTTCTCACACCATATGAGAATACGTAGGCCCAGAGCAGTGATGCTCTGCCGAGTCACTTTTTCTTTTCTTTTGTCTCAGACCTTTAGCATAGATAGATAACCACACCTTCAGATAGACAGCCAAGCGTGGATCCCGTCGAGTACGACGGACGTGAGGGGTGCTAATACCTTCCACTTGCGTAACCAACTCCCGAACCCGAGATTTGGTTGCGATGACCAATCTTATCCCCTTTCGTCAGGTTTTTCTCTGATCGTTTCCTTTCCATCTTGTTGGGATAAATAACGAACGGTGGCAACTCTTCTGTCATTGCCGGCACCTTTTTTCGCAGTAGCGACAACATTAACATAACATATACGCACACCTTCATTCATCATAAATAGCTCACATATCATCTTCATCCACAAAATTCACACATAGTCACATAGCAATCAAAAGTATCATCACATCATATTTCATCAACAAAACTCATGCAATGCCACATAGAATGTTAATGCAACAAATCTGACACCTTGGATGTGGTACCAAATATGAACACATAGGTTCATTTTGCTCCATGATCCCCATCATAAGATTGATTCCCTCTAGGAACTAGAGCACACCAAATCTCTACCATTATCATAGCCAACGCTTCACTAATCCCTCATAATAGGAATTACCTACTCGCACCCGATCCATCATAATGGGATCGAGGCTCACAAAAACTCGTGACCATCACCATAAGTAATGCTTCTTTAATCCCCCATAATAGGAATTAGCTACTCACACCTGATCCATAACCATAGGATCAAGGCTCACAAAAAAGAACCAAGTTTCGACAACATGAATACATAGACTCTTAACATGCAACAACAACACATACATATTGGCCCCTCTTCTGATCGTGTATGCCACCAACAACATAATCACCATAAAAATAGCAGTCATATATTTGAATATACAACATCATTAACAACATAATACATCTCAACATAATAATTGCACTCGACATCACCACAGGAAACAAGGCTACAACATAATTTAGAAATATAGTTCCAATAACATGGGTGCATGATTTACAACATACAGCAACAAAATCTTCAACAATCAACACCATAGCTGAAACATTAAGCTTCATCATTATAAAAAGTCATCATAGTACAACATTATTGAAGAATGCAATAACTAATTAATAGGACATGTAGACAATCAACTTCCCAAACATATTAGGCATGAAAATAATATTCAAAATATTCACCTACTTCTATCGTGTTATAGCTATGTACATTAGCTCTCCAATGCTTTGAACGACACTCTATTTGGACTTACGGATCAAAAGTTACGTCCATTATGCCATCACTCTCTACATGCTCGCTACTACTCGCTCAACAAACTTTCGCTACTGCTCACTAAATTTCGCTTAACAAACTCATCACATAAGGTAAACTAGGGACTTTTGCTACAGTTCGCTACAACTCGCTTATCAAACTCTCCCAGGACAGTAAACCAGAAAAAATGTGATTTTCGCAGTTGGAGGCCTTCCGTAGCTCCGAATTCGATTCCGTAAAAGTCCCAGTCTAAGAATTCAAAATACTACAATTTTTTAACAATTATAATAGCCTACAACACCTATTTAGAGGTCCCAACATTATATGTAGATCATGCAACCATCAATTCATATATTCAACACATGAATCATGAACACATGGTCCAACAAATAAGATACGACTGAATTATTATCATCAACAACACAACACCATAATCATGCAACATCAAGATTAATGAGTTTCATCAATTGCATCAAAAATCATTATAATCAACAACAATTAATAACAATAAAAACCCTACATCTACCCTTTCCTCATATCATTCATAATTGACATCCATTACCTACCCTTACCTTAGAATTCTTCTAGAAATTGCTTTCTTCAAATTCTATGGATGGATGCTCTCTTGCTTTCTCCTTGCCCTAACTTCTCTTCTCTTTTCTCTCAACTTTTCACGTACCAACAAAATGATCTCACTTCTTTCTATTTTCCCTTTTCTATCTAATAACACTAGACCCTTTCTATACTTACCCTCATATACCCTCACTTATTCTCCTGTAATTACCTCATTACCCCTTAAATCTCTACACTTCTAATTATATTATTTTCCTTATTATTTATTAATAAACTACATAATTTATTATTTAATTATTCTAAATAATTCTAACTTAAGAACTTATATTCCGACAAATAATCCAATCGCTACAACAAATCACAAATATTTTATCAATAAACACAATAAATCACTATATTCATAAATAAACACATAAGTATTATAATTCTAATTTGGGATGTTACAAATCATCCTTCCACTGAGTGAGAAAAATTCTGTATGTATCATCTAGTTCTTCTTCTGAGATATCTTCATCACTAGACTCACTATAAGAGTCATATTTTTCAATGAAAGCCATCACCTTATTAGCTATTTCTCCTTCACTTACATCATTAGAATTTGAACAAGTGATTGACAATCCCCTTTTCTATTTCTTTAGAAAAGTAGGACATTGAACTTTAATATGACCAAACCCTTCATATTCATAACATTATGCTCTTTTTCCTCTATTAGGTTTGTGTTCATTTTTGCTTTTGCTCAGGGGACTGATGTCTCACACCTTGTCTAGGACACTTGTCCTCGGATTTCTATCTATATTTCTCAAAGCTTTATTAAACTTTCTCCCAAAAAGGGTGACCGGTAAATTAGCAAGTGTACTAATTTTTGCTGATGTAGTGATAAATGGGGCTATCCTCAGAATCAATATCTCGAAGACTGCGTGCAATTTCAAGTACAGGTGTTGTCTCAATTAAACAAAATATCCTTGGGGGTTTTGTTTTAATATGTTTAAAAAGATTAAAGACAAGTGCAATAAGCAGAATAATAAATTTAATTTAACAAATAGGAGAAAATATGCTAGGATAAGTGTATGAATTGTTTAGTACGAACCCTGAATTACTATCAACGAGACATGCCTTTAAACCTTAATTTTTATTGTACCTCAGTAGTATTTTTCTTAAATTCCTTAACCGAAAAACCTTTAAGACTCTTCCTTGACCCTAATTCCTTAGAAATCAAGGAAGGACATCAAGCAATATTTCTGACAAGGGTTTCTTTCAATCATTACAGGATATCCCGGTTCCTAGGTAATATTTACCGTGATGTATTATGCAAAATGATCGATTGGTTTTTCAGGCCAAATCCCTAATTGTAAATCGTTCCCAATTTGTACGATCGCAAAAGTTTTATACAATTTGCATAACAAAATATTAATGCAAGAAAACAAAATCT
The DNA here is from genome assembly GCA_963859935.3 of Lathyrus sativus. Lineage (NCBI taxonomy): Eukaryota > Viridiplantae > Streptophyta > Magnoliopsida > Fabales > Fabaceae > Lathyrus > Lathyrus sativus. The sequence goes on along the minus strand of OZ012740.1, from coordinate 178,947,110 downwards.
CATTGAGCAGTTCAATAGATGTTCATTACATAACAATTCAGGGACACCCCCCCAGCATTAGGGGGTTTAGCTATGCATAGTATTAAAAAAAAAACAACATAAAAAATAGAGACACTACAAGACTTGGTGAATACATTTGACCTTCAATTTCTTTCGATCACGAAAATCTCCTCTTCTTCCCAATTCTCCAGAGCTCTCTCTTTCTGTTGTAATTCTTTCGTACGATCAAAAGTCCACTCTCTCTTCCAAAAATCTAGTCTTAATAGTATCAGATCATTCCTTTTGATACATAATTTCTAAACTACCCTTAATGAACCAACATCAGGCACGACTTCAAAATATCAAAAATATGCTCGGTATTCCCAACACAGGCCGTGTCATTTGACACGGGCACCCGTGTTGGTCTACTGGACAAGAATTTCAAAATTGGAATCTACAGGCATGCTGACACGGGCACCTGTGTCAGCCCACTGGTTGATCTTCTTTAGCTGCTCTCCTCTTCCCATCCTGACACGGGCCGTGTCAGGTGACACGAACACCCGTGTCAAGCCTCTGACCTTGAGAAAAATCTTCCCGAACTCAGCCTATTTCGCATTTATTCCTCTGATCATTTCCAGGGACCTGAAATCACCAAAACTACCAGACCAAGACTTCAAAATTATTTTATTTAACATAAATTTAAACTAAAACAACTTAAGCGAACAGAATGCAAAAACTTAATCATTTAAAGGAAAACGACAAAGAAACAACCCAAAGTGTTACCGATTAAATGGAATTCTTTCCAAATAACTGACGGAAACTAAGTAGAACAGGTGACCGATCACAACCCCATACTTAACTCATTGCTTATCCTCAAGCAATGCATGAGTCAAAACAAGTTCACCCCAAAATTCTTTCTTACCACAATACAACCAATGTCTTTCGCAACTTGCTTTTCACTTTATTGTCAAGTGTCCTGTTTCCCGATCTCAATTGTCCGCTGCACTTCCATATCAAAGTACTTCTTTACCTGCAAGCTTTTCACACTTCTCACCAATTGTCTCTGGTTAAAGTGTTTTTTCACTCAAAATTCAGCATATTCAATACCAACTCTTAAATTTGAATAAATTCTACCTTCATTACACAGACAGATTACACCCACTTTTAAGGTCTTTGGGTTGTAACATGGCCGAGGTATGGTGGATAAACAAGGAAACTGGTACACAACAGTTTTTTAGGCTCAGCATTCCTGATGTTTTTATTTCTTCTCCGTGCTTGTATTATTACTATGGGGGTTCCATCATGCCCTTTATTTGTGACTTATCGACGCTTAGGCAAGTGCTCTTTTTTTTTCTTCTCTTTCTTTTTATGAATACATGTTGGTGTCTTCACATTTTCTTCCTTATGATATACATATTTTTCTTTTTTTTTCGCACTTGCCTTTCTTAATGTAGGCGTACTACCCAAAACTTAGAACTTAGCATAAATTCAACAACTGCAACACGTATGCCGAGCAGGGTAGGGAGTGTTTGGCTATGGGTTAACATTGGTGTTGATTACAAACAATTGGATTTAGGCTCGAAAGGGGGTAGCAACGGATAAACATAATGAAGGGAAGGCTAGAAAGGCTCAGGGTTCAAACAAAAAAATTGCCTTAGTGTGTGTTCTCATGTAGTGTTATGTGAGTAGAACGTACACAAATTCAAAGTGATAAAGTCATACCTGATTCACTCTCATGATGATGTAATATTTAGTTTATTGTGTGCTCACCATGTTGGGTACAGCTTACAGATTCCAAAGCACTTTCATGTAATGCTGCTTCTTTTCTGGTTTAAGCCAACCTTCCACTCTCGGTTCGGTGTCATGAAGCTGCGTCCGACAATTGTTTTTGGTTATATCAACTTTCAGGGTGCCTAAGTAGCAAGTCTGGGTTTGAATATTTCATCCTCTAACTACTCGTTCATCATTCATCCGGTCAAATCCCATTTATCTGTAACACAAAGTACACAACACACATTGAATCAAAGTAAAGGACAACAAAATGAAACTAAAATAACATAATTTTAAATACTAAAATAAAATACAATAAACCCCCCCCCCCCACTTGAACCAAACATTAACCTTAATGTTTTAGAACGCATATGAGAGGGGACTCACAAGGACTCACTAAGGAGGAGAGAAACGCAACATCAATTGCTGCATCATGTTGTACATGTCGTCCATGAGCGCCCCTTGGCGAGCTTGTTCCTCCGCTTGACGGGTTTACTTAGCCCTGAGGTGTCCAATTTCTCCATGCACCCACGACCAGTTGTCGTCAGCAGTGGATGAGCTTCCCGCGCCAGTATACATGTTCTCCTCCTGAAGAGGAACAAACTGTTCAAATTCGGGCGTGTCTTCTTCTTCCGGTTCACCTGCAGCAAAAGGGTCAGGATGATACTGTCGCATCGCTACGAAGAGGGGCCGGCAAGGACAAAAGAGTCGCCACCATTTGTTATTTATCCCCAAAGAGGGAAAAGAAACGATCAGAGAAAACCTAACGAAGAAAGGGAAAAGACAGGTCATCGCAACCATGTCTTGGTTTCGGGAGTCGGTTAGGCAAGGGGAAGGTATTAGCACCCCTCACGTCCGTTATACTCGACGAGATCCATGCTTTGTTGTCTACCTAAAAGGGTGTTTACTATCTAAGCTACGACTCAAGGGAAAAAGATAAAAAAAGAGACTCGATAGAGCATCGCCGCTCTATGCCTACGTATTCCCTCGTGCAATGAGAAAGTCAGAGTCAACGTAGTTCGGCTAGCTACGGATGAAAGTGGGGAAAGGTTGCTCGCCAAGACATCGCCGTCTTGTGCCTACGTATTCTCATCTGGTACGAGAAAAAACGCAAACGTAGTTCGGTCTAACAAAAACACTGGTTGGTTCAAAATGTTTTAGGCCCGAGTAGGGTTAAAACTTAGTTCTAGCAGTTAGGTGTATGCAGCTCGACCATTGGAGACTTAGGTGTTACCTGTTTGTGGTAGAACCAAGAGTTAACAAAACTCTCCTTATGAAAAAGGTTTTCCAAATTAAGATCCCGAAGGATAAAAAGTTTGAAGTTTGTTTTTGTGTTTTTTAGAGAAGAAGTGCATTGATTATTGTTTGTAATTCATGTTGCACTAAAGACTATGACCTAGGAGCGAATGCGTCGCATATCGTCCAAAGGACATACGCTAAAAACTCTAGATAACTGAGAGGAGGCCCCTCAATCACCATTTCCCAAGTACTTAAGGCTCATAACGTATAACATTCATTAACCTTTATTATGTGTTTTGAAAGTGTTTTGAGATGAGAAGAGAAAGACACTCAAAAGGGAGACTAAGACTTATCGCTACTCAAAAAAATGCATCGTGCAACAACGGGGAGGCGAAAAGGATAGACAGAAGAGTCGCCACCAAACTTTATTTATCCCATGAGGGGAAAGGAAAATATCGAGAAAACCTTAAGAAAGAAATGGATAAGATGGTCTTGCAACCAAGAATGAATTCAGAAGCCGGTTATGCGAGGGGAAGGTATTAGCACCCCTCGCATCCATCGTACTCGATGGGAACCATTTGCTTGTCAATGTGTGATTATACCTGCTTAAATATTATGCTATAAAAGTGTTTTCCAAAGGGTAAAGAAAGAGGGTTTAGAAACTAAGAAAGGAGGCAACGGGGAAGAAGAGAGAAAGAACAGACTCGGTAGGACTTCGCAGTCCTATGCCTACGTATTCTCAATAGATGTGAGAAAGTCATAGTCGACGTAGTTCGGGGCACTACAAATATGGGGGAATGTGCTCAGCAAGGATTGTGGCCCTTGTTCCTGTGTATCTTTACTTAAAAGGAGTAAAGAATCAGAGCATCCGTAGTTCGCCCCACAGTTTGTTGACATTTTTATGGATGATGCTATCGTGCGCATTCTAGCAGTTTAGGTGTTTTGCTGCTCGCACGTGAGGAGACTTAAGCGTTACCTTTTTGCGGTAGAACGGAGGTAACATGTCCTTTTTGAAATATTGGTTAGTTTTCTCCATGCTAGGCAAGATGTTACGTTTGATTGGTTGAATTGTTTTTAGGGGCGAGATAAGTCTTTGGATAGTAACCCCTACGGGTAGTACCCAATCCTTTATCTCAAAACTTTTGTTATGAAAATGTGTGGCGAATGTAGCGTCCTCGTATTGAAAGACAAGTATCAAGACCCACCCACACTAAAGTGAATATCTTGACACTTGGAGAGGAAGGAGACTACACTCAATCCTCTCTCTTTAATTAAATACAAAAAGAACTTCATTCTCTTATTAAAGTATTTTGGTTTTGAATGGTAAGTGCTTTGCGACTGTAAACCCTACGGTAAATGTCAGCACTCGGGATATGAGAAGGCCTACGCCTAACCACTCCACGACCAATCAAGTTTTGTTACGAAAATGAGTTTGAAAATGCACTCGGTGCGTGACCGAGGTTTTAGGTCATAAAGGTTTCGGAAGGAAGTTATGAAAAGAGAGGTAGTGAAAGAAATAGGTGATGGATAAAGTTGTGCCTTCGTATTGAAAGATGAGTATCAAGACCACTCACACTACAATGAGTATCTTAACACTCAGAGAGGAAAAAGTCTACACTTAATCCTTTCTTAATATAGTTTAATACAAAAATAAAATGATTTTTATGATTGAAGATGTTTATGAGAATGAATTCGGTACGGGACCGAGGTTTTAGGAGGGAAATAATGTAAGTTCATGGTGATAACCAAAAAGAGAACAGAACTTTGATATGCTAACAAACACAAAGGAAACACATTCAAATAAATCTCACAAGATAAAAACAAACATGGTATGAAAGGAATTTTAATCGAGACGTAAGGTAACGACTTGAAAACGAATCAACTTACAAGTAGGCAAAAAGCATTGACTATGAGCAATTTGAAATAGTTTTACATTAAATGAAACTAGACATTGTCATGAACATGTTGCAAAAAGAACGGGTTAAAAATGATGAAGAATGAATAAGTTATGATATTTGAAGTTTTTTAAGTGATTTTATGATAATAAAGTAAATAAACAAGCAAATAAAAAGAAAGGGGCATGGGTAGGGATTAAACCCACGCCCTTGTGCTTACCAGCACAACATACAAACTAACCAGCCACAATGCGCGTGCACATGAGGAAAAGGAAAGAATGAATAAAATGATTGAACAAAGCCTAATGAAAATAAAATGTCAAAAAAATGTCCCACCTAGGGATCGAACCAAGGACTATGGGCAAGGCAAGTGACTTAAGGTGCATGCTTCTACCACTGGGGTGGCTATGCATCCGTTGATTTAGCCACCCCTAAAAATATATGAGGCATACTTTCATGGATTTCCTGGGCAAATAAAAGAAGCAAGAACAAGGCAAGATACCACATGCGTTTTGATTCATAACTATGTCAAACCTTGGTCTTTTTTGATGAAATTTTATTCAAACTTGACTGTTTTTAAACAAGGAATAAGATGGTGCAGTTGGAATTTTGAAACAATGCCTTGAAATAAAAACACGATGCAACTTGCAAATTTGGAAATTGGTTTGCATTTTGAAAACCATAAACAGCTGTGAGTTCAAATTCAAGTAAATGGTACTGCACACAGAACACATATGTCCTAACAAAGGTGTAGCACACTAAAGGCTCAAGCAAAGATCAACAACACATGTATTTGGCACATGAATTGCAAGTGAAGCATGAAAATGCAGCAGCTGTTTAATTATGGATGTGTCTATGCTTAAAAAATGTTCACAAACATTATGGAAATGAAATTCAACAGGTAGCTGCCCAAACACTCAAAAAAATGCAACATGAGAATCAAAACTGATTTGGAACAGTTGAAGGTTAGGAAAATGCCACACACAAGTTCAAAATATGATAGGGAATGATGCTACCACTTAAGATACTCATTGAATGTACATAACAATATAATGGATACCAAAATGCAATTTGAATCAAACATAATGAGGGGACTGTCATGAAAGAAAAGATAAAGCATACAAAAATTGATTGATTCATGCACATACAAGTCTTAAATGTTATTAGAGGTCTGATGTTTCATGAGCTGGCCCAAAACCAATCAAACCAGAAAAAGTGAAGTGTGTGCACAGGCTTTCAAAACAGTTTGACAGCTATGGGGTACAAACATGGTCTAGCTGCAATCAAGGTCTCATGTTGACAAAAATTACACACACACACACACATCATAGATGCTTAAAAGAATGAATCACGACTCAGAAAATGAGCATATTGCAAGCAGGAAAGAAATTGGCATGGTCATGGTAGGTTTTCGCTAAAAAATGCAGTTTGAAGGTGAAATGAGAAAACAGACAATCATTGATCAAACCAATCATCAACACACATTAGAATCAAACATATGAATGAGTTACAACTCAAAGATTAAGCATACACAAACAGAATCAGCAACTTTGGTATGTTGTGGCATATTCTAGCATGAAATGCAATTGGAAGTGAAATTGAGGGAGCAGGAAATAACAGATTAAATTACCAATGTACACATATCAAAAATATGATAAGGAATGAGTTTCAACTCCAAGAATGAGCATATGACAGTTGGATCAAAAAAAGCATGTTGTGGTAGGAAATAAAAAAACTGTCTTGGCAAGTATTGTAGCAGCAGGGGCATTTTTCAAATTGTGAGGTTTCAAACCAAAATAAACATCCACACACATCATAAATATGATAAGGAAAGTGATTAAGTCCAAAAATTAAGGCATATTCCACTTAGAACAGAAAATGGTATTTGTATGAAATGCACAAAAGTTGCTTGGCAGATTAATGATACAGCAGGCAATTTCATAGCAGTTGGGGAGAATTGATATCACACACAAGTTTCAAATTAGTAAGGCAATGATATTATGCACATAGATTATGTAGAATTCAATTGAAACAAAATATGATATGTGTGTGACATCAATGAGGTTTGAAATGCAAGTGGAAGAATGACAAGGCAGTTTGAACATTTAAGGAGATTTGAGCATACAAGCACCACACACATCCTCAAAATAGGTAAAAAAATGAGTTTCCAATCTTAAAATCAAACAACTGACCCAAACCAGAAATGGTATGTAAAACCAAATTGACAGCAAAAACACAAGATCTCACCACAAGCCTCAAAGTTCAAATCTCATGTTTCTCATACTTAACCAATTCAAACAAGCAAGTAAGATCATGTAAGCATTAAACAATGATTTAGAACAATGGAGATACAATCATGGTAGGCACAACAGTCCAATACACAACACAATAGTGATAAAGCTAGAATGACACAAAAGATAGCATAAGGGTGAAACAAAAGCCATATTTGATTCAAACATGATCAAAGGCAGGGGGACCCTATGAATAACTTACAAGTTATCCAAATCTCACTAATGAACTAAGACTAACAGGCCTAGGGCAAGCTCATCAATATTTCAATATTGGATCCTAAAACTACCACATGACCAAAATCTTCACAAGCAAGTTAAGCATGATATCTAAGCACAATCTTTGTAACATATCATCCACACATCATTTACAAATGAAAGTACATTAACAACAACAAATATCATGACCATGAAACAAGAGTTCTTGACAAAGAACTAAAATGGGGCAGCAAAGCTACATTTTTACAAAAACCACCTCAAAATGATACAACATGATAAGGTATGATCAAGAAAGGGTTTGAATGTCACATACCTCTTGTAGACAAGTCTTGAGAAAGCTAAGAAGCTTAGAAACCCAGAGATCCTCCTTCCCTTGCAAAGAGATAAAGCTTGCTTCCTCTTGAAGCAACAATCCACTTTTCAAGACAGTTGGAGTTGTGTGATTTCCAGCTGGTTTTTTAGAGCTTGGACAGTTGAGATATGATGTATAGAAGGTGTTTATAGTGTTAGAATGGTAGGAAGTGGTTCAAGTGAGAATTTAGCTTTCAAAATGCAAGAAAGTCAAACTACTAAGGTGTGAGGGTTGACTTTTGTGAAAATGAAATTTTTGAGTGGTTTGAATGCATGGACACCTTCTACACCATGTTTATGGATTGTGTGGCAGGTTTTGAGGGACTTGGGAATGGTAGAACTGAGCTTGAGCAGAGTTTTGAAAATTGAGAAGTTTTGAAAATTGAGATTCTTAAGGAAATGAAAGGGAATTGAGAGCTATTGTTTCTCTGGGTTTTGGAGATTGCTCTGGTCTTTTTAACATCAATGAAGAGGCCTCTATTTATAGTGAAAACAAGAGTGAGGGCAGCTTGGTATTTTGCCACTTTTGGAGGGAGATTTGTGAAGTTTTTTCAAATGAATCTTGCAAAATCTCTTCCTATCAGCTCCATGGTTCAAAGAGGATCAGAAAAATCAAGTGGTCATGGACATGAAGTGTCTGAGGTGAGCTTAGAGTGTAGGGTGAGCCAGCTGCAACAGTTTTGGAGTGAAAAGTTTCTCTCTCCTTCTTACACATTTGAATATTTTATTACACAAGTTGCAACTTGCTTCTCTCTCTTCAAACCTTACATTTTTCTGCATTCCCCTTCATCCACACATCTAAACATCAGATTTAATCATGATCCAAGGGTCAAGGATAGTTCAAGTTGAGAAAATTTGAATTTTGAGAAGTGTTGGATTGTGGTTTCAAGTGTTGACAGCCCTAACTTCCATAGTGCATAACGTTCTGCTCACACATGCTATTGAGGAGTTCTACCAAAATTTAGAAATCCCTTAAGTATCTCTACAACTTTCATGTTTTGAGGATTTCCAAATTCTTGATGGAACTAGGTTGAAAAACCCTTCCAAGTTGCTGAAAAAACCACTTAAAAAGGCCAAATAACTTAGAATTTTTCGAAGTTATTTCCCTTCTTAAAATGGATTTTGTTATAACTCCAATTCTATGCATTCTTTGATCATGGACCACTATGAGACTTTTGTAGGATTTGTCAAGAGCTTTCCAATGAGCTTTGAACCACTTCATTTGGATGTGTGGTTGAGGAGTTATGGTCTTGCCCCTTTCAAAACCCTAATTCCCGACTTTTGCAATTACTTCCTAACCCTTGATTCAATGGTCATGAAATTTTATGGGAAGGTGTAATATGACATAAGGAACATTTTTGATACACATCTTAAAGTCAAATTCCTTATGGTTGGAGAGTTGACTTTTCGGTCAACCGTTCGATCAATCGGTGACTACTGAGCCGACTGTTGACGATCCGGGTATCTTGAGGCCTTGAATCTTCTTGAATGGACTTCACTGAGCCATATAAACCTTATGAATTAAGATTGCATCATTAGAACACCTTTCAAAGAAAAAGTCAAACTACAGTTGACTTTTCCTAATCGAAAACCCTAATCGAGCCTGAGCTGCATTGTCTTCAATATTTGAGTGTCAACCTCAAATTGAATTCATATTTGAAGCAATGTAGCATCATTGACCCTATTTCATGGGAAATCAATTCAAGACGTCGACGGATGAAACCATTGAAACCTCGACTTTTAACTGTGCGAAAACCCTAATTTCCCCTTTTTGCTTGGACACTGTGCAGATGAACTGGGTGATCATTCCAACTCCGCCATGACTTTTGAGATACTCAACAGGCTTTTTCCTCATGCTCCTTATGAACTCCCTCTGATGATTCTTTGATAACTTTGTGGTAACAACACCCATCTGATGGCTCGTACTAATGCTTCCGATCAAAAAAAGAGGTGGGAAAATTTTGGGTATGATAGATGCCTGTATCTAATCGGCTTAAACCTAGTAAGACGAAATGCCATGACATTCATTCTTTCGAGGTAGAAGATGATTAGATATAGAAGATCTTGAATTTGTCCGAGAAGAAAGTAAATACTTGGGAATGGGATACTGGATATCTTGCAAAGGTTGCTAACACCAAAAGGATGTTAACAGAGAAAACATGACACCGAGAGGATGATAAGCCTATCACCAAAAGGATGATAGTACACTCACATCGCTGCTCTGAAATCAAAAGAAAGTAAGGGACCCACTGCCAAAAAGATAGTGGAAAACATGCTAGTCATGACACTAAAAGGATGTCATACCCATCACCAAAAGGATGATAAGATCAACCCTGACACCAAAAGGATGTAGGGAATCCATTACCAAAGGATAATGGAAAATACGCCAGTCATGACATCAAAAGGATGCCAGACCCATCACCAAAAGGATGATGGAACGGAAACAAGATCAACCCTAACACCAAAAGGATGAAGGGAATCCATTACCAAAAGGATAATGGAAAATACGCTAGTCATGACATCAAAAGGATGCCAGACCCATCACCAAAAGGATGATGGAGCGGCGACGCTAGTCATAACACCAAAAGGATGCTAGACCCATCATCAAAAGGATGATGGAGCGAAACAGAAACAACCCTAACACCAAAAAGATGAAGGGAATCCATTACCAAAAGGATAATGGAAAATACGCTAGTCATGACATCAAAAGGATGCCAGACCCATCACCAAAAGGATGATGGAGCGAAACAGAAACAACCCTAACACCAAAAAGATGAAGGGAATCCATTACCAAAAGGATAATGGAAAATACGCTAGTCATGACATCAAAAGGATGCCAAACCCATCACCAAAAGGATGATGGAGCGGAGATGCTTGTCATAACACCAAAAGGATGCTAGACCCATCATCAAAAGGATGATGGGAATCCATTACCAAAAGGATAATGGAAAATACGCTGCAAGCTATTGCCACAAAAGAAGGATGATAATAACTCCTATGAGGAACGCTCACGGCCCTGAATAATGTGCCCTTGATTAGGTTGAATCTGCTTTTGATAGAATCACAATTTTGCAGATGATGCCCTTGACTGGGATGATGATCATTTTGAAATTCTGGAATTTGTCCAACAAAAGGTTGCACAACTTTGTGGGGAACACCCATGGTCTTGCGGAAAATACCCCTACTTGGGCCGATTAAGATCTTGGAAATTTTCGAGATTGATCCTAGACCTGAACTCACATATGTGAATGCTTGATGATAATGATGTTCCATAAATGGAAATGCAAATGCAAATGCTAACACGTGGCGACGCAAGAGTTGGGAGAGTATGATATGATTCTAGGTATGCATATGATACAAAAGTGATTATGAAGTAGTATGCTTATGATATTGAATGTGATGCGTATAATGCATATGATTGCAAACGGGTGATTTGAAATGCCAACGTGGCGGACTTTGGTAGTTTGTGGTTGCCAATGCAGATTGGACTTTAGGTGGGAAGACGAAGGTACAACTCCCCGACACTCGCCTTGAACTCAACGGTTGCTGACGAAAATGAACTTGCTTGAGTAACTTGCCCCAGTGTAGTTCAAAGTTGCCCTAGTATGATCTTTGGGAAAGTTCATCTTGAGAAGATGGTAACTTGCCATGAGACGGCCTCAAGATGGCTTGCCCCAGAATTCGTATCATGAAAGGATTCATCCTTGATGAATCGAATCTTGGTGGTTGGCTTCAATACACTTTTGAAGTAGCTTGCTCTTAAAAGAGCGTTGAAGCGACTTAACTTGTCCTGAATGAACACTAGAGGGATCCTCCCTTAAGTTAAAGAAATTCTGGGTGGTTTGCCCATGATTGGTACCACGAAAGGATTCATCATTGTTTAACCGATTCTCAAGATAATTAACTTCGACATACTCTTGGAGTAGCTTACCCCTGAAAGAGCGTGGAAGCGACTTAACTTGTCTTGATGAGCACTAGAGGGACCTTCCCCTAGCTCGAAGAAACTCTGGGTGGCATGCCCCTGATATGTATTCTCAAGGTGATTTAAATCTGATCAACCACTTCTTGAATGATTTTCCCCATACTCAAACGACGTTTGGGGATTTGCCTCAGACTGGCTGATTCCAAATTCGTTGGACGTCAATGCCCCAGATCCATAAGGTTATATGGTATACTTGGTTCTGGTCCAGACCGCTGAATAATCCAGTCCTATTTGATTGCATCGTGTTAGAATTTCCTTAATGCCAACTACTGTCTTGTAAATAAAATTGTTTGTTCACAAATGGTAGCTTTAATGCAAGTTTTGAAAGAAACGTTGTTTATTTAAGTGTCGTGATAGTGAAACGAATGGACCATTTATTCCACATGTTGTGTTGAATTGATTGGTGGGAAAGATATAGCAGGGATATTGACACTAATAGTGATGATTAGCAAATTTGTGAGGAGTCAGGTTACGCAACCTTGCGATAGTATGCTTTCAGAATAAACCTTGCCTCAATTAGGTCTTTCGAGGGTTGTAACGTGGTCTGGCTCACGGTTATAGAAACAAAGGATATCAGGCTCGAACTTAATATGTACTCACCCTTTCCTCTTGATGATCTCCATACCTACGTTTAGTTAATTCTGCGCATGTTTAACGGTATAAGCTTGATGGTTCAAGGTACGCTTGAGATGGCAGCCACCTTATTTTGATTTTGATGGATGTCAGTGGCTCTTTTTGATTTAATATGGAGGTCACTGAATCTTATTTTGTTTTTGTTGAGGGTTTGAGGGCCTCTTTTACTTTTGTTTTTGATCCCTAACTTTTGCATGGACTGATTTTGTTTGTCAGATCCATCGAGATTGCCTTGATTTTTGCCTAAGTATCCTTTGAGGTGCTTGACTTAACAGGCTTTTGATTCTTTTCTTTTATTTTTTTTTTGGATTTTGTTGGAGGATTGTGAGTGCCATGTCATGGGTCATTGATGAACAACCGTCTTATTTTGCTTTGTTAATTCAAATGTGAGATTGGATTAACTGAACACTACCCTGACCCAGGTTGAGTGTTAAGGGTTTGAATATCCGAAAGAAACTCCTACATCTAGGATCGAAGTGGTTGACTAGGGATTAACTCCTTATATCTCCGGTGTTTAGGGGATTTGAAACAATGCCTATACATTATTGACGAGATTTTGTCTGAAAGCATACGGTTTGCAATTATGGGTATTTCGTTTTCGTCATCCTCCTTCCAATATTTGCTAAAACAACAGTGATAGAGTGGAGTGGATAGAAGTGTATGTGTCTGTGATAAGTGGAAATAATGAGTGAATACGACGTGACCTATTCGGAAAATGCATAATCATTTCATTAATATCACCATTCAAAACAACAATGTTTAAACACAAGTAGTAATTAACAAGAAGTAAACTACAAATGCAAATGATAAAAAGTGCCCAAGGACTGCCAATGTTGAGGACGTCTGTCTGTCTGGACCACTGGCTTTGGGAGATAATCCTTGAAATCTTTGAGCTTTAGATAGTTGAGGGGTTGACATGGACGACCAAACCTCCCTCTGGAAATGATATGTACCCTTTGTCAATCAGTTGTTGCACCTTGGCCTGGAAGGCTTTGCATTCTTCGGTTGAGTGTCCCTTGGATCCTCCATGATATCCACACTGGACATTGGGATTGTACCCGAGAGGGTAAGGTTCTGGCAACGGCTTGAGAGACTTGGGCTCCACCAAAGAGTTTTGAATCAGACACGGCAAAAGTTGACTCTGCGACATAGGTACTGGATAAAGAGGAGCAGTCCTTCTTTCCAAGTCGTTGCGAGGCCTCCTCTGATTTTGGCGCTGATTAGGATATTCCTCATGTGCAGGTCCTTTCATCCTCAGATTTGGCCCAGGAATAGGCAATAGTTGTGGACGTGGAGATTTCGAAACCAAAGATTGTAGGATACGCTCTTGACCTGATGCAGCTTCAGGGGAGAAAGCCGGGATATCTACCTCTTTTACAGCAACTGGAATAAGCCCACCTGACACACTCATACCGCTTGGCGTGAACTTGAATGCTTTTGAATCGATTAAGTCTTGAACTTTATGTTTGAAAGTTTTGCATTCTTCCACATTATGGTCCGTTGCCCTAGAATGGAAATCACATTGGGCACTTGCATCATAGCCTGGTGGTGGCTTACCAACAAACGGAGCCAGAGTTTGAAGTTCAACCAATCGAAGTTGAAGCAAGAGTTGCAACAACCGAGTACAAGTCATAGGGATCCGGTCGAAAATTCTTTCGGGGTGCTTCGTCCTTTGCGCACACCTCTTAAACTCAAGATTATCCAGGGAAACGGGAGGTAGCCGCTGACGGGAAAATTTTGGAACCTCAGGTTGTGAAAAATATCTACGAGACATATCGCACTCTAGGAGATATTCCAGAGGTACGGGTTGAACGATCATCCCTACTACGACTTCAGGCCTAAGATTTTTGTCCTTTCTTAGCACATTTTTCAAGACTTCCATAATCTGGCTCATCTGAATTTTTAGCTGTTGGACTTCTTCCTTGAGCATTTTCTGATCTTGACGCAAAGCTCGCATATCCACCATGGATTGTCTCATATGGCTTTGAACTTCTTCCAACTCTGCTTGAATCTGCTCTATAGACCTCTTCTGCTCCATAGCTACCTCGGCTTGCATTGCCTGACTTTGCCTTTCAAGGTGTTTACGTTCCTCTTGCTTCAAATGCTTCACAGCTCTTACAAGTTCAATGGGAGTGTCGGGAAATCAACTATGGGTTATGAACAAAGGATGGGTAAGCTCTTGGTATCTGGTTAGAGAGAAAAATGCAAAATGATGTAGAGATGCTTATGCAAATGCAATGCAATGAGTGCACACAAGAACAGATCCACATCAGGGATCAAGGTCACAGAACCTGCAAGACAACAAGAGGTGTCTCTCCCATCGGGTGGGCAATCTATTGGTTTATAAAAGGGTATCCCAAAGGCTTTAAAATAAAGTCCCATGCACTAACCCTCTAAAGTTTTCCATCAGAACGACTACTCGTAAGACGGTAATCCTTTCAAAGGATGAACACAGAGTTATGTTTTAGCAACCTTTGGAATAAGGTTCTACAAAGGTCCTCAGAATCACGGACTCCCACGTCGGAAATAAAAATGCTATTACGACTACACGTAAGACATAATCATCCCAACGGGGTCTCATCTGAGCAGTGCAATTCGATCCAACTCAACGAGTCCTAAGTCTCGCAAATCAGAAAGAATCCACCTCCTAACTTAGTGTATCCTCGAAAGCTCGTGTAGGAAGCTTTATTCTCACAAACCAATCCCAAATAAACCCAACATGTTAGAAAGAACACAACACAAATAAAAGCAAAAGCAAATAAATCAAATATACGACAAGCAAACTAGGTCTGGCTCGCTAGGGGTCCCCAGCAGAGTAGCCAGCTGTCGCTACTCGAAAAAAATGCATCGTGCAACGACGGGGAGGCGAAAAGGACAGACAGAAGAGTCTCCACCGAACTTTATTTATCCCATGAGGGGAAAGGAAAATATCGAGAAAACCTTAAGAGAGAAATGGATAAGATGGTCTCGCAACCAAGAATGAATTCGGAAGTCGGTTATGCGAGGGGAAGGTATTAGCACCCCTCGCATCCATCGTACTCGATGGGAACCATTTGCTTGTCAATGTGTGATTATACCTGCTTAAATATTATGCTATAAAAGTGTTTCCCAAAGGGTAAAAGAGAGAGGGTTTAGAAACTAAGAAAGGAGGGAACGGGGAAGAAGAGAGAAAGAACAGACTCGGTAGGACTTCGCAGTCCTATGCCTACATATTCTCAATAGATGTGAGAAAGTCAGAGTCGACGTAGTTCGGGGCACTACAGATATGGGGGGAATGTGCTCGGCAAGGATTATGGCCCTTGTGCCTACGTATCTTTACTTAAAAGGAGTAAAGAATCAGAGCAACTGTAGTTTGGCCCACAGTTTGTTGATGTTTTTATGGATGATGTTATCGTGCGCATTCTAGCAGTTTAGGTGTTTTTCTGCTCGCATGTGAGGAGACTTAAGCGTTACCTGTTTGCGGTAGAACGAACGTAACATGTCCTTTTTGAAATATTGATTAGTTTTCACCATGCGAGGCAAGATGTTACGTTTGATTGGTTGAATTGTTTTTAGGGGCGAGATAAGTCTTCAGATAGTAACCCCTACAGGTAGTACCCAATTCTTTATCTCAAAACTTTTGTTATGAAAATGTGTGGCGAATGTTGCGTCCTCGTATTGAAAGACAAGTATCAAGACCCACCCACACTAAAATGAATATCCTGACACTTGGAGAGGAAGGAGACTACACTCAATCCTCTCTCTTTAATTCAATACAAAAAGAACTTCATTCTCTTATTAAAGTATTTTGGTTTTGAATGGTAAGTGCTTTGCGACTACTAACCCTACGGTAAATGTCAGCACTCGGGAAATGAGAAGGCCTACGCCTAACCACTCCACGACCAATCAAGTTTTGTTACGAAAATGAGTTTGAAAATGCACTCGCTGCGTGACCGAGGTTTTAGGTCATAAAGGTTTCGGAAGGAAGTTATGAAAAGAGAGGTAGTGAAAGAAATAGGTGATGGATAAAGTTGTGCCTTCATATTGAAAGATGAGTATTAAGACCACTCACACTACAGTGAGTATCTTAACACTCAGAGAGGAAAAAGTCTACACTTAATCCTTTCTTAATATAGTTTAATACAAAGAGAAAATGATTTTTATGATTGAAGATGTTTATGAGAATGAATTCGGTACGGGACCGAGGTTTTAGGAGGGAAATAATGTAAGTTCATGGTGATAACCAAAAAGAGATCATAACTTTGATATGCTAACAAACACAAAGGAAACACATTCAAATAAATCTCACGAGATAAAACAAACATGGTATGAAGGGAATTTTAATCGAGACGTAAGGTAACGACTTGAAAACGAATCAACTTACAAGTAGGCAAAAAGCATTGACTATGAGCAATTTGAAATAGTTTTACATTAAATGAAACTAGACATTGTCATGAACAATGTTGCAAAAAGAACGGGTTAAAAATGATGAAGAATGAATAATTTATGATATTTGAAGTTTTTTGAGTAATTTTATGATAATAAAATAAATAAACAAGCAAATAAAAAGAAAGGGGCATGGGTAGGGATTGAACCCACGCCCTTGTGCTAACCAGCACAACATACAAACCAACCAGCCACAATGCGCGTGCACATGAGGAAAAGAAAAGAATGAATAAAATGATTGAACGAAGCCTAATGAAAATAAAATTTCAAAAAAATGTCCCACCCAGGGATCGAACCAAGGACTATGGGCAAGGCAAGTGACTTAAGGCGCATGCTTCTACCACTGGGGTGGCTGTACATACGTTGATTTAGCCACCCCTAAAAATATATGAAGCATACTTTCATGGATTTCCTGGGCAAATAAAAGAAGCAAGAACAAGGCAAGATACCACATGCGTTTTGATTCATAACGATGTCAAATCTTGGTCTTTTTTGATGAAATTTTATTCAAACATGACTGTTTTTAAACAAGGAATAAGATGGTGCAGTTGGAATTTTGAAACAATGCCTTGAAATAAAAACACGATGCAACTTGCAAATTTGGCAATTGGTTTGCATTTTGAAAACCACAAACAGCAATGAGTTCAAATTCAAGTAAATGGTACTGCACACACAACACATATGTCATAACAAAGGTGTAGCACACAAAAGGCTCAAGCAAAAATCAACAAACATGGATTTGGCACATGAATTGCAAGTGAAGCATGAAAATGCAGCAGCTGTCCAATTATGGATGTGTATAACAGTTGATTAAATAGAACAAGGAAATCATGAGACAATCACCAACACATTGGAAATGCAATGAGGAGCAAGTATATAACAATTACCAAACCAAACTTAAATACAAAACATGACTATTGAACCCTAGCAAGTGAAAATGGAGAAAAATGCAATGTTGAAACCAAATCAAGCAGCAGACATAATTGGGATGAATAGACCTTATCTACGCCCTCAAAACATCGTACGAAATGTGTCTATGATTAAAAAATGTTCACGCACATTATGGAAATGAAATTCAACAGTCATCTGCCCAAACACCCAAAAAAATGCAACATGAGAATGAAAACTGATTTGGAACAGTTGAAGGTTAGGAAAATGCCACACACAAGTTAAAAATATGATATGGAATGATGCTAGCACTTAAGATACTCATGGAATGTACATAACAATAAAATGGATACCAAAATGCAATTTGAATCAAACATAATGAGGGGGCTATCATGACAGAAAAGATAAGGCATACAAAAATTGATTGATTCATGCACATACAAGTCTTAAATGTTATTAGAGGTCTGATGTTTCATGAGCTGGCCCAAAACCAATCAAACCAGAAAAAGTGAAGTGTGTGCACAGGCTTTCAAAACAGTTTGACAGCTATGGGGTACAAACATGGTCTAGCTACAATCAAGGTCTCATGTTGACAAACATTACACACACACATCATAAATGCTTAAAAGAATGAATCACAACTCAGAAAATGAGCATATTGCAATCAGGGAAGAAATTGGCATGGTCATGGTAGGTTTCAGATAAAAAAATGCAGTTTGAAGGTGAAATGAGAAAACAGGCAATCATTGATCAAACCAATCATGAACACACATTAAAATCAAGCATATGAATGAGTTACAACTCAAAGATTAAGCATACACAAACAGAATCAACAATTTTGGTATGTTGTGGCATATTCTAGCATGAAATGCAATTGGAAGTGAAATTAAGGGAGCAGGCAATAATAGATTAAATTACCAATGTACACATATCAAAAATATGATAAGGAATGAGTTTCAACTCCAAGAATGAGCATATGACAGTTGGATCAAAAAAAGCATGTTGTGGTAGGAAATAAAAAACTGTCTTGGCAAGTATTGTAGCAGCAGGGGCATTTTTCTAATTGTGAGGTTTCAAACCAAAATAAACATCCACACACATCATAAATATGATAAGGAAAGTGATTAAGTCCAAAAATTAAGGCATATTCCACTTAGAACAGAAAATGGTATTTGTATGAAATGCACAAAAGTTGCTTGGCAGATTAATGATGCAGCAGGCAATTTCATAGCAGTTGGGGAAAATTGATATCACACACAAGCTTCAAATTAGTAAGGTAGTGATATTATGCACATAGATCATGTAGAATTCAATTGAAACAGAATATGATATGTGTGTGGCATCAATGAGGTTTGAAATGCAAGTGGAAGAATGACAAGGCAGTTTGAACATTTAAGGAGATTTGAGCATACAAGCACCACACACATCCTCAAAATAGGTAAACAAATGAGTTTCCAATCTTAAAATCAAACAACAACTGACCCAAACCAGAAATGGTATGTAAAACCAAATTGACAGCAAAAACACAAGATCTCACAACAAGCCTCAAAGTTCAAATCTCATGTTTCTCATACTTAACCAATTCAAACAAGCAAGTAAGATCATGTAAGCATTAAACAATGATTTAGAACAATGGAGATACAATCATGGTAGGCACAACAGTCCAATATACAACACAATAGTGATAAAGCTAGAATGACACAAAAGATAGCATAAGGGTGAAACAAAAGCCATATTTGATTCAAACATGATCAAAGGCAGGGGGACCCTATGAATAACTTACAAGTTATCCAAATCTCACTAATGAACTAAGACTAACAGGCCTAGGGCAAGCTCATCAATATTCCAATATCGGATCCTAAAACTACCACATGACCAAAATCTTCACAAGCAAGTTAAGCATGATATCTAAGCACAATCTTTGTAACATATCATCCACACCTCATTTACAAATGAAAGTACATTAACAACAACAAATATCATGACCATGAAACAAGAGTTCTTGACAAAGAACTAAAATGGGGCAACAAAGCTACATTTTTACGAAAATCACCTCAAAATGATACAACATGATAATGTATGATCAAGAAAGGGTTTGAATGTCACATACCTCTGGTAGACAACTCTTGAGCAAGCTAAGAAGCTTAGAAACCCAGAGATCCTCCTTCCCTTGCAAAGAGATAAAGCTTGCTTCCTCTTGAAGCAACAATCCACTTTTCAAGATAGTTGGAGTTGTATGATTTCCAGCAGGTTTTTTAGAGCTTGGACAGTTGAGATATGATGTATAGGAGGTGTTGATAGTGTTAGAATGGTAGGAAGTGGTTCAAGTGAGAATTTGGCTTTCAAAATGCAAGAAAGTCAAACTACTAAGGTGTGAGGGTTGACTTTTGTGAAAATGAGATTTTTGAGTGGTTTGAATGCATGGACACCTTCTGCACCATGTTTGTGGATTGTGTGGAAGGTTTTGAGGGACTTGGGAATGGTAGAACTGAGCTTGAGCAGGGTTTTGCTTAAGACAACTTTTTGGTGAAAAAATGGAAGTTTTAAAAATTGAGATTCTTAAGGAAATGAAAGGGAATTGAGAGCTATTTTTCTCTGGGTTTTGGAGATTGCTCTGGTCTTTTTAAAATTAATGAAGAGGCCTCTATTTATAGTGAAAACAAGAGTGAGGGAAGCTTGGTATTTTGCCACTTTTGGAGGGAGATTTGTGAAGTTTTTTCAAATGAATCTTGCAAAATCTCTTCCTATCAGCTCCATGGTTCAAAGAGGATCAGAAAAATCAAGTGGAGATGGACATGAAGTGACTGAGGTGAGCTTAGAGTGTAGGGTGAGCCAGCTGCAACAGTTTGGAGTGAAAAGTTTCTCTCTCCTTCTTACACATTTGAATATTTTATTACATAAGTTGCAACTTGCTTCTCTCTCTTCAAACCTTATATTTTTCTGCATTCCCCTTCATCCACACATCTAAACATCATATTGAATCATGATCCAAGGGTCAAGGATAGTTCAAGTTGTGAAAATTTGAATTTTGAGAAGTGTTGGATTGTGGTTTCAAGTGTTGACATCCCTAACTTCCATAGTGCATAACTTTCTGCTCACACATGCTATTGAGGAGTTCTACCACAATTTAGAAAGCCCTTAAGTATATCTACAACTTTCATGTGTTGGGCATTTCCAAATTCTTGATGGAACTAGGTTGAAAAACCCTTCCAAGTTGCTGAAAAAACCACTTAAAAAGGCCAAATTACTTAGAATTTTTCTAAGTTATTTCCCTTCTTAAAATGAATTTTGTCATTACTCCAATTCTGTGCATTTTTTGATCATGGACCACTTTGAGGCTTTTGTAGGATTTGTCAAGAGCTTTCCAATGAGCCTTGAACCACTTCATTTGGATGTGTGGTTGAGGAGTTATGGTCTTGCCCCTTTCAAAACCCTAATTCCCGACTTTTGCAATTACTTCCTAACCCTTGATCCAATGGTCATGAAATTTTATGGGAAGGTGTAATATGACATAAGGAACATTTTTTATTCACATCTTGAAGTCAAATTCCTTGTGGTTGGAAAGTTGACTTTTCGGTTAACCGTTCGATCAATCGGTGACTACCGAGCCGACTGTTGACGATCCGGGTATCTTGAGGCCTTGAATCTTCTTGAATGGACTTCACTGAGCCATATAAACCTTATGAATTAAGATTTCATCATTAGAACACCTTTCAAAACAAAAGTCAAACTACAGTTGACTTTTCCTGATCGAAAACCCTAATCGGGCCTGAGCTGCATTGTCTTCAATATTTGAGTGCCAACCTCAAATTGAATTCATATTTGAAGCAATGTAGCATCCTTGAACCTATTTCATGGGAAATCAATTCAAGACGTCGACGGATCAAACCATTGAAACCTCGACTTTTAACTATGCGAAAACCCTAATTTCCCCTTTTTGCTTGGACACTGTGCAGATGAACTGGGTGATCATTCCAACTCCGCCATGACTTTTGAGATACTCAACAGGCTTTTTCCTCATGCTCCTTATAAACTCCCTCTGATCATTCTTTGATAACTTTGTGGTAACAACACCCATCTGATGGCTCGTACTAATGCTTCCGATAAAAAAAAAGAGGTGGGCAAATTTAGGGTATGACAAGACTCAACCTAGTGTTCTCTTGCAAAGTGCACCTATGATTAGGATAAAAGGGAATTATACCTAGTTTTATCATGAATGGGTTCAAGCCTAAGGTCTATCATAATCCATCTTGAGCAAGAAGGATTAGAGGTCCTAAGGGAACATGGCAAAGGAAGACAAAAGAAAAAGAAGAAAAAGAAAACATAAGAAAAATGCAATATGCAAACATGTAATGCAAAATTAGAATGAAAGTGAGGGAGGAACAAAGTGTGGGGTAAACACCACCACAAGCACATCTCAACCTCAAGCATGCAAATGAGAGATGCAAGAACCAAAAGAAAGTGCTCACAAAAGCAAACAAAAATAAGCTCAAACAAGTTCAAGCCAAAAGTGAGATGCAATGGGAGAAGTCATGACCCCTACAACCATTCAAGCATAAATTAAAGAAGAAAAATTGGAGGAAAAAAGTGTGGGACAGCAGCTACCAAAAGCGCGTCTCAACCGAAACATTTTTCGAACTCATGCAAAGACCAATGATAAACATCACTTTGAACAACATATACAAGAGTATGCATTCAAGTGGAAACGAAATGCATGTCGACAAAATCATGATTAAACAATCAAGAACAACAACATATATCCAAAACATCTCACTCCTAATGCATCATACTGATCCATGAAGATTCGAAGTGAGTAAGCACCAAAATAAGCAAGAACAACAGCAAAACAGGCCTGCTAGCACAATGTTAATCTATTAACACCAGAGGTTAATCGATTAACCAGTAAAAAATGCCTGAAAATTTGAAAATTTGTGTTGGTTAATAAGTTAACCAATTGGTTAATTGGGTAACATTGTGCCAGAAGCAGAAAAACAGCAAGATATCAGCATTTTCAGCACATAAGCACTTATCCAATAATCTGGATCATCACATAATCAATTATGCACGAATTTAAACCAGCAAACAGTTATCCAATCAACATGTAAACACATTAAACCAGCAAGATCACAGATCATATGAATCAAATTAGAAAAATCAATCAAAAATGAAGATCCACATGAGAATTATGCAAATAAGCTCAAAATCAAAATCGGATCAAGAATTCCAACCAACGAAGCAGAGAATTGCTTCGGTTAGTGTTGATTTAATCCAATTAAGCAGATCCAAGCAAGAAACCCGAAGATTCTTCAAGATCCAAGTGTGTTCTTGTTGTAGGAGTGAAGATCCACCACAATTAAGCCAAAATAGTCCAAATAAGCTCCTTCAAAGCAACTTCAAAATTCAGATCCAAACTTGCACGAAAATTGAATGAAGAAACTGATTCAATGAGGATGATGGATGAAGGTTTGAGCTCAAGAAATCAATGATTCTAATGGAGAATCAATGAATTCAATGTGAGAAGAGCTTTGGTGAAGTTTTGGAAATGGAGAAGTTGAGAGAAAATTGAGAGAGTGAGAATGAATTCTGAAATGAAATGGAAATTATGAGGATTAGATGTGTGAGGCTTGGAGTAGATCAATTAAATACCCCTTAGGCTTGGATCCAAATGAGGCTTGGAGTGTGGTTTGGGAAAATTGCTTTGGAATGAGGAGTGGAAATTTTGGAGGGAATTTGAAATGATTTGAAAGTTAACCAAAATTCAAAATGGTTCTAGATCCTTCCCTTAGTGTAAAATCAACTCACAAGTGATCAAAATTGGACCCTAAAGTGAATTCACTTGAAAATTCACGTGCAGAGCAGAAATTTGCACTTGTTAATCGCTTAACCATATGGTTAATCGATTAACACCCTCAAAACTTCAAATTTTACCTGATTTTGACTTGGTTAATCGATTAACCATTTGGTTAGTCGGTTAACGCCTTCAAAATTTGAATTTTGGCGCCTTTTGGAGGGAAATCTGCATATTTGCCCGTTTTCAACCGTTCTAAGCCCTGTTCAGCCTCTAAAACTTGTTCTTGAATATTACAACCATGAGAATGCTTGTTATAGCCTGAATGCTGCCTCCTAATCTGAAAATGTCCTGAAAAATAAAATAAAATCGACCGCTCGATCGCTGGGCAAATTAAACGCCGGAGCCCCCGATGCTCGCTGTTCAGTCTTTTGCGCTAAAAAGAGCCCTAAGCCACAGGAAAACCTTGATCCCCTGCCTCAAGAACAAATGCTATGATATGCAAATGCAAATGTTAGAACAATGCAACGAAAATATAAGCCAAGCAAAGAATAGGTTGGGAAAATTCTGGGGTACAACAGATACTCGTCCTCATCATAGACGATATTGTCATATATCCAATTATTTGGATCAGAAATGCTGACTCTATCAGGAGCAGGGGGGCCAATTACCAACCTGTTATGAATCATTACATCATAATAATTTGGAGTAATAGAAATCATACCCTGTTGGACCAAGGATGCCATATCAAGCCTATTTTTACCGGACACCGGTGTGTCACATAACTCAGCAAGGTCATAGCCAAAGTGATTGGCTATCTGGGTTATCATGCCCCCCACAGAGATTCCCCCTTGAGCCGCCCGTCCTACTCGCTCCAAATAATCCGCTGCAAAAGTGGCAGAACTTACCATCTCAGAGTTTGTCATAACATATAGGAAGAATAACTCCCTTTGAGTGGCCACTCCGGTACTATCTCCCCTCCCGAATAGAGTGTACGCTAATGCTTTTTGTGCAGACCTGAAACAAGGATTTTGAATACCAGATGCTTTGGCACCTTCCAAAACATACTCAGTATTACCCGTAATCATTGTCCAGAATGATTTCGCATCAAAAGTCTCCGGGACAGCTCTTGGGCCATATAGTGGAAGTTAGAGGATACCTCCCAGCTCTTCCATGCTGAGCTCATGGTCAGCATTAAACAATATAAACTTCATTGTGCCAAAGAAATATTTCATAGTGCCGGTCCATTTTTTTCCAAATGAAATTCAATTGTACTTAAAAACTCCAACGTTATGCGTTCATACGTTGGAGCTTCTAAATGCATGAATTCTAACATTCCCAGACAATGAAACATTCTATCTATTTCGATGTTCAAGCCTAATTCAGAAAGAGTGGTATTGCACATACACTTGGTTGGTGTAATCTTACGCTTCACATGACATGTGTAACGCTTCTCGTATTCGTGCTTTTCAAACATAATGTCATGCGCGTTCGAAATCTGACTTGCTCGTTTTCTGGGCCTTGCAGTTTCAATGTCTGTCTGCTTTCCTCTGACTACCCGTTTGGAGGCATTTTCGCTTTGTACCTGAAAATCAGAGAAAAAAGACGTAAAATAAAAGTGAGCGTTAGTGAAAAAATAACGGAATAGTGTCGAGGATGATGAGGTGAACGATTCTTGTGAAGGGAGTATGAGGTTTTTGTGCACGAAAGTTGAAAACTTTGGAGCTTTTGATGTTTGGTTACGTAGGTTATAAGTTTAAAAGAAGAAGATGAAGGTGAAATATGAGAGAGAAAGTAAAAAATCTGAAGAGACAGGGGAATTAAGGGGTTTAATTTGTGTGGGACCCACCAAGAGGGAGAGGAGAAGTAAAAAAAATCACACTCAGCAGGTCTGACACAGACCGTGTGAGCCTGCTATTTTTTCCATCCTCAAACGTGTTGTCCCAAATAGGCCTGACACGGGTGGCCATGTCAGCCCACTATGAGAGCATTACAAGTCGACAAAACCTAGCAAAAACGAGAAAAACAAAAACATTAGAATAAAAACGTGTGGGTTGCCTCCCACGAAGCGCTTTGTTTAACGTCGCATGGCTCGACGGTCATTCATCTTATCCTGTAAGATGAACAACATCACTTCTCCCCCTTTCTTGACCTTGATAATAGGGTTTTAGTATTTGTCCATTAACTTTAAAAATATCCCCATTTGCTTGATTTTTCGATTCTATCGCTCCATGGGGAAACACCTTGTGTACCATGAACGGTCTTGACCATTTAGACTTTAGTTTTCTAAGAAAGAGTTTCATCCTGGAATTGTACAATAACACCAACTGTCCTTCCCAAAAATCTTTCTTTTGAATCCTCCGATCATGCCATTTTCTTAGTTTGATCTTTGTAAATATTTGCATTCTCATACGCCTGTTGTACCCCAACATTTGCCCAGCCTTTTCTTTACTTGGCATATGTTTCATTTCATTTCTTTAGCATTTGCATCTGCATAGCATTGTCCTTTTCAGGGGATCAAGGGAAGTGTGCCATCCAAGAGAATGTTATCAAGGGTATCAAGCTCAACCAAGAGTGCTTATTCAACTTATCAAATGCTTATACTCATCAGGAGGTAGTCAAAGCTATCTGAGAGAGAAGATTGATAAGTGTTGTCTACCTCCTATCTTGGAGGACTATTGAGGATCATCAGGGGTTTACAAGGCCATGGTTATGGATAGGAAATGGTTGAGAAGCTTTTTGAATGCTTTTGAAGCCATTGGGGAGCTTATCTAAGTGGTCATATTGTCGCGGTGAAATTTAGATACCAAGCTATTGAGGAGCTTGAATCTAATTCATTTTCAACCGAACTTTGATTTGTCCAAAGGAAGGGATAAAGATCGAAATTCCCACGATGAAATGCAAATGCAAGCTAGAGAGTTTAGGTTCGGGGGTTGGTTAAACTTAGGGAAGGTGCTAGCATCCTAAGTTTCTGTAGTACTCTACAAGAACCTCTTGTTTTAATGTTGTTTATTGCTATGGATTATTTGCTTAATGGTTGAAAGACCTAGGGGTTTATTTCTAAGTATACTCGATAAGATATCGCATCTTATGCCTACATATCCTTACGGGAGTGGAATCAGAGTTTCTGTAGTTCCCCTAAAGGGTTTGAGGAATTCTTTGACTGTGGTCAAAGTTCCTATGGGATTAGGGTAGTTGATTGATTGATTTTAGAAGAAAATATGAGTTATCATTTTAAGGGAGATTAATTGACTTAAGCCACCACAACGTTGTAGGAAAATAGTCTTTGCATCGTCTTACGAGAAGGGCTCAAGCACTCGGAATTTAATCGACAAGTACGCCTCTATCTCCCTTAAGGAAAAGTCCCTACGAATTGATTGAATTGTTATGGGGTAGGAGTTTTATCTCGCTTAAGATGATTAACATCTTATTCTCTAACGTGTTTGAATATGTTATTTGATTGAGTTGATTATTTTTGTCTAAGTTGTAGAGATAGAGGTCCTTCCTATGGGGTAGGATCTAACTTAGAAGATCGACTTGAATGGGATCAAGGATCATGGGGAAATGATGCAAATGGGATGCATACGCGCAAGTTTTACGTTACGTGCAAGTTCTTCCTTTGGACGGAATGCAATGCGATAAAGTAAATGCGGCAAATGTAAATTGCGGGTAAAATAGAGGCAGATAAATAAAGCATATATAAACGCATGAAAGCGCTAAAGTGTGTGAAAGTGGAGTGTGAATAAGTGCGTGGAAGCGTAAGCGTGCACGATTAGATTGATTAATTTTACGGTGATTGATTAGGGGAAGGGTTGAATTGATTTTAGACGGGATAATTGATTTAGAATGATTTTATAAAGAATGTTATATTAGATTTATTATTAGTAAGATTTAATTTTAAGAGGAATTATTTTAAAGGGATAAATTAGTTTTTTTTTTATGAAGGTTGTTATTAACAAAAAGCCAAGTTATTTAAATTATAAATAGATTCGATTAGTTTATTATAAAAAAGGGTTTTCCTATTATTATGTATTAGGTAGATTTTATTATATGAAAGCTATATTAAAATGGAATATATTTCTATTATTAAGTAAACAAATAATTTAGTTATTATCATAAAAGGATAGATGTTAATTTAAGTTGAAAAGGGGTTGTTTATTATTATTTATTTTAAAAATTATTTTAAATGTGAAATGGATTTATGAGAAATTAAATTAAATAAGGTTAAATAAAAAGTAGGTGTTAATTAATTTTATTAGTTTTTATTTTGTATTAGATTATAAGTTGATTAGATTTTAGGTAGGATAATTTTAATTAAATGAAGATTTATTTGAATAAAATAAATTATAGTAAGTGAAAAGAAGTTTATTAATTATCACAAAAAGTTGATTATGAAATAGGTTTTTTATTAACAAGAAGTTATTTTAGTTATTAATAAGAACAAGTCATCATTTTTTTTAAGAGTTGGTTACATTATATTTATTAAAACATTATTAAATTGTTAAATTAAAAAAGGTTAATTAAAATAAAAGGTCAATAGTGATTTGATTAAAAACTGCTGATTAAAATAAATAATTTAAATATTAGTTGATTATAATTAAACAGATTAAATTAATTTTAGTTAATCAGGAAAAGGAAGATTAAGAGTTAATGGTGGATTAGAGGATAATGGAGGGTTAAAGGGGGCGCGCGCGATACAACGTGTGTGGGTGTAGCGGGTTATCATGGGAAAGCGCATACGGATCGTCCGATCTGATCCGTTGGAGATCAAAAGGACCGTGTAGGCAAGGGTGTATAGTATGTGTGTGTGGGTTCACATGCATGATTACAATAATAACAACATTGAAAAAAAAGAAACCTAATCCCTAATTTTGCCCCAATCCCTCGATCCTCTCTCAACGCCGTTCATCTCTCTCGATCGCCATCATTTTCCTTCCGCTTCATCCTCATCTCATTTTGTTATTCTTCTTCCCATTTGATCTGCCTCCTCTTCTTATCTTCTTCCGTCTAACCTTCCTTCTGATCTCTCCATCTTCTCGCCTTATGTCTGAAACAGAGCAACAACACAAGTCAAAAAATCAACGCATTTAAAGAAATAACTCACGCTGTCAAGTATTCAAGGGAGCTCGTTGGAGTTGGCGGCGAGGGATTGGGGATTTCCGGCGGCGATGAGGTTATGGGAAACAGCGACAAAGGCTTCTCGCGGTTGAGGATTGATGGTGATATGAAGGTTTTGCAGCGTCGATGATTTCGCGGCGAAGGTTGCGATGGATGGAAATGGGAGGTCCCGGTGAAGCTTCAAAAGATAAGCTTTTATTTCTCTTGATTTTAGGTTTTTGAATGGGAATTTGGGGATTTTGTGACTGTTTAGTTATCCTCTTCCTTCATCTCGAAACCTCTTTTTATAGGTTGTTCTTAATCCAAAAGACTTTAATTTGACAATGAATTCCTTTCCCCTTTCGGTTTAGCTCTGTCTGAAGCATGTTTGCCTGGTTTTGGAAAATGGTTAATAGTATGTGGGCGAGGGTGTATAGTATGTGTGTGTGGGTTCACGTACAGGATTACAATAATAACAACCTTGAAAAAAAAGAACCCTAATCCCTAATTTTTCCCCAAATCCGTCGATCATCTCTCAACGCCATTCATCTCTCTCGATCGCCATCGTTTTCCTTCCGCTTCTTCCTCATCTCGTTTTGTTATTCTTCTTCCCATTTGATCTGCCTCCTCTTCTTATCTTTTTCCGTCTAACCTTCCTTCTGATCTCTCCATCTTCTCGCCTTATGTCTGAAACAGAGCAACAACACAAGTCAAAAAATCAACGCATTTAAAGAAATAACTCACGCTTTAAAGTATTCAAGGGAGCTCGTTGGAGTTGGCGGCGAGGGCTTGGGGATTTCCGGCGGTGGTGAGGTTATGGGAAACAGCGACAAAGGCTTCTCGCGGTTGAGGATTGATGGTGATATGTAGGTTTTGCAGCGTCGATGATTTCGCGACGAAGGTTGCGATGGACGGAAAGGGGAGGTTCCGGCGAAGCTTCAAAAGATAAGCTTTTATTTCTCTTGATTTTAGGTTTTTGAATGGGAATTTGGGGATTTTGTGACTGTTTAGTTCTCCTCTTCCTTCATCTCGAAACCTCTTTTTATAGGCTGTTCTTGATCCAAAAGACTTTAATTTGACAATGAATTCCTTTCCCCTTTCGGTTTAGCTCTGTCTGAAGCATGTTTGCCTGGTTTTGGAAAATGGTTAATAGTATGTGGGCGAGGGTGTATAGTATGTGTGTGTGGGTTCACGTACAGGATTACAATAATAACAACATTGAAAAAAAAGAACCCTAATCCCTAATTTTTCCCCAAATCCCTCGATCCTCTCTCAACGCCATTCATCTCTATCGATCGCCATCGTTTTCCTTCCGCTTCTTCCTCATCTCGTTTTGTTATTCTTCTTCCCATTTGATCTGCCTCCTCTTCTTATCTTTTTCTGTCTAACCTTCCTTCTGATCTCTCCATCTTCTCGCCTTATGTCTGAAACAGAGCAACAACACAAGTCAAAAAATCAACGCATTTAAAGAAATAACTCACGCTGTCAAGTATTCAAGGGAGCTCGTTGGAGTTGGCGGCGAGGGCTTGGGGATTTCCGGCGGTGGTGAGGTTATGGGAAACAGTGACAAAGGCTTCTCGCGGTTGAGGATTGATGGTGATATGTAGGTTTTGCAGCGTCGATGATTTCGCGACGAAGGTTGCGATGGACGGAAAGGGGAGGTTCCGACGAAGCTTCAAAAGATAAGCTTTTATTTCTCTTGATTTTAGGTTTTTGAATGGGAATTTGGGGATTTTGTGACTGTTTAGTTCTCCTCTTCCTTCATCTCGAAACCTCTTTTTATAGGCTGTTCTTGATCCAAAAGACTTTAATTTGACAATGAATTCCTTTCCCCTTTCGGTTTAGCTCTGTCTGAAGCATGTTTGCCTGGTTTTGGAAAATGGTTAATAGTATGTGGGTGAGGGTGTATAGTATGTGTGTGTGGGTTCACGTACAGGATTACAATAATAACAACCTTGAAAAAAAAGAACCCTAATCCCTAATTTTTCCCCAAATCCCTCGATCCTCTCTCAACGTCATTCATCTCTCTCGATCGCCATCGTTTTCCTTCCGCTTCTTCCTCATCTCGTTTTGTTATTCTTCTTCCCATTTGATCTGCCTCCTCTTCTTATCTTTTTCCGTCTAACCTTCCTTCTGATCTCTCCATCTTCTCGCCTTATGTCTGAAACAGAGCAACAACACAAGTCAAAAAATCAACGCATTTAAAGAAATAACTCACGTTGACAAGTATTCAAGGGAGCTCGTTGGAGTTGGCGGTGAGGGCTTGGGGATTTCCGGCTGCGGTGAGGTTATGGGAAACAGCGACAAAGGCTTCTCGCGGTTGAGGATTGATGGTGATATGTAGGTTTTGCAGCGTCGATGATTTCACGACGAAGGTTGCGATGGACGGAAAGGGGAGGTTCCGGCGAAGCTTCAAAAGATAAGCTTTTATTTCTCTTGATTTTAGGTTTTTGAATGGGAATTTGGGGATTTTGTGACTGTTTAGTTCTCCTCTTCCTTCATCTCGAAACCTCTTTTTATAGGTTGTTCTTGATCCAAAAGACTTTAATTTGAAAATGAATTCCTTTCCCCTTTCGGTTTAGCTCTGTCTGAAGCATGCCTTCCTGGTTTTGGAAAATGGTTAATAGTATGTGGGCGAGGGTGTATAGTATGTGTGTGTGGGTTCACGTACAGGATTACAATAATAACAACATTGAAAAAAAAGAACCCTAATCCCTAAATTTGCCCCAAATCCCTCGGTCCTCTCTCAGCGCCATTCATCTCTGTCGATCGCCATCGTTTTCCTTCCGCTTCTTCCTCATCTTGTTTTGTTATTCTTCTTCCCATTTGATCCTCCTTCTCTTCTTATCTTCTTCCGTCTAACCTTCCTTCTGATCTCTCCATCTTCTCGCCTTATGTCTGAAATAGAGCAACAACACAAGTCAAAAAATCAACACATTTAAAGAAATAACTCACGCTGTCAAGTATTCATGGGAGCTCGTTGGAGTTGGCGGCAAGGGCTTGGGGATTTCCGGCGGCGGTGAGGTTATGGGAAACAGCGACAAAGGCTTCTCGCGGTTGAGGAATGATGGTGATATGAAGGTTTTGCAACGTCAATGATTTCACGGCGAAGGTTGCGATGGACAGAAAGGGGAGGTTCCGGCGAAGCTTCAAAAGATAAGCTTTTACTTCTCTTGATTTTAGGTTTTTGAATGGGAATTTGGGAATTTTGTGACTGTTTAGTTTTCCTCTTCCTTCATCTTGAAACCTCTTTTTATAGGCTGTTCTTGATCAAAAAGACTTTAATTTGACAATGAATTCCTTTCTCCTTTCGGTTTAGCTCTGTCTGAAGCATGTTTGCCTGGTTTTGGAAAATGGTTTAAGACTTTGTCAACCTTAATTTTGAAATTTTAATCGTTGTCTGATTGTGTTGATAAATGTTTGATTCTTTCTCTATTTATCATTTTCGAATTTGTGCTGACGTGTCGTAATGTGTTGTTGCAGAATGATGATGGCTTGGATTTCAAAGCTCTCCTTATGTGGTTATCTTCTTTCTTTTCTTAAATCATTGAATACGTGAGTTGTTTCTTGTGGTTCAAAACTAAAACTTGACTCCTCTTGTCGCAGGGTGATCGTTGCCTTTGGTTTGAAGTGGTATCTTCAAGCATATCCAAACAAGTTTGTGACGATTTTATCAGATTCTACATCCGTTTTTCGAATTCAGGATTGAAACACAATAGTTTTGAGCAAACCGAGTTGAGTTTTGGCTCAGAGTAGCAGCAGCTTTGATAACATTGTAGTTGGGTAGTTATGTGTATTTGGTTAAACCCCTTGCAGTTTTGAATTTGTTCTATAATCCAATGTGTTGTAATGGTCTGCTAGTTTGCTTGACAGGCTTTGGAAGAAGATTGCGGTGTTCTGTTTTAGGCTTCAAGTTCGACGGGTAGAAGCGATGGTTATTCCATTTAGAGGTGGCTTCAGTTTCAAAGTCGATTGCTCGCTTCCAGATGCAGCTGACAAACTTTCAATTGGAAAGCTCTTGTGAATGTAGTAGGTAAATGGTGACAAAACTCTATTCTTCAAGTCACCGTATCCGGAAATGTTTTGAAACTCGTTCTTTCTTTGATCTCTTGCTCATTTATAATAAAGGATAATGATGATGGTGATATGTTTTTGAAGCTAACTCAAATTAGTTCTTCTCTGAATGGCTTGTTCTGAACTTCATTTTGATGTTTATTTTCCTTATTTCTCTCGAGCAGGTCATAGGTCGTTGCTGTGATAGGGAGGAGGATTTGTCATGCTGGCGTTGTTAGGGGTGTTGAAAAACTCTCATCTAGATTGGTCTCCGGCTGTAGCTTATGCATTTGTGGCTGGTGCTTGCTGAAATATACTGAGGCGAAAATACTGATGTGATGTGCTGATGCTGCTTGCGAATGATGTTGTTGCTTGCTGCTGATACGTTTGCAGCTGATGCGAGAATACCGGCAATCGACGTTCTGCTGTTGTTGTGCTACCGATGCTCGTGGCTGATGAAATGTTGATGTTGCTGCTGATACTGCGACATCACTCGCTTGCAAATGCTAGCCTGCGGACATGGCTGCTTGCAAAATCTTTCCTGCTGATATGTAGCTGATGTGTTAATTGATATCTGTTGCGCTAACATTTCTCTTCTTCTTTCAGGACACCGTTAGCAGTTCCGAAGCTGCCGGTTATATGCCACTGCCGGGAAAGGTTTAAAGTGGTGATGATGATCTAACAGTCTGAACCACGAGGAGATTGGAAATGATGTTGTTGCCTTCAAATTTTGGTGTTTTAAGACACTTACAAATTAATGTTGAAAGCTGTCTGAAATTAACTGTTCTTCTTGTCCAAAATTCCGTAGTTTTTGACGCTTGGTAGGAAGCTGGTAGCAACCCTGGTTATTGCCCTTCCGGCTGCTCGAAGTTCAGCCCGACGATGACTCGAAACTGAGGGCTCACAACTGTTTCAATTATTCTCTTAATTCTCTGATCTTCACTCTATTTTTGTTAAGTCAGTTCTGATTACCGTTTGAGTTTCTCCGCAGGTACTGGTTGGAATGACAACCTAAAGATTCAATATGCAAGGAGGGCTGTGCGCGAGTTCGTTGTTGATAGTTTCCTCACTTGAAGAAGCTCGGAATGAATGAAATCAATGCTTAGCATCAGGAGTTCTATTTTTCTGGATTGTAATTTGAAGCTGCTCATTTGGTGCTTGGCTGAATGTGTCACTCTTCCGGTAGCTTTAGTTGTTTTCTAGGTAGTAGTAGCAGAATTAAATGATTTTGGCAGATGTATACTATGAAGGATTGTAACCATCGAGTCAAACATATATATTTTGTAATTCTTTCTCTTGTAATGATTCCAAAGAACATGAATTAAATTCTCATAATGGTCTTCTACCGAAATTTGCAATGACTTCTGTCTCGTTTTCCCTGGCGAGATGTAACTCTATTATGCATAATTCACACTTAAGCAAACAACCTTGATTTTGGAGTTCTAAATTTGACGCTGAATCATTTACTTCTTGCGGTATCACATGCTGCATCTGAAATGCTCTTGGAGCAAAATGGCGAATTTTGTTTCTTTATCTAGAAACTTGTTGAAAGTGATAGCCCCGCTTTATGAACAAAATTAGCTATGCTTGACATGTATAATCTGGAAGCTGACAATCTCTTGTAAGTTTAAACATTTGATTTGGTCAAACCAAATCTCACGTAAAACGAGTTAAACTCTTGTCGTTGAAATTCAAACACCAATTGATTAGATTGCACCTGTTGGATTTCAAACATTATCCTTGAATTTGAATCCACTATATCTTACACTAAAACCTGTTAAAAGGCAAAATGAAACTGCACACACTTGTTAGCCACAATAAATTCACACACGAAGGAGAACAAAGATGAGAATAAGGAGGTGGAATCTTAAGGTCAAAAATTAGGGTGTGACAGATGCCCCTATTTAAGTTTCTTCTATCCGGAGACATGGAGATTGAAATCTCCGTCTCGACGAGATAGGAGGGACTTAAATACAAACATTGCACGAATTTTTGGCTCTAAGAAGCCACCGAGTGCAAATGATATGCACATGATATGAAAATGCAAGACAAATGGGTTATGTGGAGACATGATGACACAGGGGAGAAACTGGACACGACACACGAGAAGAACAGGCTCAACAAAACGAGACTCCACGAGGAAAGATTGACAATCACAAGGGAATCGTAAACATGTTGCGAAGGACTTGTGGGAAAATCCACTTGAAGAACCCACTGTAAAGGTTAAACGTAAAGATTTCAAGATATTAGCTGGAGGAGTCTACTGCTGAGACTAGTAATTCGATTCGAGAATACTTTTGCCAAAGTATATTGTCAAAACCTTCAGGGAATCTGCTGCCGAGATTCTATGTTGAAGTTTGTTGGAGATATACTTCTGTCGAAGTCTTCTGGAAATCTGCTGCCGAGATTTTCCAGGAAATGAAATAAATATACCTACTGCCGAGGTCTTCTAGGAATCTACTGCCAAGATTAACCAGGAAAAGAAATGTCTTTGAAATAAAACCTCCCTAAGCGTCATGGTGTGTTTTACATGAGATGGTCTCAGTTTCTTAATGAAAAACCTCCCCGAGCGTCATGGTGTGTTTTCCATGAGCTGGTCTCAGTTTCTTGGTGTAAAACCTCCCCGAGCGTCATGGTGTGTTTGCCATGAGCTGAACTCAGTTTCTTGATGTAAAACCTCCCCGAGCGTCATGGTGTGTTTGCCATGAGCTGGTCTCAGTTTCTACCTGAAATGATGAGAACTCGAGAGAGCATCTTCACAGGGGATTGAAATATGTCATTGTAGATTGTAGGATTTTGGCTGTAAGCCACAATGTACTGGAGATTGCAAAACTTCACCAGGGATATTCAGGAGAGACGTGAGCAAGTTGAATTGTAAAGTATGTCTTCTCAAATAAAGAAAGGTTATGTGATAAACTTCCTCGACTTCTCTGGGGAGCTGTCGCTTGATGGAAATAAACTTATGCGATGAACTCGCTGGGGAACACATTCCTGAGGAGTAATCTTTATTGTAGTTGTGTGAATTCTCAAATAAAGAGAAATATCTGTGAGGTTTTCCATTTACGAAGTCGATAATCACTAGGGATGGACAAACTATCTTGAGGAGACTACCATTTGTCATTTTGATGGAAAACATGATCAAACGAGTTGCTCAAATAAAGAGTTGTTTGCAATTCAAATATAGATTGTTGAGAAAACGTTGTTGGAGAAGTGTTCACCTTCAATGATGATCTTCATAGGGGTTCTCTTGGGGAGTCGAAGTGCAAAATAAATGGACACCCAATCCAAGTCGAAAAGCTTGGAGATACCCAAAAATGTGATTGTCACCGAAGTTCAATTCAGGGAATAACTGAAGAGAAACTGTAAAGTAAGACTCGACCATTGAGGTATGAACTCAAATGGGGTTTTAACTAAAACAACCGTCTTCCACGAGGGTCAAACTCTGTGCGGAAATAGAAATATGGCGCTTTTTCTGCCTTGGGCTGACAACTCTAATTGGAAGGAGAAGACTCGCCCAACTACCCGGGGATAAACACGACCAAAGAGACAAAATAAACCAACACAAAGATGTGAAATGCATATGCCATGCTATCTACTTATATGTTATACGTATGTTGATAAAACAAATGACAAGAGCAAACAGAGATGGAGTAAATATCTCAAAACAAACATCCGACCAATTTTCGAAGATAGAAGCACCACTGGGGATAGATGGAGAACCAAATATGGGATTAAAATCCTTCTTCAAGGTCTACAGAGCTTCATCTAGGGAATATAAACTTTTCCACTTAAGTATATAACGTCTTGATCTAATTTTGAAAAAAACTATCAGGATGAATCATAATTGTCTTGTTGAAGATGAGGATAAAGATCTACTAGGAGTGGATCAAACTCTTAACTGGAGAAACTTCATGGAATAAATATCCATTTCGATAAGGAATCCTGGATCATCATAGTCGTTGAAAATGTTGTAGCCGGACTCAATGGGGATGAAATAAACACCCGCCTCGCTAGGGAAGATCGGCGCTACAAGAGATCCATTGGGGAGTGAAATACGCCCACTTCACTGGGAAGGTAAAGTTTGAGAAGATGTCACTGAGGATTAAGATACCATGCACTTCACTGGGGAAGTGAAGTTAAGCAAATCACTGGGAATTCTGCATCTAAAAGCTTCATCGGAGAATTTTCATGGCCACCAGAAGTAAAATTTATCGGGGATATGAGGAAGAGTGTTGTAAGAACAAGGTAATTCTGTCTTGATGAACTGCGTAATAGTCGCCATTTGAACAAAAAGTTTGTTATGAGCGGATAACATGATCTTCGCTTCTCAAATGCCCCAAGTCAAATGGTTATGAGAAGAATTCTTCCTAAGAGGATTTTACAGAAAACATGGTGTTCCACTGCCCCACTGTTTTCAAATTCTTAGAGAGATTCGCCGAATCTCGACGTAACTGACTCTGATTGACGGTATTATGAACGAGTCTCCAAAAAAATAGCCCTTAGGAAGTCAAACTTGTACAGAACAAACCATTTGGAAATAACTTGCCCCAGGTCAGCAGAGTCTTCAAATTTCATCATCAATGTCCGCTATGTAATCTTTCTAAGATATCGAGCGAAGTTAGCAAGTCAGAAATGTTAATTTCGAAACTATTAACGCAACACACGTTTGTCTTGAAGTTTTGAAAAGAGATATCCCAATAACTGGTGACCGAAATCACTAGTTTAGGATATAAATTTGTTTTATAAAGCCAATCATCAAATTGAGCATGGCTCAAAGGAGTCAGGAAACGATATCTCACTGAGTATGCTTTGGAAGTAACCTTACTTAAATTAGGACTTTTGAAGGTTATATTCTGATTTAGTTTCCGATTTGTAAAACAAAGGAATAAGGGTAAAAGTATATTTGTACCCACCCATTTTTTGAAAGATGTTCACTTTTTTGAAAGGTTTTAAGTGTTCAATCGAGCTGACTGAAAAATTGCCCCAGGTTAAAAATGAGGTTGAAAAGAGTTAAAAAGGAATTAACTGCTTTATATCTAGTGTTTAGGAGGTTTGAAAAAAGATGCCTTACATCATCAGCAGGTTTTATTCGAAGGCATACAACGAGATCATACGTTTTACTTCGTCATCCTCCTTCCAACTCTTCGCCAAAGTGAGGAAAGATTGGGTAAAAGTTGGCATTATAAAATTATGAAGAAAATTTTAAGAGTGAATACGAATGGATTTCTTCAAGATAAACACTTATTGCACTACTTTATTCAAAATAACATGTTCTTACATGCCAATTATGCTTTTAATCAAAGAAATAAAACACATAAGCGAACGGAAATAAATAGGTGATCAGCATAACACTATTCCAATCAAGACTGGTCTTTCTCTTTTGAAGGTTAGCACTTCATCATCTATCATTTCTTGGACTTTCTCTTGAAAAACTTTGCACTCTTCAATCGAATGCCCCACCACTCCATCATAAAATTCACAGCTGGCGTTCGGGTCGAACCACGGGGGGTGAGACTTCATGATTCTAGTCTTCCTGGGTGTCATCACCGAGTTTCGGATGAAGTAAGACCATAGTTGGCTGTAAGTCATTGGGATAAGATCAAACCAGCGAGTTTCTTCTTTCGGAATATCCAGGGGCATCTTCTGATTCTGAAACCGTCTTCGAACCTGTCGATTCTGATGCTGATCTGAAGATATCATTCTTCGCTTATGAGGTAGTCGCCGTCTGCGCTGAGCAGGCGCCACATACTGATGTTGAGGGTGAGATACTGGAACTGGATCTGGCAGGATTTGAGAGGAATCCCAAATTGCATTAACATCAACACTTCTTTCCTCTTGGGAATCACTAACTGAATCTTCATTAGCTTGGTTATTCAACTCATTTTGAATTCTTCCACTTTTGAGTGCGTTCTCAATGTTTACTCCGACTTCCACAATCTTTGAGAAATCTAATGGCACAACACCTACAATCCTAACATAATAAGAGTCTGGCAGTGTTCTTAGAAACATCTTGCTTAATTCTTTCTCTTGAAGTGGTGGATGAACTTGAGCTTCTAACTCCTTCCATCGTTGAGCATATTCCCTGAAAGATTCATCGTCATTCTCACTTATGTTCATCAATTGATCACTGTCTGGAGCGATATCCAAATTGTAATTGTATTGCTTCATAAATGCATCAGCTAAATCTCTCCAAGACTGAATACGATTCCTTTGTAGCTTCAAATACCATATCAGGGATGCCCCACTCAAACTTTCTTGAAAGCAGTGAATCATCAGTTCGTCATCGCCAACATAAGCAGCCATCTTTCGACAAAACATCGTCAAATGGTATCTTGGACAACTAACACCCTTGTAAACTTCAAAGGTAGGCATCTTGAAATTTGGAGGAATAATTACGCCTGGAACTAAACACAGGTCATGAGCATCAAGGTCAGATGCATCAGCTTCTTTCATAATTTTCAATTGTTCTTTAATATCACAAAATCCTTTCTCAATTGCTAAAAATCTGGTGTCATCCACCTTCATCTTAGTATGATCATTCTGAAGATTAGGTATGGGTTGTGGAAACTGGGAATCTCCTTGCACAGGCTGAAGTTGTATGGGAACATCCACTCGTTGAACATTGTCATCAGAGGGAAGATCAAATAACGGATTATTCCTTACTCTGAAACCAGTCATGGAATCCATATCCTTTGTTCTCTTTACTATCC
Source organism: Lathyrus sativus (assembly GCA_963859935.3). NCBI lineage: Eukaryota > Viridiplantae > Streptophyta > Magnoliopsida > Fabales > Fabaceae > Lathyrus > Lathyrus sativus. The sequence continues at coordinate 178,907,793 of OZ012740.1, read as the reverse complement.
TTCAATAATACTTCGAGCTCGGTCAGATGGCCGAGATGTCAGCTGACAAGACAAAGACAAAAAGCTGGATGAGAACGCAACGAAGAAGAGACACATGCATATGCAAAATGCTAAATGCAGGATGCAAAATGTAAAGTTTCAATGAACTCGAGTATTTATAAGCGTTATAGAATACCAAATAAAATTATTTATTTATTTTTATATAAGGGATTACAATGAAACAGCCTTATAAGAGTCCTTACTTAATAGCTAAATAAAAGCTAATAAAGCCCTAAGGAAGTCCTTCATCGTGCTTGTTGATTTGTTCCTCCACTTTGGTCTTTTTGAAGATAAGTGGTCCATAATCGTCTTCTGAGGAGTAATGTGATAGAGGAAAATAAATCCTCTATCTCTTGTTGGAAAATAGAGAAGGAAGCCCTTGTTCACTTGGATCTTCAATATTAATGAATGTCCCTTGTATTCATTTTTGAGTTTGCTTGATTCTTCTATCAGCGCCCTTAACTTCCTTAGGTCATCCAAGTAGGACTCTTAGAAGAATATTTCAAAAACATTTTCTTTTGTAATCCCTATTGATTCTATAATGTTTATAAATAAACTTGAATTTCATGAAACCGATGCAATATGATGCTTTATGAATGCAATAAACACAGGTAAGCACATAGAGACACAAAGATAAACAAACAAGGAGGCCCTAGGTTTGCAACGAGCATGGAGCCAAGGGTATACCCATTCCCAAAGGACAAGGACTAAAGGTGTATTGTACCTGCAGAACAAGGTTCTAAAGAGGTTCCCAAAGTCATCAACCCATCTTTCGGATATTATCAATTTCTCGATTGACTCGGTGGTTAATAATATTCTCAAGAGAACTTCTTTTGAGTGTAGCATCGCGTAGCACTACTTCGGGACTACTCCCTCATAGTCTCGCACTACGTCCTAATAAAGGCCAAAGTGGGGTTAAAGGTAACTACAATCCTTAGTATCATAGACTCTAATTGAAAATAGTAAAAGTTTTCACGACTAAACTCGTTCAACCGAACGATTTTCAAAAGGGTCTCAACTAAGCGGGATTCTTGAGTCAGCTTGGTCGGGACTCACTCCCTATAAGCCTCATCGAATATATCACCATCCTATCATAATTTCTCTCAAGTCCGGGTGTAGGACTTTGTCTCAACACTCAAGGATAACAACCCAAAAGAAATAAATAATAAACAAATAAGCAAATAAGCAAGTAAGCAAATATATAAAGCAATAAAGAAACAAACCAAGATAGGGAGACCCACTGAGAGAGGTCCCCAGTGAATTCGCCATTTCTGTCGCGGTGAAATTTGGATACCAATCTATTGAGGAGCTTGAATCTAATTCATTTGCAACTGAACTTTGATTTGTCCAAAGGAAGGGATAAAGATCGAAATTCCCACGATGTAATGCAAATGCAAGCTAGAGAGTTTAGGTTCGGGGGTTGGTTAAACTTAGGGAAGGTGCTAGCATCCTAAGTTTCTATAGTACTCTACAGGAACCTCTTGTTTTAATATTGTTTATTGCTATGGATTATTTGCTTAATGGTTGAAATACCTAGGGGTTTATTTCTATGTATACTCGATAAGATATCGCATCTTATGCCTACATATCCTTACGGGAGTGGAATCAGAGTATCTGTAGTTCCCCTAAAGAGTTTGAGAAATTCTTTGACTGTGGTCAAAGTTCCTATGGGATTAGGGTAGTTTATTGATTGATTTTAGGAGAAAAGATGAGTTATCATTTTAAGGGAGATTACTTGACTTAAGCCACCACAACATTGTAGGAAAATAGTCTTTGCATCGTTTTAAGAGAAGGGCTTAAGCACTCGGAATTTAATAGACAAGTACGCCTCTATCTCTCTTAAGACAAAGTCCCTACGAATTGATTGAATTGTTATAGGGTAGGAGTTTTATCTCGCTTAAGATGATTAACATCTTATTCTCTAACGTGTTTGAATATGTTGTTTGATTGAGTTGATTGTTTTTATCTAAGTTGTAGAGATAGAGGTCCTTCCTATGGGGTAGGATCTAACTTAGAAGATCGACTTGAATGGGATCAAGGATCATGGGGAAATGATGCAAATGGGATGCATACGCGCAAGTTTTACGTTACGTGCAAGTTCTTCCTTTGTGTTGCACCCCAAAATTTGCTCAACCTTTTCTTGCCTGATTTGTGTTTCATTGCATCCCATTTGCATAGTTACATCATGTACATAGTTCTAATCATTTGCATATCATAGCATATCACTCATCTAACAGGGGATCAAGTGTGATTCTTGTCAAAAGAAACCTGTCTAGAGGTGTTATCTGAGCCTGAAAGACCATCCAAGTCATCAGAGAGGGGTTGAAGTCATGAGAAATTTGAGTGCCTACATGTGGGTTTTGCTCCTATCTTGAGGAATATTAGGAATCATCAGTGGGATGAGAAGCAGGGAATGTGAATTTGAGATGCGTATGGATCTCATGGGATGCCTAGAGGGCCCTATTGAAGCTTAGACAAGTCATTGTAGCAAGTTCAAGAGCCACAGTTGAGGTGCAGTCAACTAGGGTTTCATCTGGGTAACCCTAGGTCAAGAAGAGCAAAGAAAGGGCATCAAGACCTAGCTCTAGGTCATGGAAGTCATGGATTTACATGTTGAAGCATGTGTATGGATGAGCCAAGATCAAGTTCTAGAGAATCAAGAGTGGTTGGAGGTGTTTGAGACAGGGTTCCTAGGGTAAAATCCCCTGTATAGCACTGTACTTCCAAGCCACATAAGTCAAAATACAAGTTTCAAATGGATTCTTGGCCAACATTAAACTTTTAGAGCTTCTAAATACCTTTAATTTGAGTACTAGAAGTCTTCAATAAGATTTGTAGAACTCAAGTTATGGTTCTTGCAAGTTACAAGTCACCAGAGGACACTGAAATTTATCTATGAAAGTCACTTGACTTCCAAGCATCTTTTTCCCCTCAAGGAGTTTTCAAATGGATTCTTGGACAACATAAGAGTTGTAGGGATTGATCTTAGATTTAATTTGAGTACTAGAAGTCCTCAAGAAGATTTGTGGAACTCAAGTTATGGTCTTGGCAATCCAGGGGTATTTTCGGAAAGTTGAATTATAGGTTCTTTTTCAACATGTGTCAGAATCTCCATCTTCCACTCTTCAAATGAAAAATTGTTCAACATGAGATGTGCTTAAAGTGATGTTTCTAGGTCAGATGTGAAGTCATGGTGATTTGGATTGGCTTATTTCACAAAGTGCTCCAAAATGGCCTAAAAAGGGAGGTTTTTCAAATGATTCAAAAGAGGGAAAAATGATTTTTTGAATTACAAGGCATAAACATGGCATATGGGTAGTCATTTTGAATGGAAATTGGATTTCAAACACATTGGCAATGTCACAATTTTGAGATGAGCCATTATTTTATGAGTTGCTTTGAAAAGTACTTTCTTACATTACAAGTAACACTTGCCAAACACTCCCTTAGATTAGAACCAAGGCTCTAACCCTCACCAACCAATTCAAAATGTCATTTAGTGAGAAATTGGATCAAAATGCATGTGCTGAAGCAAGCTAAACCCAACTATCATGTGCAAGCTTCTCATGGAATTATCAAGTGCAAGAGAAATTGAAATTCTCACATGGATCATTCCAGATCATTCTAGAGCTTTCTAACATGTTCTATATAAGGATCATAACTGATTCAGTTGTTTTTTTGGCCAAGAACTGTGAAGAATCGAGAGAGAGCATAGTGAGCTTCAACCTTGCAACTCAAAATCGGATTTGGTGATTAAGAAGGATTCAAGGCAATTCAGTGCATACAGAAGCTCCACAAGACTTCATTGATCGTGTCTGGAGAAGATTGAAGGGTGATTTGAAGGATTTCTTGCTCTGTTCACTCAATTTTCACAGGTTTGCAAATTTCATCTCATAGCTCAATTTAGGTGTAATTGATAGGATTTAGATGTGTAGATGCATTATAGACATTGCTAGGTTGGATTCTGGTAGGGAAAATTGGTGATTAGAGACAAAACCTAGGGCGACACCATTTCTGTTGAAGGTCGTTTCTCTTAGTTCTTGGAGGTTTAAACATGTTTAGATGGTGAGGATTAATCAGTGTAATGTGTAGATGATGATAGGCTTGTCAATTTTAAGAATGGTAATGATTGAATTTGGAGCATATTCTGAGCTTGGGGTCGTGTTTTGAGTTGTGTTGAGATTCAAGGAGAATGGAGGTTACCATTGGATTCAGTGAGAAAAAACGAGTTAGATGAAGTGTTTAGGTTTAAGTTTTGATGGATATTCATGGTGTTTGCATTTGGGGACGACGGTGGCGCCACCTCCGGCCACCGTCTGGTTCACTTTCCCTCCCAATTTTAAATGGAGAAGATGATAAGATAACCATTAGATCTAGGAAGACCTTTGACTCAGATCACCCACCAACGGCCACGATCTGTTTTGGTTTTGTGAATAAGTCTGAACATGAGCTTAAACTCCCCGTTTCATTTAATCTTTTGACTTGGGCTCAATACAAGTTTGCAATCCACACCTCATTCTAAGGCCCATTGAGATATACACATAGATTACTTGCTATTTGACACAGAGTTTTTTCCTTTTTCATCTGATTTTCCATTCTATTTTCTGTTTGGTTTGGGCCTAATACGCGCATACTAATGACACCCCCTACTGAGCCCAATTGAGGAAATATACCTGACCTGATTGCTATTCATCACGCTCCTTTTCCATTTTATTTTATTTTTTTTATAGTATTATTTAGGTTAGTTTAAAATTCATAATAAATTGAAAAATAATTCATTTTGAGTGAGACTTTTTTTCCTGGTTCCCTTAGGATCTCTAGAATTTAATAAAACAAAAAAATATTAATTTCATGCATTTTATATTTTCTGGCATATTTTTATAGTTTTATTGCCTTTATTTTACTTTTGTTTGATATGCTTCCTTTCTGAATTTTGTATGAGAGTTTGGTGAGGAATTTTTGAGTAATTCTTGTGAGGTTAGTCAGCTTAGAGAAGCATGCACCCTTAGGAATTTTATCATAATTTTGTGAATAAAATTTAGGTTAGTTTGAGTGTTGAACATAAGGAGTGTTAGATTAGGGTTTCAAAACAACTAGTCGTAGTTTAGGGCATAGTTTGGGGACTTAGTGATTGATTTAGGTTCTGGGATTTATATGGGGTATTGGGTATAGGGTTAGGTTCCCTTAGAATTTTACTTAGGATTTTATGATGAGTTTTAGAATTTTATTTGATTTTTTCAACTTGTGTGTTGATTGTGGGTTTTCCCCTTGGATGTTTGGTTTGGGTACTTTGTTTGGGCTATCTTAATTGGGCTGTGGGCTTGGGTTTTGCTTGATGGAGTTTCTGGAGGCATTGATGATGCTTGGAGATAAAGCTTGGAGCTTGGTCATGAAGGTCTTTCCTTGTGAAGATTGCTCTTGAAGGCTTAGGGATTAGGATATGTAGGAAGAGCTTTAGAATAGACTTGTTTCTTCTTTCAAACATAGAGAGCTTCTTGTGCCTCTATTCATTCCTATGACACAAAGTCCTTTTAAAGTATTCACATCCCTCCTTTGGAGGGATGAGGGACATACTTTAGAAGTAGAACTTTGAAGATACCTGTCTCTTATAATGTTAAGTGCTTATGGGCTTCCTTTGGTTGCCACTAAGCTTCTTAACATTTCAACTTAATCTGTTAATTTATTCTCTCTTGGAGATGGAGCTTGAAGATAGGAGATTATTTGAAGCTTGAAGATTGTTGAAGATTGAAGATCTGAGATGTTGGAGATGCCTTTCATGAGGTTTGCTTGAAGATGGAGTTGTTACTGTCAACTTTGCTATCAGGAGCTTGCTGGAGGATTGGAGCTAGGGTTTACTGTTGCTTTTGAGCTGGAGTTTTCTGTAGCTGTGGAGCTTAACTGTTTAGGTGTTGAGGAACCTTATTTGAAGTGTGCTTTCTCTTCCCTGGAAGTTGGAGATTATGGAAGTATGAAGATGAAAGTTGTTGCTGTCAACTTTCTGCTGTTTAACCAACTGTTGCTGTCAGAGCTGCTGGTTGCTGTAGGAGTTTGATGCTGCTGCTTGGGCTGCCTCCTCTACTGTTGGGTTTTGTTTTCTGTATTGTTTGTTGGCTTGTATAGCTTGCCCCCTAGGTTTGAAGTGAATGTTGATTCACTTTGCCTATTGTTTTCCCAGGTTCGAGGTTGAGCGGGACTCCCTTGCCTCGCTTGTATTGCTGCATTGCATGCATTTTACTGTATTTGCTTGCTTTCTTTTCCGTTTATCCCCTAGGATCTCTGATTTCCTCTGTGCAGGAGGGAGTTATGACAGACATTAGGATTCTTATCCATGCATGACAACATTAGGTTATTTTTTATTCCCTTTTCAACCATAGGCTTTTTAGAGCTTCTTTCTCTTCTATCTCAAAACAAATCAAAAATACAGTAATAACGATGTCGTACGTTACGAGCCTTAAGTTATTTGAGAAAGGGTTGCCGGAGAGCTTCTTTCCAGTAGTCTGGCTGCTTAGTGTGGCACCCTTTGGGTGACACGCGACATAGTCACTCTCAAATCATAGTCTCTAGTGCGTCAGAGATTGCAAACAAACTAAAAAACACTTCTTTCGTAAAAGATTCAAAACAAACATCAAAGTGTCATTTTTGTCCGCTTGGACTCTTAATCAAGAAAAACCCTTTTTGAAGGTAATAAAAAACTGTCAGACAAGCTTGTGTCTTCCGTAGCCCGAACTACGTTTGCTCTGATCTTTCATGCTGTATGAAAGTAAGTAGGCATAGGATGCCGTATCCTAGCGAGCAACCTTCCCCTCCTTTCCCGTAGGTAGGCGAACTACGTTGACTCTGATTTCTCGTTTCAGACGGGAATACGTAGGCATAAAGTGCGATACTTTGCCTAGTCATTTTCTTTTCTTTTAACCCAGACCCTTTAGTGTAGATAGAATAACAATTCGTACTAGAAAACAAGCGTGGATCCCGTCGAGTACGGCGGACGTGAGGGGTGCTAATACCTTCCCCTTGCGTAATCGACTCCCGAATCCAGGATTTGGTTGCGATGACCATTCCTTCCCCGTTTTGCGTTAGGTTTACTCTGAGTGTTTCCTTTCCCTCCGTTGGGATAAATAACACACGGTGGCGACTCTTCTGTCATAGCCGGTGCCGATTTTCGCAGTAGCGACAGCTGGCGACTCTGCTGGGGACTCCAACGGTTCCCTATGTGAGTCAGTCCTAGCGCTTGTTTTCCCGTCGTGGGTTTTGTATGGATTTACTTTTCCGTATTTACTTTCAGCATTATATTATTGTTATTGCTGTTGTGGGGATGGGGTGATCTATTGAGAGATAAGCCAGACCTGGGCTTGAGTGAACCTAGAATTAGTTGTGGAAAGTAGTGGGCGCGTGCATGCTTTGCATGTTCTAGTGTCCCGCAAAATCCATGCTCGGACGAGGTTCTTCTGGTTGACTTCTTTTTCAACTCTTTGGGTTGAGGGGGTTGTTGGTTAGTTGGATTGTCGACTCCGGGGACCGATCATTTGGAAGTTGGCTAAGTGAGGCCTCTTCAGGACATGATGATGCCACACCTCCTGGGTATCGTATCATCAGTCTTGAAAGTATGTGACACCGACGACCGCATAGGATACCGTACCTTGTGTCAGTTGATAGGACACCCACCTGTGAGAGGGATTGGGGCATGCAGGAAACTTAACCTCCAGACTACCCGGTTTTCTTAATATTGGATCAGAATGCGTGGTTACTTGGGGTTCTTCACCAGAGCAGTGTTATGGGTCTGTTGAGACCAGGTTGGAGCTTTGTTATGGGTCTGTTGAGACCAAGGTTGGAGCATTGTTATGGGTCTGTTGAGACCAGATTTGAGCAGTATTGTGGGTCTGTTGAGACAGATGTTGTGGATGGATCTCTTCAGCAATATATCACTTGATCCATGTTGCATGTTTGCATATTGCATTGTTGCATACTCATTTTGCATATCATTAACGTGTGTCTGTGCTGCAGGTGCATTTCATACCCTCTGATTCTAGTTGCCCGGATTTTTGTCTGTCTGCTATTATGGATACTTTGAAGAAGACTGTGGCTTACAAGTTGCCTACTCCAGATGTTTCTTCTTTGCTTGGTTTGATATCCTTAGCTGATGATGATGTGAAGAGAAGCTTCAGGAAGAGTTATGGGAAACTGCTCACGTTGGTTTATAAACCATCCATGTATGAGCATAACGGATTGTACGCACTGATGCAGTTCTATGATCCCCCACTGAGGTGTTTTACTTTCCCTGACTTCATTCTGGCTCCGACTATGGAGGAATATGCTGAGATCTTGGAGGTAACCATTCAGAACAGGGTACCTTTCATTCGTATGGGTGTTGAGCCTAAGCTGGAAGATTTGGCTGTTGCTTTGCATTTAGACCCCTCAGAGTTGTTGTTAACCTCGTGGAATGGAGTGTCTGGTTTTTCTCTTAAGTTCTTGGTTGGGAAAGCACAAGAGTACACCAAGAGTGGTTGTTGGGTTGTGTTTAATGCTATCCTTGCTTTATGTATCTATGGCATTGTACTGTTCCCTAATATGCTTGACTTTGTTGATTTGGATGCATTCTATATATTTGCTTCAAGCAATCCTGTGCCTACTCTGATTGGAGATTTCTATCACTCACTGCATTATAAGAACGAGAATAGGAGGGGCAAGAACGTCTCTTGCTGTGTGCCTTTGCTGTATATGTGGTTTGAGAGTCACCTGCCCAAGAAGGGTATTTTTGCTGAGTCTGCAGATACGGTGGATTGGTCTGAGCATCTGATGGGACTTTCTTCAGAAGACGTTGCCTGGTTTGATAGAGATTTACTAGGATCCGAGATTATCTATAGCTACGTCGGATATCCTAACGTTCCTCTGATTGGGAGGAAAGGGTGCATTAACTACAATCCGTCATTGTTGATCAGGCAATTCAGTTATGATTTGAAAAGCCCGCCAAAAGAGGAGGAAGTACAGGAATCTCTGTACTTCACAGGTGATCTGAGTGGGGAATTATTGTCCAGGCTTCAGCATGCTTGGAAAAATATCAACAGAAGGGGTAAGCCGTTTTTGGGTAAGAATGATTGTCAAGCCTATCCTCCGTACAAAGTCAGGATCCAAGATAGGGCAAAGCAGGCGCTAATGCCGTTTCCTGCAGTATTACCTCCTGCTTCCCCCGTGATTGAGGAGCCAACTACTGTGTCTATTGAGAGATATGAGCAGGTTATGAAGGAGAAAGAAGAGCTGATGAAAGCCAATGAGAAGTTGGAAGAAGAGCTAGTGCAACTCAAGAGCGAAAGAAATGAAGTCGTATATTCCTTCAAGCAACAAATAGAGTTGGTGAACTACCTAGGTACATAACTGACTGAACAATGGAAGAAGCGTGAACGTTTGGGGATAGATTTCAAGAGCTCCCATGATATGCTGGAGTCTAAGAAGAAAGCACTTGAGGTAGCCTACCGGGAAATCTCTGCATTCAACAAAACCTGGAATGCCACGCTGACCGGCAATAAGGAAAGAGAAGACAAACTGAGGCTGCAGATCTCTGAGCTGGAAGGTCAGTTGAAAGCTAGCCAAAAGAAGTTTGAAGAAGAGGTTATGCGGAGATATGATGTCCAGAATACCTTGAACAAAGTTATCAAGCACAAGAAAGAGTCTGCGTCCCAGAAGCGGAAGCTAGAAGATTGCTTTGGAGAAGGTGTTTGGGAGGAATCCATTGGTGATCTCCAGCGTGTTATCAGGCAAAGAGACTCGCTCGTCGAAGGGTTGCTGTCTCAGCCGAATCATCCCAAGACTAAGAGATTGTTAGAGGAGTATCAGGCTTATGGTCGCACTTGATTACCTTATGTACTGTCGTATATGCTTTATTTGCATTGTGCTGGCCATCACCAGGATTGTTGGTTGAGGTCATGCCTTCTTTTTTGTACATTCAGTGATATTGTATTTCTGACTTGATGGGCTTTTCAGCAATATATGAGATGTTTTCCCCGTGAATGGATCTAAACTCCTTATCACTATCATTGTCACGACACTGGCACTTTGGCACTAGAATCAGGGGTTGATCTCCCTAACACACAGACACATATTGCATCTGCATGTTCATTTTGCATCGCCAGTTACTTGTTGAATTTGTATCTTATTTCCTGCATCTCACAGGTTTTTCAGGATTGACGAACAAAGAGTCCACCGCTATTCAACCAGAAACAACTGCAAGAAGGTAATGGATCAAGTTCAGGTCGAGATGCAGGAAATCCGCGAGAAGTTGACTCTATTCATGCAAGCTATGGAGAGCATGGCCAAGGGCCAGGAGAATCTTGAGACCTTGGTGCAGCCGCTGCTGGCGCGGGCAAACGGAAACGGCAACACTGACCACATTTCTGTTGAAACTCCTCGCCGGGAGAATGAGATACCGACAGTTGTTACTCCACCTGTCGTGACTGTCAACGGAAACACTGGTACTGGTGCAGGCGCTGGCGCTGGTAATGGCAACACTAGAAATGGTGGTGATGGGCATGTTGTTAACAACAAAGGAAACACTGTGGATGCTGATCAAGGATTCGTTGACAATGTTGGCTTCGGAAACAATGGGTATGGCAATGTCAATCAGGACGGGAACTTCGGGTTCAACAATCAGGGCTTCGGTAATGACGGCTACAGCAACAATCAGGGGTATGGTCACGGTAATGGTGGATTCGGTAATGTGAATGTGAACGGTGCTGGAGCACTTCCTTTCAACAATGGTTTTGGACCTGCTGGGGTCAATCTGGGGTTCGGCAACCGAGGACAGGGTCCTGTGTTCAATCAGCAAGGATTTGGCCGTAACATGGGTTACGATGGGTATGGCAATGAATGGAATGTGGATCAACAGGAGGACGCTTTTTCAGGAAGAGGTATGGGACCTGAAGGCCCTATTGACCCTGTCCAGAGGATCAAAATGCTAGAAGAGCAGATGAAAGGTGTGGTTGATCAGAACTCCGCTGGATTGGATATGACTACTATGGGGTTGGTACCAGGGCTGAGGGTGCCGTTGAAGTTCAAGGCTCCAACCTTCGACAAATACAAAGGGGATACCTGCCCAAAGGTCCATGTACGTTCTTATTATAGAAGGATGTCTGCGTATTCCAATGATGAAAGGATCCTCATGCATTTCTTTCAAGATAGCTTATCGGGACCATCATTGGAGTGGTACATGGGACTGGAGCCCACCCAGATTAGGAGCTGGAAGCAGTTGACTGATGCTTTCGTTATGCATTACAAATACAATAGTGATTTGGCGCCAAACAGAGTTCAGCTGTAGAGTCTGTCGCAGAAAAATGGTGAAAGTTTCAAAGAGTACGCGCAGCGGTGGCGCGATATGGCAGCTCGGGTGCACCCTCCTTTGGTCGAAAGGGAGATGAATGACATGTTTGTGGGGACGTTTACTGGAATGTACTATGACAAGTTACTCAATGTTTTGATGGGCAGTTTCTCCGATATGATCCTTATGGGAGAAAGGATCGAAAACGGAATTAAAATTGGAAAGATTCAGGCAGGCGAATCTACTTCAGCCGGGGGTGCGAAAAAAGCGTTTAGCGGAAGACGACAGGGTGATACAAGTGTTGTATTTGGTGGTAGAGGCCGGGGCAGAGGTAGAAATCAGTACATTCAACCTCAACAGATAGCCAGTGTTACTATTCCAATTCCTCAACAACAACAACAACAACAACAACAACAGCAACAACAATCGCAGCAACAACAAAGGCAGAATCAGGGTCAGGGAAGGTTTCAGAATGTAAAGCCGAGGAGGGTATTTGATAAGCCTCCGTCGACATATGCAGAGCTTCTTCAGACATTGCTGGGGTTGAATTTGGTCGAGAAAAGAACACTGGAACCACCTACAGGACCGGTACTTCCTAGAGGGTATGACGCCAGTAAGCACTGCGAATTCCATTCCGGGGCGCCCAGACATGATGTAGAATCTTATCATGCTTTCAAGCATAAAGTTTAAGACTTGTTGGACAGTAAAGCCATCAACTTCGGCCAAGTGGGGCCCAATATTATACAACAGCCTATGCCCAATCATGGGGCAAATGCCATCTTAACAGAAGAAAATTTGAACCTGGTGATGGATGTTAATGAGCTGAAGACACCATTGAGTGAAGTGAAAAGCAGATTGCTCATAGGGGGAGTATTTCCGGGTTGTGATGAATACTGTTTAGAATGCTGGACCCAGCCAGAGGGCTGTAATGATTTGAAGCAGGGCATTCAGACCATGATCGACGAAGGGACCTTGCAATTTGATCGAACTGCGGTTGAGAAGCCTGTGGAGGCATTATGTGAAGAGCAGAATGATATTGCGACGGTGATTATCCCGAGGAAGACTATAACGATAGTGGCGCCCGCCAAGCGGCCAACTATTACGATTACCAAAGCAGGGCCTGTTCCCTTTGAGAGTACGAAAGCTGTCCCGTGGACGTACGGTTTAGAAGCGTATTGCAATGGTGAAAAGATTGTGATGAATAGCCAGCCAACTGGGACTGTTGATAATGTTGTTGGTATGGGGGGCATGACCCGTAACGGAAGGATCTTTACCTCACCTGATGTAGAAGCAGAGAGGTTGGCCAAAGGTAAAGCTAAAGTAAGTGAAAGCGGGCCCTCTCAGTCGAAAGAAAAGGATACGTCGCTCAAGGACGTGGAGGAGTTCATGAGACTGATTCGCAAGAGCGACTACAAAATTGTTGAACACATACAGCAGACGCCGTCGAAGATTTCTATCTTGCCGTTGTTGTTATGTTCCGAGGCGCACCGGAACGCCTTGCTAAAGATTCTAGATACGTCGTTCGTACCCCAAGAAGTTTCTGTAAATCAGTTAGAGGGGGTAATGGCACATGTCAATGCTGGACATAGCCTGGGCTTCACAGATTTTGACCTAACACCTAAGGGTCGAGAGCACAACATGGCCTTGCATATATCGGTGGAGTGTCGGGGCACTGTAATGTCGCATGTATTGGTGGATACTGGGTCGTCGTTGAACGTATTGCCAAAGAAAGCCATGATGAAATTGGACATACGAGGAGTTATTTGCACGCCCAGCGATTTGGTGGTAAGGGCGTTTGACGGAACGAAAAGATCAGTGTTCGGGTCAATAACATTACCGCTTCAGGTGGGGCCAGAGATTTTTGATCTCGAATTCTACATCATGGATATCCATCCAGCTTATAGCTGTCTTCTCGGGCGCCCATGGATCCACGCTGCAGGGGCCGTAACGTCCACATTGCATCAGAAGTTGAAATACATGGTGGGTGATAGTGTCGTTACCGTTTGCGGGGAGGAGGATATTTTGGTCAGTCACATGTCATCATTCAGATATGTGGAGGTCGACGGAGAAATACACGAGACACCTTGTCAAGCCTTCGAAGGGTTGCGAATTAAAGACAAAGCTCAGGGTTCCAGCAAAACATCAGATGTGGCAGTGTCATCTTAAAAAGAGGCTCAGGCTTTAGTGCAGACTGGTGAGACTAAAGGTTGGGGGCAGGTACTGGAGATTCCCGTGAAGAATGACAAGTTTGGGCTACGGTATCGACCGACGTCGTCAGCGTCATCTTCAGGAGCGCCCAGGTTCAAGGGAGCGGTCACGATTACGCCAAGCGGGGTGTGCTTCGAGACTATCAACGCTATTTCCGACACCGAAGACGGAGATAGCGACTACGATATGGACGCGTGGATCAAGCCAAGCGTGCCCGGACAAAGTCTCTGCAACTGTCCCAGTGACTTTTAAACAATAATGATTTGTTTTATCAATTGTTGAATAATCCTAGGTCCTACCCGAGGCATAATGATTTTACATTAGGGCTACTTGATTACGTGTATTGCACTGTTTTAATCATGAAATAAAGGCGTTTTTCATATTCAAATATTGTGATCCCTGTTTTTCTTGTTCTTACTTTAACAATAAATGGCAACGTGGTTATCTGCTTTGTTGGCGTGTTGAACCGTTTAACCATTTCCTTTGCAGGACTAATATTTCAGATGACATCTCATACGAACCGCCTATGACTCGTTTCGACTTCGAGCACCCGGTATTCCAAGCCGAGGAAGAGATTGTTGAGGATAGCGACTTTCCAGAGGAGCTGACTCGTTTGTTGAAACAGGAAGAGAGGATCATTCTGCCTCATCTGGAGGAAGTTGAGATCATTAACCTGGGGTCGGAAGAAGTTGTGAGAAATATCCGTATAGGGGTTGCACTGCAGGGCGACGTCAAGCAAAAGCTGATTGAGATACTGCGAGAGTATGGTGATATATTTGCTTGGTCGTACGAGGATATGCCTGGGTTAGATACGGACATGGTTGTGCAACGTCTGCCATTGCGAGAGGAATGTTCGCCTGTTAAACAGAAACTCAAAAGAACCAGGCCAGACATGGCTGTGAAAATCAAGGAGGAAGTTCAAAAACAGTGGGATGCTGGTTTCCTAGCTATTACAACTTATCCATCATGGGTCGCTAATATAGTACCAGCGCCGAAGAAAGACGGTAAAGTGCGAATGTGTGTAGACTACCGTGATTTGAATAAGGTGAGCCCGAAAGATGACTTTCCACTTCCTCACATTGATGTGTTGGTCGATAACACTGCTCAGTTCTCCGTATTCTCCTTCATGGACGGCTTCTCAGGCTATAATCAGATAAAAATGGCACCGGAAGACATGGAGAAGACTACCTTCATTACTCCCTGGGGAACATTTTGCTACAAAGTGATGCCCTTCGGATTGAAGAACGCTGGGGCAACATATTAACGTGCTATGACGACTCTCTTTCATGACATGATGCACAAAGAGATTGAGGTTTATGTTGATGATATGATTGCCAAATCCCAGACGGAGGAGGAGCATTTGGTTAATCTGCTGAAGTTATTCAAAAGACTTAGGAAGTTCAGGTTGAGACTGAACCCTAACAAGTGCACCTTCGGGGTGAGATCGGGTAAACTGCTTGGGTTTATTGTGAGCGAAAAGGGGATAGAGGTTGATCCTGCGAAAATAAAAGCAATACAAGAAATGCCGACGCCTAAAACAGAAAAAGAAGTGCGTGGGTTTTTAGGGAGGTTGAACTATATCGCCCGGTTCATATCTCACCTAACTGCGACATGCGAGCCGTTATTCAAATTGTTGAAAAAGAGTCAGGCTGTGACCTGGAATGAAGATTGTCAAAAGGCGTTCGACAAGATAAAAGAATACTTGCAGGAACCTCCTGTTTTGATACCCCCAGTGGTTGGGAGACCTTTGATTATGTATTTGACTGTTCTTGAGGAAAGTATGGGTTGTGTTCTCGGTCAACAGGACGAGACCGGACGTAAAGAGCATGCGATTTACTATTTGAGTAAGAAGTTTACCGACTGTGAGTCCAGATACTCAATGCTCGAAAAAACGTGTTATGCGCTAGCATGGGCCGCCAAACGTTTGAGGCAATACATGCTGAATCATACAACCATGCTAATTTCAAAGATGGATCCAATCAAATACGTGTTTGAGAAGCAAGCACTCTCCGGAAGAATTGCCCGATGGCAGATGGTGTTAACCGAATATGATATCCAATATGTCTCGCAAAAGGCTATTAAAGGTAGCGTTCTGTCAGAATACATTGCGGAGCAGCCTGTTGAGGACTACCAATCGATGAGGTTTGATTTTCCTGACGAGGATATCATGTACCTGAAAATGAAAGATTGTGAAGAGCCGTTGCCGGACGAAGGACCAGAGTTGGGTTCCAAATGGCAGTTGATATTTGACGGAGCTGTAAATTCCTATGGTAGCGGAATAGGTGCAATTATCACCACTCCTCAGGGGTCGCACATCCCATTTACTGCCCGATTGACCTTTCCCGTTACCAATAATGAGGCTGAAACGAGGCTTGCATCATGGGTCTGGAGGAAGCTATTGATTTGAGAATCAAACATCTGGATGTATACAGAGACTCAGCTCTAGTGGTGAATCATATTAAAGGAGAATGGGAGACACGTCAGCCCAATTTGATACCCTATATGAATTATGCAAGGAGATTATTGCCTTTCTTTGACAAGGTGGAATTGCATCATGTGCCACGAGCAGAAAATCAAATGGCAGACGCCCTGGCGACATTGTCTTCAATGTATAAAGTTAACTTCTAGAACGAGGCTCCCCGGATTGTTATCTCTCGGCTCGATAGGCCCGCATTCATATTTGCCATTGACGAGGCTCCCGATGGTCAACCCAGGTACTTTGACATCTAGAATTTCCTGAAGAACAAGGAGTATCCGGCTGGGGCATCCATTCGAGATCTGAAGACTCTCAGGAGATTAGCTGACAATTTCTATTTGAACCCGGACGGTGTCCTATACAAAAGAAACCACGACTTGGTGTTGCTACGTTGTGTAGATGAGAAAGAGGCGAAGTTGCTCATGAAAGAGATACATGAGGGTACTTTTGGTACACATGCGGGTGGGCATGCTATGGCAAGAAAACTGCTGCGGGCAGGTTATTATTAGCTAACTATGGAAACAGACTATTTCAAGTTTGCAAAGAGGTGTCATAAATGCCAGATTTATGCGGACAAAATCCATGTGCCTCCAAGTCCTCTGAATGTGATGTCATCACCGTGGCCTTTCTCGATGTGGGGAATTGATATGATTGGCAAGATTGAGCCTACGGCATCCAACAGACACCGGTTCATTTTGGTGGCAATCGATTACTTCACCAAGTGGGTGGAGGCAGCATCATATGCCAATGTCACCAAACAAGTGGTCTCCAGATTTATCAAGCGAGATATTATCTGCAGATATGGAATCCCTGGGCGGATTATCACCGACAACGGTTCGAATTTGAATAACAAAATGATGAAAGAGCTGTGTCAGAATTTTAAGATTGAACATCACAACTCTTCTCCTTACCGGCCCAAGATGAATGGCGCTGTCGAAGCGGCCAATAAGAACATAAAGAAGATTATTCAGAAGATGGTTGTGACGTATAAGGACTGGCACGAGATGCTACCTTTCGCTTTGCACGGTTATCATACGACGGTACACACATCAACCGGGGCAACCCCTTTCTCATTGGTATACAAGATGGAGGCAGTGTTACCGTTAGAGGTCGAGATTCCTTCCCTGAGGGTTTTACGTGATGTCCAACTCGACGAGGCAGAATGGGTGAAAGATAGACTGAATCAGCTTAGTTTAATGGATGAGAAGAGACTGGCTTCCTTAGCATATGGTCGGTTATATCAGAGCCGGATGAAGAAAGCTTACGACAAGAAGGTGCACCCTCGAAGCTTTCAGACGGGCGATCTTGTTTTGAAAAATATTCTCCCACCACAAACAGATCACAGGGGCAAGTGGACTCCTAATTACGAAGGTCCCTACGTTGTCAGAAAAGTCTTCTCTGGAGGAGCCTTGTTACTATCCACCATGGATGGGGAAGACTTTACGTCTCTTGTGAATTCGGACGCAGTTAAAAAATACTTTGCTTGAAAGTTACCCGCTGGACAGTAAAAAGAGAGTCCAAGCAAAAATGGGGCATCCCGGCGAACCATAAAAAATGAATAAAAGGTTCGGGCAAAAGTTAGGGATAAAATTGAAAAAATGTACACCCACGAAGTCGAAAACCTGAAAAGGGCGGCTTCGGCAAAAAAGGGTATCCCGGTGAATTGAAAACCCGCAAAGGGCGATTCACGCAAAAGTTAGGGATTGAAAAAAGGCAAATGACTGCGGTCCGGATTTGATACGGCATTGCTTAGTGGTTTGGGAGTACCTGGGGGCCGTCTATCCAAAAACAATTTCTTCCGAAGATCGAGTACCGGGAAAGCGCAGAGTCAGGCAAGTCATAGGAGGATTAGCTCATGGTGTTTGTCTGTACCACGTCGCCGACATGTATACAAATATTGTTTTGTATTTTATGCTCCTTGTGCATATATGTATGTGTGTGTGTGCGTAACTTCCTCTTTTTAGGAGTTGCATCCAGTGTACAAAACTTTGCCTATTCAGAGGCCCGTTATCAATAAAACATGTTATTCAGTACTTGATGTGTGTTCTTTACTGTTTTGCTTGTGAAGGACGCTGATGTTTTTGATAAACTTGCACTTGCATAATCTTGCTGGCCCTTGCCAATAATTGATAAAACTTCGAATTGACTGAAGTAATGTCACGAATGCTAACCCGGGTAGATTCTGTTGTATAGGCCTGTTTTGTCTCGTTTGTGTTTTGCAGGGTTCTTACCTTTGGAGCAAACAGTCAGGGATTGTATTCCCCACCCAAAATCGCCGGACGTTAGGACCTGGCTCCAATTGATGTCATTCTCCAGCTAGTCGCGGCTTATTTCCCAGAGAGTTGAAATGACACTTATCCCTTCCTGAAGGAGAGAATGATCTACCCCAGGAGAGTGTCCTCATGGAAAACCGTCCATAGGATCAACCCCAACAATAGTTAACCAAGTTGATGGTTCGCAAGGTTTATATCCGCGAAGGATGGTTTTCTTGCTCCCCCACAGGTCGTCATGCCATTGACAGGATGTTGATCCTCAGCAGAGTCCGAGGCTCCGAGTTTGTAAAGTGTGCCCAGACAATGTGCTTTTCTTAGAAGCGTCGTTTCTTCCCCAACTAAGTTTGCTCACCAGCAGGGTGTTTGTTCTTTCCTCCCAGTGGAAATTGATGTTTAATAACTCCTCAGCAGAGTTGGTTGTGTTTCTGGCGTTTATTTCGCCAGGATACTTTATGATACTTGTTCTCCCCAGCGGAATTGGCTTTATCCTCAGCATTCATGTTGTTGAGACAACACTACCAGAGTGGCCCTGGCAGCTTGAGCCTGCATTTGCATTTGCATATATCGTCATATTTGCATCTACTCAAACGCATAGCATTTCTGTGTCGTACGGAGCATTACGCCATTGTCAAACATATGCATTTTGAAACATAAGTCAGGTTGGTTACCTCTTTGTTTTCAGGGGTTCTTTCCTGCAGGTAATTGGAATTCTTGTTCAGGATCGTTTTCAAATATTCAGATTTGTGGCATGAGATATGTGGTGATAACGTTCGTCCTGCCATGTGTTCCCTTATCAGAGGTGCTTGATTAATGTCTCTTCTGCCCCAGCGGAGTGTTCTTTACACGACTTCATAATTGGACTTTGGAGTTTGTTTCAAAAATTCCCCAGTGGAGTGTTCCCTCGGGTTGCTGTCACGTCAGCATTTTCAGAAAAGATTTCAGAGATTAGACATCTGAAGTCATTACTCGTCGTCAAGTTGGATGTCTGGGAGTTGTTGTCAAAAATTCCCTGGCAGAGTTCTCCCCAGTTTGCTGTTATGGCTTCATAATTAGACTTTGAAGTTTGTTATGTCAGCATTTTACAGCTTCATAATTAGACTTTGAAGTTGTGGCCATCATGACATGGCTTCCTAATTCGACTTTGAAGTTATTGTCAGTTCTGAAAGGCTTCATGAATAGACTTTGAAGTGGTTGTAAGAAGGAAGA
The DNA here is from genome assembly GCA_963859935.3 of Lathyrus sativus. Classification (NCBI taxonomy): domain Eukaryota; kingdom Viridiplantae; phylum Streptophyta; class Magnoliopsida; order Fabales; family Fabaceae; genus Lathyrus; species Lathyrus sativus. Next base: position 178,888,286 of record OZ012740.1, on the reverse strand, counting down.
CTTCAGCAATTTGACGGTTGAAGTCATTACTTGTTGTCAAGGCTTCACGATTTGACTTTGGAGTTGTTATCAGCACTTTAAAAGAGAGATTTCAGCGATTAGGCGGTTGAAGTCGTTTCTTGTTGTTACGGCTTCGTAATTCGGCTTTGAAGTTCGTCAGCGTGGGATGCTCCATAATTAGACGTTGGAGACGTTATCACTGTTACAATGGCTTCATAATTAGACTTTGAAGTTGTTGTTAGAATTTCCTCGGAAGGAGTCTGGAGGGCTTCATGATTTGACTTTAAAGTTCAATAGAGTTTTCCTAGAATTGCTGTTACGTCAACATGGCACGGCTTCATAATTAGACTTTGAAGTTCGTTACATCAGCGCTATAAGGCTTCATGATTTGACTTTGAAGTTGTTGTTGGCATTTTTAAAGGGAGATTTCGGCGATTAGACGGCTGAAATCGTTACTTGGTGTCACTGCTTCATAATTAGACTTTGAAGTTGTTAGCAGCAGTGGATGGCTTCATAACTAGACTGTGGAGTTATTATCAGTTTATACGGCTTCATAATTCGACCTTGGAGTTATTCTCAGTGTTAAACAGCTTCATAACTGGACTTTGGAGTTGTTGTTAGGAATCCCCTAGCGGATTTTCCTCGCGTAGCTGTTATGTCAGCATTGCAGACTTCATGATTTGATTTTGGAGATCGGCATGGTTTTCTTCGAATGGCTGTTACGTCAGCGTTACACGGCTTCATAATTAGGCTTTGGAGTCGTTGTTAGTGGGTCCCCAACAGAGTTTTCTCTAGCAGCTGTTACGTCAGCAGTGCGCTGCTTCATAATTAGATCTTGGAGTTTGTCGTCAACATCAAACGACTTAGTAATTAGACTTTGGAGTTCTTCAGCGTTACGAAAGCTCCATGATTAGACTTTGGAGTGGTTGTCCGAAAGTTTGTCCGCACGGAATAGCTTCATGAAGTAGACTTTGGAGTTGTTGCCAGATTTTTCCCCACAGAGTTGCTTGTTGAAGTTTCTCTTATCCGGCCAGCGGAGTATTTCCTTCAAGTTTGCTGTTCCGTCAGCGTCACAGGGTTTCATAGTTAAAGTTTCAGAAGTTGTCGCCTGTTGTCGAAATAGGTGCCCGGCAGTTAATTGCAGAGCATCCCCAGTGGGTTTGGCTACTGCAAAGATAAGGCGGAGTTATTGTCCAGTATGATTGACAGAATTGAATTCCTATTGGGTGGAAGAATTTGATCCCCAGTGAAGTCGCCATGATTTCTTCGTGTTGACGAAATATTATTATCCCCAGTAGAGTCCTCCTCAAAGTCGTTTGCGGGTTGGGACCAACGGAGTTAGCTACTGCAGAGATAAGCAGAGTTTCCTGTGTTTAGACAGATGGTTTCCCCGTATGGATAGGCGGATGAAGTTTCATGTGATTAGACAGATGGTTCTCCCGTATGGATAGGCGGATGGAGTTTCCTGTGATTAGACAGAAATATTTCCCAGTGAAGTCGACAAATTTATTGGCTATGATTGATAGGACCTCCTCATGTTGGTAAGAGGCGGACAACTCATCCCCAGCGAAGTAGCCGGGATCTCTCCGTGTTGACGGAATGCAGTGTCCTAATGTGGACAAAGTTCTATCCCTGTGCTGTTGAGATTTCTTCGGGTTGACGAAATGTGAGTCCTGACGTGGACAGATTGGTGTTTATTCGTGTTGACGAATTTGTTTCTCTTCTTGTGTTGACAAGGTTAGTCCAGTTGTGGACGGAGATGTTCAGTACCTGTGGCGTTACATAGGTGGTTGAAGGTGAAATCAGAATCATTAGCAGATGTTGAATCAGTTGTTGCCGTAACAACCAGGTTCAGTTGGTGGATGTCGTTCCCCAAGCAGTTGTGCAGTGTATTTCCGTGGTTGGCAAATTTCCGGGATTCTTGGTATTCAACCGTCTCGTACCTCGATTATTTGAAGGCCGTTCGCTCTTCACCCAGTAGGGTCCAAGCCGTTTGAATAGGAGCAGCTGTTGCACCCCAAAATTTGCTCAACCTTTTCTTGCCTAATTTGTGTTTCATTGCATCTCATTTGCATAGTTACATCATGTACATAGCTCTAATCATTTGCATATCATAGCATATCACTCATCCAACAGGGGATCAAGTGTGATTCTTGTCAAAAGAAATCTGTCTAGAGGTGTTATCTGAGCCTGAAAGACCATCCAAGTCATCAGAGAGGGGTTGAAGTCATGAGAAATTTGAGTGCCTACATGTGGGTTTTGCTCCTATCTTGAGGATTATTGGGAATCATCAGTGGGATGAGAAGCAGGGAATGTGAATTTGAGATATGTATGGATCTCATGGGATGCCTTGAGGGCCCTATTGAAGCTTAGACAAGTCATTGTAGCAAGTTCAAGAGCCACAGTTGAGGTGCAGTCAACTAGGGTTTCATCTGGGTAACCCTAGGTCAAGAAGAGCAAAGAAAGGGCATCAAGACCTAGCTCTAGGTCATGGAAGTCATGGATTGACATGTTGAAGCATGTGTATGGATGAGCCAATATCAAGTTCAAGAGAATCAAGAGTGGTTGGAGGTGTTTGAGACAGGGTTCCTAGGGTAAAATCCCCTGTATAGCACTGGACTTCCAAGCCACATAAGTCAAAATACAAGTTTCAAATGGATTCTTGGCCAACATGAAACTTGTATAGCTTCTCAATACCTTTAATATGAGTACTATAAGTCTTCAAGAAGATTTGTATAACTCAAGTTATGGTTCTTGCAAGTTACAAGTCACCAGAGGACACTGAAATTTATCTGTGAAAGTCACTTGACTTCCAAGCAACTTTTTCCCCTCAAGGAGTTTTCAAATGGATTCTTGGCCAACATAAGAGATGTAGGGCTTGATCTTAGCTTTAATTTGAGTACTAGAAGTCCTCAAGAAGATTTGTGGAACTCAAGTTATGGTCTTGGCAATCCAGGGGTATTTTGGGAAAGTTGAATTATAGGTCCTTTTTCAACATGTGTCAGAATCTCCATCTTCCACTCTTCAAATGAAAAATTGTTCAACATGAGATGTGCTTAAAATGATGTTTCTAGGTCAGATGTGAAGTCATGGTGAGTTGGATTGGCTTATTTCACAAAGTGCTCCAAAATGGCCTAAAAAGGGAGGTTTTTCAAATGATTCAAAAGATGGAAACATGATTTTTTGAATTACAAGGCATAAACATGGCATATGAGTAGTCATTTTGAATGGAAATTGGATTTCAAACACATTGGCAATGTCAAAATTTTGAGATGAGCCATTATTTTATGAGTTGCTTTGAAAAGTGCTTTCTTACATTACAAGTAACACTTGCCAAACACTCCCTTAGATCAGAACCAAGGCTCTAACCCTCACCAACCAATTCAAAATGTCATTTAGTGAGAAATTGGATCAAAATGCATGTGCTGAAGCAAGCTAAACTCAACTGTCATGTGCAAGCTTCTCATGGAATTATCAAGTGCAAGAGAAATTGAAATTCTCATATGGATCATTCCAGATCATTCTAGAGCTTTCTAACATGTTCTATATAAGGATCATAACTGATTCAGTTGTTTTTTTGGCCAAGAACTGTGAAGAATCGAGAGAGAGCATAGTGAGCTTCAACCTTGCAACTCAAAATCGGATTTGGTGATTAAGAAGGATTCAAGGCAATTCAGTGCATACAGAAGCTCCACAAGACTTCATTGATCGTATCTGGAGAAGATTGAAGGGTGATTTGAAGGATTTCTTGCTCTGTTCACTCAATTTTCACAGGTTTGCAAATTTCATCTCATAGCTCAATTTAGGTGTAGTTGATAGGATTTAGATGTGTAGATGCATTATAGACATTGCTAGGTTGGATTCTGGTAGGGAAAATTGGTGATTAGAGACAAAACCTAGGGCGACACCATTTCTGTAGAAGGTCGTTTCTTAGTTCATGGAGGTTTAAACATGTTTAGATGGTGAGGATTAATCAGTGTAATGTGTAGATGATGATAGGCTTGTCAATTTTAAGAATGGTGATGATTGAATTTGGAGCATATTCTGAGCTTGGAGTCGTGTTTTGAGTTGTGTTGAGATTCAAGGAGAATGGAGGTTACCATTGGACTCAGTGAGAAAAAACGAGTTAGATGAAGTGTTTAGGGTTAAGTTTTGATGAACGACGGTGGTGCCACCTCCGGCCACCGTCTGGTTCACTTTCCCTCCCAATTTGAAATGGAGAAGATGATAAGATAACCATTAGATCTAGGAAGACCTTTGACTCAGATCACCCACCAACAACCACGATCTGTTTTGGTTTTGTGAATAAGTCTGAACATGAGCTTAAACTCCCCGTTTCATTTAATCTTTTGACTTGGGCTCAGTACAAGTTTGCTATCCACACCTCATTCTAAGGCCCATTGAGAAATACACATAGATTACTTGCTATTTGACACAGAGTTTTTTCCTTTTTCATCTGATTTTCCATTCTATTTTCTATTTGGTTTGGGCCTAATACGCGCGTACTAATGACACCCCCTACTGAGCCCGATTGAGGAAATATACCTGACATGATTGCTATTCATCACGCTCCTTTTCCATTTTATTTTATTTTCTTTTTTTTATAGTATTATTTAGGTTAGTTTAAAATTCATAATAAATTGAAAAATAATTCATTTTGAGTGAGACTTTTTTTCCTGGTTTCCTTAGGATCTCTAGAATTTAATAAAACAAAATAAAAATATTAATTTCATGCATTTTATATTTTCTGGCATATTTTTATAGTTTTATTGCCTTTATTTTGCTTTTGTTTGATATGCTTCCTTTCTGAATTTTGTATGAGAGTTTGGTGAGTAATTTTTGAGTGATTCTTGTGAGGTTAGTCAGCTTAGAGAAGCGTGCACCCTTAGAAATTTTATCATAATTTTGTGAATAAAATTTAGGTTAGTTTGAGTGTTGAACATAAGGAGTGTTAGATTAGGGTTTCAAAACAACAAGTCGTAGTTTAGGGCATAGTTTGGGGACTTAGTGATTGATTTAGGTTCTGGGATTTATATGGGGTCTTGGGTATAGGGTTAGGTTCCCTTAGAATTTTACTTAGGATTTTATGATGAGTTTTAGCATTTTATTTGATTTTTGCAACTTGTGTGTTGATTGTGGGTTTTCCCCTTGGATGTTTGGTTTGGTTACTTTGTTTGGGCTATCTTAATTGGGCTGTGGGCTTGGGTTTTGCTTGATGGAGTTTCTGGAGGCATTGATGATGCTTGGAGATAAAGCTTGGAGCTTGGTCATGAAGGTCTTTCCTTGTGAAGATTGCTCTTGAAGGCTTAGGGATTAGGATATGTAGGAAGAGCTTTAGAATAGACTTGTTTCTTCTTTCAAACATAGAGAGCTTCTTGTGCCTCTATTCATTCATATGACACAAAGTCCTTTTAAAGTATTCACATCCCTCCTTTGGAGGGATGAGGGACATACTTTAGAAGTAGAACTTTGAAGATACCTGTCTCTTATAATGTTAAGTGCTTATGGGCTTCCTTTGGTTGCCACTAAGCTTCTTAACATTTCAACTTAATCTGTTAATTGATTCTCTCTTGGAGATGGAGCTTGAAGATAGGAGCTTATTTGAAGCTTGAAGATTGTTGAAGATTGAAGATCTGAGATGTTGGAGATTCCTTTCATGAGGTTTGCTTGAAGATGGAGTTGTTACTGTCAACTTTGCTATCAGGAGCTTGCTGGAGGATTGGAGCTAAGGTTTACTGTTGCTTTTGAGCTGGAGTTTTCTGTAGCTGTGGAGCTTAACTGTTTAGGTGTTGAGGAGCCTTATTTGAAGTGTGCTTTCTCTTCCCTGGAAGTTGGAGATTATTGAAGTATGAAGATGAAAGTTGTTGCTGTCAACTTTCTGCTGTTTAACCAACTGTTGCTGTCAGAGCTGCTGGTTGCTGTAGGAGTTTGATGTTGCTGCTTGGGCTGCCTCCTCTACTGTTGGGTTTTGTTTACTGTATTGTTTGTTGGCTTGTATAGCTTTCCCCTTAGGTTTGAAGTGAATGTTGATTCACTTTGCCTATTGTTTTCCCAGGTTCGAGGTTGAGCGGGACTCCCTTGCCTCGCTTGTATTGCTGTATTGCATGCATTTTACTGTATTTGCTTGCTTTCTTTTCCGTTTATCCCCTAGGATCTCTGATTTCCTCTGTGCAGGAGGGAGTTATGACAGACATTAGGATTCTTATCCATGCATGACAACATTAGGTTAGTTTTTATTCCCTTTTCAACCCTAGGCTTTTTAGAGCTTCTTTCTCTTCTATCTCAAAACAACTCAAAAATACAGTAATAAGGTTAATCGATGTTGTACGTTACGAGCCTTAAGCTATTTGAGAAAGGGTTGCTGGAGACATTCTTTCCAGTAGTCTGGCTGCTTAGTGTGGCACCCTTTGGGTGACACGCGACGTAGTCACTCTCAAATCATAGTCTCTAGTGCGTTAGAGATTGCAAACAAACTAAAAAACACTTCTTTCGTAAAAGATTCAAAACAAACATCAAAGTGTCATTTTTGTCTGCTTGGACTCTTAATCAAGAAAAACCCTTTTTGAAGGTAATAAAAAACAGTCAGACAAGCTTGTGTCTTCCGTAGCCTGAACTACGTTTGCTCTGATCTTTCATGCTGTATGAATGTACGTAGGCATAGGATGCTGTATCCTAGCGAGAAACCTTCCCCTTCTTTCCCGTAGGTAGGCGAACTACGTTGACTATGATTTCTCGTTTCAGACGGGAATACGTAGGCATAAAGTGCGATACTTTGCCGAGTCATTTTCTTTTCTTTCAACCCAGACCCTTTAGTGTAGATAGAATAACAATCCGTACTAGAAAACAAGCGTGGATCTCGTTGAGTACGGCGGACGTGAGGGGTGCTAATACCTTCCCCTTGCGTAATCGACTCCCGAATCCAAGATTTGGTTGCGATGACCATTCCTTCCCCGTTTTGTGTTAGGTTTACTCTGAGTATTTCCTTTCCCTCCGTTGGGATAAATAACGCACGGTGGCGACTCTTCTGTCATAGCCGGCGCCGATTTTCGCAGTAGCGACACTTTGGACGGAATGCAATGCGATAAAGTAAATGCGGCAAATGTAAATTGTAGGTAAAATAGAGGCAGATAAATAAAGCATATATAAACGCATGAAAGCGCTAAAGTGTGTGAAAGTGGAGTGTGAATAAGTGCGTGGAAGCGTAAGCCTGCACGATTAGATTGATTAATTTTACGGTGATTGATTAGGGGAAGGGTTGAATTGATTTTAGACGGGATAATTTATTTAGAATGATTTTATAAAGAATGTTATATTAGATTGATTATTAGTAAGATTTAATTTTAAGAGGAATTATTTTAAAGGGATAAATTAGTTTTTTTTATGAAGGTTGTTATTTATAAAAAGCCAAGTTATTTAAATTATAAATAGATTCGATTAGTTTATTATAAAAAAGGGTTTTCCTATTATTATGTATTAGGTAGATTTTATTATATGAAAGCTATATTAAAATGGAATATATTTCTATTATTAAGTAAACAAATAATTTAGTTATTATTATAAAAGGATAGATGTTAATTTAAGTTGAAAAGGGGTTGTTTATTATTATTTATTTTAAAAGTTATTTTAAGTATGAAATGGATTTATGAGAAATTAAATTAAATAAGGTTAAATAAAAAGTAGGTGTGAATTAATTTTATTAGTTTTTATTTTGTATTAGATTATAAGTTGATTAGATTTTAGGTAGGATAATTTTAATTAAATGAAGATTTATTCGAATAAAATAAATTATAGTAAGTGAAAAGAAGTTTATTAATTATCATAAAAAGTTAATTATGAAATAGGTTTTTTATTAACAAGAAGTTATTTTAGTTATTAATAAGAAAAAGTCATCATTTTTTTTAAGAGTTGGTTACATTATATTTATTAAAACGTTATTAAGTTGTTAAATTAAAAAAGGTTAATTAAAATAAAAGGTCAATAGTGATTTGATTAAAAACTGTTGATTAAAATAAATAATTTAAATATTAGTTGATTATAATTAAACAAATTAAATTAATTTTAGTTAATCAAGAAAAGGCAGATTAAGAGTTAATGGTGGATTAGAGGATAATGGACGGTTAAAGGGGGCGCGCGCGATACAGCTTGTGTGGGTGTAGCGGGTTATCATTAGAAAGCGCATACGGATCGTCCGATCTGATCCGTTGGAGATCAAAAGTACCGTGTGGGCGAGGGTGTATAATATGTGTGTGTGGGTTCACGTACAGGATTACAATAATAACAACATTGAAAAAAAAGAACCCTAATCCCTAAATTTGCCCCAAATCCCTCGATCCTCTCTCAGCGCCGTTCATCTCTCTTGATCGCCATCGTTTTCCTTCTGCTTCTTCCTCATCTCGTTTTGTTATTCTTCTTCCCATTTGATCCTCCTCCTCTTCTTATCTTCTTCCGTCTAAACTTCCTTCTGATCTTTCTATCTTCTCGCCTTATGTCTGAAACAGAGCAACAACACAAGTCAAAAAATCAACGCATTTAAAGAAATAACTCACGCTGTCAAGTATTCAAGGGAGCTCATTGGAGTTGGCGGCGAGGGCTTGGGGATTTCCGGCGGTGGTGAGGTTATTGGAAACAGTGACAAAGGCTTCTCGCGGTGGAGGATTGATGGTGATATGAAGGTTTTGCAACGTCGATGATTTCGCAGCAAAGGTTGCGATGGACGGAAAGGGGAGGTTCCGGCGAAGCTTCAAAAGATAAGCTTTTATTTCTCTTGAATTTAGGTTTTTGAATGGGAATTTGGGGATTTTGTGACTGTTTAGTTCTCCTCTTCCTTCATCTCGAGACCTCTTTTTATAGGCTGTTCTTGATCCAAAAGACTTTAATTTGACAATGCATTCCTTTCCCCTTTCGGTTTAGCTTTGTCTGAAGCATGTTTGCCTGGTTTTGGAAAATGGTTTAAGACTTTGTCAACCTTAATTTTGAAATTTTAATCGTTGTCTGATTGTGTTGATAAATGTTTGATTCTTTCACTATTTATCACTTTCGAATTTGTGCTGACGTGTCGTAATGTGTTGTTGCAGAATGATGATGGCTTGGATTTGAAAGCTCTCCTTATGCGGTTATCTTCTTTCTTTTCTTAAATCATTCACTACGTGAGTTGTTTCTTTAGCTTCAAAACTAAAACTTGACTCCTCTTGCCGCAGGGTGATCGTTGCCTTTGGTTTGAAGTGGTATCTTCAAGCATATCCAAACATGTTTGTGACGATTTTATTAGATTCTACATCCGTTTTTCGAATGCAGGATTGGAACATAATAGTTTTGAGCAAACCGAGTTGAGTTTTGGCTCAGAGTAGCAGCAGCTTTGATAACATTGTAGTTGGGTAGTTATGTGTATTTGGTTAAACCCCTTGCAGTTTTGAATTTGTTCTATAATCCAATGTATTGTAATGGTCTGCTAGTTTGCTTGACAGGGTTTGAAAGAAGATTGCGGTGTTCTGTTTTAGGCTTCAAGTTCGACGGGTAGAAGCGGTGGTTATTCCATTTAGAGGTGGCTTCAGTTTCAAAGTCGGTTGCTCGCTTCCAGATGCAGCTGACAAACTTTCAATTGGAAAGATCTTGTGAATGTAGCAGGTAAATGGTGACAAAACTATATTCTTCAAGTCACCGTATCCGGAAATGTTTTGAAACTCGTTCTTTCTTTGATTTCTTGCTCATTTGTAATAAAGGCTAATGATGATGGTGATATGTTCTTGAAGCTAACTCAAATTAGTTCTTCTCTGAATGCCCTGTTCTGAACTTCATTTTGATGTTTATTTTCCTTATTTCTCTCGAGCAGGTCATAGGTTGTTGCTGTGATAGGGAGGAGGATTTGTCATGCTGGCGTTGTTAGGGGTGTTGAAAAACTCTCATCCAGATTGGTCTCCGGCTGTAGCTTATGCATTTGTAGCTGGTGCTTGCTGAAATATACTGAGGCAAAAATACTGATGTGATGTGCTGATGATGCTTGCGAATGATGTTGTTGCTTGCTGCTGATACGTTTGCAGCTGATGCAAGAATACCGGCAGCAAGCGTTCTGCTGTTGCTATGCTACCGATGCTCGTGGCTGATGAAATGTTGATGTTGCTGCTGATACTACGACATCACTTGCTTGCAAATGCTAGCCTGCGGACATGGCTGCTTGCAAAATCTTGCCTGCTGATATGTAGTTGATGTTTTAATTGGTATCTGTTGCACTGACATTTCTCTTCTTCTTTCAGGACACCGTTAGCAGTTCCGAAGTTGCCGATTCTATGCCACTGCCGGGAAAGGTTTAAAGTGGTGATGATGATCTAACAGTCTGAACCACGAGGAGATTGGAAATGCTGTTGTTGCCTTCAAATTTCGGTGTTTTAAGACACTTAAAAATTAATGTTGAAAGCTGTCTGAAATTAACTGTTCTTCTTGTCCAAAATTCCATAGTCTTTGACGCTTGGTAGGAAGCTGGTGGCAACCCCGGTTATTTCCCTTCCGACTGCTCGAAGTTCAGCCCGACGATGACTCGAAACTGAGGGCTCACAACTATTTCAATTATTCTCTTAATTCTCTGATCTTCACTCTATTTTTGTTAAGTCAGTTCTGATTACCGTTTGAGTTTCTCCGCAGGTAATGGTTGGAATGACAGCCTAAAGATTCAATATGCAAGGAGGGATGTGTGCGAGTTCGTTGTTGACGGTTTCCTCACTTGAAGAAGCTCGGAATGAATGAAATCAATGCTTAGCATCAGGAGTTCTATTTTTCTAGATTGTAATTTGAAGATGCTCATGAATGTGTCACTCTTCCGGTAGCTTTAGTTGTTTTCTAGGTAGTAGTAGCTGAATTAAATGATTTTGGCAGATGTATACCATGAAGGATTGTAACCATCGAGTCAAACATATATATTTTGTAATTCTTTCTCTTATAATGATTCTAAAGAACATGAATTAAATTCTCATAATGGTCTTCTACCGAAATTTGCAATGACTTCTGTCTCGTTTTCCCTGGCGAGATGTAACTCTATTATGCATAATTCACACTTAAGCAAACAACCTTGAATTTGGAGTTCTAAATTTGACGCCGAATCATTTACTTCTTGCGGTATCACATGCTGCATCTGAAATGCTCTTGGAGAAAAATGGAGAATTCTGTTTCTTTATCTAGAAACTTTTGATTTGGTCAAACCAAATCTCACGTAAAACGAGTTAAACTCTTGTTATTGTAAATCAAACACCAATTGATTAAATTGCACCTGCTGGATTTCAAACATTATCCTTGAATTTGAATCCACTCTATCTTACACTAAAACCTATTAAAAGGCAAAATGAAACTGCACACACTTGTTAGCCACAATAAATTCGCACACGAAAGAGAACAAAGATGAGAATAAGGAGGTGGAATCTTAAGGTCAAAAATTAGGGTGTGACACATATCATTTTCAAGAGTTTACAAGCAATGGTGGTGCACCTAAGGTTTTATCTGCTTAGTGCAAGGTCAACTATGGGCTTGAAGGAGCTTGAGACTTGGTTCCAAGTCATTGGAGTCATGGGAAGTCATGTTGAGATACCTAGTATGTCATATCAAGTTCAAATCAAGGAGAATCAAGAGTCTAAGGAGTTACTAAATTAGGGTTTCAGAGGATGTCAGTGTAAAATCCCCTTCTTTAGGAGCTAACTTCAAGGACAAGTTACCTCAAGATTCAAGTTGAATATCATTTTCTTATAAACATGAGACTTGTAAGGCATTTTCCAAGATTTATTTTTAGTACTATAACTAATCCATTGGGTTTGTGGAGCTCAAGTTATGATGCCATCATGTTATGGGTCTTAGATGAACATATTTTTCAGTCAACAAAAGTCAACTCACTTCCAATGCACTTTTGACCTAGAATCATGTTTCTTTTAAACTTTTGATGAACATGAAAGTTATTCCCCATGATCTTAGATTTCCAAAAAGTCCTAGAAGTCCTTCATATCATTTGTGGAACTCAAGTTATGAAGCTTGCAAGGCAGGGGTATTTTGGGAAACTTTGATTATAGGTCATTTTGATTATGGGCCATTCTCATGCACTTAAGTACTTCAAATGGAACTTCAACCAACATGAAAGTTGCTCCAAATGACTTACATCATGCAACTCAATATTGATGTGAATTATGATTCATCATGGGTAATTGGAAGAAAATTCAAGTGAAAATGAAACTTTAAATCATGATTTCAATTGATGTGGTTATAGGTCTTTTTCATGCCATATTTTGATTCAAATTTGTTCATATTGATTCAACAATTAAAATGCACCAAATTATTTTGAGTCATGAGGTGAAAAACACATGAATTTCCAAGTTACTTCACAAAGAAGTTTGTCATCAAAACTTCATAATTGGACTATGTACAAAGCCCATTTCAGCCCTAATGTAAAATTCACATTCCCAGCTGCAAGACAAAAGGAATTTCATGAGTGTAGAAATCTAAATTCACGTGTGCATGGGAAGCATTCCATCATTGGGATTTTCAAAATTCAGCCAAATGAGGCTTCATGGGCCTCCAATTACATTACATATCCAAAATATAAAAGCTCCAAATGAAATTTGAGAGCTCATAATTGCATTTTCGTGGAAGAGAGCTCAAATTCAGTTTTGGAAGTTGAGAGGAAAATTCAAAATCGTGAATCCAGATTCAGAGCTTTTCAAAGCAAATTGAAGCAAGTATCATCTTCCTCAAGTTAAGTGGAGCAAATCTGCACATTTTGGAGCAAGCTAACACTCAATTGAAGCACCAACGAAGTGTCTCCGTTAGGTAATCTTCTTCTTCCAATTTCTCTCATGTTAGGCTTTGTTTTAAGATCATGTTGGTTGCATCTGAAGCCCTACATCATGTAGGAAATGTTTGAGTGCTTGATTGTAATGTTTGATGAAGTTTGTAGATGTGCACTCCAAATTTAAACCGTTCGAATCTCTTTGTTTACGCATGATTAAAATCATTGGACCTTGGATTTGGATTGAACATGATTAGAGCTTTATTTTTGTATAAAATTTGACGCGTTTTGTTGAAGTTTGCAGACCTGAACTCCAGCCACCCTGCCGAAGAAGACGACTGGAGCTAGGGCTCCGACGTTTGGTCCAAACTCAGCTGAATCTAACGTGTGCTTGCTTGACTTGTTGACATGATGGGATGTGTGGTATAGATTTGATTGACCTTGCTACGTGGATAGTTGACTTCCACCTCAATTATTTAAATGCGGCGTTTGAATTAGTGGCTGAGTTGTGTGGGATCTGGGCTTCAGATGCTATTTGCAACCCTGTTTTGGAGGCCCATTGGATTTCAACGCAAATCCTTGCTATTTGCATCGTGTTGTACCCCAAAATTTGACTAACCTCTTTTCTTAATCTTTGGATTATGTTTCATTGCATTTTAGCATTTTTGCATTCGTATAGCATAGTTCTTACAGGGGATCAAGTGTTTGTTTGTGTATCATCCAAGGGTCATGGTGGAGTGGAAATGGTCACTCAGTTCATCTAAACAATGCCTAGGCAGAAAAGGAGAGATTAGGGTTTCATTTTTTTAATCAGGCTAAACTTCTTTTTGGAGAAAAAACTTGTTTCCATGGTCTTCCGTATGTCCTAAGGTGTTTGAGGATGGCTGATTGACCATCAATTTTAATCAGAGGAGCTTCAATTGATCAGTTGATTCAAAATCAAGAGGTTTGGAGAAAAGTCAACTGTGTAGTGAAAAAAGTCAACTCCTGACTTTTGGAGGTCAAGATCATGATACTTAATTTCAATATGACCAATGGGTGGAATTTGATCAAGAAAAGTAAAGGGAATCATGAAAAATCAAAGGTTGTTGAAAGTTGCCATTTTGGAAATTAGGGTTTTAGAAACATTCCATTTTTGGAAAGTTTTATGTTTGGAACAACCATCTTCAAAGCCATTTTTATTCATGATCAAGGTTTCAAATGAACCTTTGGCCAACATCAAAATTGTTCCTTGTATTTCAAGCTTTCTTTTGAGTACCAATTCATAATCATATGATATTTGGAGCTCAAGTTATGATCAATCAAAGTTGGAGATTTCAATGATTTCAAAAGTTGTTAAGTTTGGATAGATTTTTGCACCACTTTGCAAGCCAATTTTCATCCCCTTCTTGATGTCAAATGAAACTTTGTCCCAAATGAAAGTTGCAGAGTATGTTCTAAGCTTTCCAAAAAGTACAAGAAGTCCTCCATTGGATCTGAGAAGCTCAAGTTATGGATGTGCAAAGTTGAGGAAAAATAAGCCAAATCCATGACTTAGAATTTTTTCTAAGTTATTTCATGAACAGTTTTCTTGCCACGATTTTTAACCACAAATTTCATGATCTTCCAATCCTCAAATCAAGATAACTCCAACATGAAATTTATTCTACTCCATGCCCTCTTTCATTTGAGTCCAAGATCAAAGTAATTGGATTTGTGAGCACAAAGTTATCATTGATCAAAGTTGGTACATTGAACATTTTTGCCAAAGAATGAAAGGTGGGTTTTTTTTATTTGCTTTTGTTCATCAGCCTTAACACTCTCCCATGCGCATGGGAGGCTGTGTTTGTGGCTTCCAAGTTATGCCAAAAACAGCCTAATACTCCTTTTTGCCATTTTGTTCATTTTCAAATAATTGCGCAAATGATCTATGAGCCAAAATCAACACATCCCAAGGTCTTCCCACACTGTTACAAGGAAAGCAACTGATGCAGCAACTGCAGCACAATTTCTGCATCCACCATTGATTCAAAAAATGACCATGAAGATGAATATCTGCCCATTCAATTTCTTACCTTGGTCAAACCCTCCAAACCTGATTTCCTTCAGTATTAAAGCTAAGCATCAGTCCACACAAACCCTAGCCACCATTTGATTCAAAAATATGAAGTTTATCTTGCATCTTTCATGAAATTCCTTGAGTCTCCCTTAGTATTGAACCTTTTCACAAACTTCATTCCATTCCATCATCACCTAAGCACCTTTCAGTTACTATCACTATGCCAAAAAAGACCTTTAGCAGCGCCTTTTTGGCCTTTAGCAGCGCTTTAAAGCGCTGCCAAAAGTGGCGCTGCTAAAGGTAAAGGCAGCGCTTTTTTGATGGAAAAAGCACTGCTAAAGGCTCCCTTCAACAACACTTTTAGCAGCGCTTTTATAGCCCTTTAGCAGCGCTTTCATAAGCGCTGCATATTCCCCCCAACCATCCCCCCCTTTAGCAGCGCTTTCACAAAGCGCTGTCTTAGAGCCCACCTTTAGTAGTGCTTTTACAAAGCGCTGCCATAGCCCCCCCTTTAGCAGCGCTTTTTAGAAGCGCTGTCTTAGACCCCCCCCTTCCAAACCTATAGCAGCGCTATGTTTGTGACCTTTAGCAGCGCTTTTTTGTAAAAGTGCTGTCTAATGTCTCAGATTTTAAATTTTTTTTTTTAAATATTCACCCTGTTTTGTATATTTACCAACAACCTGCTTATAATTCAGGCTTTTATTTCAACACTTTGGCCTTATATATACAATTCAAAACTTTGGCCTTAAATATACAATTCAAAACTTTGGCCTTATATATACAATTCAAAACTTTGGATACATTGTAACTCATCACTTTGTTCATAAACATTTTAATACACATAAACCTGCTTAAATATGTTACAACAAAATTCGATCCTCAGAATTACAACATCACAAATACATTCAATTTACATATAATTACAATTCTTCCAATCCGATAACTTTATACAATTCTCAACCCAAGAATAAATTGACACCATTCCTTTTTAATTTCTTCCAATTTTGCTTTCGTGTAAGTAGCGCACTTGAATTCATCAAAATACTACATAATATAACAGAACATGCAAGATTTAATTATAAAACTAATTACTCAGATGAAGTATCAGATAATTATCAAAATGAATCATATAACTTATATAATGAATTGATCCATACCATGACTGGAATCTCAAGTTGACCAGAAAGAATAATTTCCTTCATAAAGCGCAATACAAAATATCCACAGTCAATACCATTGCGCTGTCTAGGACACTGTAAATGGAAAAAAGAAACGAACATTTATCAGGATATATAGTTTAAATAGTTTTATCAAGTAGAACCACTATAACAGTCAAACATGGGAAAATATACCTCCATTCTGATCCAGTTAATGTTGTTAGCCTTGCTTTTTGGCACCGTTGCATCTCTTTGTGCTCTGAATATTTGTATAACTCTAACATAATATAAACGCATATTTAGAACAATGTCACATAATAAATAAAGATATATAATTAAACACAATAGTATATCTCATCACTTACGTATCAACCATGTTCCTCAGATTTTCATATTTTGTTGTATCGCCATCCAATGAATCTATATAATACACTATTTCTTTCCTCGGATTAATCGCGACCAACAACCAATGTCCACTATAAAATAAGACAATAATTTAGACGAAAATGTTATATAGAAAGGGAAAAATCAAACAATTATAATAAATGAATTTAGAATAAAATCTAACCCATGGCCAGTATTATATGGCAACAAGAACAACTTCTCTGTAGTCGCGCGCATAAATCTCTGCACTGTGTACTCTTTGACTGTATCTGGTGTCTGGTCTATTATCCGTGAGTTGACACAGCTAGTAGATAAGAATGTGAATACTGAAGTCAATTCATTCGGGACCAACAACTTGTCATACAAGAACCTAAAAAAACATAATCAACATTAGAATATTCAGTTAAACGAGCAAATTTTAAAATTTTCAATTATTTAATTAAAATGGATCGAAGTACCTGATGTATGAATGCATAACACCGACGCCCAATTCAGAATGGTTGAAAACCTGATCAAAATCCTCCTTAGCAATTGTTTCGGGATATTCAAAACCAAAAATACCTTCGTCCATATGTATTTGACGGATGCCACCCTCAGGCACATCTGATGTTCCCACATATGTTTCAAGGCACATCCTAAATCGAGGAAAAAATGCTTTTCTGGGCACCTTGGAAGTTTCAGGCATCTTACCCTTGCTGAGTTGTTGCGACTGCTGATCACGAACCTAAAAGTCATATATAAGTTCAGTAATTAATGTATAACAAGATAATCATGTAACTGTAGTAGTACATGTTTCTTTGATGCAGTTGAATCGGTATCCCGCACAATAATTCTATCATCTTTTGATTTGGATTTTGTAGGAGTCTAAGATCATCATGTAAATAAGAAAATGTAAATGTAAGAATAACTTTCATGTATGGATCATAAAACATTTGAGTATTAAAAGGTTCAACCTACCTCATCATCTATGCAAATGAGATTTGCCGACCATGCCACATACACTCCTATTGCGTCTTCCACCACTGTTGCGCCTGAAATATCATCTGGTATAGGCAACAACGCACCCCCCTCTAAATCAATATCAATAGATACTTTTAAAAATCCAGAAGGGAGCGGTTTGTGGTGAAGGAAGTCTCCCAGAAAGTTATGCACCTTTCCCTTGCCAACCATTCGATGAGTAGGTGACGATAAATATAGCCGGCAAAGTGAAATGCCCTAAACAAATAATGATCAGTTAATGTATCAATTAAGTAAACTGTGCTAAATTAATTTCAATGTAATATATACAATTACCTCTGGAAGCTTCTGCGGACAACCGATACTATCTTTGTCACTAGTAGCTTTACCCTCTGGAGCGCGTCTTTCTGACATGTATCTCTACTTGTCCTTCTGTAATTCACGGATCTGCGCTTTCAATTCCTCCAAAGTATCCATCACTTCTTTATTGGTTGGATTTTTTTTCTTTGGCTGCTTATACAGTTTGGATGGAGTGACACCAAATCCCTTACCCCTCACACGCCCAGAATACTCAGGAATATTCAGCACCCGGCTCAGTAAGCTCCTGCAATCATCGTCCTTAGCGGGAGTTATGGTCTGGGATAGAGTCTCCTGAAATATAGATAAAAACATATATAAATATATTATACACTTTTGATCATTTACTGACAAAGATAACGTTGTACTTACACATTGTTCAAAGACTTGTTGAACTTCTTCCTGAACGACTCCATCTCATCCCACACGGGCAGCCTTCCATACAACATGGTCCGGAAGAGATGTCGCATCACTCTTCTCCTCTTCCAACTATGCATTAAGACGAATAATAAAGCATTATATCCTATTATATATACTTACTATTTTTTGTAAATATATCATATTAAAGCATTTATATGTACTTACTATTTTTTGTTCTAAGCGTGCATATCCCAAACGGCCCTTTCTGTATGGATATGCGGGATTTGATGCCCTTTGATGAATTACGCCACTAACAACCTGAAAAAACAAGTTTATTAGAACTCTTGTGGAAGAAGTATATATACTATATATAGTTCATGATAAGTTGTACTTACTTCAAATTCTTTTGTTCTTCGCTTTGCAACAAACGTCTCCCATTCTTCCTCCGAAATCAAATCTGGGTACTTCATTGGACGCTCCGAGTCAACAAAGTTTCCTTCAAAATATTTTAGAAACTTGTTTGTTAAAAACGCTCTAAATCCCCTCAAGCATTTTCCGGCCAATTGAATACAATATTTTCTCCTACGATCTTCAATATTAAAAGATCTCTGCAAACAAACACACATACATATAACATGTTAGTGTAATTAAATTAAAGACGTAACTGTCAACATAATTAAAAATAATCAAATATCATACCTGAATCTCGGTCCAAATCTTATCTTTAGCCGGTTGTAATGAAACAATTCTCCAATTATCGCAGGTAATCGGAACTTGCGAACGTACAAGTGCTCCTATGTAACTTGTTAGCAACGCACCATTAGGCTCAACTAACTGATCTCTTTCATTCCAATGGACATCATACTTTACTCCTTTATCTCTCGCACGAATGATTTTTTTCATAATCGTTATGCCTCTTTTAATATCGCCTTCCACGTCTTTTGTTGTTTGTTTTCCATCATGTGATGTTTCCTCGTTGCTGGCCATAATATATATACCTGTAATTCAGAAAAACCAAAGTATCAAATGAATGACATGCAAATATGTAAATAACAAATATATACATAAGAAATGTGTAAATAAGAAAAACATGGTATAAATAAGAAATAATATGTTACAAGTACCTTTAACATCTCTTTCTTTTTTTCGTTTTAACGGGGTTTACTTGTCTCTTAACAACACGGACAGATGGATTGATCCAAATTCCCTCGTTATGATCATTTCTAATATATGATTCGTCCGCTCTAATATTCCCATCTGGATCATCTATAATATAAAATTCATTCTCAACATCAACATCCCCCTTTTCTCCAATGTTATCATCGATTACTTTGTTGGAAAAAAGAACTATAGACCATTTCGTACTTGTCGGATCAGTGACATAGAACACTTGTTTAGCTTGCGTGGCTAGAATAAAAGGTTCATCTTTGTACCCGACCTTATTAAGATCCACTTTCAAAAAACCTGATTTATCCATTCGTATGCCACTATTATTTTCAATCCACTTGCATCCAAAGATAGGAATCTGAAACTTCTCATAATCAAACACCCAAATGCGCTCGATAACCCCATAATACGAGGAAATGTGCATTGCTTCGGCAAGCACGGTGACACCACTATTTTGCATTGTACTTTTATCATCTTGTTCCTTGGTATAAAATGTGTATCCATTAATTGCGTATGCGCTATAAGAAAACACATGCAAACTTGGACCATATGCTAAACATCTCAACCTTTCTGTTATTGAAGCGGGATCAGAATAAAACTTTGAAAAAATATGCTCCTTGAACCATGTTATAAAACTTCGATTGTGCTCACATACTATCCAATTTTCATTTCTATTCAGATTTAAACCTAGGAGAACGTCCTTGTGCATTTCAACATACGGCTCAACCTCAATGTCATTGTGCAGAACATACAAATGCACTTGCTCCCGTTCATCCCTTGAAACTGTCACAACTTTATTTCCAATTAACTGTTTACCTACTATTTTTTCAACAACATGAGATTTTGGGAGGCCAATGGATTGAACGTTGGACAAATATTCAATACAAAACTCAATAGCTTCTTCAACAATGTATCGTTCAATAATACATCCCTCTGTCGACTTCGGTTTTTCACATACCCTTTCAATATTTTCATATAACGTTCAACAGGGTACATCCATCTCATATAGGCAGGTCCACATAGTTGTGTCTCTTTCACAAGATGAACAACTAGATGTACCATTATGTCAAAAAATGATGGAGGAAAATACATTTCAAGCTCGCACAAAGTAATAACTATTTCTCTTTGCAATGTTGGTAAGATCGCAGGATCTATCACCTTAATACAGATTGACCTAAAGAAAAAACACAATTTAGTTATTGCGCCTCTCACTTTTTCTGGCAAAATAGAACGTATACCTATTGGTAGAAAGTGTTCCATTATAACATGGCAATCATGTGTCTTTAAACTCTTTAACTTGAGGTCTTTCATAGAAACAAGTCTTCTAATATCCGAAGAGTATCCTTCTGGAACTTTAAGTTCACTCAGAAACTTACACAGTATCTTTTTCTCCTTTCTAGATAAAGTATAAGCAGCAGGTGGTAGATATGTGGGATTTCCTTTCTTCAAGGGTCCTAATTCATTTCTTATTCTCATTGCTACCAAGTCCTTTCTTGCTTTAAGGCCATCCTTAGACTTTCCTTGTATATTGAGTAACTTACCAATAACACTTTCAAATACATTTTTTTCAATATGCATAACATCAAGAAAATGTCTTACATACAACGACTTCCAATACGGCAACTCAAACAAAATTGACCTCTTCTTCCACCCACGCGTGACAAGCGTATGAGCAAAAGGCTTGCCAAACTTAGTACTCACATCTTTCACCTTTTCAAAAATTTGTTCGTCGGTCAATGCGAGCTTTACGTTGTTCTGAATTTCCATTGAATGCTTTTCTCCACCCACGGTAGTGATGACTAGAATTTAAGAATCTACGATGACCAAGAAAGACATTCTTCTGACCAAATTCCAATCGCGTCCAATCTGTGTTTTCTTCACAGATAGGACACGCACATTGACCTTTAATGCTATACCCCGATAGATTTCCATATGCTGGGAAATCATTAATTGTGCCAAACAACATCGCCCTCAAATTGAAACTTTCTTTCCTATATCCATCATAAACCTCCACACCGTTCTCCCACAAACTCTTTAAGTCTTCAATTAGAGGTGTCAGGTATACGCCTATGTCATTCCCTGGTTGTTTAGGGCCAGAAATTAACATAGATAACATCATGTACTTACACTTCATACATAGCCATGGAGGTAGGTTATAAATCATAATAATTACAGGCCAGGTGGAATGTGAGATACTCTGCAGACCATGCAGATTCATTCCATCAGTCGATAATGCCAAGCGAAGGTTTCTAGCTTCTTCTCCAAAATCAAGATAATCATTATCAATTTTCATCCACTGTAGTGAATCTGCCGGATGTCGATACTTCCCATCTACAATTCTATCATCTGCATGCCAAGTCAGGTGTTTTGCATCTGTTTCACTACGAAACATGCGTCTGAATCTCGGAATTATAGGAAAATACCGTAATACTTTTGCTGGTGACAATTTTTTCTTATACCGAGATACACCGCATTTAGGACACTCGTTTAATGATGCATATTCATTTCGAAACAAAATGCAATTATTTGGACAAGCATGTATCTTATCATAGCTCATGCCAATAGAGCATAACATTTTTTTAGCTTCATAGGTTCGATTGGGAATAACATTATCCTCCGGAAGCATCTCTTGAAGTAGGGCTAACAACTCTGTGAAACTTTTATCCGACCATCCATTACCCGCCTTTAAATTGTACAACTTTAATACCGCGGAAAATCTTGTGAAAGTAGTGCAACCTTTATACAACGGTTTCTCTGCATCGCTTACCAACCTCTCAAACATCTTGGGACAATCTTGAAGATCTTCTTCAAGTTCTTCTACAATCTCTTTGACTCGATCACAATCATATGTATCCCTGCCATTGTTCTTTAAAGCACATGTCGTATTATTCCGGGGTTCAACATTCTCGTTACTTATCTCACCATGTAATGTCCAACATGTGTAACTTCGATCAATTCCATGTCTCATTAAATGAGATTCCAACTGAACGGCGTCAACTCGACGCCCATAACAACATCCTAAGCAAGGACATGTGATCCTACTGGGGTCTTTGGCGTGTTCAACAACAAACTTAACGAACTTCGATACCCCATTCTCGTACTCTTTTGACAATCGATTACCAGACATCTATTTTTTATCCATACTAATTGAGTAATCTACACTAAACTATAAAAGTTAAACAAAACAGAGAATACTTGTAAGGAAATCACTAACTTCTAAGAATGCTACGCAATAGGATGCTTGGAAACAATCACAACTTTGCTCTTTACAGGTAACCCCTATAGCAGACAAAATATAAATTTTATGAAAATCATATTAATAATTAACCAAGACAAAAATACTAGATAATCCACCAAAACAAATCATATTAAAAATACTAGATAATCCTTAAACCAAAATGACACCCTTACTAAACATTGAGAAATCCTAACTAAACATATAAAACCATAATAACATATAAAACCATCTCATATAAAACCATATTCATGTTGGCTACTCTCTTAAAAAATAGGAATTTCCAAACTATATTGAACATGCAAAATATAAACTCTTGTTTGTCAATCTAAAACATACAAAATATAAACTCTCTTAAAAAATATAAACTCTCTTAAAAACATATTCAACAGAGAGACTTAACATAAAAACATATAAATCTCTTATCCACATTTTAATTATTCTTTCTTCATTTCCATCATTTTCTCTTTATTTCCAAGAATTCTAACCACCAACCCAATAAAGTTGTTTTTTTTTAAGTATAAAGTAGTATTAAAGAAACTGGTCCTTACACACACTCTACTCTACTCTGTGATTGTTATCCATAAATTATTATCATTAACAACTATTAATTAATATTGCTCACCCACTCTAATAAAACTTTGAGGATACCATACATAAATAAACAACGAAACATTGCATTTTCATGACCAAACAGTTATCACAAACAAAACTCTCTTAGAAACTCTCTTATAAACTCTCTTATAAACTCTCTTAAAACATACAAAATATAAACTCTCTTAAAAAATATAAACTCTTGTAGAAAACATATTCAGTTTAAATACTTAACTTGATTCTGGTTATAAACTCTCAAATATAAACTCTCAAATATAAACTCTCATATAAACTCTCAAATAAAAACTCTCTGTTTATAAAGACTTAACTTGATTGCATTCAAATATTAAAACATATTCAGTTCTACTTAAAGATTATAGCAACAATGGTGAAAATATACGTAAAAAAGAAAACCAGAGTAAAACTTCAAATACCGTAACAATGGCGAAAATGCAATGCAGACGAGCAGAGGGACGGTGAACGGCGGCGAAATGAAACAGAGGAGGGCGACGGTTGGACGACGACGGTTGGACGACAATGGTGGGTTTATAGGGTAACGTTCTTTGTTCGCCAGAGAAAAAGAAAGAAAGAAATACGATATGACTGTTCTGTTTCTCATAAAAATTCTGGTGGGTATTTTAAATTAATTCTAACTAAACCTATAGCAGCGCTTTTTAATGGCTTTAGCAGCGCTTTAAAAAGCGCTCTCAAAGATCTTCTTATGTATCCCATATAGCAGCGCTTTATGGAAAAAGCGCTCTCGTAGACTAGACCTACAGCAGCGCTTTAGAAAAGCGCTGTCTTTGGGCTCTCTTAGATCCCCCCCCCCCTTTAGCAGCGCTTTTTGGAAGCGCTGTCTTAGGACCCCCCCTTTAACAGTGCTTTTTAAAAAGCGATGTCTTTGGGCTGTCTTAGACCCCCCCTTTTAGCACCGCTTTTTAGAAGCGCTGTCTTAGGACCCCCATTTAGCAACGCTTTTTGAAAAAGCGCTGTCTTTGGTTATCAATTTTTTTCTTTTTTTTTAATTCCTCTTTAGCAGCGCTTTTTCTAAAAGTGTTGTCTTTGTATGCGCTGCTAAATGTCAATTCTGGCGTAGTGTATTTTTTGCAAAAGAAACAATTTTTGCTGCTTAAGACCACTTACTGCTACAAGAAAAAGGGTGACTTCATGTTTTGGCCAAGAACCAACTTGTGGAGGAGCTGTTCTGAGGCTTGCATCAAAAAAGGGATAACTTGCTTTGGGAAGCCTTCAAGAGGTAAGTTATTTCTAAACTTTCTTTTTCATATGCATAGTCATCATGAAAGCATGTTTGAATGTGTGTTTGGCTTACCTTTATTTGAAGCATTGATTTGGTTCTTGTCAAGCCTATTGTTATCGATGTATAATGTTGCTATTTTGATTTGCAAGCTGTTTGTATGAAGAATGTATTTTGGGATTGAATTGTTTGTTTGTTGCTCAACATTCTCATGTTTAGGGTTACCTCTATCTTGTGTTTGGTTTTGAATGTGTTTTGTTTGCTGTCTTGCTGTCATGAAGTTGTGAGACATTTTGATGCATTTTTTATCGTTGTTGTTTGGCATTGATGTGTTAAAGTTACATTGGCTGTCAAGATTTGGGTTTCATGCTAAAACATGGTTGAACTTGCTGTCATGAATTTGTAAACTATCATGTGATTAAGACTGTTTGGTTTAAATTGTTGGAAGCTCTGCTGAAATCTATTCTTCATGTTAGATTTGTTTTGGAGCTGTCACTAGAATCTTACATTAGGGATGTTGGTTCAGTTGTTTGGTATGGTTAAAAAAAAGGAGTTGCATTTGTGCTATAAAATACATATTGTCATCAGTAACTATTGGACTGTCATTAGGGTGTGTGTAGGTTTTGTTTGCTTTTGTGAAACTGCTAGCATATGTTGATGTATCGTTTTCGTTGAGATGATTCATATACTGCTGATTGAAGCACGTATTGATCCATGATGATCAACTTTGTCTTGTTCATGTTTGTTGGTTGTCAAGATTATTCCTTATGCCACATTTTGGTTTGATTTTGTTTGACAAGTTTGGTAGATGTTTGGCATTGTGATAGCCAAGTTGTCACTGTCATTTATGTTGGAATCTCACTCTTGAGCTGTCTAGCCTTTGTGTATGCTTGTGTTAAATGACTATCATGAAGGAATTTTGTTCACCTTACAATGAAAGTGTGTTGCTGCTTATGTTTTCAAACTCTTTGGATCACATTTGTCGTGTTGGAAAACTTCTTACCATGTTATATTAAACCTGTTGCTGCTTCTGTTTAAGTATTGTGTTGAAAACTGATCTGTGTTTGCTGTCATAGGATGATGACTCTCATTTGAAGTGTGTTTGAGTGGATAATTAGCATTGTCATATTAAGCTTGTGTGCATTGTTGTTAAACTTGTTTTTAAATCTGGTTGTGTTGGTTGAAATAGCAAATGTCACATGAAGCAAATGATGGACTGGTTTGTTGGAGGAATTGAATGTTTTTGCCATGTTTGAATTCATTTATAATTGTTAAAGATTGTTTTGAGCTTGATTTTGTCAACTCATGTTGACCTGCATTAGAGCATGAATGCTTTACTTTACTGTGCATTTGTTTGTGTTGGCATGACAATTTGTGTTGTTGCATCTATTTCAAAACATTTTCTTTGCTTGATTGATGAATGGCAATTTCATGAGAATATTGTGTTTGGACTCTTGGCTGCTGTCATAGAGTTATGTGTGCTGGATGACATGAGTTTGTTGCATTTCATTTATAGCATTTCATTCAGATGGAGAGGTTGATGGTAGAATGTGTAGCATTGTTTTGCTTCTGTTAAGTGTTGCCAATAGCATAAAAACACCAATCTGTTTTATTTGTATGCATGATTGTTGTCGCGGTGAAATTTGGATACCAAACTATTAATTAGCTTGAATCTTTA
Organism: Lathyrus sativus; assembly: GCA_963859935.3. NCBI lineage: Eukaryota > Viridiplantae > Streptophyta > Magnoliopsida > Fabales > Fabaceae > Lathyrus > Lathyrus sativus. Next base: position 178,862,347 of record OZ012740.1, on the reverse strand, counting down.
ATTCATTTGCAACCGTCTTTGATTTATCCAAAGGAAAGGTTAAAGGAAGGAAAACCTATTTTGCATTGTAAACACAATGCGGGGAGAGATCTAAGGTTCGGGGGTTGGTTAAACTTAGGGAAGGTGTTAGCATCCTAAGTTTCTGTAGTATTCTATAGGAACCTCTTGTTTTAATTTGCTTATTGCTAAAGTTATTTGCTTAAGGGTAATGCTAAGGGTTAGAGGTAAAGAGAAGGACCTAAAGGGGTTAGTCCTAAGTATACTCGCCAAGACGTCGCATCTTGTGCCTACATATCCTAACGGGAATGGAATCAGAGTATCTGTAGTTCCCCTAAAGGGTTTGAGGAATTATTGACTGTGAGTCAAAGTTCCAAAGGGAAATATGCGTTCGTATGGAAACGCTTACTTGGAGTGCGAAGACTCCTATCTACGTTAAAATTTAAATTGAAAAGGATGAAGGTATGTCCACGAAGGGACGCCTAAAAGGTGAGTACAGAGACTCGAATCCTAAGGCTAAGATAAACGGAGAATGTCCACGGAGGGACGCCTAAAAAGGTGAGTACGGGGACTCAAATTTTAAGGCTAGGGCGAGGGTAAATTTATTGACACGGGGGTCAAACATGTGAACCTTTCCTTTGGAGGGGAATATCGGTAATGGAAAATAGCGAATGGATAAAAGCGATGATGTGATTGATAAGCACGAGGTAATGAAATGTAGGTAATGTGTACGACGAAAAGTGATTAGAGATTAAATGTAAAGGGATAAAACTGAGAAATGAAGTTAGATAGTGAATTATGGTTAAGTGGATTTAGAGATTAGCAATGGTGAAATTATTGATCTGAAAATTAGGAGTTTAATTATTTTTGGAATTTTTGAGAGTATTTCATAATTAAGTTTAAAATACATTTAGAGATTAAATTAAATTGCAAAGATGAATTAAATTAATCAAAAATTAAAAAGAGTTTGTTTATTTATTAAGGCAAGCAATTAGTTAAAAAACCAGTAACTTAAGTTCTAAAACTAAAATAAATTAAATCAAACTAAGTATATTTTTTATGGATTTTTTTAAGAAAGAAATTTTAGTTTTAAGAGAAAGACTAACCTAATTCTATGATCCTAAAGATTAAGATCAAGGGGAGATTATGCTAATACTATCGTGCAATGAAATACCTTAACGATTACGGTCGATGGCGATCATGAATGATCGACTTAAAAGGTATGAAAATGGCTTGATTAAATCAAGAATTAGTTTTAAAACAATTTAAGTATGAACAAGAATAAAATATATACACAATATTAACATCATACATCAAATAACTCAAAATAAGTTAAAACGAAAAGTGCACGGATTAAAATCATGACGCAAATACGAAATTTCAAGTCGCGTATGCGAAGACGTGCAAAGACTATCACAAGAAATTAGAGCCAATAATAACGATAGCGACATTGAATTATTAAAAGAAAAATAATACGACTTAAAATTGAAAATTGCTATCGCATTAGCGGTCATCGCAAACCGAATCAAGAAACAACGAGATAATAAAATTAGATAAAATCATAATTCGTGAATCAAAACGCAAATAGGTAAGCGCAAAAAGTGAATTGCCACTATGCTGAGCTGTCGAAAGCGGGCACAAGATCGAAGCGCAACAATAGTCAAACATGGAACCACATATAAACCAATAAAATCGACCTATACTTTGCTACACTCAACGTGATCATCGCAATAGGGATCAAAATTGTATGGATCTGAATTTATAAAAAAGAAGAAGAAAAGAAAAATGATTTTAAGTGTTAAAAAACAACAATGTTGGTAACGCAAAAAATGCGATCATCGCAACCGGATCGAACTAAACACAAATGTCACGCATCACACATACAAACATGCGAACAGCGTATCGACATAATTCGATCCGAAAAAACGATAATAAAAAAAATAAAAATTGCATCAATATGCTACAAATATATATATATATATATATATATATATATATATATATATATATATATATATATATATATATATATATATATATATATATATATATATATATATATATATATATATATATATATATATATATATATATATATATATATATATATATATATATATATATATATATATATATATATATATATATATCCCAAAATAAGAGAAAGATATAAAATCACTAATTCAAATAAGATGTATATCTTAAAGTAAGAGAAAGTTCTAAACCAAATGACTAAAACCAAAGCAATGATTCTGTAAAGTTTTATTCACAGACATGAGTAGTAGTTTTATTTTACTGTGAGGAAGAATAAAGGGGTAGAACAAAATACCCACTCCATTGGTTTTTTGAATGAGAAAACCGAGTGATACAGTTGAGGCGGCTATCTTTCTGAATTTTTTCGGTCTCCTTTTCAACTATGTGACATAATATATATAGGGGTCAAATTAGGGTTAACTATCAATTGTCAATAATATCCTTAAAGCCCATTTTAAAACCCAAATCAAATAATTAGTTAAAATTAAATAAAATTTAAATAGTTTAAAATAAACTGAAAATTTTATTTATTTATACTAAACATTTAAAAAGAACAACATATTTTCTAATATTTTATTTTTATGACTTTTTGGATATTTTTATGAATAATTTAGAAAAAAGTGAAAAAATAATATTTAAAAAAATGATTTAATTAAAATACGAAAATAATAATAAAAAACTATTTTTGTTATTTTTTAATGAAAAATAGAAAAAATTAGAGTAAAAATAATAAAAAACAAAAAGTGCCAAAGGTGAGATTCGAACTCTCAACCTCTCACACTCACAACTCCTTACACATGCCCTCTTGCCAATTGTGCTATTTTATTCATTCAAAATAAAGTGGCACTAGAAATCATGTAAAGGTAGGACAAATTTAGGGTATTACTTGAACAAAAGTGGTTTCAATAGCAAGGAGGTGGGATCTTAAGGTCAAAAATTAGGGTGCAACAACTATCAAGTTCTGTTTTGTTGGAGAAGGTTGAGAGTTTTCATGGAAGTAACTATTTGAGCTGAGCAATACCTTGATAGCATGATAAAAGCCTGCTTAGTCTGTACCTGATGTTTGTGTGTTAACTTGTAAGTTGTGATTACATGTGTGTTTTTATGGAAATGCATTGAACAGATTGTTGGATAGATTGGACATTGTCATGTTTTAAGTTATAACTTTGTTTTTGAAACTGCCTTGAGTTTGAGCTGTTCAATTGGTGTCTACTCACTTTGAAATACCAATTATCCTTAAAAGCATGACTTTGAACTAATGGTTTTCATTCTTGGTAACAAAATTGTTTGTTGTTTCTGTTTTCAAACAAGCTTCTAATCTGTTGTATGAATTGGGTTTTGAAGTTGATGTTTGGTTTGTATGGTTCATTTTGCATCAAAAGTGAAAACTGTCATCAGTAACTGTTATGCTGTCAATAGAGCGGTATGTGTAGATGTTGTTTTGATAAGGGTGTGGATATATGATGTTGAAACATGTGGTGCATTGTTGATAGCATAATTATGTTGGGTTGATGTTCATTGCTGCTAAAATCTATTCCTCATACTGAAATCTTTTTGCAATTTAGCAACTGTCATATGAAGTTTTGGAGACAGTTGCTGATTTAGAGCACTGGCTTGTCTAAGATTTACAACTGTGTTGTTGCGAAATTTGAGTTTTGTCACACATGTTTATTTGTTGCATAGAGCATTTAGTTTTGGATTGGTGGTACTGCCATTTGATGTGTGTTGTTTTGATTTCACTAAGGGCATGGTATTTTGGTTTTGACACAAGGATTCTGTGTGTGGGATTTTAAAGCAATTGTTTAATGTTGTGGCCTTGCTGTTTTGGGTTGTGTTCACATCATGTTCATCCCTTGCAACTCAAATGTTTGTTTTTGATCCATTGTGTTTTGAATGATTTTCTCTGTTAGAAGTCATCCAGCCCCATATTTGAAACTTGCTCAAACTCTTATTTGATCCTAAATGCATCAATTTCAACCTTTCAATTCCACAATTGCATCTCAAACCTCCATTATGAATCTTCCATCGAATTTTTGTGTGTATGCTGTATTTGGAAAAAAGGTTGATACCATCATGTTCCTTATGAAATTCTAGGCAGGATAGACTAAAATTTTGTTAAATTTGATGAAGAATTGAGAGAGTTAGGATCAAAACGCATGTTGATGTTTTTGCCTTGCTTGCCTTATATTGTTACCCAGAATTCATGTGTCTTAAAGCTTATTTATTTATGGGGTGGCATTAATACACAGATGTATCGCCACCCCAGTGGTTAAATTCCTTTCCATATCACGCCCATGTCCTGAGTTCGAGCCCGGCTGGGGCGTTTTTTCTTTAATTTTATTTTATTTCCATGCTTTATTATTTCTTTCTCTTTTTCCAATTTTATTTACATGCGCCTTAGTGGTAGAGTTGGTGTTTTGTTATGCTTGCAATGCCAAGCTTAGAGGTTCAGCTCTTGGTGGGAGCATTTCTTTTTTTTTTGAACTTGTCTTCTTTTTATTTATTTTATTTTCTTCTTTTTTTGTTTTTATTTTATTTATCTAAAATTAGTTTTAAATATTATAAAAACCCAAAAAAAAAAACTTTTTTATTTTAATGTGTTATTTTCCATCCCTTTTTATTTTATTTTATTTTATTTTATTTTCCATTTTATTTTATTTTATTTTATCATTTTTATTTTGAATTCATCATTTCTTTTCTTTTTTTCATTTCACTTGTGAGTGAATTATTTAGTGTTTACTTGGCTTTGTGCCATGATCCTCCTAGGATTCCTAGTCCCTCCGTTTAGGATGGGAGTAGGAGATACATTAGGTGTTCAATCATATGCATGATAACATTAGGTTAGTTCTTCCCTCTCATCCCAACTTTAGGAGCATTGTGCATGATAACTTTAGGGTCTAGTTTCCCCTTAGTTCGAGTCTTTCTCTTCTCATCTCCTAAACAATTCAAAACACTTAATAAAGAAAGATTTGTGTCGTACACTACGAGCCTTAAGTACTCGAGGAATGATGGTTGGGGGGCTCCTCTCAGTTGTCTAGAGTGTTTAGCGTATTCCCTTTGGGCGATATGCGACACATTCTCTCTCGAGTCATAGTCTTTAGTGCGACATGAGTTTCAAACCATAACTCAATCCACTTCTTGTCTTAAAAAATACAAAACAAAAACATCAAATCTTTTTTTATCCTTCGGGATTTTAATTGGAAAACCATTTTCAGAAAGAGTTTTGTTAAGCTTTGATTCTACCGCAAACAGGCATCATCCCTAACTGCTGGAATCACTGTTTAACCCTACTCGGTCTAAAACGCTTGAACCAACCTGTGGTCGTGTTAACCCGAACTACGTTTGCTCTGATTTCTTGTACCAGACGAGGATACGTAGGCACAAGACGACGATGTCTTGGCGAGCGACCTTCCTCCCACCTTCACCCGTAGTTTTCCGAACTACGTTGACTCTGACTTTCCCATTGCACGAGGGAATACGTAGGCATAGAGCGGCGATGCTCTATCGAGTCTGTTTTCTTTTCTTTTGTCCCTGTGAGCCGTAGCTAGATAGTTTTATACCCTTTTAAACTAGACAACAAAGCGTGGATCCCGTCGAGTACGACGGATGTGAGGGGTGCTAATACCTTCCCCTTGCGTAACCGACTCCCGAACCCGAGATATAGTTCCGATGACCTGTCTTATTCCCTTTTTCGTAGGTTTTCTCTAATTGTTTCCTTTCCCTCTCTTTGGGATAAATAAGGAACGGTGGTGACTCTTCTGTCCTTGTCGGCCCTTCTTCGCAGCGATGCGAACAGCTGGCGACTCTGCTTGCGACTTTTCCCATCCCCTATGAGAGTCAATCCTAGCGCTTGTGTGTTTTGTCTTTAGGTGTGTATATATGTGTATATGTGTTGCATTTGTACAGTTTTGCATTTGCATTTTTATTTCCAGCACTTTATATCATATATCATGTTGTTATGTTGTGGGTGGGATGTTCCATTGAGAGATAAGCCAAAACCCAGGCTTGAGGATACACATAGCATTAGAGTGGAGAGTAGTGGGGACCTGCACGTTAGGCGTGCACTAGTCTCCATGACATTCACATTCAGACGAGGTTTTCAGTTGAAAACATCCTATCCTGTGCATTGGTCAAGAAAGACTGTTGGATCTGAAATCTGTCGACTCTGGAGACCGATCACTTAGGAGTCAGCTAAGTGAGGCCGCTTTGTGAGACAATGATGCCAAACCAGAAATGGTGAACGTATCATCATTTCTCCAAAGTCTGTGACGCTGACGACCGCATAGGATGTCGAGCCTTGTCAGATTAGGTCCATACCTGTAAGGGGATTGGGATATGCAGGGAACCTTGACCTTCAACCTACCCGGTTTTTCTCATCAGTAGAGATTTTGAGCCAGTTACAATGTGTTACTTGTACCAGTACTATTTTTCTCGCCAAAGTGAAGCGCTGGTTCATCTCCGTCAAAGCACAACAACTTGATCCTCTGTTGCATTTGCATACTCATTTGCATTTTGACATTAACATGTATCTGTGTTTCAGGTGTGTACTCTCACCTTGATTCTAGTCATCTCAATCCACACTTGCCATGTAGCTTGGTCTCAAGAAAGCAGTCATTTATAAGTTCCCAATACCAGATGTGAAATCTTTGGTTGGTCTCATTTCTGGAGTGGAGCATGAAGTTATGGAGGACTTCAAGCAGAAGTATGGGAAGATCTAAGGTTTTGTCCTCAGAGTTTCAAAGTATGAGTTGGAAGGTCTCCACGCACTGCTACAGTTTTACGACCCTCGGTTACGTTATTTCACTTTCCCTGGGTATGTCCTGTTACCTACCTTGGAAGAGTTTGCTCAGTTATTAGGAGTTCCAGTATTGGTGGGGATGCCCTTTGTGCATTCTGAAGAAGAGCCAAATTTGGCTAAACTAGTTGATCCTCTACACATCGATGTTTCTGAAATAGATGGAAAACTGGTAAGGAGAAGTGGAGTGCCCGGGTTTCCATTACCATTCTTAGTGAGTAAGGCTCAGTATTTTGTCAAGGAAGGGTGTTGGTCTGTTTTTAATGCATTCTTGGCACTCTGTATCTATGGGATAGTCTTGTTCCCTAACTTGCCTGACTTTGTAGATTGGGATGCTTGTTGTATTTTCGCCTCGAAAAATCCAGTGCCGACTCTCTTGGACGATGTCTAACATTCCACCCACTACAAGAACAAGAACTGGAGAGGGAAAATTGTTTCTTATTGTACCTCATTGTTATACAAGTGGTTTTCCTCGCATCTGCCAAAGTCCGAACCTTTTATTAACCTTGCCAGTACTGTTGGTTGGCCAGAAAGACTCATGGGATTGAGAGCAGAGAATGTTGTCTGGTTTGATAGAGACCTCTTGGGTAAGGATATTATCTAAAGTTATGAAGATTTTTCCAATGTTCCCCTGATTGGGAGGAAATGAGGTATAAATGACAACCCAGCTCTCGCCGTCAGGCAGTTTGGCTACGCTTTAAGAGAACCCCATAAGGAGGAAGAAGTGCGGGAATCTCTCTACTTCACAGGCTTAGTTGATGCCACTACTTTGACTAGATTGCAGCTGGCTTGGATCAACACTCACCGTAAAGGAAAACTGTATTTGGGCAAGAGCAACTCTAAAGCCTACGAACCTTACATAGGATGGATTCACGAGAGAGTCAGGAGACTATTGTTACCCTCCCTAATAAGAGAACCTTTGTATCCCACAATAATCGTAGAGCCTACAACAGTCGAGATGCATAAATACAATCGACTATGGGCTGAGAAAGAAGTGATGCGTAGGGCTAATGAAGAGCTGGAAAAGGAAATTATTAAGCTTAGGAGCAAGAAGATTGAAGCCACTCACATGTCTAGGAAGCAAATGGAGTTGGTAAACAAGATGGGTACAAAATTGACGAAGGAGATCAGCAACCGAGAGCGAATAGGTAAAGCTTTCAAAAGCGTCAGTGATGTCCTCTCAAGCAAAAAGAAGGAATTGGAGAAAGCTCATCTGAGCATATCCAAGTTTGAAGCCCAATGGAATGCTCTTTTAACCAACAACAAAGAAAGAGAAGACAAACTTCGTCAACAGGTTGATAGTTTAAGAGCTCGGCTTCGAGACAGCATTGCAAAAGCTCCGGGTGAATACATGAGTCAACTAGAAAGCAACCGAAATCTCGACGAAGCTCTTGCAACGTTGGAGGAATACAAATTAAGGATCGACCTGAAGAAGCCCAGATTAGAGGATGCTTTTGGAGAGGATGCTTGGGAAGACCTTGTTCAGAGTCTGCAAGATACTATCAAGGAGAGGGACTTGCTTATTCAGGGATTGATTGACAGACCCGATCATCCGGACACAAAAGAGTTTCTAGAAGAGTTCCAGACTCGACACCGCTTCTGACGTTTTTTTATCTTATTTGTTGTTATTTGTATTCGGACCATCACCAGGGTTGTTGGATGAGGTCATGATAACTTTCTTTTTGTATTCCTTTGATGATGTATGATGATATTCTATGACTCATTTTATTTATGAGAAGTTTTCCTTGGCTATCTCTGTGGTTTTTCATTCTCTCACCATGCTCGTGGAACTAGAATCAAGGGAAGAGTGTCCCTGAAACATATTTACATGTCTGCATTCTGCATTTTTGTATCATTCTTCATTTGCATTGCAGGTGTTTCTGTTAACCTTACCTCTTCTTGTGGTTCTCCAGAGTTTGTTTCAGGATTGAAGGACAGCCAATTCACCGTTATTCTACACGAGGAAACCAATAAAGAATTATGGATCAAGTTCAGCTCGAGCTTCAGGAATTTCGCGAAAGGATGGCGCAATTCATGGACATGATGCAGGGCGTAGCTGTAACACCCCACTATCCCGAATTAAAATAAAATGTGATTAAGTCAAATAATTATCAGAGTTTCCATTTCAAAAGTGGGATATCACATTCACAAATTCAACAAAACACTTCATTAAATGGTTTTCAACAGTAAACAACGGAAATATCATATATACATATATACATCATATTCGGTCATCCGTCCAAAATATACACAATATTCACCAAATGTTCCAACAAAACATGATACGCCACAGAGTAAAACAAAATCATCAGAAAACAATAATGCAATCATCACCCAACCAACATCAAACAGGGCCTACTATCCAATCATCAACACAACATATCATAATGCAAGAATGCAACCCAACACATGCATGCGATACCGACTTATCATCACGGATGGACACTGGGCCATCAACCCTCCACAAGGGAGCACCTCATCATCGCCGATGGACACGGGGCCATCAACCCTCCACAAAGGAAAAAATCATCATTACCGATGGACACTAGGCCATCAACCATCCACAAAGGAGCACATCACCACTAATGGACACTAGGCCATCAACCCTCCACAAAGGAGCACATCATAAACATCATAAGAGAGTACGGTTGAATTACTTACGCTTCTCCTGAGACATGATTCAACCCTACCAGGTAACCATGCTATACACAACCCCAAATGCGCAACACACAAACATCAAGCACACTAAGTGCACACGATCCTACTGATCACATCACCATACATCATACATATATATTTATATACACACCAATCAATTATATCAATCAAGTTAAATATTAGGGAAATCACATTCGAACACCGAGTACACACGATCCTCCCGATCACCTCACCATGCATCATATACATATTACATATATATGTCTTACCCACCAATTAATCACGTCAATTAAATTCTATATTTCATAATTTCACCTTTCAACACCAGGTATACAATCTACACCACTGAACACCATCTCTCTACTTACCACAACCCAAGGAATCCTACAAAACGGATCACAAAGCAAAACAACCCAATATCACCTTTTTGTCATGCTCGCTGGCTCACTCGCCTAGCGAGGCCTCAGTGAACGCTCGCTGCCTCATTCGCATAGCGATCCTGCTAGCGAATGCAGACAGTGGCTACTAGAAGTGTTTGCTACCCAACTCGCCAAGCGAATCCCTAGCGAATGCTCGCTACTAGCTCGCTTAGCGAAGGTGTTGGCGAACGTCTGCGATTTCACAAAACCCTCACTGTTCAGAATTTCATCAGAAGCTGAAAGATCGCCAAATTCTCACTAAACCAGTACCTGTAGCCTTAGCCCAACATTCTACGACAAATCTACGTGACTTAATCCAATATTTACCCAATAAAACATCAAATCTACCGATTAAATCATTTTCGACCTAAAACGGTAAACTACTCATAATCACCCAAATCATCCAAACAATTCTTATACAACCACATGCAAGGAGTTCACCATGACAGAAATGATCAGAAACACAACAACACACTAACCATAATCATCAAATCCCTACGGGGTTAAGGAATCCCCTCTACCCAATTTCATGCAATAATACCAATTTAAACCCGTTTCTCCCCCCTTACCTCGATTAATCGCTTCGATCGATGAAGAACTTCCTCAGAATTCGACAGCTTAGCCTTCTTCTTCTTCCTCTGTTCTTCCTCCTTGTTCTTTCTCTTCCATCTTCTTTATCGTGTTCTCTTCCTTTTTTCTCCTCTCCAAACTCATAAATACCCACCTTAAAACACTGCTTTCCTCATTTCTTTTATTCCACTAATAATAATACCAATAATAATAATAATAATAATAATAATATTACTATTAATTATCAAATTATTATCATTATTAATTATATTAATATTAAACTCCAAAATTATTAAATAATCTCCACAAAGGACACACCGAAAATAGAATAACACCAGAAAGGCTAAATAATTAAAAATGGCTGTTACAACTCTCCCCCACTTTAATTATTTTCGTCCTGGAAAGTTACCAGATGGAAACAATTCTGGATACGCTTCTCGCATCCTACTTTCCAATTCCCAGGTCACACTGCCTCCTGCAGCACTATCCCCAAGCCACTTACACCAAGGATATCTCCTTCCCTCGGAGTCGTTCCTCGTTCAACAATTCTCACTAGAAGTGCCTTAACAATCACATTATTTCTCACTTGGACCCCATCCAATTTAATCAAAGTACCTCCTCGGCTTAGACACATGAACACACCCTGCAGTTTTCACAACGATAGCGGTAAAACAGTCTAACATGCTATTTTTCTCATGCTTCCGTTGCACCACTCTGATACAGATAAATAAAACATGATGTGTGCTTCCGAGACTTCAAAGCTCGACCAGCCCTAGTTACCATCATAACTCTCAACACACGTCTTTTCTTGGATCCTTTTGATCTTTTCAGTCCCCTCTTGCACAATTTCATCGTAAACTTAGATTCCCATCTGACACAATATTCAACGGTATCTCACACTACTTCACAACTTCCTTACTAAACATCTTAGCTACCTACAGCATAGAATGATTCATCCACATTGGTAAGAAATGAGTTAATCTTTTCAATCCATTCTTAACTACTCAAATCAAATCATATTCCTTTAAACTCCTCAGAAAACCCGACACAAAATCCATGGGAACACTATTCTACTCCACTCAGAAATATTCAACAGTTGCATCAGGCCCAACAGTTCCCGCTGTTCCAACTTCGACTTTCCACAAGTCGAATCAGCATACACAACCTCAACTCTCTATCTCTCTCTCCACCTATGGCCATCAAAACAATCTCCCACATTCGGTCACATCTTCATAGCACTTGGATAGGTACTCAATTCACCTTAATGTCCTTCTTCCAGGGTACTCTTATCCAACCCACAATACTGGAGCACAACCTCTATCACGACATCTCATGGCACCATCTCCATCAATTCGAAAATTAGCTTTTTGACTCAATTTATTAAATTCAATCAGTCTACTAGCTCCAATTAGAATTCCAACTCCTCGACTCTCATCAAGATTACCCAAAAATCCTCCAAATCGATACATCAGCTACCACGTTGTCTTACCCGAATGGAAAATCAACCCAAATCATACTCCTCCAGAAGTCCCAATTATTTCCTCTGCCTCATATCCAACTCTTTCAAATCAAATAAATAACTTAAACTCTTAAGATCAGCAAGCATCTCATATATCAACTAAACAATTAAGGCCTCCAAACCCCGGCACAACACACGACAACAACCCACTCTAAATCACCTGTCGGATAATTCCTCTTACATACTTTAAGTTGCCTTAAAGCATGACTAAAATTCGCTGATGTTACACTTAATATATTTCCCAGTCATCTCAACAAAGCATCCCAAAACACAACAGATAGTTCCATCGGATACGGCAAAACCAACACACGAACTCTTTGAACTTTCTTCACAGAGGCATACCGCCGTTTCTTCTCCAACTCCGATAGCTCAAGTTCCCGATGCTCCACATAATCCTCTATACTCTTCGAATATATAAGAATATCAGCTGTTAACACAACCATTGACTCGCTCAATTAAGTATGGAAAGTCCCATGCCAACGGACACTAAAATTTGCGAGTTATGGCGAAAACACGAACCGCACCTTCCGTACTTACTACAACATCCAAACATATTCCATAAATAAATATCTTAATCCCATGCCGCTACTTCGCCATCACCTACAACATTGTAAAAACTTCCAACGCTTCGAACCGTACGTTATTCCGAGTTACGGTTCTCCCGTTACGTCAAAAATACGACAACAACATTTTCTCACTTGAACGGCCCTTCAACACACCTTCAACTCTTGAAATGTTTAAAGGTCTAATTATATCAATATTGTATCCCACATTCTTACTTCCTTTAATATTCACCAGGAGTCACTATCCACCCTTTACATACTCGACCTCACAATCTGTTACCGTAGCACATCCACCAGACACGAGTCTCAAAACTACTCACTCAAATTAATTCCTTGACCACCCAAACAGACATACAATACGAAGCTATCGATATCGGGCTAGCTTTCCGCAACTAAGTCGATCATAACTCCACTTCATGTCCGAACTGTATATCACTGTCTTGTCAGGATAACTTTTAGACAACCACACTTAATCGGCAACCCGCCAACTTCTCTACTTTCATCAACACTCAAAATTCCCCTCAGAAATAAACATCTCCACACTGTCCTGCGCCGACTCACCAAGACAACTCTTAAGCATTTGGCTTAACTCCAAAAAATTTGTTGTACACACCATCTAAGCTCATAAGACACACTTATTCCCTCCAACATGGTCCCGTCAAACTATAATAGCGTCTAAAAACACACTGAGCCATCACTTCACACTTGAAGCATCTTGGAGAAGCACAACCTGCTCCCCCACTTATTTCCATCCCACTCTTGCAGCCTCTAGTCTCTGGAGACTGTTGTCCCACCAAGCCTCAGTTTCTCCTTCTAGCATGTGAGTATCAAACCTCACCTTTTTTCTCATCACTACAACCTATTGTCATGAAAATTTTATCAATCGCCTTCAGCCACTTCTGCGCAGCTTCAGGATCCAAAATTCCTCCTTCAAATGTCGGCGACTTGTTACTCCGAAACTGTGCTAAATCCCCAAATTGCACACCCGCAGCTTGGTTCTGATTAGCAACCACCTGCACCCTTGCTTGCATACAGCAACCAAAGCAGCACCATTCCTTCTTGCCATACTCCTCAACCATAACAATACCAGGTTAAAAGACACACAACCCCTATCCTAAGGACAGACTCAACTATTACACTGGCCGGACAGACCGACCTGCTCTAATACCAATTGTAACACCCCACTATCCCGAATTAAAATAAAATGCGATTAAGTCAAATAATTATCAGAGTTTCCATTTCAAAAGTGGGATATTACATTCACAAATTCAACAAAACACTTCATTAAATGGTTTTCAACAGTAAACAGCGGAAATATCATATACATATATATACATAATATTCGGCCATCCGCCCAAAATATACACAATATTCACCAAAGGTTCCAACAAAACATGATACGCCACACAGTAAAACAAAATCATCAGAAAATAATAAACTCCCAAGCCTCGTGTTACGTATCAGAGCATCCCTACGACTCGACTCGCCACTAACCAAACTAGCTATGTACCTGGATTATCTGTACTTTCGAGGAAACACAGACCACAACAACAACAAAGGGGTGAGAAAAAATGATCAAAATTATCAGAAATAAAATACATGAAATAAAGGCAGTAAATAGATAAATCATCACCCCACCAACATCAAACAGGGCCTATTGTCCAATCATCAACACAACATATCATAATGCAAGAATGCAACCCAACACATGCATGCGGTACCGACTTATCATCACGGATGGACACTGGGCCATCAACCCTCCACAAGGGAGCACCTCATCATCACCGATGGACACTGGGCCATCAACCTTCCACAAAGGAGCACATCATCATTACCGATGGACATTAGGCAATCAACCCTCCACAAAGGAGCACATCACCACTGATGGACACTGGGCCATCAACCCTCCACAAAAGAGCACATCATAAACATCATAAAAGAGTATGGTTGAATTACTTACGCTCTTCCTGAGACATGATTCAACCCTACCTAGACACCATGCTATGCACAACCCCAAATGCGCAACACACAAACATCAAGCACACTAAGTGCACACGATCCTACTGATCACATCACCATACATCATACATATATATTTATATACACACCAATCAATTATATCAATCAAGTTAAATATTAGGGAAATCACATTCGAACACCAAGTATACACGATCCTCCCGATCACCTCACCATGCATCATATACATATTATATATATATGTCTTACCCACCAATTAATCACGTCAATTAAATTCTATATTTCATAATTTCACCTTTCAACACCAGGTATACACTCCACACCACTGAACACCATCTCTCTACTTACCACAACCCAAGGAATCCTACAAAACGGATCACAAAGCAAAACAGCCCAAAATCACCTTTCCGTCACGCTCGCTGGCTCACTTGCCTAGCGAGGCCTCAGCGAACGCTCGCTGCCTCATTCGCCTAGCGAACCTGCTAGCGAATGCAAACAGTGGCTACTGGAAGTGTTCGCTACCCAACTCGCCAAGCGAATCCCTAGCGAATGCTCGCTACTAGCTCGCTCAGTGAAGGTGCTGGCGAACGTCTGCGATTTCACAAAACCCTTACTGTTCAGAATTTCATCAGAAGCTCAAAGATTGCCCGATTCTCACTAAACCAGTACCTGTAGCCTTAGCCCAACATTCTATGACTAATCTATGCGACTTAATCCAATATTTACCCGATAAAACATCAACTCTACCGATTAAATCATTTTCGGCCTAAAACGGTAAATTACTCAAAATCACCCAAATCATCCAAACAATTCTTATGCAACCACGTGCAAGGAGTTCACCATGACAGAAATGATCAGAAACACAACAACACACTAACCATAATCATCAAATCCCTACGGGGTTAAGGAATCCCCTCTACCCAATTTCATGCAATAATACCTATTTAAACCCGTTTCTCCCCCTTTCTTTGATTAATCGCTTCGATCAATGAAGAACTTCCTCAGAATCCGACAGCTTAGCCTTCTTCTTTTTCCTTTGTTCTTCCTCCTTGTTCTTTCTCTTCCATTTTCTTTATCGTGTTCTCTTCCTTTTTTCTCCTCCCCAAACTCACAAATACCCCCCTTAAAACACTTCTTTCCTCATTTCTTTTATTCCACTAATAATAATACCAATAATAATAATAATAATATTACCATTAATTATCAAATTATTATCATTATTAATTATATTAATATTAAACTCCAAAATTATTAAATAATCTCCACAAAG
Organism: Lathyrus sativus; assembly: GCA_963859935.3. Lineage (NCBI taxonomy): Eukaryota > Viridiplantae > Streptophyta > Magnoliopsida > Fabales > Fabaceae > Lathyrus > Lathyrus sativus. The sequence goes on along the minus strand of OZ012740.1, from coordinate 178,846,545 downwards.
GACACACCGAAAATAGAATAACACTAGAAAGGCTAAATAATTAAAAATGGGTGTTACAGTAGCCAACGACCAAGAACAATTAAGGACGCTAGTCCAGCGTTTGGTATCAAGGGTTGATGGAAATGGGGTTTTACATGGTGGAACCGCTGCTGTACCGTCTCCAGCTGACGATAACACGCCACAAGCAAATGTCGTCCCAACAACAGTTATCCCTCCGGGCGGAGTAAACCAGACTGGAATTCCTATCACAGTCTCGATAGGCGTTGTGCAGGGTAACAATGGTCCCCAATGGGAACACGACGAACAAGACGATGTCTTCTCCACGGGAGACCTTGGAGCAGGATTACAACCCGACGCTGATAGAAGGTTCAAGGCAATAGAGGAAAAGATGAGGAGCCTTGAAAACCAGAATGCTATGGGTCTTGACATGTCCAATCTGGGATTGATTCTGGGACTTAGGATTCCTCCAATGTTCAAAGTGCCAGATTTCAATAAATACAAAGGAACAACATGTCCAAGGGTGCATCTTCGTTCCTATTTCTGAAAGATGTATGCGTACTCCGATGATGAGAAATTGCTGATGCACTTCTTTTAGGATAGCCTGTTAGGTCCGTCTTTTGAATGGTATATGGGACTAGAGCCGGTCCATATCAGAAGCTGGAGGGATTTAGCAGAGGCTTTCGTTAAATACTACCAGTACAACAGTGACTTGGCGCCGAACCGAGTGCAGCTTCAGAATTTATCACAGAGGAGTAACGAATGTTTTAAGGAATACGCACAGAGATGGCGAGAGGTTGCCGCTAGAGTTAAACCTCCCATGGTGGAGAGAGAACTAATTGATCTGTTTGTGGCCACATTACCAGGAATTTACTATGAGAAGTTAGTGGGTAGCATGTCTGGGAGTTTTTCGGATTTGATTATTACCGGCGAGAGGGTCGAAAACGGTATTAAGATGGCAAAGATACAAGCAGGGGAAGGGACCTCTCCTGGAGGTGGAAGGAAGAACTTTGGTGCAAAGAAGAGGGATAATGAGACAAATGTAGTGTCCAGCTTCAACAATCGAAATAGAAATCTGAATCAACGTCAACAACAACCGTATTATCAACAACCACCACAAGTAGCTAGTATTGCCATTCCGGCGGTACAACCTTAACAACAACAACCACGTCAGTAACAACAATAACAACGACCTCAACAATAGAATTATGCACCGAGACAGTTCGAAGATCGGAGAAGGATGATGGATAGGCACTTTGATACACCACTGATGCCCTACACTCAGTTATTACAACACTTAATGCAACTGCAGTTGGTCCAGAAAAGGACAATGGCACCTCTAACTGGCCTACCACCTCCCGGGTATGACGCCAACGCTAGGTGTGACTTCCACTCTGGCGCCCCCGGCGACCATATCGTCAACTGCAAAGCCTTCAAACAGAAGGTACAAGTCCTTGTTGACAGTAAGACTATCAACTTCAATCATGATGCGCCTAACGTGGATCAAAATCCCATGCCTAACCATGGTAGGGGTGGTGGTGTGAATGCTATTATCAGTGAGGAAGGCCTGAACTTGGTATCCAATGTGGAGGATCTGAAGACACCGTTAAGCTTTGTGAAGAGCAAGTTGTTAGAAGGTGGGGTGTTCCCTGGCTATGGGAAGGATTGTGAACACTGTGTAGTTTGTCTCGAAGGATATTTAAATCTGAAGAACCATGTGCAACGTATGATGGATGACGGTATATTACAATTTGACAGAATCCAGGAGAAGGATGATGAAAAGATAATCAGTGAAGAGGAGGATGAGGTGGCCACCATCTCCATCCCTTACAAGACGATTACAATTTCGGCGCCTCCAGCGAGGCCAACTATTATATTCACAAAGGCAAGACCTATACCCTATGAGAGCTCTAAGGCGATCCCTTGGAACTATGGGGCTGAGGTCTATTGCAACAGGCAGAAGCAGGAATTAAAGAATTCGCCCTTGGACTCGATTGGCAATTTGGTAGTTACTGGAGGAATGACTCGAAGTGGGAGAGTGTTTGCACCTCCCAAAGTAAATGCAGAAAGGACCGACAAAGGTAAAGGGAAGGTGGTAGATGAAGAGAGCTCTCAGACTAGAGAAAAGGAAGCTTTGTTGAAGGACGCAGAGGAATTTATGCGCTTGATAAGAAAGAGTGACTACAAAATTGTGGATCACTTACAACAGACTCCTTCAAAAATGCTTTGCTCACAGGAATGCTTTGCTCAAGGTTTTGAATAATGCTTACGTACCTCAAGAGATATCAGTGAATCAGTTGGAAGGGGTGGTGGCCCACATCAATGCAGGTAAAGGGTTGGGATCACTGATTGTGACTTGACACCAAAAGGAAGGAATCACAATTCGGCGCTGAACATATCCATCGAATGTAGAGGGGTTGTTTTATCTCATGTATTGGTAGATACTGGGTCATCACTAAATGTGCTGCCCAAGAAAGCCCTCATGAAGCTAGACACTCAAGGGATAATATGTACTCCGAGCGACTTGGTGGTCAGAGCTTTTGATGGGAAGAGGAGGTCCGTGTACAGGGAGCTGACCTTGCCGATTCAGGCCAGTCTTGAGATTTTTGATGCAGTGTTCTATATAATGGATATCCATCCGGCATATAGCTGTCTCTTGGGTCGGCCTTGGATACATTCAGCGGGAGCTGTGACATCAACCTTGCACCAAAAATTAAAGTACATGGTGGGCGGCAACATTGTGACTGTTTGCGGAGAGGAGGACATCATGGTGAGCCATCTTCATTCAAATATGTGGAGGTCGATGGTGAGATCCACGAGACCCTATGCCAAGCCTTTGAGGGTGTTCAAGTTAAGGAGAAAGCACCAATTGAAGTCAAAACGCCAAAAGTTGCTATGTCGTCCTACTAGGAAGCACAGGCCGTCGTGAAGTCTGGGTCCGTGCAAGGGTGGCGGCAAGTGGTGAATGTCGCAAACAAACAGGATAAGTTCGGACTAGGTTACAACCCATATGCATCATCTTCACAAAGTGCTCCACGCTACAAAGGACCTGTCCAGTTCACTAGTGGCGGTGTAATGTTCAAGAGGATTAATGACGTATCAGATGAGGAGGGAGACAGCAACTGCCACTTGGACGCGTGGATCAAGCCATGTATCCCTGGCCAAGGTTTGAAGAATTGGACCGTGGGAGAAGTTATATATGTGACTTACGAAGAGTAATTAATTTGTTTTGATTAATGTATTGCCCTATGCTGTGCCCAGAGCATAGTGGTCTTTATTTGTAGGGCCTTATCTGTTATGTGTGTGAACAATCTCTTTTTATCATCAATCCAAAAGGCGTCTTTTCATTCAAAATTTGTGATCCTTGTTTTTCTTGTTTTATTATCCTAACAATAAAATGGCAATGTGGTTTGTGTTTGTTTGTTTGCATATCATTTAAGCATAAAATCATCATCATTGCAGGTTACACATTTTAGATACCACCGACTCAGACTTGTCTATGACTTGGTGTGACTTTGACAATCCGATCTTTCAAGCGGAAGAAGAGAATGAAGAAGATGAAGACCTGCCTGAAGAGCTCGCCAGATTGTTAAGACAGGAGGAGAAGGTCATCCTGCCTCATCAGGAGGAAGTTGAAGTCGTCAACCTGGGAACAGAGGAGGATAAGAAGGAAGTCAGAATAGGGGCCGCGCTGCAAAGTGATGCCAAGCAAAGATTAGTTGAATTACTCCGAGAGTATAAGGATATCTTTGCTTGGTCATATGAAGACATGCCTGGACTCGACACAGATATTGTAGTTCATCGCCTGCCTCTTCGAGAAGAATGTCCTCCCGTCAAACAGAAGTTGAGAAGAACCAGGCCAGATATGGCAGTAAAGATCAAAGAAGAAGTCCAGAAGCAATTGGACGCTGGATTTCTTGCTGTGATAAACTACCCTGCGTGGGTCGCAAATATTGTGCTCGTGCCTAAGAAGGACGGAAAAGTCAGGATGTGTGTTGACTATAGGGACCTGAATAGAGCGAGCCCAAAGGATGATTTCCCACTCCCTCATATTGACGTGCTTGTTGATAACACCGCACAATACTCAATGTTTTCTTTCATGGACGGTTTTTCGGGCTACAATCAGATCAAGATGGCACCGGAGTATATGGAGAAAACGACTTTTATTACACCATGGGGGATGCTCTGCTATAAAGTAATGCCTTTTGGTTTGAAGAACGCAGTGGCAACTTAGAAGCGGGCTATGGTAACTCTTTTTCATGACATGATGCATCATGAGATTGAGGTTTATGTCGATGATATGATTGCAAAGTCCCAGACCGAGGAAAGGCATCTGGTGAATCTTCTAAAACTGTTTGAGAGGTTAAGGAAATTCAAACTAAGGCTGAATCCAAACAAGTGTACCTTTGGCGTACGGTCCAGAAAGCTGTTGGGATTCATTGTCAGTGAGAAAGGTATTGAGGTTGATCCTGCAAAGATCAAGGCAATTCAAGAAATGCCAGCACCAAAGACTGAGAAAGAGGTTCGTGGTTTCCTGGGTAGATTGAACTACATTGCGAGGTTCATATCTCATCTCACAGCCATGTGTGAACCAATGTTTAAACTATTGAAGAAGGATCAGTCGGTCGTCTAGAGCAAAAATTGCCAGAGGGCGTTTGAGAAGATAAAAGAGTATCTGCAGGAACCTCCAATATTGACGCCCCCAGTGGCTGGAAGACCGTTGATAATGTACTTAACAGTTCTTGAGAATTCCATGGGTTGTGTTCTCGTTAAACACGACGAGACTAGAAGAAAAGAGCATGCAATTTATTACTTGAGTAAGAAATTCACAGACTGCGAGTCCAGATACTCAATGTTGGAGAAAACTTGTTGCGCACTGGCTTGGGCCGCCAAACGCCTAAGGCAGTATATGCTAAACCATACAACCATGTTAATTTCCAAGATGGATTCGATTAAGTACGTATTTGAAAAGCAAGCACTGTCAGGAAGGATTGCTAGATGGCAGATAGTTCTGACAGAATACGACATTCAGTACGTGTCCAGAAAGCTATTAAAGGGAGTGTTCTGTCAGAGTATCTCGTAGAGCAACCAATTGACGAATATCAGCCAATGAAGTTTGATTTTCCCAACGAAGACATTATGTACTTGAAGATGAAAGATTGTGATGAGTCGTTGCCGGACGAAGGTCCTGAGTTGGGTTCCTAGTGGAAATTGATCTTTGACGGTGTTGTTAACTCCTACGGCAGTGGAATTGGGGCGATCATTACAACCCCCCATGGCTCTCATATACCGTTCACTGCAAGGTTAACATTTCCATGCACCAACAACAAGGCCGAATATAAAGCTTGTATCATGGGGATTGAGGAAGCAATTGATTTGAGAATCAAGAACCTTGATGTCTATGGTGATTCGACTTTAGTGATTAATCAGATCAAAGGAGAATGGGAGACTCGCCAGTCGAATTTGGTTCCTTATATGAACTACGCAAGAAGATTGCTACCTTTCTTCGATCATGTAGAGTTTCACCATGTGCCGAGAGCAGAAAATCAGATGGCAGATAGGCCGACATTTATTTTTGCAATAGAAGAAGCTTCTAATGGCAAGCCATGGTATTACGACATCCAGAACTTTCTCAAGAATCAAGAGTATCCGCCTGGGGCATCGGCCCGGGATAAGAAGACCTTGAGGAGGTTATCTGGTAATTTTTATCTAAATCCATACGGTGTACTCTATCGAAGGAACTTTGACTTAGTACTGCTAAGATGTGTGGACGAAAAAGAAGCAAATCTGCTTATGGAAGAGGTCCACGAAGGAGCCTTTGGAACACATGCATGGGGGCATGCCATGTCTCGAAAGCTGTTGAGAGCAGGGTATTATTGGTTAACTATGGAGTCTGATTACTTCAAGTACGCCAAGAAATGCCACAAATGTCAAATTTATGCCGACAAGATCCATGTGTCGTCGTGTCCTTTGAATGTCATGTCATCCCTGTGGCCTTTCTCCATGTGGGGCATTGATATGATTGGCAAGATCGAGCCAACTGCATCAAATGGGCATCTTTTCATCTTAGTAGCTATTGACTATTTCACCAAATGGGTCGAAGCAGCCTCTTATGCTAATGTCACCAAGCAAGTTATAGCCTGGTTCATCAAAAGGGACATCATTTGCCACTATGGGATACCTGAGAGGATCATTACCGATAATGGTTCCAATCTGAATAACAAGATGATGAAGTAGTTGTGCCAGAGCTTCAAGATTGAACATCACAATTTGTCTCCCTATCGTCCAAAGATGAATGGCGCTGTGGAAGCGGCCAACAAAAACATAAAGAAGATAGTGCAGAAGATGGTGGTGACCTATAAGGATTGGCATGAGATGTTGCCTTTTTCTCTATATGGATATCGTATGTCGGTGCATACTTCAATTGGGGCAACTCCTTTCTCGTTGGTATATGGTATGGAAGTTGTCCTGCCATTGAAGGTCGAGATCCATTCTTTAAGAGTTCTGGATGACGTCAAACTAGATGAGGAAAAATGGGTGAAGAATAGGCTAAATCAACTCAGTTTGATGGATGAGAAGAGGTTGGCGTTAATTGCGTACGGTCGTCTGTATCAGAGCAGGATGAAGAAAGCCTATGATAAGAAGATGCGTCCTCAAAGCTTTCAAGCAGGTGATTTGGTGTTGAAACAGATTCTCCCACCACAGAACGATCATAGGGGTAAATGGACTCCCAACTATGAAGGTCCGTATGTTGTAAGGAAAGTCTTCTCCGGAGGAGCCTTACTACTTTCAACCATGGACGGTGAAGATTTCATGTCCCATGTGAACGCAGATGCAGTCAAAAGATACTTTGCTTAAAAATATACCCGCTGGAAAAAAAGAAAAAAAAATCCAGGCAAGAATGGGGCATCCCGGCGAACCATAAAAGGATAGGTTCGGGCAAAAATTAGGGATAAAAAGAAAGAAAGGTGTAAACCCGCAAAGTTGAAAACCTGAAAGGGCGACTTTGGTAAAAATGGGTATCCTGGTGATTCGAAAACCCGCAAGGGCGATTCAGGAAAAAGTTAGGGATTTGAAAAGCAAAGGACTACGATCCGCGCATAGATCTTCAAAGCATAGTGGATTATGGGAAAACTCGAGAGTCATCCGTCCAAATCAATCTCTTCAGAAGACGAAGCATCGAAAAGGCGTCGAAGTCACGCGAGTCATAGTTGAGTCATTCTATGGTGGTTGTCTGTGCCACATTGCCGACATTTTTATATATTCTTGTGCATTAATATATATTTCTTACGCAACTTTCTCATTTCAGGAGTTGCGTCCTTTGTAAATTTGCCTATTTACAGGCTATTTATCAATAAAACATACTATTCAGAAAACTTTTGTTTTTGATTCAGCTTTTACCGTTTTGTTTACAAAAGACGCCTGATGTTTTTGATAAAAATTTGCATACATAATTTTGCGGGCTCTGCCAACTATGATCGAAACAATGCTTTTGCTTGAATAATGTCACAGGTGATAAGTAAGATGACGTTTGCTGCACAAAACATGTTTGTTTGTTTGTCATTTGCAGGACGCTCATCCTCGAGACTTTTCCAGAAGTCCCTCATCTAAAGAAAATGTGCAAGATAAGCGTGTTCACATCCCCATCAGGTTGGAACCTTGTACGCTTAAGGTTATCCTCAGCAGGTCGAGATTGATACCTTCAGCAGAGTAGGATCGTCTCAAGAAAGTAGGCGTGAGATTATCCCCAGCAGTGGAACGAATTCAGAATTTCGTTTTCCCCACAGATTCTGAATAACTAGCTCCTTTCCCCACAGAGTCTAGGTCGTTGACTCATTCCCCAAGCGGAAGTTGTTATTGTTGAGTTTATTTCTCATTTTCCCTAAGCAGAGGTCGATGATGATTCCCTCATCACCTAATCCCCAACCAAGTCTGCATAGTTTGTTTTCCTCCTCGTAGAGTAGGACTGACTCAGAGATTGATTATCTCCATCCCCAGTAGATCTTATTCATAACGATTATTTTAAGAACTGACGGCGAATTCTGATTATTTTGGGAAATGACGGCAAAGTCAGATGATTTTGGGAAATGACGGCGAAGTCAGACGATTATGGGAACTGACGGCGAAGTCAGATGATTTTGATGACTGACGGCGAGGTCAGATGTTTACTTGGTTGATGACTGATGAAGAAGTCAGATATTCTACTTGATATAGATGCCTGAAGACGATGTCATAGGTTTCATTCTGCGGTTGGCAAATTTTTGGGTTTTTGGTATTCAACCGTCTTTTACCTTTAATGTCTGAAAGTCGTTCGCTTTTCATCCCTTCAGGTCTAAGTCGCTTGAATAGGGGCAGCTATTGTACCCCAAAATTTGACCAACCTCTTTTCTTAATCTCTGGCTTATGTTTCATTGCATTTTAGCATTTTTGCATTCGCATAGCATAGTTCTTACAGGGGATCAAGTGTTTGTTTGTGTATCATCCAAGAGGAAAGTCTTTATTGGTTTCAAGCTCAAGCAAAGGCACTGGTACAAACCATCAGAATGTTGTCAAAGGGTCTATAAGGTTTTTATCATTAGTGTGAACATGAGGTATAAGTTTGTTGAATACCTCAGGGGTCATGGTGGAGTGGAAATGGTCACTCAGTTCATCTAAACAATGCCTAGGCAAAAAAGGAGAGATTATGGTTTCATTTTTTTTAATCAGGCTAAACTTGTTTTTGGAGAAAAGCCTTGTTTCCACGGTCTTCCGTATGTCCTAAGGTGTTTGAGGATGGGTGATTGACCATCAATTTTAATCAGAGGAGCTTCAGTTGATCAGTTGATTGAAAATCAAGAGGTTTTGAGAAAAGTCATCTGTGCAGTGAAAAAAGTCAACTCCTGACTTTTTGAGGTCAAGATCATGATCCTTAATTTCAATATGACCAATGGGTGGAATTTGATCAAGAAAAGTCAAGGGAATCATGAAAAATCAAAGGTTGTTGAAAGTTGCCATTTTGGGAATTAGGGTTTTAGAAACTTTCCATTTTTGGAAAGTTTTATGTTTGGAACAACCATCTTCAAAGACATTTTTCTTCATGATCAAGATTTCAAATGAACTTTTGACCAACATAAAAGTTGTTCCTTGTAATTCAAGCTTTCTTTTGAGTACCAATTCATAATCATATGATATTTGGAGCTCAAGTTATGATCAATCAAAGTTGGAGATTTCAATGATTTCAAAAGTTGTTAAGTTTGGACAGATTTTTGCACCATTTTGCAAGCCAATTTTCAACACCTTCTTTATGTCAAATGAAACTTTGTCCCAAATGAAAGTTGTAGAGTGTGTTCCAAGCTTTCCAAAAAGTACCAGAAGTCCTCCATTGGATTTGAGAAGCTCAAGTTATGAATGTGCAAAGTTGAGGAAAAATAAGTCAAATCCATGACTTAGAATTTTTTCTAAGTTATTTCATGAGCAGTTTGCTTGCCACGATTTTCAACCTCAAATTTCATGATCTTCCAATCCTCAAATTAAGATAACTCCAACATGAAATTTTTTATACTCCATGCCCTCTTTCATTTGAGTCCAAGATCAAAGTAATTGGATTTGTGAGCACAAAGTTATCATTGATCAAAGTTGGTACATTGAACATTTTTGCTAAAGAATGAAAGGTGGGTTTTGTTGATTTTCTTTTGTTCATCAGCCTTAACACTCTCCCATGCGCATGGGAGGCTATTTGTTGCTTCCAAGTTTTGCCAAAAACAGCCTAATACCCCTTTTTGCCATTTTGTTCATTTTCAAATAATTGCCCAAATGAGCTATGAGCCAAAATCAACACAGCCCAAGGTCTTCCCACACTGTTGCAAGGAAAGCAATTGATGCAGCAGCCGCAACATAATTTCTGCATCCACCATTGATTCAAAAAATGACCATGAAGATGAAGATCTGCCCATTCAATTTCTTACCTTGGTCAAACCCTCCAAACCTGATTTCCTCCAGTATTTAAGTTAAGCATCAGTCCACACAAACCCTAGCCACCATTTGAGTCAAAAATCTGAAGTTAATCTTACATCCTTCAAGAAATTCCTTGAGTCTCCCTCAATATTGAACCTTTTCACAAACTTCATTCCATTCCATCATCACCTAAGCACCTTTTAGTTATTGTTTTTTGCAAAAGAAACAATTTTTGCTGCTCAAGACCACTTACTGCTACAAGAAAAAGGGTGACTTCAAGTTTTGGCCAAGAACCAACTTGTGGAGGAGCTGTTATGAGGCTTGCATCAAAAGAGGGATAGTTTGCTTTGGGAAGTCTTCAAGAGGTAAGTTATTTCTAAACTTTCTTTTTCATATGCATAGTCATCATGATAGCATGTTTGAATGTGTGTTTCGCTGACCTTTATTTGAAGCATTGATTTGGTTCTGGTCAAGCCTACTGTTATCAATGTATAATGTTGCTATTTTAATTTGCAAGTTATTTGTATGAAGAATGTATTTTGGGATTGAACTGTTTGTTTGTTGCTCAACATTCTCATGTTTAGGGTTGCCTCTGTCCTGTGTTTGGTTTTGAATGTGTTTTGTTTACTGTCTTGCTGTCATGAAGTTGTGAGACATTTTGATGCATTTTTTATCAATGTTGTTTGGCATTGATGTGTTAAAGTTACACTGGCTGTCAAGATTTGGGTTTCATGCTAAAACTTGGTTGAACTTTCTGTCATGAATTTGTAAACTATCATGTGATTAAGACTGTTTAGTTTAAATTGTTGGAAGCTCTGCTAAAATCTATTCTTCATGTTAGATTTGTTTTGGAGCTGTCACTAGAATCTTGCATTAGGGTTGTTGGTTCAGTTGTTTGGTATGGTTAAAAAAAGAGTTGCATATGTGCTATAAAATACATATTGTCATCAGTAACTGTTGGACTGTCATTAAGGTGTGTGTAGGTTTTTTTTACTTTTGTGAAACTGCTAGCATATTGTTGCACCCCCATAATTTGACCAACATTTCTTTACCTAGCTTGTGGTTCATCTCATTCACATTGCATTATCATTTGCATCTCATTGACATGTATGCAGGAGATCAAGAGGTATGAGTACCAATCAGGAGGTATGAGTACCAATCAAGACTTTGAAGATAGCCAAGAAGTTTATTCAAGTGTCCAAAGGTTGATATCTTTGTCAGAGAAGTTAAGAGTTCCTCAGAGAGATTGGTTGAAACCAAGGTTGTGTGCCTCCTAACTTGAGAGTTGTGGGAGCTCCTCAGATGATTCTGAAGCTATGAGGATGGACTTGAAGCTTTGAGAGAGCTTATGAGATGTCTTGAAAGCCATCATGAAGCCTAGAGAGGTCATTGTACAAGAATAAGAAGCCTCAGCCATGAGTGGTATAATTAGGGTTTTGACTGGGTCAACCCTAGGTCAACTGATGATTTGGAGAGGGTTGAGACCTAATCCAAGAGCCATGTGATCATGGATTGATGCATTGAGATACTATAAGGATGATTCCAAGATCAACTCATCATGATTGAAGAGTTTGAGAAGTTTCAAGCTAGGGTTTCTAAGGCTTGACAGTGTAAAATCCCCTAGTTTGACCCCTATCTTCAAGGCAGTTTAGCTCAAGATGTGATTGTTATCTCATCTTAACCCCAACATGAATATTGTATAGCTTGTTCTTAGCTTTAATTTGAGTACTAGAAGTCCTTGATAGGATTTGTAGAGCTCAAGTTATGGCTTTGACAAGTTACAGGTCATCTGAGGTATGTGAATCTGGGGCCTTGAAAGTCACCCAACTTGCTCCCAACGTTTTCCCAAGAAGGATGATTCCTATAAACTTTTGGTCAACATGAAAGTTGTTCCTCATCTTCTTAGCTTTCTAGAGAGTACTAGAAGTCCTTGATAGGATTTGTAGAACTCAAGTTATGGCTTTGACAAGGCAAGGGCATTTTGGTCATTTGGAGATTATAGGTCATTTCAAGCATAAGCCCATAACTCCTATTTCCAAGCTTCAAATGGAAATATCTTCAACATCAAACTTTCTTAAAATGATGTTTTAAGGCTAGTAAGGAGGTTATGAGATGTTGAAAAGGCTTGTAGCTCAAAGTGATAAAAATGACCTTAAATTGAGGCATAAGTTAAATAAGTCAAAGTTGGAAATTGAAATTTCCAAGCTACACATCCAAACCATGGCATATAATAGGTCATTTTGACTCTAGAAAGCATTTTTGAAATAATGGTTCAGCCACATTTTTGAATTGAGGCTTAGATCTTGGACTTGCTTTGGAAAATGGTGTCTTGCATATTAAGGTACAAATGCAAAACAGAAGGAAACTCAATGTACAACCTAGCTAAGTATCTTAACACCTCATATATCTCATCTAAGGAGATTTTCAAGTCAGAACAAGTTGCTACAAGGGGCATAGCATGAGATGGCATGTGAGATGAGATGAAATCATAAACTCATGGCATGAGAATCCCAAATTCTCATTGGATGATTCCAGAAGGTTCTAGAAGGGTCTGAACCATCCTATATATGGATTAGAACTTGCTCAGATGCAAGGTTGGTGAGAGATTAGAGAGGAGAGTGAGATAGCCATTTCAATTTCTTCCATTGCAAGTTGAAATCAAATTCCACTTTCCACATCATTTCCATTGCTTCTTTCAGTCCTAACACCTTCCATTGATCACACTGAATGTGTGCATACCAAATTGAGGGCAAGATCATGAGGAACTGAGGAGATAGCTTTTGGATTTTGGAGGTTGCAAGTCACAATCGGGTTTGGAGATTCAGGCTTTCTTGATCAAATCTTTTGCAAACAGAAGCTTTATCATCAATCAAGGAAGGTTTCTGAAGAGTTTGAGAGGTTGAAGTGGTGCTTTGACCTATCTGATAATCAAGATTTGACAGGTTTATAACTTTTCTTCTACACCATAATTTAAGCATAATTAGTTAGAATTGTTAGGTTAGAATGGTCAGAGACAAGTAGGAGATGGATTCTGGGAAGTTTGAGATCAATTGGTGAAGTTTGAGTTAGTGACACCATTTTTGTTTTGATCAAGAACACGATGTATATTGAGATATAGCATGAGTTTGATATCAATATTTAACCAGTGTGAGGTGATGATCATTCTGAGGTAATCAATTTCAAGAATAGTCAGAATTGAAGTTTGAGTATATTTTTGATCTTGGATCGGGTTCAGAGAGTTAGGGCATTTCAATTGATTTTAAGGTCATGGTTGTGATCAGCATGGAATTTAGAGTAGATTAGGGTTTTGAATCATGGCTTTTGGTTGAGTTTGGATAGAGTTCAAATTAGGGATTTGAGCTCTGCAACTATGGAGCTTTCCCTCCATTTCCATGGCTGAAGGAAGAAGATGATGTGCTGGCCGTTTGATCATGCGTGAACTCATTGACTGAGTGGAGATCCAAGGGCCAGGATTTGATTTCGTGCTTGAAGGGGAGTCTGAAGATGCCCCAAAACGAAGCGTTTCATTAAATGGGATATTGGGCTTAATTGATATCCACCCCCCCCCCCCTCCATGGCCCATTGATGTTTTGAACTGAATTTCTTTACTCTTTGCACCGTGGTCTTTTCTTTTTCTTTATATTTTCTGAATTGATTTTCTGATTAATAAGTGGGCCTAGCGCGCATTACTAATAACACCCCCATTTTGAGCCCATCTGGATAATGAACTGCACCAATGTTTTCTCATTTTAATTTCCTTTTCTCCATTTTATTTTAATCTTTGAAAAATCATATTAAATAGAAAAATGATGACTTTTACATGCATTTTAATAGCTTTTTAATTCCTTTTATGTTGATGCATAGAATTGTAGAATTTTGTTTAGCTAGTTCCCTTTGAATTTTAGGGCCATTCGTTTTAGGATAGTTAGATTAGTACTTTATCTCCCCTCAGGATTTATTCCATAATTTTGTGATTAATTTTTGATTAGTTTTGATTAGATGACTTTAGGGTGTATAGAATTAGGTTAATCCTTAACATAGGTCCACAATAACACTAGAATTTTGGGTTTCTAGGTCAAGTTAGATATTGGGACATATAGGGTATTAAGGGTAGGTATGTAGGATCCCCTAGAAATTATATTAGATTTTAATATAGTAGTATACTATTTTTAATTGATTTTTGTAGTTGACTGTTGTTTGTGTTGCCTTTGGGGGCTTGTATTTTGTTTTGCCTTGCTTTGTGGGTTTTTGCTTGGCTTGGTGAGCTTGGTCTTGCTTTGAGGAGCATGGAGGAGCATAGTAGAAGACTTGGAGATTGAAGAAGTAGCTTGAGAGCTTGAAGTCTTGTTTGTTTTGTTGTTGTTTTAGGGTTAGGAATTAAGTAGAGCTTAGACCTAGTCAATTTCTTTCTTAAACATGGATGGTATCTTTCACCTCCATTCCTCCCCATGATTAAAGGTCCTTCCATAGTATTCACCTCCCTCCTTTGGAGGGATAAATGATGGTACCTAAGAAGTAGAACCTTTGAGGGAACCATTCTTTTGATGTTGAACCCTTATAGGTCACCTTTGGTGGTCAATAAGCAGTTTAATATCCTAGCTTATCCAGTTAAGTGATTTCTTCTGGTTGGAGTATCTTGAGAGATGTTGGGCTTGAGTTTGAATATGAGGACTTCATTGAAGAGTATGGAAGAGGATGATTCCTTGAGCATTGCCATTGCAGCTGAAGTTTGAAGAGCAAGAAGAGCAAGTTGATACTTGAAGACCCAATGAAGATCCAGTAAAGACTGAATGAAGAGCTGAGGCTTAAAGATTGAAGGATGAAGTTGACACTTCTAAGTGATTAAAGGCTACTCTGAGAAGCTGAAGCTTGTAGGGGAAAGCTAGTTGAGACTGGTGAAGCAAAGAGAGCTGAAGCTTGAAGACTAAGTTGATACTTATGAAGAGGATTTAATTGAGATTGACTGTAGAGCTGAGGCTTGAAGAACAGAGGATAAGTTGATACTTACTTTGAAGCTTGGAGATCCTGAAGGAATCAAGTGGATACTTGTGGTTAAGAGTGAAGCCTGAAGGTGGAACTAATTAAGGAGCTGAAGCTTAGAGAAGAGAGAATAAGTTGAAACTTATGTTGAAAGGTTGAAACCTGGAGAAGCAAATTGATATTTGTCAAGAGTGTTTGAGGTCTGATGACTGATTGCTATCAGAAGAGCTGAAGCTTGAGAATTGAGAGAGGAGTTGATCTGCTTTCTTGTCTGTTTCTCCTCTGTATTGCTGATTTGCCTTGTTTGACTTGCTTGATGCATTAGAATAAGTTCATATCTAGACTGATGTAAGCTAGGAGCATGATTGCACTAGAGGTTGAGTTGCTCCCTCTGCTTGTATTGTTACTGTATGGCTTTGCTTGCGGGTATTCGGTAGAGCCCAGCTCCCTTGCCCATGTGGTTTGTTTTGCTTGATAGCATGATTTTATTTTCTTCTGTATGATTACAGTTTATTGTATTTTGCTGGATAGCATGTTTTATTTCAGTATGATTGCTGTCATTCATTCTGGCTTGAGGTTGAGATGAGCTTGTGGAGGCTGCTGCCCCACACACATTTCCTCCCTCACTTGCATTGCATGCATTTTACTGTATTACTGTTTACTGTTTAAGCTGATGTTTTGTCTGTTTATGTGTATCATTGACATGATCCCTTAGGACTCTCATTTCCTTTGATAAGGAAATGATGATAGAACTTTAGGTTGAAACATATGCATGATAACTTCTAGGAGTTCCCTGTTTCAAACCTCAACCATAGGATGAATCCTTGGCATGACAACAGTAGGACTTGATAGTCTCCCCGTAGTTGAGCCTGCTCTCTTCTCATCTCAAAACAGCTTAAGATACAGTAATCATGAATGATTTCTTTCGTACGTTACGAGCCTTAAGCTATCTGAGAAAGGATTGTGGGAGAGTCTCTTTTCCACAGTCTGGATGTTTAGTATGGCACCCTTTGGATGACATGCGACGCATTCACTCTCAGGTCATAGTCTCTAGTGCAATTGAAATAGCAAACGCGATAAAAAACACTTCTTTCATAAAAGACAGAAAACAAACTTCAAACCTTTTTGCCTCGTGGGCCCATAATTCAAAGGAAGCTTTTCTGAAGAACAGAGTGTCGTTAAACTTCAGCGCCAACGCAAACAGGCTTTGTCCCTAACTGCTGGAACTGTTGTTTAACCCTACTCGATAAAACAGATGAATCTGAATCCCCGTAATCCGTAGTTTCGCAAACTACGTAAGCTTTGATCTCTCATACCTGTTGAGAGTACGTAGGCACAATACTGACGTATTGGCGAGCCACCTTCCCCGTAACCCGTAGTAGGTCGAACTACGTTGACTCTGATTTCTCATTCTCTGATGAGAATACGTAGGCATAAAGCGCGACGCTTTGCCGAGTCATTTTTCTTTTCTGTTTAAGCCAGCCTTGATAGGTAGATAGATAAACCAACTCGTCCAGTAAACACAACAAGCATGGATCCCGTCGAGTACGACGGACGTGAGGGGTGCTAATACCTTCCCCTTGCGTAACCGACTCCCGAACCCAGACAACGGTTGCGATGACCTTGTCTTACCCTTTTTCGTCAGGTTTTTCCGATCTATTCCTTTCCCGCTCCGAGGGATAAATAACGAAAGGTGGCGACTCTTCTGTTCTGCCGGCACCTTATTTTCGCGGAAGCGACAGCTGGCGACTCTGCTGGGGACTTGATAGTTTCCTAGGGATCCAACGTCCCGTATGCGAGTCAGTTTGGGGATCCGACGTCCCCTGCGAGAGTCAATCCTAGCGCTTGTATGATTACTTGTTGGGTTGTGTTTATTTATCGCATTTTATTTCCCGCACTTTATTTTCAGTATGATATGATTATCTGTGCTGTTGTGGGAGGGGCATTCTGATGAGTGAGAAGCCAGACCCAGGCTTGAGTGAACATAGCATTAGTTGTGGAAATTAGTGGGCGCGTGCTTGCTTTGCAGGCACTAGTGTCTCATGAAATCCACGCTCAGGCGAGGTTCTCCCGGTTGGCTTCTCTTTCAACCCTTTGGGTTGAGACGGTTGCTGGTTTGGAGGATTGTCGACACTGGGGACCGATCATTTGTGATTCAGCCGAGTGAGGCCGCTTCATGAGCTGGTGATGCCACACCTTCTGGGTATCGTATCACCCCTCTTGAATATTTGTGACGCTGATGAACGCATAGGATGCCGAACTTGAGTCAGTTTAGGTCCATACCTGTGAGCAGGGTTGAGTTTATTGCAGGAAACTTTGACCTTCAGACCACCTGGTTTCTTGACAGTGAATCAGTTTTGATTGGGATCAGAGGATCCCATTACCAGATGGTTGTTCTTGATATTGGGATCAGAGGATCTCATCAGCAGATGTATGATTGTTCTTGACAGAGCAGGTTCATGACTGGGGTCTGAAGATCTCATTATCAGATGTTTGTTCTTGATAGAGAAGAGTTCTGGTTATCAGTTGATTGTTCTTGACAGAGCAGGTTTTTGATTGGGATCAGAGGATCTTATCATCAGATGTGTATTTGTTCTTGATAGAGCAGGCTTTGATCAGAGGATCTTATCATCAGATGTGTATTTGTTCTTAATAGAGCAGGCTTTGATCAGAGGATCTTATCATCAGATGTTTGTTCTTGATAGAGCAGAGTTTTATTATCAGATGTTTGTTCTTGATAGAGCAGAGTTTTATTATCAGATGTTTGTTCTTGATAGAGCAGAGTTTTATTATCAGATGTTTGTTCTTGATAAAGCAGAGTTCTGGTTATCAGATGTTTGTTCTTGATAGAGCAGAGTTTTGGTCCCGTATCAGAGGTCCTTATTATCAGACGGTTGTTCTTGACAGAGCAGAATTATGGTCTTATGCATATGGCCCTATCAGATGGTTGTTCTTGACAGAGCAGATTTGTGGTCCGATACCAGGGTTTTCTTATTATCAGATATATTGGTTGTTCTTGACAGAGCAACGTCACGGTTTTGTTGATACAAAATCTCCACAGCACAGTTGCCTTGATCTCCTGCTGCATGAGTGCATTTTACATTGTTTTGCATACGCATTTGCATTTCATTAACGTGTGTCTGTGATGCAGGTACCGTTTTCCCCGATCCAGGATTTCTTGCCTCCTATCGTATTGTTATGGGTTCTCTGAGGAAGACCGTGGCTTACAAGTTCCCTGCCCCTGATGTGGTTCGGCTGACCGGTTTGATAGCTTTAGCAGATGATTCTGTGAGGGATGAGTTCAGAAAATCTTACGGCAAGTTGCTCAGTTTGGTTCGTAAACCTTCTGCGTTCGAGTTGAATGGGTTGCACACTCTGCTGCAGTTCTACGACCCTCCGTTGAGATGTTTCACTTTCCAGGATTTTGTTCTCGCACCCACGCTAGAGGAATATGCTGATTTGCTAGGTGTGCCTATCAAGAGGCAGACGCCTTTTGTTCATATGGACGTTGAGCCTGATCTGGCTGGCTTAGCTCCTTCACTTCATCTGGATGCCTCCGAGTTGGTATTGTCTAGTTGGAACAAGGTTCCTGGTTTCTCCTTGCAGTTTTTAGTGGGAAAGGCTCAGCAGTGCGCCAAAGACGGATGTTGGGTCGCATTCAATGCTATCCTCGCCCTGTGCATATATGGCATCATTTTGTTCCCCAATATGCCCGATTTTGTAGACTTTGATGCATTTCATATCTTTGCTTCAGGGAATCCAGTCCCTACCTTGATAGGAGATGTCTACCATTCCATCCACTACAAAAACGAGAACAGGAGGGGCAAGAATGTCTCATGCTGTGTACCCTTGCTTTATAAATGGCTTGATAGTCATTTGCCCAAGAGGGGTCCCTTTGTTTCGTCTGCAGCCGCAACTGAGTGGTCCGAGCGTCTGATGAGTTTATCTGCAGAGGATATCGACTGGTTTGACAGAGATAGGCTGGGTACCGAGATTATCTTCAGCTGCAGCGGGTTTCCAAATGTACCTTTGATAGGCAGAAAAGGCTGTATAAGCTACAATCCGTCTTTGCTGGTCCGACAGTTCGCGTATGCTTTGAGAGCTCCGCCGAAGGATGAAGAGGTACAGGAATCTCTGTACCTCACTGGTCTTCTAGAGGGGGGATATGTTGTCCAAGCTTCAGCGCGCTTGGAATGGTATCAGTAAAAGGGGAAAACCATTGTTGGGGAGAAGCAACAATCAAGCCTACCCTCCGTATGTGACTTGGATCAGAGTCAGAGCAGATGCTATAAGGATGCCGTTTCCTCGGGCCAAGCCTGAAAGCCCTCCAATGATTGAAGAGCCTACTACTGTGCCCATTCAGCAGCATAATCAGGTGTTAGCTGAGCGAGATGAATTGAAGAGGGCAAATGAGGAACTGGAGAAAGAATTGGCTCAGGTCTGTAGCGAGAGGAACGAAGCCGTTCATTCCTTCAAAAGGCAGACAGAGCTGGTGAACCGGCTAGGGACGAACCTGACTAAGCAGATAGCCGAGTGTGAACGCATGGGTTAGGACTTTAAAGCTATCAACGACGTACTGGCTACGAAGAAGCAGCACTTGGACGAAGTGTATCAGAGGATATCCAAGTTCAACCAGCACTGGAAGGCTTCCCTGGCCACCAGGAAAGAGCGGGAGGATAAGCTGATGCTACAGATCTCCAAGATGGAAGCCCAGGTGAAGGATAGTGAGAAGAGGTTTGATGAAGAAACCGCTCGCAGATACACCGTCGAAGGCCAGCTCAACAGGGCTCTCGCTAACCTGAAGGAGCACAAACTGACGTTTGAGTCCAAGAAACGGAAGCTAGAAGATTGTTTCGGCGAAGGAGCATGGGAAGGTTCGGTCGAAGGTCTTCAGTATACCATTGTGCAAAGGGAATTACTCGTCGAAGGGTTGCTCACTCTGCCTGATCATCCAGAAATGAAGGAGTTGTTAGAAGAGTATCGCGCCCGTGGCCGTACCTGACTATTTGTATTCCTTTTGTTTTGATCATTGTTGTATGCTGACCATCACCAGGCTTGTTGGCTGAGGTCACGCTGTTGATTCATCTTGTACTCGCCGATGTTGTGTACTGCCTTGATGGGATTTCTTTATATATGAGATTGATATTTCCATGATTGGACTCATACTTCTTCTTATTATCAGCACTGGCACTCAGGCACTAGGATCGGGGGAGATATCCCTAATGCACAGACACACGTTTGCATTTGCATGAAGCATCTGCATAACGAGAACTTTGTCGTTTTTCCTAACCCTTTTGTGTTTCACAGGTTATTTCAGGTTGCTTCAGGTTGTTTCAGGTGGTTCCAGGATTGATCAGAGACCTATTCACCGCTATCCGACTAGAGCTAATTAGACCAGGATCATGGAGCAAGTGCAAACTGATGTTCTGGAACTCCGCGAAAGAATGGATCGCTTCATGGAGCTCATGCAAGCGGTCGCCAATGGCCAGGATCAGCTCAGAACCTTGGTTCAACCTCTGATTTCAAGGGTTGATAGAAATGGCATACTTCATGGTGGGACTGTGCCTACTCCTCCACCAGTTGAAACTCCGCAGAATGGTGTTCCCGTGACCGGGGGAAACGGTAGTGCCAACGACAATGTGATGGCCAACATCGGACTCAATACGACGGGCGTCGGCAATGGAAGTCTGGGAGCAAATGTCAATGTCGGGCTGGGCAACGGCAATGCAGGTGTCGGGAATCTGTTTAGGCCTCAGCCATGGCTAGAGGATTGTCAGGACGATGTGTTCTCTCAGAGAGGTGCTGAAGGGGAGCTGAATGCTGAAGCACGACTTAGATTCAAGGCACTTGAAGACAAGATGAGAGATATTGAGAATCAGAATACTTTGGGCGTTGATATGTCCAAGTTGGGACTAATTGCTGATTTCAAGGTGCCTCCTAAGTTCAAGGTACCTTACTTTGAAAAGTATAAGGGCACCACTTGCCCTCGTGTCCACCTGAGATCGTATTACAGGAAAATGTCTGCTCATTCTGAGGACGAGAAGTTGCTGATGCACTTCTTTCAAGACAGCCTTTCCGGGCCATCCCTTGAGTGGTAGATGAGTCTGGAGCCTACTAGTATGCGCACGTGGAAGGATCTTGCTGAAGCATTTGTGCACCACTACCAATACAATAGCGACTTGGCCCCGAACCGAGTCCAGCTGCAGAATCTGTCGTAGAGGAACAATGAAGAGTTTAAGGAATACGCCCAACGGTGGCGTGAGTTGGCAGCCAGGGTTCAGCCGCCGATGGTTGAACGTGAGCTCGTGCAGATGTTCGTAGCCACCCTCCCAGGGGTTTACTATGAGAAGTTGGTCAGCGGTATGTCTGGGACGTTCTCAGATCTCATTATCACGGGTGAGCACGTCGAAAATGGGATCAAGATCGGGAAAATTCAAGGTGAGTCATCCTCAGCTGGAGGAGGCGGAAAGAAACCTTATAGTGGAAAAAGACGGGAAGGAGAAGCGAGTGTTGTGACCAACTGTCGAAGGAAGGGTAAAGGTCCTCACCAGCAGGTGGCCAGTATAACTATCCCGGCAGTTCCACAACAGCCGCAGCAGTAGCAGCAGCAACCGAGTCAACAGGGATACAGGAAGTATCAGAATCGGGCACCTTTGGCGAACCGTCACCTCGAGACACCGCCCATGTCATACGCGCAACTATTGCAGACTTTGCTTCAGCTACAGTTGATCCAGAAGAGGACGCTGGCTCCCTTGATAGGGGCACCTCCGCCAGGGTACGACGCGAATGCCACTTGTGAATTTCACTCAGGGGCACCAGGCCACACAATAGAGAACTGCAAAGCCTTCAAGAATAAGGTGCAGGACATGGTGGATGCCAAGATCATCAACTTCTCCGATAATGTGCCAAATGTCACGAAGAATCCTATGCCGAATCACAGGGGAGGCGGAGTGAACGCCATCATCGAAGACGAGAGTGCGGATTTGTTGACTGACGTCAGAGATCTGAAGACGCCGCTTAGCTTCGTTAAAGCTAAGTTGATGAAAAGAGGGTTCTTTCCAGGTTGCGGAGAACTATGTATGGACTGTGCCACACGTTCTGATGGATGTGAACAGTTGGTCGAAGGAATCCAAAGTCTGATGACTGAAGGGATTCTGCAGTTTAGCCAGAGGGCTGAAAGTGGGTCAGGAGAGGTAGTGCTGAAGCAAGCCGATGAGGTCGCCACCATCACCATCCCTCGCCGGACGATAACTATTTCTGCGCCCAGACCGCCCACAATTACCATCACCCGAGCTGGGCCGATACCCTTCGAAAGCACTAACGCCGTCCCATGGCATTATGGGGCTGGAGTCTATTGCAACGGACAGAAGTTGGAGATGGAACCGTTTGGGTCGACAGTGGAGAACCTTGCGGGAATCAGTGGTATTACTCGCAGTGGAAGAGTGTTTGCACCACCAGAGGTCGTGGCGGATAAAGCGGTCAGAGCTGATGCGGCCGATAAAGGTAAAAGTAAAGTCGTTGAAGAGATCCCGTGTAGGGTAGAAAAAGACTTGCTTATTAAAGATGTCGAGGAGTTTATGTGGTTGATTAAAAAGAGTGACTATAAGATTGTAGACCATCTCCATCAGACGCCCTCGAAGATTTCCATCCTGAACTTGTTGCTGTGTTTTGAAGCACACCGCAATGCGCTGCTGAAGGTGTTGAACGCCGCATATGTACCACAGGAAATATCGGTAAATCAGCTAGAAGAGGTTGTAGCCCATGTGAATTCTGGAAATGGGTTAGGTTTCACAGACCTGGAGCTGACGCCGAAGGGGAGGAATCACAATAGCGCCTTGCACATCTCGATAGAGTGTAGGGGCACGATTATGTCGCACGTGTTGGTGGACACGGGTTCGTCACTTAATGTTCTTCCGAAGAAGGCATTAATGAAGTTAGATACTCGTGGAGTGATTTGCACACCCAGTGATCTGGTTGTGAAGGCGTTCGATGGGACCAAACGCCATGTTTTCGGGGAGGTGACCCTGCCAATCCAAGTCGGGCCGGAAACGTTCGACGCGGTCTTTTATATTATGGACATCATGCCTGCCTACAGTTTTCTCTTGGGCCGGCCGTGGATCCATGCTGCTGGTGCCGTGACCTCCACGTTGCACCCGAAACTTAAATATGCTGTCGAAGGTAGCATCGTAACCGTGTGTGGCGAGGAAGACATAATGGTGAGCCATTTGTCGTCCTTCAAGTATGTGGAGGTGGATGGCGAAATTCATGAGACTCTATGCCAAGCGTTCGAAGCTGTCAAAGTGAAGGACGTAGCTCCTGCAGTCACTAAAAAGCCGGAGATGACTCTCTCCTCGTTCAAGGAAGCTCGGGCCGTTGTCCAAGCTGGATCTACCCCAGGCTGGGGGCGAATTTTGGAGATACCAAACAAGCAAGATAAGTTTGGGTTGGGATATTCTCCTGGAGCTGAAGCTTCTTCTTCTTCTTCTAGCAGTGCGTCTCGAGGTAAAGGGCCGATCCAGTTTACCAGTGGCGGAATGATTTTCGAAAGCATCAACGCAGTGTCTGAAGACAGCGGAGATAGCGACTGTGGCCTTGACTCTTGGATCCAGCCATGCAAGCCAGGCGAGTGCCTCAACAATTGGTCCGTCAAGGATATCATCCAGATGACAAGCGAAGAGTAATGATTTACTTTTTCCAATCATTGTACAACCCTATGTCCTACCCGGGGCATAGTGGTTTTATTGTCAGGGCCTTGTTGGATTATGTACATGCATTTTGTTAATAAATCAAAGGCGTTTTCTTCGTATTCAAATGTTGTGATCTCTGTTATTCCTGTTTTGTATTTGTTTTGAAAAACAATAAAATGGCAATGGGGTTTGTGCTAACCTGCACATCCTTGTTTTAAACTTAACCCTTGTTATTGCAGGATCCACATAACAGATGACATCGACTCTGGACCTTCTACGGCTCACTTCGACTTCGATTGCCCGATCTATCAAGCCGAAGAAGAGATTGATGAAGACGAAGACCTTCCTGAAGAGTTGGCCCGCTTGTTGAAACAAGAGGAGAAAGTTATTCTGCCTCATGAGGAGGAGATCGAGATTGTGAATCTGGGTTCTGAAGAACTCATCAGAAACGTCAGGATAGGGGCTGCGCTGCAGAGTGATGTCAAGCAGAGATTAGTCGAGATGCTGAGAGAGTATAGTGACGTCTTTGCTTGGTCATAAGAAGATATGCCCGGACTTGACACGGACATCGTGGTCCACCACTTGCCGCTGCGAGAAGATTGCCCTCCCGTTGAGCAGAAGCTTAGGAGGACGAGACTAGATATGGCCGTTAAGATCAAAGAAGAAGTGCAGAAACAGCTTGATGGTGGCTTCTTAGCGGTCACCACTTACCCTCCGTGGGTCGCCAACATAGTGTCTGTACCGAAGAAGGACGGTAAGGTACGCATGTGCGTCGATTATCGGGATTTGAATAGGGCGAGCCCTAAAGATGATTTCCCGCTGCTTCATATCGATGTGTTGGTCGACAACACAACCCAGTTCTCCGTGTTTTCGTTCATGGATGGCTTCTCCGGTTACAACCAGATCAAGATGGCGCCGGAGGACATGGAGAAAACGATGTTTATCACTCCCTGGGGAACATTTTGCTATAAGGTAATGCCTTTCGGTATGAAGAACGCAGGGGCCACTTACCAATGAGCTATGGTAACTTTGTTTCATGACATGATTCATCATGAGATTGAAGTCTATGTTGATGACATGATTGCGAAGTCCCAAACGGAGGAGGGACATCTGGTCAATTTGCTGAAGCTTTTTGAGAGGCTTAGGAAGTTCAGGTTGAGGCTGAATCCTAACAAATGTACTTTCGGAGTACGGTCCGGAAAGTTACTGGGTTTATCGTGAGCGAAAGAGGCATCGAGGTTGATCCTATGAAGATAAAAGCCATACAAGAAATGCCAGTGCCAAAAACAAAAAAAGAAGTTCGTGGTTTCTTGGGCCGAATAAACTACATTGCGAGGTTTATCTCTCAGCTCACGGCCACGTGTGAACCGATGTTCAAGCTTTTAAAGAAAGATCAGGCGATTACTTGGAATGAGGATTGCCAGAAGGCATTCGACAAGATAAAGCAGTATCTTCAGGAACCTCCAATCTTGATACCCCCAGTGGCTGGACGGCCATTAATCATGTACTTGACAGTTCTTGAGAATAGTATGGGGTGTGTTCTCGATCAGCACGACGAGACGGGCAGAAAGGAGCATGCCATTTATTACTTGAGTAAGAAGTTCACTGACTGTGAATCTCGCTACTCGATGCTGGAGAAGACGTGTTGTGCACTAGCCTGGGCTGCCAAACGTTTACGACAGTACATGCTCAATCACACCACCATGCTAATTTTGAAGATGGATCTGATCAAGTACGTCTTCGAGAAGTAGGCTCTTTCGGGCAGGATTTCCAGATGGCAAATGGTGTTGACAGAATATGACATTCAGTACGTTTCCCAGAAGGCCATCAAGGGAAGCGTATTGTGTAACACCCATTTTAATTATTTAGTCATTTTATTATTATTTTAAATATTATGTGTTGGTGTGCCCTTTGGTGGGGGTGTATTTGGTGATGTTTGGTGGGTGTCCCTAATGTGGGAGGATTATTGGTGGTGTTTTGGTGAATATAATAATATAGTGTATAATATTAATATTGGTGGGAATATTATTATTATTATTATATTTATTATAGTTACTATTGTTATTAATGTTATTATTATTTTGGTGAGATAATATTATTATTATTATTATTATTATTATTATTATTATTATTATTTTATTAAGTTATTATTATTATTATTAAGTTATTATTATTATTGGGATTAAAGAATTAAAATAGGAGGTGGAGGGGTTATTGGGAAGTTAGAGAGAAGTGTGAGAAGTCACGATAGAAAGGAGAGAAGTGAGAAGAACGGAAAAGGGAGCGAAGAACGAAGGAACGGGGGAAAATCAGAATTGGCCAAACCTTGGAGGATTCTTTCATCGATCAACCGATTAACAAGGTAAGGGGGGAGAAACTTGATTGGGAAATGGTTTATACATGTATAGGGTAGTTGGGGATTCCTTAACCCCGTAGAAAGATCATCTATATATGATATTGTGAGTTGATATGTTGTGGTAATTGTTGTTGATTGTTGATGGTTGGATATTAAACGTTGATGAATTGTTGTTTTTGGCCAATTTGGCATACAGGTGATTTTACGGTTTTTAGGGAAATTCTGTAGGGATTTTGATGTATCGATAAAGTGTCTAGGTGATGATTTTTGGGATTGGGATTAGGAATCATTTAGGTTGAATTACGTGTAATGTTGGTACTGATGTTAAGGTGTGAATTGGGATAGGAGATTAGAGTTATTGGCCTAGATAGCAATCTACAGAACTGTCAGAAAAATTGGTGAAATCGCAGCATTCGCTGGGCTTCGCCTGGCGAGTGTTGGCGAAGTTTTGCCTTGCGAGCTGAGGCGAGTGGCAGCGAATAATTCAGAATTAAGTCCCAGACCTAAAGGGTAGGAACTTCGCCTGGCAAGTGTGGCCAGCGAAGGTTCGCCTGGAGAATGAGGGTTCGCCTGGCGAGTGCACGATAGTGAAATGAGGGCTTCGCCAGCAGGTTCGCCTGGCGAATGCCAGCGAAGGTTCGCTACGAGGGTTCGCCTGGCGAATGCCAGCGAACGTAGCAGAACCAGAATGTGATTTTTGTGATGTTTTGGCCTTGAGCTTTGGGTTCGTGTGATCCCTTTGGCCTTGATGCACTGTAAGGTTGGTGAGTGTGGGATTTAACTTGCGCACTGGTGATAGTACGTGTTTCCCTTGATATTGTCGGTGGACAATTAGTTGAGGTATATGTATGTAGTGATCAGTAGGATCGTGTACCCCCGAGTGGTGGGATATGTTTCTATCTTGGTGTTAAAGTATGAACTTGTTTACTATCTGGTTGATTTATATGGTGTTGGTGTATGTTATATCTGTACATATATGCATTGATGTATGATGATATGATCAGGAGGATCGTGTGCACGTTGAGTGCCTAAATATATTAGTTATGCATTGGTGTGTGCATATCATGGTGTTTTGGTGGGATGAATCATGTCTCAGGAGGAGCGTAAGTGATTCATCCGTACTCCTTTGTGGAGAATGGTGGGGGATAGAACATGTCTCAGGAGGAGCGTAAGTGATCTATCCAAGTTCGATTGAATGAACCAACGAGTCGGTACCGCATGCATGGTGTTGAGTTGCATTTTGCATTATAATATGTTATATTGTAATTTGAACAGTAGGTTCGTCATATGGTGTTGTTAGGGGTGAATCTTGGTGTGTTGGTGTGTTGTACTACCTTATTTACATGTATTACATTACCATTATATTTTTGATCATGTTTTCTCACCCCTTTGTTGTTGTTGTGGTCTGTGCTTCTTCGGAAGTACAGATAATCCAGGTGCTTAGCTAGATTGGATATTGGTGTGATTGTCGAGTCTAGGATGCTCTGATACGTAGCACGGGACTTGGGCGTTTTTATTTGTTTTATGTTGAACTTATATTTTATTTCCCTGTGAACGTATCAAACTTTTATCGAATTTTATTATTTAACATTCCGCTGTATTTGGAGAAAAACCCTTTTATAAAGGAAATGTTGATTTTATGTGACATCCCACTTGGGAGAAATACTCTGATGTTTATTTATAATGTTTATTAATTTAGATGATTTTGGGAAGTGGGGTGTTACATATTGTCTGATTACCTTGCCGAACAGCCGATCGAGGATTACCAGCCGATGAAATTTGAATTCCCTGATGAGGATATCATGTTTCTCAAAGCGAAGGATTGCGATGAACCGTTGCCCGACGAGGGGCCAGATAGGAAATCCCAGTGGAAATTGATATTTGATGGGGCGGTTAATTCCTATGGAAGTGGCATTGGGGCGATCATCACGACTCCCCATGGATCCCACATCCTGTTCACTGCGAGACTGACGTTTCCAGTCACCAATAATGAGGCGGAGTACGAAGCATGCATCATGGGTCTAGAAGAGGCAATTGATTTGAGAATCAAGAACCTAGACGTATATGGTGACTCGGCGCTTGTGATCAACCAAATTAAAGGGGAGTGGGAGACTCGTCAATCGAATTTGGTGTCGTACATGAATTATGCCAGAAGGCTGCTTCCGTTCTTTGATCGAGTGGAACTACATCATGTGCCCAGAGCAGAAAATCAGATGGCTGATGCCTTAGCCACGTTGGCTTCGATGTATAAAGTCAATTTTCGGAATGAAGCTCCAAGAATTGTCCTTTCTCGTCTTGATAGACCTGCATTCGTCTTTGCAATCGAGGAAGCCGCTGACGGCAAGCCATGGTTCCATGACATCCAGACTTTCCTTATGACTAAGGAGTATCCTGCGGGCGCGTCAACCAAGGATAAGAAGACTCTGAGGAGGCTATCTGGAAATTTTTATCTCAATCCTGATGGAGTTTTGTATAAAAGAAACCACGATCTCGTGCTACTCAGATGTGTAGATGAGAAAGAGGCGAGTATGCTCATGGAAGAAGTCCATGAAGGCACATTTGGTACGCAAGCCGGCGGGCATGCTATGACGAGAAAAATCCTGAGAGCAGGATACTACTGGCTGACGATGGAATTGGATTGATTTAAATTCGCGAAGAGGTGTCATAAATGCCAGATTTATGCTGATAAAGTTCAGGTGCCGCCATGCCCGTTAAATGTCATGTCCGCCCCGTGGCCGTTCTCTATGTGGGGCATCGACATGATAGGCAAGATCGAGCCCACTGCATCTAACGGTCATCGCTTCATTCTAGTAGCTATCGACTACTTCACCAAGTGGGTGGAGGCAGCCTCATACGCTAATGTGACCAAGCAGGTGGTGGCTAAATTCATAAAGAGGGACATCATCTGTCGTTACAGAATTCCCGAGCGGATCATTACCGATAATGGTTCAAATCTGAATAACAAGATGATGAAGGAGCTGTGCCAGAGTTTCAAGATTGAACACCACAACTCATCTCCTTACCGGCCAAAGATGAATGGCGCCGTTGAAGCGGCCAATAAGAACATAAAGAAGATTGTTCAGAAGATGGTTGTGACCTACAAAGATTGGCACAAGATGCTGCCATTTGCACTGCACGGTTATCGTACGACGGTACGTACGTCAACCGGGGCAACTCCTTTCTCCTTAGTGTACGGTATGGAAGCAGTCCTACCGTTAGAAGTGGAGATCCCTTCTTTGCGAGTTTTGGTTGATGCGAAACTCGACGAGGAAGAATGGATTACGAACCGACTGAACCAACTCAGCCTGATGGAAGTGAAGAGGTTAGCATCGATTGCATATGGTCGTTTATACCAAAGCCGCATGAAGAAAGCTTATGATAAGAAGGTGCGTCCTAGAAGCTTTCAGACGGGTGATCTCGTCCTGAAGAAGATTCTTCCTCCACACTCCGATCACCGGGGCAAGTGGACTCCCAATTACGAAGGTCCGTACGTCGTCAGCAAGGTCTTCTCAGGAGGAGCTTTGTTGTTATCCACGATGGATGGTGAAGATTTTTCATCCCCGGTGAACGCGGATGCAGTTAAAAAATACTTTGCTTGAAAGCGACCCGCTGGACAGTAAAAAGAGAGTCCAGGCAAAAATGGGGCATCCCGGCGAACCATAAAAAAGGGAAAAAGGTTCGGGCAAAAATTAGGGATATAAATTGAAAAAATGTACACCCGCAAAGTCGAAAACCCGGATGGGCGACTTTGGCAAAAAAGGGTATCCCGGTGGACAGAAAACCCGCAAAGGGCGGTTCACGCAAAAGTTAGGGATTTAAAAAAGCAAATGACTGCGTTCCGCGTGTGGACTTTCTTTGTTTGGTGGTTTGGAAGACCTGAGGGCCGTTTATCTGAATCAATCTCTTCTGAAGCTGAAGCGTCGGAGAAGTATCGAAGTCGAGTGGGTCATAGAGGGATCAACTCATGGTGTTCGTCTACGCCTCGTTGCCGACATTTGTATATACTAATGTATATTCATGTTTTATTTTTGTGCGGCTTCCTCATTCCAGGGGCTTGCATCTGTTGTAAAACATTTTTACCCATTCAGGGGTTCGTTATCAATAAAATGTATACTATTCAGCAATTCTGTTTGTCTGTTTAGCATTTATCTGTTTTGTTTGCGAAAAAGAACGCCGATGTTTTTGATAAAATGCGCATACATAAACTTACTGGCCTAGGCCACTGATTGCTGAAACAATGAATTACTCGAACATTGTCACAAGATGATAACCTTGATAGGTCCCTTTGAGAAGGGTATCTTGTCTGTTTGTTTGTGTTGTTACAGGTGTAGCATATTCCAGACAGTGCGCCGTGCGCATCCCCAAGCAGGATGATTCCTCCCCTCTCCAGCAAAGTTCAGCAGTCTCTCCCTGCAGAGTCTGAATGTTAGATCGTGAGCATTGATATGTCTCCCCAGGCAGAGAAGATTCTCTCCCCAACCAGAGGTATCCTGAAAGATCACCATCTCCCCAGCTGAGTCATTCACTGAAGTGTGCAGCAATTGACAGTTCCAGACTGAAGTCTCCAGCAGAATTGAGTTTCCCGACAGAGTCGTACTCTCCCCAGCAAGCAGAATGATTTCTTCTTCCTCAGCCGAGTTTGCAGATCCCCAAGAGAGCCGAGTCCTTGGAAGTCGCTCAGGCCATGATTGGTTTTCCCTAGTGGAGTGTTGAATAGATGATGCCATATTTCCCCACCAGAGTCGTTATCTCCGGGGAAGTAGCAGTGACATCGCTTTCCCTCAGCAGGTCCAGGTTCTCGTAGAACTTCGTCCCCCTGCAGCAGTCAACTGAAGTTCACTTCCCCACAGCGCCCGATTGAGATTGGTGTGACTTTGTTCTCCTCAGCAGGATGATTCCTCCCCCTATCTGAGTGGTTCTTTCTCCTTGACAGGAGGCTCCTCCCTTCAGCATTTATTTTGCTGGCGGGATCGCATCATTTTGCATGACTGCATAGCATTTATCATAAACGCATAGCATTTCCGCCGTGTGGAGCATTGTGCCATTGCCGAAGCATATGCATAATAAGCACGATCTAGGTTGTTACCGTTCTTGTTTTGCAGGTGTTCCTTCGCAGGTCGGTTGCTCGAGATGATTCTTGAATTCTCCCCAACGGAGTCGCTTGCTCAAGATGATTCTTAAATTCCCCAGCAAGGTCGTTTGCTTAAGATGATTCTTAAAATCCCCAGTGCAATCTCCAGAGTTGGTTGCTCAAGTTGATGCTTAGAGTCCCCAGCAGAGTGTTTGCTCAGGATGATTCCTGAAATCTCCAGCATAGTTATCGGTTCAGGATGATTCTTGAAGTCCCCGGCGGAGTTATTTGTCCAAGATGATTCTTGAAGTCCTCAGCAGTGTTGATTCATCCAGAATGATTCCTGGATCCCCGAAGCAGAGTTACTTGATAGTTCTCCAGAATCCCTAGCGGAGATGTGTCATCCCCGGCAGGTTTCTGAATAGCGAAGTTGAAACTTCCCCTGAAGACTTGATGATTGAAGTACGACCGTGTTAACGAAGCAGTTCTCTCAGCTGATGCGGAGTGCCTGATGGCAGAAGTTTGGATATCCCCAATTGGTTCATGATTGACCAAGAATTCCATTCCCGACTTACTGATGGAGTCTGGCTGATGCCCGAAAGTTTTCTTTGAATGCCCGATGGCATGATTTAACTTGATTGTTGACCTGATGAGTCCCGAGGAATCTTGATGCCTGACGGCATGATCGATCACGTATTACTGGTTACCGTGTGACCAATTCCCCAGCTAGTGCCGTGCAGCCGGCGTGTCAGTTTTTGAAGATTTGTTCCCATCAGAGTACCGTGTACTTGCGCAGTTGGCAAATTTTCGGGTTTGTTGGTATTCAACCGTCTTTTACCTTGATTGGCTGAGAGATGTTCGCTCCTCACCCAGTCAGGTCCAAGCCGTTTGAACAGGGGCAGTTGTTGCACCCCAAAATTTGACCAACATTTCTTTACCTAGCTTGTGGTTCATCTCATTCACATTAGCATTATCATTTGCATCTCATTGACATGTATGCAGGAGATCAAGAGGTATGAGTACCAATCAGGAGGTATGAGTACCAATCAAGACTTTGCAGATAGCCAAGAAGGTTATTCAAGTGTTCAAAGGTTGATATCTTTGTCAGAGAAGTTAAGAGATCCTCAAAGAGATTGGTTGAAACCATGGTTGTGTGCCTCCTAACTTGAGAGTTGTGGGAGCTCCTCAGATGATTCTGAAGCTATGAGGATGGACTTGAAGCTTTTAGAGAGCTTATGAGATGTATTGAAAGCCATCATGAAGCCTAGAGAGGTCATTGTACAAGAATAAGAAGCCTCAGCCATGAGTGGTATAATTAGGGTTTTGACTGGGTCAACCCTAGGTCAACTGATGATTTGGAGAGGGTTGAGACCTAATCCAAGAGCCATGTGATCATGGATTGATGCATTGAGATGCTATAAGGATTATTCCAAGATCAACTCATCATGATTGAAGAGTTTGAGAAGTTTCAAGCTAGGGTTTCTAAGGCTTGACAGTGTAAAATCCCCTAGTTTGACCCCTATCTTCAAGGCAGTTTAGCTCAAGATGTGATTGTCATCTCATCTTACCCCCATCATGAATGTTGTAGAGATTGTTCTTAGCTTTAATTTTAGTACTAGAAGTCCTTGATAGGATTTGTAGAGCTCAAGTTATGGCTTTGACAAGTTACAGGTCATCTGAGGTATGTGAATCTGGGGCCTTGAAAGTCACCCAACTTGCTCCCAACTTTTTCCCAAGAAGGATGATTCCTATGAACTTTTGGTCAACATGAATGTTGTTCCTCATCTTCTTAGCTTTCTAGAGAGTACTAGAAGTCCTTGATAGGATTTGTAGAACTCAAGTTATGGCTTTGACAAGTCAAGGGCATTTTGGTCATTTGGATATTATAGGTCATTTCAAGCATAAGGCCATAACTCCTATTTCCAAGCTTCAAATGGAAAAATCTTCAACATCAAACTTGCTTAATATGATGTTTTAAGGCTAGTAAGGAGGTGATGGTATGTTGAAAAGGCTTGTAGCTCAAAGTGATAAAAATGACCTAAAATGGAGGCATAAGTTAAATAAGTCAAAGTTGGAAATTGAAATTTCCAAGCTACACATCCAAACCATGGCATATAATAGGTTATTTTGACTCTAGAAAGCATTTTAGAAACAATGGTTCAGCCACATTTTTGAATTGAGGCTTAGATCTTGGACTTGCTTTGGAAAATGGTTGCTTGCATATTAAGGTACAAATGCAAAACACAAGGAAACTCAATGTACAAGCTAGCTAAGTATCTTAACACCTCGTATATCTCATCTAAGGATATTTTCAAGTCAGAACAAGTTGCTACAAGGGGCATAGCATGAGATGGCATGTGAGATGAGATGAAATCATAAACTCATGGCATGAGAATCCCAAATTCTCATTGGATGATTCCAGAAGGTTCTAGAAGGGTCTGAACCATCCTATATATGGATTAGAACTTGCTCAGATGCAAGGTTGGTGAGAGATTAGAGAGGAGAGAGAGATAGCCATTTCAATTTCTTCCATTGCAAGTTGAAATCAAATTCCACTTTCCACATCATTTCCATTGCTTCTTTCAGTCCTAACACCTTCCATTGATCACACTGAATGTGTGCATACCAAATTGAGGGAAAGATCATGAAGAACTGGGGAGATAGCTTTTGGATTTTGGAGGTTGCAAGTCACAATCGGGTTTGGAGATTCAGGCTTTCTTGATCAAATCTTTTGTAAACAAAAGCTTTATCATCAATCAAGGAAGGTTTCTGAAGAGTTTGAGAGGTTGAAGTGGTGCTTTGACCTATCTGATAATCAAGATTTGACAGGTTTGTAACTTTTCTTCTACACCATAATTTAAGCATAATTAGTCAGAATTGTTAGGTTAGAATGGTTAGAGACAAGTAGGAGATGGATTCTGGGAAGTTTGAGATCAATTGGTGAAGTTTGAGTTAGTGACACCATTTTTGTTTTGATCAAGAACACGATGTATATTGAGATATAGCATGAGTTTGATATCAAGATTTAACCAGTGTGAGGTGATGATCATTCTGAGGTAATCAATTTCAAGAATAGTCAAAATTGAAGTTTTATTATATTTTTGATCTTGGATCGGGTTCAGAGAGTTAGGGCATTTCAATTGATTTTAAGGCCATGGTTCTGATCAGCATGGAATTTAGAGTAGATTAGGGTTTTGAATCATGGCTTTTGGTTGAGTTTGGATAGAGTTCGAATTAGGGATTTGAGCTCTGCAACTATGGAGCTTTCCCTCCATTTCCATGGCTGAAGGAAGAAGATGATGTGCTGGCCGTTTGATCATGCGTGGACTCATTGACTGAGTGGAGATTCAAGGGCCAGGATTTGATTTCGCGCTTGAAGGGAAGTCTGAAAATGCCCCAATACGAAGCGTTTCATTAAATGGGATATTGGGCTTAATTGATATCCACCCCCCTCCATGGCCCATTGATGTTTTGAACTGAATTTCTTTACTCTTTGCACCGTGGTCTTTTCTTTTTCTTTATATTTTCTGAATTGATTTTCTGATTAATAAGTGGGCCTAGCGTGCATTACTAATAACACCCCCATTTTGAGCCCATCTGGATAATGAACTGCACTGAATTGCTATCTGCACCAATGTTTTCTCATTTTAATTTCTTTTTCTCCATTTTATTTTAAAATTTGAAAAATGATATTAAATAGAAAAATGATGATTTTTATATGGGGGTTTTTTCTCCCATTTCATGTTAATATCTAGAAAATTATAAATCAAAATATTTGCATTTCATGCATTTTTAATATTTTTTGTGTATTTTCTCTTTTAATAGCTTTTTAATTCCTTTTATGTTGATGCATAGATTTGTAGAATTTTGTTTAGCTAGTTCCCTTTGAATTTTAGGTCCATTCTTTTTAGGATAGTTAGATTAGGACTTTATCTCCTCTATGGATTTATTCCATAATTTTGTGATTAATTTTTGATTAGTTTTGATTAGATAACTTTAGGATGTATAGAATTAGGTTAATCCTTAACATAGGTCCACAATAACACTAGAATTTTGGGTTTCTAGGTCAATTTAGATATTGGGACATATAGGGTATTAAGGGTAGGTATGTAGGATCCCCTAGAAATTATATTAGATTTTAATATAGTAGTATACAATTTTTAATTGATTTAATTAGTTGACTGTTGTTTGTGTTGCCTTTGGGGGCTTGTATTTTGTTTTGCCTTGCTTTGTGGGTTTTTGCTTGGCTTGGTGAGCTTGGTCTTGCTTTGAGGAGCATGGAGGAGCATAGTAGAAGACTTGGAGATTGAAGAAGTAGCTTGAGAGCTTGAAGTCTTGTTTGTTTTATTGTTGTTTTAGGGTTAGGAATTATGTAGAGCTTAGACCTAGTCAATTTCTTTCTTAAACATGGATGGTATCTTTCACCTCCATTCCTCCCCATGATTCAAGGTCCTTCCATGGTATTCACCTCCCTCCTTTGGAGGGATAAGTGATGGTACCTAAGAAGTAGAACCTTTGAGGGAACCATTCTTTTGATGTTGAACCCTTATAGGTCACCTTTGGTGGTCAATAAGCAGTTTAATATCCTAGCTTATCCAGTTAAGTGATTTCTTCTGGTTTGAGTATCTTGAGAGATGTTGGGCTTGAGTTTGAAGATGAGGACTTCATTGAAGAGTATGGAAGAGGATGATTCCTTGAGCATTGCCATTGCAGCTGAAGTTTGAAGAGCAAGAAGAGCAAGTTGATACTTGAAGACCCAATGAAGATCCAGTAAAGACTGAATGAAGAGCTGAGGCTTAAAGATTGAAGGATGAAGTTGACACTTCTAAGTGATTAAAGGCTAATCTGAGAAGCTGAAGCTTGTAGGGGAAAGCTAGTTGAGACTGGTGAAGCAAAGAGAGCTGAAGCTTGAAGACTAAGTTGATACTTATGAAGAGGATTTAATTGAGATTGACTGTAGAGCTGAGGCTTGAAGAACAGAGGATAAGTTGATACTTACTTTGAAGCTTGGAGATCCTGAAGGAATCAAGTGGATACTTGTGGTTAAGAGTGAAGCCTGAAGGTGGAACTGATTTAGGAGCTGAAGCTTAGAGAAGAGAGAATAAGTTGAAACTTATGTTGAAAGGTTGAAACCTGGAGAAGCAAATTGATATTTGTAAAGAGTGTTTGAGGTCTGATGACTGAGTTGCTGTCAGAAGAGCTGAAGCTTGAGAATTGAGAGAGGAGTTTATCTGCTTTCTTGTCTGTTTCTCCTCTGTATTGCTGATGTGCCTTGTTTGACTTGCTTGATGCATTAGAATGAGTTCATATCTAGACTGATGTAAGCTAGGAGCATGATTGCACTAGAGGTTGAGTTGCTCCCTCTGCTTGTATTGTTACTGTATGGCTTTGCTTGCGGGTATTCGGTAGAGCCCAGCTCCCTTACCCATGTGGTTTGTTTTGCTTGATAGCATGATTTTATTTTCTTCTGTATGATTACAGTTTACTGTATTTTGCTGGATAGCATGTTTTATTTCAGTATGATTGCTGTCATTCATTCTGGCTTGAGGTTGAGATGAGCTTGTGGAGGCTGCTACCCCACACACATTTCCTCCCTCACTTGCATTACATGCATTTTACTGTATTACTGTTTACTGTTTAAGCTGATGCTTTGTCTGTTTCTGTGTATCATTGACATGATCTCTTAGGACTCTCATTTCCTTTGATAAGGAAATGATGATAGAACTTTAGGTTGAAACCTATGCATGATAACTTCTAGGAGTTCCCTGTTTCAAACCTCAACCATAGGATGAATCCTTGGCATGACAACAGTAGGACTTGATAGTCTCCCCGTAGTTGAGCCTGCTCTCTTCTCATCTCAAAACAGCTTAAGATACAGTAATCATGAATGATTTCTTTCGTACGTTACGAGCCTTAAGCTATCTGAGAAAGGATTGTGGGAGAGTCTCTTTTCCACAGTCTGGATGTTTAGTATGGCACCCTTTGGATGACATGCGATGCATTCACTCTCAGGTCATAGTCTCTAGTGCGATTGAAATTGCAAACGCGATAAAAAACACTTCTTTCGTAAAAGACAGAAAACAAACTTCAAACCTTTTTGCCCCGTGGGCCCATAATTCAAAGGAAGCTTTTCTGAAGAAAAGAGTGTCGTTAAACTTCAGCGCCAACGCAAACAGGCTTTGTCCCTAACTGCTAGAACTGTTTTTTAACCCTACTCGATAAAATAGATGAATCTGAATCCCCGTAATCCGTAGTTTCCCGAACTACGTAAGCTCTGATCTCTCATACCTGTTGAGAGTACGTAGGCACAATACTGACGTATTGGCGAGCCACCTTCCCCGTAACCCATAGTAGGTCGAACTACGTTGACTCTGATTTCTCATTCTCTGATGAGAATACGTAGGCATAAAGCGCGACGCTTTGCCGAGTCATTTTTCTTTTCTGTTTAAGCCAGCCTTGATAGGTAGATAGATAAACCAACTCGTCCAGTAAACACAACAAGCGTGGATCCCGTCGAGTACGACGGACGTGAGGGGTGCTAATACCTTCCCCTTGCGTAACCGACTCCCGAACCCAGACAACGGTTGCGATGACCTTGTCTTACCCTTTTTCGTCATGTTTTTCCGATCGTTTTCTTTCCCACTCCGAGGGATAAATAACGAAAGGTGGCGACTCTTCTGTTCTGCCGGCACCTTATTTTCGCGGAAGCGACACATATGTTGATGTATCGTTTTTGTTGAGATGATTCATATACTGCTGATTGAAGCACGTATTAATCCATGATGATCAACTTTGTCTTGTTCATGTTTGTTGGTTGTCAAGATTATTCCTTATGCCACATTTTGGTTTGATTTTGTTTGATAAGTTTGGTAGATGTTTGGCATTGTGATAGCCAAGTTGTCACTGTCATTTATGTTAGAATCTCACTCTTGAGTTGTCCAGCCTTTGTGTATGCTTGTGTTAAATGACTACCGTGAAGTAATTATGTTTACCTTACAATGAAAGTGTGTTGCTGCTTATGTTTTCAAACTCTTTGTATCACATTTGTCGTGTTGGAAAACTTCTAACCATGTTGTATTAAACCTGTTGCTGCTTCTGTTTAAGTATTATGCTGAAAACTGATCTGTGTTTGCTGTCATAGGATGATGACTCTCATTTGAAGTGTGTTTGAGTGGATAATTAGCATTGTCATATTAAGCTTGTGTGCATTGCTGTTAAACTTGTTTTTAAATCTGGTTGTGTTGGTTGAAATAGCAAATGTTACATGAAGCAAATGATGGACTGGTTTGTTGAAGGAATTTAATTTTTTTGCCATGTTTGAATTCATTTGTAATTGTTAAAGACTGTTTTGAGCTTGATTTTGTCAACTCATGTTGATCTGCATTAGAGCATGGATGCTTTACTTTAGTGTGCATTTGTTTGTGTTGGCATGACAATTTGTTGTTGCATCTGTTTCAAAACATTTTCTTTGCTTGATTGATGAATGGCAATTTCATGCGAATATTATGTTTGGACTCTTGGCTGCTGTCATAGAGTTATGTGTGCTGGATGACATGAGTTTGTTGCATTTCATTTATAGCATTTCATTCAGATGGAG
Source organism: Lathyrus sativus (assembly GCA_963859935.3). Taxonomy (NCBI): domain Eukaryota; kingdom Viridiplantae; phylum Streptophyta; class Magnoliopsida; order Fabales; family Fabaceae; genus Lathyrus; species Lathyrus sativus. Next base: position 178,807,924 of record OZ012740.1, on the reverse strand, counting down.
AGGTTGATGGTAGAGTGTGTAGCGTTGTTTTGCTTCTGTTAAGTGTTGCCAATAGCATGAAAACACCAATCTGTTTTATTTGTATGCATGACTGTCAAGTTCTATTTTGTTGGAGAAGGTTGAGAGTTGTCATGGAAGTAACTATTTGAGCTGAGAAATACCTTGATAGCATGATAAAAGCATGCTTAGTCTGTACCTGATGTTTGTGTGTTAACTTGTAAGTTGTGATTACATGTGTGTTTTTGTGGAAATGCATTGAACATATTGTTGGATAGATTGGACATTGTCATGTTTTAAGTTATAACTTTGTTTTTGAAACTGCCTTGAGTTTGAGCTGTTCAATTGGTGTCTACTCATTTTGAAATACCAATTATTCTTAAAAGCATAACTTTGAAATGATGGTTTTCATTCTTAGTAACAAAAATGTTTGTTGTTTCTGTTTTCAAACAAGCTTCTAATCTGTTGTATGAATTGGTTTTTGAAGTTGATGTTTGGTTTGTATGGTTCATTTTGCATCAAAAGTGAAATCTGTCATCAGTAACTGTTGTGCTGTCAATAGAGCAGTATGTGTAGATGTTGTTTTGGTAAGGGTGTGGATACATGATGTTGAAATATGCGGTGCATTGTTGATAGCATAATTATGTTGGGTTGATGTTCATTGCTGCTAAAATTTGTTCCTCATACTAAAATCTTTTTGCAATTTAGCAATTGTCATATGAAGTTTTGGAGACAGTTGCTAATTTAGAGCATTGGCTTGTCTAAGATTTACAACTGTGTTGTTGCGAAATTTGAGTTTTGTCACACATGTTTATTTGTTGCATAGAGCATTTAGTTTTGGATTGGTGGTACTACCATTTGATGTGTGTTGTTTTGATTTCACTAAGGGCATGGTATTTTGGTTTTAACACAAGGATTCTGTGTGTGGGATTTTAAAGCAATTGTTTAATGTTGTGGCCTTGCTGTTTTGGATTGTGTTCACATCATGTTCATCCCTTGCAACTCACATGTTTGTTTTTGATCCATTATGTTTTGAATGATTTTCTCTGTTAGAACTCATCCAACACCATATTTGAAACTTGCTTAAACTCTTATTTGATCCTAAATGCATCAGTTTCAACCTTTGAATTCCACAATTTCATCTCAAAACTCCATTATGAATCTTCCATCGAATTTTTGTGTGTGTGCAGTATTTGGAAATTCTAGGCAGGATAGACTAAAATTTTGTTAAATTTGATGAAGAATTGAGAGAGTTAGGATCAAAATGCACGTTGATGTTTTTGCCTTGCTTGCCTTATATTGTTGCCCAGAACTCATGTGTCTTGAAGCTTATTTATTTATGGGGTGGCATTAATACACGGATGTATCGCCACCCCAGTGGTTAAACACCTTGCCATATCACGCCCATGTCCTGAGTTCGAGCCCGACTGGGGCGTTTTTGCTTTTATTTTATTTTATTTCCATGCTTTATTATTTCTTTCTCTTTTTCCAATTTTATTTACATGTGCCTAAGTGGTAGAGTTGGTGTTCTGTTATGCTTGCAATGCCAAGGTTAGGGGTTTAGCTCTTGGTGGGAGCATTTCTTTTTTTAGAACTTGTCTTCTTTTTATTTTTTTTATTTTCTTCTTTTCTTGTTTTTATTTTATTTATCTAAAATTAGTTTTAAATATTATAAAAACCCAAAAAAAATATTTTTTATTTTAATGTGTTATTTTCCATCCCTTTTTATTTTATTTTATTTTATTTTATCATTTTTATTTTGAATTCATCATTTCTTTTCTTTTTTTCATTTCACTTGTGAGTGAATTATTTAGTGTTTACTTGGGTTTGTGTCATGATCCCCCTAGGATTCCTAGTCCCTCCGTTTAGGATGGGAGTATGAGAGACGTTAGGTGTTCAATCCTATGCATCATATCATTAGGTTAGTTCTTCCCTCTCATCCCAACTTTAGGAGCATTGTGCATGATAACTTTAGGGTCCAGTTTCCCCTTAGTTCGAGTCTTTCTCTTTTCATCTCTTAAACAATTCAAAACACTTAATAAAGAAAGATTTGTGTCGTACGCTACGAGCCTTAAGTACTCGAGGAATAATGGTTGGGGGCCTCCTCTCAATTGTCTAGAGTGTTTAGCATATGCCCTTTGGGCGATATGCGACGCATTCGCTCTCGAGTCATAGTCTTTAGTGCGACATGAGTTTCAAACCATAACTCAGTCCACTTCTTGTCTTAAAAAACACAAAACAAAAACATCAAATCTTTTTTTATCCTTCGGGATTTTAATTGGAAAACCATTTTCAGAAAGAGTTTTGTTAAGCTTTGATTCTACCGCAAACAAGCATCGTCCCTAACTACTAGAATCACTATTTAACCCTACTCGGTCTAAAACGCTTGAACCAACCTGTGGTCGTGTTAGCCCGAATTACGTTTGCTCTGATTTTTTGTACCAGAAGAGGATACATAGGCACAAGACGACGATGTCTTGGCGAGCGACCTTCCTCCCACCTTCACCCGTAGTTTTCCGAACTACGTTGACTCTGACTTTCCCATTGCACGAGGGAATACGTAGGCATAGAGCGGCGATGCTCTATCGAGTCTATTTTCTTTTCTTTTGTCCCTGTGAGCCGTAGCTAGATAATTTTACACCCTTTTAGACAAGACAACAAAGCGTGGATCCCGTCGAGTATGATGGATGTGAGGGGTGCTAATACCTTCCCCTTGTGTAACCGACTCCCGAACCCGAGATATGGTTGCGATGACCTGTCTTATTCCCTTTTTCGTAGGTTTTCTCTAATCATTTCCTTTCCCTCTCTTTAGGATAATTAACAAATGGTGGAGACTCTTCTGTCCTTGCCGTCCCCTCTTCGCATCGATGCGAACACACAGTTTCATTTTATTTGTTTTATTTTATTTTCATTTCTTTTCTATTTTCATTTTAATTGTTAAAAATATCTCCAAGTGTCATAAAATTCCATAAAAAATATTTTCTAATACCTTAGGGTGTTAATTAATTTTCTCAATTTTTTATTTTCATTTTCCTTTATTTTTTCAATATAATTGGAATTTTACAAGTGGAGGTGTTTTTAATGGTTTCTTTTGTTGTTCACATTTGTTCTTGCTTGAGATTTGGACAAATTTTAATCACCTATGAGTGAGGGTTCTTCCACATTTTGATAATGAATTGAGGTGCCTCTGAGGATGTTTTTGGTCAAGGTTTAACCTATTGTTTGTTGACTTTGTTGTGCATTTGTTTGACCCTCGACAACCCTCCTTCAAAGTGGAGCACCCTTAGTGAATCAATTTCTTTGGTGATGCTTTGATTGGACTTTGGTTGTGTTGCTTTAGCCTCTGGTTGCTGTTGCACCCTAAATTTTGACCCCTTAGATATTCTTCATCATTTTAGGATCATATACATTTGATTGTCTAACCTTAACCTATTTCAAGTTGGTCTTTGTTAAGATACAGGTGAATTAGGGTCCCGTACAACCGAGGATCGAGGTTTCGATGATTAATCAATCAATGTATTGGATTGTTTCTCCATGAAATAAGTCTTAACATCATCAAATATACTCCATTGGGTCAACTATGAATCCAATTTGAGGTTGTCACCCAAGGATAAAGAACAGTGCAGTCCAGGATGCCCGATTAGGGTTTTCGATCAGGAAAAGTCAACTGTAGTTTGACTTTTGATTTAAATGGTGTTCTAATGGTGGGATCATAGTCCATGAAGTTCATATGGCTTAGTATAGTCCACTCAAGAAGTTTCAAGGCCTCAAAAGACCCGGATCATCAACAGTCGACTCGGTAGTCATCGATCGATCGCTCGGTTGACCGAAAAGTCAACTCTTCAATCATAAGGAATTTCACCTCAAAGTGTTAAGCAAAAATGTTCCTAGTAACATATTACACATATCCATGAAGTTTCATGACCATTGGATCAAGGATTGAGGAGTAATCCAAAAATCGGGAAATTAGGGTTTTGAAAGGGGCAAGACCATAACTCCCTAACCACACATCCAATTGAGTTTGTTCAAAGCTCATTGGAAAGCTCTTGAAAAATCCTACAAAAGTCTCACAGTGGTCCATGAGCAGAAAATGCATAGATTTGGAGTTATGGCCAAAATCATTACAAGAGGGAAAAATAACTTAGAAAATTCTAAGTTATTGGCCTTTTAAGGCATGTTTTTAGCAACTTTGAGAGGATTTTTGACCTAGTTCCATTTGGAATCTGAAGATCATGAAAACATGAAAGTTGTAGAGCTTCATGAGGGCTTTCGAAAATGTACTAGAAATCCTCCATAGCCCTTATGAGTTGAGAGTTATGAATCCAACAAGATGAGGTTTCAATACTTGAGTCCAACATTTTCACTTTTTCACAAACTCACCTTTTGATCACTTGATCTATTCTCAGCCCTTTGATCATGTTTCTATTTGATATTTAGAGAGTATGATGAATAAAAATGCAGAAAATTAAGAGGATTGATGAGCCTTGCAAGTTGGAGGCAAGTTGCATTATTTTAATCAAAGAAAATCAAGGAAAGAGAAACTTTTCAGGGAAATCTTGCAGCTGTAGTTCTCCTACTCCCTAGCCACACTTCAGTCACTTCCTTCTCATTCATGCCACTTGATTTATGCATCAGCTTGAGCCAAGAGCTTGGACTTGCAGCTGCAACAAATCTTGAACAAGATTGCATTTTCAAAATTCCCTCCAAAAATGCCAAAGTACCAATCTGCCCCAAGCCTTTCCTTGCCTATAAATAGAGATTTCCTCTATGTTGAAACACACACCAGAGCACTCTAAAATCCAAGAGAAAACCATTGCTCTCATCTTGCCTTGCATTTTCTTACAAGTGAAGAAAACCATTCCAAAACTTCTCAAAAAATCCGCCTTGAGTATTTAACCTTCCAAAACCATTTTCACCCACTCAAAATCATCATAAACCATCCACGCAATCCACAAATGATGTGTGGGAGGTTTTCAAACTCTTAAACCAATCAAAAATCTCGTTTTCCCAAATGTCAACTTTCAACCAAGCAAAGTTTGACTTCACATACAAAATATGCCAAATCTTTGTTCAGACCTGTTTTGATCATTTTAAACCTCCAAACACCTTAGGTTTATGATGTACCAGTTGTCCATAACCTAAAATACCATCATCAACACTTATTTTGAGTTTTGTCCTAAAGTTCACTTGTTTACTTCAAGTGCAAAAAAAGTTGTCATCTTCATCAAAGCATTGGTTGGATCTCACTTGGGAGGCTTCAAGGTTTTCCCTTCTATATTAGCTTTCTTGGAGGTCTACAAGAGGTTGGTGTCACTACCGCGAAAATAAGGTGCCGACAAAACAGAAGAGTCGCCACCTTTCGTTATTTATCCCACAGAAAGGGAAAGGAAACGATTGGAAAAACCTGCAGAAAATTTATAAGACAAGGTCATCGCAACCAATGTCTGGATTCGGGAGTCGGTTACACAAGGGGAAGGTATTAACACCCCTCACGTCCATCGTATTCGATGGGATCCATGCTTGTTGTGTTTATCAGACGGGTTGGTTACATCTATCTATGCTAAAAGTCTGGTCTGAAAGGAAAAGAAAATGAGACTCGGCAGAACACATCATCTCTATGCCTACGTATTCCCGTCTGGAACGAGAAATCAGAGTCAACGTAGTTTGCCTAACTACGGGTTACGGGGGAAGGTTGCTCGCCGAGATATCGCATATCGTGCCTACATACTTTCACACGGCGTGAAAGATCAGAGCAAACGGAGTTCGGGATAACAAGAGACACATGTTTGTCTTTTTTATCCGAGTAGGGTTAACAGACGGTTCCAGCAGTTGGTGTATGCAGCTCGCTCGACGGAGACTTAGGCGTTTACCGTTTGCGGTAGAACCGGGAGTTAACAAAACTCTCCTTATGAAAATGGTTTCCAAGGATTAAATGTCCCAGAGGACGGAAGTGTTTTTCCAAGGATTAAATCGTCCAGAGGACATATACTAAACACGCTGGATGATTGAGAGGAGACTGCTCAATCATCACTTCCCAAGTAGCTTAAGGCTCGTAATGCGCTTGTACTAACTGGCCTTTATTACGTTTTTTTACTGTTGTTTAGAGATAAGAAGAGAACAAACTCTATGGGGAAACTGTCAAGTCCTAATGTTGTCATGCAAAATCGATCCTATGATTGAGGTTAGGAGGGAGCTACCTAATGTTATCATGCATGGTTAGAACCCTAATGTCTGTCATAACTTCTCTTGAACAAGAGAAGTCAGAGTTCCTAAGGGAACATGGCAATGGCAAGCAACAACAAAAAGCAATGACTGTAGAGAAATAACTGTAAGTAAAATGCATGCAATGCAACAATACAAGTAGAAGGAGACAAACTCAACTTCTTAGCAATCAAGCAGAAAGAAAACAGTCAAAACAGACAAGCAGAGGGAGACAGACTCAACCTCTATATGCAAATACATCAACTAGAAAAAGAATAACAACACACAAGCAAGGGGAGAACCACCTCAACCCTTAAGGAAAACAAGCAGAGGGAGACCCACTCAACCTCTTAATGCAGTCATGCTCCTATACTTAGACTATACTAAACATGAACTATCCTTATGCAACACACCACTTAATCATGAATGAAGGCAAGGATTTATGACAGATAATGGATTCAATCCACAAGTAATCAAACAAGGCTTCTATCCTAAGGAATGAAATTGGGTGTTGGGAGGCAAGGGTAAGGTCCACAGGAACTTATCCCAGACACTCAACCAACTAAAAGAGATTTGGGGGAATCCTAAAGGTTTAGCTCCTTCAAGAGATGTGCAAAATTCCCACCACAGGAGGGACTGTGCTACCTCAAGAAGGTTCCTAAAAGAAATGGAGAGGATTAGGAGAATGGAGATGGGAAGCAAGGTAAGGTCCACAGGAACTTACCACAGGCACTCAACCAACTCTACTTTCTTAGAGAGAGCTTTCATGGACTCAACCCCTTTATGATAATGCAATGTATTCCTCCATAGGAGGAAACATGCTCACATGGAGGATCCCAATCAAGCAAGGAAAATTGAAAGGAAGGATCATACACCTAACCTAAACTTCTAAAGAACCTCAAATATTTCCTTCTAATGATCACCTATACTAATGGTTCAAGGGCTCTAAAAGAGGTATCTATCTAAATAGCAATCTATCAAGAAAGGATATAGGACTTAGAATCATCTAATGGTCTCTAGAACTAGCATGTCAAATTTTATGGCCTAAATCTAAAGCATGAAGCAATACAAAAATTAGCAAGCACAGCAGATCATTTTTCAATCATTAAAACCCATTAAAAGAGAAAATGTGAAATTAATTGAAAAAGAAATGGAAAATCAAAATAAAAAATATGATAAACTTCTACATGTTCTAATCTACATCCACATATTTTTTTCATGATTTTATGAATTGAAATACTATTTTTTCTGAATTAATACTAACAACATCAAAACAAAAAAAAATAAAATAAAAAATAAAATAAATGAAATCAGGAGAGAGGTGCAGTAAGTACTGTGTTTATGTGTTATTTGCTAATGGGGCTTGCGCTGGGGGTGCGAACAGCCTTTGGATCGCTGGGTCCAGCTGATTACTAAACTCAACTTTTAATCAATTAAATGGAAATAGGGGAGGGGGTGCGTGAAGCAATGTTATCACGTGTAGTTCTGCATGGGCCTAACAAAGGGGGGTGCTGATAACATGCTGAGGGCCCAGCTGAGTTTCACATGAAACTCAGCGTTTCATTAAAGTGGGAACGCCAAGGAAAGTGCTGCAAGCGAAAATGAATACCAGCCGCACGATCAGCCTACGAAGTCCACTAATCTCACTCGATCGAACGGTTGTACTCGAAGCTGGCAATTTGAACATTGAAACAGAATGAACAGTGCGCGGTGGTTGCAGGGGCGGCCAGAGAAGATCCGATCATCTTCTCCGGCGAGAGTGAATAGTGACAGAACTCCAAACTCAACGAAACTTTACTTTCTTTACACGGTTTTGCTCGTCTCACTTCCTAGAGTCCAATTATCATGTTCTTTCTCATTTTTAACCACTATCTAGAGAGATATGTGAACTACAACTTGGGATGCCATGTCAAAAAGTGTCACGATTCACCACGAAACTTATCTAGAATCCATCTAGGTTTCAAATAGGTCCTAACCACATGCATCTAAGGCTTCGAAAGTGCATAGTTAAAGAGGAATTTTGCAAGAAAGAAACCTTATTCGGAGCTTCACGTAGGGCGACTTTCAGGCCACGATTCTCTTCCAAAGTGTGTAGATTCACTCAATGGATGATGCTGAATGATGCTTGATGCTCAATTTCTTCTGAAACCTCCTCAATCTCCAAACTCGAAAATCAATTCTTCAAGCTTCTTCTCAACTGACTCCAACTGTTTCTCAACTGAAAATGGCACTAGAAGGTTCCAAAAATGCTCAACAATCTATTTATAATCTGTTTGAAAGCTTTGGAGGCCCAATCATGACCTAAATCCAATCTTCCAACTTTCAATTTTTTCCAAATTTCCAACTATGGAAGCCATGTATTGGATGTGTGGAATGTAATTGGATTGGTTTCAATTCAATCTTGCTTCAGATCACTTGCATTGGATGTGTGGAATGTAATTGGATTGGTTTGCAGCCTTGATTTCAATCTAAGGTGCAAGTTTGAAATGTTACTTCATCATGAAGTAATCCACCAAATAACCATGAAATGAGTATCAACTCAAAAATGTAACAATTCCAAATGGTTTAGAATCTCTTTTCCAATCAAAATGAGTACCAATTTGGTTTGAAATCATTCAATTACTAATTATTTTGAATTTTTTCAGTTTAATTCATTAAAATGGCGTTTTTGATAAATTTCTTTAACCAATGCTTGCTCTAATCCAAATCAATGCCTCATGGATACATGGTTGACCTTAAAATCCTATTTTGAGAAAGTTTTGTGTTGGACAAAACTCCATTTTACGTGTGCAAGATAGTGAAAATGACCTATAATGCCAGATGACATATAATCTTACTTTCTCAAAATACCCCTGACTTGTAAACCTCATAACATGAGTTCTACAAATCACATGGAAGACTTCGAGTACAATTTGGAAAGCTAAGATCAAGACCTACAACTTTCGTGTTGGCTAAAAGTTGAGGAGAAACATCCTTCTAGTTCAAAAGTCTCCTAGAAATTGGTTGACTTTTGCAGACAAATTTCACATTCATCTGATGACCTGTAACTTGTCTGGACCATAACTTGAGTTCTATAAATCCAATCAAGGACTTCTAGTACTCAAATTAAAGCTAAGAACATGCTCTACAAGTTCCATGTTGGACAAAAATTGAGATGAAACTTGTATCTTGAGATAAGTGGTCTTGAAGTTAGGCACTAAATAGGGGATTTTACCCTAAGAACCCTAGTTTAGCAACTCCTCACACTTGGAACTTTTCTTGGATTGATCTTGGAATATCACCTCATGTATCTCAACAAAAATTTCCATGATCACAAAGACTTAGAGATGAGTCTTAATCTCCTTCAATTGCACAGTTGACTTAAGGTTACTCAGATGAAAACCCTAATTGTAACACCTCTTACTGTGGCTCTTCACACTTAGCATAATGATTTGACTGAGCTCCAACATGACCCTCAAGGCACTCCATGAGCTCTATGAACACACTCTCTCTATGATCAAGGCTCCACAACCCACTGATGGTCTTCAATTGGTTCCCAAGTTAGGAGATGAACCACATACCAGCATCCAAACTTCTCAAGAACACAATCCACTTTATGATGACTTTGGTGACCTCTCAAGCTTAAATAAGACCTCTAGATAGGCTCCTCTTTACATAAACCACACTTGATCCCCTGCTAAATGAATAATGTTATGTTATGCACATGCTAGACCAATGCAATGCGAATGCAATGAAACATAAAGCCAAGTAAGAAAAAGATTAGGCAAATTTTGGGGTGCAACAACTGCCCCTATTCAAGCGGCTTGAACCTGACTGGATGAAAAGCGAACGGCTTTCAGCCAATCAAGGTAGAAGACAGTTGAATACCAAAGAACCCGGAAATTTGCTAACCGAAGAAACAATCTGCGAAAACTGCTCGGGGGAAAAATTTCCAAAAAATTGAATCTGGTTGTCACGACAACAACTGATTAACCATCTGATACAGAACCTGATTTCAACATCAACCACCTATGTGACACCACAGTCATTGAATCCACATATTATACCAACAACAATCAATTTTCAAATACGCTACAATATGCGGGCACCGAGCCACATGACCATATCAAAATACCATCCTTGACTTTCATCTCCGAAAAATGGGCAAAGCACTACGTAAAGCGCGAGTTGTCAATGTACTATCCTTGACCTTCCATTTCTGCAGAAACAGGAAAAGCAATAAATAAAAGTGCTAATCTGGCATCCGAAGACTTGAACGAACAACTCTGCAGGGAACATTTCTGACACTACCGGTATTTTCACTACGTAAAGCGCAAACTTGGGTAACAACTCCGTCAACACGGGTAACAACTCCGTCAACACGGGTAACAACTCTGTCAACACAGGTAACAACTCCGTCAACACGGGTAACAATTCCGTCAACACAGGTAACAACTTTGTCAACACAGGTAACATCTCCGTCAACACGGGTAAAAACTCCGTCAACACGGGTAAAATCTCCGTCACCACGGGAAAATCTCTGTCAACACAGGTAACAATCTCCATCAACACGGGTAACATCTCCGTCAACACAGGTAACAACTTTGTCAACACAGGTAACATCTCCGTCAACACGGGTAACAATCTCCATCAACACGGGTAACATCTCCGTCAACACGGGTAACAACTCTGTCAACACAGGTAACATCTCCGTCAACACGGGTAAAAACTCCGTCAACACGGGTAAAATCTCCATCACCACGGGTAAAAACTCCGTCAACACGGGTAACAACTCTGTCAACACAGGTAACATCTCTATCAACAAGAGTAAAAACTCTGTCAACACAGGTAACAATCTCCGTCAACACGGGTAACATCTCAGTCAACACGGGTAAAATCTCCATCACCACGGGTAAAAACTCCGTCAGCACGGGTAACAACTCCGTCAACACAGGTAACAATCTCCATCAACACGGGTAACATATCCGCCAACACGGGTAAAATCTCCGTCAACACTGGTAACAACTCCGTCAACATGGGTAACATCTCCATCAACACGGGTAACATCTCCGTCAACATGGGTAAATTCTCCGTTAACACGGGTAACAAATCCGTCAACACGGGTAAAATCTCCGTCAACATGGGTAACAACTCCGTCAACACGGGTAAAATCTCCGTCAACACGGGGAAAAACTCCGTCAACATGGGTAACAATCTCCGTGAACACGGGTAACATCTCCGTCAACACAGGTGAAAATCTCAAAGGTTTAATCCAAGAGTTTTTTAACGCTGACGTAACAGCAATCCGAGGAAAACTCTACTGGGGAAACTCTGACGTCAACTGCCAGACACTTACTTTGACAACGAGTAACGGCTTCAAAGGTCTAATCCCTGAAATCTTTTAACGCTTACGTAACAGCAATCTGAGGAAAACTCCGCTGGGGAAGAAGAGAAACATAACCAAGCAACTCTGTTGTGGGAACACATGATAGGACGAACGTCATTGTCGCTACCGCGAAAATAAGGTTCTGGCAAAACAGAAGAGTCGCCACCTTTCGTTATTTATCCCTCAGAGCGGGAAAGGAAACGATCGGAAAAACCTGACGAAAAGGTATAAGACAAGGTCATCGCAACCATTGTCTGGGTTTGGGAGTCGGTTACGTAAGGGGAAGGTATTAGCACCCCTCACGTCCATCGTACTCGATGGGATCCACGCTTGTTGTGTTTATCGGACGGGTTGGTTTTATCTATCTACCTATCAAGGCTGGTCTGAAAAATAAAAGAAAATGACTCGGCAAAGCGTCGCACTTTATGACTACGTATTCCCATCAGAGAATGAGAAATCAGAGTCAACGTAGTTCGCCTAACTACGGGTTGCGGGGAAGGTGGCTCGCCAATACATCAGTATTGTGCCTACGTACTCTCAATGGATATGAGAGATCAGAGCTTACGTAGTTCGGGATAATACGGATTACGGGAATTCAGATTCATCTGTTTTATCGAGTAGGGTTAACAAACAGTTCCAGCAGTTTGGTGTACACAGCTCGACCCTTGGAGACATATGCGTTACCGTTTGCGGTAGAACTGGGAGTTAACGACACTCTTTTCTTCAGAAAATCTTTCCTTTGACTTATGGGCCCACGGGGCAAAAAGGTTTGAAGTTTGTTTTCTGTCTTTTAAGGAAGAACTATTTTTTATGGTTGTTTGCAACTAGTATCGCACTAGAGACTATGACCTGAGAGTGAATGCGTCACATGTCACCCAAGGGGTGCCATACTAAACATCCAAGCTGTCGAAAAGAAACTCTCCGATAACCCTTTCTCAGATAGCTTAAGGCTCGTAACGTACGACATCAGTTAATCTTTATTACCGTATTTTGATTTGTTTTGAGATGAGAATAGAGAACGAACAGGCTCAACTAAGGGGAGACTATCAAGTCCTACTGTTGTCATGCCAGGGATTCGTCCTATGGTTGAAGTTTGAAACAGGGAACCCCTAGAAGTTATCATGCATAGGTTTCAACCTAAAGTTCTACTTATCACTTCCTTATCAAAGGAAGTGAGATTCCTAGGGGATCATGTCAATGATAAACAGAAACAGATAAAGCATCAGCTTAAACCGTAAACAGTAAACGACTGTAAAATGCATGCAATGCAAGTGAGAGAGGAAATGTGTGTGGGGCATCAGCCTCCACAAGCTCATCTCAACCTCAAGCCAAGTATGAATAACTGCAATCATACAGAAGAAGTAGAATGCCATCAAGCAAGATAGGAGAAACTGCAATCATACAGAAGAAATAACATGCTATCAAGCAAACTCAAACCACATAGGCAAGGGAGCAGGGCTCTACCGAATACCCGCAAGCAAAGCCATAGAGTAAAAATACAAGCAGAGGGAGCAACTCAACCTCTAGTGCAATCATGCTCCTAGCTTAAATCAATCTAAACATGAACTTATTCTAATGCATCAAGCAAATCAGACAGGGCACATCAATACAGAAAAGAAAACAGATCAACAGCTCCTACAACTAGACTCTCCTCTGACAGCAATTCAGTCCTCAGACTTCAACCACCCTTCAGGACTATCATCCTCAATAACAAGTATCAACTTGCTTCTCCAAGGTTTCAATACATCAAACATAAGTATCAACTTATTCTTTCTTCTTCAAGCTTCAGCTCTCCAGTAAATTCCACCTTCAGGCTTCACTCCTAACTACAAGTATCAACTTGTCTCTTCCTCATCTACAAGCTTCAGCTTCTCAGAGTAATCTTCAAACACAAAGAAGTATCAACTTCATACTTCAATCTTCTTCAAGCAAGGAACTCCATCCTCTAGCAAGGGACAAAGGTTCATCTATCAAGAGTAAAGTTAGGATGATTGGTAGCAGAGTGAAGACCAAAGGTCACCATTAAGCATCCTATCATCAGAGAAAGGGGCCCTCAAAGGTTCTACCAATTTGTAAAGAGCCACACATCCTACCAAATGAGGGATGAGGCCTTTGCAAAGGGACCTTACATCATAGGGAATAATGGAAGTGATAAACATCATCCATGTTTATGAAAGAAGAGAATCTATCTAGAAGCTCTACCTACAAAACCCTAATCTTAATACCTAATCAAAACTACACCAAAAGATAGGAAGATCTTCAAATCCAAGCCTATTCAAGCAATCCAATGCATCTTCCACTTGTCTTCATCATCCTCCAGGAACAAGCAAAGCAAAACCCTAATCTAAGGGAACTAAAGAAATTAATCTAGTTGAATTAGTGCATTAGAATCATCTAAAGCTAGCACCTAAACTAAAATCAATCAAAAATAGTAAACTACCTTGAAAAATCCTACAAAAATTCCAGAGGGACCTTAATTCAATCATGAATCTATCCTACAAAAATCAAAGGTTGAATCATACACCTAGTACTAAAAATACAATATAAACCACAAACTATCAATCATAAACCCTAAAAATGGAGCTTCTAAAGGTTTCAACCTAAACTACCACCTATGTTCATCACAAAAATGTGATAAAAATCTATGGGGAGCATGCATATCTATGCTAACTACTCACAAAAAATCAGGATCAAAATAATCATCACATGATCAAACCAAATTCCACAATATCAAGCATTAAACATGACTATTTTAATATCAATAAAAATGTAAAACTTCCCATAAAATCAGAAAATGCATGAAATAAAAATATTTTTTATCTAAAAAATACTAGATTCAATCATGAATCCAATGCAAAAATAATGGGGTCAATTGAATTATTTTTCCATTTTTTATGATTTTATCAAGAACTATGAATAAAATGAAAAATAATAGAAAATCCAAATAACATGGTAAACACACGGTGCAGCTAGCAATGAAAATCAGTTCATTTTATGGATTGGGCCACAAAGGGGGTGGGGATAACAGTTAGTGTGTTAAGCCCAAAACACAACTTAAATGAAACGCTGCGTTTCATTTTAGTTCAGACCCTTCACAAATTCAGAAGCATGCGTGGCCGTTGGATTACTTCTTCAGTCAAAGGTCCACCTATGATCTAATGGTCCTGGGGTCATCTTCCCCAATTTGAAAATCTGGAGGGAAGAACCTCCATGGATGAACAGCCAAGAACTTCATCTTCTCCAAATTCGCATCCCATCAAATCTCCACCAAAAATCAAAGTTGGAAACCCTAATCCACTCCGTTTCTCATCCTGATTCTAACCATGCCAGTCATTCTTATTGAATCATCACCATTCTCAAAACACGATCAAAAACTCATAAACGGACCAAGATCCAATCATCACCATTCTCCAAATTAAAGTGCCTAACATCATTACCATGTTATCCTGAGTTGAATCCCCCATCTAGCTAGGGTTAACTCTCAAGAACCACCAAGATATGATCAAGAACAGAAATTGTGGCACCCAACTTAATGTCTCTAAACCTAACCAAATGCTACCAGAAAGCTTCGCATACTAACCTACAATCATTCTAACCTAACAAACCGTGCTAATTCTACTTAATTTATGCTGGAGGAAGAAGTTTACATACCTGTCAATTCTTGATGAACAGATGTACAAAATCTTCAAATCAAGCTCTCAAACCTTCCAGACACGATCAATGGATCATTTCCTTGCTTCTGTATGCACAAGAACTGGTTGAAACCTCCTGGAACTTGAAACCCGATAGTGAGTTGCAGGTTGAAAAATCCAAATGCTAACACTCAAATCCTCAACGCTTTTGCTGTGATTTCACTCTGGGATCATTCAACAATGCAAATGGAAGCTATTGGGATCAAGAGAATGGATTGAAATGAACTCAATTGGAGTAACCGAATTCAGTTGCAAAATGGAAGTTTCAAAACTCACTCTCTCTTTTCCCTCTCAATTCTCACCAAAAAATGATCTGAACCACTTCTATTCAATATATAGAGTGTGTAGGGATGATTTAGAAAGCTCTAGATCCTTCCAATGAGAAATTCAATTTCTCATGTCACTTGAATTCTCATGATATGCCATGGTATGCACAACTCTGCTAACAGCTTGAAATCATTCTCAATTCCTTCCAATTTCTCCCCTCATGACATTTTGGAAGTGTTTGGCTTGCAAAGGACCTTGATCATGCCTTGAATTTGGGTTTGGCAATGGTTACTTAAGATGTAAGTAACTACTTTTCAAAGCAAGTCTACAAATTAAACTTCAATTCAAAAATGTGGCTAAACCAATGTTCTTAAAAGGTGTTTTAGAGTCAAAATGATATATTACATGCCTTGGTTTGGACATGTATATCAAAAATACCAATTTCCAACTTTGGTTCATTTAACTTATACCCTTATTTTAGGTCATTTTTCCAACTTTGAGCTACAAGCAATTCCAACATCTCATGACCTCTTGGCAAGCCTTAAAACATCATTTTGAACAAGTTTGATGTTGAACATTTTCCCATTTGAAGCTTGGAAATAGGAGTTATGGCCTTATGCTTGAAATGACCTATAATCTCCAAATGACCAAAATGCCCTTGACTTGTCAAATCCATAACTTGAGTTCTACAAATCCTATCAAGGACTTCTAGTACTCTCTAGAAAGCTAAGAGGATAAGGAACAACATTCATGTTGACCAAAAGTTCATAGGAATCATCTTTCTAGGGCAAACCTTTCATGCAAGTTGGACAACTTTTAAGCCCCCAAATTCACATACCTCAGATGACCAGTAACTTGTCAAAGTCATAACTTGAGTTCTACAAATCCTATCTAGGACTTCTAGCACTCAAATTAAATCTAAGACCATGCTCTTAAACACTCAGGTTGGGGGCAAGATGAGATGACAATCACATCTTGAGCTAAACTGCCTTGAAGATAGGGGTCAAACTAGGGGATTTTACACTGTCAAGCCTTAGAAACCCTAGCTTGAAACTTCTCAAACTCTTCAATCATGATGAGTTGACCTTGGAATCATACTTATAACATCTCAATGTATCAATCCATGATCACATGGCCTTTGAATTAGGTCTCAACCTCTTGCAAATCATCAGTTGACTTAGGGTTGACCCAGTCAAACCCTAGCTGCACCACTCATGGCTGAGTCTTCTTAAACTTGCACAATGACCTGTCTAGGCATCAAAGTGATCCTCAAAACTTCTCATGAGCTCTCTCAAGACCTCAAGTCCAACTTCATGGCTTCAAAGTCATCTGAGGACTTCCCACAACTCTCAAGTTAGGAGACACACACACTTGGTTTCAACCACTCTCTCTGAGGATCTTTTAACTTCTCTGACAAGGATATCAACCCTTGAATACCTGAATAACCTTCTTAGCTAGCTTCATAGTATTGTGTAACTCTTGGTTGGTAATCATACCTCTTGATCTCCTGCATACATGTCAATGAAATGCAAATGATAATGCTAATGTGAATGAAATGAAACATAAGCTAGGTAAAGAAAAGTTAGGCAAATTTTGGGGTGCAACAACTGCCCCTATTCAAACGGCTTGGACTTGACTGGGTGAGAAGCGAATGGCTCTCAAACAATCAAGGTAAAAGACGGTTGAATACCAACAAACCCGGAAATTTTCCAACTGCACAAGTACACGGTACTCTGATGGGAACAAATCTTCGGAAACTGAAATATTAGCTGCACAGCAACTAGCTGGGGAATTGGTCACACGGTAACCGGTGATACATGGTCGATCATGCCGTCAGGCATCAAGACACCTTGGGACTTGTCAGGTCAACAATCAAGTTAATCATGCCATCGGGCATTCCAAGAAATTTTTTGGCATCAGCCGAACTTCATCACTAAGTCGGGAATAGAATTCTCAGTCAATCATGAACCAATTGGGGATATCCACACTTCTGCCATCAGGCACTCCGCATCAGCGGAGAGAACTGCTTCGTTAATATGGTTGGACTTGAATCATCAGGTCTTCAGGGGAAGTTTCAACTTCGCTGCTCAGAAACCTGCTGGGGATGACGCATCTCCGCTGGGGACTTCTGGAGAACTATCAAGTAACTCTGCTTCGAGGATCCAGAAATCATTCTGGGTAAATCAACTCTACTGTGGACTTCAAGAATCATCTTAGACCAATAACTCCGTGGGAGACTTCAAGACTCATCCTGAACCAATACCTCTGCTGGAGATTTCAAGAATCCTCTTGGACAAATAACTCCGTGGGAGACTTCAAGGATCATCCTGAACCAAACACTCTGCCGGGGACTCTAAGCATCAACTTGAGTAACCCCCTCTGGTGACTTCACTGGGGATCTTAAGGATCATCTTAAAGAAACCACTTCGCTAGAGAATTCAAGAATCATCTTGGGCAAACGACTTTGCTGGGGGAATTCAAGAATCATCTTGAGCCACTTAACTCTCCCGAGACTTCAGGAATCATCCTGAGCAAACATCATGTCTAGGAACACCTGCAAAACAAGAACGATAACAACCTAGCTCATGTTTCATATGCATATGTTTGACAATGGAGCAATGCTCCACACGGTGGAAATGCTACGCGTTTAGGGTAAATGATATGCAATCATGCAGAATGCTATGACCCCATCAGCAAAATAAATGTTGAAGGGAGAATCCTCCTGTCAAGGAGAAAGAACCACTCTAGTGGAGGAAGGACTCATCCTGCCAAGGAGAAGAAGTCACGCCAATCTCAATTGGACTCCGCTTGGGGAAATGAACTTCAGTTGACTGCTGCAGGGGAGTAAAGCTCTACGAGAACCTGAGCCTGTCCATCTGGGTACTCAAGCCACAAGCTGCTGAGGAGACGATATCAATCGCAACAATAAATTGCACGGCCTTCGTGGCTATGACTTTTTGGAGGTACCGACTCCGCTGGGGAAATACAGCATCAGCTATTCCACACTCTACTAGGGAAAAAACAATCATGGCCCAAACGGCTTCCAAGGACTCGGCTCTCTTGGGGAACTGCAGACTCGGCTGGGGACATAGGAATCATCCTGCATGCCGGGGAGAATACAACTCTGTGGGGACTTTCAATTCCGCTGGAGACTTCAGTCTGGACAGTCAATTGCTGCACACTTCAGTATATGACTCAGCTGGGGAGATGGTGATCCTTCAGGATACATCTGATTAGGGAGAGAATCTCCTCTGCCTGGGGAGACATGTCAATGCTTGACGATCTCATGTTCAGACTCTATGGGGATAGGCTGCTGAACTTTGCTGGAGGAGAAGGAATCATCCTGCTTGGGAAACATACGGCGTACTGCCCGGAATAGGCTATACCTGCAACAATACAAACAAACAGGCAAGATACCCTTCTCAAAGGGACCTATCAAGGTTACCATCTTGTGACAATGTTCAAGTAATTCATTGTTTCAACAATCAGTGGCCTAGGTCAGTAAGTTTATGTATGCGCATTTTATCAAAAACAACGGTGTTCCTTTTCGCAAACAAAACAGATAAATGTTAAATAGACAAACATACTTGCTTAATAGTATACATTTTATTGATAACGAACCCCTGAATGGGTAAAAATGTTTTACAACAGATGCAAGCTCCTGGAATGAGGAAGCTGCACAAAACATAAATATACATAAGTATATACACAAATGTCGGCAATGAGGCGTAGACGAACACCATGAGTTGATCCTTCTATGACCCACTCGACTTCGATACTTCTCCGACGCTTCAGCTTCAGAAGAGATTGATTCAGATAGACGACCCTTAGGTATTCCAAACCACTAAACAATGAAAGTCCACACGCGGAACGCAGACATTTGCTTTTTCAAATCCCTAACTTTTGCCTGAATCGCCCTTTCGGGTTTTCGATTCACCGGGATACCCTTTTTTGCCAAAGTCGCCCTTCCAGGTTTTCGACTTTGCGGGTGTACATTTTTTCTTTATATCCCTAATTTTTGCCCGAACCTTTTTCCTTTTTTATGGTTCGCCGGGATGCCCCTTTTTTGCCTGGATATTCTTTTTCTTTCTAGCGGGTCATTTTTTAAGCAAAGTATTTTTTAACTGCGTCCGCGTTCACCGGGGATGCAAAATCTTCGCCATCCATCGTGGATAATAACAAAGCTCCTCCCGAGAATACATTGCTGACGACGTACGGACCTTCGTAATTGGGAGTCCACTTGCCCCGGTGATCGGAGTGTGGAGGAAGAATCTTCTTCAGAACGAGATCACCCGTCTGAAAGCTTCTAGGACGCACCTTCTTATCATAAGCTTTCTTCATTCGGCTCTGGTACAGACGATCATACACAATCGATGCTAATCTCTTCTCGTCCATCAGGCTGAGTTGGTTTAGTCGGTTCTTGATCCATTCTGCCTCGTCGAGTTTCACGTCAACCAAAACTCGTAAAGAAGGAATCTCCACTTCTAACGGTAGTACAGCTTCCATACCGTACACCAAGGAGAAAGGAGTTGCCTCGGTTGATGTACATACCATTGTACGATAACCGTGCAATGCAAATGGCAATATCTCGTGCCAATCCTTGTAGGTCACAACCATCTTCTGAACAATCTTCTTGATGTTCTTATTGGCCGCTTCAACGGCGCCATTCATCTTCGGCCGGTACGGAGATGAGTTATGCTATTCAATCTTGAAACTATGGCACAACTCCTTCATCATCTTGTTATTCAAATTTCAACCATTATCAGTAATGATCCGCTCGGGAATTCCGTAACGATAGATGATGTCCCTCTTTATGAATTTAGCCACCACCTGCTTGGTCACATTAGCGTACGAGGCTGCCTCCACCCACTTGGTGAAGTAGTCGATAGCTACTAGAATGAAGCGATGACCATTAGATGCAGTGGGCTCGATCTTGCCTATCATGTTGATGCCCCAGATGGAGAACGGCCACGGGGAGGACATGACATTTAACGGGCACGACGGCACATGAACTTTATCAGCATAAATCTGGCATTTATGACATCTCTTCGCGAATTTAAAGCAATCTGATTCCATCGTCAGCCAGTAGTATCCTGCTCTCAGGATCTTTCTCGTCATAGCGTGTCCGCCGGCGTGCGTACCAAATGTGCCTTCGTGGACTTCTTCCATTAGCATACTCGCTTCCTTCTCATCTACACATTTGAGCAGCACGAGATCGTGGTTTCTTTTATACAAAACTCCATCAAGATTGAGGTAAAAATTTCCAGATAGCCTCCTCAGAGTCTTCTTATCCTGGGTTGACGCTCCCGCAGGATACTCCTTAGTCATAAGGAAATTCTGGATGTCATGGAACCATGGCTTGCCGTCGGAGGCTTCCTCGATCGCAAAGACGAATGCAGGTCTATCAAGACGAGAAAGGACAATCCTTGGAGCTTCATTCCAAAAATTGACTTTATACATCGAAGCCAACGTGGCTAAGGCATCAGCCATCTGGTTCTCCGCCCTGGGCACATGATGGAGTTCCACTCGATCAAAGAACGGAAGCATCCTTCTGGCATAGTTCATGTACGGCACCAAATTCAATTGGCGAGTCTCCCACTCCCCTTTAATCTGGTTGATCACAAGTGCCGAGTCACCATATACATCTAGGTTCTTGATTCTCAAATCAATTGCCTCTTTTAGACCCATGATGCATGCTTCGTACTCCGCTTCGTTATTGGTGACCGGAAACGTCAGTCTCGCAGTGAATGGGATGTGGGATCCAAGGGGAATCGTGATGATCGCCCCTATGCCACTTCCGTAAGAATTAACCGCCCCATCAAATATCAATTTCCATTGGGATTTCCTACCTGGCCCCTCGTCGGGCAACAGTTCATCACAATCCTTCGCTTTAAGAAACATGATATCCTCATCAGGGAATTCAAATTTCATCGGCTGATAATCCTCGATTGGTTGTTCGGTAAGGCATTCAGACAATACGCTTCCCTTTTTGCCTGTCTCGTCGTGTTGACCGAGAACACACCCCATACTACCCTCAAGAACTGTCAAGTACATGATTAAGGGTCTTCTGGCCACTGGGGGTATCAAGATTGGAGGTTCCTGCAGATACTGTTTTATCTTATCAAATGCCTTCTGGCAATCCTCGTTCCAGATAATCGCCTGATCTTTCTTTAGTAGTTTGAACATCGGTTCACACGTGGCCGTGAGCTAAGAGATAAACCTCGCAATGTAGTTTATTCTGCCCAGGAAACCACGAACTTCTTTTTCGGTTTTTGGCGCTGGCATTTCTTGTATTGCTTTTATTTTTGCAGGATCAACCTCAATGCCTCTTTCACTCACGATAAACCCCAGTAGTTTTCCCGACCGTACTCCGAAAGTACACTTGTTAGGATTCAGCCTCAACCTGAACTTCCTAAGCCTCTCAAAAAGCTTCAGCAAATTGACCAGATGTCCCTCCTCCGTTTGTGACTTCGCAATCATGTCATCAACATAGACTTCAATCTCATGATGAATCATATCATGAAACAAAGTAACCATCGCTCGTTGGTAAGTGTCCCCTGCGTTCTTCAGACCGAAAGGCATTACCTTATAGCAAAATGTTCCCCAAGGTGTAATAAACGTAGTTTTCTCCATGTCCTCCAGCGCCATCTTGATCTGATTGTAACCGGAGAAGCCATCCATGAACGAAAACACGGAGAACTGAGTTGTATTGTCGACCAAAACATCAATATGAGGCAGCGGGAAATCATCTTTAGGGCTCGCCCTATTCAAATCCCGATAATCAACGCACATTCGCACCTTACCGTCCTTCTTCGGTACAGGCACTATGTTGGCGACCCACGGAGGGTAAGTAGTGACCGCTAAGAAGCCAGAATCAAGCTGCTTTTGCACTTCCTCTTTGATCTTAACGGCCATATCCGGTCATGTCCTCCTAAGCTTCTGCTTAACGGGAGGGCAATCTTCTCGCAGCGGCAAGTGGTGGACCACAATGTCCGTATCAAGTCCGGGCATATCCTCGTATGACCAAGCAAAGACGTCACTATACTCTCTTAGCATCTCGACCAATCTCTGCTTGACATCACTCTGCAATGCAGCCCCTATCCTGACATTCCGGACAAGTTCTTCAGAGCCCAGATTCACAATCTCGATCTCTTCTTCGTGAGGCAGAATAACTTTCTCTTCTTGTTTCAACAAGCGGGCCAACTCTTTGGGAAGGTCTTCATCTTCATCAATCTCTTCTTCGGCTTGATAGATCGGGCAATCAAAGTCGAAGTGAGTCGTAGAAGGTCCAGAGTCGATGTCATCTGCTATGTGGATCCTGCAATAACAAAGGTTAAGCTTAAAACAAGGATATGCAGGTTAGCACAAACCCCATTGCCATTTTATTGTTTTTCAAAACAAATACAAAACAGGAGTAACAGAGATCACAATATTTGAATACGAAGAAAAACGCCTTTTGATTTATTGATAAAATGCATGTACATAATCAAACGAGGCCCTGACAATAAAACCACTATGCCCCGGGTAGGACATAGGGTTGTACAATGATTGGAAAAAGTTAATCATTACTCTTCGCCTGCCGCTTGGATGATTTCCCTGACGGACCAGTTGTTGAGGCTCTCGCCTAGCTTGCTTGGCTGGATCCAAGAGTCCAGATCGCAGTCGCTATCTCCGCTGTCTTCAGACATTGCGTTGACGCTTTCAAATATCACCCCGCCACTGGTAAACTGGATCGACCCTTTACCTCGCGATGCACTGCTGGAAGAGGAGGCTTCAGCCGCAGGAGAGTATCCCAACCCAAACTTGTCTTGCTTGTTGGGTATCTCCAAAATTCGCCCCCAGCCTGGGGTAGATCCGGCTTGAACAACGGCCCGGGCTTCCTTGAAGGAAGAGAGAGTCATCTCTGGCTTTTCAGTGACTGCAGGAGCTACGTTCTTGACTTTAACAGCTTCGAACGCTTGACATAGGGTTTCGTGGATTTATCCATCCATCTCAACATACTTGAAGGACGACAAATGGCTCACCATTATGTCTTCCTCGCCACAAACAGTCACGATGCTGCCTCCGACAACATACTTGAGTTTCTGGTGCAACGTGGAGGTCACGGCGCCCGCAGAATGGATCCATGTCCGACCTAAGAGACAACTGTAGGCAGGCATGATGTCCATAATGTAAAAGACTGCGTTGAATGTTTCCGGCCTGACTTGGATTGGCAACGTCACCTCCCCGAAAACATGGCGTTTGGTTCTATCGAACTCCTTCACAACCAGATCACTGGGTGTGCAAATCACTCCACGAGTATCCAACTTCATCAATGCCTTCTTCGGAAGAACATTGAGCGACGACCCCGTGTCCACCAACACGTGAGACATAATCATTCCCCTACACTCTATCGAGATGTGCAGGGCACTGTTGTGGTTCCTCCCCTTCGGCGTCAGCTCTAGGTCAGTGAACCCTAACCCATTTCTAGCATTCACGTGGGCTACGACCCCTTCCAACTGGTTTACCGATATTTCCTGCGGTACATACGCGACATTCAACACCTTCAGCAGCGCGTTGCGGTGTGCCTCAGAACACAACAACAAATTAAGGATGGAAATTTTCGAGGGTGTTTGATGGAGATGATCCACGATCTTGTAGTCACTCTTCTTAATCAACCTCATAAACTCTTCGGCGTCTTTAACAAGTAAGTCCTTCTCTACCCCGCGAGAGGTTTCTTCAACGACTTTACTCTTACCTTTATCAGTTGCGTCAGCTTTGTCCGCCTTTTCCGCCACGATCTTAGATGGAGCAAATACTCTTCCGCTGCGAGTAATTCTACTAACACCCACTAGGTTCTCCGCACCTGACCCTGAGGGTTCTAGTTCCAACTTCTTTCTGTTGCAGTAGACGTCTGCCCCATAATGCCATGGGACAACATTGGTGCTTTCGAAAGGTATCGACCCGGCTTTGGTGATGGTAATCGTGGGCGGCCTGGGTGCAGAAATAGTTATCGTCCGGCGAGGGATGGTGATGGTGGCAACCTCATCATCTTGCTTCAGCATTACCTCTCCCGATCCGCTTTCGGCCCTTCGGCTAAACTGCAGGATTCCTTCGGTCATCAGACTTTGAATCCCCTCTACCAACTGCTCACATCCATCAGGACTAGTCGCACAGCCCATACACATCTCTCCACAACCTGGAAAGAAACCCCTTTTCATCAACTTAGCTTTAACGAAGCTAAGCGGTGTCTTCAGATCTCTGACATCAGTCAACACATCCAAATTCTCGTCTTCAATAACGGCGTTTACTCCACCTCCCCTATGATTCGGCATAGGGTTCTTAGTGACGTTTGGCACATTATCTGAGAAGTTGATGATCTTAGCGTCCACCATGTCCTGCACCTTGTGCTTGAAGGCTTTGCAATTTTCTATTGTATGGCCTGGTGCCCCTGAGTGAAACTCACAAGTCGCATTCGCGTCATAACCTGGCGGAGGTGCCCCTGTCAAGGGAGCCAGAGTTCTCTTCTGGATCAGTTGTAGCTGAAGCAAAGTCTGTAACAGCTGAGCATAAGACATGGGCGGTGTCTCGAGGTGACGACTGGACAAAGGTGCCCTGTTCTGATACTTTCTGTACCCTTGTTGATTCGGTTGCTGCTGCTGCTGCTGTGGCTGGGGTTGTTGGACAGCGGGGATAATTATACTGGCCACCTGCTGGTGAGGGCCTTTACCCTTCCTTCGAGCGTTGGACACGACACTCGTCTCTCCTTCCCTCCTTTTGCCACCATAAGGTTTCTTTCCTCCTCCAACTGAGGACAAATCACCTTGAATTTTCCCCAGTTTGATCCCATTTTCAACGTGCTCACCCATGATAATGGGATCTAAGAAGCTTTCGGACATACTACTGACCAATTTCTCATAATAAACCCCTGGGAGGGTAGCTACGAACATTTCCACCAGCTCGCGTTCAACCATCGGCGGCTGAACCCTGGCTGCCAATTCACGCCACCGTTGGGCGTATTCCTTGAACCCTTCGTTGTTCCTTTGCGACAGATTCTACAATTGGACTCGGTTTGGGGCCAAGTCACTGTTATATTGGTAGTGGTGCACGAATTCTTCAGCAAGTTCCTTCCACGTGCGCACACTGGTAGGTTCCAGACTCATGTACCATTCGAGGGAGGGCCCGGACAGGCTGTCCTGAAAGAAGTGCATCAGCAACTTCTCGTCCTCAGAGTGAGCAGACATCTTTCTGTAGTATGATCTCAGGTGGACGCGAGGGCAGGTGGTGCCCTTGTACTTGGGAGGCACCTTGAAATCAGCAATCAGTCCCAACTTGGACATATCAACACCCATGGTGTTCTGGTTCTCGATATTCCTCATCTTATCCTCGAGTGCCTTGAACCTAAGTCGTGCTTCAGCAGTCAGCTCCCCTTCAGCACCTCTCTGAGAGAACACATCGTCCTGACGGTCTTCTAACCATGGCTGAGGCCCAAACAGATTTCCAACACCCGTATTGCCGTTGCCCAACCCAACATTGACACTAGCTTCAAAATTTCCATTACCGACGCCCGTCGTATTACCGTTGAGTCCCATGTTAGCTATCACATTGCCGTTGGCACAGTCATTCCCCCCGGTCACGGGGACGCCATTCTGAGGAGTTTCAACTGGTGGAGGGGTAGGCACGGTCCCACCATGGAGTACGCCATTGCTATCGACCCTTGAAATCAAAGGCTGAACCAAGGTTCTGAGCTGATCCTGGCCATTGGCGACCGCTTGCATGAGCTCCATGAAGCGGTCCATTCTTTCGCGGAGTTCTTGAACATTAGTTTCCACTTGCTCCATGATTCTGGTTTGATTTGCTCTGGTCGGATAGTGGTGGATTGGTCTCTGATTAATCCTGGAACAACCTGAAACAATCTGTAAACACAAAAGGGTTAGGAAAAACGACAAAGTGCTTGCTATGCAAATGCTTCATGCAAATGCAAACGTGTGTCTATGCGTTAGGGAGATTTCCCCCCGATCCTAGTGCCTGAGTGCCAGTGTTGATAATAAGAAGTCCGAGTCCAGTCATGGAAACAACATCTCACATATAAAGAAAGCCCATCAAGGTGGTACATAACGTCACTGAGTACAATCTGAATCAATAGCATGACCTCGACCAACAAGCCTGGTGATGGTCAGCATACAACAATGATTAAAACAAAAGGATTACAAATAGTCAAGCACGGCCACGGGCGCGAAACTCTTCTAACAACCCCTTCGTTTCTGGATGATCAGGCCGAGTGAGTAACCCTTCAACGAGCAACTCCCTCTGCATAATGGTATACTGAAGACCTTTGACCAAATCTTCCCATGCTCCTTCACCAAAACAACCTTCTAGCTTCCGCTTCTTGGACTCAAACATCAGTTTGCGCTCCTTCAGGTTAGCGAGAGCCCTGTTGAGCTGGCCTTCGGCGACATATCTACGAGCGGTTTCTTCATCAAACCTCTTCTCACTAGCCTTCACCTGGGCTTTCAGCTTGGAGATCTGCTGCATCAGCTTATCCTCCCGCTCTTTCCTGTTGGCTAGGGTGGCCTTCCATTGCTGATTAAACTTGGATATCCTCCGATACGCTTCATCCAAGTGCTGCTTCTTCGTGGCCAGTACATCATTGACGGCTTTGATGTCTCGACCCATGCGCTCACGCTCAGCTATCTGCTTAGTCAAATCTGTCCCCAGCTGGTTCACCAGCTCTGTCTGCCTCTTGAAGGAATGAATGGCCTCGCTTCTCTCGCTTCTGAGTTGAGCCAATTCTTTCTCCAGTTCTTCATTTGCCTTCTTCAGCTCGTCTATCTCAGCTAGCACCCAATTGTACTGCTGAATAGGCACAGTGGTAGGCTCTTCAATCACGAGAGGGCTTTCTGGCTTGGCAGGAAGAAACGGCATCCCTATGGCATCTGCTCTGGCTCTGATCCAAGTCACATATGGAGCGTAGGCTTGGCTATTACTCTTCCCCAACAATGGTTTTCCTCGCTTACTGATACCATTCCAAGCGCGCCGAAGCTTAGATAACATACCCCCCTCTAGAAGACCAGTGAGGTACAGAGATTCCTGCACCTCTTCATCCTTCGGCGGAGCTCTCAAAGCATACGCAAACTGTCGAACCATCAGGGATGGATTATAGTTGATACAACCCTTCCTGCCTATCAAAGGCACAATTGGAAATCCACTGCAGCTGAAAATAATCTCGGTACCCAACCTATCTCTGTCAAACCAGGCAATATCCTCTGCTGACAGACTCATCAAACGCTCAGACCACTCAGCTGTGGCTGCAGACGAGGCAAATGGACCCTTCTTGGGTAGGTGACTATCAAGCCATCTATAGAGCAGGGGCACACAACACGAGACATTATTGCCCCTTCTGTTCTCGTTTTTGTAGTGGACGGAATGATAGACATCTCCTATCAAGGTAGGGGCTGGATTCCCTGATGCAAAGATGTGGAAAGTGTCGAAGTCTACAAAGTCGGGCATATTGGGGAACAAAATGATGCCATATATGCACAGAGCAAGGATGGTGTTGAACACGATCCAACATCCGTCTTTGGCGCACTGCTGAGCTTTTCCCACTAAGAACTGCAAGGAGAAACTGGGAACCTTGTTCCAACTTGACAAAACCAACTCGGAGGCATCCAGATGAAGTGAAGGAGCTAGACTAGCCAGATTAGGCTCAGCATCCATATGAACAAAGGGCATCTGACTCTTGATAGGCACACCTAACAAATCAGCATATTCCCCTAGTGTGGGTGTGAGAATAAAGTCCGGGAAAGTAAAGCATCTCAAAGGAGGATCGTAGAACTGCAGCAAGGCGTGCAACCCATTCAACTCAAACACAGAAGGTTTACGAACCAAGCTGAGCAGTTTCCCATAAGACTTTCTGAATTCATCTCTCGCAGAATCATCTGCCAAAGCAATCAAACCAGTCAGCTGAACAACATCAGGAGTGGGGAGCTTGTAAGCCACAGTTTTCCTCAGAGAACCCATGATAGCACAAGAGAAGGCAAGAAAACCTGGATCGGGGGAGACGGTACCTGCAACACAGACACACGTTAATGAAATGCAAATGAGTATGCAAAACAATGCAAAATGCAATCATGCGGCAGGAGATCAAGACGACTGTGCTGTTGAGGAGATGAAGGTGAAGATCTTGTATCAACAAAACCACAATACTGCTCTGTCAAGAACAACCACTATATCTGATAAGAAGAAAACCCTGGTATCGGACCACAAATCTGCTCTGTCAAGAATACACATATCTGATAATAAGGACCTCTGATACAGGGCCATAAATCTGCTCTGTCAAGAACAAACATACATCTGCTGATGAGGTCCTCTGATCCCAATCAAAAACCTGCTCTGTCAAGAACAAATACACATCTGCTGATGAGATCCTCTAATCCCAACCATCAATCTGCTATGTCAAGAACAAACGTACATCTCTGAAGATAAGGTCCTCTGATACAGGACCATAAATCTGCTCTGTCAAGAACAATCATCTGATGATGAGAACCTCTGATACCAACAAAACTGATTCACTATCAAGAAAACCAGGTAGTCTGAAGGTTAAAGTTTCCTGCAACAAACCCGACCCTGCTCACAGGTATGGACCTAAACTGACACAAGTTCGGCATCCTATGCGGTCATCAGCATCACACACATTCAAGAGGGGTGATACGATACCCAGAAGGTGTGGCATCACCAGCTCATGAAGCGGCCTCACTCGGCTGAATTCCAAATGATCGGTCCCCAGAGTCGACAATCCTCCAAACCAACAACCCCTTCAACCCAAAGGGTTGAAAAAGAAGTCAACCGGGAGAACCTCGTCTGAGCGTGGATTTCATGAGACACTAGTGCCTGCAAAGCAAGCACGCGCCTACTAATTTCCACAACTAATGCTAGGTATACTCAAGCCTGGGTCTGGCTTCTCACTCATCAGAATGCCCCTCCCACAACAGCACAGATAATCATATCATACTGAAAATAAAGTGCGGGAAATAAAATGCGATAAATAAACACAACCCAACAAGTAATCATACAAGCGCTAGGATTGACTCTCGCAGGGGACGTTGGATCCCCAAACTGACTCGCATAAGGGACGTTGGATCCCAGGAAACTATCAATTCCCCAGCAGATTCGCCAGCTGTCGCTACCGCGAAAATAAGGTGCCGGCAAAACAGAAGAGTTTCCACCTTTCGTTATTTATCCCTCAGAGCGGGAAAGGAAACAATCGGAAAAACTTGACGAAAAGGTATAAGACAAGGTCATCGCAACCATTGTCTGGGTTCGGGAGTCGGTTACGCAAGGGGAAGGTATTAGCACCCCTCACGTCCATCGTACTCGATGGGATCCACGCTTGTTGTGTTTATCGGACGGGTTGGTTTTATCTATCTACCTATCAAGGCTGGTCTGAAAAATAAAAGAAAATGACTCGGCAAAGCGTCGCACTTTATGCCTACGTATTCCCATCAGAGAATGAGAAATCAGAGTCAACGTAGTTTGCCTAACTACGGGTTGCGGGGAAGGTGGCTCGCCAATACATCAGTATTGTGCCTACGTACTCTCAACAGATATGAGAGATCAGAGCTTACGTAGTTCGGGATAATACGGATTACGGGAATTCAGATTCATCTGTTTTGTCGAGTAGGGTTAACAAACAGTTCCAGCAGTTTGGTGTATGCAGCTCGACCCTTGGAGACTTATGCGTTACCGTTTGTGGTAGAACTGGGAGTTAACGACACTTTTTTCTTCAGAAAAGCTTTCCTTTGACTTATGGGCCCACGGGGCAAAAAGGTTTGAAGTTTGTTTTCTGTCTTTTACGGAAGAACTGTTTTTTATGGTTGTTTGCAACTAGTATCGCACTAGAGACTATGACCTGAGAGTGAATGCGTCGCATGTCACCCAAGGGGTGCCATACTAAACATCCAAGCTGTCGAAAAGAAACTCTCCGATAACCCTTTCTCAGATAGCTTAAGGCTCGTAACGTACGACATCAGTTAATCTTTATTACCGTATTTTGATTTGTTTTGAGATGAGAAGAGAGAACGAACAGGCTCAACTAAGGGGAGACTAACAAGTCCTACTGTTGTCATGCCAGGGATTCGTCCTATGGTTGAAGTTTGAAACAGGGAACTCCTAGAAATTATCATGCATAGGTTTCAACCTAAAGTTCTACTCATCACTTCCTTATCAAAGGAAGTGAGATTCCTAGGGGATCATGTCAATGATAAACAGAAACAGATAAAGCATCAGCTTAAACCGTAAACAGTAAACGACTGTAAAATGCATGCAATGCAAGTGAGGGAGGAAATGTGTGTGGGGCATCAGCCTCTACAAGCTCATCTCAACCTCAAGCCAAGTATGAATAACTGCAATCATACAGAAGAAGTAAAATGCCATCAATCAAGATAGGAGAAACTGCAATCATGCAGAAGAAATAACATGCTATCAAGCAAACTCAAACCAAATAGGCAAGGGAGCAGGGCTCTACCGAATACCCGTAAGCAAAGCCATACAGTAAAAATACAAGCAGAGGGAGCAACTCAACCTCTAGTGCAATCATGCTCCTAGCTTAAATCAATCTAAATATGAACTTATTCTAATGCATCAAGCAAATCAGACAGGGCATCTCAATACAGAAAAGAAAACAGATCAACAGCTCCTACAACTAGACTCTCCTCTGTCAGCAATTCAGTCCTCAGACTTCAACCACCCTTCAGGACTATCATCCTCAATAACAAGTATCAAATTGCTTCTCCAAGGTTTCAATACATCAAACATAAGTATCAACTTATTCTTTCTTCTTCAAGCTTCAGCTCTCCAGTAAATTCCACCTTCAGGCTTCACTCCTAACTACAAGTATCAGCTTGTCTCTTCCTCATCTACAAGCTTCAGCTTCTCAGAGTAATCTTCAAACACAAAGAAGTATCAACTTCATCCTTCAATATTCTTCAAGCAAGGAACTCCATCCTCTAGCAACGTTCATCTATCAAGAGCAAAGTTAGGATGATTGGTAGCAGAGTGAAGACCAAAGGTCACCATTAAGCATCCTATCATCAGAGAAAGGGCCCCTCAAAGGTTCTACCAATTTACAAAGAGCCACACATCCTACCAAAGGAGGGATGAGGCCTTTGCAAAGGGACCTTACATCATAGGGAAGAATGGAAGTGATAAACATCATCCATGTTTATGAAAGAAGAGAATCTATCTAGAAGCTCTGCCTACAAAACCCTAATCTTAATACCTAATCAAAACTACACCAAAAGAAGGTAAGATCTTCAAATCCAAGCCTCTTCAAGCAATCCAATGCATCTTCCACTTGTCTTCATCATCCTCCAGGAACAAGCAAAGCAAAACCCTAATCTAAGGGAACTAAAGAAATTAATCTAGTTGAATTAGTGCATTAGAATCATCTAAAGCTAGCACCTAAACTAAAATCAATCAAAAATAGTAAACTACCTTGAAAAATCCTACAAAAATTCCTAAGGGACCTTAATTCAATCATGAATCTATCCTACAAAAATCAAAGGTTGAATCATCCACCTAGTACTAAAAATACAATCTAAACCACAAAGTATCAATCATAAACCCAAAAAATGGAGCTTCTAAAGGTTTCAACCTAAACTACCACCTATGTTCATCACAAAAATGTGAGAAAAATCTATGGGGAGCATGCATATCTATGCTAACTACTCACAAAAATCAGGATCAAAATCATCATCACATGATCAAACCAAATTCCACAATATCAAGCATTAAACATGACTATTTTAATATCAATAAAAATGTAAAAATTCCCATAAAATCAGAAAATGCATGAAATAAAAATATTTTTTATCTAAAAAATACTAGATTCAATCATGAATTCAATGCAAAAAGAATGGGATCAATTGAATTATTTTTCCATTTTTTATGATTTTATCAAGAACCATGAATAAAATGAAAAATAATAGAAAATCCAAATAACATGGTAAACACACGGTGCAGCTAGCAATGAAAATCAGTTCATTTTATGGATTGGGCCACAAAGGGGGTGGGCATAACAATTAGTGCATTAAGCCCAAAACACAACTTAAATGAAACACTGCGTTTCATTTTAGTTTAGACCCTTCACAAATTCAGAAGCATGCGTGGCCGTTGGATTACTTCTTCAGTCAAAGGTCCACCTATGATCTAATGGTCCTGGGATCATCTTCCCCAATTTGAAAATCTGGAGGGAAGAACCTCCATGGATGAACAGCCAAGAACTTCATCTTCTCCAAATTCTCATCCCATCAAATCTCCACCAAAAATCAAAGTTGGAAACCCTAATCCACTCCGTTTCTCATCCTTATTCTAACCATGCCAGTCATTCTTATTGAATCATCACCATTCTCAAAACACGATCAAAAACTCATAAACGGACCAAGATCCAATCATCACCATTCTCCAAATTAAAGTGCCTAACATCATTACCATGTTATCCTGAGTTGATTCCCCCATCTAGCTAGGGTTAACTCTCAAGAACCACCAAGATATGATCAAGAACAGAAATTGTGGCACCCAACTTAATGTCTCTAAACCTAACCAAATGCTACCAGAAAGCTTCGCATACTAATCTACAATCATTATAACCTAACAAACCGTGCTAATTCTACTTAATTTATGCTGGAGGAAGAAGTTTACATACCTGTCAATTCTTGATGAACAAATGTACAAAATCTTCAAATCAAGCTCTCAAACCTTCCAGACACGATCAATGGATCATTTCCTTGCTTCTGTATGCACAAGAACTGGTTGAAACCTCCTGGAACTTGAAACCCGATAGTGAGTTGCAGGTTGAAAAATCCAAATGCTAACACTCAAATCCTCAATGCTTTTGCTGTGATTTCACTCTGGGATCATTCAACAATGCAAATGGAAGCTATTGGGATCAAGAGAATGGATTGAAATGAACTCAATTGGAGTAACCGAATTCAGTTGCAAAATGGAAGTTTCAAAACTCACTCTCTCTTTTCCCTCTCAATTCTCACCAAAAAATGATCTGAACCACTTCTATTCAATATATAGAGTGTGTAGGGATGATTTAGAAAGCTCTAGATCCTTCCAATGAGAAATTCAATTTCTCATGTCACTTGAATTCTCATGATATGCCATGGTATGCACAACTCTGCTAACAGCTTGAAATCATTCTCAATTCCTTCCAATTTCTCCCCTCATGACATTTTGGAAGTGTTTGGCTTGCAAAGGACCTTGATCATGCCTTGAATTTGGGTTTGGCAATGGTTACTTAAGATGTAAGTAACTACTTTTCAAAGCAAGTCTACAAATTAAACTTCAATTCAAAAATGTGGCTAAACCAATGTTCTTAAAAGGTGTTTTAGAGTCAAAATGATATATTACATGCCTTGGTTTGGACATGTATATCAAAAATACCAATTTCCAACTTTGGTTCATTTAACTTATACCCTTATTTTAGGTCATTTTTCCAACTTTGAGCTACAAGCAATTCCAACATCTCATGACCTCTTGGCAAGCCTTAAAACATCATTTTGAACAAGTTTGATGTTGAACATTTTCCCATTTGAAGCTTGGAAATAGGAGTTATGGCCTTATGCTTGAAATGACCTATAATCTCCAAATGACCAAAATGCCCTTGACTTGTCAAAGCCATAACTTGAGTTCTACAAATCCTATCAAGGACTTCTAGTACTCTCTAGAAAGCTAAGAGGATAAGGAACAACATTCATGTTGACCAAAAGTTCATAGGAATCATCTTTCTAGGGCAAACCTTTCATGCAAGTTGGACAACTTTTAAGCCCCCAAATTCACATACCTCAGATGACCAGTAACTTGTCAAAGTCATAACTTGAGTTCTACAAATCCTATCAAGGACTTCTAGCACTCAAATTAAATCTAAGACCATGCTCTTAAACACTCAGGTTGGGGGCAAGATGAGATGACAATCACATCTTGAGCTAAACTGCCTTGAAGATAGGGGTCAAACTAGGGGATTTTACACTGTCAAGCCTTAGAAACCCTAGCTTGAAACTTCTCAAACTCTTCAATCATGATGAGTTGACCTTGGAATCATACTTATAACATCTCAATGTATCAATCCATGATCACATGGCCTTTGAATTAGGTCTCAACCTCTTGCAAATCATCAGTTGACTTAGGGTTGACCCAGTCAAACCCTAGCTGCACCACTCATGGCTGAGTCTTCTTAAACTTGCACAATGACCTGTCTAGGCATCAAAGTGATCCTCAAAACTTCTCATGAGCTCTCTCAAGACCTCAAGTCCAACTTCATGGCTTCAAAGTCATCTGAGGACTTCCCACAACTCTCAAGTTAGGAGACACACACACTTGGTTTCAACCACTCTCTCTGAGGATCTTTTAACTTCTCTGACAAGGATATCAACCCTTGAATACCTGAATAACCTTCTTAGCTAGCTTCATAGTCTTGTGTAGCTCTTGGTTGGTAATTATACCTCTTGATCTCCTGCATACATATCAATGAAATGCAAATGATAATGCTAATGTGAATGAAATGAAACATAAGCTAGGTAAAGAAAAGTTAGGAAAATTTTGGGGTGCAACAGTCATCATCACATATCTTATGTCAAAAATTTAAACATTCGCAAACCATCCTAAACAAGCATTCTAATCACCTGCAGGGAAAAACACCTGAAAACAAAAAGGTGACCAACCTGGCTTATGTTTCAGAATGCATATGTTTGAAAATGGCGTAATGCTCCATACAACATGGAAATGCTACACGTGTGGGTAGATGTTATGCACGATGCAAATGCAAAGAGGCGTTCCCGCAAAATAAATGCCGGAGGAACGAATCCAAACTTCCGCTGGGGGAAGAAACAATCCTACTGGGGATATCTCGACAAATCCGGAGTTACGAACTTTGCTGAGGATGATCAACCTATTGGAGGAAAGACAACCTGCTGGAGAACAGAAAGAACAATCCTGCGTGAGGGACGATCCTTTTCGAAACCACTGACGACCTGGTTGTACTTTGTGAGGTTCTCACTAGGGATTAAATGCGCACATGACCACCGCTGGGGATACACATCACTGCCTGACCGCTCAGATCCAACTCTTCTGGGGGATAAAAAGAGGACTTCCATCTGATGGGGAGGAATAAGATCACCTAGAGCCTGCTCCTACGTTTAAGGGACTCCGGCTGGGGAACACGACCCCTTGGCTGTTTGCTTCGAAGGTAACGACCCTGCAAAACCTGAACAAAAATAAGACATCCTATACAAAAGAAAATATCCAGGTCAATATCCGTGACAATTGTTCAGTTAATTCAAAGTTTTAACAGTTATTGGCAAAGGCCTGTGAGTTTAGGCACGTGCAAGTTTATAAAAAAGATCGGCGTTTTCCACAAACAAAACAGTAAAAGTTAAAACAAGAAACAAACATCAAGTATTGAATAATATACATTTATTGATAACGGGCCTGTAAATAGGCAAAGTTTTTACAATGGATGCAACTCCTGAAAAGAGGAAGCTACAAAAATAAATACAAATATGTACAGAGGTACAAAGAGATTTGTATATATGTCGGCAACGTGGTACAGACAAACACCATGAGCTGATCCTCCTATGACTCGCCTGACTCCGACGCTTTCCCGATACTCCGTCCTCGGAAGAGATTGACTTGGATAATCGACCCTCAGGTGCTCCCAAACCACTAAGCAATGCAGTATCAAACTCAGACCGCAGTCATTTGCTTTTTCAATCCCTAACTTTTGCCTGAATCGCCCTTTGCGGGTTTTCGATTCACCGGGATACCCATTTTTGCCGAAGTCGCCTTTTCAGGTTTTCGACTTCGCGAGTGTACATCTTTTCAATTCTTATCCCTAATTTTTGCCCGAACCTTTTCTTTTCTTTTTTGGTTCACCGGGATGCCCCATTCTTGCCTGGACTTTCCTTTTTCTGTCCAGCGGGTCTCTTTAAGCAAAGTATTTTTTAACTGCGTCCGAGTTCACAGGGGATGTAAAATCTTCGCCACCCATGGTGGACAATAGTAAGGCTCCTCCGGAGAAGACCTTACGAATGATATATGGACCTTCATAGTTGGGAGTCCATTTGCCCCTGTGATTTGATTGTGGTGGGAGAATCTTCTTTAGCACAAGATCGCCCGTCTAAAAGCTTCGAGGGCGCACCTTCTTGTCGAAAGCTTTCTTCATCCGGCTCTGGTATAATTGACCATATGCGATTGATGCAAGTCTCTTCTCATCCATCAAACTGAGCTGATTCAGTCTATTCCTTATCCACTCTGCCTCATCGAGTTGGACATCAAGCAAAACCCTCAAGGAAGGAATCTCAACTTCTAATGGTAGGATAGCTTCCATACCATACACCAGTGAGAAAGGTGTTGCCCTAGTTGATGTGCGTATCATCGTACGATAACCGTACAATGCGAAGGGAAACATCTCGTGCCAGTCTTTGTATGTTACAACCATCTTCTGAACTATCTTATTGATGTTCTTATTGGCCGCTTCGACTGCGCCATTCATCTTGGGCCGATAGGGAGATGAGTTGTGGTGCTCAATCTTGAAATTCTGGCACAATTCCTTCATCATCTTGTTATTCAAGTTCGAACCATTGTCAGTAATGATTCTTTCGGGGATTCCGTAACGATAGATGATGTCCTTTTTGATAAACCGGGCTACTACTTGCTTGGTAACATTAGCGTAAGACACTGCTTCGGTCCACTTGGTGAAGTAATCAATAGCTACCAAGATGAAACAGTGTCCGTTGGATGCGGTGGGCTCAATTTTCCCAATCATATCAATGCCCCACATGGAAAAAGGCCACGGGGATGCCATAACATTTAAAGGGCTCGGCGGCACATGAATCTTGTCTGCATAAATCTGGCATTTATGGCATCTCTTCGCAAACTTGAAACAATCTATTTCCATTGTCAGCCAATAATACCCTGCTCGTAATAACTTTCGAGACATAGCGTGTCCGTCGGCATGCGTGCCAAAGGTACCCTCGTGGACCTCTTCCATAAGCAGATTAGCTTCTTTCTCATCTACACATCGCAATAGCACCAAATCGTGGTTTCTCCTGTACATAACACCATCTGGATTCAAGTAGAAGTTGCCAGCCAAGCTCCTTAGAGTCTTCTTATCGCGGCTGGATGCCCCAGTCGGATACTCTTGGTTCTTTAGGAAATTCTGGATATCAAAATACCACGGCTTGCCATCGGAAGCTTCCCCAATGGCGAATATGAAAGCGGGCCTATCAAGGCGAGAGATAACTATTTTGGGAGCCTCATTCCAGAAGTTAACTTTTTACATTGAAGACAACGTCGCAAGAGCGTCTGCCATCTGATTTTCTGCTCGTGGCACATGGTGAAACTCTACTCTGTCAAAGAAAGGCAACAACCTCCTTGCATAATTCATGTACGATATCATATTAGGTTGACGAGTCTCCCATTCTCCCTTGATCTGATTCACGACTAGCGCGGAGTCTCCATACACATCAAGATTTTTAATCCTCAAATCAATAGCCTCCTCGAGACCCATGATACACGCCTCATATTCAGCCTCATTGTTGGTAACCTGAAAAGTCAATCTGGCAGT
Source organism: Lathyrus sativus (assembly GCA_963859935.3). NCBI lineage: Eukaryota > Viridiplantae > Streptophyta > Magnoliopsida > Fabales > Fabaceae > Lathyrus > Lathyrus sativus. The sequence continues at coordinate 178,769,796 of OZ012740.1, read as the reverse complement.
GAACGGGATGTGAGTCCCATGGGGATTAGTGATGATTGCCCCAATTCCACTTCCATATGAATTAACAGCACCGTCAAAAATTAATTGCCATTGGGAACTCCGTTCAGGACCTTCACCATGCAACGGTTCCTCGCAGTCTTTCATCTTTAGGTACATGATATCATCGTCAGGAAAATCAAACTTCATTGGCTGGTAATCATCGATTGGTTTCTCGGCCAGGTACTCTGATAGCACGCTACCTTTGATAGCCTTTTGCCAAACATATTGTATATCGTACTCTGTCAGTACCATCTGCCATCGGACAATCCTTCCTGAAAGCGCCTGCTTTTCGAAGACATATTTGATTGGATCCATCTTCGAAATCAGCATGGTTGTATGATTTAGCATGTATTGTCTCAGACGTTTGGCAGCCCAAGAAAGTGCACAACACGTCTTTTCGAGCATTGAGTAGCGGGATTCACAATCTGTGAACTTTCTACTCAAGTAATAGATCACATGCTCTCTTCGTCCAGTCTCGTCATGTTGACCGAGAACACAACTCATACTGTCCTCAAGAACCGTCAAGTACATGATCAGTGGTCTTCCGGCTACTGGGGGTATCAATACTGGAGGTTCCTGCAAGTATTCTTTTATTCTTTCAAACGCCTTTTGATAATTTTCATCCCAGACAATTGCTTGATCCTTTTTCAACAGTTTAAACATCGACTCACATGTGGCTGTAAGGTGAGATATGAACCGGGCAATGTAGTTCAACCTCCCCAAAAAACCACGAACCTCTTTCTCCATTTTTGGCGCTGGTATTTCTTGTATTGCTTTTATTTTTGCAGGACCAACCTCAATTCCTCTTTCAATAACAATGAACCCCAGTAGCTTTCCATATGTCACCCCGAAGGTGCACTTATTAGGATTCAGCCTCAGCCTGAACTTCCTAAGCCTCTCAAATAATTTCAGAAGATTCACCAGATGCTCTTCCTCCGTCTGGGATTTGGCAATCATATCGTCAACATAGACCTCAATCTCTTTATGCATCATGTCATGAAAGAGTGTCGTCATAGCACGTTGATATGTTGCCCCTACGTTCTTTAAACCAAAGGGCATCACTTTGTAGCAGAACGTTCCCCACGGGGTAATGAAAGTTGTTTTTTCCATATCCTCCGGCGCCATCTTAATCTGATTATAGCCTGAAAAGCCGTCCATGAAGGAAAACACTGAGAATTGAGCAGTATTGTCAACCAATACGTCAATATGAGGAAGCGGGAAGTCATCCTTAGGGCTCGCCTTGTTCAGATCCCGATAGTCAACGCACATTCGTACCTTACCATCCTTCTTTGGTATAGGTACTATATTGGCGACCCAAGGAGGGTAAATTGTAACAGCTAGAAAACCAGTGTCCCACTGTTTCTGTACTTCCTCTTTAATCTTTACGGCCATATCTGGTTTCGTTCTTCTGAGCTTCTGCTTGACCGGCGGACATTCCTCACGCAATGGCAAGCAGTGGACCACAATATCAGTGTCTAACCCAAACATATCATCATAAGACCAAGCAAAGATGTCACTATACTCTCGCAGCATCTCGACAAGTCTCTGCTTGATATTGCTTTGCAGCGTAACCCCTATCTGGACGTTCCTGACAACTTCTTCGGAACCCAAATTAATGATCTCAATATCCTACTGATGAGGCAGAATGATTCTCTCTTCTTGTCTCAAAAGTCGAGTCAGTTCTTCTGGTAAGTCGTCGTCGTCAACAATCTCTTCCGCCGCTTGAAATATCGGGTGCTCAAAGTCGAAGCGAGTCATAGGGAGTTCTTGATCGGTGTCGTCTGAAATATGGATCCTGCAAGAGAAAGGGTTAAATGCTTCAAATGATATGCAAATGAAGCATACAACCACATTGCCATTTTATTGTAAAATAAAAATAGAACAACAAGGATCACAAAATTTGCATGAGAAAAACGCCTTTATTTGATGATTAAAACAAAGCATACACATAAACAAGTAGGCCCTAAAATAGAATCACTGTGCCCCGGGTATGACATAGGATTGTACAATAATAAAAAAACAAGGCATTACTGTTTCGTCGTCACTTGGATAAAGTCCTGAATAGACCAGTTGCATAGGCCTTGTCCTGGCTCGCTGGGCTTGATCCATGAATCCATGTCACAGTCGCTATCTCCATCTTCACTGTCAGACACAACACTAGTCGTTTCAAAACTGACTCCTCCTGGAGTAAACACAATCGGGCCCTTGAACTTTCGCGCGCTCTGTGATGAAGATGGTGATGACGGGCGATATCCCAAGCCAAACTTGTCCTGCTTAACAGGAATCTCCAGAACATGACCCCAACCTTTAGTTTCCCTGGCCTGAACTACCGCTTGGGCTTCTCTGTACAAAGACATAGCCACCTCTAGCCCATTGCTCATGACAGGAGATTTGTCTCTGATATGCACCCCTTCAAAAGCTTGGCACAATGTCTCATGGATCTCTCCATCCACTTCTACATATTTGAATGATGACAGGTGACTTACCAGGATGTCTTCCTCCCCACACACGGTGACAATGCTACCACCGACCATATACTTAAGCTTTTGGTGGAACGTAGACGTTACAGCCCCTGCAGAGTGAATTCAGGGTCGCCCGAGCAAACAGCTATAAGCTGGCTGAATATCCATGATATAAAACACAGTATCAAACACCTCTGGACCAGCCTGGATTGGCAAAGTCAATTCTCCAAACACGGACCTTCTAGTCCCGTCAAAAGCTCTCACCACCAAGTCGCTTGGCGTGCATATTATGCCTCGGGTATCCAACTTCAAAAGTGCCTTCTTGGGAAACACATTCAAGGACGAACTAGTGTCAACAAGGACATGAGACATAACAGTGCCCCTACACTCAACTGAAATATGCAACGCACTGTTGTGGTTGCGGCCCCTGGGTGTTAAATCAAAATCTGTAAAGCCAAGGCCATGCCCCGCATTCACGTGCACAATCACTCCTTCGAGCTGATTGACAGATATCTCCTGGGGTACATAGGCAACGTCAAGAGCTTTTAGCAAAGCGTTCCGATGGGCCTCAGAACAAAGCAACAATGACAAAATCGAGATTTTGGAAGGTGTCTACTGCAGATGATCGACAATTTTATAATCACTCTTCCGGATTAGTCTCATGAATTCTTCCACATCTTTGGTCAAAGCCTCTTTTTCCTTCTCTTGAGAGGGTCCTTCTTCACTGACTTTACCTTTCCCCTTGGCAATTCTCTCAGCTTCTACTTCTGGTGACGCAAAAATTCTACCGCTGCAGGTTATGCCCCCTGCCCCCACAAGGTTATCAACTGACCCTACCGGCGGGCTTTCCAGGTTAATCCTTTCTCCATTGCAGTAGACGTCCGCCCCATAGTTCCAAGGGATGGCTTTAGTGCTTTCATATGGAATGGGTCCAACTTTGGTTATTGTAATGGTCGGCCTCTTGGGAGGCGTCGATATCGTGACAGTCTTAAACGGGATCGTAACTGTTGCGACTTTGCCATGCTCTTCAACTATTGCCCCAACAAGCTTCTCTTCAGCAGCACGATCGAATTGCAGCGTTCCTTCACCAATCAACCCTTGAATACCTCTTCTTAAGCCATCACAATCCTTAGGCCGGGCTAAACAGTCAACACTGTAATGCCCCAAATTCTGAATTCCCATTATTTTTATTGAGTCCTTTTTAATTTATTTGGATAACTGGTATTTTAATTGTGGAATTTATCTGTTGATATGTTTAATTTCAATATTGTGCTATTTTACCGATTCGGAGAGTTTTCGGGGAAAATAGAGTAAAGGGTATTTTAGACATTTAGTATTAAATGTTAAGTGAATTATTGTGTGAGAAGTAATTGGTAAGTGTTTGGAAAGAAATGGAGAGGAAAGAAAATAGAATATGAGATAAGAGAGAAAAGGAGATAGATAGAAACATTAGTGGAAAAACAAGGGAAAGAAAGAAGAGAAAAGAGAAAGAGGAGAAATAAGAGGAAAACCTAGAATTTCATCAAGGATCAACATCCAAGCTTTCAATCGATCGGGTAAGGGTGTGAAACTCTATTATACTGTTAATGTGTATGATTATGTATGCTTTTAGTTGTTTGAGGTTGGATTGAGAAGAGTTTCTACTCATTTTCATCTTAGGGCAATTATTAGGATTTAATCGGTAGAATGTGGTTTTAACCGGTTAGAATCGAGAAATGGATGGAGTAGGATAGTCGGGTGTTATTGGGTTGAACTTACTAGGGTTGTTTGGTTTTAGAATCGGTTGGTTTGTGAAGTTTGGGCTTTTGGACAACCATGGGAGTTCTGAGTTCGCAGGTTCGCCAGGCGAACGACAGCGAAGCTTTTCCAGGCGAAGCCCAGGGAGCAGCAACGAACCAAGTCAGAAGCATCCACCCTGTCTTCACTGGCAAGTTCGCCAGGAGAATGAGAATGGCGAAGGTTCCCCAGGCGAGTGTGCTAGCGAGTGCTAGCGAGTAATTTCAGAATAAATCCCAGTGGTCTTCGCTGGCAAGTTCGCCAGGCGAATGAGAGTAGCGAAGGTTCGCCAGAGGCTTCGCCAGACGAAGGTTGGCGAATGCGACAGCATTTTCCTGTTTTCTGTGTTTTTCCTTTCCATGCGGATTTCTTTGTTCGGTTATGTTTAATCCTTATCGAATTGAATAGTTTTTGTGCCGTGTGGTACGTTATGTTGTGGGTAGCTGCAAGGCGTGAATCCTAGAATGTGGAATTTTGATTGTGAAAGTATATGCTTTATATGGAATAGTATGTGTTGAAATGAAGAGTATATATATATATATATATATATATATATATATATATATATATATATATATATATATATATATATATATATATATATATATATATATATATATATATATATATATATATATATATATATATATATATATATATATATATATATATATATATATATATATATATATATATATATATATATATATATATATATATATATATATATATATATATATATATATATATATATATATATATATATATATATATATATATATATATATATATATATATATATATATATATATATATATATATATATATATATATATATATATATATATATATATATATATATATATATATATATATATATATATATATATATATATATATATATATATATATATATATATATATATATATATATATATATATATATATATATATATATATATATATATATATATATATATATATATATATATATATATATATATATATATATATATATATATATATATATATATATATATATATATATATATATATATATTGGAGTATAAGTATATTGTGAATGTACATAGATTGTATGTGCCTGTATGAGATGAATATGCATAGTGATATATTTGCAAATATGTATGCATGTAGAAAAATGTTGTGAGTCATTTTGCATAAAAGGCATCATGAAGTACATCCTAGCGATGTTGATTCCTTGGAGAATCTGCTGAACATTTGATTCCTCAGAGAATCTGCAGAGTATTTGATTCCTCAGTGAATCTGCGAAATATTCGATTCCTCGAAGAGTCTGATGAATATTTGATTCCTTGGAGAATCTGTTGAATATTTGATTTCTTGGAGAATCTGCTGAATTGAGTTGGTACCGCATTTGCATCTGCATAGAGTCGTGAGTCGGTCTCTATGAGTTGCATTGGTCATCTTTATATGATGTATGGAGTGAATTGAACATAATTCTAGATGTTTATGTGGAAAATGATGAGTATGTATCGATGCATGATTTGATGAATATGCTTGATTGTGTGAATATGCATTGTGATGAGATGTGGTGAGAATTTGAATTGTTTAAACCCCATGTATGTATATAGATATATAATTATATGTATTGACTTTTATGATATTGTTTCTCACCCTTCTGCTATTTTATGATGCTCTATGAGGCATTGCAGAGTAGGATTGCTGGAGGTCCTTTTTGTGAAGCATGTCTTCATTATTTTTGGTCGATGGCTCTGATATGTAACATCTGGGTAGTTAGGAAGCCTTTGACTCTTTTTGGAGATACATTTGTTTTGATTTCTTTTGTGATACATCTGCCTATGTATCTGATGATGGATGTTTGTACATATGAATTAACTGAATGATGTATATATGTTTATATGAATGTATTAATTCAATGTTTAGATGTTTCCGCTTTATTCTAAATATTGAGATGTGGGTTTTAGAACTATGTTCTTCCGTTGTGAATTGCCCATTGTTGCATATCTATTTGAGCAGACGTTGTAGGTGTTTAACTTCATGATAATGTGATACACCTCTTTTATATCATGTATTACTTAAACTCTGATGAAACTTTTATCAAGTGCCTAAATGATTTAATTGCTTATTTGGGGGTATAGAAAGGGGGTGTTACATTAAGTGATATCAGAGCCAGCGTTGAGTCAGTTGTGTCTGTCTTATTGTTGTGTTGGTTGAACGGTTGTTTAACCTTGTTATTTTTGGGAATCCTCAGAATATGGTTGGTCGCAATGACAATGATATGGCTGCAGCATTGAAGGCTATGGCTAGGACGGTGCAAGGTGCACCGAATGTGAATGCGAACGACGAGTTTAGAAAGAATCAACCGCCGGTATTCAAGGGAAGATTTGATCCGGACGGTGCTCAGATTTGGTTAAAGGAGATCGGGAGGATCTTTAGAGTTATGAATTGTGCTGAAGGCAACAAGGTGAGACTTAGGACTCACATGCTGAGAGAGGAAGCCAATGACTGGTGGGTCGGTATGAGACAAGTGCTTGAAGTAGACGATGAGGAAATCACTTGGAATCTTTTTCGCACCGAATTTTTGAGAAAGTATTATCCTGAGAGCGTGAAGGGAAAGAAGGAGATGGAGTTTCTGGAATTGAAACAAGGCAACATGTCTGTGATAGACTACACGGCTAAGTTCACAGAGTTAGTGAAGTTTCATCCTCACTATGATGCGGTGACGACGGAATTTTCCAAATGTATTAAGTATGAGAATGGCTTGCGCCCTGAGATTAAGCAAGCGGTGGGTTATCAGAGGATTAGGAGGTTTTTGGACTTGACCGAATGTTGTAGAAATTTTGAAGAAGATAGTAAAGCTCGTTCCACTCACTATAAGAGCTTGAATGAGAAGAGATGGAAGCAACCGGTGAGGAGTGGACCTTATATGACGCCTGCTGATAAAGGCAAGCATAGGGAAAACTTTGATAGGAAGCCCGGAGGAGGTTCTAGTGCGATTAAATGTTTCAAGTGTGGCGTAATGGGCCATAAGTCTTTTGATTATGGAAAATCTGGGGAGAAGTGTGCTAACTGTGGGATTCCTGGACATGCCACTTTGGATTGTAGAAGGAATGTGGTGAAATGCTACAACTGTGGCGAAGTGGGTCACATTAAGCCTAATTGTACTAAACCGAAGCAAGCTCCAGCGGACGGAAAGGTATTTGCGTTAGCCGGTACGGACACTACTAATGCGGATCGTTTGATTAAAGGTACATGCTTTATTAATAATGTGCCTTTAATTGCTATTATTGATACTGGAGCGACTCATTCGTTCATTTCTCTTGAGTGTGCCAAACGTTTGGATTTGTGCATGGTTTCTTTGAGTGGTGGCATGGTTATTGAGACTCCCGCTTCGGGGTCGGTAACTACTTCTTTGGTATGCATAAGTTGTTCTTTGACCATGTATGGTAAAGACTTTGTTATGGATTTAGTGTGTTTGCCGTTGGATGGTTTGGATGTGATTTTGGGTATGAATTGGTTGCAATATAATAAGGTTCATCTGGATTGCTATCACAAGTTGGTAACATTTCCTTATTTAGAAGATGATGGAAGTGAGAGTTTTCTATCCACTAAAGAGTTGAAGAAATTTTTAGCGGACGAAGCTCAGTTGTTTGGTTTGTTTGCATCCTTGTCGGTAGAGAGTAAAGTGGAACTGGAGGTGTTTCCCGTAGTGAGAGAATTTCCACAAGTGTTTTCGGAAGATATTAAAGATGTGCCGCCGGAGAGAGGTTGAGTTTTCTATTGATCTAGTTCCAGGTACTAGACCATTTTCGATGGCATCGTATCGTATGTCGGCATCGGAATTGGTAGAGTTAAAGAAGCAATTGAATGACTTGTTGGATAAGAGATTTGTAAGACCAAGTGTTTCTCCTTGGGGTGCGCCGGTATTATTAGTAAAGAAGAAAGATGGAAGCATGCAGTTGTGTATTGATTATCGGCAGTTGAATAAAGTGACGATTAAGAATAAGTATCCGCTTCCAAGAATAGACAATTTGATGGATCAATTGGTTGGAGCCCATGTTTTTAGTAAGATTGACTTGAGATCAGGTTATCACCAGATTCAAGTGAAATAAGAAGATGTTTCAAAGACGGCCTTTAGGACACGATATGGTCACTATGAGTATACGGTAATGCCATTCGGAGTTTCTAACGCGCCGGATGTGTTCATGGAATATATGAATTGCATTTTTCATGAGCAGTTAGATCGTTTTGTGGTGGTGTTCATCGACGACATCTTGATTTATTCTAAGTCTCAAGAAGAGCATGAGGGGCATTTGAGAATTGTGTTGCAGATTTTGAAAGAGAAGCAATTGTATGCCAAGTTGTCGAAGTGCAAGTTTTGGCTATCGGAGGTGAGTTTTCTTGGACATATTATTTCAGGGAATGGTATTAGTGTTGACCCATCCAAGATTGATGCGGTAATGCAGTGGGAAGCTCCTAAGTCAGTTACAGAGATTCGAAGCTTTTTGGGATTAGCCGGTTATTATCGGAGGTTTATTGAAGGATTTTCGAAGTTGGCACTTCCGTTGACTCGATTGACTTGTAAGGGAAAGGCTTTTGTTTGGGATATTGATTGTGAGAAGCGTTTTGTTGAGCTTAAGAGAAGGTTGACAATGGCGCCGGTTTTTATTTTACTGAATTTGACGGAGTCGTTTGTGGTTTATTGTGATGCTTCTTTATCCGGTTTAGGTGGTGTTTTAATGCAAGATGGGAAAGTTGTGGCTTATGCTTCGAGACAATTGAGAGTGCATGAGAATAACTACCCTACGCATGATTTGGAGTTAGCGGTCGTGGTGTTCGTTTTGAAAATTTGGAGGCATTATCTTTATGGTGCAAGATTTGAGTTTTTTAGCGACCACAAGAGTTTGAAATATTTATTTGACCAGAAAGAGTTGAACATGAGAAAAAGGAGATGGCTAGAGTTTTTGAAAGACTGCGATTTTGGTTTGAATTACCATCCGGGTAAGGCAAACGTAGTAGCCGATGCTTTAAGTCGAAAGTTGGTTCATATTTCAACATTGATGATAAGAGAATGGGAATTGTTGGAGAGTTTTAGAGATTTGAGTTTGGTTTGTGAAGTGACGCTGAGAAGTGTGAGACTTGGTATGCTTCATATTACGAATGATTTTCTTGCGACCGTTTGTGAAAAACGAAAATTGGATTTAAAGTTCGTTGATTTGATGATGAATGAGAATGAAGATTTCAAGGTTGATGAATTTGGTGTTTTGAAATTCCGTGGTCGTATTTGCATTCCCGACGATGCGGAGTTGAAAAAGATGATATTGGAAGAAGGTCATCGGAGTAACTTGAGTATTCATCCGGGAGCGAATAAGATATACCAAGATTTGAAGAAGATCTTTTGGTGGTCCGGATTAAAGCGAGATGTTGCTCATTTTGTGTACTCGTGTTTGACGTGTCAAAAGTCGAAAACATCAGAAGCCTAGTGGATTGATGCAACCGTTGGATATTCCGGAATGGAAATGGGATAGCATATCGATGTATTTTGTTACGGGATTGCCGAATACGCAAAGAGGTCATAATGATATTTGGGTGATCGTTGATAGACTTACTAAATCTGCTCACTTCATTCCGATTGATATTAGTTATCCTTTGGAGAAATTAGCCGAGATTTATGTTCGTGTTATTGTAAAATTGCACGGAGTTCCTAAGAGTATTGTATCGGATAGAGATCCTAGATTTACTTCAAGATTTTGGGAAAGTTTGCAAGGTGCCTTGGGTTCTAAGTTGAGGTTGAGTTCGGCTTACCATCCGCAGACGGACGGTCAAACCGAGAGGACAATTCAGTCGTTGGAAGATTTCTTGCGTGCTTGTGTGCTAGAGCAAGGTGGTGCTTGGGATAGTTATTTGGCGTTGATTGAATTCACCTATAATAACAGTTTTCATTCGAGCATTGGTATGGCACCATTCGAGGCTTTATATGGTCGGAGATGTCGAACACCTTTGTGTTGGCATGAGACGGGTGAGAGGTCGGTAGTTGGACCGGAAATGGTACAACAAATGACGGAGAAGGTGAAGTTTATTCGGGAGGAGATGAGAGCTTCTCAGAGTAGGCAGAAGATTTACCATGACAAGAGGAGGAAGGACCTTGAGTTTTAAGAAGGCGACCATGTCTTTTTGAGAGTTACACCGGTTACGGGTGTGGGTCGTGCCTTGAAGTCGAAGAAGTTGACTTCTCGTTTCATCGGTCTGTATCAGATTATTGCACGTGTGGATGTTGTGGCGTATCGTGTGGCGTTGCCTCTGAAACTTTCAAATTTGCATGATGTGTTCCATGTTTCGCAACTTCGGAAGTATGTTCCAGATTCGTCACATGTTATTCCTATGGACGAGGTTGAAGTAAGAGATAACCCTACGGTTAAGGTTTTACCAATTAGGATTTTGGATCGTGAAGTTAAGAAGCTAAGAGGCAAGGATATTGCGCTTGTGAAAGTAGCCTGGGGAGGTGCTGCAGAAGGCAATATGACTTGGGAATTGGAGAGCAAGATGCGAGAGTCGCATCCGGAGTTGTTTGGATCACGTAATATTTTCGAGGACGAAAATTCCTAAAGTGGGGGAGAGTTGTAACGCCCTAAATTCTGAATTCCCATTATTTTTATTGAGTCCTTTTTAATTTATTTGGATAACTGGTATTTTAATTGTGGAATTTATGTGTTGATATGTTTAATTTCAATATTGTGCTATTTTACCGATTCGGAGAGTTTTCGGGGAAAATAGAGTAAAGAGTATTTTAGACATTTAGTATTAAATGTTAAGTGAATTATTGTGTGAGAAGTAATTGGTAAGTGTTTGGAAAGAAATGGAGAGGAAAGAAAATAGAATATGAGATAAGAGAGAAAAGGAGATAGATAGAAACATTAGTGGAAAAACAAGGGAAAGAAAGAAGAGAGAAGAGAAAGAGGAGAAAGAAGAGGAAAACCTAGAATTTCATCAAGGATCAACATCCAAGCTTTCAATCGATCGGGTAAGGGTGTGAAACTCTATTATACTGTTAATGTGTATGATTATGTATGCTTTTAGTTGTTTGAGGTTGGATTGAGAAGAGTTTCTACTCATTTTCATCTTAGGGCAATTATTAGGATTTAATCGGTAGAATATGGTTTTAACCGGTTAGAATCGAGAAATGGATGGAGTAGGATAGTCGGGTGTTATTGGGTTGAACTTACTGGGGTTGTTTGGTTTTAGAATCGGTCGGTTTGTGAAGTTTGAGCTTTTGGACAGCCATGGGAGTGTTGAGTTTGCAGGTTCGCCAGGCGAACGGCAGCGAAGCTTCGCCAGGCAAAGCCCAGCGAGCAGCAGCGAACCAAGTCAGAAGCATCCACCCTGTCTTCGCTGGCAAGTTTGCCAGGCGAATCAGAATGGCGAAGGTTCGCTAGGCGAGTGTGCTAGCGAGTGCTAGAGAGTAATTTCAGAATAAATCCCAGTGGTCTTCGCTGGCAAGTTCGCCAGGCGAACGAGAGTAGCGAAGGTTCGCCAGAGGCTTCGCCAGGCGAAGGTTGGTGAATGCGACAACATTTTCCTGTTTTCTGTGTTTTTCCTTTCCATGCAGATTTATTTGTTCGATTATGTTTAATCCTTATCGAATTGAATAGTTTGTGTGTCGTGTGGTACGTTATGCTGTGGGTAGCCGCAAGGCATGAATCCTAGAATGTGGAATTTTGATTGTGAAAGTATATGCTTTATATGGAATGGTATGTGTTGAAATGAAGAGTATATATATATATATATATATATATATATATATATATATATATATATATATATATATATATATATATATATATATATATATATATATATATATATATATATGTATATATATATTGGAGTATAAGTATATTGTGAATGTACATAGATTGTATGTTCCTGTATGAGATGAATATGCATAGTGATATATTTGCGAATATGTATGCATGTAGAAAAATGTTGCGAGTCATTTTGCATAAAAGGCATCATGATGTACATCCTAGCGATGTTGATTCCTTGGAGAATCTGCTAAACATTTGATTCCTCGGAGACTCTGCAGAGTATTTGATTCCTCGGAGAATCTGCTGAATATTCGATTCCTCGGAGAATCTGATGAATATTTGATTCCTTGGAGAATCTGCTGAATACTTGATTCCTTGGAGAATCTGCTGAATTGAGTCGGTACCGCATTTGCATCTGCATAGAGTCGTGAGTCGGTCTCTATGAGTTGCATTGGTCATCTTTATATGATGCATGGAGTGAATTGAACATAATTCTAGATGTTTATGTGGAAAATGATGAGTATGTATCGACGCATGATTTGATGGATATGCTTGATTGTGTGAATATGCATTGTGATGAGATGTGGTGAGAATTTGAATTGTTTAAACCCCATGTATGTATATAGATATATAATTATATGTATTGACTGTTATGATATTGTTTCTCACCCTTCTGCTGTTTTATGATGCTCTATGAGGCATTGCAGAGTAGGATTGCTGGAGGTCCTTTTTGTGAAGCAGGTCTTCATTATTTTTGGTCGATGGCTCTGATATGTAACATCTGGGTAGTTAGGAAGCCTTTGGCTCTTTTTGGAGATACATTTGTTTTGATTTCTTTTGTGATACATCTGCCTATGTATCTGATGATGGATGTTTGTACATATGAATTAACTGAATGATGTATATATGTTTATATGAATGTATTAATTCAATGTTTAGATGTTTCCACTTTATTCTAAATATTGAGATGTGGGTTTTAGAACTATGTTCTTCCGTTGTGAATTGCCCATTGTTGCATATCTATTTGAGCAGACGTTGTAGGTGTTTAACTTCATGATAATGTGATACACCTCTTTTATATCATGTATCACTTAAACTCTGATGAAACTTTTATCAAGTGCCTAAATGATTTAATTGCTTATTTGGGGGTATATAAAGGGGGTGTTACAAACACAATCTGTATCACAACCAGGGAAAACTCCCCATTTCAGTAACTTGTTCTTGACATAACCCAGAGGCATCTTCAATTCATCTACATTCATAACCAAATTCAGACTGGCATCTTCCAAAATTGCACTGACCTGTGCAGATCCGTGAGACGGCATCAGATTTTTCTCAATATTGGGTGCCTTATTACCAAAGTTTATAGCCTTGCTATCTATCAAATCTTGCACCTTGTGCTTGAATGCATGGCAATTCTCTATATTGTGACCGGGTGCCCCGAAGTGGAATTCACAATGTGCATTGGCATCATAACCAAAAGGAGGCGTGCCCTTCAGCGGAGCTAACGTCCTTTTTTCAACAAACTGCAATTGTAACAAAGTCGGAAGAAGCTGAGCATACGGCAATGGAGGCACATCAAATACTCTTTTCATGGCCCTATCTCTATCCTGAATTCTTCGTTGAGCAGGATGTTGCTGGCTCTGTTGCTGTTGTTGTTGTTGTTGAGGGACGGGAATTGTCACACTAGCAATCTGTTGCTGACGGTATTGGTTTCGACCTCTACCTCTTCCTCGGGAGCTGTATACTGAATTAGTATCCCCCTGCTTCTTATTCCCAAAAACCTTTTTACCACCTCCCGCCGAGGTTGACTCTCCTGCTTGAATCTTACCGATCTTGACGCCGTTCTCTATACGTTCCCCCAAGAGTATCATCTCAGAAAAATTATTCGTCGTACAATTGAGAAGCCTGTCATAATACAAACCAGAGAAAGTGCCCACAAAAAGATCCACCAACTCACGCTCTACCATGGGTGGGTGCACCCTAGCTGCAAGCTCACGCCATCTCTGGGCGTACTCTGTAAAACTCTCGCCATTCTTCTGAGAAAGATTTTGGAGCTGGACTCTGTTCGGCACAAGGTCGCTGTTATATTGGTAATGCTTTACAAAGTCTTCCGCCAACTCTTTCCAGCTACCAATTTGAGTGGGCTCCAACCCCATATACCATTCCAATGACGGTCCAGACAAGCTATCCTGGAAAAAATGCATTAGCATGTTTTCGTCATCAGAATAAGCGGACATTCTCCTATAATAAGACCGTACATGAACTCTTGGGCAAGTATCCCCCTTATACTTGTCGAAAGTAGGCGCTTTGAACTTGAGTGGCACCCTTAAGTCAGGAACCAACCCCATATTGGCCATGTCCAACCCCATGGAGTTCTGATTGGCAAGATTCCTCATTTGTTCCTCTAACATCTTGAACCTTCAGTCATTGTCAGTGGGAATCTCAAGATCCCTGCCTGGCGGAGGGAAAGCATCTTCTTGACGATCCTCGCCCCAATGAGAATCCCCATTATCATACCCAGCGTAAGCAGCATTAGGACCAAAGCCAGTCTGATTGAACCTGGGACCATACCCACATTGCCAAAGCCTTGATTGCCAGCACCCGGCCCAAAACCATTGTAAGCGCCCATTCCAAAACCGTTGTTGCTTGCGTTGCCAAAACCTGCATTGCCAAAGCCCTGATTGCCATAGCCTTGATTGGCACCACCAAAACCCGCATTGCCAACACCAATACCTATACCAGTGCTCCCAGCACCAACACCAAAACCAGCATTCCCAGTTCCAACATTAAAACCAACTTTTCCAGCTCCAACATTACCATTGGTTTCCATATGCCCGTTACCATTACCAGTCACATTCCCATTCCCAGCTCTATTACCGTTCTCAGTGGTATTGAGGACAACCACCGGTACAACATCACTAGCTCGAGGAGTTTCGCCATGAGGAGGATCAGTAGCAACCCCGTAATGTAGCACACCGTTACCATCGATTCGTGCAATCAGAGGCTGCACCAGAGTCTGAAGCTGCTCTTGGCCCTTGGCCACATTTTCCATAACCTGTATGAACTGCGCCATCCTGTTGCGCATCTCCTGCATCTCAGTTTGCATTTGATCCATAGATTTCTTGCAATTACTTCTTGTAGAGTAGCGATGAATTCGCTGATCGGCATTCCTGAAACCTGTATCAACAAAGGGTTAGGAAATAGCTCAAGGTACCTGTCATGCAAATGATTTATGCAAATGCAAACACGTATCTATGCATTAGGAGGAAGTCCCCCTTGATTCTAGCTGCAAGACAAATAAAGTCTACCATCCAATCATGGAAAGAAACCCTCATATATATATGAAAAATCCACGTGGGTAGCGTACAACAGCAACTGAATACAACTGAAGCAACAAGCATGACCCCAACCAACAAGCCTGGTGGTGATCAGCATATTAATGCATAAAAGGTACAAAGAAATACAAAGAAATCAAGTGCGGCTATGGGCACGGAAATCCTCTAGTAACTTCTTCGTAGTGGGATGGTGAGGCTGAGTGAGCAAGCTCTGGATCAGTAAATCCCTTTGCCTAATGGCATCTGGGAGGTTCTCAGGATGCTCCCACAAACACCTTCTTCATAGCGGTTCTCCACCCTACTCCTCTTAGCATCAGCTCGGAGTTGACAATTCATTAGGTTAGCTTTGGTCTGAATCAACTTAAATTGGACGTCTCGTCGAAGGGAAGCATCAGCCTCTATCTTCTTATCTTTGGCCTCCATCTGAGCTTCCACATGGGCTATCTGTTGCTTCAACTTTTCTTCCTTCTCTTTGTGGCTAGTCAAAGTGTTGTTCGACAACTTCTCGTACTGGGTCAACTTCCAGTATGCCTTATCCAGATCCTGCTTCTTGGTGGTCAACACCCCGCGCACTGCCTTTAGGTCCAACCCAAGACGCTCTCTAGAATCAGTCTCTTTGGTCAAATTAGCGCCCAGGTGGTTGATCAACTCTGTCTACTTCTTGCAGGTGTGTACGGCTTCGTTCTTTTCTCTTCAGAGTTGAGCGATCTAATTTTCCAGTTCTTCGTTGGCTTTGACTAGCTCTTCATTCTTAGCTTGAAGTTGCTCATACTTCTGGATTTCGATCATGGTAGGCTCTGAAGGGCAGTCCTTCTTGACAGGAGGAAAAGGCATCAACACTTTTTCTGCTCTGCTACGAATCCAGTCCACATAAGGAGGATAAGCCTGATTATTGCTTTTTCCCAATGAGGTCTTTCCCTTTCGGTAAACGTTGTTCTAGGCATGTTCAAATCTGACCAAATCATCCCCTTCTAATGCACCGGTGAGGTACAGAGATTCATGTACCTCTTTGTCCTTAGGAGGGCCCCTCAAAGCATACCCGAACTGTCTAATAGCGATAGAGGGATTGTAGTTGATGTAGCCCTTCCTACCCACAAGAGGGACATTAGGAAAGTTCCCACAGCTGTAGAAGATTTCACTCCCCAGGCGATCTCTATCAAACCAATCAATGTCTTCGGCAGACAAACTCATCAGTCGCTCAGACCATTCCTTCGTCTCTGCAGTCTTTATAAAAGGATCGTCCTTAGGTAAATGAGTGACAAACCATCTGTAAAACAGTGAAGCACAACAGGACACACCCTTGCCTCTTCTATTCTCGTTCTTGTAGTGCACCGAATGATACACGTCTCCGAGCAAGGTAGGGATGGGATTCCTTGAGACAAAAATACGAAGAGCGTCCACATCCACAAAATCTGGAATATTGGGGAATAACATGATACCATATATGCACAATGCCAAAAAGATTTGAATGCCACCCAGCATTCCTTCTTGGCGAAGTGTCGGGCTTTCTCAGCTAGCAAAGATAATGGGAACCCCCAGGCTCCATTTCTCCTGACTGTCTTTCCTTTCAAATCAGAAACCTCAATATGCAGAGCTGTAGCAATACTAGCCAGATCCGGCTCCTGATCAATAGGACAAAAGGGTATCTGAGCAAGAATAGGTATTTCCAATATGACAGAAAACTCTTCCAAAGTGGGGGCCAGCACATAGCTTGGAAATGTGAAGCAACGCAACGAAGGATCATAAAACTGAAGCAGAGTCTAAAGTCCGTTCAATTCATACACAGATGGCTTGCACACAACACTGAGCAGCTTCCCATAAGTTCCTCTAAAATCTCTCATCACTTCTTTACCTGGCAAGGAAATCAAACCCCTCAGAGTAGTAATATCTGGAGTAGGAAACTTATAGGCCAAAGTTCTTCTCACATTGGGCTCCATGGTGGACACAAAAGGGACAAGATTGCTAGAATCGAGAGGGAACTGCACACCTGCAACACAGATACGTGTTAGATGCAATGCAATATGAAAATGTAAATGCAAATGCGAAATGCAGCAGGAGATCAAGAGTGTTGTGCTGTGCTGTGAAGTGGCAGGTCTTAATTTTTCTTCAGCAAGGATATACTACACTCTGATAATAAAGGCCTACTGAAATACTGATTCATTGTCAAGAAGACCAGGTTTTCTGAAGGTTACGATTTCCTGCAATAACCTGACCCCGCTCACTGGTATGGACCTAATCACTGACAAAGGTACGACATCCTATGCGTTCATCAGTGTCACAGACTTTCAAGAAACGATGATACGATACCCAGAAGGTGTGGCATCATCATCTCTTGAAGTGGCCTCACTCAGCTGAATCACAAATGATCGGTCCCTAGAGTCGATAATCCTTAGATCTGAAATCCTTTCAACAGCCCATTGGGCTGGAAATGGAAATCATCTTAAAGAATCTCGTCTGAGCGCAGATTTCGTGGGAACTAGTGCATGCCTAACATACAGGTTCACCACAAATCTGCTTCTAAAGCTATGTACAAACTCAAGCCTGGGTCTGGCTTATCACTCATCAGAGCCCCCTCCCACAACAGCACAACAGTAATAATATCATACTGAAAATAAAATGCGGAAGGTAAAAATGCGATAAATAAACACAACCCAACAGGTAAACACGCAAGCGCTAGGATTGACTCGCACAGGGAACCGTTGGAGTCCCTAGCAGAGTCGCCAGTTGTCGCTACCGCGAAAATAAGGTGCTGGAAAAACATAAGAGGTGCCACCTTTCGTTATTTATCCCACAGAAAGGGAAAGGAAACGATTGGAAAAACCTGCCAAAAAGGTATAAGACAAGGTCATCGCAACTAATGTCTGGATTCGGGAGTCCGTTACGCAAGGGGAAGGTATTAGCACCCCTCACGTCCATCGTATTCGATGGGATCCACGCTTGTTGTGTTTATCTGACGGGTTGGTTACATCTATCTACGCTAAAAGTATGGTCTAAAAAGAAAAGAAAATGAGACTCGGCAGAACACAGCAGTTCTATGCCTACGTATTCCCGTCTGGAACGAGAAATCAGAGTCAACGTAGTTCGCCTAACTACGGGTTACGGGGGAAGGTTGCTCGCCGAGATATCGCATCTTGTGCCTACGTACTTTCATACGGCGTGAAATATCAGAGCAAACGGAGTTCGGGACAACAAGAGACACAGGTTTGTCTTTTTTATCCGAGTAGGGTTAACAGACGGTTCCAGCAGTTGGTGTATGCAGCTCGCTCGATGGAGACTTAGGCGTTTACCGTTTGCGGTAGAACCGGAAGTTAACGAAACTCTCCTTATGAAAATGGTTTCCAAGGATTAAAGGTCCCAGAGGATGAAAAGATGTTTGATCTTTGTTTTCTGTTTTTTACGGAAGAAGTGTTTTTTAGTTGTCTGTAGTTTGTACAACACTAGAGACTACGACTTAGGAGCGAATGCGTCGCATATCGTCCAAAGGACATATACTAAACACCCTAGATGATTGAGAGGAGACCGCTCAATCACCACTTCCCAAGTAGCTTAAGACTCGTAACGCGCTTGTACTAACTGGCCTTTATTACGTTTTTTACTGTTGTTTAGAGATAAGAAGAGAACGAACTCTATGGGGAAACTGTCAAGTCCTAATGTTGTCATGCAAAATTGATCTTATGGTTGAGGTTAGGAGGGAGCTACCTAATGTTATCATGCATGGTTAGAACCCTAGTGTCTGTCATAACTTCTCTTGAACAAGAGAAGTCAGAGTTCCTAAGGGAACATGGCAATGGCAAGCAACAGCAAAAAGCAATAACTGTAGAGAAATAACTGTAAGTAAAATGCATGCAATGCAACAATACAAGCAGAAGGAGACAAACTCAACTTCTTAGCAATCAAGCAGAAAGAAAACAGTCAAAACAGACAAGCAAAGGGTGACAGACTCAACCTCTATATGCAAATACGTCAACTAGAAAAAGAAAAACAACACACAAGCAAGGGGAGAACCACCTCAACCCTTAAGGAAAACAAGCAGAGGGAGACCCACTCAACCTCTTAATGCAGTCATGCTCCTATACTTAGACTATACTAAACATGAACTATCCTAATGCAACACACCACTCAATCATGAATGAAGGCAAGGATTTATGACAGATAATGGACTCAATCCACAAGTAATCAAACAAGGCTTCTATCCTAAGTAATGAAATTGGGTGTTGGGAGGCAAGGGTAAGGTTCACAGGAACTTATCCCAGGCACTCAACCAACTAAAAGAGATTTGGGGGAATCCTAAAGGTTTGGCTCTTTCAAGAGATGTGCAAAATTCCCAGCACAGGTGGGATTGTGCTACCTCAAGAAGGTTCCTAAAAGAAATGGAGAGGATTAGGAGAATGGAGATGGGAAGCAAGGTAAGGTCCACAGGAACTTACCACAGGGACTCAACCAACTCCACTTCCTTAGAGAGAGCTTTCATGGACTCAACCCCTTTATGATAATGCAATGTATTCCTCCACAGGAGGAAACATGCTCACAAGGAGGATCCCAATCAAGCAAGGAAAATTGAAAGGAATGATCATACACCTAACCTAAACTTCTAAAGAACCTCAAATATTTCCTTCTAATGATCACCTATACTAAGGGTTCAAGGGCTCTAAAAGAGGTATCTATCTAAATACCAATCTATCAAGAAAGGATATAGGACATAGAATCATCTAATGGTCATTTACAAGACTAATCTATGAACTTAACCTAGTTAGGATCACCTAAACTAAGGCCAATTTGTAAAATGGGGAACTAATAGAAAATCATTCCTAAAAATTCTAAGGAAAATACTACATTATCCTACATGTATTAACAAGCTATGGTACAAAAACCAGGGGCTACACCTAAATCAAAAGGCCTTAAACTAATCCAAATCCAAAGAGTACACTAAAGGGATCCATTAATGAACACTCCTAAACAACTATCCCAAAATCCTATTTAGAATCATCTAAAAAATGCAATAAAAATCAAGCAAACCTATCAAGGTCTCTAGAACTAGCATGTTAAATTGTATGGCCTAAATCTAAAGCATGAAGCAATACAAAAATCAGCAAGCACAACAGATCATTTTTCAATCATTAAAACCCATTAAAAGAGAAAATGTGAAATTAATTGAAAAAGAAATGGAAAATCAAAATAAAAATTATGATAAAATTCTACATATTCTAATCTACATCCACATATTTTTTCATGATTTTATGAATTGAAATACTATTTTTTCTGAATTAATACTAACAACATCAAAAAAAAAAAAAAGAAATTAAATGAAATCAGGAGAGAGGTGCAGTAACTATTGGGTTTATGTGTTATTTGCTAATGGGCCTTGCGTTAGGGGTGCAAACAGCGCTTTGGATCGTTGGGCCCAGCTGATTACTAAACTCAACTTTTAATCAATTAAATGGAAATAGGGGAGGGGTGTGTGAAGCAATGTTATCACGTGTAGTTCTGCATGGGCCTAACGAAGGGGGGGGGGGGTGCTGATAACATGCTGAGGGCCCAGCTGAGTTTCACATGAAACTCAGCGTTTCATTAAAGTGGGAACGCCAAGGAAAGTGCTGCAAGTGAAAATGAATACCAGTCGCGCGATCAGCCTACGAAGTCCACTAATCTCACTCGATCGGACGGTTGTACTCGAAGATGACAATTTGAACATTGAAATAGAATGAACAGTGCGCTGTGGTTGCAGGGGTGGCCGGAGAAGATCCGATCATCTTCTCCGGCGAGAGTGAATAATGACAGAACTCCAAACTCAACGAAACTTTACTTTCTTTACACGATTTTGCTCGTCTCACTTCCTAGAGCCCAATTATCATGTTCTTTCTCATTTTTAACCACTATCTAGAGAGATATTTGAACTACAACTTGGGATGCCATGTCAAAAAGTGTCACGATTCACCATGAAACTTATCTAGAATCCATCTAGGTTTCAAATAGGTCCTAACCACATGCATCTAAGGCTTGGAAAGTGCATAGTTAAAGAGGAATTTTGCAAGAAAGAAACCTGATTCAGAGCTTCACGTAGAGCGACTTTCAGGCCACGATTCTCTTCCAAAGTGTGCAGATTCACTCAATGGATGATGCGGAATGATGCTTGATGCTCAATTTCTTCTGAAACCTCCTCAATCTCCAAACTTGAAAATCAATTCTTCAAGCTTCTTCTCAACTGACTCCAACTGTTTCTCAATTGAAAATGGCACTAGAAGGTTCCAAAAATGATCAACAATCTATTTATAATCTGTTTGAAAGCTTTGGAGGCCCAATCATGGCCCAAATCCAAACTTCCAACTTTCAATTTTTTCCAAATTTCCAACTATGGAAGCCACGCATATGCCCTGCTTTCACTCCAATCTTGCTTCAGATCACTTGCATTGGATGTGTGGAATGTAATTGGATTGGTTTGCAGCCTTGATTTCAATCTAAGGTGCAAGTTTGAAATGTTACTTCATCATGAAGTAATCCACCAAATGACCATGAAATGAGTATCAACACAAAAATGTATTAATGCCAAATGGTTTAGAATCTCTTTTCCAATCAAAATGAGTACCAATTTGGTTTGAAATCATTCAATTACCAATTATTTTGAATTTTTTCATTTTAATTCATTAAAATGGCCTTTTTGAGAAATTGCTTCAACCAATGCTTGATCTAATCAAAATCAATGCCTCATGGATACATGATTGACCTTAAAACCCCATTTTGAGCAAGTTTTGTGTTGGACAAAACTCCATTTGAAGTGTGCAAGATAGTGAAAATGACCTATAATGCCAAATGACCTATAACTTGAGTTCTACAAATAAGATGGAAGACTTCTAGTACAATTTGGAAAGCTAAGATCAAGAACTACAACTTTCATGTTGGCCAAAAGTTAAGGAGAAACATCCTTCTAGGTCATAAGTGTCCTGGAAGTTGGTTGACTTTTGCAGACAAATTTCACATTCATCTGATGACCTGTAACTTGTCTGGACCATAACTTGAGTTCTATAAATCCAATCAAGGACTTCTAGTACTCAAATTAAAGATAAGAACATGCTCTACAAGTTCCATGTTGGACAAAAATTGATATGAAACTTGTATCTTGAGATAAGTGATCTTGAAGTTAGGAACTAAATAGGGGATTTTACCCTGAGAACCCTAGTTTAGCAACTCCTCACACTTGGAACTTTTCTTGGATTGATCTTGGAATATCAACTCATGTATCTCAACACAACTTTCCATGATCACAAAGACTTAGAGATGAGTCTTAATCTCCTTCAATTGCACAGTTGACTTAAGGTTACTCAGATGAAAACCCTAATTGTAACACCTCCAACTGTGGCTCTTCACACTTAGCATAATGATTTGACTGAGCTCCAACATGACCCTCAAGGAAGTCCATGAGCTCTATCCATACACTCTCTCCATGATCAAGGCTCCACAACCCACTGATGGTTTTCAATTGGCTCCCATGTTAGGAGATGAACCACATACCAACATCCAAACTCTTCAAGAACACAACCCACTTTCTGATGACTTTGGTGACCTCTCAAGCTTAAATAAGACCTCTAGATAGGCTCCTCTTGACATAAACCACACTTGATCCCCTGATAAATGAATAATGTTATGCTATGCACATGCTAGACCAATGCAATGCGAATGCAATGAAACATAAAGCCATGTAAGAAAAAGATTAGGCAAAGTTTGGGGTGCAACAGTTGGTAGTCATTATCCTCATCCTAAACTATCATGAGTATGTTTAATGTGCATTAGTTGGAATGTGTTTAAATGAAAATACAGTTCATGTATGAATTTGCCTTACTTTGCTTGTTTTGCTCATCAATGTGTATTATTTTTTCAATGATCATACAATGTTGTGCTGCTGTGTATTAAGCCTTGAGATTCACTTAAACATTGCCCTATGTCAGGTATGAACATATGAGAAGCTTGCTTGCAACTTCATGAAGTTTTGATGTTGTCTTGTTTTTGGTTTTGTTTGTGAAAGATATTGACTTGCTTCTGTTGCAGCATCATTTTTATATCATGAATTTGTTTGTTAGCATTTTGATTTAAATATCCCTATATGAGGGATTCATATGATGTTTGTATCATTTGAAACTGGTTTGGTTTTGGTTCTGATACAACTCTCATCTTGCCTTTTCAAACTCATGTGCATTTTTCAACTCATAGGGCATTTTCAATGCTAGTGCATTTTTGAATCATCTTTGTGCTTGAGCTTGGTCTTTAACATATTTTGAATATGCTTGTAAGTTGTTTAGTCTTGTTGGACTTGTCAAAGGTCATTGGGATGACTCATGTGATGTTGATGACCAATACCTTATTTTGCTATCATGAGATATTTTGCATTATAGTTTGTTGCTTACCATTGTTATGTTAAGTGAATGCCTTTATGATACTTTGAACTATTGCTTTGTATTTGACCTATGTTTGTTAACACGAGAGTCTTATACCATTGAATCTTGTTGTTATTGGATTGTTGGCACTATCATGTTTACGTCAGTTGATGTCATCATTAGGTTTATATGGTAGGACTGTTTTCAAAGCTTGACATGATCATATCTTATTTGCATTGAAGTTGTTGCCTGCCATTGTCTATTGTTGTATGTTGATTTATGTTTGTTAACATGAAAATATGATATTCTTTGAATCATGTGTTATTGGATAATTGACATTGTCATTATTGCATCATTTCCTGTCATCAAATAGGCATGGTAGTTGGGCTGTTTTCAGTCTTAGCATATGCATATTTGGTCTGTACTTGTCCATTATGATGAGCCTATATGTAAGTCTTGTTGTTTTGCAAATCATGTGTGCATTCAGTCTTAAATTTGCTTGTGAGCATCATTGGTCAATAAGATGGTATGGGCATGTAGTAATAGGGCTGATTGTTGATTATTGGCATAGTCATGTTAAAATCATATGTTGCTGCTATAACTGTCTAATTCAAGCCAAACTGTCATATGCTTGCAAGTTGTAATGTGCATTAGGTGCTTTAGGGCTGATTGTTGTTTAGTGCTAGCATTGTCATGTTAGGACTCATTTTGCTGCTAGAACTAGGTTTTCATGCTAGACTTGGTTTATGTTCATTACCATGTGGTTGTAACCTTCACTTTTAAGGCATGAGTTGGATTGATGTGTTTGATTTGGCATGGTATTGACCACGGTCCAATCGCTACTGTTTTGTGACATTGTTATAAGTTTTCTCAATGTTGGATCTGTCATGTGTTTTAATTGATAATTCGTGAGCACAAGCTTGCTAGACTGTCTAGATAGAACAGGTTATTTGAATTAGTGTAAATTTCTTAATGTGTATTACTTTAGTAAAAGCATTGCAGAGATTCATAATGTGTGGCTATTTGAAAATTTGATCTTGTTTGTCATAGAATTTGCTGTCAAAATTCTGTTTTATGTTTTCAACTCATGTCCTATCAATCTTTGTTGTGTTTTCTTACAAGCTGCTTTGAGTTCATGATTTGATGTGTGTGAACCACCTTATGTATGTTGATTGGGTTGAGTATGTATGCTGCATAATGAACTGATCCTCATTTTCCAAAACAGCATATCAAGCATTTTGACCCATAAGTTGCAGTCCACATAGCAAATTCTGTTTGGAGTTGTTTTTGATTGATATTTGCATCTAGAATCCATAAGCTATGTATTTGAAACTTGTCCATACCATCACCTGGCCTTGAGCACTTCTGTTTTGAGCTGTAGCTGTCATGATGCATTTCCAAGCTTCTATATGCATCTTCAATCGAATTTTAATTTATGCACCTTATCTTGAAAAACTAATAATGCCATTGTATTCCTTGTAAAATTTCACACAAGATATACCTAAATTTTGTGAAAATTAGTTGAGTTTTGAAAGAGTTGTGATGTAACCGTTTCCATGATTGTTTGCCATGTGGTTTGCCTTGCCTTGGTCCAGAAATGCATGCTTAGTTAAGTATATGTATTTATTGGGGTGGCATAATACTTGGATGTATCGCCACCCCAGTGGTTATGCCTTGTTCTCATATTGCCTTGCCATTGCCTTGACCTGGGTTCGATCCGTGTGGAGATCAACCCTTTTGGTTTTTTCCATTATTTTCCTTGTTTTCACTTTTTTGCTATCTTTTTCCTTCAACTAACACGCGCGCGCCTTGGCTGGCTTGGTGAGATTTTGAGCTGGCAATCCAAAGGTGGTGGGTTCAACACCCACCAAGCGCATTCCTCTTTTTTCATCACTATGTTTGTTTGATTTTCTTTAAAATTTCAAAATAACATAACTTTGTCAGTTTTTATCATTTGTGAATGATTCTTTTTGCATTGGTCTTGTATTTTTGCATAGTTTCGCATGGTATTTTAATATCCTAGAATTTTCATTTTTGAAAACACTTTGCATTGAAAATTGTCATGTTTCTTTGTTACGGTTTTTACCCTCCTTTTACATTTCAAAATTGTTGATTCTTTTGAATTTAATTTTGCACTTGATGTGAGCATTTGTTTGTCAACTCCTTTGTGCATGTAATTGTAATTGCTTTTGCTTGTTAGCATCCTTGCGTACTTGAGTTTGACTTAAATCCTTGCTTGTAAGCATTTGTGTTTAATCATCATTATAACTTGAAGGTTTTTCCCCATTGAAGTTTTTGAACTTTTGTTGTGACATTATTTAATGTAGGCATGATGCCTTTAAGTATACATGTCATCTTGTAAGCCCTAATGAAACCTCATCTTTGTTAAGATGCATCTTTGTTAAGATCCCCTTCCATCTTTTTTAAGATGTACCCTTTTCTTCGTTAAGATATGCTTTGGTTTTCACCTTTCATTAAGTCTTGTAAGAACTCCCCCCTTTCATGATATTATAATATCTTGATACTTTCTTTGGTTGTGACCATATATCTTGATTGAAATCATTAATATTATAATATCTTAAATGCTTATTCTTGGTTGTAACCATTCATCCTGATTGAAATCCTTGCTTATTGTAATATGCTTGCTTATTCTTGGTTGTAACCATATCCCTTATATTCATTATGATTGAATGATTATCGCTTTGTTAAGTTTATTTCCCCCAAGTGATGGAACTCTTTGTTTTCGTCCAAGTTTCCTCATCTTTGCCCTTCTAAAGGAAAGTCTCTCTATTGACCCTTGGGTCATAGATAGCTCAATACACTCATAGGTCTGGATAGAACCTTTCCCCCCTTTTGGTCTGGATAGAACCAATAGGATTTAAACTCATAGATCTGGATAGAACCTTCTCCCCTTTTGGTCTGGATAGAACCAATAGGATTTAACTCCTAGGTCTGGATAGAACCTTCCCCCCCCCCCCCCCCCCCCCCCTTTTGGTCTGGATAGAACAAATAGGACTTAAAGTCATAGGTCTGGATAGAACCTTCTCCCATTTTGGTCTGGATAGAACCAATAGGATTTAAGCTCATAGGTCTGGTTAGAACCTCCCCCCCCCCTTTTTGGTCCGGATAGAACCAATAGGATTTAACCTCATAGGTCTAGATAGAACCTTCTCCCCCTATTGGTCTGGATAGAACCAATAGGATATACCCTCATAGGTATGGATAGAACCTTCCCCCTTTTTTTGGTCTAGATAGAATCAATAGGAGTTAAACTCATAGGTCTGGATAGAACCTTCTCCCTCTTTTTTGGTCTGGAAAGAACCAATTGATCCTTATTCTGTAGTTCGTGCCCGAACTACGACCGCTCTAATTTCTCATTGGATAATGAGAATAAGTAGGCAAAGATGCGATATCTTGACGAGCAGCCTTCCCCGTTCTTCCTCCTTTTGGTCTGGATAGAACCAATTGGTCTTAGAACATAGAGATAGGTAGAGTTTGGTTAAGTCTATGTAAGAATCATGGAAATGATTACTTACTCCCCTTTCTAGAGTGTACAATGTAAATCTAGAGAGTTTTCTCAAACTCCACACAAGCATTGTTATGTTTGTTCCCCTTGGAACCTTGATCATAATCAAGTGTTCTTTACCCATAGTGAGGTGAACTACAATTGCTCTGATTCTATCCTAGTAAGGATACGTAGGCAGAGGACGCGATGTCTTTGCGAGCAAACATAGAAACTATCTTTAGGTCTTAACCTATACCCTTTACCCAATCCCAATCCATAGGAAACATTTAGCAAACTTAGCATACAAACAAACAAAAGGTTCCTGTAGAGTACTACATGTGTTTAGGATGTGAAATACCTACCCTAGGCATAACCAACCCCCGATCCCCGAATCTCTTAGCGTAGTTGTTACATCGCGCAAAAGGTTCTTTCTTTCTTTAGACCTTTCCTTTGGATAAATTAAAGTCCGTTTGTGAATTTAAGAATTTAAGATTCAAGTTAATCAATAGCTTGGTATCACGATTCTCACCGCAACAGAAATGGCGATTTCACTGGGGATATTAAACTTGAGGGTTTAGCCTATTTTGTTTGATTGCATGCTATATTTGTGAATATTTGATTAACATGTATATTTGTCAATATATTTGTTTGAATGTTGGATATTGGGTGCTTTGAGTGGTGAGGGAGTCCTATACCCAGACTCGAGTGCACTTATGATAGGATGGTGGTATATTCAAGAAGGCTTATAGGGAGTTGATTCCCGACCAAGCTAACTTGAGAAACCACCGCTCAGTAGAGGCCCTCTTGAGAGTTAGTTTTGTTAAACGAGTCTTCGTGAAAACATTTCTACTTTCAACGAAGGCGCCCGTGACACTGTGGACTTTTAGATTACATTTTACCCCACTTTGGCCTTATTAGGACGTAGTGCGATGGCTATAAGGAAGTATTTTCGAAATAGTTGATACGCGATACTACACTCGGACGAGACTCTCTGAAGAATATTATCGATTACCGAGTGATTTGGGAAATTGATAATATCCGAAAGATGGTTTTTGACCCTGGGAACTTTATTAAGAACCCGTTCGGCAGGTACAAATTAACCCATAGTACAAATCCTTAGGGATGGGTAAAATTTTTGACTCCATTGCTTGGGCTTCAGGTCTAGGGAGCCTTTGTGTGTGCAATGCATTGTATTTGTGAATATTTTGCTTACATATATATTTGTCAATATATCTGTTTGTGTGGACATTGGGTGCCTTGAGTGGTGAGATAAATCCTAACCCAGATTTGAGTGACACCTGAGATATGATTGTGATATGATCAATACTTGGGCTATTGGGAGTAGTCCCAATATGTTTGACATATGATGTAATCGCACTCAGTGGAGACTCTTTGAGATGGTTAGTAATGCATGAGTAGTCGTGTATTCACTAATTATTTCAATATGAGTCCGTGAAGCTGAGGACTTTTAGTAACACTTTTTACCCCACTTGGCCTTTTTAGGACGTAGCGCAAAAATTGTTAGGGAGTAGTCCCTCAATATTTGTCACGCGGTGCTACACTCAAACGAGTTTATCTTGAGAATATTGTTGACTCACGTGAGTAGTCGCGTTAGTTGGTAATATCAGAAGGATTTACTATGACTTTGGGAACTCTGTTAGAACCCGTTTGGCAGGTACAAACAGCTCATAGTACAAATCCTTGGGGATGGGTAGACCTTTGACTCCTGGCTTTGATCTTGAGCCTAGGAGGTATTTGTGTGTGGATGTATTTGTGAATACTTACCTTTGTGTTATGTGTGCATCATCCCACCATATCACCATAAGCATATTATGTCACAACTGGTTTTGTAAAGCTCAGTTATTTTCTGGTATTTTTAAAAGTTGTAACTTTCCCCAACGATTAATGAAACAAGGGTTTGACCTAATCAATCTTCTGATTTTTGTAAAACCAGTTGCTTTTTTTTGCACTTGCATCAGCATTTTGCATATCATACTTCATTGCGTTGGTCTTTTGGTTCATTCTGTGTTCCGTTGATATCAGAAGAAAGAGGGAGAGAGTATAACACAAGGGCTAGCACTCAAAAGATGAACCGTCTTGAGCAAGAAAATCAAGCACTCCGAGAAGAAGTTTCTCGTTTAAAGAATAACACAGAGGCATTCGCCGCTGCTGTTAAAGATATGATGGATACCCAAGAGCAGGAGAATCAGAAGCTCAGTGACGAGCTAGCAAAGGTGAAGCATGCCAAAAAGAGTTTGACAAACTTTGTCAAAGATTTGATCTTATCCCAATGACAAGAAGGCTCATCTTCGTCTACCAATCAGCCATCTGAGCAAATTGGTGGATCCCGGGGTATCCCTATACCTTATGCCCGGTTGTTCCCTATACTCCTGCAAAATGGTTTAGTCCAGAAGGAGATTCCGCCCATTATCCCTTAACCCCACCGAAGTTATTTCACGACCGATGCTTTATGTGCCTTCCACCATGGAGCGCCTGGTCATGATATTGAGGAATGCTACATCCTCAAGAGCAAGGTGAAATAAATGATCGAAACAGGGGTCATATCTTTCAAGTTATGCAAACCTCAAGTACAAGTCAACCTTTTGCTTGACAAAGAAGCACTCCCTTCACTGCACATGGTGGACTAAAAAAAAAGAAGACCCTAGATTCATGATATCAAAGGGTAGTACTTTTTCTATGTTTTGTTAAATAATTTTAATTCCCTAAGGCTGGCAGGTGTAGACTGTTTCAGCATTGTGTTGTATTTTCTTTGCATTTGAATTGCTTGTAAGCTGTTGTTCATTTTGAATTGGCAAGATTAATGAAATGTTTGTGCATCTTTTGATTAAGTCCATTCGTTTCACTCTTTCTTTTTCCTTTCATTGTTATGAGATGACGAAAAATGCAAAAATTTCATTACTAAATTGTTGTTTAAAGCAAAGATTGGAGAGGATGATGAAAACTATATCCATAACTGTTGTTGATATGATTTCAATTTAACTTTGCCGATGATGTAAGGCATTGTTTTAATCCCTAAACACTGGAGTAATAAGGGAGATAATCCCTCGTTAAACCCTTCGATCCTAGAAGTAGGAGTTTTCTTTCTTTACAA
The DNA here is from genome assembly GCA_963859935.3 of Lathyrus sativus. NCBI lineage: Eukaryota > Viridiplantae > Streptophyta > Magnoliopsida > Fabales > Fabaceae > Lathyrus > Lathyrus sativus. Next base: position 178,739,393 of record OZ012740.1, on the reverse strand, counting down.
AACAAACCTTAAATTTCAAACCTGGGGCGGGTAGTTCTCAGTTAACTTGGAGATATGTGCATACAAGACACTTTCCATATAAAGGTGGTGCACTCAGGTTTTTTCTTCTCACACAACAACCAAGTGTCGAAGTTTAAAATATGATGATGGTTCACCTCCTTTCTCAAAAAAAAAAGAGAGAAGAACAAAAAAAGAAAATTAAAAATCCCGCTAAGTCAAAACCTCTGAAGGAGACTTAGGCAAAAATGGGGCATCCTGTTGACTGTATATTCGAACAAAACAATTCAGACAAAACTCAGGGATAACAAAAGAGAGTAACTTCGTAAGAGTTATCACTCTTAAAAAAATCCTCATTTAGAAAAAGCTATTAAGTACTACAAGGGAGTTGTGACTACCCTAGGTTTGTAAGCCATCACCAACTATCATCAGTTCAATTCTTAAGTATGTAAGAACCTGAATGTATAGTTTGAGTTAACTGAGCGTAGGATTGGAGTTCATCATGGAGAATGGGTGGCACAAATAACTTTAAGCCTTTATCCTTTGATTCATGAACCATGAACCGAGCCACGTTACAACCCTTAAAAGACCTAATTGAGGTAAGGTTGTTTTGAAAGCATATTACAGCAAGGTTGGATAACCTGACTCCTAACGATCTTTGATGTTTGTGTGTGTTAATCACTTTATCCATCATTTTTAAAATGTTTGGGTCACTTTCACTTTGATCACTTGATCACTCCGCCGTGTGTGTTTCATCAAAAAATTGTTTTCAAAAGTTTGCATGAATTTTGCATTAAAATTGCCAACTTTTAATGAACAACATTGTTTGCTAGACAATCCAATGTCAAAGGAATCCCAACAAATGCTGTCAGCTAGGGAGTTTGATTTAATAAAGGAAGCTCAGCCTAGGGCAACCAAGGTGAAGGATTTGTTAATCATTTGTCACAACGTTCAGCTAATCATCTGGTCAAGATCAGTTGAATCTCTTAAAAGAGCAGTTCAGTCTGAGGAAGCTCTGTTGCAGTTAATAGCTAGCAGGGGCAAGTTTGTTCCCCAGTCATTACTTCCACAGTCCAAGACTTTGTTGTGCACACACCATTGAGCTGGGGCAATCACATCGAGATTTGTAAATCTCTCTCTATAAGAGTTTGAAGACATTGAAGCATCTTTATGCCAATTCTTTTATAAAGTTCTCTTGATGGTTTCTTCCCACAGACCATGTAATCCAGGGCAGAAAAGGTTCGAAGACTGTTTTTCGCAAGAGTCGTTGCTCACTTAAAGAGAACTGTCGTACCATCATGGGGCAGAAGTGTTTTGTTCTCATGATACCTTTTTGTCAGCTCTCCAATTAAGTTGTTACTTCAGTTGATCTTGGAACTTCCCTTGGTAGTTTTTCCTTCGACAGAGAATTCAAGCTCATGATGGCAATCTGAGTGAAGTCATGATGTTGTGTCCTAAGTAGATTACTCTCTCCCAGAGAAGGTTGTAACTTTGAAGTGGAACTGTTGATCTTCATGATCATCCCCGTTGATGTCCAATTTTGGTGAAATTGGCTGGGTATCCGTGTCGAGATGTTTATTTCACCTCCTGTTTTGTTTTGTTTGTTTTGTCAGCATAAACATAAGCATGACATAAAGCATATGCATAGCATCCGTGCATTTTTGCTATCTCTGGTTATTACCTGTTCCTGTTTCACTTTGGTGTTTTTCACCAAGTGACTGGGTGTGTTGTCTCTCTCCAATAGAGTTATCAGCCCTTAAAGCATAAAATGTCCATGCTTTCTCAAATCCCCATAGAGTTTAATCCTCGTGGATGATGGTTGCTTCAGTTATCTGTTTCCATGATTGGATAAGATGTGTCCCCATTCGAGTTCATTTCTCAATGGTTGGAATCTTGTTTGACAGTTTCTTTCTAGCTTGGTTCTAGATTGAACTTCAGTCCCTGTCGGTCGCCGAACCTACCTGGACGTGCATTTATTTTGCACTATCTATCAAGAAGAACATTTTGCGTTGCCTTGCAACGATAAGTGGAAATCTCTATGGAGAAGCTTATTCATCTTCAACGATAAGTGGCAGTCTTTGTAGAGAAGCTTATCCATAAGTGGAAATCTCTGGCGAGAACCTATTCATATTCAACGATAAGTGGCAGTCTCTGTAGAGAAGCTTGTCCATAAGTGGCAATCTCTGTAGAGAAGCTTATTCATCTTCAACCATAAGTGGCAATCTCTCCTGAGAAGCTTATCCTGTTTCATTATATCCAGCAACAAGTGGCCATATCCCTCGAGAAGCTTGTTTCCAGTATGTTTTTCAGATAAGTGGCAGTCTCTCCAGAGAAGCTTATCAGTTTATCCGCATCCCCAGATAAGTGGTAGTCTCCCATGAGAAGCTTATCATCGTTATCTTTTCAGATAAGTGGCAGTCTCATTCGAGAAGCTTATCTTAGGGACGTTGAGGTACGGTTGTGACCAGTATTGTTTGAAAAATACAGTGGATACTGGTATAGTTAGTTTGGCGGTGACAAATCATAATTGGGAAAATCCATGGATAACAGGTATTGATGATTTGGTTGTGTATCATTCCAAATGAAGTCACGATATGTTTGTTCCCAAGATCAGGTTGTTCACCTATGGAAGTGTTTGTTCCTATCCCAAGCTCAGGTTTTATACCTTTGGAGATGTATACTTTGGATTCCGAGTTCAGGAATTTCCAAAGACTCGAATGTTGCATTTGCATGAAATCTTCGATGTATCCTAATGCTTTGAGGATATTTGACTTTTGTTCCTAAGGTTTTGAGGGATGTGTTTGTACTTCCTGTTTGAATAAAGGGTCGTCACCAAAAGAAAGCGCCATTTAACTTGAAGCAATTGAGATTCAGCGTGATGGGTTCCCTCCTTGTTTTCCTCGTTTTGCTCTTCTTTTCTCCCTTGTGGTTCGGTCTGCATTTTACATACAACATCATATCAGCACGCGCATTTGTTTGCATGTGGTTTTGGGTTCGGTTTGCTGGTTGTTGCCTTTGAGATCCTTTGGTTTTTATCTCTCTCTTTGATCCGTTGCCGCAGACTTCGCTTTGAGGTTGATACCCCAATTGTTACCAGTAATCCTGGGATCACTATTTCTTCTCTGGGAAGCTAATTGTGACTAGCAGTATCCGATTTACCTAGATGGTTAGTTGTTACTAATGTTTATCTCTGAATTGTTCGTCACCAATAATCTTTGAAAGTCTAGTAGTCACTAGCATTGTTTAAAACCAATTGTTATTTGGTACCTCGATTTGGTCGTCACCAACAATCTTTCAAACTCAGTAGTCACTGGTGCTAATAAACAAAATAATCGTCATTGGAGTCCCTTTGATTCGGTTATTATCAATCTTTGCTAAAATCTAGTGGTTACTATTATTGCTTTTTAAAACCAATGGTCATCGGTACTTGAGATGGTTGTTACCAAGTTTACTAAAAAAAGTCCAATAATTATTGGCATCGCTTAGACCCAATCGTTATTGGTAACGTTTGAATCAGTTGTTACCGTTCATTCTAAAAGTCTAGTGGTTACTAGCATTGTTGGAAAATCCAATGGCTATTGGTGTTCAATTTAGTTGTTACTAATCTCATTCTAAATCTAGTGGTTACTAGTATTGGTAAAACCAGTTGTTTTGGTATACCTTTTGATTTGGTAGTCACCAGTATGTCTAAGTCCAATGATTATTGGCGTCGCTTGAAGTCAGTTGTTATTGACACCCTGAGTTGGTTATTACCAATTTTTCCCTTTGAAGCCCAGTGGTTACAGGCACTTCTTAACCCAATTGTTATTGGTATACCCCGATTTGGTCATCACCAGTCCCTTCTAAGTACAGTGGTTACTGGCATTGCTTGAAAGCTATTTGTTATTAATACCGTGAGTAGGTTGTTACCAACTTCCCCAACCGAAGTCCTGTATTTTACCAATGCTATCCGGAAGCCCCAACTATTTGCAACTTTTCTTTGGTCGTCACCATCACACCCAGTAAGTCTAGTAGAAACCAGCACTGCTTGAGACTGTTTGTTGTTTTGGTCGTCACTAATGTTCCCAGCAAAGCTGTCGCTTTCCTTGTTCGAGCCTCGAAGATTTAGTGGATACTAGCATCCCTAGTGCGTCTAGTCTTGTTTCTGTTCTTTTCTTGAAGATCCCGTTCGAACTCTTCGTTATAGGAAATTATTCATTTGGTTATCACCAGTGAGGTTTGCGTCTCTTTTCTTTCATTTCCCTGGTGGAGAATTGCCTTTTTCCCCAGCGGAGTGTGTGTCCCCTTTTCCCAGTGAAGATTTGTCTTCCCCGGTGGAATTTGCGTCCCCTGTGTGAAAGATTCCCCTGAACAACATCTTTAGTCATGATTGAACTATTTTGCTTATTTTTGCCTTGGATCTTTCCCCAGTGTGTTGGGTCCCCCGTAGGTGGTTACTCGTCGTATTGCCGTTCTTTTATCTTTGCTCGTGTGTCTGCATCTGTCTTGCATTCAAGCATCATAAAGCATCATTTAGATTCATGGCATATTCACAATTGTCCTTTTGCATACCATCGGATCTAAGGGGCAAAATTTTTAAGTTGCTATATTTAAATACCTTTCACTACGATTCTATGAGGATTATCATCTCTCATCGCCATCTAGTGAAAATATTTAAATAGGGGCAACTTTTGCCCCCAAAATTTTGACCCCTTAGATCCTCATCATCATTTTAGGATCATATACATTTGATTGTCTAACATTAACCTATTTCAAGTTGGTCTTTGTTAAGATACAGGTGAATTAGGGTCCCGTACAGCCGAGGATCAAGGTTTCGATGATTAATCAGTAAATGTATTGGATTGATTCTCCATGAAATAAGTCTCCACATCATCAAATATACTCCATTGGGTCAGGTAGGAGTCCAATTTGAGGTTTTCACCCAAGGATCAAGAACAGTGCAGTCCAGGATGCCCAATTAGGGTTTTCGATCAAGAAAAGTCAACTGTAGTTTGACTTTTGATTTAAAGAGTGTTCCAATGGTGGGATCATGTTCCATGAAGTTCATATGGCTTAGTAAATTCCACTCAAGAAGTTTCAAGGCCTCAAAAGACCCGGAGCATCAACAGTCGACTCAGTAGTCATCAATCGATCGTTCGGTTGAACGAAAAGTCAACTCTTCAATCATAAGGAATTTGACCTCAAAGTATGAAGCAAAAATGTTCCTAGTAACATATTACACCTACCCATGAAGTTTCATGACCATTGGATCAAGGATTGAGGAGTAATCAAAAAATTGGGAAATTAGGGTTTTGAATAGGGCAAGACTATAACTCCCTAACCACACATCCAATTGAGTTGGTTCAAAGCTCATTGAAAAGATCTTGAAAAGTCCTACAAAATTCTCACAGTGGTCCATGAGCAGAAAATGCATAGATTTGGAGTTATGGCCAAAATCATTACAAGAGGGAAAAATAACTTAGAAAAATTCTAAGTTATTGGCCTTTTTAGGCATGTTTTTAGCAACTTTGAGAGGATTTTTGACCTAGTTCCATTTGGAATCTGAAGATCATGAAAACATGATAGTTGTAGAACTTCACGAGGGCTTTCTAAAATGTACTAGAACTCCTCCATAGCCCCTATGAGTTGAGAGTATGAATCCAACAAGATGAGGTTTCAACACTTGAGTCCAACATTTTCACTTTTTCACAAACTCACCTTTTGATCACTTGAGCTATTCTCAGCCCTTTGATCATGTTTCTATCTGATATTTAGAGAGTATGATGAATATAAATGTAGAAAATTAAGAGGATTGATGAGCCTTGCAAGTTGGAGGCAAGTTGCATTATTTTAATCAAAGAAAATCAAGGAAAGAGAAACTTTTCATGGAAATCTTGCAGCTGCAGTTCTCCTACTCCCTAGCCATACTTCAGTCACTTCCTTGTCATTTATGCCACTTGATTTGTGCAACAGCTTGAGCCAAGAGCTTGGACTTGCAGTTGCAACAAATCTTGAACAAGATTGCATTTTCAAAACTTCCTCCAAAAATGCCAAAGTACCAATCTGCCCCAAGCCTTTCCTTGCCTATAAATAGAGGTTTCCTCTATGTTGAAACACACACCAGAGCACTCTAAAACCCAAGAGAAAACCATTGCTCTCATCTTGCCTTGCATTTTCTTACAAGTGAAGAAAACCATTCCAAAACTTCTCAAAAAATCTGCCTTGAGCATTTAGCCTTCCAAAACCATTTTCACCCACTAAAAATCATCAAAACCCTTCCACACAATCCACAAATGATGTGTGGGAGATGTTCAAACTCTTAAACCAGTCAAAAATCTCATTTTTCCAAAAGTCAACTTTCAACCAAGCAAAGTTTGACTTCACATACAAAATCTGCCAAATCTTTGCTCAGACCTGTTTTGATCATTTTAAACCTCCAAACACCTTAGGTTTATGATGTACCAGCTGTCCATAACCTAAAATACCATCATTAACACTTATTTTGAGTTCTGTCCTAAAGTTCACTTGTTTATTTCAAGTGCAAGAAAAGTTGTCATCTTCATCAAAGCATTGGTTGGATCTCACTTGGGAGGCTTCAAGGTTTTCCCTTCTATATTAGCTTGCTTGGAGGTCTACAAGAGGTTGGTAGTCACTATCCTCATCCTAAACTATCATGATTATGTTTAATGTGCATTAGTTGGAATGTGTTTAAATGAAAATGCAGTCCATGTATGAATCTGCCTTACTTTGCTTGTTTTGCTCATCAATGTGTATTACTTTTTCAATGATCATACAATGTTGTGCTGCTGTGTATTAAGCCTTGAGATTCACTTAAACATTTCCCTATGTTATGTATGGGCATATGAGAAGCTTGCTTGCAACTTCATGAAGTTTTGATGTTGTCTTGTTTTTGGTCCTGTTTGTGAAAGATATTGACTTGCTTCTGTTGCAGCATCATTTTTATATCATGAATTTGTTTGTTAGCATTTTTATTTAAATATCCCTATATGAGGGATTCATGTGATGTTTATATCATTTGAAACTGGTTTGGTTTTGGTTCTGCTACAACTCTCATCTTGCCTTTTCAAACTCATGTGCATTTTTCAACTCATAGGGCATTTTCAATGCTAGTGCATTTTTGAATCATCTTTGTGCTTGAGCTTGGTCTTTAACATATTTTGAATATGCTTGTAAGTTGTTTAGTCTTGTTGGACTTGTCAAAGGTCATTGGGATGACTCATGTGATGTTGATGACCAATACCTTATTTTGCTGTCATGAGATATTTTGCATTATAGTTTGTTGCTTACCATTTTTATGCTAAGTGAATGCCTTTATGATACTTTGAACTATTGCTTTGTGTTTGACCTATGCTTGTTAACATGAGAGTCTTATACCATTGAATCTTGTTGTTATTGGATAGTTGGCACTGTCATGTTTACATCACTTGATGTCATCATTAGGTTTATATGGTAGGACTGTTTTCAAAGCTTGACATGATCATATCTTATTTGCATTGAAGTTGTTGCCTGCCATTGTCTATTGTTGTATGTTGATTTATGTTTGTTAACATGAAAATATGATATTCTTTGAATCATGTGTTATTGGATAATTGACATTGTCAGTATTGCATCAGTTGCTGTCATCAAATAGGCATGGTAGTAGGGTTGTTTTCAATCTTAGCATATGCATATTTGGTCTGTATTTGTCCATTATGATGAGCCTATATGTATGTCTTGTTGTTTTGCAAATCATGTGTGCATTCAGTCTTAAATTTGCTTGTGAGCATCATTGGTCAATAAGATGGTATGGGCATGTAGTAATAGGGCTGATTGTTGATTATTGGCATAGTCATGTTAAAATCATATGTTGCTGCTATAACTGTCTAATCCAAGCCAAACTGTCATATGCTTGCAAGTTGTAATGTGCATTAGGTGCTTTAGGGCTGATTGTTGTTTAGTGCTAGCATTGTCATATTAGGACTCATTTTGCTGCTAGAACTAGGTTTTCATGCTAGACTTGGTTTATGTTCATTACCATGTGGTTGTAACCTTCACTTTTAAGGCATGAGTTGGGTTGATGTATTTGATTTGGCATGGTATTGATCAAGGTCCAATTGTTGTTGTTATGTGACTTATTGTTATAAGTTTTCTCAATGTTGGATCCATCATGTGTTTTAATTGCTAGTTTATGAGCACAAGCTTGCTAGACTGTCTAGATAGACCAGGTTGTTTAAATTGGTGCAAATTTCTTAATGTGTATTACTTTAGTAAAAGCATTGCAGAGATTCATAATGTGTGGCTATTTGAAAATTTGATCTTGTTTGTCATAGAATTTGCTGTCAAACTTCTGTTTTATGTTTTCAACTCATGTGCTATCAATCTTTGTAGAGTTTTCATACAAGCTGCTTTGAGTTCATGATTTGATGTGTGTGAACCACTTTATGTATGTTGATTGGGTTGAGTATGTATGCTGCATCATGAACTGATCCTCATTTTCCAAAACAGCATATCAAGCATTTTGATCCATAAGTTGCAGTCCACATACCAAATTTTGTTTGGAGTTGTTTTTGATTGATCTTTGCATCTAGAATCCATAGGCTATGTATTTGAAACTTGTGCATACCTACACCTGGCCTTGAGCACTTCTGTTTTGAGTTGTAGCTGTCATGATGAATTTCCAAGCTTCTATTTACATCTTCAATCGAATTTTAATTTATGCACCTTATCTTGAAAAAATAATAATGCCATTGTGTTCCTTGTAAAATTTCACACAAGATAGACCTAAATTTTTTGAAAATTGGTTGAGTTTGGAAAGAGTTGTGATGTAACCGTTTCCATGGTTGTCTGCCTTGTGGTTTGTCTTGCCTTGGCCCAGAAATGCATGCTTAGTTAAGTATATGTATTTATTGGGGTGGCATAATACTTGGATGTATCGCCACCCCAGTGGTTATTCCTTGTTCTCATATTGCCTTGCCATTGCCTTGACATGGGTTCGATCCGTGTGGAGATCAACCCTTTTAGTTTTTTCCATTATTTTCCTTGTTTTCACTTTTTTGCTATCTTTTTCCCTCAACTAACACGCGCGCACCTTGGCTGGCTTGGTGAGATTTTGAGCTGGCAATCCAAAGGTGGTGGGTTCAACACCCACCAAGCGCATTCCTCTTTTTTTTTATCACTATGTTTGTTTTATTTTCTTTAAAATTTCAAAATAACATAACTTTGTTAATTTTTATCATTAGTGAATGATTCTTTTTGCAGTGATCTTGTATTTTTGCATAGTTTCACATGGTATTTTAATATCTTAGAATTTTCATTTTTGAAAACACTTTGCATTGAAAATTGTCATGTTTCTTTGTTAGGGTTTTTACCCTCCTTTTACATTTCAAAATTGTTGATTCTTTTGAATTTAATTTTGCACTTGATGTGAGCATTTGTTGTCAACTCCTTTTTGCATGTGATTGTAAATGCTTTTTCTTGTTAGCATCCTTGCGTACTTGAGTTTGACTTAAATCCTTGCTTGTAAGCATTTGTGTTTAATCATCATTATAACTTGAAGGTTTTTCCCCATTGAAGTTTTTGAACTTTTGTTGTGACATTATTTGACGCAGGCATGATGCCTGTAAGTTTACATGTCATCTTGTAAGCCCTAATGAAACCTCATCTTTGTTAAGATGCATTTTTGTTAATATCCCCTTCCATCTTTTTTAAGATGTACCCCTTTCTTCGTTAAGGTATGCTTTGGTTTTCACCTTTCATTAAGTCTTGTAAGAACTTCCCCCTTTCATGATATTATAATATCTTGATACTTGCTTTGGTTGTGACCATCTATCTTGATTGAAATCATTAATATTATAATATCTTAAATGCTTATTCTTGGTTGTAACCATTCATCCTGATTGAAATCCTTGCTTATTGTAATATGCTTACTTATTCTTGGTTGTAACTGTAACACCCCACTTCCCAAAACAAATAAAATATGAATAACATAATAAAAATCAGAGTTTCCTTCCCAAGTGGGATATCACATAAAAATCACGTTTCCTTATAAAAAAGGTTTTTCTCCAAATACAGCGGAATATTTAAATAATACAATTAAATAAAAATTTTGATACGTTCGCAGGAAAAAAATAGGAGTTCAACATGAAACAATAAAAATGCCCAAGTCCCGTGCTACGTATCAGAGCATCCTAGACTCGACAGTCACACCAATATCCAAGCTAGCTAAGCACCTGGATTATCTGTACTTCCGAAGAAGCACAGACCACAACAACAACAAGGGGTGAGAAATCATGATCAAAAATATAATGGTAATGTAATACATGTAATAAGGCAGTAAAACACACCAACACATCAATTATTCACCCCAACAACACCATATAACGAACCTACTGTTCAAATTACAATATAACATATTATAATGCAATTATGCAACTCAACACCATGCATGCGGTACCGACACATTGGTTCATTCAATCGAACCTGGATAGATCACTTACGCTCCTCCTGAGACATGATCTATCCCCCACCATTCTCCACAAAGGAGTACGGATGAATCACTTACGCTCCTCCTGAGACATGATTCATCCCACCAAAACACCATGATATGCAAGACACCAATGCATAATTATTATATTCTGGCACGCTAAGTGCACACGATCCTCCTGATCATATCATCATACAACAATGCATATGTATAGATATATTACACCAACACCATATAAATCAATCAGATAGTAAACGAATTCATACTATCACACCGGATATAACTACGTCCCCCCCCCCCACTCGGGGATACACGATCCTACTGATCACTACACACATATACATTACTAATTGCTCACCAACAATATTAAGGGAAACGCGTACTATCCCCAAGTACACAAGTTATATCCCATACTCATCATTTTCACACTACAGCAAGGCTAGAAGGATCACACGAGACCAATTCAGACATCTCACCAAAAGTCTCTGAGGTTACTCAGAACCTCCCTAAACCAACACCTCAGCCTATACACCAAAATCAATAATTCATCAACATCAATCCACAATCACAAACATGCCAATAGATATTATACTTACCAATTATCCTATAATTTCTACTCTAGAACCGACATTACGGTACATTACCGACATTTCAGAGTCACTCTGAATCTCACCAAGGTCCTAACCATAGTCATTAACGACGCTATAGGGAAACAACACATAACTTTTCCCAAAGCTATAATCACGGTCATTGCCAACACTACGGTAACAACACATAATCTCATCAGCTTTATATTCCTAGTTACTATCAACACTACAGTAACATCAACAATCCAACAAAATGGATCAATACTACAGTAACATCATCACCATATATATATATATACCCCAAAATGCATCATCAGCATTCATCAATCCCCCAACATCAACAATAATCATAGCATGCCAATATAAAACTTTATATAACGATAAATTCCTACGGGGTTAAGGAATCCCCTCTACCCTATACATGTATAAACCATTCCCAATCAAATTTCTCCCCCCTTACCTTGACAATTGGTCGATCGATAGAATTCCTCCTAGAATTGGTCTCTTGGCCTTCTCCTTCCTCTTCCGTTCTTCGTTCCCTTTTTCCTTCATTCTTTTTCACTTTCCTCGTTCTTTCCTCTTCTCTCTTTCTATCGCTCTTTTTTCTCAATTTTCTAAAATGTATCGTAACTCTCCTAACCCCTCATATTCTATTTCCCTTTTTAATTATTCTAATCCCAATAATAATAACTAATAAAATAATATAATATTAATAATCTTAATAATAATAATAATACTAATATAATCTTACTAATATTAATAATACCACATATTAATAATAATAATAATAATAATAATAATATTAATAATTCTAATAATAATAATAATGATAATAATAATAATAATCTTAATAATAATAATACTATTAATAATAACAATAATAATAATATTATTATCTCTCCAATAATCATAATAATACTTTTAATAATAATAATAATAATAACACTAATAATAATAATAGTAATAATAATAATAATAATAATACTATTATTATTATCACACCAATATCCCACGCCTATGGTAATCCCTTTCCTCTCCATTCCAACTTTTCTAATATCTCCTTGCTACCCCTTCATATTTCCTTCCTCACGGTTTCTATCGTGACTTTTCATATTTCCATTCTAACTTCCCAATAACCCTTTCACCTCTTATTTTACTTATTCCAACCACTAATATTCCCAATAATAATTCTAATAATAATAATTATAATAATCATTATAATAATAATAATAATATAATATAATATAATACTATTATAATATTATAGTAATATTCAACATAATAATAATAATAGTGATACACCCAACAATAATTATAATTATAATAATAATAATATTATCACACCAATAATAATAATAATATTAATAAAAATAATATAATAATAATATAATAATACTAATATTATTATTTCACCAAAATAATAATAATATTAATAATAGTAACAAATATAATAAATATAATAATAATAATAACACCCCCACCAATGTTACTATTATTTTTATATTACTATATTTCACACCAAAATATCACCAATAGTCCTCCCACATTAGGGACACCCACCAAACATCATCAAATACACCCCCACCAAAGGGCACACCAACATATAATTTTTAAAATAATAATAAAGTGACTAAATAATTAAAATGGGTGTTACAACTCTCCCCCACTTTAATTATTTTCGTCCTCGAAAATTACCTGATGGAAATAGCTCCGGATACGCTTCTCGCATCCTGCTTTCCAACTCCCAGGTCACACTGCCTCCTGCAGCACCTCCCTAAGCTACCTTCACCAAAGGTATCTCTTTCCCTCGGAGCTGTTTCATCTTACGGTCCTCGATCCTCAACGGCATCGTCTCAATAGTAAGATTCTCCCGAACCTGAACATCATCTCTCTGAATCACATGAGATGGATCAGAAACATATTTTCGCAATTGCGACACATGAAACACATCATGTAGATTCGACAACTCTGGCGGCAACGCCACCCTATAGGCCACAGCACCAACTCTTTGCAAAATTTCATAAGGTCCAATAAACTTAGGATCCAGCTTCTTGGACTTCAACGCCCGACCCACACCAGTCATCGGGTTAACTCTTAGGAATACATGATCACCTACACAGAATTCCAACTCTTTCCTCCGATTATCATGATAACTCTTCTGCCTACTCTGAGACACTTTCATTTTCTCACGAATCATCTGAATCGTCTCAGTAGTCTGCTGAACAATTTCTGGTCCAAGCACCACACTCTCACCGGTCTCATACCAACACAGAGGAGTCCTACACCTCCTCCCATACAAAGCTTCAAAGGGTGCCATTCCAATACTCGAATGGTAACTATTATTGTACGTGAATTCAATCAATGATAAATGAGTGTCCCACGCACCACCCTTTTCCAATACACAAGCTCTTAATAAATCCTCAAGCGACTGAATAGTCCTTTCCGATTGACCATCAGTTTGTGGATGATAAGCTGAACTTAATTTCAACTTAGTACCCAAAGCTTCTTGCAAGCTCTTCCAAAATTCTGAAGTAAACCTCGGATCTCTATCCGACACAATACTGGACGGAACACCATGTAACTTCACAATTACCCGAATATAAATCTCCGCCAGCTTCGTCAACGGAAAACTAATATTAATTGGCACAAAGTGTGCAGACTTCGTTAACCGATCCACAATCACCCATATAGCATCAAAACCTCTCGCCGTATTTGGCAATCCTGTAACAAAGTCCATAGAAATGCAATCCCATTTCCAAACCGGAATTTCCAACGGTTGCATAAATCCAGAAGGTCTCTGGTGTTCTACCTTCGATTTCTGACACGTCAAACAGGCATAAACAAATTGAGCAATGTCTCTTTTCATACCAGACCACCAAAATAATTTCTTTAAATCATGATACATCTTCGTAGCTCCGGGATGAATACTCAGATTACTACGGTGTCCTTCACTCAAAATCAGCTTTTTCAGTTCCTCATCATCTGGTACACAAATCCTGCCTCTAAATCTCAACACACCTGTACTATCCAATTTAAAGTCACTATCGGAGTCACTTCCTACTCCAGGCATCAAATCTACCAATTTCACATCCAACTTCTGATTCTCTCTAATCATATCCAAGAAGTCATTATTTACCTGCAACATACCCAACATTACACTCTCTGCAGTAGTTTCACAAACCATGCTCAAATCTCTGAATTGTTCAATTAACTCAATTTCTTTCAACATCAGAGCTGCCATATGAATTGTCTTTCTACTCAAAGCGTCTGCCACTACATTGGCCTTTCCCGGATGATAACTCAAACTGAAGTCATAATCCTTCAAAAATTCTAACCATCTTCTCTGCCTCATATTCAGCTCTTTCTGATCAAACAGGTATCTCAGACTCTTATGATCACTAAACACTTCAAATCTTGAACCATACAGGTAATGCCTCCAAATTTTCAACACAAAAACAACCGCAGCTAACTCAAGATCATGAGTAGGATAATTTCGCTCATGCACTCTCAGTTTCTGCGAAGCATATGCTACTACCTTACCATTCTGCATAAGAACTCCTCCTAATCCCATCTTAGACGCATCACAGTACACCACAAACGGTTCACTCGGAGTCGGTAACACTAACACCGGTGCCGTAGTCAATCTCTTTTTCAACTCTTCAAAACTTTCTTCACAAGCAGCGTCCCATACGAAAACTTGGTTCTTTCTCGTCAACTGAGTTAATGGCAACGCCAAATTAGAGAACCCTTCAATAAACCTGCGGTAATAACCAGCTAAACCCAGAAAGCTCCTAATTTCTGTCGCTGTCTTCGGCGGTTCCCACTGCAATACTGCACTTACTTTTGACGGATCCACCGCTATTCCATCTTCAGATATTACATGCCCCAAGAAACTCACTCTCTTCAACCAGAAGTCACACTTTGACAGTTTAGCAAATAATTTATTTTCCTTCAACACTTGCAAGGCAATTCTCAAATGTCCTGCATGTTCTTCATCAGATTTAGAATAAATTAATATATCATCAATAAACACTACAATGAATTGATCCAAATAAGAATGGAAAATTCTGTTCATATACTCCATAAATACTCCCGGCGCATTAGTCACTCCAAACGGCATTACAGCATATTCATAATGTCCATATCGAGTTCTAAAAGCAGTCTTCTGAATATCACCTTCTTTTACTCTTATTTGATGATAACCCGACCTTAAGTCAATCTTACTAAACACACGAGCTCCCACCAGCTGGTCCATCAAATCATCAATCCTCGGGAGAGGATACTTATTCTTAATCGTCACTTTATTCAACTGACGGTAATCGATGCACAAACGCATACTACCATCCTTCTTCTTCACCAACAACAGTGGAGCTCCCCACGGCGATACACTTGGCCTAATAAACTTTCTATCCAACAATTCTCCAATCTGAGACTTCAACTCAGCCAATTCCACTGCAGACATCCTGTACGGCGCCATAGAAATAGGCCTCGTACCAGGAACAAGATCAATACCAAATTCCACTTCTCGCGTCGGAGGCAATTCCGTAATGTCGTCAGGAAACACTTCCGGAAATTCATTCACCACTGCCAATTCCTCCATTGACACTTTGCTATCCACCGATAAAGTTGCAAATAAAGCAAACTCTCTAGTTTCATCTTCCAACAAGGCCCTCAATTCTTTATTAGACAAAGAACTTGCTAAAGCTTCCTCTTCAGGGGTCAAGAACAACAATTCCTTCCGAAAACAGTCGATGTAGACTCGGTTGAACTCTAACCAGTTCATACCCAGAATAACATCCAATTTACCAAGTGGTAGACAAATCAAATCCACTTCAAATTCTCTACCGAAAATAGTCAGCGGACACTTCAGGCATACCAAAGAAGTAGTCACTGAACCTATAGAGGGTGTCTCAATAGTCATTCGTCTCTCCAGAGTAGACGGCACCAATCCTATCCTCTCCACACAATCCACAGAAATAAACGAGTGTGTTGCACCCGTATCAATAATAGCAGTTAAAGGAATATTATTGATAATACAAGTACCTTTGATAACACGCTCATCACTGGCAGCTTGAGTTCCTGCCAAAGCAAACACTTTTCCACCAGCCGGAGACGTCTGAGGCTTCTTCGGCTTCTCACAATGGGTACTGATGTGACCCTTCTCACCACAGTTATAACAGGTCGGCATAGTTGCTCTGCAGTCAGCTATCACATGACCTGGTTTTCCACACTTAAAACACTTTTTGGCTTCATTAGGACAATCATTAGCACGGTGTCCCATACCACCGCACCGAAAACATTTCCCTTCAGCAGATGCTCTCCCATCTCTAGGCTTCTTATCAACAACAGCTTTACGTTTTCCCTTATCAGCAGCAACACCATAAGGAGTACCACTAAACCTCTGCTTACCCTTACGGTCATTAACAGCTTTGTAGTGTGCAATCCTTGCCCGGTTATCGTTATCATAGATCCTGCTCCTGCTTACCAGCTCAGGATAGCTCCTGATCTTCTGACAAGCAATCCCCAGCTTAATCTCTGGACGCAGTCCATTCTCAAACTTTAAGCACTTAGAAGTCATTTCCCCTTCCACATTATAGTGAGGACAATACTGCACCAGCTCCTCAAACTTAGCAGCATACTCTGCTACAGTCATACTACCCTGCTTCAGCTCTAAGAATTCAATTTCCTTAGCACTCCGAATATCTTCCGGAAAATACTTCTCCAGAAAACCCTTCCGAACTACCTCCCAAGTAATGGCAGTTCCAGCAGCTTCCAATCTTTGGCGACTATTGTCCCACCAAGCTTCAGCCTCACCCTCCAGCATGTGAGTACCAAACCTCACCTTCTGCTCATCAGTACAATCCATAGTTCTGAAGATTTTCTCAATTGCCTTCAGCCACTTCTGAGCAGCTTCTGGGTCCAGAATTCCTCCTTCAAACGTTGGCGGCTTGTTGCTCCGAAACTGCGCCAAACTCCTGAATTGGGCATCTGCAGTTTGATTCTGATTAGCAACAGCTTGCGCCATTGCTTGCATAGCAGCAGCTAATGCAGCATCGTTCCTTCCTGCCATACTGCTCAAAACATAACAACACCAGGTTAAAAGATATTCAACTACATCATAGCGGACAGACTCAACTCGACTCAACAACACTGGCCGGACGGACCGACCTGCTCTGATACCAATTGTAACACCCCACTTCCCAAAACAAATAAAATATGAATAACATAATAAAAATCAGAGTTTCCTTCCCAAGTGGGATATCACATAAAAATCACGTTTCCTTATAAAAAAGGTTTTTCTCCAAATACAGCGGAATATTTAAATAATACAATTAAATAAAAATTTTGATACGTTCGCAGGAAAAAAATAGGAGTTCAACATGAAACAATAAAAATGCCCAAGTCCCGTGCTACGTATCAGAGCATCCTAGACTCGACAGTCACACCAATATCCAAGCTAGCTAAGCACCTGGATTATCTGTACTTCCGAAGAAGCACAGACCACAACAACAACAAGGGGTGAGAAATCATGATCAAAAATATAATGGTAATGTAATACATGTAATAAGGCAGTAAAACACACCAACACATCAATTATTCACCCCAACAACACCATATAACGAACCTACTGTTCAAATTACAATATAACATATTATAATGCAATTATGCAACTCAACACCATGCATGCGGTACCGACTCATTGGTTCATTCAATCGAACCTGGATAGATCACTTACGCTCCTCCTGAGACATGATCTATCCCCCACCATTCTCCACAAAGGAGTACGGATGAATCACTTACGCTCCTCCTGAGACATGATTCATCCCACCAAAACACCATGATATGCAAGACACCAATGCATAATTATTATATTCTGGCACGCTAAGTGCACACGATCCTCCTGATCATATCATCATACAACAATGCATATGTATAGATATATTACACCAACACCATATAAATCAATCAGATAGTAAACGAATTCATACTATCACACCGGATATAACTACGTCCCCCCCCACTCGGGG
This sequence comes from Lathyrus sativus, assembly GCA_963859935.3. NCBI lineage: Eukaryota > Viridiplantae > Streptophyta > Magnoliopsida > Fabales > Fabaceae > Lathyrus > Lathyrus sativus. The sequence continues at coordinate 178,721,319 of OZ012740.1, read as the reverse complement.
ATACACGATCCTACTGATCACTACACACATATACATTACTAATTGCTCACCAACAATATTAAGGGAAACGCGTACTATCCCCAAGTACACAAGTTATATCCCATACTCATCATTTTCACACTACAGCAAGGCTAGAAGGATCACACGAGACCAATTCAGACATCTCACCAAAAGTCTCTGAGGTTACTCAGAACCTCCCTAAACCAACACCTCAGCCTATACACCAAAATCAATAATTCATCAACATCAATCCACAATCACAAACATGCCAATAGATATTATACTTACCAATTATCCTATAATTTCTACTCTAGAACCGACATTACGGTACATTACCGACATTTCAGAGTCACTCTGAATCTCACCAAGGTCCTAACCATAGTCATTAACGACGCTATAGGGAAACAACACATAACTTTTCCCAAAGCTATAATCACGGTCATTGCCAACACTACGGTAACAACACATAATCTCATCAGCTTTATATTCCTAGTTACTATCAACACTACAGTAACATCAACAATCCAACAAAATGGATCAATACTACAGTAACATCATCACCATATATATATATACCCCAAAATGCATCATCAGCATTCATCAATCCCCCAACATCAACAATAATCATAGCATGCCAATATAAAACTTTATATAACGATAAATTCCTACGGGGTTAAGGAATCCCCTCTACCCTATACATGTATAAACCATTCCCAATCAAATTTCTCCCCCCTTACCTTGACAATTGGTCGATCGATAGAATTCCTCCTAGAATTGGTCTCTTGGCCTTCTCCTTCCTCTTCCGTTCTTCGTTCCCTTTTTCCTTCATTCTTTTTCACTTTCCTCGTTCTTTCCTCTTCTCTCTTTCTATCGCTCTTTTTTCTCAATTTTCTAAAATGTATCGTAACTCTCCTAACCCCTCATATTCTATTTCCCTTTTTAATTATTCTAATCCCAATAATAATAACTAATAAAATAATATAATATTAATAATCTTAATAATAATAATAATACTAATATAATCTTACTAATATTAATAATACCACATATTAATAATAATAATAATAATAATAATAATAATAATATTAATAATTCTAATAATAATAATAATAATGATAATAATAATAATAATCTTAATAATAATAATACTATTAATAATAACAATAATAATAATATTATTATCTCTCCAATAATCATAATAATACTTTTAATAATAATAATAATAATAACACTAATAATAATAATAGTAATAATAATAATAATAATAATACTATTATTATTATCACACCAATATCCCACGCCTATGGTAATCCCTTTCCTCTCCATTCCAACTTTTCTAATATCTCCTTGCTACCCCTTCATATTTCCTTCCTCACGGTTTCTATCGTGACTTTTCATCTTTCTATTCTAACTTCCCAATAACCCTTTCACCTCTTATTTTACTTATTCCAACCACTAATATTCCCAATAATAATTCTAATAATAATTATAATAATCATTATAATAATAATAATATAATATAATATAATACTATTATAATATTATAGTAATATTCAACATAATAATAATAATAGTGATACACCCAACAATAATTATAATTATAATAATAATAATATTATCACACCAATAATAATAATAATATTAATAAAAATAATATAATAATAATATAATAATACTAATATTATTATTTCACCAAAATAATAATAATATTAATAATAGTAACAAATATAATAAATATAATAATAATAATAACACCCCCACCAATGTTACTATTATTTTTATATTACTATATTTCACACCAAAATATCACCAATAGTCCTCCCACATTAGGGACACCCACCAAACATCATCAAATACACCCCCACCAAAGGGCACACCAACATATAATTTTTAAAATAATAATAAAGTGACTAAATAATTAAAATGGTATCAGAGCCATACCTCTCCCAGTACGATGTGGTTCGGGGACGAACCAAGCGGAAGTTGGTGGGCATGTAACACCTGAGGTGAAAGAGGACGGTGGTTACATGTAACACCCGTGGGCGAGGGAGTGGTTGTCGGTGTCATGAGGCATGACAATGGGACACTCCTAGCAGCTTCTAGGGGAAAACCGAATTCACATCCGAATGAGAGGGATCCTGAGGCTATGCAGGTATGGGACTGCATGGTTGAATGAAGGCTTATAAGGATTAATTGGTACTACCTATATCAACAAGATGCATCTTCTTTTCGGTAGCCCGTTCATAAGAACTTCACAGTTAAGCGTGCTTGACTTGGAGCAATTCTGGGATGGGTGACCTTCTGGGAAGTTTCCCGGAAAGCGTGTGAGTGAGGACAAAGCATGCTGAAAAGACCTGTGTTGGTTTGTGGGGTCAGTCGGTAATCCTAAAAAGCAATATGGGGCGTTAAAGTAACCATATCCCTTATATTCATTATGATTGAATGATTATCGCTTTGTTAAGTTTATTTCCCCCAAGTGATGGAACCTTTAGTTTTCATCCAAGTTGCCTCATCTTTTCCCTTCCAAAGGAAAGTCTCTCTATTGACCCTTGGGTCATAGATAGCTCAATACACTCATAGGTTTAGATAGAACCTTTCCCCCCTTTTGGTCCGGATAGAACCAATCGGATTTAAACTCATAGGTCTAGATAGAACCTTCTCCTCCTTTTGGTCTGGATAGAACCAATAGGATTTAACTCTTAAGTCTGAATAGAACCTTCCCCCCTTTTCGTCTAGATAGAACCAATAGGATTTAACTCCTAGGTCTGGATAGAACCTTCCCCCCTTTTGGTCTAGATAGAACCAATAGGACTTAAACTCATAGGTCTGGATAGAACCTTCTCCCCTTTAGGTCTGGATAGAACCAATAGGATTTAAGCTCATAGGTCTGGATAGAACCTCCTCCCCCTTTTTGGTCTGGATAGAACCAATAGGATTTAACCTCATAGGTCTGGATAGAACCTTCTCCACCTTTTGATCTGGATAGAACCAATAGGATATACCCTCATAGGTCTGGATAGAACTTTCCCCCCTTTTTTGGTCTGGATAGAACCAATAGGAGTTAAAATCATAGGTCTGGATAGAACCTTCTCCCTCTTTTTTATTTTTGAAAGAACCAAGTGATCCTTATTCTGTAGTCCGTGCCCGAACTACGACGACTCTGATTTCTCATTGGATAATGAGAATACATAGGCACAAGATGCGATATCTTGATGAGCAACCTTCCCCCTTCTTCCTCCTTTTGGTCTGGATAGAACCAATTGGTCTTACAACGTAGAGATAGGTAGAGTTTGGTTAACTCTATGTAAGAATCATGGAAATGATTACTTACTTCCCTTTCTTGAGTGTACAATGAAAATCTAGAGAGTTTTCTTAAACTCTACACAAGCATTGTTATGTTTGTTCCCCTTGGAACCATGATCATAATCAAGTGTTCTTTAATCCTAGTGAGGTGAACTACGATTGCTCTGATTCTATCCTAGTAAGGATACGTAGGCAGAGGACGCGATGTCTTTGCGAGCAAACTTAGAAACTATCTTTAGGTATTAACCTATACCCTTTACCCAATCCCAATCCATAGCAAACATTTAGCAAACTTAGCATACAAACAAACAAAAGGTTCCTGTAGAGTACTACAGATGTTTAGGATGTGAAATACCTACCCTAGGCATAACCAACCCCCGATCCCCGAATCTCTTAGCGTTGTTGTTACATCGCGCAAAAGGTTCTTTCTTTCTTTAGACCTTTCCTTTGGATAAATTAAAGTCCAGTTGTGAATTTAAGAATTTAAGATTCAAGTTAATAAATATCTTGGTATCACGATTCTCACCGCAACAGTTGCCAACATCTTTGTGAGCTTTGTGCATTTTATTTGGATTTATTTGAATCATTTTCCTATTTATGGTGTACCTTGCAAGTCAAGCTACCTCTAAGGATGATTCACACATACTAGTTGACCTAGTTTGGGTGGGAGATGACCTTTGTGGATCCCATATGCATCCAACTCCTCTTGATTCACATTTCTAACATGTTGAAGTTGCTGGTTGCAAACCTTTAGGTCATAAAGTTGGTTGGTTCTTATTGTAAGTTGCATTTGTTTAAGGCTTTCCATTTGATGTCGAATGTTGAAAGTGTTTATAACCTAGGTTCTTTACCATGCCTCATCTTGCAACTTGCTTTGTCTTGCTTTCTTCTTTCATTTGCCTATCCTCTTCTCTTGTTCTCACTTCTGTCCTAGGACCTTGGGGACTCATCCAAGTTGATTTGGTGCCTTTGAGTTGCACTTTGAGTTTGACTTGGATGAGAGGCCACTTTGAGAACTTTCTTTTGGTTTCTTCCTTACATGATCACTTTGATGTTTATGGTTGAGATTTCATTTGATGTTGCTTGCTGCCCAAGCCTATTATCCCATCCTCATCTTGATCATGTCTTCTTCTCTTTCTTTTGTGTTTGCCTCTTGGTAGTGATTGATGTGCAAATGGTTGTAGGAATTCTATTTCGCCCATTTCATCTCACTTTTGGCTTGAACTTGTTTAAGTTCTTTGGTTTGCTTTTCTTATTTTGTTTTGCATATTTTTGTTTGCTTGAAGAGGTTGAGATGTGCTTGTGTTGGTTGTTACCCCACGCCTTTTTCCTCCCTCTTCTTTTTTGTGTTGCATTGCATGTTTGCATCCTTTTCTTCTCTCATTTGTGCTTGCTTTCTTCTTCTTTTTGTCTTCCTTTTCTATGTTCCCTTAGGACCTCTAATCTCTCTTGTTCAAGATGGATTATGATAGACATTAGGTTTGAATTCAAGCATGATAACATTAGGGTAGCCTTCCCTTTTCATCTCAATCATAGGTGTACATTGCATGATAACATTAGGTTGAGTTCAGTCTCCCTTTTAGAGTGTGTCTTCTCTTCTCATCTCAAAACTTCTTCAAGACACCTAAAGGATAATGAGTGTTGTACACTACAAGCCTTAAGGATTTGGGAAATGATGATTGGGGGGCCTCCTCTCAATTGTCTAGAGGGTTTAGCGTATGTCCTTTGGACGATATACGACGCATTCGCTCCTAAGTCATAGTCTTTAGTGCAACATGAATTACAAACAAAGTTGAATTCACTTCTTCTTCTTAAAAGACTCAAAAAAACAAACATCAAAATTTTTATCCTTCAGGATTAATGGAAACCATTTTCATAAAGAGAGTTTTGTTAACTCTTGGTTCTACCACAAACAGGTAACACCTAAGTCTCCAATGGTCGAGCAGCATACACCTAACTGCTAGAACTAAGTGTTAACCCTACTCGAGTAAAACATTTGAACCAACCTGTGGTCGTGTTAGCCCGAACTCTGTTTGCTCTGATTTCTCGTACTAGACGAGGATACGTAGGCATAAGACAGCGATGTCTTGGCGAGCAACATTCCCCACCTTCACACGTAGTTTTCCGAACTACGTTGACTCTGACTTTCCCATTGCACGAGGGAGTACGTAGGCATAGAGCGGTGATGCTCTATCGAGTCTCTTTTCTTTCTTTTCTCCCTGTGGCCTGTAGCTTAGATAATTTAAAACACTTTTAGATAGATAACAAGCATGGATCTCGTCGAGTACGACGGATGTGAGGGGTGCTAATACCTTCCCCTTGTGTAACCGACTCCCGATCCCAAGATTTGGTTGCGATGACCTGTCTTCTCCCTTTTCCATAGGTTTTCTCTGATTGTTTCCTTTCCCTCTTTTGGGATAAATAACAAACGGTGGCGACTCTTCTGTCTTTGTCGGCCCCTATTCGCAGCGATGCGACAACGCGCGATTCCGAAATTCTTCTAACTCGTGAAGTTAGAGGATTCTAGAATCTCCTGCTTTAGTGAGATCCAAATTAAGGAATTTTGAGACCCACAAGGCCTTGTATTCCAATTCGAGTGGTAAATGACATGATTTTCTATAAACCAGTTGGTAAGGTGACATACCTATAGGTGTTTTGAAAGCAGTACAGTATGCCCACAGAGCATCGTCCAACTTCATTGCCCAATCCTTGAGAGAGGAACGCACTGTCTTTTCTAGGATTTGTTTCAGTTGTCGATTTGACACGTCTCCTTGACCATTGGTTTTTGGGTGGTAAGGAGTAGCTATTCTATGTTTCACATTGTATTTCAAGAGTAGCCTTTCCATGAGATGATTCAGGAAGTGAATTCCCTCAACACTTATAACGGCCCTTGGCACTCCAAACCGAGAAAATATGTTCTCTTTCAAGAATTTGATCACAACTTTAGCATCATTAATTGGAAGAGCAACGACTTCTACTCACTTCGAGCCATAGTCAACTGCCACTAAAATGTATTTTTTACCAAAAGAGGGAGGAAATGGGCCCATAAAGTCGATGCCCCAAACATCAAATAACTCAACTTCCATCATGGAGTTTTATGGAATCTAGTTTCTCTTTGAGATATTACTCGTCTGTTGACACTTGTCACATTCTTTCACTATATCTTGAGCATCTTTGAACAACGATGGCCAATACAATCGTGATTGAAGAACTTTCACTGTGGTTCATTCACCACTGAAATGCCCTCAATAATCTGAGTTATGAAATGCTTTAAAAACATCCCTCTGCTCGTCTTCAGGAACACATCTCCTGATCAATCCAGCTAGGCTTCTTTTGTACAAGAATGAATCATCCCACAAATAGAACCTACAATCATATAAAAACTTTTCTTTTTGTTAGCATCAAAATCGTCGGGGATGATACCGCCTACTAAATAATTCATATAATCTGTGAACCAGGGGACACCAATAACAGCAAGGATGTGTTCGTCAGTAAACTCGTCCTTTATTTTCTTCAATTGGTGACATTCGAGAGATATGACCAATGTCGCTACTGCGAAAATCGGCGCCGGCTATGACAGAAGAGTCGCCACCGTGCGTTATTTATCCCAAAGGAGGGAAAGGAAACGCTCAGAGTAAACCTAATGCAAAACGGGAAAGGAATGGTCATCGCAACCAAATCCTGGATTCGGGAGTCGATTACGCAAGGGGAAGGTATTAGCACCCCTCACGTCCGCCGTACTCGACGGGATCCACGCTTGTTTTCTAATACGGATTGTTATTCTATCTACTCTATAGGTCAAGGGACAAGAGGAAAGAAAAGAGAGAAGAGACTCGATAGAGCTGCGCCGCTCTATGCCTACGTATTCCCTCGTGCAATGGGAAAGTCAGAGTCTACGTAGTTTGGCTAACTACGGAGGAAGGTGGGAAGGTTGCTCGCTAGGATACGACATCCTATGCCTACGTACTCTCATACAGCATGAAAGATCAGAGCAAACATAGTTCGGGCTACAGAAGACACAAGCTTGTCTGACTGTTTTTTATTACCTTATGAAAGGGTTTTTCTTGATTAAGAGTCCAAGCAGACAAAAATGACACTTTGATGTTTGTTTTGAATCTTTTACGAAAGAAGTGTTTTTTAGTTTGTTTGCAATCTCTGACGCACTAGATACTATGATTTGAGAGTGACTACGTCGCGTGTCACCCAAAGGGTACCACACTAAGCAGCCAGACTACTGGAAAGAAGCTCTCCAGCAACCCTTTCTCAAATAGCTTAAGGCTCGTAACGTACGACATCAATTAACCTTATTACTGTATTTTTGAGTTGTTTTGAGATAAGAAGAGAAAGAAGCTCTAAAATGCCTAGGGTTGAAAAGGGAATAAAACTAACCTAATATTGTCATGCATGGATAAGAATCCCAATGTATGTCATAATTCCCTCCTGCACAGAGGAAATCAGAGATCCTAGGGGATAAACGGAAAAGAAAGCAAGCAAATACAGTAAAATGCATGCAATGCAGTAATACAAGCGAGGCAAGGGAGTCCGGCTCAACCTCGAACCTGGGAAAACAACAGGCAAAGTGAATCAATATTCACTTCAAACCTAGGGGGCAAGCTGCACAAGCCAACAAACAATACAGAAAACAAAACCCAAAGCAGAGGAGGCAGCCCAAGCAGCAGCACCAAACTCCTACAACAAACAGCACAAACAGCAGCTCTGACAGCAACAACTTCATTAAACAGCAAAGAGTTGACAGCAACAACCTTCATCTTCAACAATGCTCCACTAAACCTTCAATCTTCAACAAGCACCAAACCCTAGCTTCAACAAGCAACCAGCTTCAACAAGCACAGACTTCAACCAGTAAACAACTTCAACAAGCTCCTAACTTCATCTTCAACAAGCAGCAAAAGCCTAGCTTCAACAAGCAACCAGCTTCAACAAGCACAAACTTCATTCTCAACAAGCTTCAACAAGCAACCTCCAAGGGAGAGTCAACCAACAAGATCAAGTTGAAGTGTTAAGAAACTCAATGACAACCAAGGGAAGCCATTAAGATCTTAACACTGTAATAGGAAGGCATCCTCAAAGTTCTACTCTTAAAGCATGCCATTCATCCCTCCAAAGGAGAGATGTGACTTCTTTAAGAGGACTTTATGTAATTGTATTGAATGGAGATGAACAATATACTCCAGGTTTGAAGAAAGACACAAAACTAATTTAATGCTCTTCCTAAAACCCTAGTTTCCCTAAGCTCCTGACAAGCACTCCACCAGATGAGAAATTCTTCACATCCAAGCTCCTTCAAGCTCTCCAAAGCATCTTCAATTGGTCTTCATCTTCATCCAAGCACAAGAGCACCACCACCCTAATCTAAGGGGAACTATTGAGTTAAACTAGTCAAGTTAGTGTGTTAGAAACACCTAGAAGTTAGTCTTAAAACCAATTCTAATTAAAATACTAAAAATGATTGTAAAATCCTATAAAAAATTCTAAGTGTTCCTAAACCTCTAAAGAATCACTCCATATAAAAACCAGGGGGTTAACCATTCATTAAGACCTAAAACTATGCCCTAAACCTAAGGGTACTATCTTAAAACCCTAATCTAAACCACCAATTGTTTAATGTTCAAAACAACCTAAAATTCTCTCACAAAATTATGAGAAAATTACTAGGGGTACATGCACATCTAAGCTTAATAACCCAAAAAGAATCAACTCAAAAATTCACACCAATCTCCCATACTAAAATCAGCAAGAACAAGCACCAACCATATTCAAAATAAAACCAAATAAAAATACAAAAATGCAATTAAAATATAAAATGCATGAATTATGAATTTTTTAATCCTATTACATTCTAGACTCTTTAAGGAGTCAGGGAAAAAAAATCTAACCTAAAAATGTTAATTTTCCTAATTATTATGAATTTAATCCTAAACTATATGAAAATATGAAAAATAAAAGAAATAAAAAGAAAATAATAAACCTGCGTGGCAAATAGCAATATTATCATGTTATTCTTCAGGCTGGGCCCAAAGGGGGGGTGCGCGTATCAAATCAGACTAAGCCCAACACAAAACTAAAACAAATCAGAAAAAGAAATGGAAATTGGAAAAAGTGCGTGGTAAATAGCAATGGTTTCACGTTGTTTTCAGGATATGGGCCTAACTGGAGGTGTAGAAACAAATGATTCACTAAGCCCATCCAAATGCGTTTAATGAAACGCGGAGTTTTGATATCATTTCAATTCTCTTCAGAATTCACACGCAATTGTGGCCATTGGTTTGGTATTTGGTCAAGAGTCAAACAAGATCCAACGCCTAAAACATCATCTTCCCCAAAATTTGAAACTGGGAGGGAAAGCCATGGGACGGTGGCCTGAGCTTTGCGCCACCGTCGTCTCCGGTTGCAGGCACACAAAACACCATCAAACATCAAAACTTAACATCCTATCCTACTCAAAATCAACCCCTGAGCACGACTATGACCTCCAATTTCATTGATTCTTCCTCTAAATTCAAAACTGATCAAATGTTCAGAAATTCACCCCAATCTTGATTGTCATGATTCTTGCAATTAAAGTCATCAATGTGAACTACACGTATCAGGCATCAAATCTTGCTATCCAAATGTGATTACAACCTCAAGAATCAAGAGATATAAGCTTCAACAGAAATGGTGATGCACCTAATTTTGTCTCTAAACATTCCAATCTTGTGCTGAAATCCACCCTAGCATCATCCCTAACCTAACCATATGCTCATTTCTAATCAATTCTCCATAATTAAAGCCAAAAGTTGAAAAATGCAAACCCGGTTTAATGTGATGAACAGATGATGATATTGCTCGATTCAAGCTCCAATCTTCTCCAGAATCACTCAAGAACCACTTCCCAAGCTTCTCCAATGATCAATTTGCCTTGAACTTCCCTCTATCTCCAAACCCGATTCTGATATGCAATGAAGAAAATTCAATGGCTTCCTCTCGATTCTCTCCAATTCTTGCCCAAAAAGCGATCTAAATCAGTTGCAATGCATATATAGAAGTTGTTGGAAACCTCTAGAAGCTTCTGTAACTAACTGAATCAGTTGCAATGCATATATAGAAGCTGTTGGAAACCTCTTCCAAAATCTCATATGCAACTGTCATGAATATGCCCTATTCTCAGCCTAATTTTGCTTGAAATGAGTATCTCATGAGATTTAGAATTGAATGGGGATGGTAATTGCCTTGTTTTTGATCCCATGGTGTGTGATTGAAGTGTTACTTCCACCTTAAATTACAAAAGGGAAGTGCTTGAAAATGAACTCAAATCCAAAATGTAACAATGTCATCACTCTTAAAATGCCTTTTCTAATCAAAATGACATATAGCATGAGCTTGTTTGGCCATAAATCAATTAATTCCATTTTTTGGCCTTTTAATGACTTTAATTTCTTCCTTTTTAAGCCATTTCAAGCAACTTTGTGTTCCAAGCCAAACAAAACTCTCATGACCACTTGGTTGTACTCAAAACATCATTTTGAAAAAGTTTCATGTTGAACAATTTTCCATTTGAAGCTTGCAAGTTGGAGTTATGGACCTATGATCACAAATGACCTATAATCACCAATACCCAGAATACCCCTGGCTTGCAAAGATCATAACTTGAGTTCTACAAATCCTATCAAGGACTTATAGTACTCTATGGAAATCTAATACCAAGATATACAAATATCATGTTGGCCAAAAATCCATTTGAAAACTCCTTGAAGGGAAAAAGTTGCTTGGAAGTCAAGTGACTTTCACAGATAAATTTCATAGTCATCTGATGACCTGTAACTTGCAAGGACCATAACTTGAGTTCTATAAAGCCTCTTGAGGACTTCTAGTACTCAAATTAAAGGTATTGAGATGATCTAAAAGTTTCATGTTGTCCAAAGATCCATTTGAACTTTTATCTTGATTTATGTGGCTTTGAAGTTAAGCACTAAATAGGGGATTTTACACTGAAACCCTAATTTAGCAACTTCCCACCTTCTTGATTCTTCTTTGCTTGATCTTGGCACAACACCACACATGTATAAAAATACCAATCCATGAATCCCACGACCTCAAAGTAGGCTTTGATGCTCTTCAATTACTCAATTGAACTAGGATTGACCCAAATGAAACCCTAGTTGACTGCACCTCAACGGTGGCTCTCATACTTGAATCAATGACTTGTCTTAGCTTCAATAGGGCCCTCTAGGCATCCCATGAGATCCACACACACCTCACATTCACATTCCATGTTTCACATCCCACTGATGATTCTCAATATTCCTCAAGATAGGAGCAAAACCCACAGGTAGGCACTCAAACTTCTCAAGACTTCAAATCATTTCTTGGTGGTCTTGATGACTTCTCAAACTTGGATAAGACCTCTTGCTAGGATCCTTCTGATAAGAATCACACTTGGACCCTTGTTGGATGAGTGATATGCTATGATATGCTAATGATTGAACTATGTACATGATGTAACTATGCAAATGAAATGCAATGAAACATAAATCAGGCAAGAAAAGGTTGAGCAAATTTTGGGGTGCAACAACCAGCAACAATATTTTTATATTCTATCTTGTCACGGATCTTCACATCAAACTCCTCCAAGAGTAGAATCCACCTTAAGAGCCTTGGCTTAGAATCCTGTTTAGTAAACAAGTACTTTAAAGCAGCATGGTCAGTATACACAATAACTTTCGAACCCAACAGATATTTCCTGAATTTATCAAAGGCATAAACTACTGCTAACAACTCCTTTTTAGTAGTTGCGTAGTTCATCTGTGTGGGGTTTAACACATGACTAGCATAGTAAATAACATGTAATAATTTATCTCTTCCCTGTCCTAAAATAGCCCCTACTGCAATGTCGCTAGCATCACACATGATCTCAAATGGGGGAGACCAATCGGGGGCAATCACGATCGGTCCCGAAACTAATTTATTTTTCAATTTTTCAAACGCCTCGACACACTTTTCATCAAAGTCAAAAGCCTTATCCTTAACCAAAAGAGTGGTTAGAGGTTTGGCTATTTTAGAGAAATCTCTTATGAACCAACGGTAGAAACCCGCATGGCCTAAGAAACTTCTTATACCTTTTTCGTTCAAAGGAGGTGGGAGTTTTGATATTACTTCCACTTTGGCTTGGTCCGCTTCGATTCCTTTGTGAGAAATTTTGTGTCCCAAGATTATTCCTTCACGTACCATGAAGTGGCACTTCTCCTAGTTGAGGATTAAGTTGCTTTCCTGACATCTTTGTAAAACAAGAGAAAGGTTAGTTAAACAATTATCAAAAGAAGAGCCAAATACGGAGAAGTCATCCATGAAGACTTCCGTATGTTTTTCCAAGATATCAACGAAAATGGAGGTCATGCATCTCTGAAACGTGGCAGGAGCATTACATAACCCAAATGGCATTCTTCTATAAGTAAAAACACCATAAGGGCATGTAAAAGTCGTCTTCTCTTGATCTTCTGGTGCCGCGGAAATTTGGTTGTAACTGGAGTAACCATCAAGGAAACAATAATAATCATGACCAGCTAACCTTTCCAGTATTTGATAAAAGAATGGCAAAGGGAAATGGTCTTTCCTTGTAGCAAGATTTAACCTTCTATAATCAATACATACTCGCCAACCTGTTACCGTTCTTGTCGGGATCAACTGGTTTTTCTCATTTTTTATGACAGTAGTGCCCCTTTCTTTGGTACCACATGAATCGGGCTCACCCAAGAGCTATTGGATATAGGGTAGATAAGACCTGCATCTAACAACTTCACAACTTCTTTTCTGACTACTTTCATGGCCGGATTGAGTCTTCTTTAAGGTTGCACTACTGACTTATAATCATCCTCCATGAGAATTTTGTGCATGCACACCGTGGGACTAATACCTTTCAAATCCTCAATAGCCCACCCAATAGCACTCTTATATCTTTTGAGAATAGTGACCAACTTGTCTTCTTGGATCATTTTAAGGTTAGAGCTTATAATAGATGAACATTTACCGTTAGTGTCTAGGAAAACATACTTAAGGTTTTCAGGAAGTTGTTTCAACTCTGTACTCTTTTTTGTCTCTTAATTCCCTTCCACAATTTGAGGCTGTCTTAAATCTTCCCAACGGTGTGATCGATATCCTTTCAAAGGGGGTTGTGCTTCCATTATGGCTAGCACTTCCACCTCTCTTTCGTCAACTATTTTGTTTGGTACAAAAATAGACATACTCAACACTTTTTCTAAAGGTGAGAAAGATACACCTTCAAGATTCTCATTTGTAACCACTTGATCAAGCACTTTTATGTTGCTGTTTGTGCAAAAATCATTTTTGTGCTTCATAGTGTTTCTCACATCAATCTTCAACTTTTCATCATAAACCTTCAATGTCCTCGCACCCCCTTCCATGTCTATCAGCACTCTACCAGTCTCTAAAAATGGTCTTCCAAGTATAAGGGGAGTATCCTCATCTTCCGACATCTCTAGTATAACAAAATCCACCGGAAACACAAATTTATCAATCTTCACCAGTACATCCTCCACTACCCCATACGGTCGCTTCACGGAGTGGTCCGCAAATTGAAGTGTCATTCTTGTATCTTTCACCTTACCGATTCCTAACTTTTTGTAGATGGATAAAAGCATGAAACTAATACTTGCTCCCAGATCGATAAGAGCTCTATTGAACGATCTATCCCCAAGAATGCATGGGATAGTAATAGCACCTCGATCTTTCTTCTTCACCAGAATCTTCAGACCCTGCAAAATAGCACTACAAGTTTTAGTTAGAATAATCGGCTTCATATCGGTGGTTTGCTTCTTTGAGATGATTTCCTTCATGAACTTGGCATAGGTTGGCATTTGCTCGAGTGCCTCCAAGAATAGAATATTGAGTTCAAGCTTTTTAAACATTTCGAGAAATTTTTCAAAATTTTTCTCTTGCGGTCCCTTCTTCTTGTTCCTCTGAGGATAAGGAAGCTTAATTGGTTTGGGCTCAATGACAGTTTTCTCTTTAACAAATTGTCCAGGTGCCACCAATTCTTCATCAACTACCTTGTTTTCTTTAATCTCTAAATCAACTTCAAGCAACTGATCTTCTAATTCATAATTTTTCTCTAGAACTTCCTTAGATTTTCCACTTCTTGTGGTCACAACATTAACACTCTTGTGATCCCTAGGATATGTCACAATTGCACTTGGAAGAGCACCTGGTATTTGGGATCCTGACAATTGTTGTGCTATTTGACTCATTTGTACTTCAAGGTTCTTTATAGAAGCACATGTGTTCCTTAGATTACTCCTTGTTTCTTCTTGGAATCGAGAGCTTTGAGCGACCATCTTTTTAATGGCAATTCCCAATCCACTTTCTTTTGTACCTGTTGTTGTTGTGGTTGATATTATGGTTGGTAAGGTTGTTGCTGTTGTGGTTGATACTGTTGTTGCTAAGGTTGGTATTAAGCTTGACTTTGTTTAGGAGCATTCCCTTGTTGCTCTTTCCATGCGAAGTTTGGATGGCTTTTCTAACCTGGATTATAAGTGTTTGAGTAGGGATTGTTTTGCTTCAAAAAGTTTATTTCCTCGATCTGTTTTGCAGTTGCAACACAGTGCATGGTGAAGTGAGGACCCCCACAAATTTCGCAATTCACTGCTTGAACCGGTTGGACTTGTGCCACAATTTGAGTATCAAGACTCATCTTCTTTAACCTCCTTTCCACTTCCGCTACAATCTGATCTTCCATCATTACCACTTGCTCAGTAAGTTTCAAATCAATGGCCTTCTCTGGTTGATTTACACTCCGGTCATACAATAATTCTTTTGATACCGGTGGCTGTTGAAAAATTAGTTGAACCACCGGCTACTGTATCAATGAGTTTCTTAGTCTTCAATTTTAGACCATTTACAAAATTATTCATTTGTTCAGTTGCATCCATATTATAAGCCGGGCATGCAACCAAACACCTCTTGAACCGTTTGTAAGCATCTCCAAGTGACTCTCCCTCCTTCTGTTTAAAATGTACAATGTCGTATCTTTTTTTGATATAAACAGATGCAGGAAAGTATTCATTTAGAAATGTTGTCTCCATCTCTTGCCAAGTGTTAATACTCCCGACGGGTAAAGAATAAAACCATTATTTGGTTTCATCAGACAAGGTGAAAGGAAACATAACCAGCTTCTTTGCTTCTTCAGAATTCCCCTCAATCTTGAATGAGGTGTTCATAGTTAGAAACATTTGAAGATGTTTATTCGCATCTTCATTGATTTTCCTCGAGAAAGGTCAACTCTGAAGTTGTCGGATGGTTGATGGATGTAGCTGAAAGTGTGCAACAGTCACTGGTTGATTTACTATAGTCAAACGCCCTGTTGTATCTGTGCCCGAATCCGTATGCTCGGAATGAACCACAACTTCTTCTTCATGCTCTTAAATTTCTGTTCCTGAGCTTGAAGCCGTTAGTGTTTCACGCTCAGCTTTTCTGCATCTGGCGTGCAACAATCTTTTAGGTTCTGAGTCAAAAAAAATAAAGCTAAGGTCTTACCTTGCATACACAGGTTAGAAAAATATTAGTAATAACAAAAATATAATCAGAAAAATAGACTTAAAAATTTTAGTCACAGAGTAACAAAATTCTAATCGAACTAACAAAGTACTTAAAATTTTGGCAGTCCCCGGCAACGGATCCAAAAACATGACTGGTAAATTAGCAAGTGTACTAGTTTTTACCGATGTATTGATAAGTGGGGTTATCCCCATATACGATCTCTCGAGGACAGCGTGCAATTTCAAGTACAGGTGTTGTTTCCGTTAAACAAAATATCCTTGGGGGTTTTGTTTGGAGATGTTTAAAAAGATTAAAGACAAGGGCAATAAGTAGAATAATAAAATTAATTTAACAAATAGGAGAAAATATGCTAGGAGAAATGTATGAATTGTTTAGTACGAACCCTGAATTACGATCAACGAGACATGCCTTTAAACCTTAATTTTTATTGTACATCAGTAGTATTTTTCTTAAATTCCTTAACCGAAAAACCTTTGATATTCTTCCTTAACCCTAATTCCTTAGCAATCAAGGAAGGACATCAAGCAATAGTTCTGATAAGGGTTTCTTTCAATCATTATAGGATATCCCCATTCCTAGGTAATATTTACTGTAATGTATTATGCAAAATGATCGATTCGTTTTTCAGGCCAAATCCCTAATCGTAAATCGTTCCTAATTTGTATGATCGCAAAAGTTTTAAACGATTTTCATAACAAAGTATTAAGGCAAGAAAACAAAATCTCATTGAGCAATTCAACAGATGTTCATTACATAAAAATTCAGGGACACCCCCTAGCATTGGGGGGTTTAGCTATGCATAGTATTCAACAAAAACAACATACAAAATAGAGACATTACAAGATTTGGTGAATAAATTTGATCTTCAATTTCTTCCGATCTTGAAAATCTCCTCTTCTTCCAATTCTCCAGAGCTCTCTCTTTCTGTTGTAATTCTTTCGTACGATCAAAAGTCCCCCCCTCTTTTCCAAAAATTTGGTCTTAATAGTATCAGATAATTCCTTTTGATACATAATGTCTAAACTACCCTTGATGAACCAACATCAGGAACGACTTCAAAATATCAGAAATATGCTCGGTCTTTGTAACACGGGCCGTGTCAGCTGACACAGGCACCCGTGTTGGCCCACTGGACAAGAATTTCAAAATTGGAATCTACAGGCATGCTGACACGGGCACCGGTGTCAGCCCACTAGTTGCTCCTCTTTAGCTGCTCTCCTCTTCCCATCTTGACACGGGTCGTGTCAGGTGAAATGGGCACTCGTGTCAGGCCTCTGACCTTGAGGAAAATCTTCCTGAACTTAGCCTACCAGACTAAGACTTCCAAAGTATTTTATTTAACATAAATTTAAACTCTAACAACTTATGCAGACAAAATCCGAAAACTTAATCATTTAAAGGAAAACGACAAAGAAACAACCCAAAGTGTTACCGATTAAATGGAATTCTTGCTGAATAAGTGACGGAAACTAAGTGGAACATGTGACCGATCAAAGGGTTATAACACCTGATAGACTTGATTCACTTTGATATTCATTCTCTTTAGTGTTTGAAAAAAAGCTATACTATTATTCTTCTTTTCAGATTTGTAATTTAAAGTTATCTCATAGGTTTGTAAAGAACCAATGAGTTTGTTGCGGTGAAAATCGGATATCAAGCTATTAATTAACTTGAATCACAAATCATTAAATTTCACCATCGAGCTTTGATTTACCCAAAGGAAGGGTAAAGATCGAAGAAAACCCTAAGTGTGCTACGTAACACGAAGCTAAGAGATTGTGGGGTTCGGGGTTGGTTATACCCAGGGAAGGTTTTAACATCCTAAGTATCTGTAGTACACTACAGGAACCTCTTATTTGGTATTTGTGTTATGCTAAAGTTTGCTTGTTAATGGTTCTGCTAAAGGTAAAGGTGCTAAAGGTAAAGACTAATGGGTGTATTCAAAGTATGCTCTCCAAGATGTCGCATCTCGTGCCTATATATCCTAACTAGGATGGAATCAGAGCTATCGTATTCCACCTAACTAGGCTTGAGGAACTCTTGATTGTGGTCAAGGTTCCAAGGGAAATAAGTATTCATAACCATGATACTTACACAGAATTAACCAACTCTCTAAGTCTAAGTTATAGGACCTAATTGGGGATGGCTTTAACAAGATTCAGAGTGGAAAGTGAGTACACATAACAATGGTACACACATAGAGTTAACAAACTCTAATCCTAAGTTCTAAGTTATAAGACTCCTAACAAGGTGTGCTAAGATCTTGAATCAACGAAGCCAAAGGGATATAGGTTCTTTAGCTTATGGCTAAGTTGAAGGACCTAATGAATCTAACAGGGTCAAAGGAAGAAATGAGCTATCTATGACACTAAAGTCAATAGAGAGACTTTCCTTAGGACTAAGGAACAAAAGGCAACTGTTTAGGATGAGAGCTAACAAGCTACATCACTTGGGGAGAATTTAATAAAGTGTAAGAGAGTAAGATAAAGGTGATATCCAGTCATGATATAAAAAACAAATCACACATGAAGAAGATATTTATGGTAACAACCAAAGCATGAGAGTGAGTATGATAACATTCAAAGTAAAGACTTGACAAAGACAAAAGGAGCTAGGTAACAACCAAGCATACATCTTTAAAGAAATTTTAAATCATAGTGACAACCAATGGGAATGTATTCAAACATAGATGTTACTACATCTAAACAATCATGGATAACAAGTTTTAAGTTCACACATGCATTAGGGTTCACTCACACTAATTAATCATGAATATAAGACAAGTAGAACAAAATGAAGTGGAACATGTATAAGTCAACACATTACTTATCATAGCATCCATCATGCTTCAAAACAAACATGCATAAGTCAAGACATCACTTATCATGGCAGGAGTCAAAGTAAACATGTATGAGTTATCACAATAGTTAACATGGATAAAAATAAGACATGGCAAGAGTAACAATCAATCATGCTTAAAAAGAAGGACATGTTCACTACAAGTAGGTAACAACCAAGAGATAATTTGGGGTTCAACATGGTCTTTGAGCAAGATGAAAAAACGTCACAAGGGTTGATTCATACAAACATGTATACTAATCATATTTCAAACCTAACAAACAAGTATTTAAGAACATTCAAGGAATGGAATGGTCAACATAAAACACTTGTATATTGAAATCACTTGAGCATGGAAAAGAAACATATGCTAAGGGCAAGGTAACAACAAAAGTGTTGCGGTGAGAATCGGATATCAAGCTATTGATTAACTTGAATCATAATTCATTGAAATTCACCACCGAGCTTTGATTTATCTAAAGGAAAGGTTAAAGAAAGAAAACCCTTTTGTGTGATGTAAAAACAATGGTAGAGTTTTGAGGAACAGGGGTTGGTTATGCCTAGGGTAGGGAGTAAGTAATCATGACAATTATCCTTACATAGAGTTAACAAACTCTATCTTAAAGTTCTAATTGAAGGATATTCATAACAAGGGTTAGGTATTTAGACTTAAAACAAAGTCTAATGGATATAGGTTCTAAATTAACTACGTTAAAGGACCTAATGACTTAACCAAGTCAAGGGGAGGGGTAATGAGCTATCTATGACAGTGAGGTCAATAGAAAGCCTTTCCTTTGGAATAAGGGATTACAAGGCAACTGGATGAGAGCTAACAAGCTACATCACTTGGGGAAACCTAACAAAGCCTAAACACACATATGCCTTCATTTAAACATTATTAAGATATAAAGTCATGGTAACAACAAAGAATGATAAGGGCAAGCCTGTGACAACATTAAGCAAAGATGATAACAAGGTAACTTGATGAGAACTAACAAGTTCCATCACTGGGGAAACAAACTTGATAAAGATAAAGACAAACAAGTAGGATGAATTAACAAATGGAACACAAAATGGAATGGTAAAAACCAAGGTTTTATGATTTAACATTACAATGTTCAAAGATCATGAAGGTAACAACCAAGATGGGTAAGCATGAAACATGTGTAACAACAACATTTTCATCAATGGTATTCAAACAAAACTCATGCAAAAAAGTTACAACTTAAATAAAACATGGTATATGAATCAATTAAAGACAAATGTAACACATTTAATCATATTCAAGACATATTGATGACAATCAATCATGGATAGGCAAGACAAGTAAAAACAGTTCAAGCATGGATTCAAACTTCACAAAGAGAAAGGTAAACAAGATTTATGGTAACTTTCAAGGGAAGAAGCAACTCTAAACATGTTATGGTTCTAAAAAGACACATGAAAAAGTAAGATGGGGGTGAAGGATCATGTTCATGAGGTTACAACATCAAGAAACATATCATGGTTCACAAAGAAGTTTCAAGGCATACTTTTCACATTCATGCATTCACAAAGGCAAGTATAAACATGGTAAAGAAAAGACTCAAGTTTTTTAAAACATATAAACATGTTATAAATTCAACAATGATTCATACAAGATCAATATTACAAGAAAAATCAAGTACCATGTCAAGAAAGTTCATGAAAACCAAAGAAAACCCTAAAAAGGACCATGTCATTCAAGTGGACCAAAGTGTTTCAAAAATAACAATTTTTGAATTATTTATTCACACATTGAAACAAGACATATTAAGGATCATAGTGAAAAAAGAGTGGAATAAAAATGATAAAATTCAAAGAAGTTATGCACATTTGAAAACTAGGCAACTAGGGCAAAAAGCAAGGCAAGCCAAGACCAAGGCAAGGCAAAATTTGCAAGAAGGGTCATAACTCACTCAAAACTTAACCAAATTGGATGAAACAAAAAAGAAAATTGTGTATTTTTTCACAAGGAATCCAATGGTTGTGGTGGTTTTCTCAGATCATGTGCCATGTGAAAAACTCGATAGCATCATTGAAAAAGGCATGTTATGTGCAAGAGTAATGTGACAGTCCAGTGTACATGCTCTAAGCAGCAAGTAATGATTCAAACACAAAATATGAGACATATAGAGAATGCTTAAAAGCATAATATATCAATAAACAAGCTAATTCAACAGATGGCATGTGTAGTGGAAAAAGTAGCATGTTTGTGCAAGAGCAAAGCAACAGACAGAAATGTGCCAATTCAGCCTCAACTAAATGATCAAACATATCACATATGACCTATAAGTGATGTTTACAAACAAAAATCATCTATGCCTAACCAGAGTCAACAAGCTGCATATTGAAATGATACTTAAAGTAAGATAACAAGCCAAACTAAAGGGACAATCATGAATATCCATGTTTGTGAGCAAGAAATGGTTCAAACATGACCTATAAAGTGTATCGAGCATGTTCATACTCAGTGTACATCAATACTCATCGTGATATTAAAAGTGGCAAGTTGAAAGACTTACCTCTTATAGATTTTTCAATTCAATGCACAAAATAAGAAAATCAGTTGATGGATGATGATCCAAGTAGCTCCAATATGCTCCAAATAAAGTGCTCAAATGATGAGAACTCCTCCAAGATCACTGCCTTGACAGAATGCCTTCTTATGCAAGAAAACACCAAAATATTTAAAGTGAAACTCTAGGAAATGGTGTTACAAAACTTTTATGATGCCATGGACAAGTCAAACAACTTATATGGAGAGTGTTTGAAGTGTTAGAATGGTTGAAAAAGGGATAGTTTGGTTCTAGTTTATGAAAATGCAGAAAAGTCAAAATTTCAAGGGATGAGAGTTAAATTTTGGAATGTGAGGTTTTCTGGTGAATATGAGAGTTTAGATAGATTTAATGCATAATATGTGATGTGTTTGTGGTGTTGGTTCAAGTGTTTGGTAGCTGTATTGAGTTGTGGCAGATTTTTTGCAAAGGGAGATTTTTCTTCACAAGGAAGCAACTTCTACCACTTGCAAGAAGATGGTGATCAGAGAAATGAAAGAGATTCAACTTGGTTTCTAGTTTATTCTGGTTTTGTTTGGAGGTTAGAAGTGTGTAATATTTATAGGCAATCTTGGAGAATGAGAGGTATGGGCAGATTGTGCCAACTTGCCAAGTTTACCCTTTTTGGAGGCAAAATGAGCAAATCTAACTTGGGATTTATTTTCTGAGCATGAGCAACATTCCTATATGTTTCAACATCACCAATAGACTAAAAGTAGTTAACATGGAGTGAAGAAAAGAGATTAGCTGATGCAGTAGCTGAGGTGTAGCAGAAAATGCAAAAAGTTTCTCTCTCCTTATCACTTGCATCCACTTGCTTGAATAAACAAATCAAGAAATCCAACCTCTGCTTTTTGCTCATGGTAATCCATTGTAATATCATAAATTAAGTCACTAAACATCCGAGAATCAATTAAATAAGTGATTAAAAGAGGTTTGAGTGGTTTATGCATCAAAATGCAAGTGTTGAACTTGGTTTTGTGACATGGAAAATTCCTAATTTGCTCTATTCGATTCTCCCTAACCACAAAGGCTGCGAAAATGCTCTTGTACTTTTTAAAAATCCCCAAACATGATCTAAAATGTTCATGTTCGGCCAAAGTTCAAATTCCAAAGGGAACTAGGTCAAAAATCTTCATGAAGTTGGCTGCAAAACTTGACTTACAAGTCAAGAAACATGGAAATTTTCTAAGTGTGGAAATCCTTCACAACTTGATGAGCTCATAACTCAAAATCTAGGCATTTTTTAACATCAACCCTCAAGGACACTTTTGTATTATTTCTCAATAGCTTTCCAACCAGCTTTTGACCACTCAATTTGGATGTGTGGTTTGAGAGTTATGACCATTCCAAATAAGCTTGAAATTAGGGTTTTTCCTAAACCCTAATTTCTTGATTCACAAGTTATCCATCAATTCTTGATTAAATCTTCACCAAACTCACTATTCAGGCATAATGTTGGAAACCTTGATTGCTTCAATTTGGAGGTCAAACCCAAAAAGCCAAAGAGTTGACTTTCCAAATAGACGAACTGAACAATTAAAATCTTCAGGATCGATCCTTAGTGTTCTGGAGTTTTTTGAACCTTTCATACTTCTTGAGGGGACTTCCATAAGTCATAGAAACATCTTGGACCATGGTTCAAGCTTTGGAAACCCATTTAGACCAAAACTCAAACTACAATTGACTTTTTCAATTGAAAACCCTAATCAGGGTTTTGCACAACACTGCTTTAATTCTCTTGGTACCAACCTTAAATAGAACTTTCTCTTGGTAAGATATGAACCTCTTGATGATATGAATACTTGATATATTGATGATAAATCCAAAACCTTGACTGATCAATCCACATGATTCTTGATTTTAATAGTGTGAAACCCTAATTCATCTGCATCTTGACAAAGACTAACTTGAAAGAGGTTAGGGTTAGATAACATATGCTTGATGCACCTAGAATGATAATGGAATCTAGGGGTCAAAGTTTGGGGTATGACAGTTTCCCATATTTAAATATCTTTACCAAATGGCAATGAGAGATAACGATCTCCATAGAATCATGGTGAAAGGTATTTAAATATAGTAAACCAAAAATTTTGCCCTTAGATATGATGGTATGCAAAAAGACAAATACTGATCATGAAATGAATTCTAAGAATGATGCTTTATGATGCTTGAGTGCAATAAAATGCTGACACACGAACAAAAGAAAAAAAGAAGAACAAAACAACGAGTAACCACTCACTAGGAACACAAACACACTAAGGAGAGATTAAAGGGAATACCAACCAATGGTTCAGACATGACTAATGACGGTACTTCAAAGGGATCCTCCACTCTGGGGACAGGGGACAAAAACTCCACTGGGGAAGACAAATCTCCACTAGGGAAATGCAAAACAGCCGAAAGATGCATCAAGGGAGACAAGGATAAGAAGCCACACAGGGGAACAAAATTCAACAGACTCGGACTCTAACTAGGGATTCAAAAGACAAGAGACATTGTCCCTATTGGGGAACAAACCAAATGGGGACTTTTCTTTCAACGAAGAGTTCAAACGGGATCTTCAGGAAAAGACTAGAAACAAGACCAGACTCACTGGGGATGCTAGTGACTACTAGACCTCCAAGACCTGCTGGGGACATCTAGGGATGTTGGTCACAACCAACTATCCTAAAATTACAGAAAAATCCTTGCCAATAATCATTGGACTTTCAAAAGGGATGGATGACAACCACAACCTACCAATGACCATTGGGTTCCAAACAATGCCAGTAACCACTGGTCTTTCCTGGGGATTGGTGACAACCAAACTACATGCCAATAGCAATTGGAACTTAAGCAACACCAGTAACTACTGGACTTTCAGCAAATAAGGTGACGACCAAATCAACGATACCAATAACAATTGGATTTTAAAAAATGCCAATAACTATTGGACTTTCAGCAGATATGGTGACAACCAAATTAGTGATACCAATAACGATTAGATTTTAAGCAACACCAGTAACTAATGGACTTTTCGGGGGATATGGTAACGACAAAAAACGAGACACTAATAACAATTGGACTTTAAACAATCCCAGTCAAGACATTACTGGACTTTCAAAAAGATATGGTGACAACCAGGTTAGCAATACCAATAACAATTGAATTATAAAAAACACCAGTAAACATTGGGTCTCAACAGAGTCGGTTAACAAATGGGACATCGACTGGGAGGATAGATTCAGGTAAATACCAGATCTTAAGGATAAGCTGCAACATTAGTAATGACTAAAATTTGGTAACCACCAATTAGCAGTATCAGATAGGGGTTAGCGACCGATCTATTGCTAGTCACAACTAGACTTCCCGGGGAATCCAGAAAGAAATAAAATCTTCACTAGGGACTAAACCAAAATAGAGAATTTCCTTATAGCGAAGAGTTCAAATGGGATCTTCAGAAAATAACTGGAGGTGTAGGTGACAAATAAAACATCCTAAGATGCACTAGGAATACTGGTAACAACCAAATCAGAAATACCAATAACAATTGAATTTTGAAGGATGTTAGTAACTACTGGACTTTTTGAGGATATAGGTATTTATCACAATAATACCTAAGTCGGATAACTTGACAAAGTTAAGGTAACAACCAAAGGGTAAGCCCGTGACAACAAGTCTGAAGCAAAGGAGTTTGGTAACGAGCAAAGGATCTCAAGATGGTATCGAGTAACTACTGAGAAAGGAATACCCGACAGATTCTTTTTAAAGAAAACAGTTCAACTGGATCACAATGGCCACAACCAGAACAAACCAAAACAAGAGGTATGCTGAAAAATGCATATGCTAATGGTATGACGCAAATGCAATGTCGAACGACTCTGCAAGAGAAGGAAACAAAAGATAGATAGCGATCTATCACACCGGAGGAAAAAAGATCATACTGGATCCCAACGCTGGAGAATGGTCTTAATCCTCTAGAGAGGAAATGATCCCTGTTCTTGCAAACTTGTCGGGGAAAGGTCACAACTTCAATACAGCGGACAAAATAACTAATCAGAGATATCAAAACTTCGTAGCGCGGTGGCATGGGGAAAAAATATCTATAGACATCATATTGCTGAAATGATGGTATCAAGGTTTCAACCGTTCTGTCCTTATGAGAGGAGTTTAATTTTACACTGTCATGTCACAATCAAAGTTACGACTTGCTTGTTAATTAAGTTTCTCCAAAACAATTTTTGTTTCAAAAAAAAAAATTCCTTTAAAAATCATTATTAACGAATATGTGATGTTTTTGCATAACAAAAAGGTAGGGCAATCAATAGAACATAAACAAAGATTGGTCCAAATCTAATTTCATTCAAAGATGGAGACGTGCAAAAGGCAAAGTCCCATGGACCATTTACAATTTGGAAAAACGACAATATGGGAAAAGGTTACAAAATCCAATGATAATCTAGTCCTAACTAGCTAAGAGTCCGTCTGAATCGCGGCATCTGATGAGAGTAGAGAAAAGTGAGCCTCTTTGACGACCTTATGCAGTAGTGACAACTCCTGATGCAGTGAAATGCCTTTGTCCTTAACTTTTGTCTGAATCGCCCTTTCAGATTTTTAGTTCACCAGGACACTCATTTTTGTCTAAGCCGCTTTTTCAGGTTTTCGACTTAGCGAGCTTTTCTTTCTTTTATCCCTAATTTTTTCCCGAATCTCCTTCATAGGTTATGATCCACCAGGATGGCATTTTTTTTCCTAAGTTGCCTTTCCAGGTTCTCAACTTAGCGGGTTTTTTAGCCATAATATTTTCTTACTGCATCTGAGTTCACGAGATGTTGGAGCTATTCATCGTCCATCGTCGCAAGGATAAGGGAGCCTCCAGAAAAAACCGTCTTCACAAAAAAGGGGCCATCATAGTTTGGCATCCACTTTCCATGCATGTCTCGCTGCACTGGTAGAATCTTCCTGAGTACCAACTCACCCTCTTTATATTCTTTGACCTGGACTATTTTGTCGAAGGCTCTTTTAACTCTCTTCTAATATAGTTGACTGTGGAACATTACCGTCATCCTTTTCTCATCAATGAGATTCAGTGTATCAAACCTTTCTTTCACCCACTCAGCTTCTTCGAGCTCGACTTCCATTAAGACCCTTAACAAAGGTATATCAACCTCAACAGGTAGTACTGCATCCATCCCGTAAACCAGGGAGAAAGGGGTTGCCCCTATTGAAGTGTGAACAGTTGTTATGTATCCATGTAAAGAAAATGGCAGCATTTCATGCCAATCTTTGTATGTTACTACCATTTTCTACACAATCTTTTTAATGTTTTTATTTGCAGCTTCAATAACTCCATTTATCTTGGGCCAGTAAGGAGAAGAATTGTAATGTCCAATCTTGAAACTGTCACATAGCTCCTTTATTATTTTATTGTTTAGATTTGTCCCATTATCTATAATGCTCAGGTTAGGGATTCCGTAACGACAGATAATCTCCTTTTTAATGAACTGGGCAACCACCTGTTTCCTTACATTCGCATAGGAGGCAGCTTCCACCCATTTAGTGAAATAGTCGATGGCAGCTAGGACAAAACGCTGATCGTTAGACGCTTTAGGATCAATTTCCCCAATCATATCAATGCCCCACATTGAGAATGGCCAAGGTGACGACAATACGTTCGAAGGATGTGGTGGCACGTGCACCTTGTCTGCATAAATCTGGCATTTATGACATCTTCGGGAAAATAGGATACATTCGGTCTCTAAAGTCAACCAGTAATAACCAGCCCTCAAGATCTTCTTTTCCATGGCATGGCCACTTGCATAAGTATCGAAGGCACCTTCATGAATGTCTGTCATCAACATGCCTGCATCTCTACTGTCAACACATCTGAGTAAAACCATGTCGTGATTTCTCTTGTACAAAACATTATTGCTAATAAAGAACTTGGATGACAATCTTTGTAAAGCTCTCTTATCATGTTTAGAGGTGTCGGTAGGTTATTCTTGACTCTGAAGGTAAAAAGCTCTCTTATCAAGTTTAGAGGCATCGGTAGGGTATTCATGACTCTGAAGGTAATTTTTAATGTCATAAAACCAAGGTTTTTCGTCAGACTCTTCTTCAGCCATCATGATATACACTGGTGCAATCTTTCTTTCAATGCTAATTAGGGGAGCTTCGTTGACAAAATGAACCTTCCATATAGCAGCCATCATAGCCAGAGCACCTGCTATGTGATTTTCGGATCTTGGGACGTGTTTGAAAGTGATTTTGTCAAAATACTCGATCATCTCCAAATATAGTCTTTGTAAGGAATCAGTTTTTCATGTCGGGTCTCCGATTCACCCTTGAGCTAATAAACTACCAAGGCAGAGTCGCCAGGATGCAGGCTTCATACTCAGCTATGTTGTTTGTACATTTGAAGCATGATCTTGCAGTAACAAGAGTGTAGCCACCAGTCGGATTTTCCAGAACAACACCATGGCCTCTTTTGTTGGATGCACCGTCAAACATCATTTTCCAACGGGAACCAGGTTCAGGACCCTCCTCGGGGCCAGGCTCTTCTTTAGCTTTGTAAAAAAGCATGATATCTTCGTCGGGGAAGTCGAATTTGAGCGACTGATAATCTTCAATAGGTTGATCAGCAAGGTAGTCTGACAAGACGCTTCCTTTTATTGACTTCTGAGAAATATATTGAATGTCATACTCTTATAAGAGCATATGCCATCTTGCAAGTCTTCACGTCTGAGCAGGTTTTTCAAATATGTACTTTATCGGATCCATTTTGGATATCAACACAATAGTGTGACAAATCATGTACTGCCTCAGACATTTGGCTGCCCAAGCCAGAGCCCAACAAGCCTTTTCTAATGGAGAGTAACGACTTTCACAATTGGTGAATTTCTTTCTCAATTAGTAAATCACATGCTCCTTCTTCCCCGACTCATCCGTTTGGCCCAAGACAGAACCCATCGATTCCTCGAGCACAGTCATGTACATGAAGAGAGGCCTTTCAGGCACAGGAGGGATCAATATTGGGGGCTCTTGGAGGTATCGTTTGATCTTTTCAAATGCCGACTGGAAACCCTCATTCCACACAACTGCTTGATCTTTCTGTAGCAACTTAAAAATCGGCGTGCAAGTTGGAGTCAAGTTAGAGATAAACCTGGAGATATAATTCAATCTGCCAAGGAAACCTCTAATCTGCTTCTCAGTTTATGGGGCAGGAATTTCCTGGATGGCTCGTGCCTTGTCAGGATCTACCTCGATTCCACGTTGATTAACAATGAAGCCAAGTAGTTTTCCAGATTTGACTTCAAAGGTACATTTGGCAAGATTTAGTCTTAATTGATACTTCCTGAGTCTTTCAAATAGCTTCAATAAATGATCAAGGTGATCCTCTTTGCTCTGAGACATGGAAATCATATTATCGACGTAAACCTCAATTTCTTGGTGCATCATGTCATGAAGTAATGCCACCATGGCTCGTTGGTATATGGCTCCAGCATTTTTCAAACCAAAAGGCATAACTTTATAACAATATGTGCTTTAGGGTGTGATGAAGGTTGTCTTTTCCATATCAGCTGGGTCCATTCTTATCTAATTATAGCTGGAGAAGCCATCCATGAATGAAAATACTGCAAAGTTGGTTGTATTGGCCACCAAAGTGTCGATATGTGGCAGAGGGAAATCATCCTTCGGACTAGCTTTGTTAAGATCCATGTAATCTGTACACATTCTAACTTTGCCATCCTTCTTAGGTACTAGTACAATATTAGCTACCCACTCGGGGTATTTAGAAACTTCCAGAAAGCCTGCGTTGATATGCTTTTTAACCTCATATCTGATTTTGAGAGCCATGTCAGGTCTGGATCTTCGAAGTTTCTGCTTAACTGGAGGACACTCAGGTTTAAGAGGGAGCTTATGAACTACAATGTCGGTGTCCAACCCAGGCATATCTTGGTAGGACCAAGCAAACACATCTGCATAATCTTTGAGAAGCATTATGAATCTGCCCTTAACCTCTTCCCCAAGTGATGCCCTAATCTTGACCTCTCTTTTTACTTCTTTAGAGCCCAAGTTGATAATGTCTATCTATTCTTTGTAAGGTTAAAGATAGGCATCCTCGTACTCAGTCATCTTTATCAGTTCTTTAGGAATTTCAAAATCCTCATCACTCTCAATTTCAGCTTGAAATACAGGTGAACCAAAGTCAGAAGGAACTGGATGATCATCGGATTTAGCGGGTGATGGAGGTTTTCTGTATGTGCTAACGGGTTTAAATGATCAAACACACACAAAGAGATGCAGATGATGAATTTTTTTTAGGTTTTCAAAAGATTGTCATTTTCCCCTTTTTTTAAAAGAGTGAAAACAATAAAAAATGATGACCAACAAATGGACGTTTAACAAAACACTCATTCATTGATTGATCTTTAATTGCAAAAGTGTGGCCCATGCAAAATGATCCACTGGGCTCGGGCGTGACCATGGATTTTAAATAGAGAAAAAGCTAACAAGCAAGACAAACATATTACTCTAAGAGTAGTAACATGATGAGAACTTCAACGGCCTACCAATTGCACAAAATGGATTCATCTAGAATACCAGGTTATCAATACAACTTACTTTGGCGTCTTCTTCGATAGATTTTATTTGAATGCTGCCGTTAACAAAGGTTTCTTTTAGGGTCTTTAGGCGATTACCGTCGATCTTTGATCCTTTATCTAGAGTTAGTTTGTAACCCAACCTTTGTCAATTGTTCTTTGCCCGAGCACTGACCTCAATTACTTCTCCCTAACCTTGAGGAACACCTTCCTTCATGGCACTTTTGATACTCTGGACATAGACAAAAGATGACCTGTGTGTGACAACAACGTCCTCAATCAATACATCGTGTACAATCTCCAATGCCTAGAAAGCTGTTTCCAATGCATCGTCATTGGCTTCGATGTACCGGAAGGATGATATATTTCTCACCATTAAATCTTCTTCACCGTGTTCTATGACCAACTGATCTCCAATAATAAACTTCATTTTTTGATATAATGTGGATGTGACGGCGCCCGCTGCATGTATCCACGGCCTTCCCAGTAAATAACTATATGCTGGATTTATATCCATTAATTAAAAAGTGACCTCCAATTACTCCAATTACTATGGTCCCACCATAATTGGCAAATCAACTGCTCCAATAACTGTTCTTCTTGATCCATCGAAAAATTTCAGGATCAGAGATGTGGCTCTCGTCACAGCTCCTTTATATGCTAACTTGGCCAATGTTCTCTTGGGCATTACATTGAGAGATGGCCCAGTATCAACAAGTACTCTAGTGAGAGTATCATCTTCACATTTCACAGATACGTGCAAGGCACGATTTTGCTTGTGACCTTCAGTGGTTAAGTCATCATTGTTAAAGCTCAGTGTATTGCAAGTCGTGATGTTAGCAACAACAAAATCGAACTGCCCCACAGTGATATCTTTTGTTACATGGGAATGTGTCAGTATTTTTAGCAATGCTTGTCAGTGAGCAGGGGAACTTAGCAGCAAAGACATGACTAAGATTTTTGACGACGTCTGATTGAGCTAATCTACTAGGCTATAGTCGCTCTGATGGATTATTCTCAAGAACTCTCCTTCGTGACTTGTTTTCCTTTTGACTTCTCAATAATAACAGGCTCTTTTGAAATGGTTTCCTTAGGAATGGTTTCCTTGGGAATGGTAACAGTTGCTTTGGGTTGATATATA
Organism: Lathyrus sativus; assembly: GCA_963859935.3. Lineage (NCBI taxonomy): Eukaryota > Viridiplantae > Streptophyta > Magnoliopsida > Fabales > Fabaceae > Lathyrus > Lathyrus sativus. The sequence goes on along the minus strand of OZ012740.1, from coordinate 178,690,303 downwards.
CGACCACTGCGGGTCATTTTGCTTACCCCAGCAATATTTGTTACATCCTCATGCTTTCTCCCAGCTTTCATATCGTACCATGAATAATCATATTTCTAGGATACAACCTTTAGATTAGGACCTAGTCCTCTTCTTGGATCAGAACTTGGCTTAGGCTGGCCAACCGTCGGTACTGAGTTGTGTTTCACCCCAAAATTTGACCAACCTTTTCTTAACTTGGTTTATGTTTGATTTCATTTTCTTCTAGCATTTGCATTGCATAGCATTGTTCATTGAACAGGGGATCAAGAGGTTGTGCATAGAAAATGGAGGTTGCTCAGAGTGTTGAGCCTAAGCAAAGGGTTTTACTCAAGCATGAATGGTCATCAGGTCATCAAGAAGTGGTCAATGCTCTTTGAAAGAGTTGATGGGTGTATGAGGATCAGCTCCTAACTTGGAGACCAGTTGAAGATTATCAGAGGATTGTGAATTCATAATTATGGATATGGGATGTTGAGAAAGCTCATTGAGTGCTTTGAGATCCATGTTGGAGCTTGTTCAAGTTGTTGTGTCATTTGGAAGAAGCCACAGTCAAAGGTGTTGCATCTAGGGTTTTCATCTGGTCAACCCTCAGTCAATTGTGAAATTGAAGGAGATTAAGACTTAATTCCAAGTATTTGTGATTATGGAATGTTATGTTGAGATGCCTAATATATCATTTCAAGGTCAATTCATCCAGAATCAAGAGTGTGAGAAGTTACTAAATTAGGATTCTCAGTGTAAAATCCTCTATTTAGTGCCCAACTTCAAGACCACTTATCTCAAGATACAAGTCTCATCTCATCTTGACCCCAACATGAAATTTATAGCTTTATTTTGAGTACTAGAAGTCATTCATCTGATTTCTAGATCTCAAGCTATGATGCTGGCAAGTTACATGTCCTCAGATGAATGTGATTTTGGTCAACAAAAGTCAACCAACTTCCAAGCCATTTTTGACCTAGAAGGATGTTTCTCCTCACCTTGACTAAAACGTGAAAGTTGTTCTTCATGATATTAGCTTTCCAAAGAGTACTAGAAGTCCTTCATATGATTTGTAGAACTCAAGTTATGCGGCTTGCAAGGCAGGGGTATTTTGGGAAAGTAAGATTACAGGTCATTTTCATTATAGGTCCATTTCACCACTTTGCATACTTCAAATGAAAATCTTTCCAACATCATATGTGCTCCAAATGGGGTCATTTTCTAAACCAAACATCAAGTTGTCATTGATTTGGTTTTAATTGAAGAATTGGTATGAAACTTTTTCATGAAGAAAGCTTAAAAGGGGGAAATTGCAATTACTTGATTCTTAATCATTTCAAGACATGTTTATATATTTTTTGAGTCACAAAGACGTAGTAAACAATATGCACACACTGAATTTCAGTTTTGGTACCATTTTCATGTGGTTTTCTATTGCCATTTCAAGTGAAAAATTGACATTCCAATTTCAACCATGTGATCAATTCAAGGCTTAAATCCTATCCACATGATTAGAGTAAGTTACCAGCAAGCATTTTGGATGAAAAAACAAGGGAATTGAGTGAGTTCTCACGTTTGCATGAGCACGGCAATTTGAATTTGGGCATTTCTAAAATTCACCCAATTGAGCTGTAATTGGGCCTCCATTACCTCACATATCCATCATATAAATTGTTCAGATGAAATTTGAGCAAGGAGAGAAGCATTTTCATGACCTAGAAGCAAGAACACAGTTGGAGTAAGAGAACAAAATTTCAAAATCGTGAAAGGAGATTCAAGCTTTCTCTAAGCAATTCAAGGTCAAATTCATCTCTAGCAAGCTTCATTGGGTGATTCTGGAGAGTTTCATCAAGCTTTTTCAAGTGTAGAAGGCTCAGTGGAAGCTCTCCACTAGGTAACCTTCAAATCACTTTTTCTCTCTGTTTGTAATGCATTTGAATGCCAATTTTGCATGATTAAGACCTAGGAACTGTGTAGATCATTTATAACTAAAATGGACTGGCATTGATGATGATTTGTGTTTGGAGCTTCAAACTGTTTCTCTTTGATTTGGCTTGTGTGTGCATGATTAATGAAAATTAATTGCATATTTGTGATCTACGTGTGACGTAGATGATTTTTGACCTAAATTTTGTATGTTTTGGTTGAGTTTTGTGTGTGCCTTGCCGGAGCTTCGTCGGAGAAGACGACCGAAACAGTGTTTCCGGCCGTCTGGTTTTATTCCCTTTGTTTCCATGTTTTAAAGCCCAGGTGTTTTGATGGTCGTTGGATCTGTTTGACTCACTTGTATTGGATGGTTAAGATTTGGTTTACTTTTTGACCCAACTTTTATTTTAAATCATGGCCATTAGATCTGTTAAAGTGGACTTTTGAGATTAGATCTGAGACCCTTTTAATGAAACGTTGCGTTTAGCAGCTTTCATCTTGACCATTGGATTTGTGTTGGATTGAGATGGACGTGTGAGATATGTCTTTGGCCTAGCTTACCATGTTGCGCGCATCACCTGATCCATTTGTGATCAGCGCTTTGTTTGGGTTTGGGCTTTTCTGCTTTTTGCACCCCATTGTGTGAAGCCCATTTGTTTTACACGCTTTAGGTTTGCTATTCCCACCGTTGTTCTTATTATTTTCTTTTCTTTTCTTTTTTTATTTTTGTTTTGAATCTGTTTTGATTTAATTCATTTTAAAATACTTCCAATGATCCAAAAATTCCACAAAAATAGTTTCTGGACACTTTGAGATGTTTATTATTTTTAGAAAATTTTTATTTTATTTTTTGATTTTATTTTGAATTAAAATGGGATTATTGGATTGGAAGTGTTTTAATTGAACTTTTTCTTGACTTGTTTTAGTTCTTGTTTTGTTTCTCCCCATTCTTTTTGATCCAATGACTAAAAATTCATCCTCATATCCATGACGAGTTGATGAAATTTTTAGGACCATTTTGCCCCTGTTTGGTTGACTATTGAGTTTACTTTTGTTGCATTTCATTTGACCCTCGACAATCCTCATTCACAATGGAACACCCTGTTGCACCCCAAAATTTGCCTAACCCTTTTTGTACCTAGCTTGTGTTTCATTGCATTCATATTAGCATTATCATCTGCATTGCATTGACATGTATGCAGGAGATCAAGAGGTATGACTACCAACAAATGGCTATAAAAGGCTACGAAGCTATCTAAGAAGCTTATTCAAGTGTTCAAGGGTTAATATCCTCACCAGAGAAGTTAAAGATTCTCAGAGAGAGTGGTTGAAGCCAAGTGTGTACATCTCCTAACATGAGAGTTGTGGGAAGTCCTCAGATGATTTTGAACCCATGGGAGTTAGACTTGAGACCTTGAGAGAGCTCATGAGAAGCATTGAAGTTCATTTTGAAGCCTAGACAGGTCATTATGCAAAGGATATGAAGCTACGACCAAGATTGGTACAACTAGGGTTTCATCTGGTCAACCCTGGGTCAACTGATGATTTGAAGAAGGTTGAGACCTAATCCCAAGGCCATGTGATCATGGAATGATGTATTAAGATGCCCAAGGGATGCTTCCAAGGTCAACTTATCATGAATTAAGAGTGTGAGGAGTTCCTAGGCTAGGGTTGCTATGCTTGACAGTGTAAAATCCCCTGGTTTGGTGCCTAACTTCAAGACCATATAACTCAAGATGTGATTTTCATCTCACCTTGACCCCAACATGATTGTTGTAGAGCATGATCATAGCTTTAATTTGAGTACTAGAAGTCCTTGATAGGGTTTATATAACTCAAGTTATGAGCCAGACAAGTTATAGGTCATCAGAGGAGTGTGAATTCGGAGCTTGAAAGTCAACCAACTTGCATGACACGTTTTCCCTAGAAGGATGATTCTCATGAACTTTTGGCCAACATGAATGTTGTTCATTATCTTCTTAGCTTTCTAGAAAGTAATAGAAGTCCATGATTGGATTTGTAGAACTCAAGTTATGAGCTTTGCAAGATAAGGGTATTTTGGGAATTTGAGATTATAGGCCATTTTGATTATGGGTCAATTTCACCAACTTACGCACCTCAGATGAAACTTTGTCCAACTTGAAAGTTGTTCAAAAGGATGTTATGTGTCCAACCATGAACCAAGAATCCATTTATGTGGGTTATAATGAGAAATGCTTAAAGAAGAATTCATGAATGAATCATTAAAGGAAGCTTGAAAAGGGCTAGTTCAAACCAATTCATTTTGGAACCAAAGTAGGCCATATTTGTGCTTATTTTGTGTCCAAATGATGTTTTAAGAACATTGGAAAAATTACAAATCAAGTTTGAAGCCATTTACATGTGGAAATTCATGGTTTCTTCATCTTTAAGCAACAAATGCAAAATCAACCATCCATTCATTTCCAAGGGATCAATCTCAGCCACACATGATCCTTGCATCATAAGGAACTGATATGAACAGAATTGGAAGCTTCCACACACCATGTCCATGGAAATTACAAAGGAAAAGGTGAGAAAATTGGAAAATTGGATTGAGTGAATTCGGCCACAATTGGGCCAAATAAGGATCTAAAACAAGTCTATCTAAGTTTCTGGATGAATTCATAGCAAGGTTGGTGATTGGAAAATCTTGAATGAGGTAAGAAGCACTTGAAAAAAGTTTGTTAGAGGTGAAAATTGAATTTCTACTTTGAAGCCATTTCAGAGGGAATTAAGGATTCAAGAAGCTTGTCCAAGCATCATTGAACTATTTTGAACAACTTTGATCAAAAATTCGTTCAAGAACACTCCACCATTGAAGCTCCGAACAAGGTTCTTATTTCTCATCCATATGCTCTGTTCTTGATGATTTATTGCGCCATTTTTACATAATTATGATCCTTGGAGTATGTAGAAGCTTTTAGGATTAGTTTGGTTAAGTTCCATGAAACTTCAAGAATTGACACCCTAGGTTGTAGTTTGATTTTCTCTCTTGTTAGTGGATGAAAATGGAAAAGAATTTGATATTCATGATGTAGGAAGTGAGAGGAAGAGATTAGTGGCTTCAATTTTGGATTTTGTAAAATTTGGAAATTCTTGAGTGATTCTTGGATGTTATTGATTTCTGAGTTTTAATGGAGGAAAGTGAAAACAAATTCGATATTTGAAATCTACACGAAAAATGACACAATTTTGGTTTTAAAAAATCAAGTTTTGGTGAAGAAATGAGGAAGTTGGAATTTTGGTGAAATGAAGAAGATGACCGGCGCAAGGCCGGCCACCGTCTGGACATCCGACGCCACCGCAGGATTATCCCCCTCAGTTTCAATTTAAAATTTCCAGGCCACTTCCCATCCGTTGGATCGCGCCAATACCTTGACCATGTAATCCCATCGTGCGGCCTTGGTTCCATCTCGCGAGCTGGCCTTTTTTTCCCCACTTAACGAAACGTTGAATTATAATACTCAGCTGGGCCGTGTTGTTCGCTAGTTGCACCCCCCATTTCACAGCCCAATAGATACACATGCATGAATAGTACTTCAGGCACCCCCTTGCTGTACCCTTTTATGTTCATTTTTCTTTATTTCATTTTAATTGCTTGATTGTTTTTAATTCAGAATAAATATGAGATTGACTCAATAAATCATGAGAAAAATATTGTAGATAGTTTGACATGTCTAGAATTTTCCCATATTTTTTAATTGCAATTTTAATTCTTTTTTCAATTAATTTTGTATTTTTCTTTTATGTGCTTTTCCATGAATAGAAATAATGCCATGTTAGTTTCTAGATTTTTGTTTCCATATCAATGCTTGGATTTAATCTCTGATTTTTTCATGGTGAATGTTGATACATTGTAGGATATTGTATGATTTTTCTTACATTTTTTAGTTGATTCTAAGTTTAGTTTCGGATTAGGTTTATAGGGCTTTCCCCTTTTGGCCTTTCCTTTGATACCTTTTAGTTTAGCCTTTAGAAAAGGACCATACACTTTGAATTAGGACCTGATATTTTTACTATAGGTTCTTAATACCTTTAGGACCTCTTAGAATTTTTTATAGATTTTTAGGAGTTGATTTACTATTTTATTTAGATTTTACATCTAGGCTGTTTGTAGGATGCCTTTAGCATAATACCTCCCATAGTTGAACTTCAAAAGTGACCTTTAGTTCATGTTAAGTTTCCAAACCTTTTCTGATGGTTTAGTAGACATGTTGATGCCTCTGTAGATTGAATCATAAGGTTTAATTTGGTGCATTAGTTCCCTTTAGAGAGTTGCCTTTAGAGCTTGTGGAATTAGGGTTTTTAGATCCTTTAGGAGTTTCTTCCCTTTTAATAATTGTGGTTTGCTTTGGTTTGCATTCCATTTCCTATCCAATGATGCAAGATTCCTTTGTGGGAGCCTAGTCCCTCCTTTGGAAGGACTAAAGGCCTACCACAAAAGGTAAAACCTTTGAGGATACCAATCTTAGATGAGTGGTTGAGTGCCATGACGGATTCCCTTGGTTTCCATCATGCTTCCCCTCATCATGCAATAATCTTTGTGTTGATTCATATCATCCCTTGATGGAGCAAGTTCAAGCTTGAAGATGAAGTCCTTATTCCCTTCTCTCTTGATGGATAGCTTGGACAGATAACTTGGACTAGAAGACAGATTGTCATACTGCTGGAGTGTTGTTGTGTTGCCCTGTTGTGTTTGCTGTTTAACTGTATCTCTGTGACTATTTATTTGGTGTGTTGCATTGAAAGTTTGAGCTTGCCTCCCTTTGCTTGTTTGCATTAGAGGTTGAATCTGTCTCCCTCTGCTTGTCTGTTACTGTTTGGCTTTATTTGTTGGTTGAAGGTTGAGTTTGTCTCCCTTGCTTGTGCATTGTGTTGCTTTTGCTTGTTTGCTCTAGAAGTTGAGTTTGTCTCCTTCTGCTTGTATTGCTGCATCGCATGTGCATCTTTACTGTTTTCTTTCCTGTTTATTTGCTTTATTGATGTTAGCTGATGCTTTATCTGTTGTCTGTTTCCCATTGACATGATCCCCTAGGATTCTCACTTCCTTTGATAAGGAAGTGATGATAGAACTTTAGGTTGAAACCTTTGCATGATAAAGTCCAGGAGTTCCCTGTTTCAAACCTCAACCATAGGATGAATCCTTGGCATGACAACATTAGGACTTGATAGTTTCCCCTTAGTTGTTCCTTCTCCTTCTCATCTTCAAACAAATCAAAATACAGTAATAAAGGTTAATTGATATCGTACGTTACGAGCCTTAAGCTACTTATGAAATGGTTGTTGGAGGGTTTCCTTCCTATAATTAGGATGTTTAGTATGGTACCCTTTGGATGACATGCGACGCATTCACTCCTAGGTCATAGTCTCTAGTGCGATATTAGTTGCAGACGTCCATAAAAAACACTTCTTCCGTAAAAGACAGAAAACAATTCTCAAACCTCTCTTTTGCCCCGTGGGCCCTTAACTCAAGGAAAACTTTTCATAAATAGAGTGTCGTTAACTCTCAGTTCTACTGCAAATGATAACGCGCGAGTCTCTGACGATCAAGCTCCATACACCAAACTGCTGGAACTGTTTGTTAACCCTACTCGGAAAAACAGATGAATCTGAACCCCCGTAAGCCGTATCATCCTGAACTATGTAAGCTCTAATCTCTCATATCTGTTGAGAGTACGTAGGCACAATACTGACGTATTGGCGAGCCACCTTCCCTCATCCGTCACCCGTAGTCAGCCGAACTACGTTGACTCTGATTTCTCGTTCTCTGATGAGAATACATAGGCACGAAGCGCGATGCTTTGCCGAGTCAATTTTCTCTTCTTTTTCAGACCAACCTTGATAGGTAGAAAGATAAACCAACCCGTCAGATAAACACAACAAGCGTGGATCCCGTTGAGTACAAAGGACGTGAGGGGTGCTAATACCTTTCCCTTGTGTAACCGACTCCCGAACCCAGACATGGTTACGATGACCTTGTCTTATACCTTTTCGTCAGGTTTTTCCGATCGTTTTCTTTCCCTTTCTGTGGTATAAATAATGAAAGGTGGCGACTCTTCTGTTTTGCCGACACCTTATTTTCGTAGTAGCGACAGCTGGCAACTCTGCTGGGAATTCTATAGTTGTTGGGGAATTTTCCCATCCCCTATGCTGGTACCGTTTCCTATCCCCTATGTGAGTCAATCCTAGCGCTTGCGTGTTTATCTGTTGGGGTTGCGTTTATTTATCGCATTTTACCTTCCGTATTTTATTTTCAGTATAATATGATTATTTTTGCTGTTGTGAGAGAGGGCTCTGATGAGTGATAAGCCAGACCCAGGCTTGAGTGTATACCTAGCATTAGTTGTGGAAAGTAGTGGGCGCGTGCATGCTTTGCATGTACCAGTGTCCCGCAAAATCCACGCTCAGACGAGATTCTCCCAGTTGACTTCTTTTCCATCCCTTTGGGCTTGAGGGGTTGTTGGTTTGGAGGGTTGTCGACTCTGGGGACCGATCATTTGTGACTCAGCTAAGTGAGGCCTCTTCAGGGAGTGATGATGCCAAACCAAAAATGGTGAACGTATCATCATTTTGTGAAAGCCTGTGACGCTGGGAAACGCATAGGATGCCATACCTTGTCAGTGGATAGGATTCATACCTGTGAGCGGGGTTGGGTTATTGCAGGAAACCTTAACTATCAGACAACCTGGTTTTCTTGACAGTGAATCAGTATTGTTGGTATCAGAGGGTTCTTATCATCATAGATGTGTTTGTTCTTGACAGAGGATAATTGTGGTCCTCATCAGGGTTTTATTGTCAGAGCAGTGTTGTGGTTATGTGGATACAGAGCCTTGGTCTCCTCAACAGCACTCTTGATCTCCTGCTGCATGATTGCATCTTGCATTTTTGCATACCCATGTGCATATCATTAACGTGTGTCTGTGTTGCAGGTGCATATACTATCCCCCGGTTCCGGTAATCTTGCCCTCTGTTTTGCTAGCATGGAAGCATTGAAAAAGAATGTGGCTTACAAGCTCCCTACCCCAGATGTTACTTTGCTGTTTAGTTTGATTGCCTTGGAAGATGATTCAGTGAAAGGGGAATTCAGGAAATCTTATGGGAAGTTGCTCAGTCTGGTTCGTAAACCTTCAGTCTATGAGTTGAACGGGTTGTATGCATTGCTACAATTTTATGACCCTCTGATGAGGTGCTTCACTTTTCCAGATTTCATTCTTGCACCTACCTTAGAAGAGTATGCTGAGTTGTTGGGTGTACCTGTTAAGAATCAGATGTCGTTTGTTCACATGGATGCTAAGCCTAATCTGGCTAACCTAGCTGCTGCCCTTCATCTGGATGCTTCAGAGCTGCTTCTGACCAGTTGGAATGGAGTTCCTGGTTTTTCTCTACAGTTTCTGGTTGGGAAAGCCCAACAGTGCGCTAAAGACGGTTGTTGGATCGTATTCAACGCTATTCTTGCCCTCTGCATCTATGGCATCATCTTGTTTCCCAACATGCCAAACTTTATAGATTTGGACGCCTTCCATATCTTCGCATCGGGAAATCCAGTTCCCACCTTGATTGGTGATGTATATCATTCCTTCCATTACAAGAATGAAAATAGAAGGGGTAAAAATGTGTCGTGTTGTGCGCCCTTACTCTACAGATGGTTTGATAGCCACATGCCCATGAAGGGTCTCTTTGTTTCCTCTGCAGCCACAACTGAGTGGTCTGAACGCCTGATGGGTTTATCAGCAGAGAGCATCGTTTGGTTTGATCGGGATATGTTGGGTACTGAAGTCATCTACAATTGTAGTGGATTCCCTAATGTTCCGTTGATTGGAAGAAAAGGTTGTATTAACTACAATCCCTCATTACTTTTCAGGCAGTTTGCGTACGCCTTAAGAGGTCCGCCGAAGGATGAGAAGGTGCAGAAATCTTTGTACCTCACAGGGCTCCTAGAGGGGGATATGTTAGCCAAGCTCAAGCATGCTTGGAAAGACATCAGCAGGCGAGGGAAAGCATTGTTAGGTAAGAGCAACAGCCAGGCTTATGCTCCTTATGTAACTTGGATTCAAAGCAGGGCAGAAACAGTAGGGATGCCTTTTCCCCCTGTTAAGCAAGATTGCCCTCCAGTGGTCGAAGAACCCACTACAGTGTGCATTTAGAAATACAATCAGGTATTGGCTGAGAAGGAAGAGCTGAAAGAGGACAACGAGGAGTTGGAGAAAGAACTGGTTCGACTTAGAAGCGAGAGGAACGAAGCCATCTATTCCTTCAAAAAACAGACAGAGCTGGTGAACTGGCTAGGCACAAACTTGACCAAATAGAGGGCTGAATGTGAACGTTTTGGTTTGGACTTCAAGGCTGTCAACGATTTGCTTGCCACCAAAAAGCAGAACCTAAATAGTGCTTACTTGAGAATCCCCAAATTCAACCAGCAGTGGAATGCCACCCTGGCCAACAACAAAGAGCGGAAGGATAAGCTGAAGCAACAGATCTCCAAGTTGAAGGCTCAGTTGAAGGCCAGTGAGAAGAAGTTGGATAATGAAACTGCTCGTAGGTACACCAATGAAGGCATGTTGAACAAGGCTATTGCGAACCTGAAGGATTGCAAGCAGATTTTTGAGTCTAAAAGGTGAAGATTAGAAGACTATTTTGGCAAAGAAGAGTGGGAGGACTCCGTTGAAGGTCTTCAGTACACCGCTATGCAGAGGGAGTTACTTGTCGAAGGGTTACTCACTCAGCCTGATCATCCCAAAATGAAGGGGTTGCTAGAAGAGTTTTGCGCCTGTTGTCACACTTGACTACTGTCGCTTCCGCGAAAATAAGGTGTCGGCAAAACAGAAGAGTCGCCACCTTTCGTTATTTATCCCTCGGAACGGGAAAGGAAACGATCGGAAAAACCTGACGAAAAGGTATAAGACAAGGTCATCGCAACCATTGTCTGGGTTCGGGAGTCGGTTACGCAAGGGGAAGGTATTAGCACCCCTCACGTCCATCGTACTCGATGGGATCCACGCTTATTGTGTTTACTGGACGAGTTGGTTTTATCTATCTACCTATCAAGGCTGGTCTGAAAAAGAAAAGAAATTGACTCGGCAAAGCGTCGCGCTTTATGCCTACGTATTCTCATCAGAGAATGAGAAATCAGAGTCAACGTAGTTCGACTAACTATGGGTTATGAGGAAGGTGGCTCGCCAATACATCAGTATTGTGCCTACGTACTCTCAACAGGTATGAGAGATCAGAGCTTACATAGTTCGGGATAATACGGATTACGGGGATTCAGATTCATCTGTTTTATCGAGTAGGGATAAACAGCAGTTCCAGCAGTTAGGGACAAAGCCTGTTTGCGGTGGCGCTGAAGTTTAACGACACTCTTTTCTTCAGAAAATCTTCCTTTGAATTACGGGCCCACAGGGCAAAAAGGTTTGAAGTTTGTTTTCTGTCTTTTACGGAAGAACTGTTTTTTATTGTGTTTGCAATTTTAATCGCACTAAAGACTGTGACCTGAGAGTGAATGTGTCGCATGTCACCCAAAGTGTGCCATACTAAACATCCAGACTGTTGAAAAGAAGCTCTCCAACAATCCTTTCTCAGATAGCTTAAGGCTTGTAACGTACGAGAGAAATCATTCATGATTACTGTATCTTAAGCTGTTTTGAGAGGAGAAGAGAAGGGGCTCAACTAACGGGGAGACTATCAAGTCCTAATGTTGTCATGCCAAGGATTCATCCTATAGTTGAGGTTTGAAACAGGGAACTCCTAGAAGTTATCATGCATAGGTTTCAACCTAAAGTTCTAATCATCACTTCCTTATCAAAGGGAGTGAGATTCCTAGGGGATCATGTCAATGATAAACAGAAACAGATAGAGCATCAGCTTAAACAGTAAACAGTAAATGACTGTAAAATGCATGCAATGCAAGTGAGGGAGGAAATGTGTGTGGGGCAGCAGCCTCCATAAGCTCATCTCAACCTCAAGCCAGCTATGAATAACAGTAATCATACAGAGGAAAGAACATGCTATCAAGCAAGATACAATAAACTGCAATCATACAGAAGAAATAAAATGCTATCAAGCAACACAAACCACATGGGCAAGGGAGCAGGGCTCTACCGTATACCCGCAAGCAAAGCCATACAGTAACAATACAAGCAGAGGGAGCAACTCAACCTCTAGTGCAATCATGCTCCTAGCTTAAAGTCAGTCTAGATATGAACTTATTCTAATGCATCAAGCAAATCAAACAAGTCACATCAATACAGAAAAGAAAACAGACAAGAGAGAAAGCAGATCAACAGCTCCCCCTTCAACTTCAAGCTTCAGCTCTTCTAACAGCAATCCAGTCTTCAGACCTCAATCACCCTTCAAGGCTATCATCCTCAATAACAAGCATCAACTTGCTCCTCCAAGGTTTCAACCCATCCAACATAAGTATCAACTTTTTCTCTCTTCTTCAAGCTTCAGCCCTTTAGTCAACTCCACCCTCAGGCTTCACTCCTTACTACAAGTATCAACTTGATTCCTTCTGGCTCTCAATGCATCAATGCAAGTGTCAACTTATCCTTTATTCCTCAAGCCTCAGCTCTTCACTCAATCTCCATTGGATCTCCTTCACAAGTATCAACTTGCTCTTCTTGCTCTTCAAGCTTCAGCTGCAATGGCAATGCTCAAGGAATCATCCTCTTCCACACTCTTCAATGAAGTCCTCATCTTCAAACTCAAGTCCAACATCTTTCAAGATACTCAAACCAGAAGACAATTGATTTAACAGAATGAGTGGAAATGATAAACAACTTATTGACAACCAAAGGAAGCCTGTAAGGGTTCATCATTATGAGAGACTGGTTCCCTCAAAGTTCTACTTCCCAGATAAAGCCACTCATCCCTCCAAAGGAGGGATGTGAATATCTTAGAAGGACTTTTAGTCATTGGGAGGAATGGAAGCACAAGATGCTTTCCATATTTGTGAAAGAAGTCATTCTAATTATAAGGCTATCCCTATGTCTCCTACCTCCTAAATCTTCATCAGACACCTTCAGGCACAAGCAACTCCAAGCTCCAAGCAACTTCAAGCAACTTCAAGAATCCTCACCTTATCTTCAACTTGTCTCCAATCTCAACCAAAGGCAAACAAAGCAAACCCTAATCTAAGGGAACTAAAGAAGTTAATCTATTTGAGTTAGTAAGTTAGGATCACCTAAAACCTAGTACCAAAGTTAATCCTAACTAAAATACTAAAACCATTTGTAAAATCCTACAAAAATAACTATTGGAACCTAGGTCAATCATGACTCTACCATATTAATTCTAGAGATCAAATCATCAAATAAGACCTAGAAATAAATTCTACACTACAAGGTACTAAACCTAAACCCTAAAAGGAAGCACCTAAAGATCAATCTAGAAAACACACCTACTTTCATCACAAAAATGTGATAAAAATTCTATGGGATCATACATGTCTAAACTAATCACACACAAAAAATTAGCTCAGGAATCATCACCAATCAATCACACAAAATTCCACAAAATCAAACATCAAGCATGACTATTTTAATATCAATTAAAATATGAAAATTCCCATAAAATCATAAAATGCATGAAATAAAAATATTTTTTATCTAACAAATACTAGACTCAATCATGAGTATAATGCAAAAAGAATGGGATTAATTGGATCATTTTTCAATTTTATATGATTTAATCAAGAACCATGTATAAAATGAAGAAATTAAAGAAAATCAAAATAAAATAACAAAACCACGGTGCAGGTAGTAATGAAGATCAGTTCATTATGACAATTGGGCCATCAGGGGGTGGGGATAACAATTTGAACTTAAGCCCAAAACGACCTAGTATGTGAAACGCATCGTTTCACTTACTCAGACTCTCTCATGAATCCAAATCAATCCTGGCCGTGGAATACCTTACTCAGTCAAAGTCTTCATGCCAATCCAAAGGTATTTTAATCATCTTCTTCATTTGAACCAAAAATGGAGGGAGAAACGCCATTGAAACAGAACTCTCATGCTCATCTTCATCACATTCGCATCTTACCAAATCTCCATCAAAATTCAAGATCTAAAACACTAAATCACTCTAAATTGAACACTGAATCTAACCCTAGCCTCAGAATTCATTGAATCAACCTCTAACCTAAAACACGATCAAGAATCAAAATTATGCTCAGACCTCAATTATCACTATTCTTCAAATTGTTTGGTCTAAAATGTTCACCATATTACCCTGATCACTTCTTGCTATAATACTCATATTATCTCTCAATATCCAACATGTTCTTGATCCAAACAGAAAATGTGTCATCTCATCGATCATCACGAAATCTTCTCTAAGTTTCCAGAAACGATCTCCTAACCACATACTACTAATCTAACCTAACAAATTAACTTAATTCTGCTTAATTTAAGGTGAGGGATGAAAGTTACCAACCTGTGAATTCTTGAGTAACAGATGCAGCAATTCTTCAATTCAACCCTTCTACTGCTCTGAAATCATTCAATGTACCAAGTTCTTGCTTCTGTATGCAAGAGAATTGATTGCAAATGCTTGGAACTTCAAATCCGATGGTGACTTGCAGGTGCTGAAACACAAATGCAAGAACACGATCCTTCAAGGCTTTGGCTATGGAATTAATCTGGAATCATTCAGTATCCTCAATAGAAGTTGTTGAGATCAAAAGAAAGATCAAAAATGGTGTAGAATGCAGAAACTGATTTCAATTTGCAATGAACAATGTGAAGTTGCAAACTCTCTTCTCTCCCTCAATTATCACCAACCCTTCACTTGAACCCCTTCTAATCAATATATAGATGATGTTGGACCTCTCTAGAATCTTCTGGAATCATCCAAGGAGATATTGAATTTCTCATGTCATCAAAATACCATCTCATGCCATAATCACACCAATTCTGGTTTCACTTGTTGCAGCAACTTGTTATGATCCCAAAATCTCTCCAAATGAGATATTAGATGTGTTACAATGCTTTGGAAGCTTGTGTATTGATCTCTCATGTGTTTTGCAAATGTTACTTAAGAGGCAAGTAACTACTTTTCAAAGCATGTCCACAAATTACACCTCAACTCAAAAATGTGGCTAAAACAAAGTTCTTAAAATGCTTTTTAGAGTCAAAATGATATATTACATGCCTTGTTTTGGATGTGTAGATCAAGAATATCAATTTCCAACTTTGGTTTATTTAACTTATACCCTTATTTTAGGTCATTTGTGCAACTTTGAGTTACAAGCACTTCCAACATCTCATGACCTCTTTACTAGCCTTAAAACATCATTTTGAACAAGTTTTATGTTGAACATTTTCCCATTTGAAGCTTGGAAATAGGAGTTATGGCCTTATGGTTGAAATGACCTGTAATCTCCAAATGACCAAAATGCCCTTGACTTGTCAAAGCCATAACTTGAGTTCTACAAATCATATCAAGGACTTCTAGTACTCTCTAGAAATATAAGAGGATAAGGAACAACATTCATGTTGACCAAAAGTTCATAGGAATCATCCTTATAGGGAAAAAGATTCATGCAAGTTGGACAACTTTCAAGCTCCAAATTCACATACCTCTGATGACCTGTAACTTATCAAAGTCATAACTTGAGTTCTACAAATCCTATCAAGGACTTATAGCACTCAAATTAAAGCTAATATAATGCTATACAACATTCATGTTGGGGGCAAGTTGAGATGACAATCACATCTTGAGCTAAATTTCCTTGAAGACAGGGGTCAAACTAGGGGATTTTACACTGTCAAGCCTTAGAAACCCTAGCTTGAAACTTCTCAAACTCTTCAATCATGATGAGTTGACCTTGGAATCATCCTTATAACATCTCAATGTATCAATACATGATCACATGGCTCTTGGATTAGGTCTCAACCTTCCTTAAATCATCAGTTGACCTAGGGTTGACCCAGTCAAACCCTAATTGCATCAATCATGGCTGAGTCTTCTTAATCTTGCACAATGACCTATCTAGGCCTCATGATGGCTTTCAAGACATCTCATAAGCTCTCTCAAGGCTTTAAGTCCACATTCCTGGCTTCAGAATCATCTGAGGAGCTCCCACAACTCTCAAGTTAGGAGACACACCCTCTTGGTTTCAACCACTCTCTCTGAGGATCTTTTAACTTTTCTGACAAGGATATCAACCCTTGAACACTAGCTTTAAGGTCTTGCAGAGCCCTTGATTGGTAATCATACCTCTTGATCTCCTGCATACATGTCAATGAAATGCAAATGATAATGCTAATGTGAATGAAATGAAACATAAGCTAGGTAAAGAAAAGTTGAGCAAATTTTGGGGTGCAACAACTACCTTGTAATCCTTTGTATTTTCTGATCATTGTTGTATGCTGACCATCACCAGACTTGTTGGTCGAGGTCATGCTGTTGATTCCCCATTTACTCAGTGACATTGTATGCTGCCTTGTTGGGCTTTATATATATACGAGACGTTATCTCCATGACTAGATCCGACCTTCTTATTATCAGCACTTGCACACTGGCACTAGAATCGGGGGAGAAATCTCCCTAAGGCACATACACACGTTTGCATTTGCATGAATCATTTGCATAATAGGTACCTCGAGCTGTTTTTCTAACCCTCTGTTGATACAGGTTTGTTTCAGGATTGTCTCAGGTGGACCCGAGCAATGGAACAGGTGCAAGCGGAACTAAAGGATGTTCAGAGCCAGTTGAGGCAGGTTATGATTGACATGCAAGCGTTGCGCTGGAATCAAGAGGTGCTCAAAGAGGAGAATAGCCAGCTGAAGAGTTAGGTGGACCTGATGGCAGAAGTGTTAAAAAACATACTCAGAAGAGAATGTGAGCAAGTGCCCGAGGCTGCAGCCGGCATACCCGCTCCACAGGTGTCTGAAGAACCTGCACCAAGGCATGATAAGCCTAAGAGACCCTCGGCATAGCGTGAAGCTCAAAACGTTTCCCGTCAACGGCCACATCCGGTTCCTCATGACAACCCCAGGAACCATGGTCAAAAGATGAGACTATCTGGCAGAATTCTCGATCCAATCCCGATGGATTATGACCAGTTGGTGCAACTCTTGCTCCAACTTCAGTTGGTTAAACCTCGAACTTTGGCTCCATTGATTGGACCACTACCACCCGGTTGGGACGTGAACGCCCGTTGTGAATTCCACTCTGGAGCACCGGGGCACGATGTAACGAACTGTAAAGCTTTAAAGCATAAGGTTCAAGACATGATTGAGTCGAGAGCAATTGAATTCATGTCGGGTGGCATGAAAGCATCAAGCATATTCATCCTTTATCATGCAAAAGAGATGGATGTTCCCATCACCTCACCTGAAGTTGAGAAAGATCAGGAGTATATCCCACGGTCTTTGAGGTCTGAATCGCCTTGCCCGTAATTTTTTCATGTTCCTGGGTCGAGCTTAAGGATGAAAGCCCCTGAACAGAGAGGATCCTCACTAGTTCAGACCTCGTCTGCAGATTGTTTCTGCCATTCCGAATCGGTAACCTCTCGCTCCATTGCAGCAAAACTATCGGAGCCCGAATCAGAGTCAACCTCCCAACAATCGTTCATCTGATTGAGTCTGAAGACTTCAAAGGGTCGCTCCCCTCAGCAGCAAATAAGTGTGAAAGCCCAGTTCCCTGAAAGCTGGCAACCTGCATTTTATCATGTCATTTCTTTACATTTGTAGTTTCTTTCCTGTTAGAATTGCAAATTTCGTTTGTAAAGCATGTTGTTTTTCAATTGATATTGATAATGAAATAAAAATGCATGTTTTGAACTAATTCATTCGTGTTCACTCTATTGCTTCCTTTTATTTCAAACGCTTGTTTAAGTGGAATCCGGGGAGGATGACAAAATCCAATGATGCGTAAGCTTCCGATGCTATGCTTTTGAATAAAAAAACCTGTTGATGATGTACAAGCATTATTTCAATCCACAAACATCGGAGATATAAGGAAGTTATTCCCTTCTTAACCCCTTTGAGCCTATTTATAGGAGTTTCTTTCTGAAGATAGAAAAACCATCAATCTTAACCCGGGGCAGGGTAGGTGTCGGTTAATTTGACCAAGCGTTCAAATTACAAAAGGAGTGTCCGTTTGAGGATCAATCACACCGCTATAGGTCGTACCTAAAAAACCATGAT
This sequence comes from Lathyrus sativus, assembly GCA_963859935.3. Taxonomy (NCBI): domain Eukaryota; kingdom Viridiplantae; phylum Streptophyta; class Magnoliopsida; order Fabales; family Fabaceae; genus Lathyrus; species Lathyrus sativus. The sequence continues at coordinate 178,672,199 of OZ012740.1, read as the reverse complement.
GGTTAAACCTGGCCGATCAGGAGTGAAACAGTCACAATCTCTTTAACAAGTTAGACGAGCCGTTGTCATGCGATTTGTTAAAAAAAAAAAAGAATCGAAAGAAAAAGCCCGCTAAGTCGAATCTTGCAAACAAGCGACTTAGGCAAAAATTAGGGTACCCCGCTGGACTTCAAAATTGAAGAAACTCAAAAGAGTTAGTCCAGGCAAAAGTTAGGGGAAAACGAAAAAACGAAAAAACGAAAAACGAAAAACGAAAGAACGAAAAAGGATTACGAAAGGAAAAATCCTCAAACAAGAACGAAATCGTGTGGCTTCGGATGCCAAAAGACGAAAAGAGAGCGACTGTCACTTCGAAAAGTGTAATTTCTTGAACTGTCACTCAACCTTTGAAAGGAGAACGCTAAGGTCGATTTAGCTGAATGTAGGATCGGAGAACCTCAAGGAGAATGGGTGGGTCAAAATGAATTTTGAGCCTTTATCTTTTCCTTCTTAAGCCGTGAACCTGACCACGTTACAACCTTTAAAAGTCCTAATTGAAATAGGTTTGTTTCGAAAGCATACTTCGGTAAAGATCGCATCGAAACTGACTCCTAGAAAGGATTCCCATTACAACGTTGTATTAATGTCGACATATTGATGAATGATTTCATACATTTTATGTCATACAATTTTTTCTCAGTGAACAGGAGTGGATTTTGAAAACTTCCATATGCATTGCATTTGATATGTCTTTTATGCAGAACAGTTTGTTTTACTAGCGAGTAAGCGCTTGACAGCGGGAAAGTTTTCACGATGGAAAGATTTGGTCAGGACAGAAGGCCGAACGCCAGAATATTCCGGTGAACCGGGGCAAGCTATGTCAAATGATTACAGCATGGGAGTCAGCCATCCAGAAGTCAGTTAATTTGTGCCAATCAGGTCGAGATTCGGTAAATCTCTCGTAGCCAGAGGTATGGCACCACGAACCAGTCAGTCAGGGGCAGGCCACCCTGAAAGCTCAAGAGCTACTCATGCCAAGAAGGCAGTTAGGCTGAAGCACCTCTTCGAGGATCGAAATGCTAAGGTAATACACGTCAAACCAGCAGAAGTATAGAAAGTACAGACCTCCTCGCAAGAGATTTTTGCAGAAATCCCACAGGCTGGGGCAAATTTGGAAACGACGGAGTCGTCCCTATCATAATCATCAGATCCCGGTGAGCAAGGATGAGTCCTTTTGTGATACTGATTCTGGGGCAAGTCGTCTCGAGTTCGTCTCATGGCAAGATTGCTTTATCCGCGAGTTAAACTAAGTCGGGGCAGTTCCTCAAGCAGGCGCACTTTCGCCCCAGTCAAAGTTGAGCATCGAAGAATCGGGTCGTCACCCTTATCAAATCACTTGAAACTTTCATGGTCCAGTCTTGTCTGGCTAACCCTCAAACCAGTTCTCGTCCAGTATGTGTCAAAATGTTGAACCTGTCCCCGCCTGGTCCCTTCTTTTGCTAGTTCGCTGTTTAACCAGTCCTCTTACAGAAAACACGGTTGTAAAGTCCAGTCCTGTCTGATCTCCCTACCCGAAGTCAATCCTGTTTGATATTCGAGCCAGATATCCAGTCCCTGTTTGATATCCATAATCCGGAATCAGTCCTGTCTGATCTCCCAACCCGAAAATCAATCCTGTTTGATATTCGAGCCAGATATCCAGTCCTTGTTTGATATCCATAATCTGGAATCAATCCTGTCTGATCTCCCTACCCGAAGTCAATCCTGTTTGATATTTGAACCAGATATCCAGTACCTGTCTGATATCATAATCTGGAATCAGTCATGTCTGATCTCCCTAACCGAAAGTCAATCCTGTTTGATATTCGAACCAGATATCCAGTCTTGTCTGATATCCATAATCCAGAATCAGTCCTGTCTAATCTCCCTACCCGAAGTCAATCCTGTTTGATGTTCGAACCAGATATCCAGTCCCTGTCTGATATCCATAATCCAGAATCAGTCCTGTCTGATCTCCAAACCCGAAAATTAATCCTGTTTGATATTTGCATCAGATATCCAGTCCCTGTCTGATATCCGAAACCAGAAATCCATGCTTATACCAGAGATTATTTCTTGTCTGACGACTTGACCCGTGACACCAATTCTTGTATGGTGGTTCACCCTTGAATGCCAGTACCTATCTAGTACTTCCCCGTTTAAATCCACTCTCGTTAGTAACCTTCCGTTCGAGGTTCAGCTCCAGCTTGGAAAACCGTTTTAGAATCCAGTGCTTGTTTGGCCTGCCATTCTTTTGAAGATTAATCCCCGTTTGATAAGCCCTCGATCGGTAGTCAGTCCGCGTCTGACCCGCTCTGTTAAAATCCATTTCTAGACTGATGTCCAAGTGGTCCATTTTCCAAGCAGGATGACTCCTTCTTCCATAGCAGGTTCAGTTGTGTTTCCCCACAGAATCTGAACATGAGGTTGTGAGCATTGATGTGTCTCCACCAAACGGAGATAGATTCTCCCCAACCAGATGTATCCCAGTTAGGATCATCATTTCCCCAGCTGAGTCATGCACAGAGGTGTATACTCATTTCCAGTAGTGGGTCAACCTGCAGTTTTCTCGTAGAAGACTATTTGCAAATGTGCAGCTCTCGATAGTTCAGACTGAAGTCTCCAACAGAATTGAAATTCCCCACAGGATTGTGTTCTCCCCGGCAGGTAGGAGTGATTCCAGCGTCTGGTCGTGTGTCCCTAGCCGAGTTTGCAGTTCCCCAAAAGAGCCGAGTCCTTGGAAGCCGTTCAAGCCATTATTGGTTCTCCCCAGGAGAGTAGTGAATATCTGTTGCTGTACTTCCCCATTGGAGTCTGTATCTCCAGGGAAGATTCTATCCGTGAAGGCGGTGCAGTTTATTTCTGCGATTGACATCGTTTCCTCAGCAGTTGGTGGCTCGTATACCTAGTTAAGCGAGTACATGTTCTCCTAGAGCTTCGTCCCCTGCAGAAGGTCTTCTGAAGTTCGTTTCCCCAGGTTAAGCCCAATTGAGATTGGTGACTTCTTCTCCCCAGCAGGATGATTCCTTCTCTCCACCAGAGTGGTTCCTTCTCCTTGACAGGAGGATTTTCCCTTCAGCATTTATTTTGCTGATGGGGTCATGACATTTTGCATGATTGCATAACATTTACCCTAAAACGCGTAGCATTTCCACCGTGTGGAGCATTACGACATTGTCAAACATACACATGCATGTGAAACATGAGCTAGGTCGTTACAATCTGTTAGACTATGGCACAGATCTAGAAGGCGGGGAGGGGGTTGAATAGATCCCAATTAAAATTTGAGTCGGCGCTACCAATTTTAAATTGGTTTTGAAAATTTGTTTTAAGTGCGGAAGCGGACAAGGAAAATATAGTCTAAAACGAACGATTATTAGAAAACCAGATATGCGTAAGCCTTTGGATTAATGACAATATGGAAAATAGAATCACAACACTAATCACACTTATCAATGATCTAATTCACTTGTTAGGATTCCTAGTTCCAATGATTTAAAGAGCAAACCAAAACTAGATACACAAGTAAGATAATTTTGGTTTAGGCAATTTGTCAAAAACTTGGTGTGCAAAACACTCCAAGTGATATTTGTGTTGAGTAAGTGATTCCAACTAGCCTAGTACAATGTCTTATTGTACTTTGGAGTCAAAAACAGAGTTTTAACCTCTTACTCAATTGATATCACGGTTTGACAATAGTGCTTATACAAAAATCACTTATTTTTGAGCTAAAACGTAAATGCTGAAAAATAGAGAAGACAAGTATTTGGTGAGGCAGTTCCCCCGTCATCCTCGCTTCGGGGTACGTCTGCCCTCAATTCTAAAACTAGAATTGAGATAGATTTTATAGATATCACCTGTTGAATGTAACAGTTTATATAAAGATTGAGCAGCAAATATACAACAGAAATCTCAATACATTGAATGTTGCTTTCGCTCCTTGCCCCTTGATTCAAGATGAATCAAGTCCTCCGATCATTGTTGATGGACCTCCGATTCCAGCCACCTTATTGAATAACCCGTTGTTGTTCAAACCTCCGGCTCCGGTTGATCTCAACAGCAACAAATCGAACCCGAGATCTTCCCTTCAATATCACTGAATCCGCTACTAGACTGTTGAAGAACACCTCTTCACAATCACCTTCGCTCAGTTGATCCTTGATGAAGAATCTCGTCCAAAAACCCCCAAAATTCAAAGCAATCTTGGAGGATAAAACCCTAACGGTTTTATTCAAGAAAGAACCTGTCTCAAGCTTCAACCCGAACTAGATTACCCAATCTAAGCTTTGAACCTTATCACCTTTAATCACTCACAATGCACTTCAAAAATGGTTGTGTGTAATTGATGTGTTGTGAGATGTTGAAGATGAAGATGATGAATCTTGGACACCTATTTCACTCTTTCTTATTCTTAAACACATGAATCAATTTTATCAAACCAGTGGTTAAACTTGTATATATAGTACCAAACCAACCAAAGACATAACAATATTTCAAATAGTAGAGGGAATCATTTAAAAACTGGATTTCCGCGCGAACGGTCGACCGCAGCAGGTCTGTGTGTCGACGCATGGCCTGCGTTTTTTGGAAATCTAGAAAATGTATCAGTATGCGTCGACCATACAGTCGGCGTGCACTGACCCGTTGAAAAATATTTCCTTCATTTGCCGACCCTATGGTCGACTCATGCCTTCATGCGCTGACCCGTTGAAAAATATTTCCTTCATGCGCCGACCCTATGGTCGACTCATGCCTTTATGTGCTGACCAGTGGAAAAATGCTCTGATGCATGTGCCAAACCTGCAAAAATTGATCTTTTTGTGGTTTTTCATGCCTCTGGTCATGATTGCATTTTATCTACACATAGTATATTTATTACAACAGTTTTAAGACAAATATAAAAGGATATGGTAGGTGATACGTTGCATTTCTTTAGTAGATCTGGAGTTTATAATTTCCAATCCATCCAAGGTTGTAATTTGTCATCATCGAAACCTATATCGAGTAATGTCTTGCAGACTCGTGTGATGTGTGGCGATTTGCCTCCATATTCCCCCCCTTTTTTATGATGACAACCTGTATACAACCAAAACAACCAATACAACAACAATGTGCAACAATATGCAATGTACACACAAGCTCCCCCTTTCTTTTGTAATATGAGGCTGCAAAACAAACAACCATCAATTGTTGTAAACATCCTGGCTTGGCTTTGGTGCTTGCTACATGTTCTTCTCCCCATTTGACAACATCAAAAAGAGAAGGAGAACGCATCAATTAACAGAAAACATACAATAGGTGATAGCTAGTTGATTACCAAACTTCACACATAAGAGTGATAATGAACAAAAAATAACTGGAATTAATAGATAATACAAAATGCAAATAGGTGAATATTCAGGAAAACATAAAACGGAAAAATGGAAAGTACACACAAGAAACAATTATGAAACTATGTAACTAATATCCCCGACCCCGACCTCGGCCCCTCCCCTGGTATGCAGTGTCGGGATTGCGGTAAGGATCTGAGAAGTCCACAAACGTTTCTACGAACATGTTGAGGTGATGGAGACAGTTGGTGATTTCCATGTCTTGCCTTTCATGTGATGCAACAAGAGCTTCAAGACGGGCGTCCATCCGAGTCGAAAATGAATTTAACCTTTCATTTTGAGTACGAAGCTCAACTCTGATCTGTTCTATTTGTGTATCTTGACTCCTCATGAAGGTCTGTTGATCTAACTGCATGGTCTGCAGCATGTTAAGTACTTCAGAGTTGTCTGATGGTGGAGGAGGTGATGAGTGCTGGGAAGGTTGATGATCTTGAGGGTAGCCGTGATATGGATCGTAGAATCTACCCAGGGTGGTCCAGCCTGTGTATTGCTATTCACCCCATCCCTGATTTGTATAACCTTCTTCCTGTTCTTCAGATGGAGCTGAATGCTGGAGCCAATCGGTATTTGGAATCTCATGTTGAACCGATGATTGATAATAGTCTTGCGTCTCGCATACAGGTTCTTGTACCTCTTCAGCTGTATTTTCTTCATCATCATCCTATTCACCTTGTTCTTTATTTTCCTGTTCAGAACTGTCATCAGAGCTGTCATGAGTCACCCGAGGAATGTTTGCTCGACGGACAAACTTGTATGTTTGTCGTTCATCACACCAAAAATACCCCATCATGGCAAAAGTTTTGGTGCTAAATTCTTTGTCAGAGGATACTGAAACACAAGGAAATGTTGGGTATACAACATTTGCTGCGGCAAGAACTTCCGAAATAAACGATCCATAGGCTAGAACAGTGCCTCTACCTGAGTCTCTCAGAGCAAAAATCCTGCTTGCAATATAGTATGGCCAGTTTATTTTGATCTTATGTTTCAATATATAGATGAGATGTACCTCAGCTTGTTCGACACGGGACATGCCACCTTTTTTCGGTCGCAGGATGCGAGCGACAATCCACTGAAGGATGCGCTCCCCTGCTTGGAGTTTCCCTACTATAACTGTTCTAGGAAAAGCATCGCTATTGAAAATAGCATCTGAATAGGGCCTTTTGAGCATGTCATTCAGAGCACTCTTGAACTCGTATCCCGGCACCGTACGAGAGTCCGTGACCTCATGAAGAGGTGGTGCATCAGCATCTACAGTCAAATCAAAATATTTATTCCAGACTTCAGAATTTACGTTTACCAGTTTATTGCCGACCGAGGTGTGGAAATATTGACTTTGAAAGTTATCACGCAGACTCGTGTAGAACACGCGGACTAAATCCTCACTGTATTTTGTTTTGCACTCCAGAAAGTTGAAGAATCCCTGAAACTCCAGCAGAGACAGAATTTAGGTGAGATGCATGCGCTCCGCCGTTGCCTTGTAAAAGGCATGCTGTGGAACGATTGCTCTTTTGCTGAGACTCTTGTTGAAGTTTTCAACCGTAGGTGGAGGAACTAGTGAGACAGCGGTAACGGGTACTGAAGCGGATGATGATGAGGCCCTTGATCTCTTTCCTGTATTTTTGTGAAATAGAGAAGCCATTGATGATGATTTTTGGAGATTTTGTAGAGATGAACTTTAATGTTGTTAGAGAGAGTAGTTGGGGATGATTTTGGAGAAGATGAAGACTATTCCTTTTTATAGAGAGGTTTAGGGTTTTGGTAAGAGGGAGGAGACAAGGGGACACAATAGATGTCTAGATGCAACTTACAAGAAAATGCACTTTCAAATCATAGATGCTTTTGACTGCACATTTAATGAAGAAATGAAGAGATGGAACGGTTTTGAAAAAAAATCTTGGTTTTTGCGCGAGCCGTCGACCATAACCCCTGTATGCTTCGACGCATACTGTGTGATTTTTGATAATTTTGAAAGTCTATAGCATGCGTCGACCGTTGTCCTGTTTTGGTCGACTCATAGTGATCAAAAACTCAATTTTTCAGTTTTAGGTCATGTAGAATGCCACACTTGCCTATTTACCATGCCTATTTACCCTTTCACAATATAATTTGCATCTAAAACACATAGTATTTGCAGCAAATGTCATATATAAAAATAAAAACCATGATTGTCAAACAATATACTTAGTTTAAGTCATGAATGTTTAGAGAAAGAGAGAGAAAGAGAGAGAGAAAGGAGCAATATCACCTCTATACCAACAACACTTGATAATATCATATTTGTGCTTGCAACAAAAGTTAAGCTTGTTAGAAGTACAAGTATATAAGTGTCAACCGAGTAATACGAAACTACCAATCATTAAACCCGATCAGAAATGTCTAGAATGCCAAGTTCTCGACGGATATGAAAGAAAGGTTCATTGGCTAGCGGCTTTGTGAAAATGTTCGCTAGTTGATTTTTGGTGCCAACGCGTTCAAAGACAACGTCACCTTTCTCTACATGGTCCCTCGGAAAATGGTGTCGAATCTCTACATGTTTGGTACGCGAGTGTAGCACCGAATTTTTGGCAAGGTTTATAGCACTAGTATTGTCACAAAATATTGGAACACGTTCTAGCTTTAAATTGAAGTCCAATAGTTGTTGCTTAAGCCATAGGACTTGCGCACAACAACTACCGGCGGCTACATATTCCGCTTCGGCGGTTGACAAAGCAACAGACACTTGTTTCTTGCTGTGCCAACTGACCAAAGAATTTGAAAATAAGTGACACGTACCGCTGGTGCTTTTCCTATCTGATTTGCAACCGGCAAAATCGGAGAAGCCTACCAATGAACAATCATTACCTTTGGAATACCACAGTCCATACTTCGGAGTACCAGATAGGTACCGAAGTATGCGTTTGACAGATTTTAGGTGGGATTCCTTAGGACATGATTGGTATCTTGCGCACATACACACGCTAAACATAATGTCGGGACGAGAAATAGTAAGATAGAGAAGAGAGCCGATCATACCTCTATACCTTTTTACCTCAACGTCCTTACCACTTTCATCTTTACTCATATTTACACATGTTGGCATATGAGTGTCTATGGCTTTTGAATTTGCCATGTCAAATCTCTTGAGAAGCTCCAAACAATATTTTGTTTGGCTCACGAATGTTCCTTCTTTCAGTTGCTTGATTTGCAAACCGAGAAAGTATGTGAGTTCACCCATCATACTCATCTCGAATTCACCCTGCATAAGCTCAGAAAACTCTCTTATGAGACCCATGTTAGTGGATCCAAATATGATATCGTTAACATAAATTTGTACAAGAATTAAGTGCTTTCCTTGACGTTTAATAAAGAGAGTAGTGTCAACCTTTCCTCTTGAGTAGCCTTGATCAAGTAAAAATTTGCTTAGTCTCTCATACCAAGCTCTAGGAGCTTGTTTGAGACCGTATAAAGCTCTTTTCAGTTTGTAGACATGATCAGGATACTCATGAGACTCAAAACCAGGAGGTTGAGCAACATAGACTTCTTCATTTATGAACCCATTAAGGAACGCACTCTTGACGTCCATTTGAAATAACTTAAAATCCTTCGCACAAGCGAAAGCAAGTAAAAGGCGTATAGCCTCAAGTCGGGCAACCAGCGCATAAGTTTCCTCATAGTCGATGCCTTCCTCTTGGTTATACCCTTGCGCGACTAACCGCGCCTTGTTGCGAGTTATTACTCCGTTTTTGTCCAATTTATTTCTAAACACCCTTCGGGTGCCGATTACTCAATGACCTCGCGGAGGAGGGACAAGGTCCCAAACCTCATTTCTAGTGAACTGATTCAGTTCCTCCTGCATTGATAAAAACCAGTGTTCATCGAGTAGGGCTTCCTTAGGGTTTTTAGGTTCCATTTGTGAAACGAATGCGAAATGATAACAGAAATTACTTAGCTTCAATCGAGTTGTTACACCCTTTGTGATGTCTCCGAGAATGTTTTCAATTGGATGGTCTTTGGAAGACTTCCAAGCTTGAGGAAGATCATCGTTTGAAGGCGGATGAACTTCCTCCGGTATATCATGGTGTACATCCTTGTCCTCCTCAACTTTGGTTTTGTCAGGTTAATCAATCCCCGTCTCACCTATAACACCCCCTTTCTATACCCCCAAATAAACAATTAAATCATTTAGGCACCTGATAAAAGTTTCATCAGAGTTTAATTAATACATGATATAAAAGAGGTGTATCACATTATCATGAAGTTAAACACCTACAACATCTGCTCAAATAGATATGCAACAATGGGCAATTCACAACTGAAAAACATAGTTCTAAAACCCACATCTCAATATTTAGAATAAAGCGGAAACATCTAAACATTGAATCAATATATTCATATAAACATATATACATCATTCAGTTAATTCATATGTACAAACATCCATCATCAGATACATACGCAGATGTATCTCAAAAGAAATCAAAACAAATGTATCTCCAAAAAGAGCCAAAGGCTTCCTAACTACCCAGATGTTACATATCAGAGCCATCGACCAAAAATAATGAAGACCTGCTTCACAAAAAGGACCTCCAGCAATCCTACTCTGCAATGCCTCATAGAGCATCATAAAACAGCAGAAGGGTGAGAAACAATATCATAACAGTCAATACATATGATTATATATCTATATACATACATGGGGTTTAAACAATTCAAATTCTCACCACATCTCATCACAATGCATATTCACACAATCAAGCATATTCATCAAATCATGCGTCGATACATACTCATGATTTTCCACATAAACATCTAGAATTATGTTCAATTCACTCCATGCATCATATAAAGATGACCAATGCAACTCATAGAGACCGACTCACGACTCTATGCAGATGCAAATGCGGTACCGACTCAATTCAGCAGATTCTCCAAGGAATCAAATATTCAGCAAATTCTCCAAGGAATCAAATATTCATCAGATTCTCCGAGGAATTGAATATTCAGCAGATTCTCCGAGGAATCAAATACTCTGCAGATTCTCCGAGAAATCAAATGTTTAGCAGATTCTCCAAGGAATCAACATCGCTAGGATGTACATCATGATGCCTTTTATGCAAAATGACTCACAACATTTTTCTACATGCATACATATTCGCAAATATATCACTATGCATATTCATCTCATACAGGCACATACAATCTATGTACATTCACAATATACTTATACTCCAATATATATATATATATATATATATATATATATATATATATATATATATATACTCTTTATTTCAACACATACCATTCCATATAAAGCATATACTTTCACAATCAAAATTCCACATTCTAGGATTCACGCCTTGTGGCTACCCACAACATAACGTACCACACTGCACACAAACTATTCAATTCGATAAGGATTAAACATAACCGAACAAAGAAATCCGCATGGAAAGGAAAAACACAGAAAACAGGAAAATGCTGTCGCATTCGCCAACCTTCGCCTAGCGAAGCCTCTGGCGAACCTTCGCTACTCTCATTTGCCTGGCGAACTTGCCAGTGAAGACCACTGGGATTTATTCTGAAATTACTCGCTAGCACACTCGCCTGGCGAACCTTCGCCATTCTCATTCGCTTGGCGAACTTGTCAGCGAAGACAGGGTGGATGCTTCTGACTTGGTTCGCTGCTGCTCGCTGGGCTTTGCCTGGCGAAGCTTTGCTGCCGTTCGCCTAGCGAACCTGCGAACTCAGAACTCCCATGGCTTTCCAAAAGCCCAAACTTCACAAACCAACCGATTCTAAAACCAAACAACCCCAGTGAGTTCAACCCAATAACACCCGACTATCCTACTCCATCCATTTCTCGATTCTAACCGGTTAAAACCACATTCTACCGATTAAATCCTAATAATTGCCCTAAGATGAAAATGAGTAGAAACTCTTCTCAATCCAACCTCACACAACTAAAAGCATACATAATCATACACATTAACAGTATAATAGAGTTTTACACCCTTACCCGATCGATTGAAAGCTTGGATGTTGATCCTTGATGAAATTCTAGGTTTTCCTCTTCTTTCTCCTCTTTCTCTTCTCTCTTCTTTCTTTCCCTTGTTTTTCCACTAATGTTTCTATCTATCTCCTTTTCTCTCTTATCTCATATTCTATTTTCTTTCCTCTCCATTTCTTTCCAAACACTTACCAATTACTTCTCACACAGTAATTCACTTAACATTTAATACTAAATGTCTAAAATACCCTTTACTCTATTTTCCCCGAAAACTCTCCGAATCGGTAAAATAGCACAATATTGAAATTAAACATATCAACACTTAAATTCCACAATTAAAATACCAGTTATCCAAATAAATTAAAAAGGACTAAATAAAAATAATGGGAATTCAGAATTTGGGGCGTTACATCACCACCTTTGAGTATGTCTTCTGTAGATGTACCTGCACCATGAACAACACTATCCTTTCCGACATTTCTCGGATAGGACTCATCAAAAGTAACATGCACAGACTCTTCTACAGCAAGCTATCGTTTATTATATATTCTATATGCTTTACTCGATTGAGAGTATCCGAGGAAGATACCTTCATCGACCTTAGAATCGAATTTGCCCAAGTTTTCCTTTCCATTGTTTAATACAAAACATTTGTAGTCAAACACATGCAAGTGAGAAACATTTGGCTTTCTCCCTTTTAAAAGCTCATACGGTGTTTTATTTAAAATGGGGCGAATAAGCACCCTATTCAAAACATAACACGCCGTACTAATGGCGTCGGCCCAAAAATATTTCGGTAAACCACTTTCGTTGATCATTGTTCTTCCCAATTCTTCTAAAATTCGGTTTTTACGCTCCACAACCCCGTTTTATTGAGGGGTGCGTGGAGCGGAGAAGTTATGATCTATACCATGGTTACCACAATATTCTTCAAATAAGTGATTTTCAAACTCACCTCCATGGTCGCTTCTAATTGACACTATGTTTGTATTTAACTTATTTTGAGAAAGCTTAGCAAACCTTTCAAAAGCGGCAAATGTATCACTCTTACTTACTAAAAAGATGGTCCAACAAAACCTAGAAAAGTCGTCCACTATTACGAACCCGTAATAGTTTCCTCCTAGACTTTTAATCCTAGACGGCCCAAACAAGTCCATATGAAGAAGTTCGAGAGGTCTCGTTGTTGAAACTATCTTTTTCGATTTAAATGAGATCCTCGTTTGCTTCCCTTTTTGACAAGCATCACAAAGGTGATCCTTGGTGAACTTTATTTTGGGAAGTCCTAAGACTAAGTCTTTTGAGACCACCTTATTGAGTAAGTCAAAGTTAACATGCGCTAAACGCATATGCCATAGCCATGAGTCTTCACTCATAGTTATGAGGCATTTGTCGCTTGTTAACGATACTTCATTTAAGTCAAGCATATATACGTTGTTTACTCTAAAACCATTAAACATATTCTTCTTATCATTTTCATGCACAATTTTGCAACAATCTTTTGAAAAAGATACATTGTATCCTTTGTCGCATAATTGGCTAATGCTAAGCAGATTATGTTTAAGGTTTTCGACAAGCAACACGTCGGAAATCGTAGTAGAGGAGGGATTACCTACACTACCTTTACCTGGTATTGCTCTGCGGTTGTTATCGCCATAAGTTACATACCCTTTCTTTTTAGCAACAAAGTCTATGAATAAGGATATGTCTCCAGACATGTGTCTTGAGCACCCACTGTCGAGAACCCATCTTCTCTCGATGATCTCGACACATTTCACCTATCAAAACATAATTAGCAAAAGGAGGTACCCAATGGCATATTGGGTCCTAATAGGTTATCGACAAAATGGTTGCGTTTGGGCAACCATTGATAGATGCCTTTAGGAACAAGAAATCTCCTAAATCGGCATTTACCAATGGAGTGGCCTTGCTTGCAACAATATAAGCATGCAAAATCGACTTTAGAATCACTTTTACTTGCTTGATCCCTAATTACATATGCATATTTTTGATATGGGTTTATCATACTTTTTCTAAAATCCTTTTTATCAATAGCAAATGTAATTTTAGGCTCAAGTGCCTTGTTTAATTTGGCCTTAAGGTTTCTAACCTCACTTTGCCAAATATGACAAGTATCACACCTAAAGTCGAAAGGATTTCTATTGTCCTTACAATCCGATTCATTACCTTCCACAATGGAAGCATTAAGGTCCTCTAGTTTCTTTTCGGACTCTTTAACTTTGTGCTCTAAGTACGTAAAAATTGTTTTATTAGAGGCAAGTTTCTTAAAGGCTTCAGTTGCTTCATTGTGTAAAGCATTAAATGCGGTTTGTAATTTTGAATGCGACATAATTTAGGACTTATCATATTTAGAGTGACGTACCTGCGTTTTCTTATTTTTCTGATGAGCGGAGAGCCATAAATTCACGGACTCTTCTTCATCACTAGAGCTTTCATCAGAGGAGGAAGAGTCGTTGTCGCTTTCTCAAGCTATGTACGCTCTCCTAGGCTTTGATGATTTCTTGTGTGACTTTTATGATTCCTTTTCCTTTGCCTTTTTGTTCATCGGACAGTCCGGTTTGTAGTGACCGAGCTTTCCACACTTGTAGCACGTCCCTCTAGACTTTTTGCCTTTTGAGTCGTCCTCTTTAGAGTACCTCGATTGTTTCCAGAAGTTTACCAAGTTCTTCTCGGAATGTTGGATGCCGTTCTTTCTCACGTAACGGTTATACCGTTTGACGAACAACCCCATATCTTCGCTCTTGTCGTCTTCTTCTTCGTCGCTTGAGGAATAATCACTTTGCTTTTTTTCTTTCTTTTCACTCACCTTTGTTTTGTCTTTCTTTTCCATCTTTTCGCGTTGGTCTAGGCTCAAGAGTACCTGTTCATGCTCTTGTAGTTTGCCAAACAATGTTGTCAAGTCTAATAAGGTAAGATCATGTGCTTCTTTGATGGAGGTTACTTTTGGTTGCCACTCACTGTTAAGACATCTTAAAATCTTATTAGTAGCAACATCATTGGAAACAGACCTACCTAATGAATGTAAACGATTGATGAGATGAGTAAATCTCTTTTGCATGTCAGCAATGGTTTCCCTTTGCTCCATGAAAAAGAGATCAAACTCTTGTGTTAATGTGTTGATTCTAGCCAACTTAACATCGTTTGTCCCCTCATGGGCGATTTGTAGTGAATCCCACATGGCCTTAGCAGTAGGACAATGGGATACACGATAGTATTCATCTACACCTAATGAGGAGATTAAGATATTTTTGGCTTTCCAATCATAATTGTATTTTTTCTCATCGTCATCGGTCCATTGTGCTTCGGGCTTTGGCACAACTACGTTATCCGCATTGGTCATACTAATTTCTATTGGACCATTGAGGATAACGTTCCATATTTTTTTGTCTATGGAGTTTATGTGCACCCCATACAGTCTTTCCAATAACTATAGTTTTCACGTTGAAAACGGGAGCTCTATTGTACGCCCCTTTTGGTTCGTTAGCCATTTTCTATCAACGTTGTATTTGAAGCACCGAGTAACCAGAGCTCTAGATACCACTTATTAGACTATGGCACGGATCTAGAAGCGGGGGTTGAATAGATCCCAATTAAAATTTGAGTCGGCGCTACCAATTTAAAATTGGTTTTGAAAATTTGTTTTAAGTGCGGAAGCGGCTGAGTAAAATATAGTCTAAAACGAACGATTATTGGAAAACCGGATATGCGTAAGCCTTTGGATTAATGGCAATATGGAAAATAGAATCACAACACTAATCACACTTGTTAGGATTCCTAGTTCCAATGATTTAAAGAGCAAACCAAAACTAGATACACAAGTAAGATAATTTTGGTTTAGGCAATTTGTCAAACACTTGGTGTGCAAAACACTCCAAGTGATATTTGTGTTGAGTAAGTGATTCCAACTAGCTTAGTACAATGTCTTATTGTACTTTGGAGTCGAAAATAGAGTTTTAACCTCTTACTCAATTGATATCACAGTTTGACAATAGTGCTTATACAAAAATCACTTATTTTTGAGCTAAAACGTAAATGTTGAAAAATAGAGAAGACAAGTATTTGGTGCGGAAGTTCCCCCGTCGTCCTCGCTTCGGGGTACGTCTGCCCTAAATTCTAAAAATAGAATTGAGATAGATTTTATAGATATCACATGTTGAATGTAACAGTTTATACAAGGATTGAGCAGCAAATATACAACAGAAATCTGAATACGTTGAATGTTGCTTTCGCTCCTTGCCCCTTGATTCAAGATGAATCAAGTCCTCCGATCGTTGTTGATGGACCTCCGATTCCAGCCACCTTATTGAATAACCCGTTGTTGTTCAAACCTTGGCTCCAGCTGATCTCAACAGCAACAAATCGAACCCGAGATCTTCCCTTCAATATCACTGAATCCGCTACTAGACTGTTGAAGAACACCTCTTCACAATCACCTTCGCTCAGTTGATCCTTGATGAAGAATCTCGTCCAAAAACCCCCAAAATTCAAAGCAATCTTGGAGGATAAAACCCTAACGATTTTATTCAAGAAAGAACCTGTCTCAAGCTTCAACCCGAACTAGATTACCCAATCTAAGCTTTGAACCTTATCGCCTTTAATCACTCACAATGCACTTCAAAAATGGTTGTGTGTAATTGATGTGTTGTGAGATGTTGAAGATGAAGATGATGAATCTTGGACACCTATTTCACTCTTCCTTATTCTTGAACACATGAATCAATTTTATCAAATGTTAATGTGACATAAGTGGTTAAACTTGTATATATAGTACCAAACCAACCAAAGACATAACAATATTTCAAATAGTAGAGGGAATCATTTAAAAACTGGATTTCCGCGCGAACGGTCGACCACAGCAGGTCTGTGCGTCGACGCATGGCCTGCGTTTTTTGGAAATCTGGAAAATGTATCAGTTTGCGTCGACCATAAAGTCGGCGTGCACTGACCCGTTGAAAAATATTTCCTTCATGCGCCGACCCTATGGTCGACTCATGCCTTCATGCGCTGACCCGTTGACAAATATTTCCTTCATGCGCCGACCCTATGGTCGACTCATGCCTTTATGCGCTGACCAGTGGAAAAATGCTCTGATGCATGCGCCGACCCTATGGTCGACTCATGCCCTGCAAACCTGCAAAAATTGATCTTTTTGTGGTTTTTCATGCCTCTGGTCATGATTGCATTTTATCTACACATAGTATATTTATTACAACAGTTTTAAGACAAATATAAAAGGATATGGTAGGTGATACGTTGCATTTTTTTAGTAGATCTGGATTTTATAATTTCCAATCCGTCCAAGGTTGTAATTTGTCATCATCGAAACCTATATCGAGTAATGTCTTGCAGACTCGTGTGATGCGTGGCGATTTGCCTCCACACAATCCTTGTTTTGCAGGTGTTCTGCAGCAGAGTTGTTTGTTCAAGATGATTCTTGAGTTCCCCAGCAGAGTTGTTTGTTCAGGATGATTCTTGAGCTCCCCGGCGAAGTTGTTTGTTCAGAGTGATTCTTGATTTCCTCAGTAGAGTTGTGTGTTCAGGATGATTCTCGAGTTCCTCAGCGGAGTTGTTTGCTCAGGATGATTCTTGAAGTCCCCAACAAAGTCGTTTGTTCGAGATGATTCTTGAGTTCCTCAGCAGAGTTTATTCGTACAGGATGATTTCGAAATCCCTGAAGCAGAGTTACTTGATAGTTCTCCAGAATCCCCAGCTGAGATGTGTCATCCCCAGCAGGTTTCAAGCAGAGAAGTTGAAATTTCCTTGAAGACTTGATGATTGAAGTCCGGCAGTAGTGCCAAACTCCCCTGACTTACTGATGAAGTCCAACTGCAATGTCGAAGCAGTTCTCCTAGCTGACACGGAGTTCCTAACGGCAAAAGATTGAATATCCTTATTGGTCTGTGATTGATTAAGGGTTCTATTTCCAGACTTACTGATGAAGTTCGACTGTAACGTCGAGAAAGTTCTCCCAGCTGACGCGGAGTGCCTAACGGCAGAAGCTTAGATATTCTTATTGGTTCATGATTGATTGAGGATTCTATTTTTGACTTACTAACGAAGTCCGGCTGACGCCCGGGAATTTCTTTGAATGCCCGACGACACAGCTAACTTGATTGTCAAAAGTTCCTAATGACCCGATGAGTCCCGAGGAATTCTTCTGCTGCCATGCCGCAGAATGCCTGACGGCAATATCAGCTATGTGTCGTACCTCGAAAAATACGATCCTCGCGATGGACGCGGAAAATACATTCGAAACAGAGTCGCCACCGAACTTTATTCATTCCAAGGATGGAATAGGAAAATATCGATAAAACCTTTAAGGAGATAAGAACATGGTCATCGCAACCACATTCTAGGGTCGGGAGTCGGTTACATGAGGGGAAGGTATTAGCACCCCTCATGTCCGTTGTACTCAACGGGAACCTCTTGATTGATTCGAGAGTAAAGTTAGCTAAACTGTTTGTTTTCTTCTAAGGTTTCTCCTAAAGGGGGAAATGGGTGGTTTTAAGATAGAGTGCTCCCAAGGATTGGGGCCCTTGTGCCTACGTATCTTCACTTGTAAGAAGTGGAAAATCAGAGCATTCGTAGTTCGTGGGACTACGGGAAAAAGAGGGGATTGTGCTCGCCAAGATCGTCGCAATCTTGTGCCTATGTATCTTACATTCAAGAGGGAATGAAGAATCAGAGCATCCGTAGTTCGGCCAACTACGCTAAAGGGTTGGTAAACGAACGAGTGTTTAATTTGCATTCTAACTGCTAAACATTGGCTTGTCTGCTCGCTAGGGGAGGCTGAAGCTCGAGTTTGTTATGCGCGGAAGAAAGGACTAAACAATGTTCTTTGAGAAGAGTTGTTTGAGTTGTAGGGATCGCGCAAGGGCGAGGGATTAGGTTTATCGCATTGGATGTTTTGGTTAGAGGATATATTTGAATAGGTTTATGGTTTCGATCGCACGGGGCGAGAAAGAGGAGTTTGGTTAGGTAATTTGATGGAGAATGACGACTATTTGATAAACGAGACGTCAGCCTCGCAATCAATTAATCGGGGAATTATTGGAATGATAGATTCCAACAACACCTTTTTCATTCAACTAACTTCGAAATTAGTGTTTGAGAAAGTTTCAATCGCACGGGGGCGAGAGAAGAGAGTTGGATTGAATATTTTAAGGGAGAATGACGACTACTCGATAAACGAGACGTCAATCTCGCAATCGATTAATCGGGATATCATTGGAATGCTAGATCCCAATGATACCTTTTTCATTCAATTAATTATGAAAGTGTATTTGAATGGACAATGGTGGTATTCGTCAAAGTAGTTAGGGCATGTATTTTATAAACGAAAGGTCGAGTAATCCACAACCTAAAGCGTACGCCCCAAGAGTGGTCACTCAAGAATTCGAGGAGTGTGAGACTCCAAGAACTCAGTTCTTTCGTAATTTAATTAAGAAAATAATTTGAATTTGGCGTATGGTTTAGAAACATATTAGGGTTTAGACTCGACCGTATGAAGGCGAGGAACGGGGTTAGACGAGTTGGACATTTAGGAGGAAGGACGACTATTCGATAAGCGAGACGTCGGCCTCGTAACCAATTAGTCGGGATATCGTTGGAATGCTAGATCTCAACGACATCTTTTTCATTCCAATAATTATGAAATATGTTTGTTGGACAGTAAATACTTGTCCAAATAATTGGAGATGTTTTAAGAACGAAAGTTCGAATGACACATTATACAAGGCGTACGCCCTAATAGTAATCATTCTCGAATTCGAGGAATGCGCGACTCCAAGAACTCGATTATTTCGTGATTTAAGTAAGAAAATAAATTGAATTTAACGTATGGTTGATAAATGTACAAAGGTTTAGACTCGATCGCACGAGGATGACGAACGAGGTTAGACGGGTTAAAAAGAATTAGGAGGAATGACGACTATTTGATAAGCGAGACGTCGGCCTCGTAATCAACTAGTCGGGATATCGCTGGAATGTTAGATCCCAACGATACCTTTTTCATTTCATTAATTATGAAATACGTTTGAATGGACAAAGGCGATAATTCTCCAAATAATTAGAGGAGGTGTTTTAAGAACGAAAATTCAAACGACGCGCTACTCAAGGCATACGCCTCGACAGTGGTCATTCTCGAGTTCAAGGAATGCGCGACTCCAAGAACTTGATACTTTCATAATTTATTTTAAGAAAATGATTTGGATTTGATGTAAGTGGGTTAAAATAGGGTAGGCCTATTGTTTGAATTAGGGTTTACCTACTTTGAAAGGTTTAGACAAGGTTGAAGTGTTTTATCGATGAAAGACGAAACGACCACAACTCAAGGTGGGCACCTCAAGAGTAGTTGTTTAAGGATTCAAGGAATGCGAGACTCCAAGAACTCCACTACTTTCATTAGGTTTACTTAGGAAGATGGTTAAGTTTTACTTTAATAAAAAAGATTATGTTCTTAAATTATAAAGGTAACATTTTTAGGATTAATTATAAAAAAGTCAATTGGATAAGTAATGTTTATTAATTTAATTTTTTTTAAAAAAAAACATTTTTTATTTTAAGCAATTTATCTAATTATACCTTAACACCAAGGGTTGAAGCAATGTTAATATCAACTATTAACTTAACTGACCTTTAATATCAGATTAAATAAACCTAAACCAAATGGAGGTGTACGTTGGAAAGAGGGAGGTGTTCTAACAAGAGAAACTTATAAGAGGCCAAGAACGGCCCACAATGATCATGCCCAACGGTTGGTTTCTTAATGCAAGAAACTTTAATAATAAAATAAATAAAAAGAACTCCAATTAATGCTATGGAAGAAAATTGGTTTAAGTTGTAACCCCAACCATAACTCCTCACACGAATGCCTCTCTCAACATGTTGTTTCTCAAACCACACAACCGGAGGCGTTTGTACTACCGCCGACACCCACGCCATCTCCGACGCACAAACATCACCAAATGGAGGAAAAAAACCAACACCATCCCCTCCGGATTTTGGATGGAAATCATAAATCCTAGCCCTATTTATACAAACAAAGTCTTAAGACCCCCAAATCCCCATTCAAACCCTAAGCTTAAATTAAACCATACACTTCAACTTAAACTAAACAAACCGCAAAGGGTTCATGCCTAATTATAATACCAGCAAGATGATAACAGGAAAAACGGGAAAAGGTAGACGAAATTACCAAATGAAGATAATACGATGTATCAGCTCCGACGAGGTAACAAGTTCACGATCTTTTCGCTGCGCCTTCTCTTTGTTGATTAGTTCTACTTTATCGCTTTTATGTGCTATGGACGGGTTAGCTTTGAGTAGCTTGAAGTTCCAGGGTGAAGCTTCAACTATTCAACAGTGAGAGTTTTGGGTATGAGCTTGAGGGTAAATTTCGGCAGAGTTCTGTTAGGGTTCCCTTTTTTTTTCTTCTTTTTGAGCCAATAATTGGTTCTATTTATAGGAGGGTTCAAGATGTTCTCATACGTGTGAATTTTAGAGAAGTTTTGAGAAATATTCCCTCAAGTGTGTGAGGTTGTGAGTTGCTGACCTGCAATACCGTTAGAGAGGTTTTGCACAAGGGTTTTGTGGGGGGACCAAGGTGATGGTGACCTGTTGATTTGTCTGTAGTGTGAAAGAAAATATCTATTGTTACCTGAATTTTTACCACATGTAAAAGATGTTTTTTTTACTGCTTCACTGTGAATTTTGTAAACTTTTATTGCTATTGGTAGTCAATATTTCTGACTTGCTTTTCTGGCTATTTTTGTTGAAAATAATGCAGGGTATACCATCTATGAATCATGGTGATAACTTAAAATTTCTGCGAATTTATCCATAGGCTGTAACGAAGTCATGTTGCTGGTTTTCCCGGATTGACGAAAGTAAGCATCAACAAGGGTAAATACTTTTTCTTATGACCTTCTCTTTGGTGACATTTGATCAACTAGCTTCCTTCCATAAACTTCTGCATATGTTTTTGACAACTTTGATATACGACACATACGAGAAAGCAGCATCAAAGTCCATTGAAACTGACCTCTATGTGATCTGCTTAGAAGACCAATCTCTTGGTAAGTATTAAGGTTAAAACACACCCTTTCTTGTTGGGAATCAGACCTATACGCTTCTGCTCTTTCGAACTTCTCTTGTAACAGATTTTTATACTGTGAACTTCTGCTAATCTCTCTGTGTTTTATGCCAATTTCATGTACATGCTTCAACTCGGTATGGCATGACGAAGCTGAGTCCATAAAGCGCCAGCAGGATTGGACACCATCTGACCCTTGACTTTGAAAGCATATTGGTATGCTCCAATACTTAACATCAGTTGTTTCTCGGAAACTTACTAAAAATGACCAAGCGATTCTAATTTTGTACAGGCTACGGGTTGCCTTCAATCACTCTAGGATATGAAATTGTATGCACTATTTGGCAAGAATCCGGCTTGAAACCTCAATCCGACTAGCAACGAAAACACCACTAGCAATATAAACAATGGTCAAAGCAAACTGTTTCAACAATGCTAGCTGCTTCGGCATATGCATCTTGGATGTTTTCTGCAAGCCTGTGAAGGAATATATTTGATATTCCCCCTACAACAACAATAAGTGGACCTGTAGCTAATGTTATCAAGCCAACAATTAATCCACGGTAGCTTTCTTTAAGTCGATTCTTGATTGTTAAAACCATAATTGCTTTCTTAAATAATTTGGACTGGTTTAATTGTTTTGTTCATTTTGCTATGAATCCCATTGTTAACACTGATGCATATTCTTGCTGTTGAAAGCTCTCGTGGTAACTTTGTGCTTTTTGTGTTGATTTTCATGTATCGACATCATCTTGGTGTGGAGTGACATGATGGAGACAATCTCGTGGATTAAGCATGAAGTTACAGCCGAGGAATTGCAAGTATTGTCATGGAGTAAATGTCATCATGAAGTACGACAAAGGATATGACACGATTCCTTGGACTAGAAATAACAACAATCATGCGTAAGTACATGAATATTTCTATTCAAATTACTTGAATCTGACTCTGAGTTGGGTGTTTCTGTATCGGGTTTTGCAGGTGCTTCATGCGATGACTGAACATTGTGAGAGTAGCATTTGAGTCGGGTACAGATTTCACATCACAGCAAAGTTGTATAGGTATATTAATTGTCACATTGTGTTTAACTTACCTACGGTTATTATCACGGCTTGGTAATCGTTATGGATGTGTATGATTTTGTAGGTACAGGCAGAACGTGGAAGCGTAAGGAATGCTAAGTGTGCTCGCTCTGTCCTACTGCTGGCGAACCCTGCGGCTACGAAACTTTCGACAGTAGTGAATCGTGCATAATTCCCTTATTGATTTGGACTGACTTGACTTTACGAATATCCTATCGTCTTCGTACATTCTGCTGAGGACCTTGTTCTCACTTCTGATAAAACTCCACGACTTGCATTTTTGTTGTGTTGTAAATGTACCTTGTTCCTGTTGTTCCTTTCTCTCAAATCCTGCTAGTTTTGGCTTAGATGTGAATGATGCTTAGTTTTTATGTATTGTTGATGTTCTAACTAATTCTCTTTCATTTTTCTGCACATCTTCTGCAACCTCAGCGTAAGAATGAAGTGATGAATGCCTTGTCTAGGAATTGGTCTAGCCTTCAAGCATCGATGCCGCCAACGGATTCTCTTCGAGCCAAAGTTGAATACCACCTTTGTAATGACCAAACGTGTGACAATGTTATCCTTGGGATGATCTAATCACATGGCAATGTGTTATTTAAATTCTGAAGTTTTGAATGCAACATCTTGGAAATCCCACGATAGGACCTCCTTAATCCTAGCTCAGCATTGACCATAACTGTTGCATTTCTTGAAAAGAGTCTTAAGAATGAAGCAGCAGCAATACAACAAGAGTTTACCGCATGAAACATTTCAAATTCATTATCAGTTTCGTCTCTAAAAGATATTAAAGGTTGTGTTGGGGTGATTCCTTTCAGAATTCAATTCTTCTATTTTTTTTAAAACTTCCATGTCCATAAAATCAGGATTTAAATTGTCAAAAACATATACCCCTTCTGGATCTCTTAAGTTAAAAGCCAAATTGACGAGATGACCAACTGTCCGCACGGAAAGAGACTTCACCTTTTATTTCGTTAACTCAACAAGCTGCTGTGGGACAAAGTTTGTAACTGAATTATAAGTGAGACTTCATCTTTGTAATATTGATGCAATAGCCTTAGGAATTATGATGTGACTTCTAGTTTGTAATGATTTCATTTGACTTGAAAAGAGTATTTCCAACTTTACGGTATCTTTAAGTAGCTTTGTGAGTATGAAATGTGTTATTCTCAATATTAAGATCAGAAACTTCAGTGAGAGGTATTCTGAGAGGATTCCTCTATGTTGATTGTTTGATAAACCGACTTTCCATACTGTTGACATTTTGCTTGCAGCTTTCACCACTAATATCATCATAATATTGGCATTATAGTCTTCCTTTTTTTTGGTAGAATTCTGTGATTCCATGCCAATACTTTCTACTTAATCTGAAACAATTATGAATTAATTTATATGTTTTGACAATGATCCTTACTTGGCCACAATTACCTTTAGCACTTCTGGCTGCAAACTAAAATATCTTGAAGCCAAATACGTCACTGCCAATCCTAAGTTTCTCTTAGACTTCACCACAATTGTAATAAAATTTGGTATGGTTTGAAAGGTGTACTACAATCATGGCCTTAAAGCGCGAATTGAAAGACATTATCCACAATTCGAAATCGCTTATGGACTAATTGTATTTAATCATGCATTTGATGTTGTTGACCATATCATATATGTATGATCGTGATAACGAGGACACATATGAGTTTGGGTATAAGGGGCTGGAGGCGCGCTCTTCCCGCAAGAATTCAACAAAAATTGTTAGGGATTACAACCACAATGTGTACACACATGGTCTTTATGAACTAAGTCTCAGATAGTTATAGCCAGAAGTCGTGAAGCAATAAGAATAATCATTAAATACTGAAGTAGGACAAATTTGGGGTATGACACTATGTATCGCCAGTTACCGCGTAACTAGTGAGCCCTTGATGACTTGAGCAAGAAGCTGCAACGAAAACTGATGATCATCCTCACAGAGATTTGAGACTAATCGCTCAACAGCCAATTGCCATGCAACTGTCATTTCAAATTTCGAAGATTGTCCTACCAATCAGAGTATCGTTTACTTGTGCAGTTGGCAAATTTCCAGTTACCGTGTAACCGATTCTCCAGTAAGTTGCCGTGCAACTATCATTTCCGATTTCGAAGATTGTCCTACCAATCAGAGTATCGTTTACTTGTGCGGTTGGCAAATTTCCGGTTACTGTGTAACCGATTCTTCAGTAAGTTGTCGTGCAACTATCATTTCCGATTTCGAAGATTGTCCTACCAATCAGAGTATCGTTTACTTGTGCGGTTGGCAAATTTCTGGTTACCATGTAACCGATTCTCCAGTAAGTTCTCGTGCAACTATCATTTTAGATTTCGAAGATGTCCTACCAATCAGAGTATCGTTTACTTGTACGGTTGGCAAGTCACCAGTTGTCGCGCAACCAGTGATCCCTTATTGACTTACTAATGAAGTCCGACGAAGATATTGTCGAACGTTCCTAGCGACCTGACGAGTCCATAGGCGGTGATAAGGAATTCTTCTGCTGTGGAGCAGAATGCCCGACGGCAAAATCAGCCATCCTTCACCAGTTATCGTGTAACCAGTGATCCCTTATTGACTTACTAATGAAGTCCGACGAAAATATTGTCGAACGTGCCTAGCGACCTGACGAGTCCATAGGCGGTGATAATTCTTCTGCTGTGGCGCAGAATGCCCGACGGCATAATTAGCCATCCTTCACCAGTTACCATGTAACCAGTGACCCCTTATTGACTTACTGACGAAGTCCGACAAAGATATTGTCGACGTTCCTAGCGACATGATGAGTCCATAGGTGACGATAAGGAATTCTTCTACTGTGGCGCAGAATGCCCGATGGCATAATCGACCATCCTTCACCAAATACCGTGTAACCGGTGATCCCTTGATGACTTAAGGACAAAGATCTACAGTGAAATCAGACGATCATCCTGACGGAGATTTGAAGTTAAGCATTCACCAGCAAGTTGTCGTGCAACTATCAGTATCAACTATGCTTCACCAGTTACCGTGTAACCGATGATCCCTTGATGATGTGAGGACGCAATGATATCAGATACGTCATATCAGTATTTCTCCAGCTAGTTGTCGTGCAACTATTATTTCAGTTTCCGAGAATTTGTCTACCCACCAGAGTATTATTTACTCGTGCGGTTGGCAAATTTCCGGGTTTATTGGTATTCAATCGTCTTTTACCTTGATTGTTTGAGAGTCGTTCGCTTCTCACCCAGTCAGGTCCAAGCCGTTTGAATAGGGGCAGTTGTTGCACCCAAAAAATTTGCCTAACCCTTTTTGTACCTAGCTTGTGTTTCATTGCATTCATATTAGCATTATCATCTGCATTGCATTGACATGTCTGCATGAGATCAAGAGGTATGACTACAAACAAAGGGCTATACAAGGCTATGAAGCTATCTAAGAAGCTTATTCAAGTGTTCAAGGGTTGATGTCCCCACCAGAGAAGTTAAAGATTCTCAGAGAGAGTGGTTGAAGCCAAGTGTGTACATCTCCTAACTTGAGAGTTGTGGGAAGTCCTCAGATGATTTTGAACCCATGGGAGTTGGACTTGAGACCTTGAAAGAGCTCATGAGAAGTATTGAAGTTCATTTTGAAGCCTAGACAGGTCATTATGCAAAGGATATGAAGCTACGACCAAGATTCACTAGTGGAAAAAAGGCTTTTTAAGTCGGTTAAAAATGACTTTTTAAGTCGGGTTCGAGCCCGACCTAAGAATTACCGACATAAGAAGTTTTGACTTCTTAAGTCGGTTGTGGACCTGACTTAACAAACTATTATTAGGTCGGTTAGACAGAACCCGACTTAATAAGTCTAGCCTACAGAAACCATTTATACCCGACCTAAGAACTTACTTTCTTAAATCGGGTATAATTAACCGACCTAAGAAGTTTTTTTTTTGTAATAACATTTTTTTTAATATATATATATATATATATATATATATATATATATATATATATATATATATATATATATATATATATATATATATATATATATATATATATATATATATATATATATATTAAAGAAGCGGTTAACAATCAAAATATTTTAAAGATTGGAAGGTTGGAAGTTCATAACAATGTAAAGCCAGTATTACTAAATTTGGTTTATTAACCAAATTAATAGTTTTTACAAATTGCAAGTTGTATCCGAAATTTACAGCTTGGAAACGCGACTCAATTATGAAAATTTCTAAAGCTAAGTTGTTACATGAGGAACAAGCCATTACGTAAATCCTACGAAATCCATAGAAACACAAGCGACCATTTGTTTGAATAGGTTTTTTGCATTGAAGCAGTCCCAAGGACTCCGCCGAGCGAAATACATGTTGCTATGGTGCTTGGTTTATCTCGCGGTAATCACCTAGATTTGAACAAACAATGGAGATTCAGTAACTATGGTGCTTTGTATATCTCGCGGTAATCACCTACATTTGAACAAACAATGAAGATTCAGTAACAGTTGACGACAGACGATATCAGAATGCCAAACCAATTGCAAGAATAAAAATCAATGGCAATTGTTTTCTCACTTATTCATGACAGGAATCATTTGCTTACCGCCAAATTTCAGAACATAACAATTATTGGCGGCTGGTGGCAATAACTCAATGGAGCCACAGGCATCCGCAGGCAAATCACGCAAGAGAGCTTATTGAATCCACAAAGACCAGAGTTCTTGCACAAATATAGAGGAATATGTGAATATGTTGGTGAGGATATCGAATACAGTAGCAAACAACATACAACAGAAAAATCATCTTACGTTAGTGACCCGTACCACGCCCACGACTTCACTCGTCACAACTTCATAAGCTTTACTTTGAACAATCACAAAACAACTCCGAAGTACTATCAGTTAGACCTGTCACAACCTCTGTA
Organism: Lathyrus sativus; assembly: GCA_963859935.3. Lineage (NCBI taxonomy): Eukaryota > Viridiplantae > Streptophyta > Magnoliopsida > Fabales > Fabaceae > Lathyrus > Lathyrus sativus. Next base: position 178,644,686 of record OZ012740.1, on the reverse strand, counting down.
ATTGATATGAATCTCAGTGACATTCCATTGCTGGAAGTGGCAGACAATCAACAAGGCATCAATTCAGTCCGCCCGTCTGCATTTCATCATCATAGATTAATCAATCGCAACTAATCAAATAAACAAATAATTCATATAAATTAGCAAAAACATATCAAAGAAAAAAGCTAAGATAGGGTTGCATCAGATAATAAGCGGAGTTTTTATCTTCACAGATTTAAATCAGTGTTAAGCATAAAAAGGTTAACATCATTTGCAAACCCTAACAAAATAGGCGAGATCCAAACAAATAATAATAGAACAACAAATTGGGGGAAAATGAAAATGGCATCATATAAGTAATTTATCAACAATTGTTATATCAGTATATCAATAAGTGTTAATTTTAATCATCATTTTCCATTTACTCTTCCATTCATAATATGGAAAACATCAAATTCAATAGACAGCAGATTTCGATAAAATTGAAATAAAACGAAATCTGAGAGAAATTAATGGTGAAAAATATGAGTGAAACGAAATTTGAGAGGTAGGATGCTAAGAGTGTGATTGTTATGGCTGAAGCCAAAACCCAAGCTTCACTCGTCACAATTGCAGAAGTTGTTTAAATTTGTTTGCTCTCAAATGGTAATAAGAGTACTATCAGTTAGAGGGTTATATACTTCAGTCTCTTGTTTTAAATTTTTACATTCCTACAACAGTAAAGTTCACATCCCATTCCAATAACCTAACCAAATATGGAATGAAATGGGAATCAGTCATTTTAAGTCTCATTATCATTCCCTCCCAAATTCAACCAAACATGCTCTAAGGTCATGCTCCACAAGGTAGAACTAGAGTGCTAAAGAAACCACTCCTACATACGCTGCGTATTATTCAAACCTGGTATATCTAGGGACAAACAAATCACAGTACTAATATGTCCTGAATATTGATATTCTGAGTGTGACCCCAAGTATGATTCTACACTTTCTCTTTTCCTCCTTGTCTGTTAGTTCTATTACATAATAATTCAAAAATCAATATTAACTAATTGCTATTTCTGCTTAAAGCATCAAACATGCACTTCTACATACAAGAGTCACAATTGAAAAGGAAATGAGAGCAAAAGACAGAGAGATGAGAGTAACATACATTGGGATAGGGAGAATAGGAAACTACCGATCCAAGTTTCATTTTTGGCTTGGACTCAACAGACCTTTTCACATGACCATTTTCTGTCTCTTGGTTTCCAACTTCCGGGATATCTGAGGATAACGCACTTTTATTATCACTATCATTTTGCTGAATGGATCAGTTTCCATTTGTACCGAGCTCTTGTGGCACTTTAGTCTTTTTCCTTTGTTTTATATTGCACAGGATGGGGCAAAAGAGTATCCTGTATATCCTGCAACAACAAAGACCCAACATAAGAAATATATTCCTTACTTCATACAAATTTTCACAACCAGACACATCATTCCCGCTCATACCATCCATAGCAAGATGCATAGGAGTTCTATAAAGAAGTTGTGAAAATAATCTAAAATCAGCTTATGAACATGTTAAAAACAGTTTTCATAAACCAAATCGAAAAGTCTCACGAGTGTTAATTCCTGGAAATAAACTCAACTAAATCAATTCAAATAATGCCCAAATAATCAAAACAGTTAACGAAATTACCTCCAGAAACCGCAGGTGCCCGTGCTGAGCTTTCGAAGATTTGTAGGATTTTGACTCTTTCTCAGATCTTATATACATAACCATGATCTTCTTATAACCCTTATGTACTCCATCTTCTATTACAGCTTTGGTCTTACCAGTCTTGTGCCAGCGTACATGATCTTCGGTTGAACCATGATGTTGAATCTTTCGACGCTTACATTGACCAGTACTATATGCATTCATTGTTCTGTGGAAGAAGTGAACACTACTCCCATCTTTCTTAGCCCCTAAAACAACAAAACAGGCAAAAATGTTCTTAGTTACAGAAAAATATCACCAAATGTCATTGAAAATTATTCAACAGTCATATAAACATAGCATGTAGAAAATTAATTATGAAATATAATCAGCAGCCACTACATTTATTTGAAGGCTTCCTTTCCTCAATCTCATCAATCAAGGGTAGGTCTAATAACTCTTATTTTCTAATTCAAATGATCTAAATCTTGATTAGGTTCTAGTTTACAGGGGAAAATGTAGGTCTTGTAACTTGAATGTAAGGCCAGCATTGGCAGTTACATCATGATTGAGATTCAACGAACCATAACTGACACTCATTGAGTGCTGGCATGCTGAAGATAGTCCAGTATTTGCTGATTTTTATCAGGTTTAAAATAAAATAAGAACCAAAGCATTATTCTATTAGGTGAGGTCTGTCATAAGGATCAAACAGTCGAAATACACAATATTAACTAACCGGCAATGACTTTAGAAAGGATATGTACTCCATCCACAAAGGGCCAAATGCTATGTCTGCTCCTGTTAGCACATCATTAGAAAGATGTGTCAATATACATACATATATAAGTGCTACAATAATCAAAGGAAAACTGAAATACAAAATTAATAGGACAATGAGAAACAAGTTACCGATACAGTTGAGCATAAACTCAAAGGCTTTTAATTATGGTCTCTTCTTGACCCTCTGTGCCCTTCTTGTCATTGACCTTTCTAATGAAACAAATGTAATACCGCCTATAAACAAGGATAAACAACACTGAATTCTCACATATAATCAAAACCTTTCAAACAACATATCCAAAAGGAAACTAATATATCAACCATTGACATAATCAGAATAAGAAAACGACATACCAGAGAGGAACTTGTACGGTTCCATATTGTTACAATATTATGACTCTGATACCATGTTACAAAATTTGATAGAGGTCATGAAAGAGAGAAAAGATACACAGATCATAAAAAAAATTGTATTAAAAATGAGAAATCATGTTTACATGAAGGAGTTGCATCCACTACATAGATACGAAGTGAGTAACTAACTACTAACTAATCATTATTGAAAATGATTAACGGTTGGCTATGATTCCAGCATGACTAATTCACAATTAGGTTGGGAGCTAAAAAAAACTAGACGCAGAGGATGTTCCTATTAGACTGAAACAAATACAAAGTGTTCATATTTTTTAGTCTGCTTGAAACTTTAACAACAGCAAGGATGGATGAGGAGCAACTCAATTGAACCATAGTTACATAAACTATGATTACAAGTATAGTAAATCATTACAACTGAAGTAAGTGCATTATTAAGTTGTGAAAATTCTTTACTAGGAAATATCGAAAACAATACTCAAGTATAGCCTATGAATCAAAGTATCTATAACATAATTCCCAAGACCTAATATTTTTCTTTAGAAGTATTCTGCATCCATGAAATGAAATGTAACTCACCATGTTCTTCAAATGCGATACATGTTCCAATAGTCTCCTCGTATTCACCAATCTGTATACAACAATGAACCATAACAACACTTAAATAACTTCCAACAGATTCAGATGAGATGATTTAGCACTCAACCAAATACTCTAATTCATGAAATTGTACAAGAGTCGGGAATTTTGAAGTAAGAAACTTACCAGCTTAAATTTGTCTTCAATGATCAATACTGGGTTTAAGGTATCAAGACCCTATAATTAACAGTAATGTAATAACAATAAGTTGATAATTAGACAAAAATTATAAAGAATTTTATGAGGAGAGGATTAGGAATTTTACCCTAAGAACATAGTTAGCATTTGGGGGAATATCAATTAGGCCATAAACACTATCCAAGTCAAGCAAAACAAATTCATCTTGATCTTCATGAGCATTTGCCTCCATATTCCTATGTATGTATTGAAAATTTGAAGTGAAAATTAAGGGATAATGCAAAACCTAATATTGTGGAATGAATGAGATTTTGTGATGCAATGGCTAACGCACGTTTCACGGTGTTGAGAAAGTGATTCTGAAGCTTGAAATCAATTCTAAGTGAAGCTAAAGCTCACATTCACTCAAACCCTAACAAATTGAACCGTACAGAACAAAAACCATTACTCTCGAAAACCCCAAACCCACACTCAGAAACAATCCAGAAACCAAAAACACACAAAGAAGAAGAAAATAATCCCAGATTAGCTAGAAGCGTGAATTTGGAGTTTATCTCTCTAACATTTGAGCTAGAGTAACTCTCTCTCTCTCTCTCTAAACTGGAACCGAAGGGAGTGTGATTGAGATGTGTGGTTAGGCTTGGGATTAGGAGAAGGTCATAAATCAAATGAATTTTAGGGTTCCGATGACAGGTTTGGAGAAGGTTTTGGAGAAGAAGGAGTTCATTTGTTGAATGAAAGGTTTATTGTGAAGAAGAATGGTTTGTAGTAAGAGAAGGGTTTGAATAAAACTTATTAGGTCAGGTGGGCAATACCTGACTTAATAAATATATTTTTTAAGTCAGTTAGTGAACACATGCGACTTAAGAAATTTAATACGAATTTTTTTTTTAAAATTTTTTTTAAGTCAGCTCTAAATGTAATTGACCTAACAATGTTACAAATATTTACGAAATTGCCACCGCATCACTTCTTAAGTCAGGTGGCAGGTGAACTGACTTAAAAACCTCTACTATAAAGTGTTTTTTCTACTAGTGATTGGTACAACTAGGGTTTCATCTGGTCAACCCTGGGTCAAATGATGATTTGAAGAAGGTCGAGACCTAATCCCAAAGCCATGTGATCATGGACTGATGTATTAAGATGCCCAGGGGATGGTGTTGCACCCTAAAATTTGACCAACCGGTTCTCCTATCTGACTCGTGGTTTAAATTCATATTCGCAAATCAGACGCATGATATTTGTGCACAGACAGAGGATATCAGGGTTACAACTTGGGTTTCATTTACTAGCTATGGCAGATCCAGTCCAGATCATCAGGGTTTTATTTTCGGGAAATTGTGCGCTCCTCGGTGATTTTCAGCTTGCATGGTGGTTTTCGGGATATTTCTGATACCGGGGGTTTACTGTTCGATTTGATCTGGTCTCGAGCTATCTTTTATATTGGTCATTTGCATTTGTCTGCATTTTCTAGGGCTTAATAGACTTTTGTGGATTTTAAATAGGCTTTAGGATTTTTTTAGGATTTAAATAGATTTTTTTAGAATTTTAAATAGTTTAAATCTTTCTTTTAGAATTTTATAGAATTTTTAAAATAGATTTAATAGTTTTTATCATTTTTAGAATATAATAGATTTTAAAATTGTTTTTAATTGTTTGTAGATAATATAGAAAGAATGTAGTTTTTTTTCTTTTATTAATAATAGATTTTAATAGTTTTAAATAATAGTGTAGAATTTTAATAGGCATTTTATAGAATTTTAATGGGTTTTCAATAGTTTTTAAATAAGAGATTAGTAGAGTTTTATTAATGTTGGTTAATATAGGTTTAATCAGATTTTAATCATTTTTAGATTCAAATCAGGGTTTAATTAGGTTAATTGAATTTGTTTGAATCAATTAGGATAGTTTAATTTGCATTTAGTTTAATTAGGATTAGTCACTAGTTAATTAGGATTAGTCTTAATTAGGTTAATTGGATTTAATATTTTTGTTAATTCAGTTTTTAAGTTTTTCTGATTAATTTTCGTATGGGCCCAGAGGGGATTTTTTTGGAGGCCCACTTCAATTTTCAGTCCAGTCTTTTTGTCAGTTTTTGTCCAGAGTTTGCAAGTGACACTTGTCACTATAAAAGGGGCGCCACGCGTTGCACCCAGGCCCCACCAACACACAACTCAGAATCCCCAGAGTCTGCCACGTTTCCACTCTATCTCTCCATTCTCTCTCTCAGCAGCCACACGTGGCGTCATGCATGCGCCACTCAGCCCCTCTCCCCTGCCACTTGTCATCGCACCAAGCCCCACCAGAAACCCCCTGACCGGCATGCAAATCCGGTGACCGCCCCAACGGCCACCGCCCAACCAACTCCGGCAGCCGTCCCTCGCCGGAAACTGCAAAATTGCAGAAAATCCTCCGATCTCCCTCTTTCTCCCTCTTCCTCCTCCGTCCACCGTCATCATCACCTCACCGGAAAGTTTAAGCGCCGCCGGAAACTTCATACGAGTTTCCAGAAACTCATAGACTTTCATCAACATTCCCCAGAAACTTCAAGCTTTTTTCAACCGTGTTCATGCAGTCACCAAGATCTTCTCCAGAAAACTCCAAGATTCGTTACCAGTGTTCATCATCTCTCAAGTCTTTCCCAGAAAAGCTTCGATCTCTATCGACCTTCACCAACTCTCAGAACATTCAAGAACGCTCCTCCACTATCAAAGTTGTCCAGATCGTCTTCAAACATCTCCCAGATTATTGATCTTCAAGCGATTTCTCAAGATCCTCCAGAATTTCTTCAAATTCTTCAACGAACTTCAAGAACTCACGGCGTCGTTCACACTTCAAGCCAGGTGCGTCGTTCTTCCACTCTGGATTCGTTGTTGATTGTTGAATATAGGGTTTCGTTGGGGTTTCAGTTAGCATTTAGTTTAAGCTTAGATCTTGCATGGAGGAATCTTGTATGAGAGTGAGGTGTTTTGATTGAGAAGTTTTTTTAGAATTTGGTTTGATTATTTGAGAGAGATCAGAGATTGTTCAGAGAGGATGAGAGGTTGGGGATGAACGGCTAGGGTTTGGGTAGATGAACAGTGATCAGGGTTGGGGGAAGGGGAATTAGGTTTTGTTAGGGTTCTGATTAGGGCTAGGGTTTGGATGGCATTTGGGCCCAAGATCCGTTTTAGTGATGCACTCCCCCGTTTGTTCTTTCACCCCACCTGCGAGAGAAGAGATAGAATGATGTGGGCTGGGCTTTGCCCTGAACTGCTATTCACGCCCCCCCTCCTAGCGTGGGCCCAATGAAAACTAACTAGGAATTACTCATATTGCACCCCCCACGCGTTGTTTTTTTTTCTTTTTATTTTTCATTTGATCCTGATAACCTGGGCCTGCGCCCACTTGCTAAATGCACCCCCTAGGTTAAGGCCCACCTTAGAATAACACTGGGCGCAGTTGCTATTGATACCCCCCTCCCCTTTTATTCATTTCTTTTATTCTTTGTTTTCTTTAATATTTTTTGCATCTTGTATAAATCATATAAAATAGAAAAATCAATGTTTTTTAATTCTTCTTTTTGCTATAGGTCAATAATAATGTCTAGAAAATTATAGGAAAATGAAAATGCCATTTTATTTTTGTTTGCTATTTTTAGCATATTTTCCATTTAAATGACTTTTTAATATCTTTGAGTTCATGCATGTTCTTAGAAAATTCATAAAAAATAGTAGATTTGATCAAATACTTCCATTCTTTTTTCTATATGTTCGTAACTCAATGTAGAATTTCATAGTACAAAAACATTAGCTTAATCATGCATTTGCATTTTAATTACATTTTTTCGCATTGCTATTGATATTGAATAATTGGTTTGTGGCACGTCTGTCTTGTTGATTTTAGTTCTTTCATCTGGTAATGAATTTTGCTTTGGTTTTTTAGCATGTTATACTAGACTAATGCATGTTCCCCATAGATTTTTCATAGATTTTTTTAGAGGTTGATTGATATTGTTTTAGGGTTAGAGAATAGAGACCTCACAACTTGTTGGTAACCCTTGACCATTCATATGTTAGGGATTGTTTAGTAGCCTTAGAAGTTGACTTAGGCTTTGAGATTTGATCTTGGGATCATAGAGCCATGTAGGTTTCCCCTATATTTTTGATAGATTTTTGTAGGGTGTTCTGATATTTTTGTTTGAGCTTGAGGATAGGAGAAGTCTTGATGGCTTCTGACTTTGAAGTTCAACTATGGTTGAACTTCAGAGATAGTTTCTTGTGGCTTGAGGATCTGTGGTTTCTTCTTGAAGATGGAGGCTGGATGAAGTCATGATGGAGCTTGCAAGGATGCATGGATTGAAGACCTAGTCTAAGAGCTTGCTCTCTGTTTGTGAGGTTTGAGATCCTGAAGTTTGAGGGAAATTTATGGTACTTTCCTGAGGAAGGCACTATGAATGACTTTCATTTTTTCTTCTCGCCTCTTTCGTAAGTACCCAATGATGTCGGAGCCTTCATGTGAGTTTAGTTTCTCCTGAGGAGGAATGTAAACTGATCACAGTTGTTGAGCCACATGGGATACGATTCCTAAGTGGAAGCCTCCTAGTACTTTCCTGAGGAAGGTCCTGTGGGTCTGCTCACTTAGTTCCTCTAGTTCATCTAGGATTTATTAAGTATCCAATGATGTCGGAGCCTTCATGTGAGTTTAGTTTCTCCTGAGGAGGAATGTAAACTGATCACAGTTGTTGAGCCACATAGGACACGATTCCTAAGTGGAAGCCTCCTAGTACTTTCCTGAGGAAGGTCCTGTGGGTCTGCTCACTTAGTTCCTCTAGTTCATCTAGGATTTCTTAAGTATCCAATGATGTCGGAGCCTTCGTGTGAGTTTAGTTTCTCCTGAGGAGGAATGTAAACCGATCACAGTTGTCGAGCCGCATAGGATATGACTCCTGAGTGGTAACCTCCTGGTACTTTCCCGAGGAAGGCACTATGAGTTTGTCTGCTTCGCTCCCTTTCTTTGGTAAGCTTATTCTGAAGCTTGGAGACTGGGATTGATTCCTCTTGCTTAGGTTTTGATTAGAGTTTTGCTTAGATATTTGCTTAAGGTGTTGCATAGAGTTTTGTTCAGGGATAGATTAGGGTTGTTTTAGGGTGGTTTAAGGGTCTTGCTCAGGGTTTCTGTTTATGCTTTGGATAGAGGTTTGTCAGGCTGGTTTGCCTTCTCTTTGTGTTGTTTGACTTGTGTGGTGCTATGTTGCATTAGACTTGGGGGTTCATCTAGTTATTTCTGAGGTAGGTGCATCTTAGAAGTAGGCTTTGTGTGCATGAGAAGTTGAGGTGGTCCTCCTTCTGCTTGTTTGTTTTTGAGTGGCTTTGCTTGTTGGTATATGGTAGAGCTGGGCTCCCGTGCCTTTGTGGTTTGCGGCCTTTGCGCCTTGTTTTTTTGGTTGTCGCATTCATGCATAGTTCCAGTATTTCTTCGCTTTGCAGTTGATTCCTGTTTGCTGTTTAGTCCTATTGCCATGATCCCTTAGGAGCTCTAACTTCTCCGCTGCGGAGTCGTTATGACAGACATTAGGATGGTCAACCAGGCATGATAACAGTAGGTAGATTCCCCTTTTTTTTCAGCTATAGTTTTAGGGTGTCTTTTCCCTTTCCTTTCAGTAAGAGCTTTTGAGTAGCTTGGGTCGTAGTTAGCCGAACTACAGCTGCTCTGATTCCTTGTGTTAGACGAGGATATGTAGGCATAGGATGCGATATCCTAGCGAGCACACTAACAACTAACCTTTGTTCTCTCGCGGCTGTGCGATCGAGACTTTCCCGCTGACGACTGATTGGTACCCTTTTCTCTTGCCCGAGTGCATTCGAGACCAGATCGTAGTTGTAGGTTCCCAAACCTTTGAGACCAGTTTATCTTCTCACTGCTGTGTGAGAACCCCCAGGTTAGCCGTAGTTGGTCGAACTACGTTTGCTCTGATCTTCCATGATGTGTGGAAGTACGTAGGCACAGGATGCGATGTCCTGGCGAGCAACCTTTCCCCCTTTTAGTCGTAGGTCGTCGAACTACGTTGACTCTGACTTTCCCATTGCACGAGGGAGTACGTAGGCCCAGAACACTGTATGTTCTGTCGAGTCCTGTCCTTTTCTTTTCTTTTCAGACTGGCCATTAGCGTAGATAGATAAACACACCCTTTTCCTTATAAACACCAAGCGTGGATCCCATCGAGTACGATGGACGTGAGGGGTGCTAATACCTTCCCCTTGCGTAACCGACTCCCGAATCCAGGTTTTGGTTGCGATGACCATACCTTTTCCCGTCTTTGCGAGGTTTACTTCGAGCGTTTCCTTTCCCTCCGTTGGGATAAATAACGCACGGTGGCGACTCTCCTGTCAAGCCGGCGCCGATTTTCGCAGTAGCGACTCTGCTGGGGACTTATAGCATCTAGGGACTTTTCCCATCCCTTATGCTGGGACCATTTCCCATCCCCTACGTGAGTCAATCCTAGCGCTTGGGTGTTTATTTGTTGGGTGTTGTGCATATGTGTTTTACCTTTCTGCACTTTACTTTTCCGTACCTTTACCTTTCCGCATTTATTTTCCAGCATTATATTATTGTGATTATTGCTGTGGGCAAGGGAGGTTACTGTGAGTGAGAAGTCGGACCTGGGCTTGAGTATGCACCTAGATATAGTTGTGGAGAGTAGTAGACGAACCTGTCTGCTGAGCAGGCAATGTTCCCTACGAAATCTGCGCTCAGACGAGGTTCTCGCAGAGGTGCTCCTTTCCGGTCCTGAGGATCTGAGGGGAGTCCAGACGTGAGGATTGTCGACTCTGGGGACCGATCATTTGGAAGTCAGCTAAGTGAGGCCTCTTCATGACTTGATGATGCCACTCCTTCTGGGAATCGCATCGTCACTCATGAAAGTCTGTGACGCTGATGACCGCATAGGATGCCGTACCTTTGTCCGTGGATTAGGTTCATCATACCTGTGAGGGGGATTGGGTTATTGCAGGAAAACTGGCCTTCAGAAACCATGATTCAGTACCTTTATCAGACGGTGTTCTTGATTCATCTCCAGGTGTTGTTTAGATCAGATGGGTTTCTTATCTGGGGTTGATACTATTATCAGATGGTTTTCTCGTCAGATACAGAGGTTCAGATGGATTTCTTACCGGGGGATTGGTATTGTGAGGATCAGATGATAGTTAGTGTCATGAGGTTCTGGTGACTGTGGTGGTTTTCTGTTCTTGATCACAGAGATGTTCCTCTTCAGGCTACAGCATAGCCCCTGTGTTCACAGATTGCATTATTTATCATATTGCATCATTGCATTACCATTTTGCATCCAACTAACGTGTGTGTATTGCAGGTACATATTTTCCCTCCCAGTTCTGGTGTTTGTTTCCTAGCAAGACATGGAAGCCATGAAGAGAGTGTTACCCTATAAATTCCCGTCTCCAGATATCAGTCTGTTGTTAGAGTTGATTACTATTGCTAAGAAGAGGGTAATGGGTGACTTTAGAAAGATATATGGGAGGATTCTGACCTATGTTTATCAGCCATCGGCCTATGAGATCAGCGGCATTTATACCCTGTTACAATTTTATGACGCGAAGCTCAGGTGTTTCGTATTTCCTGACTTTGTCTTAGCCCCGACCCTGGAGGAGTATTCTGCACTCTTGGATATACCAATTCACGAGCAGATGCCTTTCTATCGTACGGACGCTAAGCCTAATCTGGCTGAGCTTTCTGCCATCCTATACTTAAGAGAGTCTGAGCTGACAGGGAAGATGATCAGAAGAGGAGATGTGTGGGGATTCTCGTTGGATGTCTTGGTGGGGAAGGCTCGGGAGTATGCCAAGGAAGGTGGCTGGGGCGTTTTTGACGCCATCCTTGCTGTGTGTGTGTATGGCATCGTATTGTTCCCGAACATTCCTGATTTTGTTGACTCAGATGCCTTCTATATTTTGGCTGCGAAGAACCCAGTTCCTACTTTGCTGGGAGATATCCACCATTCAACTCACTACCAAAATGAAAAGCGGCGAGGAAGGAATGTGTCTTGTTGTGTACCTCTCCTGTGCAGGTGGTTCACCAGTCATATGCCTAAGTCAGGCCCTTTTGTCGCCTCTATTGACTCTTTAGGATGGCCCGAGCGCTTGATGGGGTTGACTTCTGAGGATGTGGTATGGGTTAACGAAGAGGTATTCGGAGTTGAGGTCATACTCAAATGCGAAGGATTCCCGAATGTTCCTTTAATAGGAAGGAAAGGGTGTGTCAATTACAACCCTTCCTTATTGATCAGGCAATTTGGGTATGTACCTCAGGGAGCGCCGAAGCCCGAGGAGATACAGGAATCTCTGTATCTCGCTGGGGCAATAGGGAAAGAGATGTTGACCAAGCTTGAGAAAGCCTGGAAGAACCTGCACAAGAGAGGGAAGCCTTCAGGTAGCAGAGGGGATCTTCGAGTTCCTGGCCCGTATGTGGAATGGATTCGTGAGCGAGCTACGAAATTCCTTATGCCTTATCCAGCGGTTCAGCCATTGCATCCTTCTCCGGTGGAGGAGCCTACCACTATAGACATACAGGTATGCAAGCAGCTGATGGCGGAGAAAGAAGAGCTAGCAAAGGCTAAAGAAGCTTTAGAGAAGGAGAATGCCCAGCTTCGTCATGAAAAGATTGAAACAGGATATTTTTCCAAGCAACAGGCCGAAACTCTGAAACATCTGAAGACTACGTTATTGGAGTTGAATGAAACCAAGAAGCGTCTGGAGTTAGATGTAGACTCAGTTAGCAGTGTATTGGCTACTAAGAAACAAGAGCTGGAAAGGGCCTACACGAAGCTAGCTAAGTTCAGAGAGCACTGGGATCTCACTATGGCCAAACGCAAAGAACGGGAAGAAGAGCTAAAGACACAGGTTGCTCAGTTAGAAGAACAGGTCAAAGTGAAGACTGAAGAGCTTGAAGAAGAAGCATGCCGCCGATACGAGGCCGAGCGCAAACTGATTGATGCCATGAAGAATTTGGAAGATTTTCAGCATAGAGCAGACGCCAAGAGACCCAAACCTGGGGGTGGTGCTCAGGATAAGGCTTGGGAAGACTTTGTCAGAGATATTCAGGGAACGGTCAGAAAAAGGGATCAGTTGATAGAAGGCTTGATTTATCGACCAGATCACGCAGAGACGAAGAAGATGGTCGAGGATTTCTGCGACCGTACCCGCCCTTGATTTTTCTTTTGTATTCTGTTGTGTTGAGATCACCACCAGGCATGTTGGTCGGGATCCTCCTTTATCATATCAGTTGTATGGAGCATAGTTATGTAACATCTTGACAAGACTGTTATTCCAATAAATATATGAGGGTTTTTCTAAATATCGTCTTTATGGTTTATCTCGTCTTGCTACCACTGACACTAGAATTGGAGGGGAAATATCTCCAATGCACACATGCACGTTAGCATTTTTATTTCTGTCCGCATAAATCATATTGCATAGCATTACTCTAACAGGCCAGAGCACTTATCCAGCCTTTGTTTTCGCCAGAGGGTGATTCTCGGGGGATTGTTTGAGGCAAGAGTGGGGCGTTGAAGACGACCAAGGGGCTGAAGCAGATTTGAGCAGAATCAAGCAGTGTAGTCAGTCTCAGGTAATCGGTAGCTATGCCTGAAGGCAATTTCCAGGCTCCTAACACTTTGACAGGGTTTACTATGACGTCCAACTGTCAGTATGATTCTATGGAAGGCTTCCCGCAAGCGAACAATCTTACGGCAGACCAAGTTGTGCAGCCTATGGATGAGAACCGAGATCGACATGAGCAGTTTGTTGCCCGAAATGAACGTCCTCCTCCTGCTAACAATCAAGGTGTTGCTTTCCCTGTGATGAATTACCGAAGAGATATTCCAATGGCCGGGATGGTAGATCCAAGAGCTCTTGAAAAGGATAGAAGACTCCGAGCGTTGGAAGAAGGAATAAAATCCTTGAAAGTGAAAGATGCTGTTAACCTGGATGTTGTAGACATGTGTTTGGTTCCTGATCTGGTGTTGCCTTACAAGTTCAAAGTGCCGGAATTTGAAAAGTACACGGGGGTTAGCTGTCCGAAGCTGCATTTGATGATGTTCTGTCGAAGGATGACTTCGTTTGTGCGAAGTGACCAACTGATGATCCATTGCTTCCAGTATAGCTTGACTGGGGCATCCTTGAGGTGGTATGTGCAGTTAGAGAGTAATCAAATTCGATCGTGGGTGCATTTAGCCCGAGCTTTCATGAAGCAGTACGATTACAACCTGAATTTGGCTCCTAGTCTCATACATCTGCAAGAATTATCTCAAGCGGAGAATGAATCATTCAGAGGGTATTTGCAAAGATGGAAAGAATTAGCTGCTAGTGTTCAGCCACCGCTTCCGGAAAGAGAAATGGTTGACGTCTTCTCGGGTACTCTGAAAGGCCATTATTTTGACAAATTGTTCGGTTGCACAAGCTTTGTGGGCCTGATGAGAATGGGAGAGCTTGTTGAGAGAGGACTCAAGAGTGGAAAGCTTCGAGATGTTCCTTACGTCCCAGTTGACAAGAATGAGTCAGTTATCAGTTCTCAAGAAGAGTGGGAAGAAGGAAATGACGTCGTCTCAGAATCTCTAGCATCTCAGGATCGGTTTTCAGACACTTCAAGTCAGCGGTCATCCTATCGCCGATCGCGTCAGCATGCCCCACGAAGACCAAGGAAACCTGAAAGGCAGTTTACTCAGCTACCGGTGTCGTACAGTCAGTTGTTGCCAGATCTGATCAGGAGCGGATTGATAGTGCCGAAAGAGACTAAGCCGGTGATTCCACCGTATCCTCTAGGTTTTGATGCCAGCGCCCGCTGTGAGTACCATGTTGGGGCACAGGGGCATTCAACAAATTATTGTAAGGTGCTTAGAAGCCAGATTCAGGATCTATTGGACTCTAGCCGGATTTTCATCACGCCCCAGTGGTTTGTTCAGATTAACGAGTCTCCGTCATCCAGGTGTGTGGGTTCGTCAGTTAATGTCATGGAAGACTCCACAGGAAGTGTGTGCTCTGAAGATTGTCAATCAGAGAGTTCAGTTGAATATGGGAGAAGTTTCTAGAAGTTTCGATGCCGGGTGTCGCAGCTGTTTTCTCCGCCTCACCCATTTAGCTTTTGTGCACTAGTGTTCGCCGACCACCACCAGGATTGTTGGCTGGGGTCATTGTATTCGTACTCATTTATGCTAACGTGCTGCTTTTGTTGGTTATACATGTGTGGGAGATGTTCGTTTGTATGCTTATAGCTTGAGTTTCTCTTTGTCTCGTTATGAATATGTGTTTGCTTTCTGCATTGCGTTATCATTTAACAGGTACATCAGAACCGTGGGTCTTATTTCCTCGTCTCAGTTTGTTGCAGGAATTCCTTCAGAGATATGGAACAGAATCAGTTTGAATTGATTGAAGTCCGAAGCCAGCTGGGGCAGATGATGAGAGACATGCAAGAGATGCGTTTGGAGCAGAAGATTCTCAAAGAGGAGAACAGTCAGCTGAAGACCCAAATGAGCTTGATCGTGGAAGTAGTCAAGAATGTGCTTAGGAAAGAGGATGATCAGCTATTTGAAGCCGCAGTGAAAAAGCTCGTGCCACCTGTACCTGTAGAACCTGAGCAATGGCAACAGAAGATACATCCGGCTCAACGGAGGATTCAGGAGGGGAAGCCAAAGAGGATATTTGAAGCACCACCTTCGACATATGCCGAGCTCTTGCAGACTTTATTGAGGTTTAATCTGGTTGAGAAGAGAACGTTGGATCCACCCACAAGAGCGCTTCCTCATGGGTACGATGCCAATAAGCAATGTGAGTTTCATTCTGGGGCATTCGGACACGACATCGAGGGTTGTCATGCTTTTAAGCACAATGTTCAAGACCTGATTGACTCGCATGATATTGAATTCACGCCGAGCGGCGTAGCTGTACGTATTGCTCCTATCCCAGTTGATGCTAAGATGACAGATGTTTCTAAAGCTGCAGTGGGTCAGAAGCGTATCCTGGACTCCATGATGTCAGAATCTCCATGCCCACAACTGTTGCGTATTCCTGGGGCAGATCTGAGAAAGAAAATGGCTAAGCATAAGGAGGGCTTTAATCAGTACAGTGGAAGTCAAGAAACCGATGTTGTATTTGCTACGAAGGGTGTTCAACAGTCAACCCGGTACCAGCAATAGCAGCAACGATCTCAACAGTGGAAGAGGCAGCAGCATCCCAATCAGCGAGGGGCTCAAAATCAGAGGCCATTGAGGGTATTTAAGGTGCCTCCGATGCCGTATGCCGAACTTCTTCAGATGTTGCTACGATTGCAGTTGGTTGAGAAGAGGAAGTTAGCTCCACTGACAGGTACACCTCCAGCAGGTTATGATAACAAGGAGCGCTGTGATTTCCATTCAGGAGCATAGGGGCACAACATTGAAGATTGTCTGGCCTTCAAGCATAAAGTACAGGACTTACTTGATAGTGCAGCAATCAGCTTCGGGCAGGAAGGTCCCAAAATCATCTGAATGAAGGAGGAGGGGCTCTATAACTTGGTTGGATCGTTGAAAGCAGATCAGGACAGCATCAAATTGTCTTTAATAACTGATTGTGAAGATAGCTGGTTCAGCAGTAGGACAGATGCGAAAGCCCGGTTCTCAGAAGCTAGCACTTTTCTTTGTTTTATCTTGTCATTTCTTTACATTTGTAGTTTCTTTCCTGTTAATTTGCAATCTTGTTTGTAAAACTTGTTGTTTTTATTCAATTGATGATAATGAAATAAATATGCATGTTTTGATTAAATCCAGTCGTGTTCACTAATTGTTTTTACAAATGTCCAACGCTTGGTTAAGAAGAATCTGGGGAGGATGACGAAAATGAACGACGTGCAAAATTCCGATTGTATACTTTTGAAATAAAACCTGTTGATGATGTACAGGCATTGTTTCAAATCCCTAAACACCGGAGATATAAGGAAGATAATCCCTTGTTAACCCCTTTGAGCCTTGTAGTAGGAGTTCTTTCTGAAAACGAAAAAACCCTCAATCCTAACCTGGGGCAGGGTAGGTGTTAGCTAATTTGACCGAGCGTCCAAAACTGCAAAAGCAGTGTCCGTTCGAGGATCAATCACACCTCTAGAGGTCGTGCCTAAAAAACCATAATGGTTAAATCAAGAGTGAGACAGTCACATCATTCTCCAAGGAGTCAGACAACCAGTGTCACACGACTTGTTCGAAAAAAGGGAGAAAGCAAAAAAAAAAAAAAGCCCGCTGAGTCAAGAAAAGAAAACAAATGACTTAGGCAAAAATGAGGGCATCCCGCTGGACTTAAAAAAAAAAATCAAAAGAAACTCAAAAGGAGTCAGTCCAGGCAAAAGTTAGGGATAAGAAAAGAAAAAGATGAAAAGGATCAAAAGAAAAGTCCTCAAAGGAAATACGAGTCGTGTAACCTCAAGTGTCAAAGACGAAAGGTGAGTGGCTGTCACTCCAAAATCCAAAAGTTTCTCGAACTATCACTCCTATTTTTCAGCCTCTGAGAGGTGGGTGCTAAGGTCGAATTAGCTGAACATAGGATCGGAGAACATCAAGAAGAATGGGCGGGTTAAAACAAACTTTGAGCCTTTATCCTTTCCTTCCAAACCGTGAACCTGACCATGTTACAACCTTCAAAAGTCCTAATTGAAGCAGGTTGTTTCGAAAGCATACTTCGGTAAAGGTCACGTCGATTCTGACTCCTGAAAGGGTTCCTCTCACCATGTTGGTACTAATGTTGATAAATGTTTTGTGCATTTTATGCCACAAACTGTTTTTTTTCCTTTTCCCAGTGAACGGATTGGATGTCAAAGCTGTCATATGTGTTGCATTAATACATCTTTTACGTAGAACAACTTGTTTTACTTGCGAGTAAGCGCTTGACAGCAGAAAAGTTTCTACCATGGAAGGTATGGTCAGGATAAAATGCAGAGCGCCCGAATGTTCTGAGAGTAGGGGAAAGCTATTATTGTGATCCCCAGTCACGTCAGCCTTTCGAAGTCAGTTATCCTGGGGCAATCAGGTTGAGATTCAGGTAAATGTGTTGTAGTCAGGGGCACTACTCTAAATCAGATAATCGGGGGCAAAGTCATTGCAATCAGGGGCAGGCCATCTTAAGCGCGCAAAGGTTATTCGAGAAGCATGTGATGTGACGTATCTCTCCGAAGTTCAGAATGCTGGGGCGTGTCATATCAGACCATCAGGGCTCAGATTTTCAGATTTCCTTTCGAGGACTATCCCCACAGAGGTCCCGCAGGCTGGGGGCATATCAGAAGCGAAAGGATTGTTCTTCTCCGTATCCACAGGGTTATTCAGAGCTATTCGAGCAGATTTGGCCAATTTTCGAGTGTGAGGCGAATGTCGGGAAGTCGTGTCAACTAAAAGGTTGCGCATTCAGAGAGAATGTTGTCCAGCGTCAGTTGTACCTGACCCATCACAGGTGGCCTAAAAGGTCAAGTCCAGGTTGGCGATCACTGTGAAGCCCATCCGTGTTGGCACATCGGTTTCCAAGTCCGAGCGGCGTCAGTACGCAGGAAGACTCCGTCTATTTTCTCCAGCAAAGTCCAATTTTTCATTGGTATGGGTGAGCTATCCCCAGAGGAGTCCAATCATATTCAGCACATCTGCTATTTCACAGCGGAGTTATATTCCCCAGCAGGGTATTACTTCGTCGAGGTGTTCGGTTAAGTTCCCAATATCCCCAGCGGAGTTGATTTCACTCTCCCAGTATTTATTTTGCTGGGATAATCCTGTGATATCCGGTTTATCCCCAGCGGAGTTGGCTTCGTCTTCAGCATTTATGTTGCTGAAGTGGTTTTCTGTACCCAGCCTTCTCCGACAGCTCGAGCCTGCATTAGCATATTGCATGCATTATCATATTTGCATCATACTTGCATGTCATTGTCAAAATGCGTAGCATTTCCATCCTGAATGGAGCATTACGCCCTAGAAAGATTAAAGCATATGCATATACATACGAAGCATAAGTCAGGTTTTCTACCAGCCTCATATGGCGCGTGAATTACTCTGTGATCAATTCAGGGGCATTTATCCAGCAGCAGTGTCCAGACGATTCAGCGGATTATTTGTATTCCAGATCATACAACAGTTATGCTTTGATCAGTGGGTCGTCTGGTATCGACAAACGTTTCTTCCCGTCTATCCTTAGACGATGTGAGTATGGAGATTAGGCGTGTCTTCCCGTCTATCTTTAGACGATGTGAATATTGATTTGTTTCATCAATCAGGATGATTTCGTCTACCCTTAGACGATGTGAGTATGCGATCAGGCTTTCTTCCCATCTACCCTTAGACGATGTGAGTATGGAGATTAAGGGTGTCTTTCCGTCTATCTTTAGACGATGTGAGTATGCGATCAGGCTTTCTTCCCGTCTATCCTTAGACGATGTGAGTATGGAGATTGATGGTGTCTTCCCGTCTATCTTTAGACGATGTGAGTATTCGAGCAGGTTTTCTTTCCGTCTATCCTTAGACGATGTGAGTATGGAGATTAGGCGTGTCTTCCCGTCTATCTTTAGACGATGTGAATATTGATTTGTTTCATCAATCAGGATGATTCCGTCTACCCTTAGACGATGTGAGTATGCGATCAGGCTTTCTTCCCGTCTACCCTTGGACGATGTGAGTATGGAGATTAATGGTGTCTTTCCGTCTATCCTTATACGATGTGAGTATGGAGCATGGCGTCTTCCCGTCTATCCTTAGACGATGTAAGTATGCGATCAGGCTTTCTTCCCGTCTATCCTTAGACGATGTGAGTATGGAGCATGGCGTCTTCCCGTCTATCCTTAGACGATGTAAGTATGCGATCAGGCTTTCTTCCCGTCTATCTTTAGACGATGTGAGTATGGAGATTAATGGCGTCTTCCAGTCTACCCTTAGACGATGTGAGTATTGATTCGTTTCATCAATCAGGGTGTCTTCCCGTCCATCTTTGGACGATGTGAGTATATTTCTCTTCCTGCCTATCAGTAGGCAATGTGAAAGGATCAGGTGTTTTGTGGCAACCCTCGGGTTTGTTATATGGGGTATCACCGGTAATTGGCATTCAAATCAGGAGCTCTTTATCAGATGATTGATCAGTTTTGTTGCTATGACGGCTAGGCTCGGTTCTGGAGTTTATTCCCCAAGCAGTTTCACAGTATATTCTCGCGGTTGGCAAATTTTCGGGTTTTATTTGTATTCAACCGTCTCGTACCTCTGAATGTTTGAAGGTTGAGCGCTCTTCAAACCCTTCAGGTCCAAGTCGCTTGAATAGGGGCAGCTGTTGCACCCTAAAATTTGACCAACCGGTTCTCCTATCTGACTCGTGGTTTAAATTCATATTCGCAAATTAGACGCATGATATTTGTGCACAGACAGAGGATATCAGGGTTACAACTTGGGTTTCATTTACTAGCTATGGCAGATCCAGTCCAGATCATCAGGGTTTTATTTTCGGGAAATTGTGCGCTCCTCGGTGATTTTCAGCTTGCATGGTGGTTTTCGGGATATTTCTGATACCGGGGGTTTACTGTTCGATTTGATCTGGTCTCGAGCTATCTTTTATATTGGTCATTTGCATTTGTCTGCATTTTCTAGGGCTTAATAGACTTTTGTGGATTTTAAATAGGCTTTAGGATTTTTTTAGGATTTAAATAGATTTTTTTAGAATTTTAAATAGTTTAAATCTTTCTTTTAGAATTTTATAGAATTTTTAAAATAGATTTAATAGTTTTTATCATTTTTAGAATATAATAGATTTTAAAATTGTTTTTAATTGTTTGTAGATAATATAGAAAGAATGTAGTTTTTTTTCTTTTATTAATAATAGATTTTAATAGTTTTAAATAATAGTGTAGAATTTTAATAGGCATTTTATAGAATTTTAATAGAAATTAAATATAATTTTAATGGGTTTTCAATAGTTTTTAAATAAGAGATTAGTAGAGTTTTATTAATGTTGGTTAATATAGGTTTAATCAGATTTTAATCATTTTTAGATTCAAATCAGGGTTTAATTAGGTTAATTGAATTTGTTTGAATCAATTAGGATAGTTTAATCTGCATTTAGTTTAATTAGGATTAGTCACTAGTTAATTAGGATTAGTCTTAATTAGGTTAATTGGATTTAATATTTTTGTTAATTCAGTTTTTAAGTTTTTCTGATTAATTTTTGTATGGGCCCAGAGGGGATTTTTTGGAGGCCCACTTCAATTTTCAGTCCAGTCTTTTTGTCAGTTTTTGTCCAGAGTTTGCAAGTGACACTTGTCACTATAAAAGGGGCGCCACGCGTTGCACCCAGGCCCCACCAACACACAACTCAGAATCCCCAGAGTCTGCCACGTTTCCACTCTATCTCTCCATTCTCTCTCTCAGCAGCCACACGTGGCGTCATGCATGCGCCACTCAGCCCCTCTCCCCTGCCACTTGTCATCGCACCAAGCCCCACCAGAAACCCCCTGACCGGCATGCAAATCCGGTGACCGCCCCAACGGCCACCGCCCAACCAACTCCGGCAGCCGTCCCTCGCCGGAAACTGCAAAATTGCAGAAAATCCTCCGATCTCCCTCTTCCTCCTCCGTCCACCGTCATCATCACCTCACCGGAAAGTTTAAGCTCCGCCGGAAACTTCATACGAGTTTTCAGAAACTCATAGACTTTCATCAACATTCCCCAGAAACTTCAAGCTTTCTTCAACCGTGTTCATGCAGTCACCAAGATCTTCTCCAGAAAACTCCAAGATTCGTTACCAGTGTTCATCATCTCTCAAGTCTTTCCCAGAAAAGCTTCGATCTCTATCGACCTTCACCAACTCTCAGAACGTTCAAGAACGCTCCTCCACTATCAAAGTTGTCCAGATCGTCTTCAAACATCGCCCAGATTATTGATCTTCAAGCGATTTCTCAAGATCCTCCAGAATTTCTTCAAATTCTTCAACGAACTTCAAGAACTCACGGCGTCGTTCACACTTCAAGCCAGGTGCGTCGTTCTTCCGTTCTGGATTCGTTGTTGATTGTTGAATATAGGGTTTCGTTGGGGTTTCAGTTAGCATTTAGTTTAAGCTTAGATCTTGCGTGGAGGAATCTTGTATGAGAGTGAGGTGTTTTGCTTGAGAAGTTTTTTTAGAATTTGGTTTGATTATTTGAGAGAGATCAGAGATTGTTCAGAGAGGATGAGAGGTTGGGGATGAACGGCTAGGGTTTGGGTAGATGAACAGTGATCAGGGTTGGGGGAAGGGGAATTAGGTTTTGTTAGGGTTCTGATTAGGGCTAGGGTTTGGATGGCATTTGGGCCCAAGATCCGTTTTACTGATGCACTCCCCCGTTTGTTCTTTCACCCCCACCCCTGCGAGAGAAGAGATAGAATGATGTGGGCTGGGCTTTGCCCTGAACTGCTATTCATGCCCCCCTAGCGTGGGCCCAATGAAAACTAACTAGGAATTACTCATATTGCACCCCCCACGCGTTGTTTTTTTTTTCTTTTTATTTTTCATTTGATCCTGATAACCTGGGCCTGCGCCCACTTGCTAAATGCACCCCCTAGGTTAAGACCCACCTTAGAATAACACTGGGCGCAGTTGCCATTGATACCCCCCTCCCCTTTTATTCATTTCTTTTATTCTTTGTTTTCTTTAATATTTTTTGCATCTTGTATAAATCATATAAAATAGAAAAATCAATGTTTTTTAATTCTTCTTTTTGCTATAGGTCAATAATAATGTCTAGAAAATTATAGGAAAATAAAAATGCCATTTTATTTTTGTTTGCTATTTTTAGCATATTTTCCATTTAAATGACTTTTTAATATCTTTGAGTTCATGCATGTTCTTAGAAAATTCATAAAAAATAGTAGATTTGATCAAATACTTCCATTCTTTTTTCTATATGTTCGTAACTCAATGTATAATTTCATAGTACAAAAACATTAGCTTAATCATGCATTTGCATTTTAATTACATTTTTTCGCATTGCTATTGATATTGAATAATTGGTTTGTGGCACGTCTGTCTTCTTGATTTTAGTTCTTTCATCTGGTAATGAATTTTGCTTTGGTTTTTTAGCATGTTATACTAGACTAATGCATGTTCCCCATAGATTTTTCATAGATTTTTTTAGAGGTTGATTGATATTGTTTTAGGGTTAGATAATAGAGACCTCACAACTTGTTGGTAACCCTTGACCATTCATATGTTAGGGATTGTTTAGTAGCCTTAGAAGTTGACTTAGGCTTTGAGATTTGATCTTGGGATCATAGAACCATGTAGGTTTCCCCTAGATTTTTGATAGATTTTTGTAGGGTGTTCTGATATTTTTGTCTGAGCTTGAGGATAGGAGAAGTCTTGATGGCTTCTGACTTTGAAGTTCAACTATGGTTGAACTTCAGAGATAGTTTCTTGTGGCTTGAGGATCTGTGGTTTCTTCTTGAAGATGGAGGCTAGATGAAGTCATGATGGAGCTTGCAAGGATGCATGGATTGAAGACCTAGTCTAAGAGCTTGCTCTCTGTTTGTGAGGTTTGAGATCCTGAAGTTTGAGGGAAATTTATGGTACTTTCCTGAGGAAGGCACTATGAATGACTTTCATTCTTTCTTCTCGCCTCTTTCGTAAGTATCCAATGATGTCGGAGCCTTCATGTGAGTTTAGTTTCTCCTGAGGAGGAATGTAAACTGATCACAGTTGTTGAGCCACATGGGATACGATTCCTAAGTGGAAGCCTCCTAGTACTTTCCTGAGGAAGGTCCTGTGGGTCTGCTCACTTAGTTCCTCTAGTTCATCTAGGATTTCTTAAGTATCCAATGATGTCGGAGCCTTCATGTGAGTTTAGTTTCTCTTGAGGAGGAATGTAAACTGATCACAGTTGTTGAGCCACATAGGATACGATTCCTAAGTGGAAGCCTCCTAGTACTTTCTTGAGGAAGGTCCTGTGGGTCTGCTCACTTAGTTCCTCTAGTTCATCTAGGATTTCTTAAGTATCCAATGATGTCGGAGCCTTCGTGTGAGTTTAGTTTCTCCTGAGGAGGAATGTAAACCGATCACAGTTGTCGAGCCGCATAGGATATGACTCCTGAGTGGTAACCTCCTGGTACTTTCCCGAGGAAGGCACTATGAGTTTGTCTGCTTAGCTCCCTTTCTTTGGTAAGCTTATTCTGAAGCTTGGAGACTGGGATTGATTCCTCTTGCTTAGGTTTTGATTAGAGTTTTGCTTAGATATTTGCTTAAGGTGTTGCATAGAGTTCTGTTCAGGGATAGATTAGGGTTGTTTTAGGGTGGTTTAAGGGTCTTGCTCAGGGTTTCTGTTTAAGCTTTGGATAGAGGTTTGTCAGGCTGGTTTGCCTTCTCTTTGTGTTGTTTGACTTGTGTGGTGCTGTGTTGCATTAGACTTGGGGGTTCATCTAGATATTTCTGAGGTAGGTGCATCTTAGAAGTAGGCTTTGTGTGCATGAGAAGTTGAGGTGGTCCTCCTTCTGCTTGTTTGTTTTTGAGTGGCTTTGCTTGTTGGTATATGGTAGAGCTGGGCTCCCGTGCCTCTGTGGTTTGCGGCCTTTGCGCCTTGTTTGTTTGGTTGTCGCATTCATGCATAGTTCCAGTATTTCTTCGCTTTGCAGTTGATTCCTGTTTGCTGTTTAGTCCTATTGCCATCATCCCTTAGGAGCTCTAACTTCTCCGCTGCGGAGTCGTTATGACAGACATTAGGATGGTCAACCAGGCATGATAACAGTAGGTAGATTCCCTTTTTTTTTCAGCTATAGTTTTAGGGTGTCTTTTCCCTTTCCTTTCAGTAAGAGCTTTTGAGTAGCTTGGGTCGTAGTTAGCCGAACTACAGCTGCTCTGATTCCTTGTGTCAGACGAGGATATATAGGCATAGGATGCGATATCCTAGCGAGCACACTAACAACTAACCTTTGTTCTCTCGCGGCTGTGCGATCGAGACTTTCCCGCTGACGACTGATTGGTACCCTTTTCTCTTTCCCGAGTGCATTCGAGACCAGATCGTAGTTGTAGGTTCCCAAACCTTTGAGACCAGTTTATCTTCTCACTGCTGTGTGAGAACCCCCAGGTTAGCCGTAGTTGGTCGAGCTACGTTTGCTCTGATCTTCCATGATGTGTGGAAGTATGTAGGCACAGGATTAGATGTCCTGGCGAGCAACCTTTCCCCCGTTTAGTCGTAGGTCGTCGAACTACGTTGACTCTGACTTTCCCATTGCACGAGGGAGTACGTAGGCCCAGAACACCGTATGTTCTGTCGAGTCCTGTCCTTTTCTTTTCTTTTCAGACTGGCCATTAGCGTAGATAGATAAACACACCCTTTTCCTTATAAACACCAAGCGTGGATCCCATCGAGTACGATGGACGTGAGGGGTGCTAATACCTTCCCCTTGCGTAACCGACTCCCGAATCCAGGTTTTGGTTGCGATGACCATACCTTTTCCCGTCTTTGCGAGGTTTACTTCGAGCGTTTCCTTTCCCTCCGTTGGGATAAATAACGCACGGTGGCGACTCTCCTGTCAAGCCGGCGCCGATTTTCGCAGTAGCGACAGATGGTTCCAAGGTCAACTTATCAGTAATTAAGAGTGTGAGGAGTTCCTAGGATAGGGTTGCTATGCTTGACAGTGTAAAATCCCCTGGTTTGGTGCCTAACTTCAAGACCATATAACTTAAGATGTGATTTTCATCTCACTTTGACCCCAACATGATTGGTGTAGAGCATGATCATAGCTTTAATTTGAGTACTAAAAGTCCTTGATAATGTTTATATAACTCAAGTTATGAGCCAGACAAGTTATAGGTCATCAGAGGAGTGTGAATTCAGAGCTTGAAAGTCAACCAACTTGCATGACACTTTTTCTTTAGAAGGATGATTCTCATGAACTTTTGGTGAACATGAATGTTTTTCATTATCTTCTTAGCTTTCTATAAAGTACTAGAAGTCCATGATTGGATTTGTAGAACTAAAGTTATGAGCTTTGCAAGATAAGGGTATTTTGGGATTTTGAGATTATAGGCCATTTTGATTATGGGTCAATTTCACCAACTTACGCACCTCTGATGAAACTTTATCCAACTTGAAAGTTGTTCAAAATGATGTTATGTGTCCAACCATGAACCAAGAATCCATTGATGTGGGTTAGAATGAGAAATGCTTGAAGAAGAATTCATGAATGAATCATTAAAGGAAGCTTGAAAAGGGCTAGTTCAAACCAATTCATTTTGCAACCAAAGTAGGCCATATTTGTGCTTATTTTGAGTCCAAATGATGTTTTAAGAACATTGGAAAAATTACAAATCAAGTTTGAAGCCGTTTACATGTGGAAATTCATGGTTTCTTCATTTTTAAGCAACAAATGCAAAATCAACCATCCATTCATTTCCAAGGGATCAATCTCAGCCACACATGATCCTTGCATCATAAGGAACTGATATGAACAGAATTGGAAGCTTCCACACACCATGTTCATGGAAATTACAAAGGAAAAAGTGAGAAAATTGGAAAATTGGATTGAGTGAATTGGGCCACAATTGGGCCAATAAGGATCCAAAACAAGTCTATATAAGTTTCTGGATGAATTCATAGCAAGGTTGGTGATTGGAAAATCTTGAATGAGGTAAGAAGCACTTGAAAAAAGTTTGTTAGAGGTGAAAATTGAATTTCTACTTTGAAGCCATTTCAGAGGGAATTAAGGATTCAAGAAGCTTCTCCAAGCATCATTGAACGATTTTGAACAACTTTGATCAAAAATTCGTGCAAGAACACTCCACCATTGAAGCTCCGAATAAGGTTCTTATTTCTCATCTATACGCTCTGTTCTTGATGAGTTATTGCGCCAATTTTACATAATTATGATCCTTGAAGTATGTAGAAGCTTTTAGGATTAGTTTGGTTACGTTCCATGAAACTTCAAGAATTGACACCCTAGGTTGTAGTTTGATTTTCTCTCTTGTTAGTGGATGAAAATGGAAAAGAATTTGATATTCATGATGTAGGAAGTGAGAGGAAGAGATTAGTGGCTTCAATTTTGGATTTTGTGAAAGTTGGAAATTCTTGAGTGATTCTTAGATGTTATTGATTTCAGAGTTTTAATGGAAGAAAGTGAAAACAAATTCGATATTTGAAATCTAAACGAAAAATAACACAATTTTGGTTTAAAAAAATCAAATTTTGGTGAAGAAATGAGGAAGTTGGAATTTTGGTGAAATGAAGAAGATGACTGGCGCAAGGCCGGCCACCGTCTGGACTTCCGGCGCCACCGCGGGATTATCCCCCTTCGTTTCAATTTAAAATTGCCAGGCCACTTCCCAGCCGTTGGATCGCGCCAATACCTTGACCATGTAATCCCATCGTGCGGCCTTGATTCCATCTCGTGGGCTGGCCTTTTTTTCCCCACTTAATGAAACGTTGAATTATAATACTCAGCTGGGCTATGCTGTTCGCTAGTTGCACCCCCCATTTCACAGCCCAATAGATACACACGTGCGAATAGTACTTCAGGCACCCCCTTGCTGTACCCTTTTGTATTCATTTTTCTTTATTTCATTTTAATTGCTTGATTGTTTTTAATTCAAAAAAAATATGAGATTGACTCAATAAATCATGAGAAAAATATTATAGATAGTTTGACATGTTTAAAATTTTGCCATATTTTTTAATTGCAATTTTAATTCTTTTTTCAATTATTTTTGTATTTTTATTTTATGTGCTTTTCCATGAATAGAAATAATGCCATGTTAGTTTCTAGATTTTTGTTTCCATATCAATGCTTGGATTTTATCTCTGATTTTTTACATGGTGAATGCTGATACATTGTAGGATATTGTATGATTTTTCTTACATTATTTAGTTGATTCTAAGTTTAGTTTTGGATTAGGTTTATAGGGCTTTCCCCTTTTGGTCTTTCCTTTGACACCTTTTAGTTTAGCCTTTAGAAAGGGACCATAAACTTTGAATTAGGACTTGATCTTGTTACTATAGGTTCTTAATACATTTTGGACCTCTTAGAATTTTTTATAGATTTTTAGGAGTTGATTTACTATTTTAGTTAGATTTTACATCTAGGCTGTTTGTAGGATGCCTCTAGCATAGTACCTCCCATAGTTGAGCTTCAAAAGTGACCTTTAGTTCATGATAAGTTTCCAAACCTTTTCTGATGGTTTAGTAGACATGTTGATGCCTCTGTAGATTGAATCATAAGGTTTAATTTGGTGCATTAGTTCCCTTTAGAGAGTTGCCTTTAGAGCTTGTGGAATTAGGGTTTTTAGAGCCTTTAGGAGTTTCTTCCCTTTTCATAATTGTGGTTTGCTTTGGTTTGCATTCCATTTCCTATCCAATGATGCAAGGTTCCTTTTTGGGAGCCTAGTACCTCCTTTGGAAGGACTAAAGGCCTACCACAAAAGGCAAAACCTTTAAGGATACCAATCTTAGACGAGTGGTTGAGTGCCATGACGTATTCCCTTGGTTTCCATCATGCTTCCCCTCATCATGCAATAATCATTGTGTAGATTCATATCATCCCTTGATGGAGCAAGTTGAAGCTTGAAGATGAAGTCATTATTCCCTTCTCTCTGCTGTGTTTATTGTTTAACTATATCTGTGTGACTGTTTATTTGGTGTGTTGCATTAGAATAGGCTTTCATGTAGTTGATTCTAGGCCTAAGTGCATTGAAAGGTTGAGCTTGCCTCCCTTTGCTTATTTGCATTAGAGGTTGAGTCTGTCTCCCTCTGCTTGTCTGTTACTGTTTGGCTTTGCTTGTTGGCTGAAGGTTGAGTTTGTCTCCCTTGCCTGTGCATTGTGTTGCTTTTGCTTGTTTGCTCTAGAAGTTGAGTTTGTCTCCTTCTGCTTGCATTGCTGCATCGCATGTGCATCTTTACTGTTTTCTTTCCTTTTTATCTGCTTTACTGATGTTAGTTGATGCTTTATCTGTTATCTGTTTCCCATTGACATGATCCCCTAGGATTCTCACTTCCTTTGATAACGAAGTGATGATATAACTTTAGGTTGAAACCTTTGCATGATAAAGTCCAGGAGTTCCCTGCTTCAAACCTCAACCATAGGATGAATCCTTGGCATGACAACATTAGGACTTGATAGCTTCCCCTTAGTTGTGCCTTCTCCTTCTCATCTTCAAACAAATCAAAATACAGTAATAAAGGTTAATTGATATCGTACGTTACGAGCCTTAAGCTACTTAGGAAATGGTTGTTGGAGGGTTTCCTTCTAATAATCAGGATGTTTAGTATGGTACCCTTTGGGTGACATGCGACGCATTCACTCCTAGGTCATAGTATCTAGTGCGATATTAGTTGTAGACGTCCATAAAAAAGACTTCTTCTGTAAAAGACAGAAAACAAATCTCAAACCTCTTTTTTGCCCCGTGGGCCCTTAACTCAAGGAAAAATTTTCAGAAAAACAGTGTCGTTAACTCTCAGTTCTACCGCAAACGATAACACACGAGTCTCTGACGATCAAGCTCCATACACCAAACTGCTGGAACTGTTTGTTAACCCTACTCGGAAAAATAGATGAATCTGAACCCCCGTAAGCGGTATCATCCTGAACTATGTAAGCTCTAATCTCTCATATCTGTTGAGAGTACGTAGGCACAATACTGACGTATTGGCGAGCCACCTTCCCCCATCCGTCACCCGTAGTCACCCGAACTACGTTGACTCTGATTTCTCGTTCTCTGATGAGAATACGTAGGCACGAAGCGCGATGCTTTGTCGAGTCAATTTTCTTTTCTTTTTTAGACCAGACTTGATAGGTAGATAGATAAACCAACCCGTCAAATAAACACAACAAGCGTGGATCCCGTTGAGTACAACGGACGTGAGGGGTGCTAATACCTTCCCCTTGCGTAACCGACTCTCGAACCCAGACATGGTTGCGATGACCTTGTCTTATACCTTTTCGTCAGGTTTTTCTGATCGTTTCCTTTCCCTTTCTGTGGGATAAATAACGAAAGGTGGCGACTCTTCTGTTTTGCCGGCACCTTATTTTCGCGGTAGCGACACACCCTTGTGAATCAATTTCTTTGGTGGTGTTGTGAATTGATTTTGATTGTGATCTCTTAGCTTTTATTTTCCAACATGTTTATGGCCTTTGTGCATTTTATTTGATAATTTTTGAACCATTTTCCTAATTTTGAGGTAACTTGCAAGTCAAGTTACCTCCAAGGGAGGTTCGTACATACACATTGACCTAGCTTGTCTTGGAGATGACATTTTTGGATCCTTTGAGCCCTCAATGCCTTTTGATTCATGTTACTAACATGTTAAGGATGATGCTTGCTCATTTTTAGGTCATAACATTTGGTTTTGCTTGCTCATTTGGTTGTTTTCTTTTGAGCTTTTAATTAGGGTTTCTAAGTGATGCATGTTTGCTTTCTTTGGTGTGTATGCTTGCATTTTCCTTTGATTGTGTTTGATTTTTCTTTTGAGCTTTCTTCTCTCATCTCCCATTCTGTCCCATGACCTTGGAGTCTCATTTAAGGTGTCTTGGTCCCTCCTTTGGGGATATTTGAAGCATACCTAAAGTGATGAATCCTTCAGGACTTTCTTTGTGTTCTTTGTGCTTCTTTGCTTTTGGTTGGTGATGCTTATGGTTGAGTGCATATTATAAGGTCCTTGCTGTCCTCATATAGCCTCCCATCCTCACTTTGTTTTAGGTTTGCTTTACCTTTCATTTGTGTTTGGTTTTTGCATTATGGTTGATGTTGTTTGGTTTAGGCCATTTCATCCCATTTTTGTTGCTTTGGTGTGTTTGCTTTTGGTGCATCTTCTTCTCCTTTCTTCTTTGCATTTCCCATATGTATTCTTGGTTGAGACGAGCTTGTGGAGGCTACTGCCCCACACTATTTTCCTCCCACTTTCATTCTCACTTGTGCATTCTATGTGTGCATTCTTGAATTTTTTATGTTCTTTCTTTCTTCTTCTTCTTTTGCTTTTCTTTGCCATGTTCCCCATAAGTTCTCTAACCTTTTGAGGTTATGATAGACATTAGGTGCCTAACCATGCATGATAACATTAGGTAGTTCCCTTGTGTATCCCAACTTTAAGTCCACTTTACATGATAACTTTTAGGATTGATTAGTCTCCCATTAGTGTCCTTTCTTCTCTTCTCATCTTCAAACATTCATAAAACACTTAACAAAGAATGACAAGTGTTGTGCGCGATAAGCCTTAAGCTACTTGAGAAATGGTGATTGGGGGGCTTTCTCTCAATGACCTAGAGTGTTTAGTGTACACCCTTTAGGTGATATACGACGCATTCGCTCTTAGGTCATAGTCTCTAGTGCGACATGAGTTACAAATCAAACTCAAAACACTTCTTCTCTAAAAAACACAAAAACACTTCAAACCTTTTTCATCCTTCGGGATCTTAATCAGGAAAATTTTTTCAGATAAAAGAGTGTTGTTAACTCTTAGTTCTACCGCAAACAGTAACGCCTAAGTCTCCAATGGTCGAGCTGCATACACCAACTGCTAGAACTACTTGTTAACCCTACTCGGGCCTAAAAACTTTTGAACCAACCTGTGGTCTTTTTAGCCCGAACTATGTTTGCTCTGATCTTTCATACCAGATGAAAGTATGTAGGCACAAGACACGACGTCTTGGCGAGCAACCTTCCCCCCTTTCACCCGTGGTTAGCCGAACTACGTTGACTCTGACTTTCCCATTGCACGAGGGAATACGTAGGCACAGAGCGGTGATGCTCTGCCGAGTCTCT